>CM038671.1:850213134-853103847 GCA_021605145.1 Aegilops bicornis
CGTTTCATTGAACCGGCCTGACCGATCGATCGCCACTGCTGGCGCTTCATTGGCCTGCGCCTGTCCTGCCCCTGCCTGCTGCCTGCCCCTGCCTGCCTGCTCCACACTGCCTCACTGCCGTCAGCCTGCCGCTGCCGCTTCGCCATTGTGAGCTTCCTCCCCTAACCCTCTCCTCAGCTCAAGGCTACCATGGGCGCCGCCCCTCCCCGAGCCCATACACACACACACACACATGATGAACACACACACACATACACGTATATATGTATGAATGCATGTATATATTAGTATATACGTATTTTGTATGTTTAATTAGTTTAGATTTTTTAGATTATTGTTTTTTCACTAGTATATATGTGATGGATATAATTAGTGTTTAATTAGTATGGAATTTTTTTATATAATGTTGTTTTTCTGTTTTTTAATGGATGTATAGAAATTGTTTTTTCTGTTTTTAGTGTTAGATGCTTAATTAGTATGAAATAGTATATAGATTTTTGAAATAGTAGAAATGTTAGAAATTTTAGTTATCAAAATCCAATCATTAAAAATATTACTTTTTATGGGCATATAGCTAGTATTTGTTCTCGATGATGCCCGCCCGCATCCTCGCTGCCAGCCACCCGTCTGGCGACGACGCCCAGCCAACCCATGTCCGGACTGGCTCCGCTGGCTGGCACCGGGAGGTGCTGCTCGGAGGGGCGCGGCCGCTTGATGAGGAACCCTGCCCCGGTCCCGCTGCCGACTCCCGATCTCGCTTTGGTGGCGCTCATGGGCCGGTTTCGTGCGGAGGGATCTGCCCCGCCGGGAGGAGGTACGCCGCTGCAGTCGTGGAGGAGGACGAGCACGCCCATCGCTACATGGTTGCGTTAGAGGGCGGCAGGTTCTCCAATACCGGCAAGATCTTCGTGGGATCTCACTTCAGCTATGATCCCGTGAGGGTTCCTTCTTTGGGTGTCCACCGCTCATGACGCAGGAACCGCGAGTGTCCTAGATTCTCTCAGAGTATTCGATCTTTAATTAGCCAGCCAGCTGATGTACTATTCAATATTATATATTATTCAGACGATGTATTCGAGATTATATCTATTATTCTAGACGTAAGTATTCGAGATTATATCTATTATTCGAGACTTATGTAATTTGAATACTAAATTGTTTTATATTTCTTTTGAATTAGTTAAATAAAAGCTATGGCGCATAATAATGATGTAGAGGGAGAATGCACTATGTTCGATATATGATACGCGGGCCGATGATAATCGTAATGAAGAAGATTATGACGGCTCCGAATTTCTAAACAACACCGGAGAGGGTGATATGATATTCAATCGCTGACGACCGAATTGATGAAGTCATGAACTACGATTATGATTTATGACGTAAGAACATGTTGATCCTGAAATAACAAAGACCGCGAGGTATATATATTTATATAAGCAGTGTATCCGTGACTCATCACATGTTTTAAAATGACTTGAAGATATATTAACGAATCGATCTTTGTTCTTTCAGCCATCCGGATCGAGCAAATCTTCGTGCAAAAGGACTAAACGAGGCCCAATAAAAAGTTGAAGGAGGGCGAAAGTAATATCGAGGGTAATCAGACCTAATGGCGAACCATTAGCGCCTAAGAAGATTGCGTGACAAGTTCATTCACAAGGCGGAGTTCTTGTGAAGGACCAACTCCCGATCTCCCTTCAAGAATGGAGAGAGCCAGCAAAAAGACAAATGACAAAGGCAAAGAGGACGCCGCCCACGCCCAGACAAGTTACTTTTGTCGACAAGAATCAAAAAGATCTGCTTTGGGATACTCTCATGGAACATTTCACCCTACCGCATCATTTCATGTACAGATGTGTAGAAAGTCAAGGACGCTGCCTAGGAAGATGGCTATGGCATTCAAGAACCACAAGAATCGTGGAATGGGACAAGTACGCTCAAGGAGGAAGGAAGACTCCAGATTCGAGGGAACACTAGAGAACCAACGTGCTCATTGGGACGATTTCGTGAAATTCAAGGATTCGGAATTAGCTAAGGAACTACGAGAATAAACAAGAAGAATGTTGAAAAAAGGATAAATTCCATAAGTCAGCTGTGGCTATGCGGTGGCAATGCCTAAGTGGGATAAGTCCGAGAAAGAGATGGAGGATGCAAAGCCACTCCTTACTAAGAGCTGGCCCCTGTGGTCGTGGACTTGGTTCTATGCGCATGGGGGAGTTGGACCCAAGACAGCAATGTTTCGACGAGGGCAAGTCTGAAGGGAGCCGACGATGCGAGCATTTGTTGCAATAGAAGAGGCACGATCGGGGTGTTCCAGCCCAACAGAGAGAACGACGAGCTTACGCTGGCCCTGGAAATCGAACACCCGGGAAGAACACGAGGCAAGGGCGCTTATTCCGTGGTATGAGGGGTTTTCAGACCGAAACACCGACTACGTAACCCGTAAGTAGAAAGAAGATTATGGAGGAGAAGAAGAGTAAGATGGAGGAGGAGCAGAGGAAGCGGGACTATGAACGCCTTTCAAGGCCTAGAAGCAAGTCAAGCGGAATTGGTAGTCAAATTCCAGCGGTAGCAGGAGCAAGATCGACTCACTTACCCAGCAAAGGGGGTCTCAAGAGCTGCAGCAGCCTAGCTTAATGATCCAAAGCATTGGATAGCACCGCCCATCCATGCCGAGAAGCAGCAAGCAGTTCCGCCTGACGACGCAATGTTGGGTAGATACCCGTGGATGACATCACGGAGAACACTAGCTGCGAAGCTACACGCCAAAATGAAGAACATATCCATGAAGGTGGCGGACGGCGTTGCCTTTCCAGCTACTCCCCAAAGCAACCTACCATTGCATCCCGATTCCAGAGGGCTATGCTCGTGTCATGGTTGACGCAGGGTGGTGCACCCATATTCGGGCTAGAGCTTGACATTCTCGGAGGTGACGACGAGCGCTTTCTGAGACGCCTAACCATCGTGATCATCCTATGGAAAAAGGATTGCATCATCTTCAAGGCCACCGACACCACGCCATCCCGACTCGTCAAGTCCGCCACCGAGCCAGCAGTCTCCGCCTCCGCAAGTCCACTAAGTCCGCAAAGTGTCGTGCCACTCCTCCTCCAAGTCCGCAAAGTGTCAGCCACTCCTCCTCCTCCAAGTCTGCCACACACAGCCGACGCCCACTCCTCCTCCAAGTCCGCACAACCTCAGGCCACCTCCTCCAAGTCCTGCATAGCTTCAGCGGCTACCTCCTCGGCCCAACTTCAGCCATTACCGGGCGCTGCCTCCACAGCCCAAAGAATCACAGAAGAGACACCCCACAGCTATGGTGCGAGCTGTACGAAGTCGAGGTAGTACAGGAAGTACAGGCGGAGGCAAGCTGATATAAATATGGTCCAAGCCTCACGCTTCTTCCGCAGAGGTCTTATGACAGGTCCGAGGAGGAAATCGTAGCCATATCAAGTCCGAGGTGGAAGCCCATTTTGCACCGAAACCGCCACCGCCGCCAAGGGAGAAAGTGCCCGAGGAAACGATTGACCACTTATTCAGAGTGGCTCAACCACCAGCTCCCAAGCCTGTTGACACAGACTATGAGCGCCACATCGAAGTTAAATCGAGCACGCTTCACGTAAGGAGGCGAGCTTGGGATCGAGCAAACAAGAAGCAGCTGTCAAAAAATGCGGGAAAACCATTCCCCACTGGGAGAACAGCGGCGCAATCGATCCCTCGCTTGTTGTGCCAACAACACGCGGATAAAGACGCTGCCAAGACAATATTATTGTGGGCAAACAGTTTACGCTCCCGAGGTGGGCAATGTGGTAATAACGGAGGACCATATAATGCGTGCTGAAGTTCTCAAAATCACTGTTGGACAACTCCTCGAGATCGAGCCCATGCCTATGCTTAGAGAGGATGAAATAAAACGAAATATGTCCGGGGCCAACCTTTGGTCGAGCTGCATAAGGTCAAGAACCTCCCAACGAGAATGTATGAATTGCATCAATGGTACATGAACATTACCAAGATTTCCGATCGATTGTCCCTCATGGTGAATGTCAAGGAGGAGCATTACTTCCATGAGAAAGTTGTGTCCGTTGAGTATTCTCAATCGTTTCAGCTTATATAATCAAGACGCACTCGACAAATCTATTGTCAGTTGCTATTGTCTCAGAAGTGATTTCTTTCTCGTAATTTAAGTCTCAAGCTAGCTGTACTGATCCTTTTGCTCAATCATTACCTGTAATTATCCTCACTATATTCTTTTCTGTGGTATTATATGCAGGATGAAGATATATGAAATGAGAAAAGGTGGACGCTTTGGCATTGGGTTCATTGGACCCAAACACCGTTAATGAATACACATGGAAATTAAATCCACGCTATCAAAAGGACGAGAGGACAACATGCTAGAGTTCTTGAAGCGCCTCAAATACAATGAAGATATACTACTTCCTTACAACTTCCAAAGGAGTCACACTGTCTTGTACTACAAATTCTCTGTTTTGCCTACTAGCTAGCTACATGTTTTTGCTTTTACATATGCCCACTTAATTAAGACATGCAAACGTGTGCATGCAGATTTCACTGGTCTTTGTGTATCATTAAAGTTGACGCCGAACAGTTGGAAATACTGGACTCACTACTCAAAGAAAAACTGACTATAACATCTTGTTTGGGATAGTCAGGTAATTTCAATCATTATTAACTATATATCTCGGCCTATTTAGTTCGGCATTTTTATGATATAAACTATTTAATAATCCCTTTATTCATTTTCTTTTGTCGGCGGGCAGGGCTTGGGCAAGGTTCATCAATATGATCCCAGGAGAATGGAAACAAAAACTTAAATGGTTTCACCCAAGGTAAGTAATTATAGTACTAGCTAGCTAGCTAGCTGCCATCTCTTTAATTATCATGCTTGATTAATTATTATCTGATCAAATTCCATTCTCGTAAAGGCCCTCAAGCAAAGCGCAGGGACTGATCTGTGTGCATTATGCGCTATGTAGAACATTCGCATGATGGCGTCCGAAAGGAGCAGATCTCAAAGACAGGAATGGGTACGCTTGTGAAAACACTATTCACAATTTTACACCATTATCAAGTATTCAGTCACACAACTAATACACATGCATATTGATCTCCTTCTTAACAGTTCACAGAGAAAGTGCGAGAGAAGCTCCTAGAAACGGAGCGCCAGAGAAGCACTTCAAGAGGGAATAGCGGATTTTGCTCGACCAGGTCATAAACCAAGGGAGAATACTATTACCCGCCATCGCCCCATCGTGCTCCAAGGCACCAATTAGGCTAATGCCACTGGCTCAAGGCAACATGCATATGTAGGAGAAATTGTATATAGCTATACATGTGTGTATGTGTGAATTAATTAATATGATGGTTTGTGAGACATTGATGATATATATATATGCATGATTGGTTCTACTAGAAATTTATTTTATATATATATATATATATATATATATATATATATATATATATATATATATAACGTACAATGTGTAGTATCGTAAAATACCAGTAGAACGAAAAAGAATTAAATTGATAACACAAATTTAATTGAAAAATAAAAATAAAACAAAACTCATTAAACATTTAGTACCGCTGATGTTACTAACCGGTACTAAAGGGCTCCCTGCCCTGAGCTGCCTCGTACACATTGTTGGTTTTTAGCACCGGTTCAGTTGAACCGGTACTAAAGGGGGGGCCTTTAATGATTACACTTTAGTGCCGGTTGTGAAACCGCACTAAAGAGTTTTACTAACCGGTGCTATTGCCCTGTTCTGCACTAGTGGGTCCACACATAGGGACAGGTTGCCATCTATTTATTCAGTAGTATGGCAAAATGATGAGAGGACAAATGTAAATGCATTAACTACCAGATCGTCCGCATATCGTAACACATATCAATTTTAGCGCCTAACAGTAGGATAGTTGCCATGTATTCATTCAGTAGGCAAATTGATAAGAAGTGGAACTGTAAATACATTAACATCCATATCATACAAAAACACATATTTCAGCTACAATTTTTTTGTGAATGTACATACATATGAAAGATAATGCATAGAATTAGCCATTTTCATAATAAAAATTTGCCATGGAAGCAACTATTTCCACACCGGGGCAGGAAACTAAAACATCCAAGTAGGAAAATGGTGAACAAACGAGAAATCAAAAGGCAGGGGAAGGACATGTGTTTGGGAAGTGACAAACGGACGAGCGGGTTGTATGTAGAAAGCCGGCCATGCCGACAATGCTGCAGCGGTGACACTCAAGAGAAGAGGATGGCGTTGGAGGAGGCTTCATGCGCCGACGGGATGAAATTCGCCGAGAATGGACTTCTCGAGCTGTTGTTGTATGTACTTCTCCCCACGCCGAGGCCGCCGCCATGACCCAAGGCCGAGACCGGGCCCGAGCACAAACAAGGCTGGTGGCGGAGATCAAACCCCAGCAGCAGCCGCGGCGCCTCTTCCTCCTCCGCTGGCGCTTCCATCGCTGCTGGCCGGATCCACCTCTCCTGTTCAGCCACCACCCGCCTCCGCTGGGGGTCAGTTCCGCCGCCGCCCGGCTATAGTGTGTGCGATGCGGCGGTAGGTGGGGAAGAAGGTGAGGCGGAATGGGGAAGAAGAACGCGAGATCGGGAGCGGGGCGGCGCATACGCTTTGTCAAGGCCCGAACGAGGATGTTGGATGACGGGCGGTATATAATGCTTCGAAGTTGTGCAAAATGATCCAACCACAAATGAGACGTTTGAGCGGGATGCTGTACACTACACGCGCGGCGCATCATTTCGTGCTACCTAATTAATAAAATAAAAAGAATGAAACGTGCTAATATGTCCAGCAATAAGTAGGACTGGTCCGACGGCTAGCAATGGACACGTGCATGGAGAGCCCTGACAAAGGTGGGCTGGCCGGCTGGGCTCTTTAACGCCCCACAAGATCAAAGTCTTGTTGTCTCTTGACCGACTCCCGAATCCGGAGCGCACACACACAGCTCAGCGAAGACCTCCCTGAACTGTAATGGCGGCGGCGGCGGCGGCGGCCGAGGCGGCTGAGCGACAGTGGCCGGCATTGGTCGCCGGAACTTCAAGGTAGGCCTCGCGAAGCTTTTTTCCGACCCTAGGCCCGCCGCCCCTGTTTTCCACTGGCTTGAGCTTTTGAGTGCTCGCTGACTACTGTAACCCTAGGCTAAGGGACGGCTGTGTTGTGTCTCTCGTGAAGACGGCGGCTTGGCCCAGCGACTCTCGGCAAGCCTGAGGTACTCATAAATGGAAGAACACGCGAACATTCTTTGCTGATTCAGCCTATTCAATGCCTGATGTGTTGGTTCGATGCCTTGATGTTGCTCAGTGGGTCGAAATTAATTGGGGATAACCGTGACTGTGCAGTGTGCTTGCACAATTTACAGTGTGACTTTATTGCACATGTGCCAAAGTAGTACTAGTATCTATTGGACAATAGCAGCACGCACTTGGAGGACTTCACATAAATGGTTCCTTATGTGCTGATCTATTAATTGACAACAAGTAATTGGCCGTGACACAATAGGTGGTTACTAATCAACGTTTAGAGGGAATCCCATGTGCTACTATGCGTCTTATAAGCCTAGAATTTCTCTTTTAGCTACTACGATGGCTAGAAAATTTTATGCTGAATTATACTAGTAAATAATTTTATGTGCAATTTTCAGGCATTTTCAACATGGAACCAAGTTCTAACATGCCGGAAGAGCAGATGCCGCCAGATTCAACTAATGTCTGGGTGGATTGGTGTGGGAATGGATTTTCTGTTACCATACCATCAGATGCTAGCATTGGAGCTTTGAAGAGGCGTGTCAGCGACGTCCAGGGACTGCCTATCAAGAGACAGAGGCATAAAGCAAGTGTCGTGAACAGACCTGTGGATAAGCCAGAATACGTGGCCAATGTTGAGTTGCAAGATGATGATCGTCTTATTTCTTCGTTGATCCAGCCCCTGCCACTCATCTTATCGGGTAATGGCCTTTTCTTTCAATCGGCGAAGTAGGCCATGGAGTTTCAAGTTCTCTCATGTTTAGAAAATATCTAGTGCTTTCACATCTAATTTTGTTACCGTATTACCAACTTCGGAAGAGCCATAAAATCGCTAAAAATAATAATTATTGTTTTCAATATTTGTCATTGTGAAACTATGAGTTGGTAGCAGAGTATATGCATATTCAAAACGTCTAATTGTTACCATTATTAGGTAAATATATAATCTGATTTCTCTTAGCAATTATTTTAAAACCCATATAGGTTGAACGAGGTGGACAATGAGCTCTACAACCAGGAGTATAATAAAGTTGATGGAAAGCGTACTTGCACTGTGACTGAAGTTAGGAAGAAGAATTACCTTACTGATTCTGATGACAAAAAGACTGAGTGGGTAAAAGGAAAATATACTGTAGGAACAATGACCATTGATTGTCTTGTGAGAAGGTATGAACCAGGTCATAAATCAGAAATCCTTTGTTCGCTCCGCCTGATGAATAAATGGAGACATCCTAACGTGGTAACGCTGGAGAACATGTATGAGAGACGTCCAAATTGTTATCTTGTGGTATCCAGTTCATTCGATGAAACATTTGATGGATGGCTTAGACAAAATCAGCCACTAAATGAGGATGGAACATTTAGCCCTGTTTTCAATGGACTTATGTTGTAAGTAATCATTTCATTAACTTAATACTTCTAATCATCACTGTTTGACTGTTTCCACCCCATGTTAACAAATATACTGCTTTGCAGGACCTACTTGTCAGTCATGGACAAGTTGGTTCAACGCCGGATCCGCCGAAAAGCCTCACAACAAATAATCTGTATGTGAAGATGCTAAACGATCAACCACAGCTTAAAGTACTCATTGACAAAGGTAATTTTTTCCACTTCCACTAAACTGGAGCATTCATAACCTCGATATAAAATTATTAGAATTTTATTTTATTAGAGCACCTCCAATGACAGATGTAAAACTTATTATCAATCCATATAACTGCAAAAGAGCCAGAAAACAACTCCAACGGCATTGTTTACCCCGTGTACCTATCCCATTTGCTATCTTTAATTTTTTGTCATAGCCTATTTTCTCTCCAGAGTCTATTTTCTCCCTCCATGTATTCATCTCGCCACAACCCCGCCTCTCTCCGCCTCTCTTGGTCCCTCTTGCGCCTTCCTCACCATTGCTAGTGCCGCCACAACAGCATTCCATCACCTCTCTTCGGTGCCTCCCTAGCATCTAATCTATTATCTATGTAGTTATGTCATCTATGTCAGTTACGAACTATCTTAGTTTAGCATAGCTCAATTTGTACCTAAACCTAAAACTTCAAATATTATGTGTGGAATTGTGGTGGTGTTCTAATATGTTTGAATCTTATTATATTGTGAAATATTACAATCGTTTGGAGTGGAGAAGCACATACAAAGAGAGATAGAATTGGTCTTTAGTATGGTACCAAATTTAGGTATGCTGTTGCGGAAGAGAAAAAAGTTCTCTAAAATTATCTCCTATATGTAAAACTGCCTTTTAGGTCACCAAGTTTAGATATGATATTGAAGATGCTCAGATGCCCTACAAAACTACTTCAGGTCATGTTGTGCAAAGTTCCTTGTAAGGATAAAGTGATCAACAATGCAACTTACACCGTTCTGTGTTTACTTTGTCATTTTTTACAGGTCACATGCGACTATGTTTAAATTCTAAATTTCACATGTGCATACTTATCCTCCATGTCCATGATTTTTTTGTGTTTTCTTTGAAATTAAAAGGTGTAGTTTCTGTCATATACGCCTATATGGTTGAGATGTCCCTAACACCCCCACCCCCACCCCACACTGCACACACACACACACCTCTTTTTCTCCTACCCTCCTTACAAATGTTTCTTAATTATTCGCTTGTTAATGAATGTTGCAAAATTTAATTATTCCCTCCTTGCCATCATCTCCTAATTTGCAGCTGAGAGCGGGGCTACCAAGAAAGATATGCTGTTATGTGCAGACATAAAGAATATTATGATATCTATTGGTTCCTCAAAATGCACAGAGAGACCAAAGCTTTCTGTGATTTTATTAGAGCATGGCCACAACTTCTCTTGGCAAAAATTTGGCAAAAGTCGCCAAATCTTATCCAATTCAGTGGAGTGACGAGGATAAGAGCAAATATCTGATTGGGATAATGTCTTCTAATCGACCACTTAATCAGCTCATCAACAAGCATAGTGGAATAAGCTGGCCCAAAAACGAGTGTGGAGATGACATTTGTGAGGAGCTCCAAACACTAAGAGCAATGTTTGAAGAAGCAAACCAGAGGAAAGCCAAAGAGAAGGAGAGGCTGGAACAGAAAGGAGACCAAGTCAAGGCGGACAGGATCAAGTATTACCAGTGGAACTATAATATGAGGTATCCAAATGACTTGGTCAAGCTCGTGAGGAACATGTGGAAGCACTACGCCACGTACCCTGATTACATTCAGGTAATTAAATCTCCTCTATCTTGCCTGCCAGAAAAGCTGCTAGCATTAATTTAACCGTTTGGTTAACTGACTGCAGCGTCACCTTGGTGGTAGCCAAAATGCCATTTTAGGCAAGTTCGAGACCTGGTGCCCTGATGTCTGGATACTGATCTACAATGTTGTGGGCCTACCATGTATGTGGTCTTCCCTATTAGATTTAACTTCCTTGTTATCTTCCATGCAATGTTTTTTGTTTAAATTTAACTTCCTTGATGTCTCCCATGCAACGTTTTTGTTTTTCAATCATGCTGCTACGCATGCTTACATGTGGTGTCTCAAGTTGAGCCAAATCTTAGCTTCCTACAGCCTCGCCTTTGCATGTACATCATCCTCGGTTCATGTTCATGGCAGAAATTGTTAGAGACTACTCCCTCTGCTCCCAAATAATTGTCTTTTCTACCATCTTAAATGGACTACACCATACGGATGTATGTAGACATGTTTTAGAGTGTAGATTCACTCATTTTGCTCCGTATGTAGTCACTTGTTGAAATCTCTAAAAAGACAATTATTTAGGAACGGAGGGAGTACATTTTAGTCCTGTGTGGTATGACCATAGGTCCATGCAAGGGGGCAGTGGAAACTGGTTTGTAATTTGTATCATGGTGAATAAATAGTACATTATCAATCATGACGGTGTCGGCCATGAGGCGATCCACACGACGGTGCTTGTAAGGAACTCCCCACAGCTTGACCCCACACATCTGGCATCACCTCGCCTTGGGCTCCTCCGAAGCGCTTCCTTGATGTCCGCCATGATGTTGTTGAGGGAGAGGAAAGCTTGTTGCTATGGTCGCCATCCGCAGCATGGCCTTGTTGGGGAAGACGACCGAGAACATGTTGTCGCCAATCGCCGCCACCTGCCAGCCCCACTCCCACTCAAGAGGTAGGGGAGCTCGCCTCCGTAATGGACATCGACAGCAGCTCAGCGCCAGGAGATGACGGCCGATCCGCCACCAATCGCGCCAAGACCTCCTCACCTCGTGACTCCACAAACGGAAGGCGTAAGAAACCTCGCCGGGATGGCGTTGCCCATGATCTGCAGCATCAAGGGCCGCCCGCTGACCGGTAGTGCGCCAAGCGTGGCCTTCCTCGTAAGTGCATTTACACAGAGCGGCTTGAAGATACACATGTTCGATAATGGCCCACCCGCCACACTTGAAGCATTCAGGCCCGCCTGCCTCCTCCACGGGATGGGGGCCTCACGAGCCTCTTTGAAGCCGACGGCCCCGCCGCCAGAGCTAGCGACGACCGCTTGGGCTCCACCGAGCTCCTCCCTTCTCGCTTCTTGGCAAAGGGATCCCTGATCCGTTTGGCCACCGGGCAGTGAGGAGGGATTCCTTCCGCTTGAGCTCTTTCTTATGCTCCAACCCCCGCCATCAGATTCTCCTTCTTCTTCTTGCGCCAAGGCCTCCCGCAGCTTCCGCTCTTGCTCAAGAAGCCACCAGGAGGGGGCGGCCCCAGCCCCTTCCTCCGCTTGGCTCACTGGGCCTTGGCAAGCGTCAAGGCTCACAGATCTAGCTCAGGCCGACGCCGGCCGCCGAGCCGGAGGCGACATGGGAGGCATCTCACTGCCGATCCCATTCCGCCTCATGGTCGCGAACGAGCACACGAGGGGAGGGGAGCGAGCGGATCAAAGCGACGAGCGAGATGCCCAGAAGCGCCAAGACTTGCGAGAGGGAAGCGGAAACCCTAGAGCGAGATCTAAGGCACCCCTCGGCAACCGCAACCACTTATATAGGGAGGGGGCAGCTGCTGGCCCAACCCTCAAGACTGGCCTGGGCCCGCCACGGGCACACGGGCCAGCTGCCCAGAGAGCAAGGCCTAGCCACAAGAGCGCATCCCTGCACCCCTGCACCCCAGCGGACTGGAGTTGGTCGGCAACCGCTGGCCCCTCGCCCAAGCAGAGGCAGGCTGGGCCATTCCTCCGGCCCAACCTGCAATAGGCCCATCGGCCCTTGCCAACAAGAACCCTAGGCTGGGCACGCTGCTCCTGTCAGAGCGACGCCGCCGCCACCACTGGCCCTCGCTGGCCGACGACGAGCACGCCGAGGCCGAGGGCAACAACACCACCTCCTGGCCACACCGCCCGCCCGACAGGTGCAAGAACGACCTTCCGCCCGCTGCCCATGCCCCCTGGCGGCCGCCAGATTCAAGGCTACCGGCGACGCCGCTGCCATGGCTACCAACATGCGAAGCATGCCGGGCTGCCGCCTTGAAGGAGTCCCTAAGCTCCTCCCCGCCCGGCGATAAAAGTCACCATCGAAAGCACGCCCGCGAGGCCTCGCGAACCCCCATCACTCACCTGACTGCTTACCTGGTCTTCCTCATCTTCGCTCGCCGGATTCGACCTCGACAGCGCCCGTAACCGCTACCCGAGGGGAAAGGGCCCGGAGACCGCCCACCCAGCGCAGGGCACCGCCAGGCGCGCCCCAGCCCTCACCTGGGCGCACTGCCGCCCAGCTGCGCCCGCCGCAGCCGCAGTTGGGGCCAGCCGCGCTAACGCCATCGGAATCGCCTCCCGGTCGCCTCTCCGTACGAGAGCTGTTGAGCCATCCTCCAGCCCACCCACGTTGTTAAAGAGCACGGTGTGCCAGTACATTCTCAATGAATGCTATTGGCATTTGAAGCAGTGTAGAATCAAGCTATTTATTATCTGATTGACTATGGAAGAACAACTAATACTCTACATGAACTTCTCGAACGATCTACTTTACATGCATTGTGTTTTGCAGGAAGCAAAGGCGACTGGTGGGAGCTGGTGGTGGTGGAGACGGGCCAAGGAGACTGAAACCAAGGAGGCTGGAAGCGATGTTTTTTGGAATTCAGTAGCATGGAACTGACAAGAGCACTGAATATGTTTTGACGGTGCAAAACACTGATTCGTAAACTGCGCTAGCGGGAAGCGTAAGGAACCAAACGAAAGATTTGGCGGTGCAAAACCCTGATTTTTGTAAGAAAAAACTGCGCTGGAAGTGTAATTTTTGGATAGGAGCGCTGGAAGTGTGCGTATGTGACCAAAAGAAAGATTTGGCGGAATACCACGCCAGCTGGGAGGGTTTGAGACCAGATGAATGATTTGGCAGCCGGATTCTGCAAACAAATGCTACGAGTAGGAAACCAAAACATGGATTTGGTCTGGTTTTATTCTGTTTCTGTACTAGCGTATTGCGAGGTTTTGGCTGTCAGCAACCTTCCCTGACCGGAAAAACAGGGGATCCCAACCAAATTTTGCGAAAAATCGACGAAAACTCCATAAACACCACGAGAGAAGAGGAACGGCAGCAAGATCCAAACCTAGTAGGGAATTAGAAGGATGGATGACATGAGAAGGCTGATCGAGGTCACGGAGGAGACAGCCGATCGCTTCTCCCCTTTCCTCCTCCCTCGCGAGATGCGGCGATCGCTGTTTGTGGCCGCTCATGTATCCACGATTCCACGGCCACGGCCACGCGTGAGGAGAGGAGACTGGGATGTGGTACAGATCGATCGCATCTAGTACTAGCGCCGCTTCCTCACACGGCCGTTTTGTTTTCTGGTTTGGTTAACTATTATATAATATATATAAATATATATATATATATATATATATATATATCTTTTTACGAAAATAAAGGCCTGCCGTTGATTTTAAACAAGTGACTACGATCCCACCACTAGGGGCCAAATTATATCGATGCCCTGAGAGGAGACACTCTGTGCCACCTCAAGCATGCAGGCACAAGGCACGTGGGAAGCCACGCGTCTAGCAACAACGGAGAAACCCCATCGGCGCCACCCCGCCTCGAAGCTTCGCCGCCATGCGTGATCCGCAGCTGCACGCCGGCCGGTGATGAACCGCATGCAACGGAAAGCAACACCAGTGACCTGGTTGCGGATGCGGAGGAACAGCATCCCAAGACCCACAACGTGACCCGGATATTATTCATGCAAATTAATCCTACTGAATTTAAATATAAGTCTTTTTAGACATCTTAAATGGACTATAATATATTTTAATGATAAATTCATATATTTTGCTTTATATGTAATCACTTGTTAGAATCTCTAAAAAGACTTATATTTGGAAACGGGGGAGCAGATAATTTCAATTTTGACCGACCACATTTTTAACACATTTCATTAAACGACCGCATTTGGACCTTAACATATTCTAAATCTTCACCAGCGCATCTTCTTCAAGTTCTTGTTATTCCTCATGTCCATGTTCGTGGCCGTGGAGCCTCGGAAGTGAAGTTGTAGTAGCCGCTAAGAAGAGTAAGAAATGGAACACGAACTGGCCCACATATAGGACAGGAGAAACCGCTGCCTCCCATGTCCTACTTCTTCTTGTCACAGTCGTGGGCTGGGTGTGAGGTTCGACGTGGACGGGTTGGCCTCGTGGGTCGAAGCGGGCGCCGATGACGCAGCTACCAACGCTCTCATTCGCAACCGCCAACGCCGCTTTCATGTCCGACGCCACCAGCGAAGCGCAGGCAGCCTCCCAGAGCGCTCGCTGCTCCTCGACGGTTCGGTTCTCCACGGCCATGGTCATCACAGCCTTCTCGGCCACAAACTCATCGTCAGATCTAGCCTCTGCAAAACGGTGATGTGGGGAGGACGAGGTTGTAGCGCTGCTCCTCCCGCGCCTTTACAAAAATCAACACCAGCAGCGGCGCCGATCGCTTCTCCGCCATGACGACGCCAAAGTGCGCTCAAGGCCGCTTGCTCCATGGTGACTATCATCCGCCCATGTAGGGCGCCGCCATGACGGTGTCAAAGTGCTGCGGTGCAGGCTTCGCCGCTTCGCCGTAGTATTCTCCATTGTTGGGTCATCGCTGCTCACCTCGCGAAGCTCGCCGCAAGCTCGTTTATATTCGCCGCACACGCATTTACTCTATCATCCGCCCATAAGGCTGGCCACCTCAGACTACTGCTCCTTCAAGAGGTTGTTCCACATCGCCTAGAGTTCGCGTAATGGAGGACGCGGTGCACGGCTAAAGAGGTGGTGCATGGAGGAGGATTGGAAACGGACTGCAGATGGTGACGGGCGGCCACATTTAAATAGCGAAGTTTCAGTTAGGTCAAGCGACGGACCGTGTCAAGATGGATGCTAGAGTGGGCTTTTGGTCACCGCACCTATTTAATGTCGGCTAGCGAGTGGACGGGGAAGCTGGTTTGAATGCGGTAGATAGTTGTCCCGCACCTTCCGTCACGCCGCTCGCATTGAATATCACGGAAATTGGGACACGACGCAGCGGCGCTTCTCGACCGGGCGCGTTACTTCAATGCCAGCTCCAAATGTAGCCACTCCCGCCTGGGCCGCATGAATGCGGTGCTGGTGCTCGATCGACCTGAATGTGCCGTGAGCCGCTTCGCTGCATGGGTGGGCACGGATGTGGTAAAGATTTTTGGTAGGTCCGGATGGCAAACACGCTGCTGGCAGCGGTCCGGACTCCTACAAAGTCTCCCAAATTGCGCCTGGTTTATGTGGATTTCGTCATCCATATTGGTCCTTAGACCAATGGATACTGCGTTTGATGGCAAGCTATGCCCAGAACTATATTCAAATGTATGAAGGCGTTTTGAGGTTCGCATTGAGGTACCCTGACTAATCTTTTACAAAAATAAAAAGAATGAATAAAAGCATAATCTTCAGAGAGAGAATCTTGGCAGCTTGGTCGATCGGACGATGATGGCGCGATCGCCTCGGAGATGGGGTCGGCTTGTGGAATTTGCGGTGTGAGGCGGTTCTCGTCGACAGCCCGTGTGGCAACAAGCCAACAACTAGTCTATGAGGAGGCAAAATTTCGTGTTTTGACCCTTTTTTGAAAAGTATTTCAGATCTGACCCCTGTTTGAAATTTTTTTTCAAGATTTGATCCTTTTGTCAAGGCGGTAGGGTTAGATAGCCTACCGCCACGTGCCCATGGCGGTAGGAAACTTATCCACGCCAGCTGCTGGAGACGGCGCGCCCCCTCCGTCGCACTCCTACCGCCAGGGGCTCCTCAAGTAGATCTGTTTAACCATACCGCCAGGCTCCTCGGCGGTAGGGTCCGGCAGTTATTTGGCCCTTCCCCGCTGCCTTCCCTTCTCCCCACTTCGGCCGGGCAGTTCTTGTTTTCTCCCCCAAGTCGCCTCTCTCCCTCTCTCATCTCCTCCACTTCTTGGATCTTCGCCGATTCTTCACCGCTTTTGGCGGATCGAGATGGCCCCGAGGAGAGAACCGTAAGCTCCTCCGATCCCTCCAATTAGTTTTTGCAAACTTGCTACCGATTCGACGCATTATTTGCTTGAAATTCCTCATGTTTTTGAACTAAGATTGATTTTTTCACCTAAGATTGATTGTAGTTGTAGTTCTTAGTTCTTTAGTAAGTAGTGGTATTGGATATGTACTCTAATCAATAGTTCATATGTTAGTGTGAAGATGAATTTTAGTTCATAATTTTTTTGTTAAAAAATTATGATGTAATGTTGATAAAGGGATGAACCCTAGTTTGATGATGCATGTGATATGATGATATGATCTAGTGTGAAGATGAACCCTAGTTTGATGATGCATGTTATGATGATATGAAGATGTTGTTTGGAAAATTTTGTTTAAAAATATGAAGCTATGATGTATGTTGGAGGTTTTTTATATGATGCATGTTGATATGATTTGATCCATCATGTGTAGTAGATGTTGGAGGAATATGCTTAAAATTTTATCTTGATATGATTTGAGTTCATTGTTTGTTTATGTATGCTTATGCTTATGGTGTTTTTGTTTATGAAACTCTATTAAGGCGGCCACCTCTTGCGGACAACATCGCCCACGGTACTCGCATGCTGGTCTGGGCATTCGACAAGGATCATCGTGCCTGCTTTCATAGAGAACGGAGAGATAAGTGATATGAAAGAAATTTTGATCAAAGTTCTTTGATTGATGAAAATGATTTCCTAACTTTTTATGCTCACTTTTGACAGACGCCCAGCCACTGCGCATGAGGGGTCACGGGGTTCATGGGCATATGGAGTACAACGAGCGCCACGCTACCGCTCTTCAAGAGAGCCCGCCTGTTGGGTTTCGTGGTTGCAGTTCAAGCTGCCACCGACGCTTGTCCACGCTGCTCTCACAGCTCGATTGACCGCTGGAGACCGGAGACCCATTCTTTCCATCTGCCATGCGGGAGATGACGGTGACCCTAGAGGACTGGGGATGATTACCGCAATGCCGATCGAGGGTCATGCACTCACCGTCGAGTGGAGAGGGCCAATCGGGCAGAGAGGGTCACCACCTCATCAGCGCCATCGCCTGTGCCAAGAGTAACCGTGACATCCGTGTGCCGCTGATCTCGCTCTTGAGCACCGGAGGACATGCCCCAAGGCGCAGATGAGGCGATCGTGGAGTTGTACGCGAGGGCCTATCTCGTGGTATATTCTCTCGAGGTCGTGTTTCCGCATAGCCTCGGGAACTCTCGCCAATCTGGGCGATTCGTTCTTCCTAGCGGACTGGGATGCAGGGTACAGTTGGGGAACGGCATCTCTCGCCACCTATACCGCTCGGTAAGAGAGTGTCTAATTGCGCATCTAGCTACGGTAAGTGTGTCCATGACATTTTCTTATATCTGATCCTCATTTGATGTTTTGCAGCTTGACGACCTAACGCAGAGGACGGAGACAAGTCCAATATGGGTGGCTTTGTCTGGGCCTTTCCATTTGGATGTGGGAGCGTTGCCGTGGGCGTCCGGAGAAGTTGCCAAGACGCCCATGGGAAGACTATGGCGAAGAAGGCGACGAGACTCAAACCCCACCGTAGCTTACGAGTGGACGTTGTCAAACTCTACACGGGCCTAAACAAGACTTCATACAAGACCTACACCAACGAAGTTGGACGCTGACGACACAGAGATATGAACTCGCCCAACACCTTTCTCTTTGATTCCGCTATTGACCGAGAGTGCGAACTTACCAAGGAATATGTAATAGGTAATCTGCGGCCGACGACAAGAATGAGAGGGACTTTGATCTGAACGTGATGTGCATAGCGGACCGTGGTCTCGGCGGTGCATCGTGCTCCATGATCTGTGTGGTACGCCGCCGAAAGTGGCATTTGCTACAACGCGGGCCACGCAGTTTGGGATTTATCAAAGATACCCCACCGGCCAGCTTCCACCGATATCAAGCGGCCACGCCGCTTCCACCTGTGAGCTCTTTGTTCTCCGTGAGATTATCATGTTTCTTGTTGCTTATGATGATCTCATTGCGCTTATGATGATTCTTGTTGCTTATGCCTTGCAGCATGAGCCGGCAGAAGAATCAGTCGATCACAGACTGGGAAGAGGAGCATAAGACTCATGTGACGGAGTGGAACCGACGAGGTGGCGTGAAAGACGTGAGAGGAGAGTGACTAACTCGATGATTACCCGGGCCGGCTACATGAGGTGGTACGATGATGGCCGTAAGCACCGCTTCGCCTCAGCCTCGATGGGCGGGCGGAAGACATCGGGAGCTGGAGTGGGCTGACCCGATGAACAGGCATACCGCATCGCATCGTGAGACATGCACAAAGTGAATTTATGGAGTTTGCACCCCTCATCAACAGAGTGGTACGCTTGAACCGACGGTCGATTTAAAATATTTTATTCACAACGTGACTGACTTATGCCGCTGCAGTCCGGTGAGCTGAACAGATGCATCTTTGAAGCCTCAGATGCACTAGGTCATCTTCCCGGAGCGCATAACTGAGACCAGCAGTCGTGGGGACGATGAAGGTACAATTTCAGCCTCCTCGGAACAGATGCATCTTGTTCACTTGCAGTCAGTCGATCTGATACTTATTATGACCTTGCTTCATTGTGAGTGCAGAAGTTCATGCAGCGTTGTCGCAAGCTGGTAGGGCTGCTTGGGTGTGCTGGAGCTGGGTCAGTTGAAGCTTATCAGCTCAGAGCCACACAGGTATCATCGGCTCATCGAGCCATGCTCCCTCGCTGCCTAGGGTTGGTTGGGGAGGAGGAGGATGAGGAGGAGGAGGAGGAGGAGGAGGAGGCCACATATGAAGAAGGGGAGGAGGAGGATGAGAGCAACGGGGAGAAGGAGTATGATGAAGATTATGGACCTCCAAAGAACTCAAACGCCCCAAGCATCTCAGCTGCCAAGAAGAGGAATCCAAGACGGCGATTTGCTGAGTCCGAACCTTTCCAGACCGGTTCCTCGACGGCCCAAGAAGAAGACCAAGAGAATCGCTCAAAGAGTAACGAGGACCGTACCTCCAAGAGGGGAAGGAGCAACTGATTATGCTCTTCGATAGTTGGCTCTTTTAGTTTGGTTGAACTTCGCTTGATTGAACTTTTCTAGTGGTTATGAAGCCACGTGAACTATGTGTTTGCTATTTGTGGATCTATGTGTTTGCTATTTGTGAAACTATGTGGAACTTCGCTTACTAATTAGTTGAAGTTCGCTTGAAATGTTCTATGCACTTCAAATTTGTTAATGTGTATGTGATGCCCAAGTTTAGTTGTTTGAGATTTGTGATATTGTTGTCATATTTGTGAAACTTGCTATAATATTATTGTCATATTGAATTTGAAAAGAAGCAAGCAATTGAACTTAAATTCATAAAACACAGGACCCTACCGCCAAGGACCCTGGCGGTAAGGTCGACAGCTCACCGCCAGGCACTTTAATTTTTCGTTATGTAATCATTACACTGAAAAAATAAGACCCTTATCACATGGGCTCGCGGTAGGGTCGCACAGCCTACCGCCAGGCCCTTCAATTCTTCGTTACATGTAAACATTACACTCGAACAGGATCATACCGCCATGGGCTCGCGGTAGGGTCGCACAACCTACCGCCAGGCTCTTGGCGGTAGGTGCTAACCACGCTCAGCGCAGGTCAAACGGCCGCCGCCCCTCCTGTCAAGACCCTACCGCCATGGGCCGTGGTAGGTTATCTAACCCTACCGCCATAGGTTCCGGCGTAGCAAAATGGTCAAATCTCAAATAAAATTCAAACAAGGGTCAGATCCTAAAATACTATCCAAAAAGGATCAAAACACGAATTCGCCCTATGAGGATGGGTGAGGTCGGGGTCACAAGATCGTACTGGTCAGCTCTTCAACATGTCCATGGTTTGTCGTGATCTCTTTGTTGATGTGCGACGGATGGTCTCGCTTGGCAATCGCTCACAACACCTGGCAAGCATATTCCTCCTTGATGGCTCGCCTTGGACTCGGAGTTGCGACACATGCGGTCAAAACTCGTGTACTTGTCGTGGTGAGTGCTTCACTATTGGTCATTCATGCGGAAATCGGAGTTGCTTGCCTGGAGAAAAGTGACGACACAGACATTTTACAGACAAACCCATCGTGTGGATCAACATAGGTAGGCTGATCCGCCAAAGGTGCCCTATATGAACGTGTTGCGGCCATTTTCGTCCGGTTTGCCACAATCAAGTGAATATTTTACTTATTTTTGCAAGGCTAAAGGGATTCGTTGCTCAACTTGGAGGGAGATGCTCCATACAAAGTTATGGTACATTAGTAGGGTCCAGAAAACCGTAGGGGCTTCAACACGATCAAAAGTAGCTACTCTATGACTTATAGCATTTTGGTTCCTACTAATATGAGCAATTGAGCTATCCCTCTCACCAAGAAGCTTCCTCATTTCATTCACCAGCATTGCATTCATCGATCTGGCTGTGGACTGTGACTCAATGAAATCCACGACGACTTTGCAATCCATCTCAACGTCGACCGGAAGAGTAGTCCATTGCAGTGCAAAATTGAGCCCCTCCAGGCATGCCACTAGCTTAGCTTGCAATGGACTCACACGGTGCAAGAGAATTCTGCACGGTGAGAAGACTACCCCGCCGGTACTATCAAGGAGGATCATCCCCACACCGGCCTCACCTATCTCCTTGATGTAGGCGCCATCTACATTGAGCTTCATCCGGCCATTTACATCGAGTCCATCTAGCAGCCATGGTAGCATCAGACGTCTCATGCAATAACTCTAGTGGGCGTATATCTGCATCAATTGGTGTCTCTTTGTATTTCACATTTCTTATTTTTCGTCTTTAAAAGAGGACCTTGTTTGGCTGTGTGCATCTTAGTTATGCAGAGGCCAGGTGTAATGCTTAAACCTTTTAAGTAATAAAGCGTCCCTTTTTGGAAAAAAACTAAACAACTTCATGAATTCCCAGTTCACCCTATCATATGCTTTTGATAGGTCCAACTTGTATGCACAAAAACTACCTACAGGGTCCTTCTCCCGCTTAATGTTGTGGATACAATCAAAAGGAATGTAAGCATTATCAGTAATTAACCTTCCATGTACAAAGGCACTTTGCTCTGGTGCCACAATATCATCTAGTAAGGGTCTTAGATAGTTTACTAGGCATTTTGAGATTACCTTGTAGACCACATTACATAAGCTGGTATGCCGGAATTCAATGAGCCTAGCGGGGTTAGGCACTTTTGGAATAAGCACAATGGGTGTGGATTAATTCACTTTGGCATAATACCTAACTAAAAAAATAGCCTGACAGCCCCAATAACCTCCTACTTCAATATGCACAAGTGCCACTGAAAAAACCTCGCAGGGAAGCCATCCGGTCCTAATGCCTTTAAGGACCTGATCTGAAATAGTGCATTGGTAATCTCCTTGTCAGTAAAGGAGCTGATGATTTATCATTCATATCCGGCAGTGGCAGAGCTAGCTGAAATGTCAAATGTTAAAAAAATCTAATATAAGTCCCCCCCCCCCCCCCACACACACACACACACACACAAAAAAAATCTTCAGAAATTGATATCCTAACTTATTCTCAAAGTACTCTTTTGCCATGTTCATCATAACACTCTGATCCTGCTGCCATGTCCCATTGATGTTAGGCCTTCGATCCTGTTTTTCATAGCACGCCAAACAACCTTGCGATGGACAAAAAATTGTATTTTTGTCCCCCTTCTTTAACCAATCAATGCGAGATTTTTGGAGCCACATCATTTCCTTCTTGTAGAGTAGTTTTTTCATGGCGCCCATCTCTTTTCGCAATTCCGCGCGACCAGTCCCACATGGCTTCATTAAAATCTCAATGAGTTTTTGGCATATGCTCATAGTCTCACATGGCTTCATTAAAATCTCCAACAAACATCCATGACAAGGTTACTCTGGTTGTGCAAGCGCCACACTGCATCCCACACTTGGTGTCTACTTTCCGTGCGTGGTTCGCCATAAACAAAAGTGATATGCCAGGGAGGCTCACTAGCCGAAACAGGGACATACACATCAATCCATAATTTACTTCTTCCATATCTGATAAGAAGAAAGCTTTCTTAGTTCTTCATACGCTTATTAATCTTTTTCCATGCTCTTATGTAATTTTTTTGACACGAAATTAAGGAGCTTTATTGCATGATAGAGATCAGGTTACAATCAGCTAAGAAGTTGCTAACTAAGAAGGATGGACAGGAGTCCAACCAAACATCTGAAACTGAAAGAGTAGTCGATGCTTCGCCAAATATCAGTCAAACAATTGGCTTCTCTTGCAGCATGCTGAATCGAAAAAGAAACGAAGCTTGCAGCTCTTTCCTTGATTTCATCGAAGATAGGCTTCACGATCGATCTGGGACTGTGATGCGAATTCCAGAGGTTCGCTACCTCCAAGCAGTCCACTTCCATTGCCACGTGCGAGAAGCCCCTCAGCTGGGCGAATATCACTCCTTCTCGCAATGCTAGGACTTCGGCAATGAAAGGGTCAGTAACACCTGGGATTGGCTTGCACCATGCACCCATGAAGGAGAGATGCGAGCGGGCAACTCCTCCCGCGCCTCCCACCCGGAGTTGTGTGTCAAGTGCGCCATCCGTGTTGATTTTGATCCACCCGGGCTGAGGTGGATTCCACTTTTGAATCCTCGTGCTTTGTCGCTGGATCGGAGGCAGATCGAGTATAGCTAGGTCATCTCGGGCCCATTTGATTGCTTGGGCGGGTCATAGTTTTCTTGTTGTAGGTCCAGCGAAGCCTTGAGGTCCAGATCGAATGCATGATTGGATCTGGACCTCGAGGAACCGTTGGACACACGACGAGGATGGCGATGACTCCGGCCAAATAGGGGTCATAGCCTTCCTCTCCACCAGGAGGAAGCGTAATTGGGCAGTCTATTTTGATCCGTTTTTCCCTGCTCAGGAGGAAGCGTTTCATGTATCGGTACGATGCCGGGGTCGACCCGATCTTCTTCTTCCTCTCCACCAGGAGCACGGTGCGCTACCGCAGCAGACCCGATCTCCGTCCTCTTCTTTGATCCGACATGGTCTCCTCCTTCTTTGGTCCAATCCTTCTGATTTTGATCCAATCCATCCTGCGCCCGTAATTGTCTCCGACACAAACTACACATCTACTACTTCCTACGCCCATGAGGTGTCTGGCAGACACTCCTTTGGCAATTCCACAAGCCGATGTACCGCACATATAAATACACACCTACTCCCTCGACTGAAGCCCCAGCACAAATTGTGTCATTCCGTACGTGCTCGATATACATTGTTGTCTTGCGTCTCATCGTGTTTCGGTGCCGGTGACGACAATTGGTTGCCAAATTTTTTTAGGTAGCTTACCAAGCTGACCGCTTGGTCAATTGGTTGCCAATGGGGCTAGGTCGATTCCTTCGTCCGGTCCCTTCTTCCGTTTCGATTATGGTTCCTTCCTCCGACTCCGTCGCGGCGCGTGAGCACCGGCGCCGCCAGAAGAAGGTTGTACAGGAGCAGGCCAGAGAGGCTCCGGCGCCAGGTCAAACACTTTTTTCTGTCCCAATGCCACCATCTTGCTGAGCCTATGAACCCTCGTCTCCTGACAGACCTCACGCCCACCTTCCGCATCTGCAACTTCCGAAGACTAAGGGCCTGTTTGATTCTCGCCGCTGCTGCAGCCTGGAGGTAGGGGTTGGAGGAGAGACAGGGAGAAGAGGATGGGAAGGGATGGGGCTCAGAGAAGGAGGATAGGGCCGGCGACGGGAGTAGGGAGATCGCGGGCAGTGGCTAGGGCCGGCGAGGAGAAGCCATGCTGTGAGGAGTCAGGAGAGGAAGGGGCGCCATGATTTGGGAGAGGGAAGGTGCAGCGCCAAAGGTTATGGGGCCAAATAATGGCCTGGATTGCCGCTTCGGTACCCCCTTTTTTATGGATGCCGCTTCAGTTACCTGACCCATCACCGATTAATCGGTTTGACAACCAGTTAATCGTCTGACAACCGATTAAATGCCAGTTAATCGACTTGACCAGTTAATGAACCGAGTATGTGCTATTCGCCTCATTTAGGCACTGAGTAGCGACTAAATGGGCATTTAAATGGTAACTCGGCCGAGTTCTTGAACAATGATTCCAAATAAGTCACCAACTTATAAGTCGAAAAGTGAAAAATGACTTATTTTGCCAAACAGACCCGACTTATAAGCCACCCCAACTTATAAGTCATAAGTTGCTCCACCCCAACTTAAAACTTATAAGTCACCCCTTTTTGCGTGGGTCCCATCACATGCATGATGTGGATTGGTGTGGAAGGTGTCGTGACTTATAAGTCAGCCGACAACCAAACATGCGCGACTTATAAGTCGTGTGACTTATTGAAACCAAACAGGCCCTAAAATACCACGATGAAGAAGGCGCCGCTGCAATCCTCGATCGTAGAGGACATTTTTACTGTTTTGACCCATTGATGAAGGTTTAACTTGATTTGACCTTCATTTGAAACTTCTTTAGATCTTGACCCATTTTGAGACACCAACAGCCATGGCGTCTTGGTTACCAGGAAAACGCCATGGTCTCCGGCGTCTCGGCCTGGCCCATCTCAAACGAAAATCACGGACATTGCAAAGAGGAGACGTCATAATCGTTGGCGTCTTGGCACCTTGTACGCATGCAACCGGCTTGTTCGATTATATATTTACGAAGCATGCAAGTCTGCACGGACAGCAACCTTCAGTCTTTTTTCTTTCAATTTTTTTTTGCGGCAAAAACTTTCAATCTATTCATCTTCAATCATGATAGTACAACGAAAACTAGAAATAATAAAAATTACATCCAAATCCGTAGACCACCTAGCGACGACTACAAGCACTGAAGCGAGCCGAAGGCGCGCCGCTGTCATCACCCCTCTCTCGCTGGAGCCGGGCAAACCTTGTTGTAGTAGACAGTCGGGAAGTCGTCGTGCTAAGGCGCCGTAGAACCAACGCACCAGAACAGCAACCGTCGGGGATGAAGAGTGTAGATCAAAAGGATCCAACCTGAAAACACACGAACGAAGACGAACGACAAACAGATCCGAGCAAATCCACCAAAGACAGATCCGCCGAGACACAACTCTGACATCGCCCACCGATGATGCAAGACGATCACCGAACGGGGCTAGGCGGAGAGACCTTTATTCCATCTTCGTGAGCCGCCACCGTCCTCGCCTTTCCTGAGCAGGACACAAATCCTAACAAAGCTCGAAAAAGATCTAAAACGGAGCCCTCCCACCGGCAAGGGCCGAGATCCACTCCGCCTCCATGGCCATACGGCCACCGGAGACGGGATGGACCGGCACCGGCGCCGGTGAGAGGCAGAAAGCTAGGGTTCTTGGAGGCGGCGGCTAGGTGTGCTCCTTGCCAATTGCATCTTATTATTTTTCTATGAAATACGTGTTTTAATATTTGTAAAACTAGTATGTTCACTCCCTATAAAAAAAGAGACTGGTATGTTCACAGGTCAAGAAAAGAAAGAAAGACTAGATATCACCGTCGTTTGCAAACAAAAGAAGAGGTCAGTTTGCCAGGATTTGACATTGCAATGGCCACAATCCAAACATGAAGAAAATACCAACATTTTGGTCATGCCCATCTCCAACGGCACCTCAAATCACTGTAAATGCCTGAATCATGGTATCCCCATCATTTTTGCATCCAACACAGTGCCGCAAACATCTATTGTCCGAATTTTCACAAAGCGGCACTAAATTAGGAGAGGTTTGCGGGTGTCTTGACTCGTGCCACATAAGCGTCCGGACAATGCGCTCCGTCCAAGATCATCGCCACGCATCCCGCTCTTGCACGGTCGCCGTGCATCGATGCCGGTCTGCCGTTCCAGAGAGGACACAACTGGACGATGTCGGTCAGCCCGGCTTGACTGGACGGGAGGGTGGTGCTGCTTCAATGCGGACGTGGAGTGCGAGAAGCCTACTCTAGCCACTGCTCCACACTGAAGCGGGCGCCGGTCTGCATACCCGCCATCAGTCCGCGGACGCGAATATGGAAGCCGACCGTCCAACCGCATGCACCAAACGTCCACTCATTTCAAAACCGAAATTGTGGATGGAATTCATGCAAAGTTTGACATATTTCATTAAAATCAGGCGATATTTGACAAGTTCAACTAAAGTAAAAAAAATGAAACTACCCAAGTTCAACTAAAATCGGACGATATTCCTACGCCAGTTACTGTTTCAGAAGGGGTATCAATACTGTGGAGCTGCAGTATTCTAGACTGGTGGCTGCGGCGGACACGGCACTGCGCTCGGCGGAGGAAGTCAATCGGTTGCGCCGTGAGCGCCAGACAGCGGCCGATCAGGGCTGTCGTGGCACCTACAACGAAAAAGACTCCAACGGTGATGAGGACGGACCGGACGACGACGGAGGTGCTGCCGGCCAGGGCGGTCATGCATACGAGGTCACTGTCCGGTACCTCGCATAGTTCTATTTCTTTTTTTAGTTGAACTTGTCAAATATCATCCGATTTTAATGAAGTATGTCAAACTTTGCATGACTTGAGTCCACAATTTTGGTTTCAAATGCTAGTTAATTTTTTTTCTTTGTGGAGAGTGAACATACTAGTCTTAAAAATATTCAAACACGTATTTCATAGACGCTACTAGCAAGGCATATATAAAACTTGAAAAGCTGGACCGGAGGTTGCTGGCCGGGCAGAGTTGCATGCTTGGCTAAACGCTAATCGAACAAGCCGGCTGCATGTGTACAAGGGTGCCAAGACGCCAAAGTTTACGGCGTCTAGCCTTTGCCACGTCCGCAATTTTTTTTTTGGGCCAGGGCCAGAGGCCGGAGAGAAGGGCGTCTCACGTGTAACCAAAACGCCATGGTTGCTGGCGTCTTGAAACGGGTCAGAAACGAAAAAAGTTTCAAACTAGGGTTAAATTGTGCTAATCTTTCGCCAATGGGTCAAAACAGTAAAATTGTCCCCGTGTAGACCTTTGCCCTTGTCGGATGTGTCAACGATCTTGGAACCGTCCAGTCTTATCTCTTCTCACGCGTTGTTCAAGTAGGGCGGCCGCCAGCCTGAAGCACCTCGTGGCATCTTCAAGATGCCGACGCTCGGTGGTCAGCTCCCCTCATGGCTGTAAAACTGACTTCACTTTAAAAGCTCAAACTGATGGGAAAGGTGCCGATAACGCCGTGGTCAGCTCCGCCACGGTATCCTCACCGTGGCGCTCGCCATCCATCTAGCCCTCTGCCAGCCGGTGCGTGCCGTTTCAGAAAGAACATATTGTACCGTTGTTCCTCCTGCGCCTGCTGGAACACCGACAAAGGCGCTGGCGCAGGCTGCACCTCCTCCATGGCGGCATTGTAATGCGCCTGCTTCATGTTGAAGCCGGCGTGCACAAAAGGCGCGGGAGCCGTGGGGCGGTGTCATCAGAGCCCGTCCCCATCGTGGTGTTGTCCTCGTAGTCGGAGACCCCGGACGAGCTGGCCGGCAAGCCAACCTCGATCCACCTAGCACGGTGGCTCTGCCAATCAGCGGCAAGGACGGACACGACGTGTTTCATCTTCATGGAAAGGCTCTCCCAAGCTTCGTCGCCTGCAGTCACGGCGAATGCAGTGTAAGGGAGGAGGATGAGGAGCGGCTTGTGTTGTGGTGTGGAGTTACTGGGTGTGGTAGCCTTTAAATAGCGGGTTTTGGTGAGACGAGGCGTCCAGGTGCGTCAATCCGCTGCATCGAGTGGGTTTCTCGACCGACGAGCGTTTACATAATTGGGCCGCCCATTTTGTTCCGTTTTTCCCGTTCAGGAGGAAGCGTTCTTATGTATCGGTACGATGCCGGGGCGTCCATGTGCGTCAATGCGCGGCATCGATTACCGACGAGCGACATATGAACGGATGGGGCGTTGGACGGATGTGGTGGATATGTATCCCGGCCCGTCCAGTCACACGTCTCCGGTATTGAGTATGCGCGACATCAGAGATGCGCCGTGGGCGGCGCCCTCAGCCAGCACCAGAGATACAGGTCCATTGTTGAATAACTTTGGCAGTCCGGATTGACGAGAGATTGAGGATCGGGGCGCTGGAGATGCCCTTAACCAAGTTTTGTTTTCAATTTGTGTGAGTTGTACTATGTAGTAGTAGTGGATGTAGAGCATAGACGATGCATGTGAATGTGGTGGTGTCGGCCATGCTCTAGGCCTTGAACCGCTGGGCTGGGCACATCGGCCAGCACAAGGCTAGCTAGCATTAGGGGTGATGGGAGGCTAGCATAGGCAGGGTGGGTGAAGAGACAGGACATGGCCGCGCGTGGGGAAGCGCGCGCACGCCGACGCCGGAGTGGACGCTCCAGTCAACCAGCTCCAGTTTTCTACCGGCTCTGGCTCTGCCTCTGCACCCCACGTTCTGCTCCCGTGACCGCGTCCGCCAAGGGGCCTGCGGCGTGGCCTACTCGGTACTCTACTCGTCTGTGTCCGCAGTCCTGTTTCTCCCGCTTCGCGGTCAACAGGCCGTTCTCCAGCTCGACGCGGCCCTGCCAAGTGCCAAACATCAACATGCAGTGACCGCGCCTCATCAAAGTAAAGCTCCGTTGGACATTTGAGGACATTATTTCCTATTAAGTTTAGTTCAGAGAAAAAACAAGCGACGGGTTGCTGAGGCTAGTGATGCGATCGAGATTATAAGAAACAAGCACCATATTTATATCCATTTGCTACTATCAGTGAACCAAAGGCTAACTTTAACATAACAGAGAGGATAAGATGACATACGGAGCAACAGGGAGAGGATGCAGATCGATGTGTCGTTCGTCGAGTCACTCAGGAGGTAAATCGACGTCTGTTTGGGATGTCGCCGTTCGCAGCCACGATGAATAAGGATCCAACAGTCATGCAAGGGCGTTCCTCGGAAGCCTCATCACCCCTCTCCTGCACCACACCACCTGCCATGCGTGAATGAGCCTCCAGGATTAACTACGAATCATTTACAATATTCTGAGATATTAAATTGGTCAAGCTCAATAATTCCAACAAGCTCTCTTCATCTGTATCGCATGGTGCATAAAAGTGACGTCACCTCATCAAAGCAAACATCATCATGCTTACAAAGAGGAACATTCTATTCTCCCTTGTTAAAGTTGTTAATGTAGAAGAAGGCGACTTAAGTCCATGCAATTTTCATATGTTGTCATTTTCTTCTAATTATTGTCCATCTAGTGTACTCTTTGCTGATGATTTTGGTCTCGTTGACTTGCAACAACCGTATTATATGGTGCGCATCCGCGGATGCAGAATCTAGGAGGTATAATCTTTCTTTTTGGAAAATACGTAGAGGTGTCACACTTGTCATTTGCAAACATATGCCTCCATTTATCTTCTAGTCTTCATTTGGAGAGCAGTCCACATCGTTTCGAATCCAAATTTTGTTAATAGATTTAGCGCCTTCAGATCACCATTTAGTCAGCATGACCCTTCGGTTTTAGAGGACCTGTTCCTCCCAAACCGCCATTTATAAAAGAAAATCATACTCCCTCTGTCCATGTGTACAAGGCCACCTCATAATTTGGGTCCATATTTTAACCATTGATTTGACCAACGAAATACTACATGTCACTTGTCTAGAAAATATATCATTCAAAACTTTTCTCAACTGCAAATCTTTCAATTGTTCCGTTGGTAGGTTACCAAGCCAGACGGTTGGTAACTATGAATCTAATAATACATTCTAATGATATTCATATATTTTTCTCCCAAACGATAAGTGCGAGACGTGTGGCATGAAGCAAACCGGCCCCGCCGTTTTTTATACTAAAGTTGTCATCCAAAAGAAAGTCCAAAAACTAACGGCCAAAGTTAGTTGTCGATTACAAGATGATTTTTTTTTGCGAGGTGGCATTGTATTCGTGGATGAATAAAATACATTTTTTTTCATTTAATTGAGATGCCACTCTAAACATAAATTTCGTCAATGCGTATCCAAGATCATGGAAAAGAACATTTCCGTATTTCTAGCAAACTTAGACGAAGAGACACAGCATACACGCAAAACGCTCATACATATACACACATACACACGCTCTACATTTATGAGCACCTCCGAAGATTGAGTCGGCACATCATCTTTATCAGCAGGGGAATTCTTTTGCACCGGTATGAAGAGAACACTCATTGTATGTTGATCAGGAAAATGGAATGGCGTAAGAAATTCAGTCCACAGTCCACAGTATCGATGATGGATGGAACCGTGGATTTAATCCGTCATTTTTTCCTCTTCTTTGGAAAAATTCCCACTGACCGATCGATCGATCGGCGCGTTTCTGCAGCAGAGCCTGGCTGCACACCACGGCAAAAAAGATCTCCTCGAACTGGTCGAGCCGAACCATTCCGCCCTCCCCTCTCCCCCACCCTCTCTCCCGCACCCGCACCCAGACCTAGCCACCACCAATGTGAGCGCCGCCGCCGCCGCCGCGCCGCCGGACGAGGTCCCCCTCCGCCTCCCGCCCGATGGCCCAGTACGCCTCCTCCGCGCCTCCTCCGCGCCGCAAGACCTGGAGCCACAACGTCTCGCACCCGGGATTCCGACGCCGCCTCCACGAGCTCCACCCGGCACCCCCGCGCTCGGGTTTCTCCACAACCGGGCCGACGAGCGCAGCCCCTGCTTCATCCCCACCGCCGCCTCGTCCTTCTCCCTCGTCGCCCCGGACCGCCGCTCCCGGCGGGCCCTCGGCTGCCGCCACGGCCGCGCACCTCTTCCTCTCCAAGGACGGGTGCGACCACCTCGTCCTCGACTGCCTCGCGGGCCCTTTCCGCGTGGTCTTCCTCTTCGCCGTCGAGGGAGACGCTGACAACGACGCGTATGCTCGTCGGAGACTGGAGGCTGGGGCGAGCTGACCTCGATGCGAAAGCGAGCTCTCCATGGAATTCACACAGCATTCCTGCCTTCTCGTTGGCAGGTCTCTGCTCTACTCCATGTTATTGGAGTAAATAGATGTTATCCTATTTGAGAAGAGTTATATGCCTCTGCTGTTGCCAGTTATAAAATGCGCCGTTTATTTGTATGGTACCTTGTAATTGTACTAAATAATTTGTGCAAACACTAGCCCGTTGTTAGAACGGAACATAGCACCTTGGGTCATTTAAACGGACGATTAAACAATTGTAGCTGTGCCACAAAACTTTCATGGGCTTATGTTATTTCTAACCTTAAAATTATAGACTGAAGATTTACACCTCTGTTTTCACCTAGGGCTCCTTGTTATGGAAAAAGGTGCTCTTCGAGGGTGCTAGCACACTCAACAAACATGGATGTGCCTTGCTACCCAAAGATTCTCCTGGTGATGTTCCTAAGAGGGCACCAGATGAAGAATCGGCGAAGGGTACAACCAGCAAAGATGATGCTGGGAACCTGACGACCTCTGATAGCAATGTTGATGGTGCTTCACCTTCTTCGGAGAAGGTGAGTCCGAATAATGTACTGTATATAATTTTTCCTTTCTTGAGAACATTGTCGGTGCCAGGACTGCACCTTTGTGTGGTGAAATGTGTGAATTCCACTGAGCTTTGCATTGTTCATTAGGTTCTGTATGATTTTTCAGTGGTATGGGGTGATTTGTCAAAGAAGTTGTTGAATTAACTGAGCCCACAATTTTAAAGCGGCATTGCAATATCCTCTAGACAGTCATATTACCCACATAGAACATGTTCATGTGCTTCTGTATGTGCGAAGTAACAGTCTTGTGTGGGACTTGGAACTCAATAGAACTTATCTCTTGAATTTACATCATCATTCTTTAAGGGGCCATTTAATTTTGGGTTTAAAACCTGTCTAGCAAGCGGCTGGGTGTTGGATGGATTGGCCAAGCGCACAGTTAAAAAGGGAAATTTGCTACCCATGGCGACCCACACATACTAAAAGTAGTGTCACCTGGTCCCCGCACCCCACTGCCTTTTTTTTCTCGAGAGTACACAAAATGCATACCATATTTATATGGGAGGCAGCAAAGTGTGTTACAAGAATAGCCTCTTCAAATTGCAACCAATGCCACAGGTCAACACCACACCACAAGCCTAAGAAGCTACTTTCTCACAAAATTTTGTGAACACACTGCTCTGGCAGCCATCCAAGTCTGGAGTTCATCACGAATGTGAATCACAAGAGGCGGGATGGATCGCTGCTGCTCCACATTCTGGAATATCTTAGCATTCCGCTGTTTCCAAAGTTTCCAAGCAATGAGGATGACCACCGAGTCGAATTCCTTCTTTTGATCTTCGGTAACGCTAATTAAATATGGTCCAGGTGGCTCAGTGTCGTTTCCTTCTGTCCTTTGATGCCTTATTTCACATTACAGATTATTAGTGTTTTCCTGCAATGTTTTTAAGTTGGTCAGGCGAGGGCAAGGCACGGGGGGGGGGGGGGGCACACACCCGAACTGCCCGAGAGGAGGGGGAGAAGCTGTCGGAGAGGAGGGTGGGGTGGATCTAATCTGCAGCTCCAGCTGCCGCCAAAGGTCCAGATTGGAGATCCCTCGCATGGACTGAAACGCGAGAGGGGTTCCATCTCCCTTCCCCGCCAACAGTTCCCGCCCTTTTCTTCCAATCTTTCTTTCGTCAACTGCATATTTCACCCTCTGGAGAATTTTACCTCCTCCCCCCCTAAAGGATTGCAGTAAAAAAAGGTTATTTTGGTATTAGAATTCAAATCGTGTTCCATCTCCAAACACAAAAACAACTACTCCCTCTGTCTGGTAATACTTGTCGGAGAAATGGAGGTATCTAGACATATTTTAGTTCTAGATACATCCATTTTTATCCATTTATGCGACAAATAATTTCGGACGGAGGGAGTAGGTAACTGGTTCTTAACCTAGGCCCCTCCCCATGCAAGAAATAGTTGCATGTTTTTCATGGGTATGTAGCACAAGAAAAAAAATCTGCAATTAGAGGAACAACATGCATGACGTATGTTCACAAAATGAGAAACGGAAAGCAAGTTTGAAAGATGAAAATAACCAAGTTTTTTTTCTCGAATACACATGAGGCCTCTGTATAATTGCATTAAGGAGAAAGAAAATATTTACAAGGAAAACCTGACACACCCCACTCACCCCACTGCTAGAACAGGGAAAACACGTGCCTGTTACAAAAACAAAATGACCTGAGCTACCTCAAAAACTACCATTAGGTGGCAGCAGCTAACAGCTGCACCAAGCCCCTTGCTCCGACCATGCATTAGAGGTGTCCTTCCTCCCAAATTCGTCTAAGCACCAGCTAGGCACTCGATTTAGCACCATTAAACACAGTCATTTGATGCTTCCACAACATCCATGCCCGCATGTGATCAGTGAGTTAAGCCCCCTGTTTGAAGTTTCCCGGAGTCAAAGAATTGATTCTCAGCCACCAAGCACAGAACACATCATTCCTGGCGTGTGGTGAGGAGTCTGGTAAACCAGAGCAACAGAAGATGATGCACAAACTTGTTTAGAGAAGACACAGTTTGTCAAAATGTGTTAGATTGTCTCTGTCTCTTGATTACAAAGACGGCATTGGCTCAGGTGGGGCAGACCCTTTCGTGCTAATCTGTCGGCAGTCTAGCATCTATTGTGCGCTGCTGACCAGAGGAAAAACTGACACTTCTTTGTCACCCAGGACTTCCAGATAAGCTTTCCATGGCTCAAAATAAACAGCCCCATGGTATAAGGCCTTATAGGCTGAACTGGTTGAGAACTGTCCGGACTCTGTGAATTTCCATTGGTGTTCATCTTGCACATCCGTGGCAGTTGCACAACCGAGATCAACTCCGAAATGTGCAAGAACTCAGCCAGGGCTGCGACCATGAGGTCGCCAGGACAATGTCCTGCATCCACCTATTGTCCAAAAGAGCCTCTTTCATGGTCCACTTGTCCACTCTTCGCTTAGGGATTACCGCTAACTGAGTCATGAACATGTATAGAGAAAGCAGCCCATGACTTATCCGGGTTTTGTCTTGGCCAGCCATAACCATCACATTCTCTGCGCCTAATCCAGAGGCGAAAAAGTGTGCTGAACTACAGTTAGGCAAATTAATGGTATTGCTAGTCAACATGTATGTACTGGTACAAAATATTATAATGGGATGTGTTTTTCGTTGATATGCCTAGAAAGTAGAAACCAAGAAGTTGGTAACCAATGCTATCAAGGAAGGGGACTTTGTCAACACCTTTAGGACCAGTAAATCAGGCACATAAGCAGCTGTCCGACGAGGGAACCAATCCTATCAAGGAAGGGGACTTTGTCAACACCTTTGAATGTGTCAGCCACGACCTCAAGATCAGGTTAGGGCTCTACTGTTGAGCGCCTCACCTATTCCGCAGCACTCAAACATTTGTATGGATGACATTGTCGAAAGAAACTTCTCTTTAGTTCGGTACTCTTTAGGACCAGCCTTGGTTTCTATGCGTCCTCAGTTGCTTTGGGCTTTTGAGTTTTGTAGTTTGGGAGATGAGTTCAGAACAGTATTAGATGTTCTAAGACGAGGCGGTTGCCAAGCAGTGTTTATCTTTCTTTTGTTCGGGGTGAGCCTGATTGTGTGTATGTTGGCGCTTGAAGGGTTCAATGAGTCAAATTAGTGTTAGTGTTGTTCTATATCAATACTTGAGAGTTAGGACCTGTTATATTTTGGCATGATATGTGTATTGTGGTAAGCATTCAATCAAAGCGCAATTATCGGAGTAAATAGATGTTATCCTATTTGAGAGGAGTTATATGCCTCTCGTGCTGCTAGTTGTAAAATGTGCCATTTATTTGTATGGTACCTTGTAATTGTACTAAATAATTTGTGCAGACACTAGCTAGTTACTAGAACAGAACTCAACAGAAACATAGGTCATTAAAACGGATGATGGAATAACTGTAGCTGCGCCACAAAACTTTCATGGCCTTATCTAACTAGGAAAGGTTGCTGCTCTACCCGGCCATATGAGGCACTTGCGCTTGTTTCACCATCGTGGACCGTTAGATCTTTTTACTGTTGTACATTTTGACTGTCTGGCGTCTCCTTAGCCATCCGCTCTTGTTCACGCTTGCACAGCCTCCAGGGGTAGATGACTGGTGGACCCTTTTACGCCCTTTTTATCACTATCCAGAGAGTTGAATAGATCTTTTACTATTGTACATTTTGACTGCCTGGCATCTCCTTGGCCATCCGTTCGCTCACGCTTGCACAGCCTCCAGGGTAGATGACTGGCGTGCATCTTTATTCACTATACAGAGAGTTGAGTAGCTTCCTCGGTCACTTAGATATTTTCAGTGAGAAAGCGCGGTGGCAACCAATCCCTTTATTTTGTCGAGCCCCGCGCCTCCCGCTGTCCTCTGCCTCCCTGCTCTAGAAACCCGGCGCCCTCCCCACGCTCGCCTTTCCTGCACCGCGCCGTCCGGCTCCGCCTGCCTCGCCCCTCCATATTCTCCTGCAATCGATTTTAGCTATGTGCCTGGTTTAGGTGGAGGATCTGCCTGCTGCGTGCTGTTTGGCTGGTTAAGGTGAAGGATCTGGTAGGGGGCGCACAGATGGCATTGTGAATTTGGAGAACTAAGGCTATCGTGTGGCGTACATTTGCTGTTTAGTATCATGTGCAAATTATATCTTGTGGGGTTAAACGTGTCATAAATGTTGTATGCTAATCACTTTTGATTTGTGTGTTGAAGTAGTAAGATCTCAAGACCAGTTATTGAATGGGCAGTTGTATCTTTTTTGCCATGCTGAGAAACAATATTCGACTTGTATCACGTGGGAGGCTTGAGAGATAAACTGTTAGCTGAACCATATGTGTTTGGATGTTGGGGTGGGGTGGGGGCTGGCAATACGATCATGCCATCCTTTCTAGTAAATAAGAACATGCAGAATTGAACCCAACTTTCCCATGCTCGCCATATATGGTAACGCTTCTAAATTTCTTTTTGACTTTCAGGCTGGTGAGTTTTTCTATTCAGCTCAAAGAAGCGCTGTAGCACAAGAGAGGCAATTGGAAGCAAATCAGTCTGGTCAGAATTCACCGGAGAGTCTTTCCTTGGAGCAGGTAAAAATATTGTTTCAGAAACAGCATCCTTCCTTGCCCTGTTCTTTTATCTCTTCCTGATAGTTTGTTGGTCGAATGTATAGGATTCTCAATTTGCGGGTCAGGAATCATCTCCCGTTCAGCTAAGCTACATGTTCTTCGGTCGGTTTCGCATTTTTGCATTTTTGATAGTGATAACCCCTTTTTGTACAAGCTATAAATAGAGCATCAGGACATAAACATCATGCTGATAGACCAGAAGGGGTTCAGTATCACTATAAAAAAATGCGTACATGCTATAAACAGTTGTACATGTCTTCTGCTTATATTCTTAATTGGCAGCTAGGCATGCTAATAGACCAGGATTCTAAATATTTGTTCCTAAAGATACATGATGTTTATGTTCTATTAGATAATTTTATTCCTTTGTAATTTGATTTTAAAGATATTGTTTCAGAATGTAGTCGTTTTGCATCTGTCAAGCTTGCCGTTGTTACTTTCACAGTTTTTTAGCACTACAAGCATTATTGTTCCAGTTTTTTTTTTCCGTATTGATCATGCCATTGTTTTTTCTGCTTTTGTAGCTGAAAGATTAGTGAGACTGATTGATTCTGAACATGTACCATCTGTTCCATGTGAGAGAAATAGCATGTCGATATCATCTTGAAATAATCACAGCTGGGGGGGACGAGGTTGGTTGCTGAGGGTGATGTGCAGAGCGGGAGGAAGGAGGTGTGAGGCTTGGAACTCTCCTTGTGAAGGGCTTAGGGACAGCGGTGAGGAGCATGGCAGGTGTCCAACTCGACCTCCTCGGCAACTGCAACAACAAGGGTGGCCGTGGCAACAAGGGAGGAGACAACAACTAGCAGAGCAATGAGATCGCTAAGTCTCTGATCCCGCCACTTCCTGCTCGATTCGCTTGGCTCCTGCGCTGATTTCTCTTTGTTTTCCCAGGTTTGTTGTGGTTGCAAAATGGCGCAGAGCAACTGGGAAGCGGACTACGGACATGATGTGAGCTATCTTGATGTGTTTTTGGGATGCTTTTGCTACTTCTTGCTGTTCTACTTCGGTTAATTTCTGGTGGTGGGTCTTGCAGGTGTGATGTACACATCCATGGCTATTTGCTCAAGTGGAACATCCAAACGGCCAACCTGTTCATGGTGGAGGGGCCGATGCCTGCTAAGTCCTCCAATTCGTAAGTATGCACTGCTGCTGCTTATGTTTGAATATACTTTATATTTGGAAGATTCACAAAATGTTACAAGCTTGCCCGATGCACTTTACTATTGAAAGATGCATAAAACGTGAAGGAAGGAGTCACATTTTGTGATTAGTCGTTTTGATGATTGTACTAATTTATGTCTTAACTTCGCTAGATTCTATTGATGTTTTCTTCGAATTTAAAAGGATCCTATGGATGGCTCTAAAATATATGTTCTAGAGAACCAAATATTTTCTACTTGACTGCTCTGCAGATGCTCAGGTGCAACCTGGAATCATTGGGTTTATGACATTGGGTGGCAGTATAATTCTCATGCTGATGACAATTATTTTTTTTGACGAGGATTCAGTGGTTGTCTGTGGCATGTGGTAGGTTTGTTCCCATCCTCCAGCCTCCCCATAGATACTTCATTTGGAAAACTAATGGCTTTGATTGTGGATATCATAGATATCGTAGGTTGTGCCTAAACTTTGCTGCTAACCTTAGATCACCCTTTTGGCATCGGCACGGTTCACTCAGTTTGATGTTGCAAGCCCTAGGTCAATACCTTCTCTATTTGATTTCTGCTTCAGGAGTGCTTATAACGTTTATTTTTCATGTGCTTGGATAAGAACTACTTTAAATTTATATTGTTGTTCAGTTGTTCCTGCCTCATCTATCTTTTGTCTGCTTGCTTGCTTCCATTTCGGCTCTAGCTAAACAGATAAAATATGCCTTTGGCCCAAGTGTTAGTTATGTACTCCTTCCGTTCCAAAATAGATGACCCAACTTTGTACTAACTTTAGTACAAAGTTGGGTCATCTATTTTGGAACGGAGGGAGTATGTGCGTTTAGTCAAGTCTTCTTTGTATGCTCTTGTCAAAGCCATGGCTGCAATGTTGTGTCTTAAACGCTTTCTAACTGAAAAGCAGCCTCTAAAAGTCTAAATGCAGTGTGAACCGAAATGGAAATTTTGGATAATATATACGTGTAAGGATTCAGTTTTGGTGCTATTTATGATAGTCCACCGCATCTACCAGTAAGCTGTGCTGTTGAAGCTTTTGTTGATCAGATGATACAACCTTCTGAAGAAGATTTGAGGGGCTGCACTTGTTCATATAGGGTGCTTATGGCTTCTGTTCTTTCAATCAGGCATTTATATTCCTGTCTCTTTAGCAGACCGCTCTCATGTTACAGCAAAAGTAGATTAATTAGGAAATTTGCAGCATGTCATGTGTTGCAAACCTGTTTTCACTATCCATGCACAAATGAGATACTCTCATATTTCTACATAAGTACCTGCAGATTTCTTTGGTTTGCTCCGACTGGTTTTGATCATTTCAAATTACTCCAGAGCATACTGTTTTGCTCTCTCAGTTCAACTAGGAACTCGTCATTATTGGAGTCTTTTCATCTGTATATACCAAAGCAAGGCGGGAGAAGAAGCAGGTGAGTGGCCTTTATTGTGTTTCTTTATGGCCCTCTCCTCTATTTAATGGCCGATACAGTGTATACCTTGAAGCATGTGATGTTTCTTTCAGTTTATATTGTGCCTTGCATCATTTGATAGACATATAGCCGAACCTCTTATTCCATATGTAATACTTTGCTAAAGAAGAATATATTAACAGTTACTGTTTGAAGGATTTTTACTGCTTCAGCTAGCCATTGTATAGGTATGGTGCTATAGATGGTGTATCAAAATGTGTTAATGATCACGATATGTTCAGCTTTTTCCACCACATACTCCTATTATAGTTTGCTCTGTTGGTTGGTTTTAAACATTTTTAGGCGCACATTAGTCAACATCTCCTCGTGGCCTTTTAAACCTCAGTTTAGCTCTAAAAGGTCTCATGGCGATTCTTTTCTTCAGTTTTGTGTTGATTCTGTTTTTTGTAGTTAAAATAAGTGTGGTGTTAGTTCACCATGCTGCTATTCATTATGGTGGAGTATACGAATTTCACAAGAATAGGGTTGCTTCTTCAAAACTGATTTTATGCCTCTTGAAGCACCTTACGTGATTAAACTTACAAAAAAGATGTTGGTTAAGTGGCACCTACAGGCCAATGGGCAATCCGAGTATCACTCACTGTAACTCTAATCAACTGGAACGCTTAATTGTACTTAACTTCTTCCAAACATTAATGTTGATTATAGTACTGGATGGTTATTTTGCATCGCGATTGATGTGTGATTAGTAGCATGAGAGGTAACTCGGGCAAATTACTTAAATTTACCATGGCGGGTGAATATTGGTTTTAGTTTTTTTGTTTTGTTTTTGCGCAGATTGATTGATGAAGGAAACACATGAAAAAGAGGAAAAGAGCAGCTAAATGATTGATGGGGCATGTGACTTCTCCCTGTTGGTTCTCCTTTCTGCAAATTAAACCAATAATCGATATTGTCAGTTTGAGAGTATGCTGGTTGTGAGAGTTAATGAAGATGGTCACTCGTGCTGTTGAAAGTACACAAGCAGTCACTGTTAAGGTCTACTGAAAAACTTGTAGGTGAGGCCATTCATGTACATCACCTTTCTCTTTCTTTCTCCTTTTCTTTACCTTGATTCAGTCTGTACCGAGAGTGCTTATTTAGATTGTGCACACTGAGCAGAATTATTGGAGCAGAATTGATCTATCTCTCATGCTTCATATCATTTTGCTTTGCCCTTCTCTTGCACTAAAGAAAGAAATCTTTGTTCATAAACTTGTGATTTTGGTATTGTTTTCTGAAGGTAGACCACAGATTTTCATGGTCATGCACATTTAGTGTTGTTGCCCCTTCTCTGTTCCAAAAAGACGCCATTTTCACTGAATAATAAGTTGTTTTCCCTTATTACCTTTATGCTTTTCTTTCTCTTTTCCATTCCAAAAATAGATTTTATTTTGAACAAACGGCAAAAAGGTTTTGCTTTATTCTTCTAAGGATAGAGAGTATTTTCTTCAGATCGCCTCTATCAAACTTGTGAGCCTCTTTTTTTTTTAACTACAGTTCAATTTGTATGCTCCTATACTTCCCTTATCCCTAGCCTCTCACGGACCTATGTGAGTTTTCCCTTTACAGATATGTTTGGGAGCCTTTGTTGTAGCCAACAAATTGTTCCTCAGAAATTTATATTTAGTTCTGGTGATTAAATATAAAGCAATGCCTCAAAATCTTCTACGGACATATGTTTTGACAAAGTCTACAGGACATATGACTAAGACAAGACTCATGCCATAAGGTTCTCCAAAATCCTTTGTTCAAGCAGGAAAACCTTTTACACAACAACCTCCTTTTTCTCCAGTTTGGGGATGGCAACAGTTCTACTCACGATGGTGCTGCATGCTGGAAGTACTCATTATCCTGTTGGCTCTACTCTGGTGAGTTCTCCCCTATTGCCCTCTTTGATTATTTGCCTCCATGTGCCGAACCTGACCCCCCTTCAAAGTTTATCATGGTTTTAGTGGTAGTATGACTGGTTTACATTTTGTAATTTTCGTGTTCGCTAGAAAGTGTTTGCTATGAAATTGAGATTATTGAGACGAATGTTGTTGTCTAAGGTCACACACGTTTCTTACCTTTATAATTGGGTGGTCAACTAATGACCTTCGTTATATGGTGCGCTTCGATCCTCCCCCAAGGAACAAAGTTATTTAAATCCTTGCCAAATATTTTCTTTTGAGGAAAATCCTTGCAGAATGTTAATGCCATAATATGCTCTAATTCTCTGCTAGGCTGATTTGACGTGCTTATTTGACAATTCAACCGTTACTTACTAATAGTTCTTGGTACGGATGGCGTATGTAGCTATTGGGAATGTCTACTTAGTCTGTGGTCATCGGCAGTTATTAGTAACGTCCTGCATGATTATGTTGTTGCTAATAAAAAAGAACAGTCAGTTCCAGACAATATAAGGCAACTGAGATATGGTTTTGACTGTGTCATGTTTATAGCGCACTATAGGTTGATAGCATGCTTCTAAGTTCTACATAGTTATTCTAATTGATTGTCTCTTTAAGTGTTGATGTAGGTGGATGTTGTTTGTGTAGATATTACATTTTGCTGGCATGATTTTGACATTCTTCAAAAGCCTTTATGTCATCCCGGATGCTATTTGGCTTGACATTCTTCAAAATTAGAGACTTAAATTTTCAGTTGGCTGATCAACCAACATGCAATTATTGTAGTATATCTATACGAACAATATCAGTTGCCCATTGTAAATTATTGGAGTGGCTGATGTTGTGCTGGTTGTTGGCAAGAAGGTTAGGATTAGGCACCAACTGTTTTCCTATATTCATTGTTTGTGTACTTATCTAATGGCATTTTGAGAATCTCATGTCCCTGTCATGGTATGTTCATCGATCTCCTGTGTACTTATCTAAGCATTTGTTTCCTTTCGGGCCAATAATGAAAAAATCTATGTGCAAGACTACAAGTACTCACGTATATAATGGTTACAAATACCCACATCATTCTCAGTTCTAATTGACTTATTGCGCCATGGGCGCAACGGGTCATCTAGTGTTATTTATAACCTTGAAATTATAGACTGAAAAATTTACGCCTTTGTTTTCACCTAGGGTTCCATATTATGCAGAAGGTGTTCTGGATGGTCCTAACACGCTCATAAACATGGATGTGTTTTGCTACCCTCCGGTGGTGTTCCTAAGACGGAACCAAATGAAGAATCGGTGAAGGGTACAACCAATAAAGATGATGCCGAACTTGACGACCTCTGATAGCAATGTTATCGGTGCTCCACCTCTGGAGAAAGGTTAGTTTGAATAATGTACTGTATACAATTGTTCCTTTCTTGAGACCATTGCCGGTGCCAGTACTGCACCTTTGTGTGGTGAAATGTGTGATTTCCGCTGAGGTTTTGTATGAATTTTCACTGGTATGGAATGATTTCTCAAAGAAGTTGTCGAACTAACTGAACCCAGAATTTAACGTGATATTGCAATTCCCTTACAGTCATATTACACACATAAAACTAGTCATTACTCCTGTATGTGCAGAGTAACAGTCTTGTTTGGACTTGGAACCCAATAGAACTTATCTCTTGAATTTACATCATCATTCAATTTTGGATTTAAGACCCATCTAGCAAGCGGCTGGGTGCTGGATGGATCGGCCGAGCCACAGCTAAAAAAGGCTGCCGGTGATGACCCACACATACTAAAAGTAGGGTCACCTGGTCCCCTGCACGCCACCAACTTGCAACCCAGCGTGTTGCGCTAATTAGATATGGTCCAGGTGGCTCAGGGTTGTTTCCCTCTGTCCTCCGATGCCTTAATTGAGATGCAGAGATTAGTAGAGTTTTCCTGTATCCTTCTTATCTTTCTTTCTTCATCTGCGTATGTCACCCCATGGAGAATTTGACAAAAGCAGCTAACTGAACGAGTACCAGATTTGGTTATCGCCTAAAATTCAAATCCTCTTCCATCTTAACTGGTTCTTAACTTAATCCCCTCCCCAAGCAAGAAATAGTTGCATGTTTTCTACAGGTGGTTGAAAGATACTAGTAGCTGAGTACTTCACAAATCTTCTGTGTCATGCAGCCCTTTTGTTGGGTTATCTTGAGACCATAATTATTTTAAATGTACATGACTGTGACACGTTGTTTAGGGTCCACGTTCTCATAAATCCTTGTTCTTTATGTTGCTGTAGCATGTGGAAGATCATTTCCTTTGTTCTCTGAATTGCATGCACTTTGGTGAACAAAAACTATGATTGGTGTTCCTGGTGAAAATGAGTGAAGCTAGAAGATGCTATGAGAAGGAACTTGCCAAGACTATTTGAAGAACAGCCTGATCTCCTGCATGAGGGTAACATTTTTATTTTGTGTAATGACCTAGTAATTATGATAACATGAACTCATCGCTTGCAACGTAACCTAGTAAATGCTTTTAGGAACTAGAGTTCATGTGGACTGGAAACTACTCCCTCCGTCCGGAAATACTTGTCGGAAAAATGGATGTATCTAGAACTAAAGTACGTCTAGATACATCCAGTCCTCCGACAAATATTTCTGGACGGAGGGAGTACTTAGCATCCTTCAATGAATCAAAGAGAACATTATGCAATTTTCTTCAGTGAATGATTCACTTTATTCAGTATCATTGCCTGCTTTTTTATCTTAAAATCTTCATGATTTATAATTAGATTATTAGTTGGATAAACCATTGTGGTAGAGCTGCCTTACTGCTTTCTGCAAATATGCAGCATAATCGGTAATATGAGGAGTCATCCTGTTACGGACAGGTATCAGGGGCAGCACTATAGCTGCAGGCCCAAATCTGCACCACAGTCCGTAACCACACCAACAGCTGTGCCGGAGGCAGGCACATGGCCAATCCTTGGTGGCCAAGAAGTCCTAGTTTATCCCTAGGAAATATATCTCTATTAGGAAGTTGTCTATACTCTTTCCAAGATTTGGTTTGCTCTCCAACTTATGTGATCACTCTGATCTATAATAAGGGAGGATAGGTTGTATTAGGGTTATCAATCAAGAAATAGAGAGAATTGTCCCAAACTGGGAGTTCAGCAGAGCCTACAATTTCACGGCTGGGGGCGAACCTCGCTATCCCGTCCGACCATTCCCATCTCCAACTCCACACACGCAACGTCTTGGTATCAGAGAGGACCTTCCTTGGCCGCCCACCACCAACAGCCACCATGGCCGACCCTGTCACCACTGAAAACTTGGAATCGTCGGTGTCCAAATCCACACCCCCCTCTACCTGACCTCAAACCGCTACCTGAGCTGTGGAATGATGTCGCAACATTGATCCATGGGTGCAAGGAAAAAAACTGCAGTTAGAGAAACAACGTGCATATGACAAAGCAAGTTTGAAAGATGAAATATAACCAATTTTTTTGCTTGAATACGCATGAGACCTCCGTAGCATTGCATTCGATCATCAGGGATCAAACATCCCCGGTTCCATTATATATATATGAAAATAAACCATGTCTCACATCATTCAGCCTGTACAAATAACAGTAAAAGTAAAAGGCCTGGGGAGTATGCGACACAGATTTATTACATATCTGAACAACAAAAGGAGTGGGAGTGGGAGGAACAGAGAGGGCGGAAAAGAGAACATGTTCTTACAAACGGCAGTGCATCAACCCCGGATCACGTGGATTGCATCTTCATCTGATGGATGCACTCGCAGGAATTCCTTTGTCGCATACCCACCGTGATCAGCTCCCAGCAAAGAAGCCCTCCAGGAAAGTCCATCATGCATGTTGTTGTATAGTCAACCTATATCCAGCAGCAATCACCTGAGCAGATCCGTCTGGTGTGATGCATATGCCTCCAGCATTGGACATTCCTGGTATTTGAACAGAACTTTCCAGATTTGGATGTTCCTCAGAACCATATGCCAGACCTGCTTCAGATTCAACCAGGTGCTACGATTAAAACAATCTCATTTCTAAATAGCCATAAGGAGTGCAGCAGAGATTACGTTTAAAACTCATGCTTTTTGCACAACCATTTTGATGCCAAAGATTCAAAATCACAGATTCTTATAACAAATAGGCAGTCAAAGAAAAGATGTTTCACAGGTTCAATTTCCATACAATGACTGCATTCTAGTGGCTTTGGAATCCCCATTCTCCTCAAGTTATCCTTAGTCAAAATTTTGTTTTGTGAAAACAGCCATAGGAAGAACTGAATCCTAGGAGGGATTTTAAGAGACCAAACAGCAGAAAAATATTTACACGGAAAACCTGACACACACCAAATCACCCCACTACTAGACCAGGGAAAAAACGCGTCTGTTACAAAAATGAAACGACCTAAGCACCTCAAAACGACCATTAGGTGGCAGCAGCTAACAGCTGCGCCAAGCCCTTTACTCCCAAATTTGTCTGAGCACCAGCTAGAGACTTGGTGTAGCGCCATTAAACACAGTCATTCTGATGCTTCCACAACATCCAAGCCCCCAAAGTGGTCAGCGAGTTAAGCCCCTGTTTGTTTCCTGGAGTCAAAGAATTGATTCTCAGCCACCAAGCACAGAACACATTATCCTCGATGCGTGATGAGAAGTCTGGTAGACTAGAGCAACATAAGAGGATGCACCAAACTTGTCTAGAGAAGACACAGTTTGTTAAAATGTTTTGGATCGTCTCTGGCTCTTGATCACAAAGAGGGCATTGGCTCAGGTGGGGCAAACCCCTTCATGCCAATCTATGGACAACCCAGCATCTATTCTGCGCTGCCAACCAGAGGAAAAGCTGACACTTCTTTGGCGCCCAAGACATCCCAATAAGCAGCTTCCATGGCTCAAAATAAACAGCCCCATGGAATAAGGCCTTATAGGCCGAACTGGTTGAGAATTGGCTGGACACTATGAACTTGCAGCGATGTTCATCTTGCACATCTGGTTGCAGGTGCAAAACCGAGATCAACTACCAAATGTCTAAGAACTCAGCCAGGCCTGTGATCGTGAGGTCGCCAACAATGTCTTGAATCCACTGATTGTCCAGAAGAGCCTCTTCCAGTGGTGTTCATCTTGCACACCCGGTCGCAGCTGCACAACCGAGATCAACTCCCAAATGTCTAAGAACTCAGCTAGGGATGCGACTATGAGGTCGCCAACAATGTCCCGAATCCACCAGCTGCCCAAAAGAGCCTCTTTCATGATCCGCTTGTCTGCTCTTTGCTTATGGACTAGTGCAAAAAGACTAGGGGCCAAGCCAGCAATTGATCTCCCTTCTAGCCTAGTTATTGGCCCAGAATAAAGTAGATTACCATCACGCACAATCATCATCATGGTGATTGAGAAGGTCCTAACTAAGTCATGAACATGTATAGGGAAGCAACCTTGGCCAGCCATAACCATCACAAGGATTTTAGATCATGGATACCAAGTACTCCGAGCTCTTTAAGTGTTAGTAATCCTTGCAACAACCAATCAATAAGTCAATCTTTTCCTTAGCTAATAAGCTAGTGAGTCAAGTATGTGTCTTAGGCTACAAGTCTGTGGGTCAAGTCAAGTTGTCGAGTAGTACTTGAGAGCTGTGCCACCTAAGTTCTCCCAGCTCACCCTTTCCATAGAGACCCTCGACATCTCTGAATTATCGTTGGAGGAGGTCACAAGTCGGCTGAAGGTGGCAGAGGACCGTCTCGAGTTGCAGGAGCCTTCGCGTGAGCATGGTAGACTTCTCCTCACCGAGTAGCAGTGGTTGGAGAAGATGAAGGTGTGCCAAGGGAGCAACTCCTCTAGGCCTGTGCGAGGCTGTGCACAACAACGATGACGACCTTAGCGGAAGAAGGGTGGAGAAGGTGGCGACGATTGCCTGACATCCAGGGATGGCTAACATGATGACACATGCCACAGTTGTGGGTATCATGACCATTGGGCAAAGGAGTGCAGGCAGCCTACGGGAAATAGAGGGCTCTCCTGGCAAAAGCTGAGGAAGACGAACATGGAGGTGTGGGGCAACACCACTCTAGCCCCACCATGGAGGTGTGGGACAACATCACTCTAGCCCCAGCTATAGTGGTGCATAATAGCATCACTCTTCACATCAATGAGCTGAAGGTGAAAGCCTACCTCGGTACAAGCAGTGAAGATGAGCAAATCGCGGGATAGCACCTCGACATCGGCGCCACAAACCATATGACGGGCCACAATCTTCTCTGAAATTGACCGAACTGTCACCAACACTTCAAATTTAGCGATGGATCTGTCGTTGAAATCAAGGGCATCGACACCATCATCTTTGTTGGCAAGAACGACGAACACAAGGCCCTTGGCATTGTCTACTACATCCCACGGCTGAAGAACATCATTAGCATTGATCAGCTTGATGAGAGCGATGCATGTGTGGTGATTCGAAGAGGTGTGCTTCGAATTTGGGATCAGCAAGGTCGGCTCCTTGTTCTGGTCAGGCGTGGCCGGAATCGCCTTTACCTCCTACATCTTTAGGTGGCGCGACCAATATGTCTCTTTGCAAACCATGATGACATCATTTGGCAGTGGCATGAGATGTATGGACATCTCAATTTTGACACGTTGGAGATGGGACGCCTCGCCATGACATGCGTGTTGCCACGGCTAGGTCATGTGGAGTAGCTCTGCAACACTTGTGTCATCACCAAGCACCGTCGTGGTGCATTTCCTCGACAAGCAAGGTACCGCACGCAAGAGCTACCCGAGCTTGTCCATGGCGACCTATGCAGTCCTGTTTCGCCTGCCACACCTAGAGGGTAGCGCTACTTCTTGCCGCTGGTGTCCCATTCGCTACATGTGGGTGATGCTCCTGGCTGCCCAGAATAGTGCATCTGATGCCATCAAAAGGATTTAGGCAGGAGCAGAAGCTTAGAGCGGATGCAAACTGCACGTGTTCTGCACAGACAATGGCGACGAGTTTACCTCGACGAAATTTGCTGCCTATTGTGCTGATGAAGGCATCCAATGCCACTTCTCTGCACCTTATGTTCCGTAGTAGAATGGTGTTGTTGAGAGGTGGAACCTGATGGTGGTGGCAATGTCGTGTGCTCTATTAAAACAGAGGAGCATGCCTGCTAAATTTTGGGGGGAGGCCGTGAGCACTGTTGGTTGTCTTCCTGCTCAACCATGCTCCCACCAAATCCCTTGCAGGAAAGACGCCTTATGAGGCGTTGCATGGCCACAAGCCGGTTGTCCACTATCTTCGGACCTTTGGGTGCATGGCGTATGTCAAAGAACACAAGAACCTGCATAAGCTTGATGACTGTAGTTCCTTCGCTGTGTTCATCGGCTATGAAGAAGGTGAAAAGACGTACCGGTTGCTGGACCCTATGATGAGGCGCATCCGCATCGCCCGGGACGCTATCTTTGATGAGAACGTGGCTGGGATTGGGCAGCGGACAACGACGCACACTCGGGCGGCGACATCGATGTCCTGTACATCTGTCGTCACCCAGCTATGCGTCCAGCTCAAGGGGAGCTGAGCCTGTGTCAACAGGACATGATACTCGGGGTACTTCACCTGAAGCACCACCATAACCTGCATCAGCTCCAACAACTCCAGAATTTGTCACACCACTAGCAGATGATGATGACCGACCCGATGTTGCTCACATCGACACACCAGTTCGCTATTGCACCATCGAGAATTTGATTGGAGGAGAAGAACCACTGCCCAGACTTGCATCGTGCAACCTTGATGCTGAGCTACACCTATCCAACACGGGGGAACCGTGCTCGTCTGCAAAAGCTGAGAGAGATGAGGCATGGCAAGCAAAACATGACATGGGAGCTTGTCGATCTACCACATGGCCATGGTGATCAAGCACAGAGCACAACTGGTCGCACGAGGTTTCATTGCAAGCCGGCATTGACTTTGATGAAGTCTTTGCGCCCATGGCTCACATGGAATCCATCGGCCACTGCTTGCTTTGGCTGCCTAGGAGTGGCCTGTCCACCACATGGATGTAAAATCGGCCTTCCTTAATGGAGAACTAAAGGAGGAGGTCTACGTGAAGCTGCCTGGTTTCATGTTCATCGGAGAAGGAAAAGTCTTGCAACTGCGTAAGGCCCTCTATGGCCTTTGGCAGGCGCCATAAGCATGGAACGTGAATCTTGACTGCACGTTGAAGGATATTTGTCTCAAACAGAGCGAGCACGAGCACGTGATCTACCGGCGATGAAATCCTGCTCATTGCAGTCTATGTAGATGATTTGATCATCACTGGTTCATCCAAGGGAGCAGTGAAGAGCTTCAAGGACGAGATGAAAGCAAAATTCTAGATGAATGACTTTGGACTATTGTCATTCTATGTCGGAATCGAAGTTCAGCAGGACGGGGATGGCATCGGCCTATGTCAGGCACATTCTGCGCCTCACATCCTTCAGCATGAAGGAATGGAAGGTTGCACCTAGTTCACACTCCGATGGAGGAGCGACTCAAACTGAGCCGCGAGTGCACGACGGAAAAGGTGGATGCCACAGAGTATCGGAGGATCGTTGGCAGCCTCTGCTACCTTGTCCACACACGGTCGGTTCTGGCATTTGCCATTGGGTTCGTGAGTTGCTTCGTGGAGCAACATACAGAGAAGCATATGATGGCAGTGAAGCGCATCCTTTGATATGTCGTTGGTACCAACCACTATGATCTAGGCTACAACGACAATGACCTTGTGCACACACAGTCGATAGACGGGAGAGACATGACTGGTTGGCTATACCGACAATGACCTTGCCGGTGACATTGACACCAGGAAGAGCACAAGTGGCATGATGTTCTTCCTTGGTAGCAGTTTGGTGAGCTGGCTGTTACTCAAGCATCGAGTGATGGCCATGTCCTCCTACGAGGCAGTGTATGTGGCTGCCACATTTGTCGCAACACAAGTACTTTGGAAGCTAAAGATTGCTGGTGGGATGGGGTTTTGAAACTTGGAGTTTTTCAATTTAGCCTTGCTTGGGAAGCACTGCTGGAAGCTCATAACAAGCCCGGAGTGATGAGAAACACTAGATGAGGAAAAAAATTGTATGTCAGATTTGTTTGGCTACTTCTAGATGCTTCCACTCTAGTGTAGTATGTCTTTTCTTTTCTTTTCTACCATACCTACTGTTTTCTAAAGTTGTGAGTAGCTATGAGTTGAACGGTGAAACTTAAATAATGTTTTCTAGAGTATTCCAGCTATAAGTAGAAGTATGTGAAGGCTTCCCAAAGCTCTATAAATAGAGGTCCTCACCTCTACTTTGGAACCAGACTATGTACCCCCACTACCTATAATAGAACTTTGTGGTCTTATCTAAGATCATGGAGTAGATCTGCTTCATATTGGCCTACATTCGCCTCGAGAGCGATATCTAGTGCAACACGTTGAAGTTGTTCCTTCAACACTTTTGCTGTACACATTGTAGCAGCAAGGTGGAATTGCTCCTCCACAATCTTTTGCTGCTTCATGTGGTATCAGAGCCTTGTTGATCCATACAAGTTCTTGCTGTTCTCTTTGAGAGCAAGCTGCAACAAGCAATGGAGTAATTGGAGAAGAAGATGGATGCTGCAGAACAACAAATGAATGAGCTGCGTGAAGATCTCAATCGGAGATTTGGCCAGTTGGTTGAGATGATAAGAAAGGGTGTCCCCCCTGCTGCCAATGAAGGAGATTCATCTAAAGAAGAAGATGTTCAAGAAAGGAGAGGTAAACTTGAAGCAAGACCGCCACAACAACATGCTGTTCAACGTGCTTCAAGAAGGCCAATTTATGTTGAAGCTTCTGAAGGTGAAGAATATAATGATGCCCTTGAAGAACCTGATCTCTATGCATATCGGAGAGTACCCAACCCTACATATGCAAGATGAAAGCCGAGATCCCAACTTTTAGTTGAAATGTTGATATTGAAGGGTGTCTAGATTGGTTATGTGAAGTGTAGACTTTCTTTGAGGTCATGGAGGTTTCGGAAGATCGTAGAGTTCCTTTGGTCGCATTCAAGCTGAAAGCAGGAGCCGATGCATGGTGGCATTGTGTTCAAGAAGAGCGCAAACTGAGAGGAGAACCTCGTGTAAGAACTTGGCGGCAAATGAAAAGCCTTTTGAAAGGGAGATTTTTACCCGTTCATTATGACCAGATCTTATTTATCCAATTCCAAAATTGTGCTCAAGGAAATAGGACTGTTTTATATTGCACGGAGGAGTTTCTAAGGCTACAAGTGAGGTGCAACCTTGCTAAAACTGAAGATCAACAACTTGCAAGGTACGTCAATGGTCTCAATGATGCTATTCAAGATCGATTGATATGCAATAAATTTGGTCCATTGATCAAGCACTCTTGCCTTAAAGGCCGAGGGTTGAGGACAAGAAATACAACTAAGGCTCCATATCCTCATACCGAAGGCTCGTCTAGGGATCACACTAATAGAGTAGAAGAAAAGACCGCTCCACCAAAGGCAAAACAAACAATCCTGAAGCAAACTATTGGCAAGGGTAAGGCAAATGAAGGCCCAAAGTGCTATAAATGTGGTAAAGAGGGACACATATCCAGTGGTTGCCCACTAATTTTTTTTGTTAACACTACTATCCATGATGGTGAAGACGACAAGGAAGAATATGAATCTGAAGATGTAGAGGATAAGAGCTTTGTCAAGAAGAAGGTGAAGAGGTGGTATGTGTGATTCAACGTCTCCTATGTTCCACACCACAGCCTGACGACACAAAACGGAATAAAATATATTAGAGCAAATGCACAGTGAATGGTAAGGTATGCAAATTAGTGATTGATAGTTGCAGTTGCGAGAATCTTATCTCCCAGAAGTTGGTGAACCATTTAAAGCTTGGGACTCATGATCATCCAAACCCCTATACTATGGATCAAAGAAAGGATTGAATATGAGGATCACCAAACAATGCAACCTACTACTTTCTTTGGGAAAGCATCATTGCTCAAACGTGTTGTGTGATGTAGTTGATATACATGTTAGCCATGTTCTTGGGAGACCTTGGCAATTTGTTGTGGATACTACACACAAGGTCAAGGAAAATTCTTACTCTTTCATTTGGAACAAGAGAAAGACCATTATTCCACCAAACAAAATTGAAGACAATACCTCTAAGGAGGAGGGGAAAACTATGTTAACAATCTCCCATACCTCATGAGTTTATTGAACACTTGAAGGAGGCAGATTTATGTGCTGCACTTGTTGTATAAGGAGAAGAGCACCTAACTGTGAAATTCCAGCAAAGGTATGTGGTTTATTGGCAGAATTTCAGAACATACTTGGAGAGCCACAAGGCCTACCACCGATGAGAGAGGAGTTCAACATAGAATTGACTTAATTTCGGGAGCAAGTCTTCCTAATCTTCCACACTATCAAATGAGCCCAAAAGAGCATTATATGTTGAAGGAGAAAGTGGAGGAATTGCTGCGAAAGGGGCACATTCGAGAAAGTATTAGCCCATATGCTGTACCAACCCTGCTCGTGCCCAAAAAAGATGGATCTTGGCGCATGTTTACGGATAGTAGACCATTAACAAGATCACCGTAAGGTATAGATTGGGTGATATGTTGGATTAGCTTAATGGAGCAAGAGTGTTTTCATAGGGTTAGATTTAAGAAGTGGATATCATCAAATCCGTATCAGACCCAGGGATGAATGGAAAACCGACTTCAAGACAAAGGAAGGGTTGTTAATCCGTAGTAGACCCCGTATCAGACCCGGGGATGAATGGAAAACCGCCTTGAAGATAAAGGAAGGGTTATTTGAATGGCTAGTCATGCCATTTGGACCCTCAAATGCACCCAGTACTTATATGCATTTGATGAATCAAGCCCTTCGACCCTTCTTATCCCACTTTGTTGTGGTCTATTTCGATGAAGCGAGGATGAGGATGAACACTTTGATCACATTGGGAAGGTGCTAGAAGTACTAAGGGAAAATGAGCTCTACGTCAACTTGAAGAAATGTGTTTTCCTGCAAACACAACTTCTTTTCCTAGGATTCGTCATAACATGTGATGGTATTCGTGGTCATGATTCCAAGGTTGAAGCAATCTGAGAATGGCCAACTCCAAAGACCATTTCTGAGGTAGAAGTTTTGTGAAGAACTTCAGCACTATCATGGCACCAATTACCGAGTGCCTGAAGAAAGAAAGTTCCAATGGACAGAAGCGGCTGAAGCTAGTTCCAATGAGATCAAGCAAAAACTCTCACAAGCTCATGTCTTGGTGCTACCTGATTTCAACAAGACTTTGAGTTGGAGTGTGATGCAAGTTGAGTAGGCATTGGAGCTGTTCTATCACAAGAAAGAAAGCCCATTGCTTTCTTTATGAGAAGTTAAGCGAAGCTAGACAGAAATGGAGTACCTATCAACAAGAATTGCATGTTGTTTTCAGAGGTTTGAAAACTTGGGAAGTCTATTTGTATCCTAAAGAGTTCATTTTTGATAGTGATCATCAATCCTGGAAGCATTTTAGAAATCAAAAGCATGTTGACCGCATGCTAGCAAGATGGGCAGCATATCTGAAGAGGTTTAACTATCTCATCGTGCATAAATCTGGGACAACTAACCGAGTGGCCGATGCTTTAAGTCTTCGTGCATGCCTCTTGACTTCTTTTGAGGCTGAACTTCTAGGCATGGATCAAAAGGAGTTGTATGAGGATGATCAATACTTTGGCCATGTTTGGGTTAAGCACATCAGGGGCTAGCCATCAGATGACGACTATTTGATGCAGAATGGCTATCTCTTTAGAATTGATCGTTTGTGCATCCCAGGGAGTTCTCTGCGTGACAAACTAATTAGAGAACTCCACTCAAGTGATCTTAGTGGCCATGTTGGACCGGACAAGACTATCGCTAACCTGGAAGCTTCCTACTTTTGGCCACAACTAAAGAGAGATGCTTTAAAGTTTGTTCAGCGATGCCCTATATGTCAAACCTTCAAAAGCCAAATTTAGAACATAGGGTTATACATGCCTTTGCATGTTCTTGTCGCTCCATGGGATGTCATCTCTATGGACTTCGTCTTGGGCTTGCCAAGAACAAGACGAGGGAGTGATGGACAGTTCTTTAAGATGGCTCATTTCATCCCATGCTGCAAGACAACGGATGCTCATCATGTGGCAAATCTGTTCTTTTGGGAAGTGGTCAGACTTCATGGAGTACCAAGGTCCGTCGTCTCAGACCGCGATAGCAACTTTCTTGTTGCATGTTGGCTCACTTTGTGGAAGCAATTCAACACTGAATTAAAAAAATTAAGCACTGCTCATCCACAAACAGATGGACAGATCGAAGTGGCGAACAAGTTTTTGGGCAATCTGATCCATTGCATTTGTGGAGAAAGAAAGGGACAATGGGATCTGGCTTTATCTCTTGCAGAGTTCTCCTACAATAACTCCAAGCATAGATCCACATGAAGGAGCCCTTTTCCCATTGTCTACACTAATGTTCCAAGACATGTAGTGGACCTGGTGAGGCTACCATCAAGGGGAAACTCAATATCAGCATTGTACTTTGCCGATAATTACACCGAGTTATTTGAAGAGTTCCGTTGTGTTTTGGAAGCACAAAATCAGAAATATAAACAACTTGCTGGCTGCAAAAGGAGGCCGAAATCATTCCCAACCGGTGATAAGGTGATGGTATACCGAAAAGAGAGGCTACCTTTACCTTTAGGTGTTAAAGGGAAACTTAGGCAGCGAAGGTATTGGCCCTTCTCTATCGCGAGGAAGATAAATGATAATGCTTATGTGATAGATCTTCCAAGCGACATGGGTATATCCAATAGTTTCAATGTTGCAGACTTGACTCTCTACCATCCAGAACAAACGCTCTATGAAGATAACTCGAGGGCGAGTTCCAAACTACCAGGGAAGAATGATGAGGAACACTAGATGAAGAAAAAAATCGTATGTCAAATTTGTTTGGCTACTTCTAGATGCTTCCAGTGTAGTGAGTCTTTTCTTCTCATTTCGTTTCTACCCTACTGTTTCTAGAGTCTTCTAGTTGTGAGTAGCTATGAGTAGAATTGTGAAACTTCAATAATGTTTTCTAGAGTATTCCAGCTATAAGTAGAAGCATGTGAAGGCTTCCCAAAGCCTTATAAATAGATGTTCTCACCTCTACTTTAGAACCAGACTATGTACCCCCACTACCTAATACCTATAATAGAACTTGGTGTTCTTATCTAAGATCTTAGAGTAGATCTTGTGCTCTAGGAGTTCTAGATTTAACTCCTGCTGCCATATTGGCCTACATTCGCCTCTAGAGCGATATCTAGTGCAACACGTTGAAGTTGTTCCTTCAACACTTGTGTTGTACGCATTGTAGCAGCAAGGTGGAGTTGCTCCTCCACAACCTTGTGCTGCTTGGAGTTCCTCTGTGCATGCATTTTGGAAGGCAAATATTTTCATCCAATGAGTTCATGGATGCTACTATTCCCAGGTGTGCTTCTACCACTTGGCGAGCAATCGTGGCTGGAAGACAAGAGTTGATGATTGGTTTGATAAAAAAAATCAGAGATTGTTCGTCGGTCTCCTATTTGGCACGACAATTGGATACCAGGAATTCGTTCTCTACGACCATCTATTCACATTGGAGCTGCAAGCCTATCTTCGGTCTCTGAATTGATTGATGCCGTGAAGGTCGTGGAAATTTTTATAGCTCGAAAAGTAGATGCAATCCTGAATATTCTGTTGAAGCTAGGGAAATGGAATGATTCTTTGGCATGGATAGCAGAAAAGTTTGAGATCTACACTGAAATCTACTGTTCTCTAGTGACTCATAACGAGCATTCATCTTTAGAGGAAGGGACGGTTACAAAAACTGTGTGGGCAAGACTTAAGAAGCTGAAAGTTGTGCCGGAAGTGCGTGTGTTCTGGTGGCGGGTGTTACGCGGTATTTTACCGGCCGAGAGCACTCTTAAGCATAGATACATTGTGGAATTGGCACGGTGTAGTCTGCCTAGATGCAGACGAGGATATGATTAATGCATGGATAAAATGCACGTGTGCAAATATGTTTTGGAGGGAGGCTAGGGAATGGCTTCATATAAAGCGTCCGGAGCTCCATACAGTAACTTGGTCAAGGGATATATCAGTGACCTGAGATTTGATGAGATCGTGCAAAAATTATCACAGTTATGTCGGCTATCTCCAGGGACAATATTACTCATGATAAGGCAAGTTTGGACCTGGTGCATTCGATGCAAATGACTTGGGAGGCCCTGTTGCTGCTGGAATTACCTGGGGAGCACACGAGAATCTTGGCAGGTCATGGATGGAGACCTGTTGAGTTTGATTGCTTAAAGATTAACTCTGATGGAGGAATATCTATGGATGCACGACTGGGTGGAGTAGGGGTGCGTTGCACGATCGTCCTCGACCTACATGGGTGCTTGGTGTAAGCCTATTCACGGTGTCACTGGTCCACTTGTTTTGAAGGCAATATCTCTTCGTGAAGGTGTGGTCTTTGCTAAGCTTCGAGGCTTTGCGCGAGTAGAGATGGAAAGTGGCAGTTTGAAGTGGTTAATCTCTGGAACTCACGCCGTTTCTTTGTGCTTGTTGATAGCGCCGTTATTAGACATTGAAGGGCTAGCGTCTAGTTTTACCTCTTGCTATTCATATGTAAAGAGACATGTCAACGTTCTGGCCCACCTATGTGCGAAATGCTTGCACACTAGAGGTGACGAAGTGTTGGATGGACTCCGCCTGAGTTTTTGGTTACTAGCCTCATGGTTGACAGTGTGAGAGCCCCTTATTGAATAAAGCCCTTCAGTTTCCTACAAAAAGGGTGAGAAGCTGTGCAGTCGAGCTAATGGTGGACAACCAATCTGCCTTGGCGTTGGCCAAGAACCCAGTCTTCTATGGACACAACAAACACATCGACTTGGATACCATTTTATAAAGGATTGCTTGGAGGATGGGAGTGTTAATGCCAACTAACATCAGGACCACAGACCAACTCGTTGACATTCTAATTCAATGAGCGGTGTGCTAGGATTGGGATGGTTCAAATCAATTCAAGTCTGATTTGCAAGGTTTAGGGGGAGAATTATTAGAGTAATCCTTGCAGCAGTCCGTCAATAAGTTAAGTCTTTTCCTTACGTAGTAACTAGTGAGTCAAGTCTGTGTCTTAGGCTACAAGTTTGTGGGTTAAGTCAAGATGTCTTAGGCCTCATCAGATGCATCTATTGCAACCAGAAACTGAGTCCCAAATCAGAACCTGTGCAAGTTACTACTAACATTAAGGCGACAAACTTTAGGCCGGGCAACCAACCAAACAAGTCAAAATATAATATAATATCATATCATTATAACTTTGGCAATAACATTACATAGATATACATTTTTTGACCAATTACATAGATATGCAAACCAACATGTGTTTGGCAATAAAAGAAAGCTATTTTTTTCCTAATATAGATGTAATACTGCCAACGAGTTTGATCTAAATTATTTGTCCCAAGACAGATTCAGGAATGAGCAATTGACATGAAAGAGCAATCTATCAAGTTATTTTCTTTCGATTAGCAAGATAAAGCTAAACCGAAACGAAGAGGGGTAGATCAAATTAGAGTATGCATATATAGCACATCATGTACCTTGAAAAATATCTTGACTGTGAATCAACCGGATGGATATACGCTATGCAACAAGCAGGAAACAATGCTCAATGGTGGCCGTAGATTAGGTATTCAAGCTCGTGCTCGTGCCCAATGAGGTCAAGTTGAATGGCGTGGGTAGCTACCTAAGCTGATCAAGGCGGGCCTTTGTTGATCTTTAAGACAAAGGGCCTGATGGGATTTGTTCTTGGAGAAGGAAAGCTCAGAATGGAAGAAGTGGAGTGACGGACTCCCTGACACTGGCCTGGATGTTGAAATCTTTGATTCCAGCCATTGCAATGTTTGTTGAAGCACTGCCGAGTGCCTTTGATGTGTGGATTGTGCTATTCGTCAAGGGAACAAAAGTATGATGGTGTATGTGAATTAGCTGTAGCACCTTTGGGCGGATCTAGACCAAGCAGACCCCTTGAGCTTCCGCATGCTAAATCCATGGAGATTGCTAGAAATTGGGTTGAGCGCAAGAGTGTGATGCAGTTTCTAAAAGGCTTAGACTTAGATTTTGAGAGCAAGCATGCTGTGTTGCTACGTCAACCGAGTCTTGTGTCCCTTGATGAGGCCATTGTTGCGATTTGCAAAGAAGAGGTCCGCCTGCAGTCGAGAAGGGGAGATGGAAATGAATATGCTTACAGGGTGGCTGACCAAAGAAGTTTCGAGGGGTGTTATAACCGTGGTCAACCAGCGCATATCAACTGGTTTTGCACTGGTCCGAAAAAGGTAGAGGCCGGGTATAGTGGTGGAGTAGTAGTCGTGGTGGTCGAAATGGGAGTCGTGGTCGAAGGGGGAGTGGTGGTTCATGGGGTGCTCATTAGAATGCTCCCAAGGCAAATGTAACTGCTTTAGCTGAAGGGAAGCAGGCTGCAGGAGGGAAGCTATGCCAACTTTGTCGATATAAATGAAGGTAACATTGAACACATCAAATAACAACCCATTAAAAAACTATGAATGCGTTCTTTACTCTAGAGCATCTCAACATGTCATTGGAGACTTTAATGAGTTGAAATCTTATGTTCCACACCCTTCCACAGATAAAGAAAACATTCACACGACAGATGTCACAACCAAGACCATCAAAGGTTTGGGACAATCACTTGCACACTGAGCATTGAATTATCCTCAGTGTTGCATGTGCTAGCTATTTCCGTGAACTTAGTGTCCTTGAGTGCTTTGGTTGGCCAAATTGATTGTCGAATAATTCTTGACAAGGTTGGGTTCTTGATTCAGGAGTGTTGGAACTGGAACGAGGTGTAGGGGGTTGTGGTACATGGACCACAACATGACGAACCAGGAGGGGGTGCACATGCTGGCTGTAGTTGTTGAGGATAAGGAGACTAGAGTCTTAATCCATCACTGTAGGATGGGGCACGTGTCTTTTGATAAGATGTATCAAGTATTTCCTAATGTAATGAGTGGTGTGGATAGTTACAGTGTGATGCGTGTGAGTTTGCTAAACACACCAGAAACTCATATGTAAGAGGACCTAACAAAGTACTTCATTTTTGTGTGATGCGTGTGAGTCATCTCCTTTTGTGTTAATCCACTTTGATGTATGGACATGTCCAGTGTTATCTGTTAGTGTATGAAGTACTTTGTTATGTTCATTGATTGCCATTCACAGATGACTTGCGTCTATCTTATAAACCATAAATATGAAGTGTTTCAGTCTTTCGAAGTTTTTTATGCACTTGTCCTGACCAGTTTAATGTAAAAATTCAAGCACTCGGGTCTGACAATGGCACCGAGTATGTTAACAAGGCCATTGATGCCTTCATGTTGGACAAGGGCATCCTGCATCCAACATCTTGCCCGGACACACCTCCTCAGAATGGGGCGGCAGAGAGGAAAAATCGCCACCTGCTAGAGGTGGCCCGAGCGGTGATTTTCACCATGAATGTGCCCAAGTTCCTGTGGGATGAAGCTGTGATGATGGCCACCTTCTTGATCAACCGCACGCTAGAATGTGCCCAAGTTCTTGTGGGATGAAGCTGTCATGATGGCCACTTTCTTGATCAACCGCACGCCATCCCGGGTAAGAGGTATTAAATCATTGTGTGAGTTGGTTTTCATAGAAAATAAATTCCTAGTTTCCCCCAAGGTGTTCTGTTACACTTGTTTTGTTCGTGGTCATAGGCCATCAATCAACAAGTTGGATCCTTGGGCAGTCAAGTGTATCTTTATTGGGTATTCTTCAGGACAAAGAGGGTACAAATGCTGGAGTCCCTGAGAGAGGCGGACATTTGTGAGCATGGATGTGGCGTTCCATAAATTGTTCCCTTTTATGGTGAGAAAACTGATCCAAGTGTCTTGTTTGAAGACCTTTACCAATGTCTCCCACCAAAAATTGGCCAAGAGGGGAGAGTAGTAGCACATAGATGCAGCCGTCACAATCACCTTTAGCAACAAGTGGCTCAATAGTAACTCCTGTGTCTCCTTTGTTACAAGCATCGACTTCCACCGATGATGTGCAAATTGGCACAACGACACCAACTCTGATTGGTAGTGTGCTGAGGTGGATAATAGAGCAAGAGAAGCAGCTAAAGGTGTATTCTCGGAAGTTGGCTCAGATCAGTATTGTTGCTGAGGTGGACAACAGAGCAAGAGGAGCAGCTAAAGGTGTATTCACAAGAGAGGTGAGCATGTTGCACTTCAAGGGGACCAATTAGATCAGCCATTGATAAAACAAGGAAGTTCTGATGTGATTTCCATCTCCTCTAACAAGGATCAAGCTCAACGGGCAATGGTTTAGAGGAGAACTACTCGGGCAACAAAAGGGATACCAGAGAAATGATATGGGTTCAATGAAAATGATATTAGCTTGTCCAACTTCGTCTGAGATGGTTTGGGCATATTCAGCGCAGGCCTCCAGAAGCTCCAGCGCAAAGCGGGCGGCTAAAGCGTGCTGATAATGTCAAGGGAGGTCGGGGTAGACATAAGTTGACATGGAAGGAGTCCGTAAAGAGAGATCTGAAGAACTGGAATATCACTAAAGAACTAGCCATGGACATGGGTGCGTGGAAGCTTGCTATCCATGTGCTAGAACCATTGAGTTGGTCGCGAGATCTTATGGGTTTCACCTCTAGCCTACCCCAACTTGTTTTGGACTAAAGGCTTCGTTGTTGTTGTACGAAGCATTATCTCCAGCCCACAAAGCATGTGTTGCTTCTCTTTAGTCCATGTACCGATTGACTGGAAGAAGGTGAAGGTGGACTCAAAGTGGTGGAGGCCATGGTGCATGAGATGGAGGCTATGTCTAAGAACAAGAGATGGGTACTAAGGGCCTGTTTGGGTCTGCTCCGCTTCACAAAAATCGGTTTCGCTCCACTAAATTCACTTTGGAGCAGTTTCATCTAGAAGTTGTGGTACTACCAAAGAGAATGTTTGGCTGCCATCTAGCTCCAGCTTCAAGAATAAGAAATTTGGTGGAAAGGATCTATTTGATTGGTTGAGGGGGAGAAAGCGAAGGGGTATCCATTTACCGGTGGCAAGGTGGGTAATTTCCACCCAACTCCAGCTTCTAGAGTATATTTGAGCACCCCCTGACGAGCTTCATAAAAAACTAGGAGTTGTACCCTAGATTCTAGTTTTTTGCGGAGCGGCATATCGTGGAGCTACCCCGTTTGGCTTATGTTTTCTGGAGCGGAGCTGAATTTTAAGGAGTAGAGCAGTCCCAAACAGGCTCTAACAACCCTTCCAACAGGAAAGAAGTCAGTCAACTGCAACTGGGTATAACACTATGAAGCAAAATGCAAAATGAAAGGTTGAAAGGTACAAAGCAAGAAATATGGCATTGACTACGTTGAGACCTTTGCTCTAGTAGCACCGTGAAGATTTTGATCTCCTGCATAGCAAATTCCAGGTGGCCTTTACATGAGCTCGATGTGAAGAATGTCTTCTTGAATAGGGACTTGCAAGGGGAGGTATACATGGATATTCCACCTAGGTTCTCGACTTCTAAGACTGTTGGCAAGGTATGCAGGCTGAAGAAAGCCCTTTACGGACGAAAGCGGTCTCGAAGAGATTGGTTTGACAAGTTTAGACAGGCGATATGTGACATGGGGTATGGACAATGCAATGGTGGTCATACATTGTTTTATACACTAAAAAGAAAAGTGGCCACCATTGCAGTTTACGTTGATGATACCCTTATCATCGTTGACGATGATGTAGAGATAACAAGGTTAAAGGGGTGTCTGAGTAAGGCCTTCAAATTTAAAGATCTTTGTCGACTGAAGTATTTCCTTGGTATGGAAGTGGCCAGGTCTCGAGAAGGAATAGCTCTTTTTCAAAGAAATTATACCTTGGACCTCCTCTATGATGTTTGCATGTTGGGTTGAGCTGCTTCAACCCCAGTTGACCAAAACCATAGTGAGTGCTCAATCTAGTGTTTCGGTGGATAAAGAAAAATATCAATAATTGGTGGGAAGATTGTTGTACTTGTGTCATACACGACCAGGCATAGCATTTGCAGTAACTGTTGTGAGCAGATATATGCATGAGCCTAGAAGCGAACATCTTGAGGCAATATATAGGATCTTGAGATACCTGAAGGGTTCTCCTGGGGAAGGACTGATATACAAGAGTTAGGGATACCTTGTCAGGCATGGTTATTGTGTGCTGATTGGGCTAGCTGCCTAGATGACAGGAGATCAACTTTAGGCCATTGTGTTTTCATAGGAGGAAATCTAGTGTCATGGAGAAGCAAGAAACATGTTCCAAATCAACCGCAGAGGTTGAATACAAAGCCATGTCCTAGGGATTGAGTGAGTTGTTATGGACAAGGAATCTATTAGAAGAGCTAAAAATATTTAAGACCACCTGTATGAATGTATGGTGCAACAAGTCGACAATTAACATAGCAAACAACCCAGTTCAACATGATAGAACCAAACATGTGGAGATTAACATATTCTTTATCAAATAAAAATTGCATGCTAGGATCAAGATAATGTGACTTCAGGGCAGCAAATTGTAGATTTGCTTGGCTAAAGCACTGGGAACTATAGGATGCAGTTTAGCGTGTGACAACATGGGAATGAGAGATATCTATCACCTCTCTTGAGGGGGAGTGTTTTATGAGTGCCCATCACCTGGCCCATGATGCCTAGGCCCACTACTGCCAAGTGACCTAGGAGGAGGGCGCAAGGATGTCTGCTCAGACAAGAGTCGCCAGTGCATCGACGCACAGGTTAGCCCATGAGGCCCATGCCCACTAACGCCAAGCGACCTAGAAGGAGGGCACGAGGGCGTCTGCTTAGGCAAGAGCTACCAGTGCTATCGACGCCCTGGTTAGCCTCCATCTCAATAGTCCTTAACAGAAGTTAATATGCAACTTAATTGGTGGAGTTTAGCTAAGAACATTTAGCAACTTGGGAAACTCGTGGATTAGATAACGTGCAGCTAGTAGGCAATTTAGCGTTAAATAACCAAAACACAGAGCTACTAGTTGGGGTGCACCTATTTTGACCCCCAAAAAATGCGTATGATAAGGATTATGAGTTGAGCGACTAGTCATACGGTCTTAACATCACTGTCGACAAGGTGTATCGACTTGACTCATAGAGGTAATCAATCGACTACTCGACTTCATGACTAATCTCGGCTAGCCGGGAATTTGAGTCGAGCGACTACTATTTTGCTGTAAAAAGGGCCCATCCCTAGGTGTTAGGGTTGGGGATAAAAGGCCATGCTCGTGGAACCCTAGCTCCAGAAGAAGCTCTCTAGCCCGACACCCATCCAACTGCCTCTTCCGTTGCCACCTCTACTGCCCTCGCTGCGTCGCCAGCTGTTATTGCTCTACCCCTAGCTATCCTCCATGGCTGTAGTAGGTTGTTTCTACTATTGGTGTTTTTCTCCTTTGCCAGCTCTTCTCCCCTAGCTGATGTTGCTGTTGCTCTATGTGCTGCTTCGCTCCTCCTTCAGCTAGTGTTGTGGTGCTTGGTGTTGCTCCTCCCTTAGTTCTCCTCATGGTCGATGGGAGAAGTACCAACAACACCACACCCTGATGACAACATCTCTGCCTAAATTGCAGTGGAGGATTTGGTTGCGCACTATTGGAGTCTCATAGCGACCGACCTGGTCGAGCTTTTCCATTGATTCAATCCATCCACTTAAGAGTGTTCTGGTTGTTGCCGCTGTTGTTTTCAAAGAGGCTAATACAAAGGTGGTCGCCGCCGAGCCGCATGGGAACCAGTGCTGGTCAGGATCGGTTCAACGTCGGACCTCGCTGAGCACCACGTCCTGTTCAATATCCTTGTAGGCTAGGTGCCATGGCAGCCATTGTCGCGCTGCATGGGGTGGGTGTTAGATTAATCATGTTCTTTGTTATTCAAGCTTTGCTTTCTTCTTTGAGTTTGTTGTAATAATAAACAGGTGCATAGGCCACAAAGTGTTGGCCATGCCCTGAACACTATGGGCTCCTTGACTTGCTAGGCACTACAGTCAGCAGAACTATAGAAGGCAGAGTGGATGAGCAGGGCGCAGCTGGCGGGCGCGCTCTTGATTGTAAGCTGCTGCGGCAGAGGGTGCATATCTCCTCGGCTCTTGCCACTTGAGAATTAATCCCAAAAATACCAAAATGGCACCCGGTGTAGTGTCGACCAAAACACTCATCTTTTCTTGGTTCTCTCTTGATGGTACTCCTCTGCTTCTTGATTGCAGTTTTAGTGTGCACTCAACCCGCTTGAGCTTTTGCCTGATTTAGGTTCCTGTGAGATTGAGCGTCTCGTGGAATCCACGGTCATAATGAAGCCGAGGAAGGCTTGTAGACCATCATTTGGCATCGGAGCTCGAGGCAGGAGGAGAAAGCAATGGCAGATTCACCATTGCCGACGGAGATAGCCAAGGTAGCGAAGAAGCGGATCGAGGCACAACTCGCGGAATTGCTAGAAGCGGAGCAGAATTACAACTCGCGGAATTGACTTCGTGAGCAGGATTACAATGCCCCTTGCAGGGATCCGTGCACTTGGTGACATATTGTCAGAGTTGTTCGTAGTCCAGAAGTTCCTTCGAGCGGCACCGGTGCGCTATATGTAGACTGTCACTTCGAGTGAGCAATATGTGCCGCTTAAACCCTCACTTTGGAGGACCTCGTCGGATGATACAAGGCGCATGACGAGCGAGTTCGTCAAACGCTTCGGCAACCCCATCGATGGTATGCACCTTATGGTATCTCGTTGTTTCGCTGGTAACAAGAGATCCTGGGTGAGTTCTGGGAGTGAAGAAAAGGTAGGAGGAGGTGGAAGTGTTATTGCTAGTAGACAGAGCATAGAACAATTAAAGGGGGAATGGAAGCTTGCCAAGAAAAAAGTGAGATGTCATAATTGTGGCAGAAAAGATGGCCACTGAGGATGCTGATCTGCTGTTGTATGATCCTGAAAGAAAATTGCTGGCAAGAGTGAAAAGAACCCGAAATAGATTATATAGCCTTGATCTTAGTCTGACAAGGCCAATTTGCTTGACGGCAAATGCAGGGGATACTTCATGGACTTGACATGCTAGGTATGGACTCTTAAATTTCAATGCATTGCGCGATCTTGCTAGAAAGCAAATGGTTGTGGGACTACCTTAGGTAGATCATATAGAACAGATCTGTGATGGTTGCAGGGTAGAGCAATCACTAAGACTTGTGCATGCTGATCTATGTGGGCATGTATCACTAAGACTTGTGCACGATGATATATGTGGGCCTGTATCACCACCAACGCCGGTAGGAAACAAATACTTGTTGGTTGTTGATGATTACAACAGATACATGTGGATAGTTCTGTTAGAAAGTAAATATCAGGCTTTGGCAACTATACATAAAGTCAGAAAGAGAGGAGAGCTGAGAAGGAAGTGAGTTGTGAACTGAAATATCTTAGAACAGATAGAGATGGAGAGTTTAATTCAAAGAATTTTGTTGAATATTGTGATGAGCATCGAATTAAACCTTACCTCACTGCACCGTACTCACCACAACAAAATGGTGTGGTAGAACGCAAAATCAGACAATCGTCTCCATAGTAAGAAGTCTTTTGAAAAGCATGTGTGTTCCTAGACCATTTTGGATAGAGGCAGTCACCACGGTTGTGTATATCTTGAATAAAGCTCCTACAAAGTGTGAAGGACAGGATACCGCATGATGCTTGGTTTAATAGAAAGCCAAAATTTATCACATCCGCACTTTTGGTTGGCTTATGTAAAGATCACAAAGCCAGACCAGTCTAAGCTAGAGGACAGAAGCATCCGTGTTGTTCCAATTGGATACGAACCACTGCAAAAGCCTACTGGTGTTTCAATCCTACAAGCAAGCAAGTCATTGTCACAAGGAATGTGGTGTTTAATGAAGCAAAACTGTGGGATTGGAGTGCGGTGTCTAATCTAGAGATGCAAAATGGGGAATTGAGTTTTCAGTGTACTATCCTGCATTAGAAGCTACTACTGAAAGTGAAGCAGCAGTAAGGATCGAGCAAATCACTCGGCCCTCATGCTCAACACCAGAAGTGGGTGTGAATGGAGCTGCAGATGAGGCAACTCCTAACACTCACCACAACCTTGTTTGATGGGGGAGGGGGGTGGGGGGGAGGGGATAATTTGAGCTCAGTGATCTCAACACAGACTTCAAGACTTCAAGTGTTGGTCTTTAAGGGTATCGTAAGATTCATGATTTGCTGGATAATATCCTTGTGACCTTGACCTCAGTGATGAGAATGAGTGCATGCTTGGGGCAGAAGAGCCGATGTCTTTAGAAGATGCATAGGAAGAGGCATGTTGGCGAAGAGCCATTGATGAAGAGATGTCATCAATAACTGAGAATGATACTTGGTTCCGAATTGATCTACCGGCGGAACACAAGGCTATGGGTCTCAAATGAGTGTAGAAAGTCAAAAAGAGTCCAAGTGGTGAAATTTTAAAGCACAAGGCTCGCCTAGTTGCAAAAGGGTATGTGCAGAAAAAGGGAGTAGACTTTGAGGTAGTTTTTGCTCCTATACCTCATATTGAAACTATGTGGCTACTTGTTGTGTTGACAGCTCAAGAGGTTTGGAGTGTTCATCATATGGTCGTTTAAGTCAACTTTTCTGAACAGTGAATTACGCGAAAATGTATATGTCAAACAACCTCTGGGTTATGAACAAGAAGGCAAAGAATTCAAGGTTCTGAAATTGAGAAAAACTCTGTATTGACTGAAGCTCGATGCACATTTATATCTTTGGGTTTTGCAAGGTCTCCTCTAGACCATGGTGTCTATACTAGAAACTCTAGTGGAGCTTGACTAGTTGTGGGAGTATATGATGATTTAGTCATTACACGCTCAAGTGATTCCGGGATTGCAAACTTCAAGAGTCAAATGATGGATTTGTTCAATATGCGTGTTCTTGGATTGTCGTCCTACTATTTGATCATTGAAGTTGCTCAAGGTCCAGATGGTATCACACTCTGCCAGACATGATATGCCGTGAAAATTCATTAGAAGGCAGGGATGAGTGCAATTCAAGTTAGATTCCAATGGAACCAAAACTGAGGCTACACAAGTCAAAAGGATGAAGAGATGGTGCATCCTACAATGTATAGGAGTCTCGTAGGCAGCCTGAGGTATTTGTGTAACACCAGGCCATATCTTGCTTACCCAGTGGGAATTGTAAGTAGATCCATGCAGGAACCTACAATGTCCCATATGGTTGCTATAAACCGGATCTTGAAGTACATAAAAGGAACCACTTCCCTTTCGTCATTACAACAGAAAAAGGAGGTCATGCGTCAGGACTGCTATTGGGCACTGCCGAGGGGTGGCGGGAAGGCAACGTGTAGTGTTTCCCTAGGCGGAATACTATGCTTGATTGCGTCATTTATAGTACCCATCATGCTATTTACTTGGGCCGTGGCAGCGACCGTGGCTTCGATTTTCATTTTATCTTCATAAGTAGACTGGCAGGTTTGATAGGTCACCCCCAAGTTCTCGTGTTCAACACTATCCACGTCTTTGGCCTTTGTATGGAATGTGTATCCGTTGATATCATATGATTGATAGGTCACGATATTGCAAGGGGGGGAATGTGCAAGGTGAAGATGGTCTTTGACCTTGAATCAGTAACTGGCAATGGATTTTTCTTAATGTGATCCTTGAACCAAGTTGCGAACTTGGCGTTGTGCTCTTCTATAATTTGGTCCTCGTTCAGTCGTTCTTTGCTTGCCTTGCGTTCTTGTACCTTCTTATTGGGCTTTTGTGTGCATATGCCCAATCATCGACCATTTGTATGTGTTGTAACGCGCCGATGTAGCGCGCCACTAAGGATGCGACGACCCGATCCTCGCTCACTTGCCACCGTATCCGGATCAAGATACGACGCGCCACTTGAGGGGTGACGGCCTGGCCCTTGCCCATTTTCCACCACACCCGGGTTCCGATGTGGCGCGTCGCTGAGAGGGTTACGCCCCAACGAAAATCTTTTGGGTTTCATCTCCATAAGAGTGGCTGAGTTTTTACGTTGGCTCGCCAAGCCTATCACAACTCTCCTCCTTTACCCGGGCTTGGGACCGGCTATGTTGAGACAAATATGCCCTCTTGAGCTCTAGGTTCAAATTTAGACAAACGAACACCTTCCTTGAGAATGAAACACTAACAATCGAACACTCAGAAGTACTTGAGGTTGGGCTTGTTGTTGGTAAGTATCTCATATGGAGTCTTGTTCAAGCCTTTGTGGAGGTAGAGCCTATTGGATGCATGACATGCGGTGTTGATTGCTTCGGCCCAAAAGTTGTACGGGGACTTGAATTCCGCCATCGTGGTCCTTGCCGCATCCATCAACGTCCGGTTCGTCCTTTCCGCCACACTATTTTGTTGAGGGGTATAAGGTGCGGTATATTGGTGCTTGATCCCCTCATCACTAAGAAACTCATCCAAGGTGTAGTTCTTGAACTCGGCGCCGTTGTCACTTCTAATCATCAAGATCTTTGCATTATGTTGACGTTGAGCTTCATTTGCAAAGTTGATGACGGTTTGTTGAGTCTCACTCTTCCTCTTGAAGAAATATACCCATGTATATCTTGAATAGTCATCCACAATCACCAAGCAATACCTCCTTCCACCAAGACTATCAAAGGATGGAGGTCCAAAGAGATCCATGCGAAGGAGCTCCAAGGGCCTCTTTGAATAGATGATAGTGGTGGGATGGTGAGCCGTTTCATGAAGCTTTCCTTCAATACAAGCACTGCAAGCACGGTCTTTGGCAAAACTCACATTTGTTAGTCCACGAACGTGATCCCCTTTGAGGAGACTTTGCAAAGATCTCATATTGACATGGGCTAGTCGGCGATGCCAAAGCCAATCCACATCAACTTTACCCATTAGGCAGGTCGCGATCTTAGTGGGACGCTCCGAAAAGTTCACCACATAGAGACCGTTCTCGACATGCCCAACAAAGGCTACTTTAAGAGTCTTGCTCCACAAAAGGGCCATGGTATCAAGATCAAAGAATGTTGCAAAGCCCATAAGTGCAAGTTGACGAACGAAAAGTAAATTGTATGCAAGGGACTCAACAAGCATGGCTTTCTCAATAGTTGAATCTTGAGAGATGACCACCTTGCCAAGTCCCAATACCTTAGAAGTTGAGGCATCACCAAATTGGACATGGGTGGGCATAGATGGAATTGGATGCACATCCACCACCAAGTCCTTGCTCCTGGTCATATGATTTGTTGCTCCACTATCGAGCAACCATGACACCCCACCGGAAGCAGACTCCTACAAGAGATCAATGCTTGGATTTAGGTACCGATTCTTGAATGGGTCCTTTGATGTTAGCAACAAGGGTCTTAGGAACCCAAATAGACCATTCAATGTGCTGATAGTAAGAACCAACAAATTTAGCATAAACATGCCCGTCACTAGCACGGCACAAAACATAAGAAGGGTTGAAGTCGCCGGCTTTGTTGTTAGGGGCAGTTTTGCCCTTCTTGGCATTACCACCCACTTGCTTCTTCTTCTCATGAGTAGCTCACCCGCCTTGACAAAAGTTTCCTTAAGTGGGAGAGGATGCTTGGTCTTGTTCTTGTTCTTCTTTTACTTGGGTGCAAATCCAAGTCCTTCCTTTGCTACAACTTCCTTTTGATTGCTCAAAAGGTCGTTGAGGTTCTTCTCTCCTTGAATGCAAGTCACAAGGCCCTTCTCAAGTTGCTACTTAGCATTTTCCTCCACAAGATGCACATGCTCACAACACGGGTTAGTAGCATGGGCATTATCAATTAGAACGAAAGGAGGACACGTGGAAATCTCTTTGGTTAGCTTCACTTGGAGTTGATCATGAGATTCTTTGAGTGAAGCATGAACACCCTTCATGGCCTTGTGAGCCTTGTCAAGTATATCAAACTCTTGAGTCTAGCATGGCCAACCCCAAGTTCGGCTTTCTCAGATTCGAGCACACGAGTAAGAACAATAGCATGATCAAGATCTTTTTGCAATTTAGCATGATCAACGTTGTTTGACTCCTCAAGAGTCAAATGAAGATCTTGCTCTTCCTTTAGAGCAATCGAAAGATCCACAATCTCATCGGCATAGTCACGACTATGTTCCTCCAACTTAGAGATAGTATCCTCATGAGACTCGATGATATCATTGGCCTCACCAAGTTGTTCCAAAAGAGCAACAAAGTGCTTCTTGGTCTCACCCTTGAGCTTGTTCACAAACTTGGTGAACTCATTCTCATCAACTTTCTCCACCTCACTATCATCAACACAATCTAACAATGAAGGAGTAGTAATGATGGTGGTTTTGATGTTAGGAGTTACCTTGTTGATACCTTTGGCCATGAGACACTTGGCAATGGTGTTTTCGTTGGGGGCGGCGAAGAGAGACACCTTGGAGGGGGAAGATGTAGCAATAGCAATGTTTGTCGTTGCCATTCCTTCTCCACTTGTATCTTCCTCATCATCATCGGAGGTGTACTCTTCTTGTGCCACCAAGCCCTTTGGAGGAGGCTTCTTAGTGAAGTTGTTCTTGCTAGGGAAAGACTTGGCTTTATCCTTTCGAATGAGTTTGCCACCATTGTCCTCCCTCTTTTCGTAAGGGCAATCCACCACAAAGTGACTCACATTGCCACAATTGTAACAAGTTCTTACACGTTGCTTGCTCTTTGACCCACTCGAGTTGTTCTTGGTGAAGTTGGGCCTTGAGTTCCTCTTGTTGATCCAAAATTGCCTTGACGCAAGAGCCATATGCTCATGGTAAGCATACTTGGTGTCCTCGGGGCGACACTCTTCTTCTTCTTCTTCCTCTTCTTCTTCTTCCGAGATTGCCTTGGCCTTCAAAGCAAAGGACGAAGTGCTTTTCTTTGACCGGACCCGAGCAAGAGCATTGTCGGCGGTCTTGTTCATGATGTTCATGGCAATAAACTCATCCAACACTTCACTTGAGGTTAAGGAGTGAAAGTCCGGCCTTTGACGAATCACGTAAGAGATGGCCTTGTTGAAGGGCATGATGGCCTTGAGGAACTTGCGCTGATCCAAGTGTCATTCAGATCCTTGCTTCCATGGTCTTGGAGGGCAACCGCAAGAGTAGTCACCCTTCGGTAAAGATCACGCGGATCCTCATCTTCAAGCATCACAAATTCATCGGCCTCATCAAGGACCACTTCAAAGTTGGACCGTTGAATGCTTGAGCTTCCCTTGTACATTAAAACAATGTGCTCCCAACAATCCTTTGCATGAGTGAACGGGTGTAGGTGTGCTAGGTCTTCGGGAGGGACCATTTCTTGAAGGATGAACAAAGCGGAGTGATTGTATTGATTGTCCACTTCTTCTTTTGGGGTGAAGTTGTTTGGATCGTGAGGGCAGAAAACTTGCTCAATAGTTCTCCAAAGGTTAGTTGAACAATGATTCAAATGAGACTTAATGCGAAAGATCCAATTAGCAAAATCACCCTTAACAAGCTTGGGAGGAGGGCCATGAATATTAATGCGAGCGGTAGGGACCGGTCCTCCATAGACCGGGGGAGGGGGAACCGAGGCAAAGGTTCCCGTCCCATTCTTGTCGTGAGGGGAAGGAACATGAGTATCTTTAGCCGCTTCCTTGGCGGAATTGGCCTCCGACTCCGATGCCGTGGGTATAACCAAGCAAGGGGTCGGGAGTGGATTTCATCCCGTCAAGCAATTCTTTAAGCATGGACTTGACTTCGGCCGTCATAGACGTCTGAAGTGAAGCCATAGCTTCATTTAGGTCGTTTCGAGTGATCGAAGTCAACTCCACGGCCTCGGGCACTTCCTCCACGGTGTCAACCATACTCTTCGGGTGGTGAAACCCTTAATAAAGAGACGAGGCTCTGATACCAATTGAAAGGATCGATATGGTTGACTAGAGAGGGGGGGGGGGGGTGAATAGGCAACTACAATTTTTAGCTTTTCTTCACAAATTAGGTTTAGCAACAAATAAGTTGTCTAGATGTGCAACTAGGTGAACAACCTGTATGATGCAAACAACCACAACAACAAGTGCAAGCAAATGATACAACACAATATAGACTTGCACAAAGTAAAGGGAAGAGATAACCACAAGTGGAGCCGGTGGAGACGAGGATGTGTTACCGAAGTTACTTCCCTTTAGGGGGAAGTACGTCTCCATTGGAGCGGTGTGGAGGCACAATGCTCCCCAAGAAGCCACTAGGGCCACCGTATTCTCCTCACGCCCTCACGCAAATGCGAGATGCCATGATTCCATTAGTGGTGCCCTTGAAGGCGGCGACCGAACCTTTACAAATAAGGTTGGGGCAATCTCCACAACTTGATTGGAGGCTCCCAACGATACCACGGAGCTTCACCACAATGGAATGTGGCTCCGAGGTGACCTTAACCGTCTAGGGTGCTCAAACACCCAAAATTAACAAGATCCGCAAGGGATTAGTCGGGGGAATCAAATTTCTCTTGGTGGAAGTGTAGATCCGGGCCTTCTCAACCAATCTCTAGAAAATCAACAAGTTTAATTGGCTAGGGGGAGAGATCGGGCGAAAATGAGCTTAGGAGCAACAATGGAGCTTTGGGGAAAAGAGGTAGGTCAACTTGGAGAAGCAGACCTCCTTTTATAGTGGGGGAACAAATCCAACCGTTACCCCCTCTTCAGCCCGCACAAAGCGGTACTACTGCTCAGTGGAGCTGTACTACTGCTGGTAGCAGCGGTGCTACCGCGCCCACCTGCGGTAATACCGTGGAGACTGGGAGCAGAGGCATCAGGAGAACGAGAGAGAGGAGAGTTTGGGCGGCACTAGTAGCGGTGGTAGCTGTGGTACTACCGCTCACGGGCGGTAGTGCCGCTGCTACTGCCGCTACTACTACCGCACAATCTGACACGAGAAAAGACATCCTCGAATCGAGGCGGTGGCGGTGCCGAACCAGGACGGTACTGCCGCCGATGCACACAAGCGGTACTACCGCTGTGGGACAGCGGTACTGCCGCTTGAGGACCATGGGCGGTACTACCGCTATCTCCTCACAATCCCCGCTTCCGTTGAAACAACTAACTCCAAGGAGAGGAAAGGAGCTGGGGGTGCAAAAAGGAAGTGTACGTGTTGATTCCATCCTAGCCTTTCCAATGCGGACCCCCTCTTGATAGTACGGTGTCTCGTATGACTCAAGTCCACCAAAACCAAAACGAAGGAGACTACACCGTCTTCACTTAAAGCTCCGAGGGGAAAGAATCGTCTCGTGCCGATGAATGAATCTCTGAAAAACTCAATGCACACGATTAGTCCGCAAAAGCATTGTCATCAATCACCAAAACTACTTAGAGAGAGACATGCCCTAACATATGGCATTAGGAATAAAAAAGGGGAAAATGTCTTAAGCTTTGCTCTAGCCTACAAAATGATTGTAGCTAACACCCTCTTGAAAAAGAGAATCACATCTAGTGACTTTTAGTAGTGGTCAACACTCTTAGCAAGATTGATTTCAATCTTTCGATTAGAGAAGATAGGCAGGCGTGCCTAGACTGTAAGGTGATACCCAGAGAGAGTGTTGTCTCTCAGCATAAGCTTGTGGTGGTTGACTTTAGCTTTCAAATTCGTGTCAAAGTCGCTAGAACGAAGTTGTGGAAGCTCAAGGAGGAGGTAGCTCAGGCGTTCAAGGAGAGGGTCATTAAGGAGGACACTTGGGAGGAAGGAGGTGATGCAGACAATATGGATGAAGATGGCGACTTGCATTCGTTAGGTGGGCTTAGAGGAGTTTGGAGTGTCTAGGGGAAGTAGAAGCGAAGCTAAAGAGAGTGGTGAAATGATGATGTCGAGAAGGCTATTAAGGAGAAGAAAGATTGTTTCAGATGCCTTTACCTGGATAGGAGTGTAGACAAGATAGAGAAGTACAAGATGGCAAAGAAGGCAACAAAGCTAGCTGTGAGTGAAGCAAGTGGCCGGGCGTATGAGGACCTCTACCAACGGTTAGACACGAAGGAAGGCGAAAGGGAAATCTATAAGATGGCCAAGATCCGAGAGAGGAAGACAAGGGATGTCGACAAGTCAAACGCATCAAAGACGAGCAGACCAGCTCCTGGTGAAGGACAAGGAGACTAGCATAGATGGCGGGAGTACTTCGACATGTTACCGTAGAATTAAGGTGTGTTCAGATTTGTACTATTTACCGTGGAATTAAGGTGATGAGCCATACAGTGAAGTTATGGGAGAGAGTCATTGAGCACCGCTTAAGAATAACAAGCGTGACTAAAAATCAGTTTGGTTTCATGCCTGGGAGGTCGACCATGGAAGCCATTTTCTTGGTGCGACAACTTATGGAGAGATACAGGGAGCAAAAGAAGGATCTGCATATGGTGTTCATTGACTTGGGGAAGGCCTACGATGAGATACCGCAGAATGTCATGTGGTGGGCCTTGGAGAAACACAAAGTAAAAGCAAAGTACATTACCCTCATCAAGGACATGTATGATAATGTTGTGACAGTGTTCGAACAAGTGATGGCAACACTAATGACTTTCTCATTACAATAGGACTACACCAGTGGTTAGCTTTGAGCCCTTATCTTGTTGCTTTGGTGATGGATGAGGTCACACATGATATACAAGGAGATATCTCACGATGTATGCTCTTTGCGGATGATGTGGTGCTAGCGATGATAGTCGGACGGGGTCAATAGGAAGTTAGAGCTATGGAGAGAAACCTTGGAATCAAAAGGTTTTAGACTCGGTAGAACTAAAACCAAGTACATGAAGTGCGGTTTCAGTGCTACTAGGCACGAGGAGGTTAGCCTTGATGGTCAGGTGGTGCCCCAAAAGGACACTTTTTGATATTTGGGGTCAATGCTGCAGAAGGATGGGGATATCGATGAAGATGTGAACCTTCGAATCAAAGCCGGATGTATAAAGTGGCGCCAAGCTTTGTGTGACAAGAGAGTGCCACAAAGCTAAAAGGCACGTTCTATAGGACGACGATTCGACCTTGTATGGCGCTGAGTATTGGCCGACCAGATTGAACTCAAACAACGAAAGCCCGTTATTGTGTCGTCCAACCCGTGAGCGCGGCGGGGAGTGGTCGTGCGGACCCACGCGTCGCCGCCGGACAAAGCCCGGCCGACGTCGTTGGTGGCGGGCCCTCCTCCCTTCGGAGTGGATGCGCGCAACTATGCAAGGCGGCGCGGCGCAGCTGCATTAGGGGCGGGACGGCGGCTCTCTAGCGCGGAGGTGCGGGTGGCTGCAGATCCGCGGCCAGGCATTTCGTGCCGGCGTGGGGCGGCCGTAGTGAGCTTCTCGGTCCACATCTGGATCGTGGGGGCTCCTCCGGCCTGCTGCTTGTGGGCGGCGCGAGCTGAGGCATCGTGGGCTAGCTGTCGCTGGTGGTCTCGGCTACTGGAGGTGGTTGGTGCAGTGGTGTGCCATGGTTAGGTGATTCAGTGGCTTTTGCGGCTGGAGTTGCCTAGTCTGGGGGCATGGATTGTGCGGGTCGGTGGGGCGGCGGCGCTCTGAGCTGGGTGTCGGCCCCTCGCCTGTGGCGCTAGGTGGTGGCAGCGGGCCTCCTTCCCCTGGCTCTAGGCCGATGGCATGGTTGTGAGTTGGGGCTTGTGCTCGGGCGGATTTGGACGGGGCCCGGGGCGAGTTGGAGTTTGCGCTCCGGGTAGGTGCGCTTGGGCTCGATCCGAGAGGTTCCTGTGGGCGTTGAGGTCCCTCTCCTCGTGGGTACGGTGGTGGTCGAGGCTGCGGAACGCTGTCGGGCAGATCAGCGTCAAGGGCCATGGACGTGGCGTCGTGAGTCATGAGGTAGTGTATTCCCCGGTCCATTGGGACTGGCTGGAGACGCAGGCGTGGGTGCCTCCTACTGTGGAGGCGTCGACCCATACTCCGTGACTAATGCCGAGCTAGGAGTGAAAGGAGCTCCCTTTTACTCCTACCGAGGTGGATGCACCATGACGGCCCCGGATGGTGGTCCGCATGGTTGGCTCTCCAGCAGGCACCATGACGGCGGTGATGGCATTTCTTCTTGGTCGTGTGGGCGGTGGGAGGTGGTGCAGTGGGTGGCTCGGGCGCGCTCTTTGTCTCTGCCAATGACGTCGCCCCGATCCGGATCTAGAGTGCTGGGCTCGTCACGCTTGCTCTGGAGACCTTGTCTGGTGACGCGGGGAGTTGTTGAGCGAAAGCGCCACGCTTTGTCACCGACGACGGCGACGCTCGGGGGCGCTGTCATCGACGACGGCGATGCTCGGACGCGCAGTGGTCCTCTCCGTGTTCGGGTTTCGGGTGAAAGCCTATGTCTGTTCGGGACTCGGCAACGGCGACGCTTAGCACCGTTCTCCCTCCTGGGGGCGTTGTCGTGGAACTTAGGTGATATAGGGCTTAGTATGGTGTTGTTCTTAGTACGGTAGCGTAGTCGCGTGCGTGCTGCGTGATCCGTTTAGCCTGGGATCGGCATTGTTGGAGGGCTACCCCATCCCCTTGTATCATTCGGCTGTGTACTCTGTTTGATTGGTGCTTTATATATAAAGTGGTGATTGGTGCTTTATATATAAAGTGGGGCGAAAGCCTGTTTCGAGAAAGAGTGTTGGCCGACTAAAAGGCGACATGTTCAAAAGTTAGGTGTGGCGGAGATGCGCATGTTGAGATGGATGTGAGGCCACACAAGGAAGGACCAGGTCTGGAATGATGATATACGAGATAGAGTTGGGGCATATTCAGTGCAGGCCTCCAGAAGCTCCAGTGCATAGCGGACGGCTAAAGCGTGCTGATAATGTCAAGAGAGGTCAGGTAGATCGAACTTGACATGGAAGGAGTCCGTAAAGAGAGATTTGAAGGACTGGAGTAGCACCGAAGAACTAGCCATGGACAGGAGTGCATGGAAGCTTGCTATCCATGTGCCAGAATCATGAGTTGGTTGCGAGAGCTTATGGGTTTCACCTCTAGTCTACCCCAACTTGTTTGGGACTAAAGTCTTTGTTGTTGTCGTTGTATGCAATCAACTGTCTAAATCGTGTGTTTATGTTGTGTAGGTTTTGCTGCATAAAAGAGCTGCAAAAACGTCTTATATTATGGGACAGAGGTAGTACCTTTTTAGTAATCATGTGTTACGCCTCGAGTGTTTGAGCATCTGTTCTTAAGAATCCAGAAGGCATGCTTTGATAATATGTTGATTCAGATGTCTAATTTTGTGCTGTAGATGGTGTACTATCTCTAAGGTAAACTTTTCAATTGCTATTTGTAGGAGAAGAAAGTAAGAAGAGGAGAAAAACTCAGTTTTACTTGCAGATGCTCATTCCTGGAGATATGTAATGAGCAGATTTTGGACTTGCTCAATCCAAATGCAACAAATTTACAGGTAATCATTAAAATGTAGTATCTGCATATAGCTATTTGGTCGTTGCATCTGCCTGCGCGCCGGGGCTCCCCTGCTACGATCGCCGCTGCTAGTCATCCGCTTGCTCGAACCCTGACGCCATCGGCATGGACCATCTCCTGCAGACCTACCATGCCCGTGGTCGCCGCTGACAGAAGCACATTCGTTCTGGGCTGCTGCTACAATCTCTCTCTCGGTTACGTGTACAGAAATGTTAGGTTGTTGTTGCTGCTGCTCTACCTCCTTCTCTCCCCCCTGACCGTGCAAACTGCAAAGGCTGCTGCTCTTCTTTCTCTCAGGAGCTTCTCTCTTTCATAGCAAAATACAAGATCTTGCAATAGAATTAATGTATCAATCAAAAATGTGATTTTTTTATTGTTATGAAAAATATTCGTCTAATGTCAGGTTTAATGCAGAGAAACCATGACAATAATGTGCACATATTGTATTCTTGATGTTGCTATTTCATGCCCTATATCTGTTTGCTAATATGTCTACAACAACTAACCATCTGTTTTTATGTTTCTCTGCCTCCATCCAACTAGGGTTCTTTTGTGTGTGCAAGACAATCCCAACGATTGTCCATTCATTTCATCTGTCGTGTACATCTTGGAGAACGGAAGCGCCAAACTTCATGTGCCGAACCAACCGGTATATTCTGCACCTACGAATAGCAAAGTAGAGCATGCAACAGACAATACTCAAAATTCAAAGAATATGCTAACTTACAGTTCTAGAGAGAAGATAGGTCAGTTATCACATTACAAGATATTTTGTAAAGGGGCGCTCAGATCAGATAGATGCAAAGTTGGTTGGTTATGAGGGTACATTCCATTTCCAGCTCCATTATTCATGTTGCTAACCCTCTTTCTTTTTATAACTGTTCATGCTCCTAATTCTCTTTCTTTCTTTTAACCCATTCATGTTGCCAAACTTAGTAAGCTGTGATAAGGTGACAAAGTGAAATTCCAAATTACACAAAATGACAGTAGGATGCAAGCATATTACACTTTGATTGTAAATTTGCATTCGGATCATACCAACTACTAGAATTGTCGAGATGATATCTGCATGTCCATTTAATTTTACTGCATTTATTTTGCCTTCCTCTCCCTAAAATAGTAAGTTGTTTTTAGCAGACCTGGATAAGCATTGGACCATTGTCTTACTTAATTGATCTTCTTTTGTGGGGCTTCATTAAACCAACTAAGTAAACATATTTAATTGCCTGCTATTGGAAAAAGGAGTGAAGATATTTTTAACTGCTCATGTACTTTCTGTTTTATTTGTACCGAGGCTCATACTCACTCAAACATTTCATGTTTCCATATAGTCCTTTGTTTTGTTACAGAGAATGTATCATCGTAGTAAAATAAAATAAAATTAAAGTTTACTTGTGGTTGATGCATTTGTAGAATAATGTCTACTTTATTATAGAAATGCCAAATTAGGTTAGGCTGCATATGTTGCAGTTTTCCAATATAGAATACATTCTACATACCAGTAAGCATGAGGTATGCCATTAATGTCATTTTTTTTCAGATTGTTATTACTAAATACTCCCTCTGTAAACTAATATAAGAGCGTTTAGATCACTAAAGTAGTGATCTAAAAGCTCTTATATTAGTTTACGGAGGGAGTATAAGGGAGCATCACTGATAATTAAAATTACATGTGGTGTTTTGGTTCAGATTGCAGAGGCCAAACCTGATGTTACCCCATTGTTTTGTAATGGGCAAGTTAAGCTTCTGATGCTACATAGTTGGCATGCAGCAGAATCTAGCAACCATTGGTGCAGTGCCAAATAAAATAACCACAGCCGGTTTTATCAACAGAGTCATATTTCAAAGGCACCCCTTCGCGTAAGTATGAAACAGTTCTTCGGCTTAAGAAACTAGAGTCTTAGCTTACTATATTAAATCTTATTAATAGCTCATTTTTTATTAGAAATGCATGATTCAGGACCATGAGAAACCAATACTTACGTGGTTCAGGAAAGCATTGAGTATATCGTGTAGAGGATAACACGTGCGAGGGTTATCTAAATCGAGTTGAATTCGGACTTCCAATCGTGGTATTTTCTTTTGAATGTCTACGTTGGTCAGTGCCAGTTACTATATAGCTTGCTCTTCATAACAAAAATAACACCAATTACTATACCTTGAACTTTGCAACCTTAATATGGAAGTCATGAAACAACATTATCCAACTGCAGGTATGAGTCAGAGGTAGTTTATACTTGTGGAAAGAGAACTCAAGAAGTAACATGGCGATTTTATAACGTTATAAAAGGCATTGCAGCATTCAATCTTAACCTGATGAAAAGGTGCGAATTAAAATAGTAAAAGTTGGAAAAATGATTGAGGCGTCTGACGAGAGGGCCAAGAAAAATAACGTTTAAGCTGTGTAGACAATACATGCACATGGGTAGTTATTTTGAGGGCTTCAGACAGATAGGCCCAGTAGGGATCAAATCTCTTTGGCCGTGCAAGCCTTACTGCCTTAAAAACAAGCTTGCTGAGTTTTTTGTCATAGAGGATCTACTTCCAATTCTGTACCTGTTGTTACATCTCTGATAGACATGTTCTCTATGAAATGAAATCGATTTTCATTGTTGCTTACAAACTTTGTCTGGTTTTATTAGGAACTTCACGATTTTCGTCGGTAATATATTCAGTAAAACATATATGCATGCATGAAAATATACTTATATATTCCTTGGACAAGATGCTCAGAGGTTTATCATTTTGTTTGATGCTTCCAGAAAAACAGGTACAGGTTCTTCTGTTGACATGCTTTAATCTTCAATTTCACCTGATCTTTCTTTGCAGAGATATATATTTTGTCGTAGAACTTGATATTCCATCAGTTGGCAAGTTAGTGATTTTATTTAGAGATGATGCTATTTTAGATGCTGACTTTTTACTTGACTATCATACGAGTAATTTCTTGGAAAATCTTGGGTGTGTTCAGAGTCATGTATTCCTTGGAGAACTTTGTGCTACACTCCTGCAATTATATGCAGAACCAACAGATGGGCTGTTGTCTGCCTTAGCCTGAAGTTACGTTTACTTGCAAATGATAGCAAAGATTAGGATAACAGTTTAAATAAAATCAACACTGTACAGCATCTTTAATTTGACGTATGATTATTTTATTTTCATTTACAGATGACTATAATCCAAAAGCTTTTATTATGAAGAGATTACCCTAAAAACAACAATCATATTCACCTTATTAATCAGAAAGATTTGAGTCCACATCAAAACTCGCTCCAACCATTAACCTTTGCTGTTTTTCTCAAGTTCAAACCTCATGAACAACTTCCTCTGCCTGCTACTCCCTCCATCCCAAAATATAAGAACGTTTTTAACACTACACTAGTGTCAAAAAACGTTCTTATATTATGGGCGGAGGGAGTAGTTCATAACAATGACGGATATAAAATGGTTTCAGAAAGCGCAGGCTGGCTAGAATGAACCCGAGGGCATTGACCATGATGCTGTTGCTACGATGGATTTCAGAAGTTTGGCATGTCGGAGAAGTGCATTCTTCTTTAGGTGGGATCTTTTGGTCCAACCCAAGACATGGATGTCAGCTCGTTGGTACATGCAACCTCAGGATAGCGCCAGGCGCAGCTCTATGATGCAAAGCTATTGGAGTTATCAAACTCTTGTGATGAACGGTGTTCTTGTTGTAAATAGGCGATCATCTGAAAAACGTTTCGTCTTTGAGAAGTATGATAACGATCACTCAGACTCACATGTTTGCCTCGGGTACAAGAGAGCAATCGAAGTACTCTGTTGTCAAGACTCGTCTTTCTACTCTTGTTGGTTCTCTGCCGGAATTGTTTTGAAAAGGACTTCATTTTGGAGTAATTAAATAGCGTAGGCATTGTAGATAATTGTGAGTAAGTAGTAGTATATTCCTGGCCATTCGGTGGAGGATATGTTGGAAGCAAGTAGTATTATATTTCTTCTCAAATGAATATTACTTCCTGGAACACAACAGTTTAGTTTCGCCAAAGGGAATTTCCTGATACACAGTCGAGTGTCGCGTGTTGCATCATCGTTCACAGGGATAGAGGTGAATGTGACTGGTAATATCTGGGCAAGCAAGCAATGCCTGGTGACTCGGGTGAGGAGGCTGGGCAGGAGCAGGACAGGCAAACTCGTCGGCATCCATCCGGTGGACTGTGGTGATGGGCCCGGTCCTGGCGCTCCGGCTGAGCTGCTAATATGTGCGCGCGACGTTGTCAGCCACTGCCGTGCTTGGGTCGCCTCCAAACCAGTCTTATGGCTTTCAATTCCAACTCCGCCAATTTTGAATATGATTTCATCTCCGGTGGTCGTCGGCATGTCCGGCTGTAGGCTCTCCTCAAGCAGTGGGTGTCGGTCTTGGTCAGTCGTGTGCCGCCGCCTCCCTCTTCTGGGAGCTGATGGAGGCTGACCTTGGCCAGTTGGATCTTGCATTGCATGAGGTCGCCGCTTCGGTTCTCTGACAGGATGAATGCCGGTCACGATCCACCCAGCCCTCACGTCTTGCCTGACTCACCTGTTAGGACTTGGGAGCAGAGTAGGATTGGGGAATCGACTCTGGTGGAATTCGAATCCACTCCCAAGGCCATTCTCAAATGTCCGATTACAATCTGACGGCTCTCAGCCGCTTACCAATTCGCCCAATGACGGCACCCCTCCTTTATAGCTAGCCTAGGACCCAGTCTTTCGGACTGTAATGCCGTGACTTTGTGCCGTTACGCCTGACAAGTGGTTTGGGACGGCAGCCTCCTCCTCTGCATCTTGGTTATCAGTAGAAATATTAACATTCCTCCCCTTCCTCGAACACCAGCTTGTCCCCAAGCTGGTACGTGAGGGAAACTTTGCAGACCAGAGCTCTTCGAGGTCTTCCCAGCTTACCAATGTCCCCGGTTGGTGTGACCATTGTATCAACCCATGAGGAACTCTTGTAGCTCCTCACCGACCAAGGCGGCACTGCAACACGCGAACAAGCACCGCAAATTGAGCATCAGGAGGAGAAACTCGGGCTGTACTTTGGGCCGAACGCTTTTTAAACTTGAGACACATGCAGAACAGGATGAACCCGGTTGTGTGGGAAGTTGAAGACGATACGCAGAAGCTCCCACGTGGTTCAACACTTCAAAATGTCGATAAAATTTGAACAACAGCTTGTGGTGTGCCCATGGCGCCGCCGAAGATTGAATATAGGGCTACAGTTTGAGGAAGGAATCACCCGCACTGAAATGGTGATAAGAGTGCTTCTTGTCTGCTTGATGTTTCATGCGAGCACCGACACACTCCAGGTGTTGTTGTAACAGCCTAATTAAGGACCATTGCACGATCTTGAAGCAAGGAATCCAGATCTGAAACTTCACATGCTTCTGACAAGCGATATGCTGAATTGCCTTGGAGTTCACCTGAATCTTACCTATAACTACACTTTTTGGCCTTCCAAAGCAGAATGAGGGCTGGTGTTGTACCAATACTCTGCTGGTGACAACCGTTTGGCCCACTCCACAAGACAATCATGAGAGAAACAGCGCAAGTACGCCTCCAAACATTGGTTGACACGTTCAGACTGCCCGTCGGTTTGAGGATGATGTGGCGAACTCATGCGTAGCTTGTGAAAATTTGGTCACGATCAGGCACCATGGACTCAGGCATGCCATGAAGTTTATGAATATTATCCATCAAAGCTGTTGCCACTGTAGAAACTGTGAATGAATGTTGTAAGCCAATGAAATGGGCGTACGAGACAACTTATCAACTACCAGCAGGACATAGTTGAAACACCCAGATCGTCGCAATCCTTCCATGAAATCCATGGTCAACAACTACCAAAATTGTTTAGGAGCTGGCAAAAGCTCCAATAGTCCAGGATAACGTGCACGATCAGGTTTAGCCATCTGTCAAACAACACACTCTTGCACAAACTGTATGGCTTGAGCTTGCATGCACTTTCCAATAAAACAATTTCTTGATTTTGCACAAGGTGATGGGTATACCTGACTGGCCACCAATTGGGCTGGAATGAAAGGCTTCGAGTAACTTGCGTCTTTGGGAGGTAACCACACTTGTTCTTTGTAGTGAATTAGTCCATCCTGCAAAGAAAGTTTGCCATCACTCTACATTGTGACAACCAAATGAATGAGGAGTTCTTTAGCTTGATCATTATCCTCGTAAATGTGTATTGGATCTCCTGCATATGCTATGGAATGGCCTTGTTGAACAAGAAGAAGAGCCCCCACTCCCGTGTCGCACGCGTTAGTTTCCACCACAAATCGAGAAAAATCCAGGAGAGCTAGAACTGGCACATACACTAGGACAGATTTAAGCAATTCAAAAGCACTTTGGGCTTCCGGTGACCAAAAAAAGGGCGTGTCCTTGCAAAGAAGATCGGAAAGTCGTTGGCTGCGTACTGACACGAAAACTTGCGATAATACCCTGATAAAGCTAGGAAACCAGCAATTCTTTCAGGTTGCTAGGTCTTGGCAAATTTTGCACATCAGAAACCTTGGATGGATCGGCCTGGACACCCTTTTCAGATACCATGAACCCCAGATAAGATGTGCCGCGCTGTGCGTAAGCACACTTAGATCCCTTCATTTCTCCACTGGTTTTGTTGCAGCGGTTGCAACACTTGTTGCACATGGTCGAGGTGCTCTTCAAAGGTTGCACTGTGAATCAGAATATTGTCAAAGAACACCAGTGCGCACTTGCGAAGTACTGCAGCAAGAGTTGTATTCATCATTGATTGAAATGTTGCAAGGGATCCAGTTAGCCCGAAAGCCATGATGTTGAATTCATAGTGTCCATTATGAGTATGAAAAGCTTTCTTGTATTCGTCTCCCAGCGCCAAGCAGAGTGGTGATATCCAGTACACAAATCGAGCTTAGAAAACCATGAAGCACCGACCATCCCATCGAACAATTCTCGTCTATCACTGTCAGGGTACTTGGACTTCATGGTAACTAGACTTAGGTGACGGTAGTCCACACAAAGGCACCATGTTTGATCTTTCTTCCTGACCATGATGATAGGGAATGCGAACGCACTGTTGCTGACAGAAATGACCCTTGCACGCAACATTTCAACAATCTTTGCTTCAGTCTCAGACTTAACCTCGGGAGTATACTCAGTATAGCCAATGGCGGGGCCAGAATCGACTCACGCCCCAGGCGGCCTTGTGGCTACAGTCTGCTACAGTGATACTGTACGCTGCAGTCATTGAAGGATATCTCGCCCACGTCCCAGGCGGCGGCCCGACCTGCCTGGGACCTGACGCCGCCCGCCACTGAGTATAGCGATAGGCTCTGATGTTCACTGGTCTAGAACCTTCGATGAGAGGAATATGATGGCCACTTGACTTTCTTGGAGACAATTCAGTTAGTTCTGAGAATAGCTGACCAAACTATTCCAAAATAGCCTGAATTTCAACCAGAGGTATTTCTGTACATCCATCCTGCACCAAATGTATTTCCACCACTCTGCAACACTAAATTCTTCTGGTGGGTGACCTTGCAAGCAAACTTATGTTCCTTTATGATCAAAGGACAACCATTTTTGTTCCCAATTTACTTGCATAGTTCCTCTGGCGCCTAGCCAGTCCATTACAATTTGAGAGGTAAAACCTTGAAATCGGACTGGAATTAATGACCAGTTGTAGTCCATTAACAAGATGGAATAATATGGGTGCAGTATAATTGTCTCCCTCCAGCAATTCGAACCTTCTGTTGCGTGGACAATGGCCTTCTACCAGGTAAGTGCTGAGCCAGTCTCAAACTAACAGATGACTGGGAACTGCTCGAGTCTAGCAACATTCAGCTATTGTGTATTCCAACCTGATACCTGTATGAGTGTTTTTATCTGATTGAGTTTCTGCTGACAACACCATCAAATTATCTTCACTGTCATCAGACTCAGCTGCTTCTGACGAGCATAATTACAGCATCTCCTGCATAATATGTAGCTGCACAGTAATGTTGCATTTATGGTCCTTGCACCATTTTTCTCCACAGATAAAGCACAACCCTTAGCCCTTTGGTATGCCTTCAGAGTAGCAAGCTTATATGCATGCCAGTTTGTTTGCCCATCTCCTAATCAGCGTGGGCAGTTGTTGTGTGCATAAGAAGATGAGATACGACTTCATTCAGATTTTCAGAGTATAACCATCAATCGATGATCGCCGTCTCTGGCCAGCGTTTGGATGAGCTTGATTGCCTCCATGGATCGATCAATGTACTGCCAACTTATCAGCATCGTGAGATTGGGGGAAAATTATATGACTAGCTCAATTGAAGACTGTCCGGCATGTGTCAAAGTAAGTATGCATCCTTTTACTGCCCCTAATTAAGGGGGCAGACCGAGTCTAAGGCAATCTCACAAGTTACTGATGATTGTCTATGTGCATCAATGAAGGAACCATGGACTGAAATGCAGTTGGAATCGAGGGAGGCTGACTATGTCTATACGCATACATGTACACATTTGTAACGAAAACAAGTTACTACTTTACACCATTAGTTGGTGGATGTGTTCAGGCATCAATGTTGGCTACGTAGGTTTGTAGGATTGAAGGTAGCAACTAGAAAACAAGCCCATACAATAGATATATCAGTCGAGTCAACCGCATGTAACCTTTAGTCCATGGTTAGTGAACTACTGTTTAGATGTTTGGAAAAAGGAGGACTCCGGGATGGCCATAGGCTAGTGAACCATCGTGGATTGTTTGAAGAAAAAGCTATCAGTCCCACCAATCGAACTGTCGGGTCTAGTTGCGGGGGTATAGAGTTATGTCCATGTGTTCACAAAAGAATATGCAAATACAATATAATATTCATCATGAAATCGGGAAAATCCTGTCTTCGAAATACTTGAAACCATGAAATAAATCAGAATGTTGCCATCATGGATGCAAAGCCCTACACGGATATATAAAACCAGCTACCTAGGCTTGATTTACAAACTCCCTCAAGGGCTTTTCCAATTGTTTTATCACAACCTCCCATCCTGCATGGGTCGGGTGCATGTCGTCTCAATAGAAAAATTTACTTGACTTGTCACACACAGTGTACAGGAGCTCCGCGAATGACTCGTAGTAACCCTTCGAAATCAAACTCTCGCATCACGGCGATAGTTTGCGCTTGAATTGTTTGGACAACTCCGAGCCTTTACCTACATTAATGCACATGAAATTTAAAATGTTCAAATAAAGTATTTCAAGTACACAATCAAACCCATCTAATTAGATTAAGATAATTCTAAAATAATGAGACGCTTTTGAATGAATGTAGATACATACCTGCCGCATGATCCACAATATTAGTGAATGTGGTGTACACGTCGACGATGTAGACATTCTTCTTTGATGTCATCACTTGTTTCAGATTATCGTTGTGGATGGATGCACCCAAGTTTCCAAAAATATCACTCATGGTGTAGTTGTTGGTTCGGGTGTGTGATGGCGTGCAACCGATAGGGTGCAAGTTATTGACAAGAACCTTTGTCACCCCAAGCTTCAACAATTGATCCACATTAGCTGCAATATCTTTTGTCACCTTTCCAATATAAGCATTAATCTACATCGCATACATGAAAATTATAAGTTAGTAAGATGCACAAACGAATTAGTTGTTCAAATTAGTGTATGCATATATACATTGTGTGTTGATATGATACTCACATCGTTGGGGCTACTTAGGCCAATGACGCCAGTGCCTGCATAGTCGTTGCCGGAGAAGACCACGAGCGCTACGAGCGACGCAGTTCATTCTCCGTGATGGTCCCGTCCTTGACCATCTTCCTGAAAGTTTCGACCTGCTTGGCAAGGGCAGGGACCTCGTGCAACATACTGTCCAACACGCTAATTGTGATGGACCATAGATTACAGCATGACATGAGATTACAATATAACAGAGTACCTCTTTAGGGTAATATAATAGGGTCTGTTTAGAACTCAGTCGACTGAGACTTAACCAAGTCTCAATCGAGTGACGTCAGCGTAGTTCTTTTGCTGCAAGCGGCACGGTTAGATGCTACAACCGATGATGAAAAATGTTGCAACGATTTTACAAGCAATGAAAATTGGTGTTGCAGCCGGTGTGATTAAAATGCTACAACCGTCAATGACAGATGTTACAACCGGTGAGACGATATGCTACAACTGATGAGGGACAACATGCTACAATCAACAAGACGGATGCTGCAACCAGTAGAAAAAAAAGATCCAAACGTTGAGGAAAAATGTTGCATGGTCGACTGAGACTTGGTTAAATCTCAGTCGACTGATTTTTAGCAAACCCGAATATAATATACTAGTACATACCGATGAAATCCGACTGGATTTTGTAGTTTGAGAAGCGGCCAGACGGAGTATTCGGACGATGTAGTTGGAGCCGTAGGGGTAGGCCCATTACGGCGACATCTCAGTGACGGGGTCGGTCGGAGGGAGGTTCCCGTTGTCGGCGAAGTCATCCCCGAGCACAAAAAAGGTGTAGCTCGACGCCTTCTTCTGATGGCCGCCGGCCGGCGCAGGCCGGGCCTCCACACCATTGGGATTCAGAACGAGAGGAGGAGGATGAGGACGAGGTCGAGGGCGGCCGGAAGAAGCTTCATCGATCCCGGCGGTGCGGAGGCGGATCGTTCTACTACCACTGGCCCGAGGATCACGATCACCCAGCCGTTACTCTTTCGCCAACCAAAAACCAGGAACGCAGAGCGCTTGTCGATCTGCGATGCTCGTACACCATGGCCTGCCTCTCCCTCGTCAATATATGGAACCACGGATGGGACCAGCAAAACAAGTCGAAGTCGGGCTAGCGACCTCTACCGGAGTCGGAGCCATAGCACAGTCGGACACGGATTGACGCCCACCAGGCATCAGGCTCCAGTTGTTCGTCTCGCGAGGCCTGCCGCCTGCGCATGCCCTCTTCCCCTGCTCCTCCCCGCTGTGCACCACCGTCAGCTCGTCGCGCGGCCGCGCTGCCGGTTGTCCTCGCCCCTCCGCCGGACGGTGTTCTCTCCGGTTTTGCTATTAACCTCGCCCCAGTTGGAGCCGTCGGCGCGTTACCTTCTGCTCTGTATGAGGCTTTGTAGCAGCTCAACGTTGGCGGTTGTACCTTCTCAGTAACTTATACTGTAATAATGGTCTACCCGTAGAACCTAAGTACTCCCTCTGTCCCAAAATATAAGAACGTTTTTAACACTAAAAACGTTCTTATATTTTGGGACGGAGGAAGTACGTATTTAACCAGTCATACTTGAATGGGAAGATGCTCATGCATGCTCATAAGAAGCTGTGTTTCTCATGACGACTTGTTGGTACTAATAAGCATAATTTTCCTCTTACAAAGTACGTAGAACCAAGTGACTACCAAACTAAAAATTGGTACATTTGAATTTAGATCAGAAGAACATAATTGTGGGGAATTGCCTTAAGATGGTGTCAAGTCAAGAGACTGAATTCCTTTTACATTTCCTCATCTTCCATACATATGTTCCGGAAATGCTAGAATAAGTTCTGAGACTGAATAAGTATGAAACTGAACATGTAGTGCATGAGAGGCTGTGCTAGGCTTCAACAGGACCTGATGCTGAGCTCCCTGATGAAGCGGACGAGCCGCTCCAACTCCAACGACGATGACGACCCCACCTCCGCGACATCCAGCCTCAACTGCTGCAGCATGGCTTGGGCCACCCCTCTGATCTCTTCAGACTCCATGGCCTCCCTCGCCGTCCTCTCAACGATGCCTCTGTCGCAGACGTCCTTCATGTCCAGCCTCGTCCTCCACACGACGCCCACGAAGCGGCTATTGATCTGCTGGTAAGAAATTAAAGGGCCCAGCACACCATTGACACGCCTTCCATGGCGCACTCCTCCAGCGTCGAGTTCCATCCGGCATGTGTCAGGAAGCAGCCCACCGCCCGGTGCCGCAGCACGTCTCGCTGAGGAGCCCACTCGACGGCTCGTGCCTTGCCACCCTCCACCGCCGGCCCCGACAGTGCAGTAGTCCCCAAGGAAGATCTCGGCGCCGGAGGAAGCCCTCCATCCCCGGAACGCCGCACACCGGGTCGTTCACAGGGAAGGGGCTGTCGCCGACATTTCCTACCTGTTTATGAACAATATTTTAAATGACACAAGCATTATTTTATGCTATGAACATTTTTCAGTGCTGGAATTTTTTTAATATTTCATGAACTTTTTATTAAAATACCACTAAAGATATTTTTAAACATGTGAACATTTTTTAGATGTCACTGACAATTTATATAATGATACACACATTTTTACCTTTTTTTACATTTTCATGACATTTAGAAAAATACTATGAACATATTTTAAACGTGTCAATATTTTCAAAATCACACAAGCAAATTTTTGAATGGTACACACTTTTTAAAATTTGCGTGAACAAGCTTTTATATTACACGAACAATTTTAATGCGTTGTGAACTTTCAAAAAAATCAAGTAAATGAATTTTAGAAATTTAGTTCAATTAATTTAGATAGTAATACTATTCACAAACCAGGGTGCAGAATAAGTTACTTTTCACCCGAGGTAAACTTACAATCATTTCATAAATAAATTACATTTAAAATACAAATAGTCACATTCATATTGATTCACTACGTAAAATTTTGCATAAGAAAACAAAATATAGGTCATAAGACTAGAAAATTCACATTTTATGTGTATGTTACACTATGTTTTTACGATGGTAATTTTACGTAACATATTTTTTAGGACAATTATATATTTTCTTACGTTCTCTTTTTACTTATAAAATATGGCAAAATTTACAGAAAGTAAAATTGTGGTGCATTGATGTTAAAATAGGGAGGGGGTGTGGAATAACTATTCCTCACCCAGGATGATAATCCCTATTTCTAAATATAAACAAAGGAAAAAAGAAATGAGTGACCAAGGAAAACTAACTTTGCGTGAAGAAGCTTTTATATTACATGAACATTTTCAATGCATTGTGAACTTTAAAAAAACAAGTAAATGAATTTTAGAAATTTAATTTAATTAATTTTTACTATATATATTCTAAATTTTAAAAAAGAAAAAAAATAAATGAATGACCAACGAAAACTAACTAACAACTAACATAGTATTGCTTGTGGCGAGAGTGTCTAATGTCAATCTCTTTGTCCCTATCGACCGGGGTGGTGGTCGTTTTCATCATGCCAGGGTGTCTAAATAGGTCGTCCCATTAGACACTCTACATTACTGGTGGGCAGTCGTTTTCATCATGTCAATCTCTTCTTCGGATGATAATTAGATCTGCAAATGGTGGTCACCAACGTCTTCTTGCATAACCTAACCATGGATTCAAAGTTTTAATGAATCGGGATGAGATGAGGAGGAAGATTTTCTTTCTTCCTAGAATACGCACAAGCATGTGTATCTATATCTATTAAGGACAATAAAACTGAGCCTAATGGGCGCTGTCTCACGCCCTCAACGATTTCGGCCATCGGATTACCCATTTAGATCGTTTATGGCCGTCAGATCATTGTTTAACGCCAGTTTACCATTACCGGGCCGACTGTCCTAATGAGCAACTATTCTGGAAGCTTTTTTGGGGGCCTGTCGTTCACTGGGCTCCACTGCTTACTCTGATAGAACCATCCCCGGCAAGCATGGTTGACCTTAGCTCAGTAATTCTTCTTCCTATTTTGCGAATTTCCTCTCATTTCTTCATCCACTATTTTCCTCAACTCTTCACTGAATTTAAGAATTTAGTTTTGTTGATGCTGTTCTTCTATTTCCAAATGAACGCGGGCCAATTCTTTGAACTTTAATGTTTTTTTTGACAATATTATGTTTGGATGCCGACATCTCCAAATTGCTTAAAGTACTTATGGTTACTTTGTGAGGTTGTCTTTCAGTTTCTCAAAATGCTAATGGTTATGAAAGCAGGAACTGTTTACATGGATTTTGGGAAGGTTCACTGCAGGATTAGTCTGACCAGGTGCAAATGAGTCTAGGCACCGAGCACTCACATTTGTTTCCCTTTTCTAGAGTTAAATAATCAATATTGTTGCATAAGAGCATTGACCGTTGGGGGATAACATTTGCCAGTAGGCATCTTCCCCGGTGAAGCAACTGAGATTTGTTTGCTTCCACTACTGACCAGAATTGTTCTCAATACAAGAACTGAAGTTATTTCAAGCAAATAAATTGTGAAGTTAACTTTGATGATTTAGATTCATGAAATCCGGTCCAACAAGCTATCGCTTTGATAACTTGAGCATTGAATTATGCTCCTGTTTCACGTCGAAGTTATCGTTCTTTCTCAAAATAAACTTTATTGAGCAAGTAGGTATGCAACTACGACTTTAAGTACCCACCGTTGGTTCTGCCAGCACATCCACCCACTAAAGTAATATGAGGCGTGACACACTGTTTATGTATGTCATTATAGACGATTACAAAACTGTGATGCAACAAACATTTACGCACCAGCCTCATGATAGACGCTGTAACTTCTAATAGCGGCCCGATTATGTTTTATATCTAGTTCCCAAGACCATGCATTTATATAAGGGGATAATATATGATTGTATTCTTAATATCGCCCAGGATCCCTATACAAGTTAACTGTTCTTTTTTTTTGTTGGCAACAAAACTATTAAAGCCGGCTCTTTGGATTCTTTGTCACGGACTTACGAACAACAAGCATATAGTGAAACTTTCCACAAGTCTGGTGTTAAGATTGTACTCCATCCGTTGCAAAATCTGAAATTTCAAAGTTTGACAAAATCTATAGAAAAATATATCAACACCTACAACAAAAAACTAAATATTTTTAGGATAAATTAATTTGATTAGATTCAACATTCAATTTACTAGTATCTTTTGCTATACTTGATCTAATTTAAAGAAGGTTTACTTTAAATAAATTTCAAACGACTAACATTTTGGTTGGAACAAGTAAAAATGAACGCATGAGAGTAAACTTTTATTGGCACGTGGATCTAGACAACCCATTATTTTGTAAAATCAAAGAAAGTGCACCTAAAAGTATTTAAAATTTTGACAATTTTTCAAAATTGCAAGTTTATCCATAATGTGAAAAGCCTGTGAAGAAATACTTTTGTTGCGCTCTGCAAAAAAAAAACATAGAACAAACTGAAAATATATGTGCACAGAATATTTTGTATATATATCGCGAAAGGCATAATTATGCGCCAAAATTAACAAAGCCCACCTTCTTTTTACTATCAGTAGTATCTTCTTATTCATTGGATAACAAATTTACATCATTGACTAAAAGAGATATAATTGAGGGGGAGGCATCTACCCATCTGTTCATTGTATATACTTTGCAAGTTGTGCAAGTTCAGGAGACCACCTGAGAGCATCTCTAGCCAATCCCTTATAATTTAGACCCTCAAAAGCCTGCTCAAACCTGAACTCCTCAAATTTGAGGAATTAAGGAAAAGTGGTTCCTACCAAGACCGCTAAAACTTAACTCTTAAAAACAACTAACAGAAATTCATTTCCTTTTAGGCCATGGAGTTAAACTTCACTACTCAACTACTTCATTAAACGGCATTTTGGGCACATAGTTCACCAATTCCTCAGTAGGAGAACTGATCCAAACAAGACGACAATAAATACTATACACTCAAATAGAAACACAACTTCTTTGACTGCTCCAGCAGGTCCAATTAATATTTTATCTATCTCCTGATGTTCATTGTCAGCACTTTTGCGCTTCTCTGTTGACTTCTCTAACATGCAGGTTTGTTTCTTCTTTGCCTCCTCATGAAGAAACTTGGACATTTCTTCTTGTGTAATCTCATCTGTAGAAACTAGTGCACCGATATTCAATACACCTCTCTTGATCAATAGGTCAATGTAGTCTTTTTCTCAACACCAAAACTTGCAACTTTTCTTCATATATTAAGTCAAAATGAGCTCAAATTGCTTGAAACTGAATAACGCCCACAATATATTGCTCTTACATTGTCCATTTCACACTTGTACAAGATCTATCCGGAGTGTTCTTCCGTCTTGGAAATCTGGTGGAACTCCAACCGCCGATAGTCGTCACACTTGTTGAGCGGCAAAGACGAGCCAATGGCTTGTTGCGCGACGGCCGAGCACAACCAACCGACAGAAGGGGAACTGTTAGCAGCCAGAGGAGAGGAGACGTGAGCCCCGGGAGGAGGAAGGCATCCCGCGTAGAGCTCAGGGGGTGGTCGGGGTGGTCCAGCCCCGGGGTGAACGGAACCGCACGGAGTGGTCAGGGTGGCCGAGCAGTTCCATTCCTGATGAATCAAGTGATGCATGGTGGTGCCGAGGCCTAATTCCGTCGAGTTTGGGAACAACGGTGACATGCCTAGGTGTATTGATACCACGACGATGACGGCCGGATCAACGTGGGGTGAATGGGGGACCGGTGCTCCGTGGTGGCGACCGTGGTGCGTGGTGGCCGGTGGAGGTAAGGAGGGGCGCCCGGCATGGGTGCGGGGGTCCTGATAAGTGGTATTGGCTGCATAAATCCAAGGTGCCGTTGAGGCGTCCCATAAAAATTTTTATGAGTTAACCAATATAATGACTAGTCGTCAAACCCGGCATTCGCATGGGTGCAATTATAATCAATATAATAGTAGCATTCAGAAATTAATGGGAACCACAAACAGAATCACCATAGGAACTATAATCTTGTTTTTCAAAGAGAAAAATAATCTTAAGCCATTGACATGTTTGTCAAAATTACATCCACATTTTATTAATTGGTTAAAGGATTGAGAAAGAAAAAATTTATTTATCTTGTTGTGCAACATACCTCCCACACTTTAAATGTTGGATAGATAGGACATACATGGAACATCTATAACAACTAAGATACATCAGTGTAAAAAAATCAAAGAGCTTGAATTAGTAACATTAAAAATATAAGCATAAATTACATAGATGTAGGTCGATATGATACCTATGGGAAAAAGGCTAACTACTGTACAGAAGCAAGCTTCATAGCTCCATAACCAAGTCACACAGGGATCCTCCATGATTTAATGTATAAGCAGCCCCAAGATGCAAGATTAGTACAAAGAACAAATAGAAGAAAAGAGGTGAAAGAACATCTCTACACACCATTAAGATTAGCTTACATTATTATCACCATAGGATCTACCCAGAATTGGTACACTCAAGAGAAGAAAAATTTAAAAGGGAATGTGTAGGTCGTCATTAAATGCAAGTGAAACAGAATAGAGGATAATGGCCTTGGCCTATGGTGTTATAAAGAGACACAAAACAGTTTAATCTTTATCCTATCACCTAGCGTTCAGTCATAATCTAAGGCTAGAAGCATGTTTGATCCGTGCCAGAATAATACCTAATTAGCAAATACTTAAAACAAAAAAAATCAAGCTAATTTTGTCAAATTTAAGAACAAAACCGATGGACCAATAACCGAAAATATGCTAAAAGATGGCCTATTATATTCCTGAAGTAGCTAATCCCCACACACACTGGAATATAATTAGTAGGCAAAAATCTCAACAATGTTGTGAATTATCTATTTTTTGCAATACAATAACATCAAGATTATCTCAGGTTTTAAGAAATTATTCCAAACTTGACCAATTTATCACAGGAAAAGTGCAAAGTTTATATCTAGTAAGCAAAATCATACTCTCCGGATTTGCAAAACTCAAAAATAAAAATATCTTAGATTATTTTCTAATAATGCATATTTGACATGTTAATGCGTGCAAGATATAAGAATAGTCACTGCCAAATACAAATTATTTTCTGTGCAACATCAGTCAAGAGACAAAAATTCTGCAATGTTTTAGTAGACCGTCAGTTCATGGACGCAAATTTTATATCTTGTAAGCAAAATCATACTCTCCGGATTTGTGAACCTCAAAAAGAAAATTAGCTTAGATTTTTTCTAATAATCATACTCCCTCCGTCCAGAAATACTTGTCAGAGAAAAGCATAAAAATGAATGTATCTAAAACTAAAATGCATCTAGATACATCCATTCCTCCGACGAGTATTTTCGAACGGGGGGAGTATTAGATATCTGACATATTAATGCATGCAAGATATAAGAATAATCACTGCCAAATACAAATTATTTGTGTAACATCAGTCTAGAGAGAAAAATTCTGTAATTTTTAGTAGGCCGTCAGTACACCGATTAGTATAGGTGTAACTTTAAACAAAAATGCACGTAAAGGATGTATGCACGTTGATGGATCTCTTCATAGGCTAGCTAGCTTATTGATGGATTCTTTCTAGAGACACACACGTATACAATGCAAAGTATTATATCACTAGTAGAAAAGGGGCCAATGGTCCAGGCCGGTCCAGCCCATTAGTCCCGGTTCAATCCAGAACCGGGACCAATGAGGCATTGGACCCGGTTCGTGAGCCCCGAGGGCCGGCCGGGCCACGTGGGTCATTGGTCCCGGTTCGTCTGGACCTATTGGTCCCGGTTGGTGGGACGAACCGACCAATGGCCTCGCCTCCTGCCCACCACCATTGGTCCCGGTTGATGGGACGAACCGGGACCAAAGGCTTCCCATTAGTCCCGGTTCATGCCGACAACCGGGACTAAAGGGTTGGTCCTCGCTATGCTAGAGTTTAGTCCCACCTCGCCAACCGAAAGGGAATCAGGTTTATAAGCCCCTCCCTCTCTGCCATGTTGAGCTGCTCTTAAAATGAAAATAGATGCCCTTATAAAGGTAATTTAACCTAAATTCATACTGAATTTCTCTGAAGTTCATAGAAATTTATTATGAATTTAGGTTGAATTTTCTCTATAAGCGCATCAATGCTCATTTCTGAGTAGTTTTTTATATATATTTTTTAGTAAAGTTAATCACAACTATTTTTTCTTCTATTTATTTCTGAATAGTTTTTTATATAGTTTTTTTCTTTTCTGCTATATTTATTTTTTTCTATTTATTTCTGTGTAGTAATAAGTCATTAAAAATAAGCATCTATGCTCATTTTTTAGTAAAGTTAATCACAACTATTTTTTTTTCTATTTATTTCTGAATTGTAATAAGTCATTAAAAATAAGCATCTATGCTCATTTTTAGTATAGTTAATCACAACTATTTTTTCTTCTATTTATTTCTGAATAGTTTTTTATATAGTTTTTTCTTTTCTGCTATATTTATTTTTTTCTATTTATTTCTGTGTGGTAATAAGTCATTAAAATAAAAAAGAGGCAATGCTAGTTAATTGCTTCAAGCCTTTGAATAGTGTAAACTGCACCGCATAGCTCCGCAGTCTACCCTATTCCTCAAGGCTTGAAGCGAACCAACGTGAGCATTGAGCCTCTTCTTCATCGTCTCTGCACTCAGGGTTTATAAACAACTGCGAGTGCCTCTCGCTTGGCGAGGTGGGACTAAAAAAACAGCTGCATAAAATAAAATAAGTAAAGAAAAAAATGCCTCCTACTGGGCACCCACGGCCTGGATACGACTAGAAACCCACCATGGGCCAGGATTCAGGCCCGCAGTGGCCCATTAGGACCATCGTGCAAAGCAGTAGTTAGTAGGCCCGTAAGCCTGCGGTGGAGAGGAGCTCGAGAGGAGCGGCGGTGGGGCTTATAAACCATCGCTCCCCTCTCAGCTAGCGAGGTGGAACTAAACTTTCGTGTCGCACCGTGCCAGCACACGGTCATTGGTCCTGGTTCGTGGCTCCAACTGGGACCAATGCCCACCCTTTAGTCCCGGTTGGTGGCACCAATCGGGACCAAAGCCCTCTGCTTCCCGCCCTTTGGGCTGCTGAAAAGAGGCCGTTGGTCCCGGTTGGTGGCACCAACCGGGACTAAAGGGGGGCATTGGTCCCGGTTGGTCCCGCCAACCGGGACTAAAGGCGTTGCTATATAACAAAAATTTCAGAACCGCATCCCCACTTCGATCTTTCCTTCCTCCTTGATCTCCCGACGCCGCGTGCCGTCGCCGCCCCGCCCCGCCCCGACGCCATCGTCGTCCCCATCGTCGCCCGCGTCCCGCTGCCGCCCGTCCTGCACTGCCGCCCGTCGCCGCCTGCCGACACCGTCCCGTCGTCGACGTCCCCGTCATCGCCGTCTCGCGCCTCCGCCCCGTACGTCGCCGCCCCGTTCGCCCCCGGCCCGTCGTCGGCGCCGGCCCCGTGTATTTTCCGATCCGGTTTCTGTTAGATAAATTAGATAGAAAAATTATAGATATTAATGTCAAATGTTAGATGAACTAGCTAGATATTAATTAATTTGTTCATATTGTGTTAGATTTTTTTCTGTTAATAGATTTTTTGGTGTAATTAATTTTTCATATTGTGTTAGATTTTTTTCTGTTAATAGATTTTTTGGTGTAATTAATTTGTTCATATTGTGTTAGATTTTTTCTGTTAATAGATTTTTTGGTGTAATTAATTTGTTCATATTGTGTTAGATTTTTTTCTGTTAATAGATTTTTTGGTGTAATTAATTTGTTCATATTGTGTTAGATTTTTTCTGTTAATAGATTTTTTTGGTGTAATTAATTTGTTCATAATGTGTTTGGTGATATTTAGATTGTGTTAGTAAGTACTATAATTGAACTAGCTAGTTAGAAAAATATAATTACTATTTTATTTAGATTTTTTGGTAATATAATTAGTTAGAAAAATATGAGTTAGTTAGAAAAATACTAGTTTATTTTTAGTAAGTACTATATAGTAAGTGCTACTTTGTTTTTAGTAAGTACTACTTTATTTATTTATAGTAATAAGTGGTTAGTATAGTTGAACTAGATAGTTGATTTAATTAATAAAACTACTTTATTTAACTATATATAGAAGTAGTTTGTAGTAAGTGCTACTTTATTTATTTATAATAAGTGCTACTTTATTTATTTATAGTAAGTACTACTTTATTTATTTATAGTAAATGCTTAGTATAGTAGTTGAACTACATAGTTGATTTAATTAATAAAACTACTTTATTTAACTATATATAGAAGTAGTTCCCGCATCGACGTCGGCGATGTCTATCCCGCATCCTCGTCGTCGTCGACTCGACGGTGGAGGCTTGCTTGATCAGGGCCATGTTCGGGACTGGGCTCCGCCGGGCTGGTATTGGGAGGTGCTACCTTCCGGGGGACGTAGGTTGGTGAGGAGGCAGCCCGTTGTTGACCCGATCCTTGTTTGGTGGTGGTCGCGTGGGCCAGTGACGGTGCCGAGGCTTCCAGACACCGCGGAGGTGGTACGTCACCGTGTCAGCGAGGAGGACGAGCACGTCCGTCGCTACATGGTTGCATTGGAGGGCAGGTTCGACAATACCTGGCAGGTTCTTCAGGGATCTCACTTGAGCTATGATCCTGTGATGGTTCCTTATCTTTGGGTGTCCACCGCCCGCGTCGATACCCGTCGGGCGCTCCGGTTCTAGTTGTATTAGTGATGCTATATTAGTGATAATATTCGACGATGTACGAACACCAAGAGATGATGTACTTTTGCTTATAATTATTGAATGCATGTTAATTTGAATACTACTTTATTTTATGATTTGGTTTTGCTTATTTTATGATTTGGTTTTGCTTATTGAATGCTCGTATTGGATAAGTTCTCTTTCATTTGAATTATGAATATAGGCCGGAAATGTCGTACTCGGACGCATTTAAAACCGCCTCGGGAGTGCGACTGGTGCCACGACGACCGAGGTATCTGTGACAGGTTCATTGAGCTGGACGAAGATCGGCGCTTCAGCATTAAGCTCGACGAGAGCTTCGATGTTCATATGGTACGCAACGATGACAATAGTTTTTTTCGTAATTAATCATGACTTCAACTATTTTAATCATGACAATATTTTTCATCTTTTCCAATTCGACTAGCTTATCCCATGCTTTGCAAGACGCTATGTCTTGGAGAGGATGGGTTTCGAAGACCATGAAGGTTTTGAAACCAAAAAAATTATCCTAAGTACCCATCATGGTGTGGATTTTCAAGTAAAGCTGTACAATGCTGAGAGTGTAACCCATTTTGGTTGCAAAAATTGAGAAGCACTTTGCAAGACGTATGGTCTTGATGAGGGTATGCTTGTCATCATGGATCTTGGTGATCCTACAATCAAGCAAGAGACACCTTCGATTTGGGTCCTTGTGGATACACCTCCAATTCTTCCCCATGTGAGCTTAACATAGTTATTAAGTAATTTATATTGTTTATTTCAAAATAGTTGAAAGCTTATTTCCATTGACAGCTTATTTTGATTGTTCAAAGAATGTGCGGAAGATGGTAGACAAAACCCACTACACCGATGGTCTCGAATTAACTTATAAGGAGAAAAATCATCTGATCGCATTTTGTAGGGATCTTGAGAATTACAATGTCTACAATCGAACTCCTCAACATTATGGTCAATACGTGCCACTAGTGCACGTGTTGAACTATGGTAACTACCATGGAGATACCCTGGTAAGATTTTTTACTATTACGACATCCGTGCATCTTTTTGCATACTTCTAAAACTAGTACATCATTGCTAACTACGAAGTTATTACTATGTTTTTCAACAGAGAATCCCAGAGGGTTGTGTGCCTCATTTGATGTATGAGAATGGCAGCCTTCATGTTTTGAACATATATACAGGTCATCCTACGAATCTCAACTGTCCATACCGGATTTCTAAAAGAAGTGGAGACATGACAATCAAAGAATGGAAAAAATGTATGGACAGTCGTAAGGAGCTTCTTGGAAGCAAAAGGAAGCGAAGCGCAAGAATTGGAGACAAGATGATCTCCATTCTTCATAATGGAGAGTCAGGGTCTATATTGTTTTATGCTATTTTACCTTAAGGATGTTTAATTAGGTCCTACCTGATACTGATGATCATGTGCTAAGAACAATTATGTAGGGTTGGGTTCGATGACTATGAGGATGATGATCGTATGACTTATTATTAATAACGAGTAGAAGTTGTATGATGATGCATGCATGATTAGTAGGACTTGTTATTATATATGATGATGTATATATATGATGCGAGCATGCATAAGCATGTTATATCAGCGGGTGAAATGAACATAGCAGCAGCGTTGATAAACCAATGACGAAGATATAAGAGAGGACACTTCTCTCTATTAGCTAGCTAATAACAACCTAAAAATAACCCCAAAACCCCTAAAGCAGCCACTTTTCTTAAAAAAACATGGACTTTTGGTCCCGGTTAGTGCCACCAACCGGGACCAAAGGCCCCCCTGACTGGGCTCGGCGGACCGGCCACGTGGAGGCACATCTGTCCTGGTTCGTGTTTGAACCGGGACTAAAGGCCCTTACGAATCGGGACTAATAGGTGTTTTTCTACTAATGTATATAGATTGATTTGAGAACATGACCCTCATAGTTTGCTACGTGCATGTGCCGGCCACCTGCAAATCTATCCACCTGCCAGCTTCAAGTACTTGCGCATCTCCTTTAAGTCCTGTGTCCGCCATGGCTGAAATTATCCGTGAAAAGATGCTTGCTAAACATCCGCAGACAGAACCTGCATCACCATGGGGCACGACGGAAGGCCAGCGCCGCCTTGCGAGTCCGGTGTCTGCCGTGGCCAAAATTATCTGTAAAAAGATACTTGCCGAACATCCGCAGTCGGAACCTGCATCAACATGGGGCATGACGGAAGGCCAGCGGCGCGCATTAGGTAGCAGCATCGTGCTCGGATCTCCCACGAATATTGCTTGACCAGCTAGGCCATGGGCCCATGGAAGGAAAGACCTTTCGTTTTCCAGATCAGCCTTATACACATCAGGTTCCGATAACATAACGCTTGCCTAGGAGAAATATAGAGGACATCAGAGATTGGACGTGAGGAAGGAAAACGAATAAGGAGACAATAGGTCGTGGCTAGGTTACAGTTAAACCTTATAATGATATAATTCAAATATATCTGAACTGTTACAATTTAGACATATAAAATCAATGACTTTTACACCTTTTTAATCCATGATTTCTACCATTAATTATAATTTGGACCTAGAACATCAATAGTTTTTATTTATTTATTGTTTGTCAGTGATTAATTAATAGAACATAGCTGGATAGTTAAAATAGAGGCTTTTAAAAAAAAGATAGATAGAAGAGAGCTGAACATACAGAACCTGCATCAATACATGGGGCACGGCGGAAGGCCAGCACCGCCTTGCGAGTCCGGTGTCTGCCGTGGCCAGAATTATCTGTAAAAAGATACTTGTCGAACATCCGCAGTCGGAACCTGCATCAACATGGGGCACGGCAGAAGACCAGCGCCGCGCATTAGGTAGCAGCATCGTGCTCGGATCTCCCAAAAACATTGCTTGACCACTTAGGCCATGGGCCCATGGAAGGGAAAGACCTTCCGTTTTCCTGATCAACCTTATACACATCAGGTTCCGATAATAGAACGCTTGCCTAGGAGAAATAGAGAGGACATCAGAGATTGGACGTGAGGAAGGAAAACGAATAAGGAGACAATGGGTCGCAGCTAGGTTACAGTTAAACCTTATAATGATATCATTCAAATATATCTGAATTGTTATAACTTAGACATATAAAATCAATGACTTTTACACTTTTTTAATTAATGATTTCTACCGTTATAATTTGGACCTAGAACATCATTAGTTTTTATTTATTTATTGTTTGTCTGTGATTAATTAATAGAACATAGCTAGATAGTTAAAATAGAGGCTTTAAAAAAAGTTAGATAGAAAAGAGTCATACTGATTGTAAGGGAGACATTTGAGAGAGAAAGAGAGAGAGGTGCGTGAGATGGAAATAAAGAAACGCGAGAGATTGCGCTAGCCCAAAAAAGATATACATGAGAGATTGCTAGAGAGACGTGAAAAAGAGAGAGGGAGGGACACGTGAGAAATTGAGTCATGAGAGATTGACCCAATTGAGTCGATGGTGGTAATGTACAGGTTGGGCCAGGTTTACGTGCACTTCTAGTTAGTTCGTTAATTATTTTTGTCACATGAGTTATTCAAAATCAAGTTTTTTTATGGAGGATTTCATCAGCTAATCTACATCATTATAATTCGGTCCCACAAGATTAACGGCTCGTAAAATCTGATTAACGTGGGAATTCCTTAGGAGTCACAAATTTGGGAATTTCTTCGGAGTCACAAATTAGTATAAGTATAGATATAGATAGATAGATAGATAGATAGATAGATGTGTCATACAAATAAGTAAAACGATACCCCGCAAAAAGAAGAAGAAGTAAAACAATGTAACTTCAAATACAACATGTGTTTTGCACGTGTCCGATAGTAAAATGGATATTTTGTAAACCACACCAGTGTGACGCAATAATTGGATCACCAAATAGCGAAAATATACAGTTGAGTCTTCTGTAAAAAGATGAATTTTAAGGGGAGGGGCACTTCCTTAAAATTGCAATGAATCTTCTAGCCTTGCCAATGAGATTCAGCAACGAGGACTTGGAGCAGAACTTGGTGCTGGAATTGTGGTGGTAATTTCCTTAAGGGCACGGAAAGACATCCATACAAACGGAATAACAGCAGCAGCGAGGCACACACGAGTACACCAAGAAGCAACATAAGCAGCTTTGAACCTGGCTGGTGACGGGTTCTTCTCGTGCGTGAAGAGCCTCCATACGAGGCCAGCGTTGACAGCCATTGCGGTAAGTAATATGAAGTAGAACCGAACCCTGTTGATGCTGTCTGGGCAGTTTTGTAGGGTGTATACCGAGATACCCAAGAAGCCTGTAAATGTAACTTTGGTCAGATCCAGCGACGCAGGCTTAACTTCTTCTTCATCTTCTTCCTCTCCGGGGTCTAGGATTCTATGGATTACAAGACATAACCATACTCCAAATGGAAAAATTGACATCCCGAGCGCCACACCAAACGCCCACCAGCTCCTCAGCGTCCCATGTGTGATTAACAGCACGATCAAAGCTAAGACAACTCCGAAGATGTAGTCAATTCTATCGAGGATGTGGCAAATATCCTTCCCCTTCATTTTATTACCGCTTATTTCCGCTGGAGGCAGCATATCCATCAGCATGACAGCCACGCCAGCTATGCATGTGGTGAAGCTCAACCAGAGAGATCCAAGAAGCAGCTCCTTGTACTTCACCTCGTTTCCCTGTATGGTGCTGTACTGATCCCCTAACATCGTGCCTCCCAAGCCCAGAAATAGAAGGAAAGTGATAGCAGCCAAGAAATCGACAGAGTTTTCAAGCTTATCTCCAGATGTCCGGTACACCTCTGCATCATGCTCGTGTCCATTCCGCATGATGAACCTGGCATAGATTATGGTCAAAACCCCAAAGAAAACGAGAGGAATCCACATGAGTTTGTTTTTCTTGCTGGTGAGAAGTAGGGTGAGGAAGGCGAGGATCATCAAGAAAAGACCACAAAGGTAGATGGAGATCATGTACAAACAAAACAATTTTCCTTTGAACAACTTTGCTACGCTGAGGAATAAGACTGAGAGTATGCTGGAAACAAGAGTGAAGCCGGCCAGTGGGGAGATGCTGTCTCGTATTAGGTGCCGATCATCTATGCTCTGCTTGTCCAGCTTAGTCAGTGAGATCGAGACAGCCAGAAAAACTGGGCATACCATTTTCACGACAGCTTCCGTGAAAATTTGCACTCGCTTCTTCAAGTTGTCCAGATATACCTTCTCGTTCCGACCTATTTGTGCCTACAGGGGGATATTAATTATATGGTAAATAATTTTTGTGTCCTCAAAAGCACAAGAATTTATCTCTTACGCGTTGTTTTTGTTGGACAAAGGACAACAACAATGCACCAATTAATCTGAATAATAAGGAGGAATAAACATAATAATATGATCAGATGATATAAGTGATTTACATGGAAGAAACCTAATCAAACGAGGAGTAAAAAACACAATTTTAGACAGACCAGTTCACTGACCTTCCAAACACCCAAGCAGAGATGTCAACTCCTATCTCGCCGAAAAAAACTACTACACTGATTATTCAGCCCCGGGGACTGAAGTTTAGGGTTTTCAAATTGTTAATTATTCTAGGGTTAGTTACTTCACTGATTGATAGATGTAGTTGAATTATCCATGTGCACTGAATGAAACTGGCACTAAATGCCATTATTGAAATTTGCAGGGTGTTGTGAAGTGGGTACGCGAGTTAAATTTGGTTGAGTGGTACAATGGACAACCTGACCACAAAAGGAGTGAGTCAGTGTACATGGGTTTCAGTGATTTAATTGATGGGAAGTGTCAGTAGATGTGCTTAATTTAATATTCAATCTGTGTTGATTAAAGGCAGCAAATGTTCCTAACTAGGAAAGAACTTGCAATATTCACAATTGCAATGTTCAGACTTTATTCAATCAAACTATATAACATTTTATATTTCCATTGACACCTAGAGCACACCTATAGTTCCATAGTAAACTGACTGAAAAAAGTTTGAGACTTAGGTTTTATGACATTTTATCTTTGCATTGACATCTAGAGAACACCTATAGTTCTTTGCATTGAAATCTAGAGCACAATATTTTGACTTTTATAGTGGACAATATGAGCACCAATATTAAAATAATATGAGTAATATCATTCAGATAATGTGATCACAAAGATGATACTATGAGCACAAGGATTCAGATAATATGAGCGCAAACATTCAGATAATATGAGCACACACATTCAGATAGATAGATAGATGAGTTCACACAAAAAGCACACATAGTTCTCGTTCTTCATACTCAAGCCACACTACTAAGTTCAGAAACGAACCGAGCCCATTTATTGGTTCAGATCTTGCTGCAAAACTTAACTAAGACCTAAGTGTTGCATCACTCTTGTTGTAGCTTCAGAAGACAGAGTGATCGAAAAACTTTCCCCATGATGCGGAGCTGCTTTTTATGCTTCCTCCTGTTGCTTGTGCCTGTCTCCACCTCCATTTGCTGCTCCTCCATCTGTTGCTCCATCTGCGGCGCCTCCACCTGCTACTTGTGCCTGTCTCCACCTCCATCTGCTGCTCCATCCGCTGCTCCATCTACAGCGCCTCCACCTGCTGCTTATGCCTGTCTCCACCTCCATCTGCTGCTCCATCCGCTGCTCCATCGCGGCGCCTCCACCTGCTACTCCATTTGCGGTGCCTCCATCTCCATCAGAGGCATGGGCAGCAGTGGCACCACCCTGTCGAGCTCGTAGTTTACACGGAGTTAGTCGTGGTTCTGGTACATATACCAGCGTTCCCGCTGGAATGGATCCGGGGAATTCCTGGCCTCCCCCATGGCCCAGGCCAAGTTCTCAATGAGTGGATGGTGAAGGTCAGGCACTCTTGCCCTTTACTTATGCGTGATGCAGGCCCTCATCGCGCGCTCATGGCTCTTCAGAATTGCAATGCTGCCGAACAAGAGCTCACCTCGTGCTCGTAGGAGAGCTTGGTGTTGTCGCCATCAAAGATCTCCTACAACGTCTGGTCCCATCCGAGGCCAAATGCCATGGCGTGATGGAGGTTTTGTTTAGTTTATGTGGGAAGGAGGAAGTTGGATAGAGAGGAGCGATGTAGAGTCTATGGAGTGCTCGTTATCTGTGCTAGAAGGGTGAATGTGAATGAATACACTGTGTGTGTGTGGCGAGACTGGGGTTTTTTGGAGAAACCGAACGGGTGCAGTCGATCGATCGAACTACCGCTTAGTTTTCCTTTTCTTTGGAGAATAATCGAACGAGCGAAGCCCGACCCAACATCCCAGTAAATAGAAATGATCGAACGCGCCCAGACTAGCCTAGTAAATAGAAACGTAGGAATCGCCGGCCCGACCCAGAAGCTTCATCCTGAGCTCAAAAACAAAGAAACGGTTGTTAACAGGCGTTAGCGCCAAACCGTCATCACTGCCCACTTGCTCGCGATCAGCCACGTCAAAACGCGCTCAAAAAATGGTTCAATGTTTTTGCCACTGTCAATTCTTTGATTCGGTGCGAAATGTCACGTTTTGTAAAGTGGTGGTTTTTCGCAAGTTTTGACATGAAAGTGGATGGTTCTGTTCATTTAACTTGCCCATCCATACATCGATCAGGCCAGCTGCCTACCAACTAAATAAAGGAGTCCTAGCAGATCAGGTCGGCTGGGAACATGCATAAAATCAACCATACATGCAAGTACATAGCATAGTGTTCCAGCTCTCATGCTTGTTGACCCGGCGTCAGGAGCTAAGTTATACTTGAAGCATTCCGATCTGATCTGATCGAAAAACTAGGAACCAACTATACAACTACTGACCACCGGCGCATGGTCGAAGAGAGCGACGGAGAGGCCAGGTTGATTTGTCGGCAGATATAGAAGAAGATTTTTTTTGGGTGTGGCAGGTTAAACTCAGTTTTGATGGGCCGTCCTAGGGCAACACCGTGACAGATTCAACTCAGTTATTGGATGAGGCAACTGCACGATCGAGGAGATTTTTTCGGGTGCTGGTGGTTTCATAGTAACACGAATGCTCAAACGGACGCAAATGAACCGATCCAGCTAAGCTAACCATGGCCCCTTTGGTTACACCCTTAAAAGTTTGCATGAATCATAAAATTATTCTAAAAGGCTATCACAATATTAGTTTGCAGATCAAATGTATTGGATAGATCGATTTGGATATAAAAGATTTTGTTCTCCTTTTTTATTGAAAGGGGTCCTTCTAATCTGCATCGAAAATCGTAGGCTTTTCTAGAGGAGGTGTACGGAAGCAAAGTTCAACATTTAACACAAGTAGTCCGTATGCAAGGACTACTCCGTCAATTTGTAGTGTCCGTCAATAAAGGCTACAAACGGTTTGTAACGTCCGCTAGTTAAGACAATAAATGGTTTGTAGTGTCCGTCAGTAAAGACTACAAACGGCTTGCCACGTACGTGTACACGAACACTACAAACGGAAACACATCTATTCGGAGGTGAAAAACAACAAATGGTTTGTACTTCCTTCAATTATCTGGGGTAACTTCTGTTAGGCAGGGTAAGTCAAAGACTACAAATGGCTTGTAGTGACCGTTGTCATCTTTGACATTTTCACCTCGCATGGGCTACCAGACTACAAGCCGTTTAGAGTGTTCATATACACGAACACTTCAAACGAAGACGTTTCTTAAAAGGGGCCAGATCTGGGAATGATATTTTTGAGGGGACATCAATGTACGCAAGTTCAAAATGGGCCATTTGGTACTCAGCCCAGCCACGCACCTTGTTCCAAACTTGCGCAGTGAACCGGCAGTGGACAAACATGTGGGTGCAGAAGGGGCCATTTAATTAGTACTTATATAAGAGTGTCTAGATCACAAAAATAGTAATCTAAACGCTCTTATTAGTTTACAGAGGGAGTACTCACAACCTACTTTTTCAGTACTTCCCTCCATGAAGTGCCTCACAAAGAAGATTAGAAAAGGTTTCCTGAGGTGTGGGGAAGAAGATGCACGTTGCAGTAAAGGTTTGCTTGCCTAAAAGTTGTGCAGGGCTTGGCATGAAGGATTTGGAAAGGTTCAGCCGAAATCTGGACTTAAGATGGCTCTGATTTGAGTTGCTCATGAGGGAAAGACCTTGGAGACGATCGCTAGTGCCTAGTGATGTTATTGAAAGACAATTGCTTTCTGCTTTTGCAAAGATCCAGATCGGGAACCACAAGAAGGTGTCTTTTTGCATGGATAAATAGCTCGCACTTCAAAATGAGGTTCTCTGTACGTGAAAGTGTGTGCAATTGGACTTGGAAGAGGGGGTTGCAATGTATTAGTACCAAAGAAAAAAAATTCATTTGTTGATTGCAATTTGGAAGCCATCACTATCAACGCCAATTCTGACATTATCACTTGGACCCTCACGGCTTACGACTCTTACTCGACTGGGGCTGCTTATGACATCTAGTTCCACGTCAAGATCTAGAACAAGGCTCTACGAATGTTGGGAGGTCAAGGCTGAAGGAAAAGTAAAGTTCTTCTGACTATGTAGTGGTATGCCCAAAAGGGGTGGTGGAAGAAATTGTTTTTGGCATCATAAAAAAACCTTGACTCTAGAAAGAGGATAACAAAAGCTTTCTATGTGGTTTAGCACCACTGGAAAGAGATAAATTTAAGGGTCTTTGAGAAATATAAGGCCATACCACTATTATAGGAAAACTATGTAGTGGTATGCCCAAAAGGTCATTAATGGCATGGGGATGACATGTCACTAGAATAACGCCACTGATAATTATTACTAGTGGCACAACCCCCTGCAGCCACTAATAACCCAAATACTAGTGTCGTACAGCAACAACACACCACTAGTATATAATTTAGTAGTGGCGTGGTCATAGAAGTCACGCCACTAGTAACTTACTACACCCGTCCTGGTTTATTGGTCCCCTCGGTATTTTGTGTCAAACATTGACCATAGATTTAACTAACAAAATATTGATGCGTGTAGATTTAACTAAGAAAATATTGATGCGTGTATATTACTTTTGGTTACACGCATCTATATTTTGTTAGTTAAATCTATGGTCAATGTCTGGCACAAAATACTGAGGGGACCAATGAACCAGAATGGACATAGTATACACTAGTGGCTTGTGCGAATAATTACACACCACTAGTAACAATTCTCTGTACAAAAAAATATACAAAATATGAATACATTTAGTAAATTAATGTTGCCATAACAACATTTTTAGCCATTTTTGCTGCCATGGCAACATTTTAGCCAAAGGGCTCATTTTGCTACCATGGCATCTTATTAGCCATTTTTGCTGACATGGCAGCAACATAAGCGCCATGACAGATGGCACTCTCCCATGGAACTCATTTTGCTGCCATGATATCATTATTTAACACATTTTGCTGCCATGGTAAGATTCTTTAGCATATCTAAAACTATTGTTTTCAAGGTATATATCCAGCAACAATGACTAATTCTCTTCTATACATTGTTGAGGAAATCCTTAACTGTAGCTGCTCGGTTGCCTAGTGAGTAGGGGATTAATAGGCTAATCGGCAAGTTAATCATCCATTTAATCACTTAATTGTCTGATTATTCTGTTTATTGGCTACTACGATGACCCTGTGAGTAGGGATTAATTGGCAAGTTAACTGGTTAACCAGACAAATTTTTGAACATGGCTTCTATTCGGTTGGCATAAAAAAAGACACCCATACTGACTTCATGATTGGTTTATTCAAATTTTAGAAATCCCAACATCATATACATCGTCGTTAAGAGCTTGTATCTTCATGGTTCCTGAGATCTTTCAACCATATAGGTTCACAAACAACTGTTGAACTTTTTGAACAGGGCTACAAGTAATACTGGAGTGGCTTGTGAACACGAAAACTTTGGGGATAAACCAAACTAGAATTCCCTAATGGTAACACATATAATGTTGGACTTATGCATAGAACAAGCGTGAATCCTGGATGGACAACATTTGTTGATGCCAATCTACTTGAAGATTATTAGTCCTTCATGTTTGGCAACATAGGAAGGCTCCTAACGGTAACTTCTATGATGGCAATTTTTAATTTAACACTAGCATATATATCAAGTGTCAACAACTTATTTTAAGTTTAACGCTTCAACGCTAAGAGCATGCATACAACATGTTCAACACTTAACTACCATACTATTAGAGCAATTCTAAACACTTGCTCAACACTAAACAACCATAAATCATGTTCAACATAAGAGCATGTTTCCATTTTTTACCTTCATGGTATAGAGGAAGAGGATTGGCCCTGCATCTCCATAGCGGAGCATGGCGATAAGCTTGTCTCCAATTTCAATCTTGTAGTAAAAAAGACCCCTCCACCCATTGACGACAATAGGTCCATTTGCTGCCGAAGTCGAGTAGGTGGATGAGATGTCGACCTCGTCAAAGAGAATAACTCTCATCTTACCACTATGCTTATCTTGCATTTGCGCGGGCACCGCACATCTTGGAATTTTCTATTCCAACAACACAATTGGTAACACATATATATAGTAAGAAATCTATTCAATGTACTAATAATACACGAGTAACATGAAACCAAATACAATTCTTACTAGGAGTCTCTTGTCAATGTTGCTCTGACTCAATGTGTGCACTAGTGGCACAACTGATTCATCGTATGGTCCAACACTGTAATGGCCAACAAGACCCTTCATCAAGATTGCAAACACTACGACCTTCTTCATCTCCATCCAAGAAACTATGGTGTCGCTGGTGACCATCCTGTCGACTATCCTCACAATTTCTTGTGAAGCACGAAAATAAGCTGTCCAAATTATATATAAGAAAGTTTAGTTATATGAAGTAATTTCAATGTTACTCATTATCACGCATGGTTAAGTAAACTTACATGGATGAAGGACAGGAAGTTTGAACAAACGTACAATGAGGACAAGATCAGGTTGGCCAACAATATTCATGTCGATCTTCATGTCGATCATCATCCCGACATGAAACGCGTATGCTTTGGAAAATTCTGCCCAACCAAGGCAACCAAAAAGGTTTGATCTTTTTTGTTTGTGATATTGACCTTGAAGTTGAAGCCCTCTTTTGTGTTGATGTGGGCATCAAATTTGGTCTCCTTATCCATGGCAATTTGCAACATCTTCAGAACATCATGCCTTGCAAAACAGGGGATGTTCTGGAAAAAAATGATAGGAAAAAAATCATCCATTTCTTAATAAACAGAAATCAGAAAAAGTAAACAAATCATCCATTCTTAAAACATACCGTCTTTTCACCGAAGTTCGCGGCAAGTACAAGAGAGAAGTATTTGTCCCCTAGGTTTAGAGTGGGGTGTCGAAACACCTCCTCGCACCGTCCTCGACTTCTATTGCCACACTTGGAACACACGCTATCCATTTGCTACATTCATGCTGACAAACCATTAGACTGCTAAATTATTAGACAAATGTTTAAATATATAAAACTAGAATAATATATAAAATAAACCATAATTATTCAAATGTCTGATGGCTGGGAGCTCACAATAGAGATCAATATAAAAACTACAAACATTTTAAAACAAGATGAAAAAAAGGCATAACCTTTGCTAAAAACTGAAAAAATTGAGTGCCAGATATTTGACAAAATGAAGAATGAATGAACATTTCTTGAAAATGTTGGCACTCATTTTGAATCCCTGAGAAATCAAGACAAATCCTCAAGCGCTAGACAACTGATACACTTTCATTTCTATTTGAGCATCAATTATTCAATGAACAAGCTAATTACAGGCTGTCGCTTACTTTTAATGAACAAAACATCAACTAAACCAAAATCTTCCTTTTCTACTCCCTCAGTTTCCTTTCTCCACCTTTTTTTTCTCTTCTTTTTAACCTAACGGTAATTATCCTAAAGCTAAAAAGCCTAGAACTAATTGACCAAAGAATTTTTGTTTTTGTTTTTGCTAAAACATAAAAATAAAGTTAATTAAGTAAATCTAATAACTAAACGCGAAGAATAAAACAAATAGACGGAGGTGGGGACACATAGATTGAGGGGAGGTGTTGGCAGGAGGGGGAGGGAAGGATGGGGGCTGGGGAGGAGTTGTCGGGGCCGGGGAGAAGCAGGGCAGGGGGTGGCGATGGTTGGGCGCGCGTTAGTGTCAAGCGATTAGGTGTTGTGGCGTCGGTCGAGGGATCGAACGGTGGAGGTGTGGGTCGGGGGAGGGTTGTGCTGATGGGTGACAATGTCGGCCACACGGTGGCATCAGAAGATGCATCGTGGATCGAGCGATGGGAGATTTTCTCTAACCTACCATAAAAGTAATTTGAGCGTCGAATAAACTAAACTTCATTTTGTTTGTCTAACTATCTGGATTATTAAAACTTAAGTTTGCTATTCGACAGGCGCCTAATTTTGTCAGGTGTCAGTTAACCCGGATGCGGAAGCCACATCATCCCTGACGAGTGTGAGCCAGGATTTGGTCGGAGAAGGGTACATTACAACATTTGCGGCGGAGCAGATTAAGGAGGTTGATGGTACGGGTGCAGGAGGGCTGACTGCTAGCACCTTAGAGGAACGGGGCTTGGTGTAGTGGTTGGTACGGTGCATGACTGGCATAGGAGGCGACTCGAGCAGGATGGGCGACGAGATGGCTCGTTGCAGGGGAGAAGGTTTCGCTGGTGGTACGAGGCTAGGGTGGAGCCATGTCTGGGGCGAGGGGGAAAGGCAATGCGGAGGAGGGAGGAAATAGAATGGGGAAAATCGACTGAGCCAAAAAAAATCAGCGAAACATGTGGTTGTGTTGTACGCTGTCTTTTCCTTTCTTTTCCATTTTGCCTTGTTGGTAGCTTACCAAGCTGGTAAGGGCAGAGGACAGATGACGCGTGCAGGAGCTCGTCTCAAATGTGCGAGCAAGGTGCAGTGAGTTGCGACGGCCGACATAGGGGACACCACCGGCACTACCCGCCGCTTGCTACCTCGATAGCCTTTGGCGCTGTGCCGCTTTGTATCCGCCTTCGGGCATGTATTGCTCCTTTATGTTTCTTCATACTGGACTTATTACATTGTAAGGGCCTCAGTCTAAGGCCGGGCAAGCGCCTCCTTTCTAAAAAAAAGCTTACCAAGCTGGTCACTTGGGTACTATCTTTTCATTCTCTTTTTTGAATAGAGCACAGATGCAGGCGCTCATCCATACACACATATTTACTTATCTGTATGAACGCACTCACATAGACCCTACCCATGAGCACCTCCGAGAAACTGAGCTGGCACATTATCTTGAGATTGATAAAGTTGGCACAGACACCTTTGTAGTCGACGGGAATGTTTTCTCCCAGTGAACGTACATCACCGGAACGACTGAAATGACTTCAGGAAAAGAAGAGAACCGGTGTAAAGTCTAGGACGTGAGAACCCTGGTAGGCCGTGGATACAACTGTCCTCCTAACCATCCAACCCTAGATTGGTTCGCGATATGTTTTCTTTCTATGTATATATTCACATGCAACTCTTCTACATGATTTAGAAAGGAAAAAAAAAGCAGACTATTGATGGATGATGTAGTCCACCCCTTAAAACTTCAGATTTCTGTCAATAAAAAACTGCATAGCGATCAACGAGTCGCCAACTTTAAAAATAATAATTTAGTTAACAATTCAAACAACCTCCATCTGACGGCGAAGAACCAGTCCGATGCAGCTGTTATTAGGAAGCCATCAATTATTAGGAAGCAAAGGGAGTTGGCGAAGCAGGACCAGTCCAACAAACCATGCGTGGGTCATACTAGCAGATTGGATTACTACTTTGCTTCTAATCCTATGGCTATGGTCATGGCGGGAGAAAGCGGCATGGCTGCAAGAGTCGACGACGTGGGATCGGAAACAGTAAAAAAACGAGTTGCATGCACAGAAGCACGATGCCGTGAGCCTGCCGTGCTTGGAGAAGAGGCGGAGTAGGTAGCACGTACGACCACCGGCTTCCAAGGCGTCGACAACGCAGTCGCGTGCGCTATTTTGCTGCTTTAGGCAAATGGACGGGAAAGTGGAGAGCACTCCGCATTCAAGGCAGACAAAGAACAACAGAAAAAGGGGAAGGAACTCGCCTAATCCAAACACGGCTTTGTGCAAATTTATTCTTAACTGAGAAAACCACTAGCACCGGTTTTCCCAAAAGTCTCATAAAAGCCAATTTTTTCAAACACTAACATTAATTCTCCTAATCCAAACAACCAACTAGTGAAGACATGGATCAGAAATCTATTCAGTTGCATATATTTGGCAATTTGCTTCTAGGTAATTCACCAGAATCGACGAATGTACCCTCCATGAGAGTAATACGAAAAAAAGGAATATATTTGCCTCAAATCTGGATTCTTACCATCAATTCGGCGGGAATGGTTACCGCCCGCAGGATCCCCTTCCGTCCTCTTTGGCCAATATTGCTGAGCGCACGGAGGAGGAAGCTTCGTCAACGAGAAGCTTCTTCATCCTTCAACCAGAACGCTCTCTCGCTCGCTCTATATGGATAGTAGGTGCGACAGGAACCAGGTCCCTCTGTTCTTTTTTGCTCGTGCTGTTTTGATCAGAACGGTTGAATTTGTTTTGGCGAGTGCATCGACCCTGCTAACCCCCTTTCATGTTTTATACTATTAAAAAACACAGACGCGACGCACACAAGTACGTACATACACTTATCATTATGAATACATGGATGGAACATCACCTCCCACTAAAATAAATTTTAAAAAATAAAACAGATACACACACAAGTGCTGTGTTATCCTCCTTTTCTAAAACAACATAGACGCACAGTCATCCATATGAGAACCTTCAAAAAACTTAGCCAGCGGGTTTTAAGATTGATGAAGTCATCAAAAACACCTTGCAATCGACGGAACATCACCTCCCACAAAATAAATTTTCCATCATTATAAAATACCAAAGCATCAAACCTCAGGACTCGAGGTACCATTGCCCTCCTTTTTTTTTATAAAGGGTGGATTTATTGCCTTAAAAAGATCGAGAGGATACAAACATAATGGCCATACATTCAACCTCTGCATAGTTAAGATGTACACATATAGCACCAACACACACATAAAGATACGCCGAGAAGTAGTAAAATCATATAAGACCAAAGTTATGTGTAGGCGAGGAAAGAAGAAGAAGAAAAACCAAAACTATTAGATCCGCGGTTGGCAAATTATAACAATGATCATGTCTGCAACAACAACGCCTGTAGAAAGGGAGCGGCGCTCAAACATCATTTTTGCCGTATCCATCCAAGTACTAGGTTTTCACCTTCAATAATCAGCCTGAGCATATCTGGACAATAACTTCAACATGGAATTAATGTAAAGACTGACATTGCCCGGCATAAGCAGCTCGGGTTAGACCTAGGTTTTCACCCTGGAGCTCGAGACCGGGTGCTCAACTAGAATCACCATTGGCATTACTTATGTGTTGTCATCACCACTTTTCGCAATCCCAGGAGTTATACATGCGACCACCGCCGCTGCACAAAACCATCACTCTGCGTCAAGCTGTCATTCATAGTTTACAACTCATAATCGAAGCCAACCAAAGACCTTTCGGTTGCCACCGCAATCCGCTGCGAGGCCTTCGCCACAAACCGGAGTTTTCATCACAAAGACCAACATCGACTACGAAGCACATGACCATAGACTACCACCTCATTGGAGAGAGCTTTGTCTGAGCTTGTTGCCTAGGGGCCGACATGCCCAGAACTAAACACAAAAGGTAGATTAAAATTGCTGATGCGTGCCCACATGGAGCGCAGCCACGACTAGACCAGGAGCGTAGAGCCGCCAGATCGGCATTGTGCCTCCCGATCGAAGAAGTGTGCCAGCCGCGAACACATCCGCCATCGCGTCGCTACCTCACATATGTGCCATCCCTATAAGCCCCAGGTCGCGACACCGCCTCGCATCCATGTGACCATGTCACCACAAGAAGGCTGTTGCCGTGCGCCATGGCGATGCCCACGCGCATGTGAAGCCAGGACGTCCCACTAGGACAACCTACCCCATGTGAGGGACGAACAACGTACATACGCGACGGCGAAGAAGAAGAAACGATGGGTCGCGGCCGAGTTTCTCCGGCGCAAGGGTTCGAAGTTTCCGAGCAGCACGGGATCACTTCGCTCCAAACTGTCCAGGAAAGGGTAGCCCTCCCCCTTTTCTTGTTTCGTGGTCTTATCTCCTGCTCTTTCTCTTAAAACTTGACTCCTCAAATGACACGTGTGCATGTAACCCTTCTATTAAAACTTACTCACACTACAGTTGGACCCCACGCGGAACTCTCTTCCTCTTCTTCTTCCTTCACTAGTTCAGATTGGGTTATCACACACATTTAATAACTATAGGATACCCTGCGCATTGCTGCGGAATTGGTTGACAAAAAGTTGAGTTGACAACATGGAACCAAAATTAAAAATACATATGACTTGGTGTATATGATTATATATAGCGGAAAATATTTATTGAATAAGTACAATAACTGAATGTTAAACATTTTCTGAAGCAATGTTTCAATGTTCTGGTGGAGTTTTTCCCATGCATGATTGCATGTTCTGGTGTTCCTTATCGTATTCATAATTATACGATGAGATGACATGCTTGCATGTTGAAATAAATAAGTTAGTCGAAATAACTCTCTTAGCTATATAGGATACTTATTGCATATCCATACCTATACCTATATCTATAAATAGGTATTCTTAGTCCGTTTGCCATTTTATAGAAAACTCCCTAATGTTTTTGACGTTAAACCTGCAGTACATATCAAATGTTTTTTAAAATACTCATATCTTTTAAACCGTAACTCTAAATTTAACATGTATGATATGGAATTTGTTTAGAAAAATATGTAGAATCTGAATATAATATTATTTTACATGTTAACAATTTAAATATACTATCTAGGCTGTAATGTTAATCAACAATGCATTCCATCTTTTTTTTCATACCAGTACTCGTTCCTATTGGGGATGAACACCTCACAAATTCAGGATTGGCCATGAAATTGAAGATAATTAAGTTTGCTAGAGACACCTAATAAATAAGGACATGCATGAAAATAAAGTAAATAAGGACCCAATAAAGATGGAATGTCCGCTTTGAAAGAAATAAAAAATAAAATGCAGAGAAGATCCGATAAAGATGAGATGGTGCGCTATTCTCCTATGTATAAGAAGAAAAAAAGCAAAGAGAAGGCATCCATGATAAAAATAAAAAGTAAAGATAAGTTTGATAAGATAGTGATGAAACTGGGACCAACACCTATGACATGTATGGCAAAAAATAGTGATGAAATAGGGGCGAAATTACCTGCATCCATAGAAGACCATATAAAAATGTTCTTTTCCAAACAAAAAAAAATCTCTTTTTTATGATTAAAAAATTCATGTATCTTTTTAACAACCTTTTAACAACTCTTCATGTATTTAAGAAATATTCATGTGAAAAAAAAATGTTCAAGTGTTACTCTAAGTTGGTGATTCTTAAACTGAAAACCGCTATTGATGCACACATGTCTCCATAGTGTGCTAATGTGTCATCGTTTGTTTTTGTCGTTTATCTTTACTCGCCGGTAACAACAACCTATTTCAAACCTGACATGAATAAATGCATGATCACTTGCCTGTTTCTTTGTACGGATTAAATCTACATGCAAGCCATGTTGAAATAGAACACCTGTAGATAAACTGTGCTTTTATAAGTTAAGATCATTTTTATTTGGGCCGTAGCTACAAATTCTTAAATTATAGACATTTTTTTGTAAATTAAAAATGTCTGGTATTTTTTTCTCCCGTTGCAACGCACAGACCTTTTTATTAGTGGTGATTCAAACTACCACCTTCCGATGTTGTGCAATTGGCGCAGGGGAGGGGAGTGGGGGGACAAGGACCCACGTCAACGATAATTATCAGAAACAAAGCGTGTGCAATGTTTAAGGCATCGCGGACAATAGATTAAAAGGGCACAGGTGCGGATAGGGTACTATAGCATGCGTCTTCTATAAAGGAACGGCATAGTCTTTACAGTCACAGACAGGTGAGGTAAAGGGAATCGTTGGCGCCATGCGCCCGATCACACATGATTTTGTACATATAAATGTGTCCGTTTGTTTCGATCAACGTGCACGTGGTGTCGATACAAATCATCTGCGGCTCACGCAGATTGTGCATTCTGTGGCGCAGCATTCCCAAACTGCTTTCATGCCGGACAGAAACATCCTAAAAGAGGTAGTGGTCCTTCATGAAACGCTTCACGAAATTCACTCGAAAAAACTAGATGGAGTTGTTTTTAAGGTGGATTTCGAGAAAGCGTATGATAAAGTCAAATGATCTTTTCTTCAACAGGCCTTGCGTATGAAAGATTTTGATGAAGCCTGGCGACGCCAGGTCGAATCATTCACGCGAAAAGGGAGTGTTAGAATTAAAGTGAATGACGACATAGGTTATTATTTTCAGACACATAAGGGCCTGAGACAGGGGATCCAATGTCTCCTATTTTGTTCAACATTGTATTCGATATGTTGGCAATTCTGACAGGAAGGGCTAAGGAGGCTGGTAAGGTGGGTGGATTGGTGCCTCATCTAGTTGATGGAGGTGTGTTTATCCTAAAGTACCCCGATGATACGATCATCTTTACGAAGCATGACTTGGCAAAAGCGACAAATATGAAGCTGGTGTTATGCTTATTTGAACAATTGACCGGGTTAAAGATTAACTTTCAAAAAGCGAACTATTCTGTTTTGGAAGAGCCAATGAGGAACAAGAGGCTTATAGGCAATTGTTTGGATGCGAATTGGGGACTTTACCTTTTACGTATTTAGGTATACCAATTCACCATCGTAAGCTGACAAACAGAGAATGGAAGTGTATCGAGGAGCGCTTTGAAAAGAAACTGAGTTGCTGGAAGGGCAAGCTCATGTCATACGGATGCCGATTGATTCTGATAAATTCGGTTCTCACGAGTACACCTATGTTTCTCTTGTCTTTTTCGAAGTCCCAGTTGGAGTTAGGAGAAGACTGGACGTTTATCGATCCCGATTCTTCTGGCAGAGCGATGAACTATAAAAAGAAAGTACAGACTCGCCAAGTGGGATATTATCTGTCGACCGAAAGACCAAGGGGGACTTGGCATTGAGAATGTTGAGGTCAAGAGCAGATGTGTTCTCAGCAAGTGGATGTCGAAGCTATCTGTCGAGACTGATGCCACTTGGGCGCAGATCCTTCGTAACAAGTATCTTCACTCCAAAACTTTATCCCAGGTGACAGCGAGGCCGACTGACTCACCTTTTTGGAAAGGGCTTATGAGACTCAAATTAGTCTTTTTTAATAGGACAAAGTTCATTGTCGGCAATGATGCTACCACACGATTCTGGGAGGATACTTGGCTCGGAGAGACCCCCTTGCACTTCAATACCCGTCTTCGTATCGTATTGTTCAATGACGTGATGCTTTCGTTGCAACGGTACTTCAACCTGTTCCCCTTAATATTCAGTTCAGGACGACGCAAGCCGGTAATCGTTGGGAAGAGTGGTTTCATCTAGTGAGTAGACTAATGGAGGTTCAGCTGTCTCAACAACCCGATAAATTACGCTGGAAGCTTACTAGGTCTGGAGAGTTTACAGTTAAATCAATGTATCTTGATGTTATCAATTCAAGATCTAATCCTAGTTCCAAATATTTTTGGGCAGTCAAAGTTCCTTTAAAAATTAAAGTGTTTATGTGGTTTGTACATAAACAAGTCTTCTTAACCAAGGACAATTTGGCAAAGCGTAACTGGACATGACCTACTAGGTTTAATTTCTGTGATCGAGATGAAATCATCAAACACCTCTTTCTTGATTGCCCGTTGGCCAACGTTCTATGACGGACGGTCCACATTGCCTTTAATATTACTCCTCCGAGTTCTGTTAGCACGTTATTTGGAACGTGGCTTAACGGGATAGAGTCCGAAACCGTGAGACACATTCGCGTAGGAGTATGTGTTTTATTATGGGCAGTCTGGAACTGCAGAAATGATTTGGTTTTTAATAGAACAACAAATATTCATTTTTTGCAGGTTATCTTCCGAGCCACTGCGTTGATCTGTATGTGGTCGCTACTCACTCCGGCGGAAGCCAGGGAGGTTTGGTTACTGGATCTATCCGGTGGGAGATGGTAGCATGGGATATCTTCAACCGGTTTGGATGGCGGTCATGTAATAGGATAGGCAATTAGTTATGCCAACCGGTTGTGGCTTTTTTTGGCTAGTTATGTTTTTGGCCCTTAGGCCCTTTGTGAGCTTTCCCTTACTTTCGTTTGGAGACTTTAAGACCTTGTTGAACCTATTGCTTATTTATAAAGTTGGCCGTATGCATCATTCTGATGTAGAGGCCGGAGAGCCCCCCTTTTTGAAAAAAAAGAAAAAAAATCTGCATCCCGTCATGCCATCACATACGGCTTGCTTCTAGTTTAAGAGTGAGATGATGTTTAGCATCGGACACGATGGATTTGAAGCTCACATGTGAGATGAGGAGACAGTGCATTTTATTTGAAAAGGAGGAAAACCCCTGCCTTTGCATCTGGGCGATGCATGCAGCCACTTTATTAATTATTTACAGAAGACCTTATAAAGTAATACAGTAGTAAGACTGAAGCCACCGTCTAGGAAACATCTCCCGCTACTCCTATCTAGTTGAAGGGAAGCTGATAGTCTGGGCCTAATACCAAACAGACCTTGCAGCCAAGCCTAACATCTAAGACCTGAGGACCCAACGAAGCCACCTGCCGGGTGTGGGGCACCCACCGGTCCAGCGCACTCACAGAGGTGGCCGCCACCAACTGCCACAAATCCATCTTCAGAGCTATACTGACGCATCAATCTTGCCCGGTCTAGCTGCCGTTGACGCCACCACGATGCCAGACAACGCCTCCATCCTACGGTCGTCCATCAACACATGCCAACAATGAGACCTCGTTGCTCCATGCCGCTGGGACCCACCATTATCGACGTGTCAGATGCAACACCGCACCTCCTTCGCGAACACCACCTGCTGCCACTGGTCCCACCCCCTCCACCTGCAGCTCCTCTGTGCTCCCAACCGAGCCCCAAGTGAAAGGATCAAGAAGAGGGGTCTAGAGGGGGAGGGATTAGACCCTTAACAAGTAAAAGTGGCGGTTTTTAATTTCTACAAGTTAAGGTTGAGTTTAGCACATGTTAATAGGCCCACAATACATTTTACACAAGCATGACAAGAGTATAACCAGCGGAAAGAGTAAAGCATGCAAGTGCAAGAATGTAAATGGATGGGGTTGAAGTGTGCAAACGTAGTGGAGACGAGGAGGATTTTTGGCGTGGTTCCGATAGGTGGTGCTAGCGTAGGTCCACGTTGATGGAGACTTCAACCCACGAAGGGTAACGACTACGCAAATTCACGGAGGGCTCCACCCACGAAGGTGAAGGAAATATGCCCTAGAGGCAATAATAAAGTTGTTATTATATTTCCTTATATCATGATAAATGTTTATTATTCATGCTAGAATTGTATTAACCAGAAACTTGATACATGTGTGAATACATAGACAAAATAGAGTGTCCCTAGTATGCATCTACTTGACTAGCTGGTTAATCAAAGATTGTTAAGTTTCCTGACCATACACATGTGTTGTCATTTGATAAACGAGATCACATCATTAGAAGAATGATGTGATGGACAAGACCACCCGTTGGCTTAGCATAATGATCGTTAAGTTTTATTACTATTGCTTTCTTCATGACTTATACATATTCCTTTGACAATAAGATTCTGCAACTACCGAATACCGGAGGAAGACCTTGTGTGCTATCAAACGTCACAACATAACTGGGTGATTATAAAGATACCCTAAAGGTGTCTCCGAAGGTGTTTGTTAGGTTGGCATAGACAGAGATTAGGATTTGTCACTCTGAGTATCGGAGAGGTATCTCTGGGCCCTCTCGGTAATGCACATCATGATAAGCCTTGCAAGCAATGTGACTAATGAGTTAGTTGCGGGACGATGCATTACGGAACGAGTAAAGAGACTTGCAAGTAACGAGATTGAACTAGGTATGAGGATACCGATGATCGAATCTCGGGCAAGTAACATACCGATGACAAAGGGAATAACGTATGTTGTCATTGCGGTTTGACCGATAAAGACCTTCGTAGAATATGTAGGAACCAATATGAGCATCCAGGTTCCGCTGTTGGTTATTGACTAGAGATGTGTCTCGATCATGTCTACATAGTTCTCGAACCCATAGGGTCCGCACGCTTAACGTTCGATGATGATTTGTATTATGAGTTATGTGTTTTGGTGACCAAGGATTGTTTAGGGTCCTGGATGAGATCACGGACATGACGAGGAGTCTCGAAATAGTCAAGAGGTAAAGATTGATATATTGGACGATAGTATTCGTCCACTGGAATGGTTCTGGATCGTTTCGGGTATTTTTTGGAGTACCGGGAGGTTACCGGAACCCCCTGGGAAAGTAATGGGCCTCATGGGCCATAGGGGAGAGAGGAGGCAGCCCACAAGGGGTGGCCGCGCCCCCCATGGGAGTCCGAATTGGACAAGGGGAGGGGGCGGCGCCCCACTTTCCTTCTCCTCCTTCCTCTCCCTTCCCTCTTTCCCCCTCCATGAGAAGGAAGGGGGAAACCAACTAGGACTAGGAATCCTAGTCGGTTCCCCCCCCCCCCCGTGGCGTGCCCCTAGGGCCGGCGGCCTCCTCCCCTCCTCCTTTATATATGGGGGCAGGGGGCACCCCATAGCAGATAAATTGTTCTCTTAGCCGTGTGCGGTGCCCCATCCTGATTTACTCCTCCGGCCATAGCGCCGTAGTGCTTAGGCAAAGCCCTGCGTGGATCACATTACCATCACCGTCACCACGCCGTCGTGCTGACGGAACTCTCCCTCGACCGTCTGCTGGATCAAGAGTTCGAGGGACGTGTGACGCCCGGGTAATTACGCTACAGTAATCCCAGGTTAATGAGGACACGTCACCTCGGTTACTGCTAATAATCTCACGTCGGTTCGAAACTTTCAAATTCGAAATTTAAACATTGACGGCCATCAAAAGTTTTCAAACATCAAAACAAAATTGTTCGGTTAGTGCCAAATAATACATGGGTAATTATAGTAAAGAAAACACAAGTTTATAAAATACTTATATGCCCTAAGTTGAATTAAAACAGGTTATTGAAAAATAAAATAAAACAGTGGAGGGGGAAGACCCCCCCTGGCCCAGCCAGTCGGCCCCCTCCCCTTGGCCCATTCCCCCTTCCCCCCCCTGGGCCGGCCCACCGGCCCAGCCGCCACCCCACTTACCCCTCCCCACCCCACGGCTAACCCTAGCCGACCGCATTCCCCCCCCCCCACGCGCCCCCCTCGCCCCTCTCCTCCCGCTCCCGATCTGGATCGGGGCGGAGGAGGCCCCGACCGAACCACCCCGCCGCGCCACTCCCACCTCGCCGCCGACCCCCGCCGCCCACCGGCCCCGGACCTTCCTCCTCCTCCCGGCCGCTGAAGCCCCCCTCACCCCCTCCGTCGCCCCAGTGGCGAACCCACCTCCGCCTTGGCTCGGCCTCGCCCTCCCGTCGTGGCGCTTCCCGACCTCCTCCCCGGCGGTCGTGCCGCCCCTCACCGAGCCCGCCGCCTAGTCCCTGCCTCCCCCTGTGAGGCTCCCCTCTCTCCCCCCCTCCCCCGTCGACGAAGGCTCCGGCCGCCGCGCCGCACCGACGCCCCCCCCTCCGGTTCCTCTCCGGTTCCTATTCCGATCGACGCCGTGGCCCCGCCCGGCCCCGTCGCCGGCTCGGGCGCCCATGACTCTGCCGGCGCCCCCGTTCCCTCTTTCCCCCCTGCCGGATCCGCCGTGGCCCGACCGGCCCGGCCACCGCTGGCCCCTCTCCCTTCCTTCCCCCGTCGGCGTCCTCGCTGGCGCCATGGCGCTCCCGAACCTCGCCACCCCGATCGAGCCCCTCGTTCGGCCACGAACCTAACCCGGCCCGCTCGTCGCCCGACTAAGCCGGCGCCGCTGGCCCCGGCTGCGTCGTGGCCTCGGCCGCCGGCCCCGTGCCTCGGGCGCCCGATCCGCCTGGATCGATCCCGATCCGCCTGGTTCGTGCCCGATTCAAGGCGTCGCCGCGTCGCCCGCACCCACCTGCCCGATTTGGCCTCGGGCCACTGACGTGGGGCCCCACCCCCAAAAACACGTTTTTATTTAAAAACAGAATAAAAATGAAATAAAAATGAATTAAATTAATTACTAAATAATTAGTTAATTAATTAATTGAGTAATTAATTAAACTAATTAATTCTGGATTAGTTAAACCTAATCATTAGTTAAATTAATTGGGTAATTAATTAAACTAATTAATCTTGAGCTAATTAACACTAATTATTATTTAACTTAATTAACTAAGGTTAATTAAACTTTGCTTAGGCTAATTATTTTAATTAGTCATTAGTGAATGACATGCGGGACCCACATCGTGGTTGACTCGATCAACCACCTGTTGGTGATGACGTCGGCATGGCATCATCTTGATGTCATAAATGCATTTTCGAAATTAATTTATTAATTAATTAAATTCCAGAAATTATTAAAATCTTTTAAAAATCATATCTTTTAATCCGTATCCGGATTAAAATATTTTCAACATGAAAGTTGCTCAGAACGGCGAGACGAATCCGGATACGCAGTCCGTTCGTCCACCACACGTCTCTAACCTATCGAACACATAACTTTTCCTCCTCGGCTCCTGCCTGAAAACCCAAAACACCGGGATACTTTCCCGGATGTTTCTTAACCAGTACCCCCCCTCATACCACGTTAGGGCACGCCTAGCATCGCTTCTTGACATGTCATGCATCGATATGCATCTGTTTACTTGGTATTCATTGTTTCTTCCCCCTCTTCTCTCCGGTAGACTACGAGACCGACGCTGCTGCTGGCCAGTTCGACTACGGTGTTGACGACCCCTCTCTCTTGCCAGAGCAACCAGGCAAGCCCCCCCTTTGATCATCCCGATATCGCCCATTCCATTCTCTCATACTTGCATTAGATTTTGCTATGGGGATTGTTTGCACCTATTCTGATGCATAGCCTGCTTTTGTATCTGCTGTTGTACCTTACCGCTTATCCTAAACTGCTTAGTATAGGTTGGTTAGAGACCCATCGGTGACCCCCACCTTGTCCTTGTTGCCTCGCTTCATCATTGAAGACCCGATCAATGGGATCAAGACCAGGCCCCGACACCGCACATCACTTCCCTTAGTTGCTCGACACTACTAGGTTACTATCGAGTACCGAGGGTGAAACCTCTCAAAGACTTCCGATATTAACCTGTAGTATAGCTATCCGGTTGTGGTCATCGAGGGTGATTTCCTCTTTAACCACTTCCGATACTGACTGTCCGTGCAACCCTCAAGTGTGGACCTCGAGGGTGAATCCTCTTATGTTCACCTTGATGACTACATTGAGTGGAATTCAACGGGGTGATTCCTCGTGTTTTCCCTTGATGTTTGGACTCACGGTTACTTGGACTTTTACCATCGTTACTTGGAAAGACGGGTCGACCTCGAGGGTACCAGCGTGCTTAATTGCGAGTGATGTGGAGACGGGTTGACTGGAGGGTGCCCATGAGATAATTACGAGGCGTGGCGGGCATTCCTAGCCCTTGCCGCAAGTCCTCGAGACGGGCAACGGGTCACATCTTTCGTGAGTCTCTGCTTGTTACCGCTGCGTTCCTAATCCACTACGATTTGGATATTTGATCCGAGGGGCCTCTGGCCTGATAGCACTAACCATCACGTGGGCTAAGTATGGGCGTTCTGCGTCGTATACATCAGCCGAAGCTTATTAGACGTCAGCGACGGAGCGGCGCGCGCCGGGTTGGACTGGTAAGCTCCTGCCCTTTTGGGAAGGTAGCTAGGTCTGCTCACCGGCCGCCCTCGCAACGTGCAGGAGTTCCCGGGGAGATGGCCCATGACCCCTGGGGGCATAGGTTTAGTCCGTGGGCTGGCCTCTCTATTAAGCCTAGGTCGGGTTGCGGCGTATTGTTTGGCCGAGGCCGGGCATGACCGTGGAAAGTGTGTCCGGCCGGAGTTAAGCGAGCGTGGTGGGTAAGTTGGTGCACCCCTGCAGGGAAGAAAACATCTATCGATAGCCTGTCCTACGGTAACGGACACTTGGAGTTGTATCCCGATCGATACAACTAGAACTGGATACTTGAGATGAGACATGGATATGAGCAATGGATTGCGATAAGAATTGGATTGTGATGATAAGCTGGATAGTATGGCTCGGGATGCCTTTCTCGCAGGGAGTCGAGAAAGGATCTCGGCGAGGTTGGTAACACTACTGCTACTTTAAGTTATGCTACTCTACTCCCTCTTGTTTGCTGCAAGATGGTGGTTTCAAGAAGATGCTAGTCTTCGATAGGACTAGGCCTTCTCTATTCTCGCATTTCTGCAGCCAGTCCACATATACGGCCTTCCTTTGATAATGTTGCATATGTAGTGTAGCTCCTTGCTTGCGAGTACTTTGGATGAGTACTCACGGTTGCCTTGTTCCCCCTTTTCCCCCTACCTCTACTCGATTGCTGCAACCAGACGATGGAGCCCAGGAGCCAGACGCCACCGCCTATGACGACTACTACCCCGGAGGCGCCTACTACTACGTGCAGCCCACGGCGACGACTGTGGAGTGACCTAGGAGGATCCCAGGAGGCCTGCTCCTCTTCGATCTGTATCCCAGTTTGTGCTAGCCATCTTATGGCACCTTGTTTTAACTTATGTCTGTACTCAGATATTGTTGCTTCCGCTGACTTCGTCTATGATCGAGCACTTGTATTCGAGCCCTCGAGGCCCTGGCTTGTATTATGATGCTTGTATGACTTATTTTATTTGTAGAGTTGTGTTGTGACATCTTCCCGTGAGTCCCTGATCTTGATCGTACACATTTGCGTGCATGATTAGTGTACGATTAAATCGAGGGCGTCACAAGTTGGTATGTCGAGCCGATTACTGTAGGAATCCCTTCCACACTCCTTGGCGAAGTCGAGTCTAGACATTGCAAAACTTTTACTAACATGGCTGTGTGTCTTATGGGCACACGTCGCCATTGGGTGGAATTAGGATCTTTTACTCCTCGACCTTTACTCTGGGGTTCTGAACTCTCTTCTATTCGGGTTAAATGAATTTACTAAAAACAAAACTAACTTTAGGTTCTCGCAAGTACTTTCTCCCGGAGCCCTTCATTTCAGATGATCGATACGCTAATCGGAAGATTCGAAGATACTCTCGATGTTCTCTCGAGACTTTGTGCTCATCACTTTTGCTATTTCTGCCCACCGATAAACCCGTATGGATAACTACTTACACTTGCCATCCATACGATCATCCCCCATTGATCTTGTTATTACAAGATACCCCGAAGTTTTCTCTATTGTTCCGAGAATACTTTGTGCCTACTGCCTAGCAGTTCTTTGCCACATGAATACCCGTTCAAATAAATCCTCGCACTTGTCGAGTATCCGCTCAACCCCACTTGTTCATGTGTTTCACAAAAGTCTTCAAATTACTATTCGATCTTCGAAAATCCTCTGGAGCCTTTGGCTCTTGGAATTCTTGCTTGCTTGCATTATGGTTAATCCCATAAGTCTCGTAGTCATATTGACATTCCTTGTCATTATCATTTTGAGTCTGTTGACTCAATATGTTTGCGAATAACCGCAATCATCATTGATCCTTATAAATTACCTTTCTGGCTGAGCTGCCATTCTTTTAACTGGAATTGGTTCTCGACCAATCCAATTGCCGTTGATTGTACCCTAAGGCTATTCAACTTATCCCTCTCTAATCAGAGCATTGCTTCTGATCCCTTGATTTGGGAATCATAATTCCTTTACATTTGACAGTTGAGTTAGTCAGTTGTTTCTATAATTTGATCTCCTTGCATTCTTCTACCTCTAGTTGAGTACTGATGCTCACATCAGATCCCTAGTGGACCAACAGATCCTTTGTTGGATTTTATCTGACAACGCCCTTCATATACAATAACCTTGTGAGCCTTTCCTCTGATACATAATGCCTTTGGTAAATTGTATCCTCTGCTTTCCCAACCATGCTCTGCCTTCGAGCTTGAGTTAATTATTTCTAAAGATTCTGGTATATGATTCCAAGAAGCCCCTATGGGTTGGACATATGCCTTCACTAAACCGTGTGAACCCGAAAGTTTTCACGAATCATACTCTTCTGGTGCTTCGCCAGATGAAATTTTCAACATTGCAACTTCATTGAACGTGAGAAGTGAATGAAAGGTTGTGCATTGGAGAAGTGGGAGACGACCTTGAACTTGTGCTCATGCCCATGGACACGATGTATATCTTATCATTAAAGCTTCTCTTAAATGAATTATTCCTTCGGTATAAGTTCATCTTATATCTAGGATCTGGCCTTTTGCAATCGTGGTTCCGACCATGATTGCTCTTCTTGATCTCATTTCTCGGACAAGTTAAAACAATTGTCTTCTATGGATCAATACACCAGTCCAACCTTTACTTTGATCTTGTGTCGAGTATTACCCCCTGGTATCTCGAGATTAACATGGAACGGCATAACTTCTCATGAGTTCTTCCTCAAGTACTACTTCCCACTGATTCCAATTTTTCGCGGGCACTGAGTTGTTGAACACTCAAAGACCCCGATAACTGAACCGAGTCCGCTCTACGGTTCAACAACTCTTCAGTAAGCTTCTATAAGTACGAGTTTGTACCCGATCACGCCATTCCTGGCCTATTTGGCTATATCGTTGTCGTGATGATTTTATCTGTACTACCCGTTCCTTCTTCACGGAGCACAATTTTCGACGAGGAACTGACCTTACGTCGATCCTCATCGACATATCATTTCGCCTTGAACAACAAGCTTGGTTTCGAGTTTGTGTCGTACCTTGGTTCTAATAACCTTTCACTTCATCATTACTTTGACTTGATGTCGTCGCTGTTTGATTACATCTGCATGAAATCTCTCGACAAATGTGTCGTGATCATCATCAACCTTATGGGCTCTTCCGGGATATCAACCGGATTCATGATGAGAAATACCATCCTTGCCCTCGATGGTTTGTGTTGTCATCGACCACTTTATTGCCTTCCGCTCAACACAAACTTGTTCGTGTTTTGTGTTATACCTTAAGATGCTTGCTATCCAGCTTTTGTTCGTCCTTACCTTGGAGTATTACCATCCTTTATGTCAAGAATGTCGTGAGAATTTCACCACCTCTTAAGAATTCTTGATATCATAATACTTCTTGCCATCTTCGTTCATTCCTTGGCCCCCGTATTGTTTCCAACCGGAATACCGACAATTGAGCTATGACGTGTGAATTCAAAACTTCTAGCAAGCCTCTTGCTTTGAAGTGAAATTCTTAGACTATTGATTATTGAATCACCATTCCAACGTTAGTCGTGCAACCCGGCCCATATTTCGGGCGCACCTTTCAACCAGTGTTTACTTGTGTATGTTTTCCTCGAGCATACTTCCTTATATCATTTGATCTGACAAATGTTATCTCCTTGTTCACTTAATTGCGGAAATCCATCTTTTGGGAATCTCGGTAAATTGTCGTTGAGTTCACGGACACCTCCTTGCCCTCTCCTTGGGTTAATGATGGACTCTTGTTAACGGTAATCACTTCATAGTTCCTTTCCCCGAGAATCTTACATTGTCATCTTGCCAATTTGCGTTGCACCTTGTCTTCTCGTATCCTAAGTCCGAGGTATCCCGACACCAATCGGATCTGAATCTCGGTCGATATGATGGTTGGGACAACTTTCCAAGAGTTATGACGTTGATCCTTTGTTGACGCAGTAACATGATGTCATGCCTAGCACCCCCACTCCCCCCAGCTGGAGGACCTATCATTATAGATTCCTTTTCAGCAGGGTTATTCTTTCATCCATGAGGGAATTGTAATACTGTTTCTACAAGTTATTCTGATGGATCCTTCGTGATTCCAAAGTCCGATCTTCACACAAGACCATGCCAATGCTATCTCGAAGCATGTCTGTGATACTCTGGTTTTCAACAAGAACATTGAGCCCAATGCTAAATGTTTCTTGCTCAATTATCCAAACACCGTTGTATGGGTAATGTCATGAAATTTCTCTCCCCTTACCTAAAGGGTTCTCTACATTATCTCCTGTCGTGGATATCTTGCTCTGCTTGTCCTTGGGAAGGATATACCCTTGAATTATGTGTTTAAACATATTTTCCTTTCCATTGTTCTGTTTAATCTGATGATCATATTTTCCATCCATTGGTTTGTTTAAACCTTTTCTATGATCTACCTGAGATAAGCAGTAATAATCCACTGCTTGTGCAAGCACCTCGTGTTACAACACTGCCAGTAAGACCCTGTTACTATTGTTGGTGACATTTCGGTAACCACCGATGGACGAGAACCTTGCCTATTGGTCCGCCTCGTTCAACGAAAGGTGAAAATGGTTCTCTTCGTCCCTCGCCCTTGGTACCTATGATGTTGCCGACATGACCCTCGGACTCTCCTCTGACATGCCTTGCTTACATGATCGTGCAAGATGTCACCAACCTTTCTACTTTTAACCACATGGTGGGCCCATAACCCACAGTTTCACAGGATCGAAACCTGACTCTCCTGTACACCCCTGTTGCCGAAGTTATTCCTCACGCTTGACTTCGTATGTAATTCACGGGCCACCGTCATAGTGATCTATCCTGGTATCAGACGCGATACTTACTCTCGCTACTCCGAACCCCCCTTCTCACCCGCTTGGAGCCTATTATGGTACCTTCGTACCTTACTCTCGAGGTTATTCAAATGTTCAACTCGAGAGATAATTTTATACTAATTCATGGGTTAGCCCCCGACTGTTCCCTTAAAAGCTTTATGTCGTAGTGAGCTGCCCCTTATCTTTCGTAAGTACGATGGAGTTCACGAAGAAATGGTGACAAGTTTATCTTGATGCATCGGAATAAAGGATTGAAGACATCGACGAAAGGAACTAACTTTTTCGAGAAGATCCGTTAGATTATCGTAACGGACCTTTCCCCTTGCTCCCTCTTAAATCTCGGACGAGATTTCTTGTAGTGGAGGAGATTTGTGGCCTTGGGTAATTACGCTACAGTAATCCCAGGTTAATGAGGACACGCCACCTCGATTCTTGCTAATAATCTCACGTCGGTTGAAACTTTCAAATTCGAAATTTAAACATTGACGGCCATCAAAAGTTTTCAAACTTCAAAACAAAATTGTTCGGTTAGTGCCAAATAATACATGGGTAATTATAGTAAAGAAAACACAAGTTTATAAAATACTTATATGCCCTAAGTTGAATTAAAACAGGTTATTGAAAAATAAAATAAAAGCAGTGGAGGGAAGACCCTGCCCAGCCAGTCGGCCCCCTCCCTTGGCCCATTCCCCTTCCCCCACAGGCCGCCCACCGCCCAGCCGCCACCCCACTTACCCCTCCCCACCCCACGGCTAACCCTAGCCGAACGCATTCCCCCCCCCCCACGCCTCGCCTCTCCTCCCGCTCCCGATCTGGATCGGGCGGAGGAGGCCCCACCTAACCACCTCCGCGCCACTCCCACCTCGCCGCCGACCCCGCCGCCCACCGCGGCCCCGGACCTTCCTCCTCCTCCGGCCTTGCTGAAGCCCCCCTCACCTCCCGTCGCCCCAGTGAACCACCACCCGCCAGCAGCTCGGCCTCACCCTCCCCGTCGCCGGGCGCTTCCCCGACCTCCTCCCCGACGGTCGTCGTCGCCCCACACCGAGCCCGCCGCCTAGTCCCTGCCTCCCCCTGTGAGGCTCCCCTCTCTCCCCCCCTCCCCCGTCGACGAAGGCTCCGGCCGCCCGCCACAGACCGACGCCCTCCGGTTCCTCTCGGTTCCTATTCGATCGACGCGTGGCCCGCCTGCCCTGTCCCGGCTCGGCGCCAGCTGCGCCCCCGTTCCCTCTTTCCCCCTGCGGATCCGGCCGCGTGGCCCCGACCGGCCCAGCCACCGCCTGGCCCCTCTCCCTTCCTTCCCCGTCGGTGTCCTCATGGCGCCCAAGGCGCTCGAACCTCGCCACCCCGACCGAGCCTCGTTCGACCTGAACCTAACCCCGGCCCGCTCGTCGCCCGACTAGCCAGCGCCGCTTCATGCCACGGCTGGCGTCGTGGCCTCGGCGCGCCGGCCCCGTGCCTCGGCGCCCCGATCCGCCCTGGATCGATCCCGATCCGCATACAGTTGCGTGCCCGATTCGGGCGTCGCCCGCGTCGCCCGCACCACACGGGATTTGGCCTCGGGCCACTGACGTGGGGCCCCACCCCCAAAAACACGTTTTATTTAAAAACAGAATAAAAATGAAATAAAAATGAATTAAATTAATTACTAAATAATTAGTTAATTAATTAATTGAGTAATTAATTAAACTAATTAATTCTGGATTAGTTAAACCTAATCATTAGTTAAATTAATTGGGTAATTAATTAAACTAATTAATACTGAGCTAATTAACACTAATTATTATTTAACTTAATTAACTAAGGTTAATTAAACTTTGCTTAGGCTAATTATTTTAATTAGTCATTAGTGAATGACATGCGGGACCCACCTGTCAGGGTTGACTCAGTCAACCCTGTTGGCTGATGACGTCAGCATGGCATCATGCTGATGTCATAAATGCATTTTCGAAATTAATTTATTAATTAATTAAATTCCAAAAATTATTAAAATCTTTTAAAAATCATATCTTTTAATCCGTATCCGGATTAAAATATTTTCAACATGAAAGTTGCTCAGAACGGCGAGACGAATCCGGATACGCAATTCCGGTTAAATCCACCACACGTCTCTAACCTATCGAACTGTAACTTTTCCCTCCGGCTCCTCTGCCCGAAAACCCTAAACACCGGGAATACTTTCCCGGATGTTTCCCCCCTAACCAGTACCCCCCTCATACCACGTTAGGGCACGCCTAGCATCGCTTCTTGACATGTCATGCATCGATATGCATCTGTTTACTTTGTATTCATTGTTTCTCCCCCCTCTTCTCTTGGTGAACTACTGAGACCGGCGCTGCTTTGGCCGGTTCGACTACGGTGTTGTGACCCCTCTCTCTTGCCGAGCAACCAGGCAAGCCCCCCCTTTGAGCATCCCGATATCGCCCATTCCATTCTCTCATACTTGCATTAGATTTTTACTCACATTCTTTGCACCTATTACGATGCATAGCCTGCTTTTGTATCTGCTGTTGTACCTTACCTGCTTATCCTAAACTGCTTAGTATAGGTTGGTTAGAGACCCATCAGTGACCCCCACCTTGTCCTTGTTGCCCCTGCTTCATCATTGAAGACCCGATCAACGGGATCGAAGACCAGGCCCCGACACCGCACATCACTTTCCCCTTAGTTGCTCGACACTACTGGGTTACTATCGAGTACCGAGGGTGAAACCTCTACACTTCCGATATTAACCCTGTAGTATAGCTATCCGGTTGTGGTCATCGAGGGTGATTTCCTCTTTAACCACTTCCGATACGACTGTCGTGCAACCCTCAAGTGTGGACCTCGAGGGTGAATCCTCTTATGTTCACCTTGATGACTACATTGAGTGGAATTCAACGGGGTGATTCCTCGTGTTTTCCCTTGATGTTTGGACTCACGGTTACTTGGACTTTTACCATGTTACTTGGAAAGGCGAATTGACCACGAGGGTACCAGCAGCGTGCTTAATTGCAGTGATGTGGAGACGGGTTGACTGGAGGGTGCCCGCGAGATAATTACGAGGCGTGGCCGGGCATTCCTAGCCCTTGCCGCAAGTCCTCGAGGCAGGCAACGGGTCACATCTTTCGTGAGTCTCGCTTGTTACCGCGTTCCTAATCCGATACGATTTGGATATTTGATCCGAGGGGCCTCTGGCCTGATAGCACTAACCATCACGTGGGCTAAGTATGGGCGTTCTGCGTCGTATACATCAGCCGAAGCTTATTAGACGTCAGCGACGGAGCGGCGCGCGCCGAGTTGGACTGGTAAGCTCCTGCCCTTTTGGGAAGGTAGCTAGGTCTGCTCACCGGCCGCCCTACTTAGCGTCTTGAGAGTTCGGGAGATGGCCCATGACCCACAGGGGCATAGGTTTAGTCCGGCGGGCTGGCCTCTCTATTAAGCCTAGGTCGGGTTGCGGCGTATTGTTTGGCCGAGGCCGGGCATGACCCTGGAAAGTGTGTCCGGCCGGAGTTAAGCGAGCGTGGTGGGTAAGTTGGTGCACCCCTGCAAGGAAGAAAACATCTATCGATAGCCTGTCCTACGGTAACGGACACTTGGAGTTGTATCCCGATCGATACAACTAGAACTGGATACTTGAGATGAGACATGGATATGAGCAATGGATTGCGATAAGAATTGGATTGTGATGATAACTGGATAGTATGGCTCTGGGATGCCTTTCGCAGGGAGTCGAGAAAGGATCTCTGGCCGAGGTTGGTAACACTACTGCTACTTTAAGTTATGCTACTCTACTCCCTCTTGTTTGCTGCAAGATGGTGGTTTCAAGAAGATGCTAGTCTTCGATAGGACTAGGCCTTCTCTCTATTCTGGCATTTCTGCAGCCCAGTCCACATATACGGCCTTCCTTTGATAATGTTGCATATGTAGTGTAGCTCCTTGCTTGCGAGTACTTTGGATGAGTACTCACGGTTGCCTTGTTCCCCCTTTTCCCCCTACCTCTACTCGATTGCTGCAACCAGACGATGGAGCCCAGGAGCCAGACGCCACCGCCTATGACGACTACTACCCCGGAGGCGCCTACTACTACGCAGCCAGCCCGACGACGCACTGTGGAGTGACCTAGGAGGATCCCGAGGCAGGAGGCCTGCTCCTCTTCGATCTGTATCCCAGTTTGTGCTAGCCATCTTATGGCACCTTGTTTAACTTATGTCTGTACTCAGATATTGTTGCTTCCGCTGACTCGTCTATGATCGAGCACTTGTATTCGAGCCCTCGAGGCCCCTGGTTTGTATTATGATGCTTGTATGACTTATTTTATTTGTAGAGTTGTGTTGTGATATCTTCCCGTGAGTCCTTGATCTTGATCGTACACATTTGCGTGCATGATTAGTGTACGATTGAATCGAGGGCGTCCACAGACGCCATCGAGCTGAATGTGTGCAGAACTCGGAGGTGTCGTGCGTTCGGTGCTTGATCGGTTGGATCGCCAAGACGTTCGACTACATCAACTGCGTTAAGCTAACGCTTCGCTTTTGGTCTATGAGGGTACATGGACACACTCTCCCTCTGTCGTTGCAATGCATCTCCTAGATAGATCTGGCGTGACCGTAGGATTTTTTTAAATTGCATGGTATGTTCACCAACAGTGGCATCCGAGCCAGGTTTATGCGTAGATGATATGCACGAGAAGAACACAAAGAGTTGTGGGCGGTCATAGTGATACTTCTTACCACCAACGTATTATTTTGATTCGGTGGTATTGTTGGATGAAGTGGCCCAGACCAACCGTATATGACCACGTTCATGAGACCGGTTCCACCGACAAACATGCAACTTGTTTTGCGTAATGGTGGCTGGCGGGTGTCTGTTTCTCCAAGTTTAGTTGAATCGAATTTGACTACGGCCGATCCTTGTTGAAGGTTAAAATAGCACACTTGACGAAAAATCGTTGTGGTTTTGATGCGTAGGTAAGAACTGTTCTTACTAGAAGCCCATGTAAAACTTGCAACAACAAAGTAGAGGACGTCTAACTTGTTTTTGCAGGGCATGTTGTGATGTGATATGGTCAAGACGTGATGTGATATACGTTATTGTATGAGATGATCATGTTTTGTAGAAGTTATCGGCAACTGGCAGGAGCCTTATGGTTATCGCTTTATTGTATGAAATGCAATCCTCATGTAATTGCTTTACTTTATCACTCTGCGGTAACAATAGTTGTAGAAGCAATAGTTGGCAAGACGACAATGACGCTACAATGGAGATCAAGGTGTCAAGCCAGTGACGATGGAGATCATGACGGTGCTTTGCAGATGGAGATCAAAGGCACAAGATGATGATGGCCATATCATGTCACATATTTTGATTGCATGTGATGTTTATCTTTTATGCATCTTATTTTGCTTAGTATGGCGGTAGCATTATAAGATGATCCCTCACTATATTTTAAGGTATTAGTGTTCTCCCTGAGTATGCACCGTTATGACGGTTAAATGCGTGTCGAGACACCATGTGATGATCGGGTGTGATAAGCTATACGTTCACATACAATAGGTGCAAGACAGTTTTGCATGTGCGGAATACTCGGGTTAAACTTGACGAGCCTAGCATGTACAGACATGGCCTCGGCACACTGAGACCAAAAGGTCAAACGTGAATCATATAGTAGATATGATCAACATAGAGATGTTCACCATTGAAAACTACTCCATCTCACGTGATGATCAGACATGGTTTAGTTAATATGGATCACGTGATCATTTAGATGACTCGAGGGATGTCTATCTAAATGGGAGTTCTTTAGTAATATGATTAACTGAACTTAATTTATCATGAACTTAGTCCTGGTAGTTTTTGCATATCTATGTTGTAGATCAATGGCCCGTGCTACCATTCCCTTGAATTTTAATGTGTTCCTAGAGAAAGCTAAGTTGGAAGATGATGGTAGCAACTACACAGACTGGGTCCGTAACTTGAGGATTATCCTCATTGCCGCACAAAATAATTACGTCCTTGAAGCACCGCTAGGTGCAAGGCCTACTGCAGGAGCAACTCTGGACGTTATGAATGTCTGGCAAGCTAAATCTGATGACTACTCGACAGTTCAGTGTGCCATGCTTTACGGCTTAGAATCATGACTTCAAAGACATTTTGAACGTCATAGAGCATATGAGATGTTCCAGGAGTTGAATTTAATATTTCAAGCATATGCCCGAGTTGAGAGATATGAAGGCTCCAACAAGTTCTAAAGCTACAAGATGGAGGAGAACAGTTCTGTCAATGAACACATACTCAGAATGTCTGGGTACCATAACCACTTGACTCAGCTGGGAGTTAATCTTCCGGATGATAGTGTCATTGACAGAGTTCTTCAATCACTGCGACAAAGCTATAAAGGCACTACTGCAGGATGGTCCAAACGCGACACTAGCTACGATCAGAGACCCTTCGAGAAACTATGTGCGATGCCATAATCACAAACGGTCCTCTATGAAAACCGTCATAAATGTGTAAAATGTTTGCGATGACGGATGCATCAAACACGGTTCAGGTTTTAGTTGTGTGTGCGATGAAGGGCATACGGTTCAGTTCAATGAACTGTTTGCGATGAGGAGGAACAAAAGAAACGGGCAGCCAGATGGAGGCGTGTGTGATACACAGCATACGGTTCACTCGGATGAACTATTTGTGATTAGGCAACACAATGGAAACAGTTCAAATGAACAAGATGTGTGTGATACGCGGCAAACATGTCCGTAATCTGAAATATGTGCGAAGACCAATAATAACACAGACGATTGCTGCTAATAAGCCGTGTGAATTGCTCTGTCTACAGTAGAATAACATGTATATATATAGATCATTCGCACACACATCAATAAACAATTGTATGCATTCAAAAGTAGGAGAAGCGATCCTCTAGTCATCTACTTCTTGTGATGCTCCAGCCACTGCTATGTGGCTTGATCCCTCGTCTGGGTCAGGAAGAAGACAGTTCCTCATGTCAACGAACCGCCTATACATCTTGTAGCTTGTGTACACGTCCATGGCCGCGTACTTGACATGTTGTTCATCCCGTCTCTTATGCCACACACTGTGCCAGGCATTGAACCGTCTCCGTCGTATCTAATTTTCCAAACACTTTTGCCCTTGTTTTGGACTCTAACTTGTATGATTTGAATGGAACTAACCCGGACTGACGCTGTTTTCAGCAGAATTTCCATGATGTTGTTTTATGTGCAGAAAATAAAAGTTCTCGGAATGACCTGAAACTCCACGGAATATCTTAGAATAAATAATAAAAAATCCTCGCCAAAGATGAAGACCAGGGGGCCCACACCCTGTCCACGAGGGTGGGCGCGCCCCCCCTCCTGGGCGCGCCCCCTACCTCGTGGGCCCCCTGGACACCTTCCGACGCCAACTCCAACTCTATATATTGGCTTTCGGGGAGAAAAAAATCAAAGAGAAGAAATCATCGCGTTTTACGATACGGAGCCGCCGCCAAGCCCTAATCTCTCACGGGAGGGCTGATCTGGAGTCCGTTCAGGGCTCCGGAGAGGGGGATTCGTTGCCGTCGTTATCATCAACCATCCTCCATCACCAATTTCATGATGCTCACCGCGTGCGTGAGTAATTCCATCATAGGCTTGCTGGACGGTGATGGGTTAGATGAGATTTATCATGTAATCGAGTTAGTTTTGTTAGGGTTTGATCCCTAGTATCCACTATGTTCTGAGATTGATGTTGCTATGACTTTGCTATGCTTAATGCTTGTCACTAGGGCCCGAGTGCCATGATTTCAGATCTGAACCTATTATGTTTTCATGAATATATGTGAGTTCTTGATCCTATCTTGCAAGTCTATAGTCACCTATTATGTGTTATGATCCGACAACCCCGAAGTGACAATAATCGGGATACTTCTTGGTGATGACCATAGTTTGAGGAGTTCATGTATTCACTATGTGCTAATGCTTTGTTTCGGTTCTCTATTAAAAGGAGGCCTTAATATCCCTTAGTTTCCAATAGGACCCGCTGCCACGGGAGGGTAGGACAAAATATGTCATGCAAGTTCTTTTCCGTATAACGTATGACTATATTCGGAATACATGCCTACATTACATTGATGAATTGGAGCTAGTTCTATGTCACCCTGTGTTATGACTGTTACATGACGAACCGCATCCGGCATAATTATCCATCACTGATTCGGTGCCTACGAGCTTTCCATATACTGTTCTCGCTTATTTACTTTTCCGTTGTTACTGTTACAATCACTACAAAAATACCAAAAACATTACTTTTGCTGTCTTTACTTTTGTTACCATTACCACCACTATCATATTACTTTGCTACTAAACACTTTGCTGCAGATACTAAGTTTCAGGTGTGGTTGAATTGACAACTCAGCTGCTAATACTTGAGAATATTCTTTGGCTCCCCTTGTGTCGAATCAATAAATTTGGGTTGAATACTCTACCCTCGAAAACTGTTGCGATCCCCTATACTTGTGGGTTATCAAGACCTTTTTCTGGCGCTGTTGCCGGGGAGCATAGCTCTATTCTTTGAGTCACTTGGGATTTATATCTGCTGGACACTATGAAGAACTTGAAAGATGCTAAGACAAAAATTTATCCCTCAACTACGAGGGGAGGTAAGGAACTGCCATCTAGCTCTGCACTTGATTCCCCTTCTGTTATGAGTAAGGTTGCGACACCTAAACGTGCTTCTGCTATTCGTTCTGATATGTCGCATGTTATTGATGATGCCACTTCTGCTATGCATGATACTTATGATGAAACTACTTCTATGCTTGATACTACTGTGCCCGTTGGTGAATTTCTTGATGACCAAATTGCTAGGTCTGGAGAGAAAGAAACTATTGAAACTGATTATGTTGATGAAAGTGATGATGAATATATGCCTGCTATTCCTGAGGGTTATCTTTTTGATATGGAATCTTCTGCAACTATTTTTGCTTGTAAAGATAGATATGAACTTAAGAAGCTGCTAGTTAAATGGAGTAAAGAATCTCTTAGAGACAGAATGAAAACTGACCCTGCTTTTGCTACTTCACCTATTTGTGTTCCCGATAAGGATTATGATTTTTCTGTTGATCCAGATATAATTACTTTGGTCGAATCTGATCCTTTTTATGGCTATGAATCTGAAACTGTTGTGGCACATCTTACTAAGTTAAATGATATAGCCGCCCTGTTTACTAATGATGAGAGATCGCGCTACTTTTATATACTCAAAATATTTCCGTTCTCGTTAAAGGGTGATGCTAAGATATGGTTTAATTCTCTTAATCCTGGTTGTGTGCGTAGTCCCCAGGATATGATTTATTACTTCTCTGCTAAATATTTCCCTGCTCATAAGAAACAAGCTGCTTTGAGGGAAATATACAACTTCATGCAAATTAAAGAAGAGAGTCTCCCACAAGCTTGGGGGAGGCTTCTCAAGTTACTTAATGCTTTGCTGATCATCCTCTTAAGAAACCTGAAATACTTGATATCTTTTATAATGGACTAACCGATGCTTCCAGAGATTACCTGGATAGTTGTGCTGGTTCTCTTTTGAGGGAAAGAACACCGGATGAAGCTGAAATTCTATTGAATAATATGTTGACAAATGAAAACTATTGGGCACCTCCTGAGCCAGCCCCTAAGCCAGCTCCTGCCCCAATTACTGAGCCTATTCCCAAACCAACTCCGAAGAAGAGAGGTGTTTTATTTCTCAGTCCTGAAGATATGCAAGAGGCAAATAAATCTATGAAAGAAAAAGGTATTAAAGCTGAAGATGTTAAGAATTTACCTCCCATTGAAGAAATACATGGTCTTAATTTACACTTTGTTGAAGAAGTATATGATCTCAATTCTTTATTCAATGAAGAACCTCCTGATCCCGATATCCCGGCCACGGTAGTAAAGGTAAATTCTCTCTATAGATATGATAAAGCTGAAGTCCCTCCTACTAAAATTGCTAGTCGATTGCTTGGATGAGTTTGATAACTTTATGTTTAAGCAAGACGACTTTAATGCTTATTTTGGTAGACAATTAAAACAAGATGCTTATATGATTAAACGCTTGGGTGATTATATGGCTAATATTAGAGGCGAACTTAAACTTGTTGGCAAACATGCTTCTATGGTTACCACTCAAGTAGAACAAGTAATTAAAGCTCAGAAAGAAGTGCTTGATGAAATGAATAGTAAGAAAAATGATTATGCTGTTAGAGTGGCTACTAGAACTGGTAGAATGACTCAGGAACCTTTGTATCCTGAAGGCCACCCTAAGAGAATCAAGCAAGATTCTCAGAGAAATAATATTGATATACCTAGTTCTTCTAAAAGGAACAAAAAGAAAAATGATAGGACTTTGCAAACTTCTAGTGAACCTATTGCTAAACCACATGAGAATCCAAATGATATCTCTATGTCTAATGCTGAAACGCAGCGATGCAGTAATGAACATGAACCTAGTGAAAATGTTAATGATGATGCTCAACCTAGTAATGATAATGATGTAGAGTTGAACCTGCTGTTGATCTTGATAACCCACAATCAAAGAATCAACGTTATGATAAAAGAGACTTCGTTGCTAGGAAACATGGTAAAGAAAGAGAACCATGGGTTTAGAAACCCATGCCTTTTCCTCCCAAACCATCTAAGAAAAAGGATGATGAGGATTTAGAGCGCTTTGCTGAAATGATTAGACCTATCTTTTTGCGTATGTGATTGACTGATATGCTCAAAATGAATCCTTATGCTAAATATATGAAAGATATTGTTACAAATAAGAGAAAGATACCGGAAGCTGAAATTTCCACGATGCTTGCTAATTATACTTTTAAGGGTGGAATACCAAAGAAACTTGGAGATCCAGGAGTACCTACTATACCATGCTCCATTAAGATAAATTATGTTAAAACCTCTTTATGTGATCTCGGAGCCGGTGTTAGTGTTATGCCTCTCTCTTTATATCGTAGACTTGACTTGAATAAGTTGACACCTACTGAAATATCTTTGCAGATGGTTGATAAATCAACTGCTATACCTGTCGGTATTTGTGAGGATGTGCCTATTGTGGTTGCAAACGTTACTATTTTAACGGACTTTCTTATTCTTGATATTCCCGAGGATGATAGTATGTCTATTATTCTTGGAAGACCTTTCCTTAACACTGCAGGGGCTGTTATTGATTGCAACAAAAGCAATGTCACTTTTCATGTTAATGGTAATGAGCACACAGTACACTTTCCGAGGAAACAACCTCAAGTTCATAGTATCAACTCTATTGGAAAAATTCCATCGATTATATTTGGAGGTTTTGAATTTCTTCTCCCTACTGTCAAGAAGAAATATGATATACTTATTATTGGGGATGTCCATATCCCGTTGAGGTAACATAGTGTTATTCGAAATTTCTCCGGTTCCATGTTAATCGGAATGAGTTTGTTAACAAGACTTGATCAACCTTGTTAGTGGATTCCTTTTGATGAGCATAAGATGGATGAAACTAGAAGCACAACCTTCTATACCATCTTTATATTTTCTATTGTTTAGTAGAAATAAAGTAAAAATAGTATTTTCTGTCTGTTTCCTGATTTATCCGTGCAATATAAAATACAACGAAAATAAAAGTCCTCAGAATGCCATGCCAATTTAATATGATTTTTTGGGAATATTTGAGGATTTATAGTGCAAAAATCACCGCGGGGGGAGCTGCCACCTGGCCACGAGGGTGGAGGGCGCGCCCCCCTGCCTCGTGGGCCCACGGTGGCCCTCCTCCTCTTATCCCTGCACCCATCTTCTTCCTCTGCCTCACACAAACCCGAAAAACCAACTCAAGCACGAGTTCCAGCCACATTTGCTGTGATTTTCGATCTCCTTGCTCAAAGCACCTCTCGCAAAACTGCTTGGGGAGATTGTTCCTTGGTATGTGACTCCTCCATTGGCCCAATTAGTTTTTGTTCTAGTGCTTTATTCTTTGCAACTTTGTGCTGCATAGGTGACCATGTTCTTGAGCTTGCATGTCAAATTTATATGGTTCCAAGTAGTTCTAATGCTTAATATAGGCTCTAGGCAGTTGTAGGAGTAGTTGCTATCAATTTGTTTGAGGAACTGGGACAGTGGGAGAGGCTCCCACTGTCATATATATTAATAATTATAGCACATTTACAAGGAGTAGTTACATCATGTACATGTCTCCCCCCATCTCACTTTGGAGTGAGGATAGAAAAGATCTAAAAGAGTACAATTAATCAGAGGGTAGGGAGTCTAAAAGCAAGAAGATGAACTCCTTCTTGTTGTCTTTAACCCTATAGTGGAGAAGACTAAACTCTTCTTTGAATCAGCTAGCCGAGAGTGGTAAGAGGGGCTAATATTTCTGAAAAGTTTGTTGTTCCTTTCCTTCCAAATGCTCCAGGATGCTTGAAGGATGATTTCCATGAACAAAGGCCTGCCCCAAATAATTTTAGCTTGCTCTAGCCAGGACAATCTTGTGGCCTGATCTCCAGGGTCTATCCCAAAGGATGACCAGCAGTTTCTGCTAAATGGGCATGTTAGGATCAAGTGATCAATGTCTTCTTCTTTTTGGCCGCATAGTAAGCAGTTCAGGTTTGTACCAATGTTATAGTGTCTTCTCTTCAACATATTTCTGGTGTTTAATCTGTCGGACAACATAAGGCATCCAAAGACCTTGAGTTTAGCAGAGACTTTTGATTTCCATAGCCAGTGGTAAGTCTTATGGGCCTTCATATCCCTGAAGCAGAATTTGTAGTATTTGCTTGCAGAGAAATCAGTTCCTTTCCAAGGGTAAGACCATATATCTTTTGCATTTTGGTTGTTATCCAAAGTAATGTGGGCTACCAATCCTTGCATATCTTGAACTTCCTGCAATGCTTGTGAAGATAGTGGCAGAAAGAATGCTTGTTCCAAGATGTTATGGTTAGGAAGTCTTGGACTGAGTAATCTTCATTTCTGACATAAGAAAATGCTCTAGGATGTGTATCAGAAAGAACTTCATCCAACCACAGATCTTTCCACATGAGAACATTGTTTCCACAGTTCACTGTAGCTTTGGAGATTCCTCTAAAAATAGGAGTAAGCTTGAGAATGTCTCTCCACCAGAATGATCCACATGGATCTGAGGCGTGTGGTATTTTGTTGGTATAGTATGTGGACCAGATCAATTCTACCCAAGGTAGGTCCAGACGGTTGTAAAACTTGCGTAAATATTTTAGAAGGAGAGCATCACTTTGCAGTTTAAGGTTAATGATTCCAAGCCCTCCACTCTGCTTTGGTCTGCAAACTCTGTCCCAGGCCGCCAGAGAGTTGCATTTTTCACCCTGTTCTGTCTTCTTTGTCCATAGACATTTCCTTCTAAGTTTGTCTAGGAGCTCAAGGATTTTTGGAGGAAATCTTAGCGTGCAGAGTGCAAAAATAACAAGTGAGGTGATGACCGTGTTTAGTAAGGAGAGTTTGGATCCATAGGACATCAGAGATAATGTAGAAGTGAGTCTTCTTTCCATATTGCAGACAATAGGCATTAGGTCCTGGACCGAAGGTTTTGAAGAACCAAGTGGTAATCCAAGGTATGTGAATGGCATGTTTCCAATTGTACATCCAAAGATTTCCGCAAGATCTTTACTTAGGGCATCACCACAGTTGATTGGAATCAAAGTTGATTTATGAAAGTTAATTTTGAGGCCAATGGAAGTTGCATAGTCAGTGAGAATGTTTTTCATTTTATGAGCTTGATCATGGCGGTGCATGATGATAATAGTGTCATCCGCGTATTGGATGACAGGGTAATCAATTTGGTTTTTCCTGGGGAAAGGCAAATGAAGTAGACCATGTCTGAAGGCATCATTAATGGCTGCTTGCAAGAGATCAGCCGCAAGCACAAAAATTAGGGGAGAAAGTGGATCACCCTGTCGAACCCCACTTTTGCAAATAAATTGTCTGCCCGGAATTCCATTCAGAAGGACAGAGGATTTACCAGAAGAGAACAGTGACTTGATCCATAAAAGCCATTTGTCATTGAATCCCATGTGCTTCATTATTTCCAGCATTGCATCATGCTCAATGGTGTCAAATGCTTTAGCAAAATCCAGTTTAAGGAGCACAATCTTCTTTTTGGAGTTTTGGCACTGGTGTATGTACTCAAATGCCCAAGCAAGACAATCCTGGATTGCTCTTCCTTTGATGAATCCATATTGATTCCTATGTATAATTTTCAGAATGAGCTTTTGCAGACGATTAGCAAGCAACTTTGTGATCACTTTGAGGCAGCAGTTAAGTAAAGTGATAGGTCTAAAGTCATTAACTGTAGCCGGGGAGGCAATTTTAGGGATCAAGGTGATGTATCCTTTATTGATGCTTTCAAGGTTTAAGGTTCCAGCATGGAATTGATCACATAATTTGTAGAAGTCTTCCTTAATGATATTCCAACATGACTTAAGAAATATTCCTGTGAAGCCATCTGGGCCTGGAGCTCTGTCTGCTAGCATTTCTTTAATGACATTGTCAATTTCCTCTCTAGAGAAATGAACTATTAATTGGTCTAGGTCATTCCTCTTTTTTATATTGTTTGCAAGGTTAAACTTCATTTGATATTCTCCTGAGGTTCCCAATCTCTGTTTGAAACTTTGGTAAATTAATGCTTCTTTCCCAATATGATCTTCAATTGTGGTGCCATTGTCTAGTTGAAGAGAGGCAATATTGTTCCTTCTATACCTCTCAGATGCCATGGCCTTGAAAAACTTTGGGCCCTCATCACCAAATTTTGCCCATCTGATAGTACATCTCTTTCTCCGATATTGTTTTTGATACTCCAATAACCTGAGTAAATGATTTTTGAGAATTCTTCTGAAGTTACACTCTTGGATTGTGAGATTTCTTTTGTTTTCTAGAGAGTCCAGGTCAGCCAGTGCAGAATTAGAGTTAGCAATAGCCGAAGCTAGCTTTGAAATTTTTTTACTCCATTTTTTGAGCGCATATCTAAGAGTTTTCAGTTTCCTGGCAATTATTGTGGCATAGTTATCTGAAGGTACATGTTTGTTCCAGGAGGCAGCTACTAAGTCTATAAAACCAGGATGTTGGATCCAATAAGACTCAAACCTGAAAAGGTTGCTTCTAGGTATGTTTGTTTCAATGGATATGACACATGGTATGTGGTCTGAAACTGGTTTAGAGAAAGGTTTTACAATGGTGTTGGGGTATGTATTAGTCCAGCTAGTTGAGGTGAAGAACCAATCCAATTGTTTAAGTAATGGATCTTCCTGCATGTTACTCCAGGTAAAAGTCCTGCCTTTGAGAGGGAGTTCAATCAGACCCTGTGTTCGAATGAAATCGTTGAAAGTAATCATATCATTAATGTTTCCACCAGGTTTGTTTCGGTTAGCTGGGCTACGGATGTAGTTGAAATCCCCAACAAGGAGCCAGTCCTCATTAGGGGGAATATTAAGATTAAGTAACCAGCTTGTATAGTCAATCCTGGAGTCACCTTGACAGGGGCCATATATATTAACCAGGGTCCACATTTGGGCAGATTGGGTGGATTGAAATTTAGTAACAAGAGCAAATTCCTCCTCAATTAACACCGTGCCAGTAAAGATAGCACTATTCCATAAGGTTAAAATACCACCAGAGGCCCCTCTCGAAGGGATGAAAGCAAATTTGTCAAAGTGTTTAGGGCAACAAGATTTAATATAGGAGTTATCAAAAGCAGTTTTCTTGGTTTCTTGTAAACAAATAACCGAGCAACCACTAGTAGCAATAGCATTGGATAAAGCCAAAAGCTTGGGGTCTGAGTTCATGCCCCGGATGTTCCAACATAACACATTCCAGTTCGATAAAATAGACATAAACGATAGGAAATAAAGCTGTAACTAGGCTGAAGTGGAAGAAGAGCCAGCCCTCGTATCTGCCATAAGCAGATCTTCAGTAACTTCTTCAGGTGGGACAACACACTGCTGTACAGAGATATTATGAATTTTCTCAATTGTCATGGGAGGTGGGATTTCACCATCTTTAGGCTGATCGTCAGTGATCTGAGTGATGACTACAGCAGACATAGCATTGGGAATGAATCTGGGTTTTACCTTGGAAGTCTTGGTCCTGCTATCAGTAAGAGCAGGCACCTTGAAACCATCATATTTATTGGAACGAGCACTTCTATGCACACTGGTCATAGAGAGAGGAACTTTATTCTTGCCACGTTTGTTGTGAGCACCCACCCTTGAAGATCCAGCCTGAAATTCAGTGATTGCCACCTGTATATCTTCCTGGACTGTAGTAGTTTCAGAGAATTCCACAGCCTGAGAGTCAGCAATAATACCCACAGCCTGATTGACATCAGTAAGATCCTGCACCTCCTCAGAAGCCATGGACCAAACATTGACAGCAGTGGTGACTGAACCATCTACCTCACCCTAAGCAATGCAGGAGGAAACCTGAACAGAACCATTAGATTCAGTAAGTGACAGGGTGATATCCAGCTTGGTTGGTCTCATTCCATAGCCATGGGCCCAAGGGCCAATAGTGGCAAGAGAGGGCATGATGGAGCTTGAGAGGAAGTTAGTGATGGGCACATATGACAGTGGCTCAACAATTAGCAAACCATTCAAGAACTCATTGTCAGCATTGAACTGAATGTTCATGCCAGCATTAGTGACAGAGATATTGATCTGAATCCTTGGCGTCTGTACCTCAGTTGTAGGGGCCATCATCTCATTATTCAGCACAGGAGGAGCCATAACATTAGAAGCAGAATAAAGAGATCCATTCCTCTGGAGAACCTGCAGAACAGAGGCTGGTACTAGCACCAAAGCATCAGAGTCAGAGCTTGTAGTGGAACTGCTGAGTGAGATTGAGTCATTCCAAGCTGCAAAAGGGTTGTCTTGCAGATTGTTAGCTGGAACAATTCCATCCTGAACTTGCAGACCCTCATTGGCTAGCCACTCTTGGTAGTTATAAAGAACAGGTGGAGCAGGAGGAGGAGGTGCAGGCCATTCTCCCCATTGGGGGTGGATCTCAATATCCTCCTGAGCTGCAACATTTTCACCCACATCGTCTTCAACATTGTTTCCAGCACCCTGTTGAGCCATCCAGTTATTAAGCTGCATCTGATAGAGTTGCTCAGCATTGAGGCCATCGCTATAAAGAGGGTGTGGGATACCATCTGCAGGAGATGGGTCTTCACCAGCCGGATGAACTTCAGGCAGATGGGCATTCCAATCTGAGCTGCGCAACATCGTAACACAAACTGTCCAGCAATGGCGATTGCCTCCAAGTTGGCGGATAACCAAGCTCTTTGGCACCAACCTAGATGAATGATTTTAACACGAAGGAGAAGTAGCTTTCTGTCTCCTCTTTGGTCGTGCCAGTGCGTCAGACTACCAAAACCATCAACAGAACTATGCAGATAATGGTAGGTTTGGTAATCTTGTGGAAAGCCAATGTAAAGAAGCCACACATCTGGTCCATAAGTAGTGAGCCACATATTAAGTGCCTCATCATGCGGAACAAAAGAAACTACAGTGTTCATATCCCCTTCTTCCTCAGCATCAAGCTCAAAAGTAGTACCCACAACATTATCACGCATCAGAGGACTAGGGAAACCGTATATAGCAATGCCTAGTGGATGATCATCATTTTCAGTCGGAGCAAAGTTGGATTCATGCAGTAGACCGGTTACTTGCCTTAGAGCCGCCTTGTGGTGGAACGGAACGTGATGGTTTACCTCGGCAATGGCGAGGAAGTCGTGGTTGAAAGGAGGCACCGGATGCACCGCCATGTCGCTACGAACAATCCGATCGGCCGGCCCGAGCTCGATGGTCATCCCCCTCGGGATGTAGGGGACAACGTTGACAGGAAAGTTTGCCATTGTTGCCGGCGGAGAAGCTCTCGGGGCAGGCAAAGCAGGGGAAGTGGAATGCGGAATGGTAGCGGGGATTGCCTTAGGCTTCCATATTAGTCCTTGCGCCTCTCTCCCCCTCCAACAAGATTGTTCCAGGTGTCCAAATCTGCCGCAAATGCTGCATCGGATGGTTGTAAATTCCTCTGTTTTTTTAGTGTGGTCAGGGAAGGTAATCAATGAGCGTTGGCAAGTGGATATCTGCTTCTGATGTGACTTTGGGTTGATAACACGGGGTGCGTCAGCTTGTTTTGCTAGTGGTGCACGCTTAGGAATACCATCTTGGTCATTATTTTTTCCCAAAAATGCATCGTCTTGAGAAGGAATCGCCGTGGATATTCCGATGGGTTGCCACCAAAGATAGGTACAATCAGCCTTACCACAGTTGTTAGGTAAGTGTCCTAAGAGGTGGCAATGTTGGAAAAATAATTTGGAAGGGCAGAAATCCGCGGAATGACCGAGAGAAGAGCAAATAATGCAAGAGAAACCTTGATGTAGATTATTTGAACTGTTCACAGGAGGCCGCCGGGCAGGGTTAAGTTCCAAATGTCTTAGCTGGTTCGGCTGAGTGTCGACAGCCTGGATGGAACAATTTGGCCCAAGATGGCCAGTTGGTTGCAACGTGAGCACATTTTGACTTTATTGAGAATAAAATCCACAGATGGAACCGAGTCCAAGGCCCAAACTTTAGCAATATGCGAATCATCATGTCCCGCCTGCCGAAAATCCATAATGTGTAGGAGAATAAATGTTGGAATGGATCAATTTTATTGAAGTTGGTTCACTTTTGTTTGAAGTTACTAAAAATTTCAGAAATTTTTCAGAGGAAACAATATGTTTAGGAAGATGTTCCAAGGTGGTTCTTCAAGGAAGCAAGGTCCCAGGCTTGCAATGCGTGATGCTGACGAGGAATCACCAAGAGACGCTCTTGTGAGGCCCTGCGAATGGCCTTCGGAAAATTTTATGGATCAAGCGGGAATCAAAGAAGAATTTAACGCATATTTGCGTAATGCCGGTCTTGAGGACTTTGAGGCTGACAAATGCCCCCAGTATCATGATCTCACAAGTTCATTTGTGAGGAGGTTTGAGTTTTCATCTTCGCGTAATTCTCCTTCAGTCATGTTTGACCTTTATGACAAATCTTATACCATGGACTTAGAGGATTTCACTTTTGCTTGCAAGCTTCCATCTTGGGGTAGTGTCAGTGATCCCCCTAAATCTGAATATAGAGACTTTCTTGCTAGAATAACTGTGGGGGAATCTAGAGATATAACACAAGCCACTGTAGGGAGCATTCACTTTCCTGCTATACATTATTTTGCTCTCTTCATAGGTAGATGCATAAATGCTAAGGATGAAGCATGTCACATGTGTGCCCCTGATCTCAGCATTCTCAGAAGTGCTGTGTTAGGAGACCAATCTTATCATATGGGAGCCATTGTAGCTCGTAGGCTGCATCATAATAGACATAACAGAGATTTCTTTGGAGGAATTTATGCAACCCGCTTAGCTAATTTTCTGGAGATAGACATTCGAGAGGGTGATATGGAGTTACTCCCTACTTATATAGATTTTTATTCTATGGTTTCCCACCAGTTTGTTGAGAGGACTGAACCACCTCTCCAGTATCGACTAATCTTTAACAAACGACATGTTGTCCATATTCGTCTTCCTGCTCCTGCCTTCTTTGATTCTCAGACAAAAGGAAGATATATTATTACCAGAGAGGAGGCATATGAGTACGAGAGAGAAGGCGGAGGCGGCTCGGCACGCCGCTCCAGCTCGAAGCGATAGCCGCATCGCATGATATGACCCCAGCTACACCTACGGGTATCCACCAGGCTATCCCTGGCAATAGACCAACTTAGGCCAAAAGCCTAAGCTTGGGGGAGTACGTATTTCTCACCGACATTACATTTATGTTCACATACACTCATTGCTAGATGTCGGTGCTCATACTCTTTCACTATAATATCCATGCTAGTTTATTTTCTTTTTCCTCCTTTCTTCTTGTGTGTTTAATTAACCTTAAGAAAAACCAAAGAAATAGTAGTAGTTTATTTTTCCTGCTGTAGTAATAATTAAAAAGAAAACCCAAAAATATTTCCCGTTCTTCTTTTGCTTGTTGGGAGCTTTCCCGTGTAAATAGTTTTTATTTCTTTTCTTTTCTTTGGGGGTCAGTAGGAGAAGACCGTGATTAAATTGTTGAAGTGGCTCTTATATGCATCATTGTTGATTTAACCAAGAGCCCATATTGCTTTGTCTTCTCCTGTTTATTGAATGCTCGTAGATTCTAGCTTAGTAAAATGCACGTGCACTCTTATTATTATTCACATCATTTGGTCGTGCAAGTGAAAGGCAATTATGATGATATATGATGGACTGTCTGAGATGGGAAAAGCTGGTATGAACTCGACCTCTTTTGTTTTTGTAAATATGATGAGTTCATCGTTCTTGATTCAGCTTAGTATGAATAAACATTTTTGCAATGACAATTAGAGATCATAGTTGCTCGTGCCATGCTTGATTAGCTATGAGTTATAATGGTTTAACTTGCGTGCCAACATGCTATTAAAATGGTTGTGATGTGGTATGATGGGGTGGTATCCTCCTTTGAATGATTTAAGTGACTTGACTTGGCACATGTTCAGACATGTGGTTGAAACAAATCAACATAGCCTTCAAGATATTTATGTTCATGGTGGATTATATCCTACTCATGCTTGTATTCAATGTTTATTAATTTTAATGCATGTTCATGACTGTTGTCGCTCTCTAGTTGGTCGCTTCCCAGTCTTTTGCTAGCCTTCACTTGTACTAAGCGGGAATACTGCTTGTGCATCCAATCCCTTAAACCCCAAAGTTATTCCATATGAGTCCACTATACCTTCCTATATGCGGTATCTACCTGCCGTTCCAAGTAAATTCGTATGTGCCAAACTCTAAACCTTCAAATAAACATTCTGTTTTGCATGCTCGAATAGCTCATATATCAACTAGGGCTGCCCTTATCTTCCGTGTTAGGCGGGTTATTCTCAAGAGGAGTGGACTCCGCTCCTCACTCACGAGAAAATGGCTGGTCACCGGGATGCCCAGTCCCATACTTTATGCAAACTAAATCAAAATAATTGCAAATAAAACTCCCCTTGGGACCCGTTGAATGTTGGAGGCACTCGTTGTTTCGAGCAAGCCATGGATTGATGCTTGTGGAGGAGGGGGAGTATAAACTTTACCGTTCTGTTTGGGAACCGCCTATAATTTGTTTAGCATGGAAGATATTGTCATCTCTTAGTTGTTATGTTGACAATGAAAGTATGCCGCTCAAAATATAATTTATCTCTATTTCAAAACCGAGCTCTGGCACCTCTACAAATCCCTGCTTCCCTCTGTGAAGGGCCTATCTATTTACTTTTATGTTGAGTCATCACCTGTCGCGACCAGACCCGAATGGATCTAGCGCTCTGTACTCAGTGTCATCCCTGGATCGATGTCTTGACCACGACAAGATTTCAAGGATTTATAGCGGTAGCAATCACACACTTATTACATCGTTGTCCACAAGGGAACTTAATACAATAATATGGCTTAAGGCCATCTAATAATAACAGCGGAAGGCTTGGAAAAACGAGTGAGTCCATCAACTCCAGCGGCATCACTGAGTATAGAACCACAACCTAACATCTTACTCGTCGTCTGAAAAGTCTGCAACATGAAAAGTTGCAGCCCGAAAACGGGTCAGCACATGGAATATGCTGGCAATGTAACACGTAAAGAGCAATGAATGAATAAGCCTATACTACATGCATATATGGCTGGTGGTAAGGCTCTACGGTTACATTTTTGCGAAAAGCCAATTTTTCCCTACATCAAAGGAATAATTTTATTTAACTATCATGGTGGTTGTTAAACATTGAAGATGGTTGACAGCATCCTCAATCCCAATTAAAAAGTACTCATTAAAAACCCAATAACTTTATTATTAGAAGTAACATGTTGAGATTCACATGATATTCAAGTACTAGATACTCAAGATGTCCATGACCGGGGACACGGCTAATCATGATTAGTTTATACACTCTGCAGAGGTTTAGCACTTTTCCCCACAAGACTCGATCGCCTCCGCTTGGTTCTCGCACTACATGGTGTTTGAGAAAGCGGATGACCGAGACATAGTCTTTCAGAAGCGCTAGCACCTTACATGTGGGTAGACCGTACCAACCTACATCCCCTACATCAGCTAGCCTACCCGTAAGAGTTCGCACAACTTAGTCAACTACGCTAGAGCCCATAATTGGCTTGTGGCTGCACACGGAAGTTTCCAGTTTGAATAATCTTATGATCCCTTAGAGCACAGGTGGCGGTCCGAAGAAATACAGCAAATCCTCGATAGAAACCAGTGCCTCAATCCACCCAGATGTGTGTTTAGGTTGCCACCTTAGATAAACCATTAATTAACAATCTCACATCTGTCATGGATATTCACTCACCCAATCCACGTCTACTAGCATAGCATGGCATAATAAGCAAACGTAGAAGTAACTCCCAAGGTTTCATAAGTAAAACAGTAATAGGTACTACCTCAATCTACTTCCCATCCCACAATTTAATTAGATCCTAAACATGCAAGTGTTTGAGGGTTTGATCTAATGCATAAAACTGGGTAGTAGAAAAGGTATGATCAAAGTGTTACTTGCCTTCTTGATGATCCATGAGTCCTAGAGATTCGAAATAACAAGCGGCGCACTCGGGTGATCTAACGCAGACAAACAACAAGCATACAATAAGTACTCATCTAATGCACAGGTAAATCTCGAATAAAAGATCTAACCAGATAGTTCAACTTAAGAACCCTGGTGGCAAAAGAATCGAGTCAAATAAAGCATCGAAAGTCGGAACTCGAGAGAGAACGACTCGGTTTAGCAATCTGAAATTAGGTCAAAATTTCACAGTAGCAAAACTCTGTGAAAATAGGTTAGTCGGAACGGCGGTTTCGTTACGAAACTCCAGGCGCTTGAATCACCTGATTCCGATAAACCAGCAAGAAATAAAACAGTTTTAAAAATCAGATCTGAAATCAAATCAGAAAATAACGGATTAATTCCGATTAAAAAGAAAAACGACGAACGAGTTAAAAAGTGAACGTTCGTTAACAGAACGAATCTAACGAACGCGTTCATTGAAACGAACGGTTCGGTGAACGTTCGTTAAATAAGAAAACCGAAAAAAAAATAAAACAAATCTAGGTTTTTTTTAAAAGAAAACCGAACTTTGAAAAAAAAAACCGGATCGGGTTTTCGAGAGAAAACCGGATCGGATCGGATCGGTTTGGGCGGCGGCGGGGCTACCTCCGGTGGCTCTCCGCTGGGCTCCCGGCTCAAGCGGGGCGGTGGGTGGCGGCGGGTCGGGAGGCGACGAGGGCGGCGAGGGGGCTCCGGGCGACGGCGGCGGCGTCCTCGACGGCGGCGGCTCGGCTTGGGGGCGGGCGGGCGATGTGAGAGAGAGAGGGGTCCGTGGGGTTATAAAGGGGGCTCCGGTTGCTTGGGGGAGGCGGCGAGGTCGGCGTGTCCGTCCGGACTCGGGCGGCGGCGGCGGCGGCGGGACGCCCTGCCAAGCGCGCGAGGGAGAGGAGGGAGGTGGGCTGGGCGCCGGGCACTGGGCACAGCTGGTGGGCCGGGCCGGGCCTCGGCCTGTGGGGGCGATTTTTTAAATTAAAACAAAACAAATAAAATAAATATCAAATGAACTCCAAATTAATTAAAACAAATTTTCTCCGACTCCTAAAAATGAGTCGAACAAAATGAACTTTAAAAACAATATACATGCATAAAATTTTTAAAATGCTCATTTTTGCCTAAGCAAAATAAATCTTCCAAAACCAAATTTGGTTTATTTATAATATCTTCATTTTTCCTAATTGCTTGGGAAAGTCATATTATTCCCTCTCGAAATATTTTTATAGGAAAAATGTTATGAAGATAATTTAAATAAATCCAATGATCCTATTTTCAAGATTTGGAAAATCCCAAATATGAAAATAATGAAACTTCCAACTCTCTCCGAGGGTCCTTGAGTTGCGTGAAATTTCTAGGATCGGAGAAATGCGAGAAAAATATGATATGCATGATGATCTAATGTATAACATTCCAAATTGAAAATTTGGGATGTTACAAACCTACCCCCTTAAGATGAATCTAGCCCTCGAGATTCGGGTTAACTAGAAAATAGGTGAGGTGGTCCTTGAGCAAAACTTCCTCTCTTTCCCAGGTGGCTTCATCCTCGGTGTGGTGGCTCCAATCGAACTTTGCAAAACTTGATAACCTTGCTGCGGGTAACTTTCTGCTTTGGCATAATCGAGAATCTTAACTGGTTTTCCTCATATGTCAAGTCATCCTTCAACTGAATTGCTTCCAATGGTACTGTGTCTCTTAACGGTACCTCTGCTATCTCGGGTGAAATTTCTTCAATCGAGAAACATGGAATACATCATGAACTCCGACAGTCCTTCCGTAATTCCAACTTATACGCAACTTCTCCCATGCGTTGCAAAATCTTATACGGTCCAACGAAGCAGGGGTGCTAACTTTCCTTTAACTCCAAAGCGCTTAACTCCTCGAAGCGGGGATACTCTGAGATATACTCTGTCTCCAACTTCATACTCAATCGCTTTGCGCTTTGAATCGGCATAGCTCTTTTGTCTGGACTGGGCTATCTTGAGCCTGTCTCGAATCAACTTAACTTTCTGTTCAGACTCCTTAATCAAATCTGGTCCAAACAACTGACGATCTCCGGTTTAGTCCCATAACAATGGTGTCCTGCACCTTCTTCCATACAAAGCTTCGAAAGGTGCCATCTTCAAACTGGTTTGGTAACTGTTGTTGTAGGAGAATTCTGCATACGGCAAATTATCATCCCAGCTAGATCCATAATCTAGGGCACAAGCTCTTAGCATGTCCTCCAAAATCTGATTGACTCTCTCGGTCTGCCCATCGGTCTGTGGGTGGAAAGCTGTATCAATTCCAATCTAGTTCCCAATGTTTCGTGCAACTGGTTCCAAAATTTGAAGTAAACTGGGTTCCTCTTCGATACAATGCTTCTCGGAACTCCGTGTAAGCATACAATTCTGGTCATGTATATCTTTGCCAACTTAGCACTCGCTATAGGTAGTCTTGATCGGAATGAAATGGGCTACCTTGGTCAAACGGTCGACTATGACCCAAATCGAGTCATATCCTGAGCGAGTCTTTGGCAATCTGTGATAAAATCCATGCCTAGTTTATCCCACTTCCATTCGGTATCGGCAATGGTTGTAACAATCCTGGCCGCTTCGATGTTACGCCTTTACTTTTCGACATACGTCACAAACTGCTACATACTCCGCAATATCCTTCTTCATTCCGGTCCACCGTAAAGTATTCTTCAAATCCAAATACATCTTGGTATTTCCTGGGTGAATCGAATAGGGTGAATCATGGGCTTCTTGTAAAATCAACTTCCTGATCTACGGGTCATTGGGCACATAAACACGGTCTTCAAACCATAAGGTATCGTGCTCGTCCTCACGAAATCCTTTAGCTTTTCCTTTGCTCATTTTCTCCTTTATAGAGGCAACTTCCTTATCGCCTTACGGGCCTCTCTGATTTTGTCCATTAGTGTCATTGAATCTCCAATGCTGCTACATAGCCTCTCGGAACTATTTCCAAACATAGCTCTCGAAGGTCCTCGGCTAACTCATTGGGTATTCCTCCCATCATTAGGGTATTGACGTGGCTCTTACGGCTCAATAAATGCCTCGACATTAGCCTTCCCGGGTGATAATGCAATCTCATGTCATAATCCTTGATAAGCTCTAACCATCTCCTTTGTCTGAGATTCAATTCATACGTGTGAAGATGTACTTCAAACTCTTGTGATCCGTATATACTTCACAATGATTTCCAATGAGAAAATGTCTCCACGTCTTCAAGGCATGCACAACGGCTGCTAACTCCAAATCATGAGTGGCATAATTCAACTCATGAGGCTTAAGTTGTCGTGAAGCATACGAAACAACTCTTCCTTCCTGCATAAGCACTGCTCCAAGTCCTCGTCGTGAAGCGTCGCAATACACCTCATAATCCTTATTTTGATCTGGCAGTATAAAAACTGGTGAGGTAACCAATATTTTCTTCAACTCCTGAAAACTTGCCTCACATTCCTCAGTCCATATGAATTTATTTTCCTTCTTCAACAATTCTGTCATAGGCTTAGCAATCCTTGAGAAATTCTCAATGAGTCTTGGTAGTATCCTGCGAGTCCAAGGAAACTCCGAATCTCTCCAACGGTCGTTGGTGCTTCCCATTTGGTTCTGGTCTCAACTTTCGTGGGGTCAATCGCTATCCCTTCTCCGGAAATAACATGTCCGAGAAATCCAACTTCCTTTAACCAAAACTCACATTTGCTGAATTTGGCATACAACCGGTGTTCCCTCGGTTTCTCCAAAACCAATCGCAAATGTTCCTTGTGTTCCTCTTCATTCTTCGAGAAAATCAAAATGTCATCAATGAACACCACGACGAACTTATCCAAAAACTCCATAAACACTTTGTTCATCAGGTTCATGAAATAGGCTGGTGCGTTAGTCAGTCCAAATGACATAACGGTATACTCGTATAGTCCATATCTCGTGGTAAATGCTGTCTTGGGTATGTCCTGCTCCCGAATCTTCAATCGATGGTACCACGATACAAGTCGATCTTGGAAAACACCTTGGCTCCTTGCAAGCGATCAAACAGATCATTTATCATAGGTAGTGGGTACTTGTTCTTGATTGTTACTTCATTCAATCCACGATAATCAACAACCATTCTCAAAGATCCATCCTTCTTCTCCACTAGCAAAACGGGTGATCCCCAAGGTGAAGAGCTTGGGCGTATAAAACCTTTATCCAAAAGTTCCTTAATCTGCTTCTTGATTTCCGCCAAATCTTGTGCTGGCATCCTATACGGTCGCTTCGATATAGGGCCTGTTCCTGGCAACAGCTCGATCAAAAACTCAATGTCTCTATCCGTGGCATTCACGGCAATTCTTCCGAAATACATCAGGAAAATCCTTCACCACTGGTACTTCTTCCTGTACCACTCGATAAGAAATTAACTTGTGCTCTCCTCGGCTCGTGCCGTGATAATGTAATCCTTCTTCCTCCAGGTGTGGTGAGCAAAATTGACTTTGTGGTACAATCTATGTTTCCTCCATACTTTGATAACCAATCCATTCCTAATATCACATCCAATCCTTGGGATTCCAGAACTATTAGGTCCGAGGGGAAAACATAGGGTCCAATCCTTAATGGCAGTCTATCACAACATTTACTACCCATCTAATCATCACCCGGTGACGGTACTAGCATGGTAGACCTAAGGGCTTGGGTTGTTAACTAGTAATTATCCACAAATCCCCTTGATATGTATGAATGCGATGCACCGATGTCGAAAAGAACAACCGCAGATAAATGACTTAACCAAAAACTTACCGATTCTTGCATCGGGCTGATCTTCAACCTCCTCCACTTCAATGTGGTTCACCTGTCCTCTATTGAAAGGGTTGGGCTTCTTTCCGAGCTTCCATTGCCATTTCCATTCGGCCTTACGGACAGTCATTTGCATAGTGCCCATCTTGCGGCACTTAAAACAAATAATATGACTCAGGTCTACTTTGGATGGTGTTGGCCGGGTTGGTGCGATTACATCTGCTGCTTCCTCCATTCCGTTCCCATTCTTGGTGCTGTTATGGTTATGCGAATTTCCTCCTCCGTGGGTATGCTGAAACTGAATTCTGATTTAGGGGTATAACGAGGTTTCTGCTGAGCTCGAGTTATACTTCCCTTGTCCATACTTCCGCTATGCGGTTCTCAATTCTTGCTGCTTTCCTTCAATCATGAGGGCTCGGTCTACTAACTCCTGGTAGTTATTGAAAGTTGCTACCATCAACGGCATCTTGAACTCATCATTCAGTCCTTCTAGAAACTTCTCCTGCTTAGGCATCCGTAGCAACGTCATCCGGGGCATAACGTGCTAATTTACTAAAGTCATCCACGTCTTGCCAACAGTCCTTCCTCCTTGGCGTAAGTTGCGAAACTCACGCTTCTTCATGGCCATAGCTCCTGTGAAACATGGGCGGTCTGAAAAGCTTGCTGAAATTGATCCCATGTGGCCGGTGTCTCTGAGGTAAGTGGCTGTGAAATTCTCCCACCATCTTTGCTTCGGGTCCTTCAAGCGATGATCGCCGCAAACTTCACTCTTTCTCCATCCGTGCATCCTGCGTTGGTCAGCTCCTTCCTATCTTGCGGAGCCAGTCATACTGCTACAATTGGCTCGGTGCTCTTGGAATACACCGCGGGTTTTAGTCTAAGGAAGCGAGTCGGATGATCCATGGTGGTGGTGGTGGCGGTGGGTTGTTGTTGTTGTTGTTGTTGCCTGGTTACGCACCAATGTTTGAATCAGGTATTCTGCTTCTTGAATCAATTGGGTGATCTCTGGCGGAAAACAAATCCGGGGTCGCGTCTCGGAGGCATCTGATGGGTTTAGAAAAGATGAGAATTTAGAATAGAATGAGGTCTAAGGGGAATCACTACCCAAATGCACATGAGCAAATGCACACAAAATCACTTCATTCAATCAAACAAGGGCTTACAACGATCTAACTATCGCAAAAGTGCGTGTACTAGAATGTTTACATGGAGGAAATACTACTAATATGTGGGGACTTCTACTAATTTGAACCGGTGGAAGACTCCATAATGTCTGCTCCAGCTTCGTCTTCAAAGTCGGGTTCGCTTGGATCCGAATCGGTGTCGTCGATGTTGATGTATTCGCTTGGGTGATTAACATACTGGTCTTCATTCCTGAGCGCCAACTTCTTCTTGAGTTCTTCAATCTCGTACTTAAGATCGTTATTGTGTCTTGCTAGAGCTACGATCTCGTCCATATAGTCCTTGCGAGTTGTCTTGAGTTCTTCTTCAAGCTCGATGATCCTTCCTTTTGCATTTTGCAACTCCAACATATCATTGCACATCTGGTTCTCCTGGCGTCGAATGTGCTGGTTTAACTCCTGGATAAATGCTGCAATGGATCTATCCTTCTTAGTGTTGACGACTTCCCATTTGTCGTCTCGGCGTCCGCAAATCTGGTAGATTGTGTCCTTGAGATCTTCTTGGTAAACTTCTCCAATGCGTCCCATGGTGATGTGAGCTGCCATGCTCTTTCCCAGACTCCAAGTTGGTGCACTGAAAACACTATCTATAGGCTTGGTGATTGGGACGAATGTCCTTCCTGGAACGTGAGCATGAATCTTCCAGCGCTCCTCTTCAGGCAGAGTGGCGTTGAAAGTTCCGGTGAAGCTTGGTAATCCAATGTTTAGGTACTTGGTAACTTCCTTCAAGTGAAATCCAAATGGTGTGCCTTCATCTGGTTGGTTGTACTTGATCTTCGCGTCCGTCATCCTAAAGAGAGTAGAAAAGATGAGGAGTTAGAAAATGAGAAGAGACTAGTGATCTATGGCTTTATCTTAGTGGTCGTGTCCTATAGTCAGCGTGTGCTCTGATACCATTCTCTGTCGCGACCAGACCCGAATGGATCTAGCGCTCTGTACTCAGTGTCATCCCTGGATCAAGAATCTTGACACTGACAAGATGCCGAAGGATTTATAGCAGAGTAGCAATCACACACTTATTACATCGTTGTCCACAAGGGAACTTAATACAATAATATGGCTTAAGGCCATCTAATAATAACAGCGGAAGGCTTGGAAAGCGAGTGAGTCCATCAACTCCAGGCATCACCGAGTATAGAACCACAACCTAACATCTTACTGTCAATGCGAAAAGTCTCGCAACATGAAAAGTTGCAGCCCGAAAACGGGTCAAGACATGGAATATCTGGCAATGTAACACGTAAAGAGCAATGAATGAATAAGCCTATACTACATGCATATATGGCTGGTGGTAAGGCTCTCTGATTTACATTTTTGCGAAAAGCCAATTTTTCCCTACATCAAAGGAATAATTTTATTTAACTATCATGGTGGTTGTTAAACATTGAAGATGGTTGACAGCATCCTCAATCCCAATTAAAAGTACTCATTAAAAACCCAATAACTTTATTATTAGAAGTAACATGTTGAGATTCACATGATAATCAAGTACTAGATACTCAAGATGTCCATGACCGGGGACACGGCTAATCATGATTAGTTTATACACTCTGCAGAGGTTTTGACTTTTCCCCACAAGACTCGATCGCCTCCGCTTGGTTCTCGCACTACATGGTGTTTGAGAAGCGGATGACCGAGACATAGTCTTTCGTAAGCGCTTAGCACCTTACATGTGGGTAGACCGTACCAACCTACATCCCCTACATCAGCTAGCCTACCCGTAAGAGTTCGCACAACTTAGTCAACTACGCTAGAGCCCATAATTGGCTTGTGGCTGCACACGGAAGTTTCCAGTTTGAATAATCTTATGATCCCTTAGAGCACGGGTGGCGGTCCGAAGAAATACAGCAAATCCTCGATAGAAACCAGTGCCTCAATCCACCCAGATGTGTGTTCAGGTTGCCACCTTAGATAAACCATTAATTAACAATTTCACATCTGTCATGGATATTCACTCACCCAATCCACGTCTACTAGCATAGCATGGCATAATAAGCAACGTAGAAGTAACTCCCAAGGTTTCATAAGTAAAACAGGTAATAGGTACTACCTCAATCTATTTCCCATCCCACAATTTAATTAGATCCTAAACATGCAAGTGTTTGAGGGTTTGATCTAATGCATAAAACTGGGTAGTAGAAAAGGTATGATCAAAGTGTTACTAGCCTTGCTGATGATCCGCGAGTCCTAGAGATTCAAATAACAAGCGGCGCACTCCGGGTGATCTAACGCAGACAAACAACAAGCATACAATAAGTACTCATCTAATGCACAGGAAATCTCGAATAAAAGATCTAACCAGATAGTTCAACTTAAGAACCCTGGTGGCAAAAGAATCGAGTCAAATAAAGCATCGAAAGTCGGAACTCGAGAGAGAACGACTCGGTTTAAGCAATCTGAAATTAGGTCAAAATTTAACAGTAGCAAAACTCTGTGAAAATAGGTTAGTCGGAACGGCGGTTTCATTCTGAAACTCGGTAAGCTTGAATCACACGATTCCGATAAACGAGCACGAAATAAAACAGTTTTGAAAATCAGATCTGAAATCAAATCAGAAAATAACGGATTAATTCCGATTAAAAGAAAAACGACGAACGAGTTAAAAAGTGAACGTTCGTTAACAGAACGAATCTAACGAACGCGTTCATTGAAACGAACGGTTCGGTGAACGTTCGTTAAATAAGAAAACCGAAAAATAAATAAAACAAATCTAGGTTTTTTTAAAAAAAAAACCGAACTTTGAAAAAAAAACCGGATCGGGTTTTCAAGAGAAAACCGGATCGGATCGGATCGGTTTGGGCGGCGGCGGGGCTACCTCCGGTGGCTCTCCGGCGGGGCTCCGGCGGGGCTCCGGCGGGTCGGGCGGGGTCGGTGGGTGGCGGCGGGTCGGGAGGGCGACGAGGCGGCGAGGGCTCCGGGCGGCGCGGCGTCTCGACGGGCGGCTCGGCTTGGGGGCGGCGGCGGGCGATGTGAGAGAGAGAGGGGGGGGTCCCGGGTTATAAAGGGGGGCTCGGTTGCTTGGGGAGGGGCGACGGTCCGGCGTGTCCGTCCGGACTCGGCGGGCGGCGGCGTGGCGGCGGACGCCCTTCAAGGCGCGAGGGAGAGGAGGAGGTGGGTCAGTCACTGGCCGGGCTCGCTGGCCTGGTCAGCCGGCCTCGGTCCAGGGGCACGCGATTTTTTTTTAAAAAATTAAAACAAAACAAATAAAATAAATATCAAATGAACTCCAAATTAATTAAAACAAATTTTCTCCGACTCCTAAAAATGAGTCGAACAAAATGAACTTTAAAAACAATATACATGCATAAATTTTTAAAATGCTCATTTTGCCTAAGCAAAATAAATCTTCCAAAACCAAATTTGGTTTATTTATAATATCTTCATTTTTCCTAATTGCTTGGGAAAGTCATATTATTCCCTCTCGAAATATTTTTATAGGAAAAATGTTATGAAGATAATTTAAATAAATCCAATGATCCTATTTTCAAGATTTGGAAAATCCCAAATATGAAAATAATGAAACTTCCAACTCTCTCTCCGAGGGTCCTTGAGTTGCGTGAAATTTCTAGGATCGGAGAAATGCGAGAAAAATATGATATGCATGATGATCTAATGTATAACATTCCAAATTGAAAATTTGGGATGTTACATCACCCTCTTATTAAAAGCACTAGCTAGAGAGCACAGCTGTCATTTGCATTCATTACTGTTAATTTATATCGGGTATGACTATGATTGGATCTCTTTTACCATGAATTACAATGCCTAGTCAGTCCTTGATCTTTGAAGGTGCTCTGCATTTATGTTTTGCGGTCTCAGAAAGGGCTAGCGAGATACCACCTTCTTATATCATATTATGATTATTTTGAGAAAGTGTTGTCATCCGAGATTTATTATTATAGCCTGCTAGCTGATTATGTTATTGATATGAGTAAACATGAGACCTAGGAGTTATTGAAAATGTGGTTAGTTGTGATCTTTGCTGAAAACCTGAATGCTGGCTTGACATAGGTACAACAACAGGAGCAAACAGAGTTTGTAAAAGTTTTTCTTTTTCTCTTTCAGTTTGTCAACTGAATTGCTTGAGGACAAGCAAGGGTTCAAGCTTGGGGGAGTTGATACGTCTCTGTCGTATCTACTTTTCCAAATATGTTTGCCCTTGTTTTGGACTCTAACTTGTATGATTTGAATGGAACTAACCTGGACTGATTTTGTTTTCAGCAGAATTGCCATGATGCTGTTTTACGTAAAGAAAAGAAAAGTTCTCGGAATGACCTGAAACTCCACGGAATATCTTAGAATAAATAATAAAAAATCCTCGCCAAAGATGAAGACCAGGGGGCCCACACCCTGTCCACAAGGGTGAAGGCGCGCCTCTCTGGCGCGCCCCTACCTCATGGGCCCCTGGACACCTTCCACGCCAACTCCAACTCTATATATTGGCTTAGGGAGAAAAAATCAGAGAAGAAATCATCGCGTTTTACGATGCAGCCGCCGCCAAGCCCTAATCTCTCTCGGGAGGGCTGATCTGGAGTCCGTTCGGGGCTCGAAGAGGGGATTCGTCAGCCGTCGTCATCATCAACCATCCTCCATCACCAATTTCATGATGCTCACCGCCGTCGTGAGTAGTTTCATCGTGAGGCTTGCCGGACGGTGATGGGTTAGGGTTTGATCCCTAGTATCCACTATGTTACGAGATTGATGTTGCTATGACTTTGCTATGCTTAATGCTTGTCACTAGGGCCGAGTGCCATGATTTCAGATCTGAACATATTATGTTTTCATGAATATATGTGAGTTCTTGATCCTATCTTGCAAGTCTATAGTCACCTATTATGTGTTATGATCCGACAACCCGAAGTGACAATAATCGGGATACTTCTCGGTGATGACCATAGTTTGAGGAGTTCATGTATTCACTATGTGCTAATGCTTTGTTCTGGTTCTCTATTAAAAGGAGGCCTTAATATCCCTTAGTTTCCAATAGGACCCGCTGCCACGGAGGGTAGGACAAAGATGTCATGCAAGTTCTTTTCCATAAGCATGTATGACTATATTCGAATACATGCCTACATTACATTGATGAATTGGAGCTAGTTACATGTCACCCTATGTTATGATCATTACATGACGAACCGCATCCGCATAATTATCCATCATCGTCCGGTGCCTACGAGCTTTCCATATACTGGTTCTCGCTTATTTACTTTTCCGTTGTTACTGTTACAATCACTACAAAAAAACCAAAAACATCACTTTTACTGTCTTTACTTTTGTTACCGTTACCACCACTATATTACTTTGCTACTAAACACTTTGCTGCAGACACTAAGTTTCCAGGTGTGGTTGAATTGACAACTCGGCTGCTAATACTTGAGAATATTGTTTGGCTCCCCTTGTGTCGAATCAATAAATTTGGGTTGAATACTCTACCCTTGAAAACTGTTGCTATCCCCTATACTTGTGGGTTATCAGGAATCCTTGTCCTTATTGCTCTCTTGCTTCATCTTCGCGTAGTAGGGGTCGATGATGGCCGAGGCAAGGTCAACCAGGGAGTTCAATTTGCTTTTGTCGGTGCCCCAGACCTTGTAGTGGTGCTGGATGTTGACAAGATTCGGGCATTTCAAGTCTGAAACCTTGAGCGCTTTTAGATCGTTGGTGGTGTCCACCGTAGCGAAACTGTAGTCGGAGCTCTTGATAAACCTGGAGAAACGCTTGATACGTCTCCAACGTATCTATAATTTTTGATTGTTCCATGCTATTATATTACTCGTTTTGGATGTTTATGGGCTTTACTTTACACTTTTATATCATTTTTGGGACTAACCTACTAACCGGAGGCCCAGCCCGAATTGTTGTTTTTTTCTTCCTATTTCAGTGTTTCGAAGAAAAGGAATATCAAACGGAGTCCAAACGGGATGAAACCTTCGGGAGTAATCTTTTTGGAACAAATGCAAACTTGGAGACTTGGAGTGGACGTCAAGCAACAACCGAGGAGGCCACGAGGGTGCCCGGCGCGTCCCCACCCTCGTGGGCCCCTCGAGCGTCCACCGACCTACTTCTGCCACCTATATATACTCCCATACCCTGAAACCACCGCCGCAACCTTCTATATCTGCGAGATCCCATCTTGGAGCCTTCACCAGTGCTCCGCCAGAGGGGGAATAGACCATGGAGGGCCTCTACACCATCTCCAAGGCCTCTCCTATGAGTTGTGAGTAGTTTACCATAGACCTTCGGTTCCATAGTTATTAGCTAGATGGCTTCTACTCTCTCTTGGATTCTCAATACAAAGTTCTCCTCGATCTTCTTGGAGATCCATTCGATGTAACTCTTTTTGCGGTGTGTTTGTCGAGATCCGATGAATTGTGGGTTTATGATCACGTTTATCTATGAGAAATATTTGAATCTCCTCTGAATTCTTTTATGTGTGGTTAAGTTATCTTTGCAAGTCTCTTCGAATTATCAGTTTGGTTTGGCCTACTAGATTGATCTTTCTTGCAATGGGAGAAGTGCTTAGCTTTGGGTTCAATCTTGCGGTGTCCTTTCCCAGTGACAACAGGGGCAGCAAAGGCACGTATTGTATTGTTGCCATCGAGGATAAAAGATGGGGTTTATATCATATTGCATGAGTTTATCCCTCTACATCATGTCATCTTTCTTAATGCGTTACTCTGTCCTTCATGAACTTAATACTCTAGATGCAGGCAGGAGTTGGTCGATGTGTGGAGTAATAGTAGTAGATGCAGAATCGTTTCGATCTACTTTTCACGAACGTGATGCCTATATACATGATCATGCCTAGATAATCTCATAACTATGCGCTTTTTTATCAATTGATCGACAGTAATTTGTTCACCCACCATAATACTTATGCTATCTTGAGAGAAGCCACTAGTGAAACCTATGGCCCTCAGGTCTATCTTTTATCATATAAGTTTTCCATCTACTTTTATTTGCATCTTTTACTTTCTAATCCATATCATAAAAATACCAAAAATATTTATCTTATCATATTATCTCTATCAGATCTCAGTTTCGCAAGTGGCCGTGAAGGGATTGACAACCCCTTTATTGCGTTGGTTGCGAGGTTCTTGTTTGTTTGTGTAGGTGCGTGGGACTTTTGAGGAGCCTCCTACTGGATTGATACCTTGGTTCTCAAAAACTGAGGGAAATACTTACGATACTTTGCTGCATCACCTTTTCCTTTTCAAGGAAAACCAACACAAGCTCAAGACGTAGCAAGAAGGATTTCTGGCGCCGTGGCCGGGGAGGTCTTCGCTCAAGTCAAGACATACCAAGTACCCATCACAAACTCATCTGCCTCACATTACATTATTTTCCATTTGCCTCTCGTTTTCCTCTCCCCCACTTCACCCTTGCCGTTTTATTCGCCCCCTCTTTCCCAATCTCCTCTCTCTTTCGCTTGCCTTTTTGTTTGCTTGTGTGTTGGATTGCTTGTCACGATGGCGCAAGATAATACCAAATTGTGTGACTTTTCCAATACCAATAATAATGAATTCCTTAGCACTCCGATTGCTCCTCTTAATGATGTTGAATCTTGTGAAATCAATGCTGCTTTGTTGAATCCTGTTATGAAAGATCAATTCTCCGACCTTCCTAGTTAAGATGTCGCTACTCATCTAAACAACTTTGTTGATTTGTGTGATATGAAAAAGAAGAAAGATACGGTTAATGATATTGTTAAATTGAAGTTATTTCCGTTTTCACTTAGAGATCGTGCTAAAACTTGGTTTTCATGTTTGCATAAAAATAGTATTGATTCATGGAATAAGTGCAAAGATGCTTGTATCTCTAAGTATTTTCCTCCCGCTAAGATCATATCTCTTAGGAACAATATTATGAATTTTAAACAACTTGATCATGAGCATGTTGCCCAATCCTGGGAGAGAATGAAATTAATGATTCACAATTGCCCTACTCATGGCTTGAATTTATGGATGATCATACAAAACTTTTATGCCGGATTGAATTTTGCTTCTATAAATCTTTTAGATTTGGCCGCGGGAGGCACTTTTATGGAAATCACCCTAGGAGAAGCTACTAAACTCCTTGATAACATTATGGCTAATTATTCTCAATGGCACACCGAAAGATCTACTAGTAAAAAAGTGCATGCTATAGAAGAAATTAATGTTTTGAGTGGAAAGATGGATGAACTTATGAAATTGTTTGCTACTAAGAGTGCTCCAATTGATCCCAATGATATGCCTTTGTCTACTTTGATTGAGAATAATAAGGAATCTATGGATGTGAATTTTGTTGGTAGGAATAATTTTGGTAACAATGCTTATAGTGGAAACTTTAATCCTAGACCGTTCCCTAGTAATTCCTCTAATAATTATGAAAAATCCTACAATAATTCTTATGGAAATTTTAATAATATGCCCTCTGATTTTGAGAATAGTGTTAAAGAATTTATGATCTCTCAAAAGAATTTTAATGCTTTGCTTGAAGAAAAATTGCTTAAAGTTGATGATTTGGCTAGGAACGTTGATAGGATTTCGCTTGATGTTAATTCTTTGAAACTTAGATCTACTCCACCTAAGCATGATAGCAATGAGTCTCTCAAAGCCATGAGAATTTCCATTGATGGGTGCAAAGAAAGGACCGCTAGGTTGCGTGCTAAGAAAGATTGCTTTGTAAAAGCGTGTTCTTCTAGTTTCCATGAAAATAATGATGAAGATTTAAAAGTTATTGATGTTTCCCCTATTAGATCCTTGTTTTGCAATATGAATCTTAATAATGATGGGACTGGAGATGAGTCAACTTTAGTTAAAAGGCGTCCCAATGATTCAGAGTTTTTAGATCTTGATGCTAAATTTGGTTAAAGTGGCATTGGAGAGGTCAAGACTTTTTTTTGAAGGAAACCCACTATCTTGGATTTCAAGGAATTTAATTATGATAATTGTTCTTTAGTAGATTGTATTTCCTTGTTGCAATCCGTGTTGAATTCTCCTCATGCTTATAGTCAAAATAAAGCTTTTACCAAACATATTGTTGATGCCTTGATGCAATCTTATGAAGAAAAACTTAATTTGGAAGTTTCTATACCTAGAAAACTTTATGATGAGTGGGAACCTACTATAAAGATTAAAATTAAAGATCGTGAGTGTTATGCTTTATGTGATTTGGGTGCTAGTGTATCCACGATTCCGAAAACTTTATGCGACGTGCTAGGTTTCCATGATTTTGATGATTGCTCTTTAAATTTGCACCTTGCAGATTCCACCATTAAGAAACCTATGGGAAGGATCAATGATGTTCTTATTGTTGCAACTATGAATTATGTGCCGTAGATTTTATCGTTCTTGCACTAGTAGAAAAGAGGGCTTTGGTTCAGGCCGGGTCAGCCCATTAGTCCCGGTTCAGTCCAGAACCGGGACCCATGGGGGCATTGGTTCCGGTTCGTGAGCCCAGGGGGCCGGCCGGGCCATGTGGGCCATTGGTCCCGGTTCGTCTGGACCTTTTGGTCCCGGTTGGTGGGACGAACCAGGACCAATGGGCCTGGCTCCTGGCCCACCACCATTGGTCCCGGTTGGTGGCTTGAACCGGGACAACAGGCTGCCCTTTAGTCCCGGTTCGTGCCACGAACCGGGACCATTGAGGTGCCTATATATACCCCTGGCTCGCGAGCAGAGCACTCCAGTGCTCTGTTTTTCTCTGGCCGGCGAGGGGAGGGCTTTGTGGTGCTCTAGCTCACCTCCTATGCACATGAGTTGTTCGATGAAATTCACGAGCAACACTAGTTAAGCTTTCTCCTCTTGAAGCACGACCTCCGAACTCTATTTTTCCCGAGATTTGTCTAGGTTTATATTAGCGGCCCGTCACGCCCCGTCCCCGTCTTCACTGTCGTCGATCGTCCGCGCCGATCTCGTCGCCGGCACCACCATGGTGAGCCTCTTGTTCTTATCTTCTTTCTGAAAGAAAACAATTCATGCTTTAGATAGATACTTGTCTAATTTTCTTACTATTTTATTGCTTGTTATTATATAGTGTGATGGTTTTGGTATCCGGCCCCGTCGGCCCTCGTCCTGTCTATGATTCGGATGTGGTATATATTATCTTTATAGCTATTGGTTCATTTATTGTTGATGAAAATTATGCCGACCAACGTGACATAGATTTTATTTATCTAAGAGGTATGTGAACCGGAAATTCCAACCGACCCTATTGTCGAGAGGTTAAATTTCGTTGAAGAAGAAAACAATTTCTTGAAGGAAAAAATAAAAAAAAATTGACGAGGAGAAGATGATATTGGAGTTGCATGTTGCGGATGTCGTCGATGATCACAAGATCAAGATGGATGCAATGCGCTTGAAGATTAGAAAGATTAGAAAATATGCCATTCATACCGAGGCTTGGTTGCGATTATGATCGCATTTGTTTTCGCATTGAAATGTTTTACATAGTTTCAATGTATGGTTTAATTAATTTAGATGCTCTGGAGAGCTTTATGTTGTTAGATGAGAACTATGTATGTACTTTGATTTTAATGTGATGATGAACTTCTATTACTTTGGTTTTGACACACTTAATTATATATAATGCACGCAGATGAACCGGCAATGGATGTACGGTGACAGACACACCTCCGAGTACATTAAGGGCATGCATGATTTTCTCAAAGTGGCTGAGGAAAACAAGCAGAATGGTTTTATGTGTTGTCCATGCCCTAAATGTGGGAATACAAAGTCTTACACTGACCGGAAAATCCTTCACACCCACCTGCTTTACAATGGTTTCATGCCACACTATAATGTTTGGACGAGGCACCGAGAAATAGGGGTTATGATGGAAGACGGCGAAGAAGAAGAGGACGATGACAACTATGTGCCCCCTGAATACGGTGATGCTGCAACAGGGGAAGCTGCTGAAGATCAAGAGGAACTAGATGATGTGCCCCCCTGAATACGGTGATGCTGCAACAGGGGAAGCTGCTGAAGATCAAGAGGAACCAGACAATGTGCCCGATGAAGATGATCTCCGCCGGGTCATTGTCGATGTAAGGACGCAATGCGTAAGTCAAAAGGAGAAGCTGAAGTTCGATTGCATGTTAGAGGGTCACAAAAAGGGTTGTACCCCAATTGCGAAGATGGCAACACAAAGATCGGTACCATACTGGAATTGCTGCAGTGGAAGGCAGAGAATGCTGTGCCTGACAAAGGATTTGAGAAGCTACTGAAAATATTGAAGAAGCTTCCAAAGGATAACGAATTGCCCGACAGTACATACGCAGCAAAGAAGGTCGTATGCCCTCTAGGATTGGAAGTGCAGAAGATACATGCATGCCTAATGACTGCATCCTCTACCGCGGTGCGTACAAGGATCTGAACGCATGCCCGATATGCGGTGCATTACGGTATAAGATCAGACGAGATGACCCTGGTGATGTTGACGACGAGCCCCCCAGGAAGAGGGTTCCTGCGAAGGTGATGTGGTATGCTCCTATAATACCACGGTTGAAACGTCTGTTCAGAAACGGAGAGCATGCCAAGTTGATGCGATGGCACAGTGAGGACCGTAAGAAAGACGGGAAGTTGAGAGCACCAGCTGACGGGTCGCAGTGGAGAAAAATCGAGAGAAAGTACTGGGATGAGTTTGCAAGTGACCCAAGGAACGTATGGTTTGCTTTAAGAGTGGATGGCATTAATCCTTTAGGGGAGCAGAGCAGCAATCACAGCACTTGGCCCGTGACTCTATGTATGTATAACCTTCCTCCTTGGATGTGCATGAAGCGAAAGTTCATTATGATGCCAGTTCTCATCCAAGGCCCTAAGCAACCCGGCAACGACATTGATGTGTACCTAAGGCCATTAGTTGAAGAACTTTTACAACTGTGGAATGGAAACGGTGTACGTACGTGGGATGAGCACAAACAGGAGGAATTTGACCTAAAGGCGTTGCTGTTCGTGACCATCAACGATTGGCCCGCTCTCAGTAACCTTTCAAGACAGACAAACAAGGGATACCACATATGCACGCACTATTTAGATGACACTGAAAGTATATACCTGGACAAATGCAGGAAGAATGTGTACCTGGGCCATCGTCGATTTCTTCCGACCAACCATCAATGTCGAAAGAAAGGCAAGCATTTCAAAGGCGAGGCAGATCACCGGAAGAAGCCCGCCATGCGTACCGGTGATCACGTACTTGCTATGGTCAATGATTTACACGTAATCTTTGGAAAGGGTCCCGACAGACTAGCTGTTCCGAATGACGCTGAGGGACACGCACCCATGTGGAAGAAGAAATCTATATTTTGGGACCTACCCTCTTTGGAAAGACCTAGAGGTCCGCTCTTCAATCGACGTGATGCACGTCACGAAGAACCTTTGCGTGAACCTGCTAGGCTTCTTGGGCATGTATGGGAAGACAAAAGATACACCTGAGGCACGGGAGGACCTGCAACGCTTGCACGAAAAAGACGGCATGCCTCCAAAGCAGTATGAAGGTCCTGCCAGCTACGCTCTTATGAAAGAAGAGAAAGAAATCTTCTTTGAATGCCTGCTCAGTATGAAGGTCCCGACTGGCTTCTCGTCGAATATAAAGGGAATAATAAATATGCCAGAGAAAAAGTTCCAGAACCTAAAGTCCCATGACTGCCACGTGATTATGACGCAACTGCTTCCGGTTGCATTGAGGGGGCTTCTACCGGAAAACGTTCGATTAGCCATTGTGAAGCTATGTGCATTCCTCAATGCAATCTCTCAGAAGGTGATCGATGCAGAAATCATACCAAGGCTAAGGAGCGATGTGGTGCAATGTCTTGTCGGGCCGAGCTGGTGTTCCCACCATCCTTCTTCAATATCATGATGCACGTCCTAGTTCATCTAGTTGACGAGATTATCATTCTGGGCCCCGTATTTCTACACAATATGTACCCCTTTGAGAGGTTCATGGGAGTCCTAAAGAAATATGTCCGTAACCGCGCTAGGCTAGAAGGAAGCATCTCCATGGGCCATCAAACAGGGGATGTCATTGGGTTTTGTGTTGACTTCATTCCTGGCTTTAAGAAGATAGTGTTGGAAATATGCCCTAGAGGCAATAATAAATTAGTTATTATTATATTTCCTTGTTCATGATAATCGTTTATTATCCATGCTATAATTGTATTGATAGGAAACTCAGATACATGTGTGAATACATAGACAACACCATGTCCCTGGCAAGCCTCTATTGGCTAGCTTGTTGATCAATAGATGGTTACGGTTTCCTAACCATGGACATTGGATGTCATTGATAACGGGATCACATCATTAGCAGAATGATGTGATGGACAAGACCCAATCCTAAGCCTAGCACAAAGATCGTAGTTCGTATGCTAAAGCTTTTCTAATGTCAAGTATCATTTCCTTAGACCATGAGATTGTGCAACTCCCGGATACCGTAGGAATGCTTCACTACTACAAAAAGGGCTATAGATGGAATGGCTACTAATGGCGCACCTGTGATGTGGTGCGCCATTATTATATTCTAATGGCGCACCATGTCTCGGTGCGCCATTAGTAATATATTACTAATGGCGCACCTGGTGTGTGGTGCGCCATTAGTAGTTTGGAAAAAAAACATTAATTTTTTTTTGTTACTAATGGCGCACCGGTGCATAGTGCGCCATTACTAATTGACATAGTAATGGCGCACCACATCCGTCGTGCGCCATTAGTAGTTTTGAAAAAAATGTAAAAAATAAATAAATAAAATTTTGTTACTAATGGCGCACCTTGGAGTGGTGCGCCATTACTAAGTTCTAAAAAAAAATCAAAAAAATATCATTTTTTTTCAAAACTACTAATGGCGCACCGTGGGAGTGGTGCGCCATTAGTAGTTGAACTAGTAATGGCGCACTACATGATGCGCCATTAGTACTGGGATTTGTCACTCCGTGTAAGCGGAGAGGTATCTCTAAGCCCACTCGGTACGACATCATCATAATGTGCACAATGTGAACAAGGAGTTGATCACGGGATGATGTGTTACGGAACGAGTAAAGAGACTTGCCTGTAACTAGATTGAACAAGGTATCGGGATACCGACGATCGAATCTCGGGCAAGTACAATACCGCTAGACGAAGGGAATTGTATACGGGATCGATTGAGTCCTTGACATCATGGTTCATCCGATGAGATCATCGTGGAACATGTGGGAGCCAATATGGGTATCCAGATCCCGCTATTGGTTATTGACCGGAGAACGTCTCGATCATGTCTGCATGGTTCCCGAACCCATAGGGTCTACACACTTAAGGTTCGATGACGCTAGGGTTATAAAGGAAGTTTGTATGTGGTTACCGAATGTTGTTCGGAGTCCCGGATGAGATCCTGGACGTCACGAGGAGTTCCGGAATGGTCCGGAGGTAAAGATTTATATATGGGAAGTCCTGTTTTGGTCACCGGAAAAGTTTGGGGTTTATCGGTAACGTCAGGACCACCGGGAGGGTCCCGAGGTCCACCAAGTGGGGCCACATGCTCGAGGCATACATGGGCCAAGTATGAGAGGGCACCAGCCCCTAGGTGGGCTAGGGCGCCTCCCACCATGGCCCATGCATGCGGCTAGAAGGGAGAGGGGCAAACCCTAAGGGCGGATGGGCCCTAAGGCCCATACTCCCGCGCCTCCCTCTCCTCCCCTTGTGGCCGCCACCCATAGATGGGTTTTGGGGCTGCCGCCCCTCTGGGGTGGGAACCCCAGAGGCGCACCCTCCTCCCCTTCCCCTATATATATGAGGCCTAGGGGCTGCCCAATAGGCGCGATTCTATCTCTCGTTGGTGCAGCCCTGCGTCTCTCTTCCTCCTCTCCCTTGGTGCTTGGCGAAGCCCTGCGGGATTGCCATGCTCCTCCATCACCACCATGCCGTTGTGCTGCTGCTGGATGGAGTCTTCCTCAACCTCTCCCTCTCTCCTTGCTGGATCAAGGCGTGGGAGACGTCACCGGGCTGTACGTGTGTTGAACGCGGAGGTGCCGTCCGTTCGGCACTAGGATCTCCGGTGATTTGGATCACGACGGCACGACTCCTTCAACCCCGTTCTCTTGAACGCTTCCGCTTAGCGATCTACAAGGGTATGTAGATGCACTCTCCTTCCCCTCATTGCTGGTTTCTCCATAGATAGATCTTGGTGACACGTAGGAAATTTTTGAATTTCTGCTATGTTCCCCAACAGTGGCATCATGAGCTAGGTCTATTGCGTAGATTCTTTGCACGAGTAGAACACAAAGTAGTTGTGGGCGTTGATTTTGTTCAATATGCTTACTGTTACTAGTCCAATCTTGTTTCGACGGTATTGTGGGATGAAGCGGCCGGACCGACCTTACACGCATTTACGTGAGACAGGTTCCACCGACCGACATGCACTTGGTGCATAAGGTGGCTAGCGGTGCCGCCTCTCCCACTTTAGTCGGAACGGATTCGATGAAAAGGGTCCTTATGAAGGGTAAATAGCAATTGGCATATCACGTTGTGGTTTTATGTAGGTAAGAAACGTTCTTGCTAGAAACCCATAGCAGCCACGTAAAACATGCAAACAACAATTAGAGGACGTCTAACTTGTTTTTGCAGGGTATGCTATGTGATGTGATATGGCCAAGAAGAATGTGATGAATGATATGTGATGTATGAGATTGATCATGTTCTTGTAATAGGATTCACGACTTGCGTGTCGATGAGTATGACAACCGGCAGGAGCCATAGGAGTTGTCTTTATTTATTGTATGACCTACGTGTCATTAAACAACGCCATGTAATTACTTTACTTTATTGCTAACCGGTAGCCATAGTAGTAGAAGTAATAGTTGGTGAGACAACTTCATGAAGACACAATGATGGAGATCATGATGATGGAGATCATGGTGTCATGCCGGTGACGATGATGATCATGGAGCCCCGAAGATGGAGATCAATGGAGCTATATGATATTGGCCATATCATGTCACTACTATATAATTGCATGTGATGTTTATTATGTTTATGCATCTTGTTTACTTAGAACGACGGTAGTAAATAAGATGATCCCTTACAACAATTTCAAGAAGTGTTCACCCCTAACTGTGCACCGTTGCTAAAGTTCGTCGCTTCTAAGCACCACGTGATGATCGGGTGTGATGGATTCTTACGTTCACATACAACGGTGTTGACGAGCCTAGCATGTACAGACATGGCCTCGGAACACATGCAATACACTTAGGGTTAACTTGACGAGCCTAGCATGTACGGACATGGCCTCGGAACACGAGAGACCGAAAGGTCGAGCATGAGTCGTATAGTAGATACGATCAACATGAAGATGTTCACCGATGATGACTAGTCCGTCTCACGTGATGATCGGACACGGCCTAGTTGACTCGGATCATGTAATCACTTAGATGACCAGAGGGATGTCTATCTGAGTGGGAGTTCATAAGATGAACTTAATTATCCTGAACATAGTCAAAAGACCTTTTGCAAATTATGTCGTAAGCTCGCGCTTTAGTTCCACTGTTTAGATATGTTCCTAGAGAAAATATAGTTGAAAGTGGAAAGTAGCGATTATGCGGACAGTAGAAAGCTTATGTCCTTAATGCACCGCTCGATGCTGAACCCCAAAGCGTCGTTTGTGGATGTTGCGAACATCGGACATACACGCTTTGATAACTACGTGATAGTTCGGTTAAACGGTTTAGAGTTGAGGCACCAAAGACGTTTTCAAACGTCATGAACATATGAGATGTTTGAGGGCTGAAATTGGGATTTCAGGCCCGTGTCCACGTCAAGAGGTATAAGACCCCGACGGTTTTCTAGCCTACAAACTAAAGGAGAAGATCTCAATCGTTGAGCTTGTACTCAGATTGTCTGGGTACAACAATCACTTGAATCGAGTGGGAGTTGATCTTCCAGATGAGATAGTGATGTTTCTCCAAAGTCATTGCCACCAAGCTACTAGAGCTTCGTGATGAACTATAACATATCAGGGATAGATATGATGATCCTTGAAGTGTTCGCGATGTTTGACACCGCGAAAGTAGAAGTCAAGTAGGAGCATCAATTGTTGATGGTTGGTAAAACCACTAGTTTCAAGAAGGGCAAGGGCAACAAGGGATACTTCATGAAATGGCAAAACAGTTGCTGCTCTAGTGAAGAAACCCAAGGTTGAACCCAAACCGAGACTTAGTGCTTCTATAATAAGGGAACAACCACTGGAGCAGAATTACCCTAGATACTTTGTAGATGAGAAGGCTGGCAAGGTCGATAGAAGTATATTGGATATACATTATGTCAATGTGTACTTTACTAGTACTCCTAGTAGCACCAGGGTATTAAGATACCGGTTCGGTTGCTAAGTGTTAGTAACTCGAAATAAAAGGCTACGGAATAAACGGAGACTAGCTAAAGGAGAGCTGACGATATGTGTTGGAAGTGTTTCCAATTTGATGTGATCAAACATCGCACGCTCCCTCTACCATCAAGATTAGTATTAAACCAGAATAATTATCATTTGGTGTTTGCGTTGAGCATAGAAATGATTGGATTATGTCTATCGCAATACGGTTATTCATTTAAGGAGAATAATGGTTACTCTATTTATTTGAATAATACCTTCAATGGTCTTGCACCTAAAATGAATGGTTTATTGAATCTTGATCGTAGTGATACACATGTTCATGCCAAAAGATATAAGATAGTAATGATAGTACCACTTACTTGTGGCACTGCCATGTAAGTCATATTGGTGTAAAATGCATGAAGAAGCTCCATGTTGATGGATCTTTGGACTCACTCGTTTTTGAAAAGTTTGAGACATGCGAACCATGTCTATTGGTGTATATGCATGAAGAAACTCCATGCAGATGGATCGTTTGGACTCACTTGGTTTTAAATCACTTGAGATATGCAAATCATACCACATGGACAAGATGACTGAAAAGCCTCGGTTTCAGTAAGATGGAACAAGATAGCAACTTGTTGGAAGTAACACATTTTGATGTGTGCAGTCCAATGAGTGCTGAGGCATGCAATGAATATCGTTATGTTCTTACTTCACAGATGATTTGAGTAGATGTTGAGTATATTTACTTGATGAAACACAAGTCTGAATAATTGAATGGTTCAAGTAATTTCAGAGTGAAGTTGAAGATCATCGTGACAAGAGGATAAAATGTCTGTGATGTGATCATAGAGATGAATATCTGAGTTGCGAGTTTGGTACACAATTGAGACATTGTGGAAATTGTTTCACAACTAATACCGCCTGGAACACCATAGTGTGATGGTGTGTCCGAACATCATAGTTGCACCCTATCAGATATGGTGCGTACCATGATGTCTCTTATCGAATTATCACTATCGTTCATGGGTTAGGAATTAGAGACAACCGCACTCACTTTAATAGGGCACCACGTAATTCCGTTGAGATGACACCGTATGAACTGTGGTTTAGAGAAACCTAAGCTGTCATTTCTTGCAAGTTTGGGGTTGCGACGCTTATGTGAAAAAGTTTCAGGTTGATAAGCTCGAACCCAAAGCGGATAAAAATGCATCTTCATAGGACACCCAAAACAGTTGGGTATACCTCCTATATCAAAGATCCGGAAGCAAAAGTAATTGTTTCTTGAATCAGGTCCTTTCTCGAGGAAAAGTTTGTCTCAAAAAGTTGAGTGGGAGGATTGTGGAGACTTGATGAGGTTATTGAACCGTCACTTCAACTAGTGTGTAGCAGGGCACAGGAAGTTGTTCCCGTGGCACCTACACCAATTGAAGTAGAAAGCTTATGATAGTGATCATGAAGTTTCAGATCAAGTCACTAACGTACCTCGTAGGGTGACAAGGATGCGTACTACTTCGGAGTGGTACGCAATCCTGTCTTGAAGGTCATGTTGCTAGACAACAATGAACCTACGAGCTATGGGGAAGCGATGCTGGGCCCAAATTCCGACAAATGGTTAGAAGCCATGAAATCCGAGATAGGATCCATGTATCATAACAAAGCATGGACTTTGGTGGACTTGCCCGATGATTGGCAAGCCATTGCAATAAATGGATCTTTAAGAAGAAGACGGCGCCACGGTAATGTCACCTTCTATGAAGCTCGACTTGTGGCGAAGAGTTTTCACAAGTTCAAGGAGTTGACTACGATGAGATTTTCTCATCCGTAGCGATGCTTAAGTCCGTCGGAATCATGTTAGCATAAGCTACATTTATGAAATCTGGCAGATGGATGTCAAAACGAATTTCCTTACCAGTCTTCGTAAGGAAAGGTTGTATGTGATACAATCAGAAAAGTTTTTTCAATCCTAAGGACGCTAAAAGGTATGCTAGCTCCAGCAATCCTTCTAAGGACTGGAGTAAGCATCTCGGAGTTGGAATATGCACTTTGATAGGATGATCAAAGATTTTGGGTTTATACAAAGTTTATGAGAAACTTGTATTTCAAAAGAAGTGAGTGGGAGCACTATAGAATATATTAAGAGTATATGTTGTTGACATATTGATGATCAGAAATGATGTAGAATTTCTGGAAAGCATATAGGGTTATTTGAAAGATGTTTTTCAATAGAAAACCTGGATTAAAGCTACTTGAACATTGAGCATCGAGATCTATAAGGATAGATCAAAATGCTTAATAATACTTTCAAATGAGCACATACCTTGACATATCTTGAAGGTGTTCAAGATGGATCAGTCAAAGAAGGAGTTCTTGCCTGAGATGTAAGGTATGAAGTTAAGACTTAAAGCTCGACCACGGCAGAACAGAGAGAAAGGACGAAGGTCGTACCCTATGCTTCAGACATAGGCTCTATAGTATGCTATCTTTGTGTACCGCATCGAAGTGTGCCTTGCCATGAGTCAGTCAAGGGGTACAAAATGATCCAGGAATGGATCATTGGACAGCGGTCAAAATTGCCCTTGGAGTAAATAAGGACATGTTTATCGATTATGGAGGTGATAAAGAGTTCGACGTAAAGGGTTACGTCGATGCAAGCTTTAACACCTATCTGAATGACTCTAAGTAGCAAACCGGATACGTATAGTGGAGCAACCATTTGGAATAAGGTTCAAGTGGAGCGTGGAAGCAGCATTCACAATATGACATAGAGAATTGCGAAGTACACACGGATCTGAAAGGTTCGCACCGTTGACTAAAACCTCTCTCACAAGCAAAACATGATCAAACCTCGAACTCATTGAGTCTTAATCACATGATGATGTGAACTAGTTCTACGACACTAGTAAACTCTTTGGATGATGGTCACATGGCGATGTGACCTATCAATGTTGATCACATGGCGATGTGAACTAGATTATTGACTCTAGTGCAAGTGGGAGACTGTTGGAAATATGCCCTAGAGGCAATAATAAATTAGTTATTATTATATTTCCTAGTTCATGATAATCGTTTATTATCCATGCTATAATTTTATTGATAGGAAACTCAGATACATGTGTGGATACATAGACAACACCATGTCCCTGGCAAGCCTCTATTGGCTAGCTCGTTGATCAATAGATGGTTACGGTTTCCTAACCATGGACATTGGATGTCATTGATAACGGGATCACATCATTAGCAGAATGATGTGATGGACAAGACCCAATCCTAAGCCTAGCACAAAGATCGTAGTTCGTATGCTAAAGCTTTTCTAATGTCAAGTATCATTTCCTTAGACCATGAGATTGTGCAACTCCCGGATACCGTAGGAATGCTTTGGGTGTACCAAACGTCACAACGTAACTGGGTGGCTATAAAGGTGCACTACAGGTATCTCCGAAAGTGTCTGTTGGGTTGGCACGAATCAAGACTGGGATTTGTCACTCCGTATGACGGAGAGGTATCTCTGGGCCCACTCGGTAGGACATCATCATAATGTGCACAATGTGATCAAGGAGTTGATCATGGGATGATGTGTTACGGAACGAGTAAAGAGACTTGCCGATAACGAGATTGAACAAGGTATCGGGATACCGACGATCGAATCTCGGGCAAGTACAATACCGCTAGACGAAGGGAATTGTATACGGGATCGATTGAGTCCTTGACATCATGGTTCATCCGATGAGATCATCGTGGAACATGTGGGAGCCAATATGGGTATCCCGAACCAGCTATTGGTTATTGACCGGAGAACGTCTCGATCATGTCTGCATGGTTCCCGAACCCGTAGGGTATACACACTTAAGGTTCGATGACGCTAGGGTTATAAAGGAAGTTTGTATGTGGTTACCGAATGTTGTTCGGAGTCCCAGATGAGATCCCGGACGTCACGAGGAGTTCCGGAATGGTCCGGAGGTAAAGATTTATATATGGGAAGTCCTGTTTTGGTCACCGGAAAAGTTTCGGGGTTTATCGGTAACGTCTGGGACCACCGGGAGGGTCCCGGGGGTCCACCAAGTGGGGCCACATGCTCCAGAGGCATACATGGGCCAAGTATGAGAGGGCACCAGCCCCTAGGTGGGCTAGGGCGCCTCCCACCATGGCCCTAAGGCCCATACTCCCCGCGCCTCCCTCTCCTCCCCCCTTGTGGCCGCCACCCATAGATGGGTTTTGGGGGCTGCCGCCCCTCTAGGGGTGGGAACCCTAGAGGGGGCGCACCCTCCTCCCCTTCCCCTATATATATGAGGCCTAGGGGCTGCCCAATAGGCGCGATTCTATCTCTCGTTGGTGCAGCCCTGCGTCTCTTCTTCCTCCTCTCCCTTGGTGCTTGGCGAAGCCCTGCGGGTTTGCCACGCTCCTCCATCACCACCATGCCGTTGTGCTGCTGCTGGATGGAGTCTTCCTCAACCTCTCCCTCTCTCCTTGCTGGATCAAGGCGTGGGAGACGTCACCGGGCTGTATGTGTGTTGAACGCGGAGGTGCCGTCCGTTCGGCACTAGGATCTCCGGTGATTTGGATCACGACGAGTACGACTCCTTCAACCCCGTTCTCTTGAACGCTTCCGCTTAGCGATCTACAAGGGTATGTAGATGCACTCTCCTTCCCTCGTTGCTAGTTTCTCCATAGATAGATCTTGGTGACACGTAGGAAAATTTTGAATTTCTGCTACGTTCCACAACAGATAGGTCTCCCTAAATCGCGGTATGATGGGAGACTGACTGGAAAAGGCACGCTTGGAGGTGAGACAATAATATGCAGGGACGGATATTCTTGGTCTCAAGCACACTACCCAGTTCTACAGAACTCTACCTTGGTGACCCCGTATGTCGATGAACACAAGAACAGTCTACACTCCAAACACCCGGAGCAGTGCGACGACTGGATAACATGTGAACACATCAGGACTTTCAGCAGTTGGTTGGAAACACGTCTCAGAGGTGACAAGACTGTTTGTGATGAGCTGTTCTTGTTGTCCAGGGGACCATCTTTGACTGTATTGATTTACAAAGGATACGAGATAAATGGGAATACATTTTACACGATTAAACAAGATCAAAAGAGCACCAACCAAAACAGCGATGTCTGCTTTGATGCAGCAACCGAGAGGGGAAAGGAAACATATTATGGTTACATAGTGGACATATGGGAACTTGACTACGGACATGATTTTAAGGTCCCTTTGTTTAAGTGCAAATGGGTCAATCTGTAAGGAGGCGGGGTACAAGTAGACCCACAGTACAGGACAACAGTGGATCTGAAAAATCTTGGGTACACTGACGAACCGTTCGTCCTAGCCAATGATGTGGCACAGGTTATCTATGTGAAGGACATGTCAACCAAACCGAGAAAAAGAAAAGATAAGGAAGCGAATACATCATACGATGAGCCAAAGCGCCACATAGTTCTTTCAGGAAAAAGGGACATCGTGGGAGTGGAGGGCAAGACAGACATGTCTGAAGATTATGAAAAGTTTCATGAAATTCCTCCCTTCAAAGTCAAGGCTGACCCAAGCATCCTGATAAACGATGAAGATTATCCATGGTTACGGCGCAATAAGCAAATGACACATAAGAAGAAAAAGTGAAGACTTTCTCCCGCAACTATTATGATGATACCATGCCGACTTTGTAACAGACGAGTATGATATCATTGTACGTTTTGTACATGCACATGCTATGTGGGTGAAATTATGATACCATGCCAACTTTCAACTTTTTCAGAGCTCATTTGAAATGCTTTAATGTTTTATGGTTCGGCCCTCGTAATACCATTAATCCCGGTTCGCTCCTTCTCAACGATGTTCTCACCAAGAACACTCAAGAGGGCAGCCACGTGGGCCATCGGTCCCGGTTCGTCTGGACCTTTTGGTCCCGGTTCCACGCACGAATCGGGACCAATGCGCCTCTCCCCTGGCCCATGACCATTAGTCCCAGTTTGTGCCACAAACCGGGACTAAAGGGTTGGTCCTCGTTGCTGTCATAGTTTAGTCCCACCTCGCAAACCAAAGGGCGCTCACACCGGTTTATAAGCCCCTCCCTCTCTGCCTTGTTGAGCTCCTCTCAAAGTGAAAATAGATGCCCTTATACAGGGAATTTGACCTAAATTCATAATAAATTTCTCTGAAATTCATAGAAATTTATTATGATTTTAGGTTGAATTTTCTCTATAGGCGCATCTATGCTCATTTTTTTAGTAAAGTTAATCACAAACTTGTGATTTACACAAATTTCAAAGAATCCAAATTTTAACTATTCAAATTTGAAAACTAATGGCACTAACATAAAGTTTAGAATTTTTGTAAAACTAATGGCACTAACAGAAAGTTTATAATTTTGCCGACCTAAAAGCAAAAATAATTAAAAAATAAAGCAAAAAACAAAATAAAATAAATAATGCTAAATACAAAACAAAAAACTGGAAAAAACTTTGAATTTTAAACACAGTAATATTAAACACAGTAATTTTAACTATTCAACTTGAAAACTAATGGCATTAACACAAAGTTTATAATTTTTGTGACCTAAAAGAAAAACAATTAAAAATAAACTTTAATAAAATAAAAATATAGCAACAATAAGTACTTTGTTGTAAGTAGAAACAAAATAAAATAAATAAAGCAACAAAGAAAACAAAATAACAAAATAATTTTTCTAAGACTAATGGCACTAACGTAAAGTTTATAATTTTGCTGACCTAAAATCAAAAAGAATTAAAAAAATAAAGAAAAAAACAAAAGAAAATAAATAATGCAAAAAACAAAACAAAAAAACTGGAATTAACTTTGAATTTTAAACACAACAATATTAAGCACAGTAATTTTAACTATTCAAATTTGAAAACTAATGGCACTAACAGAAAGTTTATAATTTTTATGACCTAAAAGAAAAATAATTAAAAATAAAATTTAATAAAATAAATAAAAATAACAACAATAAGGATGTTGTTGTAAGTAGAAACAAAATAAAATAAATAAAGCAACAAAGAAAACAAAAAAAGTGCCACCTACTGGGCCCCCAGAGCCTGAATACGACTAGAAACCCTACCATGAGCTAGGATTCAGGCCCGCAGGAGGCCCAGTAGGCCCACAGGCACACAGCGTACGGTTAGGTCCGAAAGCCTACAATTGAGAGGAGCTAGAGAGGGTGGGCGCAGCAGTGCTTATAAACCACTCTCGAGCTCTCTCAACTAGTGAGGTGGGACTAAACATCTCGCCGCACCACGCGAGCGCAAGGCCTTTGGTCCCGGTTGTTAGCACCAACCGGGACGAAAGGGGTGCATTGGTACCGGTTCGTGGCACCAATCGGGACCAATGCCCCCCTTTCGTCCCGGTTGGTGCCACGAACCGAGACCAAAGGCCGCCGCTTCCCGCCCTCTGGGCTGCTGAAAAGAGGCCTTTGGTCCCGGTTGGTGGCACCAACCGGGACTAAAGGGTGGCATTGGTCCCAGTTGATGCCACGAACCGAGACCAAAGCATTTTCTATATAACCAAACACTGAGGAAATTTTCCCCCCCACCCGCCATTCTTCTCTCGAACGCCGCCAGGCTGCTGCTGCTCCTCGACGTCGGCCCCTGCCCTGACGTCGCCGTCGCCTCCCCGAGCCGCCTGAGGTCGCCGTCGCCGCCCGCTCGCCGTCGCCCACGCTGTCATCGTTCGCCGCCCTGCCCGGCAGCGTCGCGCGCGCCCAGCCCGCCCGTCATTGTCGTCGCCCCTGCCCCGTCGCCGTCCTCGCCGCCGAACGCGCGCCCCCTGCCCCGTCGCCGTCCTCGCCGCCGAACCCGCGCCCCTGCCCCTCCTCACCTTGGTCCGGCCGGCGCCCCTCCCCTGTCCTTGTTTTTTTTCATATATTATATGCTTGTTTTTTCAGATTATATATATATGTGAGTATATGTATTGTGTATATATGATATACGCCTTCTTTTCATACTTTTTGTTCATATATATGATGATTTGTATTTTGCTTTTTTATAAAAATGTATATATGTTTGTATGTTCTCTATGTATATATGTTCATATATGAAAAAGTTAGATTTATATATTTAGAAAAGGATTATCTATATATGTTCTCTGATTTAGTACATTTTAGGTTAGTTTCATTTTTAGAATTTTTTTCTATATTTAGGAGAGGAAAAAGGAAAATAAGAAGAGGAAAAAGGAGAAGAAGAGGAGAGGAAGAAAAGGAAGAGGAGAAGAAGAGGAGAGGAAGAAAAGGAAGAGGAGAAGAAGAAAGGAATAGAGGAGAAGAAGAAAAAATAGAAAATATTCTTATTTTTTTCTTCTCCTCTATTCCTTTCTTCTTCTCCTCTTTTTTTTCTTCTTTTTTTTTCTTCGATCTTCTCCTCTAATCCTTTCTTCTTCTCCTCTTTTTATTTCTTCTTCGTTTTCTTATGTTTTATCAGGTCTTTCGTCGTCGATATAACCCTCCCGATAACTTCAACACGAGGGGGGGGGTCGATATACCCCCTCCCCGATAATATTATTTTCCCATGTACGTATGTCGTCGTTGTTGATATAACCCCCTCCTGATAACTTCAACACGTGGGGGGGGGGGGTCGATATACCCCCTCCCCGATAGCATTATTTTCCCGTGTATGTATATCGTCGTTGTCGATATTACCCCCTCCCGGATAACTTCGACATGAGGGGCGGTCGATATATATACCCCTCTTGACTGTGATAACTTATACCGCGGGAGCACCCCCCGACCCTCTCGCTCGACCAAAACTCTCGAGGACACCCAAACCCTAGAAAAAAATGATGTCGGTCTCCTACCCCCTCCCGCCGCGCCCCTACCCGAAAAACTCTCTCGTGGCCACCCCAAACCCTTGAAGCGTTGTCGAGGCCACCCCAAACCCTACAGAACCAGCGTCAAGGCCAGTAATTAATATGATTCCTTACTGTGATTAGCTAGCTAGTTCTACGTTTGCCACTAATATATCCATCTGTCATGTTTGAATAATAATTGCCATGTTGTAAATATTTGTAGAAACTATGGACACCCGCCGAGATGAAGCAACAGAAGCGGTGTTGGGGAGATAATCGCACAAGGAAGTGATGTCGTCTTCTCGTTTCTAAACGACACCGATGGTCTGGAAGGACAGGGTGAAGAAGCAGGATATGATTATGATGGCTCCTTTGACCCAATGCCGGTGCAAGAAGGAGACCGTGAGGACGGCTCCGGTGACGCAATGACGGTGCAAGAAGGAGACCGTGATGACAGCTCCGGTGACCGAACCGAGTCTGGCCAGGTATATATATTAGTTAAGCCTGTGCTGACTAGCTAATTGATTCTTTCATTGTTTTGGTATGTACACATATTAATTAACTCTCGCCTTTCTTCTTTTTTCTAGCCCTCCGGATCGAGCACAACTTTGGTAAAGAGACAAGGCCCAAAGAAAAAGTTGCGCTCGGATGAAAGGTTTGAGATCACAGCAATCGCGCGCGACGGCCAACCGATTGAACCCATCCGGAAAAATGATGCATTTTCTGCTCAGTGCGGGGTTCTTGTTAGGGACAAGATCCCGATCAGCGTCCACCAATGGTATAAGCCTAAGAACGAAGACCCTGAGGTGTCTTATGTCAATGATATCCAGAAAGACGATCTTTGGACTGAGCTGAATTCAAAATTCACCCTACCGCCAGAGGAGGATCCGGAGAAGCCAGTTAAAGAGCAATTAATCAAGTCTTTTGCTCTTAAGAAGATGGCAGACCTATTCAGGAGGTGGAAGAATGAGCTGAAAAGGTTTGTCGACAAAGAAGAGACACCAGAATTCATCGGCAAATATGAGAAGCTCAAAGATCACTGGCCCGCATTTGTGGCCCACAAGACATCGGAAAAGAGTAAGAAGATGTCGGCGACAAACAAGCAAAATGATGCGAAGAAGAACCTTCACCATCGCACGGGGTCAGGTGGGTACCTCAAAGCCCCGCCTAAGTGGGCCAAGGCTGAGAATGATCTGCTTGATAAAGGGATCGAACCAGAGACAATGAACTGGCCAGACCGTTGCCGGACTTGGTTCTTCGGGGCTGGCGGAACCTTGGACCCTGTATCAGGGAAGTGCATTTGGACGGACGAGCAACTGAAAATACCAGTCAATAGGCTTCAGCACTATATCGATGCATCGCAGCAAGGGACGTTCGTTCCAGACAGAGAGAACGACGAGCTCACAATGGCCCTCGAGAATCTTGAGCACCCTGGACGGACACGAGGCACGCCAGGCTCCGTTCCGTGGAAGGCTGGTTTTCCGGACGCAGGCGGTTACAAATGCCAGGAGAGGAGGAAGAAAGTGCAGCAGACCGAACCGCAGGCGCTGCACGCAAGGGTACAAGCGATAGAGGAACGAGAAGCAAATCACAGCAAACGAACTGCCGAAGCTTCCCCCGAAGCTACCCCGCCATCTCAGCGGCGAAGCAGCGTGGCTTCCACCGAGCTGCTTCAGCCGGAGCATGTCTTGACGGCTCCTGCTAGCTACCCCGTGGATGCTATCACAGAGTCTCAAAATTGCCACCTTATGACGCAATGGCAGAACTTAAAAGTCAAGGCGGCTGTCGGCTCTGTTCGACCTTCTGAACCCGGCGTAACTTTTCACTATCGTCCGATTCCAGAAGGATATGCTAGGGAGACGGTGGACGAAATAGAGGGATTTGAGGACCTCCAGCTTGACCACCCTACCGGTGTAGGGGAGACTCGGCTGGGTTCTGCTATGAAGACTCCATGCCTATGGCGGAAAGTGTTCATCAACTTCCGAACTGGACGCCTCCGCCTCCTTCTCCTCCTCCGGCGAGTCAGGGCACTCGGCCTCCTCCACTGCCTCCTCCTCCGACGAGTGACGATCAGGGCACTCACCCTCCTTCTCCGGCGCGTGGCGGCACTCCGCCTCCTTCTCCGCCTGCGCCAGCGCGCCCGAGCAGCCAGCAGCCTCCTCCTTCTCCGCCTCGCCAGCAAGGGCGGAAGAGACCTGCCGCCGCCCCGGCTGCTCTGGCGCGTCGTAGTCCTTCTCCTCCGCCTCGTAAGAAAGCACGAAGAAGACAGCCGCAGCCGCTTGCGCTCCGGCGTCTAGCAAGACAGCCAGAGGCGGGAGGCAATACTGAATCTGGTCAACCTCTCAAGCCTGTAGAGAAGTTACCGTATGAGAGGACCGAGGAGGAAAACGCGAAGATCGTGCGGACCGAAGTGAAGGACTTCTTTGAAGGGTTGAAAGCAAAGAGACATCCACCTCTGGAGCAGAAGGTAGATCCGGTGAAAGCAAAGCGCACTATCGATGCCCTGAGGAAACCACCAAAGTCTCCGCCGAAAACCAACTATGAGCGCATTACTGAAAAGGCATATCTCGAAGCGGAGCGGTCAGGAAGTACTGTCAATGATCAAAGGTTAAAAGAACGAGCAGCTGGGAAAAAATTGCCCAGCTCGGTGAACAAGCAAAGCAATCGTGCCCCCCGCTCAATTGTCTAGCGACATCGTCGCTAATGCTCCGGGGACGGTGCCCGGTTATAGCAATCTTGGAGATTACCTTCCTGATGATGTAAATTTTGATTTCTTGGTGGTGGACGAACACAGATACGAGTACGGGAAGCCTCTCGTCAAAGATGAAAAATCTCTAACTACGATGATGCGAAGATTCCATAATTGGTACATGAAAACCTGCAGAGAGTCTGGGGGGACGAATACTTTGTATCTGAGAATTAAAGAGGAGCACGACCTCGTTGGAAATGATATGTTGCCTGTTCCATTTGAGGATTTCTTCGAGTTCTTCAATCAAAAGGCCCTCGATAAATTGATATTCTTTTGTACTGTCTGTAAGTACTATTTCTGTCATTAAGTCTCTCTATATATAGCTCAGCTCTTTCATTGCATGTATTTAAAATTAATTGTCCTCACTATATTATGCAGATTGAAGATCGTCGAGTGCAGAAAACAAGAAATGTATGATATTGGGTTCATTAACACAAATATCATAGATGAATTTCTGGTTACAAGGGACGTCGAAGAGGCCGAGGCCTACTTGCTACGATCATTGATCAAAAATCAAAACAAAGATTTAATACTCTTTCCTTACAACTTTGAGTGAGCGTTACTGTCGTGTGCATATTCAGTTTTCCTTATTACTCAAGCGAGGTTATAATAATGTAATTGATGAGTTATGCATGCGTGCGTAGCTTCCACTATGTTCTTTTGGAGATTAAGCTTGAGCGGGGACTAGTAACCGTCTTAGACTCGAGACAAAAAGATCCCGAAACGTATGCGGACATGACTAAAATGCTCAACAAGTAAGTTCAATCGATCATTATCGCACCATATCGACAACTTTTTGTTCATTTCCGGATATCTCAAGTAATAATAATTATTTTCTTTGTCTTGCAGGGTTTGGAAACAGTTCACCGCAGAAGCTCCGGGACTGCCGAAGGAGATGTGATATACATACCCGAAAGTAAGTACTACTAGCTAGCTAGTTGCGCGCATCTCCCGTTGATTCTATAGCTATACTTTCATCAATGCCATTTATAACTTCATTATCAGTTTGATTGACCTCTATTTCTCGTAAAGTGCTTGTGGCAGGAACAAGGGAATAATTACTGTGGATACTACGTGTGCGAGTTCATGTACAACGCGACTTTGAAAAATAAGCGGGGCTACTCTAAAAGACAATATGAAGTGCGTAAGAAATAATATTCACAATTTCATTTTATTACACCATCATTTATGTTGAGTTTCATTCATATATATGTATTAACCCCCTTATTGAAATTAGATGTGGAAGATGCGGAATGAACTCCTACCACAAGATCGCATTAAAGCAATTCAAGAGGAATTGGCGGGATTCTTTCTTGACCACGTCATCAATAAAGCCGGAGAATACCATGTGCAAGTTGATTTCAAATGCTAGGGGATTGTAAGAGATCTTACATATTGTATATGTATGTAGCCAGTAGCGTCGGACAGATAGTACGAAAACTCGTTGTTCGACCAATCTCTCGGAGAAGGAGAGGTCGATCGATCACTTCTCTCGGTATGCATGACGAACTTCTGTACTTAATGGTTTCCTTCATTTTCTTACTAGCTAGCGTGTCAAGGGCCTCCATGTATAGTACGTAGCGTCGACCAAGCACAGACATAAGAGAGGACACTTCTCTCTATTAATTAGCTAGCTAACACAATATATGAAACACCTAAATTAACCCCCCAAAGCCCCGCCCCCCTTTAAAAAACACAAAACCCCAGCCCTGAAATGCTGACGTGGATGCCTTTTGGTCCCGGTTGGTGCCACCAACGGGACCAAAAACTCCTCCTGCCGGGCTCGGCGCACCGGCCACGTGGAGGCCCATCTGTCCCGGTTCGTGTTAGAACCGGGACTAAAGGTCTTAGGGCATTAGTAACGAACCTTTAGTCCCGGTTCAAGAACCGGGACAAAAGGCCCTAACCAACCGGGACGAATGGGGTTTTTTCTACTAGTGTTGATATAGATTGTAATCTTTCATGTCCTATTATTCTTGGTAGACCTTTCCTTAGAACGATTGGTGCAATTATTGATATGAAGGAAGGGAATATTAGATTCCAATTTCCATTAAGGAAAGGCATGAACCACTTCCCTAAAAAGAAAGTTAAATTACCTTATGAATCTATCATGCGAGCTACTTATGAATTGAATGCCAAAGATGGCAATACTTAGATCTATTCTCGCTTTTATGCCTAGCTAGGGGCGTTAAACGATAGCGCTTGTTGGGAGGCAACCCAATGTTATTTTAGTTTCTTGTTTTTTGCTTCTGTTTAGTAATAAATATTTCATCTAGCTTCTGTTTAGATGTGTTTTTATGTTTTAATTAGTGTTTGTGCCAAGTAGAACCTATAGGATAACCTACGGTAATAGTTAATTTGATTCTGCTGAAAACGGAAACTATGCACGCACGAAAATCTCTACTCCTAATGGAGCAGTTGGTGAATAGTCCACGCGGTTTATTTTCGTCATCCCCCACCACCATTTTTTTTCCGTCTCCTCCCCCACCCCACCGATTTTGTTTCGTTTCACCCTCGCACACAACGAAAAAATCTGAATGAATCAAGACTTTCCATGTTGACACAACTTATTTAGTAATGTCTTTATGAAAGAATCAATCACCATCAATGTCTAAAGATCAAATCACACCGCCGACCTCTCCTCGGTTCGTATGGTGATCCTGAAGCACGCCGCCGCTGCCATTGCGATATCTAGATGATGAAGCCAACGCCACCGCCATCGCGGGATCTTCCTGGGACGACGACGAAGCCCACGCCGCCGCCATCAGGGAATTTTCATGGTACCACGACGCCATCGCGGATACTCCTCGCAACTTCGTCATCGTCGGGTCTGGTCGCACGGGTCATCGACACCGCTGGATTCCTCTCGCCCGATATGGTTTCTCCCACCCCGATTTCTCCAAGCCGACGCCACCAAGATCCGCATATTAACCTCTTGTCCCTCTTTGCTCACCCATAGATGACGCAGTGGCTAACTCGTCGTGCGGGCCAAGTCAGCCATTCGAGCGAGGCCGGTAGCGATGAGGGCAGGGGCTTAGCTACGTACAGCTACCCGGTGTCACTGGCACCGGGTTTAATGTACACTTGCTTAAGATAATCCATTGATTTAGTGTGTAGGTCATTGATTTTTTGATGTATTCTTCTATGTGGACACCGGGTAATCTTCAGTCTGGATCCGCCCATGAGGGTGTGGGGCATCAAGAGGAACGACCGCACCATACCCGGGTTCAAGGTGGCCCTCGGCATGGAAGCCAATAGGGTCGTGCAAAGATGGATCAGCTGCTGAACATGACACCACGACCCTCACCGAGTACATCTGATATGTATGCATTACGTCCCCTCATAGAGTAATGTTGTTTTTCTCTCGTTCTAATCACCTTGGATCCAGATCGACGTTCAGATCCTGGCGTGTTTTTTACTCCATGAAAATAGATTGCACGATTGACAGATGCAAAGGAAGAGAGGAAAATGATTTTATGTCTCTCCTAAGCACGACGTCATGGTCGTCATATGCGTAATAATCAAGGGGCTTCTGGGGTCGAAGCAATTCATCTCCATGTAGCCGGAGCAACGCTGCGTGCAAGTGCGAGCCCATAGTAAGCCGCCACCGCCTATCTCTTAGATCATTCGCCCTCGCTGCACATATGTTGTATGTGTGTCCTTGCAAAACGATCCATCCAGGGCATAAGTGGGATACTTTGCTCAGTTTGCTACACTACCGAAGTACTTTGCTGTAAACAAATTTGTACATGATTTTGTTTGGTATGTCAGATGAGTAGTTTTACTCATAGTAAATATGTACAGGCTGCTACAAGTTCACTGTATTTGTTACGTAAAATCGCTAATAGGACTATGTGCATGCTGGACATCTGGTGTCGTAACACGTTTCCTAATGCCAATGCAAGATACTGTCTGAGCTGAAAAGTTCCACTTCCCATGGCCAGTTCTATCTAAAGGTGGAAACTCGATTTGTTATCTGAACCTTTCTGATGTATGTTCTGTCCAACAGTCAAACGGGGTTTAAGAACTTTGACTCAACCTGAGCTGTCTGATGTCCATATTGGAGAAAATGAGTTAACCTGTCTTATAAATAGTTCTTTTTCTTTGCAGACGTTGACACTGAAGTATTGAAGTAAGATAATTAGGCTGAAGATACCTTGCCTTCCTAGCATATTCTTCTATCTTCACCACATTTATTTGCAACAGCAAGACTGACGTGTTAATTCCTTCCATATCTACAATTGCTTCCTTCAAATGCTTCATCAGAAGATGTGTTTTGTTTTTCAGCTTAATCGGCATCACACTCTTGGCCAAGGGATTTGGGTATGCAACCGATTAAATTCCAGTGACTTGACATCCCGACACATATGTTCCATCAACTTCGTAATATGTTGGTGATGTTCAACCCTCAACTTTGTCGTCAGATTATGATGAATGGAGTGGTCGCTAGGTAATGATTTTCTTTTTCTTTCAGAAATATACATTGATATTAATAAGCGTGTTTATACCCATGATTTTTTCTGTAGTTTTTGTATCACAAAAAGTGCAAATTGCATTGAAGATGCCTTTCTCGGATAAACTTTTTACTCACTATAGTAACACCAAATAATGTACTTGCATATTTTAATTTAAGATGCTTTGGATTCTTTTGCTGCCAAAGTCTCAGTTGACGTATTGGCATTAGTTTTAGGATAATATATGTTACATGAATCTATTATTAGAAGGCTTGTGATGTATTTTTTCTGTAGCAATGTTCATTGGATAATCTTGATTCAACAAAGCACAAGCTCAAGCCATGCAGAGATGATTCAAGGCACGCATTGATGTCCAAGTTCACATGCATTTGATATAGAGCAGTTTTAGCATGATCCCTCTTACCTCAGGGAGAGGTACGTGCTAAGAGTATATCTGAACCATAGATTTTATTAAATAGTCAGGCCAAGTAATTAACATGTGTAAATAAAGAAGGTTGCAACCATTCACATCTTACCTCGGGCATTTAAGGAAACAGTCCTCCCATATCTCCCGTCAAATCAACAAGAGAGAAAATCACGGAAAAAAATATCTTCTCATGAACCTCTCGGCCCCTTCAAATCTCCCGCGAATCCCCACCAATCTGAATCCTTTCTTTGGATCTTGAATATTTTTAAATTTTTTGAAAAGAAATCAGGTTCAATGACATTAACTAAAAATAGTAGAAAACTACCAGTTTCTGAACATACAACTTCACAATATACACATAGTGTGCTAACCAGTACTACCAGTTCTGGTGTTTCCTATTATTTGTAACACTTATCAAATATGAGTGTTGGACGAACTTTACCTCCGTTGGATAACCTATTACCTCACTTAATTCTGACCCTAGGATAAAAAAGAATGTATGGTCCATAACAGTTGGGACCATCTTAAAATTTGCCTTTGATATATACTGAAGTATAGTTGAAATAAACAAAATCTATGCTTGCACTAAAGATCAGTAGAAGGTTGCCGATGATTGCAAGTCTTCTAACAAGATTATGTATTTTTTGGCATTTGAAAAACACAAATAGGCTTGGCCACTCACAAGTTTGATTCATCATCATGTGGTCTGAATAGAAGCACAAATTTGTTTGAGTGAAAAGTACATGGGCGTGTTTTCTCTTTAACATTCCATGTCAAATAAATGAGAATATACCTGCATAGTTATGGGTTGCTACTACAAAGAATGGGTTAATTAATGGGCAGCAGAATGTGATTTAATTTCTTGTGGGCAGTGGAGTGGGACTAACTAGGGTGCCTTGCAATTTACAAACCACTCGAGAATTGCATAAATAACAACAACAATATGTTTTGCGAAGGCACACATATATCTTCTTCTTTGGTCTCTCCTTGTGGCTGACTCAAGAATCGGAGGAAAGATAGTATTCGTGTAAGGAACTATATGATGTGTGTCTGGCATGAACACAATTAGATCCTAAGGCTATATATTTGACAAGATTTATATTAAACCATTAAAATATTTATTTATTTATTTATTTTTAGAAAAGGAGGATGACCCCCGGCCTCTGCATCTGGGAGATGCATGCGGCCATTTTATGGATTATTTTCGAGGACCTTACAAAGTAGAACAACAATATGCCTGAATTCGTCATCTTAGCAACATCTGCCGCTACTCCTATCCATATATTGAAAGGGTGCAAGCTGGGTCACATACCCAGACCTCTCACGTACATCTAGCCAGAGGTCCTCCGCCATTGACGCCACTAGGACGCCAAACGATGACCTCCACCTATGCGAGTCCATCTCCAAACAACGGACGTAGATCCATGCTAGGATAGGCCCGCACCACCGTCGTCGCCCATCACCCCACTACAAGAAATATGTCAACTTATGACCTTCTGTCAGTGACCCTGGAAGAATTGGTCATAGATTTATGACCATTTGAGACCAATTGGTCAAAAGCTGTTCGAGGGGCTCCAAACCCTAAACCATTGCGACCATTTTGGTCGAAGGTCATAATTTCCTTACATGAAATGGTCATAAAGCTAACAGCGCTAGTCCGCTGCCTTATTTCTAGTTGTTAACGACTAATATAGATGGTCATAGCCTTGTAAATTGTGGTGGGTTGCTATGACTAGGCGCCACCTCATCAGTTTTGCCTATGTGTCATGTCCATGTGGCAGTTTTTGCCCTAGGTTGTGAAGCAACCTATATTTTTGTCATTCCCAAAATTCCCAAAAAAATCTCATAAATTCTTTGGGTCATATCTTCGTCAAATATGTAAAAAACTTCCTTGCCTAGTTCAAAAATAATTCAAAAATATTCATTTTCCTATTCTGTTCAGAGTAACAGTTTGTGAAGGAAGTACCACTTTGGCATGTCCAAATAGTATCCATTTTCTACAGTGCTTTCCTATGCCCAAATAACCATCCTCCACCAAATGCCAGCTCAATACATTCATTATTTTGAGCCGAGCTTCAACATTTGTATTTATGTCCAGTGTGGTGGTTTGCAAAGCAAGTACCACCTAGGCTCCTCCTTTTGAGCTAAAATTTTTTGAAAACGGTCTTCTTAGTAACTGATCATCCTCAGCCAAAACTCACGCCCATTAGCCATGTACATTTCCCGTACCGCTAATCAAACACTTGGCTGCTAATTCATGTTTGAGCATCGATTGGTCTCCTCGTGAGAATCTTATGTTGTAATTTTCTTCCTAGCACCAACCTGGGGAGTGCCCAACCCACTAGACATGCCTAGGCCGCCAGAACACATGGAAACGCCACGGTCACGCGGTGACCACGCGGAGGGCATGCGAGTTTACGCGCTCTAGAGTTGGGGCCCTCGGCCACCGCCCAAACCTCAATGTATTGCCACCAAATCATGTATTTATGATTAAATAGGTCCTTATGTAACTAGAAATGATTTTTGGAAAAAATAAATAGCAAACTATGAGGCAGCTGCAGTTCAAATTTGACCCGCTTCCAGCTGAATCGGCAGAAATTTGTCTTTTTCACGAGAGGTGGATCAAAAAATTTTACACCAGATAATTTTGTCAATTGTGCATTAAATATGGCCTAGTATTTTATAAAAATTGATTTGGTCCAATTTTGCAACAATTATTTGGTAGTTCCTTCACAAAAAAACCTCCTTTCGGGCACTCGAAAAATGGAAAATGGTTTTTTCGTCCAACGAAAATGAAAACTTCCTTAGGCAACATTGTTTTCCATTCCAATATGCACCCTTGTGCACAATATGAGATCATTTGAACAAACTATGCCATGAATGTGGCCATAAGATTGATCATTTGGCTTGAAAGCCATGAATCTTCACACTTGATAGCTCATTTCTGAGAACACTTTTTTAAAATAATTACCGTATTACAAGTTTATTATTTTTCCTGGAAACTTGGTCACATATAATGACACAATGCGAAGGTTTTCTAATTTTTTGTTTTTTTTTGAATTTTATATGCCCATTTGAAAATGCGGTCAAAACGGCGGGCTTGACCGTTCCTAGCTAGTGGTTGAATCTTGGAATTTTTTGGTGTTTCTATGATTAAATAGATACTTATGTACCTAGAAATGATTTTTGGAAAAAATAAAGAGCAAACTACGAGGCAGCTGCAGTTCAAATTTGACCCGCTTCCAGCTGAATCGGCGGGAATTTGTCTTTTTCGCCAGAGGTGGATCAAAACTCTTTTCACCCAACCATTTGGTCAATTGTACATTAAATATGTCCTAGTATTTTAGAAAAATGATTTGGTCCAATTTTGCAACAATTATTTGGTAGTTCCTTCACAAAAAAACCTCCTTTCGGGCACTCGAAAAATGGAAAATGAATTTTTCGTCCAAAGAAAATGAAAACTTCCTTAAGCAACATTGTTTGTCATTCCAATATGCACCCTTGTGCACAATATGAGATCATTTGAACAAACTATGCCATGTATGTGGCCATAAGATTGAGCATTTGGGTTGAAAGCGAGTCATCTTCACACTTGATAGCTCGTTTCTGAGAACACTTTTTTTAAATATTTGCCGTATTACAATTTATAATTTTTCCTGGTAACTTGGTCACATATAATGGCCTTAATCTGAAGGTTTTCCAATTTATTGATATTTTTGTGAATTTTTTATGCCCGTTTCAAAATGCGGTCAAAACGGCGGGAATGTCCGTTCCTAGCTAGTGGTTGAATCTTGGAATTTTTTTGGTGTTTCTCTGATTAAATAGATACTTATGTACCTAGAAATGATTTTTGGAAAAAATAAATAGCAAACTATGACGCACCTGCAGTTCAAATTTGACCCGCTTCCAGCTGAATCGGCGGAGATTTGTCTTTTTCACCAGAGGTGGATCAAGGCTTTTGACACCCAACCATTTTGTCAATTGTGCATTAAATATGTCCTAGTATTTTAGAAAATTGATTTGGTCCAATTTTGCAACAAATATATGGTAGGTCCTTCACAAAAAAAACTCATTTCGGCCCTCGAAAAATGGAAAATGTTTTTTTGCCAAAAAACTCATTTCTCATGACATATTTTTAAAGATATTTATCTTATTTCATGTTTGTTACTTTTCCTGAAAACTTATTCACATTTGGTGACACAATGAGAATGTTTTTCATTTTCTTTTTGAATTTTCTCAGGTCATAAAATAGCTGATATGATTTTAACACGCTATTTTTAGTCAACTACGACCAATTTAAATAGTCATAACGTGGTACTGCATTTTGATTGGTTCGTGGACATCTCACGCGGATTGTGCCTAGAACACCGTCAGATGCTCGCGGATCCAACGGCAGTCCTCGGCCCACCACACCAACCCCAAGCCAACCTAAGCCGAAACCCTAGCTCTACTCGTGGACGTTTTCCATCCACCCCCCGCCTCCTTTCTTTCTCTGCCTCCTTTCTTTCTCTGCTCCTCGTTCCCTCACGCACCCACAATCCTTCCCCCGAAAACCTGGCTGCCGCCACCTACGCCTCTTGTTCCGGCGTGTTCCGGCGGGCCTCGCCGGTTTGCAGCCCAGATCCGAGCTCCCCTGCCTCCGCTCTTCCCTCCCCTCCGGCCGGATCTGCCTCTTGCGTCCCGGGTAGCTCATCCCCAACCCCTTCCCATGGCTAGGATTTCGAGGGTGGCGTTCCCACCAATCCCGGCGCGGCGGCGGTGACTGTGCTCCGCCCTCTTCGACGCCCACCAATCTAGCCGCAGGCACGGCCATGGCCATGGCGGAGGCCAGATCCACCCCCTCCCTCATCTCCTCGCTACCGCCACCTCCTCCCCGTCCTGCAGCGGCGCGTCCCGCAACCACCTCCTTCCTCGATGCGTCCCGCAGCGACGCCCATCGCGTCCCGGAGCTGGACGACGGTGCGGTGGAGAGGGAGCCGGTGGCAGCGTCGCGCGATGGCAGGTGACGAGTCCTCATCTTTTCCTTGGTCCTCTCTGCTCCCTCCCTAGTTCCATCTGATTCGATTCGCTGAATCGGTTGCCTGCCACTGACAGGTGCGTCGAGCGGGCCGTCGCCGCGTCGAGCTCCACCGCCCAAGTCCGGCGTCCCGCCGCCCGCCGGACCTCCTTGGCAGTCTTCCTCCACTGCATCCCGTCGCTCCTCGAACGCATCAAGTCACCCTGCATCAAGCGTCGCCCTCGCCAAGACGCATCGAGCTCACTCACGTGCGTGGGGTCAAGGGCGTTGACCGTGCCCCTGCCTGGCCAGATCGCCAGCGCCTCCCCGCTCGATCCCCTGCTCGACCGCTCGCATGGTTGGGCCACCACTAAATTTCAGTCGTGATTTATATAGATCCTCTCTTTCTCTTTTTACGAATCAATCAAACAAATAGCTGACAGTCTTAATTCACTACACAACTAGCCAGGCTTGTGTCGCTATCTTATTATTATCAAATCAACTGGCCTCTATCTTCAGTTCAGATGACAAATACCTACTACTAGTAGGACTACTTTGTTAAGATGACTGCTCTACTCTAGGCCCAGCACCAGCGATTCTTATCGGATCCTAAAAATGAACAGCACCCAAACAAACGCATGGTAGTAATCTGAGGCTTTTAATGGATGCCTGGACTATTTTACAAGGATTCCTTTTTGCGCACCTGTAGTGAACTGCCTGATTACTTTCAATTCAGTACCAATTTGTCTTACCACTCGTAATCTATGTTGCACATTGCATTGTTGTATGAGATAAACAAACTATGCATCTAACAGATGCTTGTACTGGATACTCTAATACTAGTATTTAGCGATCCACTTCGCTGTCGAAATTGTCTTATGATTCTTCCAACCCTACTCAGGATTGGGCTCCAAACTGAATTCGATGCGGCTGTTCAATACAATTTGATTTTGATTTTATGGCAGAATTTAGTAATGGTTATGTATACTTGATCAGGGTAGTCCTATTTCCTGTGATCTTTCCTATCATTTGCTAGTGTGATGCTTCAAGATGACAAATTTTAAAACCCAAACTATTGTAAACAAGCTTTCTGCATCTTGAGAATTAATTGTTCATGATAGCCGAATAGTGTAGTTGATCATCACTATTGCTAAATGCTATTACTGCTATAATATAAGATGAGCACTCAACCATTGTACAACTATTTGCATATTTGTTTTTTATATTTTATAAATGATGGTAGTTTGTATAAGATGTTCACATGTTTTTTTTACTAAAATCTCTTATGCCCTTGACTTAGCTTAACCCAGAATAGCAGCATCCTTGATGCGTACTGACCTTCACCTCGTTCTTTCTCTCGCAGACTCGAAGGAGACCATATGCAAGGCACCTCCTCTTCGGCTGTGAGAGTGTCCAGGGGTCGTGGGTGCGGCTAATGCCTATGTCTGTGGCCGCACTTGACACTGCCCTCTCTTTAAGGGCACATATCATTTTTTATAACTCTGCTATCTTTTCACAAGTCTTTATTATCTTGCCTAGCCTTGTACTGATATGTATTGTTTGATGCTAATTACCCAAGCTAGTGCATGATGTTAGGGATAACCTGAGAGCACTTGCCTAAGTTTATAAGATATGACATGTGTCAGTCCAAGCCTGCTGCTCTTTCAATGCTTTTGCTGATGTACTGTGTTTCTCTAGTTGTTCGAATGTTTCTGCTTCTTTTGGACCTGATGATAAGGACCTTTCTTTTCTCCCGTGGGTTAAAACAATGGGAGTTTGCATGGAAGGTTCTCTTGTTGTATGTGAACAGCAGTATGGTGTTACTTGGCAAATGTTTTTTCTATGACATGAGGGAAGAGCTACTATCATGTGCATGGAAGGTTTTCAAGTGCGCACTTGTTAGTTTGTTTAGTACTTATGTAGTATGGGAAATATGCATAGGTATGTCCATGTGATTTTTAAGCATGCTTACTGCCTACCTGATACAGAGTTCTATAACTGATGTTCTTTATTTGACGAGATAGCCTCTTATAGTTGAAAACTTGAATAGTTACATTATGTGTGCTGCTATGTCTCTTATAGTTTCAGAAAAACATTAATTTATCTATCCTGTTCTATTAATCCTAAAGATGAAACTCATGCATATGTTGCTTAACTTTGGTGGCTTGAGTATTGTTCCGAACGAATTATACTACAGATTCCCTTCACTGTTTTTCTTCTAGTTATCTCATAGGATTACTCATGAGGCACATCTATTCTCTCCATTTTTTAGAACAAAAATGTGATTAATTCAACATGTTTCTGAATATCTCCAAGCTGGATATTTCCATTAAACATGTTTCTGAATACCTCCCATATATATTTCCGTTAGTCTGCTTAGTGCATCATTAAGATTATAAGCATCATTTTCATTGAATCCTGGTTACATATTTGTGTGTACTCAAGTTGAAAATGGGACTTGGAATAATATGCAAGTTTCATCTTTTCTATTGCAGCGAGTGGGTCGGTTATGCCTTTGGCAGCATCCTTGCTACTAGCGGTGGGCGCGATGGTCCGGGCCAAGCAGAGAAAGATAGGTGAGATATGCTCAGAGGTGATCATCGACAAGTCCTCGGACAAGATGACGATGGAGAGTATAGTGGAGGCACAGCACATCATGAAGAAGGTGCACGAGTACGTCAAGACGCATTTAACGCGTCATGATCCTCAGGCTATGTTCCATTATTCTAGCCCGGTCACCAAAGGTATATATCATTTCACACTAGTCTTGATCATTGACCATCCTTTGTGTAATGTTGGGGTACCGTCCGTCACATATGGTTCTGGACTATAATGTTTTGTGTACTGTTCATTGTCCTGATCATTGTTTCAGTTAAATTCAGTCCAGGAGTACTCCAAATTTAGTCCAAACACAGTCCAGATATTGTTTTGGTTTCCTTGTACTCCAAATTCATTCCAAATAGTCCAGGAGTATAAACAAGTTTACAGATTCAGTCCAATTTCACTTGTGCAGGAAATTGACCTATGCGGCGGCGGTGGGGAAGGAGCAGCATCGGCAGCCCTGACAGAGGAAGTCATATTGCCGTTTTGTTTGTTCCCAGCCTTGACTATGGTTGTCCAGCGAGTCCGGCATGTCGTCATTTTCTTGTAAAGCAGTATTGTATCACACTTGTAGAGCTCGTTACACAAGTAGATCTTGTAAAGCATCTTGTATTACACATGGTCATATGTATTGGCAACGTGATCTGGTTGCTCTTATTTGAAGTATCATGTGTGCTTTTGTATGCCAAGTTAAATACTAGTTGAAATATGAAGAATATGAGCACGATAGATGGGACTCACTTACTGCACCCAAACACGACAACTAGGACCCATCATTTGGTGGACCCATTTAATAAAAAAGGAAATTATAATTATTTAGACGAAAAGGCCAAGGCCCAATAATAAAAAGGCTGCAATGTTGGGCCAGGCCCATGAAGTCAACCAAAAATTGATAAAAAAAATATAGAAAGGCTGAATTAATGGGCTAGGCCCATGTAGAAAACTGAATTGGACCGGGCTGAATCTTGTGCCACATCAGCTTGCCACGCTGGATGCCTACGTGGCCTGGGGGAGGTTGCTAGTGACCAAAACGCCACAGTAGGAATATTTTGGGCGTAAACGTCTTTGACCATTCCAGAAGAAAGGTCGCTATAGTCGGTTCTGACGGCCAGCTTTTGACCTTCTGTTTTTGATCACAAAAAGGTCATAAATGGAAATTTGTGACCTTTCAGTGACCAATAGTGGTGGTCATAAGTTGACTTATTTCTTGTAGTGCCCACAAGCGCCACCCAACCCCAAGGTTCCCAAAGCGGCGCTTTAAGAAGGGAACGGCGCCGGGAGCCCCGCCGCCGCCCAACAAAGTTAGGGCTTTCGCCCGGGAGACCTAGGGATAGGGAAAGTTAGGAGATCAGTCAATACCGACGCCTCCAAGGAGGGGAACGGCGCCCTTTGGTGACGCCGTGGGCGCGGCCGGCCATGGTCGGCCAGGGATTTCGCCCGCACTAGATCCCCGCGTACAGAAATGGCGACCAAGGGAAGCGCGGCCTGACCAGGCTAGCCGCATGCCGAACATGGGAAGAGGGGAGGCGCCAGATGCGCGCTCCGGCCATCGTAGAAGCCGCCGCCCGCCCACGACCACCAGGTTCCCGCCGCCCGCGCAGCCAGGACGCGAGATCCATCACCCGCACGGCTACTCGTCGGAGCCTCTCGTGCCTCGCCCAAAGAGACGCCGCTCCAGATCCGGGACTCCCCACCCAGAGGCAGGGTAGCCGAGGCCCCGCCACCACCATCCTTGGTGCCCCCGGCTTGCCCGGCGGCTGCCTCAGGCAGCGGTGAGGAAGGGAGGGGGTGAGGTTGGCGGCGGCTGAGGTTCGCCCCTTGCCGCCCGGGCGGCGGGGGAGGAGGAAGGAAGATTAAAATATTTATGCCTCTTTTGCAACGCAAGGTGGTGCGGTTTTGGATGTGTCGGCCTTGGCAGTACTCGGTTACAGACCTTTGAGAAGGTACCTCTACCTCGAATAGGCTCTCCTACGTGTGATCTGATCTTGACACTACTCGCTCGATGTATGATGTTTGCTTCATTTGTTTACATGGTAGAGTGATTGCTGCTTTGCTTGTCTGTGGATGTAGTTTGGGAACTCATTCGATTGGGTTGAGGCCTTGAGATTCCTCGTAGAGATGATGGTGCCGATGGGAAAGATGGAAAGGCGACATGGGTTCTTGGATTGATAGCAAATAATGATTACTATTGTGTCATATGCCAAATAAATATGGAGTTTAGTATAGTCCTATCTATACTTCCGAATAAATAGACAACATTCATTTGCTTGATTTTCATTTTGTATGGTGCTTAGAATGTTACTATACTCTATATTGTAATGCTAATTAATAAAAAGTGGCATTGACACCCAGAATAACAATTTATTTTTAAAAGAAGTTTTTCAAAGTTGTACGGTATGTCAAGAATTATGTTTAATATAAGGATAATATTGGGAGAGAATATGCAATTATGGTTTTGTAAGTTTTACTGATGCATTTTTTTAAAGATCCCCAAAGTTATTTAATCTTTTGCTAGTTGATCATTTGGTTATGTGAAAGAAACTGGTTAGGTTGTTTGCAAATGGCGGCGACTCAATGACGGTGCTGTTTGGACCTGAGGTGAAAAGGCTAGGGCAGCAAGCCAGGAGCAATTGCAGAAGAAGCCCCATAACAATGAGGGCACATCCTCATGAAGATGGTGGCTGTAGGTTGTGGCTACATGCTTGGTGTTCCACTAGGGCCACAAGATTCTTTGCATGAATAGAAGGTAATAAACCAATTCCTCACCCCAATTCCTAAGGCATAGTTTGGTTTCTAGATCATTCAATTACTGCTTTGTGCAATCCTTAGATCCGTACTTTGAAGAATTTATTTTTTGATACCTACAATTTTGTGGCCCGTGGTATAGATCTGTCACATGGATACATAGAAGAGCAAAATAGATTCCTTGATACCGAGGTGAGTAGCAAGAAACCAGGATAGATATCTGGCCATATAGTTTGAGAACCCGATCTAAAACTTATTGCACGGTTTAGTTTCTGCCTAGATCTATATAATTTAGATGCTAATGTTGAAGAAAGAATCGACATTGGTATCCCCAAAATATATCAGGAGGGTGTCTGTGCTCATCTAAAATTTAAATGAAAATATGATTACTTAAATAGCTAATACTTAATTCTACCTTTTTCTGATTTTGCAGAATGCAGAATGCTATTAGGTTAAATGTCATGATATTTAATTAGAGGATATTTATTATCAAGCGATCGACACCAATGTCTTAGGTATAGATAGTCCTGTTTAGGGAGCACTAAAGAAAATAGAATGCCAGCAATTCTAGGTTTGCTATATGCTGCTTTTTGGAAGATATATGAATGATGTGGATTGTAGACATACTTCGGAATGGAGTTATATTAAGTTCATTGATGGTGTAGGAGTGTTAGGCCTGTGTAGTTTCTTGTTGTCTTGATGTTGGAAATGTAGCATTGCCTTGTTAGTTCATAGATCCCACTTTAATTAGGACCTTCGGGCTTTAGAGAACATGGAGATGAACATGTCTCTAATACATTCGGTCTTTTGAGAACATGGAAATGAACATGTTTGTTATACATGCTTTGATGTTTGTTAGATGACCATAACTATAGCTTCACAACATAAAAAATAATAGCACGCTTGGAGAAGAGATGAGGTGGCAGGCCTTTACTATCGAAGGGTATTTTCTCGCATACTCTCTCCATCCCAAAATAAATACCTTAGCTTAGCAAAACTTTTTACTAAAATTAGTACAAAGTCAAGACACTTATTTTGAGACGTAGGAGTATTATATAAAAAATTCAGCCACAACTACTTCCAGATGAGCTTGTTTTGATTTATTATGCTGCTTTTGAATGGTCAACTGCAGTTCCATTAGGCATTTCTACATCTCCCGCTAACACAAGAACTTTATCTTTAACAGAAAAAAGCACACAGGAAAGCAACATAGGAAGTTACACATGAGAGTTGTGTTTTCATTGATAGAAAAAGGGCGAGAGCATGCAAATCGTATAGGGAAAATAAAGAATTTGGAAAAGAAAATGAAAAATGAAAGAGAAAAATGCTTTGATCTCATGATAAGATGCCGACCACCGGCCAGAAACCACAGGAGCAAACCTAGAGTAGCTCCTAAGATGCACACAATTTTGATTAAGGGGCATAATTGGACTAAGAGTTTAGCTTCTAAAGTATTTGCATTATAGCCCGTAGCAACGCACGGGCATTTTACTAGTAATTTTAGTAATTCAAAGAAACGTGATTTTGTGTTCATACTTTTTGATGTAGATCAATAGAAAAATTTCCCAGGACTTCCTATTTTGGTAGGATTTTTAGAGTTCCATAAGTATTCGAGAGTTATAGATTGCTACAGACTGTTCTGTTTTTGACAGATTATATTTTTCGTGTGTTGTTTGCTTATTTTGATGCATCTATGGCTAGTATCGGTGGGTATGAACCATAGAGAAGTTGGAATACAGTAGGTTTAACACCAATATAAATAAAGAATGAGTTCATTACTGTACCTTATGTGGTGGGTTTTCTTTCTTGCACTAACGGAGCTTATGATATTTCCTGTTGAGTTTTGTGTTGTGAAGTTTTCAAGTTTTGGGTAAAGATTTGATGGACTATGGAATAAGGAGTGGCAAGAGCCTAATCTTGGGGATGCCCATGGCACCCCAAGATATTCAAGGATAACCAAAAGCCTCAACTTGGGGATGCCCCGAAAGGCATCCCCTCTTTCTTCTTCGTCTATCGGTAACTTTACTTGGAGCTATATTTTTATTCGCTGCATGATATGTGTTTTCCTTGGAGCGTCTTGTATGATAAGAGTATTTGCTTTCTAGATCACTGCAATCATCCTTGCTGTACACACCTTCTGGGAGAAACCCACATGATTTAGAATTTATTAGAATACTCTATGTGCTTCACTTATATCTTTTGAGCTAGATAGTTTTGCACTATGTGCTTCACTTATATCTGCTAGAACATGGCGGTGGTTTAATTTTGTAGAAATTGTTGATCTCTCATGCTTCACTTATATTATTTTGAGTCTTTTAGAACAGCATGGTATTTGCTATGGTTATAAATTTGGTCCTAGAATGACGGGCATCCAAGTTGGGTATAATAAAAACTATCATAGAAAGTGAATTGGATGCTATGATCAATTTGATGCTTGATAATTGTTTTGAGATATGAGGATGGTGATATTAGAGTCATGCTAGTTGGGTAATTGTAAATTTAAAGAATACTTGTGTTGAAGTTTGTGATTCCCGTAGCATGCACGTATGGTGAACCGCTTTGTGATGAAGTTGGAGCACAATTTTATTTATTGATTGTCTTCCTTATGAGTGGCGGTCGGGGACGAGTGATGGTATTTTCCTACTGATCTATCCCCCTAGGAGCATGCGTTCAATGGCTTGTAGATTTTTGCAATAAGTATATGAGTTCTTTATGACTAATGTTGAGTCCATGGATTATACGCACTCTCATCCTTCCACCATGCTAGCCTCTCTTGTGCCGTGCACTTTTGCCGGTACCATACAGCCACCATATACCTTCCTCAAAACAGCCATCATACCTACCTATTATGGCATTTTCATAGCCATTCCGAGATATATTGCCATGCAACTTTCCACCGTTCCGTTTATTATGACACGCTCCATCATTGTCATATTGATCTTTGGATGATCATGTAGTTGACATTGTATTTATGGCAAAGCCACCTTCATAATTCTTCCATACATGTCGCTCTTGATTCATTGCATATCCTGGTACACCGCCGGAGGCATTCATATAGACTCATATTTTGTTCTAAGTATCGAGCTGTAATCTTGAGTTGTAAGTAAATAAAAGTGTGATGATCTTCATTATTAGAGCATTGTCCCAAGTGAGGAAAGGATGATGGAGACTATGATTCCCCCACAAGTCGGGATGAGACTCCGGACTTTATAAGAAAAGGCCAAATGAAAAAAAAATGAGAGAAAAAGAGAGAAGGGACAATGCTACTATCCTTTTTACCACACTTATGCTTCAAAGTAGCACCATGATCTTCATGATAGAGAGTCTCCTATGTTGTCACTTTCATATACTAGTGGGAATTTTTCATTATAGAACTTGGCTTGTATATTCCAATGATGGGCTTCCTCAAAATGCCCTAGGTCTTCGTGAGCAAGCAAGTTGGATGCACACCCACTTAGTTTCTTTTGTTGAGCTTTCATACATTTATAGCTCTAGTGCATCTGTTGCATGGCAATCCCTACTCACTCACATTGATATCTATTAATGGGCATCTCCATAGCCCGTTGATACGCCTAGTTGATGTGAGACTATCTTCTCCCTTTTTGTCTTCTCCACAACCACCATTCTATTCCACATATAGTGCTATGTCCATGGCTCACGCTCATGTATTGCATGAAAATTGAAAAAGTTTGAGATTGCTAAAGTATGAAACAATTGCTTGGCTTGTCATCGGGGTTGTGCAAGATTAAATACTTTGTGTGATGAAGATAGAGCAACAGCCAGACTATAAGATTTTGTAGGGATAACTTTGTTTAGCCATGCTATTTTGAGAAGACATGATTGCTTTATTAGTATGTTTGAAGTATTACTATTTCTTATGTCAATATGAACTTTTATTTTGAATCATTTGGATCTGAACATTAATGCCACAATAAAGAAAATTACATTGACAATTATGCTAGGTAGCATTCCACATAAAAAATTCTGTTTTTATCATTTACCTACTCGAGGAGGAGCAGGAATTAAGCTTGGGGGTGCTTGATACGTCTCCAACGTATCTATAATTTTTCATTGTTCCATGCTATTATATTACCCGTTTTGGATGTTTATGGGCTTTACTTTACACTTTTATATCATTTTTGGGACTAACTTACAAATCGGAGGCCCAGCCCGAATTGCTGTTTTTTTGCCTATTTCAGTGTTTCGACGAAAAGGAAATCAAACGGAGTCTAAATGGGATGAAACCTTCGGGAGCGATCTTTCTGGAACAAATGCAAACCTGGAGACTTGGAGTGGACGTCAAGCAACAACCGAGGCATCCACGAGGCTGCCCGGCGCGCCACCTGGGGGTGGGCGCGCCCCCCACCCTCGTGGGCCCCTCGAGCATCCACCGACCTCCTTCTTCTTCCTATATATACTCCTGTACCCTGAAACCATCAGAAGAGACCACAAAAACCTAATTCCACCACCGCAACCTTCTGTATCCGCGAGATCCCATCTTGGAACCTTCGTCGGCGCTCCGCCGGAGGGGGAATCGACCATGGAGGGCCTCTACATCATCTACAAGGCCTCTCCTATGAGTTGTGAGTAGTTACCACAGACCTTCGGGTCCATGGAGATCTATTCGATGTAACTCATTTTACGGTGTGTTTGTCGAGATCCGGTGAATTGTGGGTTTATGATCAAGTTTATCTATGAGAAATATTCGAATCTCCTCAGAAATTTTTTATGTGCGATTAAGTTATCTTTGCAAGTCTCTTTGAATTATCATTTTGGTTTGGCCTACTAGATTGATCTTTCTTGCAATGGGAGAAGTGCTTAGCTTTGGGTTCAATCTTGCGGTGTCCTTTCCCAGTGACAGCAGGGGCAGCAAGGCACGTATTGTATTGTTGCCATCGAGGATAAAAAGATGGGGTTTATATCATTTGCATGAGTTTATCCCTCTACATCATATCATCTTTCTTAATGCGTTACTCTTCTCTTCATGAAATTAATACTCTAGATGCAGGCAGGAGTCGGTCGATGTGTGGAGTAATAGTAGTAGATGCAGAATCGTTTCGATCTACTTGTCAGGGACTTGATGCCTATATACATGATCATGCCTAGATAATCTCATAACTATGCGCTTTTCTATCAATTGCTCGACAATAATTTGTTCACCCACCGTAATACTTATGCTATCTTGAGAGAAGCCACTAGTGAAACCTATGGCCCCCGGGTCTATCTTTTATCATATAAGTTTTCCATCTACTTTTATTTGCATCTTTTACTTTCTAATCTATATCATAAAAATACCAAAAATATTTATCTTATCATATTATCTCTATCAGATCTCACTTTTGCAAGTGGCCATGAAGGGATTGACAACCCCTTTATTGCGTTGGTTGCGAGGTTCTTGTTTGTTTGTGTAGGTGCGTGGGACTTTTGAGGAGCCTCCTACTGGATTGATACCTTAGTTCTCAAAAACTGAGGGAAATACTTACGCTACTTTGCTGCATCACCCTTTCCTCTTCAAGGAAAACCAACGCAAGCTCAAGTCGTAGCAACGCTCGCAAGGCCTTGTGGCAAGGTGGAAGTTGTATATGAGGATGTCATGTCGCACCCACAACTGGGCGATAGAAACCTTCTGATTGTGCCCGGCACGACCGATGGTGTACTCGAGGTCGAAGCCGACCACTCGGTACTTGTCCTCGGCAAGGAACTGCTCCATAGTTTGGATGAAGCTCTCCACCGAGACCGGATACTTCGCGTACACCACCGAGAGGGCCTTCCTCCTCACATGGGTGTCCACTACGTGATGCGTGGTGAACTGCCCGCCGTTGTCGTTGTTGGCCGCTGGGAGCGCCATTGGAGCCACGGGGAGCGCCATTGGAACTGCTCGATGTCCTCTCTGTATGTGTCCTCGTGGGTGTGCTTTATGTGACATGTGAGACGAGAGATGAAGGTAAATGGTCGCAGGAATAAAAGGGGGCCGGGCGGCATGGATTCTCGGCGCGTCCGCATGACAGTTTTTGAAGTAGGTAACTACATCGTCGCGCCGCGCCCGGTGCAACCGCTTGCGCACGAATGTGGGTGATCGTGCGCCGGCCCAAAACAATGGCAGCACGCGTGGCGGGACGCGAGAAGAGCGTGCCGTGACCGCCTGTAACGCAAGCAACCACACGCATGGAGCAGGTCAACACACAGCAAATGGTCGCCTACAAGCCGGCCCGGCGATTGCGTCGCTGCGTAGAGAGCGGCCGTGTGGTACCACCTCCGTCTAGTCTATAGTATCCTTTATATTCCGTGCCATACTTTGCCCTCAAATTTAACCAACAAAATGTTAATGCATGTTTTAAAAATTATATAATTGGAAACTATGTTCAAATACAAATCCAACTATATTATCTTTAGCGACATGCATTCGTATTTTATTACTTAAATCAGACTTATAAACCAGGACGGTGGTATCGTAGGTAATTAAATCACAAACGTTTCTTTATTAACCGTATGTGTACGTGGCCTTTCGTCCACCTCTCGCACGTCTTGTCACCCCGCTGCCGCAGACTGCTTACAGCGCAAGCTTGCGCAGCGCGTGGGGGTGTTCTTTTTGCCAAACGGTGGCGCCAATGAATCGTCAGTGAGCCCGTTATCGCACAAGCTCGCAGGTTCCCGCGCAAGCTTCCCGTCCGACTCGGTGAAATCCCCCAAAATCCCAATGCTTACCGGCCTGCTATAAAAACCCTCACGGCCGACGAGTCCTGCGTCGCATTTTCCCCTCTATCACTGTTGCTTATCTCGTCTTCTTCTCCCACATTCGCCAATGGCACTGGTCCATCATCATCGCTCAGCCACTCCGCCGTCATCAGAGGACAGCTCCAGCTGGGAGGCTAAACCGCGGCGGCGGAGTCCCCGGCGTAGTGTAGTGCACGTGGCGTCCTCTTGGGTGTGCGCGGAACACCCACTACACGCTCCGCTGCCGGTGCCCGTCGGCAGCTGTTGCCGGCCGCCGTTGCCGCCACACCACCGTCGAAAGCCAGGGCCATCGCCCGCTTCGCCGCCGCGTCCCAAAGGCGGGTGATGGCCGTCGTGGCTGCCACCCCACTGCTGGCCACTGTGGCTATCACCCGCTCCGCCACCGCGGCCCAAAGGTGGGAGTTGGTGGTCGTGGCCGCCAGCCCACCGTCGACCGCCAGGGTCATCACCCGCTCCGCCACCGCCGCCCGAAGGCGGGAGAAGGAGGTGGATGCATGCACGTGCAACAACTGAAGGAAATATGCCCTAGAGGCGATAATAAAGTTATTATTTATTTCCTCATATCATGATAAATGTTTATTATTCATGCTAGAATTGTATTAACCAGAAACATAATACATGTGTGAATACATAGACAAACATAGTATCACTAGTATGCCTCTACTTGACTAGCTAGTTGATCAAAGATGGTTGAGTTTCCTAGCCATAGACATGAGTTGTCATTTGATTAACGGGATCACATCATTAGGAGAATGATGTGATTGACTTGACCCATTTCGTTAGCTTAGCACTTGATCGTTAGTTTACTGCAATTGCTTTCTCCATGACTTATACATGTTTTTTGACTATGAGATTATGCAACTCCCGAGTACCGTAGAAACACTTTGTGTGCTACCAAACGTCACAACGTAACTGGGTGATTATAAAGGTGCTCTACAGGTGTTTCCAATGGTGTTGTGGAGTTGGTATAGACCAAGAATAGGATTTGTCACTCCGATTGTCGGAGAGGTATCTCTGGGCCCTCTCGGTAATGCACATCACTATAAGCCTTGCAAGCAATGTAACTAATGAGTTAGTTATGGGATGTTGCACTAGAGAACGAGTAAAGAGACTTGCCGGTAACGAGATTGAGCTAGGTATTGAGATACCGGCGATCAAATCTCGGGCAAGTAACATACCGATGACAAAGGGAACAATGTATATTGTTATGCGGTCGACCGATAAAGATCTTCATCGAATATGTAGGAACCAATATGAGCATCCAGGTTCCGCTATTTTTTATTGACCGGAGACGTGTCTCGGTCATGTCTACATAGTTCACGAACCCATAGGGTCCGCACGCTTAAAGTTCAGTGACGATCGGTATTATGAGTTTATGTGTTTTGATGTACCGAAGGTAGTTTGGAGTCCCGGATATGATCACGGACATGACGAGGAGTCTCGAAATGGTCGAGACATAAAGATCGATATATTGGATGACTATGTTTGGACTTCGGAAGGGTTCCGGGCAAGTTCGGACATATACCGAGTATCGGGAGGGGGTCACGGAACCCCCGGGGAGTGTAATGGGCCTATTGAGCCTTAGTGGAGAAGAGGAGGGCGGGAGGGGGCGGCGCCCCCCTTTCCTTCCCCTCTCTCTCCTCCTTCCCGCTTCTCCTACTCCTACTAGGAAAGGGGGAGTCCTAATCCTGGTGGGAGTAGGACTCCCCCGTTGGGGCGCCCTCCTCCTTGGCCGGCCGCCTCCCCCTAGCTCCTTTATATACGGGGGCAGGGGGCACCCCAAACACACAAGTTGATCATTGATCTCTCTTAGCCGTGTGTGGTGCCCCCTTCCACCATAATCCACCTCAGTCATATTGGTGCTTAGACGAAGCCCTGCGTCGGTAACTTCATCAACACCGTCATCACGCCATCGTGCTGATGGAACTCTCCCACGAAGCTCTACTGGATCCTGAGTTCGTGGGACGTCGCCGAGTGGAACGTGTGCTGTCCGCGGAGGTGCCGTAACTTTGGTGCTGGGATCGGTCGATCGTGAAGACGTACAACTACATCAACCGCGTTGTCATAACGCTTCCGCTTACGGTCTACGAGGGTACGTAGATGACACTCTCCCCTCTCGTTGTTATGCATCACCATGATCTTCCGTGTGTGTAGGAATTTTTTTTAAATTACTACGTTCCCCAACAATGGTATCAGAACCAAATTTCACAACTGGAATCAGGATCTTTGCCGTCAGCTAGATCTTTGCTGTCAGCAAGAAGGTCTTTGCCCTCAGCTTGATAGAAGCTGACAGCAAAGATCCTGCTGACGGCAAAGATCATGTTTGCCGTTAGCCAACCCTTTGCCGTCCGCTAGAGGACGGCAAATAATGAGGGTGGCCCACTAATGAGTAACACCTAACGAACACTTTCTTTGCCGTCCGCTAGCTGACAGCAAAGAAAGTGGCCAAACTAACGTCTGTTAGCTAGGATCTTTCCCGTCCGCTAGCAGACGGCAAAGAACCATGCCCTAACTAAAATCCATCGACGCCCGCCCACGCCACATCTCTATCTGTCCCCTCTCTCTCTCTCCGCCTGCGCCGAGCCGCCGCCGCCCCGTGCCACCCCCGTCGTCAAGCCGCCCCAGCAGCCCCGGTGACCCCCTTCCCCGCCCCGCGCCATCCCCGTCGTCACGCCGCACCTCCCCGCCCGCCCTGTGCCCGAGCCGCTTCCGCCTCACGCCACCCACGTCGTCGCGGCACCCCCTCCTCCACCCCAGCGGCCCCGGCGCCCTTCCGCTCCACCACCGCGGCCGCCCTGCCGCTCCGGCGCCGCCTCCTCCACCTGGCGGCCCCGGCGCCCCTCTGCTCCACCACCACGGTGCCCCACTACTCCGGCGCCCCCTCCTCCACCCGGCCGCCCCGGCGCCCCTCTCCTCCACCACCGCGGCCGCCCCACCCCTCCGGCGCCCCTCCTCCACCCAGTGAGATATCTTGTATTTTTTCTATTTTCGTTTTTGTATGTTAATTTTAGTTTAGGTTTATTTTAGGTTTGGTTTAGTTTAGGTTTACTTTAAGTTTGGTTTAGTTTAGGTTTGTTTCTATGTAAAATTTGTCAGGGGTACAAACAAATGTTTGTCTGAAATTTGAAATTGTTATGTGATTAAATTCATTATATTGATTGATTGATTCACTCACTGAGATTGGCTGATCAAGCAAGAAGTGTTCCCCTCTTCTTAGGTTGTCAACAACTGATTAATTTGAATTGTTGAATAGTAGTACAATGTGTGAAAGTGTGATGATCATGATGAGCTAGATTGCAATTCATCACATAAAGGGAGCTGTGATCTTCCTCTTCCTCTTCATATTCTTCTCTGTCTCTGTCTCACCATGCATCATCAGCATCGGCATCAACACCATGGAAATAATCTAGGAGTATCTACTATCTTTGTTTTGTGCAAGGGGAATCAGATAATAAGTTTGTATGTGTGTGTGTGTGATTAGCTTGGGTACTAGTGGTCTGGCTGGCTGGTTGGCTGTTTCTCTACCACCAAGAAAGGAAGGACTCGCTCCCCACACCTCCTCCCCTGCTTATTTGCCTTATATGCCTGGAAATGTAGTACATATTTGTGTAGTTAAGACAAAACTTGAACCAATATCAACCGGGGCAATATTGGATTTATGTGATGTGAATTCATAATTACAAATAAGTATGTTTTTGGTACCATTGACACCAATTTGGCGCGGAAAGTGATAACAAGCTCTTGGTAACTTTAACTATATATTGCCAACCAGAGTTGCTTCCACCTTCGGAATTAACAATCAAGAATAAGAAGAAGCAGATAATTAAAGAGGAGGAAGAAGAAGTGTATTTTTCCCCTAATTTTAGATTACTATGCTCTTTTTTTCAACATTTTCAGTTTTCTTTCATGTCTAAAGAGATCCCTAGTTTTGAAGGGTGCATATTGCCATTGCCAACTAACCTACCAAATTAATTAAGTGTTGTTGATGTTGTTGAGCACAAATGCATTGCTTTTTTTCTAAGTTTTCTTTCATGTCTAGAAACTTGGCTCTATGTTTATAGATATGCTTCTAGATACTAATTGGTCTCTTCTGCTGATTAGAGATGGGGAGAGGCCGTCACCGCAGGCTCTGCTCTGCCACACCGGAGTACGAGTTGGATGCTTCCGAGTTCTTCAGTATCATACTTGAGACTTCCTCCAAGAGGCAGTTATATAAAAGGAGAGATCTCCCCTTCACCCATATCATTATGATAACTCTGTTGTTTGCTACATCACTCCATGTCCCAAACTGAGCCTGCCTGACACTTTTATGACGATGCTGGACGGCCATCGGCCAAAGAATGTGAAGCCGCGACAGGCCGGCAGCGGGCTTCGCAGGCTTTGGGACGTGGAGTTGGTGATCAGGTACGACCACATGTACATGTGTCGTGGCTGGGAGCAGTTCTACCATGCCTACGACCTGTGACACGGGTACTTCCCTCTCTTCAGGTACGACGGCAACGCCATGCTCACCGTGAAGGTGTTTAACACGACTAAGTGTCGCATGCGCTACCAAGACGACGATGATGCCAGTATGTTCTGCCTCTTCTTCCTATACATTTTGCTTTGTCTCACATCGATTGTTAACGGTCATTGTTGCATGTGGTCAGGCAATGGGAGCAGCAGCAGCGACTCTGGCTACAGCCAAAGCAGCTGCGACTCTGGTTGTAGCAAAAGCAGCATCGAGGATGATCCGAAATGGAGTGGGGAAGAAGAGGAGCAGAGTGGGGATGAGGAGGTGCGGGCTAACGATGGGCAACAGATGGTGGTGGCTGAGGATGACATAGCGACGGTGGTGGCTGACGATGGGCAAGAGATGGTGGTGGCTGAGGATAACCTAGTGATGGTGCTTCCTGAAGATGGCCTCGCGATGGTGGTGGTGCCTGACAATGACCTCGCGATGGTGGTGGCGCCGGCGATCCCACAGCCGGGCGACATGGCCATTCCAATTGTGGTAGAAGACTACATCCCACTGCCTCCACTGCCCCGCCGCTCTTGGCGCATCAGGATGAGGAAGGAGAAGGAGAAGAAGAATGAGGAGTGAACTATGTCAGGTATGTCAGATCTCCAGAATGATCTATATATACTTAGCTTTGTTTCCTCCGAAATGACATAGGTTAGCTCTAATATACTAAGTTATCTCTAATATGCTTAGTTTCCTAGGTTTGCTCCATAATGACATATACACTTGGCTTACTTGTGTAAAAAATGGCATAATTATGCATAGTGAACTCAAAAATGGCATAATTAGTTAAGTTAGCTCCAAAATGACCCATTTAACCTAGATTAGCTCCAATATGATCCATTTTACCTAGGTTAGCTCCAAAATGCCTACTTTACCTAGGTTACCTCCAAAATGACCAAGTTTACCTAGGTTAGCTCCCATATGATCCATTTTAGCTAGGTTAGCACCAAAATTATCGAGTTTACCTAAGTTAGCTCCAATATGATCCATTTGAGCTAGGTTAGCTCCAAAATGATCAAATTTACCTAGGTTAGCTCCAATATGATCCATTTGAGCTAGGTTAACTCCAAAATGATCAAGTTTACCTAGGTTAGCTCCAATATGATCCATTTTACCTAGGTTAGCTCCAAAATGATCTAGTTTACCTAGGTTAGTTCCAAAATGACAAAGTTTACCTAGGTTAGCTCCAAAATGACCTAGTTTACCTAGGTTAGCTCCAATATGATCCATTTTAGGTAGGTTAGCTCCAAATTGACCTAGTTTACCTAGGTTAGCTCCAAAATGACCAAGTTTACCTAGGTTAGCTCCAAAATGACCTAGTTTACCTAGGTTAGCTCCAAAATGACCAATATGGCATAATATGCTTAGTTCACTCAAAGATGGCATAATTAGCTAGGTTAGCCCCATTTTACCTAAGTATATGCTTACTTCTTATTCCAGTCTTCTTCTTCTTCTTCATGTTCTTCTTCTTCTAACTTTTTTGTTTCCCATTTTATAGATCTCATTTAATTCACGAAAGTTTGCATGGATGGAGTACTTCTTTTCCCTTTCTGCTTTTATTTTGTATCGATGAACTTGTTATATGGATGGATGGATAACGGTGTTGGATGAACAATATGAAACTTTTGTAATATGTATAGATGGAACTATGTACGTGTTGGTTATGTATGTATATATGATGAAACTTGTGTGTTGGATATGTCTTTTGTGAAATTTGTGTGTTGAAACTTGTGTGTTCAAATTGAATGAATTTAAGAAAAAACAGAAAACAAACTGGGGCTATACAGGATCTTTGCCGTCCGTCAGCGGACGGCAAAGCATTTTGCCATCAGCCAGCGGATGGCAAAGATGTCACATGGTAGCTCCCTGTTCAAACTGGGGTTGTCCTATTTGGTTACTTTGCCGTCCGCCAGCTGACGGCAAAGCTCACCGTTAGCCCCCTAAAGGCCGGACGTTGTCACGTGTGCCGTCCAGGACCGTTGCTGTCAGTCGGCTGACGACAAAGACCGTTTCATCTTTGTCGTCCGCCAGCTGACGGCAAAGAAGCCTTTGTCGTAGCCCATTCAGCCGGACCTGTTGCCTTCAGATGATGAACGACAAAGGTATTTGCCGTCCGCCATGTATGCCTTTGTCGTCCGCCAAAGAAGCTGATTCCAGTAGTGTTTTATGCGTAGATGATATATGCACGAGTAGAACACAAGTGAGTTGTGGGCGGCAAAAGTCATATTGCTTACCATCATGTCATACTTTGGTCTGGCGGTATTGTTGGATGAAGCGGCCCAGACCGACATTACGTGTACGCTTACGCGAGACTGGTTCTACCGATGTGCTTTGCACACAGGTGGCTGGCGGGTGTCAGTTTCTCCAACTTTAGTTGAACCGAGTGTGACTACACCCGGTCCTTGTTGAAGGTTAAAACAGCACTAACTTGACGAAATATCGTTCTGGTTTTGATGTGTAGGTAAGAACGGTTCTTGCTCAGCCTGTAGCAGCCACATAAAACTTGCAACAACAAAGTAGAGGACGTCTAACTTGTTTCTGCAGGGCATGTTGTGATGTGATATGGTCAAGACATGATGCTAAATTTTATTGTATGAGATGATCATGTTTTGTAACAAAGTTATCGGCAACTGGCAGGAGCCATATGGTTGTCGCTTTATTGTATGCAATGCAATCGCCCTGTAATTGTTTTTACTTTAGCACTAAGCGGTAGCGGTAGTCATGGAAGCAATAGTTGGCGAGACGACAACGATGCTACGATGGAGATCAAGGTGTCGCGCCGGTCATAATGGTGATCATGACGGTGCTTTGGAGATGGAGATCAAGGTGTCACGCCGGTGACAATGGTGATCATGACGGTGCTTTGCAACAACAAGATGATGATGGCCATATCATTTCACTTATATTGATTGCCTGTGATGTTTATCCTCTATGCATCTTATTCTGCTTTGATTAGCGGTAGCATTATAAGATGATCTCTCACTAAATATCAAGGAAAAAGTGTTCTCCCTGAGTATGCACCGTTGCCAAATTTTGTCGTGCCGAGACACCATGTGATGATCGGGTGTGATAAGCTCAACGTTCACCAACGGGTGCAAGCCAGTTTTGCACAAGCAGAAATACTCGGGTTAAACTTAACGAGCCTAGCATATGCGGATATGGCCTCGGAACACTGAGACCGAAAGGTCGAACATGAATCATATAGTAGATATGATCAACATAGTGATGTTCACCATTGAAAACTACTCCATCTCACATGATGATCGGTTATGGTTTAGTTGATTTGGATCACGTGATCACTTAGATGATTAGAGAGATGTCTATCTAAGTGCGAGTTCGTAAGTAATATTATTAATTGAACTTAAATTTATCATGAACTTAGTACCTGATAGTATTTTGCTTGTGTATGTTGTTGTAGATAGATGGCCCGTGCTATTGTTCCGTTGAATTTTAATGTGTTCCTTGAGAAAGCAAAGTTGAAAGATGATGGTAGCAATTACACGGACTGGGTCCGTAACTTGAGGATTATCCTCATTGCTGCACAGTAGAATTACATCCTAGAAGCACCACTGGGTGCTGTGCCTTGCAGATGTAATCGACGACGTTAAGAACGTCTGGCAGAGCAAAGCTGATGACTACTCGATAGTTTAGTGTGCCATGCTTTACGGCTTAGAACCGAGACTTCAACGACGTTTTGAATGTCATGGAGCATATGAGATGTTCCAGGAGTTGAAGTTAATATTTCAAGAAAATGCCCGGATTGAGAGATATGAAGTCTCCAGTAAGTTCTACAGCTGCAAGATGGAGGAGAATAGTTCTGTCAGTGAACATATACTCAAAATTGTCTGGGTATAACAATCCCTTGATTCAACTGGGAGTTAATCTTCCGGATGATAGTGTCATTGATAGAATTCTTCAATCACTGCCACCAAGCTACAAGAGCTTCGTGATGAACTATAATATGCAAGGGTTGGATAAGACAATTCCTGAGCTCTTCGCAATGCTAAAGGTTGCGGAGGTATAAATCAAGAAGGAGCATCAAGTGTTGATGGTCAATAAGACCATCAATTTCAAGAAAAAGGGTAAAGGGAAGAAGAAGGGGAACTTGAAGAAGAACGGCAAACAAGTTGCTGCTCAAGAGAAGAAACCTAAGTCTGGACCTAAGCCTGAGACTGAGTGCTTCTACTGCAAACAGACTGGTCATTGGAAGCGGAACTGCCCCAAGTATTTGGCGGATAAGAAGGATGGCAAGGTGAAGACAGGTATATGTGATATACATGTTATTGATGTGCGCCTTACTAAAGCTCGCAGTAGCACATGGGTATTTGATACTAGTTCTGTTGCTAATATTTGCAACTCGAAACAGGGACTACGGATTGAGCGAGGATTGGCTAAGGACGAGGTGATGATGCGCGTGGGAAATGGTTCCAAAGTCAATGTGATCGCCGTCGGCATGCTACCTCTACATCTACATTCGGGATTAGTTTTAGACCTGAATAATTGTTATTTGTTGCCAGCGTTAAGCATGAACATTATATCTGGATCTTGTTTGATGCGAGATGGTTATTCATTTAAATATGAGAATAATGGTTGCTCTATTTGTATGAGTAAAATATCTTTTATGGTCATGCACCCTTGAAGAGTGGTCTATTTGTGTTGAATCTCGATAGTAGTGATACACATATTCATAATGTTGAAGCCAAAAGATGCAGAGTTGATAATGATAGTGCAACTTATTTGTGGCACTGCCGTTTGGGTCATATTGGTGTAAAGTGCATGAAGAAACTCCATACTGATGGACTTCTGGAATCACTTGATTATGAATCACTTGGTACTTGCGAACCATGCCTCATGGGCAAGATGACTAAAACGCCGTTCTCTGGAACAATGGAGCGAGCAACAGATTTGTTGGAAATTATACATACTGATGTATGAGGTCCAATTAATATTGAGGCTCACAGCGGGTATCGTTATTTTCTCACCTTCACAGATGATTTGAGAAGATATGGGTATATCTACTTAATGAAACATAAGTCTGAAACATTTGAAAAGTTCAAAGAGTTTCAGAGTGAAGTGGAAAATTGCCGTAACAAGAAAATAAAGTTTCTACGATCTGATCGTGGAGGAGAATATTTGAGTTACGATTTTGGTCTACATTTGAAACAATGCGGAATAGTTTCGCAACTCTCGCCACCCGGAACACCACAGTGTAATGGTGTGCCCGAACTTCGTAAGCATACTTTACTAGATATGGTGCGATCTATGATGTCTCTTACCGATTTACCGCTATCATTTTGGGGTTATGCTTTAGAGACGGCTGGATTCACGTTAAATAGGGCACCATCAAAATCCGTTGAGAAGACACCTGATGAACTATGGTTTGGCAAGAAACCAAAGTTGTCAGTTCTTATAGTTTGGGGCTGCGATGCTTATGTGAAAAATCTTCAACCTGATAAGCTCGAACCCAAGTCAAAGAAATGTGTCTTCATAGGATACCCAAAGGAAACTGTTGGGTACACCTTCTATCACAAATCCGAAGGCAAGAAATTTGTTGCTAAGAATGTATCCTTCCTAGAGAAGGAGCTTCTCTCGAAAGAAGTGAGTGGGAGGAAAGTAGAACTTGATGAGGTAACTGTATCTGCTACCTTATTCGAAAGTAGTTCATCACAGAAACCGGTTCCTGGGATACCTACACCAATTAGTGAGGAGGCTAATGATATTAATCATGAAACTTCAGATCAAGTTACTAACGAACCTCGTAGGTCAACTAGAGTAAGATCTGCACCAGAGTGGTATGGTAATCCTATTCTAGAAGTCATGTTACTTGACCATGGCGAACCTACGAACTATGAAGAAGCGATGGTGAGCCTAGATTTCGCAAAATGGCTTGAGGCCATGAAATCTGAGATGGGATCGATGTATGAGAACAAAGTGTGGACTTTGGTTAACTTGCCTGATGATGGGCAAGCCATAGAGGATAAATGGATCTTGAAGAAGAAGACTGACGTTGACGGTAATGTTACTTTCTACAAAGCTCGACTTGTTGCAAAAGGTTTTTGACAAGTTCAAGGGGTGACTAGGATGAGAGTTTCTCACCTGTACCGATGCTTAAGTCTGTCCGAATCGTGTTAGCAATTGCCGCATTTTATGATTATGAAATTTGGCAAATGGATATCAAAACTGCATTCCTGAATGGATTTCTGGAAGAAGAGTTGTATATGCTGCAACCAGATGGTTTTGTCGATCCAAAGGGTGCTAACAAAAGTGTGCAAGCTCCAGCGATCCATTTATGGACTGGTGGAGTTGGAATAAACGTTTTGATAGTGTGATCAAAGCATATGGTTTTACACAGACTTTTGGAGAAGACTGTATTTACAAGAAAGTGAGTGGGATCTCTGTATCATTTATAATATTATATGTGGATGACATATTGTTGATTGGAAATGATATAGAATTTCTGTATAGCATAAAAGGATACTTGAATAAGAGTTTTTCAATGAAAGTCCTCGGTGAAGCTGCTTATATATTGGGCATCAAGATCTATAGAGATAGATCAAGACGCTTAATTGGACTTTCACAAAGAACATACCTTGATAAAGTTTTGAAAAAGTTCAAAATGGATCAAGCAAAGAAAGGGTTCTTGCCTGTGTTACAAGGTGTGAAGTTGAGTCAAACTCAATGCCCGACCACTGTAGAAGATAGAGAGAAAATAAAAAGTGTTCCCTATGCTTCAGCGATAGGCTCTATCATGTATGCAATGATGTGTACCATACCTGATGTGTGCCTTGCTGTAAGTTTAGTAGGGAGGTACCAAAGTAATCCAGTAAAAGGACGAAGGATATGTTTCTCGTTTATGGAGGTCACAAAGAGCTCGTCATAAATGGTTACGTCGATGCAAGCTTTGACACTGATCCGGACGATTCTAAATTGCAAACCGGATATGTGTTTTTATTGAACGGTGGAGCGGTCATTTGGTGCAGTTCTAAACAAAGCGTCGTGCCGGGATCTACGTGTGAAGCAGAGTACATAGCTGCTTCGGAAGCAGCAAATGAAGGAGTCTGGATGAAGGAGTTCATATCCGATCTAGGTGACATACCTAGTGCATCGGGTCCAATGAAAATCTTTTGTGACAATACTGGTGCAATTGCCTCGGCAAAGGAATCCAGATTTCACAAGAGAACCAAGCACATCAAGAGACGCTTCAATTCCATCCGGGATCAAGTCCAGGTGGGAGACATAGAGATTTGCAAGATACATACGGGTCTGAATGTTGGAAACCCGTTGACTAAGCCTCTTCCACGAGTAAAACATGATCGGCACCAAGACTCCACGGGTGTTAGAATCATTACTATGTAATCTAGATTATTGACTCTAGTGCAAGTGGGAGACTGAAGGAAATATGCCCTAGAGGCAATAATAAAGGTATTATTATTTTCCTCATATCATGATAAATGTTTATTATTCATGCTAGAATTGTATTAACCGGAAACATAATACATGTGTGAATACATAGACAAACATAGTATCACTAGTATACCTCTATTTGACTAGCTCGTTGATCAAAGATGGTTGAGTTTCCTAGCCATAGACAAGAGCTGTCATTTGATTAACGGGATCACATCATTAGGAGAATGATGTGATTCACTTGACCCATTTCGTTAGCTTAGCACTTGATCGTTTAGTTTACTGTTATTGCTTTCTCCATGACTTATACATGTTTCTATGACTATGAGGTTATGCAACTCCCGAATACCGGAGGAACACTTTGTGTGCTACCAAACGTCACAACGTGACTGGGTGATTATAAAGGTGCTCTACAGGTGTCTCCAATGGTGTTCGTGGAGTTGGTATAGATCAACAATAGGATTTGTCACTCCGATTGTCGGAGAGGTATCTTTGGGCCCTCTCGGTAATGCACATCACTATAAGCCTTGCAAGCAATGTGACTAATGAGTTAGTTACGGGATGTTGCACTATAGAACGAGCAAAGAGACTTGCCAGTAACGAGATTGAGCTAGGTATTGAGATACCGATGATCGAATCTCGGGCAAGTAACATACCGATGACAAAGGCCACAACGTATATTGTTATGTGGTTTGATAGATAAAGATCTTCGTAGAATATGTAGGAACCATTTTGAGCATCCAGGTTCTGCTATTGGTTATTGACCGGAGACGTGTCTCGGTCATGTCTACATAGTTCTCGAACTCGTAGGGTCTGTACGCTTAAAGTTCTGTGACGATTGGTACTATGAGTTTATGTGTTTTGATGTACCGGAGGTAGTTCGGAGTCCCGGATATGATCATGGACATGACGAGGAGTATAGAAATGGTCGAGAAATAAATATCGACATATTGGATGACTATGTTTGGACTCCGGAAGGGTTCCGGGCAAGTTCGGATATATACCGGAGTACCGGGGGGGTTACCGGAACCCCCCGGGGAGTGTAATGGGCCTATTGGGCCTTAGTGGAGAAGATGAGGGGTGGCCAAGGTAGGCCGCGCGCCCCTCCCCTTCTAGTTCGAATTGGACAAGGAGGCGGGCAGCGCCCCCCTTTCCTTCCCCTCTCTCTCCTCCACCCCCTTCTCCTACTCCTACTAGGAAAGGAGGAGTCCTACGCCGGTGGGAGTAGGACTCCCCCCTTGGCGCGCCCTCCTCCTTGGCCGGCCGCCTCTCCCCTAGCTCCTTTATATACAGGGGCAGGGGGGCACTCAAACACACAAGTTGAACATTGATCTCTCTTTAGCCGTGTGCGGTGCCCCCCTTCCACCATAATCCACCTCAGTCATATCGTAGCTGTGCTTAGACGAAGCCCTGCGTTGATAACTTCATCAACACCGTCATCACGCCGTCGTGCTGATGGAACTCTCCCCTCTGCTTACGGTCTACGTGGGTTACGTAGACGACACTCTCCCCTCTTGTTGCTATGCATCACCATGATCATGCGTGTGCGTAGGAAATTTTTTGAAATTACTATGTTCCCCAACAACAGCGACCTTGCGTGCTACACCGGGTTCCGGCGGGAGGAGGAGGACGCCTCGTCGAAGACGCACAGAGCCTTACCGCCGCAGTGGTAGCGGCACGCATCGCCTCAGAGGCGAGGAATCAGGAGATCTACGAGGAGAACCACCGCTTCGAGAGGGGTCAACTGGAGCAGCAGAGGGCGTTTGAGGCGAGCGTCGCTGAAGCTGCATTAGCGGCAGGCACCGCATTGCGGTTGCCCAGCTCGTCGGTAGGCTCCTCCTCCTCCGCCTCTTACTGAGTGTGCTCGGCAGAGGAGAGGGGGCCGGAAGTAGTACAAAGCCCCTCCGCGGTAGTATTGGTAGTATTTGGGGGCTATTTTGTTCAATTCATCCAACTATAGATGTGGTGGAACTGTACAGCGTACTTAAAATTAGCTAGTATATATAGTTGAACTAGCTATTTCAGTACTTGGTTGGCAACAATTGGGGAAAAGTTTGGTCGGTTCAGCTGTCGAGTTGAACTGTTTGTATAAATTAAGAATGACTGCTTAATCTATGAATAAAATCTATGCTTAATTACTCAATTTTAGTTGCAAAAATTAGATACTGCTAGTGATTTTTAGCTTTAATTTTGACAAATCGCAGTGTTACAAGGATTGACAAATCTTACCAAATTGTTTGTACGTGGTTTCACACGGGTCATCCAAAACAACCGTTTGCATTGAAGGGATGCACAAATCCTGCGCTGCTCTCACTTTGCATACGGGTGTTCTATCTAAAACGTTTGCGAGCAGGAGCTGCAGAAATCCTGCTTGGCACATTTTCTCTTGGTTTCGTGGGGAAGCTGTCGGTTTGCATACGGGTGTTCTAACTAAAATGTTTGTGATGGGTGTTTTATATTTTAAAAGCGAATTAAACTGCAGCTTGGGCGCCATTAATGGAGAGGATGCGAGCAAGGCGGGCGGCCATGGAAGTCAAAGGGCTCGCTTCCCAGTGAGCCTGCGCAGCGTACAGCTCGCACGCTTCCCGGTGAGCCTGCGCACTCAAGGACAGCTTGCACGCCTCTCGGTCAGCCTGCGCACCGGACGGCGCTCGCACGCCTCCCGTTCAGTCAAGGTCAAGCAGCTGTCCGCACGGCACCTCCTACAACCATTAAAACCAAGACACATGGCATCACGTGAATGGTTAACAGAATTTTGGATTTACTAGAATTTAAAAACCAGGCATCTCAATGTTTTGGCGGCAATCAACGGTGCCCTGGTGTTTGATATTCATTCCCATTTCTTGCATGGGAACTAAGCATGCACCCAACGACACAAATTTGATTTTTCAACCAATTTATATGCACTGGAGCATGTGCATGTAGTTCAAATTTGAATTATGCACATAAAATGCATTGAAAACTCTGTTAATGCATAAAATGCCCAAACGAACCCCGAAAAATCAGAAAAAAACACACAACACTCCTGTTGTTCTATTTTGACACGAGAAAAAATTTGAAAGCAATAAGAGGCAATGGATATCGTTTCATCCACAATTGTGGGATGTTCCCTACCAAAAACCATCATGCTTGTTGTGAGAAGCTCCAGTTTGTGAGAAGCATATACCCAAACCTGCCCCAAACGGGACAAAATTTGTACCACGGCATGTTAATGCCACTCCATGATAGCATGCCAAGTTTCATGAATTTCTGACGAGTTTTGGATTTACTAGAATTTAAAACCTAGGCATCTCAATGTTTTGCCGTCAATCAACGGTGCCATGGTGTTTGAAATTCATTCCCATTTCTTGCATGGGATCTAAGCATGCACCCAAGGACACGGATTTGATTTTTCAACCAATTTATATGCACTAGGGCATGTGCATGTAGTTCAAATTTGAATTGTTCACCTGAAATGGCTAGAAAGCCAATTTAATGTATAAAATGTTCAAACGAACCCTGAATAATTCCAATTCTTTTACGACACACATATAGTTGCATGTTCGCTCCAGATAAAAGGTCTAGCAATTCAAACACCGTCCATTGCCATTGTGACCCCATTATGTAATTCAAATCAAGATGAAAAATCAAGCAGATCACACACAGTTTATTATCAGCAGCCGTGTGAGATGTAGTACAAAATATCTTGGAGCGTCGTCGGTGTATAGTACGCCTATGGCTTACGCGAGAAGGTGCGTCGGCTACAGTCCACAGTCGGCGTCTCAAGCACACTAGCTCGCTCCCCAAATATCATTTCACTCTTCAATCATCACCGGTGAAAGATGGGCACGTGGACCCGCGTCGTGAGGGCAACTTTGGTGGCCCACTCCGGCGAGAGCGCGGCCGCAGCCGCCATGCGCGTGCTAACAAGGTGCATGAGCGGGGCCGCAATTTGCGACCGGGTGGCAAAGGCAGCCCAAACGGCCGTTGTTGCTTCCCACGTGGCGGCAGCAACATCTGCATCGGAGATAGCAACTGGCGAGAGCGGCACAATAGCTGTCTGTTTCGCAGCGGCGGCCTTAGCCCTGATGGAGGCTGCCCATGGCCATGCCGAGGCCGCCCACACCCAGCTCCTGGCGGTCACCGCACAAATCGAATGAAGCTTCTCCGACAACGGTCGGCAACCCACGGCCGAAGAGCTGGCAATCGCCGAGAGCGTTCGAGCAGCCGTCCGTTCCTCCGCCGCATACCTTGCGACGACGGAGCCCGTCCAAGCCCAGATCGCGTCCGCCCACGCCCAGCTCGTGGCGGCCTTTTCCAAAGAAATGGCGGACGCGGGTGGCGAGATGCTTGTCGAGTATGGTTCGATGGATGCCATGGAGCCCCTTCCCCAGGAGACCGTTAGGCGCGAGATGGACATGGAGGCAGCGACGGAGATTAACGAGCACCAGCCGTAGTAGTACTCTATGTTTTTTTAATTAAGAGCGCCGGTCTTTAATTTGTTAGAGTAATGTTTAGGTCAGCTAGCTCTGTTTAATTGTTGAACTTGCTCGATTAAAAAGTTAGTCTCCTTTGTGTACCCAAATTATGCAATGACGTGGATGACCATTGTAACCAGGGAAATTCGAACCAAAATTTTTGAACTCCAAACTCAACACACACGGGTTAAGCTATCTGAATTGTTTGTGATGTTCACATATCGTACACAGTTCTGAATAAGGGACCGTGTTTGATGACACTTTGCGCGCCAGTTTTTTGGCTGAAGCGATTCCAAATTTTTGGCTTCCGCAGAAATATCAACCTCCCCGCCCCCTTCCCCTTACTGTAGGACCTTGAAGTATGTCTAGAGGGGGGGGTGATTAGACTACTTTACCAATTAAAAACCTAACCTTTTCCCAATTTTAGACTTTGGCAGATTTTAGCTATCTTTGAACAAGTCAAGCAATCTTCACACAATTCAGGCAAGCATGCAAAGAGTATATAGGCAGCGGAAAATAAAGCATGCAACTTGCAAGAATGTAAAGGGAAGGGTTTGGAGGATTCAAACACAATTGGAGACACGGATGTTTTTGTCGTGGTTCCGATAGGTGGTGCTATCGTACATCCACGTTGATGGAGACTTCGACCCACGAAGGGTAGCAGTTGCGGAGTCCACGGAGGGCTCCACCCACGAAGGGTCCACGAAGAAGCAACCTTGTCTATCCCACCATGGACGTCGCCCACGAAGGACTTGCCTCACTAGCGGTAGATCTTCACGAAGTAGCCGATCTCCTTGCCCTTACAAACTCATTGGTTCAACTCCACAATCTTGTCGGAGGCTCCCAAGTGACACCTAGCCAATCTTGGAGACACCACTCTCCAAGAAGTAACAAATGATGTGTTGATGATGAACTCCTTGCTCTTGTGCTTCAAATGATAGTCTCCCCAACACTCAACTCTCTCTCACAGGATTTGGATTTGGTGGAAAGAAGATTTGAGTGGAAATCAACTTGGGGAAGGCTAGAGATCAAGATTCATATGGTGGGAATGGAATATCTTGGCCTCAACACATGAGTAGGTGGTTCTCTGTCAAAATTGGTAAGTTGGAAGTGTAGGTTTGTTCTGATGGCTCTCTCCATGAATGAAGAGGAGGTGGAGGGGTATATATAGCCTCCACACAAAATCTAACTGTTACACACAATTTACCAAACTCGGTGGGACCGAATCAACAAACTCGGTCGGACCGATTTAGTAAACCTAGTGACCGTTAGGGTTTTCGGTGGGACCGATATGCAACTCGGTAGGACCGATATGGTTAGGGTTAGGGCATAACATAATCTCGGTGAGACCGACATACAAACTCGGTGAGACCGATTTTGGTAATTAGCTAACCAGAGAGTTGGTCAGGTAAACTCGGTGGGACCAATTCGCTCTTTCGGTGGGACCGAAAAGTTACAAAAGGGAAACAGAGAGTTTACATTGCAATCTCGGTGGGACCGATCGCTCACTTAGGTTAGACCGAAATGTTATGAAGGGAAACAGAGAGATTACAATCCCATCTCGGTGAGACCGAGATCCCTATCGATGAAACCGATTTGCCTAGGGTTCGTGGCAGTGGCTATGACAATTGAACTCGGTGGCGCGGGATAGAAAGAATCGGTAGGGCCGAGTTTGACTTTAGGTTTAGGTCATATGTGGATGTGAGAAAGTAGTGGAGGGTTTTGGAGCATATCACTAAGCACATGAAGCAAGAGGCTCATTAAGCAACACCTCATCCCTCCTTGATAGTATTGGCTTTTCCTATAGACTCAATGTGATCTTGGATCACTAAAATGTAAAATGTAGAGTCTTGAGCTTTTGAGCTTGAGCCAATCCTTTGTCCTTGATATTTTGAGGATCCACTTTCATCATCCATGCCATGACATTCATTGAGCTTTCCTGAAATATTTGTCTTGGAATAGCATTAGCTCAATGAGCTATATGTTGTTTTGAATTACCAAAACCACCTAGGGATAGTTGCACTTTCAATCTCCCTTTTTGGTAATTGATGACAACATATAGATCAAAGCTTCGACAAATGATAATAAGATTGAAAAACATCGTCGCTTTGAGAAGTATGTGATAAGCAAGAGCTCCCCCTAAATTTGTGCATGTTTTAAATTTTGCTTTGGACTGCAAATGCACAAGGAATTAGGCTCATGGGTTACTCTTCCATGTCACATACATCTTGGTGGAGCGCTCAAAATAATAAAGATTGAATACATGCACTCATCACCAAGCACAGTGAATGATCATATGAGGATAAGTAAGATAATAACATATAACAAGCATAAGTGTAGCTTATGATCAAACACATGATCATCAATGTCTCACAGAGTAATAGCATAGTATCTCAAGCAATCAAAAGCAAACAAAGTTCAACCAAGAAGACAAGAGAGAACAAAAGCAGCAAATCTCTCTCTCGAAGCCTATGATCTATACATTTTTCTCCCCTTTGGCAACAAGTTACCAAAAGTTCCTAGAAAATGCATAGGACTATATCGTCTCTCGTGCTTGGTCTTCACTGGTGGCGTAGAGATAGCTCCTTGGACGAAGACTTGAGTAGATGTGGAAGGAGCTGAAGGAGTTGGTGCTTTGGAGCTGGTTGCGCTGGAGCTGTAGCTGGAGCAGATGAAGTGACTCACGGTGACTGCACCGCTCTGCAGCTGATCTCTGAGCTCGAGGCACTCTGGAAAATGCATCGATTGTTGTCCTGCCCTTCCTCTCCTGGATGTCATCCTGTAGCTGCTCCACACCGATCAATCTCGATTACTTTGACATCAAGATCATAGAATTTTTGTTCCATGATTCTTTCCAGCTCTCCTGGTTTTGAGTTAGGGTGGCCAACCCCTTCTCAATCCGCAGAGTTGATGCTATCAAGTAACCAAGCTGCTCCTGCTTGTTCTTCAGAAAGTACTCAGATGCCTCTGCTAGAGTGGGCATCTTGGCAGCCTTCTCTTTCCTTGCCTTCTCCTTCTTCTCTTGAGCTTGTACTGATGATGGTTCATTCTCAGTCATGACAACTTGATTGTCCTCAAATTCAGGATAGAGAACTAAGTGTTCTTTATCCAACAGATACTTCCCCGTGCCCATCTTTGACTTAATCAACTCCTGGATTTGTGGGGCATATCCACAGCTCCTCTTTTGGTCTGCTGCTGTCCTCTTGATAGTTTTAACTATGAGGCTCATGACCTTGAATTTCTGGGGCACGTCAAAAATGTGAAGCAAATTAATTGCATGCCCTCTGATCATGTTGTGGTCACATGATTTGGGCAACAGAGTGTGCCTTAGGATCCAGTTGATCGTTGGCAGCCCTGACAGAAGAAAATGAACTGATCCAAACTTCAAAGTCTCAAGTGCATCATCTGGGATCTCCTTGTACATCTGTGGCATTGAGTTGTGATCCATCTTCTTCTTGGCATAAATATCCAAGTCATCTTCACTTTCCTTTGGGGCATTGATCAGACTTGCCCATTCCTCTATGGTTGATTGGTATCTCGTTCCTTCTGACATCCAAACTATCCTGCCATCTGGATAGAAATGTGCTGTGGAGTAGAATTGCATAATGAGCTCGTCATTCCAGTTTGTGAGCTTCTGCCCAACAAAATCTGCAACTCCACACGCACTGAAGCTGTCATATACTCCAGGATAGTGTTCTTCATTCTCCTGAATGTAGGTCCAGTCGACCCACCTCATATCACAAACTATGGGCTTCTTATCCAATAAGATGGTCTCATAGAAGTCTTGCTGCTCCTTGGTGTGGAACCTGTAATCTATAGCAGTCCTTCTCCTGGTGGCATATGGATCTGACTCTCTCCATAGCATCAACCCTAAATCTCTCCTGGTCTTCATGTTCTCAGCCACAGGATGAGCATCATTGTGGTCTGGAATCTTGGCTTTGAGCTTCCTTAAGACTTTCCCTTCTTCATCTTCATCAGCAGCAACATTAGGCATTGGGGCCTGTTCTTTTCAGCAGCTGGTATACTCCTGGTATTCCTCTTAGGTGCACTCTTGGGCTTGGGGGCAGCTTTGGGTGCTACTTTGAGCTTTGAAGTGGCATCCCCTGACTTTATAGCATCACCCATCAGCTTTTGTGCCTTGGGTGCTGGTTCAGCAACCTCTTCTTCCTCTTCTTCCTCCATCATGGAAGGCTTTCCTATTACTCTTGCCATGGTCTTATTGACCCTTTCCTTCCTTTTCTTTCCTTCAGCAGCAGTAGGCTCTTTGGGTTGGGATTCCAAAGAAGCTTGAGTGGGGACTCTGGCTTTGGACATTGGTTGTCTTCTTGCAGGCCTTTTGATCTTCATTCCTGGCTTAACTGAAGTTGAGCTGTACTCCTTCTTGAGCACTTTCTTCTTTGAACTTGCCTCATCATCAACTGCCACATAATCCTCATCCTCAGACTCTGAGGTCTTCTTCCTTGTCCTTGTGGCAGCCTTGGGAAAATTCCTGAGAGTGCTTCTGCTCCCCTCATCTGAGCTGCTAGAGGGACTAGTGCCCTCACTCATGTGAATCTGCTCTTCTGACTTGTTTTGGCTGTCACTTTGGTCTGACATGCTGCTCACACTGATTGCTGACCCTGTGAATAGTTACAGATGAGGTAGAGTGGATGAGCAGCACAAAATGCAGAGATTTTTGCAAAAGAATGATTCAAAAAACTTAGTTTCAGTTTTCCACAGAAAGCATTTTGGATCTACCAATTTTCAAACTCGGTGATACCGAAGCAGTTTTGGTACCTAAACTAGTGAACTCTGTCAGACCAAGTCACAGTTTGGTGGCACCGAGACTGCTAGGGTTTCACAAAGTTTTAAAATCGGTCACACCGTTTAGCAATTCTCGGTCAGACCGAGAGTTACTAGTGCAATGGCGTTAGCCAAATTGGTGGGACCGGGTTTTTCAACTCGGTCGGTCCGAGATGGTTTCGGCGGAAACCTAACCCTAAATTTTCGAATCACACCTATTCTAAGGATTGTTTTGACTGGATAGAGGTGCTTCAATCGTGGTAAGAAGCATTATGAACACAATGTGCTGAGAATCAGACGAGGATAGCACTGTGATCGAGTTCATACCCTAGTTCGGTGGTGAACTTGCTACGGCGGCAACGGCGGAGAAGAATTCCGTTGACGGCGGCAGAGACCAGCGACAGGAGGCGGCTGGTGATGAAGTCGACGATCCGCAGACCTAGTAGGCAGAGCGAGCTATGTGCGGGCGAGGAATTTCGGAGAAAGTTTTTTCAAAATTTGCCCGTGTGAATATATAGCCCGACACTGTCAGTGTGACCGAGTGGAACAACTCGGTGGCACCGAGATGCATAACTGTTAACAGTTATAGCAACTCGGTGTGACCGAAAAGTTCAAATCGGTTGCGCCGAGATGAAAACCTAGATCGACTTAGTGATCTCGGTATGACCGAAATGGAGGAATCAGTCAGACCGAAAATCACAAAGAAGTTTTGGAAGTTTAATTCTATGACGAATCGGGGACTCGAAAGTGCTCCTCACACAGAGTGGTTCGAATCTGACTTGATCAAATTTTGTGATGTAGCATGAATAGAGTTTGAGACGAGAAAAGCATAGATAGCTAGAGAAGGTTCTTAAGCATTCTTGTCCATCCACTTGGCCAAAGAAAAAGAAGCCAATCAATCAAAACAACAAGTGGATGTCCTCGAATGAGTAAAATATGCAACCAACATGCTCACACAATAAGTTGACAAATGAAATATGTGACAAAGCATGCACAACCAATTCTAGCATCTATCAAACAATTGGCGATGACTAGGTCATCTATATACGAGTATATTGACTTAGGAGTCAAATGAGAACATTTGATCATAGGTCATACTCATCGTTTAAGCTCAAGTGGGGTTACCACTTTTACATAAAGCATTTATGTGTTCACATCATTAGAGTTGCTTTGACTCAATTCTTAGAGTTAAGCTCCCCCTAGATGTGAGATCCCACCTTAGAGGGATGAACTAACGTTGGGTTTTGTCGATGATGACTTCATGTAGGTGTTGAAGATGTGGATGCTCAATGTTGATGTAGATCTTTTTGGAGCAAACCTTTGGAGTGAGTTGCACTTTCAATATCTATATGAGTTAGTCCCACAAGGAACAAACAAGAATAGCCATAGACATAGAGTGATGCACACACAAAATGATGTCCATGAAAACATTAGGTTACCTTGTCCCTTGCCTTACCAACATGAGGGTTTGTGACTCCTTGAACTAATGCAAGATATGAAAGGTGGTTGCACTTGTTCTTGCCATAATGATATGAGTGAAGAATGTTGGCGGAGTCACCCTCTAGAACTCTCTAGTTCTTCTTCTTCGGGATCCACATCATCTTGATGGGAATCCTTGGTGTAGTAGTTGTACTTGATGAAGTAGAACTTGACGTAGTCTTGGGAACCCACTTGACCAAGGCCTTAGGTGCTTCTTCAAATGCATCAATCTCCTCTTGAAGCTTTTCCTTGCCTTTGTTCTTGTGGTCTTGTGGTGGAAGATCATCTTGTGCTTGTGTTCCCTTGAAGGAAGTGGGATCATACTTCTCTTGTTGAGGAACAAACTTCGTCTTGGGGTATTGATCTTCTTCCCACTCAACTCCATTGGCATTGAACTTTCGTTCAAAACCAACACCTTGATTCTTCCGGTGCCTTCCTTGCTTGCGTATAATTTCCTCAAATTGCTTACTCCTGGCAAGGCTCTTGTATACACCTTTCAAAGCGTAACTTCTCATGAGCCCTTAAAAGTTCTCGATAATCTTCGAAGATAGTTTCATGAGCAAACTTAAGAGTGTTTAGTTCTTTAGTTAGACGCTCAATCTTCTCCTTATCATTGCCATTCGTTTCATCTTGATTAGCATGATTAATTGATGTTTCATCATAGTATTCATCACTAGAGTTGTCAACAAGTAAATCATCATCACCTAGCAAGTCATCTTCATCACTATTAAAATCCACGCACTGGTGTGTTACCTTAGGACCTTTGGCCATGAAGCATCTACCAATTCCTTCATTTGGTGATTCAAATATGTCGTAGGAGTTGGTTTACACAAGTGCTAGACCGGCAACACCTTCATCTTGAGTGTATTCGGAGTCGGAGTGATAGCTTCTCTCGGAGTGATTATCGGAGTCGGAGCCGGATACCCATTCACCAAAGTGAGCTTGATGTCTTTGTTTTGTGTAGCTCTTTGATGACTTGTCCTTCCTATTCGAACCCTTGCTTCTCCGTGAGGGTCTTCGTTCATAACGATCATCTCTACTCCTTCTCTCTCTTGGTGGTGATTCTTCTCTTCTACTTCCTCTCTTGGAGAATCTTCTCTTCTTTTGTAGGGTGCCGTACACTCATTGGAATAGTGTCCGGATCTCCCACAATTGTAGCAGTTGCGCTCTCGACTAGAAGATCTTTTGCCATTATAGGACCTTGACTTAGAGCTTCTTTCTTTGCTTCTACTCTTGTAGAATTTGTTGAAGTTCTTCACCATTAAGCTCAATTCTTCATTGAAGGTTTGTTTCTCACTTGATGATGTGGGGGCTTCACATGAGGCTTTGTAAGCACCACTTGACTTGTTGTGAAGTTCCTCCCTATCCTTGAGTGACATCTCATGAGCAACAATTCTTCCAATGACTTCGCTGGCTTGAGATCTTTGTAATTTGGCATCATTTGGATCAATGTGCACACGGTATCATATTTTCCATCCAATGCTCTTAGGATCTTCTTGATGATGAATCTGTCGGTCATCTCTTCGCTTCCTAAGCCGGCAATCTCATTTGTGATAAGAGCAAGCCTAGAGTACATTTCAGCGACACCTTCACCATCCTTCATGTTGAACTTGTCAAGCTGACTTTGGAGCATATCCAACTTGGATTCCTTGACGGAGTCGGTACCTTCATGCATATCAATCAAAGTATCCCAAATTTCCTTTGCATTCTCAAGATGGCTGATTTTGTTGAATTCTTCGGGGCACAAGCCATTGAAGAGGACATCACAAGCTTGAGCATTGTATTGCAGCATCTTCAACTCTTCTGCACTAGCTTCACGGTTCGGTTCTCTCCCATCAAAGAATTCACCTTGCAAACAAATACATACAATAGCCCAAACGGCGGGGTTATGTCCTAGAATATGCATTTTCATCTTATGCTTCCAACTAGCAAAATTAGTGCCATCAAAGTAAGGACCTCTACGGTGATAATTTCCCTCGCTAGACGCCATACTCTCCTAGGTTGTGAAACCAAGGCTATGACCACCAAAAGCTATGGAAATCAAAGCAAATGGAGACCAAAGCTCTGATACCACTTGTAGGACCTTGAAGTATGTCTAGAGGGGGGGTGATTAGACTACTTGACGAATTAAAAACCAAACCTTTTCCCAATTTTAGACTTTGGCAGATTTTAGCTATCTTTGAGCAAGTCAAGCAATCTTCACACAATTCAAGCAAGCATGCAAAGAGTATATAGGCAGTGGAAAATAAAGCATGCAACTTGCAAGAATGTAAAGGGAAGGGTTTGGAGGATTCAAACGCAATTGGAGACACGGATGTTTTTGTCGTGGTTCCGATAGGTGGTGCTATCGTACATCCACGTTGATGGAGACTTCAACCCACGAAGGGTAACAGTTGCGCGAGTCCACGGAGGGCTCCACCCACGAAGGGTCCACGAAGAAGCAACCTTGTCTATCCCACCATGGTCGTCGCCCATGAAGGACTTGCCTCACTAGCGGTAGATCTTCACGAAGTAGGTGATCTCCTTGCCCTTACAAACTCCTTGATTCAACTCCACAATCTTGTCGGAGGCTCCCAAGTGACACCTAGCCAATCTAGGAGACACCACTCTCCAAGAAGTAACAAATGGTGTGTTGATGATGAACTCCTTGCTGTTGTGCTTCAAATGATAGTCCCCCCAACACTCAACTCTCTCTCACAGGATTTGGATTTGGCGGAGAGAAGATTTGAGTGGAAAGCAACTTGGGGAAGGCTAGAGATCAAGATTCATATGGTAGGAATGGAATATCTTGGCCTCAACACATGAGTAGGTGGTTCTCTCTCAGAACTGATAAGTTGGAAGTGTAGGTTTGTTCTGATGGCTCTCTCCATGAATGAAGAGGAGGTGGAGGGGTATATATAGCCTCCACACAAAATCTAACCGTTACACACAATTTACCAAACTCGGTGGGACCGAATCAACAAACTCGGTCGGACCGATTTAGTAAACCTAGTTAGCGTTAGGGTTTTCGATTGGGACCGATATGCAACTCGGTAGGACCGATATGGTTAGGGTTAGGGCATAACGTAATCTCGGTGAGACCGACATACAAACTCGGTGAGACCGATTTTGGTAATTAGCTAACCAGAGAGTTGGTCAGGTAAACTCGGTGGGACCGATTCGCTCTTTCGATGGGACCGAAAATTTACGAAAGGGAAACAGAGAGTTTACATTGCAATGTTGGTGGGACCGATCGCTTACTTCGGTTAGACCGAAACGTTACGAAGGGAAATAGAGAGATTACAATCCCATCTCGGTGAGACCGAGATCCCTATCGGTGAAACCGATTTGCCTAGGGTTCGTGGCAGTGGCTATGACAATTGAACTCGGTGGCGCCGGATAGAAAGAATCGGTAGGGCCGAGTTTGAATTTAGGTTTAGGTCATATGTGGATGTGAGAAAGTAGTGGAGGGTTTTGGAGCATATCACTAAGCACATGAAGCAAGAGGCTCATTAAGCAACACCTCATCCCTCCTTGATAGTATTGGCTTTTCCTATAGACTCAATGTGATCTTGGATCACTAAAATGTAAAATGTAGAGTCTTGAGCTTTTGATCTTGAGCCAATCCTTTGTCCTTGATATTTTGAGGGATCCACTTTCATCATCCATGCCATGCCATTCATTGAGCTTTCCTTAAATATTTGTCTTGGAATAGCATTAGCTCAATGAGCTATATGTTGTTTTGAATTACCAAAATCACCTAGGGATAGTTGCACTTTCACTTACCAAATGCCACATTTCCTCTCTTTCCGCCTTCCTTTCCAAGTTGAAACCTTCATTCCTTGCTTGCAGCGCCGCCGCCTCCTCGCCGGCGACCCTCCTTCACGTTGCTCGGCCTCCTCTATCCAGGCAGGTAATCCACACCCGACCCCCATCCTCCTCCTCCTTCCACATCCCACATCCCCCGACTGCCAGCGCTAGCGCGACACCTTCCACCCAAATCACCGACCCCTCCACCAAATAAGCGCCAGCTTAAGACATTGTGCACGCAGTATAGCCAGGACCTCAAGAAGCATTTGGCAGCGGAGAAGCAAATCGCGGTTGCACGCGCGGATGAGTTCGCGATGGCTGCCATTCGTGCCAACCCCCAGATCTTGGAGGAGCACCTTGCCAATTGCTAGCTACGCCGGTTAAGTATGCTCGGTTAACCCGTTGCGTGTGTTGCTCCTGCCTTTCCTTCACAAAATCTAGTGAATCTAATTTTACCATGCAATCTGTTTCTCTAGTGTACATGTTCTATATGTCGTGTAGTGTGGTGCTCACTTATTAACTGTTTTGTTAATTAGTTGTCGTCTTCAGTTAACTATTTGGTTCAGTTCTGCAAATGTGATGTTCAATTCTTCAGGCTGCAATTTTGTATTGTCTTCCATGTGAGAAATAAATCGAATTTATCTTTACAAAATTGTGGGTGTATTCTGTTATTGTATACCATATGAGGAAAAAATTGAATTTGGCTGTAGTAAATACATGAGAAACAATTACAATTGCTACAATTGGCTGTAGTTAACTGTTTGGTTAACTCTCTGATCTTCTATTAGGAGTATGTTATATTGTGCAATGTGGTGCTCAGTTAATGTTTGGTTCATTTGTTGTGGTGTTTAGTTAACTGCTTGGTTCAATGTTATATTCTGCAATGTGGTGCTCAGCTAATGTTTGGTTCATTTGTTGTGGTGTTTAGTTAACTGCTTGGTTCAACTCTGCAATGCGATGTCCAATTGCCGTTGGTAGATTTTTTTTATTGTTGTGCATGTGAGGAATAAATCGAATTTGGCTGCACTTAATACATGAGAAACATATACAAGTGTTATATTTCCTAGTTCCTAATCATGCTTGGTTTGGGTAAATGGGTTTTCCGTGTGGCTTCAATTAATCTGATGAATCTGCAATGTGCTTATTTTTCATCAACATATTTTACTGATAGCATGCGAACCCTTACTTAACCTGATGACTAACTACCTTATATGTGTTGCAGGGAAACAATGGGAAGCACTGAGGTTTACAATCGAGGTTAGCACATGCATGGTCCGTTGTCTAATAGCACATTATTGTGCAATTGCAGGAACCATTCTAATATTTTGGTTTTTAACAATTTGGTCTTGCACATGTAGGTCCTGCTGTCAGAGGTTTTGACCCACTGTTCGACCCTTTTTGCATATGGGGAAATGAGTTGTCCATGAATATCAATCAAATCAAGAAACTCAGAAAGATTTTTAGGATAAAGAAATTAGCGACAAAAAACCACAAGATCTTTGTCTGCACAATGAAGAAGACATCAGTTCACTACAAGATGGTACTAACTATTATACCTTGCCTTTTTTAATTCTTTTGCCCCATTCCAATATAGAGAAGATATTTATGCACATCCTTGTTTTTAGGCCTTTCCAAAGCAGTTCACTGATGATTACCTCTCAAACCACCTCTATGGTCAGGAGGCGAGGAAGTTTTTCATACAACACCCATGGTTCAATATTGAAGTGTTCCTGAAGAGGTCGAAGGACGGACGTCAATCATCCACAGGCACTGGCCTAAAGTTGCAAGGACCTTCAACATGAATGAAGGCTCAATACTCGCCTTCCGCTTCAACAGTTTTCCAGATGAGATGCATCTGTCTTTATACTGTCTATGATTCTAATTTCGAAAGTTTCTACATGTTGCATGTGGAACTTGCTGCTGGTGCAGTTGTGTAATGGGGTAGCTGAGTGCTGAAGCTATATCATGTTGTACTCTGATGTATTTCAATTATGAAATTCTGCTTCCTTAATATGGAAATGAAATATATTGTGTGCTTAATATGAATGTCAATTAGATTAATAAATGGATTATTAATAATATGGCAATTAGCCTGCTAATGGCGAAATAGCCTGCTAATTGGGTTTTGATATTGCAAACGGTTCTTGAAAAAATACCGTGGACGATGACCTCAGGCAACGCACACTGTTTCTAGGAATAAACTGTGTTGGATCAATGAACAATCACACACGACTTTCTCTTGAAAACTGTTTGCGTTAGGCCACCTTGCGCAAACGTTTACCACATAAAAACTGTGTGTCATGGAAAACCTTTACCACACCGTTTCTTCTATGGACCGTGTGTGCTACATTCAATAGCGCAAATGATTTAACGGGAAAAATTGTGTGTGATGTACCTGTGAACGGAAACGTTTTCCTTGGAGCGACTGTGTGGGATGTGCATACGAACGGAAACGTTTAGCGGGGACTGACTGTGTGGGATTTACTTGCGACTGGAAACAATTTCACTGTATAATTGTATTTTTTAGCTCTACTATACGTATTTCCGTATTTGAGTTCTCGCCGGTCGCACACGACCTCATTTTGCCAAACGTATGTGCCAGGAGGGCATATCCCCGACGGTTTCTGGGTCGTGTGGGAAGGACCCCCCTATCACCCGCACTCACTTGGCGACGGTTCCAAATGCCGTCGCGGAAAGGGGTAAAAACCGTTTTTTTAGGACCGGCGCGCACCAGTGAGGCTTCGTGATGAACTATAATATGCAAGGGATGGAAAAGATAATTCTCGAGCTCTTCGCAATGCTTAAGGCTGCAGAGATAGAAATCAAGAAGGATCATCAAGTGTTGATGGTTAACAAGACCACTAGTCTCAAGAAAAAGGACAAAGTTAAGAAGGGGAACTTCAAGAAGAATAGCAAGCAAGTTGCTGCTCCCGGGAGGAAGCCCAAGTCTGGACCTAAGCCTGAAACTGAGTACTTCTACTGCAAAGGGACTGGTCACTGGAAGCGGAACTGTCCCAAGTATTTGGCGTATAAGAAAGATGGCAAAGTGAAAGGTATATTTGATATACATGTTATTTATGTGTACCTTACTAATGCTCGTAGTAGCTCCTGGGTATTTGATACTGGTTCTGTTGCTCATATTTGCAACTCGAAATAGGGGCTACAAATTAAACAAAGATTGCCTAAGGACGAGGTGACGATGCGCGTCAGAAATAGTTACAAGGTCGATGTGATCGTCGTCGGCACGCTACCTCTACATCTACCTCCGGGGTCAGTTTTATACTTGAATAATTGTTATTTGGTGTCAGCATTGAGCATGAACATTATATCTAGATCTTGTTTGATTCGAGACGGTTATTAATTTAAATCAGAGAATAATGGTTGTTCTATTTATATGAGTAATAATTTTTCGGGTCAAGCACCCTTGATGAGTGGTCTATTTTTTTGAATCTCGATCGTAGTGATAAACATATTCATAATATTGATGCCAAAAGATGCAAAGTTAATAATGATAGTGCAACTTATTTGTGGCATTGCCGTTTAGGTCATATTGGTGTAAAGCGCATGAAAAAACTCCATGCAGATGGGCTTTTGGAATCACTTGATTATGAATAACTTGATGCTTGCGAACCATGCCTCATGGGCAAGATGACTAAGACTTCGTTCTCCAGAACAATGGAGCGAGCCATTGACTTATTGGAAATAACACATACTGATGTATGCGGTCTGTTGAGTGTTGAGGCTTGCGGCGGGTATCGTTATTTTCTAAACTGCACAGATGATTTGAGCAGATATGGGTATATCTACTTAATGAACGTAAGTCTGAAACATTTGAAAAGTTCAAAGAATTTCAGAGTGAAGTGGAAAATCATCGTAACAAGAAAATAAAGTTTCTACGATATGATCGCGGAGGCGAATATTTGAATTACGAGTTTGGTCTTCATTTGAAATAATATGGAATGTTTTCGCAACTCACACCGCCTGGAACACCACAGCGTAATGGTGTGTCCGAACGTCGTAACCGTACTTTATTAGATAAATGGTGCGATCTATGATGTCTCTTACCTATTTACCACTATCGTTTTGGGGTTATGCTTTAGATACGGCTGCATTCACGTTAAATAGGGCACCATCTAAATCCGTTGAGACGACACCATAGGAACTGTGGTTTAGCAAGAAACCTAAGTTGTCATTTTTTAAAGTTTGGAGTTGCGATGCTTATGTGAAAAGCTTCAACCTGATAAGCTCGAACACAAATTGGAGAAGTGCATCTTCATAGGATACTCAAAAGAAACTCTTGGGTACACCTTCTATCACAGATCCGAAGGCAAGATATTAGTTGCTAAGAATGGATCCTTTCTAGAGAAGGAGTTTCTCTTGAAAGAATTGAGTGGGAGGAAAGTAGAACTTGATGAGGTAGTTGTACCTTCTCTCGAATCGGAAAGTAGTTCATCACAGAAATCAGTTCCAGTGATGCCTACACCAATTAGCGAGGAAGTTAATGATGATGATCATGAAACTTCAAATCAAGTTACTACTGAACCTCGTAGGTCAACCAGAGTACGTTCCGCGGGAATCCTGTTCTGGAAGTCATGTTACTAGACCATGACGAACCTAGGAACTACGAGGAAGCGATGATGAGCCCAGATTCCGTGAAATGGCTTGAGGCCATGAAATCTGAGATGAGATCCATGTATGAGAACAAAGTATGGACTTTGGTTCACTTGCCCGATTATTGGCAAGCAATAGAAAATAAATGGATCTTCAAGAAGAAGACTGACGCTGACGGTAATGTTACTGTCTACAAAGCTCGACTTGTTGCGAAAGGTTTTCGACAAGTTCAAGGAGTTGTCTACGATAAGACCTTCTCACCCGTAGCGATGCCTAAGTCTGTCCGAATCATGTTAGCAATTGCCGCATTTTATGATTTTGAAATTTGGCAAATGGATGTCAAAACTGCATTCCTTAATGGATTTCTTAAAGAAGAGTTGTATATGATGCAACCAGAAGGTTTTGATCCTAAAGGTGCTAACAAAGTGTGCAAGTTCCAGCGATCCATTTATGGACTGGTGCAAGCCTCTTGGAGTTGGAATATACGCTTTGATAGTGTGATCAAAGCATATGGTTTTATACAAACTTTTGGAGAAGCCTGTATTTACAAGAAAATGAGTGGGAGCTCTGTAAAATTTCTAATATTATATGTGGATGACATATTGTTGATTGGAAATGATATAGAATTTCTGGATAGCATAAAAGAATACTTGAATAAGAATTTTTCAATGAAAGACCTCGGTGAAGCTGCTTATATATTAGGCATCAAGATATATAGAGATAGATTAAGACGTTTAATTGGACTTTCACAAAGCTCATACCTTGATAAAGTTTTGAAGAATTTCAAAATTGACCAGTCAAAGAAACGGTTTTTTCCTGTGTTACAAGGTGTGAAGTTGAGTCAGACTCAATGCCCGACCACTGCAGAAGATAGAGAGAAAATGAAAGTCATACCCTATGCCTCAGCCATAGGTTCTATCATGTATGCAATGCTATGTACCAGACCTGATGTGTGCCTTGCTATAAGTTTAGCAGGGATGTACCAAAGTAATCCAGGAGTGGATCACTGGACAACGGTCAAGAACATCCTGAAATACCAGAAAAGGACTAAGGATATGTTTCTCTTTTATGGAGGTGACAAAGAGCTTGTCATAAATGGTTACGTCGATGCAAGCTTTAACACTGATTCGGATGACTCTAAGTCGCAAACCGAATACGTATTTATATTTAATGGTGGAGCTGTCAGTTGCTGCAGTTCCAAGCAGAGCGTCGTGGCGGGATCTACGTGTGAAGCGGAGTATGTAGCTGCTTCGGAAGCAGCAAATGAAGGAGTCTGGATGAAGGAGTTCATATCTGATCTAGGTGTAATACCTAGTGCATCGAGTCCAATGAAAATCGTTTGTGACAACACTGGAGCAATTGCCTTGGCGAAGAAATCCAGATTTCACAAGAGAACCAAACACATCAAGAGACGCTTCAACTCCATCCGTGATCAAGTCAAGGAGGGAGACATAGAGATTTGCAAGATACATACAGATCTGAATGTTGCAGACCCGTTGACTAAGCCTCTTCCACGAGAAAAACATGACCAACACCAAGACTCCATGGGTGTTAGAATCATTATAATGTAATCTAGATTATTGACACTAGTGCAAGTGGGAGGCTGAAGGAAATATGCCCTAGAGGCAATAATAAAGTTGTTATTTATATTTCCTTATATCATGATAAATGTTTATCATTCATGCTAGAATTGTATTAACGGAAACTTGATACATGTGTGAATACATAGACAAAACAGAGTGTCCCTAGTATGCCTATACTTGACTAGCTCGTTAATCAAAGATGGTTATGTTTCCTGACTATAGACACGTGTTTTCATTTGATGAACGGGGTCACATCATTAGGAGAATGATGTGATGGACAAGACCCATCCGTTAACTTAGCATAATGATTCTTATGTTTTAATGCTATTGTTTTCTTCATGACTTATACATATTCCTTTGCCTATGAGATTATGCAACTCCCAAATATCGGAGGAACACCTTTTGTGCTATCAAACTTCACAACGTAACTGGGTGATTATAAAGATGCTCTACAGGTGTCTCCGAAGGTGTTTGTTGCGTTGGCATAGATTGAGATTAGGATTTGTCACTCCGAGTATCGGAGAGGTATCTCTGGGCCCTCTCGGTAATGCACATCACGATAAGCCTTGCAAGCAATGTGACTAATGAGTTAGTTGCGGGATGATGCATTATCAAACGAGTAAAGAGACTTGCAAGTAACGAGATTGAACTAGGTATGAGGATACCGACGATCGAATCTCGGGCAAGTAACATACCGATGACAAAGGGAATAAGGTATGTTGTCATTGCGGTTTGACCGTTATGAGCATCCAGGTTCCGCTGTTGGTTATTTACCGGAGATGTGTCTCGGTCATGTCTATATAGTTCTCGAACCCGTAATGTCCGCATGCTTAATGTCCGATGATGATTTGTATTATGAGTTATGTGTTTTGTGACCGAAGATTGTTCGAAGTCCCGGATGAGATCACGAACATGACGAGGAGTCTCGAAATAGTCGAGAGGTAAAGATAGATATACTATTAATGACAAAGTTAAATAAGACAAGAAAAATACAAACAAGAAAGATTTCAAGACCCACAAGAATACCAAGACAGGGATGACATGTAATAGGTGAGTATCACATAGTGAGTACTCCATTAAGATATAGACATGTCCCAAAAGAATTAAGAATTTGCAATGAATTCCAAGGATTGTTCTCCCCCGAGCATGAACTTCCTCTCCCCTGAATCTAATATTGGATAATGGGAGTAGGTAGGGTGAGAAACAATCAAGCAAGCTCAAGCTAAGAGCAAAATAACTAAATGTTAGATGACATGTCTTTCCCCTCTAAAAGACATGCAAATTCTCTCCTCTTATGAAAGTGCATCTAGAATAGCTTTGTAAGGATGAGCTTTGATGTGCTCTCTCTCTCTCTCTCTCTCTCTCTCTCTCTCTCTCTCTCTCTCTTTCAGAGATTTCTCTCCCTCTTTCAGAGATTTCTCTCCCTCTTTGACATCAATTTCCAAGAAGGGTCCTTCATAGATATGAGTCAAGTGAGTATGGTTCTGGAGAGACACAATCAAGGCAGAGTGCAGCTTAAAATGCAGGCAGAGGGAAAGAATCATTGAGTGGAGCTGGAAAAAATAGGCAATATAAGATGGCAAAAGGTTTTCTCAGTAGTGAAATCGGTGGCGTCGATCCATTTCAATCGATGACTCCTAGATGACAGAGACACTAAAGGTGTACATCGGTGAGACCGAGTGAGTCCGTTCGGTAGAACCGATGAGCTGTGTGCAAATAGACCTTGTGTCTCGGTCTCCCCGATAGGCTTGGATCAGTGGAACCGAGTTCAATGCAGAGAGAAGATTTTGTCAACTCAGCTCACTAGCAAATGAAATTCCACAAAGATTTTCAGGGAATTTGATAGGGTTCGCAATGAATTAAACCTTAGAGAAAGCGGCTGAGTGTTTTGGAGCAATATCACTAAGCACTTGAGCAATCAGATCATTAAACAACACCTCATCCCCTTTTGATAGTATTAGCTTTCCTATGGACTCAATGTGATCTTGGATTACTTAAACAAAAATGAAGTCTTGAGCTTTTGCCAATCCTTGTCCTTAGCATTTCGAGGTGTTCCACATCCTCTTGTCCTTGCCACGCCGATGTTGAACTTTCCTAAAATATACTAGATAAAACTATTAGTCCAACAAAAGATATGTTGACATTAATTACCAAAATCATCCAGGGAGCACTTGGGCTTTCAGCAAGGCCCCTAACGACACCTCCAGGAAGGTCACGACATGAAGCGCCGCTGGCACCAAATCCGAAGAGGATAGTAGGTTTTCACCCGATAGGAGATCGGGGTGGGTAGTTTGGACCCTCAGTTGCACCTTCACGAAGGAAAGCGACTCCCATGGACGACACCGCCGCCGGGCCGGCCAGACCGGCCAAGTTTTCCCCCGGACCCAAGATACACGACTAGGGCTCACCATCACCGGAGCCAGCAGCTGCAAACCACCGGGACGGCGAGAGAGGCAGCAGGAGAACGGGGCACCACCAGATCTGATGTCGTGACACCAAACCACATGAGGATCACCGGCCACCCGATCCGATCCCCGGCAGCCCACCTGCCCCGCCGCGCCCGGACGAGGAGGCCAGCCCAGGGGCCGCCGCCTTGGATCAAGCACCCTCCGCCCCAGATCAGGGAAATCAGAGCCAGGTTGCCGCCACGGCCGCCCCTGGGAACCGGCCGACCGACGCGCTCATGAAGGCCGCTATGGGTCAGATCGATGCCGCTGCCATTGATCGGGGCCTCATCCTCGAGATTGGGGATCCCGCGCATACCAAGCCCGGAGTGAGAGGGCGATGCCTCCGCCATCGCCGTCGCACGCACGGGCTTAGCCCGGCGCCGATCACCGCGGCGGCGGAGGGGAGAGTGGGAAGGAGGAGGGGGGCAGCGGCGGAGGGTTGGTCCCCTCAGTCGCCCGCGTGCGGGGAAGGGGGGGTGGACGGAAGAGGAGATAGTGCACATGGTTCAAAACGATTGGATCGGTGTGCTGCAGGGTCTGGTCACACACGTATCATTGTGCCTTACCGTATGCGATGATAAGTGCCACTTTTATTTGCGTATGATGATTAGTGCATCACACACGTTACTTTTCTCGTTTATGTGTGCTTTTTATATTCCGTCGACATGGTGTTTTGTTTAGAACCGTGTGCAATGTAGATTAGCATAATCAACGAAAATATCAAATTTTAATTTTCTCTGCAAAATGCAAATACGCCCGAATATGCATTCTAACAAATACTGCCCATGAAATTAATGGTCATATCATTATTCGCCGATAGATATAAAGTATGCACACAAATTTAATGATGGTATACCTCATGTCAATCATACATAACATGGAACACTCAACTTCATGGATAAATGTTCATAACCAAACACGCCAAACAATAATGTAAAATGTATACCATACTTATTTTGCATGAGGTGAACTGAAAACGCCATCATTGGTAATGACTTGATTGATGAACTAGGAGACAATGTCCCTAATATAGAGCAAGCCAGATCTTGGCAGCGGGTCGGCAGTCATCTTGTTGCTAAGGATCTATGTGGTTTTCAAGATCAGAGATTGTTGTACGTGTAGAGTTAAAGAGTAGTGAGGTAGTTAAAACACGGACTTACATCTAGTATACGGTCCGAATTTACAGCTGCACTACATCTGGTATCTGGTATACGGTCTTGGAGGGCATATCGTTGATTGTATCATATATGATTTTGGGAGATCCGCCCTTAATCATGCTCCGAGGATGTAGCCGTATTGATGAACCTCGTTAACATATCTAGACGGTGACCTCGAATTATACTGACAAACTGTCCGGACTTGTCCTAACAACTTTTAGATTTGGTCCTGGTTGTAGGATTAGGGGCTTCTGGACCTGTCCACGGACATTTGGTGACTCTCATTGGATGGTTAAAAGTGTTCAGATCAGATATTTAGGGGCAATTTGGTGTACCGCATTGGAGTTGCCCTAGCATGCCATTGATCTGTAGGTCAATTCGATGTTGTTTATTGTCTACATCTTTAGAGAGTGGGCAGGGAAACTGCCCGTGTATTATACCAAGTCAATGAGACAGCAACGTCTTTTTTTCAGGGATAAAACAGTAAGGTTCTGTCAGCAAGTTCAAATAGAAAAGGGGTGCTCTGTCAGCAAGTCGATGTTGTTTATTGTCTACTTGTTTAGAGAGTAGGTAGGAAACTGCCTATCTATTATACCAAGTCAATGAAAAAGCAACATCCTTTTTTTAGGGATAAAACAATATGGTTCTGTCAGCAAGTTCTAATAAAAAGGGGCGCTCTGTCAGCAACCAAAGAGTAAGGTTTGTTTATGAAGAAAATCATGTATCAAATGCAAGCGAAATCCCTATACGACTAGCTAGGTCGCAACATTTATCACTTACCCGCACTCCCGCAGACGGTCCTAACTCAACAACAATGGAAACGTACGTGTGTCAACATTATGGCCCATCGGTATATAGAAGCGTAAGGATTCATCTAGAAAAATTATAGAGCAAGGGAAAATTTGAAAGATAAAGAAAAATAGGAGTGTGTAGCTCGTCGGGCAGATCAGAGGACAAAACCGATGCCTGCTTTCCGGTAACGCAGATACCCAAAGAATAAAAAGTCTAGAATCTAAACCCAGTCACGATTTACTTTCTCCATGCCTTAGCTCATGGAGTTATCATTTGAGTTTATATTTAGAGTTGGTTGTGTTAGGTGGGGCACGTAGATCATTGCTTAAGCCATGTGATAGCTGACGTTCCTGAAAGGTTATAATATTACTTTGTATATGATGATCTGTATCTACGAAGTCCAGTCAAACAAGTTATCACAATAATAATTTGAATTATTGGAATAGACAGCTAGACATTGAATCTGTCATTATTTTTGTATGAACTATTTTCTACTAAACTCAAAAACTTAGCTAAGCAAGTAGTTGAGCAACTATGACTTTATAAGTAGCCACCGTCGGTTATAAAAGCACATCTAAACAAAGTAAACTCAATTGAGAGGTCTGACACAATAATTGTCAACATCGCGTTGGAGACGTTGAGAAGGGACCTGGTTGATTCCATTTCATATTTAGTTCCCAAGTCTTTCATGTATAACAACTAATTTTAGTTAATGTCAGCACTTAATTTGAATTCTTACCCATGTGCCTTAAAAAATTGGGATCCATATCAATCATGTTGCACTTTATATTTTTATTGGCCACTAATATCACATATTATATTTTTATTGGCCACTAATATCACATACCAATACAAGGATTGTGCAATCCTCCTTTTGGGTAGCCTGTGTTTCCAAGGACGGTTAGATTTGAGTACATTGTTGCGTTTTTAAGAAAAAAGGTTTCCCCCGCTTTGTATTACAAAGCAACCACCGATACATCCAGACAGGTGCTGGGGCCACAACACAAACAAGCCCAAAAAACAGAGAAAAAAAGGAAGAGAAACAAATGCCAACAACGGCAGATCAACGAACGAAGATGACCGGTGACCGCTGCACCCTCCGGAGAAGTACCACCACGTTCCCAGCACCCGAAGCGCCGCGTACCAAGCAACAGAAGGAGGCGACAACCACGACGCTGCTGCCCGGACTAGTCCTAGGGTTTCCCCTGGTACGCGGGAGGCAGTGAGGGGAAGGGGTGTACCCGACGGCCTTCAGGAAGGTCCGGCGGCACCCACAGGCGTCACCGCGTCGGGGCCGGACGAGCCGCCAGAGATTTCTCCCAGCCCAACCCCCCCCCCCCCCAACCACCACCACCACCACCCCCGACGAATCATAGTGCACCGCCCATCACGCCGCCCACCAACATGTGCCACCACGGTCACCGAATCAACTTCGCCGTCTCCTTGAGGTCACCGACACGAGACCTGGAGGAAGGGAGAAGGGAGAGTGGCCACGGGGGCATCCGCAACATCGCTGAAGTGAGGGACAACCATCACCGCCACCGCGGAGCCGACCGGACGCACGGACAAGGGGCCTGCCAGGCGCTGAGGCCCGGCCGGACCCAAAAGGGTCCGGACAGCCTCGCCGTCAGTTGCAGCTCGCCAACGGCCGCCACCGCCGCAGACCACCATTACTTCACTACCAATCAGGAGCAGCGTCACACGCACGACCGAGTAGCCGCCCGCCCTAGCCAGATGGAGCCCGAAGGGCCCAGATCTGGCCGTCTTGGCGCCGCCACCACCAGCACCGCCACGCCGCCCATGCCAACGGCCGCGCCGACGCATTGAGTACCACGAAGCTCACCGAAATCCCGCCACCGAACCACACCGCAGCTAGCCGAGCTGCACCGCCGCCATCGGGAGGCCCCTCGCCCCCAGGAGCATGCGGGGAAGGGACGGCCCGCCGCCGCCAGCGCCACGAGGGCCAGACCTGGCGGAACCAGCCGATGGCGGCGGGGAGGAAGATGGACGGGGAGGGGGCCGAAGGATAGGAGGCAGGGGCCCGCCCGTCGCCCGCGAGGGGACAAGCGGGCAGACGGGAGCGCGGGGGAGGGGAGAGGGAGGCGGGGCGCGCGCGGCCGGCAGCGGCAGCGGGGGTAGCGGGGGAGCAGGGTGAACCCTAGTCCATTTGGTGCGCTTTTGTGTTCGTCATTGCGTTTTTTCCGCATAGCAAATGAATTGAAGTTATTTTCAAAAATGCACTTTTGAGGTATCAGCTATAGAAGCTCTGAAGGTCTTGCTAGCCACCTTTTTCATAGTCATTAACTCAGTAATTATGCCTGGAATTAAACTTGGAATCACCGCCTCCTTAGAGCATGGTTAATAGTACAACCAGTTGGCTATATGATGTTGCCACCAACATGCCGCTGCCTACAACTCTCCCTCGGCTCCCCTCCTTCCCTCGTCGCCGCCAGCTAGCGCTGCCAGGCAAAGAGTGGACGGCGTCGGTTGCGGCGGGCCCCTGAAAGCACAGGTGCTCCCTAGGTGGTTTTGGTAATTAATGTCAACATATCTCTTGTTGGACTAACACTTTTATCTAGTATATTTCAGATAAGTTCAACAATGGAGTGGCATGGACTAAAGGATGTGGGAACTCCTTCAAGATGCTAAGGACAAAGGATTGGCTCAAGCTTCAAGCTCAAGACCCTTCATTTTACATTTTAGTGATCCAAGATCACATTGAGTCTATAGGAAAAGCCAATACTATCAAGGAGGGATGAGGTGTTGCTTAATGAGCCTCTTGCTTCATGTGCTTAGTGATATGCTCCAAAACCCTCCACTACTTTCTCACATCCACATATGACCTAAACCTAAAGTCAAACTCGGCCCTACCGATTCTTTCTATCCGGCGCCACCGAGTTCAATTGTCATAGCCACTGCCACGAACCCTAGGCAAATCGGTTTCACCGATAGGGATCTCGGTCTCACCGAGATGGGATTGTAATATCTCTGTTTCCCTTCGTAACGTTTCGGTCTAACCGAAGTGAGCGATCGATCCCACCGAGATTGCAATGTAAACTCTCTGTTTCCCTTTCGTAACTTTTAGGTCCCACCGAAAGAACGAATCGGTCCCACCGAGTTTACCTGACCAACTCTCTGGTTAGCTAATTACGAAAATCGGTCTCACCGAGTTTGTGTAATCGGTCTCACCAAGATTACGTTATGCCCTAACCCTAACCATATCGGTCCTACCGAGTTGCATTTCGGTCCCACCGAAAACCCTAACGGTCACTAGGTTTACTAAATCGGTCAGACCGAGTTTGTTGATTCGGTCCCACCGAGTTTGGTAAATTGTGTGTAACGGTTAGATTTTGTGTGGAGGCTATATATACCCCTCCACCTCCTCTTCATTCATGGAGAGAGCCATCAGAACAAACCTACACTTCCAACTTACCTGTTCTGAGAGAGAACCACCTACTCATGTGTTGAGGCCAAGATATTCCATTCCTACCATATGAATATTGATCTCTAGCCTCCCCCAAGTTGCTTTCCACTCAAATCTTCTTTCCACCAAATCCAAATCCTGTGAGAGAGAGTTGAGTGTTGGGGAGACTATCATTTGAAGCACAGGAGCAAGGAGTTCATCATCAACACACCATTTGTTACTTCTTGGAGAGTGGTGTCTCCTAGATTGGCTAGGTGTCACTTGGGAGCCTCCGACAAGATTGTGGAGTTGAACCAAGGAGTTTGTAAGGGCAAGGAGATCGCCTACTTCGTGAAGATCTACCGCTATTGAGGCAAGTCCTTCGTGGGCGATGGCCATGGTGGGATAGACAAGGTTGCTTCTTCGTGGACCCTTCGTGGGTGGAGCCCTCCGTGGACTCGCGCAACCATTACCCTTCCTGGGTTGAAGTCTCCATCAACGTGGATGTACGATAGCACCACCTATCGGAACCACGACAAAAACATCTGTATCTCCAATTGCGTGTGAATCCTTCAAACCCTTCCCTTTACATTCTTGCAAGTTGCATGCTTTATTTTCCGCTGCCTATATACTCTTTGCATGCTTGCTTGAATTGTGTGAAGATTGCTTGACTTGTTCAAAGATAGCTAAAATATGCAAAAGTCTAAAATTGGGAAAAGGTTAGGTTTTCATTTGGTCATGTTGTCTAATCACCCCCCCCCCCCTCTAGACATACTTCAAGGTCCTACAAGTGGTATCAGAGCTTTCGTCTCCATTTGCTTTGATTTCCATAGCTTTTGATGGTCATAGCCTTGGTTTCACAACCTAGGAGAGTATGGCGTCTAGCGAGGGAAATTATCGCCGTAGAGGTCCTTACTTTGATGGCACTAATTTTGCTAGTTGGAAGCATAAGATGAAAATGCATATTCTCGGACATAACCCCGCCGTTTGGGCTATTATGTTTATTGGTTTGCAAGGTGAATTCTTTGATGGGAGAGAACCGAACCGTGAAGCTAGTGTGGAAGAGTTGAAGATGTTGCAATACAACGCTCAAGCTTGTGATATCCTCTTCATTGGCTTGTGCCCCGAAGAATTCAACAAAATCAGCCGTCTTGAGAATGCAAAGGAAATTTGGGATACTTTGATTGATATGCATGAAGGTACCGACTTCGTCAAGGAATTCAAGTTGGATGTGCTCCAAAGTCAGCTTGACAAGTTCAAAATGAAGGATGGTGAAGGTGTCGCTGTAATGTACTCTAGGCTTGCTCTTATCACAAATGAGATTGCCGGCTTAGGAAGCGAAGAGATGACCAACAGATTCATCATCAAGAAGATCCTAAGAGCATTGGATGGAAAATATGATACCGTGTGCACATTGATCCAAATGATGCCAAATTACAAAGATCTCAAGCCAACGGAAGTCATTGGAAGAATTGTTGCTCACGAGATGTCACTCAAGGATAAGGAGGAACTTCACAACAAGTCAAGTGGTGCTTACAAAGCCTCATGTGAAGCCCCCACATCATTAAGTGAGAAACAAACCTTCAATGAAGAATTGAGCTTAATGGTGAAGAACTTCAACAAATTCTACAAGAGTAGAAGCAAAGAAAGAAGCTCTAAGTCAAGGTCCTACAATGACAAAAGATCTTCTAGTCGAGAGCGCAATTGCTACAATTGTGGGAGACCGGACACTATTCCAATGAGTGTACGGCACCCTACAAAAGAAGAGAAGATTCTCCCAAGAGAAGAAGTAGAAGAGAAGAATCACCACCAAGAGAGAGAAGGAGTAGAGATGATCGTTATGAACGAAGACCCTCACGGAGAAGCAAGGATTCAGATAGGAAGGACAAGTCATCAAAGAGCTACACAAAACAAAGACATCAAGCTCACGTTGGTGAATGGGTATCCGGCTCCGACTCCGATAATCACTCCGAGAGAAGCTAACACTCCGACTCCGAATACACTCAAGATGAAGGTGTTGCCGGTCTAGCACTTGTGTCAACCAACTCCTACGACATATTTGAATCACCAAATGAAGGAATTGGTAGATGCTTCATGGCCAAAGGTCCTAAGGTAACACACCCCGAGTACGTGGATTTTAATAGTGAAGAAGATGACTTGCTAGGTGATGATGATTTACTTGTTGACAACTCTAGTGATGAATACTATGAGAAACATCAATTAATCATGCTAATCAAGATGAAACGAATGACAATGATAAGGAGAAGATTGAGCATCTAACTAAAGAACTAAACACTCTTAAGTTAGCTCATGAAACTATCTTCGAAGATCATCGAGAACTTTTAAGGGCTCATGAGAAGTTACGCTTTGAAAAGCTCAATCTTGAGCAAGAGCATGAGTTCCTAAAAGCGATCAATGATGATCTCCGTAAGAAAAGTTCTTCTTACATTGCCAAACGCGTTTACTCTTATCTACTTACATGCCTCAAGTCAAGTCTAGTAACAAGAACAAGAAAGATTCTTCTTCTAGTAGTAACAATAACAATGCTAAATCCAATATTGTTGCTTCTAGTAGTTCTCTTGATTCCACTAATGATCCTCTTAGCCAAGTTATACTTGAGCAAGAAAACAGCTTATTGAAGGGAATTATAGTGAAAGGTGTATACAAGAGCCTTGCTGGAAGTAAGCAATTTGAGGAAATTGTACGCAAGCAAGGAAGGCACCGGAAGAATCAAGGTGTTGGTTTTGAACGAAAGTTCAATGCCAATGGAGTTGAGTGGGAAGAAGATCAATACCCCAAGACGAAGTTTGTTCCTCAACAAGAGAAGTATGATCCTACTTCCTTCAAGGGAACACAAGCACAAGATGATCTTCCACCACAAGACCACAAGAACAAAGGCAAGGACAAGCTTCAAGAGGAGATTGATGCATTTGAAGAAGCACCTAAGGCCTTGGTCAAGTGGGTTCCCAAGACTACGTCAAGTTCTACTTCATCAAGTACAACTACTACACCAAGGATTCCCATCAAGATGATGTGGATCCCGAAAAATAAGAACTAGAGAGTTCTTGAGGGTGACTCCGCCAACATTCTTCACTCATATCATTATGGCAAGAACAAGTGCAACCACCTTTCATATCTTGCATTAGTTCAAGGAGTCACAAACCCTCATGTTGGTAAGGCAAGGGACAAGGTAACCTAATGTTTTCATGGACATCATTTTGTGTGTGCATCACTCTATGTCTATGGATATTCTTGTTTGTTCCTTGTGGGACTAACCCATGTAGATATTGAAAGTGCAACTCACTCCAAAGGTTTGCTCCAAAAAGATCTACATCAACATTGAGCATCCACATCTTCAACACCTACATGAAGTCATCATCGACAAAACCCAAGGTTAGTTTATCCCTCTAAGGAGGGATCTCACATCTAGGGGGAGCTTAACTCTAAGAATTGAGTCAAAGAAACTCTAATGATGTGAACACATAAATGCTTTATGTAAAAGTGGTAACCCCACTTGAGCTTAAACGATGAGTATGACCTATGATCAAATGTTCTCATTTGACTCCTAAGTCAATATACTCTAACATAGGTGACTTTGTCGCCGACCATCTCTAGATGAAGTTCTCTCGTGTTCTTTTCTGATTTTTTGCATTTGTCTCATGCATATTTGTTTCCACTTTCAAAAAAAAACCTTCATCCAGATTTATTTCTTTTCTTTTATGTTGCTCTGCATTTCCTGCATCCAATTCATTGCATATCATTCAGTTAATTCCTTGCAAATCTTTATGAGATCTTACTAGTCTAGTGAGCTGAGGAGACAAGTGTTTTCTCTACGATGAACTCGGTTTCACCGATTTGTTGTTTTCGGTCCAACAGAATCCTCTCGGTACAACCGAAGCATACCACTCGGTGCCACCGATTTCACAACAGGAAAAACAATTTGCCACTTATTCTGTGTTTCTTCTGATCCAGCTCCACTCAATGAATCTTGTTTCTACAAGCATCACAATTTTATCCAGTGCTTTGTGTTGTGACTCAAGGACCAAACCCATTCACAACAAATTCCAGAAAACCCTTCTTGGAAATTGATGTCAAAGGGGGAGAGAGAGATCACATCAAAGCTTATCACTTCCAAAAAGGGAGCGAGTATTACTTCCACAGGGGAAGAAAGAGATCTCCAAGGGGAAAGAATACTCAAGTAAAAAGTATTTCTCAAGGATCCCAGATGCTTGATGTTCAAGAGGAGAGATGCCACATGTCTTTTTGGGGGAAAGACATGTTCATATGTGCTTAGTTGCATTTGCTCTGTTCTTTATATCTTTCAGCCCTGATTTTATGTTCCCTATCTTCTCCCAGTATCCCATGCTAGATTCAGGGGGAGCAAGACATCTAAGGGAAAGGAATCATTTAAATTCATTGCATATCTTTACTCTTAGGGACATGTCTAATCCAATGTGGTACTCAGTACTCATTCTCTACATGACATCCCAGTCTTTGTATTCTTGTGGTTTCTTCTGTTTGCTCTGGCTAGTAGATGCACCTGTGTTATCTAACCTTGTTTGTGCAGGTTCATTCCACCCTAAGCCAACTCAAGACTACAAGGTAAGTATATGCATCACACTCATGTGTACGAGGAATTCTTGCTGATGTACATACTGTTTGCAAGAAGGACTCATGAACATGAAGGTATTTTCTTTAATATTCTTTGCTCTGATGCATATGGCCAAGACACATGTAACACATTGCCTACTCTATCATGGTTTTGCTCTCACATGCCTCTATATTCCATATTCACATGATTGCATACATGTAGGGGGAGCCTATGCTTGTTACATGTCTTTCCGAAGCTTTACTTGCTATTCTTTATATCTTTATCTAAAGCTTTGATGTATGTTGCCATCAATTGCCAAAAGGGGAGATTGAAAGCACAAGTGCTCCCTAGGTGGTTTTGGTAATTAATGTCAACATATCTCTTGTTGGACTAACACTTTTATCTAGTATATTTCAGATAAGTTCAACAATGGAGTGGCATGGACTAAAGGATGTGGGAACTCCTTCAAGATGCTAAGGACAAAGGATTGGCTCAAGCTTCAAGCTCAAGACCCTTCATTTTACATTTTAGTGATCCAAGATCACATTGAGTCTATAGGAAAAGCCAATACTATCAAGGAGGGATGAGGTGTTGCTTAATGAGCCTCTTGCTTCATGTGCTTAGTGATATGCTCCAAAACCCTCCACTACTTTCTCACATCCACATATGACCTAAACCTAAAGTCAAACTCGGCCCTACCGATTCTTTCTATCCGGCGCCACCGAGTTCAATTGTCATAGCCACTGCCACGAACCCTAGGCAAATCGGTTTCACCGATAGGGATCTCGGTCTCACCAAGATGGGATTGTAATCTCTCTGTTTCCCTTCATAATGTTTCGGTCTAACCAAAGTGAGCGATCGGTCCCACCGAGATTGCAATGTAAACTCTCTGTTTCCCTTTCATAACTTTTCGGTCCCACCGAAAGAGCGAATCGGTCCCACCGAGTTTACCTGACCAACTCTCTGGTTAGCTAATTACCAAAATCGGTCTCACCGAGTTTGCGTAATCGGTCTCACCGTGATTACGTTATGCCCTAACCCTAACCATATCGGTCTTACCGAGTTGCATTTCGGTCCCACCGAAAACCCTAACGGTCACTAGGTTTACTAAATCGGTCAAACCGAGTTTGTTGATTCGGTCCCACCGAGTTTGGTAAATTGTGTGTAACGGTTAGATTTTGTGTGGAGGCTATATATACCCCTCCACCTCCTCTTCATTCGTGGAGAGAGCCATCAGAACAAACCTACACTTCCAACTTACCAGTTCTGAGGGAGAACCACCTACTCATGTGTTGAGGCCAAGATATTCCATTCCTACCATATGAATCTTGATCTCTAGCCTCCCCCAAGTTGCTTTCCACTCAAATCTTCTTTCCACCAAATCCAAATCTTGTGAGAGAGAGTTGAGTGTTGGGGAGACTATCATTTGAAGCACAAGAGCGAGGAGTTCATCATCAACACACCATTTGTTACTTCTTGGAGAGTGGTGTCTCCTAGATTGGCTAGGTGTCACTTGGGAGCCTCCGACAAGATTGTGGAGTTGAACCAAGGAGTTTGTAAGGGCAAGGAGATCGCCTACTTCGTGAAGATCTACTGCTAGTGAGGCAAGTCCTTCGTGGGTGATGGCCATGGTGGGATAGACAAGGTTGCTTCTTCGTGGACCCTTCGTGGGTGGAGCCCTCCATGGACTCGTGCAACCGTTACCCTTCGTGGGTTGAAGTCTCCATCAACGTGGATGTACGATAACACCACCTATCGGAACCACGACAAAAACATACGTGTCTCCAATTGCGTTTGAATCCTCCAAACCCTTCCCTTTACATTCTTGCAAGTTGCATGCTTTATTTTCCGCTGCCTATATACTCTTTGCATGCTTGCTTGAATTGTGTGAAGATTGCTTGACTTGTTCAAAGATAGCTAAAATCTGCCAAAGTCTAAAATTGGAAAAAGGTTAGGTTTATAATTGGTCAAGTAGTCTAATCACCCCCCCCCCCTCTAGACATACTTCAAGGTCCTACAGCCCCCTCTCCCCTCCTCGTGGTGTCTGCTGGCGCGAGATAACATCCAATAGTGAGGCGCGTGACTAGGCAGCGTGGCAACGTCCGAGGCGGCCGTTTGGCGGTTACGAGGGGCGGTGGTGCGGGTTGCTGCGTAGAAGGGGTTAGGTGGAGCGTGCCTGCGAGGGGCGGCTATGGTGGGCCTATCGATCTCGATCTAGATCTAGAATGGGGGGTGCCTCCAGGGCGAGAGGCGGCAGCGTCGCCTGGCGGATGCGAAGCCTTCCGTCGGGAGCCATGGGTATCGGCCTTGACTGGCACAGGCCCGGCTGGCTCTGTTATGCTGACTTGTTGCTGCACCGGTGGGCTAGGGCCTGGGGCCGGCGACCCGGGGCCGGTGGTTGTGTTGCGGGTTCTCCCTGCGGGTGTGGTAGCGGGGTTGTGGTTGACCGGCGATGTCCTGGGCGTGGTCGGCGGTGGTGGCACCCTTTGCCCGGAGCCGTGGTGGGGCGGGGTTGTCGAAGTGGACCGCCATCTGCAGCCCCGTTGGGTTGGGCTGGCTACCGTCTTCACTGGGTACGTGCGCTGGCAGTAGGCCGGCGACGTGGACGAGCCACTGGGCAGGAGTTTGACCTGGTCCTCCTGCCCAGTGTTTGTTGCTCCCTGCACAATGTTGAGTCGCCGATGGCTAGGTCAAGGTGGGTGCTTGTGGTCCAGTTGGAGAGGCGTCCTCGCGTTATAGCGTCGGTGGAGATCTGTGGTAGTGGTGGTCGGTGCATCCGTGTGCCGGTGGTTGGATCGGTGCCTCAAGCTGTAGACTTGGCATCGTATAAAGCAGGTTGCTCGATGATGGTCGTCGGCAGCCAGAGAATCGGGTGCCCACGGTCCATTGGGATTGGTGGGACTGCAGGCGTGGGCGCCCTGACGATGGTGGCGCTGACCTTGGCTCGGCGGCTGATGCCGGGCTTCTCCTCCCGCGGTTTGTGCATTGTGAAGTGGATGGGGGCGATGTCTTGTGGCTTGGATGCCGGCGCAGCGGTCCTGGAAGGTGGCCTGCTTGGTTTGCTCTCTGGCGAGGCCATGGCCGGTGGTGGCCACACATCTTGGTCGTGTGGGCGGCAAGAGGTGTAGCGGCTGGTGGCTCAGGCGAGCCATTTGTTGTTGGCAATGGCGGCAGCACCCCGATCTGGAGTTGGGGATCTGGAGTCGCCACGCCTTTCTTGAAAATATCATGGTGGCATGAGGGAGCTACCGAGCGAAAGCTTCGCGCTTTGTCACAGCCGACATCGACGCTCTTGGGCGCCGTTATCTTCTTGAAGACGTCTTCATGATGATTCTCGTCGTGCCTGAGTCTCGGGTGAAAACTTTGTCTGATCAACTCGACAGCGGCGACGGCTGGCGCCGTTCCCCCTCCTAAGGGTGATGTCGTAGAGCTTAGGTGTTCTAGGGTGTAGTGTTGCGGCGTTCTCAGTTCTTCCTGTGTTATCTTTCGGTCTCGTAGTCTCCTGTTGTCTGTGTTCCCGATTATCCTAGGATCAGCTTTGTAAGAGCGTTATCTCATCACTTTGTATCGTTCGGCCGTGTACTTTGTATGGTTGTTGCTTTATATATAAAGCAGGGCGAAAGCCATTTTCGTGTAACTATGGCCAATCTTATAGCCGGCAAGTATAATAGTTAGATATAAATAAATACTACTTTTCATTGATACATGGCCTACCTTTCTCTCTCACAAAGTCTCTAGGAGCACATTCTACAGCAGGTAGTTTGTTTGTAGCCCACTTGTCTTCTCTATTCCCTACTCCTTCCAACTCAACAGAAATATACTCGAGAGCGGCGTTTTGGCTCCTAGGTGCATATGTACCCATCGTCGAAATACACATTTCGAAAAATTGAAAAATTCAGAACAAAAATCCCACGTGTATATCCGGACATTTTATGTGCGTTCACAAGGTTTCGATGAAAAACGACGTTTTTTGTGGCTTGTGTAAAAAAGATAAAGAAATGCCTCGTGAATAGTTAGAATGAAGCATCAGAAATTGTCTTTTTTACACAAGCCACCAAAACGTCGTTTTTCACTGAAACCTTGTGCACGCACATAAAATGTCCTGATATACACGCGGGATTTTTGTTTCGAATTTTTCAACTTTTCGAAATGTGTATTTCGACAATGGGTGCATATGCACCTAGAAGCCAAAGGCAATTACCGCTATTTTAAGTCTTACAGCCCGCCTACGTCATCTTATTGTATTTGCCCTTACACACATCCACCCGAAGACTTGCGTCCTTGCACAGGCCCCTAGGCGGCTGGAAAGAGAAAAACATACAGGGAGATTTGTGCAATCTTGCCCTCGTTGACTGCCCTTGTGGCGGAAACCCCGATTTTTTTCTGTTTTGTTTTTTTGTGGAAACCCAAAGCATTCTTTCCTGCCTGTATCAACCTTCTTTTTTTTCTGCTTTGTTACGCGACTCCTTGGCCTCATTTGGGTAAGCTTTTCCTTTTGAGCCAACTCGTTAGGGGATTCTGCTTCCTGGTCAATCATGCCACGATCGCCACCACCGCCACCTACAGGCAGGGATAGCAATTTGACCCCATAGCTAGCGCCTCTTCTGGTATTACGGTAACAATCCCGATCCTGCCCGCGCGAAGTCACCGCGGCCCCTCTCCTAGGAGCGGTGAGACCACCAACGATCTTCCTCCCCGCGGTAGCTGAAAAGCCGCTTCGATCTGTGCCCATACATGCCCCCACGAGGCTGACTGCCGTCAGCCGCGATCCTCAGTGATATCGCAAGGTAACAAAGCTCACCCATCTGCGTCTTTCAGGCGCTCCTTCGGTCCTTCCTTCCTCGATAGTCCCAAAGTACTCTACAGTACATACTACTCCATTACTCCTCCATTTAGCTGAACGGGATTAGTTATTACCAGAAGAATAGATGGCAGAACGGGAGACTGAGGAAATTATTGGCGACACATATCAAGAGCATGATCAAGGCTATGACGAGGTAAACTCGCACTTGAACTCATAGCAAATTGGTACCTATAGTTATGTCTTTCAGTTGTAATGTGATTGAACACTTGAATTCAGACAAATGATCGATCCCTACTCTGCTACAAGATAAATAGTTAACATTTAATCTTTTTTTAAACACTCCATATATTGATTAAGGCAAAAGATTATGGTCGTCCCTTACAAACTTTGTGAAAGAACATCCCCAACTAACAACTCATGTGTTGATTGAATAAGGAACGTCCCATGGCTAGTAATAAAATACCAAGGCAGCCTCCTACAGTTCATAAACAGATTGATTCGCTTTGGCTGGGGATATTTCATATTTGGATAGTGAGCCGACCTCATCTATATTTATGGCCGACGATGAGGTAGGGCTAGCCGCTAGATGGCAGTACGTCTCGTCTTGTGCAACTTTATCAAGCTGCATCATGTGTTCTTCAAACGTTCCGAGGAAGAAGGTCAGATTCAGTTGGGGAAGAAAATGCTTTGAGATGGGTGCTAACCACGTGTCATCTTGTGGATTGGGTCTCACGTGATGGGCTATGAGACCTGGTCTCATAGGAATTTTTTTCCGTAAATCTAGTAATCTCATGGGCCACCTTGTTCTTCTCTCGGTTAATCTTCTAGTGCACGTACTGAGGAACAAGATGAAGAACTCCCAAAGTTTCTCTCTTTAAATTAAAGAGACGCGTACACTCGCAATAGAAGCATGCATGTGTGCGCGCGCGTGTGTGTGGTGGAGAATAAGTTTTTTTTTTTAAGATGGGGCAAACTCTAAGTAATTTTTTGTATGCAAAGCCATAACAGTTGATACACATTAACAATGCACATTAATATATGTGATCCTGAAAAGAATATTCCAAGCGGTTAAAAAATACTACTACTAATATTTATAGAAATATACCTCTCCCCTTTCCCTTTGACTTTGCTAGCCCCTTCCCCTTACCCTCCATCTCTGCCGGCGATGCGGGCGGCGCCCTGCCGGCCTCAAGGACATGGAGCTGGCTACCGCTACGCCAACGCACACTGCCGACACCCGCTAGGCCCCAGCTACAGCAGTGGCTTGCTGCGCTGTCGCTTGCTTGATCTCAGCCCACCGTCGTCGTCGGCCGTCCCATCGTCCACCTGGTCCTGGCCAGCCACGCTACCTAGGTTTGCTGCGTGCGTGTGCTTGGCGTGTCGCATACTGGGCGCTCAGCGCTGGCAAACAGACTCGATGGCTCGATCTAGTATTTTCTCGATCGTACCTTCGTGGCCCAACACTACGGCTGGCTGGCTGTGTAAGTGCAAGTCTTGCACCCCTGTTGAAGGTATTGGTTCGAAGCTTGGCTTTGGAATTAAAATTCCATGTTGACCTCGGGTTGAACTCGTCAACATCGACACACGTACAATGATCCCTATTTGAAAGCTTCGTCTAGTAGTAGTTTCTTTTTAAATTCGGTCACATGTCACATGATTTGTGGTGAGATAGTGGAGTTCTTGTGGTGAGGTAGATACATGCTGGACTATCTTGGTTTTTCTTTTCTTTTGTAAGGTAATTCATTCGGCATTGTTGCTAGGATTTGTGGTAAGATTGTGGAGATCATGCTTATTATATATACATACATAGGCAAAATTCGGACATGTAGCTCTATATGGATCCATCACCTAGCCTGATGGAGTAGGTCGCCGACCCAAGCCGGTGCGTGGTTCAGAGAGAGAGATACCAGCAACCTCTCTATCGGTTGACGACATCTCCCTAGTTGGATCCTACTGAGAGAGCACTATTGAATTCATGGATCAAAGCGGGGCAGGCCGCAATTATTTTTTGCGTTTACTGGGTTTTGAACCCTGAACCTCTTGGTTATAAATTTATGCACCTAACCTGTTCATCCATCAGTCTGAACTGATGGAGGAAGGTGGGTAATATATTTCAACACTCCCCCTCACGTCTAGACTATTTTAATCCTTAGACGTGGGACCGATGTAGGCCGCATAATCGTTTTATTTAATACTATGTTGGCAGGGTCTTGAACTCAAAATCTCTTGGCTCAGATACCATATTAAATTCATGCTCCAGTCAACTCATCCAAAAGTCCGAACTGATAGAGGAAGGCGGAAGTTATACTCCAACAAGCACAAATCCCACCACAATACTGGAGAAAAACACCATTTTTCAAGTAACTATATCATTAATCACAAATAAGAAAAATACAAAGCATGCACGTGAAACCGACCGTAATGGTCGAGAGGAAACACGTGTCTGCGGAAGCTTGCAGAAAACCACTCCTAGAAAAGAAAACTACAAAGGAGTCCTTAGGAAATTCTGCAACTAACATTGTCGCCGCTAAACATCGTTGGACTCGAAGAAGAGCCATAGCCCAGAATGGTGTTGTGAGCCAATGAAGAAGCCCACCACCATTATCACTGTGGCGCGTAGAACGGGGAACATTCCTACTCTTCTCGAGTCCCGAAGCCATAGCCAGCCGTCGAGGCCCAGTGCTAGATCCATCACCATGAATCCTCAAGCACAGATCTGCAACTGCCACCCGCTCTCGCCCACTGATGGCATCGCCAAGGACGACAACAACCGGCCGAAGACCTAAACATGCCAACCTGAAGGGTCGACAAAAGATTGGGCCCACAGGCTCCTCGATGCTGCCATGGATGTTGTCGTGATGAGACTAGAGCCTAGGCATTACTTTTGTATGCATCATCGTCGTTGTCGTCAGAATCGACACTGCCCCACATATGGAGCTTGCTATACCAGGGTCCCCACCCCCTCCAGTCGTCGAAGAAGACGACAGAGGAGGTACGGACCGGCGGTGTGGTGGACGAAGGCTCAGAGCAGCGGTTCTGCTTTTGGACACTGCTGCACCTCCTTCAATGCCCATCGATGAGGACCGGATACACTTGGATGTAAGCTGGTCTTCGCCTGACGCCATTGCAACCACCTCGCATATCGTCAGAAGTTGCAACCACCTTGCGTGCTCCATCCAGCATGCCCCGGGTTAGCCACCCTTGGGTCCTCCACCACGCCCCTCATTGGCAGGATCAGGCTCCTTGGCAGTAGGCCGCCCACCGGATCCAACATGCGCCAAGACAGGACAATGCCGATGGTGATTACCACTGCATGATTTGACCCTGCACCGGAGCTCGCTCCATGCAACCACACGCTAAAGGACATCGCCTTTGGTCCTCCTGCCGCCACAACCATCATTGATGCTACGAGAAATCGGAGGAGCTTGGCCCTGAAAGCAACTACAATAGGATGACGTAGGCATGCTATAAGACTTTAAATATTAAATTTTTGATGAGTTGAAGGAGAGAGGAGATGAAAGAGAAGAGAAACGGGGTACTGTTTTAAATAGCCGGCTATAGCTCCGTTATAGCTCGGTTATAGCCTTTTCAGCAGGGTGCCGCTAAATGGTCTCCTTCACAAATAACCCGCTATATCCCGCTACAGCCCGTTATAACTTCGCTATAGCTGTTTTTGGAGGTCCGCCGCTATTTTTCATAGCTTGCTATTTAAAACATTGGTAATGATTAATAGCCGGCTGTAGCACACACTCCTAAAAACGTTTTGAGAGTGAGGGGTGGGCCATATATCAATAAAGTAGTACATATTTATATGAAACTATTGTACTTGCGGGCTATAAACTTGACTATAAATGATGTGGCAAGATCATATAACCAGCAGTTGGTTGCACTGTTAACCATGCTCTGATGCATGCGAGCATGGATGCATCTTCCTCCTCTTGGTGGTACTTGGCGACCCTCGAACGACACTTCGAAGCATCGGCCCCGTGTCGGTGCTTAGTGAGACACGACTTCTTCTAGCTCCTCTTTCCCACTATGGCCCATAGCCTTCTCTTCCGGGAGGGAGAGATGGTATGAGGGAGAAGGTGTCTTTGATTGAAGACATTGGCGGCGGATGGGTGGGAGATGGAAGATGTGTGCGGTGTCTTATCCAAATTTGGAGATTTGGCCATCGCGCTTCCTCTAAAATTGAAAAAGAGTTCCATTCCTCCTGCCTTTGCGCCACCTAGGATGCAGACAGTTTTTTTTAAGTATCTATCCCTACTACATGTTGCTTGAACAGGGCAGCAGTGAATGCGTATGTGGTACATTCAAGCTTAATGCATCTTAAGTAGTATTCCCTCCGCTTCTAAATACAAGTTTTTTTTAGGGATTTTAGTATAAACTACATACGAATGTATATAGACTTATTTAAGAGTGTAGATTCATTTATTTTGCTCCGTATGTAATACATATTGGAATCCCCGAAAAGACTTATATTTTAGAGTAGCCTAGCATGCTTAGGGTGTTGGTGGTTTGGGCCCGTGTAAACGCCCACTGCATTGTTTGCAATCACGATGACTTTTTTGTCTGTCTTCTATAAAAATATGGTAAGGCGTCCTCTTAAAAATACAGGAAAAGAGGGAGTGCATGCTTGCCTCTGTTCTATACGTGCTTATTTCAATTATATTATCAGGTGGGTGAGTGAGTACGCTTCAGGCTATTATACGACAGCCAAAATAGTTGTACCGTTACAAATAACATTGAACATGTTCTTTAATTTAGGATGCCACGAATTCAGGACTATGCTTAGTACAGGACTAGATTAGTCTGTATTGGAAAACTGTAAAATAAAATTGACTATTCGTTATGCCTTACATGCAGCTTATGCCACATAACCCCGTGAAATTACTGCACAAGTACCACCTGCTGCTTTTGATATTGGCATTCGGCACGTCTGTTATTTTACAAGCTGTCCTTCGATCTGAAGGAATGGTGGGATTTAAGACAGCTCTTGCAGATTTCAACATACTCTTGTTTGTTATGGGGCTGATGAATTCATTAGTGTGGATGTGCTCTCGGAAGTCCATATTTGCTGGTCTGGAGACCTACTTCAGGGCTGCTGCTGTAGTGCTTGAAGATTATGTTCTCTTAACTACACTCAACAAAAGGTACATCGAAATGGTTACCATCCCGCTTATGATATTTGCCTTCATTGCTGCACTTTGGTTCACACTCCCTGTGCCGAAGTTAGGCACACAGAATGAGTATCTAAGTGGAGATATTTCATTGGAAAAAGAGAAAGAAAGCAACTACCAAAGTGAAGAGAATCTCTTGAAGAAAGATGCACAGAGCCAGTACCAAAGTAAAGAGGTTCCCTTGGAAGAAAATACACAGACCAAGGACCAAAATGAAGAGGTTCGCTTGGAAGGATATACACAGAGCGAGTATAAAAGTGGAGAGATTTCCTTAGAAAAAGATCACCTTCCTTCAATGCATAGAGAGTACCAGAGTGAAGATAGTCTCTTGAAAAAAGACACACAGGGTGAGAAGAAAAGTGAAGAGGTTAACCGGGAAGAAGATACACAGAGCCAGTACCAAAGTGAAGAGGTTCCCTTGGAAGAAAATACACAGACCGAGAACCAAAATGAAAGTGGAGAGGATCCCGTAGAAAAATGCACACAATGGGAGTTGATGAAAGTAGCAATGGTACCTCATTTTATACAGTTGTCACTGGGTGTATGGTTTCAATCCAAAGGACAACTAGAAGACGGCATTTTTATTGTCTCCAATTTTCTTCTGTTCTTCAGTTCGGCACTATGCGCACTAACAGTGATGATGGCCTCACCGCCCATTGGACTCAACCCTGGTGTTGTAGTACAGGTGCTGCCGGTGATGCATAAGACCAGCATTATAATGCTCATGATGACAGCTCACGCAATGGCCGCAGAATGGCTTCGGAGGATATCGTATTTGTTTGCGTGCGGAGCTTGCTGCACTGCTTGCATGGTTCAATGTTTATCTTTGTCATCCTGAGCATGGGGTGAGCATAAAAGTTGCCACGTCGCGCAGATCGTGCGTCATCATTCTCGGCTCAGTTGGAGCTATTCTGATATGCCTGGCCTCCTTCTATGCAGAGGACAGGATAATTCTGACGTCTTTGCTGAGAAGGGTGCTTTGCATCGCTAGCTGCTCGTCAGCTCTTTGTTACTTACACCTGTGGCTGCTACATCAATGGCCAGCGAGCACACCAGACTCTAATGGACTAGTCCAACTGCTAAAGTTTTGTTCGGAAATCAGCTTGTATGTAGCAGCCAGTATGCTGTGCTTTGATCAACAGATCCTGCATGAGTCGATGGCTGCAGCACATTTCATGTTTACTTCGCGGCTGATGCAGCATCTTTTGTTAATTCTTTGGGAGAAGGTGGAGGATCTTTTGTTAGATTTTGAGGAGAAGATGCAGGAACCTTGGAGGGAAGCTTTAGGGTCAGTACTGGCCATACTGCTAACGCTGCTGGCTATATATACTGAGAACATTCCAGGAGTTAAGTGGAATCAACACCTAGTACAAATCAAGAATAAGAGGAGGCCACGCTTGACCCCGGACATAAGCATGCTCCAGGGCATGGTTGATGTAGTGGATAAAAGTTTCAACAAGCTGATGCCGCAGGATATAATTGTCTCCCTGGACCTCCCCTTCATCCGTGGCACACTCAATGGCATCGTGTATTGGCTCCACCGCTTCTCTGAACACGCGGACGCCAATAACGCCGAGGTCGCGACAACGCACAACCATGACATCAAGGAATGGTTTGAAGAAGCGAGTGAGCGCCATGACGCCGAGCTTATTCATGAAGTCCAGTCTGGCTTCGACAAGGTGACCGATGAGGTTACCGAGTATATACAACCGCCGGCTACCAACCCCCAACTGACCGGGCTCTACGCGGACAGCTGCAGCCTGGACGAACAGAGAAAATACTATTCAGAGAAGATCATGGCAGCTGGTGCGGGCACCGGGGGACGCGAGGTGGTATGCATCTTTGCCATGGACGACGTCAATAAGACGGAGCTCGCCTTTGAGGTATGTGAGCGCATCAAAGGGAAATTCAGTTGCCACGTGTCGGTGTCAGCAGGCCGGAAGCGGAAGCCAGACATGCCAGAGCTGATCATGAATATGATTAAACAAGTGGACAGCCAGCACATAGAAACAGGTGATGCTGGCGATGTGGATCAACTGACTAAGAGTCTGAAGCAGCTTCTGCAGAATAATAGGTAACCTGACCCTTCGTTAATTCCTCGGTCAATCATTTCTTTGCTCACATATTCCCTCCACCTTGAAAAAATTGTAGTTCTACAGTTCTACTTAGATTTGTCCCAAGATAAATTTTTAAAAAGTTCGACCAAGGACAAACCTACTAAAGTTAATAGAAAGTTGGGAGTAGAACTTAAGCATCTTTAGCAGACCCTGAAACGCACGAAACTGTAAAATAACCATCGGTTTACAGTTTTAGGCGGAAAAAATAAGCCGAAGAGAAGCCATAAACAACTCTGACCTGTAATTTTTTTAAGGGGCACAGTAAATATCCCCACCGAACCTGTGAAAATAAATATTTCGGAGTCAACCCGAGGGTGTCCTGTATATGTGAAAGGCCATTGGCGGGAGTCCAGCTGCCATCGAAACCTTCATGGCTCGCTCTCATCCGCCCGATCCCGGCCGCCTGCAGCCTGATTCAGCTAGCTAGCTAGCTGGATTGATTCGAGCTTCGAGCTAGCTGGACGCCGGCGGCTTCGTATTTGGCCGCTTCGTGTGCTGTACGTTAGTTTTGTAAGAGCGAGCTAGCTGATTGTGGACATGGGCGGGCGGAAGAAGACTTGGGGAAAGATGTAGCGAATATTCGGTTTACAGTTTAAGTTTGAGGGTCTGCTCGGTCGCATCTTAAATCTACCCTTAGAACGCGTTTTTCGTGAATCAAGAACTGCGTTTTCAGTTTCGTGGTTTAAGGGATATGCTAGAAATGCTCTAAGTATTTAACAGAAAAGTCCACTGCAGCTAACCCACACATTGCGACCCAACGTCGCACCGTCGTGACTGCAACTCTCCCCGTACTGCCACTGCAAATGAATCTGAGTCGCACCGCCCGCATGCGCCTCCTGGCCCGAGCGGCACCACTCCATGTCCCTCTCAACCCGAGCGGCGAGGCCCCCAGCGCATTCCCCAACCGACATGAACCCAAGCGGCGCTGGCCTCATGTCACTCCCAACCGGCGTGCCACCAGCGCTTTGCTAGCCGAAGGAATCCGAGTGGCGCCGCCTAGCATGGCTCCTGTTGTAGGTAGTCGCTGTGCGGTGCGAAATATTCGCTGGACATGGGAGTAATGGACCCGTGCTCCCTGAAGCTGCCATCTCTACAACGGAGGAGGGAGGGCGACTTCGAGTACATCTTGACTTGGGGACGGCCCGATCTGGACGCTACTGCTGCCGCCGGTCGGGATAGACAGAGTGGGGGTAAGAAAAACATGTAAAAAAACCCAAATGATAAATGTCACACGTCTAGCATGAAGCAATCCAGTCCTAACGTATTTTACAATTAAAATTGTCATTTAAAAAAAAACTAAAACTTGCCATCCGAAAAAAGGTTGCCACGCTTGACAACTAAAGTAGCCATTCTGGCGTCACTAAACTTGTCATAAAAATGTTCGGAGTTGCCATGTGTTTGTACCACACGTGTGGCACTTATTAAGATCCTAAAAAAGAAAGAGTTAGTATGCAGCTGATGTGTCGGGTTGACTCTTCAGTCCACGTAGTCAAACCACTCCTCATGAAGCAGGATTTCGTCCCACTATATATATAAAGCAACAACGAAGCAAAGTACACGGTCGAACGATATAAAATGATGAGGTAACACTCTTACACAGCTGATCCCAATATAATTGGAAAACGCAGAACTCACGCTACAGCTGATCCCAAGATAATTGGAAAACGCAGAAGTGACGCTACTACGCTACCAAAAGATAGCACAGGATGACCTAAGAACAATGCCACACCACCCCCTAGCACAACTAAGCTCCACGATAAGCCATCAGGAGGGGGAACGATGCCAAACGCCGCCGATATCGAGTCCATCAGACAAAGGTTTTCACCTAGAACACAGGCACAGAGAGGAGCACCACGACAACATATTCAATAAGATAATGAAACCAGCAAGCATCGCCTTCGTCGGCAAAAAGGCACATAGGTTTCTCTCGGTAGCTCTCCCGCGACACCACGAGGTCTGCAAAGAGCAGTGAGATAAGTCCAGATCTCCAGTCCGGATTGGGGCGCAGCCATAAGACATAGCCTGCCCGAGCCACCCACCGCCATACGTTTCACTGCCCATACGACTAAGAGGTATAGCCATCACCATCATGGAGCCCGCCGAAGAGCTACCAGGCGGACCACCTTCCAGGGCCATAACCCCGGCATCCAATCTGCAAGATAACATCCACCGCCCGCTTCATAGTGCACAAACCGCGGAAGGACAGGCCCGGCATTGGCCACGGAGTGAGGGTTAGCGCCACTATCGTAGGGGCACCCACGCCTGCAATCCCTCCAATCCCAGTGGACCGGAGGGGACATGACTCTGTGAGTGCCGACGACCATCATTTAGCAATCAACTCAAACGACGCCAAAACCACGACTTGAGGCACCGATCAGACCGGCTGCAGACCGTTGCCCAGCCCACCACCGCCACAGACCATCCCCAACGCTAAAACGTGCAGACGCCTCCCCAACCAAACCGCAAGCTCACACCTTGGCGTAGCTGAAGGCGACCTAACCTCGCACAAGGAGAAACGAACCCAAGTAGGAGGATCATTTCAAACTCCTGCCCAGCGGCCCATCCACGCTTCCGTCCTACTGCCGGTAGCCGCACCCAGCTAGGCGGACTGCAGCCCAACAAATGGAGGCTGCACATGGCAACTGGCAACTCCAGTCACCTAGCAGCCGCTCCGGCAACCCCGCCCCCCATCGGCTCCCCGCGTGACAGACATCACCACCATCCAAGCCAAGGCCGCCACCAACCAACCTTTGCCCTGCCTCCATTCCTGTGAGACGAGCCCATAACACAACCACAGGCCGACGGCCTCCACCGAGTGAAATCCGGACTGGGGATTGGATGTTAAACCAAGTGGTTAAATTCAGGGTGTAGAATTGCCGATTTTGAAGTTGAGGGTTGAGTTTCAAAACCGAGTGGTTAGTTCGGTGTTGTAAAGTGGACTTTTCTCGGTATTTAAAGGGCTTCGAACTCTTCAATGTTTGTTAGTCACATCTTGCTTATTTGGTTCACATAAAAGGTCTCTAGAACTTTATATATTTATATTATGCATTTCCTTTCTGTTTTTTACACAGCTATCTTGTTATCATTGATGATTTACGGAGTAATGATCAATGGATGACAATGGAGTCTTGTTTTCCGGAGAACAATCTTGGTAGTCGGATAATTATCATGACAAGAATTGAGGATGCTGCAAAGGCTGGTGGCCCTGTTCCTGTTGAAACCGAGGTGGAAACTTTGTTTTCCCGCAAAGTTTCTGGAAGTATGAGTGGCGTTTTCACCAACAAGCCACAAACAAAAGATGCATGTGAGATGTCAGGACTGCAATGGGTGGAACTAGAACAGATGAAACAATTCACCAAAGTTACATACAATAGCTTATCTCCAGATCTTAGGGCATGTCTGTTGTACCTAAGCATATTTCCAGCAAACCATGAGATTGACATAGGGCGTCTTGTGAGGCTATGGCTTGCAAATGGGTTCATCAGAAGACGGGATGACCATTTCATGGAGGATACAGCAGGATGCCACATCCATGAGCTCATTGCCAAAAAACTTATCAAGCCATCGAAGTGGAGCCATGATGGCACTCCTAGGAGTTGCACTGTTCATCGAGTAATTCACGAATTCACTGTTTGGCAGGCCACGGAAAATAAATTTGTCAGTCTGGTACATACGGAGCAACGAGGTGTCTCACATTCACCCAGCAACCCCGCTGTCCGATGGCTATCTATGCAGAACAGCACTAAACTAGATATTGGAGCGGACTTATCTTATGTTCGCTCAGTCACCGTCTTGGGTAAAGCTAGTGCCTTGCCTCCACAGACTAAATTGAGTTCAAAGCGACTGCGAGTGCTAGACCTCGAAGGCTGTGAAGGAGCAGTGCTCCTTGATGGCCTCTGGGAGTTGCTGCACCTGAGGTACTTGAGCCTTCGGGGAACAGATATCAGTGAGCTCCCAGAAAAGATTGCGGAACTTATATACCTGCAAACACTGGACGTGAGATCCACAAACGTAAAAGAGCTACCTCCAAGCATTGTCGGACTGGAAAATCTTATGCATTTACTGGCGGGAAACGCCAAGTTACCTCATGAGATAAGCAAGATGAAGGCGCTGGTAACACTGTCATGCGCCAACAACAGGAGTTGGGGGAGGTCTGCGAGGGTCCTGAAAGAGCTGGGTGAAATTGCCAACTTAAGAGAACTGGAATTATTTTGTGAGGTTACTCAAAGTTCAGGGAACAAAAAACATATGCCCGACCATGAGAAACAAGTCACATTTCTGCGAGATGGGTTTCGGACTCTTAACAAGCTGCACATTCAAGGCAGCTTCCCGTCTCTGAGCTTTGCAATCGGTGCCTTGCCAAATGTCCAAGTGCTTGAGCTAAGTTTTGAGAAAGGACACCCAGAGGAGTCAGCTGGTGTGTCTGGCATAGAGCATCTGCTAAGCCTGGAGCATGTTCTCCTTGAATTTTCGCACCCTGGTAGAGGCACCATGGCGACCTATGCTGCAGTGAGGGAGGCTGCAGAGATCCACCCTAATGAACATCTAAAGGTGACTACAATAAATGTTCATAAGAGTGACTAATATGGTTTTGGAGCATTGTGTAAGTTTGTTTCCGAGCATGATAAATATGCTCCAAATTTTCATTACAAACAATGCAAGGTGTTTGTTCATCTGTAAGTTGTAACAAAATCATGTGAAGGTGGTGTTTTCTCGCTCAATGTTTGGTGTAACACTGTTGATCAAATAATAGATCACAACCATTAGCACGGTCAATGCCTCGAGGGATATGTATGATTACTGAGATTGCTAGAAAGTTGGTAGTATGATTTCTGAATAAACAAGCGGATGGGTCCTGTACTCCTATCCAACTTGCATAAAAGTTGTGTAGGCTGTTTTAGCTCGTTTGCATAAGTAAACTCGAAGAAGAAGAAAACATGCCGTGTGCATTCATTTTCATTGTGAATTATTGTGAACATTTTTTCCGAACCATTATGTTGACCATTTCTCATACAGTATGTGATTCGCATATTGTGAGTCCAGCGAATGCTAAGATTTGCTGACGATCTTATTTTGTAAGTCAGCAGATAATTATGTGCTGAGCTAGGCTGTGCAGCTAACCGTTCATTGCTTTTAACATTTGTTTCCCACTTTCAAACGGTTAAATGTTTCAACATTTTCGCAAAAATAATGGTTTCAACTAGCTAGCTTATTTAAATTGCTCATTATCGGCGTCTAGCCATACCTACATGGCTACATGCCAACCTAACGGCAACTCCAACGGGGTTCACCAAATCGCCCCTAAATGTCTGGACCGGACTGTTACGACATTTTTGTCATCCAACGCCAGTTATCAAATGTGTCCGGACCGGTCGAACGTCTGAAAACCCATAAACCGGAACCAAACGTAGGTGAGGTTTGCGGGCATCCGAACCTTCACCATGTATGCATCCAACTCCACGGGCCAACGTTCAAAAAACCCCTCTCCCATCATGTCGGTTTAGAGCGAAGTGACCGGGCAGGATGACGAGAAGGCTTCCAACAACATTCAAGCCAATTGACCGGCCATCCACCTGCCTGGCATTCACAGTAGCACGGCGAACGAGAAGCCAACTTCAGGCGGCCGCTTTGAAGCCGCTGCCCCGCCTTCCCAAACGCCCACTAGTGAAAGCCAGTCAGCGACGCCACAAAGCCCTATCTCTCTGAGCCACATATCCCTTCATCTAAGCGGTCGCTGCACAAAACCTTCCTCCAATCCTCATTCACCCACCGTCGTTGCAATGGTCAAAACCCGCCATAGGTGGTGGAAGAGCATGTCGTCGCGGCACCGTCATGAAGTCATGGCCAAGTGCATGCATGGGAAGCAGGCGTGCGGCCAGCATTTCAGTGGGACCCAATACTATTGCATTGCTAAGATTCATTAGCTATATTTTATTAATTAATTTAAATTTTAAAAAATTAAAATATAGTGATTTTGGAAACATATTAGAAATACTATATGTGCACAAAAAGTGGTAAAAATAGCAAATAAATACATCCTACTACATTATGTATTTACACCCACATCTCATATACTACCAATAACTATAACACTAGACCTCAAAAAATAACTACAACAATATACAGACACAGTATGAAAAAGATTTCACGGTGAGAGAAATAAGAACTCATTTGGTTGTATATATTAGTAAATTTTTATAGACTTGGTCGAACATAAAAAAATTATTTAGGAGAAAACTTGAATCACAATACATATTTACTTATTGGTTCTTCATCTGATTCTCGCTTTTTTTGTTCATCGCTTTGCTTAAAAATGTTTAAAGTGTATGCTTTCAGTAATGTTCACCATGTTTTAGAACATGTACATCACATATTTTCAAAAGTGTTCACCATGCTTTAGAAGTGTTCACCTCATGTCAAGAACTGTTGACCGTATTTTATGATATGTTTGTTGCATATTTTAAAAAATGTTCGCCGTGTTTTAAAAGATGCTCACCTCATTTAAAATAACTAGGACAATGCTCGTGCATTGCAATGGGATATGAATATTCTAGTATGTTAGCTTGTGATTTATGGGAGGAATTGCTTTTACAAAGCTCTAGTGACAACTGACAATTATGATTACTCAATTCATGCTTGGCACCATAAGGTACATAGGAAGAAAAAAATGTGGGCAATGACACAAAAATGACAGAAGACTATACTGCTCTGCACAATTCTCCTGTTGGAGGACATTTAGAAATGAGAGCTACTTATCAGAGAATCAAAGGAACTTTTTACTAGCCAGGTATGAAACAAGTTGTGGAGCACTACATTTCTACTTGCCCTATATGTCAAAGAGCCAAGCATGAGAATTGTTTACAACCAGAATCGTTGAACCCTTTGCCACAGTAGCAGATATGGCATGGCAACACATTTATATGAATTTTGTAGAAGGGCTCCCAATTCTCAAGGCAAGGAAGTTATACTAGTGGTGGTAGATACGAAAATTCGATTCTGAGCTCGGGCTCAGATGATCCCGATATCCCTTCCGTCCGCTCGCATGTGGATCCGTGATGTCTGGCGTATTAAACGTAGTATTTCAATGGTAGCGAACCTGAAAAACGCGAGAAAGCTGGTGCATTTAATGTGACGACCGTCGTTAACGTCGTCCGCGGAACAGGAAAATTGGCGCGGCTCAGCCATCTCCCTGTGCCGGTCTGAGCCGTCCCGAGTGGATGGACGTCCACCCCGCGCAGCCCGTCCTTTCCTTGTCTTTCGCTCGTCTCCTCCCCCACGCAAGTTTATCCACTCGCCAGCTTCCCAATGTCCGCCTCCTCCTCATCTTCCATTCCCGTGCGGCCGTGCCCACCGATCTCCCCCTTCCATTCATCCTGTGCCCCATCTGCAGCGACCAGCTGGTGTCCTGTGACACCGTTTCTACAATGCGGCCGATACGATGTAAGCAGATCTAAGCTTTTGAGTTTGACTGTCTTGTACTTGGCTAAATCCTGCTTCTCCTAAATCGATCTCTGACTACTCCTTTGAATTTTTCATTGGCTCGCTGCATTTGTTCTAACAGTCCCGGCAGTGTCGTTTCTTCGATTTCCAGGAGTATGTCAAAAGGTTCACCCCCCCCCCCCCCCCCACCAGATCTACCGACCTCAACAGGACCGCCATGCTGCAGCAAGGACGACGCCAGATACTTGCGTGGTATGTGCCGTTTCAACCTGCGCAGCCGGAGATACCAGCGCCGCCGGTCGAATCTGCGCCGGTGAATCAGGTCTTCGAGCCGGTTGTCTGCCGTTGCCACAGCCACCAGCTCTGAACTGCTCCCTGCCGCTGCTATTTTGTTAGCGGCTACCAATCTGATGATTGCAGTGTTCTCGTTCTGTTCTTTGTTGTGGCCATGTACTTTACATCCTCGAATTAGATATTCGATGTACTTAGTGCGTGCTGCCAACCCTTTGTGAGGGATCATGTAGTCCAGAGTTATAATAAGCCTGTTTCCTTAATGCTACACGACTATGTTGTATGACAAAACATAATATATTATGCTTTCGGGATGTTAAATGAGCCATTGTATCAGCACGTTTCACACCAAGGTTCTCATTTTATTTGGTAGAAATGAAATGAAAACACATTCCACAAAGGATTTCATTTGGTGGGATTTGGCTGTCACATGGATTTTCTGAAATGAAAATGTACGTCATATTTCATTTGGCTGCTATTTTGAAATGTAATTATAAACAATAAAAACGCACACCTCTACATCTCTACAATCAACACATTTACAAAGTAAAAAAAAAAAAGAAAATAATGATGCATTTCTATACTGATAAAAAAAAAGATACATAATGCATCAGATTCAAAGTGAAAATATATCAAATGTATTCATCTAAAATGAAGAGAATATTTTGATAATATATTCTTCTAAAATGCAGCCAATATATGTCACAATTCACCATATTCAGGTCCAGAAGGCGACTCGTACAACCATAATTGAGGGCCAAAAAGGCATGAAGACAACACAATTCATTCATACAAGCATAGTTAATGTCCACAAGGCGTAAATGCATCACAGCCAACCAAAACAGCTAACCAACTCCACAGCAGCAGCAACCCAAATAAGTTGCAGCACCCTAGTCTTACCCTGGGTCCTTTCCATGGCTTCACAAAACTCCTAGAACTGCTAGCGCCTTGCCAGGAAGAGGCACATCCACTGCGGAATCGAAGTCATCATCTTCTAGTATCTATCAATCTTCCCCATAAACAAACCACTCATCTTACTATCCTAGTTAATAGACAGATCCAGGGCATTGCACCTTGTGCTTCACACTATTATTTTCAAAATTACGACCTGGCATGTCACAAGCCTAGGAAGTACCATGTTGTACACACAAGGTTGCTCGAGAGGATTCACATGGTGAAGCTCATCCTTTGCCATGTACCAGAGTCCAGTGGAGCTTTCTGACTGGAAAGCTAGTTGTTGTAGTTTCAGAATTCAGACAACTAGTGCTCATGCTACCCGTCCACTGGAGATATATTTACAAAGTCCCCACTCTCCAGTCTGATGCTAATTATTCCCCTGAAAAAATGCATACAAAATTGTGTGTTCAGTTTGAATCATTACATCACAATGCATGAAGCCAAACATCGTGTGTTCATTCTACAACCTTAGGCCTTCAAAAACAGAGACTTCGCATAATAGTGGAACTGTTGACTGAATATAACAAGTTACCACTGAAGAAAATGACAAGCAGTTATTTAGAGAAGGCTATGTGCAACAATGAAATCAAAAATTGTACCCAGCAACTTTTCTAGGAAATAGCATCAAGTATTTTCTTTCACTTATATGATGCATGATGGATTACTAAATTAAGGACTATTGGTCAAAATTAATAAATCATACATGTTCCCTGCCCTGTGAAAGGTAGGGATGATTAATTTGGTCCTGCTTATATAAGAAGGGTTATTACACCTAGTAAATTAAGCAAGCAATCAAGGAATTGTTCTGCATTCATACATACTCCCTCGGTTCCTAAATATAAGTCTTTGTAGAGATTTCACTATGGACTACATACAAAGCAAAATGAGTGAATCTATACTCTAAAATGCATCTACATACATCTGTATATGGTCAATAATAAAATATCTACAAAGACTTATATTTAGGAACGGAGGGAGTACATAAATAGAAGAAACAGGAGGATATTCACAAGCTCATTGATCCATGATAGTATATTCTAGAACAAGGCATTAATTTGGCAATTAAATCATCTCAGCAACTGCTGACCAAGAAATCCAAGGACAGTACATGTAGTATGTGCTTGGCTGCTATCATATACTATGTGCAGCGACTAAAAAGGCCAAGCGAGGATGAAGCGAACTAATGAAATCACAATGACATAAACAGATAGACATGCCACATGGCCAGGGCCCTGCTTTTTCACAAAATCATGTGCGCAAGTGAGTGATCAGGTTACCATGATGTTGAAGCAGCAAAATGCAAGGGCCATTCTGCACATGTCGCAAGCTAAGAACACGATGTGGTTGGACATGTTCAAGTTTAATGATCAACTTATGAACTCAGCGTCAGTCGTCTCCCGACAGGAGCCATCGCAGCGTTGAGTTCGCTAGATATCCAATCGGGGCAGGATTCACTTACCTGTCCACGGCATCAAGTAGGAAGTCGAGTCCAGCATCTTTCATCTCTCAGCGTCCGGAGCCACCGCAGCCTGCTGGATTTGGGCAGGCCGTCCGCGGCGGCGGCGGCGGTGGCGGTAGCCTTCGAGAACGACCTGCACAAGGGTTTGGGTTTGTGTGGCGTCCTCTCCCAAGCCAGACTCACGAACGGCCGTCACGTACGTGCGTACTGTTCCACGGCTCAGATAAACAAAGTAAACGTTCCGATCCACTGACCAGGAAAATCAGCGCGCCGACGGACGTCCAGCCATACGTTCCGGCCCAGTCTTCCCACTGTTTGCGGGCGTATATGCGCCGTATCCTCTGTTTCCTATCCTTTTTCGCTGACACACCAGAGCCTGTTTCCCGAATCACGAGAACTGAGCGAACGCCAGCGATTCCGGGTGCAGCTGAGCTCGAGCACCGGATCGCTGCATTCTGGTAGATAGATTTACTAAGTATTCTTATTTCATTTCTCTTGGCACATCTTTACATAGTCCAGAGTGTGGCACATGCCTTCGTGGACAACATCATTAAATTGCATGCACCAACAAGACTGATTATTTCTGATAGAGATAGAATATTCACAAATGAACTATGGAAGGATATGTTTGCTGCTTACAAAAGTGAACTCGGATATGGGCAGGCAGAGAGAATTAATCAGTCACTAGAAACCTATTTGAGATGCATGACTACCCAAGAACCTAAGAAATGGTTGGCCTGGTTGCACTTAGCAGAGTATTGATACAACATAACTTACCATACAACCCTCAAAATGTCACCGATAGCATGCAGCGCAAGCAGGCAAGCAGACGCTGTGCTGCAGCGTAACGGGGGCGCTTCCAATGTCCTGTGGGCCACAAATGCGGGCCAGTCATCTCTGATCTTCTCATATTTGCCCTTGAATTCTGGTGTCTCTTTTTTATCGACAAACTTATTCAGGTCTTTCTTCCAATGCCTGAATAGGTCTGCCATCTTCTTAAGAGCAAAAGACTTGATTAATGGCTCTATAACTGGCTTCTCCGGATCATCCTCTGGCGGTAGGGTGAAATTTGACTTGGCTCACCCAAAGATCATTTTTCTGCAGATCATTGACATAAGACACCTCGTGGTCTTCGTTCTTAGGCTTATACCATTCTTTGGATGCTGATCGGGATCTTGTCCCTAACCGTAACCCCGCACCGAAAGCAACAAATGCCTTCTTTGTCCGGATGGGTTCAATCGGTTGGCCGTCATGCGCGATTTCTATGATCTCAAACCTTTCATCCGAGCTCAATTTTTTCTTCGCCTCGTCTCCTTACGAAGTTGTGCTCGATCCGGAGGGCTAGAGAAAGGAAGAAAGACGAGAGTTAATTAATATGTGTACATACCAAAACAATGAATGCATCAATTAGCTAGTCAAGACAGGCTTAACTAATATATATACCTGGCCGACTCGATTCGGTGATCACCGGAAAGTCCTCATGGTCTACTTCTTCACCCTCTCCTTCCACCGGCATTGGGTCATCGGAGCCATCATAAGCATAATAGCTGCTTCTTCACCCTCTCCTTCCAGACCATCGGTGTCGTTGAGATACATCAACGAGCTGAGGGCATCACTTCCTTCTGCGATTATGTGCCTCAACAATGCTTCTTGTGCTTCGTCTCGGGGCGGGGTGTCCATAGTTTCTACAAATATTTACAACATGGCAATTATTATTAAACATGACAGATATGGATATATTAGTGGCAAACGTAGAACTAGCTAGCAAATCACAATAAGGAATCATATTAATTAGTGGCCTCGACGCTGCTTCTTTAGGGTTTCGGGTGGCCTCGACAACGCTTCAAGGGTTAGGGGGTGGCCTCGAGAACGCTTCAAGGAGGGGGTAATACGGGGGAAGAAGTATTGGGCCTCATGGGCCAAGTGGTGGAAGAGAGGAGGCAGGACAAGGCAGGGCGCGCGGCCCTCCTAGCCCAAACCGAATTGGACTAGGGGGCCGGCCATTCCTCCCTCTCCTTCCTTCTCACTCCCTTCCTCTTGGTGGACTCCTACTAGGACTTGGAGTCCTAGTAGGACTCCACACTTGGGCGCGCCTCTAGGGCCGGCCGGCTCCCCTCCTCTCCTCCTTTATATACTGAGGCAAGGGGCACCCCATAGACACAAGTTGATTGTTCCAAGCCGTGTGTGGAGTGCTACCTCTTGAGCACTGCGTTGGTTTTCCCTTGAAGAGGAAAGGGTGATGCAGCAAAGTAGCGTAAGTATTTCCCTCAGTTTTGTAGAACCAAGGTATCAATCCAGTAGGAGGCTACGCGTGAGTCCCTCGCACCTACACAAACAAATAAATCCTCGCAACCAACGCGATAAGGGGTTGTCAATCCCTACACGATCACTTATGAGAGTGAGATCTGATAGATATGATAAGATAATATTTTTGGTATTTTTATAATAAAGATGCAAAGTAAAATAAAAGCAACAGAAATAACTAAGTGTTGGAAGATTAATATGATGGAAGATAGACTCGGGGGCCATAGGTTTCATTAGTGGTTTCTCTCAAGAGCATAAGTATTTTACGGTGGGTGAACAAATTATTATTGAGCAATTGACAGAATTGAGCATAGTTATGAGAATATCTAGGTATGATCATGTATATAGGCATCACGTCCGAGACAAGTACACCGACTCCTGCCTGCATCTACTATTACTACTCCACACATCGACCGCTATCCAGCATGCATCTAGAGTATTAAGTTCATAAGAACAGAGTAACGCTTTAAGCAAGATGACATGATGTAGAGGGATAAATTCATGCAATATGATAAAAACCCCATCTTGTTATCCTTGATGGCAACAATACAATACGTGCCTTGCTGCCCCTACTGTCACTGGGAAAGGACACCGCAAGATTGAACCCAAAGATAAGCACTTCTCCCATTGCAAGAAAGATCAATCTAGTAGGCCAAACCAAACTGATAATTCGAAGAGACTTGCAAAGATAACCAATCATAAATAAGAGAATTCAGAAGATTCAAATATTGTTCATAGATAAACTTGATCATAAACCCACAAATAATCGGTCTCAACAAACACACCGCAAAAGAAGATTACATCGAATAGATCTCCACAAGAGAGGGGGAGAACATTGTATTGAGATCCAAAAAGAGAGAAGAAGTCATCTAGCTAATAACTATGGACCCGAAGGTCTGAGGTAAACTACTCACACTTCATCGGAGAGGCTATGGTGTTGATGTACAAGCCCTCCGTGATCGATGCCCCCTCCGGCGTAGCTCCGGAATAGGCCCCAAGATGGGATCTCGTGGGTACAGAAGGTTGCGGTGGTGGAATTAGGTTTTTGGCTCCGTATCTGATCGTTTGGGGGTACGTAGGTATATATAGGAGGAAGGAGTACGTCGGTGGAGCAACATGGGGCCCACGAGGGTGGAGGGTGTGCCTCGGGGGGTAGGCGCGCCCCCTACCTCGTGGCTTCCTGCTTGATTTCCTAACGTAGGGTCCAAGTTCTCTGGATCATGTTCGTTCCGAAAATCACGTTCCCGAAGGTTTCATTCCGTTTGGACTCCGTTTGATATTCTTTTTCTGTGAAACTCTGAAATAGGCAAAAACAGCAATTCTGGGCTGGGCATCCGGTTAATAGGTTAGTCCCAAAAATAATATAAAAGTGAATAATAAAGCCCAATAATGTCCAAAACAGAAGATAATATAGCATGGAGCAATAAAAAATTATAGATACGTTGGAGACGTATCAAGCATCCCCAAGCTTAATTCCTGCTCGTGCTCGAGTAGGTAAATGAAAAAAAACATAATTTTTGATGTGGAATGCTATTTGGCATAATTTCAATGTAATTCTTCTTAATTGTGGTATGAATATTTAGATCCGAAATATTCAAGATAAAAGTTGAATATTGACATAAAAATAATAATACTTCAAGCATACTAACTAAGCAATTATGTTCTCTCAAAATAACATGGCCAAAGAAAGTTCATCCCTACAAAATCATATAGTTTAGTTGTTGGAAATATGCCCTAGAGGCAATAATAAATTGGTTATTATTATATTTCCTTGTTCATGATAATCGTTTATTATCCATGCTATAATTGTATTGATAGGAAACTCATATACATGTGTGGATACATAGACAACACCATGTCCCTAGTAAGCCTCTAGTTGACTAGCTCGTTGATCAATAGATGGTTACGGTTTCCTGACCATGGACATTGGATGTCATTGATAACGGATCACATCATTAGTAGAATGATGTGATGGACAAGACCCAATCCTAAGCCTAGCACAAAGATCGTAGTTCGTATGCTAAAGCTTTTCAAATGTCAAGTATCTTTTCCTTAGACCATGAGATTGTGCAACTCCCGGATACCGTAGGAATGCTTTGGGTGTACCAAACGTCACAACGTAACTGGGTGACTATAAAGGTGCACTACAGGTATCTCCGAAAGTGTCTGTTGGGTTGTCACGAATCGAGACTGGGATTTGTCACTCCATGTGACGGAGAGGTATCTCTGGGCCCACTCGGTAGGACATCATCATAATGTGCACAATGTGACCAAGGGGTTGATCACGGGATGATGTGTTACGGAACGAGTAAAGAGACTTGCCGGTAACGAGATTGAACAAGGTATCGGGATACCGACGATCGAATCTCGGGCAAGTACAATACCGCTAGACAAAGGGAATTGTATACGGGATCAATTGAGTCCTTGACATCGTGGTTCATCCGATGAGATCATCGTGGAATATGTGGGAGCCAACATGGGTATCCAGATCCCGCTGTTGGTTATTGACCGGAGAACGTCTCGGTCATGTCTGCATGGTTCCCAAACCCGTAGGGTCTACACATAAGGTTTGATGACGCTAGGGTTATAAAGGAAGTTTGTATGTGGTTACCGAATGTTGTTCGAGTCCGGATGAGATCCCGGACGTCACGAGGAGTACCGGAATGGTTCGGAGGTAAAGATTTATATATGGAAAGTTGTTGTTCGGGTTAGGAAAAAGTTCGGGTTTTTCGGTATTGTACCGAAGCTGCCGGAAGGTTCCGGAGGATTCGGAGGGGTCCGGAGGTCCGGAAATAGTTCCACCACGTCCAATACAGTAGCATGGGCTGTAAGGGGGCGCCCTAGCCTTAATGGGCCAGGGCACCAGCCCCCAAGGCCCATGCGCATGGGAAGGAAAAACCCTAAAGGGGAGGCCTCCACTTGACTTGGGAGGCACTCCTCCCCCTTAACCGCCCCCTTGGATGGGATCTAGGGCTGGCCGCACCCCTTGGGGGTGGGAAACCCTAAAGGGGGCGCAGCCCCCTTCCCCCCTATATATACTTGAGGTTTTGGGGCTGCCAACACATGAGAACTTCCCCTCTTGGTGCAGCCCTGCCTCTCCTCCTCCTCCTCTCCCTTGGTGCTTGGCGAAGCCCTGCGGGATTGCCACGCTCCTCCACCACCACCACGCTGTTGTGCTTCTGCTGGATGGAGTCTTCCTCAACCTCTCCCTCTATCCTTGCTGGATCAAGGCGTGGGAGACATCACCGGGCTGTACGTGTGTTGAACGCGGAGGTGCCGTCCGTTCGGCACTAGGATCTCCGGTGATTTGGATCACGACGAGTACGACTCCTTCAACCCCGTTCTCTTGAACGCTTCCGCTTAGCGATCTACAAGCGTATGTAGATGCACTCTCCTTCCCTCGTTGCTAGAATCTCCATAGATTGATCTTGTTGATGCGTAGAAAATTTTGAATTTCTGCTACGTTCCCCAACTGTGGCATCATGAGCTAGGTCTATTGCTAGATTCTTTGCACGAGTAGAACACAAAGTAGTTGTGGGCGTTGATTTTGTTCAATATGCTTACCGTTACTAGTCCAATCTTGTTTCGACGGTATTGTGGGATGAAGCGGCCCGGACCGACCTTACACGTACACTTACGTGAGACAGGTTCCACCGGCTGACATGCACTTGGTGCATAAGGTGGCTAGCGGGTGCCGCCTCTCCCACTTTAGTCGGAACGGATTCGATGAAAATGGTCCTTATGAAGGGTAAATAGCAATTGGCATATCACTTTGTGTTCTTGAGTAGGTTAGAATCGTTCTTGCTAGAAACCCATAGCAGCCACGTAAAACATGCAAACAACAATTAGAGGACGTCTAACTTGTTTTTGCAGGGTATGCTATGTGATGTGATATGGCCAAGAAGAATGTGATGAATGATATGTGATGTATGAGATTGATCATGTTCTTGTAATAGGATTCACGACTTGCATGTCGATGAGTATGACAACCGGCAGGAGCCATAGGAGTTGTCTTTATTTATTGTATGACCTGCGTGTCATTAAACAACGCCATGTAATTACTTTACTTTATGGCTAACCGGTAGCCATAGTAGTAGAAGTAATAGTTGGCGAGAAAACTTCATGAAGACACGATGATGGTGTTGGGGAATGTAGCAGAAATTCAAAATTTTCCTACGTGTCACCAAGATCTATCTATAGAGAAACTAGCAACGAGGGAAGGAGAGTGCATCTACATACCCTTGTAGATCGCTAAGCGGAAGCGTTCATGAGAACGGGGTTGAAGGAGTCGTACTCGTCGTGATCCAAATCACCGGAGATCCTAGTGCCGAACGGACGGTACCTCCGCATTCAACACACGTACAGCCCGGTGACGTCTCCCACGCCTTGATCCAGCAAGGAGAGAGGGAGAGGTTGAGGAAGACTCCATCCAACAGCAGCACAACGGCGTGGTGGTGATGGAGGAGCGTGGCAATCTTGCAGGGCTTCGCCAAGCATCACAAGATATGAGGAGAAAGAGAGGGAGGGCTGCACCAATAGGCAGAGATCAAATCATGTGTAATGGGCAGCCCTAGGCCTCACTATATATAGGGGAGAGGGAGGGCTGCGCCCCCATCTAGGGTTTCCACCCCAAGGGGTGCGGCCAGCCCTAGATGGGGCTTGGGGAGGCGGCCAAGAGGGAGGGAGAGGAGGCGCCCACTAGATGGGCCTTAGGGCCCATCTGGACTAGGGTTTGCCCCTCCCACTCTTCCTTGCGCTTGGGCCCCTTGTGGGCGCACCAGCCCTCCTAGGGGCTGGTCCCTCCCACACTTGGCCCACGCAGCCTTCAGGGCAGGTGGCCCCACTTGGTGGACCCTCGACCCTCCCGTGGTCCCTGACATTACCGATATCGCCTCAAACTTTTCCGGTGACCAAAACAGGACTTCCCATATTTAAATCTTTACCTCCGGACCATTCCGGAACTCCTCGTGACGCCCGTGATCTCATCCGGACTCGAACAACATCCGTAACCACATACAAACTTCCTTTATAACCCTAACGCCATCGAACCTTAAGTGTGTAGACACTACGGGTTCGGGAACCATGCGCATATGACCAGACGTTCTCCGGTCAATAACCAACAGCGGGATCTGGATACCCATGTTGGCTCCACATGTTCCACGATGATCTCATCGGATGAACCACGATGTCAAGGACTCAATCGATCCCGTATACAATTCCCTTTGTCTAGCGGTATTGTAATTGCCCGAGATTCGATCGTCGGTATCCCGATACCTTGTTCAATCTCGTTACCGGCAAGTCTCTTTACTCGTTTCGTAACACATCATCCCGTGATCAACTCCTTGATCACATTGTGCACATTATGATGATGTCCTACCGAGTGGGCCCAGATACCTCTCCGCTTACATGGAGTGACAAATCCCAGTCTCGATTCGTGCCAACCCAATGTGACACTTTCGGAGATACCGTAGTGCACCTTTATAGCCACCCGATTGCCAGGACGTTTGGTACACCCAAAGCATTCCTACGGTATCCAGGAGTTGCACAATCTCATGGTCTAAGGAAAAGATACTTGACATTAGAAAAGCTTTAGCATACGAACTACACGATCTGTGCTAGGCTTAGGATTGGGTATGTCCATCACATCATTCTCCTAATGATGTGATCCCGTCATCAATGACATCCAATGTCCATGGTCAGGAAACCGTAACCATCTATTGATTAACGAGCTAGTCAACTAGAGGCTTACTAGGGACATGGTGTTGTCTATGTACCCACACATGTATCTGAGTTTCCTATCAATACAATTATAGCATGGATAATAAACGATTATCATGAACAAGGAAATATAATAATAACTAATTTATTATTGCCTCTAGGGCATTCCAACAGTCTCCCACTTGCACTAGAGTCAATAATCTAGTTCACATCGCCATGTGATCAACACTGATAGGTCACATCGCCATGTGACCAACATCCAAGAGTTTACTAGTGTCTGTAAACTAGTTCACATCATCATGTGATTAAGACTCAATGAGTTACGAGGTTTGATCATGTTTTTCTTGTGAGAGGTTTTAGTCAACGGTCTGAACCTTTCAGATCCGTGTGTACTTCGCAATTCTCTATGTCATATTGTAAATATTGCTTCCACGCTCCACTTGGAGCTATTCCAAATGGTTGCTCCACTATACGTATCCGTTTTGCTACTCAGAGTCATTCGGATAGGTGTTAAAGCCTGCATCGACGTAACCCTTTACATCGAACTCTTTATCACCTCCATAATCGAGAAACATGTCCTTATTCCTCTAAGGATAATTTTGACCGCTATCTGGTGATCCACTCCTTGATCACCTTTGTACTCTCTTGCCAGATGTAGCAAGGCACACATCAGGTGCGGTACACAGCATAGCATACTGTAGAGCCTACGTCTAAAGCATAGGGGACGACCTTCGTCCTTTCTCTCTTTTCTGCCGTGGTCGAGCTTTAAGTCTTAACTTCATACCTTACATCTCAGGCAAGAACTCCTTCTTTGACTGATCCATCTTGAACACCTTCAAGATCATGTCAAGGTATGTGCTCATTTGAAAGTATTATTAAGCATTTTGATCTATCCTTATAGATCTCGATGCTCAATGTTCAAGTAGCTTAATCCAGGTTTTCTATAACCCTATATGCTTTCAGAAATTCTACATCATTTCTGATCATCAATATGTCAACAACATATACTCATCAGAAATTCTATAGTGCTCCCACTCACTTCTTTGGAAATACAAGTTTCTCATAAACTTTGTATAAACCCAAAATCTTTGATCATCCTATCAAAGTGCATATTCCAACTCCGAGATGCTTACTCCAGTCCTTAGAAGGATTGCTGGAGCTAGCATACCTTGTAGCATCCTTAGGATTGAAACATCTTTTCTGATTGTATCACATACAACCTTTGCTTACTTAAAACCGGTAAGGAAACTCGCTTTGACATCCATCTGCCAGATTTCGTAAATGCAGCTTGTGCTAACATGATTCCGACGGACTTTAAGCATCGCTACGGATGAGAAATCTCATCGTAGTCAACTCCTTGAACTTGTGAAAAAATCTTCGCCACAAGTCTAGCTTCATGGACGGTGACATTACCGTCCTTGTCCGTCTTTTCATTAAAGATCCATTTATCTCAATGGCTCGCCGATCATCGGGCAAGTCCACCAAAGTCAATGCTTTGTTCTGATACATGGATCCTATCTCGGATTTCATGGCTTCTAACCATTTGTCGGAATTTGGGCCCACCATTGCTTCACCATAGCACGTAGGTTCATTGTTGTCTATCAACATGACCTTCAAGACAGGATTGCGAACCACTCATAAGTAGTACGCATCCTTGTAACCCTACGAGGTACGTCGGTGACTTGATCTGAAACTTCATGATCACTATCATAAGCTTCTACTTCAATTGGTGTAGGTGCCACGGAACAACTTCACGTGCCCTGCTACACACTAGTTGAAGTGATGGTTCAAGAACCTCATCAAGTCTCCACCATCCTCCCACTCAACTTTTCGAGACGAACTTTTCCTCGAGAAAGGACCCGATTCAAGAAACAATCCCTATTGCTTTCGGATCTGAATTAGGAGGTATACCCAACCGTTTTGGGTGTCCTATGAAGATGCATTTTATCCACTTTGTGTTCGAGCTTATCAACCTGAAACTTTTTCACATAAGCGTCGCAGCCCCAAACCTTTAAGAAATGACAGCTTAGGTTTCTCTAAACCATAGTTCATACGATGTCATCTCAACGGAATTACGTGGTGCCCTATTAAAGTGAGTGCGGTTGTCTCTAATGCCTAACCCATGAACGATAGTGGTAATTCGATAAGAGACATCATGGTACGCACCATATCCAATAGGGTGCAACTATGATGTTCGGACACACCATCACACTATGGTGTTCCGGCGGTATTAATTGTGAAACAATTTCCACGGTGTCTTAATTGCGTGCCAAAGCTCAGTAACTCAGATACTTATCTCTATGATCATATCATAGACATTTTATCCTCTTGTCACAATGATCTTTAACTTCACTCTGAAATTACTTGAACCATTCAATAATTCAGACTTGTGTTTCATCAAGTAAATATACTCAACATATACTCGAATCATCTGTGAAGTAAAAACATAATGATATTCACTGCATGCCTCAGCACTCATTGGACTGCACACATCAAAATGTGTTACTTTCAACAGGTTGCTACCTTGTTTCATCTTACTGAAACCGAGGCTTTTCAGTCATCTTGCCCATGTGGTATGATTTGCATATCTCAACTGATTCAAAATCAAGTGAGTCCAAACGATCCATCTGCATGGAGTTTCTTCATGCGTATACACCAATAGACATGGTTTGCATGTCTCAAACTTTTCAAAACGAGTGAGTCCAAAGATCCATCAACATGGAGCTTCTTCATGCGTTTTATACCAATATGACTTACATGGCAGTGCCACAAGTACGTGGTACTATCATTACTATCTTATCCTTTTGGCATGAAAATGTGTATCACTACGATCGAGATTCAATAAACCATTCCTTTAGGTGCAAGACCATTGAAGGTGTTATTCAAATAAATAGAGTAACCGTTATTCTCCTTAAATGAATAATCAGACAAGTATAGACATAATCCAATCATGTCTATGCTCAACGCAAACACCAAATGACAAGTGTTTAATACTAATCTTGATGATAGAGGGAGCGTCCGATGTTTGATCACATCAAATTGGAAACACTTCCAACACATATCGTCAGCTCTCCTTTAGTTAGTCTTCGTTTATTCCGTAGCTTTTTTTTATTTCGAGTTACTAACACTTAGCAACCGAACCGGTATCTTAATACCCTGGTGCTACTAGGAGTACTAGTAAAGTACACATTAACATAATGTATATCCAATATACTTCTATCGACCTTGCCCACCTTCTTATCTACCAAGTATCTAGGGTAATACCGCTCCAGTGGTTGTTCCCCTTATCACAGAAGCACTTAGTCTCGGGTTTAGGTTCAACCTTGGGTTTCTTCACTGGAGCAGCAGCTGATTTGCCATTTCGTGAAGTATCCCTTATTGCCCTTGCCCTTCTTGAAACTAGTGGTTTCACCAACCATCAACAATTGATGCTCCTTCTTGACTTCTACTTTCACGGTGTCAAACATCGCGAATATTTCAAAGATCATCTATCCCTGATATGTTATAGTTCATCACAAAGCTCTAGTAGCTTGGTGGCAATGACTTTGGAGAAACATCACTATCTCATCTGGAAGATCAACTCCCACTCGATTCAAGTGATTTTTACACTCAGACAATCTGAGCACTAGCCCAACGATTGAGCTTTTCTCCCTTAGTTTGCAGGTTGAGAAAATCATCGGAGGTCTTATACCTCTTGACGTGGGCACGAACCTGAAATCCCAATTTCAGCTCTCGAAACATCTCATATGTTCCGCGACGTTTCGAAAACGTCTTTTGGTGCCTCAACTCTAAACCGTTTAACTGAACTATCACGTAGTTATCAAAACGTGTATGTCCGATGTTCGCAACATCCACAAACGACGTTTGGGGTTCAGCACACTGAGCGGTGCATTAAGGACATAAGCTTTCTACTGTCCGCATAATCGCTACTTTCAACTTTCAACTATATTTTCTCTAGGAACATATCTAAACAGTGGAACTAAAGCGCGAGCTACGACATAATTTGCAAAAGGTCTTTTGACTATGTTCAAGATAATTAAGTTCATCTTATGAACTCCCACTCAGATAGACATCCCTCTGGTCATCTAAGTGATTACATGATCCGAGTCAACTAGGTCGTGTCCGATCATCACGTGAGACGGACTAGTCATCATCGGTGAACATCTTCATGTTGATCGTATCTACTATACGACTCATGCTCGACCTTTCGGTCTCTGTGTTCCGAGGCCATGTCTGCATACATGCTAGGCTCGTCAAGTTAACCCTAAGAGTTTTCAAGGCGTGTAAATCTGTCTTACACCCGTTGTATGTGAACGTAAGAATCCATCACACCCGATCATCACGTGGTGCTTAGAAGCGAACTTTAACTTTAGCAACGGTGCACGCTTAGGGAGAACACTTCTTGAAATTGTTGTAAGGGATCATCTTATTTACTACCGTCGTTCTAAGTAAACAAGATGCATAAACATAATAAACATCACATGCAATTATATATCAGTGACATGATATGGCCAATATCATATAGCTCCATTGATCTCCATCTTGAGGGCTCCATGACCATCATCGTCACCGGCATGACACCATGATCTCCATCATCATGATCTCCATCATCGTGTCTTCATGAAGTTGTCTCGCCAACTATTACTTCTACTACTATGGCTACCGGTTAGCAATAAAGTAAAGTAATTACATGGCGTTGTTTAATGACACGCAGGTCATACAATAAATAAAGACAACTCCTATGGCTCCTGCCGGTTGTCATACTCATCGACATGCAAGTCGTGAATCCTATTACAAGAACATGATCAATCTCATACATCACATATCATTCATCACATTCTTCTTGGCCATATCACATCACATAGAATACCCTACAAAAACAAGTTAGACGTCCTCTAATTGTTGTTTGCATGTTTTACGTGGCTGCTACGGGTTTCTAGCAAGAACGTTTCTTACCTACGCAAAACCACAACGTGATATGCCAATTGCTATTTACCCTTCATAAGGACCCTTTTCATCGAATCCGTTCCGACTAAAGTGGGAGAGACTGGCACCCGCTAGCCACCTTATGCACCAAGTGCATGTCCGTCGGTGGAACTTTGCTCACGTAAGATGCGTGTAAGGTCGGTCCGGGCCGCTTCATCCCACAATACCGTCGAAACAAGATTGGACTAGTAACGGTAAGCATATTGAACAACATCAACGCCCACAACTACTTTGTGTTCTACTCGTGCAAAGAATCTACGCAATAGACCTGGCTCATGATGCCCTTTGTTGGGGAACGTGGCAGAAATTCAAAATTTTCCTACGTGTCACCAAGATCTATCTATGGAGAAACTAGCAACGAGGAAGGAGAGTGCATCTACATACCCTTGTAGATCGCTAAGCGGAAGCGTTCATGAGAACGGGGTTGAAGGAGTCGCATTGCCGTGATCCAAATCACCGGAGATCCTAGTGCCGAACGGACGGCACCTCCGCGTTCAACACACGCAGACAGCCGGTGACGTCTACCACGCCTTGATCCGGCAAGGAGAGAGGGAGAGGTTGAGGAAGAATCCATCCAACAGCAGCACAACGGCGTGGTGGTGATGGAGGAGCGTGGCAATCTTGCAGGGCTTCGCCAAGCATCACAAGATATGAGGAGAAAGAGAGGGAGGGCTGCAGCAATAGGCAGAGATCAAATCATGTGTAATGGGCAGCCCTAGGCCTCACTATATATAGGGGAGTGGGAGGGCTGCGCCCCCATCTAGGGTTTCCACCCCCAAGGGGTGCGGCCAGCCCTAGATGGGGCTTGGGGAGGCGGCCAAGAGGGAGGGAGAGGAGGCGCCCACTAGATGGGCCTTAGGGCCCATCTGGACTAGGGTTTGCCCTCCCACTCTTCCTTGCGCCTTGGGCCCTTTTGGGGGCGCACCAGCCCTCCTAGGGGCTGGTCCCTCCCACACTTGGCCCACGCAGCCTTCGGGGCAGGTGGCCCCACTTGGTGGACCCCCGGGACCCTCCTTGGTCCCAGACATTACCGATATCGCCCGAAACTTTTTCGGTGACCAAAACAGGACTTCCTATATATAAATCTTTACCTCCGGACCATTCCGGAACTCCTCGTGACGTTCGGGATCTCATCCGGGACTCCGAACAACATCCGGTAACCACATACAAACTTCCTTTATAACCCTAGCGTCATCGAACCTTAAGTGTGTAGACCCTACGGGTTCGGGAACCATGCGCATATGACCGAGACGTTCTCCGTCAATAACCAACAGCGGATCTGGATACCCATGTTGGCTCCCACATGTTCCACGATGATCTCATCGGATGAACCACGATGTCAAGGACTCAATCGATCCCGTATACAATTCCCTTTGTCTAGTCAGATTGTACTTGCCCGAGATTCGATCGTCGGTATCCCGATACCTTGTTCAATCTCGTTACGGCAAGTCTCTTTACTCGTTCCGTAACACATCATCCCGTGATCAACTCCTTGATCACATTTTGCACATTATGATGATGTCCTACCGAGTGGGCCCAGAGATACCTCTCCGCTTACACGGAGTGACAAATCCCAGCCTCGATTCGTACAACCCAATGTACACTTTCGGAGATACCTGACGCACCTTTATAGCCACCCAGTTACGTTGTGGACGTTTGGTACACCCAAAGCATTCCTACGGTATCCGGAGTTGCACAATCTCATGGTCTAAGGAAAAGATACTTGACATTAGAAAAGCTTTAGCATACGAACTACACGATCTGTGCTAGGCTTAGGATTGTTCATCCATCACATCATTCTCCTAATGATGTGATCCCGTCATCAATGACATCCAATGTCCATGGTCAGGAAACCGTAACCATCTATTGATTAACGAGCTAGTCAACTAGAGGCTTACTAGGGACATGGTGTTGTCTATGTACCCACACATGTATCTGAGTTTCCTATCAATACAATTATAGCATGGATAATAAACGATTATCATGAACAAGGAAATATAATAATAACTAATTTATTATTGCCTCTAGGGCATATTTCCAACAGATGGAGATCATGATGATGGAGATCATGGTGTCATGCCGGTGACGATGATGATCATGGAGCCCCGAAGATGGAGATCAAAAGGAGCAAAATGATATTGGCCATATCATGTCACTATTTGATTGCATGTGATGTTTATTATGTTTATGCATCTTGTTTACTTAGAACGACAGTAGTAAATAAGATGATCCCTTACAACAATTTCAAGAAGTGTTCTCCCCTAACTGTGCACCGTTGCTAAAGTTCGTCGCTTCTAAGCACCACGTGATGATCGGGTGTGATGGATTCTTACGTTCACATACAACGGGTGTAAGACAGATTTACACACGCGAAACTCTTAGGGTTAACTTGACGAGCCTAGCATGTACAGACATGGCCTCGGAACACAGAGACCGAAAGGTCGAGCATGAGTCGTATAGTAGATACGATCAACATGAAGATGTTCACCGATGATGACTAGTCCGTCTCACGTGATGATCGGACACGGCCTAGTTGACTCGGATCATGTAATCACTTAGATGACTAGAGGATGTCTATTCGAGTGGGAGTTCATAAGATGAACTTAATTATCCTGAACATAGTCAAAAGATCTTTGCAAATTATGTCGTAAGCTCGCGCTTTAGTTCCACTGTTTAGATATGTTCCTAGAGAAAATATAGTTGAAAGTTGATAGTAGCGATTATGCGGACAGTAGAAAGCTTATGTCCTTAATACACCGCTTAGTGTGCTGAACCCCAAACGTCGTTTGTGGATGTTGCGAACATCGGACATACACGTTTTGATAACTACGTGATAGTTCAGTTAAACGGTTTAGAGTTGAGGCACCAAAGACGTTTTCGAACCGTCATGAACATATGAGATGTTTCGAGGGCTGAAATTGGGATTTCAGGCTCGTGCCCACGTCAAGAGGTATAAGACCTCCAACGATTGTCTTAGCCTGCAAACTAAGGGAGAAAAGCTCAATCATTGAGCTTGTGCTCAGATTGTCTGAAGTGCAACAATCACTTGAACCGAGTGGGAGTTGATCTTCCAGATGAGATAGTGATGTTTCTTCAAAGTCATTGCCACCAAGCTGCTAGAGCTTCGTGATGAACAATAACATATCAGGGATAGATATGATGATCCTTGAAGTATTCGCGATGTTTGACACCGCGAAAGTAGAAATCAAGAAGGAGCATCAATTGTTGATGGTTGGTGAAACCACTAGCTTCAAGAAGGGCACGGGCAAGAAGGGACACTTCACGAAACGGCAAATCAGCTGCTGCTCTAGTGAAGAAACCCAAGGTTGAACCCAAACCCGAGACTAAGTGCTTCTGTAATAAGGGGAACAGCCACTGGAGTAGCATTACCCTAGATACTTGGTAGATGAGAAGGCTGGCAAGGTCAATAGAAGTATATTGGATATGCATTATGTTAATGTGTACTTTACTAGTACTCCTAGTAGCACCAGGGTATTAGATACCGGTTCGGTTGCTAAGTATTAGTAACTCGAAATAAAAGCTACGGAATAAACGGAGACTAGCTAAAGGTGAGCTGACGATACGTGTTGGAAGTGTTTCCAAGGTTGATGTGATCAAGCATCGCATCGCTCCCTCTACCATCAAGATTAGTATTAAACCAGAATAATTGTCATTTGGTGTTTGCGTTGAGCATAGATATGATTGGATTATGTCTATCGCAATACGGTTATTCATTTAAGGAGAATAATGGTTACTCTATTTATTTGAATAATACCTTCAATGGTATTGCACCTAAAAGGGATGGTTTATTGAATCTCGATCGTAGTGATACACATTATCATGCCAAAAGATATAAGATAGTAATGATAGTACCACTTACTTGTGGCACTGCCATGTAAGTCATATTGGTGTAAAACGCATGAAGAAGCTCCATGTTGATGGATCTTTGGACTCACTCGTTATTGAAAAGTTTGAGACATGCGAACCATGTCTATTGGTGTATACGCATGATGAAACTCCATGCAGATGGATCGTTTGGACTCACTTGATTTTGAATCACTTGAGATATGCAAAACATACCACATGGGCAAGATGACTGAAAAGCCTCGTTTTAGTAAGATGGAACAAGATAGCAACTTGTTGGAAGTAACACATTTTGATGTGTGCAGTTCAATGAGTGCTGAGGCATGCAGTGAATATCGTTATGTTCTTACTTCACGGATGATTTAAGTAGATACTGAGTGTATTTACTTGATGAAACACGAGTCTGAATTATTGAATGGTTCAAGTAATTTCAGAGTGAAGTTAAAGATCATCGTGACAAGAGGATAAAATGTCTATGATATGATCATAGAGATGAGTATCTAAGTTGCGAGCTTTGGCACACAATTAAGACATTGTGGAAATTGTTTCACAATTAATACCGCCTGGAACACCATAGTTTGATGGTGTGTCCGAACATCATAGTTGCACTCTATTGGATATGGTGCGTACCATGATATCTCTTATCGAATTACCACTATCGTTCATGGGTTAGGCATTAAAGACAACCGCACTCACTTTAATAGGGCACCACATAATTCCGTTAAGACGACACCGTTTGAACTGTGGTTTGGAGAAACCCAAGTTGTCGTTTCTTAAAAGTTTGGGGCTGCGACGCTTATGTGAAAAAGTTTCAGGTTGATAAGCTCGAACCCAAAGCGGATAAAATGCATCTTCATAGGACACCCAAAAACAGTTGGGTATACCTCCTAATTCAGATCCGGAAGCAATAGGGATTGTTTCTACTAACGGGTCCTTTCTCGAGGAAAAGTTTCTCTCAAAAGAATTGAGTGGGAGGATGGTGGAGACTTGATGAGGTTATTGAACCATCACTTCAACTAGTGTGCAGCAGGGCACAGGAAGTTGTTCCTGTGGCGCCTACACCAATTGAAGTAGAAGCTTATGATAGTGATCATGAAGTTTCGGATCAAGTCACTACCGTACCTCGTAGGGTGACAAGGATGCGTACTACTTCAGAGTGGTACAGTAATCCTGTCTTGAAGGTCATATTGCTAGATGAACCTACGAGCTATGGAGAAGCGATGGTGGGCCCATATTCCAACAAATGGTTAGAAGCCATGAAATCCGAGACAGGATCCATGTATCGTAACAAAGCATGGACTTTGGTGGACTTGCCCGATAGGCAAGCCATTGAGATAAATGGATCTTTAAGAAGAAGGCGGACGTGGACGGTAATGTCACCGTCTATGAAGCTCGACTTGTGGCAAAGAGTTTTTCACAAGTTAACTACGATGAGATTTTCTCATCCGTAGCGATGCTTAAGTCCGTCGGAATCATGTTAGCATTAGCTGCATTTATAAAATCTAGCAGATGGATGTCAAAACGAGTTTCCTTACCAGCTTCCGTAAGGAAAGGTTGTATGAGATACAATCGTAAAGGTTTTGTCGATCCTAAGGATCTTTGAAAGGTATGCTAGCTCCAAAGTGATCCTTCCATGGACTGGAGTAAGCATCTCGGAGTTGGAATATACTCTTTGATAAGATGATCAAAGGTTTTGGGTTTATACAAAGTTTATGAGAAACTTGTATTTCCAAAGAAGTGAGTGGGAGCACTATAGAATTTTTGATGAGTATATGTTGTTGACATATTTTTAATCAGAAATGATGTAGAATTTCTGGAAAGCATATAGGGTTATTTGAAAAGTGTTTTTCAAGTGAAAACCTGTATTAAGCTACTTGAACAATGAGCATCAAGATCTATAGGGATAGATCAAAACCGCTTAATGGTACTTTCAAATGAGCATATACCTTGACATGATCTTGAAGGTGTTCAAGATGGATCAACCAAAGAAGGAGTTCTAGCCTGAGATGTAAGGTATGAAGTTAAGACTTAAAGCTCGACCACGGCAGTAACGTAGAGAAAGGATGAAGGTCATCCCTATGCCTTAGACATAGGCTCTACAAGTATGCTATGCTGTGTACCGCATCGAAGTGTGCCTTGCCATGAGTCACTATAGGGTACAAGAATGATCCAGGAACGGATCATTGGACAGCGGTCAAAATTATCCTTAGAAGAATAAGGAAATATTTCTCGATTATGGAGGTGATAAAGAGTTCGGCGTAAAGGGTTACGTCGATGCAAGCTTTAACACCTATCCGAATGACTCTGAGTAGCAAACCGGATACGTATAGTGGAGCAACCATTTGGAATAGCTCCAAGTGGAGCGTGGAAGCAGCATTTACAATATGACCTAGAGATTTACGAAGTACATACGGATCTGAATGTTGCAGACCCGTTGACTAAAACCTCTCTCACAAGCAAAACATGATCAGACCCCGTAACTCATTGAGTCTTAATCACATGATGATGTGAACTAGTTTAGTGACACTAGTAAACTCTTTGGATGTTAGTCAGATGGCGATGTGACATGTGAGTGTTAATCACATGGCGATGTGAACTAGATTATTGACTCTAGTGCAAGTGGCGCATCGTTGGAAATATGCCCTAGAGGCAATAATAAATTGGTTATTATTATATTTCCTTGTTCATGATAATCGTTTATTATCCATGCTATAATTGTATTGATAGGAAACTCATATACATGTGTGGATACATAGACAACACCATGTCCCTAGTAAGCCTCTAGTTGACTAGCTCGTTGATCACTAGATGGTTACGGTTTCCTGACCATGGACCTTGGATGTCATTGATAACGGGATCACATCATTAGTAGAATGATGTGATGGACAAGACCCAATCCTAAGCCTAGCACAAAGATTGTAGTTCGTATGCTAAAGCTTTTCAAATGTCAAGTATCTTTTCCTTAGACCATGAGATTGTGCAACTCCCGGATACCGTAGGAATGCTTTGGGTGTACCAAACGTCACAACGTAACTGGGTGACTATAAATGTGCACTACAGGTATCTCCGAAAGTGTCTGTTGGGTTGGCACGAATCGAGACTGGGATTTGTCACTCCGTGTGACGGAGAGGTATCTCTGGGCCCACTCGGTAGGACATCATCATAATGTGCACAATTTGACCAAGGGGTTGATCACGGGATGATGTGTTACGGAACGAGTAAAGAGACTTGCCGGTAACGAGATTGAACAAGGTATCGGGATACCGACGATCGAATCTCGGGCAAGTACAATACCGCTAGACAAAGGGAATTGTATACGGATCAATTGAGTCCTTGACATCGTGGTTCATCCGATGAGATCATCGTGGAATATGTGGGAGCCAACATGGGTATCCAGATCCCGCTGTTGGTTATTGACCGGAGAACGCCTCGGTCATGTCTCAAGATGGTTCCCAAAACCCGTAGGGTCTACACACTTAAGGTTCTGGCGACGCTTAGGGTTATAAAGGAAGTTTGTATGTGGTTACCGAATGTTGTTGAGTCCGGATGAGATCCCGGACGTCACGAGGAGTTTCGGAATGGTCCGGAGGTAAAGATTTATATATGGAAAGTTGTTGTTCGGGTTCGGAAAAAGTTCGGGTTTTTTCGGTATTGTCTTTGAAGCTTCCGGAAGGTTCCGGAGGATTCGGAGGGGTCCGGAGGTCCGAAATAGTTCCACCACGTCCAATACAGTAGCATGGGCTGTGAGGGGCGCCTAGCCTTAATGGGCCAGGGCACCAGCCCCCCCAAGGCCCATGCGCATGGGAAGGAAAAACCCTAAAGGGAGGCCTCCACTTGACTTGGGAGGCACTCCTCCCCCCTTGGCCGCCCCCCTTGGATGGGATCTAGGGATGGCCGCACCCCTTGGGGGTGGGAAACCCTAAAGGGGGCGCAGCCCCCTTCCCCCCTATATATACTTGAGGTTTTGGGGCTGCCAACACATGAGAACTTCCCTCTTGGTGCAGCCCTGCCTCTCCTCCTCCTCCTCTCCCTTGGTGCTTGGCGAAGCCCTGCAGGATTGCCACGCTCCTCCACCACCACCACGTTGTTGTGCTGCTGCTGGATGGAGTCTTCCTCAACCTCTCCCTCTCCTTGCTGGATCAAGGCGTGGGAGACGTCACCGGGCTGTACGTGTGTTGAACGCAGAGGTGCCGTCCGTTCGGCACTAGGATCTCCGGTGATTTGGATCACGACGAGTACGACTCCTTCAACCCCGTTCTCTTGAACGCTTCCGCTTAGCGATCTACAAGGGTATGTAGATGCACTCTCCTTCCCTCGTTGCTAGAATCTCCATAGATTGATCTTGGTGATGCGTAGAAAATTTTGAATTTCTGCTACGTTCCCCAACATTAGTCATGCTCCATTTTCGTCACACAAGAATACTCTCATCATGCACAACCCCGATGAAAAACCAAGCAATTGTTTCATACTTTAGTAATCTCAAACTTTTTCAACCTTCACGCAATACATGAGCGTGAGCCATGGATATAGCACTATGGGTGGAATAGAATATGATGATGGGGATTGTGTGGAGAAGACAAAAAAGGCGAAAGTCTCACATCAACGAGGCTAATCAATGAGCTATGGAGATGCCCATCGATTGATGTTAATGCAAGGAGTAGGGATTGCCATGCAACGGATGCACTATAGCTATAAATATATGAAATCTCAACAAAAGAAACTAAGTGGGTGTGCATCCAACTTGCTTGCTCACGAATACCTAGGGCACTTGAGGAGGGCCATTGTTGGAATATACAAGCCAAGTTCTATAATGAAAAATTCCCACTAGTATATGAAAGTGACAAAACAAGAGACTCTCTGTCATGAAGATTATGGTGCTACTTTTAAGCACAAGTGTGGTAGAAGGATGGTAACATTGTCCCTTCTCTCTTTTTCTCTCATTTTTTTGGGCCTTCTCTTCTTTTTATGGCCTTTATCTTTTTTTTTATTCCTCACTTGGGACAGTGCTCTAGAAAAATGATGATCATCACACTTCTATCTATTTACAACTCAATGATTACAACTCGATACTAGAACAAAGTATAACTCTATATGAATGCCTCCGGCGGTGCACCGGGATATGCTATGAACCAAGAGTGACATGTATGAAAGAATTATGAACGGTGGCTTTGCCACAAATACTATGTCAACTACATGCTCATGCAAAGCAATATGACAATGATGAATGTGTCATGATAAACGGGATGGTGGAAAGTTGCATGGCAATATATCTCGGAATGGCTATGGAAATGCCATAATAGGTAGGTATGGTGGCAGTTTTGAGTAAGATATAAGGAGGTTTATGTGTGAAAGAGCGTATCATATCATATGGGGTTTGGATGCACCGGCGAAGTTTGCACCAACTCTCATTGTGAGAAAGGGCAACGCACAGTACCGAAGAGGCTAGCAATGACGGAAAGGTGAGAGTGCGTATAATCCATGGACTCAACATTCGTCATAAAGAACTCACATACTTACTGCAAAAATCTACAAGTCATCAAAAACCAAGCACTACGCGCATGCTCCTAGGGGGATAGATTGGTAGGAAAAGACCATCGCTCGTCCCCGACCGCCACTCATAAGGAGGACAATCAAAGAACACCTCATGTTTCAAATTTGTTACACAATGTTTACCATACATGCATGCTACGGGACTTGCAAACTTCAACACAAGTAATTCTCAAATTCACAACTACTCAACTAGCACAACTTTGATATCACTACCTCCATGTCTCAAAACAATCCTCAAGCATCAAACTGCTCTTAGTATTCAACACACTCATAAGAAAGTTTTTACTATTCTTGAATACCTAGCATATTAGGATTATTTAAGAAAATTACCATGTTATTTAAGACTCTCAAAATAATCTAAGTGAAGCATGAGAGATCAATAGTTTCTATAAAACAAATCCACCACCGTGCTCTACAAGATATAAGTGAAGTACTAGAGCAAAAACTATATAACTCAAAAGATATAAGTGAAACACATAGATTATTCTAATAATTTCTGAATCATGTTTATCTCTCTCAAAAGATGTGTACGGCAAGGATGATCGCGGTAAACTAAAAGCAAAGACTCAAATCATACAAGACGCTTCAAGGAAAACACATATCATGTAGTGAATAAAAATATAGCTCCAAGTAAACACCATGTGGTCAACACCAAGCCCCTCTCTCCCCGAGCCGCCGGCGTCCCCATGGCCTCCCGGCGCTGCCCCTCCATCATCGGGCCGCCCTCAGCGGTGCTCCGCACCGGATCCAAGCACATCGGCCTCACCGCCCCCGCCCAGCACCGGATATGGCCACCGGAGGCTGTAGCATGGCCACCGGATCGGCCTCCACTGCCCCCGCCCTGCAGCATGGCCGCCGCCGCCGCTGCTTGCGCCCGTCTTGTGATCGGCGCTGCTCACTCCTGCCGCTGCTCGTGCACCTGTCGCGCCGGGCGTGGTGGCTGCTCCGTCTTGCGCGTCCGTCGCGGCCGGCACGGCTGCTCGCTCCGTCTTGCGCCCGTCGCTGCCGGAGCGGTTGATGCTCTCTCCCGTGCACGCCCGTCCCCGCTGCTGCTCGATGCCGGCGTTGCTGCTGCTCGCGGCCGTGCACGGCGGGTCGGCAGGGAGGCTCACCAAACAGCTCCGCTGTCGTCCCACGGCCCTCCGTCGCCCCCGCCGGTGAAAGCAGCAGCTGCTCCGGTGTCCGGCGCCCGCGGCAGCTGCTACTCTGGCGGCCAAGGGCTACCGCTAGCTGCAGGCAGGAGAGAAATACGAAGATAAGGGCCTGATTGCTTTTTTTATTTTTGAAGAAGGATGTCGGTGTAAAATCTCTGGTCTAACAGCGTCACCTGCAAACCGTTACGCCACGTCGGCAAAAGTGGGACCCGCCTGCCATAATCCTGCTTAAAACGTCTGGACCGAGTGACTAGTGTTTTTTGTAAAAAATTATGAAAAAAATTAGTGCTTTTTGGCACAATTCTGTAAATGTGTGGTACCTGAAACTTAGCCTGAAGTGTCGATGTTTTTTGCAATTCACTCTATGATGAGAGCATAATTTTATTTATCTGTCTTGCTCGGAGGCTTTGGCAACTTGGATGGAGCTGGCCCCATGGCAGGAGAAGAGCCAACCTGGAAAGCTTTTTCGACAAAATGGCATGAGGAGGCGGTTGCTTATTTTGCAGTTCACATGGGGGTTGGGGCTCATCGTGTGCCCCAAATCAGCTGCAGGATTAGTCTAGAGGGCCATGGCCACCAGATAGATTCCAAGCACCTGTGACCAGAAACTCATACCCTTCAGCGATCAGCTCAAAACTCAAATGCATGCAAATTTTTGCCTGAATGAATATGTTCAGTCCATGCTGCTGCTTGTATGGAAAACACAAGCCGGAAATTTCAGCAACTAGCTAAATACAATGGAGTAATTGTGGATGGATGCTGTGCAGCGCAGTGGCAGTGTCAGCAACCAACTAATTGAGCGATGCACCTTTTAATTTACGTATTTAATTACTAGTACAAGTTTTCTTATAAACAAGTAGCTGCAAGGTTATTATTGTTTTATTAACTGTATATATAAGGCAGACAGATTGGTCAACCACCTAACCTAAGTACCTAATCTACTTGGTCTGCCATGCTTTGTTCACGTGAGCTCCACTGTCTCGCTCAACTATAAATGCAGACAAAACAAAATAAAATACTGGTACCAAATAGCACCCCTGTTACATTCTAGTAATTGTTTAGTTGCAATTTGAGCTTAATCCCTTTTGTCGAAAGCTTTTATTTTACTACGATGATGATGATGATGATGGTCTAACGTGTGCGGTGTAAGCTTGTCTCGTTTCTGTTGTCTACATCAATCAAACTCACCAAACAAATGTAAGATGATTATTTCTTTTGGACGGTTGATTAAGGTGCAGCCGAAAGGTTAGGTACCGGTAGCAAACCAAAAGCAATGGTTGTGTGCTGCCTGGAATTGCATGCACAATCAGGTGCCACCTCTCTCGTTTTTCTCACTAAGATAAGAAAACAGTATAGGGCACAAACGGCAGGGACAGTATTACTATCCCATCTTTTTTTACTGAAAAAATGTAGAGAGGTCAAACATGATTCGATTTAGTAATCTTCAATATTTTAAGCAAGAGATTGTTCGGCCGAAAAAAAAAAGTTAGTAGAACGACTATTGAGCTTGCACATTTATTTATTTATTACTCTTGACAGCAGCAAAAAGTGCCACCTAAGATAAAATTCAGATTCGTGCTGCTAGCAGGTGGACCTACATGATATTGGCTGCGGGCCCGATTCCGTTGAGCAACCACCCCACGGAAGGGCATGTCACAACCAGGGCGTTTTCTTCTTCGTGGAGCGGTCCACGGTATAGCTGCCTAAACTACTTGGTCTGCCATGCCGCGTTCCCCCATCATGCATGTGAGCTCTGTTGTCTTGTTCAGCTATCACTCTAGGCAAAACAAAACAAAACAAAACCAAACACTTGTTGTTCTTGTCGAAAGCTTTGTTTTTGTTTTAAGCAGACGCGTGTGATAGTTTTCTTTCCCTTGCAAAGTTGGTTTGTCTTTTCCTTTGTGGACAAATACAAGACGTTTTAAATCACTAAAGTGGTGAATTGAAAGATCTTAGGGCATCTACAGCAGGAGTAAACAAATTTGGCCCCTCAAACGCCCGTAGACGCGCTTGAACGCGCTCGCGGACAGTGACCAGGGTCCAGGCGGGCCTCAAAATTAACCATTTGCAACCGCATACTCTATTTCTGAACCACCTATTACATGCAACGCCATACACGACGACCACCCCATCCGTCTTGGGCCGGCTGGGCTGTCAAAACACACCAAAAATTGCTCATAGTTAAAATTTTCACACCCATATTAGTCCCATCTTGCTGCGTGATGAGCTAGTCGACCAGATTATATACTCGGGTTGTGCAGAAGCGATAAACTTCTGACATTATTGGATCCTTTGTAAAGAAGATAGTCCGTTACTATGAATCTTCTATGTTTATCACATAGAAGGCTCATAGTCCAGGTCTATCTCCTTTACTAGGGAAACATTAATGGCCATACTGCTTTTTATGAATCACAATTTGTCAACAAAAAGTCAATGAACAAAAGAAAAGATATACTGTCATTGTAATGGGGGTTTCAACGTACATGAACCAGACGAATTTGACACTCGACGCACAATCATCAACTAATAAAATGTAGTCTAGTGACAAGTTATCTTGCTCGCCCAACGATAATTGATAGAACTACACAACGAAGCTTGTCGGCATGCGCCAGCACGGCTATTTAAGCCGGTCGGCGTCCGCCTCGCCCGGTGATGTGGGACTAAAATTTCGGTGCCTGGATGAGAGAGACGGAGCTTCAGTTGTTGCATGTGGGACCGCTACGACCTGCAGCGCGATCGGCGAATGCGCCCGGACGCCCCCATATCCGCCTCATATTTGGGCTGGATATGAGGGGTGCCGGTCAGTACGTTCGTTTGAGGTCCGTTTGAGGCGTCCGTCTGTGTCAGATTTTCATGGCTGGTTGGTGACTGGGCGGGCAGCCCAGACGTTTGAGGAGGGTTTAGGGTGCCCTCCTAAACTACTTGCCGGTCATCATCTACCTAGACACTGGCCAACTACCGAGCCTAGCTGCCTAAACTACTTGGTCTGCCATGCCGTGTTCCACCATCATGCATGTGAGCTCCGTTGTCTTATTCAGCTATCACTCCAGCCAAAACAAAACCAAACCAAACACTGGTTGATTTTGCCGAAAGCTTTGTTTTGTTACATAAGCAGACACGTGTGATAGTTTTTTTTCTTGCAAAGTCGGCTAGTCTTTCCCTCTGTAAACAAATGTAAGATGTTTTAATCATTAAAGTAGTGACCTGAAAGATCTTATGAGTACTATTTTCTTTTTTGATGAAATAGACTGCGAGTGTTGAGGGAAAAGGTTGACTGGTTTTAACAAGTGTGCATGATTTTTCTGATGAAAAGATGAGCCTTATTGGTTTGTTTATATTTTATAGGGAAAGGTGAAGCATGAATTTTTGTGGTAATGATCGTCAAGAATCTACTGCCTGTGAGCGGGGGAACACGGGAAGGCGCGTTTGATTACTCGTTTTGAGCATCAGAGGAGCTCGTGATGATCGTGTCTGCTCGCTCAGTGCTCCTAATCATTATATCTAGTCTATCTACTGCTAGTACGAGGAGCACTTCCCCGCAAAAAACATAAAATAAATTAAAATACGTACAGTAATATATTAGCAGCGCGTTTTATCACTCATCAGGCAGATATAATGGACGCAAGCAGAAGCAGTCGGTGTGCTCGAGGCTCGAGCGTAACGGAAAGCTACCGTGCCGCTGCTGCTGGCGGGTGGGCCCCGACGCGTGAGACTGGCTGCAGGCCCGGATGGCGTAGAACAGCGGCCGCGTGGAGAGGCCGGTCACGAGTCACGACGTCTTCTTCGGTGGCTGCGAGTTTTGGCTCAGTCACACACGACAAGATTAGCCCAGGCTACAAGAGAACGAGTCACGTGACTATTTGTTTGTTTGTTCAGAAAATTCATAGATTGCATATAGAAATATACATAGGTCACGCGCAAGAATGTGCCCCACCACCAAAGCTACACCTGATGCTGCGAGAGTAAGGTTTATGTAGCCCGGGGGTCTTTTGGTTTTCTCTCCTCTTGAGAACTGGGCCTAGGCTCAGTTGGCAAGGCGCGGAAGTTCGCAGCCAACTTATCAGGGTTCAAATCTCGGCTTGAGCGTTTGGTGCTTACGGAGTTTTCTTCTATAAAAAAATGCCAACAGGCTAGTCTAGCTCGGGTTGGTCTTGTTTTCTCTTCTCTTTTGGCAGTCCTTGGTTGCTTTTGTACAGAATAGGCTCTGTCGTTGCTTCTTCTCATAATGCAAACGCACTTCACCTGCGCTTCCTAAAAAAAAGAGCTACACCAATACACTAGTGCATGCTCAGTGGCTGATATTGAAAAAAAAATGCCTCACAATGATATAACACAAGTTTTTTTATAAGGGACGAGTAGTAGTAATTCAATTGTGTATTACCCTGACAGCTCGAGTGTAATACTCCCTTCTTCCGGAAATACTTATCACAAAAATTGATACAAACCGGTGTATCTAAAACTAAAATAGATCTAGATACATCCATTACATCCATTGTTTGGACAAGTATTTCCGGACAGACGGAGTACTATGAACTGCACTGTTCTGCTGCCTGCAGATGGCCCCCCAACGTACATGATGAGACTGACTGCGGGCCCGAGCTGAACCACTCATAGTAAAGGCAATCAGGACACGACGTTTTCTTCGTCAGGGGTTTGGCTCGGTCGGAGACGACAAATTAGCTCCAGGCTCCAGCCAGTGAACAAGGCACGTGATTTTTCTGTTGTGGGGAACAAGTCACCTGACATTACATACTATCACCTCTATTTCAAATCATAATACCTTTAGAATATTTGAATATATACTACATACAAACTGAAATTAGTGAACAAACGCACTAAAACGCGTCTATATAAATCCGGTTCAGAAAAAAGTTAAAACATCTTATAATTCAAACCGGAGGGAGTGCATCTTACCCATCGTGGTGTGCTAGCATATCCTTTTCAACAACCACTCTGAACTCTTCCTTGATGTACGAGTGTTTCCTAAGATGCTGTTAGCTTGGCAAGAAGGGTGTGCCCAAGATAGATGAAATCATTACATGTAATAGGCCACCGACATAATTGCCATTTTCCAGTTGAAAAAAAGTATTTTACCTTAACGAGACACAAATATGTCAAAGCCCGAGGTACGGCCCCTTGAAGGTTAGGATACAATCATTGTCCTAACCATTCAACCACAAGTCAGTCGTCTAAAGTGATATGCTTTCCTAGATTACTTGAAATTGATTTTGTAGTCCCTCGATTAGACCACATTGCCAGATAATTATTTTTGTTGCAAGCTATCAATATGGGACTACGCAAATATGCTCATTTAGAATTTCAAGAATTGTAGGCATACATCATGACATACCAACATACATTAGGCATCGAGGCCCGCAACGAAAGGTACACTTGGTAATTTCCCCGTGTTTTGCTGCGGGATACAAAGATTATTTGCTGATGAATTATATATGAATGGAAAGATCTAAAGCAAACAACTACTACATTTAACATAAATATATTCCATAGTTGCATTGTGTGTGAATAATAAGGATGCATGTACATTGTACCCTAGACGTTTCAACAATTAAATCAGAGCATTTCACAACCTTTAGAAAGTAAACAAATTAAATAATTATACCGTGTACTACATATGTCTAGTAAAAAAATAAACATGTTTTTTGCGAGGAAAAATAAACATGTTGATAAGGTTTGCATGGGCTGAAAAGTAATATAGTGGATGGTGACGTGACACACTTGAAGGGGTGGGGGGCTTGGATAATGAGAGAATTAGAGATAATGAGATATGATCTGCATGGGCCGAAAAATAATGTTAGTGGATGCTGATGTGGCACATTTGGTGATGTGGAAGGCCTGCATGTTGAGAGAATTAGTGGTAGTGGGGATCAACTTTTTTTTGCTCACATTCTTTATCATGCATGTTGGGCAACTTCATTGCAATTGTCCCATGCCGCACCATTTCTCAATGAAGAAAAATCTCAACGGAGAAAGTGCTATGAAATAGTCAAGGGAATTTGTGGGGATCAAATATTTAGGTTTATAGGATTAGTTCTTGGATCCTCGAGGATGAGGTACAACAATTGCCACTTAGTAAAGAAAGACGTTGTTTCTCTTTTGAGGAAGATATACTTTTATGTATGTTTGTGCTGGGGAACGTAGTAATTTCAAAAAAAAATCTACGCACACACAAGATCATGGTGATGCGTAGTAACGAGAGGGGAGAGTGTTGTCCACGTACCCTCGTTGACTGAAAGCGGAAGCGTTAGCACAACGCAGGTTGATGTAGTCGTACGTCTTCACGATTCGACCGATCCAAGTACCGAACGTACGGTACCTCCGAGTTCAGCACATGTTCAGCTCGATGACGTCCCACGAACTCCGATCCAGCAGAGCTTTGCGGGAGGTCAACACGACGGCGTGATGACGGTGTCGATGATGCTACCGACGCAGGGTTTCGCCTAGGCACCGCTACGATATTACCGAGGTGGAATATGGTGGAGGGGGGCACCGCACACGGCTGGGATAGATCAACAGATCAACTTGTGTGTCTATGCGATGCCCCCCTCCCCCGTATATAAAGGAGTAGATGAGGGGGAGGGGTCGGCCCTCTCTATGCCGCCATACAGGGAGTCCTACTCCCACCGGGAGTAGGATTCCCCTTCCATGTAGTAGGAGTAGGAGTCAAGGAAAGGGAAAAGAGAAGAGAAGGAAGGAGGGGCGCAACCTCCCTTAGTCCAATTCGGACTAGGCCTTGGGGGCGCAGCCTCCCTCTCTCTTCCCCTAAAGCCCAATAAGGCCCATATACTCCCCGGCGAATTCCCGTAACTCTCCGGTACTCCAATAAATAACCGAATCACTCGGAACCTTTCCGATGTCCGAATATAGTCGTCCAATATATCGATCTTTGCGTCTCGACCATTTCGAGACTCCTTGTCATGTCCCCGATCTCATCCGGGACTCCGAACTACCTTCGGTACATCAAAATACATAACTCATAATATAAATCGTCACCGAACGTTAAGCGTGCGGACCCTACGGGTTCGAGAACTATGTAGACATGACCGAGACACGTCTCTGGTCAATAACCAATAGCGGAACCTGGATGCTCATATTGGATCCTACATATTCTACGAAGATCTTTATCGGTCAAACCGCATAACAACACACGTTGTTCCCTTTGTCATCGGTATGTTACTTGCCCGAGATTCGATCGTCGGTATCTCAATACCTAGTTCAATCTCGTTACCGGCAAGTCTCTTTACTCATTATGTAATATATGCATCATCCCGCAACTAACTCATTAGTCACATTGCTTGCAGGGCTTATAGTGATGTGCATTACCGAGAGGGCCCAGAGATACCTCTCCGACAATCGGAGTGACAAATCCTAATCTCGAAATACGCCAACTCAACAAGTACCTTCGGAGACACCTGTAGAGCACCTTTATAATCACCCATTTACGTTGTGACGTTTGGTAGCACACAAAGTGCTCCTCCGATGCAGGAGTTGCATAATCTCATAGTCATAGGAACATGTATATGTCATGAAGAAAGCAATAGCAACATACTAAACGATCAAGTGCTAAGCTAACGGAATGGGTCAAGTCAATCACATCATTCTCTAATGACGTGATCCCGTTAATCAAATGACAACTCATGTCTATGGCGAGGAAACTTAACCATCTTTGATTCAACGAGCTAGTCAAGTAGAGGCATACTAGTGACACTATGTTTGTTTATGTATTCATACATGTTCTAAGTTTCTGGTTAATACAATTCTAGCATGAATAATAAACATTTATCATGAAATAAGGAAATAAATAATAACTTTATTATTGCCTCTAGGGCATATTTTTCCAGTCTCCCACTTTCACTAGAGTCAATAATCTAGTTCACATCACCATGTGATTTAACACTAATATTCACATCTGCATGTGATTAGCACCAATAGTTCACATCTTCATGTGACCAACACCCAAAGGGTTTACTAGAGTCAGTAATCTAGTTCACATCGATATGTGATTAACACCCAAAGAGTACTAAGATGTGATCATGTTTTGCTCGTGAGAGAAGTTTAATCAACGGTTCTGTTACATTCAGAGTCGTATGTATTTTGCAAAATATTCTATGTCTACAATGCTCTCCACGGAGCTACTCTAGCTAATTGCTCCCACTTTCAATATGTATCTAGATTGAGACTTAGAGTCATCTGGATCGGTGTAAAAGCTTGCATCGACGTAACTCTTTACGACGAACTCTTTATCACCTCTAAAACCGAGAAATATTTCCTTAGTCCTTACTAGGGATATCCTTTACCGCTGTCTAGTGATCTACTTCTAGATCAAAAATTGTACTCCCTTGCCAAACTCAGAGCAAGGTAAACAATAGGTCTAGTACACAGCATAGCATACTTTATAGAACCTATGACTGAGGCATAGGGAATGACTTTTCATGCTTTTTCTATTTTTTGCCATGGTCGGGTTTTGAGTCTTACTCAACTTCACACCTTGCAACACAGACAAGAACTCTTTCTTTCACTGTTCCATTTTGAACTACTTCAAAATCTTATCAAGGTATGTGCTCATTGAAAAATCTTATCAAGTGTCTTGATCTATCTCTATAGATCTTGATGCTCAATGTGTAAGCAGCTTCACCGAGGTATTTCTTTAAAAAACTCTTATTCAAGTATCCTTTTATGCTATCCAGAATTTCTATATCATTTCCAATCAACAATATGTCATCTCCATATAGTTTTAGAAATGCTACAGAGCTCCCACTCACTTTCTTGTAAATACAGGCTTCTTCGAAAGTCTGTATAAAACCATATGCTTTGATCACACTATCAAAGCATTTATTCCAACTCCAAGAGGCTTGCACCAGTCCATAAATGGATCGCTGGAGCTTGCACACTTTGTTAGCACCTTTTGGATCGACAACCTTCTGGTTGCATCATATACAACTCTTCTTCCAGAAATCCATTCAGGAATGCAGTTTTGACATCCATTTGCCAAATTTCATAATCATAAAATGCGGCAATTGCTAACATGATTCGGACAGACTTAAGTATCGCTACGGGTGAGAAAGTCTCATCATAGTCAACCCTTGAACTTGTCGAAAACCTATCGCAACAAGTCGAGCTTTATAGGCAGTAACATTACCATCAGCGTCAGTCTTCTTCTTGAAGACCCATTTATTCTCGATGGCTTGCCGATCATCGGGCAAGTCGACCGAAGTCCATACTTTGTTCTCATACATGGATCACATCTCAGATTTCATGGCCTCAAGCCATTTTGCGGAATCTGGGCTATCGCTTCCTCATAGTTCGTAGGTTCGCCATGGTCAAGTAACATGACCTCCAGAATAGGATTACCGTACCACTCTGGTGTGGATCTTACTCTGGTTGACCTACGAGGTTCGGTAGTAACTTGCTAAAATTTCATGATCAATATCATTAGCTTCCTCACTAATTGGTGTAGTCGTCACATGAACCGATTTCTGTGATGAACTATTTTTCAATAAGGGAGTAGGTACAGTTACCTCATCAAGTTATACTTTCCTCCCACTCACTTCTTTCGAGAGAAACTCCTTCTCTAGAAAGGATCCATCTGAGCAACAAATATCTTGCCTTCGAATCAGTGATAGAAGGTGTACCTGACAGTTTCCTTTGGGTATTCTATGAAGACGCACTTCTCCGATTTGGGTTCGAGCTTATCAGGTTGAAACTTTTTCACATAAGCATTGCAGCCCCAAACTTTAAGAAACGACAACTTTGGTTTCTTGCTAAACCACAGTTCATAAGGCGTCGTCTCAACGGATTTTGATGGTGCCCTATTTAAAGTGAATGCAGCTGTCTCTAATGCATAACCCCAAAATGATAGTGGTAAATCGGTAAGATACATCATAGATCGCACCAGATCCAATAAAGTGCGGTTACGACGTTCGGACACACCATTACGATGTGGTGTTTCATGTGGCGTGAGCTGTGAAACTATTCCACATTGTTTTTAAATGATGACCAAACTTCTAACTCAAATATTCTCCTCTACGATCAGATTGTAGAAACTTTATTTTCTTGTTACGATGATTCTCCGCTTCACTCTGAAATTCTTTGAACTTTTCAAATGTTTCAGACTTGTGCTTTATTAAGTAGATATAACCATATCTGCTCAAATCATCTGTGAAGGTAAGAAAATAACGATACCTGCCACGAGCCTCAACACTCATTGGACCGCATACATCAGTATGTATTATTTCCAATAAGTCAGTAGCTCGTTCCATTGTTCCAGTGAACGGAGTTTTAGTCATCTTTCCCATAAGGCACGGTTCGCAAGCATCAAATGATTCATAATCAAGTGATTCCAAAAGTCCATCTTTATGGAGTTTCTTCATGCGCTTTACATCGATATGACCCAAACGGCAGTGCCACAAATATGTTGCACTATCATTATCAACTTTGCAATTTTTGACATCAATATCATGAATATGTGTATCACTATGATCAAGACTCAATAAACCATCAACATTGGGTGTATGACCATAGAAGGTTTTATTCATGTAAATAGAATAACAATTTATTCTCTGTCTTAGATGAATAATCATATCGCAATAAACATGATCTAATCATATTTATGCTCAACGCAAACATCAAATAACATTTATTTAGGTTCAACACTAATCTCGAAAATATAGGGAGTGTGCGATGATGATCATATCAATCTTGGAACCACTTCCAACACACATCATCACTTCACCCTCAACTAGTCTCTGTTTATTCTGTAACTCCTGTTTCGAGTTACTAATCTTAGCAACCGAACAAGTATCAAATACCCAGGGTTTACTATAAACACTAGTAAGGTACACATCAATAATCTATATATCAAATATACCCTTGTTCACTTTGCCATCCTTCTTATCCACCAAATATTCAGGGCATTTCCACTTCCAGTGACCATTTCCTTTGCAGTAGAAGCACTCAGTTTCAGGCTTTGGTCCAGCTTTGGGCTTCTTCACGGAAGTGACAACTTGCTTGCCATTCTACATGAAGTTCCCTTTCTTTCCCTTTGCCCTTTTCTTGAAACTAGTGGTCTTGTTAATCATCAACACTTGATGCTCTTTCTTGATTTATACCTTCATCGATTTCATCATCATGAAAAGCTCGGAAAACGTTTCGTCATCCCTTGCATACTATAGTTCATCACGAAGTTCCAGTAGCTTGGTGATGGTGACTAGAGAACTTTGTCAATCACTATCTTATCTGGAAGATTAACTCCCACTTGATTCAAGCGATTGTAGTACCCAGACAATCTGAGCACATGCTCACTAGTTGAGCAATTCGCCTCCATCTTTTAGCTATAGAACTTGTTGGAGACTTCATATCTCTCAACTCAGGTATTTGCTTGAAATATTAACTTCAACTCCTGGAACATCTCATATGGACCATGACGTTCAAAACGTCTTTGAAGTCCTGATTCTAAGCCGTTAAGCCACTACAAGGATCCAGGTCTATTGCAACAAAATTGTTTGTTGCAATACATGTTGTTTCGTGGCGATAAATGCCTATTGCCACGAAACGACATTCGTTGGCAGCCGTTGCGACTGGACACATGGTAATAGGTTATTACCATGAAAAAACAATCGTGGCAATAAAGCATGCTATTGCAACATCCATGCGGGAAGTTGCCACATGTTTTCCCGTGGCAAAACTCACCTGATGCCACAATTTGATTTGTGGAGATAACTTTAATGCAACATGTAACGAATCGTGGCAACTAATATCTTGTAGCGATAGACATTTGTGGCAACAACCTATGCCAACGGCGGCCGTTTCGTGGCACATTACTCTTCCGTGGCAATAATCACTTGTGGGAATAAACTATGGCAACAATCCTTGTTTTCGTTGCATTAGGCATGTTGCCACGACCCACTGCGCTTGTGGCGTTAACTTATGGCAACAAATATTGCGCTTGTGGCGTTAACTTATGGCAACAATATTCGAGTCGTCGTAACAGGAAATTGCAACATACTTATTTTGGGGGTGATAAATAGGTATCGCAACAGGTAAAATCTTTGTAGCGAGAAACTATTGCGACAATTTAACTTTCCGTGGCAATACTCTATTTCAACAAAACATACTTTGGTGGCGTCAAACAGTTATCGCATCATGAAAAAAATTGTGGTGTTAAGCTATTGCGACAATATAAAGTGCTTCGTTGCAACATCCTAGTGCAACAAAACAGGTAGGCGTAGCGACTGAGATATGACTCAACACTGTATTTTTGGTGGTGCTAGCATGTGTCAACCGAAAGTAGGTTGTCGTAATAGCCTATTGCAACCATTAAAAAAACAGGCTTTCAATTACAATATTCAAAACCATACGAATAATATGTAGATTCATAAAATTCATAATTCTCATAGCAAATATCCATCAAATGAAACTCAAATGTAATTTAGCCATCCTAATTAACTGCGAAGACTAAATTGTCCGTGATCTAGAGTCTAGTCCAGCTAGTTCTTTGGATCCTGCAATCAAGAAATAAAAAAATTCTAGTTAATGAGTCGAACATAACATACGCCATACAATTATTCCAGCCCCATAGTAAAAAGAACTATGCCAGACTAACTGGATTAATACTGTGTTAGCAAGCATGTAACTGAGGGATCAGAACAATTATACAAGTGTAAATGTCTAAAGCATAAGCACAAGTACATCTACTAAAAGCTTCTTTTTTTAGATAAAAACATTGCTTTATAACTTAACGGTGTTGGGCTGAATCACCCAAAGCACAGGCAGCCACAAGGGTTGGTACGTCGTCCTCCCATTCCTCATAGTGGTTAGGTTCGTACATCCTACCAAGACTTCCAAGACTAGCAAGCTCATGAGCAACAGAGTTTGCCGAGCGACGACATACATTTACTTCATAATAAGAAAACTATAATTTGAGCTAGTCTTGGTATCCACAATAACAGCACCATAGGCCGATGAGTCCACCTTATTGATATTCAGTGCTTCCATCAGGAGTTGCGAGTCCGTTTTAAAAACAACCCTCACGAACCCCACCATATCAGCGGCAAGAGATATTGCATGGGACGTTGCAATGGACTCAGCAGCGAAGGCATCACGCGCATGCTCATGACATCCTCCTCGTACATACAGAATGGTGCCATCATCCGATCGTACATCTACTAAAAGCTTCTGTTGGGGATATAACTACTGAGTGTAAACCGCCCTGAAGGGGCCGGGTTACTCTCATCTGTGATCAGGGCCCACGGAGGAGGCCCAAAGCCCAGAGGCGGATTAGGATCCATTCCTGTAAACCGCCTTAGTCTTGTAACTTGCGTTGTAAGATAAGAAAGAAGAGACCGAGCCGGACACTTGTATGAGCCGGATCGGGACTCTGTAGACCGGCCGGGCGTCAACCCGTGTATATAAGGGGACGACCCGGCGGCGAGTTAAGGACAGAGAATTCGAGGCTAAGGCGAAGCTATTGCTCCCTAGTCGCCGAAATCACATCAATCCCATCACAACTGGACGTAGGCTTTTACCTTCATCCAAGGGGCCGAACCAGTATAACCCCGTGTCTTGTGTCCGCTTTAACCCCTCTAGGTTAACCCGTACGATGGCCCTACGACTAAGTCCTTTCATGAGGACATCTGTCGTGACAATTCCACGACAGTTGGCGCCCACCGTGGGGCTATCGCACGATGGTTTGATGATCTTAGAGGGCAAGTTCGAAGGACTCAAGGCTATCTTGTGGGCGGATGACTAAGAGTCGTCAGCGGCAAGCTCTACATCGACGATGCGGATCGGGGCCCGAGGCCGCTCGGTTGAGTACGGATATCGGGTCCCCTTTGGCGGCATACACGTGTTCATCGGCAAGATCGGCGAGCCAGGGCCTGGCTGGACATCTGCGCCCGACCTCGCCGAGACGGCTCAATGGCGAAGAAGAGTCCTGTCTGGCTAAACCGGGCGGTCGAGCGTGTTTTCGTGGGAGTCGTCCACGGAGACTACGAGGACGGATCAGCATCTGGCGGCGAAACCGTTGTCTACTCTGGCGACGAGTCGTCGGCCAGAGAAACTGAGTCTCTATACCAGCTGCAAGATGGCCAGATCGGGGGCTGTTCCGACGGTGAAAGTATTCCGGACCCCTTCGATCTACCCAACCGGGTTGGGATCTTCATGGCCGGTACGCAGGCGGCGCTTCACTCTTCGACCACGGCGCCCCTGGTCGCCGGTTCAACAAGCGGTGATGGCAGCCGAAGGAGGCCCTGTCGCCCGGCTCAAGTTTTGTCAGAGCTTTTCGACGCATTGGCTGTGCTCATGGCAGAGGCTAATCAGCCGGATCAGGACCTGCACAACGCGGAGATTGCAAAGGTGAGGGAACAGATCACTAAAGCTAAAGTGGACCTGGCAGCCGCGGACGTGAGGATGGCGGCGGGCGAACGCTTTGGATGCGCAGGCTTATAGGCTCATGCTTTGGATCGTGAGCGCGTCACATGAAGTCATGAAAAGGAAGTACAGGTCCGCTTACCTTCGGTTTTCGAGGGAAGAGAGCTTTTAATACCCGAGGCAGGGACGATAATCCGCCGCGGTGGTAAACCGCCGGAAGCACACTGGACGGCCGCGCGGTTCAGCCCGTGTGATAGATCTGCCCGCCATCATACCGGCGCCCAGACGGTGCAGACACCTCCGGTCACTACTCCAACCCGATGGATAACCTTGTGGCGGCTGCGGCACGGTTAGAGGCGATTCAATTGAAGGCGATTCACCACAGCGGTAGAGACACGCCGGTTAAGGAGCTCCTCGGGACGGCCCCGCTCGGCGAGAAGCGTATTCATACGATCGGGATCGGATCCACTCCACCCCCGCCCAAGCCGGAGCTATAGCCGACGCGTCGATTTAACCGGCCGTGTCAAGCAATGCGCAGCGTGGTCCGCCTCGCGGCAACAACCCGGCGGGTGGCTTTAAAGATGCTCAAGTGGTAGTGGACCGCGTCAGGGCACGTAGGGAGGCCGAGTTAGCAGCACAAGCTGAGGATCATCAGCTCGCGCCGGTTCGTCCGACCATCTTCGAACCAGGGGTCACGTCTGGCTCTTTGGGGGTGCCTTGCCTCGTCCCCGCTTTACGCAGCGTGCGTTTGCCCAAGGACTTCAAGGGGCCACGCAAGGTGCCCAATTATACTGCCGATTTGGCTCCAGAAGCATGGATAGAAAGCTATGAGATGGCCATGGAGATGCTGGATGTGGATGAAGCCGCGTGTGCGAAGTATTTCACAATGATGTTGGAAGGTACGGCCCGGACTTGGTTGAAGAATTTGCCGCCCAACTCGATCAGTTCATGGACCCAGTTGCGAACCCGGTTCATTCAAAATTTCAAAGACACCTGTAAGCAGCCCATGTCTATGGTGGATTTAGCGGCTTGTGTCCAGGCGGAGGGAGAATCCACAACCCATTGGGTGCGCCGCGTTTGAAGTTTTACATTCTTCAGACGGATCAACCCTGATTCCGCGATCTTGACCTTGGAAGCCAATTGTCGGTTCGAGCCGTTGAAATTGAAGCTGGGTCGCATGAAGCGTTTTTGCAATGACATGGGCACTCTAATGGGCGTTTTGGTAAAGTATGCTGATTCTGATAGTACCAAGGATCCCGAATCTGAGGATGACGAAGTGGGGAAGGGAAAACAGAACAGCAACTCCAGAGGCCAGCAGCATCATTCGGCAGGCAATGGAGGGAACAAGCGTAAAGCGAACGGTAACATGGGCTTTGTGGCCAACACCAGCGCGCAGGACAAGGGTCAGCGGCGCAAGGGTAAGCAATCAAACCGGGGCGGTCACAATCCGGATCGTCTGAATTACATATTGAATCAACCTTGTCCGAAGCATGGGACGAAGGAGGCACCGGCAAACCACCTTTGGAAGGATTGTTATATTATGCAGAGTTCAAAACTCTAACTCTTTCCGTATGATCAAGGGCCCGGCGGCGGTTCGTGGTCCGCCCGGTTACGGTGGAGGAAATTCGCCCGTGGTTTGGTGGTAATCCGGTGGGCAAGGCAATCGTAATAATCGAGTAATCGTAACAATCGTAACAATAAGAACCAAGGGGCTACAATCAACAACAAGCAGCCGGGTTACCAAAGTAACCCAAAGCGATTGAACGGTGGACAAGACCACGCTTTACCACCAGCTTGGACAGACGAGACCGAAAACTTGTAAGCGGGCGGTCGGTGTTGTTGAACTGCTGCGCCGCATTACCTACGCTGGTCCGAGCAACATATCGTGTGGAGCAGAGAGGACCATCCTCCCCGGGTTTACAATCCGGCCGCTTAGCCTCGTGGTGGCACCTCAGGTAGGAGGATACAAGTTTACCAAGGTGCTTATGGATGGAGGAAGCAGCATCAACATCCTGTACTACGAGACCTTCCGGCGTATGGGGCTAACGGATAAGCATCTTAGGCCATCCAGCACAGTTTTTCACGGTGTGGTGCCTGGCAAGTCGGCATACCCGGTCGGTAAGATAGCTCTGGAGGTGACTTTTGGGGATGAACATGACTCCAGATCGGAAACATTGACGTTTGAGGTGGTGAAAATTCAAAGTCCTTACCACGCCCTCTTTGGGCGGCCGGCTTATGCTAAGTTTATGGCACGGCCCTGTTATGTTTACTTGCAGCTGAAAATGCCGGGTCACAAAGGAACGATAACGGTTCATGGGAGCCGCCGGATCGCTTTGGAGTGCGAGGAAGGTGATGCGGCTTACGCAGAGTCGGTTTGTGCCACTGAAGAGCTAAAGTATTATAAAGATAATGTTGATCCGGCGGATATGACCCCTTTGAAGAATCCAACTAAGCAGCCTGATCCGGACTTGAAGTTCAAATCGGCGGCCGAGACGAAGCTTGTTGATTTTGTGCCCGGCGATTCGTCCAAGCAGTTCACCATCGCTGCCAACTTGGATCCTAAATAGGAAAGCGCGCCATCGAAGTTCATCCGTGAGAATCGGGACATTTTTGCATGGAAGCCTTCTGACATGCCAGGTGTACCGAGGGAACTCGCTGAGCACACTCTTAATGTTGACCCAAAATACAGACCGGTAAAGCAGTTTCTTCGCCGGTTTAATGAGGAAAGGCGCAAGGCCATTGGAGAGGAAGTTGCTAGGCTCTTAGCGGCAGGGTTTATCGTCGAAGTCTTTCATCCAGAGTGGCTTGCCAATCCGGTGTTGGTCCTTAAGAAGAATGGCACTTGGCGCATGTGTGTGGATTACACAGATCTTAACAAAGCCTGTCCAGCAGATCCTTTCACCCTTCCCCGCATTGACCAGATTATTGATGCTACGGCGGGTTGTGAGCGTTTGAGCTTTTTGGATGCGTATTCCGGTTATCATCAGATTAAGATGGCGGTTAAGGACCAGGAGAAGACGGCGCTTATCACCCCTTTGAGCCTTCGCTATGTATCTATGCCTTTTGGACTCAAGAGCGCCTAAGCGACTTATCGGCGCTATGCTCGTAATTGCTTGCACGAACAGATCGGCCGTAACGTGCATGCTTATGTGGATGATATCGTGGTTAAGTCAAGGAAGAAGGAAACCTTGATTGAGGATCTAAAAGAAACCTTTGACAACTTGCGGGTGTACAAGATGATGCTCAACCCGGCCAAGTGCGTCTTTGGTGTTCCGGCAGCAAGTTATTGGGTTTTCGTGTCCAACAAGGATCGGGCTAATCCGGAAAAATTACGGCTATCACCTCCTTGGCTAAGCCAAAATGCATCAATGACGCCCAAGTGTTTGGCAGGCGGATTGCTGCGCTAAGCCGGTTTATCAGCCGCCTAGGCGAGAAGGCCATTCCTTTGTACCGTATGTTGAAGAAAACGGATCGCTTTGTCCGGAGTTCAGCCACCGATGAAGCATTGAGGATTTGAAGCGGCAGTTGGCCAACCCGCCGTTCTAGCCGCCCCATTGACAAAGAGCCGCTGTTATATATGTTGCTGCTAATGCCAGGCGATTAGCGTGGCTATCATGGTGGAGCGGAAGGAGGCAGGGAAGGAGTATCCGGTTCAACGGCCGGTTTATTACATCAGCGAGGTCCTCATTGAGTCTAAGCAGAGATATCCACATTGGCAGAAGCTGGTATACGGGGTTTTTATGGCAAGCCGGAAGCTAAAGCAGTATTTCCAGGGGCACCCCATCACGGTGGTCAGTTCAGCTCCCTTGGGTGACATCATACAGAACCGGGAGGCGACCGGCCGGATTGCTAAGTGGGCCATAGAGCTGGGGCCGCACGGTTTAAGGTATGTGCCTCGGACGGTAGTAAAATCTCAGGCACTTGTGGATTTTATTAATGATTGGACGGAGTTGCAAGCGCCTGAAGAAAAGCCGGATCATACCTAGACCATCCACTTTGATGGGTCCAGGCAATTGGAGGGCTCGGGGGCTGGAGTCGTATTAACTCCCCCGCGAGGTGACAAGTTCTGTTATGTTCTCCGCTTGATGTTCCCTTGTACTAACAATGCAGCTGAGTATGAAGCTTTGCTCCATGGTCTCCGGATGGCTAAGGAAATGAATCTCAGCCGGGTTAAATGTTTCGGTGACTCAGACTTGGTGGCCCAGCAAGTATCAGGTACTTGGGATTCCAAAGATCCACTCATGGCCGCATACCGTCGGGAGGTGGATGTTGTTGCAGGGCATTTTAAAGGATATCAGGTGGACCATGTGGATCGTCGGAAGAACGGCGGCCGATGCTTTAAGCCGGTGGGCTCTCAACGTAAACCGGTCCCGCCCAACGCCTTCCTTGATGTATCGCATAATCCGCCGCTTAAGCTTCCTGATGAAATTGATTTGGCTATCCTCGATCCGGAGGCTCAATTGGTGGCGGCCTTGCATGTCATTCCGGATTGGACGCCTCCCTTATTTGGCATACATGAACCGGGCGAAGTTACCGTAAGATGAGACGCTATTCGGCGAGATAGTTCGGCGGTCTAAGTCTATGACCATTGTTAATGGCGAGTTGCACCATTGCAGTGTGTCAGGGGCGTTTCAGCGTTGTGTGTCCCCTGAAGAGGGCTGTGAGATATTGCGAGAGATCCATGAAGGGGACTGTGGTCACCACGCCGGTTCAAAGTCCTTGGTGGCCAAAGCGTTCCGCCATGGTTTCTATTGGTTGACTGCCCATGCTGATGCAGAAGATCTGGTTCGACGATGTGATGGTTGCCAAAAGTTTTCCAGACGTGCTCATGTACCGCCCAAGAATTGAGGATGATTCCAATTACTTGGCCGCTTATGCGACTTGGGGATCGGATATGGTCGGACCTTTCAAAAGGTCCAAGGACAAGAAAACCCACCTGTTGGTGGCGGTCGACAAATTTACAAAGTGGGTGGAAGCAGAGCACATTAGCAAGTGTGATGCGGCCACGGCGGTTCAGTTCATCAAAAAGGTGATTTTCCGGTTTGGGTTTCCACACAGTATCATCACGGATAATGGCACCAATTTGTCCAAGGGAGTCATGAAGGAGTTTTGTGAACGAGAGCACATCCGGCTTGACGTTTCTTCAGTGGCCCACCCGCAGTCCAATGGTCAAGCGGAACGAGCTAATCATGAGATTTTGAAAGGTATCAAACCCCGGCTTATGGTCCCTTTAGAGAGGACGCCGGGTTGTTGGGTGGAAGAGCTACCATCGGTGATATGGAGTATAAATACTACCCCTAACAGATCCACTGGATACACGCCGTTCTTTATGGTCTATGGAGCGGAAGCGGTCCTTCCCAGCGATATCCGTCATGACTCGCCTCGAGTGGCAGCTTATGTTGAGGCAGATAGCGAGGCAGCACGGCAGGACGCTTTGGATCGGCTGGATGAAGAGCGAGATATGGCGGCTGCTCGTTCGGCGGTTTACCAGCAGGATCTTCGCCGGTATCACAAATGGCTGGTTAAAACCAGAACCTTTCAGAAGGAGACTTGGTGCTTCGCTCATTCAAGACTAGAAAGATATGCACAAGCTATCCCCACCTTGGGAAGGGCCTTTGTGGTCAGCAAGAATCTGTACAACGGGTCATACTATCTCGACCGATGTTCGAGAGCGAAAGGACTCACGCACGCCGAGGAGGAGACCAACAAGCCGTGGAACATAGCTCATCTTCGCCTTATTATACCCGAGCCATCGGCTCCACTTATGTACATATTAAGACAATGTATATATTATGAATAAAAGCAATAAACCCGATTCCCGCCAAAGCGGGTATCTGCTCGTAAAAAGTCCGGTTTGGGTACACGGAGATGTTGTCGTGAAGCAGCCTCCGGTTTAACCCTTGGTCTTGCTTTTCATAAGTTTTTGTCACTTGGGGGCTTGGTCGTGTCCGAACCAATGCAACACCTTTTGACGGGCGAAGCCACCAGATCACTTGGGGACATGGTCACGCCTGAACCAACACGCCTCTTGGTCGGCCTAAGGCCATAGAATCACTTGGGGGCTTGGTCGAACCCGAACCATTGCAATGCCACTTGATCGGCATAATGCCACGATGTCAGTTGGGGACCTGGCTGACTTGAACCATCGCTACACCTTATAGGGAGCTTGGTCCTGTCCGACCATGGTAACGCCATCTGATCAGGCTCAATAAAGCCTCTTCTTGCAAACGGTTTTTATCATTGCCTTTGTTCCCATATGGTTTGCATACCAGTTATTTGACTTTTGTTTGCCTTCTTAATCCGGCGACTTTTTCCGGTTTGGTTTTTTCTGTTAACATCCCATTATGGAGTAACAGGGGGCTTGTCATGACCCGACACGGTTTACACGGTAAATCGGTATTATACACACAGGAATTGTTCTCCTTTGATGGTAATGGTTTATAAAGCCTCCGCCTCAAGATTGGCTAAGCCAACTGTGTGCCCGACACTGGCAGGTATTTTTGTATCACAAAATTTTGATCATATACCTCGATATTTTCTTATATAAATATGTAGGCGTCACAAGCCGGCTAGAGGCGCAAGCCGCCGTGGCGGTTTAAGAATTTGTGATTGCAGGCAAAATACATTGAAGGATTCACTACTTCAAACCAAAGTATCAAACGCAAAGGTTACAGACGGAGGGCATAAAAGGCATGTTCAGGAATAAAGTGCTAGCTATTCTATTACAAAGCCTTCAAGGCCCAGTGGTTCGCATGACGTTATGGCCAGCAGCTTCTGATGCATCACCCGGCTCGACGGATTAAGCTTCCTCGCCGGGTTGACGTGAGGAAGAGGGGGCGTTACGCCGGTTCAACTTCTTCCTCTTCATCACCCAAAGCCGGAAGTCATTGGTAGACCAACAATCCGGTTAAGGCCCGAAGACAGCCTCTTCACTTATAAGCTCAGCCGGATCAACGTCGGGCATAAGTGTGCTTACGGATTGGAGGAACAAGGCTCGCACTTCTGAATGACAAACTCCACCCGCTTGTTGTTTGCGTCATAAAAAGAGCGGTAAACCGCCAGTTGGCTTCGCTGCCGATTGACTCCGCCACGGACGATCTCTTTTGTTACTCGTTTCAGAGCGTCATTATCAAAGGCTTCACCGTTCTCTTGAGCACTGGGGAAACCCTTGGCTATGTCAGCCGGATCAAGGTCTGCTATCCACGCCTTGGCGCGAGTCAAAGCCAGTAGAGTGCCAGCCCGGGCCGCGGACCGTTTCACCTCTTCAAGCTGCGCCGGAATCATAGACAGCCGGTCCAGTGTGTCTTTGATCAAGGACGGAGCCGTGTTGTCGTATGATGTGGCACATATGACTCGCTGGGCGCCGGTATACAGCTGCTCAATCAGGGTGTAAGAGGCCTTGAGCTTCTTTCGCACGTCAGAGCCCAGATGAGCAATACGCTTGCCTGCACCAGGTTCAGACAGCTCAGGTTAAACCGGCGGTAATATTAAAACAGGTGTATTCAGTGCAAATTTTCTTACCAAAGATGGCAGAGGTCATGGCATGAACTTGGCGCTTCAGTCTGGTAAGCTCTTCGGTCACCGGTTTAAGGGCTGATTCGGCATCTTCTGCCCGTTTTGTCAAACCGCTTTTCTCGGTGTCCCATTTGGCCCGCTCGGACGCATATCCTTCCTTCAGCTGTTCCATAGCGGCCAAGGCAGTTCTCAATTCATCCTTAGCCTTGGTGGTCTCTGCTTGTTGAGTCTCCAAGTTGGCACGAAGGTCTTTGAGTTGCACGGTTTGTTGGTATATATCATTCTGATAACAAAGGGAGCACGTTAGTTGTGTTATTATAAAGTCCCAAGCTCAATACAAGTATTCAACTTGGCACTTGGGGGCTAATGGCTAATTGATCTCAGTTCGGTATGGGATACAGAATTTAAGTCCCGGTTTAACTATGCTAAGTTGAACCGACCCTTGGGGGCTACAGTACTGCAGTTCAAGGTGCATGGTTGCTCTATGAAGTTAAGTGCCGATTTGACTATGACAAGTTAAACCGGCCCTTGGAGGCTACTATGCAGCAAAGGTACAAGACAGGCATAAATCCTTACCTCATAGCGGTCCTTCATGCGATTTACCAGACCGGCTTCAAGGTCACGGCTTGTGTAGAGCCGGTTCAGAAAGCCGGAGTGAAGTTCTTGGGCGAGAAATTGTCATAAGTCGGACAGATCAGTTTTCCCTTGTCTTTACCCATAGTGGCAGGCTCTCCCTTGGCGCTGTGTTTCGTTAAAGCGACCGTTGGCTAGGGGTAGTGTAGCCGCGTCTGGCCACAATAACATCATCATTTTTGGCCGGGCTGGCCGGATCGGCGTTTTTCTTTGGGCTTGGTGCCTTCATGCTCTGGCTCGGCGGTTCAATAGTTACGACCCGCTCTGTGGTCGGACTCGGTGGAGCAGGATGTGAGGTTTCCACTTGGGCCTCCGGTTCAGCTTCTGGCGGATCAGCAATATCGTCTCGGTACAGCTCGCCAGAGCTATTCTTAGTGACTTCAGGGTTTTCGCCCTGTTGCTCTGGGGTCTTCTCCGGATCAGCATCTGCAGTAGGCTCAAGAGTTTTTGCTTTTTTACTCAAGCGAGCCTTGGTGCTGCAGTGTTCAGAATTAGAATAAGATAAATCGACCAACGCAACTATACACCAAATTGGCGGGACAGAGGTATGATACTTACCCTGCAGCAACTTTAAGCGGAGGCAGTTGCGTGGTTGATGAACCGCCAGAGGAGTTGGAAGAGGCCTGGTAATTCGGGTCAGACGGATTGAGAGGACATCGGAAGAAACCCTTTAAGGGATAACGTTTTTCAGAGAACAAGTCACCTCTGACGACGCTCGGGTTGGTGTATCCGTAAACCGGAGGAGAGAATCTGTTGACCATCGTGCCGGGTTGTACGGGCGCTCTTCAGCCTCAGTGTCTTCAAATAAGCGAGAGGAATGAGATTTTTTCACTTTCCGGACGGGCGCGATTTAATTCTTTTAACCGCACGAGGTCGGAGTCGGAAGAAAGAAGGATTACCTCGGATGGTCGGCATGGCTGGCTTCAGCATCATCCTGGGAGTTAAATTTGTCAGTACAGGGAAGAATAGAGAGGGACAAATTATAAGTAAGAAGAAACACAAGGTGGAGAGCCGATTTACGGCGGCTCCCTCGTAAGGATATCAAGTTTTACCTCAGCTTCGGATTCTTCATCTTCCATCGGATCAGAAGACCCGGCGGTTTTCTTGCCAGCCTTTTTGGTAGCCTTGGACTTTATACGCGGAGCTCGGGCCGGTTTGGTCCGCCTCCAGAAGGAGCTGTTAGCCTGCGAGGTAACAAGGATTAATGAATATCAACAAAGTATTAAAGGCCCAAAAGCGGTGAGCAGGGCTCATCAGCAGCGGTTGGTTGGCAACACGTAACGGAGCCAACCCGGTTAGGCTGCAGACGGAGATTGGTTCATCAAGCATCTTCTTTACGATCTCTGTGACCTCAAGTTCGGTTATTGGTAATTCGTGACGCCTTTGAGGGTCTTTGAGGCTGCCAAGATACTGCAGCATCAATCCGGCCGGGCGGCTTAAGGGCAAGATGCCCCAAGAAACCCAAAGATCGCACAAGGTCCACACCGCTAGTCCATTGGCCATTAGAGCCCGGAGTTTAATGATCTGAGGTGCAAAGTTCTTCCGTTCCGCGGCGGTTAAGCGTAAAGGCAGCGGATGATTGTTGTTGAGCCGGTGAGGACGGTAACCCGGCAGAGGATTCTCGTTGGCAGGAGTAGTGTTCCGGCAGTAGAACCAGGTTTGGTTCCAATCTTTTGGATGGCTGTGGTGTTTGGCGTGAGGAAAGTCCGCTTCCTTCCTCTTCTGGATTGAAACGCCGCCCAGCTCTGTTGGGACCATCGTAAAACTCCGTCTGACGGTTCAAATGAAAGAAATCCCGGAACAGCTCCACAGAGGGTTCTTCTTGAAGGTAGACTTCACAGAATACTTGAAAATTGCATATGTTTGACACGGAGTTGGGACCGATATCCTGTGGATGGAGTTGAAAACTGGCAAGGACATCCCGGAAGAATTTTGATCCGGGTGGGCAGAATCCCCGGTCTAAGTGCTGCATAAACACAACTACTTCACCCTCTTGCGGCTCGGGAGGAAACTCGCCATCCGGGACACGCCAGTGAAGGACGTTTTTTGGAGCCAAGGCGCCAGTGGTGACATAGCCGTTCAGTTATGCTTTCGTTGATCTTGGACCGAACCCAATTGCAAGCTGAGAATTGAGGAGCCATTCCGGAAGACCAAGCTGCGAAAGAAAGGAGAAGCGGTTCACCGTTAAACGATTCAGGCATATTATACATTGTTAAACCGGCGACTTGGCAGCTGGCTTGCCATTCCGGTTTAACTAAAGGCTAATGGAGTGACGGATTAGCTATCAAAGGTCAAACCGCCAGAACAGACAGAACCGTTGAATTTACTAAGTGTGGACAGAAACAAATTTCACATGCGAGTGGAAATAATTTAGATCTACCGAAGGTTCAGTGAGGAAAACCTCTACGACCTATGCAAGCCTTATAAAGAGCACGGAGGTTCGGGCATTCTAAACTAGAGGATCTGAGCGAAAAGGAAGATGCGTAAAGGATTAAATGGACGGCAGGGCAGCCACCTGCACAGGATGTACGGTACGGCTGAGGCGTACGGCCATGGCGGAGCAGGTATGAGGAACTGATATGAACACCTATGAACTACGAGATGAACAGGGTCTTCAGATGGGATCTAGGGCTTGAGAGGAACCTTACCTGACGAGCGAAAACCGCGGAGGAGCGCCGAAAACTCTGATACGATCAGGTTGATGCAGCACCCGGCGCGTTGACGCTGCTCGAAGGTCGGAGGCGACGGCGGAGCTTCAGGACTGGAGCGTCGCGAGGAAGGAGAAGAGCGGAAGAAGAAGAAGAAGAGACAGGGCCGGCCGGTCTATTTATAAGGAACCGGAGCAATCAACGGGCGCGAGAATCGAGGAGTCAAAAGCGGCGGACGGTGCAGCGGCGGCCTCGATTTCCGGGATAGCATTAAATGAAGGGAATCTTACTGTTTGGATTTCTTTATTAAGAATGACGTCAAGGCGCCCTGACACGCGGATCGGAGGATGACATCACGGCGGTTCAAGCAGATGGCGGTTTACAAAATATGAAGGGAGATCAAGAGTTTCCTGAAGATATTGAAGATTCACATGAACCGGTTCAAGTCAATCTGGGGCCTAATGTTGGGGATATAACTATTGAGTGTAAACCGCCCTGAAGGGGCCGGGTTACTCTCATCTGTGATCAGGGCCCACGGAGGAGGCCCAAAGCCCAGAGGCGGATTAGGATCCATTCCTGTAAACCGCCTTAGTCTTGTAACTTGCGTTGTAAGATAAGAAAGAAGAGACCGAGCCGACACTTGTATGAGCCGGATCGGGACTCAGAGACCGGCCAAGGCGTCAACCCGTATATAAGGGGACGACCCGTGGCGAAGTTAAGGACAGAGAATTCGAGGCTAAGGCGAAGCTATTGCTCCCTAGTCGCCGAAATCACATCAATCCCATCACAACTGGACGTAGGCTTTTACCTTCATCCAAGGGGCCGAACCAGTATAACCCCGTGTCTTGTGTCCGTTTTAACCCCTCTAGGTTAACCCGTACGATGGCCCTACGACTAAGTCCTTTCATGAGGACATCTGCCGTGACAATTCCACGACAGCTTCTGCTATTGATTTAAGTTGTGACTCGATGTATTGTTCAGTTAAGTTCGTGTCCCTAGCTAGCACATATTCGTTTTTTGTTTAAGTTGTGACCCAATGCAGCAACAACACATGGTAAAAGAGAAGAAGCAGCTAGCTAATTATGAAGGCCAATGACGTATAAAATGCAGGTGAACATGAAGAGAAAGCAATGTTGTGACTTACCATTGCTTTAAACATTCGAGAATGCCTTGCTGCAACTTGTATGAGCGCATTTCTAGAAATAGCAGTTGGCCTTGAACCTGGAGTCTTATTAGGACTAGATCTCTGTAAATGAATATTTTGCAAGTTTGGATTACTATTTTCTTTGTCAACCATCTTCGTAGGCACCTGTAAATAGAAGTGCACTTTTAGCAATGCAAATAAAGCAACATAAATCCCATGCTTACAGACCAAGGTAAAGTGAAATCTGAAGTACAGCTAATCAGAAATGATCATACATATCCCTATTAAACTTGGTACAACCAGTTATGTTCTAAGGTCACTATTTTCTTAACGGGAGAGATTTATCCAAGCATTCTTTTGTTAAATTTCTTGTGAGGGCCATGAGCAAGTTTGCTTGAGTACACAATTGAGAAGCTAAAGATATTGGACAAAAATTAAGTCCTGAACATATTGTAGAAGCTAAAGATATTGACTGAGTGTGCACCCAAATACTGCAGCACCGTGTGGGCTGTGTGCGTGCACGCAGTAGCAGAGCGTGGGAAGTAACTTAGAGGGGGTCATTCTCAAACTAAAACCAACAAAAAACAAGACTAACTCACAACATAAATTGAAAATTTTGAGCTGGCCGTCAGTGATCATCAGTATGACCTATCGTTATGAATATTTGCCAATTGTCATCTTCTTTGGTTATGTTAATTTCCTCCTGATTTCTATGAAGTAATTACTAGATTAATTACTAGCAATCCAGCTGCAATACAGAGTGCCATCCGTTCTTTTTTTTTACATATTTGCCATGTGTGCTAGTGCTAGACTGTGAGAATCAGTAGTGGTGCAAATGTATACCAACGGAACTACCCTCTGATTAAAATAGGAGAAGCATATCTCGCTAGCTCCTACAGTTCCCGTGCTTGCTCATTCTGTCCTTTGGCACTCGGCAGCAGTTCAGCAGTGACGTGCAGGCTACAGCATGAGTAGGACTAGCTGAAGGATGCAGCCGTGGCTAATAGACTGGATGCCGCAGCAAGCAGCCAGCATGGTGGCCTTGAAGCCTCCATGTAGTAGGCTAGCAGCGGAGAAGAGGAACTGAAAGAGCCATGGAGGAGAAAAGAGCCGAGCGAGTGATTCAGTCAGTCCATGTGTGGTTGGTTCAGTCCAAAACTTAACTCTCAGACGGTTGGGTTTGGAGCGATTTAGGTTTGGAACTTTGGATCCGGGATCCCAACCAAGGATGGTCTATGTGCAGTTTGGATTGCGCTTAATTAGGGTGTTGGAGCATTCGTACGCATGCTTGAGCCCATGGGTTGGGGTTCAGTTTGATCTGAATATGTATCTACACAGATGCAAATAGAATGGGGTGTGGGATGGATGGATCGGAAGAGAAGAGACGAGACCTTGGAAGAGCAGCCGTCCCCGTCCAGTCCAAGACCTTGGATTGGGAGGAAGCTCCATGGCCATGGCGGAGAAGAAGCGTCTCTGTCCAGGCCCTTGACGTACGGGCATGGCCGCGTCGTCCGAGGCGCGCGAGCCCTGGGCGACCGTGGCAGATGGATCTGGCCGCCGCTCGATCTGCTTGTTTGATCTCCTTGCGTGGGCGGAGGCCATGGGCGGCGGCGAGGTCTGAGGGTGGGTGGCGGCGGCGAGTTCTGAGCGTGGGTGGCGGCGCGTCCAGGAGGAGTTCGTGGGGGGAGGGGGATTTGAGCCCGGGCGGGCATTGTCGCGGCGTGCAACACCGAGGTGGTGTCGTGCTTGGTCCAAACACAGGATTAATGGGCAAGGAGACGAGACGAGAACTCCGCTGGTGCCGACGCCAGACCGCATCGTTGCCGCCGCCGGCATGGCCGAGGACACGGAGACGGGGCCCACGTCGGCGGGCTCGGAGTCAGAGGAGAGGGAGGAGGGCGAGATCGAGGAGGACCGGAGGTTCAGGAAGAGAGGAGATCGGGAGGAATTACCTGACGCCGTGCAGCTGACTGGAGCGTGGTTCGCTACGTTGACGCCGGCAGCAGAGAGGAACCAGAGATGAGAGCGCAGATCCAATCTCCGTTGAAGACACCGTGGTGTGGTTCTGTTAGGATGGTATTTAGCGGGAAGGTTAATATAAGCTATTTATTTGGTGGGAACAAAGAAGCTAATTTGGGACCTTTTAGTGGTGGGACAGTAATTATTTTTGTTCTGAAAAAAGTAATTATTTTTTGAGGGAATGTTCTAGTTTGTAAATCTACTTTGAGACGGAGGGAATACTGAAATTTGTTTGTAAAAAGTTATATACAGTTTAAAAACCACCAAATCTGAGAAACGTGGAGGGGCAATCCGGCGTCCTCACTTGTACGTTATCGTCGTCGATATTTGTATGGTTGTTGCCATTTGAGGAAGCCAATTAACCAACAAAAAAAGAGTTTCCCCGCTTTATATTATAAAGCAACCATCACATACATCGAAGCAACCGATACAGACACACGCCACACACACCCAAGGCAAGATACACGAATGTCGGGCACCGACACACAACCTCAACGATTACCAAGCACCTATAGGGTGTGCAAAAAATGGATCAGCTTAGAGCCGACGGAGACCACCAGCACGAGGAGCAATCATCCCGGAAGACGTGCGACGGTCACTCGGGACGCCGGCAAGCATGGAGGCTGGGCTCGGCTGCGCGCGGTGGTGCGAGCGCGGAGCTTCGAGCAGCAGGACGTGACCCTGGCACCCAAAGCCGGACTAGGTGGTGCGAGCACTGGCGGGCATGAGCGGGAGCACGAGGAGCGGTCGCGCGAGAGAGAGCGCGACGAGCGGGAGCACGAGCTTCGGCACGGACTGAGAGCATTGCGGAGATGGGTGCGGGCTGCCTTTCATCCGAAATCTAATATGATTGTAGCAACTGGACTTTCATTTGGAAAATCCATTCAACATATGTGAGGATACAGTATGTGCCCTGAGTTGGTAAGAGATAAACAAAGCTATTGTAGCCCTCAAACCAATGGTGATTCAGATTGGATGAACTGAATACTGTTACTGAATCTCTTGGATAAGCAAAGCTATTGTAGCCGTCATATCCTGGATGGTGTCCTGGTGCTTCATGAGGTCCGGGCCAAACGCCTGAAGGCGGTCTTGCTGAAGATTGATTTCCATAAGGCCTATGATACGGTTAGCTGGCCCTTCCTTAGGGAAGTCCTTCTTCGGAAGGGCTTCGACGACCGGTGGATCACAAGAGTCATGCCAATGGTCTCTTGTGGTCGCACGGCGGTCAATATCAACGGCGAGATCGGCCCCTTCTTCCCTACCCTATGTGGGGTTCGCCAAGGCGACCCCTTCTCTCCGTTCCTCTTCAATATGGTCGTTGACGCTTTGGCCACCATTCTGGATAAGGCGAAAGCCGCTAGCCACATCCGGGATTACCCCCACCTCTCCGGGGGCTCGGGATCTCCATCCTCCAATATGTCGACGACACGATCATCATGGTCGAAGGCTCGGAGTTGGACATCACCAACCCCAAGTTCCTCCTTCTCCGCTTCCAATGTATGTCGGGCCTCAAGATCAACTTCGATAAGAGTGACGTTATGGTGATGGGGTACTCCCCCTCTGAGTCGGTGGCCATTGCCAACCGGCTTAATTGCCGCCTGGGCTCTTTCCCCACTACCTATCTGGGGACGCCCATTAGTGACTCGTGTCTCTCTGTCGCTGACTTAAGCCCCTCCGTGACCAAGCTCCAGACCAGATGCGAGCCCTGGCAGGGGAGGTGGCTCTCTAAGGCGGCCCGGACTATCCTTCTCAACTCATCCCTATCCAGCCTCCTCTTGTTTCTTATGAGCTTCTACAGCCTCCATGAATCTCTCCATAAGGAGATCGCCAAGATTCAGTCCCGATTCTACTGGGCTGGCGATCAGGGCAAGCAGAAGTATCACATGGTCAGCTGGCCGGACATCTGCAAGCCTGTGGAGCAGGGTGGATTAGGCATCATGTGCTCTAAACGGATGAATATCGCCCTTCTCTCCCGGTGGCTTTGGCGTGTCGCGCAGGTCAGGGTGGCCTCTGGCTGGACATTATCCGGAGTAAATACCGTGTGGTCAACCCCTTGCCTTCTGCCAGAAATCGGGCGGATCTCAGTTTTGGCAGTCTCTCGTCCAACTCCTACCGGTGCTCCGCATTGGTACCTCTATCTCGGTGGGGTCCGGCCTCTCGACGCTTTTTTGGTTCGACCGTTGGGCCGGAGACTCTCCCTTCGTGGCCCGCTTCCCCACCCTCTTCTCTATCTCTGTCGACCCTATGATTTCTGTTGATAGGGCCCTCAGTGACTTAGGGCGCCTTGCTTTCCGCCGTCCTTTTGGGCGGCGGAATCCGCCACCGGGCGTGAGTTACTTGACTGCGTTGCTCTTCACGAGCCGTTGGTGGATGGCGACCAGGACCTTATGCCGGGCGGCCGGAGCCGTCGCCGCTTCTCCACCAAATTGCTTTACTTGGCCATTGCTCCCTCATCCGCCTCCCCTTTCGATGGTGTGGTCCGTCCAAGGCCCCATCAAGATTCGCATCTTCATGTGGCAAGGATCCGTGGTCGGGTCCCGTCCGGCGTGGAGGTCCGCATAGTTTAAATGGCCCGCACTGGTATCTGCCCCTCTGCGATGTTCCTCAAGACTCCAATCACATTTTCTTCGCTATGCTTCCGCCCGGTTCCTTTGGAGCTGCTTTTAGATTGTCGGTGGGAGTTGGTGCCACACCAATTTCCGGACCTTTTGCTGAACTCCAAGTGTCCCCTCGACCTCTCGCCACATTAGGTGGCTGGAGGTTGGGGTCCTTGCTGGACGCTGTGGACCGCTTCGCAATAAGCTTGTGATCCAACATTCTCCCTCCGTCAGCGCTACTAATGCTCTCTACAAATTCTCGGGTTTCTTGCAGCTTTGGCCGCTTAGCCGCCCGGATCGGGACGCCATCTCAGCCTTCATCACCGATCTTCGCCGATGGCCGTCCGCTGTCGCCGCCGCCCCACCGCCGCCGGGCAGACTAGATCTCCTGCGCTGGGCAGGCTTTGCTGTGTTGTGTTTTCTTTTCTCTTTCTTCTGGGCTTGTTGAGCTGTGCCCTCAGCAGAACCTCTGTACTTTGTTTGTGGTATTTGGGTGGTGTGTGTGGACCTGCTTTGATTGTATGTCTTGTGGCGGTTTGCTTTATTTATAAAGCGGGGCGAAAGCCTTTTTCGGTAATGTATATTAGTCTGATTGCACCATGAACACAGGTATTTGCAGAATACTACTCGGTGAAACTGAAACAACTTCTTTGTTTGCACCATCAAGTTCTTATTTCCCATGATAGTCCTGTATAATGATGAAATCCTCTTCTTGTAATTTCAGGAGTTACGTAAACTTAAAAAAACCTACCCCAGATCCTTGGAAAAAATAAAAAAATACTAGCCCTTTATAGACAGGTTTCATACCTCAACTCGTACCTGATCCCCTGTTCCACCGCCGCCCGACCCGAGTCCGAGTGCTGGCCACATCCAGCAGCCACATCATGGCGGCGCGACGAAGCAGCCCGTGCCGTCGCCTCCCTGCCGCTCTCCTCCCTCTAAACTTGCTCCGCCACCCGCTGCTCGGCGCCTTCCGCCCGTCGGCCTCCTCCTCCGTGGATCTCGGCTGGTCGATCCTGCCCGTGGGCGCGTGGCTGGACCGCCCGACATCTCGACTCCGGCACCAACCGGCTCTGCTCCGGCTCTTCCGCCATCCTGCTCGCCTGCCCGAGACTGGCTTGCCTGCCTCCCGTGCGACCTACTACCTCCACAACAACAAAAGGAAGAGCGGCGTGCAGCATGTTTAGCCTTTACCTGGGCAATAACACTTACACCTGTTGTCTGCCAAATTTGTGCCCAAATCATTGATGCCGCGACTAGGTTCCAGTTTGATTTCTCTATAGTGCACAGGTATTGGTTCTTTAATAGTCTATGTAAATAAAGGCCCAGTTATATTTGCTTGTCTGCGTTTTCTTTTGCAACATGCAAGGAACTCAAATACAGCTGTGCATGTGCTCACGTGTTGTAGTTGATCAATAGTTAGAATTACAAATTAGGAGCCACTTTAGTTGCAAGTATAGTTGACCAATAATCTCATACTTGCTGCTGGTGAACTGAATCAAAACATACTCTTGGTTCCAAAAAAAAAAATTAACTTCGTCCTGTGATAAGTGATGGCCTACCTGTGTATTTCTCTGCTTAGGATGTCAAAATTTACTTGTATGTAATCCTGTGAAAAGTTGGCAGTACAGTCAAGGAAATCGCATGATTGAACTAGATAGAAAATAGGCAATCCCTGAACTAGATAGGTAATATTCTGTTTGTTTCAACTCTGTATGGTTTCCTGAAGAAAATAGGCAATCCCTGAAATAGATAGGTAATATTCTGTCTGTTTGAACTCCGTATGGTTGCTGAAGAACTCAGTATAGTGTCTGAAGAATATTGGTTACAGTTTCAAGCAGTGGCCCATGTCTTATTGCCATTTCAAAATACGTGATTCTACACAAGTTCAGTGAAAATCAGCCCGTTTTGTATTCCTGCTCATGAACTCCATATGTGGAAAACAGCATGAAGAAGATGATTCTCATTTGTTATGTGCTCCCTTTGATTATACACTTCTCTCCTCATGTACTCAGTTTGTTATATATACTTGGGATACTTACGGAATACTTTCTGCCATTGTAGGTACAAAAAGAAAATTACACACCATTGAAATGAGAAATATATGGCTTTCTTCGCAACTGTGCCTGACAAAAATAGAAATTCGTAAGAAACTGATCTCTTCTGCACTGTACATGAGGCAATACACAAGCTGATCTTATGAGGCGAAATGCAGGCTGAATCCTGGCTGATATGTGTATAGTTCAGTGGAGTAGCATCCTGTTTTTTCCCAATTTATTTGACTTGATACTTACTCGAGTTTTATTAGACATACTTCTGTAGTCCCCTTTGGGTAACGCGGGTGTGCACTGAGTGAAAAGCTGACGTGATCCAGATATTGTTTAGTCTTTTGAAAGGCGGTGCGTATATTGGTAAAGAAAAAGCCTACTGATTTTAGTAGTAACTTGTAAGCCTTTGATCTTTCTTATGTTGAAATTACATTTTCTCTCGTTAATTATTTCTGACAAAAACATGTTTATTTATGTGGCATAATTTTGGTCTCATCTGGTCATTCTGATACTTCTCACAAGGTAGATACATCCATTTCTATGACAAGTAATTCCGAACGGAGGGAGTATACGTCAGAATTCAGCCCTATATCTATGTTAGTATGTAATAAGAAAGTTACAATAGTAATTTTGCTTTCGGGGTTGAAAAATGTGGGCTGGCTACTAGCAAACAAAAAAAAGGAAAAAGTGGGCTGGCTGGAATGGGCGCACACAACGTTTTCTTACTTTAGGCTCGCAGCTTTTTTTCTTTGGTGACTGGCTAGTCAGAATCGGCGAAGGAAGTTGAGGGAAGACCTGTATGACGCCCGCGAGCGTCAAGCTGTCGACCCTTCGCTGAAAAGAGAGCTCGAACTCATTATCTCCGGCTAGTGTATAGCTCGTCCAAACCAATAGACCAGACATATCCTAGTGCTAGATTTTCAGCGCCCAACTTTAAGAACCAATGTATATCGCCTGATCAATTAAACTACTATATACAACAGCAGATTCGTTTCTTGGGGAAAATGAACAGTTTTTCTTAAAAAAATTCATAATGTTTGAAATTTTGATTTTTTTAGAAATTGGATCAAACTTTTAAAAATGTCAACATTTATTGAAAATATGAACAAAAAATTTCAAATTTCAAATGATGAACAATTTTTAAATATACATTGAACATTTTTTGACATATGTTGAACAATTTCTAAATACACACTGAACATTTTTAATGTACGCTGAACAAATATTTAAATACACATTAAACATTTTGGTGATATACACTGAACAATATTTAAATACTCACTGAACATTTTTGTAAATATATGTTGAACAATTTCAAAATACACAATGAACATTTTCTTAAATATACGATGAACATGTTTGTATATAAATATGCAATGAAATGTGTATAATATACGAAAAAGAAAGACGCAAACGAAAATGAAACACAAAAACAGAAATGAAAGAAATAGGAAAAAGAAGAAAAAGCAGCCGACCGTGGGCCGGCCCAAACAGGGGCGTCGGGTTGCCAGGCTTCAGCGGAGCCACGTCCTTTTGACGCATGCGGGCGTCAAATAGGATCCGCCAAGGAAGTTTTCTTATCTTTGTCGCAACTTTTCTTAGGTGAGAGAATCTTGGATGCTATACATTTTTATTCACATCACATAAATACATACAATCACTGTGAGATAATCTTGGATGCTATACATTTTTATTAACATCACATAAATGCATACAATCACACCAAGCAAGATACAGAAAAATTAGGAAGGAAGAGAGTGTGAGGATTTGCTGCCCAGTGCTCACGACTCACCTTGGTAAGAAGGGCAGTGAGCTTGCCGTCTTTCTGGTGCCGAGGATGACCTTGCTACCGAAGGAGGTTAGTAGGGCGAGTGGAGGAGACCTTGGCGGTGCAAGGAACCTTAAAGTGAAGGGCGTCCGCGAGTGTGCAACGCTTCACACGCGCGTAAGCGAGCATTCCTCCAAGTTGTGGTACCACCGATGTCCACTTTGCAAGATATGCGACTAAAATACAACTTAGGTGCAATTTGTGGTACCAAATGTGTTAATACCTCTATGAACTAGTACGCCCCTTTAATCAGATCCTGAGAAACAGTATAATAAATAAATGAAAAAAATCAGGGCCTCTGTAGAGAATATCGTTGCAATATCCTGCTCCTTTTTTCGCAATACAAGATGATTGTTGCAATATGTTGTACGTGTTACCATGGACGCACAAGTTGTCGCAATATGTAATAGTTATTGCAACACAACGAAGGTGAGGCAAAAAATCGCCCTATTACAACTAATACATGTTTTGTTGCAATAAGAAGCCATGTATTTTGCAACAATATCTATGGCTAGCGCCACATGTCAGAATTGTCGCAATATATGTCTAAATATTGCCACAAAGATTTACTTTGTTGCAATACCTAGTCTTTATTGCAACAAAATGACCAATTCACGCAACGGGACGCAACTGTCGCAATATTACTACCATATTGCAATGCTGATGCAACTTGTGGCAATACATGGCTTCTATTGAAACAAAATGAGTACCTAGCGCCATGAAACTAAATTGTGGCAATATGTAGATCCTATTACCACGAACTGGAATTTTGTGGTAACATAACATTTTATTGCAACGAAAGATAGTTGTAGCAATAAATTTCGTTGCAATAGACCGGAATCCTTGTAGTGGCATGATGCACTAAACTATCAAGTAGTCATCATATTGAGCTAGCCAAACATTCATAACGTCTGCATCTGCTCTTGCAATAGGTCTGTCATCTAGCGGTGCATCAAGGACATAATTTTTTTGTGCAGCAATGAGGAAAAACCTCAGATCACAGACCCAGTCTGCATTATTGCTACTATCATCTTTCAACTTAGTTTTCTCTAGGAACATATATAAAACATAGGGAAGCAACAACGCGAGCTATTGATCTACAACATTATTTGCAAAATACTATCAGGACTAAGTTCATGATAAATTCAAGTTCAATTAATCATATTACTTAAGAACTCCCACTTAGATAGACATCCCTCTAGTCATCTAAATGATCACGTGATCCAAATCAACTAAACCATGTCCGATCATCACGTGAGATGGAGTAGTTTTCAATGGTGAACATCACTATGTTGATCATATCTACTATATGATTCACGCCGACCTTTCGGTCTCAGTGTTCCGAGGCCATATCTGCATATGCTAGGCTCGTCAAGTTTAACCCGAGAATTCTGCGTGTGCAAAACTGGCTTGCACCCATTGTAGATGAACGTAGAGCTTATCACACCCGATCATCACGTGGTGTCTCGACACGACGAACTTTGGCAACGATGCATACTCCGGGAGAACACTTTTATCTTGAAATTTTGTCAGAGATCATCTTATAATGCTACCGTCAATCAAAGCAAGATAAGATGCATAAAATATAAACATCACATGCAATCAATATAAGTGATATGATATGGCCATCATCATCTTGTGCTTGTGATCTCCATCTCCGAAGCACCGTCATGATCACCATCGTCACCGGCGCGACACCTTGATCTCCATCGTAGCATCATTGTCGTCTCCCCAACTATTGCTTCTACGACTATCGCTACCGCTTAGTAATAAAGTAAAGCAATTACATGGCGATTGCATTGCATACAATAAAGCGACAACCATATGGCTCCTGCCAATTGTCGATAACTCGGTTATAAAACATGATCATCTCATACAATAAAATATAGCATCATGCCTTGACCATATGACACCACAACATGCCCTGCAAAAACAAGTTAGACGTCCTCTACTTTGTTGTTGCAAGTTTTACGTGGCTGCTACGGGCTGAGCAAGAACCGTTCTTACCTACACATGAAAACCACAACGATAGTTCGTCAAGTTAGTGATGTTTTAACCTTCTCAAGGACCGGGTGTAGCCACACTCGGTTCAACTAAAGTTGGAGAAACTGACAACCGCCAGCCACCTGTGTGCAAAGCATGTCGGTAGAACCAGTCTCGCGTAAGCGTACGGGTAATGTCGGTCCGGGCCGCTTCATCCAACAATACCGCCGAACCGAAGTATGACATGTTGGTAAGCAGTATGACATGTATCGCTCGCAACTCAGTTGTGTTCTACTCGTGCATATAACATCTACGCATAAAACCAAGCTCGAATGCCACTATTGGGGAACGTAGTAATTTCAAAAAAATTCCTACGCACACGCAAGATCATGGTGATGCATAGCAATGAGAGGGGAGAGTGTTGTCCACGTACCCTCGTAGACCGAAAGCGGAAGCGTTAGCACAACGCGGTTGATGTAGTCGTACGTCTTCACGATCCGACCGATCCAAGTACCGAACGTACGACGCCTCTGAGTTCAGCACACGTTCAGCTCGATGATGTCCCACAAACTCCGATCCAGCAGAGCTTCGCGGAAGAGTTTCGTCAGCAAGACGGCATGATGACGGTGTCGATGATGCTACCGATGCAAGGCTTCGCCGAAGCACTGCTACGATATTACCGAGGTGGAATATGATGGAGGGGGGCACCGCACACGGCTGGGAGAGATCAACAGATCGACTTGTGTGTCTATGGGGTGCCCCCCTCCCCCGTATATAAAGGAGTAGAGGGGAGGGGCCGGCCCTCTCTATGGCGCGCCCTGGGGAGTCCTACTCCCATCGGCAGTAGGATTCCCCCCTTCCATGTAGTAGGAGTAGGAGTCAAGGAAAGGGAAAAGAGAAGAGAAGGAAGGAGGGGCGAGCCTCCCCTTAGTCCAATTCGGACTAGGCCTTGGGGGGCGCAGCCTCCTCTCTCTTTCCCTAAAGCCCAATAAGGCCCATATACTCCCGGCGAATTCCCGTAACTCTCCGGTACTCCGATAAAAAACTGAATCACTCGGAACCTTTCCGATGTCCGAATATAGTCGTCCAATATATCGATCTTTACGTCTCGACCATTTCGAGACTCCTCTTCATGTCCCCGATCTCATCCGGGACTCCGAACTATTTTCGGTACATCAAAACACATAACTCATAATATAAATCGTCACCGAACGTTAAGCATGCGGACCCTACGGGTTCGAGAACTATGTAGACATGAAAGAGACACGTCTCTGGAATAACCAATAGCGGAACCTGGATGCTCATATTGGCTCCTACATATTCTACGAAGATCTTTATTGGTCAAACGGCATAACAACATACGTTGTTCCCTTTATCATCGGTATGTTACTTGCCCGAGATTCGATCGTCGGTATCTCAATACCTAGTTCAATCTCGTTACCGGCAAGTCTCTTTACTCGTTATGTAATGCATCATCCCGCAACTAACTCATTAATCACATTGCTTGCAAGGCTTATAGTGATGTGCATTACCGATAGGGCCCATAGATACCTCTCCGACAATCGGAGTGACAAATCATAATCTCGAAATACGCCAACTCAACAATTACCTTCGGAGACACCTGTAGAGCACCTTTATAATCACCCAGTTACTTTGTGATGTTTGGTAGCACACAAAGTGTTCCTCCGGTAAACAGGAGTTGCATAATCTCATAGTCATAGGAACATGTATAAGTCATGAAGAAAGCAATAGCAACATATTAAACGATCAAGTGCTAAGCTAACGGAATGGGTCAAGTAAATCACATCATTCTCTAATGATGTGATCCCGTTAATCAAATGACAACTCATTTCTATGGCTAGGAAACTTAACCATCTTTGATTCAACGAGCTAGTCAAATAGAGGCATACTAGTGACACTATGTTTGTCTATGTATTCACACATATACTAAGTTTCCGGTTAATACAATTCTAGCATGAATAATAAACATTTATCATGAAATAAGGAAATAAGTAATTGTTGGAAACATGCCCTAGAGGCAATAATAAATTGGTTATTATTATATTTCCTTGTTCATGATAATCGTTTATTATCCATGCTATAATTGTATTGATAGGAAACTCAGATACATGTGTGGATACATAGACAACACCATGTCCCTAGTAAGCCTCTAGTTGACTAGCTCGTTGATCAACAGATGGTTACGGTTTCCTGACCATGGACATTGGATGTCGTTGATAACGGGATCACGTCATTTGGAGAATGATGTGATGGACAAGACCCAATCCTAAGCCTAGCACAAAGATCGTGTAGTTCGTATGCTAAAGCTTTTCTAATGCCAAGTATCTTTTCCTTAGACCTTGAGGTTGTGCAACTCCTGGATACCGTAGGAATGCTTTGGGTGTACCAAACGTCACAACGTAACTGGGTGGCTATAAAAGTGCACTACAGGTATCTTCGAAAGTGTCTGTTGGGTTGGCACGAATCGAGATCGGGATTTGTCACTGCGTGTAAACGGATAGGTATCTTCGCCCACTCGGTAGGACATCATCATAATGTGCACAATGTGACCAAGGGGTTGATCACGGATGATGTGTTACCGAACGAGTAAAGAGACTTCTTGCAACGAGATTGATCAAGGTATCGTGATACCGACGATCGAATCTCGGCAAGTACAATACCGTTAGACAAAGGGAATTGTATACGGGATCGATTGAGTCCTTGACATCGTGGTTCATCCGATGAGATCATCGTGGAACATGTAGGAGCCAACATGGGTATCCAGATCCCGCTGTTGGTTATTGGCTGGAGAACGTCTAGGTCATGTCTGCATGGTTCCCGAACCCGTAGGGTCTACACACTTAAGGTTCGATGACGCTAGGGTTATAAAGGAAGTTTGTATGTGGTTACCGAATATTGTTCGGAGTCCTGGATGAGATCTCGGACGTCACGAGGAGTTCCGGAATGGTCCAGAGGTAAAGATTTATATATGGGAAGTCCTATTTTGGCCACCGGAAAATGTTCGGGATTTTTCGGTATTGTACCGAGAAGATTCTAGAAGGTTCCGGAGTGGGGCCCACCTGCATGGGGGGATCCACATGAACGTGGGTAGTGGGGGCAAGGCCCCACACCCCTGGTCAAGGCGCACCAAGATCCCCCCTTAGAAGGAATAAGATCATATCCCAAGGATAAGATCAAGATCCCTAAAAGGGGGTAACAATCGGTGGGGAAGGAAATGATGTGATTTCTTTCCTCCCACCTATGCCAACGCCCAATGGACTTGGAGGGCAAGAAACCAGCCCCTCCACCCCTATATATAGTGGGGAGGCGCATGGGAGCTGCACCCTTGCCCCTGGCGCAGCCCTCCCCCTCTCCCAAGTCCTCCTCCTCTCCCGCGGTGCTTGGCGAAGCCCTGCAGGATTGCCACGCTCCTCCATCACCACCACACCGTCGTGCTGCTGCTGGATGGAGTCTTCCCCAACCTCTCCCTCTCTCCTTGCTGGATCAAGGCATGGGAGACGTCACCGGGTTGTACGTGTGTTGAATGCGGAGGTGCCGTCTGTTCGGCACTAGGATCTCCAGTGATTTGGATCACGACGAGTACGACTCCTTCAACCCCGTTCTCTTGAACGCTTCCGCTTAGCGATCTACAAGGGTATGGAGATGCACTCTCCTTCCCCTCGTTGCTAGTTTCTCCATAGATAGATCTTGGTGACACGTAGGAAATTTTTGAATTTCTGCTACGTTCCCCAACAATAATAACTTTATTATTGCCTCTAGGGCAAATTTCCTTCAGTTTGGTCGGCACTTCGTGTCTTTTTCTTCTTCGAATCAGTGGCCATCACCGCCCGCCGCCGCCGGCGGCGTCATCGATGTTTAAATTAAGGCCTCAAGAATATTAAATTTGCTAGTTATTGATTGTTCGGATTTTATCAAAATTGTGGTCACCTTGTGCACTCCTAAGCTTAATTTAACTATTACTTGCAATTATAAAATCTCATGTTTTTCTGGAATAATTATGCAATCTCACTAAAGTGTTGGCGTAAACTTTACCTTAGAGGTTATGTACTCCCTCTATATTAGTTTAGAGAGGGAGTATATGAAACGGATCCGGGATCTAATATTGATCGAAAGACTTGGAAATTTGACCAAAATTTTACAGAAAAAATGGGATTATTACATGATCTCGACCCTGGTGTTGCGGGATATTATTGTAGATGTAAAAGTGATTATGCGAAGGAAGGATGATGACGGCGGCGCGCATTCGGCTCGCTTCAGTGTTTGTAGTTGTTGCTAGGTCTACAGATCTGAATATAATTTTACCCCCCCCCCCCCCCGCGTGTTCCATAATGTAATGCATGTAGATTATTTGAAAAGTCAAACCTCACGAAGTTTGACCAAGTTTGTGGAAAAAGACATTTACATCTAGAATGCCAAATGTATATCACTGGATTCATCATAAGATTTAGTTTCATATTTTACATATTTGGTATTGTACATGCAAATAGTTTTCCAATAAACTTGGTCAAAGTTTGCACAGTTTTTAACTTTTCGAAAAAGCTATACGCACTATATTATGGAATGGAGGGAGTATTATTTATGGTGTTTATTGTCCTGTCGTGATTGAAAATGAATAGATCAGAAGTTTTCTTAATAGCTTGTTTTCCAGAACCTTCTATCTTACTCAACCACTAACGTTGTAATAGTCTGATACCATGAAGAAATATAATAGGATGTAACACACATGTATTCACGGCATCCAGTGCTAATACATAGATGTATAGGGAGATTACTACGTCCAAGACTAAAACCTTAAAGGCTAGAAAATAGATGGACGGAGGTTAGAGTACAAGTATATGCACATGTACATAGGGCGGCACTCAACAGAAATACACATTTCATGCACAGGAATGTCAGTCATCGAGCCCTACCACGAAAGCTACACCAGTACGTTGTTGGATACTCAGTGGCTGATGTCAAAAAACAAAAGCCACCTGATTAGCAAAGACGAAATATCAGTTAGCTCCAAATGGCAGCGCGTGTCCGTCTTTTTCTTCTTCTTTTCGTCGAATAAGTCTGACTTTCTAACAATGATAATGCACAAGTAGTAGTAATTTAGTACTGCTGTAATACTAGGAACTGCACTGTTGTGCTACCTGTAGATCAGGGGCGGTCCTAATATTTCTGTTCATAATAATACGAAAAATGTTAAGTGAGGATTTGTTAGCACTCAGAATGAGTTAATTAGGGAAAAGAACATTGATGAAAGGCTTGAAGTTTAAAAGCTACATTCCCAACAACAAAATACCATTTACCTACCTGATGTCCACAGGAGTGTGAGTGGCCTTTTTATATAACCATGTTTTGATTGTAGTTATGCGTGCAAGCTATGGATGTAAGGGCCCCGTTTAAGCCCATTTATGGTCTAACTGCTCAATAAAGTTTTTTCTAGGGAATATGAACTAGTATGGAGTTAGCTAAAACTAACTAAACGGGACTTGCGGACGAGGTTTATTTGTCATTTGCATCCCCGTAAGCATACTTGGGACCATGCATCTTCCAATTTCAAAGTTAACTTTTAATCCTACAAAAAAGTTAACTTCCAATCACATGATGTGACAACAATCTATCTCGTGAAAGATTTGGAGAGAGAAGGCAAAGAACGACTACCAAACACATGGCAGCCAAGTTTTCAACAGAGAAGGTGATAAGTTTTGTCCCGGCAAAGTCCAAATCGAAGTAAGAAAAAGGCAACCAAAGAACAATGCGACAGCAAGGGCACAGGGAACAGCGGAACCGGAACATGAGCTAATTTGGAGTCTCCTATTCACACACACATCCCCCTCTAGTCGACCATATCGATCCTTTTACCCAGTATATACGCTACAGACATGTACTCTTCTCGGAACTCTACATCGGCCAGCAATGTTGGTGGGGACAAGAAAGGAGCAAGCCAGGGCGGCATGAGAGACTCTGGAAGCTGCCGGAGAGGAGTACGATGAGACTCTGAGAGATTGATCCATGGTTATGCCAACCTACATGCTCCTCATCCACGCGGCGAGTGTCTGGTACATCGTCCAATATTAAGGATCGCCATACAGCTAACATCTAAAATTAAATTTTGTACAACATCTATAACTATCATGTACTACCATAATCTATCCCCACACCACCACCATATAATGATCGGTTTTTTGCAGTGGCGGAGCTTCGAAGAAATTGTTGGGCTGGCCAAGCTTAAGGGGAGCATAATTTTTGAGTTGAGGATAGCACAATTTCCAATGTTGAATCATGCTACTTTGATAGAAATATGTTGTAGATCAGGAGACAGACACATATAAGTAACATGCTGTTGATTGATTCCTCTCGTCGCGTCCGGAGGCGGAGAGGAGCTATAGAAGCTCCATCGCAAGATTTCATCCAGAGGCTTGGAGAGAAAACAATGACAAGAGAGAAGGACGATCTAAGTGGAGATCAAATAAAGTAGCGATGAGGAACAAGAGTAGAGACACATGAACTTGGATCGGACGGGCCACCAATGAATGGCATATATAAAATAACAACAAAAAACCTGCGCGGGCCACAGCCTGGTTTTGCCCCACATAGCTCAGCCAGTGGTTTTTTGTATCATCCTGTGTTTTGATTGCACATAATTTTCATTTTATAACTTGTCTGCAAATAGAGTAAGGACTTGTTAGAGTATCATTAGCAAAACTAAACTGAATAGATTAATGTATCCATATCTACTTTGGACTTATCAAATATTCCCATTTTTGTTCATAATAGAACTTCATGTGTTCCAACTTGGATATTGCTAAAATTTATATTGAAATCTTTCTTATGCATGCATCACCTTCTGATATGCCAGAAGAGGATGTGTCAACTCAGATAGCTCAAATTCAGGTTTATCGGTGTGAAAAATGGTTTGCCATAAATAGACCATCTGATGCCAATAATGGGCACTTGGAGCATGTGCTTCTAAGGTTGATGCATATTCTTGCAAGACATGTAACAAGATCGACAGGCTAGGCGTGGAGTTTCTCTAAAACGAAAAGATGCAATCTTCCAAGTATGTGTAGACTACTACTACATAGTGTAATAGATTCACAGAGTAGGCCATGCGGGGACTTTTTCACTATTTTGACCCATTGTCAAAAGTTTAGCATGATTTGACCCTAGTTTCAAACTTTTTTGAGATCTGGCCCATTTCAAGACGCCAACAATCATGGCGTTTTGGTTGCATGGGAGACGCCACGGTCTCCGCCCTCTTGCACCTCCTCATGCGTGCGCGTACGTGCCACCCCATCAGTTCTTCCGCGAGCAACTAACATCATCTGACCTGTTGCCTCCGTGGACATGCTAAAGTAGCTTAGAGCATTTACATCCAGATATCGCAATTTGACCAAACGCCCGCACCATTCCGCGGACTGTGATCGGCCATGTCTCGAATAATCTCTTGGACAATTGGATATCTCAATCAAAAAAATCTCAAATTCATACTATTACGTGCAATAAAAAAACAATATCAAGTTCATACTATTACATGCAATATGAAATCTAAACTAAGCGGAGCTCATCCAGCCAGTGGCGGAGACAGGGGGGACCAGCAGGGGCCCTGGCCCCCCCTAACATTTTTCATCTAAGCCTAATATGCATATGAAAAGGTGATTATTTGCCACTAAATTGGTGTATTTTGATGCACCGGCCCTCTCTAATGAAGATTAGCAGCACTTGGCCCCCCTCATTCGATTTTCCTGGCTCCGCCACTGCATCCAGCTCCGTTGTGCCCATGTCCGGCTGCCGGCTGCGTCCCTTGAAGTGTTGCTTCGGTCGTCGGCGAGGTAGAGTAGGACATATGACACACTTGCTCACGAGACTCGAGGCGCCTCCATCTTCCATGCCCCATTATTCCTCGTCTGAGTCAGAGCCTTGACAGCGTCCGGTCAATGTGAGGGCGACAACGAATCAGTTGTCGCTGGAGCCACGCCCTGACGACGTGTCCAGCGCCCGGGGTTGCAACCCATCCGTCGAGGTACCAGAGAGTGCGACTCCGCCTCGCTGACGCCTGTAGCGGCCTCCTGCGCCCTCTGCCTCGCACGGTAGGCACGACGCGCCATACACTTAGCGGACGGTATCAACATCACCACACATTCATTTTTTCGAAAAGGAGGATGACCCCCGGCCTCTGCATCTGGAAGATGCATGCAGCCATTTTATTAATTATTCACAAAGACCTTACAAAATTGTACATCAGATAGTCTGAAGCCACCATCTTAGCAACATTTGCCGCTACTCCTATCCACTTGATGAAGGGGTGTCGAGAGTCTGAGCCTAACCAAATAAACATCGCACAAATGCCTAACATCTAAAGCCGAAGGCCCCAACCAAGCCACATACCGGGTTTGGGACGCAAACCGGTCGGACGCACTCTCATAGGTCTTCGCCGCCACCCAGATCCGACGACATCCACAACAGCACTGCCACCGTGGGAGCCCTGGCACACCGCCCATTGCCTGTGTGTGCCACCACCAGAGCCTGGGAGGAGGGATGGCAGCTCACTCGTCAAACCGCGAGAGCCGCCGAGAGGAATCCCACGCGCTCGTCATCGTCGCTGATCCAATCCAATCCGGAGCCAAAAGTCACCAGATCGCTGGCGCAAATCCGCCTTGAACAGGGACATCGCCATGCCATGCCGCCACGAGAGGCCTAGGCTTCACCTGCCACCACCTTCCAGGGCCGCGGCCACGGGTCGCCACCACCATGAAGTCCTCCATGCTGCCGCATCACCCACGCAGGCACCCCATGCCGGCGAGCCGCCTCGTTGCGGCGCCTTGTGCTGCGTCCAGGTCCGAGGAGGCCGGCCCGTGCCGCCCATCGCGCGAGGGAAGAAGATGCCCCTTGGCGCCGGGCGCCGGTCGGGCTTCGCCCGGCCACGCCCTTGGGCGGCGGCGAGGGATGGGGAGGCAGGTAAAGGCGACTGCGGCACAGATCGGAGGCCCCTCCCCGTCGCCTCGCGGGGGAGGCACGGGAGGCTTAGGTTTCAAAAAAGGAAAAAGAAAAAAGAGTATCACACATTCAAATATATCATCTAAAAACCAGAGTATCATTATTTTAGGCAAACTAAAAATCACATTCATCTGATCTGGTGAGATCAGTGGCAAAAATATCTATAAACTGTTTTCTTTTTTGAAGATAATATCTATAAACTATTTACAGTACATAGATCTCAATGAGAGTGCTAGATAGCCCTTAATGAGAGAGATGCGTGCGTGCGTACGCCATTCATGGCATGTGCGAGTGAGCAAACCACCCCATATGAATCATACGTGCATGCATGCCAATTAACGTTTCAGTCTTCCAAACCTAAACGCCATGGTTGATGGCGTCTGCCATTTACCAGTTAAAAAACTGACCAGAAAGTGGGCCATGGCCAGACGCGGAGACCATGGCGTCTTCCATATAACCAAAACGCCATGGTTACTAGCGTCTTCAAATGGGTCAGATCTCAAAAAAGTTTGAAACTATGGTCAAATCGTGTTAAAGTTTTGATAATGGGTCAAAATAGTAAAAAAAGTCCCCATGCGGAGAGCCTTGGAGGATAATTATTTGAGAGAATAATAGGTATAGTTAAATTTATATTAAACTTTTATACTTCATTATATCATAGTTTTATTATACCATGTCTTCTCAAGAATGCATTTTATTACTCAATGGCATAGTTAACCACATAACAACACCACTAAATATTAATTACAACATTGAAGGCATAAAAACTTGTATTTGTATATATTACTACAAGAAATACAATCGTGTATGGAAAATCTTAAATATAGTTAAGGTTAGGTTAGTTTCATCATTTTATAGACATTCCCTAAAAAGATCTAGAAATTGAAGCCCTTAAAGGGGAAAAATACAATATCACATTTATCATTGAACTTTTTTTTAAGAATTTCATGAATTGTAGAGTGTATATGTATAACTTATGTGTGTATGTGTGTTATTGTGTATTTATCCTTAATTCTCTTGGGGAGATCTCTAGTGTATAGTCTAAAAAATATCTTACTAGCGGTTTGTAGTGTATGATCTGTTAAAGACAATTATAGAGTATTCTAAAATATAAAGTAGACCGCTGGCGTGATCTTTTAAAATTGTTTATGAAAAGGAGTCTTACAAGTTACAATAGTTTCATTAATAAGTTTTTGTTGATGATAAGTCAAATCACTTATTGGCATGCTTGCGATAGGGGAGCACCACCGCCTTAGGAGGAGGCTTACCATCATACGTAATCATGGGGACCTGGAAACGCTGTATGGAACATATACTACGTATTAAACCTACTTTTTGTTTGCATAAATAACCTCATAGAAATTTCAATCCTGATATGTATGACTACATCAAAGAAGAAGTTGATCGGTTGATAAAAACTAGGTTTATTCGGCCGTGTAGGTATCCAGATTGGGTTTCTAATATCGTGCCTATCGAGTAAGATTATAATATGTGTTAACTTTTGTTTTGATTAACAATATGTGTTGACTTAAGAGATTTGAATAAGGCTACTCCGAAAGATGAATATACTATGCCTATAGATGACATGCTTATTAATGATGCTTCGGAAACAAATTAATTAGATTTTTAAATGTTAATGCAGGTTACAATCAAATATTTATGGCCGAGCAAGATATGTCCAAGATTGCTTCTTGTTTCCCTTTTTTGGTTTATTTGAGTAGGTCGTTATGACGTTTGGGTTGAAAAATGTCGTCGCTATACACCAACGAGCTATAGATTTAATTTTTCATGATCATCTTAGCATTATACTAGAAATATATATTGATGATATAGTTGTTAGATTTGATGGGTTTGATCATCATCTAGCCGATTCTGATTAGCTTTTGAAAGGATGCATTGGCATGGGTTAAAAATGAATCCACTCAAATGTGATTTTGATGTGTTAGCTGGTAAATTCTTAGGTTTTATATAATTCACAAACATGGCATTGAGACCCTAAGAAAGTGGAGGCAATTAGAAATTTGGAGGAACCTACATGTTAAAAGAATGTGCAAAAGGTGTTAGAAAAAACAAATTACTTGAGACCACCCATATCTAGTCTTGCAGGGAAAATTGAGTCATTTGTTCCTTTACCTTGCAGGCCATGCTGTGTTCCCTCATCATGCATGCATGATGCATGTGAGCGTCGCCATCTTTCTCAGCAATCACTCTAGATAAAACAAAACAACACAAAATCAAACACTAGTTGGTTTTGCCGAAAGCTTCATTTTTGCTATGAGCAGGCATGTGTGATAGTTCTTTTTCTCCTTTCAAAGTTGGGTTTTTTTTTTCACTGCAAATTAAATTTTTCATGTTGAAATGGAATGCAAGAGATAGCTAAGTGTTACCACGTGACATATGTGATAAGCAATCTAAACTAATCCAAAAAAGGCGTGCACAATTTATTTATTTAAATAAAGATGAGCCTTGATTTATATTTTTGAGGGAAAGGTGTGGCTTGAAATTTTGCAATGATCCTGAGGGGGATCTGCTGCCTGTGAACGAGGGAACACGGCGGGTTTGATTACTGGATTCAAATAATCAGAGGAGATCGTGATGATGGTGTCTGCTTGCTCAGTGAGTACGAGGAGCACTTTTTTTGCGAGGTAGTACGAGAAGCACTCAAACTCCTATCAATAACAATAAATAAAAGTTCATATTAACAGTAGTAATAATGACAACCCACCGTGTAATTTAGTTGTGCATTTGATGATCACTGCGGCTGATAGCATGGCAGCGCTAGCAGGTAAGTAGACGCTGCGCTGGAGCGTAACGGGAGCGCTGCACACACACACCCCCCCCCCCCACCCACACACACACACAACACACACAGAGCTGAAGCAGGCCGGGTAAGCGCGCAAATCCGGTCTCTCAAATCACGCCTCAAATAATACAATCCACATCTAGACATCTCAATTATCATATCTCAAATTCATACAAACTCTTGCAATTACGTCTATGCAAATACGTCGTACGGCTACTCCATTACTACTAACTAAACATACCATCGGACTACCAAAATTTGGTATGTTTAGCTACGATGGAGATCACCCACGGCTGCTCATGCCCTTGCCCTTTCTCGGCGCCCTTGTCGTCTTTCTCGCGGAAGTACCGGTCGAAAACACGGTAGGGATCGAGCCAGATCTGCTAGTCGTCGGAGTTATCCTCGCGCGTCGTTGTCCTCCTTCGGTGGCAGTCTAGCCATGGCACGGACCACCCGATTCTGCTCTCCAGCGAGGGCGCGCATGTTCCTCCGCTGTCGTTTTTTCATAATGCGAGTGTGGATGGCTTCCTCCTCTACGGCTACCCGCGCCGCCATTTCCGCCATAATACGGGCCTCGGCGACCCTTATCCTCTCCTTCCCACGGCGGGCTGACTGTTCCCGGTGGGACTCATAGTCTACTCAACAGGTGATGGGGAAGGAGAGATTTTCCAGCTGCCAGGACCGCGATGATCCATCCCAAGGGATCCGAGCGCCTGTTGAGCCGACGCTATGGAGTCGCGATGTCCTCCCGGGAGCGGCGGAGTGCAATGCGGACCGCCATTGCCTTCTCCAACCCGCACGAGATGACACCCCAGTCGACGGATCCAGTCTGGTCGGAGTCAAATCCGCTGCCCCCTATGCCGGAGACGGCCAAAAAATCATCGGAGGTGAGCTCGGGTGGCGGAGGGAGTGGAGGGAAGAGGAGTGCAAAGTGGCCAGGGTTTGGTCCGGCGAACGGGTGGGGACAAATATATGGTCGGGTGGGCCAGAGTGGGGCGGGTCCGACATGGCAGGCGCGCCTGAGTGCCCCATATCCGCCCCTTATTTGGACTGAATATGAGGGATGCCGGTTAGCCCGGGCGTTTGAGAACCGTTTGAGGCGTCCGTCTAAGTCAGATTTTCGTGACCGGTCGATGATTGGGCGGGCCGTCCGGGCGTTTGAGAAGGGTCTGGCGTGCCCGGCTATAGATACTCTGAAGGCCAAAACTCAGGTCACGACGATTTCTTCGTTGTGGATTTGGCTCGGTCGAAGTTGACAAATTAGCTCCGGCCAGTGAACAAGTCACGTGATGTTTTCTTTTTCTTTTTCTTTTGCAGGGAACAAGTCACCTGGCATTACTACCTCACGGCCTTCTGATTAGCTGGATTAGCTGGACACTGACCACCTGACCACAAAGGCCCCACCTCATGCTGACCTCCATATTTGTCTCGGCCAACACCTCGCGCGGCGGCAAGGACTTGCCAAACATTCAAAACAACACCACGAATCATCTTGACATGTTGCTTATCTATGGCCAGATCCTCGGGAACGACACCAAGCGCTTTCAATAACGCACCTTCGGCAGGAGAGGCCTTGGAGGGAACAATCTTAGGCCGTGTTTGGAATGGATGTATGTATTTCAATACGGAGGTGTATAACTTACACGTGTAACTCACTGGCCGTTGTGCAACCTGTGTTCTCAGGCTTTGTCATTGTGGCGGCGTTTGCTCCAACGTCTGCGTGAAACTTGGAAAATAGTCCAGGAGCAGATGCAGATTGTTGTCTGCATCGACGACATATGAAAGATACTGGACCGTGTGCTGGGTTCGTGGTACATGGATGGCAGGTATGGTTTTCTCCTCCGACGTCTTAGTCATGTGGGGTGTCAGATCTGGAGTTCAATGGCGCGTTCCGGATGTTGCGCTGATTTGATTCGTTTAACAGTTCAACCGAGCTACAAGGTCGGGAAATCCATATCAGCGATAAAGCCATGTCAAGGGTGTGATGATAATCCGCCATTTTTTGTTTCTGGGGATGTGGTGGAAGGAACAGGGCCCCGGGGAAAGGCCCCTCACCGGTCACGACGTTTTCTCTATGGGCGTGAGTTTTTACTCAGTCAGAGACGACAATATTAGCTCAGGCTAGAAGAGAAACGGAGTCACGTGACTAATTATTTCTTATTTGTTCAGAAAATCCATGGATTATGTATAGAAATACACATATTTCATGCACAGTAGCACCACCACCAAAGCTACACCAGTACGCTATGCTGTTGGATACTCAGTGGCTGATATTGAAAAGAAAAATGCCACCTAATTTGCAAAGACGAAATGTCTACCAACTGCATGCAACGGGCACCTGGTGTCTGCCCCCCCCCCCCCCCCCCCAATCTTTTCGTCGAACGATGATAATAATGCATAAGTTTCTTTTAAAGGACAGAAAAACACCTAAACCCAAAAAGTAATCTTAAAAAAGTTCAATTGTGGAAAAAGGAGCAATATCGTATTCGTCTTCAAGAAAAACAAAATTTGTGTTTTCATTATGGTCTGACAGAACGACCATTACTTAGATATGTATATATCGATGGAAAAGCAAAAAAAAAAAATCAACAAGTCAGGTTTTACTGCAATTACTTGGAATGCGTTTGGATAATATTCTTTTTTGATTGGGAAGTATTACTCCCTCCGTACCAAAAATATAAGAACTAAAAACGTCTTATATTTTGGTACAAAGATAGTAGTCATTTAGCAGTGTATTACCTTGACAGCTCGAGTCGAGTCTAATACTATGATGTACAATGTTTTGCTGCCTGCAGATGGGCCCCCAATGTACATGAGACTGACCGCGGGCCTGAGCTGAAGCAGCCCCACGTAAAGGCAATCAGGTCACGACGTTTTCTTCGTTGGGGGTTGGCTCGGTCGGAGACGACAAATCAGCTCTAGCCAGTGGCCCCTCAAAAAATAGCTCCAGCCAGTACAAGTCATCTCTCTCTCTCTGTGTGTGTTTTGCGGGGAACAAGTCACGTGATATTGCATAATATATCACCTCCGTTTCAAATTATAGTAAGTTTTGGATTTTCAATATATATGCTACATACAGTCTGAAATTAGTGAACAAACGCACTAAAACGGGTCTATATAAATTCAATTCAGAAAAAAAAAGTAAGAACATCTTATAATCCGAACCGGAGGGAGTGCATCTTACTCGTCGCGTCTAATTCAACACGGGTAGTATGAGCTCTTCCTTGATGCACGAGTTTTTGCTAAGATGCACTCACTTAGCTTGGCAAGAAGGGAGTACAATATAGACATACACCACCATGACGTGACGCTCATGCCGGGTGTGCCCAAGATAGATGTTGCACAGCCTTAACTCGTAAGATTGATGAAGTCATCACATGTATAGGGCCACCGACATGATTGCCATTTTCCTGTTGAAAAAGTTATTCAGCCTTAACGAGACACAGATACGTCAAAGCCCGAGGTATAGTCCCTTGCAAGTTAGAATACAATCATCGTCCTAACCATTCAGCCACATGCATGCTAGTCGTCTAGAGTGATATGCTTGTCCTAAATTACTTGAAATTGATTTTGTAGTCCCTCAATTTACACCATGTTGCCCGATAATTGTTTTTGCTGCAAGCTATCAACATGGGACTAGGCAAAGATGCTCATTCAGAATTTCAAGATTTGTACGCATACATCATGACATACCAACAAATGTTAGGCGTCAAGGCCCACAACGAAAGGTACATCAGTTGTTGGATACTCGAGCATGAGGTCCAAAAATTGCCACTTAGTAAAGAAAAGATGTTGTTTCTTTTTCGAGGAAGATATGACTTTTCTTTAAGTTTGGTGGGCACTTCGTGTCTTCTTCTTCTTTTAACCAGTTTCCATCACCGTCGGTGTCATCGATGTTTAAATGAAGGCCTCAAGAATGTCGACTTTGCTCTCCTTGGTTGTTCAGATTTAATCTAAACAGTAGTTACCTTGTATACTCCTAAGCTTAATTCATACTATTACTTGCAATTATGTAACCTCATTTTTTTTGGAATAATTATACAATCCCATCGAAGTGCTGGCGTAATTTTTAGCTTATAGTTTATGTATATGAAAGGGAGCTGAGACCAAATCTAACAAAAGAGTTCAAAATTTGCCCCAGTTTTTCAGGAAAATACAGGATTACATGATGCCGATCCCGGTGACGTGGAAGATTATTGTAGATATATTAGTGATCAGTAGCTTGTTTTTCAAATCAAGGTTTCCGAGTCGATGAGTCATTCTGGGGCAGCCATTCTTGACAAGTCGTGCTGCACCGATTGACTAGTGTCAACTAGTCGAGATGTTTGAGTCGACTTCCAGTTACGACTCATCGACTAGTCGTTCGGCTCGAAAACAGGGTTTCAAACCCTTTCATCTCCGCTCATCCACTAATGCTGCTAATAGTCAAAGTCAGCAATGGTGCATTCTTTTCCAAGACCCACCGACCCAGTCTATCGAAGGTGTTCATCGTGGGTAGGTGTGCGTGTGTGAGCGTCACATCCGTGTACTATGTTTCGCAAAAAAAAAGACTTCCTCCATCCCAAAATAAGTGTGGTGGTTTTAGTTCAGAACTTATTTTTAGAACGGATAGAGTAAATACATTAACAAAATGGAGGGAAAAGGGGTGAAAGAAAAGGGGAAACAAAACGGCCCCTTCCTCGCGTGCGTGCAAGACTAGAGAGAGAGAGAGAGAGAGAGAGAGAGAGAGAGAGAGAGAGAAAGAGAGAAGAAGCCGCCTCCGGTCTCCTCTCCCTCTCCCCCTTCCTCCGGCCACCGTCCGCCCTCCACCGCCTCCTCCTCCTCCTCCTTCTCCTCCTCCTCCTCCTCCTCGAGAAGCAAGGCTGAGGCCCCGTGGCCATGGACGCACGCCGTCTGCCCGCCAAGGCTTCTGCGCCTGCCACAAGTTGTTGGGGTCGACGGGTGGCGCCGGTGGCCGTAGCTTCTCTCCCACCGGCAACAAAGAACCACGAACATCGGCAAAAAGCTCTTTCAAAACGCGGGCGTGGGCCGGATATGGCATGGAGTGGTCGTGGTTCGGACGGCCTTGATGGAAGGCGACGCGACCGGGAACAAGGTGGCGGCGGCAATGGCAAGGGGTGGAGGGCGGATGGAGGGCAGGGGAAGAGGAAAATTGGTTATGTCCCTGACTTGCGGGCCAAGGGACAAAGGCGCGCGTCCCGCCGTCCACGCATGTCCATTTGGACGCAAACGCGGCCCAAAGTTGGGCCGGGAATCGGTAAAAATGGACCGAAAGCGAACATTGGTTCGTTTGCTTCCGTGCGTTGGGCCGTTTTTCTGTCCGTTTATCCCAAACGGACGCGACCGGACCATTTGGGGTCATGCGTTGAAGCTACCCTAATACCCTGACAGCTCAAGTGTAATAATATGAACTGCACTGTTCTGCTGCCTGCAGATGGGCCCCCAACGTACATGAGACTGACCGCGGGCCCGAGCTGAACCAGCCATAGTAAAGGCAATCAGGACACGACGTTTTCTTCGTTGGGGGTTTGGCTTGGTCGGAGACGACAAATTAGCTCCAGCCAGTGAACAAGTCACGTGTTTTTTTTTTGTTTTTTTGCGGGGAACAAGTCACATGACGTTACATAATATCACCTCTGTTTTGAATTATACTCCCTCCGTCTTATAATGTACGGCGTTTTTTAACACTAAAAAGAGTAATAAGTTTTGGATATTTCAATATATTATGGGACGGAGGGAGTACATACAGACTGAAGTGAGTGACAACCACACTGAAACCCGCCTATATAAATCCGGTTCAGAAAATTCGAACCGGAGGGAGTGCATCTTACCCGTCGCGGTTAATTCCTTGATGTACGTCAAAGCCCGAGGTATGGTCCCTTGCATTTATCTAATCGTTCAACCACATGTCAGTCGTCTAAAGTGATATGCTTGTCCTAAATTACTTGAAATTGACTTTGTAGCCCCTCGATTTAGAACATGTCGCCCGAATAATTATCTGTGTTGCAAGCTATCAATATGGGACTACGCAAAGATGCTCATTTAGAATTTCAAGAATTGTAGGCATACATCATGACATACCAAAAAACGAGCTTCGGCGTCGAGGCCCGCAATGAAAGGTACATCAGTTGTTGGATACTAGAGGCTGAGGTCCAAAAAAATGCCACTTAGCAAAGAAAAACCGTTGTTTCTCTTTTGAGGAAGATATGACTTTTCTTTAAGTGTCTTTTTCTTCTTTGAACCAGTTTTCATCGTGGTCGCCGTCGGCGTCGGCCTCATCGATGTTTAAATTAAGGCCTCAAGAATGTCGACTTTGCTAGTTCTTGCTTGTTCAGATTTTATCAAAACCGCCGTCACCTTGTATACTCATAAGCTTAATTCTAACTATTACTCATGGTTTTTTCAGAATAATTACGCAATCTCACCAAAGCGCCGGTGTATTGTTTTTTAGCTTAGAGGTTATGTTATGAAAGGGATAGATCCGGGATCGAACATCGACCGAAAGCTTGGGAATTCGACCAAAATTTTACAGAGAAGGGGATTATTGTAGATGTAACGGTGGTTATGTATGTGAGGGAGGGGCGATGACGGCGGCATGTCTTCGGCTCGCTTCCGTGTTTGTCTAAGTCAAATAACGGTGCATTAACAAAATGGAGAAGAAAAAGGGGAAAGAAACGAAACAAAAAGGTCTTCCTCGCGTGCGTGCGAGACCAGCGAGAGCGAGAGAGAAGAAGCCGCCGCGCAGCCGCCTCCGGTCTCCCCTCCCCTTCCTCCGGCCGCCGCCTCCTCCTCGAGAAGCAAGGCCGGGTCCCCCGGCGCGCGGACGCCCGCCCGTCCCGCCGCCGCCGCCCGCGACTCGGCCGCGCCGTCCTCGCCCCCCAGTTCGCCCGGATCTCGGAGGAGGAGGAGGAGGAGCGAGCTCTCTGGGGTTCCGCGGCGGTCCCGGTTCCTGCGCCCCGTCAGGTACGGCGAAAAATCTCAGCTTTCTCTCTGGCGTGCTCCGTGGGGGTCGGGCGCCGAAACGGCTTGGCTGGAGCAGGGGAGGGCGGCGGTTTCTCGCGCCGCGGGACGGGCGGAGGCCGGCGGTTTCCTCCGCGGAACGCGGCGGGGGAGCCCGGGGCGCTTCGCTCGTAGGAGTAGTTGCGGCGGCGCTGGCTGGGTTGGTGGGGATGGACTGCTTCTGCAGGGGATTGACTGGAAATCGGAGATGCAGGTTGGTCATGGTGGCGCCTCTCAGGATAGCTTGATCTGTGCGTATTGCTCATGACTGACTAGTGGATTGCTCACAGCGTGTTGATTCATGCTGTGATGCGACTATGCCACTCCATGCATTTCGATTATGAGTCTAGTACATTTTTACACTTTTAGGAAGGAAGCAAGAACCTGAACAAGCCGATTGCATGGCTGCATAATCATAGGGCCGCACAGGTTAGATCACAAGCAACTAGATGCGGCGCACGTCATTACAGTTCTAGGTTTGCAGGCTACACCTGGCACTGAAAACCTCGGCCCTGCTCTCATGGTGGGATAACTCTGTACCTGTAACCTGTATCGCCTTCACAATAAACCTCACTGTACTGGTGCCGTTCAGCCTCGTTAGGTGCTGTTGTTTTGCTCCCCATAAACCTGCCCATTGTCGCCATAGCATCGGAATTTTTTTTCTTCTCTTTCTTCCTATAATTCTGTTCGTGTTTGCTATTGTGCATTTGATCCTATGCAGTGGAATTTTTGTCACCTCACTGTTGTTAAAATGTGCATGCAGGTCATTCAACGTTTGGCCAATCTTATCTTATCAGGAGTCTGCATTTGTCGGTACTGTTCTTAGAACCATACCACATTTGGGATCAGATTTCGGATGTGACAAATGCCCACCAAGGTGGCTGCTTCAGATGTCATCAGAGTAAGCACCTCAAGTGCCCCCAGCACATCGAGCCACGGTTCCGCGCAAGATGACTACGAATCGTCAGGCGACGTGTATGTGTGGGGTGAAGTTATCTGTGAAAGCACTGCAAGAGCTGGTTCTGATGCGGTAATCAAGTCGGCTGTGAGGCAGGATGTCCTGCTACCCAAGCCCTTGGAGTCCCATTTAGTTCTTGATGTGTATCATGTGGACTGCGGGGTCAAGCATGCCGCTTTGGTCACGAAGAACGGGGAAGTATTCACATGGGGTGAGGAGTCTGGAGGACGCCTTGGCCATGGATCACGAGAAGATTATGCTCGCCCCAGCCTAGTCAATTCATTAGCAGTTTCCAACGTGGATTTCGTAGCTTGTGGGGAGTTCCATACTTGTGCTGTGACAACAGCTGGGGAGCTGTATACCTGGGGAGATGGAACACACAATATTGGGCTTTTGGGCCATGGTACTGACATAAGCCACTGGATTCCTAAAAGGATTTCAGGAGCACTCGATGGTCTGCAAGTTGCCTATGTTTCTTGTGGAACCTGGCATACAGCCTTGATTACAACAACCGGCCAGTTATTTACCTTTGGTGATGGTACTTTTGGAGTTTTAGGCCATGGAAACCGAGAAAGTATTTCATGTCCGAGGGAGGTCGAGTCTTTATCGGGGCTGAGAACAATTGCTGTCTCCTGTGGTGTATGGCACACTGCAGCTGTTGTAGAAGTTATAGTGACTCAGTCGAGTTCAAGTTTATCTTCTGGAAAGCTCTTCACATGGGGAGATGGTGACAAGCATCGACTTGGTCATGGCGACAAGGAACCACGAGTTAAGCCGACATGTGTGGCCTCACTCATTGATTACGATTTTCACAGGATATCATGCGGTCATGGCCTTACTGTGGGTCTGACAACATCTGGACAGGTTTGGAGCATGGGTAATACTGTTTATGGCCAGCTTGGAAATCCTCGCTCAGATGGTAAGCTCCCGTGTTTAGTCGAAGAGATTATGGGTGAACAGGTTGTTCAAGTTGCTTGTGGTTCCTACCATGTTGCGGTTTTAACAGTTAAGAGTGAGGTGTTTACATGGGGAAAAGGAGCCAATGGAAGGTTGGGCCATGGAGATGTAGACGACAGGAAAATACCTACGCTGGTTGAAGCCTTACGAGACAGAGCTGTTCGGCACATTTCCTGTGGTGCCAACTTCACAGCGGCCATATGCCAACATAAGTTGATGCCAGGAGCGGAGCAGTCGCAATGCACCTCATGTAGGCAGCCATTTGGGTTTACCCGGAAGAGGCATAATTGCCATAACTGCGGACATGTCCATTGCAATGCGTGCACTTCACGAAAGGTGTTGAGGGCAGCGTTGGCTCCCAATCCTGGAAAGCCTTACCGTGTTTGTGATTCTTGTTTTCTGAAACTGAACAATGCCATTGACTCCAGTGCAATCAATAAGAGGAAAGAGTCCGTGCCTCGCTACTCAGGTGAAAGCAATTCTGATACTACTAAATTCGCTAAAGCAATTATCCCTAGTAATTTGGATATGATTAGAAGTTTGGATAGCAAGGCAGCAAAACAAGGGAAGAAAACAGACGCTCTTTCATTTCTCCGGTCTCCTCAAATGAGTTCGCTTCTTCAGTTGAGGGATATTGCTTTATCTGGTGGGCCTGATCTGAGCAGACCAGTTCCAAGACCAACTCGCACACCAGCAGTTCGATCGGTAAATACTTCCAGGGCTGTCTCCCCTTTCTCTCGTAAGCCTAGCCCACCACGTTCTACCACACCAATTCCGACAACTCATGGCCTTTCTATTGCGAAAAGTGCTACTGATAATCTTACGAAAAAGAATGAGATGTTAAATCAGGAAGTTGAAAGACTCCGCGGACAGGTATCTCGTAATATTCATATGTCAGTATGTAGGCTTGGTTTTTAGTCTGTTAGTTAACAGAATCCTAATTTATGCACCTTGTTAGGTCGATAGTCTGAGGCACCGGTGTGAGGCTCAAGAACTTGAGCTACAGAAGTCTGCTAAGAAAGTACAAGAGGCCATGACGCTGGTTGCAGAGGAGTCTGCGAAGTCCAAAGCTGCAAAGGAAGTCATAAAAGCCCTAACAGCACAGGTAATATTGCCCGAGCTCCTTAAAAACACATGATTCAGTAATTAACTGTTATGTAACTGCAGTATTCCATGCTTATAAATTCGTCGGTTGGTAAGGTTGACAGGAGATAAACATGTTAATGGTGCTGTGAAAGAACAATTGTTTTAGTGTTGTCAGATTATACCCATTTAATCTTAACAACTAGTGATACAATATAAACTTTTGTATAGTTAGTACTACTTCCTCCCGTTGGCTCTGTTACTGAAATCTGCCTTTTTCCGTGGCTTTTGTAGCTCAAGGACATGGCTGAAAGACTGCCTCCAGATGATGGCAATGACGCAAAGCAGTCACAGTTTCCAAACGGAATCGAGTCTCATGCTTCCACTTACTCTAGCGTGGATTTGGATTCAGTTCACCAGTCACGGAATGAGTCTATCAATGCATTGAACATGCCTGGCCTGCACACGGGACGATCCTTGCACCCAAATGGAATCTCAGGTCAGCAGAGATCGCCGGGTGTTAATGAAAACAACGAAGTGAGTGCTCACAGACACAGGGTTTCAAGCCCCCATGACGGCGCGCTTTCGAATCGAAGAGCACACAGCAGCAGTGATGAATTATTCGCCTCGAGCCGCAGGGCGGCTGATAGTGCTAGCATGGACACCATGTCCCTCCAAAACGGCGAGGATGGTTACAGATCTCGAGGTACGTTGTCACTGTCCAGTACCGAAGTTAAGGCCGAATGGATTGAACAGTATGAAGCAGGTGTATACATAACACTGACGACGCTTCTTGATGGGACTCGGGATCTGAAGAGGGTACGCTTCAGGTAATTTGATATTCTTCTCGGCTTCTCTCCTAAATACTGTCATGCCCTGTCTTGTGTCATTCGTTGATAAATATGACATGGTAGGTTATATAACAATTCACTCTGAGAATAGAAGGCTGTTTGTTTGTTCGTTCCTGGTTCAGTTGTCTAATCACCACACGTGTCCAGTGTTTTGTGTCACACAACTAACCCGGTCGGTTAATCAGCACTGCGGTTGCTGCCAACCTACTCCGCTAACGGCACAAACCTCGTGGCTGGATCTCATTGAGAACCACTGAGATGTTCACGTCCTCTAATTTTGGCTGTTCCTCACCTCTGTTATTTTTTGAATTCCTAATATCCAGCCGAAGACGGTTCGGGGAGCATCAAGCGGAGAGCTGGTGGAACGAGAACCACGACAAGGTCTACGAGCGGTACGGCGTGAGGAGCTCCGAGCGGGTGTCGTCGGCCGCGTCGACCCGGTCAGCCCGGTGACCTGAGGGCCGACCTGCTCCGCCCCTGCGTTCACCGGAGACCGCGTGAGCTTCCGGGAAGGCCTCGATTTTGCTCATGTGTTGCCGATGAATCGTTCTCTTGTCCCGCGGCCGGATCGTCTGTCGAGGCAGGCGGGCAGGCAGAGGCATGCCGGGGCTTTGTAGCGCTGCCCTGATGTGATGTAAATATAGAGGTGACAATTGGGAGAGAGAGGATGTGTTCATCGGAGCCTGGAATCACTCCTCTTTCCCCAATTCTGTAGCCAAATTCATGTTGTAAAATCCGCATAAATTCTTCGGTCATCGTCTGCAGGAGTTTCTCCATTTGCATCTGTTTGTATGTGCTGATGTGGCGTCGAGCAGAGCTAATATACATGATGATGATGATGATGATGATGATGTGGTGCAATATTGTCTGATACAGTTGTGATATCATGTTGTGGTGCAACAATTCTCTGATATCCACCAATTTCTGAGCATTGGCAAAGGATTGGTTATCAGGCAATGGGGGATCATCTGTGAATTTAACCGAAAACAAAATGTTTATCTTTATCCGAAGGTAAATAGAAGAGACAAAATTTAAGCGAATAATGCCTTTATGTTTTTTTTTCTTTCTTTTATCGGGCATCTTTCGTTAACACCTTTTTATTTGCTTATATGAAGATTTGATTTCAAGTTTTACGGCGATAGATGAGTAAAAATAAGTTGTAGTTATCCGTGGGTTATGCGATTAACATTTAGGAGTTGATATCATGGTATCGCTGTCGCAAATGAATATTTCGCGTTCCAAATTGTCAAACGTAATTGTCCCAGATATTTTTCTGATTTCCGTCACTTTCAACTTTTGACAACTGCGTTCACAAACAAACAATAATGTATTAATGGGAAGGGTATGACTAGATCTCGGTCGACTAAGACTTGAGTCAAGTGACAGAACATATAAAAAAGAAGAAAGAAAAAATATAATGAAAATTTTACATGAATCTCCACGTGAGATCTAACAAATATAGCATCGACTGAGAGATTTAGCAATCCCGTAATGTGAAGGGTACTACCGATTTTTCAAACGGACAATTTGAATTCGAACTACAAGTTTTTGAATGAAATAAATAAAAGGTTAGTAATCACAAGACACCACGCGCAGCATTATCCTCCCGAATCTCACTCCTCCCCGCTCCAGATCCACCCCGCGGCGGCGCCGGCGAGATGCCGCCGTCGAGCCGCCCGAGGGAGCCGCTCTCCCTCGCGCTCCCGGGCGCCGGCGGCCGCTCGCAGGACTTCCCCTCGCTCTTCTCCGACCTCACCTCGCTCCTCCTCCACCACTCCCCCGCCCCCCACGGCCGCGCCCCGGTCTTCTCCTCCTCCACGCTCTCCATCCCCGCCCCGGCCCCCGCCGCTCAGCCGCAGGCGCCGACGCCGCTGGAGCGGGCGGCCATCGGGGCGTGCGCGGGGGCGGCGGCGGGGGCCTTCACCTACGCGGCGCTGCTGCCGCTCGACGCCGTCAAGACGCGTCTGCAGGCCGGCGCCGCCTCGCGGGGCTCCTGGCAGGTGTTCGCTGACATCCTCCGCGCCGACGGGCCGCTCGGCCTCTACCGCGGCCTCTCCGCCGTCATCCTCGGCTCCGCCACCTCCTCCGCCATCTACTTCGGCACCTGCGAGCTCGCCAAGTCGCTGCTGCGCCCGCACCTGCCGCCCTTCCTCGTGCCGCCGCTCGCCGGCGCCAGCGGCAACATCTCCTCCTCGGCCATCATGGTGCCCAAGGAGCTCATCACGCAGCGCCTCCAGTCGGGCGCCGCCACGGGCCGCTCCTGGCAGGTGCTGCTGCAGATCCTCCAGGCCGACGGCTTCTTCGGCCTCTACGCGGGCTACGCCGCCACGCTCCTCCGCAACCTCCCCGCCGGCGTGCTCAGCTACTCCTCCTTCGAGTACCTCAAGGCCTTCGCCCTCAGCAAGAGGGACGGCGCCAACCTGACGCCGGGGGAGAGCGTGCTGTGCGGCGCGCTCGCCGGCGCGATATCCGCGGGGCTCACCACCCCGCTCGACGTCGTCAAGACGCGGCTGATGACCAGGGTGGGCGCCGCCCAGGGGAGCCGCACCGTGGTGGGCACGATGCAGGAGGTCATCGCCGAGGAAGGCCTGATGGGCCTGTCCCGGGGGATCGGACCCAGGGTCCTGCACAGCGCCTGCTTCGCTGCGATTGGCTACTGCGCCTTCGAGACGGCCAGGCTCATGATCCTCAAGTCATACCTTGAATCGTGTGAGAGGAAGGCCGCGGACGAGACCAAGACCGGAGTTGCCGCTGCCTGAGTGTGTACGATTCCTTCCCTTCTTTCAGGAAGGTAATCGCTTGCTCCGGGTAGTGTGCACTTTTCTTGTAGCTACCTAGCTATGATATTATGCAGACAATGTACCAGCCAGATGTATTTGCTTTAGTGTCGTTTAAATTCAGTTATAGAGTTGTTTGAAGGATACGACAAGTAATAATATGAAACAGTTGTGAATCTCTCATTTGTTTTGATTAGTGGTTACTTATTTGCAGCATACATTTTCAGGCCGGTGTTTTCAGTAACGTTCCATATCTCTCTCTCTGTTACGTGTATGTGATTACAATGAAAGCTCACAAACCTTAACTTTTGGTGTTCGCCACTAACTCAAAGCATTCATGGTGTTTTTGAGTGCTACTGCTCAGAAAAAATATCACAGTTATAAAATGTTCTCAAGCATATCTAACATATATAAGTTTGTGGACACTGAGACCACAGAAATTCATGTATGCCAGGTTTTGTTTCCTAATGTTCAGAAATAGCATCACAGTCGTAGAATAATTGCAAGCACACCGAATTATACAAGTTTATGGACATCAGAGTCCACATAAATCGTGTATGCCAGATGAGGTCATTTCAGGGGGTTAGACATTGCACTACTGCAAGCGCACACAGTTCGACGCGAATGGACATGCTATAGTTCATCACTGGAAGTACTTTCTGCAGAATGAACTTGCTTCATCTGGGTAGTGAATCCTGATCATGTTCTCTAGGCACTTCTTGTAGGAGAAATCTGTAGGAGGGCCATCTGAGGATGCGACGTACAAGCACCTGGAGCTATGGAACTTTTGATGCTTAGCAACCTGCAAGAAGGGGAAGAAATTTCATCAAGTTTCCATTTCGAGTTTTGGTTCTTGTGATGCATTGGAAGACTGAAAGGTATGCTGCTTACCATTATGTAATTGTTATTCCCTGCCATCTTCTTTTCCTTCTCTGGGTGGTACATGAGAATATTTTCAACAATGAACTTCTCGTCATCTCCAGAAAGCTTGATGCCATCCCTGCAAAATATGGGAATAGGTGGACTGTGAGTAAGGATTACGAACACAGAGAAGAAGCCACTTGGGGTCTACAAGAGAAGGTGCACTTTTCAGTCATTGCAGTTACTTGGACTTTGTGACGTTCAAACTTAAATCGAACAGTCATATCATCATTTACTTGAAGAAGTGTAGCTACTTTTCAGTACTATGTGTCTTTTTAGAGTTGCAATGGGCTAGATAGATATTATACCTTGATTCACGGATGATCCTCTTTACTTCTTTCATGATTGGATCAACTTGTGCATGTATCTGCTGTTCCGCTAGTGTAACATTTGAACTCCCTCTTTGTCCACTATTGCTACCTCCCCGGTTTGGTCCATTTGATCTCCATGCTGGTCCTCTGCCAGTCTTGATGTTCCGCCCTCCATGGTTGGATGGTCCTGAAATGTGGAAGTTCGGGGTGCTTGTGGTATTGGCTCTTTGGGCTTTCCACCTACTGTTACCTCCACGGTGTGATCCCTCTGATTTCCACACTGCACCTCTACCACCACCTCGACCTCTACCAACATTATTGGTCTTTCTACCCCATCCACCAGAGCTAGATGGACCTGTAATGGCAAAGTTTGCCTGGCTTGCCACATTTGCTTTCTTCCAACTTGGGTTACCATCTTCTTGTGTTGCATCTGAGCTCCAATTACCATCTCGCTGCCTTCTCTGATACACTTTCGTGGTAGAGCTGCCCTGGTTCCATCCACTAGTGCCCCTTGTTGGCCCTGTAATGGCAGTGTTGCTCGGGCCTGCCACGTATGCTTTGTTCCAACTTGGTTTACCATCTTGTTGCATTACATCTGAGCTCCAATTACTATTACGTTGCCTTCTCTGATAAACTTTCGTGGTAGAACTGCTCTGGTTCCATCCACCAGTGGCACTTGACTCTGTGGCGACATGTTTACCATGTTGCCAATTTGCAGCTGGCACCTTTTGGTGCCCTTGTTCAGCCCTCCAACCTTGAAGATCATGCAGCAGGAGATTTGCTTTTGGCCTGTCTGTCCAAGTGATTGGACTGTTTCCTCCCAAACATAAGACTTCATCCTCTTCGATTTCATCTTCTTCAAGGTTGTCAACATCATACAAGCAGGAGCCATATGGAACAATTATATTATCTTCAGTGGCTCTTGTTGTTTCTACCTCTGTGAGGTATTCATACAAACCATACCCTCCAAGGTTCTCATTGCCTGCTGACTGTAAAAGACCAAGAGGTTCAGAGGAGAAGGGAGAAAATAATTGCATGCGGCACACATGAGAGAACATAGGCAGGTGAAATGTTCGTTGTACCGTGTTCCCATCATTCCAGTGGATTTTGAAGGCTGAACCAGTCCCAATTGGTGCAGGATTGCCCCAAGAGCAGGTAGACACAACACTATCCAGCTGATCAGAATAGACCTTCTCTGCACCCTCCTCGAAGCATTGCAATGGCCTCTGCAACATGTTTTTCTCGGTTTTTTAATCAATGCCAACACTTGCTCATCAAAATGGGGGGTTCAAAACAAAATGAAGTGGAGAACTTACAGCGAGTGTAGCCTTCATGAAGGGTGCCTGAATCTTGAGGGCCTTGAATGTGGCCTTGTAACCATAGCTGTTGAAGCCATGCAAGTTACCTGTGCAGGTCATGCTGCTTGCAACAGTTGTCAGGTGTTCTTCGAGAACTGATTTTGTAACCATTCCAACTGCCTTGGAAAGGTGCTGGAAGGATGGTCGAAAGGATAAAAAGAAGAAGAGCAGAACATGAGTAATTTTTAACTAGAAGCTACTGAATTCATCAGGAAGGTAAAAAAAGCAAGAACTTGCTGGACCTGTGTGACTCGACCGAAGGCAGAGGAAATGCCAAACCCTTGCTGAACTTGTTGGATGCTGTAGGGCAGAGACCTGGTAGTGTCAATCAGATCCATCACAGGGATGCATGCATCCATTGCTGTTCCCCAGACATCACCACTCTTTCCAGTTGAGTTTTTATCCATTGTGATTACCAGCGCCAGTTCGCCCTTCTGTTCTGTACCGGAGTTCTGGACCCAACACGTGTCTTGTGGTTCAACCCATACTATGTTCACTTCCTGGACTCGTGTATCACCTGGGAGAAGATGCAAGAGAACATCTCTTTAGTAGGCAGAATTGCATAAGCCGTAACTATCAACATATTCATCTGGATTTTCTATATGCATGATACCTAGTATATATGACACTGAACTTTTGGTTTACCTTTTATGATTGTGTCCAAGAGTATAGGAGAAATGGTATTGGCCATCAACTGGACAACTCGCGCAGAAGATTCAGATTGTGTGGTGACACTTTTAGTTAGGAAAAACTGCAAACAGGAGACCTGTTCTTCGTCATCTGCATCCTGGTAGCACATATATTCGCTGCAAAGAAGAAATGTCAGATTATGTTCAGAAATTAGAGAGTAGACCATTTAAAGCTCATGCTTGATTTTCTCAATGTAGCATGCCTAAATCCCAATGAAGGACATTATTCAACTTAAGTTACCAAATAAACAACTCAAATCTTAGTGGATCTGAAAAGTAAATCCAACCATTGGAATATTCTTTCAGAAGAATACGAAAATAAAGCCTCCTGTACTATTTCAAGGTTAAAACAGTAAAAGGTCGTAGCACCTTGAGATCACAACTCTCTTCATAAGTTGATTCACCTGCCCCTTCTTCTTTCCGCATCTATATATTTCTTTCTGGCATTTCTGAAGAATACCTTCCATACTTATGTTCATTTCATCCAGTTGCTTCTGTAAGGGCGCAGAATGGTTTCTTCAACATATAGTCTTGATGATAATGCTGAAACAATTATACTATTTGAAAAGTAGGAGAGAAGTTAAAATACCTTGTCAAGGTGAATGTGGCCAACAAGACAATGTGTTGCTTGAATATTTTGTTGTTGATAACTGAAACAAGACAACGATTGTGAGCCTAGCACAGTATACACTGAAATGTGCAAGAAGTAGTTACTTGTGATTTAATTTTGGCTTATAACCGTATAACACAGTGTAAAGCTGAACTGGACTGATCAAAGATTCCAAGTTCAGTACGATGTCAAGAAACAACAATTTGCTAGTCTTGTTCATGTTTATGATTCACTCATGTGAAACTAATACTGAAGTGCATAGTTTGGGAAAATAGTATTACTTACATCTGTTCGGAAATAAGTGACGTGGTCTAGTTCAAATTTGAACTAAAACTACGTCACTTATTTCTGAAGGGAGGGAGTATGTAACTTGGGGTGTAAGGAACATTGTAGCATCATAAATAATTGTAAAAGTATGAATGGTACATACTGGATTGAGAGCTCAGTAGCACAGTCTTCTACTTTGGTCCTCTTTAAGCAAGCTTGAACTGCGAGTGATGCTCTCTCCATGCAAAAATTATCCCCACAAGAGCATTTGCTCAGATACAGAATTATTTTTTGGTCATTTTCATTTCGAGAGCTAGCTCTTGTGAGTAGTACTTCCTGCAGATGCAACAACCACAAGTCAAAACATATGAACTGAAGTCTTAGATGGAACTGGTCAAATGAGCCTCTCACCTTCATTGAGTCCCATGAGGCCATGTTGTTCTGATTTGGGTCTAACACTGCCTTGTATGCAGCATTTGTAACCGCAGTGGCTGCCAAGATACCAACAGGATCTCCTGGTGTCACAGAACTGGATGAATCTGTCGAGTCAAACTTAATAACTGAATTTCCGCACAAGTTTCTTATGGTTCCATCATAGCATGCTACAACATCCCGGAGCATTGCCATCATGTTCTTGAATAGAACGCCCGGCTCCACAAGTCCTTTAGATGCGCGTATGGTCTTCTCCCTTGCAGATATTGAATGAAGTAGGTCCTCATATGGGTTCAGTCCATTGCAAAATGAGTTCCTGACAAAACCATGTGCCTCCAAAGGATGGCAACCATTGGTGCCGCTGCCACACTTGCTCAGCGACTTGGATAGGCAATCCTCTACCAAGCTGCCAGAATATAATCTTCCGTTGCGCTGCAGCTGATGTCCCAAGAAACCAATCTGCTCCACTACTTTGGTCATGGCTGAATCTCTCTTTTGGTCAACCAAGAAGCGAATGTCAGAAGAAGTAATGAAGTCCACAATTGGTTCCCGTAACTTGTCAAGATCAAGTGTCTGATTCTGAATTGTCTGTGGTATTGGATTCTGGACATTGAAGTCTCTCAGGCTTATGCTGAAACCATCAGTAAATAATGATTCCATTAGTAGGGGCTGCAGAAGATTCAGAAATTCTATGGCCTCCCTTGGATTCTTCGTGGACAGAGCTGATGAGATGGTAATAGTGCCAGCAACCAAGTCTCTGATTAATATTTTGTTTTCCTGTGGTAGTACCGTCTCTAGAATCTGAGCGAAACTCCACTCTGGTCCACCTGATAGTCGCTTCTTGGGAATCAACCCTGCCGTGAACATTGCATTTATAAGTTCATTGGCCTCCATTCTGGAATACTTTCTAGCAGACATTTTCTTTAAAGCTAGTAAGCAATCATTCTTGAGCTGAAAATTCAGCTTTGCATTGTGAGAGCTGACCAGCTGCTTCTCCACCGTGAAGAGCTCTACAGCTTCAGCCCTTGCTGACACTGACCTTGGGAAGAAAATGTGGACGCAGTCGCCATCGAAATCTGCCCCAAGTGGTCCACATATGAGTGGGTTGATCTTGATGGTGTGATCAGTATGTACACGGACATACATTGCTTGGACCGAGTGCTTGTCGGTGCTTGGTGGCCTGTTGACAAATACCGCATCTCCATCCAGAATTCTCTGGTTGACCGTTTCACCAACCTTCAGTATGGTCCGTTTCTTATTTGCTTTCCCCACATCCAAGGAGTGCGTGATGGAATTAGCATCTTCATGTGTCAGGCAAAGACCCCTGTCCATCATGCCTTGCAGCCGAGCAATGTTGTAGTCTGTCACATGCTCTTGTACTGACATTCGTCTTGCTACTTCATCAGGAACTCCTACCACATTCATAGGAATGTATGGGTCACCAGTGATCACACCACGGCATGAGAAGCTTGAGCTCTTGCTGATGCAGAGTGACTTCATCTTTTGCTGCCATTGTTTTGTTGCAGGCAGACTTTTAAAGGTGATATCTTGAGGACCCTATGAAAGATACATGACACCAGATATGAACACACAGTTTTGATCAAGTAGATAGGATGCACTTCATTTACATATTATCTACATACCCTTGCTGTTCCTGCATGCTTGATGTAGTCAGCAATGGCAAGCTGAAGACCATCTGCTTCCACCTCATGTTCTTGGAAGGTTGGGGGGCCAACCCTTGAGTTGTTGATTCCATGTACGTTGAGTACGATTTTCCTCAGCAGGTTTGTGGAGGCATCCTAAAGAAGGGAGAAAAAAGTCAGGAGTGAGGGTGAAACGAAGGGAATTCTGATGCAACCAAAAGTACATGAGTGATGAGTCTCAAAAGGTACTTACCGGAGAGCACATGATTGTTTCATCTAAAACATTGTAAGCGCGGAGGCAGTTTGGTGGAACAGGGAGATTGCTTATCACAAATCCATCCTGAAGAATATATCCCTTAGCAGCAATCTGCCTTCTTGTTTTCTCAGAGATCTTCTCCATTATTTTCTGAACCTAAGAAACAGAAGAACAATATGTGAGTATCTCTAGCACCTATTAATTCTGAAGTACTTATTCACTGATTTGTCTTGTCATAACCATTTCTAATGCAAAGCAGAGCAACTAAGTTCTGAGACTTTTGTTCTACATCCTCCTCCCTTGCAGGGTGGCTTTTGCCATGAGAGCAACAACTATCTGTCTAGTACAAGTACCTCTTCTGCGAATAAACGACGGCAGTGAGAGCTGCCCTTCGAGTGAAAGCCAAATCGATCGAGGAAGCTCCAAAATCCCTCTTCCAGTTCTTTCCTGGATGGCACTCTCAGCTCCAAGGTAAGGGCTCCATTCGATTTCTTGACTTTTGCAACATGTATTGGTGGGAGATCCTGGAAGAAGATGAATGCAGAATTTGACAAAGGCAATAATAGTGGCTGGTTAGTTAGAGGGATTAAGGGAAAAATTCTCCAATTAAAAAAACTGAACCATGGCAAAACATAATTAATTGGTGCTTGTACTGTACGCATGGCATGCTCCTCAGAAACCTACAACTAGAAGCTAACACCAGCCACTAATAACTTAACTAATAGTCTTAATTTAAACTTGAAATCTGAGTGGAGATTTGTACTGTTTGAGGATTTGGGTAATGTGGTGGAATTTAGCCATAACAAATGTCTAGGCTACTGAACAATGTGTGTTAAATAAAGCATGGCATCTGCTTCCTTTGGAGATAATTGATACTGTAGTTGCTGCATGCATTTTAATCTCTGCACCTGTTGCTTTTGAATTAAATCATACATCTTTCTGGGAAGATCCAGGTTATGCTAGTCCACTTGTTTTGTACTGTATTTAACTGCTTAATGCTATCTCTGCAGCAGCAATTTTTTGGATTTTTTTTTCATCATCAACGATTCAGTTACGATCTATCTAGCAATCGATTCGGCTACCTTAAGATTTTCTCGGAGAATTAGGGTGAGCTACATATGAATGTGTGTATTATGCAGACCAACCTGACCCTACTAATGCAACTTAAAGGAGACCTGAACAGTTTGATCTCCATCAGTTATCACTTAATTACCTGACAATACGAACATGAGGTGAAGTTGCTCTCCTTTTCCACATTTTTCTGTTTCTGTTGCAAATTACAGAACTTCCATGTTAATTCTAGCCACTAAATCACTCATCGAAGTATGCCTGGGGAGGATTTAATTTCTGCATGTACCTTGGAGTTCTTGAACTGGAGGCAGCTGAAGCAGATCATGTTGAGTATCTTCGTCAGCTCGGAGATATGGCTCGGGTGGTAGACGGATACGGGCAGTTTGATGAACCCGAAATGACCTTGAGCCAGCCATGAGAAGATGAGTTTGTCAGAATTTTATTTGAAGATGCAGTATGTATACATATGGGCACACTGTCTCTGATTCAGTATCTTAGGTAAAAAATTGCAGAAGTTAACATGGACATGTAAATTTCCATATATATCTTTGTAATATGGGGACAGAGTAGCTGTCACGTTACAGCGAACTCTTTCAGTATCTATGAAAGATCAGAAACACAATATATATCTCAGTAGAGAAAAATGCTGCGACATTGTTTTTGACCAACAATGTCTCTGACAGTGTACAACACTATACTGAGCAGCCAGCTGAGCCAGGTGTGACCATTACCATATGAAACAATTTATGTTCCTAGAAAGTGATCTAACCGAGGTAACTACTTAGTTTATGTTCCAGTAAACTGACTTAGATGAATATTTTCCAGGTGGAAAGAGAAGCTGTGACCATGGCCAAGTTTTTGACTATTTCTGAAAGCCTAGGAGAACACAGAGATGTCTCTCAGTTGATTGAGGTAAATGCTGCAGAATTGATTTTACCAAGAATTCTCTGACGACGTATAACACTCAAGTGGGTAGTTGGTTCAGCTGTGACTTGAATAATCCCTGTGACCACATTGTATCCAACTATCTGTGTTCCAACAAAGTGATCTTGCCTAGGTAACTACTTGTGCTCCAGTAAACTGAACTTTAGTTGAATATCATTCAGTTTGGTTTTATCTAGAGTAGTTTCAGGAACCTGAAAAATTATCTCAAATTCGGTTCTGAACTTATCACAGACTGAACTGTTTTTGCGGGGGTAATGCACACTGAACTAGCTAGCTCACCAAAAAGTGAACTGTTGTTGAATGTCGTTCAGTTTGGTTCTATCTAGTTTCAGGAACCTGAAAAATTTGTCTCAAGTTCGGTTCTGAACTTGTCACGCGCTGAACTGTTTATGCAGGATTATCACACACTGAAGTAGCTGACCAGAAAAATTCGTAGACGTGAAGTGGCACTATCCATGCTAAATTAAAGAGAGAGACACAATTAACCTTGTTTATTGAAAAAGGTCAGATGAGTCTCATGGCACAGCTTTTGGTTCATAGAAACCAAAAGAAGAAATTTCATGCATTTCACCTAGAAAGTCTAAATTCATGCATTTCATAGAAACAGGTGCAGCTTTTGCCCTACCTATCACACCCAGCTTTTAATTACCTAAATGCCCCCAGTAAACAGCTTAGTTTGCTTTTATGTAGGTTCAGGCTCTGTTCGGGAATCCTCCGCTCCTTCGCCAGGGGGCCGCTCGCCAAAATTGAACTGTACGCCGCTCCGCTCCGCGGCGGAGTTACAGAGTGGAGTGATTCCGAACGGCCTCTCAGTTTGGGCTCTAACTTTGGTGCACTGTCAGAGAATTTAGACGCTTGTTTGCAGACGTTGAGTGACACTTCCATTCTTTATCTCTTTGCGTAGATTAATTGATGGGCTAACCAAGCAAACTAGTACTAGGGAGTGGAGTTAGTAGCAGGTGTAAACAGAGAGCAATCAAGCAGTGAGTCACCTTCGCATTTGGCGAGGTCGGTGGCGCCGCAGGAGTCGCAGTGGCCGAGCTGCAGCGGCAGACCCAGCGCCGGGTTGCCGGCCAGCTGGGTCGGGTGCGTCACCGGGAACTCCTCCTTCATCGGCTGCGCCTTCACCTGCAATGCCAGTATGAAGAGGCCATGGTTGGTTGGAACGGAGGAGAAGAAATATAAGTGGATGGAGAAGAAAGGCTTGGCAATTACGTACGATCTCCTGGTTGGAGGCGACGGCGAGCCTGATGCAGGTGACGGTGCCCTCCGCCACGAACGCAGGGTCGTCGCCGGCCTCCATCGCCGTCTCTGTCTCCATCATCTCCGGCGCCGAGACGGATGGATGGATGTGAAGAAAGTTGAGTGAGAGTGAGAGTGAGAGCGAGGGAGCTGCGCTGAGCTAGGTAACTAGCGTTAGCGTGCGTGTTTCACTCACTGAACCAGCACCCAACCACAGTAGCACATATACGTGACCCGCGCGTACTACAGCAGCACGCTACTCCCTCCTTTCCGGTTTATAGGGCTTATCTCAAAATTTTAGTTTTTTCATTTTACAAGGCTCAATTTGGTTGTTCCCCATCACATGTTCAAATTCCAAGATGCATTAAATCATTGCATGCAAGTATTAAGAGAAAATTGACCAATGCATGTACTTTATGCATTCCAATTAATGCATTGATAAACGTAATTTTTTGAGAAAAACAAGAGCATTAATTAGGTGCTTTTGCAAACGAGTACAAAAAATATTTTACCACTCACCATCTACCGAGATTTTTAAATTAAGCCCTATAAACCGGAAAGGAGAGAGTAATTAAAAAAAAGGGCCAAAAAGTGTTGTTCCAGTTTCTTCCGTCTTGTCCTCCTGGAAGCCATGTCCTATATTAACTAACTAGAATCTTTCCCAAACCATGACTTGGATTAACTCAATCAAATCAAATTAATTATATTTTTTTACAAAAAAGACTGTATGGGAGGTCCCTATAGAGTATAATTGGTACTCCCTCCGTTTTTTATTACTTTGCGCCTAAGTTTTTTGCGGTTTTTTCCCAAATGCCCTGCGCGCTAGCCATTTCTCTCGTTTCCTTCCAATTCTGCCTCTGATTCTCAGCTTCCCACGTAACTAATGCATTAACTGCTAGCCAATCCGTTGCATGCAGCAGCAGCGAGTAGCCAATCCGTTCCATGTGTGGAGCCATCCCAAGAAATTAGTGCCGCCGTTAGCATGTAGAGCTGGCGAGCGGAACTAGCCAATACTCCCTCCGTTCGTGAATAAATATACATCTAGTTTTTGTCTTAAGTCAAAGTTTTACAACTTTGATCAACTTTATAGGAAAAAGTAAAAGCATTTATGGCACCAAATTAGTATCACTAGGTTCGTCTTGAAATGTACTTTGATAATATATCAATTTGATGTCGTATATGTTACTATTATTTTTATAAAATTGGTCAAAATTCTAAAATTTTGACTTAGAACAAAAGCTAGATATACACTTATTCACGGACGGAGGGAGTATGTTGCATGCGCTTATTTATAGCGCGTCAGTTCCCAATACGGACAATTAACAACAAAGCAGGGGCAAACCAGTCCAAAAAAATTCTCACTAGAGCCCTCCTTGGTATCCGGGATTGCGCTTAGGCGCAGACAAAATAAAAACGGGGGGAGTATAACAAATCTTATGGCAACTTCAACTAAATGAAAACTTCCCTTGCCTTCCCCTACCCATACCCAAATCAGATCAATATCTTACCAAAAGCTCAATTAAACCAAAACATTCCTTCCCTTTCCTACTCATACTCAAATCAAATCTTATCAAAATCTAGAATATGGTGGATGTAAGTTAATGTCAGGCATGATTGGTGTCGAACCACATGTATGTCGCCATTGCGACACACACGTAAAATTAGCTAGTTTGTAGAACGTGCACGCAAATATCACACAGGATTTGTATTCAGCCAACCATGCGAGGAACTTGGCACACGATGCATTTGTTCTCTGTATATTCTCGAATGTATGTGACGGTTCCTATCACCGCACGCAATTCGTTCATTTCAACCGCGTGCCGTGTAACACACACAATTCACATGGAACAAACCTGTGTGTTGACATGTGTTATCGCAGACGGGTTGGACGACTGAAATGTGTGCCTAATATTGCACACGAGTCTCTTCCGAATTCTAGCCCAATGGAGTTGCCATCGCACACATTTCTCTTTCAGGCACATGGTTCGATTTTTGTAATGTGTGTGATGCATTCGTCGCACACAGTTTGATGCTATCATGTGCGATAGGTGGCTTAATAGTGCCATTCTGCACTAGTGACAACTCGTTACGCTTGACAGTAGGAGACAAGAAAATGTATATTGTACCATTCTGAGTTATTTACCCAAAACCATCACACTTGGGGCTAGGTTAACAACTTGGTATCATATTTTAGCCAGGGCACAAAAAGCCACCGACATTGTGCCTAATTCGTAACTGAGAGCACTGATTGTCTGATTTGCTCACGAAAACTGCGAAACTGACAGGTTGGGCCCACCTGTCGGGCTGACGTGGCGAAGACCAAAATTTGACCAACTGATGTGGCAAGTGAGACTTGGTCCCCACCTGTCAATGACCATATGGTCTTCTTTTTCATATCACTATTTCTGTGGGGCATTCCGTCGAGCGCCTTCTGGGCGCCTGGAGAGCGGCGACCAGAGAGCAGCGGCGTGCCTCCCGTGCCCCTAGCCCTCATTTTCTCGCCGTAGACATCGCCATGGGTGCTCTGGATGGACGAAGCTCGTCGCCGGCCCCTGATACGTCCATTCTGCATCATGCTTTTATATCAATATTTATTGCATTATGGGCTGTTACTACACATTATGTCACAATACTTATGTCTTTTCTCTCTTATTTTATAAGGGTTACATGAAGAGGGAGAATGCCGGCAGCCGGAATTCTGGGCTGTAAAAGAAGCAAATATTAGAGACCTATTCTGCACAACTCCAAAATTCCTGAAACTCCATGAAAGTCAGTTTTGGAATATATTAGAAATAATGGGCGAAGAAAGCACCAGAGGGGGGCCACCCACCATCCACGAGGGTGGAGGGCGCGCCTACCCCCTGGGTGCGCCCCCTGCCTCGTGGGCCACCTGGTAGGCCCCCGATGCCCATCTTCTGCTATATGATATCTTTTGCCCTAGAAAAAAATCATAAGGAGGCTTTCGGGCCGAAGCGCCGTCGTCTTGAGGCGGAACCTTGGCGGAACCTTGGCGGAACCAATCTAGGGCTCCGACGGAGCTGTTCTACCGGGAAAACTTTCCTCCGGGAGGGGAAAATCGTCACCATCATCGTCACCATCAATCATCTCATCAAGAGGGGGTCAATCTCCATCTATATCTTCACCAACACCATCTCCTCTCAAACCCTAGTTCATCTTTTATATCCGATCTTTGTCTCAAAACCTCAGATTGGTACCTGTGGGTTGCTAGTAGTGCTGATTACTCCTTGTGATCGATGCTAGTTGGTTTATTCGGTGGAAGATCATATGTTCATATCCTTTATGCATATTAATACCCCTCTGATTATGAACATGAATATGATTTGTGAGTAGTTATGTTTGTTCCTGAGGACATGGGAGAAGTCTTATTATAAGTAGTCATGTAAATTTGGTATTCGTTCGAAATTTTTGATGAGATGTATGTTGTCTCTCCTCTAATGGTGTTATGTGAAGGTCGGCTACATGGCACTTCATCATTGTTTGGGTCTAGGGGAAGGCATTGGGGAGTAATAAGTAGATGATGGGCTGCTAGAGTGACAGAAGCTTAAACCCTAGTTTATGCGTTGCTTCGTAAGGGGCTGATTTGGATCCATATGTTTGATGCTATGGTTAGGTTTACCTTAATTCTTCTTTCGTAGTTGCGGATGTTTGCGAGGGGGGTTAATCATAAGTGAGATGCTTTTCCAAGGAAGGGCAGTACCCAAACTCCGGTCCACCCACATATCAAATTATCAAAGTAACGAACGCGAATCATATGAGCATGATGAAAATTAGCTTGACAGAAATTCCCATGTGTCCTCGGGAGCGCTATGCTTTATATAAGAGTTTGTCCAGGATTGTTCTTTGCTATAAAAAGGATTGGGCCACCTTGCTGCACCTTGTTTACACTTGTTACTTGTTACCCGTTACAAATTATCTTATCACAAAACTATCTATTACCGATAATTTCAGTGCTCCTCGTTGGGTTCGACACTCTTACTTATCGAAAGGACTACGATAGATCCCCTATACTTGTGGGTCATCATCCCCCGAGTGCTCTGCATCTAGATGAAATCCAACGACACCATGGCAAATGTCCGTCGCGAGTGCGCCCAGAGAGCCGGAGCACGAGCAGCACGGCGAGGCCCTTGCTGAGCTGCGCATCGGAATTGGCCTGTCTCCACATTCGGCGAGGCGTGGACCGGGAGCTGGGCGGCGTGGGCTAGGAGCTGCACGGCATGGCTCCACCTCCGATGCGGCGTGGACCAGGAGCTGGGTGGTGTGGCTCCACCTCTGGTGCCGCATGGACTAGGAGTGGAGCTGCGTAGCGGCGGACGCCATGGACGGCGGTGAGGCAGAAGTCTGGGCGAGTAGGAACGGTGTAACACCCATGATGCGGCTATATCTCCCACGTGTCGAAGCACGACTTAGAGGCATAACCGCATGGTGGTTTTGTCGCAAGAAGGGTCATCTTCACACAATCCCATGTAATGAACAAGAATGAGATAAAGAGTTGGCTTACAATCGCCACTTCACACAATGAACATATAATTCATACATCATTCAAAGTACACACTTAGTCCGACTACGGAGAAGCCAAAAGAAGATAACCCAATTGCTAGATCCCCGATTGTCCCAACTGGGCTCCACTACTGATCAACATGAAACGAAACATAGCAACGACCAAGATCTTCGTTGAGCTCCCATCTGAGCTCGGTTGCATCACCTGCACTGGTATCATCGGCACCTGCAACTGTTGTGATAGTATCTGGTGAGTCACGAGGACTCAGCAATCTCAAAACCCGCGAGATCAAGACTATTTAAGCTTATGGGTAGGAAGTGGTAATGAGGTGGAGTTGCAGCAAGCACTAAGCAAATATGGTGGCTAACATACGCAAATAAGAGCGAGAAGAGAAGCAACGAAACGGTCGAGAAGCTAGAAGTGATCAAGAAGTGATCCTGAAACTACTTACGCACAATCATACAACACACATGGCAAACGAGGAACGTGCAAAGACCTCTCTCGGACACGGTGCAAACACGAGCATCTCATACAACACACATGCATTCGTACGCGGGCGTCGTCTCGGGTTTATACCTTTGAAGCGTGCATTTCGGAGCGGGTCGAGTTCGACGAAGGAAGTAGTGGTACACGGGCCATAGTGGAAGTAGTCATTCTCGCGACGGTACTGGAAGTAGTTGTACACGTTTGTTTCGGAGAGGTACTTGACGAATCCAATGTCTTCGGGACGACGGTAGTGGTACATGTTATCTTGTGGAACTTCACGGTTCGTTGTGTAGTCGGTCCTTGCCGAAGATGGTCGCACACGCACGTAGATGAACCATTCATCGACCTCCTGGTACATGGCAAAAATCTCGAAGATGGCCTTGGCGTTCCTGGTTCGGTGGTTGTGGAGGCAGTGCGGAGCCCCGGGGGAGGCGGAGCAGTGGCGCGAAGGGGCTAGTGGCCGCCAAGGCGCTGGCAGTGGCGTCCGCGAGCAGATGCGGGTGGCGGAGGCCATGGAAGGCGCTCGAGCGCGAGGAACGCAGGGGCCGCGGGCGAGCTCGCTTGGGGAGCTCCTCGGGCGCATCTGGTCGGAGTCGAAGCCGACGAGGCGAGGGCGACACGGAGCATGGCGGCACGGCGGATGGACTTGGCGCAGGGGGAAAGGATGGCGCGGAGCAGGGTCGCGGGAAACCGAGGCGAGGCAGGTCGGCGATGCAGCAGGAGAGGCGAAGGCGAGCTTGCTGCCGAGGCGGCCATGGCATCAGCAGGGGCCGACGGGAGGCAGGGGGCGCCGGAGATGCTGATGGGGAGGCGTGAAGGAGGCAGGGCGCTGGCGATGGAGGGTTGCAGCGGAGGCATGGTTGTGGGCGCCATGGGAGGTGAGGCGCGGGGCGTGTGTGAGCGGCGCAGGAGGATGGCGGAGGGGAGAAGGCGCGAGCGGACGAGCTCGCCGGAGGGTGCAGGGACGAGCGGGATCGGGCGAAATTTTTTTAGTGAAAGAAAAGAAGTGATCGAGCAGGCAGTTTTTTTTTTTGAGCAAGCGACGCAGCTAGCGAGCGAGCGGCAGTACGATCGAGCGACGGCAGCGAGCCAGCGGGCGATCAGTAGCAGCCAACGAGCGAGCAGCGGCAGCCAGCGAGCGTTGCTGGACCCATAAATTCTTTGGTTAGGCGAGCGTTGCTGGGCGAGGCAGCGGTCTGGGCGACGGGGTGGATGGGCGCGCGGTGAGGCCGCTGCCGGCAGCCCTTCCCGCACCTCCTCCCTTTCCTCCTGAAGGCCATCTCCGGTCAACACGCCCGTGTGCTTGCCTTCGCTCCGGCCTAGTGGCCTCAGGGAGAATACGAGTAAGAAGAAGATAAAAGGCGAAAGACAATGATTGACTGACTGGTGGGTCCCCCCCCCCACCTCAGCTAGTCAAATATTGACTTGGATTAGTCTTCTCCATGTCAGCCCGACAGGTGGGCCCAGCCTGTCAGTTTTGCTGTTTTCGTGAGCAAATTAGACAATCAGTGCTCTCCATTACAAATTAGGCACAATTTTAGTGGGTTTTTGTGCCTGGCTAAAATGTGGTACCAAGTTGTTACCCTAGCCTCAAGTGTGGTGGTTTTGGGTAAATAACTCTACCATTCTCAATGATATTGAAAAAATAGTCCCGCAACAACAGAAGTTAAGAAGACTAAAATATCACCGGAAAACATAGTTCTCCCTAAGATGGCTTTAAATTCCTCATGACCAGTATAAAGGTTTCTTTGAAACATATTAAGCTGGTACAACAAGATATTCATGTTTATCGAAATTCAAAATTTTATTCCTAGTTGCTAAATTGGAGCGTTACACGTGTATACTTAAGTTTCCCCAAGTAGTAGTGGCATGTCAAAAATAGCATCCACGTTCACCTCATCAACAACTTCACCTGACACTTTATTGAACATGTCCGACGTTATCTCCTCAGGTGTAACTCCATCAATTACTTTGGCGCTCCGTACGACAAACTCACCCAGGTGTTGCATGTCCTTCGGTGGATTACTTTGTGATTGTAATGTTATCACAATGGCACAACTAGATAGTGGTAGCACAATTCCTTTGTTCGGTTGTATGGAGTATGGCATCGGGCTCACTGATTGTATAGCGAAGGCAATGGTAGTAGTGGTACCGTTGGCTAGATGAAGTAGGCATGATATCTTCTTGTTAAGTTCAAATTGGAAATGTAGCTTAAGCGGCTCAATATCAAGCATATCATCATCCCAACAAGGCCTTACCTACAACAAAAGAGCAATGCATGCATTATTATGAACAAACTCACTAACTTATGATATATCAAATTCTATAAGTTGTATGTTGTCCAAAGAAAAGGTTGGATGTGTATATAAATAATTTAAGATGCTTCTAGAAATCTTACACCCCCACTTAAATAAATATAGTAAGCATAGTTTTGATATTGATGACCAAAGCCACATTGGAAAACCATTCAAGCAACAACACCTAAAGTACTTGTCAAAAACTAATAGGGATCCTGATGACATAGAGGAATGATAGAAGCTTACCTGGCCAACATAAAATTCATCAGCGTTGTTGTTTTGTCCAAAAGTACCTTCATTTCTGTCGATGTCATGTATTACATCTCGTATAAATGGCCGTCTGTATGGGTCACTTTCCTGACAATGTAGGCCTATTCTGATGCATTTAGTTATTTGTAACTTCTGGTAAGACCATGGTGTTTCCTTCAGTGATTTATTCCATCTATGTCTCCATCTTCTCAGTACCTACCATTTCACATAGCTTATTTAGGACAAAGCAAAAAATACAGAATCCAGATGTAAGTATGCACACTCGCTCATTTTTCTTATTACACAAAGAGTCTAAATAGTTGTATCCCTGACCCAAACTTCCTACTCAAACACCTACAAAGGATGACAGGAGGAGGAGGAAATAACAACATTCACATGGGCACCATATCTTGAAGATGTCCCTCCACTGACGATAAATCGACCCTAGCATGCCCAAATTTGTCTGAAAAGATGCTGCTAAGCATGACCTTGGGTATTTGGGTGGCTAGTTCCTAAAGAAACTTGAATAGATGGTGGTGGATATTTGAGTTAGCAAGAGAACAGGGGTGTGACCATGTGGTAATGGGGAACATAACATTAATGGCGTAGACAAAGGCCGGAGGCCAATAATCCCTGAGCGATTGTGAGAGCTCTCTTGTTCTAGGGGCTTTGAGTGCAAAGTATCACCTTGTTTAAATTGTTATTCTGATACAAAAAAAAATGCGATGAAGTAGCCTATTAATACATTATGCCAATTTAGTAGCATTACATGGATAAATACTAACAATATGCATATTACCATGTTTCTAGCCAACTTCAAGAAAGGGACCATCCGATAAGACCATTCTTACATTATTGTTGTCGGGGATATCTTTATATCCTGTCACCAGTTCAATGATTATTACACCCAAGCTATACATGTCTGATTTGACTGACATCTTACCACCGAGTAGGTATTCCGGAGAGCAATTATCCTCTGCACAAAAATACGGTAATTTTAATACATGATCCTATAAGGAGAATGCAAGAGAGTAAATGCCCCAAAAACAATTGGTTCTTTTAATGCACAACTTACAATGTTACGCAACGTTTTGCATCCATTGTTTGTGATTTTTCATCCAATCTTGATAATCCAAAGTCTGAGATTTTTGCCACCATGTCGTTATCTAGAAGTATATTGTCAGGTTTCAAATCCATGTGAAGAATATGCTTTTCCTTGTGTAGGTAATGCAAACCATGACAAATTTGTTTTATTATGTGATAGCGTGTATTCCATTCAAGTCCCCTTAACTCGTCTGCAACGAGAGAAAAACAATATCAGGGAAGCATGGTGTGTTCCGGCATTTCATTTGTGCATGAAGAATTACAAACTGATGTATACAATATTATTATTTTCTACTCAATCACTTTAATTTTTGACTGTGACATCTAAGTAGAAGCAAAAGCGATTGTAGATGAAAATGTTAATTAAGGAAATGAACTACATGCAATATTATCTTACCAGTAATATATTCACGAAGGCTTCCGTTGCCAATATACTCAAAACAGAGCAATCTTTCTCTTATCTCGGCGTAAATATATTCTCTTACTCCTTCAATTCTCATTGCCTTTTCCTCAGTACAAGCACAGTACCCAAGAAACCGGACTACATTTTCATGGTTAACATTCAATAGACTGTTAACTTCACGATAAAATAACCTTTCGTTGATTGTGTGGTGGCTGAAAATCCTCTTCACAGCAACAACCCCATTTCTGAGTACACCCTGCTGACATCTCTTATCAGTATAAGGAGAATGATCATCTCAGTTGTGAATTTTTTATCCCTTTCTTTATTTATTTTTCCAAAATAGTGGTCCCCAAAGAACTCGATATTGGTAATACACCCACCACCAAACAATCCGGCCTAACAACATGCCACATAATTAAGTTTGCCGTTATCTTGTTGAAGTCAAACTTTGCAGGTGCTATATATATATCATATATGTACGTAATATTCTGCACAAAGTCAGTGTTACCTTGTAAACCATTCCGAATCCACCATGACCGATTTCTCCCTCTTCGGAGAAATTTCTGGTGATGTTCTTCAGAAGCTCGAACGGTAGATTCGTCGGCTCCTCTGTGCCATCAAGTATATGCTCCAGCACATCATGTCCCGTGGACCTGTCACCCAACAAATTCTTACGAATGGTCGGGTTCCAGTAGAAATTCCCACGACAGTGAGATGAGATAAATCCTCGTAGAGTGATCAAACCTGGAGTCCGAAGCCTTGGAGATGTTGTCATCAACTTCATACCTTGCACGTCGCTGCTGCAACTCGATGACTAATAAGGCTTCTAGATTATTGAGTTTAAGTGTTCCACGGTGAGTGTTGATATACCGCAGCGGTCCGCGGCATCGGCGGGGGGGATAAGGATGTGGATTGATGTAGAGGATCGGACCTGCAAAGCAAAAGCAACTACATGCTTCCATTGTTAGGAACAGCCTCAGCGCGGAGACGACCAGCTGCGTGACCACCAGGAGTTGGACAGCTCCGGCCAGGGACGCCATTGTTTCTTTGGGTGTAGCTCGAGAGGCTTTGAGTTTGAGCTTTGTGTTGTATATCACCTTGGGCGCTTGGCTGCTAGTTTTCCTCGGGCATTTTTGAGCTCGAGAGACGAAGCTACTTTTAGTTTGCTGTATTTTGCGGCTGAAGGTGTAGGGATAATCATCACACTCTTTTGGTTGGTGGGCACAAAGTACGCGTGCAGACTGAGACGGGATTGCTCAGATTTCTCTGGTTAGTCAAGGCTAGTGCCAAGTGGTCGATTAGAATGGTGACACACTGGCCACAAAACGATGACACAAGTCGGGTGTCGTCTCAACATCAAGGAAAATTAGGACGATGACTGTACGTGCACACTGGCCAACGACGACCGACTCTGGGTCGTCTTAAACGCCAAGGGAAATTAATGAATAAAATGCACTTATGCCTTTAATTTTGAGACCTTTTACGGTACATCAAAATAATATGAGCCGTCCATTTCAAGTCATTCAATGGACTAGATCCACTAATACTACTAGGAAAAATCAGTAGTATATTTTGTTTAAGGGGTAAAATTGGAAGACTTACAAAGTAAATACCAAAACACTACACGCATTGAGAAATCCGTGTGTTTTCTTCTCGGGTTATCCTGCTCACACGGGACTGCAGGGACCGGTTCGCCCCAATACTTTCCGGCGGATCCTTGCCGAATGGTATTTTGTCAAGGAAATCACCATGCACAAAAGTTGATTGATCAGTGTCATGAGGCACCAGTACGTCGATGATTAGCTGATTGTTTTCCGGCGATCTAGCGGCGGTTGCGGCCGCTGCACGCGAAGCAGGCACTAGTACGTCGATGATTAGCTGAGTGTTTTTCCGGCGATCAAGCGGCGGCTGCGGCCGCTGCACGCAAGCGAAGCAGGAACAAGCAGCGGAGGCACCTCGTAGAGACCTGGTTGATTCGATGCCCGGCCGGCGACCCGGATCTCCCACTTAATGACACGGAGGCTAGCTCCTCTGATCGATTGTTGGACATGCGCGTTGATGACCAGCGATGGCAACGACTAGGCCTCAGGAGGATGGTCACCGACACTGCATGGGATTTTATACTAATTAAGAAAAAAAAAGAGGACAAAATTACCCAGCTAATCAACGGCTGAGATGATTCAATACTACCCGGTTCCATAGGTAGTATGATGCACCGTAAAAAATCTCTTAAATATACGCCATCTCTTCTATGGTCGTGGCCTAGTGGCAAAGCAAATTCGAGTCTGGGCTCACGCTTTTTTATTTCTGTTTGGGGATATAAAAGTTAGAAAAACCGCTGTCAGGGCATCTTCAAAAGCGGATTGTCAAATCTTCACTATATGTTCAGACCACAAGGTCCGGACCACTTTTATCATCCAATGAGAACCAGTATATGTCTACTTAGCAGTTTAGACGTATGATTCCTGTATCCTAGAGACAAACATGAGGCTTTTGCCCAAGTCCGGACATGCACTTGATCAATACAAAGCCTCCGCATGGTCCTCCATTCTTTTCTCTCTCTTCACATGCATACTCCCCCTCTCCTCTTTCTCCTCGCAACCGGGCACCACAGCACAATATTTCACCACATGTACGGTCCCCACCTACATTCTCTCCTCCCAACCGGTTTGCTTTGTGAATAGCATTGGATGGCTCCCTCCCACATCATGTCCGTGGACCACGTCCGGACATAAAAACGGACATATATCGAATACATTTGCGGGTTAGCTTTGGAGATGCCCTCAAATTATGGGAGTGACAAGGGGTCGAACTCGCATCGTATGAGCAAGTGGCAGCTGCGGTTGAACAGTCGATACGGCAGGGCAAGGTTCGTGATATTTAGGAGGTAAATACTTATCTATATTGACTTCAAAAAAAAATTGAATTCAAAATTTCATTGTAAATTTCGACCGGATCTTTTTCGGTATTTCGTGGTTACCGTGGTAACCGTGAATTTTGGTACCCCTCGAGAAAAAAAAAGGTCCACTTAGGATCCAAAACCTTGATCGACACCACTCTGATAAATGACAACGATGATTTGGAACGAAAGGAATGAGTGGGTTTTCCGCAACAAGGCCCCCCTGCCCACTCGGGTGGCGGCGACAATCATGGAAGAGGCGAAGACTTGGGCAATTGCTGGGGCTAGATTTTGGGGGAATATTTTACTTGGAGAGTGATCCCTTTTAGTCGGGCCTGCATGGCCCTGTAACACTTAAAATAATGTTCTCCTTATTTAATGAGATGATGTAAAACTTTTGCCTTTGTTTTAAAAATTAAGAGATTTTTTACGGTGCATCATACTACCTATGCTGTGAGCATTCAAATTCAAAATTTTCAAAATATTTGAATTTTTTTCTAGGTATGAGTGCCTTTTGAGAGGGGGGGGGGGTCGTAAACGCAGTAACCGCACGGAATCTCAAAATTTTGTTCGGTAACCAAAACACTGGCGTTGACGAGTCAGAGCATGATGTCATTCGTCGGACATTCCGTGATTAGCATCGGTTCACCACTGCTGCGGCATGTGGAAGCTCCACATAAGACATTTCCATGTGTTTTTGTTCTCCACTTTCATCTCCGTCTATGAAGCTTAGCCAGTTACAGCTCCGTCGGACAACTTTGTGAGGTTTGTGCCACCCACTCCTCTGTCTAGTCACGGTTTGGATTGTCTTCAGGACATCTGGGACGACAATATATCCAGTTTGTGGTCACCGGCGCAGGTGAAGCTTCCTGGTGGAGGCGAAGCCCGGCCATGCCGTGCCATTGGCGGCGTGCCAGATCGAGGAGGTGACGCGCGGGCGATGCATCCGATCCCACAAGCTATCGGCTTTGGGCTGCACTGCTAGGGCATCATCTGAGGGTCAGTTTGCGCTAGTGTGGAGTGATAGGGGCAGATTGCTCACCCTTGCTTCAGCTTATTATAGTTAGAACAGTAATTTTTGAGAGGCTTGACACAATAATTTTAATTATTTGAACCGAAGCAGTTTCATTGATTACACATTGTAACATAGCGCACGACCCATATACTCAGCTTTTATTCCGCATCAGGTAGTGATGGTACCAAGCACACGATGGAGCAGAAGCAGATATTATTACTATCTACTGGTATATATATGGTCCAATTTGATTATACGAATTAGCTCGTTTGAACGCATGCATCAAGGCTGCCCTCCAATCCCTCTGTTGTCCGGGGCAGGGGGAGGTGCACCGCCGCCGCCGGGGCATCTGAAAAACTGGGTGCATGGAATGCTAGGCCGAGGTATGATGCCACGCGGTGGACGCGCAGATATTATTACCCCTTGTGGACCTGAAAAAGGGAACAACAACTTTGTTCATACGTACTACGATGCTTTTGAGGATATATAGGATGGGAAGAATGTACGGTTGGCTAGTTTTGAGGCAGGCACTAACCCCTGATGTCGCGGCCGGCGGCTCCGTGGCCGCCCATGATCACCGCGGAGAAGACGACCAGCAGCGCCACCACCAGGAGACGGGCAGCTCCGGCCAGGGACGCCATTGTCGTATATAGTGTGATCGGTGGTGGCCAGGTACGTAGCTAGTTGAACGAAAGCTTTGAGCTGTGTGTTGCTGCCCGTGTTCATGGATCCCCGTATTTATAGACACCCAGTCGAAGGAATGAGCACCAGGTAACTGCCAAAATGGAGCATTGCATTTTGCAGTTGAAGATAATCGTCACCCCTTTTTGGGTGGTGCACACGCACGTACGTGATTGCTCCAATATATTTCACCGGTTAGTCAAGGCTACTGGGAGAGGTCGAGTGGTGACAGCTTAGCCGTGCACGACCGGCCAGAGACAGAGATTGGATGAAGCCGGTCGACGACTCAGCTCAGCAACGCACGACGACGACCCAAGTCTTGGGTCGTCTCGCCACCAAGGAAAATCAGTGAGCAGAATGCACTTAGGCCACTCGACTTTCCGCCCTTCCTTTCTTTTAGGATGCACCGTGCAGGAAGGTGCAGCTTGTTTCAGATTTTCACTGGGGAAAAAAAAAACTTGTCCCCGGTTATGGCTTTGGTCACTGTATTACAATAGCGATGCAATGTTTTTTCTAATATGGTATAAACGCAGATGCTCGCATACACTCAAAATACTGAGCCGGCACACCATTTTAAGATTGATAAAGTCGTCACAGACGTCTTTGTAGTCGACCGGGATCGCCTCCTCTCACTGCACGCACATCGCCGAATGACGTAAAATAAATCCCTAAAAATGTGACTATCAGTGCCAAATCTAGGACTTCAAGCCTGATGGGTTGGTTCCATCACAAGAAACTTAACCATCTGAGCTTGCTCAGTTCGTGGTAGATGACATTGTTAGCTAGAGGAGCTTCATACTCACTATCTTGCTTAACTTGTGTACCTCCTCTGTCCAGGTTTATAAGGCCTCATACATATTCTGAGTTTTCCTATGATCATGAGCTAGACCGATGATGTATGAGACATATGCCATATTATGTTACAACTTTGACCACCAGTTAGACCTATAATATGTTATATGTATATATCATACAAAACATATTTAGTTCCAACATGGTTCGAGAGGCAACGATAGGACACCACGACCGCTTGCCCCCACATCATCAATGTCGGCGTTAGATGATGTATCTAAAAGGCAAATCCTACATCTTAGTATAAAAAATAATAATAATCAAGTTGACTGCATGTCTGCACCAACCCAACAATCAAGTAAAACAATCATATTTAACACATAAATACATAAGGAATGATGTCAGGATACACAAATCCAAAATCAAATGTTTCATCACCTTCACTAATTAAATGTTGGCCATGTTACATTTTGCCCTCTTTTGGAAATTCGTGAACTTGGTTTATGTTGTATGTATGTGGTTATTTCTGAACTAGTGAACTGCCAGGCAGACACAAAATCACCAAATCCAATATTACGCATGACAAAATCAAATAGAAATTGGTGGTCGATGTTCGCACATGTCATTTGTCTAAGAATATTGGACATCATTGCCCAGTATTTGACTCCGCGTCACATGATGGCAGAGTGTAAGTGTAGTTACTGACGGGTACAAAGACAAAAGTGAAAGATAAACTTGCGGGCACAATAAGCTTCCACTATCCGGTGGATGGTGAAGCATGGGAAATAATCAAGTGTCCTTTGATAGCTAGTAATAGTGGAAGTAAAATAATCAGAACCACTTGTAGTTATGAAGTTGCAACGGTGGCTGGTGATGTTTACATGCTACAACCACTGTCCGGTGATGACTCTGAGTTATTGTATACAAGATTGTTTGGTGGTAAAAGAAAATGCTCATGTGATGAACTAAATGAGTTATCTCAACAAATTGTACAAAAATGCGGTGGTGTACCACTTGCTATCATTACACTGGCTAGTTTGTTGGCAAGTAAACCAATTGAGGATTGGTCTAAAGGTTTGCAACTCTATCGGCTTTGGGAATGGAGTCAATGAACATGTGGAGAACATGAGTAATATATTGTTGTTTAGCTATTATGATCTGCCATGCTATCTGTAGACATGTCTAGTGCATCTAAGCATATATCCTGAGGATTTAACCATTAAAAAAGAAACATTGGCATGGAAGTGGATATGCGAAAGTTTTATTCATGAAGAGGAACAAGAGATGGGGTTATTTGATCTCGGAAGGAGATACTTCAACGAACTTATAAATAGAAGTTCGATCCAGCCGGTAGAGAGCCGCATTGGTATTACATATGCTTGCAGAGTTCATGATATGTTGCTTGATATAATCCGCTCCTTGTCAGAAGAAGAGAACTTTGTTACCATATTAGACAACAATAAGAATCCGAAAGTCCTATTCTACTCCCGAGCGCAAATGAGCTCAATAGTAAATTCAAAAAAATGGGACATGTATTCAAAAACTTCTGAATTTTTTTGTTGGCAAACATCGACAAGTTTTCTTGATGCTTGCAAAATTTCATCATGAAAGAAGACTCGTGAAAGTCGTGGCAAAAATAACAAAATCAGAACTCCAAATGCTTTTGAAAATAGCACTTTTGGAGCATCATTTTTTTTTGCTATGACTTCCATGAATATTATTTCATGATAAAATTTTGCAAGCATCCATAATTTTTTTCACTGTTTGCTATTTTTTCAGAATTTTTGAATTTTTAAAAATTCTTTCATAATTTACTATTTAACCAAGCTCATTTGAGCTTGGGCTGAGAAATATCACGTCCATGAGGATCATACATCTTCACATAGTAACAGCCCTCGTAGGTTAGCCGTCCAGAAGAGTCGTACAGCATCACGACCCTCTGGCTAAACTCTCAAACACCAACAAATGATGACAGGAGCAGGAGGAAATAATAGTGTTCACAGGGGCATTTGATCTTGAAGATGCCTCCATCAACGATAAATCAAACCCTAGAATGGCCAAAGTTGTCGGAAAATATGCCACCACCATCAGCATAGAACACATGACCTTGGATAGTTGGGTGGCTAGTTCCTAAAGGAACTCCACAAAAATGTTGGTGGAGAACAAATATTTGTATATTTGTTTAGTGAGCGAGCCAGGGGTGTTTGAGAGTTATCCTGTTCTAGGGGCTTTGAGTGTATCACCAAGTTTAACTTATTATCCCGATATACAGATAGACATGCCATGAAGTACCATGTTAATATATTATATTATGCAATTCAGTACAGTACATGGATAAATACTAACAATATGCATATTAGCATATTTCTAGCCAGCATCAAGAAAGGGACCACCAGATAGAACATTCTTACATTACTGTTCTCGTGGATATCTTTACATCCTGTCACCAGTTCAATGATTATTACGCCCAAACTATAGATGTCTGATCTGACCGACATCTTACCACCAAGTAGGTATTCAGGACAGCAATATCCTCTGCACAAACATACCACAATTTGACAAATTATCACATCAGGAGAATATAAGAGAGTAAATGCCAAGAAAATCAATTGGTTCTTTAAATGCAGAACTTACAATGTTACACAACGATTTGCATCCATTGTTTGTGATTTTTCATCAAGTCTTGATAATCCAAAATCCGCGATTTTCGCCACCATGTGGTTATCTAGAAGTATATTATCAGGTTTCAAATCCATATGAAAAATATGCTTTTCCTTGTGAAGATAAAGCAAACCATCACAAATTTGCTTTATTATCTGATAACGTCTATTCTAGTCAAGTCCCCTTAATTCGTCTGCCGAAAAGAAGAAACAATATTATTTTCTATTTCATTTGTGTACTAACACATTATTATTTTCTATTCAATCCCTTTAATCATCGATTATGACTTCCAAAGTAGAAGCAAAAGAGGAATGACAATAAAGAGGTCAAGAAAAGAACTGAAATACATGTGACATTAATGTACATGTAATATATTCATGAAGGCTTCCAGTGCCGATATGATCAAAACAGAGCAGTCTTTCTCTTATCTCAGCGTAAATATACTCTCTTGATCCTTCAATCTTCATTGCAGAATGCTCAAGAGAAGCACAGTAGCCAAGAAACCGGACTACATTTTCATGGTTAACATTCAACAGACTGTTAACTTCACGATAAAATATCTTCTCATCGATCGTGTGGTGGCAGAAAATCCTCTTCACAGCAACAATCTCATTTGGGAGTACACCCTGTAAACTTCTCTTATGAGTATAAGGACCATATTCATTTCAGTAGTGAAAAATTTAATGCTGCAGTCTAGTTTTTTTTTTAATATTGGTACCCAAAGTAGTCATTCTGGTAATAAACCCACCACCAAACAATTTGGCTCGACAATATCCACATTGATTTGTTAAGCGTCCCCAATGATATGTTGAGTCATCATCTCCCTCCTCCCAATCAAATATGGGGCACGGACAACCGTCCTTTCCCGGTGGTGGCACCCCCTATGGAACTCCAGCCCTCTCGACCTCATCGACACCCACGAGCTCTGCCATGGCTATCGCAAAAGCTTGGATGCATTCTCCAAGATCCTCAGCAGTCACCTTGGCCCAACCAAAGGCCTTAGAATGGGCAAGTTCCGTTCCAACGGCCAGGACCAAGCCAAGCTTGAGACTGGTTCCGATCCCCCGCCCTAGATCAGCTCGAGGAGCTCACTTTTGATGATAGGCATATGCGGTTGCTGCCAACGTCCGCACCTCGCCTCACGCCCACGCTACGCGTGACAAGTTCAGGAACTGCCATCACCCCCTTAATGACACGCCCGCTCTTATTCTACCACGACTGAAGCACCTCGAGCTCGTCGCCGTCTGCCTCTCAAAAAGTGATATGGAGCGCCTGCTCCGTGGCTGTACTGCACTCAAGTACCTTCATCTTCAGGCGATCAATGGGTTGAGTACCTTCCACATCACCTCCATGACTCTCCGGACTATTTATGTGTGTTGCTGGTGCGGCAGGAAGACATCACAAGATGTGTACCACGGTATGGTCATTGAGGACACACCTGCACTTGAGAGATTACTTGTAGTTATCAAGAAGGTCCAACAAGAATCAATGTCATTTCTGTGCGGAAATTGACAGTGGTGGGCTACTCGTCTCACAAATACTCCGAACTTGTTATTGGATACACACCCGTTCAAGTACAACAGCCGCCTTCTACCTCTCCTTCTATAAATTAACATTATTTCTAATTTTGAAGATGTTTGTTCGTCTGTCATTCAGAAAATGATTCCGACAAGCTTGACCCGAAACTGTGCACAGTGAAGGTCTTGGCACTAGAATCTATCGGCCCCAACCTGGAGCAAGTTGTCTGTTTCCTGAGATGCTTTCTGTGCCTGGAGAAGCTATATATCGAGGTGATGTTCCTTTCCTGTTAAATGTAAACAATAAGGGAGTTTAATTTGTGACACCTTTTTCCAAGTTTACAATGACAATGTACTACGATTTCTGAAGGATTCTTTTGGAGGATTTCAGTACATACATGTTCTCTCTCCCCCCCCCCCATATTGGTTGCTTGATCCATATGGTTACAATCAATAAGCATTTCTCCTTTGGATTCATCTGTACTAGTTTTCTTAGGGAACTTTTCATCCACTCCAACCTCTTGTGAAGAAGGCTACATTTTTCTAGAATGTAATCAAATGCCCATGTTAATCATATCGAAGATGGCATGTTAGTGCATTTACAAATCCTGCAAACCAAATAGGCCTGTAGTAATGTTCAAACTGCACGTAGGCACTAACACGTTTTCTTATTTTGTAGATAATATTAGGCCCAATGGTGGATAATGTGATATAATGTAACAATCACGTCGAATGCCTAGATCTGCATCTCTCATAAATTACTTTGAACTCCTACCGAGGGACCTTACCAGATATTATATTCGCCAGGTTCTTTGTTCTCAGAGAAAGGGTGCTGAAGGAAATGAGGTTTGCCTTACATTTATTTCGCAAAAATGAATGGTTTGTTGATCAGCGCCGGCGCCTACGGCAGAATGGAGTAGGCTCCAAAAATGCTGAATTTTATTTTGGAACTTCAGATGACAGAGTAATCAGAAGTCATCATGTTAACCCCATACATGACTTCTCAGTGGCTGACCCCTTTGCAAAAATTGTGAGGTTTCGAAACCAGACTTAGAAGCGGTGATATTAGTTTGAACCTCTCTGATATCCATGTTCAGCGGATCAGCGCGAGCGTTTGCAGCTGATGAGCTGAATTTCATTTCTAATATCAGTTTGAACCTTGTAATCTTCGAATTTGAGCCATATAACTCTGGAATTGGAACCTCGTAACATTTCGAGCTTTTGTGGTACAATCGTTCAAATGGCATCGTATGAGACTCGTATATTGCTAGCACTATTTTGATCTTAATATGCAATGGTCTTAGATTTTATTAACCATTCTCGAATCTGTTTACCTTGTCGATCTCACAACACACGATCTGTATAGCTAACTCAACTGTGATCTTTGACATTATTGCACACAATTGGTTTCTTCCACCGTGTGCATTGTAGATCGCAGAATTAATTACCGCACTCGAGTGTCCATCATCACCCTTCAGTGTAACTTTGACCTCATCACCCACGGGTAAACTTATGACCGAAGTCATTCCACACACTTCATTTTTACAAAGATTTTTGCCAATAAACGCCCATGATTTGTCCCTCTTCTAGCCGACGCGTGGCCAAACTAGCCGGGCGGGAAGCTTGCGTGGTAAACAACGCGGTAGCACGGGAACAGGCTCACCGACGATACATTTGGCGCCTCTTCGAGCCCACGCGTGCGGTGCGGTGTTGTCAAAGTGTGCACTGGAATCCTCCGCTATGAACACAATGACAAGACGTGACGATTACAGGCTAGGCGGCCCCCAATTATTACAGCGGCCATTTAACCCTTGTGTCTCTTCAACCTTTTAATCGCGCCCCACCATTGCAAGAAGCACACCCACCACGAGAACGTCTTAGAGGGTATCCTGCGCGGCTCCAATGGCACTCCGGCGGCTGCCGGCGACAAGTAGCAGTTCACCATGCGTGCCGTGGTGGACACCCACAGAAGGTTCATGGACCTATCGGTGGTGTACATCAATGACCCGGTCTGGGTGGAGCACTCCATCCACATCATGGAGCTGTTGCTTGCCGCAGAGAAGTACAAGGTGGTCGGGTTCGACCTCGAGTACACCCGCGCTCATGCCGGGTCTCATCCCAAGGTAGCCGTCGCCCAGATGTGCGTGCGCCACCACGTCCTTGTCTACCACTACTGCCTGGCCACAAGTCCTTGCGAGCGTTTCACCAGGTTTGTCAACAGCCCCCACTACATGTTCGCTACGGTGGGCATCACTAACAATGTAAAGGCACTCGAGAATTCGGGCATCGTCTGCGCCAGAATTTTGTCGACATCGAGGCCAATACAAGATCTGGGACATCAAGGAGCATGAGAAGGACTCACTGGTTCACCTCGCCGAGGCCATCATCGACCCCTACTACAGAGACATGAATGATTCGTGCAACAAGGACAAGCATGCCTGGCACTCGACATGGATGGAGAAACTCGACAAAGCTCATGTCGTGTACGCGGCCAAGGAGGCGTACACGAGCTATGACATGTACAGGCGGATCGTTGACATGAGGAAGTGCCTCCTTCCCCAAAACGGACAGGGATCCAGCCGGAAGCAGAGCAATGGCAAGCGTCATCGCAACAATAAGTAGATGGTTAGATCCCCGTTTCTCCTACTTTAGTATGCATGTAATTGCTTATTTTGGTCTGTGGAAATATTATGTGTGTAGTCACTTGTATAATTGTATGCTTAATTTGGTTATGCAATGCCGTCTTTTTAAGTATATATGTTGATGCTCCGTAGACAGAGCGTAGATGTTGTGCGGACAAAGAAAATCACATCGCACACGGACTAAACAATGAAACCCGTCAGTGATGTTTCCATCAATCACTCACAATTGTATACTAGCAATCGTTTGCTCACAACACACATGGCTTGTTAGCAGTAATCGTCTGTTGTTATCGGTTTTCGCACACGTTTCAGATTACAGACCTGTGTGCCTCGTATCACACATCTTGTTCATTTGAACCGTTTCTGCTCTCATGTCTCAACGCAAATAGTTCATCCGAGTGAACCGCATGCCGTATATCGCACACACCTTTGATCTGGCTGACCGTTTCTTTTGTGTTGCCTAATCACAAACAGTTAATCCGAGTGAACCGTATGCTGTACATGCACACACCTTCATCGGGCTGCCCGTTTCTTTTGTTCCTCCTCATCGCAAACAGTTAATTGAGCTGGATCGAATGCCCTGCATCGCACACGCAACTAAAATCTTAACCGTGTTTGATGCATCCTCCATCGCAAACGTTTTATGATTCAAGCCTGATGGGTTGGTTCCATCACAAGAAACTTAACCATCTGAGCTTGCTCAGTTCGTGGTAGATGACATTGTTAGCTAGAGGAGCTTCATACTCACTATCTTGCTTAACTTGTGTACCTCCTCTGTCCAGGTTTATAAGGCCTCATACATATTCTGAGTTTTCCTATGATCATGAGCTAGACCGATGATGTATGAGACATATGCCATATTATGTTACAACTTTGACCACCAGTTAGACCTATAATATGTTATATGTATATATCATACAAAACATATTTAGTTCCAACATGGTTCGAGAGGCAACGATAGGACAACACGACCGCTTGCCCCCACATCATCAATGTCTGCGTTAGATGATGTATCTAAAATGCAAATCCTACATCTTAGTATAAAAAATAATAATAATCAAGTTGACTGCATGTCTGCACCAACCCAACAATCAAGTAAAACAATCATATTTAACACATAAATACATAAGGAATGATGTCAGGATACACAAATCCAAAATCAAATGTTTCATCACCTTCACTAATTAAATGTTGGCCATGTTACATTTTGCCCTCTTTTGGAAATTCGTGAACTTGGTTTATGTTGTATGTATGTGGTTATTTCTGAACTAGTGAACTGCCAGGCAGACACAAAATCACCAAATCCAATATTACGCATGACAAAATCAAATAGAAATTGGTGGTCGATGTTCGCACATGTCATTTGTCTAAGAATATTGGACATCATTGCCCAGTATTTGACTCCGCGTCACATGATGGCAGAGTGTAAGTGTAATTCTTGGCGGGTACAAAGACAAAAGTGAAAGATAAACTTGCGGGCACAATAAGCTTCCACTATCCGGTGGATGGTGAAGCATGGGAAATAATCAAGTGTCCTTTGATAGCTAGTAATAGTGGAAGTAAAATAATCAGAACCACTTGTAGTTATGAAGTTGCAACGGTGGCTGGTGATGTTTACATGCTACAACCACTGTCCGGTGATGACTCTGAGTTATTGTATACAAGATTGTTTGGTGGTAAAAGAAAATGCTCATGTGATGAACTAAATGAGTTATCTCAACAAATTGTACAAAAATGCGGTGGTGTACCACTTGCTATCATTACAACTGGCTAGTTTGTTGGCAAGTAAACCAATTGAGGATTGGTCTAAAGGTTTGCAACTCTATCGGCTTTGGGAATGGAGTCAATGAACATGTGGAGAACATGAGTAATATATTGTTGTTTAGCTATTATGATCTGCCATGCTATCTGTAGACATGTCTAGTGCATCTAAGCATATATCCTGAGGATTTAACCATTAAAAAGAAACATTGGCATGGAAGTGGATATGCGAAAGTTTTATTCATGAAGAGGAACAAGAGATGGGGTTATTTGATCTCGGAAGGAGATACTTCAACGAACTTATAAATAGAAGTTCGATCCAGCCGATGAGAAACGCATTGGTATTACATATGCTTGCAGAGTTCATGATATGTTGCTTGATATAATCCGCTCCTTGTCAGAAGAAGAGAACTTTGTTACCATATTAGACAACAATAAGAATCCGAAAGTCCTATTCTACTCCCGAGCGCAAATGAGCTCAATAGTAAATTCAAAAAAATGGGACATGTATTCAAAAACTTCTGAATTTTTTTGTTGGCAAACATCGACAAGTTTTCTTGATGCTTGCAAAATTTCATCATGAAAGAAGACTAAGTGAAAGTCGTGGCAAAAATAACAAAATCAGAACTCCAAATGCTTTTGAAAATAGCACTTTTGGAGCATCATTTTTGCTATGACTTCCATGAATATTATTTCATGATAAAATTTTGCAAGCATCCATAATTTTTTTCACTGTTTGCTATTTTTTCAGAATTTTTGAATTTTTAAAAATTCTTTCATAATTTACTATTTAACCAAGCTCATTTGAGCTTGGGCTGAGAAATATCACGTCCATGAGGATCATACATCTTCACATAGTAACAGCCCTCGTAGGTTAGCCGTCCAGAAGAGTCGTACAGCATCACGACCCTCTGGCTAAACTCTCAAACACCAACAAATGATGACAGGAGCAGGAGGAAATAATAGTGTTCACAGGGGCATTTGATCTTGAAGATGCCTCCATCAACGATAAATCAAACCCTAGAATGGCCAAAGTTGTCGGAAAATATGCCACCACCATCAGCATAGAACACATGACCTTGGATAGTTGGGTGGCTAGTTCCTAAAGGAACTCCACAAAAATGTTGGTGGAGAACAAATATTTGTATATTTGTTTAGTGAGCGAGCCAGGGGTGTTTGAGAGTTATCCTGTTCTAGGGGCTTTGAGTGTATCACCAAGTTTAACTTATTATCCCGATATACAGATAGACATGCCATGAAGTACCATGTTAATATATTATATTATGCAATTCAGTACGAGTACATGGATAAATACTAACAATATGCATATTAGCATATTTCTAGCCAGCATCAAGAAAGGGACCACCAGATAGAACATTCTTACATTACTGTTCTCAGGGATATCTTTACATCCTGTCACCAGTTCAATGATTATTACGCCCAAACTATAGATGTCTGATCTGACTGACATCTTACCACCAAGTAGGTATTCAGGACAGCAATATCCTCTGCACAAACATACCACAATTTGACAAATTATCACATCAGGAGAATATAAGAGAGTAAATGCCAAGAAAATCAATTGGTTCTTTAAATGCAGAACTTACAATGTTACACAACGATTTGCATCCATTGTTTGTGATTTTTCATCAAGTCTTGATAATCCAAAATCCGCGATTTTCGCCACCATGTGGTTATCTAGAAGTATATTATCAGGTTTCAAATCCATATGAAAAATATGCTTTTCCTTGTGAAGATAAAGCAAACCATCACAAATTTGCTTTATTATCTGATAACGTCTATTCTAGTCAAGTCCCTTAATTAAATACGCGAAAAGAAGAAACAATATTATTTTCTATTTCATTTGTGTACTAACACATTATTATTTTCTATTCAATCCCTTTAATCATCGATTATGACTTCCAAAGTAGAAGCAAAAGAGGAATGACAATAAAGAGGTCAAGAAAAGAACTGAAATACATGTGACATTAATGTACATGTAATATATTCATGAAGGCTTCCAGTGCCGATATGATCAAAACAGAGCAGTCTTTCTCTTATCTCAGCGTAAATATACTCTCTTGATCCTTCAATCTTCATTGCAGAATGCTCAGTAGAAGCACAGTAGCCAAGAAACCGGACTACATTTTCATGGTTAACATTCAACAGACTGTTAACTTCACGATAAAATATCTTCTCATCGATCGTGTGGTGGCAGAAAATCCTCTTCACAGCAACAATCTCATTTGGGAGTACACCTGTAAACTTCTCTTATGAGTATAAGGACCATATTCATTTCAGTAGTGAAAAATTTAATGCTGCAGTCTAGTTTTTTTAATATTGGTACCCAAAGTAGTCATTCTGGTAATAAACCCACCACCAAACAATTTGGCTCGACAATATCCACATTGATTTGTTAAGCGTCCCCAATGATATGTTGAGTCATCATCTCCCTCCTCCCAATCAAATATGGGGCACGGACAACCGTCCTTTCCCGGTGGTGGCACCCCCTATGGAACTCCAGCCCTCTCGACCTCATCGACACCCACGAGCTCTGCCATGGCTATCGCAAAAGCTTGGATGCATTCTCCAAGATCCTCAGCAGTCACCTTGGCCCAACCAAAGGCCTTAGAATGGGCAAGTTCCGTTCCAACGGCCAGGACCAAGCCAAGCTTGAGACTGGTTCCGATCCCCCGCCCTAGATCAGCTCGAGGAGCTCACTTTTGATGATAGGCATATGCGGTTGCTGCCAACGTCCGCACCTCGCCTCACGCCCACGCTACGCGTGACAAGTTCAGGAACTGCCATCACCCCCTTAATGACACGCCCGCTCTTATTCTACCACGACTGAAGCACCTCGAGCTCGTCGCCGTCTGCCTCTCAAAAAGTGATATGGAGCGCCTGCTCCGTGGCTGTACTGCACTCAAGTACCTTCATCTTCAGGCGATCAATGGGTTGAGTACCTTCCACATCACCTCCATGACTCTCCGGACTATTTATGTGTGTTGCTGGTGCGGCAGGAAGACATCACAAGATGTGTACCACGGTATGGTCATTGAGGACACACCTGCACTTGAGAGATTACTTGTAGTTGATCAAGAAGGTCCAACAAGAATCAATGTCATTTCTGTGCCGAAATTGACAGTGGTGGGCTACTCGTCTGACAAATACTCCGAACTTGTTATTGGATCCACACCCGTTCAGGTACAACAGCCGCCTTCTACCTCTCCTTCTACAAATTAACATTATTTCTAATTTTGAAGATGTTTGTTCATCTGTCATTCAGAAAATGATTCCGACAAGCTTGACCCCGAAACTGCGCACAGTGAAGGTCTTGGCACTAGAATCTATCGGCCCCAACCTGGAGCAAGTTCTCAGTTTCCTGAGATGCTTTCCGTGCCTGGAAAAGCTATATATCAAGGTGATGTTCCTTTCCTGTTAAATGTTAACCATAAGGGAGTTTAATTTGTGACACCTTTTTCCAAGTTTACAATGACAATGTACTACGATTTCTGAAGGATTCTTTTTGAGGATTTCTGTACATACATGTTCTCTCTCCCACCCCCCCATATTGGTTGCTTGATCCATATGGTTACAATCAATAAGCATTTCTCCTTTGGATTCATCTGTACTAGTTTTCTTAGGGAACTTTTCATCCACTCCAACCTCTTGTGAAGAAGGCTACATTTTTCTAGAATGTAATCAAATGCCCATGTTAATCATGTCAGATCGAAGATGGCATGTTAGTGCATTTTACAAATCCTGCAAACCAAATAGGCCTGTAGTAATGTTCAAACTGCACGTAGGCACTAACACGTTTTCTTATTTTGTAGATAATATTAGGCCCAATGGTGGATAATGTGATATAATGTAACAATCACGTCGAATGCCTAGATCTGCATCTCTCATAAATTACTTTGAACTCCTACCGAGGGACCTTACCAGATATTATATTAGCGAGGTTCTTTGTTCTCGGAGAAAGGGTGCTGAAGGAAATGAGGTTTGCCTTACATTTATTTACATAAAAATGAATGGTTTGTTGATCAGCGCCCGGCGCCCTCTGGCAGAATGGAGTAGGCTCCAAAAATGCTGAATTTTATTTTGGAACTTCAGATGACAGAGTAATCCGAAGTCATCATGTTAACCCCATACATGACTTCTCAGTGGCTGACCCCTTTGCAAAAATTGTGAGGTTTCGAAACCAGACTTAGAAGCGGTGATATTAGTTTGAACCTCTCTGATATCCATGTTCAGCGGATCAGCGCGAGCGTTTGCAGCTGATGAGCTGAATTTCATTTCTAATATCAGTTTGAACCTTGTAATCTTCGAATTTGAGCCATATAACTCTGGAATTGGAACCTCGTAACATTTCGAGCTTTTGTGGTACAATCGTTCAAATGGCATCGTATGAGACTCGTATATTGCTAGCACTATTTTGATCTTAATATGCAATGGTCTTAGATTTTATTAACCATTCTCGAATCTGTTTACCTTGTCGATCTCACAACACCACGATCTGTATAGCTAACTCAACTGTGATCTTTGACATTATTGCACACAATTGGTTTCTTCCACCGTGTGCATTGTAGATCGCAGAATTAATTACCGCTTTTCAGTGTCCATCATCACCCTTCAGTGTAACTTTGACCTCATCACCCACGGGTAAACTTATGACCGAAGTCATTCCACACACTTCATTTTACCAAAGCTTTTTGCCAATAAATGCCCATGATTTGTCCCTCTTCTAGCCGACGCGTGGCCAAACTAGCCGGGCGGGAAGCTTGCGTGGTAAACAACGCGGTAGCACGGGAACAGGCTCACCGACGATACATTTGGCGCCTCTTCGAGCCCACGCGTGCGGTGCGGTGTTGTCAAAGTGTGCACTGGAATCCTCCGCTATGAACACAATGACAAGACGTGACGATTACAGGCTAGGCGGCCCCCAATTATTACAGCGGCCATTTAACCCTTGTGTCTCTTCAACCTTTTAATCGCGCCCCACCATTGCAAGAAGCACACCCACCACGAGAAATTCTTAGAGGGTATCCTGCGCGGCTCCAATGGCACTCCGAGCGGCTGCCGACGACAAGTAGCAGTTCACCAGGCGTGCCGTGGTGGACACCCACAGAAGGTTCATGGACCTCTCGGTGGTGTACACCAATGACCCGGTCTGGGTGGAGCACTCCATCCACATCATGGAGCTGTTGCTTGCCGCAGAGAAGTACAAGGTGGTCGGGTTCGACCTCGAGTACACCCGCGCTCGTGCCGGGTCTCGTCCCAAGGTCGCCGTCGCCCAGATGTGCGTGCGCCACCACGTCCTTGTCTACCACTACTGCCTGGCCACAAGGCCTTGCGAGCGTTTCACCAGGTTTGTCAACAGCCCCCACTACATGTTCGCTACGGTGGGCATCACTAACAATGTAAAGGCACTCGAGAATTCGGGCATCGTCTGCCAGAATTTTGTCGACATCCAGGGCCAATACAAGATCTGGGACATCAAGGAGCATGAGAAGGACTCACTGGTTCACCTCGCCGAGGCCATCATCGACCCCTACTACAGAGACATGAATGATTCGTGCAACAAGGACAAGCATGCCTGGCACTCGACATGGATGGAGAAACTCGACAAAGCTCATGTCGTGTACGCAGCGGCCAAGGAGGCGTACGAGCTATGACATGTACAGGCGGATCGTTGACATGAGGAAGTGCCTCCTTCCCCAAAACGGACAGGGATCCAGCCGGAAGCAGAGCAATGGCAAGCGTCATCACAACAATAAGTAGATGATTAAATCCTCGTTTCTCCTACTTTAGTATGCATGTAATTGCTTATTTTGGTCTGTGGAAATATTATGTGTGTAGTCACTTGTATAATTGTATGCTTAATTTGGTTATGCAATGCCGTCTTTTTAAGTATATATGTTGATGCTCCGTGAAGCAGGCGTAGATGTTGTGCGGACAAAGAAAATCACATCGCACACGGACTAAACAATGAAACCCGTCAGTGATGTTTCCATCAATCACTCACAATTGTATACTAGCAATCGTTTGCTCACAACACACATGGCTTGTTAGCAGTAATAAATGCATTGTTATCGGTTTCGCTGCGTTTCAGATTACAGACCTGTGTGCCTCGTATCACACATCTTGTTCATTTGAACCGTTTCTGCTCTCATGTCTCAACGCAAATAGTTCATCCGAGTGAACCGCATGCCGTATATCGCTTTTACCTTTGATCTGGCTGACCGTTTCTTTTGTGTTGCCTAATCACAAACAGTTAATCCGAGTGAACCGTATGCTGTACATGCACACACCTTCATCGGGCTGCCCGTTTCTTTTGTTCCTCCTCATCGCAAACAGTTAATTGAGCTGGATCGAATGCCCTGCATCGCACACGCAACTAAAATCTTAACCGTGTTTGATGCATCCTCCATCGCAAACGTTTTGCACCTTTTTTGATGGTTTTTACACCACCGTTTGCGATTATGGCATCGCACACAATTTCGTCGAAGGGTCTCGGATCGTAGTGTCGCGTTAGCAGCAACCTGCAGTAGTGGTTGTATAAGTTATTTGTAGAGACTGATGCCACTTGGGCACAGATTCTTTGTAATAAGTACCTCCAATCCAAAACTTTGTCCCAGGTGACGGTAGGACCAACTGATTCACCTTTCTGGAAGGGACTCATGCGAGTGAAATCAGCCTTTTTCAATAGGACAAAATTTGTAGTTGGAAATGGTACTTCCACAAGATTCTGGGAGGATACATGACTAGGGGAGACACCCCTTGCGATCCAATATCCTTCTCTCTATGATATTGTTCAATGAAGAGACGCTTACGTTGCAACAGTACTACAGTCAAATCCTCTTAATATTCAATTCAGGAGGACGCTAGTGGGAAACCGTTGGGAAGCTTGGCTCCATCTTGTGAGATGATTGATGGATGTCCAACTTTCTTAAGAGCCAGATCAGCTATGCTGGGAACTAGCTAAGAATGGGGAGTTTTTGGTTAAATCCATGTATTTGGATACTATCAACGCTAGCGTTATTCCTAGCTCGAAACATGTTTGGAAAGTCAAAGTGCCTTTAAAATTCAAAGTGTTTATGTGGTTTGTCCACAAACAGGTCATCTTAACTAATGACAATTTGGCGAAGCGAAACTGGACAGGTTCTAAAAGATGTAGTTTTTGTGATAGTGATGAATCAATCTGACACCTCTTTCTTGATTGCCCTTCGGCAAAGATTTTGTGGAGGTCGGTCCACATAGCTTTTAATATAACTCCCCCGAATTCTATCAACACGTTATTTGGGACGTGGCTAGATGGGATTGACGTAGTAACAACGAGACATATCCGTGTAGGACTATGTGCTTTACTATGGGAAATTTGGAACTGCAGAAATGATTTGGTTTTTAACAGAACAACAAATATTCATTTCTCGCAGGTTGTCTTCAGGGCCACTACACTCATCCGTATGTGGTCGCTACTCACTCCGACGGAGGCCATGGAGCATTTGGTTACTGGTTCTATCCGATGGGAGACGGTAGCACGAGCTATCTTCAACCGGTTTGGATGGCGGTCATGTAATAGGATAGGTATTTAGTTTCCTATCAGGTTTTTGCCGGTTGTGGCTGTCCTATTTTTTGTTTTCGTGCTCTTTGTTGAGCACCTGTTCCTTTGTTTTGAGACTACGAGACTTTTGTTGGACCTTTTGCTTATAAAAAGTATGGCCATATGCATTTATCTTATGCAGAGGCCGGGGCAAACCTCCTTTTCGAAAAAAACAAACAAGGAATGTTAATGGAGTATGATGCATCATGTTCAGTGTGTGTCTGCGGCAGTTCTTTTAGTGTTGTTGTTGGCTCTCAGAGCCTTCCTCCGAGACAACTCCAAAATCCATGGTTACCAACTCTTGCTTGCAAGCTCTATCTTGCCATAGGAGGAGCAATAAAGGTAGAGATTTTAATAATGTTACACCATCCCAGTGATCCTATTTATACACCATGAGTAGTAATCCCAAATTTGTTTGCTTATGTTGCAGCTGTTTGACCACTTTGCTTCTTGCTCAAGAAGTCAGTGGAAGATGATTAAGAGCCATCTATATACACATCAGACTAGTAAATCCCATCTGAAAGATTAATGACCAAGTGATACCACATCTTCTAATGTCGCCGATTCCTTATGCATATCTGACGTATGTAGTTATGAAGACAAACACATGTAAATTATCTTTGTTTATCAAGTTTGCACCATGTGACTCCGAGGACGATTCACCACCAACTGTATTTGGATATATGGACTCCACAAGATAGTACTTTGTTGTAGTGAGAAAATACAATGAAAACCTATAAGTCAATGCAAAACATTAGTGTAGAAGAATGAGTGTATGAATACCATTCGGTGGGTGTGGAAAGTCAGAATCAACGTGTGCATCATTCCATACACGTTCGTGTTGAACAGATCAAGGCCACCCAACAATGAAAAACGTAATCCTCATATAAAAATCACAAATTTCCATGACATTATGACTTGTGCAACCTTTCCTGATGTAATACTTAGGTTGGCCGCTTTTGGGAACAAAATACAAGGAATGTGTGTTCCATCTATGGCCCCAATGGCATCCTTGAAGTGAGGCCAAAATCTCGGTTTCTTAAGTGAGTCATGACATTGGGTGAAATACTGGTCTTTGGGTTGAAGGTAATCACTGTTCATATGGCGCACACACACAATAAAACCTCTTGAAATTTTTTGTGAATGGTATACCGACTATGTTTAAATATATTTGCAGCATTGTTAGTAATCTGACGCATCTGTAACACCCTAAATTTCTATCAAACCCGAGGATGCTACCACACTAACTTATATCTACAAGGTCTAGGAAAAACTCAAATTTTTGGCAGAGCTTCTTTTGTTTTATGGACATCTACAACATGTGCAGTTAGTACGAAGTGATAAGTAACAATTCAAACCCGATGAATATAATGTAGTCATCAAATCTCACTCCAAGATATATTATACAAGGACTCAAGTAGCCAAAGGCTCGCACTAAGTAGTTATTTTCAATAAAGGATGCTTTATTACTTAAAAGGTTTTAGCATTACACCTGCATAACTAAGATGCACACGGCCTTACCAAGTCGAAGCTAAAAAACAATAATAAAGGCGAAGTACAAGAAAACGAGTCTGCATGCCGCCTAAACTGCAGGATGGACAATCCTAAGATCATGTTGCCATCCATGTTGGGTAAACATATTCCTCGTCGTGTGCTCCAAGCGTGTAAACACCTCCGTAAATAGGTCTTGATTGTCCACACGTTGTAGAGACGACCAGAATCGGAGCGTACGGGCACACCTGTATATAACATGCATAAGAGAAAGTACTTTTATTTTTCAAGAACTTATCATTCCTACATAGCCAAAGTGACCAAATAACACAAGCACTCCCACCCTGGTAAGAATTCTGAACTTGTGATCAATCCCATGTAACAAGTTGCCAAACATATTAGCAACACTACGTGGAGGATTCAAGCTTGAAGGTATTTTGATGATTTACCATATAGATCGAGCTAATTTGCATTGGAAGAACAAGTGTTTTATTGTTTTGTCATGACGACAAAAAATACATTGCATATTCCCATGCCAATTCCTCTTAATAAGGTTATCTTTGGTAAGAATGATTCCTCGACGAAGATACCATGCAAAGATTTTATTCTTAAGTGGTATCTTCCTCTTCCAGATCTTCTTATTTTTATCAACTGACACATCAGATTGGATCAACGCTCTATACATTGGATCTACCATGAATTTACAGCTCGCAATTAGATTGCACCGAAATTCGTCAACTTCATGTGATAAATGTACCGTGTTGAGATGATTTATCTAATCATTCCATGATGCAAGTTTGAGGCCTATTAAATCTTGTCTGAACATCACATTCGGAGGAAAGGATTCCAGAACCGTGGTGATAGTATCACTCTTATGAGGAACAATATTATATAGAGCTGGATATTGTTCCTGGAGTATGGCATTTCCTAACCACCTGTCCTCCCAGAATCTAATTTCTGAACCATCTGTAATAAATAGGGATCCATAGCGGAAGAAGAATTTCTTCGTAGTCATTAGACCAACCCAAAAGTGTGAGTCCCCAGGCTTCCAACATACTTGGGACACTGCTTTTGAGACTATGTATTTTTCTCCTTAGGAGGGTTTGTCATACATTATCCCCCATTAGCAGCTTAAACAACCACTTACCGAGTAGGGCAGTATTCTTAACCTAAATATCATGAATACCCAACCCTCGTTGGTCTTTGGGTTCGCAAACCACGCTCCATGTCGATATTTTCTCAGTTGCTATCTTCTTGCCAAAAGAATCTTGATCGGAAATAATCCAACCAATGTAAGAATCCTTTCAGAATTTGGAAGTATATCATATATAGTACTATATTACTTAGTACTGAATTTATGGGAACCAACCTTCCACCCAGAGATAGCAGTTTACCTTTCCAACCGCTTAACCTTTATTGTAGTCTCTCATCGACGTGTTTCCATTCAACATTTGTGAGCCTCCGGTAATGTATCGGGTATCCAGAAATAGTTAATGGAAACTGGCCCTACCCGTAGCTAAATAATTCAGCGTACAGGTGGGTCTAGTCTTGTGCCTCGTCAAAACAAAATAACTTGCTTTTATGGAAGTTTATCTTAAGACCCGAATGATGCTCGAATGCTGACAAAATTAATTTCTGATTTCTCACCTTTTCAAGGTCATGGTCAATAAATAGAATCGTATCATTGGCTTATTGAAGGATAGAAAGTTCACCATCAACCAGATGATTAAACACTCTGTCAATTTGACCATCAACTTTGGCACGCTCTATCTTGACAGCTAACATATCAGCCACTATATTAAATAGCACGGCGATAATGAGTCACCTTATCGCAATCCATTCTTTGTTTGGAAGTAGCGGCCAACGTCATCATTGACTTTAATCGCAACACTACATCCAGAAACAAAGCTATGGATTAGAGCACGCCACTGCAGAAAAACCTTCCATTACGAGAGTTTGTTGGAAAAAATACCACTTTACTTCGAGCTTTCTCGAAGTCTATTTTAAGGACTACCCCATTCAACTTTTTCTGATGTAGTTCATGTGCACTAAGTAGTTCTAGATGTGAATAAGTCTCCAACACATTATTAAGAATGTTTGATGTCTAATAAATGTGTGCATGAGATGTCGTGCTTATTCAAAGGTGTGCTACTTCCTCCCATGTATGTCATTCCTCTCCGTACGTGGAAAACAACAAATACGAACCAACAAAAGAAAAGCAAGAGTGATTATAAGTTGAGTCAGCCAAGTACAATCTAGAGCCTTAAGAACAATAAACAGACAACATGAGAAAACACGAGTCAAGCATCAAATCCCTTCAAGGGAAAGAATTTGCAATCCAATGCTCTTGGAACCAACAATCAATACCGGGCAATAAGCTCTACGGAGTATTCACACGCGACGCTGACTAATCACCCTATGACGGTTCTCACTGACCTGGCTCTAGCACCATGTAGTCCACACGTGATGGAATTCACCGACCAAAATGGAGTAGTGCATGTGGGACAGTTCTCACTGCACCGGGCTAACAAAATATCCAATCACGAAATTCCAACCAAAAGAAAGGCCAGCAACAAAAGATAATAATAAACCCAACAACCTGCAACCATATAACAAGGTCATCACACACTTGGCTTAACCTTGTCGGGAACCCGGCGTCGCGCCCTCAGCACCGGAACTCGTCTTAACCTGTTGAGGAAAACTACACCCAGGACCTAATCCCTGCTAATCACAACTCTATTTCAGTAATACTTGAATATATCGCTCGAGCAAATCCTAGACAACCAGTTCTCAGCTCAACAGATTTTTTTGACTAAATGGCTGGGTTGCTCGCTGCTCTGTCCATAGCTCATAGAGCGCTTAACCAATTGCATAAAGTAACTACATATCGGATATCTACAACTTTTGTTAAGGCGACTATGACAAAATTTCTGCGTACATGATTTAGAGCTCACAACATTTGTCTTTGCACTCAAGATTTGGGGACATTGTATGTACGGATCATATGGACCTCAAGTATGGTATTAAATTAAGCAGAGGAGATGGTCAGAGTAGATTAAAGTTTCTCAATCTTCGGTATACACGGGTACAGGAAACATTGTTGCTGATGCTCTTTGTCTCAAGCCAAATCCCCCCAGTAGTCAATTCCTTGATAATTGACTTCGATCGAGTGGTTATTTCGTTTCGTATGCAGGAGTTGTAGAGGCATTTAAAACCCGGAAGAGCAAGTTGATCTTCTTTTGACTTATCCTATAAACTCTATAGTTCAGTTCTTTCTAAAAATATCACTCCAACAATCGCAAAATCTAACTGAACTATCTTCGCTCTACTTCGTGCCCCAGCTTGGAGGTCTACATGTATCTACATCTAGCAGTAGATCTATCCCACTCTATCCAAGCAGTCGTGTTTCACTTCTTTCCATTCAGTTAGCCAAAACGGAGCAAGTTTTGGAAGCGCTATAACAAGATCGGCTGTTGCAGCAAGTTAAGAAGCGCATTCAAGAAGGCAAGACTAGAAATTTTTACTTTACATGCCGAGGGAGCAGCCTATTTTTGTTGTTGTCCCTTTGTGCCACAGAAATCAATGGTAAATGAAGATATTCTAAGAGAGACATATCGTACCGCATAGACATATATCCAAACGAGGAAAGGATGTATCAAGGTTTGAAGAACAAGCTTTTGTGTGTTTGCGCGCGCACAGAGAGAGAGAGACACGCGCGCGCACACACCACACGTGCGCGGAGAGAGAGAGAGAGAGAGAGAGAGAGAGAGAGAGAGAGAGAGAGAGAGAGAGAGAGAGACGCGCGCACCACATGCGTGCCCTCACATACACCCACGCACATGCGCGCACGCACACACCCGTTTGCTAAATTTCTATCGATCACCATGAAGATCAAACAGCTCATCAAACATGAAATAAACAAACAGGGAATTTATTTCTTAATGGAGAATGATTAGAATCTACACCTTGAGCTTCTGAATCTTGCTTTGGTCTGTGGCGGCGGAGACAGCGATACAGGGTGGGGGACCGTGCCTCCAATCGTTTTTGGAGGGAACATCCTCGCGGGAGTGATAAGCAATGAATTACCAAAAATACCCTTGACCACTCAATAGTAACCGAAGTCGAGTGTAGTATTGCATTTTTTTAGAGAAAGGTGTAGTATTGCATTTTTTAGAGAAAGGTGTAGTATTGCCTGATCTCGCCGTCCAATCACCAAAAATAAATGGCCCATATTGCCAGGATGTACTATAAAAGGAGTCCTTTTTATTACGATTCTGAACGGAAGCAGTTTTATTGATTACACATTGTAACTAATTAAGTTTACACCCAAAGTTCAAAACAAAAAAATTAAGTGCACAACCACATGAGGGCAGGGCCATACACAAGTTTTATTATCAATACACGGTCGAGAGCATATTATTGCGAATATATATAGTTCACTGTTCACGTTGGTCGTACGTGGAAGAATTAGCTAGCTTGCATGCATCAAGGCTGCCCTCCGTTGTCCGGGTGAGGGGGAGGTGCCCCGACACCGCGTGGCGGCGGTGGGCATCGAAATAGTCCGCGGCCGCATGGAATCGGAATGTGGGGACGGGGAATGATACCAGGCGGTGTGCTTGGGATTGATCCGGGTCGACCTGGAAAAGAAACGCAGGCATGCATCGTCCATGAGCACTCCAACTTTTTTGCCTAACGAATTTCAGAATTTGATAACGAGAAACATTAGTTAGTTTTGAGGCCGGTTAGTTCCGGGGCAGGCACTAATTACCGCTGATCTCCCTGTGAACTCCGTGGCAGCCCGTGATAGCAGCGGAGAAGATGACCAGCAACACGACCACCAGGAGACGGGCAGCCCTGGCCAGGGACGCCATCTTGTGGTCAGCTGTGACCACTTAGCTATCTCGAGGCTTAATTTGAGCTGTGTGCTGTATACCCGCCTCCTGCTGCTGCTCTCCTAAGGCCCGTACTTATAGACGCGAGTCCACCCCAGCGTAGTCCCTCAATATCGCCATGCTTTTTCTAAGGCATTTTTGAGCTGGAGAGACGAAGCTAGTTGGCTCTTTTTGGTGCATTTCACCGTTGAAGATAATCGTCACTCCTTTTTTGTGGTGGTGCACACCTACGTGCGTACGTGTCATTGCTAGCTCCAACTTGAACTTCTCCGGCTAGTCAAGCCTAGCGACTGATCCGAGTGGTGACAAACTTTACCGTCCGTGCGTGACCGGCGAGTGAGAGAGAGATATGGGTGAGCCGGCCGACGACTCAGCTCAGCAACACGACGACGACCCCGGGTGCAATAATGCTAATCATACAAAGGTTTACATGCTTTTACACACTGACTAGGCGGGTGGGTCTTTCCACCAAGGAAAATTGACGAGCGTGTTTCCACCAATCACGTTTGTTTTAGAAAAGGAGGACGACCCCCGGCCTCTGCATCTAAACGATGCATACGACCACTTTATTAATTATTGACACAAGACCGTACAGAGTCATTTTGATATATTTCTAAATAATTTCTATTGGTTTTTATTGCAACATTAGCATTATTTGATTTTTTAGACTTTATAGTAACTAAATTTGAAGTTTAAAAATAGTTCATGTTTTTATTTGTAAAATTATGTGAATTTGGATATATAATATGCGTATGGAAATGAGTCACCTTATCGCAATCCATTCTTCGTTTGGAAGTAGTGGCCAACGTCATTATCGACTTCAATGGCAACACTACCTCCAGAAACAAAGCTATGGATCAGAGCACACCACATTTAATCCGACATGATAAAACTTCAAAGGGTAAAGATTCAATTCATCATAACAAGAGTATAGAGGGGAGAAACATCATATGATCCGACTTAACAAAGCCCATGATATAGATCATGCGAGAGAGAGAGAGAGAGAGAGAGAGAGAGAGAGAGAGAGAGAGAGAGAGAGAGAGAGAGAGAGAGAATAAACACATAGCTAATGGTACAAACCCTCAGCCCCGAGGGTGGCCGCCGGGATGATGGAGATGGCTGTCGGTCTCAAAACCGGCGGATCTCGGGTAGGGGGTCCCGAACTGTGCGTCTAAGGTCGATGGTAACAGGAGGCAAGGGACACGATGTTTACGCAGGTTCGGGCCCTCTCTATGGAGGTAATACCCTACTTCCTGCTTGATTGATCTTGATGAATATGAGTATTACAAGAGTTGATCTACCACGAGATCGTAATGGCTAAAACCCTAAAGTCTAGCCTGTATATTTACTTTTCATGTATCTTTTTATTTGAAAAATGTTTCAAATTTTCCTTGGTAATGTTCATTTTTATTTGAAAAAAGGTTCATGGCTAAAACCCTAAAACTTTTTTGGGGTCAAATTTCTACTAAAAATGGCCTTGAATATGTACTTATCATGTATCTTTTTATTTCAAAAAAGTTTCAAATTTTCCTTGGTAATGTTCATTTTTAGAATGTCTCAATTTTTCCTCTACATATTCTTTTTTTGTGAATTTTGGCCAAAAAAGGTCCTGAATATGTACTTTTCCTGTATTCTGTATTCAATTTGGCAGAAACATCTCAAACTTTCCCAGAATGATTAGCATGGTCGTTTTCATTTTTTTATATTTTGTTCGGTTTTCTTGGACATTTTCATTTTTGGTCCAATTTTGACAAAAAATGGTCCTGTATATGTATTTTTCATTCTGTTGGGCAAAAAAGTTTCAAACTTTTCCTGAATGATAATCATGGCAATATTCAATTTTGAAAATGTTTTCAATTTTTTCTGTACACTTTCACTTTTTGCCAAATTTCGACTAAAAATAGTTCCGAATATGTATTTTCTTTGTATTTTTTATTCCGCTTCATAGAAAACTTAAATTTTCACTGAACGTAGTTTTCATTATTGAGTTTTTTACTAACTAACTAACTAACTAACTAACCACTGATGTCCCCCCCCCCCCTCCCCCCTAAAAAAAAACTAACCACTGATGTGGCAGTCGGCGGCTCCGGCTCCGTGGCAGCCCATGATCACCGCGGAGAAGACGACGAGCAGCGCAACCACCATGAGACGGGCAGCTCTGGTCAGGGACGCCGTCTGTGCGGTATATATGTGATCGCAAGTATATAATGTGCTCTGAGTTTTTTTATAGCTCTGAGCTGTGTCTGTGGAGTATATCCTTATACACATCAGTCGAAGAAACGAGGTTCAGCTTTAATTTGAGAGCATTTTGATAGCTGCCGAACGAGCGCCGGTGCATTTTGCCGTCCAAGATATCCTTATACACATCAGTCGACGAAACGACCGTTCAAGATAATCGTCGCTCGTTTTTGTGGTGGTGCACACGTACGTAGTACGTGATTGCTCGGATATATTTCGCCGGTTAGTCAAGGCTACTGCAAGGTTGAGTGGTGACAGCTTGGCCGTGCATGCATGAGACGGCAAACCATTCAACTCAGCAACACGACGACGACCCGGGGGTCTCGAGTCGGCTCGCCACCAAGGAAAATCGATGTGCAAAATGCACCTACAGGCTTATAGCCACTGAATTTTCCACCATTCCTTTCTTCGAGGAAACACACTGGGGTGAAATTAAATGCTACACCAAACTCCACATTTTTTGTCAAAATTAACCCAAAAAATATGTCCATGATTCTTGCTTTATTTGGTCATAGTAATTTTTTTTGCGGAAAGGACCTCAGATCTACATTAAATCAGACCAGTGATGCAGAGCACCCCAAACAGAAAAAGAATTACAAAAGGGTCCCTGGGGAGCCGAACCACCCCACACACCGCCGCGAGCTGCCGCCGCCGCCCCCACATGAAGCCAGCGTGACCTTGTAATCTGCGGTCGGACATTTCCGCGGTCAGGAAGTCTTCAGCTTGAGCCCATCTGGACTAGCACGATGGAGAAAGGGAGATCCAACATCGCTCGACCACTGGAACCAGCGAGACCTAGTCTCGATCCAACCAAGACGCAGCTGCCGACACCAACAAAAAGAACCAAAGCCAACAACACCTACCCTCGCCGGATCAGAAGACCACTAAGAAGACACGACCACCTGCTCTTTGACGCCGCCGGATGGAGCATTGCCGAAGTGGAAGGAGAGTAGAGGCATTTTATTCCAAAGACGCGGCGCCGCCCTCACCACAGAAACGACGCCTTTGGGACAAACTCAGCCAACCCTTACAACCAGCCGGAGCAGAATCGCCGGGGTCCCCACCCCCAACCGTCGCCGGAGCGGCGGATGGAGGAGGCAGGGACTCGCAGACTCACCGTTGGAGAAAGGGGCAGAAACTGTCGCCTCCTAAATCGCGATGTGGAACCGCTCAGAAAATGCGCTGGTGACAGTATTTATAATAGTGAAAATTACGGTGGATGATGTTGTTAGCTAGAGGAGCACGCACCCAAGGAAAATATTCCATTAAAGTTGAGTGTACTGCACGCTCCTTTATTCTTTTTTGTTTCTCTCAAATTAAAGAATACATCGACTTGAAATTTTACGTTTCCGCCCTCTATTGGTCTTTCTAATAAACTAGAAAAAGAGCCCGTCCGTTCCAACAGGAGCAAAAAAAAATCATAATCTTCAATGGCCATGATCACATTTTGCTGCATCACCGAGATACACAATCACTCACAATTTCGTGATATCATGAGCATTTTATACTATTTGCAAACATTTTTTAAAATTGTGAATATAGTTTAACAATTTTCTTGAATCAGCGAACATTTCAAGAATGGGCGAACATTGTTTTGGAAACCGGTGGAACAAAATTTGAAATGCACGAACATTTTTTTGATTTAACAAACATTTTCTGAAATGCATGATCATGTTTTGAATCAGCGAACATTTTACGAATGAATAAATTATTTTGTAAGTAACGTTCAGTTTTCAAATTTATAGGATATTTTTTCATTCGTGAACATTTTTTGAATTGGTAGAATTATGTTCAACTTCATTAACATTTTTTAATACATGAACTTCTTTACAAGATCATGAACATTTTTGGTTTCGCAAATATTAGTTTTCGAAATTTCGAACACTTTTGAAATAATCATACTTTTTTATAAAATCGCGAACATTTTTTGAATCCACAAACATTTTATGATGTTTTAATATTTATTTCAAAATTCTCACTTTTATAATTTTCGATTTTTTTGAAGTCCCAAATTATTTAAAGTAAAAAAGCGAAAAGGGAAAAGAAAAAGGATTAAAAAAATCTAAATTTACCAAACAGGCCGCCCAGACATGTCCAGGGCCAAACGGAGCGCTGCGTTTTCTCCCAGCGCGCAGATCGTAGTATAGAATGTCCCTACTGCTTGGTCTGTCCAACGCGAAGGAATCCCCTATAAGAAACGTTTTTTTGTAGGTGGCATTGGTGAGATATTTCTACATTTTTCAAAATATTTTTTCATTCATGAATATTTTTTGAATCGGTGAAATTTTGTTAACATTTTTTAAAACACAAACTTTTTAAAAACTCATGAACAGTTTTTGAATTCCTGTTTTTTTTTCGAAATTTATTTTTTAATATGTAAACAGCTTTTATATAAAATCTCGAACATTTTTTCAATCTATAAACACTTTATGATTTATTAAACATTTTATTTCAATATTTTCATTTTCCAAATTTTGTGAACTATTTTGAAGTCCCAAATTATTTAATATACAAAAAGTAAAAAATTAATAAAAATAATGAATAAATAAATTTAGAAAACAGGCCGCTTGGACATGGGCCGGCCCAAACAGGCGCTTTGTGTCTTCTTCCCAGCGCGCATAGCACAGTATAGGAGGCCTCTACTGCATGAGCCGGTCCAGGCAAGGGATTCCCTTGTGTGAAACATTTTTTATCACTTATAGATGGCATTGGTGGGTAATATTTGGCAACAATCGGGGCAATTTTCATGATGTACTGCAAGAAGCAATAACCCCTTCTATTATTAGGTATATAATTCTGAACTGATGCACTATACAAATACACACGATCCATATAAAGGGTAGGGCCATACTTTTGGAACTTTTATTTATACGGCGCCTAGTGATACAAAGTATATGATCCAAAAATATCATTACTGTTGGTCGTCGGCCCATTGGAGTCATGGAAGGAGCCTGTGCTACTAGCCGTTGGTTGCATGCACGCATCAGGGCTTTCTTCTGATCCTCCTTAAGGCGTCGTATATTAGGCCGCCCGTATCAGGGCCGTCCTGATCCCATGGCTCCATTGGTGGATGGAGGGGGTGGGGCAGGATGGCCATGGCGGCGGAATGGTACACGAGGCGGCAGTTTGGGGCTTCCACGGGGGATGGGGCGCAGGAAGGGCGGGAGGCGGAACAACCCTCGCCGACCTGGAAAGGAAGCACAAGCAAATAATCAATGAAATTCAGAAGATGTTATATATTAACAGGAAGCTTGGTCGTTTCTAATAGTACTAGAGTACTACCTCCATTCCAAAATAATTAAAGTTCTGTATTTGTCTCAACTCAAATTTGTGTAAGTTTGATTAAGTTTATAAAAATAATTATTTTGTGAGAGAGAGTTGGCCAAAAGCTTACGAAAGTATGACTTAGGACGAACTTAGAACGTCAATTATTCTGGAACGGATGGGAGTAACTAACTAACCACTGATATCACGGCCGGCGGTGGCGCCATGGCAGCCCGTGGTCGCTGCGGAGAAGACGGCCAGCAGCACGACCACCAGGAGACGGGCAACTCTAGCCAGGGACGCCATCGTATGGTATGTACCCGATCTCAGTTGTGAGTTGTGGCTAGTTAGTCAGAACGGATGCTTTAAGCTGTGTGTTGTGTATCTTGCAGCAGCTCCCGTATTTATAGCCAGCGGTCGACCGCAATGACGGCGTAACCGCACAAGATGATGAAAGGAGGGTCACCTTGGCCACTTGGTATGCCTAGTTGAAGCATGAATTATCGAGCTCGAGAGAGGAAGCTTCCTAATTTGGTTGCATTTTGTAGTTTTTTTTTGCAGGTGAGGTTGCATTTTCCAGTTGAAGATGCGTGGATAATCATCACACTTGTTTTGGGTGGTGGCCACATCCAACACGTACGCACGGACAGGATTGCAATTCCATGCATGTATGCTCACATTTCTCCGATCACTCTATCAAGGGTGTTAGGAATAAATCATGACTCGCTGGGCCGACTAGCGTGTGTGTCTTTTTTTTTTAAACTGAGACCGTAGAACAATAGTTCTACTGTAATTTCGTTAAATAAAAAGTATTTACAAAGTCAAAAAAAACCAATACAACTTTATCCCACTCCTGCTCTAGGGAAAGAACACGTTGGCAAATTAAAGGATCTGTTCAGTCCAAGTTCTTAGAATCTCTGCTTTGCTCTGTTTTGGCCTGAGTTGAGCTGCCCGTAAGCCTTCTTTAAGATAGTGCTTCCAGGAGTTGATGTGTGGTGCTGCTGATCTGAAAATCTTGTCATTTCGGACTGACCGTATCCCCCAGCAGCTCACCAATACTATGTCTTGAGAAATCTCCTGAGGCAGTTGGCATGTGATCATCAGAATTTCATCACAAGTAGAAATACCTCTGTGTCTGTTGGGTGTAAGGAAATCCCAGCACTGGAGAGCAAAAGGGTAATTCCAGAAGAGGTAAGTGTTTCCTCAGTATGCTCTGAACATAAAGCACAGTTGTAGTCCTGAATGTTCATATTTTTCCTATGGAGAAGGTTTCAGGTGTTGAGTCTATCACATAGCAGCAGCCAATAGAAGATCTTGTGCCTCAGTCTGCAAGTGGTGCTCCACAGGTCTTTGAAAAATTTGTGTGCTGAATTGGCACCCTTGAGCTGCTTGTACATCTTCCCGGAGGAGTATTGTGGTGAGGACCATGCATAGTGCCATTGATCTTTATCTTCAGAATCAGCTTTGCTGGAGAGCATGTCTAGAAGCATGTTAAATTGAGAATAGGCATGTTCAGACAATGGTCTATGAAATAAAAGGCTGATATCATCTTGACTCTGCATATTCTCAAGAGTGGTGTTCTGGTCTATTGCAAAGGAATGAAGTTCTGGGAATCTGTTTTGCAATGTCTGTCCAGCCCAGTTGTCTGACCAGAAAAGTGTGGTGTCACCTTTATATGCTTTGCTTTTAGCATGTGCCTTGAAGCTGGGAAGTAGTTTCAGCAAAGCTTTCCACCAAAATGATCCAACCATCCTATCACCTGGCACTGAATCGTGATAATAAGATTCCCAAATGACATTCACCCATGGAGTATCTTCTTTATTCATGAACTTATGCAAGTGCTTCATGAGGAGGGTCTGATTGTGGGTTGTGATGTCAAGGACACCAAGGCCACCTAATTCTTTGGGTTTACATACTTTCTCTCATAAGATAAGGGCAGGGCCACTGTCTTGGGTTCCATACTTTCTCCAAAAACATTGCTGAAGGTATATGTTAATCTGTTTAACCACTGATTTGGGCAGCATGAGAGTGCACATGAAAAAAGTTGGCATACTGGAGAAAACTGATTTCAGTAGAGTGAGCTTGTCTCCAGTAGAGAGCATGGTGGAACAACTTAGCAGTCTGTTTTCAATCCTTGTCAACATGGGGACAAAGTCTTCAATTCTTGGCTTTGAGATGCAGAGTGGCATCCCTAAATATGTATGAGGAAATGACCCAATCTTGCAACCCAGTAGCTGAGATAGAGTATGCATCTTATCTGTAGGGGTGTTGATAGAGATCATGATGGATTTGGAGTAGTTCACTTTGAGACCATTGAAAGTTTCATAGTGCAGGAGCAGGTTTTGAATCTGGCTTAACTGTCTAGCATCAACCTTGGCTACCAAAATAGTATCATCAGCATATTGAAGTATAGGGTAGTCTTGACAAGAATGGTGTTGCAGAGGAGATTCCAGAAGAGAGTGATTCATGGCCTCATTGAAAATGGATTGAAGGAGATCTGCAGCCAGCACAAATATTAAAGGGGAAAGAGGGTCACCATGTCTGACTCCTTTCTTACATAAGAATTGTTTCCCAGGAACCCCATTGAGGAGGACTGATGAGTAGCCTGTGCCATAAATCATTTTAATCCAATTGATCCATCTAGAGCCAAAACCTTTAGCTTGCAGAATATCAACTATGGTGTCATGATTGATCATATCAAAGGCCTTCTCAAAGTCAAGTTTCAAAAGGATTATCTCTTGTTTAGATTGGTGGCATTGATAGATATACTCATAAGTCCAAGCCAAGTAGTCCTGAATACACCTGTTATTAAGGAAGCCATATTGGTTTTTATGGACCATACTCAAGATCACTTTCTGAAGTCTGTTGGCAAGAAGTTTGGTGATGATCTTGAGTGTGCAGTTGAGTAGTGAAATAGGTCTGAATTCTGCTGGTAAGGAGGCAGAGTCTTTCTTTGGTATCAATGTAATGAAGGAGTAGTTAATACTCTGAAGATTAACTGTACCATTGTGAAAGTCTGCAAGCAAATTATAGAAGTCCTCTTTAATGATCCCCCAGCAGGCTTTCAAAAAAGCAGAGTTAAAACCATCAGGGCCAGGTGCCTTATCAGCTGGCATGTTCTGTACCACCTCATCAATTTCCTTCTTCTCAAAAGGGGCTTCCAACTCTTGAAGATGTTGATGGTGCACAAGCAGGTGTTGGAGTTGCAAAGGATTTTGAGAAGGAGCCTTTGTACCCGGTCTGTCTTTAAATGCCCTGTATAAAATAGCAGCTTTGGCATGGTGTGCATGGTGCTCCGAACCATTTTCATCCTTGAGCATGGCAATACAGTTGTTCCTGAATTTGATTGTGGCCTTTGCTTGAAAATACTTAGTATTAGCTTCTCCAACTTTAATTTGTCTGATAGTTGCTCTTTGTTTCCAGTACAGCCTTTGGTGTTTCAACAACTTCTCCAAGTGCAATTTGAGGATCTCTGCTATTGTTTTCAACCAAAGTTAGGTCTCTCACATCTTCAAAGGAATCATAGCAGAGAATTAAAAAGTTGGTGTCTTCAATGATCTTTTTGAGATTGGAGATGTTTTTGGCCCAAGTCTTTAATCCTTTCCTCAACCTCTTAAATTTTGTGGCAATAGTTCTAGCTCTATCCATGTGTCCCACATCCTGGCTCCAAATGGTCTGCACTACATCCTGAAAATCTGGGTGTTCCAGCCAGTAGTTTTCAAATCTGAAGATGTTAGCTTTGGGTATAGATGTACCAATCTTGATCATGATAGGAACATGGTCGGAAGTTGTTTTTGCCAGGGGATGAGCAAAAATAGCTGGGAAGTTCAAAGTCCAGGTCTCAGAGGTGAAACACCAGTCCAATTTTTCCAAAAGTGGAGCCTCCTGCATGTTACTCCAGGTAAAGTTCCTGCCTTTCATAGGTATTTCAATAAGTGCTTGATTTCTAATGGCTTCATTGAAAGCAAACATGTCTGAGATATTCCCTCCCTCTCTGCTTCTGTTGTGTGGATATCTAATGTAATTAAAATCCCCAAGCACCATCCAATTAACATCATCCAGAAGTTGAAAATTCTTAAACCAGTCAATGAAATTGCTTCTATCTGGTTGTTGACATGGACCATAAATATTGAGTAGGATCCAGGAATCTCCATTATGATTAGAGGTGAAGTTGATAGAGAGAGAGAGTAATCATTGGAGTGAAAATTTGTCCATGAAAAACCTGTTCCTTCCAGGCAACCAAGAGGCCTCCAGATACCCCAATAGATGGGAGAAAAGCAAATTTATTTATTCTCCTGGGACAGAAATTTTTAATATAAGAACTGTCAAATTGTTCTCTCTTAGTTTCCTGAAGGCAGACAATTATGCACTGAGATTCTTCAATTTTCTTTCTGATTGCAGTCCATTTATCCGGATCATTGATGCCTCTGACATTCCGGATCCGGACAATTATGCACTACAGAGCCGAAAAACATGTACTAGGAAAATACGTATGCTAGAGAAGAAACCAGGAGTATCTTTGCAGATCATGATGAAGTAGAGGGTAAAGATTAGAAACCCAAGTTGCTACTGTAACGATAATAACTAATTCTGACATATTGAAGCATAACAATCTCAGGGCATCTCTATTACACTGATCATGACACCAAAAGAATCACAGTTCCCACCAGACAAATTCAGACATTACAAACTGACAAGTTCTTAAAACAGTGAGAGCTGGATGAGTCTGAACTTCAAGACCAAAAGCAATTTCAGAAGCCATATCACAACTAGCTAAGAAACAACTACTGGAGCTTGACTGCTTCAGCTACTGGGAGCCTTTGCCGGGTCCATGCCAGTCTTGGGGCCCACTTTGGATGTAGTAGTGCTCTTGCTCTTCTTGTGCTTCTTGGAGAGCAGTTCCTCAGAAGTGTCACTTGCAGGCACCTTGCAAAAAGTAGTGTTAAGATTCTTAGCTACTTTTGCTGGGATTGGTGGAGATAAAGCATGACCGGCCATACAATTCCTATCTGTGCAGATGTTCTTTTTATATCCATTTGCATTTTTTTGCAATCTGCAACTTCTCCTTACCTCAGTTTCCACCAAGGGCACTTTATCCTTCCTCTTCTTGTTATTGTGCAGAGCCGTTGACGAAGATGCTGCGGCTGACACTTTTGAAGATGAGATTAAGGGAGAGGTTACTTCCTGCTCTTCTCCACCCTGTTTAGACACAGTGGCAGTGGAAACAAATGATTCAGCAATTGGGAAGATCTTAGGGATAGAAAATGGTAGAGTACTGAGACCACTACACCCTTGTGTGATTATCTCCCACACATTAGAATTCACAAACTTCTTGGCCCAATCAAATTTATCAGGTGTGAGGAAAGTAACTGACAAGAAATTGACCCAATCAACAGGTACCTGAACTATAGCCTTGTTATTCTGCGAAGGAGCAAAGTGCTTTTTCCAGGTCTGGGCTCCCTCCTGCCCTAGGAGCTCTGTTAGGCGAGCATGATCAGTTTCCATAGTTGCAATCACTGGATCAACATCTGGCAAATTAAGTTGCACAAGACCTGTAGTGATAATATTGTGTTGATTGAGGAAAGCAGGTACAGGGAAACTAGGGGGAGCAGACAAATCAGAACAGTTACCATTGGAGGAGGTATCAACCATACCCTTAGGATCTGTGGGGATATCAATCAAAGGTTGATCCAGTGGCAGTGGTTCCATCTGCACTTGTTCTTTTTCTGTCCTTTTTTCTTTAGTTGCAGATACCAGCAACTTTAAAGGAGCAGCACTAGAAGTAGAGGGCAGGTGAGACAGCAACTCCATCTGCATGGGGTCGTCCTGTCTATCAACCACGTTGTTGTTTGGCTGCCACAAAAACATATCCAAACTCATATCAATAATAGGATGTCTTGGTAGCTGGGGCCCATGACTGGTTCCACATGAGGATGGTGGGCAGGCTCAAGTGCAGGAATAGGCCCATCTGCCAAATTCAAATCTGGAAGGAGAGGAGCCAAGGGCCCATTAGCTGAAGCACCAAAATTGGCACTGTGGTAAGATTGTCCTATGGATAGAGTGAGGCTGCTATGATCAATGTTGTCATTAACTGGCTGAACATCTTCTTCCATGGGCCCCATAAGATCATTGAGCTCAAGGAATTCTCCAGGGTTGTTCTCCTGGTCAATCATAGGATCTGGCATTGCCCAGTGGCCCCAACTAGGTAACTCTTGTTCTTGCTCTGCATCTGCATCCATATCCTCTGCATTATTCAGTGCCAGATTCAGGTTCAGATTTGGTCCTTGCTGCTCGTGTTGCTAAAGGGGTCCGAGGAAGTGGTTGTGCTGGTTAGGGTGAAAGTTTTCTTGTAATGGCATTGGATGTGGGTTACCATTGGGTTGAATAGGATCCTCATCATGTGGTTCCACACCTAGCACCTGCTGCTGAAGTATGACCACAGGGCAAGTGAGAGAATCTTCCTTATCCCCATCTCCGAAGACATTACTAGCAGGAATATCTCTTAATTCCTCCACCTTTACTTTGACCATTTGATTTGTTCCAGTACTTCTAACTCTGTCCCAGCTGACAAACTTTCCAAACTTGCCAACTGCATCATTAATCTCCTGAATGTTCTCCTATCAAGCGGAAAACCACATAACAGAATTCAAACTTCTCTGTTTAAAGCCAACTTTCTCCAGTTTAACCCTCTATCATGTCTTTCAAAGATGACATGAACATCCGTGAACAAGTGTGGGCTATTGGAAACTAGATCATCCCGATCAAAAATGCTGTTCATCTTAACATAGCCTGACCGAATGGGCAAGGGGCAATCTCTGAAAACCCCAATCTCTTGTCAGTGAAGAAGTCAGAAAGTACCTCGCGCACGGTGTTGAACTACACTGGAAGGTTTGGCATCGGCACAATCGTCACAATCGCCCAGTCTTCATGCAGGGGTGGAGGCGAAGCTGACATAACCCGCACCCTGGCCGGGCGGCCAGTTATCTCGATGTTGTGGTGATTTGGGGGAAGGAAGGGGGTGGGATCAAAAGGGAAGGTGGCCATGGTAGAAGAGATGATGGACTGCGAGGTGGGTGCGGGGATGGCCGGCGGCGTGCGATGATTTGTGTCAGAGTTGAGAGAGACCGCAGCTTGGAGACGCTGAGAAGCAGAATATGGAGAGGCAGAGTAAATGACACTGCAAACTCGGGAAGGTGCGGTGGGCGGATTAACAGGATTGCCTTGATCGGACAGCTGATTTACTGCCCTTGCCATCCCATCCGCGCGAACAGTGGCGGCTTGCCTTGGAATGTGAAACGATTGTGGTGGGCGGTCGAATTGGGCTCTGACCTGGCTGGGCACAGTCGATCGGGTGGGCTGGGCCTTGGAGAAGCAATCTTTGGCTATATGGCCCTCTTTCTTGCAAGCATGGCATTTGATTCTGTTATTACAAGTGGGCCAAGAATGACCAGACTCGAGACAGCGAACACAAAAGGCTTCTTTAGTTTGAATAGGCGGTATTCCCGCTCCGTTGCGTGCCCCCATTGAGCGACCATTATGACCATTACTGCCGGAATTAGGGCCTTGATTCCCCAATGATGGCGCCCCATTTGAATTTGGATGATGAACAACATCTGATCTAGAACAGATGAGATCTGTGGTGCATTGATGGTAGGAGATCTAAGAGCTTGCATGTAAGATTTCCTTGGGTGTCTACTGAAAACGTGAGTCCATTCATCCTCTTTATCTTGAAGGTATTGATCAAGCTCCCAACAAGAGTTTGGTCCCCCAGTCCCCCAAAGAAGAAAATTGACATTGAGGAGAGGCAGATTGATGCTACCTCCCTTGATGATGGAGAAACCCACTTCTTTGGACGAAACAGAGAATTTGAAAGACCAATTCTGTAGCAGCTTGACTTTGAATAGCGAGGCTCTTCCTCCAAAACATGCTAGGAGAATAGTACTTACTGATTCTTCAGTGAGTCTAATGCGCGAGTGAGTGAATTCGGCGACCAGAAGGAATTCCTCTTGATCCGATCCTTCTTCATAGTTGATAGGAACTCCCCACTTTCTCCATACTTCCGAGGCAAATCTTGGCCTCGGTCAAAGTTGAGATCTGCGAACGACATGATCAACGTTGGTGGCCGGAGTTGAATGGTGGGGCTGATGAGAGGGTGTGCCCCGGGGCCGGAGTAGCCGCCGGCGATGGCCGGGAGGGAGGGGGGCTAAGGGCTGATGAGAGGGTGTGCGTGGGGGCCGGAGTGGCCGCCGGCAATGGCCGAGAGGGAGAGGGCTAGGAGGCCGGGAGGGAGAGGGCTCGCGTGTGTGTCTATGTCAGACCGGACGCCGGTGCGTGGCCGCGTCCGTGCTCGAGTTGGAGTCACGGTCCATGGTGTGCGTCGTGCGCGCGGCCGTAGCTAGCTAGTCGTGTGTGTCACGTGAGTTAGCTAGCTAATTAGTCGGGCGTGCATGCATGGTTGTTAGAAGGTTAGCCAGGTGGCCCCTGTGGCGTCCTGGTGGTTAGCACGTGAGTGGCACAAAATCAGGGTTGTTTGTTGCCCTGGCTGAGTGCGTGGGTGTACTCCCTCCGTCCGGAAATACTTGTCATCAACATGGATAGAAGGAGATATATCTAGAACTAAAATACATCTAAATACATCCCTTTTTATTCATTTTGATGACAAGTATTTCCGGACGGAGGGAGTACTACTTAAGAGGGCGTGGTGCTGTGTAGAAGAGATGAGAAAGGTGTAGCCGGAGTTAGTCTTTAGGGCGTGTAGTCCCCCATGTATGCGATGGTGTGTTGCCGAGCCTCAGTTCGAGCCGAAGAAGAAAAAGAATAGGCTGTGCATGCAGCCGAGGCGCCGTTCGTGTGGCATGGCGTTCGTCGCTTGAAAAAATCGAGTGCCCACCTCTCCTTCTTTCACCCCGTCAGAGCGAGTGCGAGAGCTAGGGTTCGTCTAGGGTTTGTCCCAATAAAGGGCTAGCACAGTGGTCGAGTGGTATGTACGGTGAAATCTTGCCTCACAGGCGAGAGAGAGATGGGGCGAGCTAGCCAACGACCAGGCCCGTCGTAAATGAGCAACTTCCCCAAATTTTGGTTTGCGGCTTCCAAATTGCTTACTGTAATAGGCGAGGCTATACCTCGCTTCTAGCGAGACCGAGGGAAGCCACGCCTGAAGAAGGTAACAGCGGCCGGGCATGTCATCGAGCAATAGTGATGTTCAGTATGACTTTATGCTTTAAGGGTCACATGTTCACAAACGGCTTTGTATTCAGGATAGTGGTAGATACACCAATACAGGACATGCTAGATAGTGTAAGGGATAAATAGCTAGGCCGTCGTATTAAGTCATGCCGTATATTTTGTCCTCCAGAAACATATGCACTCAAATGATTGTATGTAATTATTATATTTTGGACAAAACTGGTCGCGGAGATGTTGTTTTCCTACTCCCTCTGTTCCTAAATATGTGTCACTTTAGATATTCCAATGCTGAATACATACGATGCAAAATAAGTGAATCTATACTTTAAAATATGTCTATATACATCCGTTGAAAATCTTTAAAAAGACTTATACTTAGGAACAGAGGGAGTACGCACATTTACTTGATACTTAATCCAGATAGATAATATTTTATGCACAGGTACACCCCTCTCTAAGCAACTGATTGTTGGTATATGAATTTTAGTTTTCTTTTGATCCAGGTTACACCCTTCAGGACAACGGAGGATGGATCTACCCTTTTGAAGATCTCTCTAAACAACTTTAACGAAGTGCGTTTCACAATTAAACGGTTGAAGTTTATCAAAGGGGCCAATTTAGTTATTGAGATCTTTGTTTTTGTTTTATCTCCTTAGATGTACCGATTGTTGTTCTCTTCATTTATGGTGGCCACAGAAGAAGAAATCCTATTGTGGTCAAATAATAAAGAGAGACAAACACTAACATCACACTACATGCAAATTTTATTATTTGCAAATAATTAATATTTGCAAAAGTTTTAAAAAGGTGCACAAGCTAGACTAAGGGTGGACTTTTGAAGTGTCTACAATTCTAGACTAATGTGGCGGATGAAAACAATAGAGACGAGGGGAAGGTCGGGCAGAGAGAAAGACGTCACTTTGTGTTTCTGGTTGGTTAAGGAGACGCAACGATTGACAAGGAAGAGAGAGGTAGTAGAGAGAATCAATATTTGCCACAGTAAACACAAAAGGAATTATGTTCTTGTTAGGACAATTGTTTGAATCATGTTCTTTTATTCTGAGGCAACGTTCGGACATTCAGCTAGTATTCATTCAAAGTCAGGAATATTTTAGAAAACTATGAACAGTTTTTTAGGATGCATGAACATTTTTTTTCTGAATTCATGAACATTATTTTTATGAATTCATGAATATTTTAAAGGTCAAGAATTTTTTTAAGAAAAAATACAACAGCTGGTTTTCACAGAGCTAGCAGTGGAGCGAGTGGAGCAAGAAGCCGAGCTGAGTAAGAGAGAGCTTCATGTGCCGGCCAACGTGAGCGTTATAGCAGCAATTCTGTGATTTCAAGGTGGCATAAGAGCTTCCAAGAGGCTCAGACAATCACCACTGGCTAGCACCGAGGCCGAAATGTGTAAGGACTCCACATCACACCTAACAACTCCATGCTCTTCTCAGAACAAATATCGTCTCCAACAACAGCCCAACATGATATACATATGAAAAAAACACCACCAAAATATAATTAAAAGTCAAGGCAATGTAAAACAAAACAGTAAACAAAACAACTAACCGCAATAACCTACTAGAGAGAAAAAAAGGGTTAATCTCACGAGGTGCGGCATAGCATGTGTTAGCCTTGATAAAATCTGAAACTTTGTACTTTATTGCAGATCAACATATATAAACTAAAATATTCTTATTTCTTGGATACCAAGTTCAAAAGTTTAAGATCGTCTCGGAGACTCGTGTGGAAGCAACTCGACACCAAGGACACATCAGCAAGAGTGTCGGCGGCGGGCCGGCAGCTATGGACAGCTAGACGGGCAGCGGGCGGTGACACAGGAGGAGACGGCGCCGGATCCGGGTCGATCAGTTTTTTTTGTGGCGACAAAACCGAAATGTTTTTTCTTTGACAATAAGTACCATCATATATTTATAGTAGCGAGTAATACATGGTAGAGATACACGAGTTAACTATAGCGATTACAAAATAAATTTCAAAAGAAACGAGCAAATCTTCGAGTTCTTCAAACTCGATCTTTCTTCTTCCATGACACAATCCTGTATTTTTCTAAAGTCAGCCGTAGAAAAATAACAAAGATACCAAACCACAGACCTGTAAATACCAATGAGGTTTCTCCAATAATTTTAATTTGAGTCGCCATGCCAAGGCCACCATGAAACCGAAATGTTTCTACTCCTGAACTGGGTTGTTACCAGGTATAAGTTCTCTGGGCTGTGCTGTGTTGTTTTCGGTATATATACTCAATTAAGAAGCTACTACTCCGTCTCATAATGTAAGACATTTCTTGATACTAGTGTAGTGTAAAAAAAGTCTTACATTATGGGATGAAGGAAATATTATATTATCCTAAAAATGCTATTTAATTACTTAAACCAAAATTTAGGGAGCTTGCTCATCCATGTACGACGGGCCCGCTCACCCGTCCCTCTCTCGCGCGCCGATGGGCTAAGCTGTCACCGTAGGTACCACTCGGCCACTAGCTAGCCCTTGATTGACCGGAGAAATGTGAGCATGAGCATGGATGCATGCACGCGATTGCAGTCCCGTCCGCGCCTGTGCCAACCATTCAACGAGTGATGATTATCTTGGACGCATCTTCAACTGCAAAATGCACCGATATTAAGAAGCTTCATCTCTGGAGCTGGAGAATGCATGCTTCAACTAGGCAAACCAAGTGGCCAAGGTGATCCTCCTTGATCATCTTGTGCGGTTGTGCCCAGCCCACCCACCCCATTGTGGTCCACGGCCGGCTATAAATACGTGAGCAGCTGCAAGATACGCAACACACAGCTCAAAGCATCCGTCCAACTAACTGATCACAGCTTACAACTGATAACCAACATACCATAAGATGGCGTCCCTGGCCAGAGTTGCCCGTCTCCTGGTGTTTGCGCTGCTGGCAGGTCGTCTCGGCACTGATCATATGGGCTGCCACGGAGCTGCCGGCTCAGACATCCGTGGTTAGTTAGTTAGTTACTACTCTAGTAGAAACAAAAGGTTCTTGCTATATATATCAGCATGCGATTTCCATCACTCCCGATTAACCATGCATGCATATATTTCTTGCGTTTCCTTTCCAGGTCAACAGATATTTCGCCCCCGCTTTCCCGTGGGCCCCAAACGTCGACGTATTCCCTCCCACCACAATCACACCCCGCCCCCTCCTTCAACCAATTGAGGGATGGAAGGATGGCCACGATGCATGCCTGCAAGCAACTTGTCCATGGTCTACTTGGTATATCGATCAATACCTGGCGTGGAATAATATTTATTACATAAGTCATGTCCCTGCCCTGATATGGGTTGTGTTTTTACTACAGCGTATGATTAAACTGTTTCTGTTCAGAGTCTACTAATAAAAGATGGACAGTACCCTGTTGAGGCATTGTGTTGTGTTTAAGTGTTACCTCTTGAGCATGTGTTGGTTTTCCCTTGAAGAGGAAAGGGTGATGCACCAAAGTAGCGTAATTATTTTTCTCAGTTTTTGAAAACCAAGGTACCAAACCAGTAGGAGACTACACGCAAACCGCCTAGTACCTGCACAAACAATCAAGAACCTTGCGACCAACGCGTTAAAGGGATTGTCAATCCTTCACGACCACTTGCAAAAGTGAGATCTGATAAAGATAATAAAATAAATATTTTTGGTATTTTGTTGTATAGATTGAAAAGTAAAGATTGCAAAATAAACTAGAATTATAGATTGGAAACTTATATGATGTAAAGTAGACTCGGGGCCATAGGTTTCACTAATGACTTCTCTCAAGATAGCATAAATTACGGTGGGTGAACAAATTACTGTCGAGCAATTGATAGAAAAGCGCATAGTTATGAGAATATCTAGGCATGATCATGAACATAGGCATCACGTCCGTGTCAAGTAGATTGAAACTGTAGGTGCATCTAGTGCCACCCCTAGTTGGTTTTGGAGTATTGACGACAAACCTGGTTGAGGGACTAATGTGTTTGTGAGAATTGCAGGATAACATAGGTAGTACTCCCTCATTGATTCGGTTTACCTACCGGAGATGACCCCTAAAAATGTGTGAAGACATTGAAGACAATGGTGGTCTATGAAGCTATTCACGTTGAAGACTATGACATGAGAAGACATCGCGTGAAGACTATGGAGCGAAAAGACTTAGTAGTTTCGTTGTTTCCTTTTCTTCTTTGTTGAGTCATAGGAACCACCGTACTGTTAAGTGGGGTCCAAGTGAACAAAGTTAGAGTGACTGAAGTGATGCTCAACCGAATCCTATGTCTTCGAGCGAAGACAATGAGAGAAAATCTTATCCAGAGTCGGATGAGTCAGCTTTACTTGTAGCCCAAGTCAAGTTGCCGCGTGTGTTTGAAATCTGACCGTTGAGACACGTGTCAGTTCCTTAGTGACCCAGGGTCATTTCGGACAAACCAGGTCGGGTTGCCCAGTGGCTATAAATAGCCCACCCCCTACACTATAAATTGGTGGCTGCTCAGAGTTAGTATACGACTTTTGTCGTTTGAGAGCAACCCACCTCCGAAGCTTTTGAGAGAGAATCGTTGCGAGGACGAAGCCCAAACCACCCAGAGCCCAAAGAGTGTTTGGCATCACTGAAGTCTTTCTGTCCGCGTGATTTGAAGACTTGTTACACTTGAGGACTGTGAATCCTCCAGCCGGTTAGGCGTCGCGTTCTGAGCATCCAAGAGTCATTGTGGATTGCCGGTGAACGAAGTCTGTGAAGGTTTGAAAGTCTACCTTGAAGACTTACCAGAGTGATTGGGCGGGACTAGGTGTCCTTAGCTCAAGGGAAATAAGGTGAAGACACGGTCTTCTGAGTTGAATCTTAGCCTCCCTAACCAGACATACAGTTGTCACAGCAACTGGAACTGGTCAAACAAATCTCCGTCCTCCCGAAGCTACTGGTTCTATCTCTCACTTCTCTTTAATTACAGTTTGTCTTCGTGAAGTCATTGCCTGCTTGCATTATCTGTTTGACTTCACTGTGTGACTACTTGTCCTGATTGGCTTCATACTATCTTCCATCCCGATCTTTACTACCTAGCTGCTAATAGTCTTCGTGCTTTCACTTCATTGAATACTTGACTATGGCTTGTCTAGTATAGTCTAGCTTCCGCTGCATACGAATAGGGTCATTTCTATTGTTTGTCTTCGAAACTCCCATGTTTTGAAAACTTCCATAAAAATCGCCTATTCACCCCACCTTCTAGACGATAACTAGCCCTTTCAATTGGTATCAGAGCAAGGTACTCCCTTGTTCTGTGTGATTCGGTTTAACCACCTGGAGTTTTAGCTATGTCGACTGCAGGGATAATCAAAGTCTCCGTTGCGTGCCCCATCTTTGATGGCGCTGAGTATCCCTACTGGAAGAATAAGATGCACATGCATCTTGAAGCCATTGATGTCGATCTATGGCATGTCGTCAAGAACGGCGTTCCCAAGACTGGTGAAGGTGTCACCCCTGCTGATGTCAAGAAGTTCGTTCAACTGGACTCTACTGCCAAGAACATCATCTGTGGTCATCTGACCAAAGGACAGTATGGCCGTGTGAGTGCTCTGGAAACATCAAAGCTAGTCTGGGACTGGCTCTCCAAGGTCAATGAAGGCGTCTCAACTCAGCGATATCAAAGGATCAGTGTTCTCCGCAACCTCTTCAACCGTTTCAAGAGACACGACAATGAGAACGTCCAGCTCACATTTGATCGCCTCACTGATATCACAAATGGGCTCCAAGCACTCGTCGCCACTGAGATCATGAAGCACGAAATAGTCAAGACGCTACTAAGATCACTTTACAGCTCATTTGACACCTTAGCCCTGATGATACAAGAACGCCCTGACTTCAAGACTCTCGATCTGTCTGTCATACTTGAGAGGCTCAACACACATGAGTTCGAACTATCTGAGAAACGAGATATCTATGGCCCCAACTATGGCCGAACTCGCGCTTTGAAGGCAAAGGCTGCTGCTTCCTCATCTGAAGAAGAATCTGACTGCAGTTGTGGTGATCCTGAAGACATTGGAAAGGAGCTTGCTATGCTTGTGAAGAAGTTCACCAAGAAGAAAGGCTTCAGTAAGTCTTCACGATCCAGCTCAAGGAATGATGAAGCTTCCACCCATGACCACAAGAAGAGAACCTGCCACAAGTGCAAGAAACCTGGTCACTACATCTCTGAGTGTCCACAGTGGAACAATGAGAATAAGAAGAAGAAGAAGAAGAAGAAGAAGAAGAAGAAGAAGAGCAAAGAATATGATTCTGATGACAAGAAGAAGAAGAAATCCTCAAAGTCTTCTTCCAAGTCTTCATCACACATGAAGAGTTCATCTGTCAAGGCTCGTGCTTTTGTTGGCATGGAATTGGATTCAGAGGAGGAGCCTGCTTCTGAGGAGGCGTAGGTGGAGTCTAAGGAGGAGTCTGACTCTGGTGTTGCGAGTCTGGCTCTAGCTATAGCCTACGTCGCCAAGTCCATCTTCAACACTGAAGACAATGGCTCCGTCACCAACGCTGACGATAATGACAAGGACGACTCGCCTCCCACCTACTGCTTCATGGCATGTAGTGCCAAGGTAAAATCACGCGATGCTTACTTTCAAACATCTAGTGAAGATGACTCTGATGGTGAATCCAAACCTAGTTACAAAACACTTGCTAAAATTGCAACTGAACAACAGAAAGCTATGGAACACATTCAAAAACTGTTAGACAAAAGCGATGACCTGTTGGACGCGGAAATGACCCGATCTCAGTCCTTAATTGAAGACATAAAAAATCTTCATGTTAAGTACGATGAACTTGAAAGTCGTCATGAAACGCTCACGACAACTCATGAAAAGCTTTCCTACGATTATCTTCAAAGGAAGCAAGATCTTGAGAAGTTGAGAGCGATTCATGAAGATCTTCAAAAGGAGAACAAGTCACTTCGTGCTCAACAGATCAGTCCCGCTCAGGAAGGATTTAAACCACCATGTCTAAAATGCATTGAGCGTGATAACGCTGCCTCTGTTGCTGAATGTTCTACTGCTACTACTGTTGCAATATCTTCAACTGCTGATGTGGTAACAAACCCCTCTACTGAGGATACCACTACTATTGCCGATGAGAATGCCAGGTTGAAGACCTTTGCTTGAGGACGAGGGGATGTACAAAAGTCTCAAAGGGCATCAGACATTATGTGATGTCCTCAAAAAGCAGATTCTGAACCGAAACCCTAGGAAAGAGGGTGTTGGCTTCGAGAGGAAGATGAATGTTGATGGGTCATACTGGAAGCCTGAGCAGTACCCCGAAACCACATGGGTTGCTGCAAAGGAACCTTCAGTAGATCCATCCACCTTATCTGGTTTCACTTGTGCTAACCCCATTATCATTGATGAATCCTTTGATGCAAATTATAAACTGTTTAAGAATCAGAATGGCGAAGTGTTTGCCAGGTATATTGGTACTAACTGCAGGAATGGGCCACCTATGAAGAAGATATGGGTACCCAAAAGCTGTCTTGAGAATCTTCGAGTGAATGTCATCATGACACCACCTATGAAGAAGACAAACCCCTTAACAAAGGCTTCATATGGTCCAAAAGCTTCATACAGACCGTGACTCATCTGAGTCACCCTAACATCAATGTTTTGTAGGGAAATCATACTCAGACCCATGAATATGAGTGAGTTTCCTCAAACCGCTATGCTCATAGAACTAAGATTTTTTCTGCTTATTCCTATGAGTATTATTCACCTCCTACAAGGCTATTTACTAGGGCTCCCAAGCCGAAGTTCTCAGATGCTACACTTAGACTCATTGCTTCTAAGCCACCCCTGAAAATGTGGGTGGTTAAGAAAACTTAACTCTCCTTTGCAGGGAAAGGTCTCCAGCCGGAAATCAAAGGCGTCCAAAACTAATGCTGGGAACCTTAAACATCTTGTGGGGCGCAAGATAAAATGCCCAAATGGTCTTACTATGTACTTCGTTCCGGGATTCCTTGACACTCATCCTATCTATCCTAACCAAGATCTGAATTTCCATGTTCCACTTGTTCGTCAAATGTTTATGCTTCACAACTCGCTTGGTCAAGCCTATCCCCCAAACTTGTTGAATCCCTTGGTTTCAACTTAATGTCTGTCTCAATGCTTTGTGACTTAAACATGATTGTGCTATTTGGAAAATATCGATGCCTTGTTGAGGGAGTTCCGGACTAGGGGGTGTCCGGATAGCCGAACTATCATCATCGGCCGGACTCCAAGACAATGAAGATACAAGATTGAAGACTTCGTCCCGTGTCTGGATGGGACTTTCCTTGGCGTGGAAGGCAAGCTTGGCGATACGGATATGTAGATCTCCTACCATTGTAACCGACTCTGTGTAACCCTAGCCCTCTCCGATGTCTAAATAAACCGGATGGCTTTAGTCCATAGGACGAACAACAATCATACCATAGGCTAGCTTCTAGGGTTTAGCCTCTTTGATCTCGTGGTAGATCTACTCTTGTAACACACATCATCAATATTAATCAAGCAGGACGTAGGGTTTTACCTCCATCAAGAGGGCCCGAACCTGGGTAAAACATCGTGTCCGTTGTCTCCTGTTACCATCCGCCTAGACGCACAGTTCGGGACCCCCTACCCGAGATCCGCCGGTTTTGACACCGACATTGGTGCTTTCATTGAGAGTTCCTCTGTGTCGTCACCGATAGGCTCGATGGCTTCTTCGACCATCATCAACGACGCAGTCTAGGGTGAGACTTTTCTCCCCGGACAGATCTTCGTATTCGGCGGCTTGTTGCGGGCCGATTAAGCCGTCTGGAGCAGATCGAAAGCTACGCCCCTGGCCGTCAGGTCAGATTTGGAAGTTTGAACTTCATGGCTAACATCCGCGGGGACTTGATCCTTGATGGAGTCGAGCCACAGCCGAGCGTGCCGCACTGTCACGGCGAACATGATTTAGCTCTGCAGCTGGACAGTACCCTGGAGGCTGCACTCCAACCCGCTCCGATCTTCAATTGGGAGCCGGCTGCGCAGATCAGGGACGGATGGCTAGACACCGCCTCGGGGGCTGCAACCTCTACGGCGATAGAGTCGAACACTGATCTTGTCCCTCATAAAGCTCGCGACTCCGAGGTGCCGGACTCCTTGCCGTACTTCGAACCTCCCGCGCCCCCTCCGATTGAATCCGATTGGGCGCCGGTCATGGAGTTCACCGCAGCGGACATCTTTCAACACTCACCTTTTGGCGACATCTCGTTATCAGGAGAGCCCTGGCCGGGCTGTGGTCAGGACGGTTGGGATGTGGACGACGAAGAAATTCAAAGCCCACCCACCACCCACTTGGTAGCCGCTGTCGATGATCTAACCGACATGCTAGACTACGACTCCGAAGACATCGACGGTATGGGCGGCGATGCGGAGGCGAACAAGAACCAGCGCCTACCGGGCACTGGAAAGCCACCTCGTCATATGACATATACATGGTGGATATCCCAAAGGATGGGAATGACGAAGGAACAGAGGAGGATGACCCCTCCAAGAAACAGCCCAAGCGCCGGCGTCAGCGGCGCCGCTCTAAATCCCGCCACAGCAAGAATGAAGATTCCGGCACCGGAGATAACAATACACCGGACAGTGCCGAAGACAATCCACTCCAGCAAGATCCAGCGTAGGAGGATGGAGACGCCAGCCCTCAAGAGAGAGCGGCAGAAGAAGAGGTAGAGGATTATATGCCTCCCTCCGGAGACGAAGCAAGCCTCGACGACGATGAATTCGTCGTGCCTGAGGATCCCGTCGAACTAGAGCGTTTTAGACGCAGGCTTATGGCCACGGCGAACAGCCTCAAGAAAAAGCAACAGCTTAGAGCTGATCAGATCTGCTAGCCGAGATGGATCTGAAGTCCTCGCGGCGAAGAGCATGAGCTCGAACGCCCCTCAAAGGCTACCCTAAACGCAAGCTGCTCCCCGATTAGAAGAGGAGGCTTACGAACCCGCATCACCAGGAGACAATACGGTGACCGACCACCCCGTGGTCGCGACAGAGGCCTCTAGGCCCTTCACTAGAACCGTACCCGGCATCGCTCAAAAAGCATACTGACCCGCGAGAGGCGCTCCGGACCTGCGAGATATATTGGAGGACAAGGCAAGACAATCAAGATCAATCTATGGATCGCGTGGCGCCCTGATGCGTGACAACAAGCTGTCGCGCCCGGACACGATAAGTCCGGCGGGCCGAACAAAAGCAGACAAAGCTCTTTTGAGCTCCATCGTGATATCGCCCGATGCTGAGGCGCCAAGACACCCACTATGCTTCACAGACGAAGTAATGGATCATCAAATCCCGAAGGGTTTAAACCCGTCAATATTGAATCCTATGATGGCACAACAGACCCCGTGGTTTAGATCGAAGACTATCTCCTTCACATCCACATGGCCCGCGGTGACGATCTTCACGCCATCAAATACCTCCCCCTCAAGCTTAAAGGACCAGCCCGACATTGGCTCAACAGCTTGCCAGCAGAGTCAATAGGGAGCTGGGAGGACTAGGAAGCCGCATTCCTCGATAACCCGAGGGCACTTATGTGCGACCACGGGCGATGATGACCTAAGCCACATAATTCAGCAGCAGACGAATCGGCGGACAATTCTGGACACGGTTCTTAACCAAGAAAAACCAAATCATCGACTGTCCGGATGCGGAGGCCCTCGCGGCCTTCAAGTATAACATCCGCGACGAGTGGCTTGCTTGGCACCTAGGACAGGAAAAGCCGAAATCCATGGCAGCCCTCACATCACTCATGACCCGCTTCTGTGCGGGTGAGGACAGCTGGCTAGCATGCAGCAACAACCTCGGCAAAAATTCTGGCAGTCCGGACTTCAAGGACCGAAATGGCAGGCCGCGTCGTAACAAAAACAAACGCCGCATTAACGGCGACAATATTGAGGATACGACAATCAATGCCGGATTCAGAGGCTCTAAACCCGCTCAGCGGAAAAAGCCATTCAAAAGAACTACTCCGGGTCCGCCCAATTTGGACCGAATACTCGACCGCTTGTGCCAGATACACGGCACCCCCGAAAAGCCAGCTAACCACACCGACAGGGACTGTTGGGTATTCAAGCAGGCAGACAAGTTAATTGCCGAAAACAATGACAAGGGGCTACATAGCGATGACGAGGACGAGACCCAACCGCCGAACAATAGAGGACAGAAGGGTTTCCCCCCGCAGGTGCGGACGGTGAACATGGTATACGCAACGCACATACCCAAAAGGGAGTGGAAGCGTGCACTCAGGGATGTCTACGCGATGGAGCCAGTTGCCCCGAAGTTCAATCCATGGTCCTCCTGCCCGATCACTTTTGACCGAAGGGACCACCCCACCAGCATCCGCCATGGCGGATTCGCCGCACTGGTCTTAGACCCAATCGTCGATGGATTTCACCTAACCAGAGTCCTGATGGACGGCGGCAGCAGCCTGAACCTGCTTTACCAGGATACAGTGCGCAAAATGGGCATAGACCCCTCAAGGATTAAACCTACCAAAACGACCTTTAAAGGCGTCATACCAGGTGTAGAAGCCAATTGTACAGGCTCAATTACACTGGAAGTGGTCTTGGATCCCGAATAACTTCCGAAGCGAGGAGTTAATCTTCGACATAGTCCCGTTCATGGCGGCTATCATGCCTTGCTCGAGCGTGCAGCGTTTCCAAAGTTCAACGCGGTGCCGCACTACGCATACCTCAAGCTCAAGATGCCAGGCCCTCGAGGAGTCATTACGGTCAACGGAAACACTGAACGTTCCCTCCGCACGGAGGAACATACAGCGACTCTCGCGGCAGAAGTGCAATACAACGTCTTAAGGCAATTCTCGAGTCCGGCCGTTAAGCGGCCGGACACAGCTAAGCGCGCCCGGAGTAACTTACAACAAGACCACCTGGCACGTTCTGAGCACGCGTGGCGATGCGGCCCCAACCCAGCTCTGCGAAAGCGTCAAAGCAGGTCCTTCGCGTACACCATTACGCTCTGAAGATACCATGGGCATGGGGAGAGGGGCACGACCACGATAAACCCAGACTGCGGCTCAACCACACCAGGGGCTCTCAAGTGTGTCGTTCCTTTTTCTTTTTCTTTTTACCTTTTACTTTTTACCCACAGGACTCCGTTTGTCAGACGCCCTGTCCGGCAGCAGACCTGCCGAATTCATGATGCAACAGCCAGGGAAGGATAAAGGCTACAACGAATATACAGGTGGTCTCCATTACGAGCATTTTTATACACCAATCTGCAGCCTACCCCTGGAGGGGGACATGTTTAACAGTCTCATACCTTGTTTATCGCACTATTTGTATCGTTCTGCATTCGTAGCAGCACTTATTGAATAAAACAATGCATCACCTTTTTGCTTATAATTGCATTTCTTTTTCATACATATGTTCATTCACGGCATGTTGCATCCGTACACTTTGGTACGGCTAATATACACCGAGGGCTTATGTTTCCCGCATTATGGTATGATGAGTCCGAACACTTTCACAAGTGCGGCACCCCGAACTTATAACACTATATGCATCGGCTCCGAATCATGTCTTGGGTCAATAGTTGGGTTTGCCCGGCTCCCATGTTTTGGTACCTACGTTCCGTTATATCGCCTAAGGTAGCACTGGGAGAACCACTGCGATTCCGCCCCAGTTGAGCTGGGTTAACGCCTCAGTGGCGAAAGCTAAAACTGACCATCATGATGAGGCGAGAGCCGGTCGCTGTTCGAGAGGTTTTTTGCGAGTCCTTAAAGACTTATGCCGCTTAGAGCGAGGAGCCGGATACTGTCCGGCCAAGGCGTGGATAGCGCCCCAAATTCGGCCTTCCGAATGTTGGAAATATGCCCTAGAGGCAATAATAAATTAGTTATTATTATTATATTTCCTTGTTCATGATAATCGTTTATTATCCATGCTATAATTGTATTGATAGGAAACTCAAATACATGTGTGGATGCATAGACAACACCATGTCCCTAGCAAGCCTCTATTGGCTGGCTCGTTGATCAATAGATGGTTACGGTTTCCTAACCATGGACATTGGATGTCATTGATAACGGGATCACATCATTAGTAGAATGATGTGATGGACAAGACCCAATCCTAAGCCTAGCACAAAGATCGTAGTTCGTATGCTAAAGCTTTTCTAATGTCAAGTATCATTTCCTTAGACCATGAGATTGTTCAACTCCCGGATACCGTAGGAATGCTTTGGGTGTACCAAACGTCACAACGTAACTGGGTGACTATAAAGGTGCATTACAGGTATCTCCGAAAGTGTTTATTGGGTTGGCACGAATCGAGACTGGGATTTGTCACTCCGTGTAAACGCAGAGGTATCTCTGGGCCCACTCGGTAAGACATCATCATAATGTGCACAATGTGACCAAGGGGTTGATCACGGGATGATGTGTTACGGAACGAGTAAAGAGACTTGCCGTAACGAGATTGAACAAAGGTGCGGGATACCGACGATCGAATCTCGGGCAAGTACAATACGGTTAGACAAAGGGAATTGTATACGGGATTGATTGAGTCCTTGACATCATGGTTCATCCGATGAGATCATCGTGGAACATGTAGGATCCAACATGGGTATCCAGATCCCGCTGTTGGTTATTGACCGGAGAACGTCTCGGTCATGTCTGCATGATTCCCGAACCCGTAGGGTCTACACATAAGGTTCGATGGCGCTAGGGTTATAAAGGAAGTTTGTATGTGGTTACCGAATGTTGTTGAGTCCCGGATGAGATCCCGGACGTCACGAGGAGTTCGGAATGGTCCGGAGGTAAAGATTTATATATGGGAAGTCCTGTTTTGGTCACCGGAAAAGTTTGGGGTTTATCGGTAGCGTCTGGGACCACCGGGAGGGTCCCGGGGGTCCACCAAGTGGGGCCACCAACCCCAGAAGGTTGCGTGGGCCAAGTGTGGGAGGGAACCAGCCCCAAGGGGGCTGGTGCGCCCACCACAAGAGGCCCAAGGCGCAAGGGAGAGTGGGAGGGGGCAAACCCTAGGGCAGATGGGCCCTAAGGCCCATCTAGTGGGCGCCTCCTCCCCTCCCTCTTGGCCGCCCCCCTTGAACCCATCTAGGGCTGCCGCCCCTCTAGGGGTGGGAACCCTAGAGGGGGCGCACCCTCCACCCCTTCCCCTATATATATGAGGCCTAGGGGGCTGCCCATAAGACATGAGAACCTCTCCTCTCGTTGGTGCAGCCTGCATCTCTTCTTCCTCCTCCTCCTCTCCTGCGGTGCTTGGCGAAGCCCTGCAGGAATAGCCACTCCTCCATCACCACCACGCCATTGTGCTGCTGCTGGATGGAGTCTTCCTCAACCTCTCCCTCTCTCCTTGCTGGATCAAGGCGTGGGAGACGTCACCGGGCTGTACGTGTGTTGAACGCGGAGGTGCCGTCCGTTCGGCACTAAGATCTCCGGTGATTTGGATCACGACGAGTACGACTCCTTCAACCCCGTTCTCTTGAACGCTTCCGCTTAGCGATCTACAAGGGTATGTAGATGCACTCTCCTTTCCCCTCGTTGCTAGATTCTCCATAGATTGATCTTGGTGATGCGTAGAAAATTTTGAATTTCTGCTACGTTCCCCAACAGTGGCATCATGAGCTAGGTCTATTGCGTAGATTCTTTGCACGAGTAGAACACAAAGTAGTTGTGGGCGTTGATTTTGTTCAATATGCTTACCGTTACTAGTCCAATCTTGTTTTGACGGTATTGTGGGATGAAGCGGCCGGACTGACCTTACGTGCTCTTCGTGAGACAGGTTCCACCGGTGACATGCACTTGGTGCATAAGGTGGCTAGCGGTGCCGATCTCTCCCACTTTAGTCGGAACGGATTCGATGAAAAGGGTCCTTATGAAGGGTAAATAGCAATTGGCATATCACGTTGTGGTTTTGCGTAGGTAAGAAAGCGTTCTTGCTAGAAACCCATAGCAGCCACGTAAAACATGCAAACAACAATTAGAGGACGTCTAACTTGTTTTTGCAGGGTATGCTATGTGATGTGATATGGCCAAGAAGAATGTGATGAATTATATGTGATGTATGAGATTGATCATGTTCTTGTAATAGGAATCACGACTTGCATGTCGATGAGTATGACAACGGCAGGAGCCATAGGAGTTGTCTTAATTTATTGTATGACCTGCGTGTCATTAAACAACGCCATGTAATTACTTTACTTTATTGCTAACCGGTAGCCATAGTAGTAGAAGTAATAGTTGGCGAGACAACTTCATGAAGACACGATGATGGAGATCATGATGATGGAGATCATGGTGTCATGCGGTGACGATGATGATCATGGAGCCCCGAAGATGGAGATCAAAAGGAGCAAAGTGATATTGGCCATATCATGTCACTATTTGATTGCATGTGATGTTTATCATGTTTATGCATCTTGTTTGCTTAGATCGACGGTAGTAAATAAGATGATCCCTTACACCAATTTCAAGAAGTGTTCTCCTCGACTGTGCACCGTTACTTACGTTAAATAAACTTCTAAGCACCACGTGATGATCGGGTGTGATGGATTCTTACGTTCACATACAACGGGTGTAAGACAGATTTACACAGCAAAAACACTTGGGGTCAACTTGACGAGCCTAGCATGTACAGACATGGCCTCGGAACACGGAGACCGAAAGGTCGAGCATGAGTCGTATAGTAGATACGATCAACATGAAGATGTTCACCGGTGATGACTAGTCCGTCTCACGTGATGATCGGACACGACCTAGTTGACTTGGATCATGTAATCACTTAGATGACCAGAGGGATGTCTATCTGAGTGGGAGTTCATAAGATGAACTTAATTATCTTGAACATAGTCAAAGACCTTTTGCAAATTATGTAAATAGCTCGCGCCTTAGTTCCACTGTTTAGATATGTTCCTAGAGAAAATATAGTTGAAAGTTGAAAGTAGCAATTATGCGACCAGTAGAAAGCTTATGTCCTTAATGCACCGCTCAGTGTGCTGAACCCCAAACATCGTTTGTGGATGTTGCGAACATCGGACACACATGTTTTGATAACTACGTGATAGTTCAGTTAAATGGTTTAAGTAGAGGCACCAAAGATGTTTTCGAAATGTCGCGAAACATATGAGATGTTTCGAGGGCTGAAATTGGGATTTCAGGATCGTGCCCACGTCAAGAGGTATAAGACCTCCGACGATTTTCTTAGCCTGCAAACCAAGGGAGAAAAGATCAATCGTTGAGCTTGTGCTCAGATTGTCTGAGTGCAACAATCACTTAAATCGAGTGGGAGTTGATCTTCCAGATGAGATAGTGATGTTTCTCCAAAGTCATTGCCACCAAGCTGCTAGAGCTTCGTGATGAACTATAACATGTCAAGGATAGATATGATGATCCTTGAGGTATTCACGATGTTTGACACCGCGAAAGTAGAAATCAAGAAGGAGCATCAACTGTTGATGGTTGGTGAAACCACTAGTTTCAAGAAGGGCAAGGGCAAGAAGGGACACTTCATGAAGCGGCAAATAAGTTGCTGCTCCGGTGAAGAAACCCAAGGTAGAACCCAAACCCGAGACTAAGTGCTTCGTAATAAGGGGAACAACCAACTGGAGCAGAATTACCCTAGATACTTGGTAGATAAGAAGTCTGGCAAGGTCGATAGAAGTATATTGGATATACATTATTTTAATGTGTACTTTAATAGTACTCCTAGTAGCACCGATGTATTAGATACGGATCGGTGGCTAAGTGTTAGTAACTCGAAATAAAAGGCTACGGAATAAACGGAGACTAGCTAAAGGTGAGCTGACGATATGTGTTGGAAGTGTTTCCAAGGTTGATGTGATCAAGCATCGCCCGCTCCCTCTACCATCGAGATTAGGTGTTAAACCTAAATAATTGTTATTTGGTGTTTGCGTTGAGCATAGACATGATTGGATCATGTCTATCGCAATATCTGATTATTCATTTAAGGAGAATAATGGTTACTCTATTTATTTGAATAATACCTTCAATGGTCTTGCACCTAAATGAATGGTTTATTGAATCTCGATCGTAGTGATACACATTTTCATGCCAAAAGGTATAAGATAGTAATGATAGTACCACTTACTTGTGGCACTGCCATGTAAGTCATATGGGTATAGAACACATGAAGAAGCTCCATGTTGATGGATCTTTGGACTCACTCATTTTTGAAAAGTTTGAGACATGCGAACCATGTCTATTGGTGTATATGCATGAAGAAACTCCATGCAGATGGATCGTTTAGACTCACTTGATTTTGAATCACTTGAGATATGCAAAACATACCACATGGGCAAGATGACTGAAAAGCCTCGGTTTCAGTAAGATGGAACAAGATAGCAACTTGTTGGAAGTAACACATTTTGATGTGTGCAGTCCAATGAGTGCTTTGAGGCATGCTTGATGAATATCGTTATGTTCTTACTTCACAGATGATTTGAGTAGATGTTGAGTATATTTACTTGATGAAACACAAGTCTGAATTATTGAAAGGTTCAAGTAATTTCAGAGTGAAGTTGAAGATCTTCGTGACAAGAGGATAAAATGTCCGTGATGTGATCATAGAGATGAATATCTGAGTTGCGAGTTTGGTACACAATTGAGACATTGTGCAAATTGTTTCACAATTAATACCGCCTAGAACACCATAGTGTGATGGTGTGTCCGAACATCATAGTTGCACTCTATTGGATATGGTGCGTACCATGATATCTCTTATCGAATTACCACTATCGTTCATGGGTTAGGCATTAGAGACAACCGCACTCACTATAATAGGGCACCACGTAATTCCGTTGAGATGACACCGTATGAACTATGGTTTAGAGAAATCTAAGCTGTCATTTCTTAAAGGTTTGGGGCTATGACGCTTATGTGAAAAAGTTTCAGGTTGATAAGCTCGAACCCAAAGCGGATAAAATGCATCTTCATAGGACACCCAAAACAGTTGGGTATACCTCCTAATTCAGATCCGAAAGCAATAGGGATTGTTTCTTGAATCGGGTCCTTTCTCGAGGAAAAGTTCGTCTCGAAAAGTTGAGTGGGAGGATGGTGGAGACTTGATGAGGTTATTGAACTGTCACTTCAACAAGTGTGTAGCAGGGCACAGGAAGTTGTTCCTGTGGCACCTACACCAATTGAAGTCGAAGCTTATGATAGTGATCATGAAGTTTTGGATCAAGTCACTACCGTACCTCGTAGGGTGACAAGGATGCGTCTTGCTTGAGTGGTACGATGATCCTGTCTTGAAGGTCATGTTGCTAGACAACAATGAACCTCTGAGCTATGGAGAAGCAATGGTGGGCCCAAATTCCGACAAATGGTTAGAAGCCATGAAATCCGAGATAGGATCCATGTATCAGAACAAAGCATGGACTTTGGTGGACTTGCCCGATGATCGGCAAGACATTGAGATGAATGGATCTTTAAGAAGAAGACGGACGTGGACGGTAACATCACCATCTATGAAGCTCGACTTGTGGCGAAGAGTTTTTCACAAGTTCAAGGAGTTGACTACGATGAGATTTTCTCATCCGTAGCGATGCTTAAGTCCGTCAGAATCATGTTAGCATAAGCTGCATTTATGAAATCTGGCAGATGGATGTCAAAATGAGTTTCCTTACCAGTTTTCGTAAGGAAATATTGTATGTGATACAATCAGAAAGTTTTGTCGATCCTAAGGATGCTAAAAGGTATGCTAGCTCCAGCGATTCTTCTAAGGACTGGAGTAAGCATCTCGGAGTTGGAATATGCACTTTGATAGGATGATCAAAGATTTTGGGTTTATACAAAGTTTATGAGAAACTTGTATTTCCAAAGAAGTAAGTGGGAGCACTATAGAATTTCTGATGAGTATATGTTGTTGACATATTGATGATCAGAAATGATGTAGAATTTTCTGGAAAGCATATAGGATTATTTGAAAAGTGTTTTTCAATAGAAAACCTGGATTAGGCTACTTGAACAATAAGCATCAAGATCTATAAGATAGATCAAAATGTTTAATAATACTTTCAAATGAGCATGTACCTTGACATGATCTTGAAGGTGTTCAAGATGAATCAGTCAAAGAAGGAGTTCTTAGCTGAATTGTAAGGTATGAAGTTAAGAGTTAAAGCTCGACCACGGCAGAAGAGAGAGAAAGGACGAAGGTCGTCCCCTATGCTTCAGACGTAGGCTCTACAGTATGCTATGTTGTGTACCGCACCGGAAGTGTGCCTAGCCATGAGTCAGTCAAGGGGTACAAGAATTATCCAGGAATGGATCATTGGACAGTGGTCAAAATTGTCCTTGCAGTAAATAAGGACATGTTTCTCGATTATGGAGGTGATAAAGAGTTCAGCGTAAAGGGTTACGTCGATGCAAGCTTTAACACCTATCCGAGTGAATCTGAGTAGCAAACCGGATACGTATAGTGGAGCAACCATTTGGAATAGCTCCAAGTGGAGCGTGGAAGCAGCATTTACAATATGACATAGAGATTTGCGAAATACATACAGATCTGAATGTTGCAGACCCGTTGACTAAAACCTCTCTCACAAGCAAAACATGATCAAACCCCAGAACTCATTGAGTCTTAATCACATGGTGATGTGAACTAGTTTAGTGACACTAGTAAACTCTTTGGATGTTGGTCACATGGCGATGTGACCTATCACTGTTGATCACGTGGCGATGTGAACTAGATTATTGACTCTAGTGCAAGTGGGAGACTGTTGGAAATATGCCCTAGAGGCAATAATAAATTAGTTATTATTATTATATTTCCTCGTTCATGATAATCGTTTATTATCCATGCTATAATTGTATTGATAGGAAACTCAAATACATGTGTGGATGCATAGACAACACCATGTCCCTAGCAAGCCTCTATTGGCTGGCTCGTTGATCAATAGATGGTTACGGTTTCCTAACCATGGACATTGGATGTCATTGATAACGGGATCACATCATTAGTAGAATGATGTGATGGACAAGACCCAATCCTAAGCCTAGCACAAAGATGGTAGTTCGTATGCTAAAGCTTTTCTAATGTGAAGTATCATTTCCTTAGACCATGAGATTGTGCAACTCCGGATACCGTAGGAATGCTTTGGGTGTACCAAAGCGTCTAACGTAATCGGGTGACTATAAAGGTGCATTACAGGTATCTCCGAAAGTGTCTGCATTGGGTTGTACGAATCGAGACTGGGATTTGTCACTCCGTAAACGGATAGGTATCTCTGGGCCCACTCGGTAAGACATCATCATAATGTGCACAATGTGACCAAGGGGTTGATCACGGGATGATGTGTTACGGAACGAGTAAAGAGACTTGCCGGTAACGAGATTGAACAAGGTACGGGATACCGACGATCGAATCTCGGGCAAGTACAATACCGCTAGACAAAGGGAATTGTATACGGGATCGATTGAGTCCTTGACATCGTGGTTCATCCGATGAGATCATCGTGGAACATGTGGGAGCCAACATGGGTATCCAGATCCCGCTGTTGGTTATTGACCGGAGAACGTCTCGGTCATGTCTGCATGATTCCCGAACCCGTAGGGTCTACACACTTAAGGTTCGATGACGCTAGGGTTATAAAGGAAGTTTGTATGTGGTTACCGAATGTTGTTTGGAGTCCCGGATGAGATCCCGGACGTCACGAGGAGTTCCGGAATGGTCCGGAGGTAAAGATTTATATATGGGAAGTCCTGTTTTGGTCACCGAAAAGTTTGGGTTTATCGGTAACGTCTTGGGACCACCGGGAGGGTCCCGAGGGTCCACCAAGTGGGGCCACCAACCCCGAGAAGGTTGCGTGGGCCAAGTGTGGGAGGAACCAGCCCCAAGGGGCTGGTGCTTCCCAAGAGGCCCAAGGCGCAGGGAGAGTGGGAGGGGCAAACCCTAGGGCAGATGGGCCCTAAGGCCCATCTAGTGGGCGCCTCCTCCCCTCCCTCTTGGCCGCCCCCCTTGAACCCATCTAGGGCTGCCGCCCCTCTAGGGGTGGGAACCCTAGAGGGGGCGCACCCTCCACCCCTTCCCCTATATATATGAGGCCTAGGGGGCTGCCCATAAGACATGAGAACCTCTCCTCTCGTTGGTGCAGCCCTGCATCTCTTCTTCCTCCTCCTCCTCTCCTGCGGTGCTTGGCGAAGCCCTGCAGGATAGCCACGCTCCTCCATCACCACCACGCCGTTGTGCTGCTGCTGGATGGAGTCTTCCTCAACCTCTCCCTCTCTCCTTGCTGGATCAAGGCGTGGGAGACGTCACCGGGTTGTACGTGTGTTGAACACGGAGGTGCCGTCCGTTCGGCACTAAGATCTCCGGTGATTTGGATCACGGCAATCTGACTCCTTCAACCCCGTTCTCTTGAACGCTTCCGCTTAGCGATCTACAAGGGTATGTAGATGCACTCTCCTTTCCCCTCGTTGCTAGATTCTCCATAGATTGATCTTGGTGATGCGTAGAAAATTTTGAATTTCTGCTACGTTCCCCAACACCGAAGACTAGGGGCTTCGCCGAAATTTAAAATTATAGAATTCCATGGCTAAGTGAGAGTGTTCAAGCATTATAAGTCCGGTTGCCTTGTTCGCTGTGTTGAGCGCCTCCCTAGATGGACCCAAAAATGGGAACAAGAGCTCAAGTTTATCCCGAACACCCCAAAGACTGCGTGGCATGGGGGCTAAAGCCGACGACTTGCTATCTCTCGATTTGATAAACAGCCGCCACGTAAGGTAATATTTTAAATTAACAAAGCGTTGCTTAAGCGCATATGAACTAAGTTTTCAGCGCCGCAGGATAACAAAATGCGAGTCTACTCAAATATTACATCTTTGGAGCACTCACCCGCAATAGTGCGGGCGCCCTTGACACACTCTTATAATACATCTCGGGCGTGCGATGCTCCTTGCCCTCTGGTGGCGGGTCCGTCACGAGCTTCTGGGCATCCATCTTGCCCCAGTGCACCTTTGCGTGGGCAAGGGCCCGACCGGCACCCTCAATACAAGCGGAATGCTTGACGACTTCTACCCACGGGCATGCATCCATCAGCCGCCGCACCAGGCCGAAGTAGCTACCAGGCATGGCCTCCTTAGGCCACAGCCGAACTATGAGGCCTTTCATGGCCTGTTCGGCCGCCTTGTGGAGCTCGACCGGCTGCTTCAGCTGGTCGCTAAGGGGCACCGGATGTCCGGCCTCAGCATACTGAGACCAGAAGAACTTTTCCGTCGAGCTCCCCTCCTCAGCCCGGTAGAATGCGGCAGCATCGGACACGCTGCGAGGAAGATCTGCAAACGCTCCTGGAGAGCTCCGAATTCGGGTAAGCAACAGGTAATTAACACTCACATGCTTACTTTGCATGAAAAATGCCTTACCCGCTGCTATTTTCTTCACCGCCTCAACCTCCTGGAGGGCCTTGTAGGCTTGACCTTAGTGGCTTTGGCACTCTCAAGAGCCGTTGCAAGCTCAGACTCTCGAGTCTTCGAGTCACGCTCCAAGCTCTCATGTTTTTCACGAGATCCTGGAGCTCTTGCTGTACCTCCGCCACCCGCGCCTCCTGCTTCTCTCGCTCGGTGCACTCCGCGGCCGCATTACATTCGGCCGCGGCCACCGCCTCCTTCAGGGTCGCCACCTCGTTAGTGCCCCCTACAATACCCACGTTATCCTTGTCATTTTTCTTGCAACCAAATCCTTTTCTGTAAGGTACAATTTTCATAAGGTATTACTCACCTTCTTTTTTCACGAGCTGCTTCTTGGCATGGCCGAGCTCGTTCTCGGACCGCTCGAGGCTTTCCTTCAAAGTATTGACCTCCACAGTCAGTGCGGCGGAGGTCGGCCTGACCTGCAATCCCATATTGTCATATTTTTTATGAATACTGCGTGTATCTTTCTAAAGATCCTCAGTCCTGCTTTTCTTTCCGAACACCTAACCGAGCATCGAGGCTCTCTGTCTGCTCGGTACCATTTTACATATATTGAAATTCTTACCTCAAAGACTGTTAGAAGGCTGCTGCGAGCTTGGTCAGCCCGCTCTTGGCGAGCTGAACCTTCTCAATCACCGCACTCATAACAGTGCGGTGTTCCTCTTCGATGGAGGCGCCGTTGGCGCCTCCGGCCAAATATCCGGCACCTCCGGTTGGGCCGGAGGCAGCGGCGTCATGATCTTGCCCTTCTTACGAAGGGGTCGCCCGCCGGACTCCGGAGCCACTGTGGCCTCCGGGGCTGAGTCCGGTGCAAAGTCCGGGAGGGTGTCCTGTGACACCTCCGGGGCCTCCTCCTCCTGGTGGGTCCCTTTCTGGGATCCCACCTCGGCGTCGTCCGCGGCACGGGGGGTGGAGGCAGTCGGAAGGGAATCCATATCCGACGCACCCAAGGACCCTCTGGTCTAAAAGGGAAGATCATCCTTGGGCGGACTGAAGGGTTGTATGCGGCATTAGAAAGACATTATGTGGCGAAAAGAAAAACCTTGAAGTTATTCGGGAGTCCGGATACTTACGATCTCGCCGAGGCTTGGCCCTTGGAGGCCGATCCTCGTCGTCCTTTGGCGTTGGCGGAGCAGTCCGGGAAGAGTTTTTCCCTTCTTGGACCCTTGGCCTCCCTTGTTGGGGAGGCCTTCCTTTCTTCCCAACCCCGGCTGGGAGAGGCTTTCTTCTTCTCCTCCTCGCCCGTGGGAGGAGTCGGCCTCGGATTCATCATCCGATAGCACCTGAAAACGGGAACTCTTCCGAGTCCCCGTGGCCGTCTTCTTGGCCTTCTTCTCCGGCACCACGTGGGGTGCCGGAGCCAGCAGCCCTGTTAGGCGGGCGTCCGCTGGGTCCTCTGGCAATGGGGCCGGACAGATAGTCCGTTCGGCCTTCGCCAGCCATTCCTGTCAAAGGTAAAGGGAGTTTAGATCCCGCATAGAGCCAAACTATGGAAAACAAGTGGTGGAATCACTTACCTCGTCAGTTGGACGTTGCGAGCGGAATCCGCGATCTTGATGGCGGATCACGGGAGCTTGGCGCCCTTGAACAGCACCTTCTAGACATCTTCGTGCGTAGTGTCGAAGAGCCCGCTTCGAAGTGCAGTGCTGCGCGGATCAAACTCCCACATGTTGAAGCCCCGTCGGCACGGGAGAATCCGCGGATGAGCATGACTGGACTACGTTGACAAGCTTGAGCTTCTTGTCCACCAGCTTACGGATACAGGATTGGAGTCGGTCAGCTCCTCGAATCCCCCAAATCCGGCCACTCTCTTTCCGGGAGGTGAGCCGTGTAGGGATGCCAGATCTGAATTGGGGCGCTGCCCAATCAGGGTCCGCAGCGGCTCGGTGATGTAGAACCACCCCGATTGCCACCCCTTGATGGTTTCCACGAAAGTGCCCTCCAGCCACGTAACGTGGGACATCCTACCCACCATGGCGCCTCCGCACTCCGCTTGGCTGCCCTTCACAACCTTCGGCTTGACACTGAAGGTCTTGAGCCACAAGCCGAAGTGGGGCTGGATGCAGAGGAAGGCCTCGCACACGACGATAAACGTCGAGATGTTGAGGATGAAATTTGGGGCCAGATCATGGAAATCTAGGCCGTAGTAGAACATGAGCCCCCGGACAAAGGGATGAAGCGGGAAGCCCAGTCGGCGGAGGAAATGGGGAAGAAATACTACCCTCTCATGGGGCCTTGGGTTGGGGACGAGCTCTCCCTCGTCGGGGAGCCGATGCGCGATGTTGCTGGACAAATATCCGGCGTCGCGCAGCTTCTGGATCTGCCCCTCCGTGACGGAGGAGGCCATCCATTTGCCTCCCGCTCCGGACATAGTTGGAGAAGGTTGAGGTGAGAAGCGCGGACTTGGGCCCTAGAGCTCGAGTTCGCAGAGATGGATAAGCCAAGGAGGAAGAAGGCGCATGTAAAAGGGTTGGATCTTTATCCCCTTATATGGGCGGACAAAAACATGTGTCCCCGCCGGCCTGGTAAAACTCGCTTATCCCCCAAGCGTCACGATCAATGGCGCGGTTGGGTTACCCACGTCCGTATTGATGGGAATCCGGAATAAGGGAACACGATCTACTTCGACAAGGCGTGCCAAGGAAACCGCCTCGCTAAACGCCGCGGAGGTGGAACAATAAAAAGCAGTAAAGGCTTGGTAATGGCATGACGTCACGCCACTAAATACGTCGGCAGATTGATCTTGTGTAATATTATTCTCTCTACGGTGGTATGTGGAATTTATTTTTGCGAGCGGACACTATCCTGGTGTTCACAATCTTCTATAAATTATTCGAGGAAGAACCCGCCTTGCAATGCCGAAGACAACATGCGGCGCCCGGAATCGTCGTCATTGAAGCCTGGTTCGAGCTCTTGAGGGAGTTCCGGACTAGGGGTGTCCGGATAGACGAACTAACATCATCGGCGGACTCCAAGACTATGAAGATACAAGATTGAAGACTTCGTCCCGTGTCCGGATGGGACTTTCCTTGGCGTGGAAGGCAAGCTTGGCGTCTGGATATGTAGATCTCCTACCATTGTAACCGACTCTGTGTAACCCTAGCCCTCTCCGGTGTCTATATAAACCGGATGGCTTTAGTCCATAGGACGAACAACAATCATACCATAGGCTAGCTTCAAGGGTTTAGCCTCTTTGATCTCGTGGTAGATCTACTCTTGTAACACACATCATCAATATTAATCAAGCAGGACATAGGGTTTTACCTCCATCAAGAGGGCCCGAACCTGGGTAAAACGTCGTGTCCCTTGTCTCCTGTTACCATCCGCATAGACGCACAGTTCGGGACCCCCTACCCGAGATCCGCCGGTTTTGATACCGACACTTGTGCTAATGGAGTCTGACAAGTCTCTAGTCTTTGAAGGGTATCGGAAAGATGATCCGTATATGGTAGATTTCTCAGCAGGACCACAGATGGCCGTATGTCTTCTAGCAAAAGCGTCAGAGTGCTGGCTTTGGCATCGAAGGCTAGGGCATGCTGGCATGATGAACTTGCACACTCTTGCGAAAAAGAAGCATGTCGTGGGCATCGAAGGCGTCAAGTTCAAGAAGGATCATCTGTGTGGTGCCTGCTAGAAAGATGACTAGGGCCAATCATCCCTCGAAGACAATCATGACTACATCTCAACCCTTCGAGGTGCTGCACATGGACTTATTTGGCACTACCCACTACTCTACCCTTACTACCACTGGTTGCCTCTATGGTTTCGTCATTGTTGATGATTATTCAAGATATACTTGGGTGCATATAATCCTCTACAAGAATGAAGTGCAGGATGTCTTCAGACGCTTTGCCAATCGTGCCATGACGAACTATGGCGTCAAGATCAAGCATATCAGAAGTGACAACGGCACTGAGTTCAAGAACACCGGCCTCGACCTGTATCTGGATACTATGGGCATCACTCATGAGTTCTCAGCTCCATACACACCTCAACAGAATGGCATCATGGAGCGCAAGAACAGAACCCTTATTGGGATGGCCCGAACAATGCTCGATGAGTACAAGACTCCACGGAAGTTCTGGCCTGAAGCCATTGATACTACATGCCACATCATCAACCGTGTTTATCTTCATAAGCTTCTGAAGAAAATGTCCTATGAACTCCTGACTGGTAAGAAGCCAAATGTAAGATACTTCAGAGTATTTGGTGCTAGGTGCTGGATCAAGGATCCACATCATACTTCAAAATTTGCACCGAAAGCACATGAAGGTTTTATGCTTGGTTACGGAAAGGATTCGCACTCCTACAGAGTCTTCAACCTCTTTAACTATAAATTGGATGAAACTGTGGATGTGCGGTTCGATGAGACTAACGGCTCGCAAAGAGAGCACCTGCCAAATGTGCTAGATGAAGTACCTCCAAGTGAATCAATCAAGCAGATGGGAGTTGGAGAGACCACACCGTCTGAAGCTTAGACTGAAGAAGAGCTTATCATTTCTGCACCTAATCAACCTGAAGACAATGCTCAGCTTGAAGACAATTCCCCAAATGATGACATTGATCAGCAAGAGCAAAATCTTCGTCCTGTTCATCCTCGTGTTGCAAATGAAGTTCAGATTGAGAAGATAATTGACAGCATCAATGCACCTGGTCCACTCACTCGTTCAAGAGCTACTCAAAGAGCAACACAGCTAACCAATTTCTATGGGCATTTTGCATTCGTATCAATCTCTGAACCCAAGAAAGTTGCTGAAGCCTTCATGGTACCTGAATGGATTCAAGCTATGCAAGAAGAGCTTCAACAGTTCGAGCTGAAAAATGTGTGGGAATTGGTCAAGCGTCCTGATCCTTGTAAGCACAATATCATTGGCACCAAATGGATATATCGCAACAAGCAAGATGAGCATGGACAAGTCGTCAGAAAGAAGGCTCGTCTCGTTGCACAAGGTTACACTCAAGTGGAAGGAATTGACTTCGATGAAACATTTGCTCCGGTGGCAAGGCTTGAAGCCATTCGCATACTGCTAGCCTATGCAAATCATCACAACATCCTTCTGTATCAAATGGATGTGAAGAGTGCTTTTCTCAATGGAAAGATAGAAGAAGAAGTATATGTCGCACAACCTCCTGGCTTTGAAGATCCAAAACATCCTGATATGGTATACAATCTCAACAAGGCACTATATGGCCTCAAACAAGCCCCTCGTGCTTGGTATGACACGCTCAAAGACTTCCTAAAGAGCAAAGGCTTCAAACCTGGTTCACTAGATCCTACACTCTTCACGAAGACATACGATGGTGAACTGTTTGTGTGCCAAATCTATGTGGATGACATTATCTTCGGCTGCACCAACAAGAAATACAGTGATGAGTTTGGTCACATGATGCAAGAGCAATATCAGATGTCCATGATGGGCGAGCTGAAGTTCTTTCTGGGTCTCCAAATCCGTCAGCAACGAAACGGCATCTTCATACATCAAGAAAAATACCTCAAAGATTGCCTGAAGAAGTTTGGGATGCAAGACTGCAAAGGATACACGACGCCAATGCCAACCAAAAGTCATCTGGGTCCCGACGCCAATGGTAAAGAGTTCGATCAAAAGGTATACCGCTCCATGATTGGTTCTTTGCTTTATTTATGTGCATCTAGGCCAGATATATTGCTCAGTGTTTGCCTGTGTGCCCGATTCCAAGCGGCACCAAAGGAATCACATCACTTAGCTTTGAAGCGAATTCTTCGATATTTGGCTTACACCCCAACACTAGGATTATGGTATCCAAAGGGCTCAGAGTTTGATCTAGTTGGATTCTCAGATGCTGATTATGCTGGCGACAAGGTTGATCGCAAGTCCACATCTGGCACATGTCACTTTCTGGGACGATCTCTTGTCTGTTGGTCTTCAAAGAAGCAGAACTATGTATCTCTCTCCACTGCTGAATCCGAATACATTGCTATTGGATCTTGCTGTGCTCAGCTTCTCTGGATAAAGCAAACTCTCGAGGACTATGGTATCCACCTGAAGAATGTGCCACTCTACTGCGACAACGAGAGCGCCATCACGATTGCCAACAACCCAGTTCAGCACTCGAAGACAAAGCACATTGAAATTCATCATCACTTTCTCAGAGATCATGTCATGAAGTAAGATATTGATATCGTTCACGTCAACACTGAAGAACAATTAGCTGATATCTTCACCAAGCCCTTGGATGAGAAAAGGTTTTGCAAGTTGCGGTGTGAGATATATATCTTGGAATCCTCAAATGTCCTGTGATTATGCACACATTCTAACACTTATGCATTTTGATGACTTAGATGTGCAACACACGAAGTAACTCATATCTTCAATCAATGAAGACATACACTCTAAGTGTGAATACATTAATGCGGAATTTGACTTCGGAGCGCCTCGATAATTGTGCGCCGTGTCTGGGTCTAATACTTCCTATACGGTGGGTAACGCCACCACCAAACTTTTGTTTGAAGTGTTTCCCTTGGCGTTATGATTGCAAAGTCTTCGTATTTGATTTGTCTTCATCCCTGACTTATATTCAAGTTTATCTTCATCTTGTTGATTTTGTCTTATACTAGTTATATACATATATGTGTTCTATCCTCTACAACATTCACTTATAGCTATGGCTTCGTGCTGAATCTTTTGATCTAAGTGAATGTGATCAGACCCTCACCTATCTATGCTTCTATCTCAACTCTATCTGTCCAAATCATATGCATTCTATTGAAAACTATCGATTGTCTTCATTAAGACCTTGTCAGCTGAAGTCAATCTGACAAACATTTATATCTGCTTTTAATGCTATATCCTTAGTGCCTGAAAGCCGAAGAATTCAGACCGACCACCCTGACAATCCAGGCGTGCGTGGGAACATGGAACAACTTCGAAGGTGTTGCATGCTTGTCACATGCCCTTCAGATGTGAACCGCCAGGGGCACCTGCGTAATTGCGATGTGCCATCTCTTTCCTTATAAATACCCATCACATCACGGCCAAAATCTTTCTTCCACCTCGCCACCTCTCGCAAACCCTAGTGCCACCGCTAGCCCTCAACGACGCCGGCGACGAAGCGCTTAGCTGTCGCGACTTCTCCGACGCCATCCTCACACCGGCCGCGGACCTCGTCCTCTCCGCCGTCACCGTAGGTGTCCTCCGTCGCCAAGTTAGGACACGGAAGATCGAACTGCTCGGCCTCCAACTTCGCTCCATCTAGCAGTTCTTCGTGTGGTAATTAAAACTCACTGTTTACCGTCTTTTCGATCTGATAGATTGATCCTTCTTTACCAAACGCGGTTTCTAGATCTCCAAAGTTGAATCTATCTCTTTCTGCATCTCATATTATGCCTAGTCTGTTCACTTATGCTTCTCTACAAGTTAGATTCCTCACTTGTACTTATTCTTGGATTCATACAAATCTGGAACCAACTCTCATCAAATAAGTGAATGTCTTCGCGTTATGAGGTCAATGTCTTCAAACTGATTTATCTTCAAAATATTCTGAGAATGCATATGACCTCTTCCCCTTCCCTCGCACCTCTAATGCTGTCACAGGTACATGTCCGTGGGAGAATCTCTTGGTTCTCATAGTCTGCACTCGTTTGCAGAATTCTTACAGAGTCACATAAATTCTCCTGAAGCCAGTTCTTGTTTGACCAGCCGTCGGAAGCCTTTGCAAATTCTGAAGCCTTTCAGGTTAAGCTTCATGGCTACTGAGAAGTCAGCAAGAAAGGGTGGCAGACAACACCGTGGGAATACTTCCAAGGATTTGCCACCAGATCTGCACGAACTGTACAAGACAGACCCAGAGGAAACCTATGGAGAACGCAAGAATTGAATCCAATGGATTCGAAGATATTGGGCAGAGGAATGGTTCAAGTACAGATTTGTCACTGAAGAGTATGCCGAGAAGAATGCCATCAAGCGACCCTTGGGAGATATACTATACAAAAGTCTTCCTCCCAGGTCGAAAACTAAAGCTATTGAGCAAGGCTTCTATCCGTGCATGGTTCGCGGACCACAGCCAGAGAATGCTGACCTTTCATCTCTGTTGTGGTGTCGCGAAGACAATCTGTTCAAGCGCAACTTCAATTCGCCAAAGACTCTGCTGTGAAGAACAAGAAGGCATTCAGACTTGACTTCAACCCAGGTCCGTCTGCTCCTCGGGAAGATGGCACCCGTGAAGCCAATGAAAACAGAATCGGCCCCTTCTACAACCTCGAAGGCCTCATCACTCACATTGCCGTTCAAGGAGCAAATGTGGATCATTCTGGTGATGATGCTGACTCTGATGATGCACCAGCTCCTCCTCCTAAGCCGCAGAAGCAAAAGAAATCTAAGGCTTCAAAACCTACTGCTGCACCAAAAGCTTCTCGAGTGAAGCCATTGGCAACTGCCCCTCCAGCTGCAAGTAACAATTCTGAAGATCTCTCTCGCATCTCCAAGAAGAGAGAGAAGACACAGAAGAAAAATGTTCAAAGTTCTGGTCAAGCCTTGACACCAGCTGCTGTTCTGAGGAACGAAACCGAAGCCATTGATCTGTCATCAGATGATGAGTGTGGAGATGATGCTCCTGAGCAGCTGATAAAGAGCAAGCAAGAGGCGGAGATCTTCAATGATCTGCCCCTCTTCGACGTAAGCATTCTGGATAACTTCATTGATGAGTGGTCTGACAACCCAGATCTCAGTTTTGATGATCTTCAGCTCCCAATTGGCATCAGCGTTGCCTTTCAAGGTGCCATTGGTCCTGAGCTGGCTCTGCCTCATTGGATTGTTGAACTGAAGAAAAAAAATTAATTTTGAGAAAGAACAGTTCAAGAAGCATGTGGCCAAGCTCAGTGTGGCTGACGTTCAGAAATTCAAACTGATGTTGAATGACCTCAAGGATGCATTTCGTAAGAAACGTGAAGAAGCCAAAGGTTCGCGCGAGCGCATGAAGAATCTAGCTGCCAAGTGTGTTCAAGCTTACAATGAAGATGAGAAGCGCAAGGCACTTGAGCGTCCTGGCATCGACCCCAAGCTGGCTGCCAAGAAGAAGAAGCCTACTGTGGCCCAAACTGAAGCACCAAGGCAGGAAGGACCTCGCATTGTCTTCCCTGCCAGTATGACAGGCTCGAAGCCTAAGGTCCCCATAGTGGTTTTAGAACAGAAGAAAACCAGGGCAGCTGAAGCCAAAGGCAGAAAGCGCAAACTCAAGAACACCACTGATGATGCACCACCCACCAAGAAAAGAAAGACCAAGAAGAAAGATCGGGCTGCTCCCACAGAGCCCCTCATTGTCGAGCCCATCGCTTTTGCTCGTCCTGCATCCGAACACCAAGAGCGTCAATTGATAGTTCATGAGCCTGCTTCCACAGAGGCTCCTGAAACTGAAGAAGTTCCTGCCGTTGACCCCATCACGGCTGAAGACATTGGTCCCCAAGACAATGTAGTTGATGAGGAAGTCCTTCCTCAGATCGAGCGCCAAACGGTATCATTGCCTGTTCTCACGAACAGCGAACTCATCAGTATTGGTCGTTCTTTGACGCCAATCTCTCAGGATGCCTCATGGGCCGATCGCCCCCAACCAGCAACTCCAAGTCAAGACTCACCAAGTACACCCAGTCCTCCACCAGCGCAAGTCACCAGCTCAATGGTGAATGACGACGATTACATGGAGACTACACCATCACCAAAAGCGTCGCCCGTGTTCCAACGGCTTCGCAAAGGCCTAAGGCCATCAGTCTCCATGACAACCATCACAGAAGAAGATTCAAACCAATTCAGCTCAGTGACACGTCAAGTGTTCCCTGAAGAAAATCCCTCTGTGACGGTTCCCCCGTCCGAAGACAATGCTGCTGAAGACAATCCGGCTACATCAGCCGATGAAAAACAAGAAGAAGAACGTGTTGCTACACCCCCTACCAACAAAGAAGTTGTTCTCGAGGAGAACGTGTCTGTGCCCGACCCTTCAACTACTCAAGTGGAGGTTGAAACTCCTGAGGCGACCACCAATAACTCCACTAAAGCCAATGACGTTGTCACGGCTGAAGATAATGTGGCGCCTGCAATGAACACTGTGCATGAAACCAATGATGCACCTGCAAAAAATGTGCAGCCTGACACCCTTGCTAATGCCACTGCCCCTGTTCCGCCACCAAGGCCACACACTATCGAGCAAGCATTCTATCAAGGCGAGCTGGTCACTGTCAGATTGCCAATTCTGGTTCCTCCGCCTGCTCCCTGACCTTAGTTTGACTATCATGTGGAGCACAAGCCTCAGGTTCAGAAGCCAAAACCAAGGTTGCCAAGGTTTCCAGGTACTTCATCTGCACCAGGATCATTCAATGTCATTGGTTTCATTGCACACAACACCTTCTTTGATAGATCCAAGAGCCCATATTCCAAAACAAGAATATCATCTGATCGGTTCTGGAGTTATCAGCAGCGCAGCTATTACTCCTGTGTTCTATACAATCAAGGGCGCATATTTCCTCATATGCGTTTGGATTCCGAAGCCATTGCTGGCCTACCCTGCTTAGAAGAAGCCCTAGAATGTTTTAGAGACGCAGGCCTTCTTCAGTTTGTGACAGATAAGGAGAATTGGAATGAAGAGGTTCTGCTGCAATTCTATGCAACTCTCTACATTCGCGGCTACAACAGGGATCCGAAGACATGGGTCCTTGAGTGGATGACAGGCAATGTACACCATGAAGCCAAAGCTCTTGATCTCATTGAGCTTACTGGCCTGTCCACTCCAGGTGAACTCTATGAACCTGGTTGTCAGCATAACCGCAATGCGTTGGAAAGCATCTTTCAGAAGCCAGAGCCCAATATGAGCCAAATGCTGAGTATGATGAAGCCACTGCCATAGGATGCTGAATATCCCAAGGAATTCTTTGTTCAAGACCTAGAGTATCTGCCTTGCACCATCTATCACATTATCAGGCGAACTCTATGGCCCATCAAAGGACATTCTTCCTCAGCAAAGCTCGAAGGCGCAATGAAGACATTGGCCTTCTACATTCTCAATGACATCAGCTTCAATGCTCAGGATTTCTTCATTCGCCAATTTGCTGCACCTGGCTCAGACATATTTGGTCTGAAATTCTATGCTCCATGGGTTATGCGACTGATCAAGCTTCACTCTGCTGTTGACTATCATCCCTCTGCTCGCAACCATCTCATATTTCTGCCAGAGGTTGACATGTCCGTCGAAGCCATTTACCCAGAGCCTGCCAAGGAAGCAATTTATCTTCACAATGTCGATCATCAGAGTTTCTCTCAGCATGTTGAAGGTGTTTAGGCTGCTTCTCGTGTTTATCCGCTGGCTGGCAATACTCGCCGTGCACGTACTGAAGCCACAGAAAGCACTATTGCTCCAAGGCCTCGGAAGCGATCGCGTATGCTCAATGACCGAGAGCTTCTCGTGGCCTTGCATCATAAACACGACAAGCATCATTACTGGCTAAAGCGTCAAATGCAAAGCCTCTTGGTGGATGTCAATCGCATTCGCAACCTTGCCACCAAGAATGCCTTTGTCACTCATGAAACCTGTCGGCGGTCCTGGAAGAGTTTGACATTGCTCAGTGCTGAAACTGATCTTCAAGAGGATAACCCCGTCTCTTGAAGATTCAGAGTACTCCTCCTCCACGGCAACTGTTAATGCCAGAGTCTTTGATGACACCGATGATGCTACTTCACCACCTCCAACTTCGGCGCATATCGACACTGTACCAAGTTCGTCTGCACCACCAAACCTCAACAACGACCCTGCTGCCTCACCTACTCCTAATGGGAACGGGTAGAAACTATGTCTTCAAACCTTTTTGGTCCTTCCTGACAAAAGGGGGAGAAGCATATGTTGATAGTCTTCAAGCGGGTCCATATGGGTGGTTGCTATACTTTTGCCTAGTGTTTACAACTCTTGCTTTTGATACAATTGGTTCTTTGAGTTGTAACACTTAAACTTGATGGTTGTCTGCTACTTCTTCTGCTATTCTGTGATGCGACGATAAATTCCGCATGTGCGATGATAAATCCCGCATGAAGTCATTCCGCAGACATCCATTTTTCATTATGCATGTCATTATTTCTGTATATCTGTTCATGCATGATGTATTGTCTTCATATGGTGAAGAGGATCTCCTCAAATACAACCTGCCATGTGCATTTGCATTCCAACGCAAAACATTTATATGCACATCTTCAGGGGGAGCCTTTTTGCCACCTATGAATACAATATCTTAATCCTTTACAATTTCACATACTTTTATCCCCGTTGAAAACTTCAACCAGTTTGTCATCAGTCACCAAAAAGGGGGAGATTGTAAGTGCATCTAGTGCCACCCCTAGTTGGTTTTGGAGTATTGACGACAAACCTAGTTGAGGGACTAATGTGTTTGTGAGAATTGCGGGATAACACAGGTAGTAGTCCCTCATTGATTCGGTTTACCTACCAGAGATGACCCTTAGAAATGTGTGAAGACATTGAAGACAATGGTGGTCTATGAAGCTATTCACGTTGAAGACTATGACATGAGAAGACATCGCGTGAAGACTATGGAGCGCGAAGACTTAGTTGTTTTGTTGTTTCCTTTTCTTATTTGTTGAGTCATAGGAACGACCGTACTGTTAAGTGGGGTCCAAGTGAACAAAGTCGAGTGGTGGTGATGCTCAACCAAATCCTATGTCTTCGAGCGAAGACAATGAGAGCAAATCTTATCCAGAGTCGGATGAGTCGGCTTTATTGTAGCCCAAGTCAAGCTGCCGCGCGTGTTTGAAATCTGACCGTTGAGACACGTGTCAGTTCCTTAGTGACCCAGGGTCATTTAGGACAAATCAGGTCGGGTTGCCCAGTGGCTATAAATAGCCCACCCCCTACACATAAATTGGTGGCTGCTCAGAGTTAGTACACGACTTTTGTCGTTTGAGAGCAACCCACCTCTGAAGCTTTTGAGAGAGAATCATTGCAAGGACAAAGCCCAAACCACCCAGAGCCCAAATAGTGTTTGGCATCACTGAAGTCTTTCTGTCCGCGTGATCTGAAGACTTGTTACACTTGAGGACTGTGAATCCTCCAGCCGGTTAGGCGTCGCGTTCTGAGCATCCAAGAGTCATTGTGGATTGTCGGTGAACGAAGTCTGTGAAGGTTTGGAACTCTACCTTGAAGACTTACCACAGTGATTGGGCGGGGACTAGGTGTCCTTAGCTAAAGGGTAATAAGGTGAAGACACGGTCTTCTGAGTTGAATCTCAGCCTCCCTAACCAGACGTACAGTTGTCACAGCAACTGGAACTGGTCTAACAAATCTCTGTCCTCCCGAAGCTACTGGTTCTATCTCTCACTTCTCTTTACTTACAGTTTGTCTTCATGAAGTCATTGCCTGCTTGCATTATCTGTTTGACTTCATTGCGTGACTACTTGTCCTGACTTGTCCTGATTGGCTTCATACTATCTTCCATCCTGATCTTTACTTCCTAAATGCTAATAGTCTTCGTACTTTCACTTCATTGAATACTTGAATATGGCTTGTCTAGTGTAGTCTAGCTTCCGCTGCATATGAATAGTGTCATTTCTATTGTTTGTCTTCGAAACTCCCATGTTTCGAAGACTTTCATAAAAATCGCCTATTCACCCCCCTCTAGTCGATAACTAGCCCTTTCAGAAACGATTCTACATCTACTACTATTACTCCACACATCTATCGACTCCTGCCTGCATCTAGAGTATTAAGTTCATAAGAACAGAGTAACACATTAAGTAAGATGACATGATGTAGAGGGATAAACTCAAGCAATATGATATAAACCCCATCTTTTTATCCTCGATGGCAACAATACAATACGTGCCTTGCTGCCCCTGCTGTCACTGGAAAAGGACACCGCAAGATTGAACCCAAAGCTAAGCACTTCTCCCATTGCAAGAAAGATCAATCTAGTAGGCCAAACCAAACTGATAATTCGAAGAGACTTGCAAAGATATCAAATCATGCATATAAGAATTTATAAAAGAACCAAATATTGTTCATAGATAAACTTGATCATAAACCCACGATTCATCGGATCTCGACAAACACACCGCAAAAAGTATTACATCGAATAGATCTCCAAGAAGATCGAGGAGAACTTCGTATTGACATCCAAAGAGAGAGAAGAAGCCATCTGGCTAATAACTATGGACCCAAGGTCTGTGGTAAACTACTCACACATCATTGGAGAGGCTATGGTGTTAATGTAGAAGCCCTCCGTGATCGATCCCCCCTCTGGCGGAGCGCCGGAAAAGGTCCGAAGATGGGATCTCACGGGTAGAGAAGGTTGCAGCGGTGGAAATAGGGTTCCGTGGTGCTCCTGGATGTTTTCAGGGCATATGAGTATATATAGGCGAAAGAAGTAGGTCGGTGGAGTTGCGAGGGGCCCACGAGGGTGGGGGCGCGCCTACCCCCCTGGGCGCGCCTCCCTGCCTCGTGGCTTCCTCGCTGCTTTCTTGACGTCCACTCCAAGTCTCCTAAATTGCGTTTGTTCCAAAAACGATCCTCGTGAAGGTTTCATTCCGTTTGGATTTCGTTTGATATTCCTTTTCTGCGAAACACTGAAATAGGCAAAAAATAATAGCAATTTACACTGGGCCTTCGTTTAATAGGTTAGTCCCAAAAATAATATAAAATTGCATATTAAAGCCCATTAAACATCCAAAACAGATAATATAATAGCATAAAACAATAAAAAATTATAAATACATTGAAGACGTATCATTAAGCTAGCCTTGATACTGTTCGTATATGGTGTCCTTTATTCGCAAGCCCTAGAGGCAATAATAAAGATGTTATTATCTTATTTTCTTATTCATGATAAATGTTTATTATCCATCCTAGAGTTGTATTGACCGGCTAAATATAAATCTTTTTAGAGATTTCACTATGGACTACATACAGATGTATATAAACATGTTATAGAGTGTAGATTCATTGATCTTACTTCGTATGACTATATTTAGGAACAGAGGTAGTACATGTGTGGATACATAAACGAATATTGTGTCCCTAGTAAGTCTTTACTGGACTAACTCGTTGATCAAAGACGGTCTAGGTTTCCAGCAAATAGAGCTTCCATTTATTGGCACTAGCCTTAGAAGAAATTTTGTAAATGACACTGCACAAGCTCATTTGCCGGAAATTACCAAGCAAATCAGCATTATTTCATTTGGGAATTAGTACAGTTACCAAGTTGCGGAAACCTTATGGAATGTCATGGCCCATAAGAAATCCCTTTACGACAACACAAATGTCTTCCTTCAATAGGTCCATGTTTTTGATAAAAAGTGCTGGGGATCCATCGGGGCCTGGGGCCTTGGTGGGTCCCATCTGGAAAAGAGCAGCCTTGCTTTCATCATTTGTGTACTCTCAACATGAGGCTTCATTCATCTTGTCAGCAACTTTCTTTGGTATGGCTTCAAGAACTGCATCAATCATATCCGAGGGTTCAGAGGTGAAAAGTGAGGCATAGAAGTCGTACACCAAACCTCTGATGCCCTCGAGGTCTTCGCACCAAGATCCATCAGCCTTCCAAAGAAATTTAATTTTGTTATTTCTTCTTCTTGCAGAAGCTCAAGCATGGAAAAAGGATGTGTTGCGGTCGCCATCCCTGAGCCATTCTACCATAGACCGTTGTCGAGCCATAATATCTTCTCTTTCAATCAATTCAATTAATCACTTCCCGATCTCTCTCTTTCATTTGAATTCTTGCTCACCACATTATTCCTGATAGTAGTTGGTCTCTTTTGCGTTTTCTAATCTCCTTTTGAAGTGAACCAAAAGAGACTCTACTCTATCTTTGCAAGTTGTGCGATAATTTATTAAGAGCAGGCCGTGTATTGTTTATACAAGGAATGCCTACTTTGTGCGAGTGCCGGTTTTCCTTAATTATTTGTTCATAATCAGGGGCTCTCATCCATGCTGAGAGGCGGAACCAGGATTTGTCAAAGCCTAGGGCTAAAAACTAACTGACTAAATATAATGTCAAATACGACATACATCAATGTTTGTTATATATATGCCACAAAATCACATTCAAAACAAAATATAAATTCAATATTATCACAAGAGGAAATTCCATTAAACAAATAGTTTAACAAAATGCATCATTGCAAAAAGGGTTAGGTACCAAATTAGTGAAGACTTGCTTAATTCAAGGTCATCGTTTCTTCACCCACAATGGTAGAAGGACAAGATCTGCAAACATAAAATGAAGTATTTAAAATCAAGATAGTAGACATTGTTAGAATAAACCTGAGGCACGACATCGAGATTTGTTAACGAGGTTCACCGATATGGCTATATCCCGGAGTTTGACTACGGGCGCTCCTCCGTGTGACACCGTCACAATACCGCACACCGGCCACCCGGGCGCCGGCACACGCCGTCGGCTCCCCCTTGTGCGCCTGTGCTATTATGTTGGCATAGGTTACATCGTGTGTCTACCCTCGCTATATAAGAGAGACCTATGATATAAGTGTCCTACTAGGTCACGACTCCATATCCTATCTAAACACAATACTACTCAGAGTCCAACTGTAACCTAACTTGCATACAATATTCGAAACAACTCTAACAAACTCCACCTTGGCGAATATTCTCCACCACCTTGAGTTCGTCCATGCGTCAAACTTCCATGTACATTGGACTTGAGCTTATCCCATGAGCACCGCTGCTATTCCAAAGACTCCATATGACTCCACCTGCAACTTTTAGTCCCTTCTTTTCTTGACCACAGTCAACACTCGAGCAAAATTAAGTTCCTTGTTACTCTAGTTTGTACTCCCAACTTTCAAGTATCCGTCCAACGACATCACACACTGATCACTGACCTGCGTGAAAGTGAGCAACTCACATATTGGGTGTCACACATAAGAGTTACCTGAACTCAACATCACCGCTCCTTTCTTGACCGCATGTCTGAAACATGAAGGAATTTCACCGTTGTTTGTAGTCATTCCGAGTCAAATTCACAGTTGTCTCACCACATGTATGACCACCAGAGCCCTGACACGTCTCCATGTCCAGTGTGTACCATACGCCTCGCCGCTATTACTGCGTCGAGACTCCGCTGTCCTGGTCGAGTCTCAAGGGTCGTGAAACCACACCCCTCAACCCCCACTACAGAGTACCACCGATCATTACCGACCGATGACGAGTTTCACGCTTCCATCAGACCACTGGGCTCCAGTCCGAACTGCATGTCACTCGCTTTTCCCGCTGAATAGGCTTCGACTCTCTGACGTCTTACACCGTAGCCCCTCATTCAACACCGAGTGAAGTCTTCCGTCAGACTCTAGCTCCACCTTCAACATGACTCCATGGTAGATTATCAGTCCACCCCTGCGCCTCATCGACTTCAAGCTCCGTGTATACACCACCTTGAATCAATCCCGCGCCAGTCTTGTCGAAGCCAGACAAGCCCTTGGGGCCTGCGCCACGTGTTTCCACGCCCAGAAGTCGGTCACCATCAGCATCACGCTCCTATGTTGCTGTCGCCGATCCCACCACCGTCTTCTGTTCCAATCGACTCACGTCGATCCGTCAGACTGCCAAGTCCAACCCCGCCGAACTCGGTCGACTGTATGACACGCTCAAGGCTCCCAAATCGTCTTCCGTGAATCTCCATCCATCACCTGATAATAACATCTTAATTGACATGACTTCCTGCAACGCCTTCAAGCATCTCTATTGCGCCAACAAATTTTTTTACCCTTGTATGCCATAACCCAAGGTTTCCAGTTCAGTCAACTTCTCCACCTCAAACCTGGTACCCGTTGACGCCATAGTCCTTTGTATGACTGACCTTGCGAGAAAATATCCAAGCTTCCAACACGTGCTCAAGTACACAAGATGCACCAGTAGAAAATTCCTACCAAAAAACCTTCTTGTACTCACGTGTATTAGCTCCCAGACTCAACTTCCAATGCTAGTAATTACTTTGCCAAAACCTCCTGCTACCCGATGGAATAGAACGATGGATCTTGTCTTCCGTTGAATCGATCGGTTTCACGTCTCTCATGTGACGTGAGGACTCGGTCCTCTTTTTGTCCAAACCAAATCTCACGATGAATTTTTGACTGCACGATTGTCCCGTATCGCTCCTGCTTCCCGAGCCATACCACGGCGAATCGTCCTATGCCTCAGGTTTCCGAGCACATGCCCACGTCTGCAGGCTTACTGGGCCTTCGGGAGCAGCCACCAGCGCCCACGATGCACGCGCCAGAGCCCGACTCAGCTTGCTTGCACAACCCAGCCTGCCTGCACGTGTCCTAGGGCTCCTTTAATTCAAAGGAATTGCATAGGATTTTTTGAAGGATTTAAACCCTTCGGAATTTTTTCTGTGATGCTCGTTTGATTCGTAGGATTGGCATTCTTAGGATTTTTTTCCGTAAGATTCATTTGTACTACATTTTGGAGGAAAAATTCCATCCACTTGAACCTCTTTGTAGAATTCTTTTGTTTTTCCTACGCTATCAAACATTCTTTCAAATCCTGCAGGATACTATGGGACATGCCATCCTATTCCTGCATTTTCCCTATTCCTTCATATTGACAATCATGCGAATCAAAGAGGCCCCTATTGTGCGGTCGCCACACAAACCGATCTCGCCGAGTTCGCCGACTCAACGCTTGCTTCGAGACACCACCGCTTTCAATCAATTAGCCGTTTCCGATTGCTCTTCCCATCGATTGCATCGTCGGACGAACTCGACTGAACACCAATGCCTTCGATTCATAACCTCTGGATCAACGCACACGACCTCCGAATAACCTAGCTCATGATACCACTTGTTAGAATAAACCCGAGGCATACCGTCGATCATCTGAGGACCAAGCAATCACACGAGCACGACATCGAGATTTGTTAACGAGGTTCACCGATATGGCTACATCCCCGGGGCTTGACTACGGGTGCTCCTCCCCGTGACACCGTCACAATACCGCACACCGGCCACCCGGGCGCCGGCACACGCCGCTGGCTCCCCCTTTGCGCGCCTGTGCTATTATGTTGGCATAGGTTACATCGTGTGTCTACCCTCGCTATATAATAGTGGCCTAGGATATAAGTGTCCTACTAGGACACGACTCCATATTCTATCTAAATACAATACTACTCAGAGTCCAACTGTAACCTAACTTGTACACAATATTCGACACAACTCTAACATAAGAAATCAATTGTTCATATGAAATTTTGCAAAAAAATAATATTATACCATTAAAACGAAGAGCGTGAGGTAGTAGCCTCTTGTGTTTTCTCAATACTACTCAGAGTCTAACTGTAACCTAACTTGTACATAATATTCGACATAACTCTAATAGACATAGAAGAAATCAATTGTTCATATGAAATTTTGCAAAAAAATAATATTATACCATTAAAACGAAGAGCATGAGGTAGTAGCCTCTTGTGTTTCCTCATTTTTTGATAGCACTGTATCTACGGGTCCTCTTTCATTTTGGATTTCTAATCTCCTTATGACAATGAAATAAAACTGACTAAGCAATATAATTTAACACCACCTATTCTCTGAGTTTGCCTGATATAAAGAAACTAGGGAGAAGAATTAGATGATACAGAGTTACAGATTACTTATTACCTGTGCGTGCACTTTAGTTTAGCATTAGTTCGAGAAGATCAGAAGAAGGAGACTAGGACAGGCAGGTGGTCAGGACGCCGGATCCGGCAGCCGACGCGGCGGGGAATCGCGGCTTGACGACTGATGACGGCGGCGGCACAACCGTTCACCGGCGCTCTGTTTGGGAGAGGCGAGGGTTTCTGTGTTGCCGATCGGAAGAGGAATTTTTGGCGAACAAGCGATGGATCGAAGCGTCAACGTGTTCTGATCGATAGATTTTTCTTGCTGTGCGGTTGATTTTCTGTTTTGATCGATCCACTTGAGTTGGGCTAATGGGCTGAAACCTTGCACATCTACGTGAAGCCTGGAGCTAATCATCTCTATATCCCCAAATTCTCAAATATTTGCTGCTATATGTATAAGGGCTAGTTGGGCCACGCATGGGGCTACAACCCCCAGGCCCAATTTCACCCCTGTCGATGCTGCTTCGAACTTGAATGATAGTTGGATTGGATCAGTGTGGCCTTTTCCATCACTTCCCGCTATAGTCACCAAAATGGCATAATAGCAGGCAGCAGAAACACACGCATCCCCTTTGCTTCCTAGCCCAGCCAGCTCTACCCGTCGCCATGGCGACTAGGGTTTTCTTTACTCCGGCGGCTCTGCCGTCGTTGAGTTTTCCCCTACCTGTCCGGTACATGATCTGCGCTGGTCTCCTAGCGCCATCCCTCGGGTTGAACAAGGGGACGGCTGGTCCGTCCGCCCGGCCTTGGGGTTTTGGCGACGACGGAGACGACGGCAGTGTCAGATCGCATCGGAGGTTTTCACCTACGTGGTGTTTGGACGCCATGATTGCTTCGGAATTGAGTCCAGCGGGCCATGCGAGGAAAGAGCTAACAGGAGCTGACGCTCAACCTGGTACAGTTGTAGGGAAAGTCTTGATGTTGGAGGGAGCTACACCAGATGCAGCAACGAGTGTGTTGCCGGACCTGGTTTTGCTAGCTAGCACCACGGTGCCAAGTCAGGTGGATCACGCAGGGAAGGAACTGCTGGCCAGTACTGATATGAACATGACAGTATCAGCGACAATGAAAGATGTACGTAGCCTGGGGCCGTCCACCAATCAGGATAATGGTACGCCGGCGGCGGCAGCGGCGTACGTTTATGCGAGAGCACTTGCAGCCATGGTGGCAGCAGAGGAAGAAGTTGAAGGAGGGAAGAACACAATAAATGGGACATCGGCGGGCTCCTCCGGGGAGTACCGCCGGACGCAATGAGTTTCATCAGCTGGAATTGTCGGGGTGTGGGCAAAGCCTCGACAATTCGCGAACTTCGCGAGATCGCGAAGAAATTTGTCCCTACCTTGCTTTGCATAGTAGAAACACAAGTTGACAAGGCAAGGGTGGAGAGTTTAGCTAGTTCTATTGGTTTTGATAAATGTTATGCTGTTAGCAGTGTTGGTAGGAGCGGAGGAATTGGTTTGTTTTGGAATAATGCAATAGATGTTGAACTTTTGGGCTACTCTGACTATCATCTTGATTGTGCTGTGAGGGAGCCGGGTTTTGACCCATGGAGACTAACAGTGATTTATGGGGAGGCCCAAACGCATCTCCGCTATCAGACGTGGGACACAATGAAAAATATTGCAAGTTCAAGCACCCTCCCGTGGCTTTGTATGGGTGATTTTAATGAAGTTTTACGTCCGGAGGAACATGAAGGGATAGGAGAACGAAGCAATGCTCAGATCCAAGGATTCCGGGATGCGATTGACGTTTGCATGTTGATGGACATTGGGTTCAAAGGACGATTTTGGACGTTTGAGAAGAAGGTTTCAGGAGGCACTTTCACGCGAGTTCGGCTGGGTATGGCTCTTGGATCTACCCAATGGTGTGCTCAATTTCCTTTTGCATCACTGAATCATTTAACGGCGGCTACTTCGGATCATGGCCCTATCCATCTAGAGTTTAATAGAGATGTTGATACGCGAATGGCAAGCAACAAAATCTTCCGTTATGAGGTAGCATGGCAGACTCATGAGAATCTAAAGGAGACGATAATGTCGGCTTGGTCGTCTACGGCCGTGAGCACACGAGCAGAGGAGATCAAACAGAAGCTATCTAACCTATCTAGCAGCTTGCAAAGCTGGGATAGGAGGACCTTGTTGGGGAACGTTGCAGAAAATTAAAAATTTTCCTACGGTTTCACCAAGATCCATCTATGAGTTCATCTAAGCAACGAGTCAAGGGAGTGAGTTTGCATCTACATACCACTTGTAGATCGCGTGCGGAAGCTTTCGAGAGGATGGTGATGATGGAGTCGTACTCGGATCACCGATGACCAAAGCGTTGAAGGGACAACACCTCCGCGTTCAACACACGTGACAGTGCAGGCAACGCGTCTCCTCCGTCTTGATCCAGCAAGGAGGAAGGAGAGGTTGAGGAAGATGGCTCCAACAGCAGCACGACGGGCGTGATGATGATGGAGTGACAGTTCTCCGCAGGGCTTCGCCAAGCGCACGCGGAGGAGGAGACGTGTTGGGAGGGAGGGCTGCGCCTTCAAGTTGTGTCTGCAGCCCTCCCTCACCCCTCTATTTATAGGGAAGGGAGGAGGGCGGCCCCTCTAGATGCATCTAGAGGGGCGGCCAAGGGAGGGGCTTGCCCCTGCCAAGGGGGCGCCTTAGGGTTCCCCTCAACCCTAGGCGCATGGGCCCAAGGGAGGGTGCGCCAGCCCACCAGGCTGGCTGCCTCAATGCAGCCCAAGTGGCCCCCTGGGAGGTGGCCCTCCCGTGGTCCTCCGGAACCTTTCCGGTGGCCCCTCCACAATACCGATATGACCCGAAACCTTTCCGGTGTCCGTTTGACAACTTCCCATATATAAATCTTTACCTCAATTCCGGAACTCCTCGTGACGTCCGGGATCTCATCCGGGACTCCGAACAACATTCGGTAATCACATACAAGTCTTCCTAATAACCCTAGCGTCACCGAACCTTAAGTGTGTAGACCCTACGGGTTCGGGAGACATGCAGACATGACCGGGACGCTCTCAGGTCAATAACCAACAGCGGGATCTGGATACCCATGTTGGCTCCCACATGCTCCTCGATGATGTCATCGGATGAACCACGATGTCGAGGATTCAAGCAACCCCGTATACTATTCCCTTTGTCGACGGTATGTTACTTGCCCTGACTCGATCGTCGGTATCCCAACACCTCGCTTAGTCTCGTTACCGGCAAGTCACTTTACTCGCATCAGTAATGCATGATCCCGTGACCGGACACTTGGTCACTTTGAGCTGATTATGATGTTGATCTAGCGAGTGGGCCCAGTGTTAACTCTCCGTCATACGGAGTGAGAAATCCCTGTCTCGATCCGTGTCAACCCAACAAACACTTTCTGAGATACCTGTAATGCAGCTTTATAGTCACCCGCTTATGTTGTGACGCTTGGTACACCCAAAGCACTCCTACGGTATCCGGGAGTTACACGATCTCACGGTCTAAGGAAGAGATACTTGACATTGGAAAAGCTCTAGCAAAATGAACTACACGATCTTTGTGCTATGCTAAGGATTGGGTCTTGTCCATCACGTCATTCTCCTAATGACGTGATCCCGTTGTCAATGACATCTGATGTCCATAGTCAGGAAACCATGACTATCTGTTGACCAACGAGCTAGTCAACTAGAGGCTTACTAGGGACGTATTGTAGTCTATGTATTCACACGTGTATTACGATTTCCGGATAATACAGTTATAGCATGAATAAAAGACAATTATCATGAACAAGGAAATATAATAATAATGCTTTTATTATTGCCTCTAGGGCATATTTCCAACAGTCTCCCACTTGCACTAGAGTCAATAATCTAGTTACATTGTGATGAATCGAACACCCATAGAGTTCTGGTGTTGATCATGTTTTGCCGGCGGAAGAGGTTTAGTCAACGGATCTACGACATTCAGATCCGTATGCACTTTAAAAATTTCTATGTCTCCATCCTGAACATTTTCACGGATGGAGTTGAAGCGACGCTTGATGTGCCTGGTCTTCTTGTGAAACTTGGGCTCCTTGGCAAGTGCAATAGCTCCAGTGTTGTCACAGAAGAGTTTGATCGGCCCCAACGCATTGGGTATGACTCCTAGGTCGGTGATGAACTCCTTCACCCATATTGCTTCATGCGCTGCCTCCGAGGCTGCCATGTACTCCGCTTCACATGTAGATCCCGCCACGACGCTCTGCTTGCAGCTGCACCAGCTTACTGCTCCACCATTCAACATATACACGTATCCGGTTTGTGACTTAGAGTCATCCAGATCTGTGTCGAAGCTAGCGTCGATGTAACCCTTTACGACGAGCTCTTCGTCACCTCCATAAACGAGAAACATGTCCTTTGTCCTTTTCAGGTACTTCAGGATATTCTTGACCGCTGTCCAGTGTTCCTTGCCGGGATTACTTTGGTACCTTCCTACCAAACTTACGGCAAGGTTTACATCAGGTCTGGTACACAGCATGTCATACATAATAGATCCTATGGCTGAAGCATAGGGGATGACACTCATCTCTTCTTTATCTTTTGCCGTGGTCGGGCATTGAGCTGAGCTCAATCTCACACCTTGCAATACAGGCAAGAACCCCTTCTTGGACTGATCCATTTTGAACTTATTCAAAATCTTGTCAAGGTATGTGCTTTGTGAAAGACCTATGAGGCATCTCGATCTATCTCTATAGATCTTGATGCCTAATATAAAGCAGCTTCTCCAAGGTCCTTCATTGAAAAACATTTATTCAAGTAGGCCTTAATGATGTCCAAGAATTCTATATCATTTCCCATCAAAAGTATGTCATCTACATATAATATGAGAAATGCTACAGAGCTCCCACTCACTTTCTTGTAAACGCAGGCTTCTCCATAAGTCTGCATAAACCCAAACGCTTTGATCATCTCATCAAAGCGAATGTTCCAACTCCGAGATGCTTGCACCAGCCCATAAATGGATCGCTGGAGCTTGCATACTTTGTCAGCATTCTTAGGATCGACAAAACCTTCCGGCTGCATCATATACAGTTCTTCCTTAAGATAACCGTTAAGGAACGCTGTTTTGACGTCCATCTGCCATATCTCATAATCATAGTATGCGGCAATCGCTAACATGATTCGGACGGACTTAAGCTTCGCTACGGGAGAGAAAGTCTCATCGTAGTCAATCCCTTGAACTTGCCGATAACCCTTAGCGACAAGTCGAGCTTTATAGATGGTGCCATTACCATCCGCGTCCGTCTTCTTCTTAAAGATCCATTTATTTTCTATCGCTCGCCGATCATCGGGCAAGTCAGTCAAAGTCCATACTTTGTTTTCATACATGGATTCTATCTCGGATTTCATGGATTCTAGCCATTTGTTGGAATCTGGGCCTTCCATCGCTTCTTCATAGTTCGAAGGTTCACCGTTGTCTAACAACATGATTTCCAGGACAGGGTTGCCGTACCACTCTGGTGCGGAACGTGTCCTTGTGGACCTACGAAGTTCAGTAGCAACTTGATCCGAAGTACCTTGATCATCATCATTATTTTCCTCTTCAGTTGGTGTAGGCATCACAGGAACATTTTCCTGAGCTGCACTACTATCCCGTTCAAGAGGTAGTACTTCATCGAGTTCTACTTTCCTCCCACTTACTTCTTTCGAGACAAACTCTTTTTTCCAGAAAGGATCCGTTCTTGGCAACAAAGATCTTGCCCTCGGATCTTAAGTAGAAGGTATACCCTATGGTTTCCTTAGGGTATCCTATGAAGACGCATTTTTCCGACTTGGGTTCGAGCTTTTCAGGTTGAAGTTTCTTGACATAAGCATCGCATCCCCAAACTTTTAGAAACGACAGCTTAGGTTTCTTCCCTAACCATAATTCATACGGTGTCGTCTCAACGGATTTAGACGGTGCCCTATTTAGAGTGAATGTAGCTGTCTCTAGAGCGTATCCCCAAAATGATAGTGGTAAATCGGTAAGAGACATCATAGATCGCACCATATCCAATAGAGTGCGATTACGACGTTCGGACACACCGTTACGTTGAGGTGTTCCAGGCGGCGTGAGTTGTGAAACGATTCCACATTTTCTTAAGTGTGTACCAAATTCGTGACTTAAATATTCTCCTCCACGATCCGATCGTAAGAATTTTATCTTTCGGTCATGTTGATTCTCTACTTCATTCTGAAATTCCTTGAACTTTTCAAAGGTCTCAGACTTGTGTTTCATCAAGTAGACATACCCATATCTACTCAAGTCATCTGTGAGAGTGAGAACATAACGATATCCTCCGCGAGCCTCAACACTCATTGGACCACACACATCGGTATGTATTATTTTCAACAAGTTGGTTGCTCGCTCCATTGTTCCGGAGAACGGAGTCTTGGTCATCTTGCCCATGAGGCATGGTTCGCATGTGTCAAATGATTCATAATCTAGAGACTCCAAAAGTCCATCAGCATGGAGCTTCTTCATGCGCTTGACACCAATGTGACCAAAGGCGGCAGTGCCACAAGTATGTGAGACTATCGTTATCAAATTTACATCTTTTGGTATTCACGCTATGAACATGTGTAACATTACGCTCGAGATTCATTAAGAATAAACCATTGACCATCGGAGCATGACCATAATACATATCTCTCATATAAATAGAACAACCATTATTCTCGGATTTAAATGAGTAGCCATCTCGCATTAAACAAGATCCAGATACAATGTTCATGCTCAAACTTGGCACCAAATAACAATTATTAAGGTTTAAAATTAATCCCGTAGGTAAATGTAGAGGTAGCGTGCCGACGGCGATCACATCGACTCTGGAACCATTCCCGACGCGCATCATCACCTCATCCTTCGCCAGTCTCCGCTTATTCCGCAGCTCCTGCTGTGAGTTACAAATATGAGCAACGGCACCGGTATCAAATACCCAGGAGTTACTACGAGTACTGGTAAGGTACACATCAACTACATGTATATCAAATATACCTTTGGTGTTGTCGGCCTTCTTATCCGCTAAGTATTTGGGGCAGTTCCGCTTCCAGTGACCCTTCCCCTTGCAATAAAAGCACTCAGTCTCGTGCTTGGGTCCATTCTTTGACTTCTTCCGGCAACTTGCTTACCGGGCGCGGCAACCTCCTTGCCGTCCTTCTTGAAGTTCTTCTTGCCCTTGCCCTTCTTGAACTTAGTGGTCTTATTGACCATCAACACTTGATGTTCTTTCTTAATTTCAACCTCTGCTGACTTCAGCATAGAGAATACTTTAGGAATAGTCTTTACCATCCCCTGCATATTGTAGTTCATCACAAAGCTCTTGTAGCTTGGTGGGAGCGACTGAAGGATTCTATCAATGACTGCCTCATCAGGGAGGTTAATATTCAGCTGGGTCATACGGTTGTGCAACCCAGACATCTTGAGTATGTGCTCACTGACAGAACTATTTTCCTCCATCTTACAACTATAGAACTTGTCGGAGATGTCAGATCTCTCGACCCGGGCGTGAGCTTGGAAAACTAGTTTCAGCTCCTCGAACATCTCATATGCTCCGTGATGCTCAAAACGCTTTTGGAGCCCCGGTTCTAAGTCAGTAAAGCATGCCGCACTGAACGAGGGAGTAATCATCAGCACGAGACTGCCAAGCATTCATAATGTCTTGGTTCTCTGGGACGGGAGCATCACCTAGCGGTCCTTCTAGGACATATTGTTTCCTGGCAGCTATGAGGATGATCCTCAGGTTCCGGACCCAGTCCGTATAGTTGCTGCCGTCATCTTTCAGCTTGGTTTTCTCTAGGAACGCGTTGAAGTTCAAGTTGACATGAGTGTTGGCCATTTGATCAAATTATTTAAATGAACTCCCACTCACATTAGACATCCCTCTAGTCATCTAAGTGTTACACGATCCGAGTCGACTAGGCCGTGTCCGATCATCACGTGAGACGGACTAGTCATCGTCGGTGAACATTCTCATGTTGATCGTATCTTCCATACGACTCGTGTTCGACCTTCGGTCTCCGTGTTCCGAGGCCATGTCTGTACATGCTAGGCTCGTCAAGTTAACCCTAAGTGTTTTGCATGTGTAAAACTGTCTTACACCCGTTGTATGTGAACGTGAGGATCGATCACACCCGATCATCACGTGGTGCTTCGAAACGACGAACTTTAGCAACAGTGCACAGTTAGGGGAGAACACCTCTTGATATTGTTGTAAGGGATCATCTTATTTACTACCGTCGTTCTAAGTAAACAAGATGCATATAACATAATAAACATCACATGCAATTATATAGTAGTGACATGATATGGCCAATATCATAAAGCTCCATTGATCTTCATCTTGAGGCTCCATGATCATCTTGTCACCGGCATGACACCATGATCTCCATCATCATGATCTCCATCATTGTGCCTCCATGAAGTTGTCACGCCAACGACTACTTCTACTTCAATGGCTAACGCGTTTAGCAATAAAGTAAAGTAATTTTACATGGCGTTCTTCAATGACACGCAGGTCATACAAAAATAAAGACAACTCCTATGGCTCCTGCCGTTGTCATACTCATCGACATGCAAGTCGTGATTCCTATTACAAGAACATGATCTCATACATCACAATATGTCATTCATCATTCATCACAACTTGGCCATATCACATCACATGACAATTGCTGCAAAAACAAGTTAGACGTCCTCTAATTGTTGTTGCATCTTTTACGTGGCTGCAATTGGGTTCTAGCAAGAACGTTTTCTTACCTATGAATAACCACAACGTGATCTTGTCAACTTCTATTTACCCTTCATAAGGACCCTTTTCATCGAATCCTCTCCAACTAAAGCGGGAGAGACAGACACCCGCCAGCCACCTTATGCAACTAGTGCATGTTAGTCGGTGGAACCGGTCTCACGTAAGCGTACGTGTAAGGTTGGTCCGGGCCGCTTCATCCCACAATACCGCGGAAGCAAGATAAGACTAGTAGCGGCAAGCAAGTTGACAAGATCTACGCCCACAACAAAAATTGTGTTCTACTCGTGCAATAGAGAACTACGCATAGACCTAGCTCATGATGCCACTGTTGGGGAACGTTGCAGAAAATTAAAATTTTTTCCTACGGTTTCACCAAGATCCATCTATGAGTTCATCTAAGAAACGAGTCAAGGGAGTGAGTTTGCATCTACATACCACTTGTAGATCGCGTGCGGAAGCTTTCGAGAGGATGGTGATGATGGAGTCGTACTCGGATCACCGATGACCAAAGCGCTGAACGGACAGCACCTCCGCGTTCAACACACGTACGGTACGGGCAACGTCTCCTCCGTCTTGATCCAGCAAGGAGGAATGAGAGGTTGAGGAAGATGGCTCCAACAGCAGCACGACGGCGTGATGATGATGGAGTGACAGTTCTCGGCAGGGCTTCGCCAAGCGCCGCAGCGAGGAGGAGAGGTGTTGGGAGGGAGGGCTGCGCCTTCAAGTTGTGTCTGCAGCCCTCCCTCACCCCTCTATTTATAGGGAAGGGAGGAGGGCGGCCCCTCTAGATGCATCTAGAGGGGGGCGGCCAGGGAGGGGCTTGCCCCCCAAGCAGGCGCCCCCTTAGGGTTCCCCCCTCAACCCTAGGCGCATGGGCCCAAGGGGAGGGGGTGCGCCCAGCCCACCAGGGGCTGGCTGCCTCCCATGCAGCCCAAGTGGCCCCCCGGGAGGGGTGGCCCTCCCGGTGGTCCTCTGGAACCTTTCCGGTGGCCCCTCCACAATACCGATATGACCCGAAACCTTTCCGGTGTCCGTTTGACAACTTCCCATATATAAATATTTACCTCCGGACCATTCCAGAACTCCTCGTGACGTCCGGGATCTCATCCGGGACTCCGAACAACATTCGGTAATCACATACAAGTCTTCCTAATAACCCTAGCGTCACCGAACATTAAGTGTGTAGACCCTACGGGTTCGGGAGACATGCAGACATGACCGACGCTCTCGTGTCAATAACCAACAGCGGGATCTGGATACCCATGTTGGCTCCACATGCTCCTCGATGATGTCATCGGATGAACCACGATGTCGAGGATTCAAGCAACCCCGTATACTATTCCCTTTGTCAGACGGTATGTTACTTGCCCGAGACTCGATCGTCGGTATCCCAATACCTCGTTTAGTCTCGTTACCGGCAAGTCACTTTACTCGTACCGTAATGCATGATCCCGTGACCAGACACTTGGTCACTTTGAGCTCATTATGATGATGCACTACCGAGTGGGCCCAGTGATACCTCTCCGTCATACGGAGTGACAAATCCCTGTCTCGATCCGTATCAACCCAACCGACACTTTCGGAGATACCTGTAATGCACCTTTATAGTCACCCAGTTACGTTGTGATGTTTGGTACACCCAAAGCACTCCTACGGTATCCGGGAGTTACACGATCTCACGGTCTAAGGAAGAGATACTTGACATTGGAAAAGCTCTAGCAAAACGAACTACACGATCTTTGTGCTATGCTTAGGATTGGGTCTTGTCCATCACGTCATTCTCCTAATGACGTGATCCCGTTGTCAATGACATCTGATGTCCATAGTCAGGAAACCATGATTATCTGTTGACCAACGAGCTAGTCAACTAGAGGCTTACTAGGGACGTATTGTAGTCTATGTATTCACACGTGTATTACGATTTCCGGATAATATAGTTATAGCATGAATAAAAGAAAATTATCATGAACAAGGAAATATAATAATAATGCTTTTATTATTGCCTCTAGGGCATATTTCCAACAGACCTTTGGCTCGGTTCGGAGGGAGATGAAGGGCTTAAAGAAGAAGCTGGAGGAGCTCCGCAGCAGCCCTGATCGCACGTGCCCGAGTCATGCAGAACAGAAGATCAATGAACGCTTAGTTGAGCTCTATCACAGAGAAGAAATACTATGGCGACAGCGATCGAGAATACAGTGGCTATCTGCGGGTGACAAAAACACAATTTTTTTTCATATGAGGGCAAGCATGAGGAGGAAGAAGAACATGATCAGGGCTCTGATGAATTCTTTAGGGATACAAATTGATGATCCAGCGGAGCTTAAATCAATGGTAACTGAGTTTTATAAAACTCTTTACACCTCGGAGGGTGTGAATGATATGGAGGCAGTGCTCAACCATGTACCCAGGAAAGTTACCACGGAGATGAATGCAATTTTATGTGCGGAGTATAAAGAGGAAGAGGTGAAAACAGCGTTGTTTCAGATCTTCCCAACTAAATCACCTGGGCCAGATGGCGTTCCTGCGCATTTTTATCAGAGGCACTGGGATGTATGTGGTGAAGAGGTGACAAAGGCTGCTCTGCGTATTGTCAGAGGGGAGGAAAGTGCAGAATGTATCAATGAAACTTTTCTGGTACTTATTCCAAAGGTAATGAGCGCATCATTGTTATCTCAATTCCGCCCCATTAGTTTGTGCAATGTTTTGTACAAAATTGCCTCCAAGGTTTTGGCAAACAGGTTGAAGCAGATTTTACGAGACATAATTTCAGAAGAACAGTCAGCCTTTGTGCCAGGGAGACCGATAACTGACAACATTATTACTGCTTATGAGTGTCTGCACTTTATGAAGAGAAGCAAGTCAAAGAATAACAGCCATTGTGCTTTAAAACTTGATATGATGAAGGCCGATGATAGGCTTGAATGGGACTATCTTCAGGCAATGATGGTAAAGCTTGGCTTTGCACATCAATGGGTAAATGTGGTTATGAATATGATCAAGTCAGTCTCATTTTCAGTTCTTTTCAATGGAGAGCAATTGGAGCAATTTAAACCCACTAGAGGTATTCGGCAGGGAGACCCGATCTCCCCTTATCTGTTTTTGATTGCAGCGGAGGGCCTTTCGTGCCTACTAAAATCTGTTCCTCAGTCGTCAGCTTTTGTTGGAGTTCAGGTGGCGCCGACAGCCCCAGTTGTCAACCACTTGCTTTTTGCTGATGATAGCCTGCTGCTATTCAAGGCCAGTACAGAAGGGGCAGCTGTGGTGTCAAACTTGTTGAATATATATTGCAATGCTTCGGGACAAAGAGTGAACAATGACAAATCCTCTATTTTTTTCAGTAAGGGTTGTCCTCAAGCAACTCGTGATGGTATTAAAAACTCTCTACAGGTGCGTGATGAACAATTAAGCGACAGGTACCTAGGGATGCCTACTGATGTGGGACATTCAAAGAATGGCACCTTCAGGTATTTGAGAGATAGGGTCTGGGAGAAGATCAAAGGATGGATGGAGAAGTTGTTATCTTATGCTGGGAAGGAAGTGCTTATCAAGACAGTAGCTCAAGAAATTCCAGTTTATTCTATGGCTTGTTTCAGGTTGCCAAGAGGAATTTGTGAAAGTATTACATCAATGATCAGACAATTTTGGTGGGGTAGCAAGAGGGGGAAGAGGAAGCCTTGCTGGATTTCTTGGGATGTATGCACAAGACCCAAATACTTGGGAGGGCTCGGATTTCGGGATATTGAGTTATTTAATTTATCCCTACTTGCTAGACAGGTATGGCGTTGTTGGGGAACGTAGTAATTTCAAAAAATTTCCTACGCACACTCAAGACCATGGTGATGGCATAGCAACGAGAGGGGAGAGTGTCTGTCCACGTACCCTCGTAGACCGAAATCGGAAGCGTTATAACAACGCGGTTGATGTAGTCGTACGTCTTCACGATCCGACCGATCCAAGCACCGAACGTCACGGCACCTCCGAGTTCTGCACACGCTCAGCTCGATGACGATCCCCGGACTCCGATCCAGCAAAGTGTCGGGATGAGTTCCGTCAAGACGACGGGCGTGGTGACGATGATGATGCTCCACCGACGCAGGGCTTCGCCTAAGCTCATGACGATATGACTTTTTCCGACGCAGGCTTCGCCTAAACTCCGCGACGATATGACCGAAGTGGAATATGGTGGAGGGGGCACCACACACGGCTAAGGAACGATCCGTAGATCAACTTGTGTGCCTGGGTGCCCCCTGCCCCCGTATATAAAGGAGGGAGGGAGGAGGAGGCCGGCCCTAGTAGGGGCGCGCCATGGGGAGTCCTACTCCCACCGGGAGTAGGATTCCTCCTTTCCTAGTCCAACTAGGAGTCCTTTCATGTATTGGGAGTAGGAGACAAGTAAGGGGAAGAGAGAAGGGAGGGAAGGAAGGGTGCGGCCTCCCCTAGTCCAATTCGGACTAGGCCATGGGGCGCGAGGCCTGCCCTGGGCAGCCCTCTCTCTTTCCCGCAGGCCCAATAAGGCCCAATACTTCTCCCCGGCGAATTCCCGTAACTCTCCGGTACTCGAAAAATACCGAATCGTTCGAACCTTTCCGAACTCCGAATATAGTCGTCCAATATATCGATCTTTACGTCTCGACCATTTCGAGACTCCTCGTCATGTCCCTGATCTCATCCGGGACTCCGAACTCCTTCGGTACATCAAAACTCATAAACTCATAATATAAGCATCGCCGAAACCTTAAGCGTGCGGACCCTACGGGTTCGAGAACTATGTAGACATGACCTAGAACTATTCTCGGTCAATAACCAATAGCGGAACCTGGATGCCCATATTGGTTCCTACATATTCTACGAAGATCTTTATCGGTCAAACCGCATAACAACATACGTTGTTCCCTTTGTCATCGGTATGTTACTTACCCGAGATTCGATCGTCCGTATCCAATACCTAGTTAAATCTCGTTACCGGTAAGTCTCTTTACTCTTTCCGTAATACATCATCTCACAACTAACTCTTTAGTTGTAATGCTTGCAAGGCTTATGTGATGTGTATTACCGAGAAGGCCCAGAGATACCTCTCCGACAATCGGAGTGACAAAACCTAATCTCGACATACGCCAACCCAACAAGTACCTTTGGAGACACCTGTAGTACTCCTTTATAATCACCCAGTTACGTTGTGACGTTTGGTAGTACCCAAAGTGTTCCTCTGGTAAACGGGAGTTGCATAATCTCATAGTTACAGGAACATGTATAAGTCATGAAGAAAGCAATAGCAGCATACTAAACGATCAAGTGCTAGGCTAACGGAATGGGTCATGTCAATCACATCATTCTCCTAATGATGTGATCCCGTTAATCAAATGACAACTCATGTCTATGGCTAGGAAACTTAACCATCTTTGATTTAACGAGCTAGTCAAGTAGAGGCATACTAGTGACACTATGTTTGTCTATGTATTCACACATGTAATATGTTTCCGGTTAATACAATTCTAGCATGAATAATAAACATTTATCATGATATAAGGAAATAAATAATAACTTTATTATTGCCTCTAGGGCATATTTCCTTCAGTCTCCCACTTGCACTAGAGTCAATAATCTAGTTCACATCGCCATGTGATTTAACATCAATAGTTCACATCTATATGTGGTTAACACCCATAGTTCACATCGACATGTGACCAACACCCAAAGGGTTTACTAGAGTCAGTAATCTAGTTCACATCGCTATGTGATTAACACCCAAAGAGTACTAAGGTGTGATCATGTTTTGCTTGTGAGATAATTTTAGTCAACGGGTCTGTCACATTCAGAGCCGTAAGTATTTTGCAAATTTCTATGTCTACAATGCTCTGCACGGAGCTACTCTAGCTAATTGCTCCCACTTTCAATATGTATCCAGATTGAGACTCAGAGTCATCTAGATTAGTGTTAAAACTTGCATCGACGTAACCCTTTACGACGAACCCTTTTTTTCACTTCCATAATCGAGAAACATATCCTTATTCTACTAAGGATAATTTTGACCGCCGTCCATTGATCTACTCCTAGATCACTATTGCACTCCCTTGCCAAGCTTAGTGGTAGGGTATGCAATAGATCTGGTACATAGCATGACATACTTTATAGAACCTATGGCTGATGCATAGGGAATGACTTTCATTCTCTTTCTATCTTCTGCCGTGGTCGGGTTTTGAGTCTTACTCAATCTCACACCTTGTAACACAGGCAAGAACTCTTTCTTTGACTGTTCCATTTTGAACTACTTCAAAATCTTGTCAAGGTATGTATTCATTGAAAAACATATCAAGTGTCTTGATCTATCTTTATAGATCTTGATGCTCAATATGTAAGCAGCTTCACCGAGGTCTTTCTTTGAAAAAATTCCTTTCAAACACTCCTTTATGCTTTGCAGAATAATTCTACATTATTTCCGATCAACAGTATGTCATTCACATATGCTTATCAGAAAGGCTGTAGTGCTCCCACTCACTTTCTTGTAAATACAGGCCTTTCCAAAAGTCTGTATAAAATCATATGCTTTGATCACACTATCAAAGCGTTTATTCCAACTCCGAGATGCTTGAACCAGTCCATAGATGGATCGCTGGAGCTTGCACATTTTGTTAGCTCCTTTAGGATTGACAAAACCTTCTGGTTGCATCATATACAACTCTTCTTTAATAAATCCATTAAAGAATGTAGTTTTGACATCCATTTGCCAGATTTCATAAAATGTGGCAATTGCTAACATGATTCGGACAGACTTAAGAATCGCTACAGTTTGAGAAAATCTCATTGTAGTCAACACCTTGAACTTGTCGAAAACCTTTTTGTGACAAGTCGAGCTTTGTAGATAGTAACACTACTATCAATGTCCGTCTTCCTCTTGAAGATCCATTTATTTAACATGGCTTGCTGATCATCGAGCAAGTCAATCAAAGTCCATACTTTGTTCTCATACATGGATCCTATCTCAGATTTCATGGCCTCAAGCCATTTCATGGAATCTGGGCTCATCATCGCTTCCTCATAGTCCGTAGGTTCATCATGGTCTAGTAACATGACTTCCAGAACACGATTACCATACCACTCTGGTGCGGACTTTGCTCTGGAAGACCTGCGAGGTTTGGTAGCAACTTGATCTGAAGTTTCATGATCATCATCATTAACTTCCTCACTAATTGGTGTAGGAATCACCGGAACTGATTTCTGTGATGAACTACTTTCCAATAAGGGAGAAGGTACAATTACCTCATCAAGTTCTACTTTCCTCCCACTCACTTCTTTCGAGAGAAACTTCTTCTCTAGAAAGGATCCATCTTAGCAACAAAAAACTTGCCTTCAGATCTGTGATAGAAGGTGTACCCAATAGTTACCTTTGGGTATTCTATGAAGACGCACTTCTCCGATTTGGGTTCGAGCTTATCAGGTGAAAACTTTTTCACATAAGTATCAAAACTCCAAACTTTTAAGAAACGACAGCTTAGGTTTACTGTTAAACCATAGTTTATATGGTGTCGTCTCAACGGATTTAGATGGTGCCCTATTAAACGTGAATGCAGCTGTCTCTAATGCATAACCCCAAAACGTATTGGTAAATCGGTAAGAGACATCATTGAACGCACTATATCAAAATAAAGTACGGTTACGACGTTCGGACACACCATAACGTTGTGGTGTTCCAGGTGGCGTGAGCTGTGAAACTATTCCACTTTGTTTTAATTGAAGACCAAACTCGTAACTCAAATATTCATCTCCACGATCAGATCGTAGAAACTTTATTTTCTTGTTACGATGATTTTCTACTTCACTCTGAAATTCTTTGAACTTTTCAACTATTTCAGACTTATGTTTCATCAAGAAGATATACGCATATCTGCTCAAATCATCTGTGAAGGTCAGAAAATAATGATACTTGCCACGAGCATCAACACTCATTGAATCGCATACATCGGTATGTATTATTTCCAATAAGTCAGTAGCTTGTTCCATTGTTCCGGAGAACGGAGTTTTAGTCATCTTGCCCAAAAGGCACGGTTCGCAAGCATCAAATGATTCATAATCAAGTGATTCCAAAAGTCCATCAACATGGAGTTTTCTTCATGCGCTTTACACCAATATGACCTAAACGGCAGTGCCACAAATAAGTTGCACTATCATTATTAACTTTGCATCTTTTGGTTTCAATATTATGAATATGTGTATCACTATGATCGAGATCCAATGAACCATTTTCATTGGGTGTGTAACCATATAAGGTTTTATTCATGCAAACAGAACAACAATTTATTCTTTTACTTAAATGAATAACCGTATTGCAATAAACATGATCAAATCATATTTATGCTCAACACCAAATAACACTTATTTAGGTTCCACACTAATCCCGAAAGTATAGGGAGTGTGCGATGATGATCATATCAATCTTGGAACTACTTCCAACACTCATCGTCACTTCCCCTTCAACTAGTTTCTGTTCATTCTGCAACTCCCGTCTCAAGTTACTACTCTTAGCAACTGAACCAATATCAAATACCGAGGGGTTGCTACGAACACTAGTAAAATACACATCAATAATCTGTATATCAAATATACCTTTGTTCACTTTGCCATCCTTCTTATCCGCCAAATACTTGGGGTAGTTCCGCTTCTAGTGACCAGTTCCATTGCAGCAAAAGCACTTAGTCTCGTGCTTAGGTCCAGACTTGGGCTTCTTCACTCGAGCAGCAACTTGCTTGCCGTTCTTCTTGAAGTTCCCTTCTTCACTTTGCCCTTTTCCTTGAGACTAGTGGTCTTGTCAATCATCAACACTTGATGCTCTTTCTTGATTTCTACCTTCGTCGATTTCAACATCACGAAGAGCTCGGGAATCGCTTTTCGTCATCCCTTGCATACTATAATTCATCACGAAGTTCTAGTAACTTAGTGATGGTGACTAGAGAATTCTGTCAATCACTATCTTATCTGGAAGATTAACTCCCACTTGATTCAAGCGATTGAAGTACCTGCATAATCTGAGAACATGCTCACTAGTTGAGCGATTCTCTTCCATCTTTTAGCTATAGAACTTGTTGGAGACTTCATATCTCTCAACTCGGGTATTTGCTTGAAATATTAACTTCAATTCCTGGAACATCTCATATGGTCCATGATGTTCAAAACGCCTTTGAAGTCCCGATTCTAAGCCGTTTAAGTATGGTGCACTAAACTATCAAGTAGTCATCATATTGAGCTAGCCAAACGTTCATAACGTCTGCATTTGCTCCTGCAATAGGTCTTTCACCTAGTGGTGCATTAAGGAAATAATTCTTACAGGCAGCAATGAGGATAAACCTCAGATCACGGATCCAATCCGCATCATTGCTACTAACATTTTTCAATACAATTTTCTCTAGGAACACATATAAAAACATAGGGAAGCAACAACGCGAGCTATTGATCTACAACATAATTTGCAAAGTACTACCAGGACTAAGTTCATGATAAATTAAAGTTCAATTAATCATATTACTTAAGAACTCCCACTTAGACAGACATCTCTCTAGTCATCTAAGTGATCACGTGATCCAAATCAACTAAACCATAACCGATCATCACGTGAGATGGAGTAGTTTTCAATGGTGAACATCTTATGTTGATCATATCTACTATATGATTCACGCCGACCTTTCGGTCTTCGTGTTCCGAGGCCATATCTGCATATGCTAGGCTCGTCAAGTATAACCTGAGTATTCTGCGTGTGCAAAACTGGCTTGCACCCGTTGTAGATGGACGTGAGCTTATCACACCCGATCATCACGTGGTGTCTCGACACGACGAACTTTGGCAACGGTGCATACTCAGGAGAACACTACTTGATAATTTTAGTGAGAGATCATCTTAAAATGCTACCGTCAATCAAAGCAAAATAAGATGCATAAAGGATAAACATCACATGCAATCAATATAGGTGATATGATATGGCCATCATCATCTTGTGCTTGTGATCTCCATCGCCAAGCACCGTCATGATCACCATCGCCACCGGCGCCGACACCTTGATCTCCATCGTAGCATCGTTGTCGTCTCGCCAACTATTGCTTCTACGACTATCGCTACTGCTTAGTGATAAAGTAAAGCAATTACATGGCGTTTGCATTTCATACAATAAAGCGACAACCATATGGCTCCTGCCAGTTGCCGATAACTCGGTTACCAAACATGATCATCTCATACAATAAAATATAGCATCACGTCTTGACCACATCACATCACAACATGCCCTGCAAAAACAAGTTAGACGTCCTCTACTTTGTTGTTGCAAGTTTTACGTGGCTGCTACGGGCTGAGCAAGAACCGTTCTTACCTACGCATCAAAACCACAACGATAGTTTGTCAAGTTGGTGTTGTTTTAACCTTCGCAAGGACCGGGCGTAGCCACACTCGGTTCAACTAAAGTGAGAGAGACAGACACCCGCCGGTCACCTTTAAGCAACGAGTGCTCGGAGCGGTGAAACCAGTCTCGCGTAAGCGTACGCGTAATGTCGGTCCGGGCCGCTTCATCTCACAATACCGCTGAACCAAAGTATGACATGCAGGTAAGCAGTATGACTTATATCGCCCACAACTCACTTGTGTTCTACTCGTGCATATGACATCAACGCATAAAAACCAGGCTCTGATACCACTGTTGGGGAACGTAGTAATTTCAAAAAATTTCCTACGCACACTCAAGACCATGGTGATGGCATAGCAACGAGAGGGGAGAGTGTATGTCCACGCACTCAGAGACCGAAAGCGGAAGCGTTATAACAACGCTGTTGATGTAGTCGACGTCTTCACGATCCGACCGATCCAAGCACCGAACGTCACGGCACCTCCGAGTTCTGCACACGCTCAGCTCGATGACGATCCCGGACTCCGATCCAAAGCAAAGTGTCGGGGATGAGTTCCACAAGACGACGGCGTGGTGACGATGATGATGCTCCACCGACGCAGGGCTTCGCCTAAGCTCCGCGACGATATGACTTTTCCGATGCAGGGCTTCGCCTAAACTCCGCGACGATATGACCGAAGTGGAATATGGTGGAGGGGGGCACCGCACACGGCTAAGGAACGATCCGTAGATCAACTTGTGTGTTCTGGGTGCCCCTGCCCCGTGATATAAAGGAGGGAGGGAGGAGGAGGCCGGCCCTAGTAGGGCGCGCCATGGGGAGTCCTACTCCCACCGAGTAGGATTCCTCCTTTCCTAGTCCAACTAGGAGTCCTTTCATGTATTGGGAGTAGGAGACAAGTAAGGGAAGAGAGAAGGGAGGGAAGGAAGGGTGCGGCCCTCCCCTAGTCCAATTCGGACTAGGCCATGGGGCGCGCTGCCTGCCCTAGGCAGCCCTCTCTCTTTCCTGCAGGGCCCAATAAGGCCCAATACTTCTCCCGGCGAATTCCGTAACTCTCCGGTACTCGAAAAATACCCGAATCATTCGAACCTTTCCGAACTCCGAATATAGTCGTCCAATATATCGATCTTTACGTCTCGACCATTTCGAGACTCCTCGTCATGTCTCCGATCTCATCCGTGACTCAGATCTCCTTCGGTACATCAAAACTCATAAACTCATAATATAACAGTCATCGAAACCTTAAGCGTGCGGACCCTACGGGTTCGAGAACTATGTAGACATGACCTAGAACTATTCTTGGTCAATAACCAATAGCGGAACCTGGATGCCCATATTGGTTCCTACATATTCTACGAAGATCTTTATCGGTCAAACCGCATAACAACATACGTTGTTCCCTTTGTCATCGGTATGTTACTTACCCGAGATTCGATCGTCCGTATCCAATACCTAGTTAAATCTCGTTACCGGTAAGTCTCTTTACTCGTTCCGTAATACATCATCTCACAACTAACTCTTTAGTTGTAATGCTTGCAAGGCTTATGTGATGTGTATTACCGAGAAGGCCCAGAGATACCTCTCCGACAATCGGAGTGACAAAACCTAATCTCGAAATACGCCAACCCAACAAGTACCTTTGGAGACACCTGTAGTACTCCTTTATAATCACCCAGTTACGTTGTGACGCTTTGGTAGTACCCAAAGTGTTCCTCCGTAAACGGGAGTTGCATAATCTCATAGTTACAGGAACATGTATAAGTCATGAAGAAAGCAATAGCAGCATACTAAACGATCAAGTGCTAGGCTAACGGAATGGGTCATGTCAATCACATCATTCTCCTAATGATGTGATCCCGTTAATCAAATGACAACTCATGTCTATGGCTAGGAAACTTAACCATCTTTGATTTAACGAGCTAGTCAAGTAGAGGCATACTAGTGACACTATGTTTGTCTATGTATTCACACATGTATTATGTTTCCGGTTAATACAATTCTAGCATGAATAATAAATATTTATCATGATATAAGGAAATAAATAATAACTTTATTATTGCCTCTAGGGCATATTTCCTTCAGGCGTATCATTCAAGCTCCAAATACGCTAAGTGCGAGAATTTTACAAGCTAAGTATTTTCCGGGCACTTCTCTTCTGGATGCTGAGTTGGGACACAGTCCATCTCAGATTTGGAGGGGTATTCTTTATGGGAGAGATGCCCTTGCTAGAGGAATCATAAGAAGAATTGGTACAGGAGAAAGAACATTAGTATGGGAGCATAATTGGATACCTCGATCAGGATTGATGAAACCAGTGTTATCTCTGGTGACGGAGAGGCCGACTTGGGTTTCAGAGTTGATTGATAGCTCGTCGGCCAGCTGGCGCGAGGATAAGGTGCGAGCGGTATTTCTGCCAATGGATGCTGACATTATTTTGAAAATCCCACTTTGTACTAGGAGAGTTGATGATTTTTGGGCTTGGGGAGAAGATGACAGAGGCATTTTTTCAGTTAAATCTGTTTACAAATTTTTGCTCACTATGAAGCTACAGAATGAAGCATTGTTACAGCCGTTTGGAGGACATTCGAACGCTATCATGGAAGAGAGGGCATGGACGTCATTATGGAAGATAAAGATACCTTCAAAAATCAAGGTTTTCTTGTGGAGACTTTGCCATGAAACTACTCCAACGGCAGCCGTATTACATCACAGAGATATGTCGACCTCATCTGTGTGTGCTTTCTGCGCCGTGCAAGATGACTGGAAACATGCTTTGATTGATTGCATTATGGCAAGGAGCGTGTGGTCTCTCTGCTCGGAGGAAATTGTGGAAGCTATGGTTGATAATCTGACAATGGATGCAAAAAACTGGTTATTTACTATGCATGAGACATTGTCACACGAGCAGTTCACCCGAATGGTGGTGACCTTATGGGCCATTTGGCGATCAAGGAGGAAAGCCATCCATGAAGATATTTATGAAAGCCCTTTTGCAACTCATTCTTTTTCAACTTTTTCTTAGAGATCTACAGATAGTTGAAAAGCAAACTCCGACGCAGCCACAAATGCCCAAAGAACGACCAACAGCTTGGTTGGCACCTCCGGAGGGTCTTGCGAAGGTTAATGTTGATGCAGCGGTCTCTGTAGAAGGAAGTTTTGGAGCTGTGGCGGCAGTCTGTCGGGATCAGAGAGGAAAATTTCTTGGGGCTTCAGCTGTCACTTTTAAACATATAACTGATCCTAACACGCTAGAAGCATTGGGAGTACGTGAAGGGCAATCTTTAGCGGACGATCTTTACGAGAACCGGATTCATATTGCTTCAGATAGCAAGTTGGTGGTGAATGACATCAAGGTGAACTCGGCAGCAGGTTATGGAGCCATTCTACATGAAATAATAGACCGAACTAGGAATTTCATTTGCTGTAATATAGTTCTTGAGTCTAGGAGCTCGAATTTCGAGGCTCACACTCTCGCTAGGCATGCTTTAGGATTCGGTTTTGGTCGCCATGTTTGGTTAGGCCAACCGGGGGAGCTTCCCTTTCCTGTAAACATTTTGGAGATTGAATAAAGCTAAGCGAGATTGTCTAAAAAAAACCAAAATGGCATAATGATCTGAAGTGGCAGTGATGATATTCTAAATTGTGCAATCATAAAAAATCTGCAACAAGTCCCCATTGGCAACAGCCCTATCCAAACGTCGTAACTATGCAGACAGAAGTCGGTTTACTTGTCACGGACGTGATGCCTATATATATGATAATTTATTTATATATAAAAAGTAAATGATGGATTAATTAGAAGCAAGCAAATTCACTTGCGTTTTGTATGTTGTATGTAGTATCTGTCGAAACCGAGAGTATGTACGTATAGTATGTAGTATATAATAATGATTAGGTAGTATATATACTAATTTTTAGGTAGTATGTACCATTTTTTGAGTATGCTCTTTTTTATGTACAAATAGGTACGTATTTCATAAATAGAAAAAAACTATGGGCTCATATGCAATTTTTTCATGTAACTTTGCATCGTTCGGATCCCCTCGGTTCCTCGCTTCTGTTGCATCGGTTCTTTGGTTTGCGTCGTTCGGATCCCCTCGGTTCCTCGCTTCCGTTGCATCGGTTCTTCGGGTTTGCATCGTTCGGATCCCCTCGGTCCCTCGCTTCCGTTGCATCGGTTCTTCGGGTTTGTGTCGTTCGGATCCCCTCGGTTCCTCGCTTCCGTTGCATCGGTTCTTCGGGTTTGCATCGTTCGGATCCCCTCGGTTCCTCGCTTCCGTTGCATCGGTTCTTCGGGTTTGCATCATTCGGATCCCCTCAGTTCCTCGCTTCCATTGCATCGGTTCTTCGGGTTTGCATCGTTCGGATCCCCTCAGTTCCTCGCTTCCGTTGCATCGGTTCTTCGGGTTTGCATCGTTCGGATCCCCTCGGTTCCTCGCTTCCGTTGCATCGGTTCTTCGGGTTTGCATCATACGGATCCCCTCGGTTCCTTGCTTTAGTTGCATCGGTTCTTTGGATTTGCATCGTTCGGATCCCCTCGACTCCTCACTTTCGTTGGTTCCGTCATGTGGCTTTAACGGTTCTTCTGATTTGCATCAACCGGATCTATGATATGGTATCATCGGTTCCATGGCGACCAGCTCTCCCCATTGGTCTTGACCGACATGTTCGGCACCAAGCTTGGAGTTGACTGTTCGGTACCACCCTTTGATTTGGCGGTTCTTCATTGGAGCCAACTCCCCCTATCGTAGGGGAAGGGAGGGGGTGACCGGAGTAGAGTAGAGCGTTTAAAGGGATGCCATGGTAGGCGACCGTGTCAGGGCGCGGGTGGGGGGGATGCTTAGGCCGATTTTGGTGGACAAGTCTATGGCGGGCCTAGAAGAAAACTATCCAATTTTTTTAAAATGGAGGCAGTTGATAATAATGAGTCCCTTATTCAAATTGACTAAATTGTAAAAAAAATGCAGCCTGATATTAACTGGCTGATATAAATCTGTGTCTAGTGTAGTGGACATCAGAGTAGTATCTAAACAATCCGCCGCAGAAAAAACAACAACAACAACAGGTACTCAAAAAGAAAAAAAAAACCCCGCAGAGTATGTAATCTTCTTTGAATAAACGAGGGTCATCACACAATTAGCACGTCACTTATAAGTTTGAATGGCATATGTGGAAAGGAAACTAGCTAGAAAGAAGACGACACATACATTTTCACAACGTCTACGCACGCTTTTAAAAATTGTACCAAGTGATTAATGTCTTTTGATTTCTGCAGGCCCGATATGCCCATTGAACCTGACAACGAATGCTAAAGTTGTAGCCATCTATCTAATAACGCGGCCAAATCCTAGTTGAATAAATTATGTGGTTATCAATACGCTTCCAATGGCATGTTTTCCAACGCATCATTGGGGAGGGAGTAGAACCACACCGAGTCTGTTGTCCCACAACCAAACATGATCATGAACCTTCTTCATGGAGCTCTGCCATTAGAACTGGGCGAGTATTGCTAAGCTTGAAGAACCGTCTCCGGGGAAAACTGTGCTAAAGATATCCATGAAAGCTGACGCGTGAAGATCAGTTCTAGTGCGGCCGCGCGCCCAAACGGATCGAGACACTATCCCGTCCGAAGAGTAGACTTAGCTTTTGCGGGAACATCGATAACGACGACCGGTGCTGCTGCTTCTTCTAGCAGGATCCCTTTTTTTTTTGGAGGGCAGCAGGATCCCTATTAACGGCCAGTACTGCCTGCGGGATTTGTCTACTATATTCACATCTCTAAATTTATCTAGCACACAATACAACCGCAACCGTGAGTCAGATACTTCTTTTTCCAGAGAAGAGAAATCTCCCCCGCAAAAAAAGAGAGATGAGAAATCATGGGCCAAAGGCTTGTCACGTGATCCACTCCTGCCTCATGTCAGCCTGTTTCCGTTTTCCGTTTCTACCAGAGGTTCCACCGGGCTGCATGTTCACTGCCACATGCATCTACCCATCTCTCAAACCTGCACGATGCACTGATGAACCACCGGAGGCTGGCCCATGGGAGCAGCCTTTACCTGCAAGACGGGCCGCAGAAAGTATCCAAAATCACTTCGCATTTTCTCCACCTTCCGCATAGCACGAATCACTGAACACGGGTTCGCGGCTGAGATAGCTATTTCCGCAGCAAGCTATTGTAGACACAATTTTGCCTATATACTATTTTATCATTTTAAATATGTTCATATAATATATCTAAGATATTTCAAAGCAAGTTACATGAAAAAATTGCATATGAGCCCATAGTTTTTTTATATTTGTGAAATACGTACATATTTGTACGTAAAAAAGAGCATACTCAAAAAATAGTACATACTACCTAAAAATTAGTATATATATACTATCTAATCATTATTATATACTAAATACTATACGTACATACTCTCGGTTCCAACAGATACTACATACAACATACAAAACGCAAGTGGTGGTAACTACCACTGCTTGTCATATATATATATATATATATATATATATATATATATATATATATATAGTAACGCTAAACTAAGCGTGAGTGTAGAATAGCTTATTCTACACCCCAGTGACAGCACATACAAAAGACAGCCAGTGGCGGAGCTATGTGTGCTCCTGGGGGTGCTGTGGCCCCCCAGTGGCGGAGCTATGAGAAACCCCGCAGAAAGTATCCAAAAGTGTGAAGGAATTTCTTTTAGAGGGTTTAGATGAGTATAAGTTTAGTATTTGGCCCCCTCAGGTCTGCCAGTTTTACCATTTGCCCCCCCTAGACTTTCTTCCTAGCTCCGCCAGTGGAGACAGCTGCCTTACATGTGTTTTTCAGGTACATATCTCTACCCGTGTGACAAGAGATCGCTGCTACAACGTCAAGAAAAAAAGATCGCTACTATTGGAGACAGCTACTATTCGATTTAACCCTAACGAGGCCATCAAGCTCCTCATCATTACAGGCTGCCGCCGGCCGCCATGGGAATCCATGCACTTCCATACTTCTATATCCTAATCATCGCACTCTGCCCCCAGCCGCCATATTGCTTCAGCGCCGTAGGCCGGTCGACCTTCTCCCAATGCATGCACAAGAGCGTCTCAACTCTTATTCTTGCTGCCCCATAAACTGCAGTGGATCATGCAAGATCGAAGTCTCCCCTAATACTAGCAACAACCAGTGGCGGAGCTAGGAATATTTTTTAGGTGTGGCAGAGTTTGTGAGGGGAAAAACAATGTAATAACATATAACTATGCGACGTTCCTACTTGCTGCCTCTCTTGACAGTGATCGCTGCCATGCCCACCACGCTGACTAAAGATCGCGTGGTTGCTCTGTAATCGCTGCCTCTGTTGCGTGCCTTAGGGGTTAGCTGACTAGGGGTCAGTCGGTCGGTCGGCAGTAGGGACAAATATCACAACAAGACATACATTGTCATGAGTTTGGAGGAGTAGCCGTTGCTCCTAGTTGTATATTATAATACCTCAGACGATTTGAGTCCGATTAGATCTAGTTTCTTCACCGGAGAGACGGAAAGCGGTGAGGCTCTGGGTTTCGCGGAGTTGGCACTGCTCATCACACAGCTAGAGACAAGCTTGAGCGGCGGCTGCAAGGTGATTCCTGATCAACCGTGCTTGAACGAAATAGCTCGTGTATCTCCAATCAACTAGTATATTTTTTTAGCATGTCCAATCAACTGGAGTATATGTGAATTGATTTGCAATTGACTGCCAATGGTGTCCTCGTTTAGAACATGGGCTTGTGGGTCATGGGCTTACGTGATGCAAGTCACCTATTGCTTAATTCTCTCCTTCAGCGGCAGTTAGGCCTCTAATGAGGCAGAAACACGTAGGTAACAAAACAACTACCTGGCGAAATACATTCGAGGCCATGAGTTGCCTGCCGCCTGCGAGTAATTCATCCTCCAAATTGACGAAACTGACCAAAAATCCATTGACTCAGCTCAAAGCTTCATACATACAGTATATATATGGAATACTTTTGCCAAATTTTAGGTATGGCGGCTGCCAAACCTCGCCATATAGCTGGATCCACCCCTGGCAACAACCCAGGGTATGTACTATCTAAATCCACCCTTTGCCGAAAAAAGGGTACCTATTATCTCTAATAGTAACATGTACATCTTACAATTTATCATCCCAGATCTAGGTACGTACTGTCATCTAATAGTATACATGTTGGTTCCTTGAGTAAGTATGATCTCCGTCCCTATAATTCTGTGAGATAAATCCCAGTAGAGCCAACTTGCTGTTGTTGTTTTGATCAAGGTCGAGCTGCCGCTGTCACCGGAACGCCCCCGCAGGTTGCAGAGAACTCCCCGATCTCCTCTACAGCCCTCCACTTTGAAGTCCCTGTTAACTGGCACATTATCGAGATTCGAGAGTCCTCTACAGCCAGATCCACGTTAGGATCAATCTAAAAACAGGGTACGATTTAACCAATCAGCTTCCATGTTTTGACTACTTATCCAGCATCCATTAAGATGCAGCAGCAAAGGAGATATACCATGACTGTTTGGATCAGATCGGACCACCATTGCCGCTGAGAAGGCTGCCGAGCCAAAGAACTAAGGAAGGCTGCTGAATTTTGTCGGTGCCCCTATGTCCACTTAACAAGGTGCCCCTATATCTATTCTGAATTTCCTATTCTAAATAATTATGAGTCATATGATGTATCTCTATTCTCTAATACCCGGTCCAAGTTATATCTGCAATTTATAAGTCAATGCATTGCATGCTTATTCAATCTGGGCTACATTAATCTCAAGGTCTTTCTTCATGTTTATTATTTCAATGGAAACATTTGTCCTAATTACATTGTACGCACTAGGCAATCATGCATGGGCAACTGATATATCTGATGGTTGATAATTTCACTTCAGAGTATCCCTTCTGCTATAATTTTAGATTCTCAACTACTTTTGCGAGATCTGATCTGGAAGAGAAAACGGACAGAGATATTTTTTTGTTACCTACATATGATCCTTTATTGAGGTCTTAGTGTTCAACATGCTTCAATTTCCAAATATGCCATCGTATCAATCTTGATGTTGAAACTTTCGTATTGCTATTCTATTATTTTTTAGGATTGCATGTTATTGGTTTATATTGTCGCAATATATCACAATCATAGCAGCAACAAGCGTTTTTATGATTCAAAAAGCTGTGGTAATGTGCTTCCCGCGTATTCGCTTCAGTGCAACTGGTCTATGTTTTCAATCTTACTCCCTCATCCATCGCTGCAATAACATGACAGAGCTAGGCACGTACTGTCCGGACGCGGAGTTTTGGCTCCTAGGTGCATATGCACCCATTGTCGAAATACACATTTCGAAAAGTTGAAAAATTCGGAACAGAAATTCCACGTGTATATCCGGACATTTTATGTGCGTTCATAAGGTTTCGGTGAAAAATGACGTTTTTTGTGGCTTGTGTAAAAAAGACAAAGAAATGCATCGTGAATAGTTAGAATGAAGCATCAGAAATTGTCTTTTTTACACAAGCCACAAAAAAACGTCGTTTTTCACTGAAACCTTGTGCACGCACATAAAATGTCCGGATATACACGCGGGATTTTTGTTCCGAATTTTTCAACTTTTCAAAATGTGTATTTCAACAATGGGTGCATATGCATCTAGGAGCCAAAGACAATTAACGGTACTATCCAAACTATACATGTGCATCATACATTTCGAGAATTTATTGCTGTATCAGTAGCCACATGTAAAGCAAGAGATCAGTATGTATGATGGCATTGTGTATGCCGATAAGAAAGATAAATATGATTCATTCAATTTTAGGATTCTGGGCGCTGCTATGTTGTGGTGTCGGCCGTGCACTAAATTGCATGTCGAAGGTTGGTGCTCATGTTCCAGCGCAGGCATGCAAAAATCATAACATGTGTACTGTAGTACAAGTTTTCACACATGCTTCTTAATTAGATTGCATGAGCTATAATTAACTGCAAAGGAGTAACCGTGCGGACGACCATCGCGTGCAGCCGTGGGAATCCTCACGCTCCCTCATATCTGCCTCAGCGGCCTCACTCCTCACTGTAGCTTGCAGCTCCTGGACGTCCCGTGTGGTCAGACAACAGTGGCCAGTAAAGACACCTTAATTAGTGGCACTGTGTGTTCCAGGTGAATTTGGCTACAAAAATATTATGGATTTCTTTCTGTACCATGGATTGCATAGGGCAATTGGTATAGAGTTAGATCCTGTTTGGGGTTTGGATTGATCAAATCAGGGACTGCTAGCAATAGTTCACTGATGATCTTATATTCTGATGGAAATTGTTCTGATCTGGGAGGTACCAGAACTGTAAGACCTAAGCTACACATGTTGAGTTTATAGACTAAGATGAAAAGTTGCTACATCCTACAATAATGCTTAACTTCATAGCAGTTCTTCGGTTCAGTTTTCCTATTAAATCAGTGCCTAATTTATTTCAGCCTACCTTTCAAGAAACTTATTCACACCTTTTGTAACTAGAAAAAATCTACTCCTATGATTGTTTAGAAAAGAGGGAACCGATAACCTCATTTAATACAAGCCTATGCGACAGGCTTTTTAGATCTTTTGGTTGGAAAGTTTGCATATAGGTTCGCACTTCTGTCCTTAACAACTACACCCATAACTAATCATACACTCTGCCTTTCCTTCGTAGGCTGGCTAACCACCCAGCGACCTCAAGAGACGCCTATGCAGCAAACTTACTATAAGTTCGACTGACCATTGAACTTATAGAGACACCTATTGACTCGACAAACCTATCTCTCAACACAAACAATATGGTGTGCATGCATGGTGTCGTGCGGAGCTGGACGCACCCGCCAGTCAGGCCTTGGGGTACGCCGCGGGCTGAGGATAGTTCGCAGGTCCACGGTGATCAGATCGGGATCTCCCGAATTGCGCGGCTCCGACGCTGCTGCTCGCAAGCGAGGGACGCGCAGGTCACGTCGGCTCTTGGAGCTGCGGTGGTTGCAGGCTTGCAGCGCGGTCAACGCGGTAGCGGGCGGTTGGACAAGAGAGGCCTCGTTTCAGGGGCCAATCCACCGAACCCGACGTACGTATAGATTAATTTACACGTCCCGATCGATCGAGGCCTACTTGTCTTTTCTTTTGAGTTGGTAGATATATATACTTGTTGACAACATACTCGCTTAGGCACTTTGACATGCACCTAGCATGTGCGATGCGCTTGCACAATCGCCGCGTTATCTGGGGAAGGGCACATCTGCACTGCACACGAATCAGAGTGCAATGTCAACTTGATTATTTCAGAGCAGAGGGTGGTCAAAAGCTCTCACCGTTGCATGCAGAGAGAATTTCTCGTCTCTTCACCTACCCAACACCGCTGAGGGTCGTCTCTCAGTCGTCAGTTATCGTGCCCAACCCAATCTCAAATCTGCACACAAAGAACTTCAGATATTTTTGTTGTGTCGAGTTCTCATCTAGATGAGAGATAACTATGTCTCCATGGGATTTTCTTTCATTAATCAAATAGTGTAGGAGTTGATGACACTTTGTTAGTTACCATCTACATGAAAATTAGCAAATCCGTATTTCTTAACAACCCTAGCCATCGTCACCGCTGAAGCTTTCCTACACGCCGTATCCTCAGCCCGCCTCCTCTTCCCCGTCTAGCGGCCTGGTTGGTGGCAAGAGGAGTGCGGATCCGTCCATCTCGTTCTCTAAGACTTAGGTTTTGTTTCCCTCGCACCATCGACGAGGTGGTGGGAACAATGGTGTGTTGGAGTTAGGTCTCTCTGACCTCTCCCTACCCCGCCTCGTTGAATTTCCACCGGTGAAGGGCTTGTGAGAGTTTGTGTCCCAAGATCTGGTGGCTCCTTTCAGCCTCGCAGTTGGTGTGTCTTTTAAGAAGAGCTATTGGCTGGCTATTAGTGCAGCAACTACGACTACGACATCTTCTTCTGTGTTCTTTTGTGAAATGTTTTGATTTCTCCAAGCCTCTGAACTGAAAACTGATGGTGATGGATTGCAATCCTATACTGCTGGGGGTGATGCTCCACACGATGCTACTTCAACGGTTTCCAGATGGGATCGCGTCGGAACAGAAGCTTGCGGCGGCGATAAAATTGTTCCGGGTCTTCCTCCGAGGGTTTCATAATATATGTGAATTTAGAAGCCGTGAATTAGGGCAAACGGAGCATCAAGGGGCCAACAAGCCGCCCCGGCGCACCCTACCCCCTAGGACGCCCCCAGACTTGAGGCCCCCTCGTGTTTCTTCTGGCCACCTCCCAAAGTTACTACGGGCTTTGATGTTGCAGAAAAATTGCTCATAAAATTTCATCAAGTTTGGACTTCCGCTGGTATGGGCTTTCAGTGAAACAAAAAATATGAAGAAAAAACAGAAACTAGCACTAGGCACTAAATTAATAGGTTAGTCCAGAAAATAATATAGAAAAAGCACACAAAACTGATAATATAATAGCATTTAACAATAAAAATTATAGATACATTTGAGACGTATCAATGATGTGCCCTCACCTCGCACCATGTACACCAAGAAATTCGGTGGCCTTACCAAGCTGCCCGTCGGTTAGAGGGAGCACCAACCGGTTTAGCAAACCCTCAACATGCACCGCATGCGCACAATGTAGAATATGTCGCCGCCTTCTTCTGCAGTCGGCAAGTATAATAGTTAGATGTAATGAAGTACCACTCCATTGATATGGCCCACCTGCCTCTCTTACAAAGTCTCTAGGAACACGTGCTACCGTCGGCTGTTAGTTTGTACACGCTTGCTTTCTCTCTCCTTTCTCTGTCTTCCAACTCAGCACAAATATACTATGTTAAGTCTTATAACGCGTGCATCACCTTATTTTACTTGCTCTTAGCTACTATTTCTACTTCAAGCGCACATAAAATTTGGGTCTTGCATGAATGTACACACCTTCAATTTTTCAATGTCTCTCTTATCCATACAGTCAAACGTGTCTTGTAACTTATATTATACTCCCTCCATTCATAAATATAAGATGTCCTAATGTTTTTCTAATTCGAATGTATATAAACGTATTTTAGTGTGTTTGCTCGGTCATTGCAGTGCGTATGTTGTTCATATCAAAATAATCAAAAGAATCTTATATTTAAGAATGGAGGGCGTGTTTGTTGTACCACAATTTTACTCGGATCAAACAGCTAATGAAGTTGTGAATGTTCGGTCCAGCTTATATTTAGATGTAGAGTATTAAGCGTTTTTGTTACTACTAGATGGTCACTTTTGCTCGAGGGGTGGAAAAATTGCTTATTCGAAAAAAGGGAGGGAGCCAAGATTCCTGATTACCACGGTTAATGAAAATACCTGATGGTTATGCGGAAAAAAATCAGTTAATTTTCAATCATGAGTTGGTTTCGACATCTTATGGGTTCCAGCTATAGCCTACAAACTTGTTTGGGACTAAAAGTTTTGTTGTTGTTGTTGTTGTTCAATTTTCAATCCGTCCAAAATTCATTCAAAGTTTATGGGATTCAAAATTTCTGGGTTTTTTGGTCCGGAAAAATCCATTTACCGAGGCGTCGAGAAATGTGGTTACCGGACGCTAACCAAATTGATCTCCCGGTAACCAAAACTGTGATAGTATTTTCTAAACCGATAATGCTACACTTACAAAGGCTAGCGTAAAGTCTTCCCAAAATAATTCTATTTAACAGGGGTGGGCCCCACCTCCCACTGACCCCAATCACAAATTGCTATCTGGCTAATCACCCAAACTTACGTTAAAATTCTTCTTAAGTATATCATTACTCTTTCTAACCTCTTCATTCATTGGCTTTAGAAACATCGGCAACATCAAAAACTTGCTTTCATGATTCACTATACACTGCAACTGACCCTGCGTCGCCCCCAACTCGGGCGACACGGGTGGTACTCCAACCCTAGCCGCCGCTGGGGCCGACCCCCTTCCTCCCTTCCTTCCGCCGCCCCCGGAGGACGCCACTGGCCTACGCCCGGTGGCCGACGGCGGTGGCGGGGGTTCTCCTCGCTCCCGCGTCTCAGGGGCAGTGTGGTCCCCCTATGCGTGTGGAGGCGCGGCCGATCTAGCGAAGCGGCGGCGATGGTTGCGTCGGCGACGGTGGCCGATCTAGCGAAGCGGCGGCGATGGCTGTGGCGATGGCGGCGGAGGCCAACCCTGCCTCGATGGACGGCGGGCGGTCTATGCCGCGGTGGCGCGTCATCCGGCTTTGGACTGGCGGCGGCATCGAGGGCCTGGTGGACTGCTTGGCGGCACCTCAGGTCAGATCTAATCTGGCCGATGCAGTCGGCGGTGGAGGTCATCTTCTTCGTCGGAGGTGACTGGCCAGAGGCTGGGTGGTCGGATCCCGAGATCTGGCATCTAGTCCCGGCTACGAGTTGGGGAGACAAAGTTGCCAGTGAAAACCGAGTGGACGGCAGGCGATGGCGGCGTTCTGCATCGTTACCTTGATGAAGACATCGCCGTGTAACTTTGCAGACAGGCATAGACAGACATCTAATATGTCTACGCTTTGTTATGCCTGGTCGGCAGGCGATGGCGGCGTTCTGCATCGTTACCTTGATGAAGACATCGCCGTGTAACTTTGCAGACAGGCATAGACAGACATCTAATATGTCTACGCTTTGTTATGCCTGGTCGGCAGGTGTGACGCACGACAGATCTTTCAGAGTCTTCAAGCTGTGTCAGCTGGTGGTACTTGGCGGCATGGTGCGGAGGTGTACCGGCGGCGACCTCGACGTGCTCAGCAGTTTGCGCGCATGGAGGTGGTGGCGTTGGGCGCCGTGGTGGCGTCCACGGCAGTTAGACCGGGCAAGGATGATGCGTCGGTACAACTTTGAAGTTGGAGTGGTGGAAGTTGGCGGCGGCGGCCTCTAAGAGTGCGTCGGACCGGTGTGTGCCCCATACCCGGCAAATGGCTTGGTTGGGGGCTCAGGTCTTAGAAGTTATGCTTGGCTGTGAGGTATGTGGTATTATGCCCGGACTATCAGCATCCCTTCATCATTTAGATAGGAGTAGCGAAAAATGTTCTCTAGATGGTGGCTTTGAACTTACTGATGTATTTCTTTGTATGGTCTTGTGTGAATAATTAATAAAGAGGCTGCATGCACGCCTAGATGCAGAGGCCGGGGGTCTTCCTCCTTTAAAAAAACATTATACACTGCAGCTGGGTTATCTTCTTCATGTAAATGAGACCAACCTAAGGGTTAACCCTCGTTGGCGTTTTTTTTAATAGGAGAAACTCCACGAGCACCGCGTGTTAAAGTGGGGACTTAAACTCGGGTTGGCTGGCAGCTATCCCAGCTGCCCAGCCAACGGATCGACGCCCCATCCTCTTCTCCAGGTAGGTAACTATCACTTTTTTTCCGTCGTCATAATTAAGTAACTTTGTCGTTTTTGCGAAATCTCAACAGACACAACTTTCGACAGTGTTCAGTTGTTCGTGGCATTCTCGCGGCTACAGTCATTCCCGCCTCGGAATAGTCAAGATATCGGGGCGAAACTGTTGAGCAGGAGCGGCCACTTGGAGGAGATGGAGCTACTCACCTAAGAGGCGAAGAGAGTCAGCCAGTCAAGTAGAAAAAGATTATGTGGTCTTCATCATCCATGATGAAATATCTAGTTCTGAATTTTTATCATACATCTGAATTTTAATTATCATCTGTCGCAAATTTGTTTCAGCTGCTCCGGTCAACTGTGTCGCTTCCATCTGAAACTTCAGTGCTTCACCAATATTGCATCCGAAGCTCTTGCCTGAGACAAACGAGTGAGTATGCAGCTGGTTGCAGCGCTCATGGAGGGGATTCTACTTAGCGCCGGCACTGGGCTTGTGACCACGGGGGTTTTAGGGTTCCTCATATACAGTCTCTTCACTTTTATGGACGAGGAGTACAAGCGTTCTAAGAGTGTGCGCACTAAGATAAAGTTCCTTAGAGCCGAGCTCGATGCTATGAATGTATTCCTCTTGAAGATGTCGCGGGTACAGGAACCTGATGAGCGAATTAAGTACTGGATCACGGAGGTGCAGAAAGTGCTGGAATTTAGTCTATATTGGGGCAGCCCAATAACTATTTCAAAAATTCCTAATAAATCCTAGAGGCCCATTTAGCCCATTTGTGCAAGGCAAGGGATACTACCAAAGTTTAGTCCCACATTGCTAGTTGAGTGGGAATTGGACCTCCTTATAAGGGAGGTTCTTTCCCCACTTGTATGAGCATGAGAACAAGAGGGACATCCACGCGCGCTCCTCCCCCGCCGCCCGCCTCGTCACGGGTTGCGGGAATGAGCCAAGCCGATGTCTAATTTTTGCCACGCACTACGGGTGTACGAAAGGGCACGCGGAAGCTGAAACATTTTGCTGTAGTGGAGATTGAATACGAACGGCGCACCTCTTCGCCTGCTGCCTGTTCATTTCATCTCCCTCGTTCTCTTCAGCTCCCAGCGCAGCCTCTCGCCTCCTTCTCTTGTGCCTATAAAAGGGAGGTCGCTCTTCCCGGCTTGCGGCGTGCACCGCACGTCGGGACAGTAGGTCTCCGAGACCGCACCTTTTGAGTCCTGTACGGGAGAAGGGTGATAAGGTTTTTGGGGAGCGCTCAGCGCGACTACTGGCTGTTTCATCACGGACGATCCGGTCGCCGACGACTACTTCCCCGACGACGACTTCTTCCCCGACGTCCACGACCTCCTCGACGACATGGCAGGCGAGGACACCGACCCCAAGTCCAGCGCTTCTGCTGCTGCTGTGCCGTACGTGTTCTTCTCCTTTCTGTTAGAAGTCCTCCTACAGTTCTTGGCTCTAGTTTTTGCCCTACATATGTTAGGTTCTGTTTCATACAAGCAACTTCATCTAGTGTCTGTTCTAGATGTGTTTACCTCAAGTTCATATATGCAGACGATGTTTACCTTCTCTCTGTCAGATTGCATGACTTGCTTTATACTTGCTATTTTAGTCATGCTTTATTTAGTATTTTTGTTAATAAAATCATTCGGTAAATTGCTCATATATCCAACAATTCAAAAACCTTATTATAGGAAATTTACCCCGAGTGGTTTTGCTGCTTCCATGAGACCTCCTATGTGTGAGGGTATCCACTATAAGAGGTGGCGCGTGAGAGCAGTCTTATGGTTTCAGACCATGAGCTGCTATGACGCCACTCTTGGCAAACCTGAAGGAGAGCAAGATGCCCAACATGCACAAGCTTTTCAGAAAATGGATACCTTGTTTAAGGCTGCTCTCTTGAGTGTTCTTGGTGAGAACATAGTTGATGCTTATGCGTCAATTGACAATGGAAATATATGTGGGACGCACTCGAGGCCAAGTTTGGGGTCTCGGATGCCGGCACTGAGCTGTACATCATGGAGCAATTCTATGATTAAAGGATGACTGAAGAGCGCTCCGTGGTTGAGCAAGCTCATGAGATACAGTCATTTGCTAGAGAACTTGAGCACTTCAATTGCATGCTACCGGACAAGTTTGTTGCCGGGGGTATCATCACTAAGCTTCCTACTTCATGGAGGAACTTTGCTACCTTACTGAAGCATAAGAATCAGGAGTTTTCCGTTCCGGATCTCATTGGTACTCTTGATGTGGAAGAAAAGGCGAGAGCAAAGGACACACATGCTCGCGGTATTGAGGGAGGATCTAGTGCCAATCTGGTACAGAAGAAAAACTTCCAGTCCCACAAGTTCAAGAACAAGGGCAAGCTTGATGGTAAAGCAAAGTTTGATGGGAAGAACAAGGATGTACAACACACGAACTTGAAGAAGAAGAGTGACAAGAAGAAATGTGCTTGTCATGTGTGTGGAGATCCTGATCATTGGGCTCCTAGTTGTCCTAATCGCTATGACAAGCGTCATCCTGGGAAAGGCGGCAAGACCGCTAATGTTGTCATTGGAGACACTGACATGAAGGATGCTGGGTATGGTATATTCCCCACTATTCTTTCAGTATGTCATTCTCCTGATTGGTTGATTGACACGGGTGCTAATATGCATGTATGCGGTGATATTTTCATGTTTTCGTCTTATCAGACCGCAGGGACTTCAACCGTGCTGATGGGCAACGGTTCAAGTTCTTCTGTTCGTGGTGTTGTCACGGTCGATCTGAAGTTTACTTCGGGGAAGATCGTGCGGTGCATTATGTCCCCTCCGTTAATAAAAATCTTGTTAGCGGATCTCTTCTGTGTAGAGATGGCTACAAGCTTGTCTTTGAGTCGAATAAATTTGTAATCTCCAAGTATGGAACCTTTGTTGGTAAAGACTATGAGTCAGGAGGCCTGTTTCGTTTATCCTTATCAGACGTTCGCAATAAAGTTGTTAATCATATTTGCAACAATAGTGAATCAAATGTGTGGCATTCACGTCTTTGTCATGTTAACTTTGGTTGCATGTCGCGACTAGCGAAGTTGAACTTAATGCCTAGTTTCACCACTGTCAAGGGATCTAAGTGTCAAGTGTGTGTGCAAGCTAAGCAACCTCGTAAGTCTCACGTGACTGCGGAGACGAGAAATCTTGCACCACTAGAACTAATGCATTCAGATCTATGTGAAATGAATGGTGTTTTGACAAAAGGTGGAAAGAAATATTTCATGACGTTAATTGACGACTCCACTAGATACTGCCGTGTGTATCTTCTAAAATCTAAGGATGAGGCATTGAATTTTTTCAAGATCTATAAAGCTGAAGTGGAAAACCAACTTGATCGAAAAATCAAGAGGCTTAGGTCCAACCGTGGTGGAGAGTATTTTTCTAATGAATTTGATGCTTTTTGTGCGGAACATGGTATAATCCATGAGAGGACTCCTCCCTACTCACCTCAGTCAAATGGGGTGGCCCAAAGAAAGAACCGTACTCTAACTGATTTGGTTGACGCCATGTTAGACACATCGGGTCTCTCCAAGGAATGGTGGGGGGAGGTGATATTGACTGCATGTCATGTCCTAAACCGATTTCCCACAAAGAACAAAGAGATAACTCCATTCGAGGAATGGGAGAAGAAAACGTTAAAACTCTCTTATCTGCGAACATGGGGTTGTTTGGCGAAAGTCAATGTTCCAATTCCAAAGAAGCGGAAGCTTGGACCAAAGACTGTGGATTGTGTTTTTCTGGGATATGCTTTTCATAGCATTGGCTATAGATTCTTGGTTGTAAAATCTGAGGTACCTGACATGCATGTCGGTACGATCATGGAGTCGAATGATGCGACTTTCTTTGAAGATATCTTTCCCATGAAGGATATGACTACCTCATCTAATCAGGAGATACCTAGTTTATCGAATCAAGAACCAGTTACAATTACCGAACCTGGCATTTCGATGGAACACTTTGAAAGTCCTGTGGAGGAGAACAATGAATTTCCTACTAGGAGCAAGAGACAGAGGACTGCAAAGTCCTTTGGTGATGATTTTCTTGTGTATCTCTTAGATGACACTCCCATTTCTATTTCAGAGGCATATGCATCTGAAGATGATGACTACTAGAAGGAAGCAGTTCGTAGCGAGATGGATTCCATCTCGGCGAATGAAACTTGGGAGATAACTGATCGTCCTTATGGGTGCAAACCTATAGGATGCAAATGGGTATTCAAGAAGAAGCTTAGGCCTGATGGTACTATCGAAAAGTACAAGGCTCGGCTCGTGGCTAAGGGCTATACCCAAAAGGAAGGTGAAGTCCTCTTATATACTCACTCACCTGTGGCTCGACTGACCACTATTCGAGTTCTACTTTCACTAGCTGCCTCACATGGTCTTCTCGTTCACCAGATGGATGTTAAGACTGCTTTCTTAAATGGAGAGTTGGATGAGGAAATTTATATGGAACAACCAGATGGGTTCGTAATAGATGGTCAGGAAGGGAAAGTGTGCAAGTTCTTTGAAGTCTTTGTATGGACTCAAGCAAGCACCCAAACAGTGGCATGAGAAGTTCGAAAGAACTTTAACAGCTGCAGGCTTTGTTGTGAACGAAGCTGATAAATGTGTGTACTATCGCCATGGTGGGGGCGAGGGAGTTATGCTTTGCTCTTATGTTGATGACATACTGATTTTCGGAACATATCTGAATGTTATTAAGGAGGTCAAGGATTTCCTATCTTGCTGTTTTGAGATGAAGGATTTAGGAGTGGCTGATGTCATTCTGAACATCAAGTTGTTGAGAGATGATGATGGTGGGATTACATTGCTTCAATCTCATTATGTGGAAAAGATCTTGAGTCGCTTTGGCTATAGTGACTGCAAGCCCTCTCCAACACCATATGATGCTAGCGTGCTGCTTCGAAAGAATCGAAGAATTGCTAGAGATCAATTGAAGTATTCTCAGATTATTGGCTCGCTTATGTACTTAGCCTGCTACAAGACTGACATCTCTTTTGCTGTTAGCAAACTGAGTCGGTTTGTCTCAAAACCAGGAGATGTGCATTGGAAAGCTCTAGAGAGAGTTTTATGCGTTATTTGAAAGGCATCAAATTATGGAATTCACTACACCGGGCACCCAAAGGTGCTTGAAGGGTATAGTGACTCAAACTGGATCTCGAGATCTTGATGAGATAAAGGCCACGAGCGGATATGTATTCACTCATGGAGGTGGCGTTGTTTCTTGGAAGTCTTGCAAGCAGACCATCTTAACGAGGTCAACAATGGAAGCAGAACTCACAGCACTAGATACAGCTACGGTTGAAGCAGATTGGCTTCGCCGGCTCTTGAATGACTTGCCGGTTGTTGAGAAACCTGTACCGGGTGTCCTTATGAACTGCGACAATCAAACTGTGATCACGAAAGTGAGCAGCTCAAAGGATAACATGAAGTCATCAAGACACGTTCAGAGAAGGTTAAAGTCTGTCAGGAAAATGAAAAACTCCGGAGTTATTGCGTTGGATTATATCCAAACGTCTAAAAATCTGGCAGATCCTTTTACTAAGGGTATATCACGTAATGTGATAGATAATGCATCGAGGGAGATGGGTATGAGACCCACAATATGAGTTGTTCACGTGGTAACCTATTCTTTGTGATCGGAGATCCCGTGAATTAGATGTGGAAGAAAAGCTGTTGGTCAACAGAGAGGAGAGTATCCCTACTATTCACAATACCACTCCATGAAGATGCAATACTCTCCTAATCTGCATGGTAGGTTGATGTATATTTTAATGTGTTCTAAGTGGCTTATTTAAGCAGAGATGTTATCCTGAAGAACATCTTTTATAGAACACACCTATATGAGTCTGATTGTCAAACGTCGCAATCTATGAGAGTAGGGTTCTCTCTAGTAAACTCATGAAAGGTCACGGAGTATGACGCATAAGCTCCACCCGCGGGGAAGACCCACGGTAGCCACGTATCGGTCAAGGCTTTATGTGAAGCTAGATTCGCAGAAAACTTGCAATTCAAGGTCCAGTCCACTATTCAAGTTGCTTACTAGTGTAGCATAGAGTTCTAGGTGGAAGTTCAACTTAATAGTCTCCAGTGCAGTACCGGTATATAAAACAGTGTTTTGGAACCAAAGGCAAATTTCTGTGTGCCTCTGGGATCTGGTGGGGGATTGCTGGAATTTAGTCTATATTGGGGCAGCCCAATAACTATTTCAGAAATTCCTAATAAATCCTATAGGCCCACTCTGCCCATTTGTGCAAGGCAAGGGATACTACTAAAGTTTAGTCCCACATTGCTAGTTGAGTGGGAATTGGACCTCCTTATAAGGGAGGTTCTTTCCCCACTTGTATGAGCATGAGAACAAGAGGGACATCCACGCGCGCTCCTCCTCCGCCGCCCGCCTCGCCACGCCTCGTCACGACGCGCCGCGCCGCGGGTTGCGGGAATGAGCCGAGCCGATGTCTAATTTTTGCCACGCACTACGGGTACACGAAAGGGCACGCGGAAGCTGAAACATTTTGCTGTAGTGGAGATTGAATACGAACGGCGCACCTCTTCGCCTGCTGCCTGTTCATTTCATCTCCCTCATTCTCTTCAGCTCCCAGCACAGCCTCTCGCCTCCTTCTCTTGCGCCTATAAATGGGAGGTCGCTCCTCCCAGAGAGACGTACCAGAATCTCTTCCTCCTCTCGCCACAAGTTCCTGAGCACTGCGCTGCTGCTACGTTCTTCCTCATCCCGGCTTGCGGCGTGCACCGCACGTCGGGACAGTAGGCCTATGAGACCGCACCTTTTGAGTCCTGTACGGTAGAAGGGTGATAAGGTTTTTGGGGAGCGCTCAGCACGACTACTGGCTGTTTCATCACGGACGATCCGGTCGCCGACGACTACTTCCCCGACGACGACTTCTTCCCCGACGTCCACGACCTCCTCGACGACATGGCAAGCGAGGACACCGACCCCAAGTCCAGCGCTTACCTGCTGCTGTGCCGTACGTGTTCTTATCATTTCTGTTAGAAGTCCTCCTACCGTTCTTGGCTCTAGTTTCTGCCCTTCGTATGTTAGGTTCTGTTTCGTATAAACAACTTCATCTAGTGTCTGTTCTAGATGTGTTTACCTCAAGTTCATATATGCAGACGATGTTTACCTTCTCTCTGTCAGATTGCATGACTTGCTTTATACTTGCTATTTTAGTCATGCTTTATTTAGTATTTTTGTTAATAAAATCATTCGGTAAATTGCTCATATATCCAACAATCCAAAAACCTTATTATAGGCAATTTACCCCGAGTGGTTTTGCTGCTTCCACGAGACCTCCTATGTTTGAGGGTATCCACTATAAGAGGTGGCGCGTGAGAGCAGTCTTATGGTTTCAGACCATGAGCTGCTATGACGCCACTCTTGGCAAACCTGAAGGAGAGCAAGATGCCCAACAGGCACAAGCTTTTCAGAAAATGGATACCTTGTTTAAGGCTGCTCTCTTGAGTGTTCTTGGTGAGAACATAGTTGATGCTTATCGTCAATTGACAATGGAAATATATGTGGGGCCTTTTCGAGGCCAAGTTTGGGGTCTCGGATGCCGGCACTGAGCTGTACATCATGGAGCAATTCTATGATTAAAGGATGACTGAAGAGCGCTCCGTGGTTGAGCAAGCTCATGAGATACATTCATTTGCTAGAGAACTTGAGCACTTCAATTGCATGCTACCGGACAAGTTTGTTGCCGGGGGTATCATCACTAAGCTTCCTCCTTCATGGAGGAACTTTGATACCTTACTGAAGCATAAGAGACAGGAGTTTTCCGTTCCGGATCTCATTGGTACTCTTGATGTGGAAGAAAAGGCGAGAGCAAAGGACACACGTGCTCGCGGTATTGAGGGAGGATCTAGTGCCAATCTGCATGTAAGAAAAACTTCCAGTCCCACAAGTTCAAGAACAAGGGCAAGCTTGATGGTAAAGCAAAGTTTGATGGGAAGAACAAGGCTGTACAACACACGAACTTGAAGAAGAAGAGTGACAAGAAGAAAGGTGCTTGTCATGTGTGTGGAGATCCTGATCATTGGGCTCCTAGTTGTCCTAATCGCTATGACAAGCGTCATCCTGGGAAAGGCGGCGAGACCGCTAATGTTGTCATTGGAGACACTGACATGAAGGATGCTAGGTATGGTATATTCCCCACTATTCTTTCAGTATGTCATTCTCCTGATTGGTTGATTGACACGGGTGCTAATGTGCATGTATGCGGTGATATTTCCATGTTTTCGTCTTATCAGACCGCAGGGACTTCAACCGTGCTGATGGGCAACGGTTCAAGTGCTTCTGTTCATGGTGTTGGCACGGTCGATCTGAAGTTTACTTCGGGGAAGATCGTGCGGCTGAAGAACGTGCATTATGTCCCCTCCGTTAAAAAAAATCTTGTTAGCGATTCTCTTCTGTGTAGAGATGGCTACAAGCTTGTCTTTGAGTCGAATAAATTTGCAATCTCCAAGTATGGAACCTTTGTTGGTAAAGGCTATGAGTCAGGAGGCCTGTTTCGTTTATCCTTATCAGACGTTTGCAATAAAGTTGTTAATCATATTTGCAACAATAGTGAATCAAATGTGTGGCATTCACGTCTTTGTCATGTTAACTTTGGTTGCATGTCGCGACTAGTGAAGTTGAACTTAATCCCTAGTTTCAGCACTGTCAAGGGATCTAAGTGTCAAGTGTGTGTGCAAGCTAAGCAACCTCATAAGTCTCATGTGATCATGGAGACGAGAAATCTTGCACCACTAGAACTAATACATTCAGATCTATGTGAAATGAATGGTGTTTTGACAAAAGGTGGAAAGAAATATTTCATGACGTTAATTGACGACTCCACTAGATACTGCCGTGTGTATCTTCTGAAATCTAAGGATGAGGCTTTGAATTTTTTCAAGATCTATAAAGCTGAAGTGGAAAACCAACTTGATTGAAAAATCTAGAGGCTTAGGTCCGACCGTGGTGGAGAGTATTTTTCCAATGAATTTGATGTTTTTTGTGCGGAACATGGTATAATCCATGAGAGGACGCCTCCCTACTCACCTCAGTCAAATGGGGTGGTCGAAAGAAAGAACCGTACTCTAACTGATTTGGTTAACGCCATGTTAGACACATCGGGTCTCTCCAAGGCATGGTGGGGGGAGGCGATATTGACTGCATGTCATGTCCTAAACCGATTTCCCACAAAGAAAAAAGAGATAACTCCATTCGAGGAATGGGAGAAGAAAAGGTTAAAACTCTCTTATCTGCGAACATGGGGTTGTTTGGCGAAAGTCAATGTTCCAATTCCAAAGAAGCGGAAGCTTGGACCAAAGATTGTGGATTGTGTTTTCCTGGGATATGCTTTTCATAGCATTGGCTATAGATTCTTGGTTGTAAAATCTGAGGTACCTGACATGCATGTCGGTACGATCATGGAGTCGAATGATGCGAATTTCTTTGAAGATATCTTTCCCATGAAGGATATGGCTACCTCATCTAATCAGGAGATGCCTAGTTCATCGAATCAGGAACCAGTTACAATTACCGAACCTGGCATTTCGATGGAACACTTTGAAAGTCCTGTGTAGGAGAACAATCAATTTCCTACTAGGAGCAAGAGACAGAGGACTGCAAAGTCCTTTGGTGATGATTTTCTTGTGTATCTCTTAGATGACACTCCCATTTCTATTTCAGAGGCCTATGCATCTGAAGATGCTGACTACTGGAAGGAAGCAGTTCGTAGCGAGATGGATTCCATCTTGGCGAATGAAACTTGGGAGATAACTGATCGTCCTTATGGGTGCAAACCTATAGGATGCAAATGGGTATTCAAGAAGAAGCTTAGGCCTGATGGTACTATCGAAAAGTACAAGGCTCGGCTCGTGGCTAAGGGTTATACCCAAAAGGAAGGTGAAGACTTCTTTGATACTTACTCACCTGTGGCTCGACTGACCACTATTCGAGTTCTACTTTCACTAGCTGCCTCACATGGTCTTCTCGTTCACCAGATGGATGTTAAGATTGCTTTCTTAAATGGAGAGTTGGATGAGGAAATTTATATGGAACAACCAGATGGGTTCGTAATAGATGGTCGGGAAGGGAAAGTGTGCAAGTTGCTGAAGTCTTTGTATGGACTCAAGCAAGCACCCAAACAGTGGCCTGAGAAGTTTGAAAGAACTTTAACAGCTGCAGGCTTTGTTGTGAACGAAGCTGATAAATGTGTATACTACCGCCATGGTGGGGGCGAGGGAGTAATGCTTTCCTTGTATGTTGATGACATACTGATTTTCGGAACAAATCTGAATGTTATTAAGGAGGTCAAGGATTTCCTATCTTGCTGTTTTGAGATGAAGGATTTAGGAGTGGCTGATGTCATTCTGAACATCAAGTTGTTGAGAGATGATGATGGTGGGATTACATTGCTTCAATCTCACTATGTGGAAAAGATCTGGAGTCGCTTTGGCTATAGTGACTGCATGCCCTCTCCAACACCATATAATGCTAGCGTGCTGCTTTGAAAGAATCGAAGAATTGCTAGAGATCAATTGAAGTATTCTCAGATTATTGGCTCGCTTATGTACTTAGCCAGTGCTACAAGACCTGACATCTCTTTTCTTTGTTAGCAAACTGAGTCGGTTTGTCTCAAAACCAGGAGATGTGCATTGGAAAGCTCTAGAGAGAGTTTTGCGTTATTTGAAAGGCACTGCAAATTATGGAATTCACTACACCGGGCACCCAAAGGTGCTTGAAGGGTATAGTGACTCAAATTGGATCTCAAATGCTGATGAGATAAATGCCACGAGCAGATATGTATTAACTCATGGAGGTGGCGATGTTTCTTGGAAGTCTTGCAAGCGAGACCATCTTAACGAGGTCAACAATGGAAGCAGAACTCACGGCACTAGATACGGCTATGATTGAAGCAGATTGGCTTCACGGCTCTTGAATGACTTGCGGTTGTTGAGAAACCTGTACCGGGTGTCCTTATGAACTGCGACAATCAAACTGTGATCACGTAGTGAGCAGCTCAAAGGATAACATGAAGTCATCAAGACACGTTCGAGAGAAGGTTAAAGTCTGTCGTGAAAATGAAAAACTTCGAGTTATTATGCGTTGGATTATATCCAAACGCGTCTAAAAATCTGGCAGATCCTTTTACTAAGGGTATATCACGTAATGTGATAGATAATGCATCGAGGGAGATGGGTATGAGACCCACAATATGAGTTGTTCACAGTGGTAACCTATTCTTTGTGATCGAAGATCCCGTGAATTAGATGTGGAAGACAAGCTGTTGGTCAACTGAGAGGAGAGTATCCCTACTATTCACAATACCACTCCATGAAGATGCAATACTCTCCTAATCTGCATGGCAGGTTGATGTATATCTTAATGTGTTCTAAGTGGCTTACTTAAGCAGAGATGATATCCTGCAGAACATCTTTTGAAGAACACACCTATATGAGTCTGATTGTCAAACGTCGCAATCTATGAGAGTAGGGTTCTCCCTAGTAAACTCATGAAAGGTCACGGAGTATGACGCATAAGCTCCACCCGCGGGGAAGACCCACGTGTTGGGGAACGTTGCAGAAAATTAAAATTTTTCCTACGGCTTCACCAAGATCTATCTATGAGTTCATCTAAGCAACGAGTCATGGGAGAGAGATTGCATCTACATACCACTTTGTAGATCATGGCCGAAGCGTTCAAAAGAACGGGATGAAGTAGTCGTTCGCCGTGATCCTATCACCGGAGATCCTAGCGCCGAGCAGACGGCACCTCCGCGTTCAACACACGTGCGGACGGGAGACGTCTCCTCCTTCTTGATCCAGCAAGGGGAAGGAGAGGTTGATGATGATCCAAAGACGACGGCGTGGTGGTGGATGCAGCAGAACTCCGGCAGGCTTCGCCAAGCGGCTGCGGGAGGAGGCCGAGGTGTAGCGAGGGAGGAGGCGCCAGAATTCAGGGTGCGGCTGCCCCTCCCTCCCTTTATATAGGCCCCAGGGGCGCCGCCCTTAGGGATCCCATCTCCCAAGGCGGCGGCCAAGGGGAAGGAGTGCCCCAAGGCAGTGGGCGCCCCCACCCTAGGGTTTCAACCCTAGGCGCAGGGTGGGCCAGAGGCGCACCAGCCGACTATGGGCTGGTTCCCCTCCCCACTTTAGCCCATGGGGCCCTCCGGGATGGGTGGCCCCACCCGGTGGACCCCCGGGACCCTTCCGGTGGTCCCGGTACAATACCGGGTGACCCCGAAACTTTCCCGATGGCCGAAATACCACTTCCTATATATAATTCTTTACCTCCGGACCATTCCGAAACTCCTCGTGACGTCCGGGATCTCATCCGGGACTCCGAACAACATTCGGTATACTGCATTCTCATATTCATACAACCCTAGCGTCACCGAACCTTAAGTGTGTAGACCCTACGGGTTCGGGAGACACGTAGACATGACCGAGACGGCTCTCGGGCAATAACCAACAGCGGGATCTGGATACCCATGTTGGTTCCCACATGCTCCTCGATGATCTCATCGGATGAACCACGATGTCGAGGATTCAAACAATCCCGTATACAATTCCGTTTGTCAATCGGTATGTTACTTGCCTGAGATTCGATCGTCGGTATCCTAATACCTCGTTCAATCTCATTACCGGCAAGTCACTTTACTCGTACCGTAATGCATGATCCCGTGACCAGACACTTGGTCACTTTGAGCTCATTATGATGATGCACTACCGAGTGGGCCCAGTGATACCTCTCCGTAACACGGAGTGACAAATCCCAGTCTCGATCCGTGTCAACTCAACAGACACTTTCAGAGATACCTGTAGTGCACCTTTATAGTCACCCAGTTACGTTGTGACGTTTAGTACACCCAAAGCACTCTTATGGTATCCGGGAGTTACACGATCTCATGGTCTAAGGAAGGGATACTTGACATTGAAAAAGCTCTAGCAAAACGAACTACACGATCTTGTGCTATGCTTAGGATTGGGTCTTGTCCATCACATCATTCTCCTAATGATGTGATCCTGTTGTCAATGACATCCAATGTCCATAGTCAGGAAACCGTGACTATCTCTGTTGACCAACGAGCTAGTCAACTAGAGGCTCACTAGGGACATGTTGTGGTCTATGTATTCACACGTGTATTACGATTTCCGGATAATACAATTATAGCATGAATAAAAGACAATTATCATGAACAAGGAAATATAATAATAATCCTTTTATTATTGCCTCTAGGGCATATTTCCAACAGTCTCCCACTTGCACTAGAGTCAATAATCTAGTTACATTGTGATGAATCGAACACCCATAGAGTTACTTGTTGATCATGTTTTGACCATGAAGAGGTTTAGTCAACGGATCTGCGACATTCAGATCTGTATGCACTTTGCAAATTTCTATGTCTCCATCTTGAACATTTTCACGGATGGAGTTGAAGCGACGCTTGATGTGCCTGGTCTTCTTGTGAAACCTGGGATCCTTGGCAAGTGCAATAGCTCCAGTGTTGTCACAGAAGAGTTTGATCGGCCCCGACGCATTGGGTATGACTCCTAGGTCGGTGATGAACTCCTTCACCCAAATTGCTTCATGCGCTGCCTCCGAGGCTGCCATGTACTCCGCTTCACACGTAGATCCCGCCACGGCGCTCTGCTTGTAGCTGCACCAGCTTCTTGCTCCACCATTCAACATATACACGTATCCGGTTTGTGACTTAGAGTCATCCAGATCTGTGTCGAAGCTAAGCGTCGACGTAACCCTTCTGACGACAGCTCTTCGTCACCTCCATAAACGAGAAACATGTCCTTTGTCCTTTTCGTGTACTTCAGGATATTCTTGACCGTTGTCCGGTGTTCCTTGCCGGGATTACTTTGGTACCTTCCTACCAAACTTACGGCAAGGTTTACATCAGTCTGGTACACAGCATGGCATACATAATAGAACCTATGGCCGAGGCATAGGGGATGACGCTCATCTCTTCTTTATCTCTTGCCGTGGTCGGGCATTGAGCCGAGCTCAATCTTACACCTTGCAGTACAGGCAAGAACCCTTTCTTGGACTAATCCATTTTGAACTTCTTCAAAATCTTATCAAGGTATGTGCTTTGTGAAAGACCTATGAGGTGTCTCGATCTATCTCTATAGATCTTGATGCCTAATATATACGCAGCTTCTCCAAGGTCCTTCATTGAAAAACTTTTATTCAAGTAGGCCTTAATGCTGTCCAAGAGTTCTATATCATTTCCCATCAAAAGTATGTCATCTACATATAATATGAGAAATGCTACAGAGCTCCCACTCACTTTCTTGTAAACGCATGGCTTCTCCATAAGTCTGCATAAACTAAACGCTTTGATCATCTCATCAAAGCGAATGTTCCAACTCGAGATGCTTGCACCAGCCCATAAATGGATCGCTGGAGCTTGCATACTTTGTTAGCATTCTTAGGATCGACAAAACCTTCCGGCTGCATCATATACAGCTCTTCCTTAAGATAACCGTTAAGGAACGCTGTTTTGACGTCCATCTTCCATATCTCATAATCATAGTATGCGGCAATTGCTAACATGATTCGGACGGACTTAAGCTTCGCTACGGGAGAGAAAGTCTCATCGTAGTCAATCCCTTGAACTTGCCGATAACCCTTAGCGACAAGTCGAGCTTTATAGATGGTGACATTACCATCCGCGTCCGTCTTCTTCTTAAAGATCCATTTAGTTTCTATCGCTCGCCGATCATCGGGCAAGTCTGTCAAAGTCCATACTTTGTTTTCATACATGGATCCTATCTCGGATTGCATGGCTTCGAGCCATTTGTTGGAATCTGGGCCCGCCATCGCTTCTTCATAGTTCGAAGGTTCATAGTTGTCTAACAACATGATTTCCAGGACAGGGTTGCCATACCAATCTGGTGCGGAACGTGTCCTTGTGGACCTACGAAGTTCAGTAGCAACTTGATCCGAAGTACCTTGATCATCATCATTATTTTCCTCTTCGGTTGGTGTAGGCATCACAGGAACATTTTCCTGAGCTGCACTACTATCTCGTTCAAGAGGTAGTACTTCATCGAGTTCTACTTTCCTCCCACTTACTTCTTTCGAGAGAAACTCTTTTCCGTAAAGGATCCGTTCTTGGCAACAAATATCTTGCCCTCGGATCTTAAGTAGAAGGTATACCCAATGGTTTCCTTAGGGTATCCTATGAAGAAGCAATTTTCCGACTTGGGTTCGAGCTTTTCAGGTTGAAGTTTCTTGACATAAGCATCGCATCCCCAAACTTTTAGAGACGACAGCTTAGGTTTCTTCCCAAACCATAATTCATACGGTGTCGTCTCAACGGATTTAGACGGTGCCCTATTTAAAGTGAATGTAGCTGTCTCTAGAGCGTATCCCCAAAATGATAGCGGTAAATCGGTAAGAGACATCATAGATCGCACCATATCCAATAGAGTGCGATTACGACGTTCGGACACACCGTTACGCTTGAGGTGTTCCAGCGGCGTGAGTTGTGAAACGATTCCACATTTCCTTAAGTGTGTACCAAATTCGTGACTTAAATATTCTCCTCCGCGATCTGATCGTAAGAACTTTATTTTTCGGTCACGTTGATTCTCTACCTCATTCTGAAATTCCTTGAACTTTTCAAAGGTCTCAGACTTGTGTTTCATCAAGTAGACATACCCATATCTACTTAAGTAAATGCGTGATAGTGAGAACATAACGATATCCTCCATGAGCCTCAACGCTCATTGGACCGCACACATCGGTATGTAGGATTTCCAATAAGTTGGTTGCTCGCTCCATTGTTCCGGAGAACGGAGTCTTGGTCAGTTTGCCCATAAGGCATGGTTCGCATGGGTCAAATGATTCATAATCGAGAGACTCTAAAAGTCCATCAGCATGGAGCTTCTTCATGCGCTTGACACCAATGTGACCAAGGCGGCAGTGCCACAAGTATGTGGGACTATCATTATCTACTTTACATCTTTTGGTATTCACGCTATGAACATGTGTAACATTGCGCTCGAGATTCATTAAGAATAAACCATTGACCATAGGGGCATGACCATAAAACATATCTCTCATATAAATAGAACAACCATTATTCTCGGATTTAAATGAGTAGCCATCTCGTATCAAACGAGATCCAGATACAATGTTCATGCTCAAACTTGGCACCAAATAACAATTATTAAGGTTTATAACTAATCCCGTAGGTAAATGTAGAGGCAGCGTGCCGACGGCGATCACATCGACCTTGGAACCATTCCCGACGCGCATCGTCACCTCGTCCTTCGCCAGTCTCTGCTTATTCCGCAGCTCCTGCTGTGAGTTACAAATATGAGCAACGGCACCGGTATCAAATACCCAGGAGTTACTACGAGTACTGGTAAGGTACACATCAATTACATGTATATCAAATATACCTTTAGTGTTGCCGGCCTTCTTGTCCGCTAAGTATTTGGGGCAGTTCCGCTTCCAATGGCCCTTCCCTTTGCAATAAAAGCACTCTGTCTCGTGCTTGGGTCCATTCTTTGACTTCTTCCGATGGCGGCTTACGGTAGCGGCAACCTCCTTGCCGTCCTTCTTGAAGTTCTTCTTGCCCTTGCCCTTCTTGAACTTAGTGGTTTTTGTTGACCATCAACACTTGATGTTCTTTCTTGATTTCAATCTCTGCTGACTTCAGCATTGAGAATACTTCGGGAATGGTCTTCACCATCCCCTGCATATTGTAGTTCATCACAAAGCTCTTGTAGCTTGGTGGGAGCGATCAAGGATTCTGTCAATGACCGCCTCGTCCGGGAGGTTTATGTCCAGCTGGGACAGGCGGTTGTGCAACCTGCATAATTTTAGTATGTGCTCACCTTGTGAACTGTTTTCCTCCATCTTACAACTATAGAACTTGTCGGAGACTTCATATCTCTCGACCGGGCATGAGCTTGGAAAACTAGTTTCAGCTCCTCGAACATCTCATATGCTCCGTGTTGCTCAAAACGCTTTTGGAGCCCCGGTTCTAAGCTGTAAAGCATGCCGCCTTTGAACGAGGGAGTAATCATCAAGACGAGACTGCCAAGCATTCATAATGCCTTGGTTCTCTGGACGGTGCATCACCTAGCGGTCCTTCTAGAACATATTGTTTCTGGCAGCTATGAGGATGATCCTCGTGTTCCGGACCCAGTCCGTATAGTTGCTGCCATCATCTTTCAGCTTGGTTTTCTCTAGGAACGCGTTGAAGTTCATGTTGACATGAGCGTTGGCCATTTGATCTACAAGACATATTTGCAAAGGTTTTAGACTAAGTTCATGATAATTAAGTTCATCTAATCAAATTATTTTAATGAACTCCCACTCAGATTAGACATCCCTCTAGTCATCTAAGTGTTACACGATCCGAGTTGACTAGGCCGTGTCCGATCATCACGTGAGACGGACTAGTCATCATCGGTGAACATCTCCATGTTGATCGTATCTTCCATACGACTCGTGTTCGACCTTTCGGTCTCCGTGTTCCGAGGCCATGTCTGTACATGCTAGGCTCGTCAAGTTAACCCTAAGTGTTTTGCATGTGTAAAACTGTCTTACACCCGTTGTATGTGAACGTAAGGTTCTATCACACCCGATCATCACGTGGTGCTTCGAAACGACGAACTTTAGCAACGGTGCACAGTTAGGGGAGAACACTTCTTCATATTGTTGTAAGGGATCATCTTATTTACTACCGTCGTTCTAAGTAAACAAGATGCATAAACATAATAAACATCACATGCAATTATATAGTAGTGACATGATATGGCCAATATCATATAGCTCCATTGATCTCCATCTTGGGGCTCCATGATCATCTTGTCACCGGCATGACACCATGATCTCCATCATCATGATCTCCATCATCGTGTCCTCATGAAGTTGTCACGCCAACGACTACTTCTACTTCTATGGCTAACGCGTTTAGCAATAAAGTAAAGTAATTTACATGGCGTTCTTCAATGACACGCAGGTCATACAAAATAAAGACAACTCCTATGGCTCCTGCCGGTTGTCATACTCATCGACATGCAAGTCGTGATTCCTATTACAAGAACATGATCTCATACATCACAATATGTCATTCATCATTCATCACAACTTTTGGCCATATCACATCACAAAACACTTGCTGCAAAAACAAGTTAGACGTCCTCTAATTGTTGTTGCAAGTTTTACGTGGCTGCAATAGGGTTCTAGCAAGAACGTTTTCTTACCTATGAATAACCACAACGTGATTTTGTCAACTTCTATTTACCCTTCATAAGGACCCTTTTCATCGAATCGCTCCAACTAAAGTGGGAGAGACAGACACCCGCCAGCCACCTTATGCAACTAGTGCATGTCAGTCGGTGGAACCGGTCTCACGTAAGCGTACGTGTAAGGTTGGTCCGGACCACTTCATACCACAATACCGCTGAAGCAAGATAAGACTAGTAGCGGCAAGCAAGCTGACAAGATCTACGCCCACAACCAAATTGTGTTCTACTCGTGCAATAGAGAACTACGCATAGACCTAGCTCATGATGCCACTGTTGGGGAACGTTGCAGAAAATTAAAATTTTTCCTACGGTTTCACCAAGATCCATCTATGAGTTCATCTAAGCAACGAGTCAAGGGAGAGAGATTGCATCTACATACCACTTTGTAGATCGCGAGCGGAAGCGTTCAAAAGAACGGGGATGAAGTAGTCGTTCTCGCCGTGATCCTATCACCGGAGATCCTAGCGCCGAACGGATGGCACCTCCGCGTTCAACACACGTACGGGACGGGAGACGTCTCCTCCTTCTTGATCCAGCAAGGGGGAAGGAGAGGTTGATGATCCAGCAGCACGACGGCGTGGTGGTGGATGCAGCAGAACTCCGGCAGGGCTTCGCCAAGCTGCTGCGGGAGGAGGACGAGGTGTAGCAGGGGGAGGGAGGTGCCAGAACTTCAGGGTGCGGCTGCCCCCTCCCCCTCCCTTTATATAGGCCCCCAGGGGGGCGCCGGCCCTTGGGGATCCCATCTCCCAAGGGGGCGGCGGCCAAGGGGGAAGGAGTGCCCCCCAAGGCAAGTGGGCGCCCCACCCTAGGGTTTCAACCCTAGGCGCAGGGGTGGGCCAGAAGCGCACCAGCCCACTATGGGCTGGTTCCCCTCCCCACTTCAGCCCATGGGGCCCTCCGGGATGGGTGGCCCCACCCGGTGCACCCCCGGGATCCTTCCGGTGGTCCCGGTACAATACCGGGTGACCCCGAAACTTTCCCGATGGCCGAAATACCACTTCCTATATATAATTCTTTACCTCCGGACCATTCCGAAACTCCACGTGACGTCCGGGATCTCATCCGGGACTCCGAACAACATTCGGTATACTGCATTGTAACGCCCTCGATGCGGCTATATCTCCCACGTGTCGAGGCACGACTTAGAGGAATAACCGCATTGAAAGCAATGTCGCAAGTGAGGTAATCTTCACACAACCCATGTAATACATAAGGGAAAGAGATACATAGTTGGCTTACAATGCCACTTCACACAGTACATAAATAAACATCCATCATTCAGAGTACACTCAAGGTCCGACCTACGGAACCAAAATAAAAGAAGATACCCCAAATGCTACAGATCCCCGATCGTCCCAACTGGCGCCACTACTGATCATCAGGAAAAGACATAGTAACGACCACGTTCCTCGTCGAACTCCCACTTGAGCTCGGGTGCGTCATCTGCACTGGCATCGTCGGCACCTGCAACTGTTTTGGTAGAATCTGTGAGTCACGGGGACTCAGCAATCTCACACCCGCGAGATCAAGACTATTTAAGCTTATAGGAAGGACAGAGTAGTAAGGTGGAGCTGCAGCAAGCGACTAGCATATATGGTGGCTACATTCGCAAAAGAGAGCGAGAAGAGAAGCAAAGCACGGTCGTGAAGCTGGTAGCGATCAAGAAGTGATCGTGAACTACTTACGTCAGACATAACTCCAACACCGTGTTCACTTCCCGGACTCCGCCGAGAAGAGACCATCACGGTTACACACACGGTTGATGTGTATTTTAATTGAGGTCAACTTCGGGTTTTCTACAACCGGACATTAACAAATTCCCATCTGCCTCATAACCGCGGGCACGGCTTCCGAAAGATATTACCCTGCAGGGGTGTCCCAACTTAGCCCATTATAAGCTCTCACGGTCAACGAAGGATATTCCTTCTACCGGGAAGACCCGATCAATCTCGGAATCCCGGACTACAAGACATTTTGACAGCAATAAAACAAGACCAGCAAAGCCACCCGACTGTGCCGACAAATCCCGATAGGAGCTGCACATATCTCGTTCTCAGGGCACACCGGATAGGTCAGCCTACGAGTAAAACCAGCCCTCGAGTTGCCCCGTGGTGGCCCCGCAGTCTGCCCGGTTCGGGCCAGCACTCGAAGGAGCACTGGTCCGGGGGGGTTAAAATAAAGATGACCCTCGGGCTCGCGAAAACCCGGGGGAAAAAGGCTTAGGTGGCAAATGGTAAAACCAATGTTGGGCCTTGCTGGACGAGTCTTATTCAAAGCGAACTGTCAAGGGGTCCCATAAATCACCCAACCGTGTAAGGAACGCGAAATCAAGGAACATAACACCGGTATGACGGAAACTAGGGTGGCAAGAGTGGAACAAAACACTGTGCATAAGGCCGAGCCTTCCACCATTTACCAAATATATAGATGTATTAATTATAGCAGATATATATTGTGATATCCCCAACAAGTAAACATGTTCCAACAAGGAACAACATCTCCATGTTCCAACAAGGAACAAACTTCAACTTCACCGCAACTAGCAACGCTATAAGAGGGGCTGAGCAAAGCGGTAACATAGCCAATCAACGGTTTGCTAGGAAAAGGATGGTTAGGGGCTGACATGGCAATATGGGTGGCATGATATAGCAAGTGGTAGGCATCGCAGCATAGGCATAGCAAAAGAGCGAGCAACTAGCATAGCAAAGATAGAAGTGATTTCGAGGGTATGGTCATCTTGCACGCAATGTTCTCGAGTTGTCGAAAGCTTGATCCTCGAAAGCGTTCTCAACAGGTTCCTCGTTCACGTACTCGTCTCCCGGCTCTACCCAAAGCAACAACACAAGCAAAGGAACCACAATAAATCACGGTGCAATGCACAAGCAACATGATGCAAAACATGACATGATATGCGAGATGCGATATGCAATGCGTATGCGCGCTCCGGAAGGAAAATGATGAACCAGGCATCAACTTGGCAAACCAAGTATGCCACTGGAAAGATGAGATGATTTCGGTGAAATCGATATAAAGATCACCGGAATCGGATGCACGGTTTGCAAATGACAAGCAAAACAAGAATGGCACAAATTTGCCATTAACAGCATGATGCCACTTAGCAAGCAACAAGAAATTAAGCTACTGCACCCAAACGTACCAACAAAGTATATGGAAGTGATCTACACAAGATGCTTGACAAAAGATGAGCACTGAGCTACGGCTAATTCACATCATAACAGGTTCAAACAAGCATGGCAAAAGTGCACAAAATATCAGGCTGGACATGGCAAAAACAGCATCAGGTTGCAATGTTCAGAGCAACAAAAGTACATGCTACAGGAACTTATAATAGCAAAACAAGGCATGGCATGAATCTACTCAAAGCATAGAACAAAAGTCCCTTACTGACCATAAGCCAAAAAGGATCAGAAGATATAGTAACACCCATGTCAAAATTGAAAGTTCCGTTAACAGATTCAGCAACATGGCATGTCCAAAACTGATAACAAGAAGGCATGTAGTGAGTGCATTGAGCACTTGTCACGCCCAATATGCGACCCTATCCAAAGGAACTCGACGGTCCCACCAAGGATAGACCCGCATATTGAAACGCTTTTGCAAGGTGGATATCATTACATCAACATTACATAATAGATGGGGATACATACATAAGGCACAAATGCCACAAGAATACATCAACATCATATACAAGATCAACATCCGACTACGGATATAACATAAACAGAAACTCAAACGACATCCACCCTGCTAGCCCAGGCTGCCGACCTGGAACCTATCCCCTGATCGAAGAAGAAGCAGAAGGAGAACTCCAACACAAGCAAACATCGCTCTCGCGTCATGATCATCGCATAACCTGTACCTGCAACTGGTGTTGTAGTAATCTGTGAGCCACGAGGACTCAGCAATCCCATTACCATGGGTATCAAGACTAGCAAAGCTTAATGGGTAAGGAAGAGGTAAAGTGGTGAGGTTGCAGCAGCGACTAAGCATATATGGTAGCTAACATACGCAAATGAGAGCGAGAAGAGAAACAAAGGAACGGTCGTCAACTAGTAATGATCAAGAAGTGATCCTGAACTCCTACTTACGTCGAGACATAACCCGAAACCGTGTTCTCCTCTCGATCAACCCCAAAAGAGACACTCACGGTTACGCCACGGTTGGTGTATTTTAATTTGAGATCAACTTCGGGTTTTCTACAACCAGCCATTCACAAATTCCCCCCTGCCACATAACCGCGGGCACGGCGTTCGAAAGTTCAAACCCTGCAGGGGTGTCCCAACTTAGCCCATGATAAGCTCTCGCGATCAACGAAGGATATTCCTTCTCCCAGGAAGACCCGATCAGTCTCGGAATCCGGCTACAAGACATTTCGACAGCAATAAAACAAGACCAGCAAAGCCGCCCGGATGTGCCGACAAATCCTGATAGGAGCTGCACATATCTCGGTCTCAGGGCACACCGGATGAGCCAGACTTCGGGTTAGCATAAACCCTGATTGCCCAGGGGGTGCCGGACATCGCTCGGTTTGGACCAGCACTCGAAGGAGAACTGGCCCGGGGGGGGGGGGTAAAATAAGATGACCCTCGAGAGCGCGACTCCCAAGGGAAAAAGGGCTAGGTGAGGCAAATGTAAAACCAAGGTTGGGCCTTGCTGGAAAAGTCTTATTCAAAGCGAACTGTCAAGGGGGTCCCATAAATCACCCGACCGCGTTAGGGACGCAAAAATCCGGGAACATAATACCGATATGACGGAAACTAGGGCGGCAAGAGTGGAACAAAACACCAGGCATAAGGCCGAGCCTTCCACCCTTTACCAAGTATATAGATGCATTAATTTAAATAAGATATATATTGTGATATCCCAACAAGTAAACATGTTCCAACAAGGAACAACATCTCCATGTTCCAACAAGGAACAAACTTCATCTTCACCTGCAACTAGCAACGCTATAAGAGGGGCTGATCGAAAGCGGTAACATAGCCAATCAACAGTTTGCTAGGAAGGGTGCAACAGGTTAGAGGTTCATGGCAATTTGGGAGGCCTGAGCAGCAAGTGATAGGTAGCGCAGCATAGCGAAAGAACGAAGCAACTAGCATAGCAATGATAGTAGTGAGATCCAGGGTAGCAGTCATCTTGCCTGAAATCCCGCAAGGAATAAGAACGAGTCCATGAAGAAGACGAACGGATGAAGCCGAACCAAGCGAAGACGAACGAATCCTCACGATCGCAACGAAACAGGAACTAAAAGAAGAAGCACACAACATAGTAAACACACCACACATGAACAAGACATGATGCACAACAAGCATGATGCATGACAAATCTAGATGAGGCTACTCATGGCAAGAGATGACGCAAACAAGAGCAACACATCAAGACAAGTTTAAATGAGGCCGGAAACAACATATAACAATTCCGGTAAGTCCTCATATGCAAATTTCGAAATTGGTCCAGATCTGGATAACTTTATGTTCAAGTTGTTAAACAGCAAGTTAAGATGCACCACGATGATCTACACGAAATTCTAGTCAAGTTACATATAAAGTTCATTTAATTCGAAGATACGGTCTAGAAGATATGAGCAAAACAAGTTAAACATGGCATTGATGCAAAATGCATACAAACATCAAGCAAACACCTCAAAACAAGGATGCAACATGATAATATGAAACTACATGCAATTCTAAGCAAGTTTCATATGGAGCACACTCAAAACGGAGCAACGGTTCAACACATACACTCTATACAAGTTATAGCAACAATCTGTCCAAAACAGCAAGTAAGCATATTGCAAGCATCAAAACAACATGCTACAGCACCACAATATGAAAACAAAAGGCATGGGCATGATGTACAGGTAAAGCATTACAAAACATGAACACTGAGCTACCTCCAGAAATGACTAGAACATGCTCAAAATGACATGGCAAGATTGCAAATAATAACAGTTTCAGGCATTGCAGAAATAACATCAGGTTGCAATGTTTAGAGCTATCAAACAGCATGCTACAGGAACTTATCATGACAAACAAAGGCATGGCATGAATCTACTCAAAGCATAGAACAAAAGTCCCTTACTGACCATAAGCCAAAAAGGATCAGAACGCCTCCTCTCCCTCCTCCGGCCTCGCCCGGGCTCCGGCGAGCCCGCACCGCCGCCGCCGTCGCCGATCGGGCCGGATCCCGATCCGATCCGGATCCTGACCTAGCCCGTTGACTTCTTCCCCCCTCCTCAATTCTTCCAAGTTTTTTGCATCCTATGTTATTTCGTGGTTTTTTCAACGTAGCGTAACTTTGCATCTGTAGATCCATTTTGCGCGTATAATATATCAAAATGTTCGCCTCGAAGAGTAGATCATTTCATCTCATTGCATCATTTATATTTGAGCTCATCTTGATGCCCGAAATGCTGTTGGAAGAGGGCTATGTGATGTTAGTTTCTGTTTCTTAACAGAACTTGCACTTTTGTTATTTTTGCTATGATTGATGTGTGCACCCTATGAATTGGAGTCCTACATGTGTTTTGTAATATGCCATGCCATCTTTCAAGGGGTGTATGCCATCTATTTTTGTGATCTATGTGGTGACTAGCACAAGCATGCAAAGTAGGTGTCCTGATGTTGCTGTTTTCAGCTCTGTTTTGCTGATATTTTGATGCCATGTTAACTTGATGCTACCAAGAGATACTTGCATATTTTGAGATACTTCAGTAAGGATGTATTGTTCTACATGTCTTGCTCAATCCATCCATGCCCTTGTTTGCAATTATGGAGTGCCATAGCTTGAGTCAATCGAGCTCTACTTTTGCTATCAAATGTTTCCTGGCAGATTGTATACATGTTATTCAATTTTGCCAAGGTTGTTGTGGTTTATCCATTTATGCTATGTTATTTTTATTGCCATGTATGTCTTCTATGCCATGTCTTCTTGATGTATGTATGCTTAGTTTATTATATAAGGCTCTGTAGTGAGTGCATTGAGCTTGTAAACATGCCTTCTTGTTATCAGTTTTGGACTTGCCATGTTGCTGAATCTGTTAACGAAACTTTCAATTTTGACATGGGTGTTACTATATTTTTTGATCCTTTTTGGCTTATGTTCAGTAAGGGACTTTTGTTCTATGCTTTGAGTATATTCATGCCATGCCGTGTTTTTCTATTATAAGTTCCTGTAGCATGTAGTTTTGTTTCTCTGAACATTGCAACCTGATGCTGTTTTTGCCATGTCCAGCCTGATATTTTGTGCACTTTTGCCATGCTTGTTTGAACCTGTTATGATGTGAATTAGCCGTAGCTCAGTGCTCATCTTTTGTCAAGCATCTTGTGTAGATCACTTCTATATACTTTTTTGGTACGTTTGGGTGCAGTAGCTTAATTTCTTGTTGCTTGCTAAGTGGCATCATGCTGTTAATGGCAGATTTGTGCCATTCTTGTTTTGCTTGTCGTTTGCAAACCGTGCATCCGATTCCGGTGATCTTTATATCGATTTCACCGAAATCATCTCATCTTTCCAGTGGCATACTTGGTTTGCCAAGTTGATGCCTGGTTCATCATTTTCCTTCCGAGCGCCATACGCATTGCATATCGCATCTCGCATATCATGTCTTGTTTTGCATCATGTTGCTTGTGCATTGCACCGTGATTTATTGTGGTTCCTTTGCTTGTGTTGTTGCTTTGGGTAGAGCCGGGAGACGAGTACGTGAACGAGGAACCTGTTGAGAACGCCACGAGGATCAAGCTTTCGACAACTCTGAGAACATTGCGAGCAAGATGACCATACCCTCGAAATCACTTCTATCTTTGCTATGCTAGTTGCTCGCTCTTTTGCTATGCCTATGTTGCGATGCCTACCACTTGCTATATCATGCCACCCATATTTCCATGTCAGCCCTAACCATCCTTTTCCTAGCAAACCGTTGATTGGCTATGTTACCGCTTTGCTCAGCCCCTCTTATAGCGTTGCTAGTTGCAGGTGAAGTTGAAGTTTGTTCCTTGTTGGAACATGGAGATGTTGTTCCTTGTTGGAACATGTTTACTTGTTGGGGATATCACAATATATATCTGCTATAATTAATACATCTATATATTTGGTAAAGGGTGGAAGGCTCGGCCTTATGCCTGGTGTTTTGTTCCACTCTTGCCACCCTAGTTTCCGTCATACCGGTGTTATGTTCCTTGATTTCGCGTTCCTTACACGGTTGGGTGATTTATGGGACCCCTTGACAGTTCACTTTGAATAAGACTCGTCCAGCAAGGCCCAACATTGGTTTTACCATTTGCCACCTAAGCCTTTTTCCCCCGGGTTTTCGCGAGCCTGAGGGTCATCTTTATTTTAACCCCCCCGGACCAGTGCTCCTTCGAGTGCTGGCCCGAACCGGGCAGATCATGAGGGCCACCACGGGGCAACTCGAGGGCTGGTTTTACTCATAGGCTGACCTATCCGGTGTGCCCTGAGAACGAGATATGTGCAGCTCCTATCGGGATTTGTCGGCACAGTCGGGTGGCTTTGCTGGTCTTGTTTTATTGCTGTCGAAATGTCTTGTAGTCCGGGATTCCGAGATTGATCGGGTCTTCCCGGTAGAAGGAATATCCTTCGTTGACCGTGAGAGCTTATAATGGGCTAAGTTGGGACACCCCTGCAGGGTAATATCTTTCGAAAGCCGTGCCCGCGGTTATGAGGCAGATGGGAATTTGTTAATGTCCGGTTGTAGAAAACCCGAAGTTGACCTCAAATAAAATACACATCAACTGCGTGTGTAACCGTGATGGTCTCTTCTCGGCGGAGTCCGGGAAGTGAACACGGTGTTGAAGTTATGTCTGACGTAAGTAGTTCAGGATCACTTCTTGATCGCTACCAGCTTCACGACAGTGCTTTGCTTCTCTTCTCGCTCTCTTTTGCGAATGTAGCCACCATATATGCTAGTCGCTTGCTGCAGCTCCACCTTACTACTCTGTCCTTCCTATAAGCTTAAATAGTCTTGATCTCGCGGGTGTGAGATTGCTGAGTCCCCATGACTCACAGATTCTACCAAAACAGTTGCAGGTGCCGACGATGCCAGTGCAGATGACGCACCCGAGCTCAAGTGGGAGTTCGACGAGGAACGAGGTCGTTACTATGTGTCTTTTCCTGATGATCAGTAGTGGCGCCCAGTTGGGACGATCGGCGATCTGTGTAGCATTTGGGGTATCTTCTTTTATTTTGGTTCCGTAGTCGGACCTTGAGTGTACTCTGAATGATGGATGTTTATTTATGTACCGTGTGAAGTGGCATCGTAAGCAAACTATGTATCTCTTTCCCTTATGTATTACATGGGTTGTGTGAAGATTACCTCACTTGCGACATAGCTTTCAATGCGGTTATGCCTCTAAGTCGTGCCTCGACACGTGGGAGATATAGCCGCATCGAGGGCGTTACATGCATACTCATATTCATACAACCCTAGCGTCACCGAACCTTAAGTGTGTAGACCCTACGGGTTCGGGAGACACGTAGACATGACCGAGACGGCTCTCGGGCAATAATCAACAGCGGGATCTGGATACCCATGTTGGTTCCCACATGCTCCTCGATGATCTCATCGGATGAACCACGATGTCGAGGATTCAAACAATCCCGTATACAATTCCCTTTGTCAATCGGTATGTTACTTGCCCGAGATTCGATCGTTGGTATCCTAATACCTCGTTCAATCTCGTTACCGGCAAGTCACTTTACTCGTACCGTAATGCATGATCCCGAGCTCATTATGATGATGCACTACCGAGTGGGCCCAGTGATACCTCTCCGTAACACGGAGTGACAAATCCCAGTCTCGATCCGTGTCAACCCAATGTAGACACTTTCGGAGATACCTGTAGTGCACCTTTATAGTCACCCGATTACGTTGTGACGTTTGGTACACCCAAAGCACTCTTATGGTATCCGGGAGTTACACGATCTCATGGTCTAAGGAAGAGATACTTGACATTGAAAAAGCTCTAGCAAAACGAACTACACGATCTTGTGCTATGCTTAGAATTGGGTTTTGTCCATCACATCATTCTCCTAATGATGTGATCCCGTTGTCAATAACATCCAATGTCCATAGTCAGGAAACCGTGACTATCTGTTGACCAACGAGCTAGTCAACTAGAGGCTCACTAGGGACATGTTGTGGTCTATGTATTCACACGTGTATTACGATTTCCGGATAATACAATTATAGCATGAATAAAAGACAATTATCATGAACAAGGAAATATAATAATAATCCTTTTATTATTGCCTCTAGGGCATATTTCCAACACCACGGTAGCCACGTATCGGTCAAGGCTTTATGTGAAGCTAGATTCGCAGAAAAACTTGCAGTTCAAGGCCCAGTCCACTGTTCAAGTTGCTTACTAGTGTAGCATAGAGTTCTAGGTGGAAGTTCAACTTAATAGTCTCCACTGCAGTACCGGTATATAAAACAGTGTTTTGGAACCAAAGGCAAATTTCTGTGTGCCTCTGGGATCTGGTGGGGGATTGCTGGAATTTAGTCTATATTGGGGCAGCCCAATAACTATTTCAGAAATTCCTAATAAATCCTAAAGGCCCACTTAGCCCATTTGTGCAAGGCAAGGGATACTACTAAAGTTTAGTCCCACATTGCTAGTTGAGTGGGAATTGGACCTCCTTATAAGGGAGGTTCTTTCCACACTTGTATGAGCATGAGAACAAGAGAGACATCCACGCGCGCTCCTCCTCCGCCGCCGGCCTCGCCACGCCTCGTCACGACGCGCCGCGCCGCGCCCCCTCATTCTCTTCAGTTCCCAGCGCAGCCTCTCGCCTCCTTCTCTTGCACCTATAAAAGGGATGTCGCTCCTCCCAGAGAGACGTACCAAAATCTCTTCCTCCTCTCGCCACAAGTTCCTGAGCACTGCGCTGCTGCTACGTTCTTCCTCATCCCGGCTTGCGGCGTGCACCGCACGTCGGGACAGTAGGCCTCCGAGACCGCACCTTTTGAGTCATGTACGGGAGAAGGGTGATAAGGTTTTTGGGGAGCGCTCAGCGCGACTACTGGCTATTTCATCACGGACGATCCGATGCGCCGACGACTACTTCCCCGACGACGACTTCTTCCCCGACGTCCACGACCTCCTCGACGACATGGCAGGCGAGGACACCGACCCCAAGTCCAGCGCTTCTGCTGCTGTTGTGCCGTACGTGTTCTTCTCCTTTCTGTTAGAAGTCCTCCTACAGTTCTTGGCTCTAGTTTCTACCCTACGTATGTTAGGTTATGTTTCGTATAAGCAACTCCATCTAGTGTCTGTTCTAGATGTGTTTACCTCAAGTTCATATATGCAGACGATGTTTACCTTCTCTCTGTCAGATTGCATGACTTGCTTTATACTTGCTATTTTAGTCATGCTTTATTTAGTATTTTTGTTAATAAAATCATTCGGTAAATTGCTCATATATCCAACAGAAAGTGTCCCACGACATTCACGACAGCATTAAGGACTTGGAACTCCTTGGATTCGGAGATGATAAAACCGTCGTGCCAAAAGGTTTCAATGCCTTCATAATCTGGACTAGGAACCTACTGGAATATATCAAGACTCGCCACGAGGTACAATCTAAGGTCAATAACCTCCAAGATTTAGTCATTGAGCTGGGGCAGCAGTATGGATCAAGGTACAAAGTTGATTACAACATCTCCAAGCCTGCCAGCAGTTTCTGGTTTGATCTTCTGGATAGCTACTCCATGTGGTTCGAACCATTCTACCTGCTCAGGCTGGCAATTTTTCTGTACCAGGAGTACAAGCTTTATAAGATTGTGCGTGATAAGACCGTGTTCCTCAAAACAGAGCTCGAGAAAATGAACGCCTTCCTCTTCAAGATGTCCCAGGTAGAAGAGCCCGACGAGCAAGACAAGTACTGGATGAAGGAGATGCAGATGCTGTCCTGCGACATCCAGGACAGCATCAATGACTTGATGCTCCTTGCAGATGTTAACCCCGCCAACCCAAAAGGTATCAAGGGCTTCATAATCAGGACCAGGAACCTACTGAAACATGTCAAAACTCACCGTGGGATACTAAACGTCAATAATCTCCAAGACATAGTCATTGAGGTGTGGCAGCGGCATGCAAGATACAAAGTTGATTACAACATCTCCAAGGCTACCAATTCCAGGTTTGCTCACTTTGTGAGGATTTCTCTGATCTCGTAGGTAAATGACACGTCGATCACTTATGAGAATTCCTTTAAAGTGTAATGATTTGGGTGACAGGTCGATGGAGCTGGAGCATATACTTGATGGCACAGAGGAACCGATGAATCTACCATTTGAACTCCTCAAGAACATCACCGGAAATTTCTCTAAAGAGAGTGAAATTGGCCTGGGTGGATTCGCAAGGGTTTACAAGGTAACACTTACTTTATAGAGAATATTAGGTACATAGCACCTGAAAATTGAAGTTCAAAAATATGAAAACAAACCAATGTGGCTTCTTGTCAAGCCAGATTCGCCGTGGGTATATTACCAGAATCGGATTCTTCGGGTACCAAGCTTTTGAAAATTAATATGATAATTATTCCACAACATTTAAAACTTCACAACTGGGATGATCATGCTCCCTATATTGATAAGATAAGTTAACATGGCGTACTCCAAAACGGGATCGTTGCTGTGAAGAGGATTCTGGACCACCACAGAATCAATGAGAAGTTATTTTATCGCGAAGTTAACAGTCTATTGAATGTTAACCATGAAAATGTTGTCCGATTTCTTGGCCATTGTGCTTGTACCGAGGAGAAGGCAATGAGACTTGAAGGAGCAACAAAATATATTTACGCCGAGATAAGAGAAAGATTGCTTTGTTTTGAGTATGTCAGCAATGGAAGCCTTCATAAATGTATTACTGGTATGATTATGCCGCATGTAATTCAGCTCTTCTCTTAACCTTTTTTTTATCTCCAATCTTTCTATGGTTCAGTTTTGGAATTGAGTAGAAAATAATAATATTTTATACGTCATTGTGTAATTCTTCATGCACAAATGAAATGCAGGAACACATGATGCTTCCCTAATAATATTTTTCTCTTTTCGGCAGACGAACTAAGGGGACTTGATTGGAACAGACGTTATCAAATAATAAAGCAAATTTGTCATGGTTTAAATTATCTACACAATGAAAAGCATATTCTTCACATGGATTTGAAACCTGACAATATACTTCTAGATGATAACATGGTAGCTAAAATCGCGGATTTTGGATTATCAAGACAAGATGAAAAATCACGAACAATGGATGCAAATCGTTGTGTAACACTGTAAGTTCTGCATTAAGAGAACTTATTTTTCCTGCCATTTACTTTCTCGTATTGTCCTTATGCGATAATGTATCAAATTGTCGTATATTTGTGCAGAGGATATTGTGCTCCAGAATACCTACATGGTGGTAACATGTCAGTCAAATTAGACATCTATAGTTTGGGCATAATTATCATTGAACTGGTGACAGGAAACAAAGATATCCCCAACAACAATAATGTAAGAGTGTTTTATCTGATGGTCCCTTTCTTGACGGTGGCTAGAAATATGCTAGCATGCATATCGTTAGTATTTATCAATGTACTACCACTTAATTATATAATATGTTAATATCATATTCATGGCATATATCTACCTTTTATATGGGAACAATGTGATAAACCAGGTGATACTTTTGCACTCAAATTAAACCCCTAGACCAAGAGAGCTCTCACGGCCGCTTAGGGATTATTGGCGTTCGGCCTTTGTCCGCGCGTTAATGTTCTGCTCCCCATTGCCGCAGGGTCGGATGAAACATCTCAATATCTCTGCCCATGGCATCGACCACCCTTGCTGTCATGTTTATTAGGAACTAGCCACCCAACCACCTAAGGTCATGTGTTCTGTAGCCATGATATCTTACCAAATTTTCTGGCATTCTAGGTTCTGAATTATGGTCGGTGGAGGGACATCGGCTTCAAGATCGGATGCCCCCGTGAACATTGATATTTCCTCCTGCTCTTGAGACCCTTTGTAGCTGTTTTATTAGGAAGCTGAACCACAACCGTTTAGATTCTGTGTAATAAGACAAATGAATGAGTGTGCACACTTGCATTTTCTTATTATGTATTTTTTACTTTGTCCTAAAAACCATGTGAAATGATAGGTACTGAGAAGATGGAGGCATAGATGGAATAAATCACCGAAAGAAACACCATGGGCGTACCAGCAATTACAAATTACTAAATGCATAGGAATAGGTCTGCAGTGTCAGAAAAATGACCCATACAACCGGCCATTTATATGGGATATAATAAGTCATATCAATGGAACTGGAGGTACTATTGGACAAACCAGCAATGCCGATGAATCTGATGTTTACCAGGTAAGCTTCTATCATTCCCTATTCGTTTTCGGCTTGTACTATACGTATGGTTGCCTGAACAGTCTTCCAATGTGGCTTTGGTCGTCAATTTTGGCACCAGGCTTACACCAAAATATATTAGGTAGGAGTACAAAATTTATGGAAGCATCTTATTTTAACTAAAGTTATTTATGTATATATACAACTTTTTTCCTTGGTCAGAATAAAACTTACAAAATGGTTCTATCCTAAGTGAGTAAGTTTGTTCAGTAATAGATATATTGCTCATTTTGTTGCAGATGAAGCCTAATTGGGAGGATGATATGCTTGGGATTGAGCCGCTCAAGCTACATTTTCCTTTTGAACTCAACAAGCAGATATCATGCCTACTTCAGTTAACCAACGATACAGTTGCTAACATTGCCTTCAGTGTACAATCAGTAAGTCCGATGCCGTACTACATACAGCCAAACAAAGGAATTGTGCCGCCACTATCCAGCTGTAGGGTTGACATAACATTAGAATCACGAAGTAAGCCACCGAGGGACATGCAGCGCCTAGGTGAATTCATTGTACGAAGCACCAAAGTAACTGATGGGTTTACAGCCAAGAAGATAACTTCAGACATGTTCAATAAAGTATCGTGTAAAGAGGTTGACGAGGTGAAATTAGATGTTGTTTTTGACATGCCACTACATATTACTCGGGAAAACCTAAATGCCCGTCTGTAACACTTTAATTTTATAACTTGATTATTCTTCACATTAGTCAGCTGGTGCCATTATTTGAGTTTTTGGCCATCTTTTGGCAAGAACTATGTTTATTTTCGTTTAGTGATATTTTAGGTGTCTTCACTTTTTGTTATTGCCATGGATTATTTTCGGATGCCCTTGTGATTGGTACATCTAAAGGCTTGCGCGCCCTCCACTGATAGTCCCATTCCATTTAACAATTTGGATGCGTAGAGGACTTGTCCAAATCCTCCAGGTATCCCCCAAATCCTTGCCCTCATAGCACTTCATCGGCGCAACTCCTCGCCAACCCTTGCCCATGTTGTCGGTGCGCCTCCTCGCTGTCGTAGAGGTACAACTCCCCCCTCCTCCTTTCACTATCCCTCTCTTGCTCCTCCCAATCTGTCATCCGCTGGCGTATGCCTGGGAACACCTGGTTCTTGCACCTCATTCTCCCATCAACTATGTTCCGGCACACGAGACAGCTCGGCTATGGTACGCCTTCTGAGAATCCTGTTTGCGCTAGCGAGCCTAGGCACAGTCTCGGCATCGATCCTGGGTCTCTCTAAGTCCCAATGAACTAAGATTTTTCTAAAACCATTCGATCTACTACCAGTGCTTGTGAATGTCTACTGAATATGTATTTTTACTCTGTTTGGCAAAAAAAATCATGCTTTTATAGAATGATTAGTGGTAGTGATCATTTTTAAGATTTTTTTCAGTTTTTTTCGGTACACTTTATTTGGGTCAAATTTCTACTAATAGTGGCATTGAATATGTATTTATCATGTATCTTTGGGGGAAGATTTTCAAACTTTCCTACAATGATCATCATGGTAATGTTCATTCTTTAGGATGTTTTCAATTTCTTATGTGCATATTCATTTTTTGGTGAATTTTTGCTAAAAGTGGTCCTGAATATGTACTAGATCATCATGGTAACATCTCAAACTTTCCCAGAATGATTAGCATGGTAGTTTCATTTTTTAGATTTTGTTCGGTTTTTTGAGCATTTTCATTTTTGATCCAATTTTGACCAAAAATGGTCATGTATATGTATTTTTCATTCTGTTGGGCAAAAAAGTTGCAAACTTTTCCTGAATGATAATCATGGAAATATTCAATTTTTTAATGTTTTCAATTTTTTCTGTACACTTTCATTTTTTGCCAAATTTTGACTAAAAATAGTTCAGAATATGTATTTCCTTTGTATTTTTTATTCCGCTTCGCAAAAAACTTAAATTTGTACTGTGAATAATCAGCATGGCAGTCGGCGGCTCCGGCTCCGTGGCAGCCCATGATCACCGCGGAGAAGACGACGAGCAGCACAACCACCATGAGACGGGCAGGGTCGCCATCTGTGCCGTATATATGTGATCGCAAGTATATAATGTGCTCTGAGTTTTTTATAGCTTTGAGCTGTGTCTGTGGAGTACTATAACCTTATACACAACCATCAGTCGAAGACACGAGGTCCAGCTTTGAGAGCATTTTGATAGCTGCCGAATGCGCGCCGGTGCATTTTGCCGTTCAAGATAATCGTCGCTCTTTATTGTGGTGGTGCACACGTATGTACGTGATTGCTCGGATATATTTCGCCGGTTATTCAAGGATACTGCAAGGTCAAGTGGTGACAGCTTGGCCCGGGGTGCACGACCGGCGGCGAGAGAGAGACATGCATGAGACGGCAGACCATTCAACTCAGCAACATGACGACAACCCGGGGGTCTCGAGTCGTCTCGCCACCAAGGAAAATCGATGTGCAAAATGCACTTATAAGCTTATAGCCACTGAATTTTCCACCATTCTTTTCTTCGAGGAAACGCCCTGGGGTGAACTTATATGCACCAAACTCCACAATTTTTACTGCCAAAACTAACAAAAAAATATGTCCATGATTCTCACTTTATTTGGTCACAGTATTTATAATAGTGAAAATTACGGCCGATGATGTTGTTAGCTAGAGGAGCGTCATAGGCTCACTAGTTTGCCTAACTTGTCTCGTCCCTCCATCTGGTTTTATGAGGTCTAATCAGAGTTTTGGTTACCACTTGAAATTTCAAGATTTACAATGGTTACCACATATTTCGGCCCCCCTCAGTAAATGGTCATTTCGAGCAAAAAAAAATATTTTTTTTGAATTTGTTGAATTTAAACGCTCAATGCATAGTAAAGCATGGCAGCACCTCACAACAGTCCTGTAGATAACGTTCCACTGAGCTAATAGCTCTTTTATAACAAATATAAGTTCAAGTGCTATCTATATCTATTTTGAAAGAATTTGAATTTAAATTCAATTATAATTTTGTTCAAAATTTTCTCGAAATTTCGTGGTAACCACGTTTACCGGGCCCCCTCGGTAAAAATGCCCCACTCCGTAACCAAAACCTTGGGTCTAATATGCATCTCGAGGTTTATTTTGACCATTACCTATACCTACCTATGTCGGTACTAGCACACTGTCAGCGTGAGAGCATTCTACTGACCATGCCCCTCTTGGACATGCGTAATGATTACATGAAAATACGTGCTCGAGCTCATTTGCCACAATCTATGAAAACGGCACTCACCGCAGCTCGTTGTCTTGTGGTCTTTGCCTGATTAGTATCTCTGCCAATGGGTCTAGCTATCCCGTCTGTCCTGATATGGAGGCTTCAAATTCTCATACAATATGGGCAATATATAGACTCTTGCAGTATACAAGGCTTTTTATGGTTCCCAAGTTCATCACAATGATGAGATGAGACACTATTTTATCAAACCAGCTCAAATTTGTTTTAGAAGTAACTTCAATAGTACGTACTGGCCCATGCACCGCCGCCACCAACACGAAGTAATCCCTACTTGCACGAGCACAATTGCCACGATATCGGGGGAGATGACCACGACATCACGACGAGAGTAACCATGACGCAGGGAGAAGATGACCACATGGTCGAAGCACTACTTACTGGCACATGCACCACCGAGCTCGCCGCCAGCTAGCAAGCCGGAGAAAAAGGGAGATCCAAAGGAATTTTATCAGCCCACGGCATGGGGTAGAAGCCAAGGTCTGGGTACGGGGGAAATCGCACTAGCATGAGATGTCAAAAAGAAAATCCAGTCACTGCGAAATCAAGGAGGACGAAAAAAGGGAGGAGGTCTGGTCCAGATGATGACTGAGGGGAAGAAGAAGTGGCAAAGATGACATAAGAACGCCCCCATCCGACCAAAAACGACAGAGGGGGAGTTGTAGCACGACAATGTCACAACGAGGACGTGGACCTGCTGTGGCCGAGGACGATCGGGAGGGTGGAGGGGTGCCAGATCTAGCAGCGGGCCGCTCGAATCCAGCTAGGAACCAGCCATGGATGCGGTGAGTGGGGAAATCTCTACAAGTTGTATTTTAACATAGGAAAGAAGTTGCAAGTTATATAAATAGTTATAATTAAAAGAAGATGCTTTGAGAGATCTTGTACTCCCAATTAAAGGAATTTTGTAGGCCTAGTTCCGAAATTGATGACCAAACCCACATTGGAAGGCCATTAAAGCAATAATACCTAAAGCACAGACCAAACACTAATAGGGATGCTGATGATATAGGAACAATGAAGCTTACCTGGTCAACATTAGACTCATCAGCATTGCTGGTTTGTCCAAAATTACCTTCAGTTTGATCTATACGATGTATTACATCCCATATAAATGGCCTTCTGTATGGGTCATTTTCCTTGACAATGTAGGCCTATTTCGATGCATGTGGTTATTTGCAATTGCTGGTAAGCCAATGGTGTTTCCTCTAGTGATTTATTCCGTCTATGCCTCCATCTTCTCGGTACCTATCATTTTACATATCTTCTTTAGGACAAAGCAAAAATAAGTATTCCAGAATGTGAAGTGCTCACAACAACAAATGATGACAGGAGCAGGAGGAAAGAACATTGTTCACGAGAGCATTAGATCTTGAAGATGTCCCTCCACTAAGGATATCAAACCCTAGATGGCCAAATTTGTCTAAAAAGATGCTGCCACCATAGAACACATTTGCTTGGGTAGTTGATACGTCTTCAACGTATCTATAATTTTTTATTGTTACATGCTATTCTATTATCATTTTTGGATGTTTTACAATCATTTTATAGCAACTTTATATCATTTTATGACACTACATATTGACATAGTGCCCAATGCCAGTTGCTATTTTTTTTTCTTGTTTTTTACTTCGCAGAATATCAGTATCAAACTGTCCAAACGCAACGAAACTTTTTGTAGATTTTTTTGGACCAGAAGACACATTGAGGGACAAGAAAGCACCTGGAAGGAGTCCCGTGGGGACCACAAGACACCAGGGCACGCCTAGGAGCCCAGGCGCGCCTTGGTGGGCTGTGGGGCCCACAGGGGTCTCCTGCACTGCCCCTTCACCCTATAAATTCCAAAATATTCCAGAAACCCTAGAGGAGCGGACAAAAAATAATTCCAGCCTTCGCAAGTTCCAGAACCACGAGATCCAATCTAACACCATCATAGAGGGGTTCATCATCCTCATTGGTGCCTCTCCGATGATGCGTGAGTAGTCCACCATAGACCTAAGGGTCCGTAGGCAGTAGCTAGATGGCTTCCTCTCTCTCTCTCTCTCTTTGATTTTCAATATAATGGTCTCTTGGGGATCTATTTGATGTAACTCTTTTTGTGGTGTGTTTCTTGGGATCCGATGCACTTTGAGTTAATGATCAAATCTATGTCCATGAATATTATTTGAGTTTCTTTGATCTGCATGATTATTTATAGCCTCGTATTTCTTCTTCGAATCTTTGATTTAGTTAGGCCGACTAGATCGATATTTCTTGCCATGGGAAGAGGTGCTTTGTGATGGGTTCCATGTTGCGGTGTCCTCTCCCAGTGACAAAAGGGGTAGAGAGACACGCATGTATCGTTGCTATTAAGGATAGCAAGATGGGGTTTATTCCTACATGAATAGATCTTGTCTACATCATGTCATTGTTCTTATTGCATTACTCCGTTTCTCCGTGAACTTAATACACTAGATGTATTCTGGATAGCGGTCGATGTGTGGAGTAATAGTAGTAGATGAGGCAGGAGTCGGTCTACTAATCATGGACGTGATGCCTATATATTGATCATTTCCTTGGATAACGTCATATTTATTCGATCTTCTATCAATTGCCCAACAATAATTTGTTTACACACCGTAAGTTATTTTCTCGAGAGAAGACACTAGTGAAATCTACGACCACCGGGTCTATCTTTTATTATATTGCTTTCAGATATATTTTCCACCGCATTTGTTTTCATATCTATTATTTTCAAAACCCAAAAATACGTTGATGCACTTTAATTTATTTATTTCATTTGATCGTAATAATATATGTAAAGAATAGATGCCAGTTTAACTTATACTAGAAGTTTCTGTAAATATGTTTAACCTGTAATACACTAGAAAACTGGTATCAAGATATTTGATACACTTAGGAGATCTCCATTGTGCTATGTAAGAATGTTAAAATGTATATGAAACAAATACACACACACACACACACACACACACACACACACACACACACACACACACACACACACACACACACACACACAATTCACACAATATTGTTTACATAGCTATAAATAGGCAAAGAAGAATATTTGTTGAAGAATGCAATTAAATTTACCTGGAAGTACGTGTACTTTCTAATGATATTTGCAAAAATATATATAATAAACACTATACATAATACTTATAAAAAAGTTGTGTGGTAACCAAGTAATTACAATATTAAAATATCTAATCAAAATTTTCCTGGTTAAAATTTTGCCATTATAAAAATAACTTTTACATGAGTATAAAATTTTAGTATAAATTACAATCACTTTTAATTGTATCGGAGCTTAACATATGAAGTAATTTACGTAGCTTTATCAAAAAATAATTCAGCTCATGTGTCGTGGTTTTTATTTCAACACGTTGCAGTGAAAACAACACATGATGAATCAGATAACTTGTTGGATAAGCACAATACAAAACAGTATTTTAAATGATAGTTTAATTACTAGTTGACTAAAAATGATAGGTAGTTACCACCCGCCTATTTAGAAGTATTATATTAGTCAGTTATAATCAGCCAAAATTGAGAGCAGCGATATGGCCCGTACTAGTATTTGCTCATATTATCTGGACCATAAGTAGTAGCATGATGAACTGTGCAGCAGCAGTTAATGCGAATGGCTGCGAGCTGGGGAAATTGGTGCCTTGCCGAAATACAGTGATAGTACGTATGTACGTCTGACGCACGTGGCTCATGGTTTGACGGCTGGAGGCATAGTCCATGGACGCTTTGCGTCTGTAACAGTAGTTGGACTGTAAGTGTACCTGGTCCAGAATTTGGCCGGACATAAGCTAAATTTTATTTTAGTTGGGAAGCTAAGGTTTAGCTGTGCGTATGTTTCGGTGCTGACTTGGAGTGAAATCACAGACAATAGTAAACGCCCTGGGGTGAAATTAAATACATCAAAGTCCACAACTTTTACTATCAAAATTAACAAAAAAATGTCCATGATTCTCGCTTTATTTGGTCACAATATTTATAATAGTCAAAATTATGGTCGATGACTAGAGGAGCGTCATAAGCTCACTAGTTCGCTTAACGTGTCTAGTCCCTCCATCTAGTTTTATAAGGTCTAATATGAGGTAATATCACTTGTGATACTTAAACTTGTCGTCGATGTTCACTTTAGTGCTTGAACTTCAAAAATACGTCAAACTGGTTTTAGAACTTGACACGAGCGTGCAAATACGGTCATAATCCCATCTGTAGACGTATCGTGCCCTGAAGTAGCGCCGCATTTTAATTAGCTTGCACGCATAGTATGGGACCCACTTCATGACTTCCTTTATATATGTCTCTATAACTAGTGGGGCTCACATGTCAGTGCAAAGCGAAAATAAACAATAAAAATTGTCCCCACCGGCGCCTCAAACTAGCAACGTCGCACTATCAAACGGTAACGACTTGTGTAGAATATGAGCTTGCTGTACAAAAATAGAAAAAGACATCCTGGACCACTAGATTGGAGATCAATGGTACAGATTTAGGTGGAGGGATCTCAGCCCACTTAATGTAGAATTTACAGAAAATCCCCTCTGACAGTTAGACATGAAATAGGACATTTTGCATTATGCACCTCAAGTCTTCGTGAAATACAACTATTTTCAGACATGAATTGTGTTGATGCTCATCTCTTAGTTTGAAACAACTGGTCTTATATAAAATCTGAGCAAATATTTACTGCACAAAATCCAGACACATTTATGTTACACCACTAACTTTTCAAGAGAGTTGAACATCTTGGTCACTAAGAAACCACCGTATATATAACAAATATTTGAGCACATGGGATAATAAGCCATCCCGGATCAGGTAGAATCACATGTACATGTCAAACTGGAAATATAGCAAACTAAGGATTGAAATTATAGCTGCTCGGCAAGCATTTCAGTACATGAGAACACATCACGAAGAGGCAAGTAGAACCACGCATACATGTCAAACTGGAAGTAGAGCAAATTAAGGACTGAAATTATCAGTGCTCAGCAAGCATTTGAGTACTTGGGTACATGAGGCATACAGATCATTTTTAGTACATGGCCGGCAAGACCAAGTGGTAAAAACTGAAATTATCATCGCCCACCAAGCATCTTGCTGGTACAAGACCGAAAATATCTGTCGTTTTGCCTCGTGTTAGTGCTTCCTAGCAATCGAGCTTCCTGCTGGGAAAGAGATGACAACCTCCATGGGCTCTTATACACTTGATCAGCTCGATCTACCTAGGTGAACACACAAGTAAATAGGGGTCAGTCAACAACATATACCAAATAGCATATCTTGAGAAGAGAGACAGTCATTCTATATGTCCAGCTTCATTCAGCACTCCAACCAAGGAAACATAACAGAGAGAGTACAAATATTTTGTTGCAGCATAGTTCATTATTCCATTATAGACCTACGATAAATGGATTACAATTCCATGATTGGTGCACAAATGGGAACGACAAATAAGTGGCATTGAGCAATTTAAAGGGAGTTTTATCAATGCCCTGAAGATGTAAATTATTATTCAAATTTGATAGCTATAAACAAGAAACTTGGTGGCATGCATTATATTATACCTTCAATAATAAGAAAACCACAACAGCACAGGAAAATATAAATGAACAAGATGCCAGATAGGCTCATGTCATGGATGAAGGATTAGTACTAAATCATATATTCCTTGCTGTAGCGATACCATAGGTCAGTAAAAATGGAAGGCACCCATATCTCTGGTAAATTATCTATATATGCCTAATCGTTTCAATCAACCTAGTTGAGTGGTCATAGCAAGACAAATAAGTGGTAGTCTTCGAAGCAAGAAGAAGCACAAACCTCTATTGTTTTGTCGTTTGTTTCTTAGAACATGTTCTTGCATCATGAAACACCATTTCCTTACAAATGCTGCATTTGCGCGCGACTTTTTGATGAATTCCAGGCCTTCTCTTCTCACCAGATCCACTCCTCACACCATCCCTATGCCCCTTTATTCTAGAGCATGTGCCCCTTGCATTGATATCCTTAGGTGTGAGGATGGTAACATGCTTTGGAATGATGCTCCCAATACACGACTCCTCATTTTCTTGTGTATTGCATGGTACGGACGAAACTAGTTGGGCTAAACCCAACTCAATGCTACACAAACTATTGTGCAGGAATTCAATTCCTTCCATGGAGCGTTTGGAATTTCGTATGAGATCTTCTAACTTATCCCTCACAGCAACTATCTTCCTTTTCACAGTAATGTCAATTGGATCTATTAAATTTTATTCAAGAATATTCCCTTCCCCATCATAGACAATGTCCCTAGGAAATAGGAAAAAAATCACATCATGTGGGTCAAGGTAGATTAATGTGTCTACATCTACATGATAATAAATATACCTTTTGCAAATTTTCTGCCATCGCTTAAGAATATAAATTTTCTTCAAGAATTTTTGCACGCGATTATTTGAAATAGTTGAATTAATATAACTAGTTTATTTTTAGTAAAAAATTTAGGTATATGAGATTATTTGAACTAGTTGAATTAATATAACTAGTTTATTTTTAGTAAATGCTTAGTTGAACTAGTTGAATTAATAGAACTAGTTTATTTTTAGTAAGAAAATTTAGGTATATGAGATTACTTGAATTAATATAACTAGTTTGGAATTGGAGGTCTTGGAAAAACAACTCTTGCCAAAACAGTGTATGATAGACTTCGAATGAGATTTGATTGCATGGTTTTGTTCCGGTTGGTTGAAATCCTGAGATCAAGAAAGTTTTAAGGACATTCTCCTAGGACTTGCCAAGAATAAGTATATGAGTATGAATATAGCAATGTTGGATGAAAAGCAGCTTATCGATGAACTACGAGGAGAGCTGAATAATAAGAGGTATCTATCCCACACACACACACACACACACACACACACACACACACACACACACACACACACACACACACACACACACACACAAACACACCATAAGGGGTATCTACCATAATATCTAAATTATATACTGAAAATGATGCAATTTTGTCTCTTTACCTTTACAAAGAGGTACAATTTTTTACGCGGCTGTCCACTTCATAGGATATTAGATAACCTTACTCTCTATTGCTCCATCGGTCCCTCCTTTTCAGATTTTCTTTGCATTTCAGGTTTTCGAGAATTGTCAAATGTATTGCATTCTAGCCTCCCAGCATGCATTTGCCTCATTAAATTCTGGGTTATAACTCATTTATCTTCTTTTCAACACTGCCCACATGCTTCAATCTTTATGGGTGGGCAAACTAAATGAGTAAATGGCACCGGCGGTCTGAGAACTTGCGCTGCGGGTGCACTTAAGTCACGGTACTTGCAAACCGGAAAAACCCGTCATAGAACTTGCATTACGGGTGCAGATAGGTCACACAGGTCATCTAAACCGGCCAGCTGCCCGGTTTTCTCCCTCTAACGGTCAAGCGCGATAAATTTGTTCACGACTTTAAAAATATATGTAATTCGTGACTTCAAAAAAATGTTCGTAAACGATAAATTTGAAAACTATTTGTTCACGACTTAAAAAAATGTTCGCGAACGTTTCAAAAAATATATTCGTGATCCGCGACTTTAAAAAAATGTTAGCAAAAGATAAATTAAAAAATTATTAAAAATATTTGTGATTGGTGACTTTAAAAAAATGTCCAGGAACGAAAATTTTGAAAATGTTTTTCAATGATAAATTTAAAAATGTTCTTGAATGATTAATTTGAAAACTATTTATTCACGGCATTAAAAAAAGGTCGAGAACGATAAATTTGCAAAATAATTTTGATTCGTGAACATTTTTCAAAGTTGTGAACATTTAAAAAATCGTGATTCACGACTTTAAAAAAAGTTCACGGACGATAAATTAAAAAATATTTATTAAAAATATTTATGATTCGTGACTTTAAAAAAATGTCCACGAAAAAAAAATTGAAAATGCTTTCGAACGATAAATTTGAAAATGTGTTGAATGATTAATTTGAAAACTATTTGTCCATGACTTTAAAAAAATATGAGAAAGATAAATTTGAAAAATATTTGTGATTCGCGAACATTTTTTTAAGTTGTGAACATTTAAAAAAATATTTGTGATTCGCGACTTTAAAAAAGTTCGCGAACGCTAAAATAAAAAATATTTATTAAAAATATTTGTGATTCGTGACTTTTCATAAATGTCCATGAATGAAAATTTTGAAAATGTTTGCGAACAATAAATTTAAAAATTTTCATGAACGATTAATTTGAAAAATATTTGTTCACGACTTTAAAAAATGTTCGCGAGTGATAAATTTGAAAAATATTTGTTATTTGCGAACATTTGTTTTAAGTGGTGAACATTTAAAAAAAATTGTGATTCGCGACTTCAAAAAAAATGTTCTCCGACTTTAAAAAAATGTCCTGGAACAAAAAATTTGAAATGTGACCTATCTGCACCCGCAACGCAAGTTCTATGACGGGTTTTTCTCGAAAATAGGATAGCTGGCCGGTTCAGATGGCATATGTGACCTATCTGCACCCGCAATGCAAGTTCTATGACGGGTTTTTCCAGTTTACAAGTACCGTGACTTAAGTGCACCCGCAGCGCAAGTTCTCGGACCGCCAGTGCCATTTACTCCAAATAAGTCTACATTCCATTCACAATGCACTTGTGCTTGTAGAGTCGACAATCTTATAATTGACATAAGCTCCATATATAATTAAAAATACCTAGAATGCACTGCATTGTGAAAAGTAGGTGGTACAACTTAGTCATAAGTACAAGCACCTATTAAGCTACAAAACAAGCATATGAGCTAAACAAACAATTATTACTACTGTAAATGGATTTTTTCTTTCATTTATGTTCGAGGTTATCCCAGGAATTTGTTTTATTTCCTTCCTCCTCTTTTTATTTCCATATATCCTCATTGTTTTTATGTGGATCCTGTAGTTTAGATAAACTAATTTTTAAGTTCACTACCTATATGGTTGCCATGATTAGTTTTTCCCATCAACGGTCTAGTTTCACCCATTTCATGATTCTTGCGCTGATAGGTACTTTACGGAGCAAAATGAGTGAATCTACACTTCAAAACATGTCTACATACATCCATATGTTGTAGTCCATTTGAGATGGCTAGAAAGACAAATATTTAGGAACGGAGGGAGTAGTAGTAATTGTGGAAGTAAAATAATCATAACTACTCGTAGTTATGAAGTTTGAACGGCGGCTGGTGATGTTTACATGCTACAACCACTATCTGGTGATGATTCTGAGGAGCTATTGTATACAAGATTGTTCGGTGGTAAAAGGAAATGCTCATGTGATGAACTAAATGAGGTATCTCAACAAATTGTACAAAAATGTGGTGGTGTACCACTTGCTATCATTACACTTGCTAGTTTGTTGGCCAGTAAACCAAGTGAGGATTGGTCTATGGTTTGCAACTCTAATGGTTTTGGGAATGGAATCAATGAACATGTGGAGAACACGAGAAAGATATCGTTATTTAGCTATCATGATCTGCCATACTATGCGGACATGTCTAGTGCATCTAAGCATATATCCTGAGGATTTTACCATTGAAAAAGAAACATTGGTATGGAAATGGATAGGGGAAGGTTTTATTCATGAAGAGGAATAAGGGATGGGGTTATTTGATCTCGGAGAGAGATACTTCAACGAACTTATAAACAGAAGTTTGATCCAACCGGTAGAGAGCCGTATTGGTATTACATATGCTTGCAGAGTTCATGATATGGTGCTTGACATAATATGCTCCTTGTCAGAAGAACAGAACTTTGTTACCATATTAGACAACAATGAGAAGCGCACTTGGTAGGAGCTAGGGTTCTACCGGGTCTAGGCTGGAGGTTGTAGGGGAAGGAGGGGGATGGACGTGGGCGATCTCGCGGTCGCCGGCGGCTGGGCACCGTCGTGCGCGAGGAAAGAGCCGGCGGCGTTGGCAAGAGGCGGCTAGGGTTAGGTCTCCCGGCTCCCTAAGGTAAGCCGAGCAAATATTGATTGCTTCTTGCTTGATTAGATTGATACATCTCCTCTCCTTATATAGAGAGGTTTACTTGACTCCTAAGCAAACGATCCTAATACGATAAGATAATTGGGCTAAGCCCCTAATTAAGATACTTGGGCCATAACCCACTGGGCTAAGCCCCTATGCCGGTCATAACGCTTCTCCCCGCCTGCACAAACAACTCGTCCTCGAGCTGTAAGGTGGGGAAGCGCTTGCTGAACTCCTCGCGGTGATCAACCAGCGTCAAACACCTTCGCGACAGCTGGGGCGGCAAGGTCGGCGGCGACGACGTCCTCCGGAATGTAGTCTGCAACCTCCAGGTAGAAGAGTCGCGGGCAGGTGTGGCCGGGCGTGTAGGGCTCGTCGCCGCTGAAGCACAACCCTTGGCGGCGACGCTCGAGTAGCTCGGCCGAGGTGAGCCGGAGGAACGGGCGCGCCGCGGTCGCGGCGAGGGGTACCGCGGAAGCCTGAGCAGGCCGACCCTGAGCGGGATCTGGCCAGGGTAGCGACCCAGTGGCCCGGGACGGTGACTCCTGCTGGACGGCCACCGCGCGGCGCTCGAATGCGCGGGCGTAGTACATGGCCGTCTGGATATCCTGGGGTCCCTGAAGCTCCACGTCCACGCGGATGTGATCCGGAAGCCCACCGACAAAGAGGTCGGCCCGCTGTTGCGCCGTCACGCCCGACGCGTGGCATACCAGGGCCTAGAAATGGTCGGCGAAGTCCTGAACCGTGGAGGTGAAGGGAAGGCGGCCTAGCTCCGCCAGGTGGCTCCCGCGGATCTGGGGCCCAAAACGAAGGAGACAGAGCTCATGAAGCGCTCCCAAGGGGCATGCCTCGCCCCTGCTTGAGGGCGTAGTACCAGTGTCCGGCTGCACCGCAGAGGTGGTATGATGCCAGCCAAGTGCGTTCGAGGCGAGCATGCGCTGTCCTCGGAAAACTGCTCACACCGGTTGAGCGCTTAAGCGGGTCCTCCGTGCCGTCATAAGTGGCGAAGTCGATCTTGGCGAACCGTGGATGCGTCTAGGTCGGCACGCCATGGCTGACCGGCTCGGCGGTGCGGAGCAGTGATGATGATGGCGCCCGGTCAATGGTTGGGAGACCGTCATAGGCCCCCGCGGAGCCGGACGAGGCCCCGGACTGCAGCGTGGGTACCGGTGGGTCCCTGGCCTCCGTGTAAACTGGCGGTGGCGACGTCCCGTTTAGCCAGGCCGGGATCTGAGAAGGTGACGGCGGAAACCGGACCTGCTGGATCAGGAGGCCTCCCGGTATGGACTGACCCAGTCCGGAGCTGGGCGGCGACGGTGGGAGATGGACCGGTGCGGGCGGCGCGGTTGGCGCGTCTGGGACCGGCGCGAGCCAGTGCGGCCACTGCGACGCTGCGACGGGCGCTGATGGCGCCCGCGAACCGGGCGAACCATCGCGCCAGACGGCAACCTTTGGGGGCGGGCGGCCGGAACGACGGATGGGCCTGGCGATCGCCGGGTACCGAGTACCAGGGTAGGTGCAGCAGCGGTGGAGGCGGTCCGGTGGGGTGCCCCGCCTGGAACGGCGGCAGTGGTGGCCCGCCCATTGCAGGCGCACCCTAGAACGGCCACGGCAGCGCGGGGTGGCCGTAGGCGGCGGTAGTCGCAGCCGGCGGAGGTGTGGGTGGCCCGGCCAGGTACAGATAGATGCCCTGGACGGCCGTCACGAGATCCCGCAAGATACTGGTGACTTCTTCCGGCGTGAAAACTGCGGTTGTCGGCGCAGCGGAGGTGACCGAGGCCGGCGGCGTGGGGGAACCGGCGGTGGTGACGGTGACCGGGGCCGGCGGCGGTGGGGAACCGGCGGTGGTCAGCGGTGCGGTGGTGATGATTGGCAGCGGCGGTGTTGGCGTTGACGAAGACATGATCAAGCCCGAGTCTCTGGATACCAAATTGGTAGGAGCTAGGGTTCTACTGGGTCTAGGCTGGAGGTTGTAGGGGAAGGAGGGGGATGGACGTGGGCGATCTCGCGGTCGCCGGCGGCTGGGCACCGTCGTGCGCGAGGAAAGAGCCGGCGGCGTTGGCAAGAGGCGGCTAGGGTTAGGTCTCCCGGCTTCCTAAGGTAAGCCGAGCAAATACTGATTGCTTCTTGCTTGATTAGATTGATACATCTCCTCTCCTTATATAGAGAGGTTTACTTGACTCCTAAGCAAACGATCCTAATACGATAAGATAATTGGGCTAAGCCCCTAATTAAGATACTTGGGCCATAACCCACTGGGCTAAGCCCCTATGCCGGTCATAACGCTTCTCCCCGCCTGCACAAACAACTCATCCTCGAGCTGTAAGGTGGGGAAGCGCTTGCTGAACTCCTCGAGGTGATCAACCAGCGTCAAACACCTTCGCGACAGCTGGGGCGGCAAGGTCGGTGGGGACGGCGTCCTCCGGAATGTAGTCTGCAACCTCCAGGTAGAAGTGTCGCGGGCAGGTGTGGCCGGGCATGTAGGACTCGTCGCCGTTGAAGCACAACCCTTGGCGGCGACGCTCGAGTAGCTCGGCCGAGGTGAGCCGGAGGAACGGGCGCGCCGCGGTCGCGGCGAGGGGTACCGCGGAAGCCTGAGCAGGCCGACCCTGAGCGGGATCTGGCCAGGGTAGCGACCCAGTGGCCCGGGACGGTGACTCCTGCTGGACGGCCACCGCGCGGCGCTCGAATGCGCGGGCGTAGTACATGGCCGTCTGGATATCCTGGGGTCCCTGAAGCTCCACGTCCACGCGGATGTGATCCGGAAGTCCACCGACAAAGAGGTCGGCCCGCTACTGCGCCGTCACGCCCGACGCGTGGCATGCCAGGGCCTAGAAATGGTCGGCGAAGTCCTGAACCGTGGAGGTGAAGGGAAGGCGGCCTAGCTCCGCCAGGTGGCTCCCGCGGATCTGGGGCCCAAAACGAAGGAGACAGAGCTCGCGGAAGCGCTCCCAAGGGGGCATGCCGCCCTCGTCCTGCTTGAGGGCGTAGTACCAGGTCTGGGCTGCACCGCGGAGGTGGTATGATGCCAGCCAAGTGCGTTCCGACGCGAGCATGCGCTGTCCACGGAAAAACTGCTCACACTGGTTGAGCCAGTTAAGCGGGTCCTCCGTGCCGTCATAAGTGGCGAAGTCGATCTTGGCGAACCGTGGATGCGTCTAGGTCGGCACGCCATGGCCGACCGGCTCGGCGGTGCGGAGCAGTGATGATGATGGCGCCCGGTCAACGGTTGGGAGACCGTCATAGGCCCCCGCGGAGCCGGACGAGGCCCCGGACTGCAGCGTGGGTACCGGTGGGTCCCTGGCCTCCGTGTAAACTGGCGGTGGCGACGTCCCGTTTAGCTGGCCGGGATCTCGAGAAGGTGACGGCGGAAACCGGACTGCTGGATCGAGGCCTCCCGGTATGGACCGACCAACCGGAGCTGGGCGGCGACGGTGGGAGATGGACCGATGCGGGCGGCGCGGTTGGCGCTGGGACCGGGCGCGCCAGGCGCCATCGCGGGCGCTGGGACGGGCGACGATGGCGCCGCGAGTACCGGGCGCTGGCCATCGCGCCGTGACGGCAAGGCGGGCGGCGGCTGGAACGACGGATGGGCCCCGGCGATTGCCGCGGGTACCGAGTACCAGGGTAGGTGCAGCAGCGGTTAGGGCTGCAAACGAGTCGAGCTCGAGCGAGTTGGAGTTGGCTCAGCTCAACTTATATGAAAATTCAAGCAAGCTGAAACTGAGTGAAGCTCGTGATCGAGCTGTAGAACATGACTCATGCTCAGCTTGTAACGATCTCGAGTCGATCTCGAGCTAGTTTTGAGCTAAATGAGATGGTAAAAATTATAAATCTATAGATAAAAACAAAACAAAATTAAGGTGAATATGTTGGGAACCTTTGCCAAAGAAATAGGATATTTAACACATAGTCGACCATGTGACATAATTAGGCCTAAATCTTTTTTTTTTGACAGAAAGACTGTAAGGGAACCCCATACAGTATAATTGGTGCAACACCCCCAAATTGCAAGTACCATGCCTTGAACCTGGGTGGGTGGGAAGGCATCAGCCCCTTCCCACCACTAAGCTATGCCTTAGTCTGCATTAGGCCTAAATCTTGTCTGTACTTAATTAAGTTTCCATATTCGTTGGTAAATAAAATGGAGAAAAATTATGGACAACATATATGGTAATAAATTATCTTATTTCCATTTAATATATGGCATGCTCATTTAACATAATGATATTCGGTCGAGCTATCAAGCTAAAATCGAGCGAGCCAACATTGGCTCAAGATCGGCTCATTTCTCGGTCGAGCTACATAAGGTGTTCAAACTCAGCTCGTTTCATTTCGAGTCTATCTCGAGTCGAGTCAAAAAACGAGTCGATCTCGACGGCTCACGAGCCTCAAGCTTTTCTTGCAGCCCTAGCAGCGGTGGAGGCGGCCCGGTGGGGTGCCCCGCCTGGAACGGCGGCAGCGGTGGCCCGCCCATTGCAGGCACGCCCTGGAACGACCACGGCAGCGCGGGGTGGCCGTAGGCGGCGGTAGTCGCAGCCGGCGGAGGTGTGGGTGGCCCGGCCAGGTACAGATGGATGCCCTGGACGGCCGTCACGATATCCCGCAAGATACTGGTGACTTCTTCCGGCGTGAAAACTGCGGTTGTCGGCGCAGCGGAGGTGACCGAGGCGGGCGGCGTGGGGGAACCGTCGGTGGTGACGGTGACCGGGGCCGGCGGCGGTGGGGAACCGGCGGTGGTCAGCGGTGCGGTGGTGATGATTGGCAGCGGCGGCGTTGGCGTTGACGAAGACATGATCGAGCCCGAGTCTCTGGATACCAAATTGGTAGGAGCTAGGGTTCTACTGGGTCTAGGCTGGAGGTTGTAGGGGAAGGAGGGGGCTGGATGTGGGCGATCTCGCGGTCGCCGGCGGCTGGGCGCCGTCGTGCGCGAGGGAAGAGGCGGCGGCGTTGGCAAGAGGCGGCTAGTGTTAGGTCTCCCGGCTCCCTAAGGGAAGCCGAGCAAATACTGATTGCTTCTTGCTTGATTAGATTGATACATCTCCTCTCCTTATATAGAGAGGTTTACTTGACTCCTAAGAAAACGATCCTAATACGATAAGATAATTGGGCTAAGCCCCTAATTAAGATACTTGGGCCATAACCCACTGGGCTAAGCCCCTATGCCGGTAATAACGCTTCTCCCCGCCTGCACAAACAACTCGTCCTCGAGCTGTAAGGTGGAGAAGCGCTTGCTGAACTCCTCGAGGTGATCAACCAGCGTCAAACACCTTCGCGACAGCTGGGGCGGCAAGGTCGGCGGCGACGGCGTCCTCCGGAATGTAGTCTCCAACCTCCAGGTAGAAGGGTCGCGGGCAGGTGTGGCCGGGCGTGTAGGGATCGTCGCTGTTGAAGCACAACCCTTGGCGGCGACGCTCGAGTAGCTCGGCCGAGGTGAGCCGGAGGAACGGGCGCGCCGCTGATCGCGCGAGGGTACCGCGAAGCTGAGCAGGCCGACCTGGCGGGATCTCGCCAGGTAGCGACCCAAAGGCCCGGACGGTGACTCCTGCTGGGCGGCCACCGCTGGCGCTTTCGAATCTTGTGAGCGTAGTACATGGCCGTCTGGATATCCTGGGGTCCCTGAAGCTCCACGTCCACGCGGATGTGATCCGGAAGCCCACCGACAAAGAGGTCGGCCCGCTGTTGCGCCGTCACGCCCGACGCGTGGCATGCCAGGGCCTAGAAAATGGTCGGCGAAGTCCTGAACCGTGGAGGTGAAGGGAAGGCGGCCTAGCTCCGCCAGGTGGCTCCCGCGGATCTGGGGCCCAAAACGAAGGAGACAGAGCTCGCGGAAGCGCTCCCAAGGGGGCATGCCCCCCTCGTCCTGCTTGAGGGCGTAGTACAGAGTCCGGCTGCACCGCGGAGGTGGTACGATGCCAGCCAAGTGCGTTCAGACGCGAGCATGCGCTGTCCACGGAAAAACTGCTCACACTGGTTGAGCCAGTTAAGCGGGTCCTCCGTGCCGTCATAAGTGGCGAAGTCGATCTTGGCGAACCGTGGCTGCGTCTAGGTCGGCACGCCATGGCCGACCGGCTCGGCGGTGCGGAGCAGTGATGATGATGGCGCCCGGTCAACGGTTGGGAGTCCGTCATAGGCCCCCGCGGAGCCGGACGAGGCCCCGGACTGCAGCGTGGGTACCGGTGGGTCCCTGGCCTCCATGTAAACTGGCGGTGGCGACGTCCCGTTTAGCCAGGCCGGGATCTGGGAAGGTGACGGCGGAAACCGGACCTGCTGGATCGGGAGGCCTCCCGATATGGACTGACCCAGTCCGGAGCTGGGCGGCGACGGTGGGAGATGGACCGGTGCGGGCGGCGCGGTTGGCGCGGCTGGGACCGGGCGCGAAGGCGGCCTTGCGGGCGGGCCGATGGCGCCCGATGGCGCCGCAGCGGGCCATCGCGGCGACGGCAACCTTTGGGCGGGCGGTGGCTGGAACGACGGATTGGCCCCGGCGATCGCCGCGGGTACCGAGTACCAGGGTAGGTGCAGCAGCGGTGGAGGCGGCCCGGTGGGGTGCCCCGCCTGGAACGGCGGCAGCGGTGGCCCTCGCATTGCAGGCGCGCCCTGGAACGGCCACGGCAGCGCGGGGTGGCCGTAGGCGGCGGTAGTCGCAGCCGGCGGATGTATGGGTGGCCCGGCCAGGTACAGATGGATGCCTTGGACGGCCGTCACGAGATCCCGCAAGATACTGGTGACTTCTTTCGGCGTGAAAACTGCGGTTGTTGGCGCAGCGGAGGTGACCGAGGCCGGCGGCGTGGGGGGACCGGCGGTGGTGACGGTGACCGGGGCCGGCGGCGGTGGGGAACCGGCGGTGGTCAGTGGTGCGGTGGTGATGATTGGCAGCGGCGGCGTTGGCGTTAATTTAAGACATGATCGAGCCCGAGTCTCTGGATACCAAATTGGTAGGCGCTAGGGTTCTACTGGGTCTAGGCCGGAGGTTGTAGGGGAAGGAGGGGGCTGGACGTGGGCGATCTCGCGATCGCCGGCGGCTGGGCGCCGTCGTGCGCGAGGGAAGAGGCGGCGGCGTTGGCAAGAGGCGGCTAGGGTTAGGTCTCCCGACTCCCTAAGGGAAGCCGAGCACATATTGATTGCTTCTTGTTTGATTAGATTGATACATCTCCTCTCCTTATATAAAGAGGTTTACTTGACTCCTAAGCAAACGATCCTAATACGATAAGATAATTGGGCTAAGCCCCTAATTAAGATACTTGGGCCATAACCCACTGGGCTAAGCCCCTATGCCGGTCATAACAGCACATCATCACATGGTAACAGCCCTCGTAGGTTAGCCATCCAGAAGGGAGTTGTAGAGCATCACGACCCTCTGGCTAACATAAACATGGCACAAGTGAGATCATTCAATGCCACCATGTGTCATTTTAATATTATGCCATCAGTTTTGGGTTTTCAAGTGTTACGTGTCCTGGCTATAGAAGACTGTAAATTTATGGGAAGTCGTCGTTATCATCTTGCGCATCTCGGAAAATTGCTTCAGTTGAGGTACCTTGGACTAAGGAGCACGCCTATTGATGATCTTCCCGAAGAAATAGGAGACCTAGTGTTTCTACAGACCCTGGACTTGAGCTATACTGGGCTAAAAGAACTGCCCAACAGTGTTGCTCTGCTGAAGGAGCTAAGGTGCCTGCGTGCTTACGGTCGTTCCATAAGAGGTACAGATTGGACAGGGAGCCTGACATCCCCCGAAGAGCTGTCATTTAATCGTGTTGAGGATTCTTCAAACTTTTTGAAGGGGTTGACAAAGCTGAGAGTGCTCAAAATGTTTATTGACATGTGCGAGGAGAACTGGAACAAAGCTTAATTTGGTGGAGTCTCTCTGCAACCTGCAGAAAATCCAGGTCCTAGAACTTCGTTGTGGCTTGCAGGAAGAGGGTATAAACTGGGAAGGCTATGTGCCCCCTCACACACTACGTGAGCTGAACCTGGATATCTGGTTCTCTACCAGACTACCCGGGTGGATTAGTTCTGCACTTGTTCCCAATCTCACCCGCTTGGAGATTAGAGTGCAAGTTATGGAGGTGCATGATCTTGAGATTCTTGGGATGCTCCCAGATCTCTATACTCTGGTACTGATGATGCCGCACAAAGCCTTGTTTCCTGAAATGGTAGGGCGTGGTGCTGAATTATTCCCCGAGTTAAGGTACTGTTGGACTTCTGCACCTCTCAAGTTTCCACAGGGAGCTATGCGGAGACTTGGATCCGTTGAGTACTACCTCCATCTCAAGGCATTGAAGCATGTCAACATTGGCTATGAACTTGATAGGAGTAAATTGCACAAAACCACCATTTTAAAGGCAAGGTTTGCGAAAATCACTACAATACAATTTTTTTTGCAGAAAACACCGTGTCTTCGGTAATCTTTTTGCAGAAAGCACTGATCGACGGATCGGGCTCAGATAAGTGAGATTATAACAGACGGGACCCGCCAGACAAGCTGGGGTCGCGCGCGGTGGAGTTGGCCTTATATGCCAGTATGGTAAACCTGTATCTACACGACAGAAGCTGTTACTAAGTGCTTTCTGTGTTGTTAATTCCGATATAATGTAGTACAGCTGTGCCTTTCTTTTTCTCCTAAAACCTCAGTGGTGCTGGTACCTGCTATGCGATGGCTCGAAATTTTGTCAGCTTGTGCCTTTGCTTGCGTAAGGATAGTGTCAACTTCTGAATCAGGGATGAGCTCCGCACCACAAATGATGCAGACGGCCATGCCTTTCATCTGCGGCCTTAATACTCCCCCACTTCATTTCATCTCAGCAGTGTCTGTCAGAAATACTGTGTACGTATCACTACAAACATGGACCAGTATAACATAGCTAAAGTTGACTGCATCCCAGCACTTTCTGGGATGATGACATAGCCGTTGCTAACTAGCTGGAGGAGACGCAGCCTCCAAACAGTATAGTCGTTGTGAAACTTGTGTGGATGCGCATGGGGATGGACATGGTTACTCTATATATTGTCTCATCCACTCAAAGAAAGGAAGCTGATCACCTCATCATTGTTCATCAATAAGTGCCCGCAAATTGCGCGGATCTTATTAACCAGAACTCCAGAAGTATACACGACCCTGAAGGCTGAAGCTAACCTATGTCGCCATCAGGATCCTGCCCACCATGATGTGCGACGATTGATTAGATGAAAATACATGCTGATTTACCACAATCCAGGAATCCGGTACTCACCACAGCTCGTTATTTTGCAGTCTGCCAAGATGTCTAAGGCAGGTATATATCTCTGCCAGCCACTGCATAACCATCAAGCATCGTTTGTGAGACGCTGATATTTTAGTCAAGCAATTCCCCAGTTTATTTTTATTTGTTAATAGTCCTAGTTGCCAAATTGAAGTGTTACACACGGATACTTAAGTTTCCACGAGTAACAGTGGCACGTCAAAAACAACGTCCACGTTCACCTCATCAACCACTTCACCCGTCACTTGGTTGAACAAGTCTGAGGTAATCTGCTCATCTGTAACTCCATCACTTACTTTGGTGCTCCGTACGATGAACTCACCCAGGTGCTGCATGTCCTTCGGTGGCTTACTTTGCGACTGTAATGTTATGTCAACGGCACAACTGGACAGTGGCGGCACAATTCCTTTGTTTGGTTGTATGCAGTATGGCATCGGGCTCACCGATTGTATACTGAAGGCAATGCTAGCGGTTGTATCGTTGGCTAACTTAAGTAGGCATGATATCTGCTTGTTAGGCTCAAAATGAAAATGTAGCTTGAGGGGCTCAATTCCAAGCATATCATCATCCCAGTGGGGCCTTATCTGCAACAAAAGAGCAACATATAAATTACTATGAACAAACTTATTAGGAGTAGTATTTCAAGTGTATTTTGAATTTTTGACCAAGGAAAAAGTTGATGTATATATAAATAGTTGTAATTAAAATTAGATGCTTCCAGAAATCTTGTATTCCCACTGAAATATATTTGGCAAGCCTAGTTCTGAAATTGACGAGCGAAGCCCTGTCAAAAACTAGTAGGGTCCTGATGACATGTTATAAGCATACCTGGTCAGCGTCAGATTCATCAGCATTGCTGGTTTGTCCCAAGGTATCTTCAGTTTCGTTGATATCATGTATGACATCCCATATAAATGGCCGTTTGTATGGATCACTTTCCTGACAATGTAGGCCTATTCCGATGCATTTAGTTATTTGTAATTGCTGGTAAGCCCATGGTGTTTCCTTCAGTGATTTATTCCATCTATGCCTCCATCTCCTCAGCACCTGTCATTTCACATAGCATATTTAGGACAACGTAAAAATACGTATTTCAAAATGTACAGTGTGCAAACTCACTCATTTTTCTTATTACACGAATCTAAACAGTTGTGGCACAACTTCCTACTGAAACACCAACAAATGATGACAGGAGCAGGAGGAAATAATAGTGTTCACAGGGGCATTAGATCTTGAAGATGCCTCCATCAACGATAGATCAAACCCTAGAATGGCCAAAGTTGTCGGAAAATATGCCACCACCATAGAACACATGACCTTGGATAGTTGGGTGGCTAGTTCCTAAAGGAACTCCACAAAACTGGTGGTGGAGAACAAATATCTGTATAGTTGTTTAGTGAGCGAGCCAGGGGTGTTTGAGAGTTATCCTGTTCTAGGGGCTTTGAGTGTATCACCAAGTTTAACTTATTATCCCGATATACAGATAGACATGCCATGAAGTAACATGTTAATATATTATATTATGCAATTCAGTACGAGTACATGGATAAATACTAACATTATGCATATTAGCATATTTCTAGCCAGCATCAAGAAAGGACCATCAGATAGAACATTCTTACATTACTGTTCTCAGGGATATCTTTACATCCTGTCACCAGTTCAATGATTATTACGCCCAAACTATAGATGTCTGATCTGACCGACATCTTACCACCAAGTAGGTATTCAGGACAGCAATATCCTCTGCACAAACATACGGCAATTTGATACATTATCACATAAGGAGAATGTAAGTAAATGAAAAGAAAATCAATTGGTTCTTTAAATGCACAACTTACAATGTTACACAACGATTTGCATCCATTGTTTGTGATTTTTCATCAAGTCTTGACAATCCAAAATCCGCGATTTTCGCCACCATGTGGTTATCTAGAAGTATATTATCAGGTTTCAAATCCATATGAAAAATATGCTTTTCCTTGTGAAGATAAAGCAAACCATCACAAATTTGCTTTATTATCTGATAACGTCTATTCCAGTCAAGCCCCCTTAATTCGTCTGCCGAAAAGAAGAAACAATATTAGGGAAGCATGATATGTTCCAGTATTTCATTTGTGTACTAACACATTATTATTTTCTATTCAATCCCTTTAATCGTCGATTATGACTTCCAAAGTAGAAGCAAAAGAGGAATGACAATAAAGAGGTCAAGAAAAGAACTGAAATACATGCGACATTAATGTACCTGTAATATATTCATGAAGGCTTCCATTGCCGATATGCTCAAAACAGAGCAATCTTTCTCTTATCTCAGCGTAAATATACTCTCTTGATCCTTCAATCTTCATTGCAGAATGCTCAGTAGAAGCACAGTAGCCAAGAAACCGGACAACATTTTCATGGTTAACATTCAATAGACTGTTAACTTCACGATAAAATATCTTCTCATCAATCGTGTGGTGGCTGAAAAACCTCTTCACAGCAACAATCTCATTTGGGAGTACACCCTGTAAACTTCTCTTATGAGTATAAGGATCATTTTCATGCTAATAGTGAAAAAAATTAATGTTGCAGTCTAATAATCTTTCTTTCTTTTTTTGCAAAATATTGGTACCCAAATTAGTCGTTCTGGTAATATACCCACCACCAAACAATCTGGCTCGATAACATCCACATTGGTCTGTTATTATATTGCTGAAGTTGTAATGTTTCCACTGCTATGAACCTAATCTTCTCTACAAAGTCAGTGTTACCTTGTAAACAATTCCAAATCCACCCCGACCGATTTCTCTGTCTTCAGAGAAATTTCTCGTGATGCTCTTCAGAAGCTCAAACGGTAGATTCGTTGGTTCCTTTGTGCCATCAAGTATATGCTCCAACACATCATGTTCCATTGACCTGTCACGCAAGCATTACACTTTGAGTAATTCTGACAAGTGGGTTCCAGTAGACTACCATTAGTTATGAGATCAGATAAATCTTCAGAGCAAACCTGGAATTGCTAGCCTTGGCGATGTTGTAATCAACTTTGTACCTTGCATGCCGCTGCCACACCTCAATGACTAGGGCTTGGAGATAATTGACCTTTTTCAGTATCGCACGGTTGGTATTGATATATTTCAGTAGGTTCGTGAACCTGATTATGAAGCCCTTGAAACCTTTTGGCTTGGTGGGGTTATCATATACACAGAGCATGAAGTCGTTGATGCTGTCGTGGATGTCGTGGGACAGCTTCTGCATCTTGTTCATCCGGTACTTGTCTTGCCCGTCAGGTCCTTCTACCTGGGACATCTTCAAAAGGAAAGCATTTATTGTCTCGACCTTGGGTTTGAGGAACACGGTCTTATCACACGCACTCTTGAAGAGCTTGTACTCCTCGAGCAGAAAAGTGAGCAGGTTGACCAGGTCTTGTCCTGCGCGCCCCACGAAGAAGCTTTCCAGATACCGGTACTTGGTAGCCTCGAAGAGGTCGTAATCAACTTTGCACCTTCCAAACCGCTGCCACAACTCATTGACTAGTTCTACGAGATTATTGATCTCCGGTAGTATCTCATGGTGAAACCTTATAAATGTCCATAGGTTCCCAGTCCTGTTTATGAAGCTCTTGAAACCTTTTGGCTTGACGGTTTTATCATATCCAAATCCAAGCAACATGAAGACGCTGATGCTGTAGTCAATATCTTGGGAAAGTTTCTGCATATACTTCATCCAGTACTTATCTCGCTCGTCAAGCTCCTCTATCTTGGACATCCCCAAGAGGAGGGCCTGAATTGGTTCGAGCATGGCTTCCAGGAACATGATATCGTCATGCGCATTCTTGAAAACAATATACTCCATGAACATATCAATGAACGTACAAATGGACACGTAGATCATAAATCCAACCCACATGGAGCAGCTACATAGAATCATCTCCACGACGGCTTGAAGCAAGTATCTGATCATCATTTTGGCTCAGGCAAAAGTTTCAGAGGCGATGTTGGTGAAGTTTCAGACGGAAGCGACACAAGTGACTGGAGCAACTGAAACAAATTTGCAGAAGATGATAGTTAAAAGCTTGCACTCAAACTAGAGTCCGAATTAAATTAAAATCTACGTTAATTAGATACATACAGGTAAGCAAGAGTATGATAGAGATTTAAGGGGAGTAGCACAATCTTCTGCAAGTCACCGCTTCTACCCTATCTGAACTACTCCGAGAGGGGAATGAATCTCCAGCTGTGGGGATGCCACCAGCTGAACACATTGAAAGTAACAAGAAAGCACAAGATCGTGTCCGTTGGAGAATTTGCAACAAGAACCAACTTACTTAATTATGATGAGATAAAAAAAATTTACCAACCTGGAGAAGATAACTCTGCTGTATAGTGATGGCGAGTTCCGGATGCCGTGGAAGTTCCTGAAGCCATTAAAGGGAGGATGAGTTATCAGCACGGACGCTGCGCGTGGGGTTAGATACGGGTGAAAATTAAGCTGGATGGAACGTTCGCAAGTAAGTAGGAGTAACTTTGTTGGCTCTGATGCGTGCAGTGGGACGTGTATAGAGCAATGTAAGTTGCTTGGCTAGGGCGGCAGGTGCAAATGCCGGTAAGCTGCTTGCGGTGCTACCAATAGCACTTGTTGCATGATTCCAAGCATTTGGGGTTGGATTTGGCTGCAAGGTTTGTTGAGCATCGTTAATATTATACTCCTATATAGTATCTTCTTACTACTAGTAGTACTAGTGTTTCTGAGAGGAATTTTATCTTCATGTGCGACACTGTTTTTAAGGCCCAAACTGTCAATTCTTTTTTTCCTGAACTGAGCATCTACTTATTTGCTAAGGCTGGAACTGTCAACTAGAGTATATATTTCCTTCCAAGGGCGAGGGGCCACACAGTCCCCTTGTCCAATTCCACTAAAACGCAACCTGACTGCTCCTCCAGTGAGACAGCACTATGGTATCTGTCCCCAAAATTGGGTCTCCCTCTCTGCATGCCATTGCGCAACTTGTCCGGCACTCAAGGGAGCTGCCTGCCACCTTGGTCCCGACGCGTCAGCCCGCCCGCCCGTGCCCTCGTCGTGACCCGCGCACCCCTGGATCCCCTCAGATCCGGTCGATTCCAGAAGCCCCAGGCCCCAGCTCCGGTCGACCTGCGCGCCACCCTCATCGGCTAGCGCGACAGCGACACCCTCAGGCGACAAATCCGAGCACCCCAACCGGCGGGTGCGTGCGCCCAGCTCCGCCCGACGGCAGTGAGAGGGGTGCGTACCTGAAGAGAGGATATGTGGGGCAAGCGGCCTCGCGCCGCCGCCGAGCTCGGGGTTCGTCCTGGTCGCCTCCGGCGACGTCACAGTGAAATTGCGAGCCTCTTTCTTCTACAGGGTTTAGGCACACAGGCACAACGCGGAGGGGTTTCTCTGCAAGTAGAGACGCCTTCCTTCCCTCCACAAAAGATGCAGACGCGTTTTGCGCTGCCGACGGTGGGGCTACTGTTTTTAGAGATAGAGACGGAGATGCACTGTGTCTGTGTGTTGCTGCTGGTGGGTAGGGGCTAGCTCATACAGTCATACTCATCCGTTTAAAAAAGTAAGTGCATATTTTGCTTTCTGAAAGTATCCCGAATGCCCCAAGTCGTGGCTTTAAGCACCCAGACTCCCAGAGACACTAGCTGGAATCCTTAGAGGGCCCGACCATGATTTAGATTTTGTTTTTTTTTTGTTAAATCTGTTAATGATCATGATTTAGGATCTTGACCATTTCTTCATCAGAAAAAGAATATACAAATGTTAGTTCAGCTTGATTCATGATCCCATATGGTTATTTCCATGGATTGTAATTCTTGAAGCCAAAAAATGTTACGGCATCCCGATTTGTGTCTGCGTGCGCACGCGCTTGCACGTTTGTGTGTGTGTGTGTGTGTATGTGTGATGCTAAGAACAAAGGAAGAGAGATCCGTACTTCACTTAGATTCATTGCGCCTTCCTTTGCATCACGACCCTGTTCGAAGTATGAACATGTTTCCAATAGAGAGATAGGAGTTAGAGATAAAATATGTTTAAATCATGTATGATTTGTGCTCTACTCCAAGTCTCTCTCTCACATGTATTCCTATATATACCTCATAACTAGGTCACATCAACACAGTAAACACATGAGCTACTCCAAGTATGTAAGACTCTTACTTCTTCAATGGCTAAATATTTCTGGAGTAGCTCTCTTGACAAGAATGGAATGCATTTGGTGTCGTGGAAGAGTCTAGCGACACCGAAATACAAGGGAGGCATGGGTTTTCGAGAACCTCACCACTTTAACCTTGCGCTACTTGGCAAACACGGATGGAGGTTTTTAACCAATCCAAATTCGCTCTATGCAAGGGTGTTAAAGGGCCGCTACTTCCCTGACACAGATTTTATGCATGCAACAGTTCCTAAGTCTGCTTCTGCAACTTGGAGGGAGATCATAGCTGGCAGAGAAGCTCTGAAGGCAGGCTTGATTAAAAGAGTGGGAAATGGGACTTCCATTGATGCTTGGACAGATAAATGGATTCCGGGAACAATCTCTATGTCCCCTTTGATGAAACCTGCAAATATCACTGTCCAATTGGTGTCAGATCTCATTGATCCGAAGAACTGGTCGTGGCGACAGGAGCTAGTTCGATCTACTTTCATTGCCCAGACGCGGATGCGGTCCTTAACATACCAATCAGGCGTGGGGGTGGTGATGATGTTTTTCCTTGGGCCTTTGAGACTTTAGGTAACTATACTGTTAAATCAGCGTACCGTGCTCTAATGACTCAGAACGAGCGTCTTGCTCTAGGAGAAGGGGCGGATACCGGTGCTTCAAGAGATGAAAAACAGTTGTGGAGTTCTCTGTGGAAACTCAAAGTTATCCCAAAGGTTCGTGTGTTTTGGTGGTGTGTACTTCAACAGGATCCTGCCTAATGAGTGCACACTCAAACACTGTCATATCGCAGTCATTGATAGATGAAATGTTTGCTTGGCCATGGAGGAAGATCTCGTGCATGTCCTTATTCACTGCACTCATGCGCAACACTTCTGGGAAGAAGCGTTTGCTTGGTTTGGCATCAGACTACCTCCTCTTCACCTGGACTCTTGGTCTCGGGATATCTTATGTGATACTCGGTTTGCAGAAGATGATTGAGCAAAAATCATCACATCAGTTGTCACTATGCATAAGTTGTTGCTATGCATAGGCATCCAGTTCTTTTATGTTTCTGTCCCATTAGCTTAATTTTTTATATACCTGATGAAAAGTTTGTTATGCCCCTGGACTATAATTATGTTCTGATTAAACGATGTTGAGTCATTTCTTAGCATTTTTCCGCACATATGAAAGTAACATATATGTTCGAGTATCATAAAATGTTATAAAACAAACAAAAGGAAAATCATTGTCACACATATGAATATCATACTAACATCATTGTCTCACATACGAGTTCTTGAGAGCAAGTCATGACTAAGGAAGATCTTCAAATTATTACACGGTTCTCCCAGCAAAAGAATACACCATAAAAGGCTAATTATCAATGAAAGTATTATGAGGCATTAGGAAACGAGATTATTAGAAGGGGTGGCATGACTGAGTGCAAAATTGAACTTGGCAAACATCACCTAGGTGGGGGGGGGGGTGTTATTTGTCCGGTTTGTATACTAATGGCTCCTGCTCATTTTCCATTGATTTCTCGAGGAAGAAGGAATGTGATCAAACCACAACAACATAAGGAAACAATGTTGGGGATTACCACTCCTGGTGTACAAATAGGAACACAGGGATGCATGAAACGTTACGAAGATGCCCCCTTCCTTTTTCCTCCTATAGTCAGCCAGAGCTTGCTAGTGACAGAGCTTGTTGCTTTTGGCAACGTCCAGGATGGAGCTCCAAGATCTAGCAGCAATAGCATCGTGGAAGCGTGGTAGCCACCATACATCGAACCACATTCAGAAGCTTGAAGTGTACGCTCTAATCATACTCCATTAATATCTTCCTTGTTTGCTTATTTCCATGTTATGTTATGTTTGATATTCATGGTGATCGACAGAAATAATCAAGTGTTGTGTGTGTGTCCGCGCGCGCGCATGTGTGTGTGTGTGTGTGTGTGTGTGTGTGTGGCATACACACGCTGCGCAGCAGGCAGGCTGTGCGTCCCCACGCGCGCGCGCATGTGGATGAGATCAAACATGCTAGGCTGGTTCGCAAGCTTAGCCTGGAGGCATGTCTGACCAAGTCCTCGTTGTAGAACTGTCATACCAAATGAATTTATGGGTTGAATCTCCTTGATTGATCCTAGGTTTCTAATTCCCATGATCTTCTATGATGATGGAAAGGAATGGAATCCTCTTGGAGTAACCAGGGAGATTCGGTCGATACCATCATCTTAGTATGACAGTTTTGAAACATTAATTAATTTGATTTTCATGTCACTGATCCCGGGTGCCGACTCTTGCAAGGTCCGCGTACTCCGAAACACGGCCCCTTTGAACACTGTTTCTAAAGAGGGGAGAAATATCTCCTCACGAGTTTATTCAAGTGATAGTGAATGATATGCCTATGGGGAGCTCTTTATTACCCAGGGCTGCTTAACAAATGATCAAATCTATCCTCATGATGAATATGTGGGAGGGTAGAAGGCGGTAATCTTTTAGTCCATGAGACTGTAATTTCCCAGTTGGGCTAGGGGGAATTGTGGCCCATGGGGGTAATTTTTCCATCATATCAATGTTTTCTTCTTGGGCTTGGTCTTCTTTGCTTCTTTGCCTTCAGCTTTCACTTGTTCTTTTATTCTATCTTCCCATTTTGAGATGGTCTTTTATTCGCTCTTCCTATTTTGACTTGGTCTTTTATTTTCTCTTCCGATTTTTACTTGTTTGGACTTTTGTTGACCGGGTGGTTTGCCTGAACCCGCGGTAGCTTGCTTGGACTTGCATTGACCATCACTTCTTTTGCCCTTTGTTGACCATCCGATGGATGCCATGTAGGACTCGGGAGGGTCCAATACAAAAGTTTAGCTATTCCCTCAACATAGAAGCAAATCATTCCATCATAATAAAGGGATGGCAGCAAAGCTTCTACCCATATGAAAGCAAAGCTTGACGTATCTTTGGCATGACCTTAAATTGACGTTGTATCCCTCTATTTGCGATAAAAATCCATTTAACGCCTAATACAAGTAACGATAAAAATCCTACATCAATACACTATTAGCCTTGCTCTGATATCATTAACTGCAACCGCACATAAAACGTTGCTACCTTTATTGCGTTAAATTTGCAACATGTACATCATTATCCATATAAAGTGCATACACGGTTGCTACCTTTGTTGCATTCAATTGGCAACATGCTGCGGCGCATAAAGCAGCTGCATTTTTAGCGACACTTTATCTGTCAGCTGTACGGTGATACTCCCTCTATGTAGGCTTGTAGCTCCATGGACTAATCTGCTTGACGCCCTTGCGGATGTTGGCCTGCCAGCAGAAACATTTTTGCATTATTGTATTTGCATGCGTATGTGATGTGAAACAACTGATAAGAACGGGTGTGCACCAAATTTACTTTAACTTCAGCCATGTGTGGACTTCTATTCTTCTAGATTCTTGAGAAATTTGTGTATTTTCAGTGCAGCAGATAACTCGAGAGACCGACGAAAACACCAACAGGGGATGGGCAGATGTTCACTCCAGACTCGATTTGGGAGCGAGATCCAAATTTTCAAAAATGATGATGTGCCCATGCCATGGAGACCGCATGCAGAATGAACTTCAGAAACTTTTCTATCAGATTAGGTTGTGATAATGTGTGTTTTGTTTGGTTTTTGAAGGAGTGTGTTCTGTTGTTTAGGAATTGGTAACATGCATGAAATTAGTTTGCTTAAAACTGTTTCACTTGTTGTCTCTCTCGTATCTATCCATTTCTGCGACGAGTAATTCGGGACTGAAGGAGTATAACCAAAAGAGCTACAGTAAACTCTGTTCTAGGAAGAAACAGAGCAGAGAAAAGGGAGAAGAGAACTCACCCAGAGATGCGACCTGGACATAGTGGGAAGGCTTTGGTTCCTCCTGAACCTGGCGATCCTCACCGACCCCTTGGCGCCGTCGTCGCCTGCCTCGCCGTCCTCCGAGTCCTCGCGCCCATCGGCCTGCCTGCGGCTGTGGTCGTCAAAGAAGTAGGACATAGACGAAGACGACGACGAGGACGCCGACGACGCCGCCGGTGAGAGGCATGACGCGTCCGGCGCCACGGCGTAGAGCTGACAGTGGCCGCCTTCCTTGTTGCCCGCTGATGCCGTTGTCGTTGCCGTGCCCTTCCTCCAAACAAAGAGGCCCCCGCCGGCGCGCAGATTCATCTGGCAGCTCGCCGTCCTCGCGATCCTCCTAAGCGGCCTCGGCGGCTTGTTGCTACCACCGCCGCCCAAGTAGGGGCCCTGGAGCACGGTCTTGGGGGAGGAGAGCGGGTGCTCCGCCGCTTGCAGCCGCGGCGGCAGCTTCAGCTTGAGCAGCACGGGGCGCGCATGGGCACCGTGACCGCCCTCGTGACCGCCGGCCACTCTGGCGGCAGTCGCGCCGGCGTCAGCAAGAACCGGGGCTGGGCTCGCGGAAGGGAGCAAGAGAGCGGTCGGCCGGGCTGCACCCAGCTTGGGTTTCCCCGGCGCGTCCTCCCAGAGAAACGGCACGGAGGCGTGGGAGCGGGACCGGAACGGCGGCGGGGAGGGGCACGCCGGCGAGTAGTCGAGGTCGAGCGCCTTGATGGTAAGCGATCGGGCGCGGACGTGGTAGAGCGCGGGCGCCTTCCCGGTGCTCATCGTCGTCTCCCGCTCGCAAGACGATCGTCGAAGCCTCTCACGCTCGCAAGACGGTCGTCCGTCGTGTAACAGGAAATAGGCGAGCGCTGCAGAATGCAAGGGCTGCTCACACACGACTAGTGAAGTAGACGGGGAGCGGGGGGCGGCGCGTGTGGAGGCGTGACGCCGATAAATGGAGCGAAGTCGCACGGCATACGCATCGCATGACCCGTGAAATGAAATGGACAAGCGTGGATGGAGAAACCGATGAAATGGCGCGCCTTGAAGTTTTCAGCGAGGGAGGGAGACAGTGCGGCCGGCTGATGGATGGAGACGCGCATGGCCCGTCGTCTACGCCAAATGCAGCGCTGCCCCGGCTCCTCGCCGGTCCATGCAAGGATGCAACGGACAAACAAACTACTTGAATCCTGGCTCTCTCACGGCCAGTCATCCCCGTGAAGTCACTACAGGAAATAACTGCTACCAGCCGAAACAAAATATGTTTGCCCACAGTGACGGAGCCAGGAAAATTGGATTAAGGGGGCCAGGGATGTTAAAATTGGTTGGGAGGGCCAAACCTTTAAAAAAATAGGCTCTTACCTGCAAATGCACACTAATTCTACACTGTTTATAAGTAAATTAGCAGTAAATCCTTGATGTTAGGGGGGGCCAGGGCCCCTGCTGGTCCCCCTGTCTCCGCCACTGTTTGCCGAGCATTCAAAATAGAGTCAATTACACCGGTGGTGCTAGAACTTGACGCAAACGGTCACTTTAGTGTTAAAACTTGCGCCATACATCGAAGTAGTGCAAAACTTAGCTCGGATGAGCAAATACGGTGCTAATCGCTTTTGTATACACCCAGGACGCTGATGAGGCTTGCTAGCATGGCGTGGGGCCCGTTTGTCAGTGACCCAACAATGAAGACAAGGCGTGTTGCACATTTTTTTGCATGAACCCCCTCGTATTTTTTCATAGATAAGCTTCTTAATTACAAGCGGGTCCCGGCTGTCAGCAGCACAAATTTTAATTGAATGGAAGAAAAGGTATGCTCGGGTTTCAAACCCGCAACCTCAAGTTCCATGCTCGCAAAGTTAGCTAGCCGAACCCATTCACCATTCATGTGTATTAAAGAAACACACAAGCTATATATTCTCAGTTGAACAACATAAATTAGGAAATAATCGTAAAAATGATGCAGCCGCAGAGACTCGAACCCTGAGCGTAACGTTGGTTTTTTTTTAACATTTTCAGCATGTTAGTTATTTTCGAAGTTTTATTTAAAAAAATTGAATCACAGTTTTAAATAATATATAAATAAAATTAATGACATTAAGTAAAATGCTTATGTAGTTTCATAAAATGTTTACCTAATAAATTAATAAGAATTCATAAATTAAATTATGAATTATAAAAATATTTATATAATTTCAAAAGTGTTTGCACATGTTAAATAAAAAATGGAAGTCATTGATAGAAATATGTATATGTAAATAAATTCTCGTATAACACTGGTGGAAAAACAGGCTTCCGTCCAGCCCCATAAATTTCATAACTGTAGGAATCATGACTAATGGGACCTTTAAGTCATGATTACGAGGTGAACTGACCAAAGGCTGGGCCCAGGCGCTGTGGCAGTTGGCGCCGTGAGGGTCTTTAGTCGCGGTTTGCCGGGACAACCGCGACTAAAGGCCTTCGGCACCTTTAGTCACGGTTTGCTGTGCCAACCGCAACTAAAGCCCTCCCTATATATACCCATCCAGCAGCCAACACTTAGCCATTTGGAGCCATTCTCTTCACAAGTGGGTGTAGGTTTGCTTTTGGTTCCTCTTATGCACATAAGGTGTTTGATGAAATGCCCCAAGAGCATGAAACAAACATGACATGAAGTGTTGGAGCCACACTCCTCGATCGCGGTTAGCAACTTGATGAACCTTTGATGTGTCATTGATAAAATATGCATGTGTGTAGTTCATTGTTTAATTTATATTGTTTGTAGCTAGTTAGTTTAACAAATGCATGATGGTTAATTATATATTTTATATTATAATAATGCAGATGAATCGGCAATGGATGTACGGTAACCGACTCTCCGCGAGTTCACTACGGGTTTGAAAGATTTCCTCGTAGTGGCTAATGCGAACAAGCGGGGGTTTTGTTATCTGTCCATGTGTTATCTGTAAGAATCGGAAGGGTTACTCTTCCTCAAGAGATGTTCACATGCATCCGCTTCGGCACGGTTTCATGCCAAGCTATAATTGTTGGACCAAGCATGGAGAAAGAGGGGTTATAATGGAAGAAGATGAAGAAGGGGATGATTTCATCGATGAAAGCTATCTTGCTCATTTCGGTGATACTTTCATGGAAGATCTTTGAAGGTGAAGGGGAAGGTGAAGAAGAGGCACGTGATGATCCCGTTGATGATCTTGGTCGGACCATTGCCGATGCACGGAGACGCCGAACCGAAAAGGAGAGGGAGAATTTGGATCGCATGTTAGAGGATCACGAGAAGGCGCTGTACCCGGATGCGATGATGGTCTCAAAAGCTGGGCTGCACTGGATTTGCTGAAATGGAAGGCAGAGGCAGGTGTAGCTGACTCGGCATTTGAAAACTTGCTGAAAATGTTGAAGAATATGTTTCCAAAGGATAACGAGTTGCCCGCCAAGACGTCTGAAGCAAAGAAGGTTGTCTCGCCCTCTAGGTTTAGAGGTTTTGAAGATACATGCATGCATCAACGATCGCATCCTCTACCGCGGTGAATACGAGAATTTGAATGAATGCCCGGTATGCACCGCATTGCGTTATAAGATCGTAGGCGGCGATGACCCTGGTGACGATGTTGAGGGCCGAAACCCGGAAGAGGGTTCCCGCCAAGGTGATGTGGTATGCTCCTATAATACCACGGTTGAAACGTCTGCTCAGAACAAAGAGCATGCCAAGTTGTTGCGATGGCACAAAGAGGACCGTAAGTCGGACGGGGAGTTGAGACACACCGCAGATGGAACGCAATGAAGAAAGATCGGCAGATGGTTCAAAGATTTTGCATGACGCAAGGAACATAAGATTTGCTCTAAGTACGGATGGCATGAATCCTTTTGGCGGCGTAGCTCCAGCCATAGCACTGCCCGTGACTCTATGCATCTACAACCTTCCTCCTTGGTTGTGCATGAAGCGGAAGTTCATTATGATGCCGATTGCTCATTCAAGGTCCGAAGCAACCCGGCAACGACATCGATGTGTACCTAAGGCCATTAGTTGATGAACTTTTACAGCTGTGGGGTGGTGTCCGTGTGTGGGATGAGCACAAACAAGAGGAATTTGACCCACGACGTTGCTTTCAGTAACCATCAACGATTGGCCTGCTCTTAGTAACCTTTCGGGACTGTCAAATAAGGGATACAATGCATGCACGCACTGCTTACATGAGACTGAAAGTGTACATTTGCCAAATTGTAAGAAGAACGTGTACCTTGGGCATCGTCGATTTCTTCCGAAAATGTTGGGGAACGTAGTAATTTCAAAATTTTCCTACGCACACACAGGACCATGGTGATGGCATAGCAACGAGAGGGGAGAGTGTTGTCTACGTACCCTCGTAGACCAAAGCGGAAGCGATCACAACGTAGAGGAAGTAGTCGACGTTCTCCTCGCGATCCTGCCGATCCCAAAGGTGCGTTACTCCGCACCTCCGAGTCGATGATGACGTAGAGGAAGTAGTCGACGTTCTCCTCGCGATCCAGCCGATCCCAGCGCCGTTACTCCGGCGCCTCGAAGTTCTTGGCACACGCTCAGCTCGATGGCGCTCCTCGGGCTCCGATCCAGCAAAGCTCCGGGAGAGGGAGTTCCACAAGACGACGGCGTGGTGGACGAGCTTGATGTTTCACCGACGCAGGGCTTCGCCTAAGCACCGCTACGATATGACCGAGGTGGAATATGGTGGAAGGGGGCACCGCACACGGCTAAGGAACGATCTCAAGGATCTACGTGTGTGTCCATGGGGTGCCCCCTGCCCCGTATATAAAGGAGTGGAGGAGGGAGGGCCGGCCCTCTCTATGGCGCGCCTAGGGAGTCCTACTCCCACCGGGAGTAGGATTCCCCTTTCCTAGTCCAACTAGGAAACCTTCCATGTAGTAGGAGTAGGAGAGAAGGAAAGGGAAGGAAAAGGAGAAGGAAGGAAGGGCGCCCCTTCCCTAGTCCAATTCGGACCAGACCAAGGGAAGGTGCGGCCACCCTTGAGGCCCTTTTCCTTCTTTCCCGTATGGCCCAATACGTATTCCCGTAACTCTCCGGTACTCCGAAAAATACCCGAATCACTCGGAACCTTTCCGATGTCCGAATATAGTCGTCCAATATATCGATCTTTACGTCTCGACCATTTCGAGACTCCTCGTCATGTCCCTGATCTCATCCGGGACTCCGAACTCCTTCGGTACATCAAAACTCATAAACTCATAATATAACCGCCATCGAAACCTTAAGCGCGGACCCTACGGTTCGAGAACAATGTAGACATGACCGAGACACGTCTCCGGTCAATAACCAATAGCGGGACCTGGATGCCCATATTGGCTCCTACATATTCTACGAAGATCTTTATCGGTCAGACCGCATAACAACATACGTTGTTCCCTTTGTCATCGGTATGTTACTTGCCGAGATTCGATCGTCGGTATCCAATACCTAGTTCAATCTCGTTACGGTAAGTCTCTTTACTCGTTCCGTAATACATCATCTCACAACTAACTCATTAGTTGCAATGCTTGCAAGGCTTATGTGATGTGTATTACCGAGAAGGCCCAGAGATACCTCTCCGACAATCGGAGTGACAAAACCTAATCTCGAAATACGCCAACCCAACAAGTACCTTTGGAGACACCTGTAGTACTCCTTTATAATCACCCGATTACGTTGTGGCGTTGGTAGTACCAAAGTGTTCCTCCGTAAACGGAGTTGCATAATCTCATAGTTACAGGAACATGTATAAGTCATGAAGAAAGCAATAGCAACATACTAAGCGATCAAGTGCTAGGCTAACGGAATGGGTCATGTCAATCAGATCATTCTCCTAATGATGTGATCTCGTTAATCAAATGACAACTCATGTCTATGGTTAGGAAACATAACCATCTTTGATTAACGAGCTAGTCAAATAGAGGCATACTAGTGACACTGTTTGTCTATGTATTCACACATGTATTATGTTTCCGGTTAATACAATTCTAGCATGAATAATAAACATTTATCATGATATAAGGAAATAAATAATAACTTTATTATTGCCTCTAGGGCATATTTCCTTCAGTCTCCCACTTGCACTAGAGTCAATAATCTAGTTCACATCGCCATGTGATTTAACATCAATAGTTCACATCTATATGTGGTTAACACCCATAGTTCACATCGACATGTGACCAACACCCAAAGGGTTTACTAGAGTCAGTAATCTAGTTCACATCGCTATGTGATTAACACCCAAAGAGTACTAAGGTGTGATCATGTTTTGCTTGTGAGATAATTTTAGTCAACGGGTCTGTCACATTCAGAGCCGTATGTATTTTGCAAATATTCTATGTCTACAATGCTCTGCACGGGGCTATTCTAGCTAATTGCTCCCACTTACAATATGTATCCAGATTGAGACTTAGAGTCATCTGGATTTGTGTAAAAAGCTTGCATCGATGTAACTCTTTACGACGGGCTCTTTTATCACCTCCATAATCGAGAAATATTTCCTTAGTCCTCACTAAGGATGTTCTTGACAATTGTCCTTTGATCTACTCTTAGATCACTATTGTACTCCCTTGCCAAATTCAGAGCAAGGTATACAATAGGTCTGGTACATAGCATAGCATACTTTATAGAACCTATGACTGAGGCATAGGGAATGACTTTCATTCTATTTTCTATTTTCTGTTGTAGTCGGGATTTGAGTCTTACTCAATTTCTCACCTTTGCAACACAGGCAAGAACTTTTCTTTGACTGTTCCATTTTGAACTTCTTCAAAATCTTGACAAGGTATGTACTTATTGAAAACTTTATCAAGCGTTTTCATCTATCTCAATAGATCTTGATGCTCAATTTGTACGCAGCTTCACCGAGGTCCTTCTTTGAAAAACTCCTTTCAAATACTCCTTTATGCTTTGCAGAATAATTCTACATTATTTCCGATCAACAATATGTCATTCACATATACTTATCGTAAATGCTTTAGTAGTGCTCCCACTCACTTGCTTGTAAATACAGGCTTCTCCAAAAGTCTGTATAAAACCATATGCTTTGATTACACTATCAAAGCGTTTATTCCAACTCTGAGATGCTTGCACCAGTCCATAGTTGGATCGCTGGAGCTTGCACATTTTGTTAGTTCCTTTAGGATTAAAAAAACCTTCTGGTTGCATCATATACAACTCTTCTTTAATAAATCCATTAAAGAATGTAATTTTGACATCCATTTGCCAGATTTCATAAAATGTGGCAATTGCTAACATGATTCGGACAGACTTAAGCATCGCTACGGTTGAGAAAATCTCATTGTAGTCAACACCTTGAACTTGTCGAAAACCTTTTTGTGACAAGTCGAGCTTTGTAGATAGTAACACTACTATCAGTGTCCGTCTTCCTCTTGAAGATCCATTTATTTAACATGGCTTGCTGATCATCGAGCAAGTCAATCAAAGTCCATACTTTGTTCTCATCCATGGATCCTATCTCAGATTTCATGGCCTCAAGCCATTTCGCAGAATCTGGGCTCATCATCGCTTCCTCATAGTTCGTAGGTTCATCATGGTCTAGTAACATGACTTCCGAACATGATTACCGTACCACTCACAGTGCGGATCTTACTCTGGAAGACCTACGAGGTTTGGTAGCAACTTGATCTGAAGTTTCATGATCATCATCATTAACTTCCTCACTAATTGGTGTAGGAATCACTAGAACTGATTTCTGTGATGAACTACTTTCCAATAAGGGAGAAGGTACAATCACCTCATCAAGTTTCTACTTTCCTCCCACTCACTTCTTTCGAGAGAAACTTCTTCTCTAGAAAGGATCCATCTTAGCAACGAAAAAATTTGCCTTCGGATCTGTGATATAAGGTGTACCCAATAGTTACCTTTGGGTATTCTATGAAGACGCACTTCTCCGATTTGGGTTTGAGCTTATCAGGTGAAAACTTTTTCACATAAGCATCACAACCCCAAACTTTTAAGAAACGACAGCTTAGGTTTACTGTTAAACCATAGTTCATATGGTGTCGTCTCAACGGATTTAGATGGTGCCCTATTAAACGTGAATGCAGCTGTCTCTAATGCATAACCCCAAAATGATAGTGGTAAACCGATAAGAGACATCATATATCGCACCATATCCAATAAAGTGCGATTCTGACGTTCGGACACACCATAACATTGTGGTGTTCGGTGGCGTGAGCTGTGAAACTATTCCACATTATTTTAATTGAAGACCAAACTCGTAACTCAATTATTCGTCTTCGCGATCGGATCGCAGAAACTTTATTTTCTTGTTACGATGATTTTTCCACTTCACTCTGAAATTCTTTGAACCTTTCAACTATTTCAGACTTATGTTTCATCAAGTAGATATACCCATATCTGCTCAAATCATCTTGTGAAAGTCAGAAAATAATGATACTTGCCACAAGCATCAACACTCATTGGATCGCATACATCGGTATGTATTATTTCCAATTAGTCAGTAGCTTGTTTCATTTTTCCGGAGAACGGAGTTTTAGTCATCTTGCCCAAACGGCACGGTTCGCAAGCATCAAATGATTCATAACCAAGTGATTCCGAAAGTCCATCAGCATGGAGTTTTCTTCATGCGCTTTACACCAATATGACCTAAACGGCAGTGCCACAAATAAGTTGCACTATCATTATTAACTTTGCATCTTTTGGTTTCAATATTATGAATATGTGTATCACTATGATCGAGATCCAATGAACCATTTTCATTGGGTGTGTAACCATATAAGGTTTTATTCATGTAAATGAACAACAATTTATTCTCTTACTTAAATGAATAACCGTATTGCAATAAACATGATCAAATCATATTTATGCTCAACACCAAATAACACTTATTTAGGTTCCACACTAATCCCGAAAGTATAGGGAGTGTGTGATGATGATCAAATCAATCTTGGAACTACTTCCAACACTCATCGTCACTTCCCCTTCAACTAGTCTCTGTTCATTCTGCAACTCCTGTTTCAAGTTACTACTCTTAGCAACTGAACCAGTATCAAATACCGAGGGGTTACTACGAACACTAGTGAAATACACATCAATGATCTGTATATCAAATATACCTTTGTTCACTTTGCCATCCTTCTTATCCGCCAAATACTTGGGGTAGTTCCGCTTCTAGTGACCAGTTCCATTGCAGCAAAAGCACTTAGTCTCGTGCTTAGGTCCAGACTTGGGCTTCTTCACTCGAGCAGCAACTTGCTTGCCGTTCTTCTTGAAGTTCCCCTTCTTCCCTTTGCCCTTTCCTTGAGACTAGTGGTCTTGTCAATCATCAACACTTGATGCTCTTTCTTGATTTCTACCTTCGTCGATTTCAACATCACGAAGAGCTCGGGAATCGTTTTCGTCATCCCTTGCATACTATAGTTCATCACGAAGTTCTACTAACTTAGTGATGGTGACTAGAGAATTCTGTCAATCACTATCTTATCCGGAAGATTAACTCCCACTTGATTCAAGCGATTGAAGTACCGGACAATCTGAGAACATGCTCACTAGTTGAGCGATTCTCTTCCATCTTTTAGCTATAGAACTTGTTGGAGACTTCATATCTCTCAACTCGGGTATTTGCTTGAAATATTAACTTCAATTCCTGGAACATCTCATATGGTCCATGACGTTCAAAACGCCTTTGAAGTCCCGATTCTAAGCCGTTAAGTATGGTGCACTAAACTATCAAGTAGTCATCATATTGAGCTAGCCAAACGCTCATAACGCCTGCATTTGCTCCTGCAATAGGTCTGTCACCTAGCGGTGCATTAAGGACATAATTCTTCTGTGCAGCAATGAGGATAAACCTCAGATCACGGATCCAATCCGCATCATTGCTACTAACATTTTTCAATACAAGTTTCTCTAGGAACACATATAAAAACACAGGGAAGCAAAAACATAGGGAAGCAACAACGCGAGCTATTGATCTACAACATAATTTGCAAAATACTACCAGGACTAAGTTCATGATAAATTTAAGTTCAATTAATCATATTACTTAAGAACTCCCACTTAGACAGACATCTCTCTAGTCATCTAAGTGATCACGTGATCCAAATCAACTAAACCATAACCGATCATCACGTGAGATGGAGTAGTTTTCAATGGTGAACATCTTATGTTGATCATATCTACTATATGATTCACGCCGACCTTTCGGTCTCCGTGTTCCGAGGCCATATCTGCATATGCTAGGCTCGTCAAGTATAACCTGAGTATTCTGCGTGTGCAAAACTGGCTTGCACCCGTTGTAGATGGACGTAGAGCTTATCACACCCGATCATCACGTGGTGTCTCGGCACGACGAACTTTGGCAACGATGCATACTCAGGGAGAACACTTCTTTATAATTTTAATGAGAGATCATCTTAAAATGCTACCGTCAATCAAAGCAAAATAAGATGCATAAAGGATAAACATCACATGCAATCAATATAAGTGATATGATATGGCCATCATCATCTTGTGCTTGTGATCTCCATCTCCGAAGCACCGTCATGATCACCATCGTCACCGGCGCGACACCTTGATCTCCATCGTAGCATCGTTGTCGCCACGCCATCTATTGCTTCTACGACTATCGCTACCGCTTAGTGATAAAGTAAAGCAATTACAGGCGTTGCATTTCATACAATAAAGCGACAACCATATGGCTCCTGCCGGTTGTCGATAACTCGGTTACAAAACATGATCATCTCATACAATAAAATATAGCATCACGTCTTGACCATATCACATCACAACATGCCCTGCAAAAACAAGTTAGACGTCCTCTACTTTGTTGTTGCAAGTTTTACGTGGCTGCTACGGGCTTAAGCAAGAACCAATCTCACCTACGCATCAAAACCACAACGATACTTCACAAATAGACTCCGCTTTAACCTTCTCAAGGACCGGGCGTAGCCACCCTCGGTTCAAGTAAAGTGAGAGAGACAGACACCCGCCAGCCACCTTTAAGCACGAGTGCTCGTTACGGTGTAACCAGTCTCGCGTAAGCGTACGCGTTCTGTCGGTGCGGGCGGCTTCATCTCACAATACCGCTGAACCAAAGTATGACATGCCGGTAGGCAGTATGACTTGTATCGCCCACAACTCACTTGTGTTCTACTCGTGCAAAACATCAAACCATAAAAACCTAGGCTCGGATGCCACTGTTGGGGAACGTAGTAATTTCAAAATTTTCCTACGCACACACAGGACCATGGTGATGGCATAGCAACGAGAGGGAGAGTGTTGTCTACGTGCCTCAGAGACCAAAGCGAAGCGATCACAACGTAGAGGAAGTAGTCGACGTTCTCCTCGCGATCCTGCCGATCCCAAAGTGCCGTTACTCCGGCACCTCCGAGTCGATGATGACGTAGAGGAAGTAGTCAGACGTTCTCCTCGCGATCCAGCCGATCCCAGCGCCGTTACTCCGGCGCCTCCGAAGTTCTTGGCACACGTTCAACTCGATGACGCTCCTCGGCTCCGATCCAGCAAAGCTCCGGGAGAGGGAGTTCCGTCAAGACGACGGGCGTGGTGACGATCTTGATGTTTCACCGACGCAGGCTTCGCCTAAGCACCGCCACGATATGACCGAGGTGGAATATGGTGGAAGGGGCATCGCACACGGCTAAGGAACGATCTCAAGGATCAACTTGTGTGTCCATGGGGTGCCCCCTGCCCCCGTATATAAAGGAGAGGAGGAGGGGAGGGCCGGCCCTCTCTATGGCGCGCCCTAGGGGAGTCCTACTCCCACCGGGAGTAGGATTCCCCTTTTCCTAGTCCAACTAGGAAACCTTCCATGTAGTAGGAGTAGGAGAGAAGGAAAGGGAAGGGAAAAGGAGAAGGAAGGAAGAGGCGCCCCTTCCCTAGTCCAATTCGGACCAGACCAAGGGAAGGTGCGGCCACCCTTGAGGCCCTTTTCCTTCTTTCCCGTATGGCCCAAAAAGGCCCAATACGTATTCCCGTAACTCTCCGGTACTCCGAAAAATACCCGAATCACTCGGAACCTTTCCGATGTCCGAATATAGTTGTCCAATATATCGATCTTTACGTCTCGACCATTTCGAGACTCCTCGTCATGTCCCTGATCTCATCCGGGACTCCGAACTCCTTCGGTACATCAAAACTCATAAACTCATAATATAAGCATCATCGAAACCTTAAGCGTGCGGACCCTACGGTTCGAGAACAATGTAGACATGACCGAGACACGTCTCCGGTCAATAACCAATAAGCGGGACCTGGATGCCCATATTGGCTCCTACATATTCTACGAAGATCTTTATCGGTCGGACCGCATAACAACATACGTTGTTCCCTTTGTCATCGGTATGTTACTTGCCGAGATTCGATCGTCGGTATCCAATACCTAGTTCAATCTCGTTACGGTAAGTCTCTTTACTCGTTCCGTAATACATCATCTCACAACTAACTCATTAGTTGCAATGCTTGCAAGGCTTATGTGATGTGTATTACCGAGAAGGCCCAGAGATACCTCTCCGACAATCGGAGTGACAAAACCTAATCTCGAAATACGCCAACCCAACAAGTACCTTTGGAGACACCTGTAGTACTCCTTTATAATCACCCGATTACGTTGTGACGTTTGGTAGTACCCAAAGTGTTCCTCCGTAAACGGAGTTGCATAATCTCATAGTTACAGGAACATGTATAAGTCATGAAGAAAGCAATAGCAACATACTAAGCGATCAAGTGCTAGGCTAACGGAATGGGTCATGTCAATCAGATCATTCTCCTAATGATGTGATCTCGTTAATCAAATGACAACTCATGTCTATGGTTAGGAAACATAACCATCTTTGATTAACGAGCTAGTCAAATAGAGGCATACTAGTGACACTGTTTGTCTATGTATTCACACATGTATTATGTTTCCGGTTAATACAATTCTAGCATGAATAATAAACATTTATCATGATATAAGGAAATAAATAATAACTTTATTATTGCCTCTAGGGCATATTTCCTTCAGAAAATTCATCCAGTAAGAAAGAAAGGCAAGCATTACAACGGCAAGGCAGATCACCGGCCGAAGCCTGCGGAACGCACTGGTGCTGAGGTATTTGATATGGTCAAGGATTTGAAAGTCATCTTTGGAAAGGGTCTGGCGGACAATCAGTTCGAAGGGAGCCGACGGGCACGCAGCCATGTGGAAGAAGAAATCTATATTCGGGAGCTAGAATATTGGAAAGTCCTAGATGTCCGCTCTTGCAATCGACGTGATGCACGTTCACGAAGAATATTTGCGTGAACCTCCTAAGCTTCTTGGGCGTGTATGGGAAGACAAATGATACAAAGGAAGCACGGCAGGACCAGCAACGTTTGAAAGACCACGATGACCGGCATCCGGAATGGTTTCAAGGTCGTGCCACCTACGCTCGACCAAAGAAGAGAAGGTCATCTTTTGAATGCCTGAGCAGTATGAAGGTCCCGTCTGGATTCTCGCCCAATATAAAGGGAATAATAAACATGGCGGAGAAAAAGTTCCAAAACCTGAAGTCTCACGACTGCCACGTGATTATGACGCAATTGCTTCCGATTGCTTTGAGGGGCTCCTGCCGGAAAATGTTCGAGTAGCCATTGTGAAGCTATGTGCATTCCTCAATGCAATCTCTCGGAAGGTAATCAATCCGGAAGTTCTACCACGGTTACGTAACGATGTGATCCAATGTCTTGTCGGTTTCGAGTTGGTGTTCCGCCATCCTTCTTCAATATTATGACGCACCTCCTGGTTCACCTAGTCGAAGAGATTTTCGTTCTCGGTCCTGTATTTCTACACAATATGTTCCCCTTCGAGAGGTTCATGGGAGTATTAAAGAAATATGTTCGTAACGTGCTAGGCTGAAGGAAGCATCGCCAAGGGCTATGGAAATGAGGAGGTAATTGAGTTTTGTGTTGACTTTGTTCCTGACCTTAAGCCGATTGGTCTTCCTCGATCGCGGCACGAGGGGAGACTAAGTGGAAAAGGCACGATCGGAATGAAATCAACGATATGTATGGACGGCCATTCTCTGATCAAGCACACCACCTGTACTAACCAATTCCAGCTTGGTGGCTCCGTGCTTTGAGAAACACAAGAATATTTTACGTTCGACAACCCGGGAAGCCTGAATCCTGGATTAGGAAGGCCCACATGGAGACTTTCGGCAGTTGGTTGAGAAAACATTTAATGAATGACAATGATGTTGTAGATCAGCTGTACATGTTGGCCAAGACACCATCTTCGACTATAACGACTTTCCAAGGGTACGAGATAAATGGGAATACATTTTACACGATCGCCCAAGATAAAAAGAGCACCAACCAAAACAGTGGTGTCCGCTTTGATGCAGCAACCGAGAATGGGCAAGAGGTCACATATTATGGTTACATAGAGGAGATATGGGAACTTGACTATGGACCCTCCTTTAAGGTCCCTTTGTTCCGGTGCAAATGGTTCAAGCTAACAGGAGGTGGGGTAAAGGTGGACCAGCAATACGGAATGACAATGGTGGATTTCAACAATCTTGGTTACCTTGACGAACCATTCGTCCCTAGCGAAAGATGTCGCTCAGGTTTTCTATGTGAAGGACATGAGTAGCAAACCGAGGAAACGGAAAGATAAGAAAGCGATCAGTACATCATGCGATGATCCAAAAGCGCCACATTGTTCTTTCAGGGAAAAGAAACATCGTGGGAGTGGAGGACAAGATGTACATGTCAAAAGATTATAATATGTTTGCTGAAATTCCGCCCTTCAAAGTGAACACCGACCCAAGCATTAAGTTAAATGATGAGGATGCTCCATGGATACGGCACAATCGTAAGCAAGCAGGGACACAAGGGAAGAAATGATGTGTAATAATTTATTGTACCAAACTTTGTTGAATGGATCATGTGAATTATATTACCCGTGATGTGTTTGGTGTCCATTTTGAATGATTCGAGATACCACCGATGATACATGAAATTTGGAGTGATTTAGTCATACTCCTGCCTAGGCGTATAATATGCATACTCGTAGTCTTCATAGCCGCCGTCGTCGTTGTCTTGGTAGTAAATGCGCCTTCTAAGTTGCCGCCATAAATATCGCTGCTGTCGTCATTCTTTGTCGTCATTGTCGTCGGCGGCGCCGTGGCTCGAATCGAGGGTAGCGCAGGCGGGGATATCGCCGGCCGTGATGTAGTCCATGACGCTCTGCAGAGTCCGCCATACCACCATAGCCGACGGCCGGCCTCGTGGAAGTTCCCAGGAGGCAGACCGTCCTCCTCATACTGGCGGCGCCCTCTCACGCCGATTGATGAAGAAGGCGTCCCAAGTATGCTGGTTATCGGGATGCCAGGGATTCATCCGCTGCTCCGGTGTGAGGTCGAGGTAGTAGTGGTTCGTGATGGCGCCCGGCCGCAGTACCACTGAGGGGACGGGAGGGACGGCACGCCGCCCGGCGCTTAGGCTCCGGCCGGTGGGGACGCCTTGATAGCCCGGTGGACAAGGGTAGTTCGAGGCGCAAAGCTCCTCCACCTGCCGTAGGTTAGAGTGGGTGCGGTGGAAGCCATGAGAGAGTGATGAGAGATTGTAGAGATGTGATAATGCTGGCCAAGCCGGGCTACATATATGTAGTGCAGAAATGGCGGGAAAAATGGGAGCGGGAAGACAGGAGGCGGGAAGAAAGTGGCGGGAAGAAAGAGGCGGGAAGACAGGGAAGAAATGGCGGGAAGAAGAGGAATCCAGAGTTGGTCATCTAACCTTTAGTCCCGGCTGGTTGGTGCAACCGGGACTAAAGGTTAGACAGACGCTGCAGAAGCGCACTGACGCCTGCTGTCGGAGGAACAAGACAAAGCACTAAAACTGGAAACAAAAAAAGCAACAAAGAAAACAAAAAAAGTGTTTTCAAATTTGAAAACTAATGGCACTAACAGAAAGTTTATAATTTTTCTAAAACTAAAAGCAAAAAGAATTAAAAAATAAAGCAAAAAACAACAAAAATAAATAATAATGCAGAGAACAAAACAAAAAACTGGAAAAAATAGTGCCGCCATCGACCCCCACGGCCTGAATACGACTAGAAACCCTACATGGGCCAGATTCAGGCCCGCAGAGGCCAAGTAGGCCACAGCACATAGCTAGTGACAGATTAGGCCCGAAAGCTGCAGCTGAGAGGAGCTCGAGAGGGTGGGCGCGGCGCTTATAAACCACTCTCGAGCTCTCTCAACTAGCGAGGTGGGACTAAACTTTTAGGCGTGAGGCGAGACAAGGCCTTTGGTCGCCAAAAACCCTTTAGTCGCGGTTGGGCAGGCGACCGCGACTAAAGGGTACCTTTAGTCATGAGTCTCGTGCCAACCGCGACTAAAGGGGGGCGGAGCATAAAAACCATAAAAAACCCTTTAGTCGCGGTTGGGCGGGCGACCACGACTAAAAAGGGTACCTTTAATCATGGTCTCGTCGCCAACCGCGACTAAAGAGGGCTATAAATACAAGGCTCGATTCTCGTCTTCTCCGATTCGATTCTCGCTGTTCGTCTCGGCGCGCCCCGTCGCCCTCGCCCTCGGCCCCGCCGTCGCCCTCGCCCTACAGCAGCGCGCCGCCCGGCCGACCTCGATCTTGCCGCCTCGCTCGCCCGCCCTCAACGCCGCCGACCGGCCTCCCTCGCCCACAGCGCCACGGCCAGAGCTCGGGGCGCTCCTCCGCTTCTTCTTAGCCAACCAGTGCCTCCCGAGCCTCTAGCTCGTCTCCTCTTGCCCTCGGCTGCTTGCCGCACCTCGGCGAATTCGGCGTCGCCCGTAGTCGGCCGCTGCCGTCGACTCCGTCTGTTTGAGATGCGTGAGTGTTGTAGATCGACGCGACATCCTTTTCCCCGATCGAACGTGCCAAGTCCCGCGCTAAAAGACCCCTGTGCGCATTTTATGGCGAAGTCCGTGGCGCCGCCCGCGTTCTGGTCACCAGCGTTGCTCGGCGCTGGCAGCCGATGTGGCTGACCGAGGTCACCACAGGTCATTGCCGGTGGGCCCCACGGCCCCGTTGACTGGGTTGACCCAGTCAACATGCTGACTAGGCAACCCAAGTGTCACCGACAGCAGGCAGGCCCCATCGCGTAATTAATCTAACAAAAACATTTTATAAATAAAATTAATTAATTAACCTAAACGGTCACTCACATGTGGGACCCTACTAATTAACACTGTTTAATTAAAATAAACTACTGTTAGTCCCTCCGAGTATGACATGTAGGACCCGGTGGTCATTTTGACCGATGAACGGTCTGTTGAACTACGATGTCATCTTTGACACTCTGCCGACGCCATAATTCCATTCATGTTAATTTAAATAGTCTTTGAAAATTCTAAAATCTTTGTAAAATCATTAGAAATTAAACCGTAGCTCAGATCGAAAAACTATATACATGAAAGTTGCTCAAAAAATTCAATGAATCCGAATACACGGTTCGCTCAAAAAATTCTCGAAACGAAGGGACTTCCATGCAAAATAGCCGACGACGTATGACCAGAAACACTATTTGCTTTATTAAAAATTAAAAATGACATTCGTGAAGACGTGGTTGTCTGTTGTCCTCGCCCCCCTCTCCGTGTGTGTTGTCCTCGCCTCCCTCTCCGTGACGCCGCTGCCTGCCGCCCGTCTCGCGCTCTACCGCGACACCCTCTCCCACCCTTCCTCGCCTCCTTTTGCGACCTCCCTTTCGCCACCGCCACCTCCAGCGCACCCCTTCTTCACTTTATTATTTTGTTTTTACTACATGTTCTCATGACTGACATAATGGCGGACGATAGAGCTGACCCGATTATGGACAACTATGATCCGGACGGTGAAGCACATATGTTCGGCATCATAAATGGCGATATTCTATATGTGCCGACCGGAGAAGAAGAAGATGATATCTCTTCTTATCTGAACCTTGACGGTGAAGATGAAGGGCGCCGTCAGCAAGATGATGCCGAACAAACGTCGATAAACGACGATCTTCAAATGGAAGTAGCAACCACCTCCGGTGCCGAGGTATATATATACATTGAGCCTCTGGTGATACAAACTAACTGATTTGAATAAATATGTGTGTACTAACGCAGCGACTCTCTTTCTTATTTTAGCCCTCGGCGGATCGTCAAAACAATCGAGTACGTCGTCAAAGCGTGGCGCAACCAAGACGATGAAACAAGGAGAAACATGCACCATCGAGGTTGTCGACAATTACAACGGCAGGCACCGGAGCCCCGCAAGAACGCCACCAAGTTTGTCGACCAATGCGGAGCCATTGTTAGAGACAACGTCTCGATCACCGTCGAGAGTGGAATGAGCCAAAGAAGGCACGAATTGATGGTTTCACTTTTGTCGATAAGAGAACAAAAAAGATTGCTTCAAGAAGCTTATGGAACATTTCGTTCTACCTCCGAATACAACAAATTCGATGAGGAGGGTAACAAGATTGAGGAAAACAAGGAGAGGAGGAGGCTAGTCAAACAGTTCGCTCTTCATAAGATGGCCGACGCATTCCGGAAATTCAAGCAAAATCTAGCCCATGACTTTGTCAAGCAGAACAAGACTCGGATTTCAAAGGACAATATGAGAAACTGAAACATGATTGGCCAGAATTTGTGAAGCAAAAGAAATCGGAGCAGTTCATTCAAATATCGAAAAAAATAAGGAAAATGCGGCTAAGAAGGAGTACAATCATGTTATGGGGCCAGGAGGGTATCGCATTTGGGTGCCTAGGTTGGAGAAGATGGAGAACGAATGAGGCGCGAGGATTCCGTCCAGTGCGGAGGATGGGACCCAAGGGCCAAAAGCTGGTGGTACGGGCATGGGGAACGCCGACCGGAGACAGGAGTGTGTTTACGGGGCAAATTAATTAAACCCACCCAAGCCCTTATTGACGCAATGAAGGATGCTCAACAGGGAAGATCAAGTTCAACAGAGAGAACGACGCTACCGACAAAAGCCCTCGGGAATCCTGAACACGGAGGACGTAATGCGAGGCATGGGGCACATTCCGTGGAAAATAGGGTTCCCCGAGCGATGACCCGTTCGATTCTGAAGCCGTAAGAGAAAGATGGATCGGGAATCAGATGTTGTGGCGCGTTTGGCATCGGAAATGGATGTGATGAAGAAAACCATGAGTGTACTAGTAGACGAAAGAGATGCAGCTCGGGTGCAGCATGAAGATCATCCAGCGGATCTCTGAATCCAGCAGCGGAGAAGCAGCGTGGCTTCCACGGAGGCCCACCGCTGGTGCAGATGCACCGACGATCGAAATTACTGCACCGGAGCCTCGTGGTCGAAATTACTGCACCGGAGCCTCTGGTGGTCGAAATTACTGCACCGGAGCCTCCTCGCTACCCGTGGACGATATAAAGGAGATGAAAGAATGTCATCTGTATTATCCTATCGGGAACAAGTCCATGAAGGTAGCCATCGGCAGTGCTTTACCATGTTTACGGAGCACTCCACCACAACAACCCCATTCAAGATGGCTATGCTCGTGTCACGGTGGAGGACATAGTCCAAGGGTTTGAGGACACGGAGATTGACATTGCTACACCAAGGGGAGAAAAGACTTGGAGATGTCAAGCGCCATTTCATTCTATGGCAAAAGAAGTTTATCAAGTTTCGTGCGAGGCGCCAAGGACAACAAGTCCACCCCCTACGGTGGTGGTGGTGGCGGTGGCGGTGGTGGTGGTGGTGGTGGTGGTGGCGGTTCACCTACACCTCCGTCCACGTCGACCGACGCCGCCCCCGATCCTAACGTCCGGCGGGTGATCAGCCGCCGCCCCGATCCTCGTCCGGCGGGTGATCGACGCCGCCCCAATCCACCTCCGGCAAAGAAGCGAAGCAGTCCTGGATTATTAACCCGGACCCTTATGTACCTAAGACCACAAAGGTACCGGAGCCATCATCAAGCCTCTCCCCACAAGGCCTTGGGAACGTAGTGCCGAGGAAGTCGGCCATGACGCGGCTGCTGATTTGGAGAAATGGAAGGCGGACTGCAAGAAGAAAAGAGAGCCCGAGCCCAAGCCGGTATTTTCGATGAGCAAAAGAAGTGGGCTAAGTCATTTTTGAGCACACCGTCCCAAGCCGCGAAGAATCTGCCTAACGACTATGCACGTGAACTTCACGAGCAGGCACTCATGTTCAAGGAGAACAAAGAGCGGAGAAGGCCGAAAGTAAAATAAGCGGGAAACAAGTTGCCCAGCTCGGGAACAAAGTAAACAATCGATTGCCCCGCTTATAGTGGAAGCCTTCCGTCCGGATGCCCCGAGATCATACAAGCTGCGGCAACACGAGGATTGATCAGAACGAAGTGCCGGAGAACAAGCGGCCAACTTAGGTATTACTCTTCGTGAACTGTTAGGCCTTGATGAGGCGCCCGATTGAAGGAGGTAGTAATTACATATGTCAAGAATGGGCCTCTCGTCGAGCCTGCGAGAAAAGGATCTACCTCCACAAATGAAAGGTCTGCTGAAATGGTACAAGGGTTACATAAAAATAAAAACGCCAAAGAATATATTTATGCGGAAGTTAGACATGAGCATCACTTCAAACATTACTATGTACAAATTGAACTGAGTGAATTGTTCCAGCTTTTCAATCTGCGAGCTCGACAAATCTATCATCGGTTGCTACGTTACGTAAGTGATTTATTAATTTCTACCCCATCTCGTTCATATTGCCTGCACTATATATATGTCCTAACTATATTGTTGTGTCCGCTATTATACATGCAGAATGAAGATTAAGGAATGCAGAGTAAGGAACATCCATGATGTTGGGTTCATTGACCCACACATCGTTAATGGACATGTGTTGGAGCCGTCACCCGCCGACGTGGAGCAGACACTGTGGCAGTTTCTTACAAAGCAGGAACTCAAAAGTGATATTCTATTTCCTTACCATTTTGGGTGAGTGTTTCATCTTGAGCACATTCTCTTTTGTTTACTCCATGCATGGTATGTGGCGGCTAATCGATGAGTTATGCATGACGTCTTGTGCATGTATCGTGTCCGCAGGTTCCACCGGATTCTGCTAGTAATTAAAGTTAACACCTCGTAATGTCTCGTCCACGACTCTCTGAATATGGATCCAAAGCTTTGGGGCGGCATGAGAAGAATGCTGCGAAGTAATTATTTTCATTCATTTGCGCTCTATATCGATCGGCCTATTTCGTTCATTTCTTAATATCAAGTAACTAATAACTCTCTTGTTCATTTAATTTTCTTTGCCTCGTAGGGTTTGGAGACGGTTCGTAGATACAAAGGTCGGTGAATTCAAAAAGAGCTAGAATTCAAAAGGTCAAAGCCTAAGAATGCCGGGGATATTCAGCCACCGGAGACCAATCTATGTGGATACTATGTTCAGGAGATGATCCGAGATACACCTCTGAGCGGGTTCCGAGTGATACCAATGCTCGGAGGAATAACCTCCGGATGATGCTTAGTCCGAGCTCGCTTCCGACCACTTCAAGAGGAACTAATTTGGATGGTTCAGCAGGAAGTCCTCCATCCTAAAGGAGAACACTATTACGAGGACGTAGAACTTTATATGCATTAAATCATGTATGGAAACTTGTTCAAAATTGTATATGGTCATCCGATGATATTGAATATATATTGTATATTCCTCTTGAATTCTTTTTGGTTCTAATTTCAAATTTATTTGAAATTGTACATTCATATGCATGTATGTAGTACCGTAGAATATATGAAACTCCTTCAAAATTAAAATAAAGCACAAAAGAAATAAAACAATACAAATTAAACAGAAAACAGGTTTAGGGGGCTAAAACCCTAACACATGGCGGCCTTTAGTCGCGGTTGGCGGAAGAACCGCGACTAAAGGTCCTCCGCTTGACGTCTTTGGCGCCCACGTGGACGGGCCGTTAGTCGCGGTTCTTAAGCAGCCGCGACTAAAGGTGGGGGGCATTAGTCGCGGTTGCCCAACCGCGACTAATGGCAGTTGCGAACCGCGACCAAAGGCGCATTTTCCACCAGTGTAAGTACAAATATTTTCATGTTTTAAACAAAATATTAATTTAGTAGTATATAAAAGTGTCCATGCTTTAAAATAGTTATGTTGTTTTAAAAGTGTTCATGTGTTTTTAATAAAGGTTTTTTCAGGTGTTTTTAACAAGTTTGTGTGCTTTCAAAATAATAATTATATATTTTTATATAACTAGAAATATAAATATATGTATGCAGACTGTTGTTCCTCAAATGAATACGTATTTAAAATAATATGTATGTTATTTATAATTATAATTTAAGCATTTTAAATAATTGCAAAAAATGAAAATAACTAGTAACATATTAAAAATGCGCCACACTAACGGATGTCAGTTTTGGCCCGTGAGCATGTTCTGTTATAGACATAGATTGTAGCATTGTCTAAAGAAAATGTAAACGGTAACAAACCTTTGCAAATTTATGTTGTTTAATTAAAGAATATGAGGTTGTGTATCGTCGTCGAAAGAAAGAGAGTGAGCGTGATTGTTGTCAGGTGATTAGCAGCAGACGCTTTAAATTCGAGGTCGCTGGTTCGAAAGCTCAGTGCACCCTTTTTCCATTCAATTATTATTTGTGCTGCTGACAGCTGGGACTCGCCTGTTAGGGTCTTTTTGTTAAAGAAAATAAAAGACAAGGGGGCTTCTAGCAAAAAAAACACGCCATACACCTTGTCTTCATTGCTTGGTCACGTCAGCGTTGCAGGGTGTATACAAACGCAATTAGCACCATATTTGCAAGTTCGAGCCAAGTTTTAGCACCACTTCAATGTATGCCACAAGTTTTATCATTAAAGTGACCATGTACGCCAAGTTTCAGCACCACCGGTGTAATTGACTCTTCAAAGTACTTGGCAAATGGCAAAAAAAAAGAGAAACTCGGCAAATCATGCTGGACTTAGGGCATCTCCAACGCCAAAGCTCAAACCGTCTGGACCGCGCGGTCCGGACGTATTTTACCATCCAATACGGTTCTGTATCGGTCCGCTCGACGGTCCGGATACACTTTTTCCCGTAAACTGAAAACAAAATGAGGGTGGCTTTATGGGCGTCCGGACCGCTGCTACTTCGCGTCTGACTAACTTGGCCCACCCAAAACCATCCTCCTCTCCTGTGTACTTTCCCGCCCGATGCCAACTAACTGCTTCATATCAACGTCGTCCTAGAGCGGACGCGGCCTCTCACTGGCACATGCATTAAAACGGCGCACCAGCCGAGGGCACCGCCTGTGCCGCGTTCCCGGTGTCCAGGCCTATTCAATGCCGGAGAGACGTTTACTTGATGGGGCAGGACGGATATCTACCACACTCGTTCAAGTCCCGTCCGTCCGTATGCCGACATTAAGCAGGCTCGCCAGCTGAGGAACCAACCCCGGCATCGCGCATTGATGCACCCTGACGCTTGGCCTCATGGGAATTCTCTATTTAAAGACGGCGCTAACTCCACAGCACAACACATCCGCTCCATATCCTCCATCCTTGCACCGCATCAGCCATGACTGCAAGCTCTAGCGCTTTGTGGGAGAGCCAGTCGTCGGAGCAGAAGCACGAGGTGGCCGCCTTTGCAGCCACCTGGCGGAACGAGCAAGGCATGCCGGTCAGCTCGCCCGAGGTCTCTGACGATGACCCTATGATGGACAGACTCCAACAACGATTCCATGTGAGACCCTGCGCCTGTGCATGCTGGCTTAACCATGGAGCAACGCAGGTGCACTTCGACGGCACCAGGGGAGGAGCATCTTGAGCCTACGCCTATGTCGGTGTTCCGGGAGGCTCAGGAGGAGTAGCGGTACGACATGTTCCTCCTCAAGCAGCACCGGCTGGCGGAGGGCCAAATCTACTTCATCGCTGAGCAGCGGGCGCTCTACAAGGCCACGCGTGCTGAAGCCGCCCCTCGCAATGTAGAGGCGGCACACCGGACATGGCCGCACACGCAGTGGCGCAAGCAGTCGAGGATGAGAGCGACGCCAGCTTCACGTCCTACGCGCTACCGTCCAACTTTCGGGGGCGCATGTGGCAGGTGGACAGTGACGGACCATCCACGTCCATCATCGGCCTCAGGTCCACCAGCACCGGTGACGGACAGGTCGCGGACTCCTCGGAGGATGAGTAGGGCTTGGGAGGCGGTAGGCCATTGTGTTTGAAGTGGGCTGGTCCGTCTCCCATGTTCTACTCCGTGGACCATCGCATCTTCACTTCAGGGGTCTTGAACCCCACCGCTCATGGAGACGGGAGATCGAAATACAAAGGAAGTGGATGGCGGGCGCCGCTGTAAGATAGGTTTAGGTCCAGCCTTTTTTTAATGAAAAATGTTCGAAATGTAATTAAAGTTCTTCGATTTATATGAAAATCGGCTGGTTTGCATGAATTTACTTTGATGCTGTTGAAATGCGGTTTGAATTGTATGCGGATAGCATTGGATGGCCGGCTCCCGCATCTGTATCTGAGGACGAATGCGGGACAAAATTTAGGGGTCAATGTTGGAGATGCCCTTATACCACATCGGCAAAGACAATGTTTGTTCTCTCGTGCCTAAATCTTCCACCACCACCATCCTAGATACTCTATGTGAGATTTAATTTCCGAAAACCCTAGCAACACTCCTCTTTTGTTCTCTCGCACAGCGGGACAAATTGATTGTCTCCTTTTTTTAGGGGAAAAACACCATCAAGGAGGTTTATATTGCATGCTCAAATATGGATACATCGTTCAATAAGGAATCAATTAGAAAGTGATTGTCTCTTTTTTTCAGGTTATTATAGGTGAGTAGATGTGGTGGTAGTTTAGTCATAAATCTGTACAACTTTGAAGGCAAAGAGATATACCTCTTGGTTTTAAGTGGCTTTGGCTCAACAAGCAGTCTTGTCTTACCCCCGCTCAGTTTCATTGTGAAGGAAGTGGTGGTGGAAATAAGTCAAATCCAACCCCCAAAACAATTTATTTTGGGCTTTTCGCTTAATTTCACAGTTAAACCCCTATAACTTGCAAAAGAACTGGGCTTTAGATTGTGTATTTGATGTTATTTTTTTGTTTTTCTATCTCTATTCGCGGAACGTGCGATCTTTTTTGTTATTTTTTATATACACAAAGAAATATATCTTTTGTGAAGTATACATGGTGATCTGGTTTCTTCTAGGATTCAAAAAAGAGCTGCGTGCTTGTAGATGAAGGAGAAGAATGTTTATTTTCTTTTGGAGAAAATACAACCAAAGAACATCTTATAACTGAAATTTACTAAGTGAAACACAATACAATGAAAAAACAGCAAGACACAGAATAATCACAAAAAAATTACATAAAAAACACATCATCCGTATTCTATAAAAGGACGGATAGGATTTTCCTCCATTGTCATGGCGAATAGGATTTGCCTCCCTCTCCTTCTTTTTTTCTTTTTTTTCCCCGCAAAACAAAAGAGGGAGGCAAAAAAATTCCCCGCAAAACAAAAGAGGGAGGCAAAAAAATTCCCCGCAAAACAAAAGAGGGAGGCAAATCCTATTCGCCACGCTTTGTGCGAAGGAATGTCGGCACAGCAAGGTTCTCTACCTTGGTTCCTCGATTTTAGGAACAGTCCGGAAGGTTCCACTCCATTTTGGCCGGTTTCGTTGTTTCCTTTACTTGTTTTTTCTGGGGTTTTCCGTCTTTCCTTTCCTTTCCGTTTATTGTTTTCTTGTCTTTTTATTAACACATAAATTTCAAAAATAGTCATGATTATATAAAAAATGTTCACAATTCCGAAAACAATGTTTGAGTTTTTCATGAAATGTTTGGAAATTTCAAAAAATATTCATGTTTTGAATACCAACTCGCAAATTAAAATAAAATGTCTATGTTTTAAAAAATCAAAATTTAAAATATCATGTTTCCAAAAATATTTGCACATCTGTGTTTTAAAAAATATTCAAATTTTGAAAAATTGAAAATACAGGTCCACCTTTTTCGAAAAAATGTTCAATTTTTCAAAATTGTTTTGTCTTCAAACAATGTTCACAAATTTTAAAAAATACTTGTGTTTTTAAAAAGTTTAGATTTTCAAAAAGTACTCCACTTTATAAAAATGTTTGAGTTTTCAAAAGATATTCTAAATTTTGGAAAACTGTTCGCCTGTTTTAGAAATGTTCAAAAAAATTATAAGAAATAAATCACACACTTCAACTATATTTTTCATGTTTTAGAAAATGAAATAGAAAAGTTAAAAATCTGGGACCTATACCTCTCGCGTCAGCTCGCCACAGCACCCCGAGGGCTTACAGTGCAACGTAATAGGCTGGCACAGTCGGGATTCCCTTGTGCCAAAGGGTTGCAATTTGATGCAGTAAGCGTCGTATAAGAGCTCTTATCAAGAAGAACGCATATACCTCTTTTTTTAACATAGTAAGACGCAAACGCTTATGCGCATACACTCACTCTGTGAACACACACACACACCTTATGAGTACCTTCGAGAGCTGAGCCGGTATATCATCTTGAGATTTACGAAGTCACCATAGACGCCTCGTCGTCGACGGGGACGTCTCCTCCCACTGAAAGTACATAGCCGAAAATACTGAATAAATCCAGGAATAATGCGAGCACCGGGACTTAAACCCTGGTGGGCTAGGGATACCGCTGTCCTTCTAACCATCCAACCACAGGTTGGTTCGCATATAACTCTCTTGTTGTGAGGTATACGGTTTCTCGAAATCACTAATTAAGGAGTACTTTTTTCAAAGGTCACTTCCATCATCTTGTGCGCCAGTTGTCATAACCTGAGTGTTTTCTCTTCTTTCATAGGTTCGCCTATTCAAAACATTTTATATTTTAAACCATGCTTCCAAATTCCGATTTGCTTACACCGTTAGATTTCTTGCATCGAGATCTTTGAAACAAGATCCCATGTTAATATTTTCTGACGAAATTTTTTGTGACAAAACCGAGAAAACCTGGATGAAGAAACACGATCTAGAAGCACGACGTTTCTCCCCACTTTTTTCACTTTTCGAGAGGCAAGTTGTGCCTCTCGCGGACGCAAATATATCCCTCCACGAGAAGCAAATTTATGCCTCTCTCAGAAGCAAAAAAGTAAGTTTTTTTTCTTCCCAAGAAGCACAGTTGTAACTCTCGCAAAAGTAAACATGTGCCCCCACGAGGAGCAAATCTGTGACTCTCACGGAAGCAAAAGAAAATGTTTTTTTCCTTTCCTGAGTGCCTCTTCTACGAGCAAATCTATGCCTCCACGAGAAGCAAATTTGTGCCTCTCACAGAAGAAAAAGAAGGAAAACATGTTCTTCCCCCTTTTCGAGAGGCAAATTGTGCTTCTCCTGGAGCAAACTTGTGCCTCCACGAGAAGCAAATCTGTGCCTCTCGTGTAAGGAAAAAAAGTGTTTTTTTTTTTCAAAAAATAAATTTTGTTTTGTTCTTTCAAAACCTTGAGAAAATAGGGCGAAAACCAAAAATACCCCCAAAAAGTGTCAAACACGTACAGAATAAATACTGAGGGAGCACCCAGCACCCGACACGTGGCTATGGCTGAGAGCACGTGGCGATGGCTGACAGCACGCCGTGTGACGCGACCTTAGCCCACCAAAGGCTCCCGCAAGGGGTATTGGTTAGTTAGTTGCTCCCTAAGTTTGCTTGCGTTGAGCACCCCCTAAATGGGCTGGCGCAACGCGGGAGGAGCGATGTGTCTCTAGCGGCCGTCTTTTTTTTTGTTTTCTATTACTTTTACTTATATTTATGATGTGGGGAAAAATTAAATAATTTCTGACAAACTTTCATCGTTGAAAATATGCTACTCCCTCCATCCATATATAGGACCTAACGCGTTTTCGAGATTGTCTTTGACTATTGATAAGATTAATACTATGTGAGATATATAATGTAAACATTATATCATTGGAAGCTCGTTTCACGTACGAATTTGACGGTATGCTTTGTGTAGCTTGCATGACATATATTATTGATCTAAGATGTGGTCAAAGTTAGTCTCGAAAAATGCCTTAGGCCCCATATAGATGGATAGAGGGAGTAACATGTTGTTACGAAAAAAGTCGATACAGCTTCATAAAAATAATTAATGTTCAAAAATTTCATGCCATTTATAAAAGATTCCCGTCATTGCAAAAGAAAATGTATGTGACATTTAAAGAAAATGTTTAGAGGAAGCTCTTGATTCAATCCAGATTTTGGGTTTCTATGTTACGGCTTGTGATTGGGTGGACAAATAGTTCAATTTAATAGTTAGATGTTAGATTTATTCCAATGAAGTAGTCACTTGATGGTAACTTTTTTATGAATTTCAAGAAGTTTGACAGAAAGTTCTACTGTTGACCTTTGGGGGGAGGGTGTTTGGGCTTCCAAATTGAATTGAAATTAAATTTTTGCTCCTAAATCAGGAAATGTATGTGATGATTCTAAAAAAAATTAAACATACAAATTTGTCACAATGGCCTGTTTTGTGGGCTAGGCTCAAATTGTAGCTAACGGAAGAACATGTTGAAACGTTTGATGGCTGTCAATGGAGATTTTGAATTTGAACCGTTTCATTTTCGAATTCAAAAAATAGCAGACATAAAAAAGTGAAACTTTAGTGTCAGTATATGTCATCCTCGAAGAACAAAGTTTACAAGGTCAACGCTCTGTTACAGTACGAATAGAAAATATCAAATTTATTTGTCTAATAGGATATCTCCTTCTCACATAAGGCCTTTGTACCTGCCCAAACCCTCCCATTAGAAACACGTCCATACATCGTAAGTATGAGAGTTTCATTTGCGGGGACAAACCCAAGCAATTATCCATGATCAACTAAAATATTAGAGTGTGTCCCTCAAATTTTGTATTCATGTTATTTTTTTCATATGCTCATTGCCTTGATGGGATTGATGAACTACTCTCCACACTAAAAACTTGAATGTATGTGAACTCCCAATAATTATGTAAATGTCCAACTCGAGAAGTATATTGAAAATTTATTGTAGTTTGTAGGTACATTCTCACACTAAATTACCTGGTCCACCATAGTACATATGCATACCATGATTATCAACTACATAACCACCAATACTATATTTTGTTTTATCACTAGTTCCAAGAAGGTCTTTGTGTCTATTTGGAGTGACAAGCTTGTTGTTGATATCAACAATCTGGATGTTTCTCATAAAAGCTGCTTTTCCATACTCTTCAGAGGCAAAATGCCCACTACCCATTTGTGGGGAGTCTGATGAAGCTGTTGGGCCCTTAACAAAACCACCCCAGTATGAGAAAATTCCTTTATCTTTAATGTGAGAGAAGAGTAAACTTGGCCAATATCCAATCGGTGTCTTTTCTTCACCATACATCAGCCACCAATTCGCTGTTTTGGGGTCCTAAGGAAAATCAAAATGCATGAAAGATTACTGAACACATACAAGGACATATTATCCTCAATGCTATTATGCTAAATATCGAGTGTTCTTGCAATTGTTTCTGTTCCTCTAAAGATATATAGGATGCATTCTTCTCGTAACATTTTCCCATACTAAGTGATGTACATCAAGACAATGCGTATGTGAATCCTTGAAGATCAAATGGTCTTCATCATTGGAAGTGCTTATTGAATATGTGTTATTTTAATGGTAAGGTGACTGGTAATTTTATTTTGGGCCATGTTCTTGATAATTTGTCAAATTCCTGTCAAATGATAGTATGTGTGTATTGGAACACTACAAATAAAAGAAATGTTTGCATTCCAAAATTACACAATTGATATCATATTGATCTACCTACATTTTTTGTGTGATCAACTAATTCATGTAAGTACAAATTTCCACATGCACCCCCTGTAAATTATATGTAGAAAACCATAAATTGCATTGACAAAGAGAGTACCTTGAAAATGAAAATGTCTATCACATATTGTGGTCCATTGTAGACTGAAACCGGAAGTACTCTTCCTCCAAGACCAACACGGTGACTAACTTGCACAAAACCAGGACATACATGGTCGTAGCAAGGCTTGTGTAGTTTGCCATCACGCTATTATCCAAGTTCGTTCAAAGATAGAAACAAAGTACATCAATTTATATTTATAACTTAATGTTATAAAAAATTTATACTTGATAATATAATGTGTATGATAGTAAATATTATTAATTACCCAAACAACATGAAACCTCGCAAAGCTATCACCAGTGATGTTTGGAGCTACCGAATAACAAGCACCTACACCTTCTTCGTGACCCTTTGGTCCATTATCAATTAGTATCGTTGATTGACTAATATCCTTGCTATCTTTCTTCACCTTTGGCTCATACACATTTAATGTAGCTCGTACCCCATACAAATCATCTGAATATCTAATTCCAGCCATCTACAAAAAAATGTTCGTCAATATGATAACTATATTAACCACATCAGTATAAGTCCAATACCATATAACAACAATGACAATAACTTAATGGTGTCAACTTGGAGTTAGAGAGACGAATGCATATCGAACGCTTCAAGAAAGTCTTGGACTGGCATGGTGAAAATATGGAATTACCACGCATACAATTGAAAGAACATTGACACGAATTAGAGAAACTCAAGTCGACTCATCATATCTGCGGTCCCCAAAATGGTTTAGAACACCATCCATCATTTTTTGGAGGTTGCGAAAGTTGTGCGCAAACACATAGTCACCAAAAATGTGTCTCCATAATTGTTTTTATTCTTTATTTTTTTCGGCAAGTTCAACATGAACTCAATTGCTAATTTGCAAAATTGATTTCATTCATATATAACATGGTGGAAAATGAGTCACACCACGACTTCGTACATATAGGATATTAATAACTAATTAAGGGGCACTTTCCCTATTAGGCCACATTGACGTGCCATTGGCATGGGACCAGAAGAGAGAGGAAGAAGTAGCTGAAATCCCCCTCGCAGCGGCTGGGTTTGGAGTGACGCATATGGTGACTTTCCTAGATTGTTATTTTGTACGTTGTTCCACATAATAGTTGTTATTATTGTGATCGACCACATATGGCAAGTATTCTAAACATGCTTTTACTATTTAGTTGAAAAAACTATCTGAAGAATTCTATATTTACTCCTCAAAATTTCTACTTTTTAGGACCTTTATGTTTGTGTGTGTGCATGCGCAGCGACGGGCCACAATTAAAGCAAACCCTGGGACAGGTTCTTTGGCAACATGCAAAGTTTGGCCCTTTTAACTTCCAACAAATACCATAAAAATTCCACATGCACACTGCATATAAAAATAAAAATTAACTAATGCAGAAATTGCATCCATAGCATTAACTTGGTCGCAGGTCGGCTAGTACGGGATGTGACACTGGTAGCAGGTCACTGCAAGGGTAGTGGGTAGCTGAGAAAGCATTGGGGGATGGTGGGCCACATGGTCGCCGAGTTGGGAGCTACTCCCTCCGTCCCAAAATATAAGAACGTTTTTTATACTCCCAAAATATAAAAACATTTTTTATACTCCCAAAATATAGTTTGGGACACAATTGTCGATTGGAAGGGATTTAGGTAGCTAGCTTTGATTCTTCGTATGCCTGGGGTATGATAGGCTACTGGTCTGAACCACGGGCCCAATAAACAATGCATACATGTAATAGTAAAAATATCCAACTCTTGGGGCCTGGGCGTGGGTGCATGGGGTGTGGATCCATCATTGTGTATGTATTAATACAAACACGTGCTCATGTGTGTGTATTCTAAATTTCTGTGCTATGAAATTGACTATTCCACACTCTGAAACAACTAATTCACCTTACAACCTTCATTGTATGATTAAACATTATCATTCAAATTAAAAAGACTTTGCATTGAAATTATCTTTGAGAATTTTATTTGGTTATTTTCCACGACTGTATTCAACTATATTGTACATTTTCTAGGCAAACAGCAACTTCTTGTTAGTTCTGCCATTACTATGATAACTAGATCATTATGACAAGAAAAAAACAAAAAATTAAAACTCACCTCTAGTTGTTCATCCTTGTTAATCACTTGCTCGGTGATATATGATGCTATATGTCCCATTCTATTATTACGTAGAATTGGAACCATCCCTTTCGGGCATTCGACAATAGACAGGTGTGCTTGTAAAACACCATTTGGGGAGGGAGGTTTTATACTTTCTTCAACCGGTACCGAACTTGGTTCCATCTGTTTTATAATAAAACTTTATTACTAGCACACAATCACATATACAAAAAATTGTGTAGTTTAATCCATTTCTAATGGAGCACGCATATCATAAGTTATATTTATTTCACTCTGAGGTCCATTGTTTGAAGAAATATACTTATATAAAGATAAACATTATGATTTGAATCTAAAGGGAGTAAAACAAACTATGCTATGAAATTCATGTATATGTGGCAACTAACTATTCATTATGTCTTCAGTCATGAATCGACGTCCATTTTAGCCACATAATGTTTGTAACTCATGTCTTGATGAATGTAATTTACCTGAATTTTGTGATATTTCAACAATGGGTGATCCAAAGTCGGTTGGACACTCACATCGATGCAATCATATACATCTCCACCTTCCATCTAGTTTTATGTTCATCTGCTTGTTAGCCACTGAAACCGATGCTATGTATATATATAATATGATGTGGAATTGTTCTTACCATGGTAGTTTTATTAACATTTCGATGGGCAAGGATCTCTTTGTTGGTCTCCCTTTGCATTGTAGCTATATCTATTCCTCTGGTTACTAGAACAAGATATGAGAGTAGAAGGAGCGCTCTAATAGCTTGCCTTTCTCCCATTTTGGAAACCTTGAATAGTCAATTTTCATACTGCATATCAACTATATTTATAGGCTTTCTGGCATATCAATAGTTTAATGGTTGTCATTCATTGAATTAATGCTCCAAAGATCAGTTTTTTAATATGTATGTACACCCATATTATTAATGTCAAAGGATAAAGTTATGTATCTCAGTATATCATTCACATTTATTTTTATAAATCTCCGATTGTTAATGCCATACAGACAATATGAGGTATTTAATGCAGAGAAATATCCATAACTATCCATTGTATTTAATCCGGATATGAAAATGTGATCCATCTAGCTCTCTCAGGCCCTCAACACTTCTTTTTATGCAATCAAGTGTGATGTAGGGATGGCAAACTGGCGAGTTTGGAGGATATATGGCCATATATCTATGAGCCTATCCACTACCCACCCGTGAAAGTATCCATGGGCCATGATTTACGCCCACACCTACACCGCTAGATATCCAGATGTACATGGATAATCATATCCTTGTAAAACCGATAACAATTGTACATGGAACAAACAATGATGGTAATAAAAAGGTCACGTAGCATCATAGACTACAGAAATTAACACCTTTGCACACCAACACAACTACTAATGTCAGACCAAATTACGGTTAATATACATAATGGTCGATACGGAGTTATAACATGTTATATGACCCATGTCAATCCATGTCTCACTATTCAAATTGGCATCCATCGGGTACCCATGGATGAAGATATGAATCCATGACCAACCCATCATTCACACCTATCCACCCTTGAAGATCCATGTGTAGAAAAGGTCCTCCAAATTAGGATATATGTATCCATGGATAATATTTCCATCCCTAAATGTCATGCATGTTTCTCATTGTAGGATTTCTCTGCAATTTTGTAATTTCTTGTGAGTGGGCCTGATGTCCTATATGCAACATTGGCGATGGAAAACTGGCCTACTCTAGTCGACTAGGCTATGTGCACCCGTGAGTGTACGGTCTATTGATGAAACAAGATGACCCATTGCGCCAATTAGCGCAGAGAGCAACTCCAACTTGCAAGTTAAGTGAGCTGTATGAAACTTAAAAGGAAGTCAAGTGAACTATTTGAAGAGATCAGGAAGAGAAGTAACTTAGACAACCAAAAATTTAGGTGAAATTATTTATGGATGTTTGTATCTGCATTGCACATGCTTGCCTCTTATGTAAAACTAGATGACTCCTTGTGCAATTGGCACATAGACCAACTGCAACATACAAGTTAAACGAACTATATGAAATATAAATGGAAGTCAATTGAACTATTTGAAGAGACCAACTCTGGATCCCACACTCACTCACCTAGCCGCCTCCTCTCCTGCGCTGGTTCCCCTACTGCCTCTCTAGTGCCGCCGCCGCCCATATCCCCTCGCACTTCCCGTCGCTGAGCTCAAGCTGCAGAGACGCGCCGGTACTCAACCCGAGCAGCACGCTCCATTTCTTGTGCCAGATCTGCGCACCCCTCCTCGTCGGCCCTTAGACGAGGGTCAGCGCCGCTGCAAGTTCATGTCGCTGCTTGCGCTCGACCACCTCACTGCTTGTTCTCCGCTTTCCCTCCTCGATGCTCAACAAGGAGAGCACATGCCACCACTCAGCGTTGTGGCTGGGTCATTCCTCCACCTCGCAAATCACCAAAGGAGCTCGGGTCACAAGCACAGCACACCATTTTATAAAAGCATTCACCATTTTATAAAAATGAAAAGATTCGAAAAGAATTCACAAAAGGTTAAAAAAATGTTCATGAGTTGGAAAGTATTCACCATTTTATAAAAGTTCACACATTCTTGCAGAGTTAAAAAATACTAACAAATCTGAAACAAAAAAGATCTTGGATTTGAGAATTGTTCATGAATTTTAAAAAAGTTCATGGTTTGAAAGTTTTTTGCAAAATTTAAAAATATTTCACATTTTTCATAGAAGTTCACAAAAATGATAAATACAGTTCATTAAAATTAACAATGAAATAATTTAAAAGGATTTTTTTAAAACAAAAAAAGAAAAACTGAACAAAAGCCGACCTAAAAAATCCAAGGAAAATCCACCCAAGAAAGAACCAATGGAACCTATTAGATGGCTCCCGAAACCGGTTAGAAAAACCTACATGAGCCGGTCCATGTACAAGCTAAAACGAATGGGGGATGTGAGTGTGTTATACCTTAGCGTGTTAACCGGCGCGTCAAATGCCACATAGGAACTGGCGTAAGAATCAGTACGGGGAATAGCTGCCGCGCCCGTCCAGGAAGAATCACGTACGAAAATTTCAAACATAACACCCATGACAAAAGTTTTTTTTTAGCAGTATGACAACAGTTTTCTGAACCCAAATCCTATTTGGCGCCCTTTCCGCTCGATACAGCTGTTTCCACAAACGGGCGCACGGGCCGGCCCATCTCAACGTTCGCTACACATTTTTATAGAGCAAAAAAAAAACCTGGGCATTCGAACCTCCGACCTCTCGAAACGTGAGACGACACAACGACCGCCGCGCCACCAAGCTTGATGTAAAAACTTACATATTTTCTGCGCTTTCTTCTTTCATCTTTCCTTTTTCCCTTTTTCCAAATTCGAGAAAATTTCTTTCTTCACTTTTTTCCCGGAAAAATTGATGACATTTTTGTTTACAAATTCAATGAACTTTTTCCATAATCGATGAACTTTTTGTTTACAAATTCAATGAACTTTTTCCATAATCGATGAACTTTTTTCAAATCCGGCGAACTTTTTTTCAACTTCGATGAACTTGTTTTGAATCCGATGAACTTTTTTTCAAATTTGATAAGAATATTCAAAATTGATGAACTTTTTCTCATATTCGATGAACTTTTTCTCATATTCGATGAACTTTTTTTCAAATTTGATAAAAAAAATTCAAAATCGATGAACTTTTTCTCATATTTGATGAACTTCTTTAGATTCAATGAACTTTTTTCAGGTTTAATGAACTTTTTTCGTATTCGACCATTTTCCCAAAATTGATGAACTTTTTTGCAAATTCGATGAACAATTTTGAAATTTGATGAACTTATTTTCGAATTCGATCAACTTTTTCCTAAGAACAAGAGTATGTACTGTAGAAAACCGGTTGGTTTTTTTCCTAAGAGAAATCATGACATAATGTAGCAATTTTGGGGAAGAGAAAAAAACAAGCGATCTAGCATGAGCCAGCGATCGAGTGGGCGGCTAACGAGCGAGCGGGAGCCAGCGCGCGTTGCTGGGCCAAGCCCATGCAAGCGGCCTTGGCGGGCGCAGGGCTCGCTTAACGGGCGCTGCCGGGGGGGGGGCTCCTATTCGACGTGTTTTGCGTCGAACAGCCATGCGACACATGCAGGGCCCCCGCCTGTTTTCTGTACAGTAGCCATGCGATGTTAAAAAGGAAAAAGGAAGCGCGTTCGAACTTTGGACATCCACCTTTTGTACGAGAGCAGCTAACCAGTGAAGCTAACAAACGTTCGTGTAAAATTGGGAGTGTGATGTTATAAGAACTCATTCCAAAGCAGAATCCGTACAGGTTTTTGATTTTTTTCGAACTTTAATTGGAAATTGTGATTTTTTACTATGAACAATGTTTGAAAATCCGATAATTTATTGAAGAACACGGACAAATTTTCAAAAATAATTGAACATTTTTCGACAGAAAGAATTTTGAAATTCCTGAACATTTGATGAAAACACGAATATTTATTGAATTTTGAGAACCCTGAACCAAGTAATTTCTAAAAAAACGGGAACATTTCTTGAAATCCCTGAACAAATTGTAAAAATGGAAAAATGAATTTATAAACAGTTTTTGTAAAAATACGACCACTTTTGTAAAAGTTAAACTTTTTTATAGCACGGACATTTTTTAGTTTCCAAACAATTTTGAAAAGATGAACTCTTTAAAAAAGGTTAAATAAACTTGAAACATAAAAATAAAGGAAAAAAGTAACATAAAAGGAAAAGAAAAGAAAAAATAAAGAAGAAAAATAAACAGAAAAACGAAAAAAGGAAAACCAGAAAGAAACAGGAAAAACGGTTCAGGGAACCTTCTTGAAGATTCCCAAAACCAGAAAAAACGGAAGGAAACTCTTAAAGGTTCCCAAAACCGAAAAACACTGCGGCCTCCTTTGGTTCATAAAATAGGAATATTATAGGAATAGGAAAATCACAGAAAGTGAGATGACATGCATCTCAAATCCTGCAAACCAAAGGGCTTCAAAGGAATTTTTTCTACAAAGTTCCTATCCTTTACAATTCCTACAATATTCCTATGAACCAAAGGAGGACTGCAACATGTTTGATGGGCCCGGCCGACACTTTGACGCAACGTGCGTCCAATAGGAAGGAGATTCCCGCTGAAGGCGCTGGCGAGGAGCTCTCTTTTCTGAAACAGAAAAATCCGTGGTGTTCGGGCTTGCTGGGCGCTGGGCCGCTCTCTTGGCCCGTCGACGGTCCAGCAGGCCCGGCTCCGACCCCGGCGAAAGCGAAGGCACGCACGGGCACGGACCGCTATCCGATTCCGTCCGGTTCAAAAAAATATCTCTCGCTCGCTCGCGTGGATTTCGTGAAGCAATTCCCATTCCCATTCCCATTCCCATCCTCCTCACTCCCCCCGGCCACCATGGCGGCCGCCGCCGGCGTGCCCCCCTCCTCCCTCCTCCGCCTGCGCCTCCCCTCGCCCCAGCCCGCCGCCTCCGCGCCCTCCTCCTCGCCGGCGCTGCTCCGGCGCCGCCCCCTCCTCTCCCTCGCCGCGCCCCAGCGCGCCTCCGTCGCCGCCGCCGCAGCCGCCGCCGACTCCAGCAACGGCAACGGCTCCTACTCCGGTAACGGGTACGCGGCCCTGCCCACCCTCGCGCGGTTTGTTTTTCCATTGTTTTCCCGGCAAGGCCGCGCGCTCTGGCCTAGTGTCGCCGTGGCGAGTGCGCCAGCGGGGTGTTCGACGGAATGCATCCGCGTCGTGCCTGTTCCCCTGGAGAGTCTTGGCCGGATAAGTTAGCCGTAGCGGACGGCGTCACTGATAGGGCTACATATTTCACTAGATAATATCAGTAGCGGTCAGGCCCCTGAATCGACGGTGTGGAATCATGCTCGCGGCCATCCAGAGGCAGCTTATCTGGCTCGGTAGTGGCCTCCTACACACATATCAATTGCGCTGTATTTGTTGTCAATAGGGCATATCAATTGCGACTTCTCTCCAGGTCCTGATGCAATTAGCTGCTTGCCTGCCGATTTCATCGTGTCGGCAGTTGAAGCACTTTCATGTTAAACACTTTCCATGATGCACCCTGTCCTCTTTCATTTGGCAGGAGTCAGGCATCGCTGATGCCACCGTTCAGCGGCCTTATGCTTGATGAAAGCTCCAGGTCTAAAAGGCCGTATAAATGGCAAAGGGTTTTGCTAAAGGTAAGCGGCGAAGCGCTTGCCGGAGATCATACGGAAAACATTGACCCAAAGGTGAGGCTGCTTTTAGTGGTGTATCTTTGAATTTAAACAGTTCATGTGTGTGTACATCATGTAATTAATGTAATTACGTGGTCTTTTGCAGGTTACAATGGCAATTGCAAGAGAGGTTGCTTCCGTCACCAAACTAGGCGTAGAGGTGTGCCATCCGTGCTGCCTTCATTTTTTTGCTGGTTATTTATTGGGTTATGTTTATGAACAATGAAAGTGATTCATTCCAAATAGATAGACTGGCACCAGATGAAGTGAATTTTGGGTTGTTTCCGTCTGATGGTATTAATTCAACACTTGAATTGCAATGCATTCCAAGCCAGAGTTCACATGTTATGTGTATATGTTTCTCTTGTCTTCTCTAGTGGAATAATGTGCTTTATACATTTAAAAAGGAGAGTAATTGCAGGTCGCTATTGTTGTTGGTGGCGGCAATATCTTCCGTGGGGCCTCTTGGGCTGGATGTAGTGGTCTTGACCGCTCCTCTGCGGATTACATCGGGTATGAATTATACTCCATGCCTGTTGTAAACTGCAGTATTAAATAATTATATCAACCTCTGGTCAGCTGCCAAATAGCCTAGAAAAGAAGTTCAAATGCCATGAGATGTGCTATGAGCTCAAGCCATGCAATATCAACACATTTTGGTAGGAGCAGAGCGTGCTTGTTATTTAATTCGTGCCAACTATTTGGCCAGTTTAATGTTTGTACTATTATGGTTCATTGTGCCCATTAGGAAGCACATTTATATCTGCTAGAACAAGAATTTCATTTCAATAATCAACTGAATGTAATTATAATTGCATCTTACAAACCATAATTCATGCCAACTTTTTGGCTAGTATAATATTTGTAGCATCATGGCTCACCGTACCCATCACGTAAGCACATCCTAATCTGCCAGAATAGGAATTTCCATTGACTGAGTGTAACTATAATTGCATCTTACAAACCATTTAATCCATGACTATATATTGTCTACATTTTTGTGCAAACTCAAGGCCACCTGCAATTTATAACCTAGTTTCTGTCCATTATTTTTTTTGTTACGAAGGCATTTCTTGTTAAGTAACCACAGGATTTGTCGTTATAATAAATAATTTGGGACTGAATCTGACTGCAACCTTTTTCCTGCTTTGCCCCAATTCAGTATGATGGCCACTGTGATGAATGCAATATTTCTTCAAGCAACAATGGAGAGCATTGGGATACCGACCCGTGTCCAAACTGCATTCCGTATTTCAGAAGTCGCAGAACCATACATACGCCGAAGAGCAATCAGGCATTTAGAGAAAGGAAGAGTTGTTATATTTGCTGCTGGGACAGGGAACCCATTCTTTACAACTGATACAGCAGCTGCTCTCCGTTGTGCTGAAAGTGAGTTCGTCCTTAATCTTCGCTATGCAGTATGAACTGGTTTAATCATTAAAAGTCGGAGAAATTTCTTTCACTTAGAAAAACTGGTGCTTATGAATGGTTCTTGATAGTCTAGTGTCTTCTCATGCCATAGGTTTAGCTACATATATGTAATACTGTGAAACATTCAGTGTATTTTTTTCATCTTATTAATGGTCATGCTCCTTGCAACTGTGGGTAATGGGACTACATGACCATCCACATAAGCACTCCACTGAGTTTATTTGATGTTGTATTAAGTATATTAAGTATTAATGAAGATCCCTGTGCGTATTAAGTTGAAAATGAAAAATAACAGTCCAACAAGTAGGTTAGAGAAACAATGCATCTATTTAAGCTGGTTTCTGGTTCTAGCTTTATTTTTCTGGGACAGTTACAGTGTATTTACCTTTCTTTTATTAATTAGTGAATAGCAGCATGGTTACAATCATGGTCAACTTGGCCCAGCACGCAGGCCGGCACAACGTTTAGCAAAACTACAACCACACAGTACAGATCTGCAATATTGTGCTAGCCCATTGGCAACATTGTTGGCCTCTAGTTATAGTGTGTTTACTAATTTCTTTACATAAACAGTGATAAATCACAATCTGTGTTGTGCCTATAGAAACATATTATTGTGAGGTATAGGCTGCTTTCGAAATGAACAGTACTGTTTGAATAGTAACTTCGTTTTTCTTTGTTTATTTTGCCTTGACCATTCTTCTTGTGTTATGTGTATGTGTATAGTCAATGCAGAGGTTGTGCTCAAGGCAACAAATGTTGATGGTGTGTATGATGCGAACCCCAAGCATAACCCAAATGCCCGCATCCTCGAGACAGTGAGCTATAATGAGGTGATCTCAAGAGATCTCTCAGTAATGGACATGACTGCCGTCACACTATGCCAGGAGAACAACATTCCTGGTACGGGCGATATCGGTTTCTGAGGCTTCTTACTGTTTCCGATCGTCGATTTTGATCTTGGTGCTTAATTTTGCAGTTGTGGTGTTCAACCTGCAAAACACTGGAAACATCGCGAAAGCCATCGTCGGCGAGAAGGTCGGTACCTTCATAGGCTGCACAAGGAATCTCGAATACCGCGAAAGCACGGAGGGTTCACTGGATCAAGAAGACAAGATCTTGGTTAGTGAGTGGTGAATCCAAGAGCTGCCTGTCTCCCTAGCTGGATTATAGAATAGATTAGCTATCCAAGTAGTACCGGTTCAATTGTAATACTCGAAGAAGAGAAACCACTCTGGACATAAAAATTCGCAGAAAACTGCTGCTATGCTGTGTATGATAGAATGTAGGGGTGTATGGTGGCTGAACCTAAATAATACTTCTATTGCTCCTGATGGTATTGGTGAGCAACAGAAGGTGAGGGTTTCTAGTCTGGTTTCCTCTCTATTTTCTTTACCGGAAAATTTGTGGGAGGTCGAAACGGTATATTTTATTTTAAAAAACGTAGATACTATTTACAAGATCGAGAGCAATGCCATTTGATATTACATATCTGCCCTCAAATGTGCTGTCCATGTGTGACTGGCATGTGGGCCTAAGAAAAGAGAATGTCCAATGTTGTATTAGTAATACCATGGAGGGAGTACAAAATTTGGACTTGACAGAAAATCTGCAAAGTACCATGGAGCACCTGGCTGTTTTCCAAATGACCCACATATTTTTGGAAGCAACAAGTTGCCCAAAAGTCAATGTTATGTTCAGTAGAAAACGTACATGACATATGACAATTCAAGCATTTTCTTGTGCCAGTGAGGTGGTTCCATCGTTCATGATATAACTTCCTACAGTATTCTACCGCAACTGTGATCTAAAAGGAGTAAAAAAAAAGATCCCCTTGGAGAAAAAAAAAACACTAACACAAATGATATAACTTGCCACCGACAAATTCAGTGAGGGTGAAGATGCGCTTTCAAAATTTGGAAAAAGAGAAAAAAAAAAGGCGAGTGCTAAAGTGGACGGGGTTCTCCTTTGTAAGATTCAAAAACAGTAAATGCCTTAAAGTAATAACATGTACTTTTTGTTCTGAAATAATCCTATTAAAACATGAAACAAAGGACATATCGCAATAATATCGTTCCTATCTCTCCACATGGGTGATAATCTATTCACTACACTACGGTGGGTGGAGATATCAACCCTAGTCAGCGCTCGTGAGATGATTTCACGTGACATAAAAAGATGCTTTAACTCTTCATGACAAGGCATCACACGAAACACCCATATTGATTTCACATGTCAATGCATTGTTTTCGTACGACCCAAATAACTTCATTAACCTAATGCATCTTCATCGTTCATTCCACCCTCGATTTGTAAAACTCCCCTCCCCTGAAGGACAAAATTTATAATCTATATGCCATAACTTTGAAACTGGTGGAAGAGACAATGTGGTTTCAAAATTCTGAAAGAAAAAGGCACGTGGTAATGTGGATATGTTCTCTTTTTGATTTTTTTTAAGGTAGTAACATCTACTTCTATAGCAAAAATAGATCTAAAATATGAAACAAAGGTCATATCACAGCAATCATTCCTAGCCTATCTCTCCACATGGGTGGTGATATATTCACTACACCATGGTAGGTGAAGCTACCAAACATAGGATTTGTCGGTGCTCACAAGATAATTTCATGTGACTCATAAAGGCACATCAACTCGCCGCAACAAGGCATTGTGCCAAATGATAACCATTTCACGTGCGCGGCTTATCCGTACAATCCGCATAACTTCATTGACCTCATGTTTTTCATTGTCCAAAAACAGACCATACTGCATTATTCTACGCTCCATCAATAGTCTAAGAGGACCCAAATAATACACATGTCCTTTGAAGCGACAAGTGCTAAACTATAAGCCATAATTTGGTACAAATAGAATTGGTAAGCAAGACTATGTGATTTCAAAACGGTAGAAATAAGAATAAAGCCACATGATAATGTGGATGAGGTTTTGTTTTTCAAAAGATGGTGATCTATTTGCTACGCTGCAGTAGGTGAACATATCAACCCTAGGGTTTTATCAGCACTCGCATGATTGCAGAGGCCGGGGAACCCCCCCTTTTCGAAAAGAAAAAAAAAAATCAGCACTCGCATGATGACATCTACGATAGAAAAGATGCATCAACTCTTCACCACAAGGCGTCGCACGTAACACCCATATCCATTGCATGTGCACGGTAGTGTCTGTACAACCTACACAACTTCATTGACCTCGTGTATTTCATTGTTTTCTATTGTGTAATAGAGTTAATTGCATCCATGGTACGCAAACTTGCATGGTGGGTGAAAGAAAAAAACTTGAAAATAACACAAATTGATCACATAAGTCAGATTCCCGTCAACTATAACACCAACTATGTGGGCATGGCGAGTCAGCATGAGAGCGGGCCAACAGACTCTCAAAATCGAAAAGCATTAATGGATTCATTTGAATTATGAAACAAATGACATATCACAATAGCATTGTCTCTCCATGTACGCGGTGGTCTATTCACTACACCAGCATATCATCTCTAGGATTTATCGGCGCTCGCACAATGATTGCATATGACTCAAAATATGCATTAACTCTTCGCTATAAGGCATCATATGGAACACACACATCCATTTTCACGTGCGAGTGTAACAGTGCCCGTACAATCCATGTAACTACATTAACCTCATTTCATCGTTCATAATGGAATGTACTACATTATTCCATCCTCGATAGTAATCCAATAGGACCAAAATATAACTCCCCTCCCCTGTAAAGAAACATTGCTGATCTATATGCCATATTTTGGTAATCTCAGAGATGGTGTGATTTTAAAATTTTAAAAAATAGTTAAAGTCACATGGTAATATGGATATGATCTCTTTTCCAATATTTAAAAAATGCTTGAAAATGTAAAGTCTAATTTTTTTATAGTGAAATAAATATCACTTCTGGCATTTTTTATTTACTCTAAGTATGAATATATCGTAATACTATTGTAGTTTAATATCTTACACTAATATTGTCCATATCTCTCCACGTGGGCGATGGTCTATTCACACCAGCGCGGTAGGTGAACAATGAACCCTATATTTTTCTATGCTCGCAAGTTTTCACGTGACTCGAACACATACTGTATGATATCGTACGGAATACCCATATCCATCCATTTGCTAGTGAACAGCGCCTTTACAACCCTCATAACTCCGTCAACCTCACATATTTTTCCCATTTATTAATAGAACATTCTACATTATCCGAACCTCCAAGAACAACTCGAAAACTCTTAGAAGAAAAATCAACAAAAAAGGGAAATAATAACTGTCGAACGTTCCCTAGGAGGGAGATCTTAGTGAACGCCCTCACAACCATTGGATTCAGATCAAATGTATGGCAAAAAAATTAAATCATTGGCATTTTTTGGCGGTACATGGCAACTTTATCTTCCGATCATGAAAAGTTCTGTAAAATTGCCATGACAACTTTGGTTGAAATTGCATGACAATTTGAGCGTTCGTTGGGAAAATGCTCCCACAGAAAGTTCCCCAGGTATTACCATCCAAAAAAACCTCCATTGGTAACACCAGGAAGCGATTTCAAGTTCAGGGGAAAAGGCCGCGTGGCAATTCAGAATGAGGTCTCCTTTTGAATTTTTGAATAGAATAAATGCTCAGAATTAATAGCAACCAATTTACAGCAAGATATTTCCCTTTTAAAAATTTGAAAACAATAATTGCTTGAAATTAATAACATCCAATTTACAGGAAGATATTTGCATTTTAGAGATTTTAAAATAATAAATGGTCGAAATTAATAACGTCCAATTTACAGGAAGATATTTCCATTTAAGAAATTTGAAAATAATAAATGGCCGAAATTAATTCCGCCTACATTTCCAGCGAGAGAATATATTCTTTTTGGCCGGCGTTTATTAATTTCCAAAAATATCAGTCCACCGCAATAATGTCGTCTCTATCTCTCCATGCGGGTGCGGGCATGCTCGCATCACCCCTCCGGTAGGTGAACCCATCATCTCAAATAGATTTTTTCACACCAAACCGTTCGCGCCACGGCACCGAACGCGCCCGTTCCCGCGCTGTAAAATTATTTACTTTTCACACTGGCTTTCAATCTCACGTAATTCAAAAAAAAATTGTGTTAACCCTTCGCGCCACGGCACCGCACGTACCCATTCCCGCCCTGTAACCGCGCGCGCGCGGTACCCTTCCCGCGCGTAATCGAGCATCCCGCATTGGTCCAAGAGGATTAAAACAAAATCGCCTGGCTTGAGAACACAATGTATGTGTGTGTGTGTGAAAAGATTTCAAAAGATTTTGAAATTTGGTTCCTTAAGAGGAAAGAAACTGATGGGCTCAACAGAATTTGGCAGGCAGCAAGGAGGGTTGGGCCTTGGGGAGGGGCGACATTTCCAACGGTCACCTCCGGGTTTCTCCTATTTACGCACCCCCCCCCCCAACGGCGAAGGCGACACAGAGTGAGAGGAGAGGAGCCCACCGGCCTCGCCGAGTCGCCCCCCCCCTCCCAACCCACCCAACCCCACCCCTCCCTCCGCCACCCTCCTCCCCATGGCACCCCTCGCGCCGTCGACGGCGGCGGCGGCGGCGGCGAGCTCGCCGGGGCTGCGGCGGAAGCGGACGGCGGCCGCGCCCCCGCCCCGCTCGCCGCCGGAGCCGCGCCGCTTCTGCTCGATCTCCGACGTGATGCGCCGGGCGCGCCCCGTCGACGCGCCGCCGCCCCTCGCCCGCGCGCGCCACGTGATGGCCCTCTGCGGGGCGTGCGGCGCCGGGGACCGCGACGAGGAGCTGCTCCTCTGCGACATCTGCGACCGCGGCCGCCACACCTTCTGCCTCCGCCCCATCCTCCCCGCCGTCCCGCTCGGCTCCTGGCTCTGCCCCGACTGCGCCCCGACCTCCATCATCCGTGCGTCCCTCCGCCCGCCGCCGCTCGATCTCGCCGTTCCCGCTCCCCCCCTTTCCGCGTCCGCGCTCGCCTGCCGTGAAAATTTTCATCTCATCTCGTCCTCTTGTTGGTTGGATTTCTGCCAGGTTTCCCGTTGAAGCAGAGCAAGATCGTCGATTTCTTCCGGATCGAGAAGGGCGCCGAGGGCGGCGCCGCCGGGCCGGCAAAGTGCGGCCTTTCTCAGGGTAATTTTTTCTTATCCCTGAAATTTTGAATCGCATGTATTTTGTTCATCTAAGCTAGGGAGTCTGCGATGAGGAATCGTCGCTAAGTTGTTGCACATACTGCATTGCGGTCTGCTGATGATGCAAATAACTCATAAGGTGCAAATAGTTCATCTGAAATACTAGGACTGATTATGTGTATGATACACATCTGGTAGGATTAAAGGTTTACACTGTGTGGGTGTTGTGTGTTGATTAGTTCGTCGATTGTTTTGTTTTGCTAGGCTGGCCGGTCGACACAGTAGTATCCTGCATATATGTCACAGTGGACTAGAATTTCTAGGTAATGAACATTGAAAAATGCAGTGAGCTATCACCGCAGGAAATGCGAGGCAAAACCATCACTGCTGGAAATACGTGGGAAAGCATCGTTAAAAAATAATAATTTGATCTTAATAGCACTCTTTTAGTGTGATTGTGTTATTGAAGTAGGTTGGTCAAGTTTGGACAGATTAATTGACTTACATTGATTTGTACACATGTATATCAGGATGATTCGCAGGGACACGTCACATGTATATCCTGTTCGTGATCTGACATGCACTCATTGAGCCATAAAAAGCCACCACCTTTTGTAGTTTATTTAAAATAGGATTGATTACGTGTAGGATGCACTTCTAATGGGAGAAAAAGATATATCTTGTAGGGGGTCGTTGTATGTTGATTTATGAATTGTGCTGTTTTGCGTGACTGGCCGGTCAATAGAGTAGTATCCTGCATATATCTCCAGTGAATTCTAGTTTCTAGGTAATAAACAAACGCGGCGAGCTATCACCGCTGCAAATGCGTGGCAAAGCTACTGCCTCCAGAATTACGCGGGAAACTATCGCTGCTGGAAATGCGCGGGAAATCATTGTCCAAAAAACTTCAATTTGATCTTAATAGCACAGTTTTATTTTGGTAATAGGGATGTGTTATTTAAATAGACCGGTCAAGTTTGTATGGATTAAATGACTTGCATTTATTCGTGGGGATATGTCACATGTATATCAATGTTGATGATCTTCCTTGCTTTCACTGAGCCATAAAAAAGCCGCCACCTTTTGTAGTTTATATAAAATATGACTGAATACGTGTAGGATGCACATCTGGTGGGAGAAAAGGGGGTGTTGTATGTTGATTCGTGAATCCAATAGTATCCTGCATATATCTCCAATTAACTGAAATTTCTAGTTTGTTGGGACATTCGACTGCATATATCTCCAATCCAATAGTATCCTGCATATAGCTCACTGCATTTATTCATTACTTCATACTTGTATACAGATGCTAAGAGGCGAAAGAGACGATCTCTTGTTATGCACAAGAAGAAGAGGAGGCTACTGCCATTTGTGCCCACTGCAGATAGAGTTCGAAGGCTTGAACAGATGGCTTCTGCAGCCACTGCATTGACATCTTCGAAAATGGAGTTCAGCAATGAGCTGACTTATGTGCCGAGTATGGCCCCTATATCTGCCAATCAAGCAAAACTGGAGGAAGGTGGTATGCAGGTTAGCAAATTTTTTTTACTTAAAACAGTATAATGTATTTCTTGACCTGTTGGTGCCTGACGATACACTTGTTGACTTTGAAGGTTCTTTCAAAAGAGGACAAAGAAACTATTGAACTTTGCAGAAGCATGTTGAAAAGAGGAGAATGCCCTCCTCTTCTGGTGGTTTTTGATTCCCATGAGGGGTATGTTTTCGGAATTATTCTTCTGACGTTTCTTCATTTTTCGTTAAACTAACGCGTATTTGTTTTCAGCTTCACTGTGCAGGCTGATGCATACATTAAGGATCTCACATTCTTAACTGAATACGCTGGCGATGTTGATTATTTGAAGAACAGGGAAAATGATGGCTGTGATAGTATAATGACCCTTCTATCACCAGCGGATCCTTCCCAGAAGCTTGTCATATGCCCTGACAAACGTGGAAACATCGCCCGCTTTATTAACGGCATCAACAACCACACTCCGTAAGTAGTCGCTGCCTATCCTTATGAATGTACATGTGTTAAGCATTACTTACGCCACCCTAATATTGTCCAACTCCTGCAGTGATGGAAAGAAAAAGCAGAACGTCAAGTGTGTGAGGTACGACATCGACGGCAAGTGCCATGTCTTGCTGGTCGCCTGCCGTGATATAGCTCGTGGTGAGAAGCTGTACTACGACTACAACGGGCATGAGTATGCGTACCCAACGCATCATTTCGTCTAACTCCCCCAATAGTTCTGACCTGGCCCAGCATCAAGGAGTCTGGGCGATTAATGGCGGCACTTTCAGCATTGCCGCTGAAATCCAGTAACTTATATACAGTTCAATTGCCAGAAGAGGTCCCCGATGGCGAACAATATACATGCTGATGTTGTTAGTATCTAGTAGTGAAAACAGTCTTCATTCAGCTGTGGAGAGAGACAAGTGGGATCTTCGTTTTCTTTTTCTCCTGACCTCCCAAGATGCCGTCGTCTTAATTCATATTCATTATTGTCGCGGAGTTCCTGCTCGACTTGAGTCTTTTTCGGGGATTCATGCCCCTTTCTATAGGAGTAAATATCTATCTGCCCCTGTCTCTCTCTGTCGAATGGTTAAGTAGCTGTTGTGTCCCAATTAGTGGTACATCTGAAAGTGTAAGACAAATGTTTCACCCCATTTGTTGGGGAATTGTTCTCTATGTTCAGTTATTTCGGATGGTGAAATATGCTTTCCCTATTGGTGTTGTGGTTTTATTTTACTTTTTTACCATTGCCCTATCGCTGCTGGGTATTTTATTTATTTGTGCTTTTGACACTTCCCAACTTTCAGAAGCCGTGGCAAGCTACTAGCAGTGATCTTGAACTTCCTTGCCTTTGTAATCTTGAAGTGGATCCCCAACTAACTTCAGAACTATATGAATTCTTAAACTGAAATCCAGTGCTGCTGATTTCGCCAAGAAAAGTTTTTGCAGAGAATGTATCCAGTGCTTGCCTTTGTAATCTCTTGAAGTGGATCCCCAACTAACTTCAGAACTATATGAATTCTTAAACTGAAATCCAGTGCTGCTGATTTCGCCAAGAAAAGTTTTTGCAGAGAATGTATCCAGTGCTACCGTGTATGTGTGTAGATCATACTATGCTATGAACACATAACTTGTCAACTAAAAAGTTACCAAATGTATAATTGATTTGACACCATAGAAATAAATTGTGTCATGCTATCAATTTAGTTTGTCAAATAGAAGTTACAAAGTTTTTCTTTAACTACGCATGAGAAATATGTGAAGGACCATGGATAAGAAATAAAGATAAAGTAGATTTAGACAAAGTACAACTTGTCGTATACTCCAAATCACCCCCTCTTGTTATACTATTTATATACCACTGGAGAGTCATATTAACAACATTGAAATCTTTTAGGGGTTGTTTGGATTGTGCCAGATCCAACCCCGCCAAACTATGGCAACACGCCGCCCTGGAAGTATTAATCTCACAGAGCGGGCCAGCCCAATTAGGTGTCAATGAACCCGGTTTTGGGAACCTTTTAGAATGTTTCGGTCCATTTTTTCATTTCTTTATTTTGTTGCTGTTTTCCTCACGGATTTATTTGTTTTTTCTTTTAGGTTTTCAACGGTATTTTGGGGTTTTAATGGTTTTTACCTTTCTTTCTCGGTTTTTATTGGGTTCTTTTTTTTTTCTCTGTGTTCTTCAGTTTTCCTTATTTGTTTCTCAGTTTTCGTCGGTTTTTCACTGGTTCTCTTTGGATTTTATTTTTCCTTTGCTATAACGTTAGTTTCCCGTTGCTTTTCAGTGGGTTTCTTTGTTTCTTTCTCGGTTTTCACAATTTTCTTATTTTTGCGCATTTTCTTTGTTTTAAATGGTTTTTGTTTGTTTCTTTCCTGTTTTTCTCTTTTTTGCACCCCCCCATTTTTCTTGTTTCCTTTTTCTATTCAGTTTTCTTTCATTTGTTTCTTATGTTTCTTTTATTTTTTAATTATTTCAACACATATCTACATTTTTGTTAGACAACGTACATCTTTGATACACGTCAAGAACATTTTATAATACATGTTAAACATTTTTCAAATAAATGATTAATATTTTTGTTTCAAGTAAATCAAATACTTTGATGTATATGTTTTTCATACATATTTCACATTTTTGGCATACATATAAAACATATTTTAATACAGGTTTAACACTATATATGTATATGATTTTTTTCAAATATATGATTTGATGTCTAATTTTTTTCGTACCATACATATTTATTGTAATACACCGACACATTTTTTAATGCATGTTCAACATTTCATATATAGTTAAACATTTTTCAAATATATGTTTAACATTTTTGAAAACTTATACTTTCTGTTGTCTACTTTTTGCCATACACATTGTATATTTTTTCTATACACCACGAAAATTTCTTCTATACACGTTTAACAGTTTTCAAATACATGATTAATATTTTTAAAATTTATTTTGTGGTGTTTACTTTTCCCCTAAACATTGGTATATTTTTTATATACATCAGGAATACAACATTAACATATTTTCATATATATTTTTTGATATATATTTTTCATACACATTTACAATTTTTTTATATATTAGAAACATTTTTTGTACATGTTTAACATTTTTTATGCATGATTAACATTTTTCAACTTCTGTATATGAATTGATATTTATAATAGATATAATCGGAAAATTTTGAAATACAAGCAAAAGTAAAAACATAAAGCAGATAACCCAATGCAAGGATGTGAAACAAAACAGAAGAAATAAAAGTGCTGAAGGCCCGTCCGCGCTGTGCTAGCCCAATCGGATGGCTGCTGAGTTGAGGCATCCTATTGTTCTTCTCTTTTTCAGTTGTTTCTTCTTCATCGTTTTTTCGGATTGTTCTATTTTTTATATTTCATTTTCTTTGTTCTTCTTCTTGTCCCAAACAATTACAAATTTACAAAAATGGTTCATGTTTTTCAAAATTGTTAGAAATTTTTTTAAAATCTGTTCAGATTTTAAAAATGGTTAGAAATTTCAAAATTGTTTGCAACTTTTCAAGTATTTCCTAGTTACGCCGCTCCTTAGACTTTGGGCGCCTCATTTGTCACTACTAGCAGGCAGAAGGAACACCTAGAAATTCAAATAATGTTTAGAAATTTTAAAATTGTTTGCAACTTTTCAAGTATTTCCTAGTTACGATGCTCTTTAGACTTCGGGCGCCTCATTTGTCACTACTAGCAGGCAGAAGGCACACCTAGAAATTTCAAGATGGTTAGAAATTTCAAACAATGTTAAGATTTGCTTTTTTAAAAATTCTGTTCGCAATTTAAAAATGATTAGAATTTTTAAATATTTTGCTATTAAAATTTGTATTTTCAAAAAAGGTTCATCATTTCAAATTTTGTTCTTAAATTCAGAAAATATTCAAAATTACTAAAGATATTTCCGTTTTAGAAAAATGTTCTAGAATATTTAAAAATGGTTGTATTTATAAAAAAATTGTCCGGAATTTCAAACAATATTCTTGTTTTCTTTTTGGAATTTTAAATTTATTTGTGTTTGTCAAAAAATGCTCATAATTTCAAAAAATAGTTCGAAATCTGTAAAATTGTTTGCAACTTTTCAAGTACTTCCTAGTTACGCTGCTCCTTAGACTTCGGGCGCCTCATTTGTCACTACTAGCCCGTGCGTATTTGTGGTGTTTTTTATTTGAAAGTAAGAGAAGGGGTCACAGTTGGTTGCGTAGAATTTTTTTTTGATAGATTCCAGAAATTTTCATTACACATTGGCAAAACATGTAAGCATAATTAGGATCTGGAATCAATTATTTATTATTTGTCACTTACAACTTTTCAAGAACCTAATACATCTCTGTGGGCCATGGTGTTGGAGGGCATTGCTGGAAAAATGTCATATACACAAACTGAGGTCTGACGGCCTGCAAGTGCACAGGGCTATTGATAAATAGAGTGTCAAACCCACATGAAGCGAATAGGAAGGCATCATAAACCCCGTAGCTACGCTGTCACTTAACAAACTACGTACGCACCCAAACCGTAGTTTGGAAATAGCCTACTTTAGTAAGTTGCTAGGAACACAAATAAAAGGGATAGTGTTTACTAAACTACGAACAAGAAATAAAAGACAGAAAAGTAAAGAGACTAAACTACGTGAAATGGTGCTTGAGTAGTAAACGTTCTCGAGGGAATTGGAGTCATCACCACAAGTAGGATGCTGACAACACATGATGAACATGGCTCTCTAATTGTATCACTAAGCCAAATAAAGTACCCATCCCCACTAAGGTTACCGTGTACCGTGCTTCCCCACTTCGGTTGTTACAATGATGATTAAGGGGAGTGAACTCCCCGTGGCCACGACCTTAAATTCTAGGGTTCTCCACTAATCCCTATTGCAATGATCAGGGAGGAAGCGAGAATATGTCATGTCACCACCTACTCTCCACAACTATCCTTCTCACCAGTATGACTTGCCTCAAGTCCACAAGGGGATAATGCTGTGTTGGCGCCCTTCACAACACCATGAGACAATCAACCCAACACATATAAAGAGAATATTGGATAGCTTATTCAACAAAGTACTAATCATGCAAGGGTTCACCCAAATCCTAAGAACTAACACAACTACTCAAACATCATAGAGGGAGAGGGCAAGCTACAAGCCGACATGAAGCCGGTGGAGGAGAGGAGCATAGCGGCGCCGGTGATGGTGTGGACCGCCCGCCAGCGGTGAAGACCGCACCGGCCCAAAGGCCGGTGCGCGTGGTGGAGGCACCCCTTCTTCTTCCTCTTGGCTTGGCCCTTCTCTTCTCTATGGAGGTGGTTTTGGAGCAACAATGGAGATGGATAATGGCTGCATGGATCAATGAATGTTGATGAAGCATCAGAGACAGCGGCTAGGGTTGTGGATGACTTATATGGAGAGCCTCCCTAGCCTCCTCCCTTGATGGGCTTCATCCAGGGGCTCACAATGAGCCTAATCCTCTCCAATCTCTTCTTTACGAGCCAAGAATCACGTGGGATCGAACAGGGATGAAATCTGTGAAGAATTCCTTCTGGAAGGGAACTTTCGGAGCTGTCTTGACGTCAAATGACCACTCAAACGACCGCAGGAACGCCGTCTTTCGTGCTGTCTTTTTGTGCAATCTCTCTTCAGTAAAACGGCCGCCATTTCTTCATACGAACTCGGAATTTGAAGTTCTTGAGCCCGTTGGATTCGTATGAACGACGCCGATCCATTTATAGTCTTAGATCTTGATTTTGAGCAATCTGAAAAATGACTTTTTCCAACCTTCGAAATGGCTAAGTTTGACCCCTGACTGACCCCATATTGAACCCATCCTTGCTCCTTTCATCGTGCTTGTTCCTAGGTTGCTCCAATACACCTATAGACACAAGAAAAGAAGGAAAACTAATAAAAACCAAATAAATACACAAATGTGCAATGCTCACAATGAAAAGCGCAAAAATCGGTTATCATGCATAATGGACATACATTTGGTTCAATGACACATGATATATAAAGAGAACATGCAACATATGAGCTCTAAAAATGCGTAAAATAAAGAGCCATCATGGTCACTGCTAGAACAAATGGCATATACACTGGTAGCACCATAATATCAAAAGAGGTGGAAGCAGTTTACAAATCTCACAGAAATTTTCAATTTGAATTAAGTACATCACTCCGCGTCTTCCAATTCTATTTATTGGTAGCACCATACTCTTGATAATTTTGGCCTAGTTTCCTTCATAAACTGGACAAGTCTTCTTAATGGTGGTGGAGGGCCTCCCTGCCCTCTCGAAGATGCTTTTGTGAGAAAAAAACAAGTAGGTTACTTTCGGCTTCAGGCATTCATGTCCCTTTATCTAGGAGTACATATGTGCCCGTGTTTCTTTCTTTCTATGGACAAGTAGCTCTATTGTTTCTTCCTATGCAAATGTGGTTTCCCCATATGCCTGTTATGGCTGACTTATATCTATGGATAGATGGCTTCTACGGCCACCACCTTTGACATCTTCAAAAATGGAGTTCAGTAATGAGCTTACTTATGTGCCTAGTATGGCCCCTAAATCGAAACTGGAGGAAAGTGGTATGCAGGTTAGCAAATTTATACTTAAAATAGGATACTGTATTTGTTATTTCATGGTGCCTAACAATACACTCTTTTACTTTCAAGGTTCTTTCATGAGAGGATAAAGACACCATCGAACTTTGCAAAAACATGTTAAAAAGACAAGGATGCCCTCTACTTTTTGTGGTTTTTGATTTCCGCGAGGGGTATGTTCTTGGATCCATTATGCTTCTATCATATTTATGATTTCCAGTACGGAAGAAGTAAACTACACAACTTATCTTTTTAGCTTTAGTATATGCAGGTTGATGCAGATATTAAGGATATGATATTCTTTACAAAATACACTGGTGACCTTGATTATTTGGATCAAGGAGAATGATGGTTGTGATAGTATAATGACCCATCTATCAGACTATCACCAACGGATCCTTCCAAGAAGCTTGATATCACAGACGGGGAAACACCCCCCCCCCCCCCACTTTATTAATGGTATCAACGACCGCACCCCGTAAGTAGTCACTTCCGACCTTATGAACGTAAAATGTGTTAGGCATGACTTATATAGTTATACTAATCTAATCTCATCGAACTCCTGCATGGATGGCAAGAAGAAGCAGAACATCAAGTGTGTGGGATACGACATCGATGGTGAGAGCCATGTCTTGTTGATCTCTGCCATGACTTAGCTTGTGGCGAGAAGCTATACTATGACTACAATGGGCATGAGTACGCGTACCCAACACATCATTTTGTCTAACAAGGAGTTTGGGTGATAATAGGGATTAATGGTGGCATTTTCAGCATTGCCTCTGAAATCCATTAACTTCTATGTAGTTCGGTTGCCAGAAGAAATCCCTCGATGGAGATAACGATACATGTTAATGTTGTAGGTAGTGAAAATTGTCTTCATTCAGCAGTGGGGAGAGACAAGTGGGATCTTCATTTTAGATTTCTCCTGACCACCAAGATGCCGTCTTCTCACTCATATTAATTACTATCGCAGAGTTCCTGCATGACTTGAGAGTTGATAATCTTCAATCAGTTTTGGATGCATATAGTTCCCTTTATCCCTAGAGTGAGTCTAGTTATCGAATACACAAGAAGTCATGCCTTGCGAAGGTGATTTCTGCAAGATTTTGTTATAAAATAGTTGCAGTTTTCGCAGACCAATTCGCACAATTTATATTAAGAAAAAAAAATAAAGAAATATGACAAGAGTGTTTCACTTGCAACCATATACACACGCTCGAGATATGCGGGACATTTCAATTGAATGCTTCCAGTTATGATCAAATGAAATTAAAGCTATTTGCCGTAGGTACTATGAAGCGACAGAGTTACAATCTTATATGAATGCCATAAGTGCCCAGGCAGAAGAACCAACGCTTGAAATTGCGACATCAACAATATCATGTAGAAATGTGCAAATTGTGTTGTAGATGTACCTGTCACAAGTGTCCTCATGGAAATATCTTCTAAATCACTAGATGGAAACTCACAATGCTATTGCGGAAGGGCACACTATCCAAGAACCTAATGCTTCTCTACAGATGATAGTGCTGGAGGGCATTGCTTGAAAATTTTCATCTACACACACCGAGGTCACCGCTAGAACAAATGGTAAATACACTGGGAGGACCATACTATAAGACGAGGTGGAAGCATAAGAACTTTATAAATCTAATTTCTTTCAACAATTTTTGCTTGGTCGTATAATTTCAGGGACTTCCTTCCTTTTAGAAGACGCTTTCGTGAACAAAATAAAGTAGGTCACTTTCTTCTTCAGGGATTCGTGTTCATTTATATAGGTCACTTTCGGCCGACCATATTTGGCATCACAGAAGAACAAAACCGCCGAAATAGAAGGATGCGACCTGTGGACAGTGATTACATGTTATAAATAGTGACGATTATCCATTCACAACACAACTTAGTTCTTTAATGTTAGGCGGCCGTTAGTTTGTCGTCCGCCATGTATCACGTAAACTAGATCCTACCAACCACCGAACCAAACATGCACACAACACTTTCTCGTCCGCCATGGATCACGTAAACTAGATCCTACCGACCACCGAACAAAACATGCACGCATTATATTACTCCAAGGTTACCATATGAGATCATACACATAATCGTGACAAAAAGATTCACCAGAGGCGAAGGGGGGGGGGGGGGGGGGGGGAATCGGTCTGTCCATTCGAGCGCTCACCTTGGTCGCTGACATCGTCGTCGCCCTTGTCGCTTCCGAGGTCGTCGGCCAAGTCCTGCCCGTGGTTGTTGTGGAGGGGCGCAAGAGGAGAACACAGGGGGAACCCTAGATTTCAATTGCCTCATCGCAAGGTAGATGCGTGCTGGGGAGTTTAGGCTGTGGGGACGCATTATTGACTCACTACCATAAACGCGACTAAGCATGTAGGCCAATAGCCGATAGGAAAAAAAGTAAGGCCGTCAGAAAAATCGTTCCCATCGGACAACAGACAACCATAGCCCGCCAGGAATGAAATCACATGCTAGCAATCTGAATCGGAAGGTACAATTTTATTAATGTTATAAATAATGAACTCAGTGAAACTGCTCGGTGGATCGTATACATACTAAGCTACAAACAAGTTGTGTGAACTCATTGGAGATTCAATGATGATTCTAATGTGGCAATATGGTTAACCACCTACTTTTAGATAAGTTCTCTATGTGGACTAGTAAGATCCTTATTGTAATAGACAGGAAGAATATCGACGATATATAGGCTCACCTATCTGTAAATATATAATTCCTAAAGAGTTTGTAAAATCATTCAACCACATTATAAGTGCCAACAAATATTACCAGTGTTGAAATTAACTCGTATTGCACTGTAGTTTACCCTTTTGGGAACTAGTCAAGAATGGTAGACGAATTTTGTCTAATCCATTTCCATAGTTCTAACCTGTCCAGCATCAAGGAGTCCTGGTGAGAATAAGGATTAATAGCAGCCTCTTCAGAATTACCACTTATATATAATAACGTATATGTAGTTTGATAGGTCACCGAACATCACAAGATGATAGTTGCTGGTGTATTATTTTTCCAAAAAGTCAAACTTCTCTAACTTTGACCAAGTTTACAGACAAAAATCGTCAATGTCTAGAATATCAAATCATTGTCACTAGGTTCACCATGAAATATGTTATTATATTTTATATATTTAGTATTGTAAATCTTTATACATTTTGCTATAAAGTTGGTCAAACATAGACAAAGTTTGACTTTGTTAAAAACTAACACACCTTACATTTAGGAACGAAGGGACTATTTTTTAGTAGTGAGAGAAGTGTCGTCATTCAGTTACTGGGAGAGACAGATGGTATCTTCACTTTTTTTTCTGGCGTTTCCCATTTTTGGTGCTTTGCTGTTAGTGCATAAGTGCACACTATCCATGATCGTAATGCTTCTATGGAGGCGATGGTGCTGGATGGCACTGCTGGTAAAAATATCTTAATACACATTGAGATCACCGCCTGAACAAATGGCATATGCACTAGTAGCACCGTACTATCGAAAGAGGTTGAAGGACTTGACCAATCATAGAAAACTGAACCCGAGCAAGATATATATGCTAGGGTTGACTTCATCATCGACAATATCAATCCTGAAAGGGATCCTCCTTAAGACTAGGAACAATAATACAACGTGTACATCACTAAGTATATGAACTATAAATGTTGACATTCTTCTCTTAGTACTGCTGGGGTTCACTCCTGAAAGGGCTCCTCCCACCTAAGTCTAACGAAACTGACTTTCGGACACTGCTTCAAGTTGCATAGTTTAAGGACTTTGTTTTATGCTACCATGCTATGATGTGTACTGTCGCCATTGTAGCGGTGCTCCGCACACACAAGTGCTATAGATTTTCATGATCTACATCTCCGAATATTGGTTGCAATGTTGCCCTATCGTGCCATGTACTAATCTCGGTGGACTCTGTTGTAAACGCTCGGCAACCGGCTTATATATATGTATTTATAGAGTCTAGATGTAATGGTAACACATGTCGATCTTCTTGTGATCTTGTCGAGCATGGGCCAGCTTCGGAAACGTGGCACCGGAGCAGAGTAGTACTGAGGAGCAGTGACGACGCACACTTCTTGAGCTAACCGGCTGTAGACCTCGAATCTTGAACAGAAAGGGAACTAGCTACGTAGGCCTCAAACATACGCACCGGGCATTAGTTGCGGAGTAGCAGAGAAGCACTCTAATGCCGCCTTGGCGGCGAGGTCGTCGAAGGCTGGCCTGGCGGGAGGTCCCGCACCTTGTTGCACATGTCGGACCCATATGACGACGAGCTAAACTCGGTGCCACAGACCACGAAGGTGGCATGGAACATAGGCGTCTGGTACAGGCCCTTAAGCCGCTCGGTGTATGCCGGCGCCACTCGCCGCTGCTTTTGGCACAATTGTTTAGCTTGAACATTCGTGATCGTGTGACCAACCTAATTGAACGAAGTTGGGTAGGGAACGATTTCCCCGGGGCTCGCTCCGATCTGATTTGCGTGCAGCTAGGTTTCAACAGGAGTCGTGTGCATTAGTTGCACGCGACAGCCAGCAGTACCATGATTCTTTCTTTCTTTGGAAGTTTACAGACTTCTGCCGAGAGGGTGCTTTCTATAGTCGGAGTAACTTAGCTAGTAACATAACACACTCCAAGGGAAATTTGCTTATGTAAGAAGTATTTAGTGAGGAGATAGATATTTGTGGTAACATGATCTATTACCGTAACATAACACATCCCGAGGCAAAACGAGTCTGCATCTAAATAAATGAACGTTTGCATGATATCACACATATGTTACTATGTTACGGAGATAGTAACATGGATTAATAACATATGCATGTTATTAGTTTAAGTTACTTTCACTATGACTAGCCAATGTTGAGGATATCGCTTATCTTTAGCGTCTTGGTCAGCTGGGGATTAGAGTAACCGGAAATTGGTCGATTAATCCATTTTATCGGTCGACTATTAATCGGCAATTTTTTTTTACAAATCTCAGGTTCCCAGCACTAAAATATGCTATATTGAACACACAAAAAATATTGGACAAAAGTATTACCTTTATTCCTTGCATTTGAATCCTCATATAATGACAAACAAAATAAGACAACCGTACATATAGCATAACAAGGTCCACAAAACGCAAATAAACATAGTTTTTTTTTGCAAACATAGTGTTATGAATAGGCCCGATTTATCGGTAGATTCCCGATAAATCGGTTGTCATAGCGATAAATCGGCACAAACGATAAACTGTGAAGATAAGGCATAATCTTATCGGTCACCCCAGCGATAAATCGGATGATAAGTCGCAGAATCGGAAGATTTTTTGAACAGTGTAACCAGCTTAATTCAACGAAGTTCCAATGGCGTAAAAATGCAAGGTTTTTATTCCTGGTGTTTCCCATTATTTTTGGTGCTTCGCTGGTAGTGTGGAAGTGCACACTATCCAAGATCCTAATGCTTCTATGCAGGCGATGGTGCTGGAGGGCACCGCTGGAAAAAATGTCTTAGACACACATTGAGGTCACCGCTAGAAAAAATGGCATATACACTAGTAGCACTTTACTATCAAAAGATGTGGAAGCACTTGACCAATCACACAAAAATGATCCTGATCTAGATCTAGACGAAAGAGTGTTAACATTTATAGTTCATAGACTTAGTGAAGTACACGTTATACTCCTGGCTCTTCCCTGACTCTGCGCCGCGACCTCCATCATCCGTGCGTCCCTCCGCCGCCGCTCGATCTCGCCATTCCCGCTCCCCCCCCCCCCTTTTTTGTGTGTTCGCACTCGCTCGCTTGCTGTGAATTTCATCTCATCTCATCCGCTTATTGATTGAATTTCTGCCAGGTTTTCCGTTGAAGCAGAGCAAGATCATGGATTTCTTCCGGATTGAGAAGGGCGCGGAGGGCGGCGCCGTCGGGCAGGCAAAGTGTGGGCTTTCTCAGGGTAATTTTCTTATCTCTGAAATTTTGAGTCGCATGGATTTTGTTTATCGTATGGCTTAAGCTAGGGAGTCTGTGATGAGGAATCGTCGCTCAATTGTTACACATACTGCATTGCGGTCTGCTGATGATGCAAATAATCCATAAGGTGCAAATAGTTCATCTGAATACCGTGACTAATTATGAGTATGATGCACAACTGGTAGGAGGAAAAATTGTACACTATGTGGGTGTTGTGTGTTGATTCGTTGATTGTTTTGTTTTCCTAGGCTGACCGGTACTACACAGTAGTATCCTGCATATATGTCAGTGTCACAGTGGATTATAATTTCTAGGTAATGAACATTGAAAAATGCAGTAAGCTACCGCCGCCAGAATTGCGTGGCAAAACCATCGCTGCTGGAAATACGCAGGAAAGCATCGTTTAAAAACTTCAATTTGATCTTAATAGCACTCTTTTAGTAGGATTGTGTTATTGAAGTAGGTTGGTCACGTATGTACGGATTAACTGATTTCCATTGATTTGTACACATGTATATCAGGATGATTCTCAGGGATACGTCACATGTATATCCTGTTCGTGATCTGACTTGCACTCATTGAGCCATAAAAGGCCGCCACCTTTTGTAGTTTATTTAAAATAGGATTGATTACGTGTAGGATGCACTTCTAATGGGGAAAAAAGTTATATCTTGTAGTGGTTGTATGTCGATTTGTGAATTGTTCTGTTTTGCATGGCTGGCCGATCAATAGAGTAGAACCCTGCATATATCTCCAGTGAATTCTAGTTTCTAGGTAATGAACAAACGCGGCGAGCTATCACCGCTGCAAATACGTGGGAAAGCTATTGCCTTCAGAATTATGCGGGAAATTATCGTTGCTGGAAATGCGCGGGAAAGCATCGTTCAAAAAACTTTAATTTGATCTTAATAGCACAGTTTTATTTTGGTAATAGGGATGTGTTATTTAAATAGACCGGTCAAGTTTGTACGGATTAAATGACTTCCATTTAGTCGTGGGGATATGTCACATATATATCCTGTTGATGATCTGCCTTGCTTTCATTGAGCCATAAAAAAGCCGCCACCTTTTGTAGTTTATATAAAATATGACTGAATACGTGTAGGATGCACATCTGATGGGAGAAAAGGGGGTGTTGTATGTTGGTTCGTGAACTGTTGTGTTTTGCATGTCTGACCGGTGCATTCAATTGTATCCTGCATATATCTCCAATTAACTGAAATTTCTAGTTTGTTGGGACACAACAGCTACTTAACCATATATTCAACTGCATATATCTCCAATCCAATAGTATCCTGCATATAGCTCACTGCATTTATTCATTACTTCATACTTGTATACAGATGCTAAGAGGCGAAGGAGGCGATCTCTTGTTATGCACAAGAAGAAGAGGAGGCTACTGCCATTTGTGCCCACTGAAGATAGAGTTCGAAGGCTTGAACAGATGGCTTCTGCAGCCACTGCATTGACCACTTCGAAAATGGAGTTCAGTAATGAGATGACTTATGTGCCGAGTATGGCCACTTATGTGCCAATCAAGAAAAACTGGAGGAAGGTGGTATGCAGGTTAGCAAATTTTTACTTAAAAACAATATAATGTATTTCTTGATCTCTTGGTGCCCAACGATAAACTTGTTGACTTTCAAGGTTCTTTCAAAAGAGGACAAAGAAACCATCGAACTTTGCAGAAGCATGTTGAAAAGAGGTGAATGCCCTCCTCTTCTGGTGGTTTTTGATTCCCATGAGGGGTATGTTTTTGGAATTATTCTTCTAACGTTTGTTCTTTTTCAGTATGGAGCAATTAAACTAACACATATTTGTTTTCAGCTTCACTGTGCAGGCTGATGCATATATTAAGGATCTGACATTCTTAACTAAATACACTGGCGATGTTGATTATTAAAGAACAGGGAAAATAATGGCTCTGATAGTACAATGACCCTTCTTTCACCAGCGGATCCTTCCCAGAAGCTCGTTATCTGCCCTGACAAACGTGGAAACATCGCCCGCTTTATTAATGGCATCAACAACCACACTCCATAAGTAGTCGCTGCCTATCGTTATGAATGCACATGTGTTAGGCATCACTTATGCCACTCTAATATTGTCCCTTCTTTCACCACTCTTGGACATCTTTTATGATTGTGAGCCGCATCAAATATTTTCTACTTGGTCAAATAGTTGATGTTGGACAAGAAAGACAACATGATAAGCTATGTTTGTTTACATTCACGTAGAAGTTATATTGTCGTGGATCCTCCAACATGTGATGCTTGTTTAGAATCTTTTGCTAGCCAAAACTTCGTACTGAGTAGAGATACTACTCTTACATCCATAACCCCTTAAACTCAGTTTCTTGTCATAAGAGTCCACTATACCTACCTATCGATTGTATAAGATCCTTCAAGTAAGTTAACATCAGTGCAAAAGCAATAAAAATTGCTCCTAAATATGTATGATCTTTTATTGTAAGGGAAGATAAGCTTTCTACGATCTCGCGATGGCAAAGAAATAAAAGCGACAAAATGCATAATAAAGATTGCTATCATAAGGGGCAATATAAAGTGACGTTCCTTTTACTAATCGTGCATTCCTTCTTAGGTTTTTGTTATTTATCAGTCATATCAAGGAAAGGCTTGGTAGAAGCACTTGCCACGAAAGAATGATTACACCTCAGATTCTGATCATTCGCTTATTCTATTATATAGACATACATATTACGATCTTCTCAATCTCATAGAAATTGTTTACCCGTTAGTATCTGTAATAAATTTTATAACTAGACAACAGTAATCCACAATTACCCCAAATATATGATCACATATATGATTTAGCGTCACGGCTTTATATCACGTGCTTATGAATTCCCGCACCAACGTGCGTTCTACAAAATATTACAAATCTGTTATTCTCAAAAAATCTGACAATATATTATCAATTAGGACTCGTTGTCATTCATAATGATGATAGTTTTTGTTACTATTTTCCTATGTTCTTAATAGTATAATAAAAAATGTCATGTACACATTGAGGTCACCGATAGTAAAAATGGCATATACACTGGTAGCCTGGTACTATCAAAAGAGCTTGAAGCAATTGACCAATATCACACAAAATGAACCCGAGCTAGATTGATATGCTAGGTTTGACTTCATCATCGACTTTATCACTCCTGAAGGGGCTGATCCTCCTAAAGACTAGTAACAAGAGTAAAACGTGTACATGACTAAGTCTATGAACTATAAATGTTAACAATCTTCCCTTAGTCGTGATGGGTTCACTATTGAAAGGGCCCCTCCCACTTAAGTCTATTGAAACTAACTTTCAGACACTGCTTCAAGTGGCATACTATTAAGGACTTTGTTTTCAGCTTCACTTTGCAGGCTGATGCATATATTAAGGATTTGACATTCTTAACTGAATATCTGGCGATTTTGATTATTTTAAGAATAGGGAAAATGATGGTTGTGATAGTATGATAACCCTTCTATCACCAGCGGATCCTTCCCAGAAGCTTGTAATCCGCCCTGACAAACGAGGAAACATCACCCGCATTACATCAAAACCACACTGTAAGGAGTCACTGCCTATCCTAATGAATGTAAATGTATTAGGCATCATTTATGCCACTCTAATATTATCCAACTCCTGCAATGATGGGAATAATAAGCAGAACATCAAGTGTGTGAGAAACGATATGGACGGTGAGTGCCATGTCTTGCTGGTCACATGCCGTGATATATATCATGGTGAGAAGCTGTACTACGACTACAATGGGCATGACTATATGTACCAACGCATCATTTCGTCAACTCCCCCAATAGTTCTGTCCTGCCCTGCATCAAGGAGTCTGGGCGATTAATGGCGGCACTTTCAGCATTGCCGCTGAAAGCAGTAACTTATATACAGTTCAATTGCCAGAAGAGGTCCCTGATGGCGAACAATGATACATGTTGATTTTGTTAGTACCTCGTAGTGTAAATAGTCTTCTTTCAGCTGTGGAGAGAGACAAGTGGGATCTTCATTTTCTTTTTCTCCTAACCTCATTCCTGCTCGACTTGAGTCCTTTTCGGGGATTCATGTGCCCCTTCTATAGAAGTAAATATCTATCTGCCCCTGTCTCTCTATCGAATGGTTAAGTAGATGTTGTGTCCCAATTAGTTGTACATTTGAAACTGGAAGAGAAATGTTTCACCCCGTTTGTTGGGGAATTGTTCTCCATGTTCAGTTATTTTAGCTGGTGAAATGTGGTTTCCCTATTGGTGCCGTGGTTTTTTGTGTACTTTGTTATTGCCTTGTGGCTACTGGGTATTTTATTTACTTGTTCTTTTGACACATCCCAACTTCCAGAAGACGTGCCAAGCTACCAGGAGTGATCTTGAACTTCCATGCCTTTGTAACCTCTTGAAGTTGACCCCTAACTAACTTCAGAACTATATAAATTATTAATGAAATGAAATCTAGTGCTGATGATTTCGTCAAGAAATGTTTTTCCAGAGAATTTATCTAGTGCTACTGTGTATGTGTTTAGAGCATGCTGTATATATATATATATATATATATATATATATATATATATATACATATATGTTTATATACAATTTTTTCCAATACAAGATTAACATATTTTCATACATATGTTTTGATTTTTATTTTTTATACACATTATACAGTTTTCCTACATATTTAACATTTTTTATTGAGTGATTAACATTTTTTAATTTTTGTATATATGAAATGATATTTATACTAGATATATTCAGAATATTTTGAAATACAAGAAAAATAAAAAAGATAAAAAAATATATCCGATATGTGGTTTCTCCGTCTCAAAAACAAAACTGTACTCATGTACTACACGTAGTATCCTTAAAAAAAATTGTACTATACAGAGTACATGACAACACAGTACGACAGTAGTGCTACACCCGCATGGCTTTCCCATTTTGACTAGAATCACGACTCACGACCGGGACTGTCTGAAAGTCTGAAACACACAACACTCACCTGCAACTGCTGCCGGCGACGGGATTGGATGGGCATGGGCAGGGACAGAGCCAGAAAATAGAGAGAGGGGGGGGGGGGGGCAAGAACTAGAAGTGTAAAAATCATAGGATATATATAGATACATAATATAGCACATATATATTGGAAGATCTAGGGTCGATTTCATATGTGCTGTGTTCACCCAGCTAACCAACGACACGCCAAAAATTTGGTGGAGGGAAGGACCACCAACGCCTCGTTATATATTTTTTGGTTTTGATGCCCAAAAGAAGGTTTTGTAAACGGGATGAGGTAATGGAGCTGGGGAGACCCAAGTACGTAATTCGATCACAACCAAACAGTGGCTATCAAACTCATCAACGCCAAATATTTGGCCGGGCACTTCTGGCTCTTATCTAAACATGCCCTAGATAATCAAAGATTACATAACTATTAATTCAAAATTTGATTTATGAGACAATATCAAAGATCGAATTTTTCTAGCTACTTGTTAATGTGTCTGTAGATCTGCGACTACACTTCTACGATTTGAAAGACACGAACGAATCTGATGATAAAAATAAACTAACCATTTTTATTATTTGGTCGAGTTCATCTGTGCAGCTGGCCAGCCAGAATGCACCGTAGATCAACAGGAGGCGCTTGCATATCCCCTTCCTTTCTCGACGGAGAGATTCGATGTACTTCCTCCGTCCCAAAATAAGTGTCTTAAGTTTAGTACAAAGTTGAGACACTTATTTTGGGACAAAGGGAGTACGATCTAGCAGTTGGTTGGCGGCCGGCAGCAGCGAACGGAGAAGCAGATTGGAAACGATGCGATTAGATGATATCTTTTTTTAAGGAGTGATCAGAGGAGATCTAAACTGTGCGTACAACCGGGCGTGTTGCTTCCGCCGTGGGCTGCTTTCCTTCTATTCATTTCCTGGAATTTGGGCCTTTTTGCATGTAATTGCTTGGAAAAGTACACGGGCCCTAGCTAAGGCAGTCCATAGGGGGGGCGAAGCAAGCAACAGGCAGTTATAGCGAGAAAATTTAGCGGCAGGCTATTGTTGGACAGCCGGAGGTCTCATCTTGGATCGCTCCGGTAAATGGAAGTGTGAAGATAAACGTGGATGCTTCGGTTGCCATGGCGAGATGCGGATCAATTGCAGCCATTTGCAGAGATCAGTCGGGTGCATTTTTGGGTGCATCGGGTCTAGTCTTCAGGAATATTTTGGACCCTCCAACGCTTGAAGCACTTGCCATCAGGGAAGCGATGGCATTAGCTGATGATCTTTATGTTCAGAATATTCAAATAGCTTAAAATTGCAAGGTGGTGGTGGAAGATATCCAGAAGAGAAACTTACCTAGCTACGGTGCAATAGTTCAAGAGATTTTACATCATTCCCTTTCTTTCAATTTTTGTAACATAGTTCATGAACGTAGGAGCTCCAATTTTGAAGCTCACAATTTGGCAAAGCATGTACGTACGCTCGGTGATGGCTGTCATGTTTAGTTAGGCCATCCCGGAGACCTTCCCTCCGTCCCTGTTAATGCGGTGACGACTTAATAAAGCTTCGTTGAATTGCCTAAGAAAAGTTATAGCGAGAAAATTTAGCGAGCAAACTGATCGCTATATGCGATCGTCAGGGGGGTCTCGCCCTGGCGGCAGTGCACCGCTGATCCTTACGCCCACAGCGTGATGGACCGCCGGTTCCACCCCTGGCGGTGGACGATGCCCCGGGAGGAACACGCCGCGCCTACCCACCGCTCCTTCCTCAACACCTCCACTGGCGAGTGCATCCAGGTGGACAGCCCCGAGCTCCGCGACCACGACGTGCTCGCGGTCACCGCCGAGGGTCTCCTCGTTCTCTTGCACAGGCCTCAGTGCACGGATGTCCGCCTGCTCAACCCGCTCACCCGCCGTCTCCTTGCAGATCTCCCACCGATCACCACGCTGCTGCCATTATTGTTTCGACATCCATAGACAGTGCACGGCCTGGGCTCCGGCATCGCCGGTGATGATTCAACAGTGGTGCTCAGCTTCAATCGGCTCGGCATGCTTGGCACGGCCAAGCCCGGCGATGACCACTGGACGTCGGTCTACTACGACGGCTATTCTATGGGTACGGCACCGGTGATGTTGGCAGGCTGCTTCTATTGTGTTACCGTAAAGGGCGTCATGGTGTTGGAAATTGGTGCAGATGAGCCACCTCGGTTGGTGCTGGCTGCCAACCTGAATATGCCTGCCCGGCCATTTGACGATTGCATGCGCCTAGTCAACAATTGTGGGGAGCTACTGCTGATCCACCGTCAAAGGGTGACACAGCCATCCGGGAGTAGTATTTGGTTGGAGAGGTATGACACACATCAGAGTGGATTTTGACACAGGGGGCCTCTTCCGGGTTAAGAGCTTGGGCAACGGCGCAGGGTGTGCGGTGTTCATGGGCATGGATAGCTCTCTGTCCATCTCCCTAGAGGTTTTCCCCTCTGGCTCACTTAGTGCTGACACCATCTACTTGAGCTCTGACTTTGGCGAGAGGGAATTTGTAAACACTGGATCATATCATCTCAGGTTTGGATGCATGGGACGTGCCAGCAGACGCTGGGGTGGCTTGGTGCCACAGCCGCATACCCTTGTTGACTGTGTGTCTTTTGCCAATACCGGCAAGTATACTGTATGAGGAGCTATCCTATTTCCTTGATGTCAAGCATTCAGGCATACACAAATGTAAACATTTTATTATCCATGTGGTTAGCTACAGTTATATAGGAATGAATAACTAGTCATGTTTTGCATACTTTGTTGCTATAGACTTTACTGATTAGCGTCTCCCGAGAGCCTCTGATTTTGCTGAATGTTTGGCTCCAATGTTGCCCTATCGTGCCATGTACTGATCTCGGCGGAGTCTGTTGCATACGCTCGGCACCCCACTTATATATGTATTTATAGAGTCCAGATGTAGTGGTAACACATGTAGATCTTCTTGTGATCTTGTTGAGCATGGTCAGAATCTTTGGGTCCTCTGCCATCAGTTCGGCAACGCGGCACCGGAGCAGAGAAGTACTGAGGAGCAGTGGCGACGCGCACATCTTGAGCTAACAGTCTGGAGACCTCAAATCTTGAACAAAAAGGGATTTTGCTAGCTAGGGCTCATACATACTCACATGGCATTAGTTGAGGAGGGACAACGAAGCACTCTAATGCTGCCCTAGCGGCGAGGACTTCGAAGGCTGCCCATGCGGGAGGTCCTGCATCCTTGTTGCACATGCCAGACCCATATGCCGACAAGCTGAACGCAGCACCACCGGCGGCGAAGGAGGCATGGAACATAGGGGTCTGGTCCAGGCCCTTAAGCCGTTCGGTGTATGCCGGTGCCACTCGCCATTGCTTTTGGCACAATTATTTATCCTGAGCATCCATGATCATGTCGCATATGATTCGGCTGGATTGGAATGAGTAATGGGGAAGTTGTGCAGGGAAGGGTTTCCCTGGGGCTTGCTTCGATCTGATCTGCGTGCAACTGGGTTTTGGCAGGACTCATGCGCATTAGTTGCACGCGCCAGCCAGCAGTACCACTATTCTTTCTTTCTTTGGAAGTTTGCTTACTTCTGAGCAGAGGGTGTTTTGCATAGTCGGACTAACGTAGCTAGTAACATAGCATACTCCAAGGGAAATTTGCTTATGTGAGAAGTATTTAGTGAGGAGAGAGATATTTGTGGCAACATAATCTATTACCATAACATAACAAATCCCGAGGCAAATGAGTCTCCATCTAAATAAATGAACGTTTGCATTATACCACACATATGTTACTATAGTTATGGAGGTAGGAACATGGACGAATAACATTTTCATGTTACTAGTCTAAGTTACTTTCTACTATGACCAACCTAATTGAACGAAATTCCAATGGCGTAAAAATGCAAGGTTTTTATTTCTGGTGTTTCCCATCTTTGGTGCTTTGCTGTTAGCGCGGAAGTGCACACTATCCAAGATCCTATTGCTTTTATGGAGGTGATGGTGCTGGAGAGCACTGCTGGTAAAAATGTCTAATACACACATTGGGGTCACCGCAAGAAAAAATGGCATATACACAAGTAGCACTGTACTATCAAAAGAGGTGGAAGCACTTGACCAATCACACAAAAATAAACTCGAGCTAGATTGATATGCTAGGGTTGACTTCATCATCGACGATATCAACCCTGGAGGTGATCTTCCTAAAGACTAGGAACAGGAGTACAGTGTGTACATCACTAAGATCTATGAACTATAAATGTTAACACTCCTCTCGTAGTGGTGCTGGGATTCACTCCTGAAAGGGCTCCTCCCACCTAAGTCTAACGAAACTAACTTTCAGACACTGCTTCAAGCTGCGTACTGGTAAGAACTTTGTTTTATGCTTCCTTGATATGATGTGTACTGTCGCCATTGTAGTGGTGTTCTGCACTGCCCGGTGCTATATATTTTGCTGATCTTCATCCCCCGAGTGCTTCAAATTTTGCCGAATATTGGTTCTAATGTTGCCCTACCATTCCATGTACTGATCTCGGTGGAATCTGTTGCAATCGCTCGGAACACACCTATATATTGATGTATAGAGTCCAGATGTAAGGGTAGCACATGTCGATCGTATTCTTGTGATCTTGTCGGGCATGAGTCAGTATCTTTGGGGTCGCCAGACATCTGCTTCGGCAGCGCGGCACCGGAGCAGAGCGGTACTGAGGAGAAGTGATAGCACACACATCTAGAGTTAACCAGGTGGAGACCTAGAATCTTGAACAAAAAGGGATTCAGCTAGCTAGGACTCATACATACTCACAGGGCATTAGTTGACGAGGGACAACGAAGCACTCTAATGCTGCCCTGGCGGCGAGGACTTCGAATGCTGCCCAAGGCGGGAGGTCCTGCACCTTGTTGCACATGCCAGACCCATACCGACAAGCTGAACTCAGCACCACTGATGGCGATGGTGGCATGGAACGTAGGCGTCTGGTCCAGGCCCTTAAGCCGTTCGGTGTATGTCGGTGCCACTCGCCGCTGCTTTTGGCACAATTTTTTTATCTTGAGCATCCATCATTATGTCGTCTGAATTGGAATGAGTAATGGGGAATATGCGCAGGGAAGGGTTTCGCTGGGGCTTGCTTCGATCTGATCTGCGTGCAGCTGGGATTTGGCAGGAGTCATGTGCATTAGTTTCACGCGCCAGCCAGCAGTAACACGATTCTTTCTTTCTTTGGAAGTTTGCTTACTTTTGAGCAGAGGATGTTTTCAATAGTAAGACTAACTTAGCTAGTAACATAGTATACACCAAGGGAAATTTGTATATGTGAGAAGTATTTAGTGAGGAGAGAGATATCTGTGGTAACATAATCTATTACCATAACATAACACATCCCGAGGAAAATGAGTCTCCATCTAAATAAATGAACGTTTGCATTATACTACACATATGTTGCTATAGTTATGGAGGTAGTAACATGGATTAATAACATTTCCATGTTACTAGTCTAAGTTACTTTCCACAATGACCAACCTTATTGAACGAAATTCCAATGGCGTAAAAATGCAAGGTTTTTATTGCTGGTGTTTCCCATCTTTGGTGCTTTGCTGTTAGTGCGGAAGTGCACACTATCCAAGATCCTATTGCTTCTATGCTGGTGATGGTGCTGGAGGGCTCTGCTGGTAAAAATGTCTTATACACACACTGAGGTCACCGCTGGAAAAAATGGCATACACTGTACTATCAAAAGAGGTGGAAGCATTTGACCAATCACACAAAAATGAACCATAGCTAGATTGACATGCTAGGGTTGACTTCATCATCGACGATATCAACCCTGAAGGGGATCTTCCTAAAGACTAGGAACAAGAGTACAATGTGTACATCACTAAGTCTATGAACTATAAATGTTAACACTCTTCTCGTAGTGGTGTTGGGATTCACTCCTGAAAGGGCTCCTCCCACCTAAGTCTAACGAAACTGACTTTGCTTCAACCTGTGTACTGATTAGAACTTTGTTTTATGCTTCCTTGATATGATGTGTACTGTGGCCATTGTAGTGGTGTTCTGCACTGCCCGGTGCTATATATTTTGCTGATCTTCATCCCCCGAGTGCTTCAAATTTTGCCGAATATTGGTTCCAATGTTACCCTATCATTCCACGTACTGATCTCGGTGGAATATGTTGCAATCGCTCGGAACACACCTATATATGGATGTATAGAGTCCAGATGTAAGGGTAGCACATGTTGATCGTATTCTTGTAATCTTGTCGGGCATGGGTCAGTATCTTCTTTATCGTCAGGCATCTGCTTCGGCAGCGCGGCACCGGAGCAGAGCGGTACTGAGGAGCAGTGACGACACAAACATCTATAGGTAACAAGCTGGAGACCTAGAATCTTGAATAAAAGGGGATCTAGCTAGCTTGGACTCATACATACTCACAGAGCATTAATTGCGGAGGGACAGAGAAGCACTCTAATGCTGCCCTGGCGGCTAGGACTTTGAAGGCTGCCCAGGCGGGAGGTCCTGCACCTTGTTGCACGTGCCGGACCCGGACGCCGATGAGCTGAACTCGTTGCCACCGACAACGATGGTGGCATCTGGCATGGAACATAGGTGTCTGCTTCACGCTCGCTTCGGTCTAATCTGTGCGCAACTAGTTTTCAACCAGCATCGTGGGCATTAACTATACGCGCCAGCCATAAGTACCACGTTTCTCTCTTTTTTTCTATTGAAGTTTACTGACTTTAGAGAAGAGGGTACTGGCCATAGTGGTTGTAACTTAGCTAGTAACATAACACACCCCAAGGAGAATTCAGTTATGCGAGAAGTACTTAGCGAGGAGAGATATTTGTGGTAACATAATATATTACCATAACATAATGCATCCCGAGGCAAAATGAGTGTCCATCTAAATAAATGAACGTTTGTATAATACCACGCATATGTTACTACCGGTCATGGAGGTAGTAACGTGGACTAGTAACATATGCATGTTACTAGTATAATTACTTTCCACTATCACTAGCCTAAGTGAACGTAATTCCAATGGCGTAAAAATGAAGGTTTTTATCTATGGTGTTTTCCAATTTTGATGGTTATCTGTTAGCACTTCGAAACATCACAGTACCGGCTCCAGAATTTCTTCATCTAGCTCTCAGAATTTTAAAAATTTGTGATTTTAATCAATTAGAAACTTTGAACACTCTTTTTAGAATTTTGTACTTTGGGAATTCAGCTTTCAACTTTGAACATTTTGGGAGATTTTGAACTTTCAGAACTTCAAATTTTAGGAGTTTCAACCATTTAAGTTTTTCCAAACTCACAAATTTTGGAATTCAACGAAAAAAATCAAGTAGGTCACTTTCGGCTTCAGGGATTCATGTCCCTTCATCTAGGAGGACATATGTGCTCATGTCTCTCTCTTTGTATGGATAAGTAGATCTCTTGTTTCTGCCTATGCAAATTTTCTTTCCATATGCCTGTTGTGGCTGACTTATGTGTACGGACAGATGGCTTCTGTAGCAATTGCGGTGAATCTTTAAAACAATAGAGTTCAGTAATGAGCTGACTTGTGTGCCAAGTATGGCCCCTAAATCTGCCAATCAGGAAAAACTGGAGGAAGGTGGTATGTAGGTTAGCAATTTTCTACTTATCATATTGTATTTCTTATTTCTTGGTGCCAGTACACTTCTTGAATTTCAAGGTTCTATAATGAGACGATAAAGAAACCATCAAACTTTGCAGAAAGCATGTTAGAAAGACGAGAATACCATATACTTCTTGTGATTTTTTATTCCTGCGAGGGTGATGTTTTTGGATCCATTATGCTTCTAACATTTTTATGATTATTAGTACAGTAGCTAGAATTAAATTAACACATATATCTTTTATCTTGACTATGCAGATTGATGCAGGTATTAAGGATCTGACATTCCTTAGAAAATACACGGTTGAAGTTGATTAACTGTTCGGAGAACAAGGAGAATGATGGCTCTGATAGTGTAATGACCCTTCTATCACTGGTGAATCATTCCAAGAAGCTTGTTATTTTCCTTGACAAACGTGGAAACTCAGGCCACTTTATTTTAATAGCATCAACAACCACACTGCATAATTAGTCACTGCGGACCTTCCGAACGTAAAATGTGTTAGGCATCACTTATATAGTTATACTAGTCTTAATCATATCGAACTCCTGTTAGGCATCATTCATATAATTCCTAAAGATTTTGTAAAAGCATTCGACCACATTGTAACTGCCAAATATTATCATTGTGGACCTAAACCCGTATTACACTATAGTTTATCCCGTCTTGGAACTAGACTAATTTTGTGTAACGCAATTCCATAGTTCTGACCTGTCAATTATCAAGGAGTCTGGGTGAGAATAAGGATTAATGGCCTCTTTAGAGAATTGCCATTGATACTTAATAACTCATATATAGTTCGATAGGTCACCGATCAGCGCACGATGATAGCTGGTGTTAATTACTTTTTAGTAGTGAGAGTAGTGCACTCATTCAGTTGTAGGGAGAAAGTGGGATCTTCTCTTTTTTTGTCTCATGACCTCCCACGATGCCAGCTTCTCATTGATATTCATTTGCTTAATTTGAGATTTTTTTGGTGATTCATGTCCCTTCTATAAGAGTAAATGCATGTCTCTATCTGTTTCTAGATAAGTAGTGGTTGTTCCCAATTAGATGCACATTTTCAACTGGACGAAATATATTTCACCCCATACTATTATATCTGCTGGCACTTATGTGGTTTTTATTTAATTGTATTTTATATGGATGCGTTGTTTTATATTTACTAATTATTTTCACACTTTCCAATTGGTATCTATCCTTATCTCCTTCCCCTTGTATATCTCTCCTGGATGGTTAGATTGTAACCACCTGAACTCTTGTACTACAAGTCATATCAATATATATATACATGCGGGTCACCATGTTACGGTGATTAAGACGCTTAAACCATTATCCAACAAGCAGGATCGTGTAGCCCAGTCATCCCACCATGTCTACCATATGTCGTATCTCCATTACTTTGTCCGTCTTTATACACAGATAAAAGTAAACCACTTGCAACTGTCACAGAAGAATGAAATTCTGCCCTACTGGACAAGAACTGGTAGTTTATGCAAGACCTGGATCTAGGAAGAGACTCCACAATTTCTTGAACAAATTCCAAATCAAGCCCAATTCTATCATGGTATAACCAATTCTTAAGTAATGTATAAGTAGATTCCACATCATTCTTCTTTTCTGTAGCTCGTGGTATACTGGGGCCATTGGATGAGAAAAATCTAGTTAAGGGAGCGTAAGGACCATCAAAGTTCTGACATCCACTCCCCTTGTTTCATAAATGATTTCCGCTGTTGCGTGTGCATGAGAATACCAGATGCCATGTTCATTTTACATTTTTTCACAAGCTTCCGCCATAGCAGCAGAAATCCTCCCCCATATTGAAGAGGATGATGTTCCTTCAAATGTAAACTCACCAATTTGGTCATTAATATTGGCTTCTTTGCTTGGTGGAATATTCTCAGAAGTTGAAGGTAGTATTTGTGACATATTATTTGAACTCTGTACATCATTGCAACCCAAAGAAGTCCATAGGAAATCTTGTTTGGTCTCAGAGGGAGTAATACCGAGCATCATATAAAGATCATCATCCATATCATTAGCAGTATCTCCAATAAAACTGCTACTTTCCTTTGTTTCAGCGGCCTTTCTTGCACCATTCTGAGAGAGAATGGTCGAGGCTTCTGGAAGGGGGAACGCTGAACATGGTAACCTTCTGACCTTAAACAAAGCCGCAGAACTCCCTCCATCACACACCTCACACTCAAACAGTGAACCGGTGACTCTATCATGCAAGTAAGATGTAACACCCACTGGCCATATCTGATGGCAATTGTGGTAGCTTGCCTGTTTGTCGATTTCTCCCAAGCTAGTTATAAAGAAATCTTGATATTGAATAGGTAGGCCAACCTAGAGTAACAACACAAAAAAGCAGTGTTATGAAAATCAGCGCTAAAGTGAACGTAAGATAAAAGAACAGTAGTATAAGAATACAAAGGCTGTAGCAGTGGGAAACAATAACATCTAAAATGGACACTAGATGAAGAAACAGAATCTGAAACAGGTAATGAGATACTCACGCAGCCGTGATGTGACTGATGGTTGCAATTTTCCGCAAGAATTTTTGGAGGCTTTGGTGGATTTCTTTCGTCTTTACGACTCAGGTCTGTTGCTTTCGTAAAAAATGATGGCTCCATAAAAGTACTGGAACTTCCAAACACATAGCATGCCTAAGTGGCCACACATGCACTGAACATGGGGGCACGCTGAAGTTGATCTTGATGGTTAGGACAACCAATTGCTGTCTAAAAAGTTACAGTGCATAAAAGGCATGGAAAATATCCAACAAAAGGCAAATACATCTCTCTTGCAGTACATATGATTTCTCTAATATCCTTACCAAAAGGAGTTGTATTACCAAAAGGAGTTGTTTTATATTTACTAGTTATTTTCACACTTTCAAGTTGGTAGATATTCAGCATTGTTGTCAACTTATTTTTTTCTTCCAAAAAGGGACAACCCCATCATCTGATCATATGATGGACATATCCACTTTATTAGTAAAACTAAGTCCAAGTCACTGAGTACCAAAATATTTACAACAAAACACAACCAAACTGGTCACAAGCAAAATTATGTAGCTCATACACATAATTCTAGGAGTGATGATACCTGCTCACCCGCCTGAGTTCGAGTGTCCCTGTACACACAATTCGGCTTAATGAAGCTTCATGGGCTGTCTAAGCCACAATGTTTTTTTTTCTAAGATGCAACATAAATCTTATGTAAAATTTTGATCAACCAAGCAGAGACTTTTCCTATTGAAAAGGGGTTTACATCTCAGGCCACATGGAGCTTTTATTTTTGATATTTATAAAACACATATTTGGAAGTTAGAATTTTGCATGTTCATATGGATTTAGACAACATGTGTTTAAAGTTCCATGATGATATATATTAACATGTGCGATCAAAGTTTTAAATAGCGGGCCATGGCAAATAGCGGCAAAACCATTAGCGCGCTAAATTGCGCTATAGCATACGAAATGACGCTAACTAATTTAGCTTGATGCCCTTCCAACACTACAGTGGCGCTATAGCGCAGAGATATAATGTGCTATTTAAAATATGTGTGAGATACATAAAAAGATAACCAAATTATGAATTCCGATAGGGTGAAGAGTTCACACACTATTCATTATTAAAAATCCACGAATTTTCCTTTCTGTGTAGCTCAAATGTCGATGCATTTCATCGTACAACTTTCTATATATTTAGTATACAGACATATTAATATGTGTAACTATTCACAAGATTTTTTGGAAGTTTGTAATATGTTTTTTATTTTTTAAACAACCTGAATATTATTTTTTGATTTTTGAAATATCATTAGGATATTAAAGCCAATATCAAGATCTGCTACTGCTCCTCTACGAGATCGATGTTCGGTGACGAGAGCTACTTCGACTTCTTTCGCTCCCGCATAGGGTACGATGCACAGAAGCAAACAGTGGCATAATAAAAATGTCTAACATTCGCATTCGAGTTCGCAAAGACATCTAGTTTATCATTGACTAGAGAAACAAATAACAACTCCTATTAACAAAAGATAGCTAGAGTATATAGACCAGACCAACAAGATCACTAACAAACAAGCTAGGGAGAAGCCATAGCTACAGATCCGAAACTGAGGGCAGGGGCTACGGAGTTCGTCAACGTGCTGCCTTACGACGATGCCAGTCGTGCTCATGCTTCTGCCCCGAAGGAGGGTGCGGGTTGGGAGCTAGTGCAAGAGAGGAAGTGAGGTAAGTCCTTGAGCATTGACAATGTCCAGAAGAAGGATGAGAGTGGGGCAGGGCTGCTCGACAGACAGGAACAGAAGAAGAGCAAGTATCTCTCTCTGCTGTACACTGCCAATATGGACGAAGGCAATGACATTGATGGTGCTTCCGCTCTGGCCTAAGAATTATGCAAGCTCTTGTTCTGATATGTTTTCTTCCTCTGCTATGTTGATGTATCAGCTGGAGCTGTCTTTGCCATGTTAGCTTTAGTTTTGCACCCCGTAGGGTGATGTGACAACGAACCTTAAGGTTGAGAAATTATTTCATTATTAAATGGAACGGAGCGAAAGCCTTTTGATCTAAAAGAAAATCTTCAGCTCTCTACCCTTTTTTCTGCACCATCTTTGGATTGCCGGTAAATTGGGAGGCACTTCATCCAAGGTTTTGGCTACTTGCAATTATAGTGCTTGCCGGAAAATATAGCAGCAGTACATAATTCCAGCACTAACATTTATATGTGTAGGTGATACAAAATGTATCTACCACATGCTGGCAGTGTGCATTCAGTTCGTGCTGAAAGAAAAATCGCCGTGCATGCGGCGGGCATTCTTTGCCGGAAAAGCGCGCGTGCACTCGTCGCCGGAAAAGCACCGAGTCTACTGTCTCCTCGTCCATCTTCTACCTCCAGAGAGAGAAAGAGAGAGTGAGAGGGCTAAAACCCAACACCACACGCCAATGTTTCATATCAAAAGTGAGTATATACAAGCCCATTTCATCTACGTATTTGTCTTTTATGCATACACATAAACTTTGATATGTATCTACTGCACATAAAAATAATTTGTTTTTTTAAGTGTGGAAAAACTATTGTGTACTTTTTTCAGAAATTTGTGAAGTGTCAAAAGAAATTGAAGTACAAAAATAAATGGCCCCATGGAGCTCGTGCTCCGGAAGCACTTTTCACTAGCTTGGACTTATTTATGAGCGCTCGGCAGAAGAAAAGCGGCCGCATATTGTTCCGCGGTCTGTTTTTTCATCAATAATGGCATGGCTTAGTGTGCAGGTCGCATTATGAGTCAATTTTATAATTGAAAGATTTTGAGAAAAGGAGAAATCTCTTTCCGTCTGCTCAGTTATGCACACTCTACCACACTAGAGCAAGGCGGGGGTGGAAAAAGAGAAAGTACCTCTCTCCATGACACATTGATATCGACGAGTCGATACTGGGGAATGCTGGAGCGGAAGAAGGGCAAGTACCTTTCGGCATCGTACACCGATCTCGACAAGTAGCAGGAGGATGTTGGCGCTTGGGTAGCATTGCTGTTCGTGCACTTCTTCATGACAGACATCTTCCATGAGGGGCACTTTCCTAAGGCTGTAGAGGGGTTTCTTGGGCTGCATAGAAGCTCAAGATTCGCTGAGGGTTCTCATATTAACTCCCACACAAATGTCTAACAGATCTGGAGAGTACTTTTACAAAAGCTGCTGTCGTGGCTGAGGGTGCCACTCCGAAACATGGTAAGTTTGGTACTTCTATCAAGAGGATGAACTCTTGATAGCAAACTCTCTCATGAGTTTCCTGACGCTATTTTATTTACATTTCTTATATCAGAATAGGAGGAGGACCTAGCAAACGGTGGATCAATTTGAAAGTTGTAGGAAATTTACACGACCAACCAACAGAATGAGGATATTCTGGAAGTTTAAATGAATACATACTTGCAAAAGGGCCCGTGCGTTTGCAATGGGATAATAAAGTCATGGTCTCCAAATCAAGTTTTAAATATTTGTACTCCTGTATATACATGTATTTGAATATATGTGTACCAACCGACGCACATGCGAACGTAATACACATGCATTCTAACATGCTCACAATGAATTGATGTTGGACTTGATCCTTAATGCGTGTAATTTTTTTAGTACATCCTCGCTGCGTGTATGAGAAGAAAAATAATGCCAGTCTCACGATAGATGAAAAACCGAAGGGCCTACGAATAATTTGGAGGAACGCTTATTTTTTTCCACTTTTACGGGTGGCGGGATGGGTAATTTACTTCAAACTTAGATGCAATTTCAATGACAGACAATTAAAAAACAATTAACAAAGATTTTTTTTCACTTACAGGTGATGGGATGGATAATTTACTTCAACTTGAGAGGCAGTTTCAATGATGATGAAAAGGAAAAACAGCGAAACAATTAACGAAGAGTTTTTTACTTACGGGTGGCATTGGTAGGTAATTTACTTCAACTTGATGGGCAGCTAAGGGTAGGTGGATAGACAAAAGATCAGAGAAACATACTGTCATTTATTATTAGGTAATAGGTAAGTTGACCCGTAAAAAAAGGTAGTACATAAGTTGAAAAGGGTATATCCACAATTTTCCATGCAAGTGAAACAAGGCCTGGAAATGGTACATCCATAGTTTTAGGTATGAATGTGCCTTTCACAAATGAGAGTTGAAGCAAATATTCTTAGTACACGTGGTTTGCTTCCTATGCATTGAGATGGGGGCATGTATTCTTGAGATGAAGACAATGTAGGTGCGGAAGTTCACATTGTGCCAAACTCTAATGCTTCACTACATGTGAGGTTGCTCATACCGTAGCCTGCCTCTAAACGTTGGCTTGCCCTTGTTCGCATGAGGAGGGATGTCGAAAAACGGAGCCAACTCCGACCTAGAGAACCTTCCAGGCAAGCTGCAGATCTATCGGAGCATGACAAGATGCAACCTGGGCCCTGTAGCTCTGTGTGCGCTCCTCCGTAGCTCACGCCCACTGGCTGGAGCTGTGTATTTGGTTTCTCCCTAGTTAGTTAGAGAATAGTGATCTTATAGTTCCATGCATTCTACCTGTCTTTCGTTAATTGGAGCTGCTGCCTGTTTCCGTGATGATGAATTAGATGTGTTTTTGAGCTCGATGCAAATTGTAGAAATTATTATTGTGGCACTGCATGCTTTTGTGCACCATATACCTAATTGCATGTGGTACCTTTCTCTGCCTCATAATATTACCATGAGAATCAATCATGTATTTTTTATAGTATCTTGTGGTTTTAGTTTACAATGAATGCAAGCATGCAAGAGTGGGTGGATTGTCATCCTGAACCCACTGGTGATTGTGCTCATCAACGACAATAGAATGATACCACTAGTAAAATGGTTTCCACACTTTCCAGGATCTTACTTGACGTACCTTTTCTGGGAGAAGAGAACCTAATCTCATTTGACATACAATCAAACTTATATGAGAAAAGAGTCTTATCACTAATGCACATAATAAGCTCAGCATTCATCGAGGGTGCTCATCATAACTCCTACAAGTCTCCAGCATAGGAGAATAGTTTTTTTGTGTGCAAAAGTTGCTGCCGAGGTCGATGGTGTTGCTCGAGCACAAGGTAAGCACGGTTCTTCTATCAAGTTGGAAGAAGATGGAAAAAGGATATCCTACGGTTCTTGAACTTATTTTAGTTTCATGTACACCTACAATGTCAGGGGAGCAGAACCAAAAAGACGATGTACCTATTGTGAATAGTACACCTTGTCTCGGCCTCGCTAACAGGAGGAAGAGAGTTGAGAACTTGATCTAGAAAGTGAAAAATGGAGCCAAGCCCATCCAGGAGAACCTCCTAGGCAAGTTGCACGAATTTTAGTTGAAGCTTGAGATGGACCAAGCATATAGTGGATTTGCTTTGGAGACATCAGTGAGCGTTGGAGGTGCTTTATTTGACCAACCTATAAGAAACAATGAAGTCTGTGCGATGGAGCACCAGAGTTGCAATCTTATATAAATGCGGCAAGTGCCGAGGCAGAAGAAAAAAAGGCCTGAAATTGGTACATCAACAATATTAGGTATGAATGTGCAAAGTTTTTTGTAGATGTGTTTATCATAAGTGTCTAGATGGAACTATCTTCTCAACTAGCAGATCGAAACTAAAATTGCAAGTGCGGAAGTGCACACTTTCCAAGAACCTAATGCTTCTCTGCGGGCGATGGTGCTTGAAGGCATTGCTAAAAGAATGTCATATACACAAACTGAGGTCACCGCTAGAACAAATGGCATATAAACTGGTAGCACCATACTATCAAAAGAGATGGAAGCAGTAGACCAGTCTAACAAAAAAATATCAATTCGAATTAAGTAGATCACTCCCGGTCTTCCAATTTTTGCTACTGGTAGCACTGTACTCTTGTAGTTTTTGGCCTAGTTTCCCTCATAAACTGGACCTATCTACTTAATGGTTGCGGAGGTACACCCTGCCCTCTCTAAGAGGCTTTTTTGAAGAAAATAAATCAAGTAGGTTACTTTCGGCTTCACGGATTCATGTTCCTTTATATAGTACACATGTGCCCATGTCTCTTTCTTCCTATTGATAAGTATGGCTATCGTTTCTCCCTATGCAAATGTGGTTTCCATATGCCCATTATGGCTGACTTATGTCTATGGACAGATGACTTCTACGGCCACTGCACTGACATCTTCAAAAATGGAGTTCAGTAATGAGTTGACCTATGTGTTCAGTATGCCACCCTTAAATGGAGGAAGGTGGTATGTATGTTATCAAATTTTAACTTAAAATAGCATATTGTATTTCTTATTTCTCGGTCCCTAACAGTACACTCTTTGACTTTCAAGATTCTTTCATGAGAGTATGAAGAAACAATCTAACTTTACATAAGCATGTTGAAAAGACGAGGATGCCCACTAGCTCTTGTGGTTTTCGATCCCTGCGAGGGTATGTTCTTGGATCCATTATGCTTCTATCATTTTTACGATTTTCAGTACAGAAGAATTAAACTAACACAAGTTATCTTTTTAGCTTGACTATGCATGGTTGATTCAGATATTAAGGATCTGACATTCTTTACTAAATACACTGATCACGTTGATTATTTGGAGAACAAGGAGAATGATGGTCATGGTAGTTTAATGACCCTTCTATCACCAGCGGATCCTTCCAAGAAGCTAGTTATTTTCCTTGACAAACATGCCTTGGGACGGTGATTTCTGCAAGACTTTGTTATAAAATAGTTGCAGTTTTCCCAGATCAATTCGCACGATTTATATTAAGAAAAATAATAAAGAAATATGCTAGGGATGTTTCACCTGCAACCATATACACACGCTCGAGATGTGCGGGACATTTAAATTGAATGCTTCCACTTATGATAAAATGAAATTAAAGCTATTTGCTGTACTCTAACCACCAAAGCGAAAGCATGGTTACGTTTATCCTGCAGGTACTATGGAGCGAAGGAGTTACAATCTTATATGAATGCCATAAGTGCGCAGGCAGAAGAAGAACCAGGGCCTAAAATTGCGGCATCAACAATATCATGTACAAATGTGCAAAGTGTGTTGTAGATGTACCTGTCACAAGTGTTCTCATGGAAATATCTCCTAAGTCACTAGATGGAAACTAACAATGCAATTGTAGAAGGGCACACTGTCCAAGAACCTAATGCTTCTCTACAGATGATAGTGCTGGAGGGCATTGCTTGAAAAATGTCATCTACACACACTGAGGTCACCCCTAGAACAAATGGTAAGTACACTTGAAGGACCATACTATAAGATGAGGTGGAAGCATAAGAACTTTATAAATCTATTTTTTCTTTTTGTAAATTTTGATTGGTCGTATAATTTTAGGGACCCCCTTCCCTTCGAAAGACGCTTTCGTGAAAAAGATAAAGTACGCCACTTTCGTCTTCAGGGATTCATGCCCCTTTTATATAGGAATATGCAGAGTGGAAGCGGGAAAGAACAAACAAAACAACACAGTACCCTTTTAGCACATATCAGATAGCCGACATTTTGTTTTTCGTGAGATAACTGATTCTGATCACAGATTTCGGTTGTTTTCAGAGACCATATGGGACCTTTTGGGTGTAAGATGCACTTCTACATGCCTGACTAGCACCACGTTGACCACATATATTAAATTATATAAACCTTTAATTTTAGAGATTAACGGTTAAGATTTAAAGATGTAAATGTTACATACAAACATTGTGTACGTGCATTTTTTTGAACATAGGACGTTGTCACGTACTCCTACATGTCTTATTTTTGATAACTCACGCACATGCAGATTTTTTTTTGTTTGAGGAAAACGCCCATGTAGATGGAATAGTGCAAAGCACGACCAGGAAATCGCTGCCCGGCCCAACGCGCGCAGCCACTACGCGCCGTGAACGGATTTATGCGCCGGGATGCTCATTAATTGGGCGCACTTAATGCTGACCAGCGATGGAAGGATAGAGATAGAGATGGGCTGGAGCGTTACCACCGTCCTCGTCTTGGCACTCCACAAAAGGAATGTCGTCTTGGTCCGTACTCCATAGCCAGTCTGAATTCCAACTCGCCGTCGCCAGTGAGATCATACTCAATATTGCGTCCCCCCAGCCTCAACTCCGCGCCCCTTCACGGCAGCCGCGGTCAGGACTTGGTCGGCGGCCCCGGAAGTGACAAGGACAACAACGGCAACCAAGGTGAGCACTAATTCCTAAATCTCCATTCTTCTGCCAGTTAATGGCTACACCCACGACGCGTTTGGTTGGGACAGTGGTAACGTATTCACGGTGGAGGGAGTTCGCCGGTGTCGTTGCCCACGAGGGAGAAGGGAGAAGGCCGGCCGCTGGAGTTCTTGCCGACGGGTCGAAAGAAGATCTCCGGCGTTGCTGAATGCTGCTCGTGGTGAAGAAAATATCTGACGAGTGGAGAATAGAGAGAGGGGATCGAGAGCAGGCGAGAAGATTCCTTCTCAGGCCGAACGCCGCTCGGATGCGCCTATTTGTATTACATGATTTATTCTTGGAAATGGACATGGTTTCCTAGGATTCACTAGCCACTCAAAGTTTATGCTGTTATTATAGGGGTATTGCATGCCCGTGGGTATTTACAGAGCTTGATCAGATCTTTAAGATTTGCTACAGAGCTCCTGGCCCATCCCCACATCTGCTGCAGTTCTGTCTGGACCTCCCATGGCTTGATCTGATATGAACCTGTCTGCTAATAATATTACTGCGGTATCTCAGGATGATGTTGCAATAGCACCAGACTTGGGTTCTATGGACTTGCCTGCAGGAGATCTACCAAGGCCCTCTGACGAGCAATTGTTGCCAGCCCAGCCTAGTTGTAACATAAATAATGTGGTGCCAGCTGTCTCCAAGTAAGTATTGTAACTGAATCTTGCTTTGATCATTCGAATGTTATAAGCATCTTATATCCTCTTCCGATGCAGGGTTGCTACTTCTATAAGTCATAACAGCCAAGCTACCAAGCAGACCGCGAGCAAAGGCCAAGAACAACCCGACGCTGATGTTGTCACTTTGAAAGGTATTCTATTTCTTGTACAATCAACCGACTAGAAAAGACAGAGCAAGGACTGATGAACTGTTGCTTTGCATTGTTTGTAGCCACTGAAGAAGTGATTACTGTGGAGGATGTTGAAGAGCGTGTTCAAATGGACGTTGATCCTCCTAGTTCTCTATTTAACTGAGAAAATTAGCTATATTTTGATGATTTAGCCCCTTCTAATAACATTATTATATGACATGTTTGGCCCCCTCTGAGTTGAGATTCTGGCTCCACCACCGTGGCGACTCTTATTGGCCTGCACATAATTTTTGATAAAACTCCTGCCGAGGTCGAGGCTTCTCCTCCCACACAAGGTAAATAAGAGTGGTTCTTCTTTCTAGAGGAGGAAGTACATGGGGACAACGTACCTCTTCGATGATTCCTGATCCTAGTTCATTTTCAGTTGCAATGTTAGGAGAGGAGTATAACCAAGAAGAAGGTGAATCTACTGTCAAGAAAGCACATGTAACAAAATAGGATGGCGAGGGTATTGTTGAAGTAGGAGAGCTGGAAACTTATGAGTGTCACAAATTCTCAGGAAGAAGAACCATCACAGTTAGTAGATCAGTCCACCATTGTAATTTTTTTGCCCAGGCTCACTAGTAGAAAACGGAGCTTCAATACCGGTTCATTAGGGCCTTTAGTGCCGGTTCTGCAACCGGCACTAAAGAGTGGAGACTAAAGCCCCCCCCCCCTTTAGTACCGGTTCGACACGAACCGCCACTAAAGGCCCACCACGTGGCGTGAGCTCGCACCGTGGTATGGGGACCTTTAGTACCGGTTGGTGTTACCAACCGGTACTAAAGGTTTTTTTTTTAAATTACTTTTTGAAAATTTTGGAAAAAAAATTGATTTTTTTTTCGATTTTCAATTTTCGAAAATATTTGAGGATTTAGTCTCTAATCGCCCCTCTTAACTACTCAAGTGTGGATCACTCATTCCAAATCGTCTAACTTCCCGACCGGTCACCCATCCTCTCACTCTCCAGTCTGAGCACGCTTAACATCGGAGTTCTATTCCCCCTACTTTCCAAGTCTGCACTTGTTGTTTTTCTGACAAATGTAAACTGTAAATCCTATTAACCCTCAGCAGTTTAGCTTGAGCATTAGGTCACACATTTCACCGTTTGAGTTTGAAACTATTATTCTAAAAAACAGTAATTATTTAGTAACACTAATATTTCTTGAATAAGTTTGACCATAGTTTGACCATAGTTTGATCAGATTTGACCAAAATTCAAAAAATTGAAATAATTATTTAGTAACACTAATATTCTTGAATAAGTATTTAGTAACATTAATAGTTCTTGAATAAGTAGTTTGACCATAGTTTGACCAGATTTAACCAAAATTAAAAAAAACTTAAATTTGAGCATATCTTTTTCTCCTTTTGGAATTTGAGGATTCTAAAAAATTGCAAACAGGTCATATGCTGTCAAAATCGGATGCGGATTTTCGTGCTGAATTTTTTGATACATTATACGTTTTTTTCCGACGTTGTATGCAAAAGTTATAGCCGTTTTACATTTTCCCTACACTTTTTTGCAAAACATGTCCAAATTTAGGTTTTTTAATTTTCCTAACTAGTAGATGTAGTAATATAACTACATCTCGAAGAATTTTAATTTTGAATTTTGTATCATTTTATTTTATATTTTTCAAAACTGAAATGGCGAATCTCAGGGGGGTAGAGTTTGAAAATTGCCCTTTAGTACCGGTTTGTGCCACGAACCGGTACCATAGGTCAAACACCTTTAGTACCGGTTCGTGGCACGAACCGGTACTAAAGGTTAGCCCTTTAGTACCAGTTTGTGCCACAAACCGGGACTAACCGGGACTAACTGGTACTAAAGGTTCAACACGACACTACTAGGAAAAGGCCTGCTAGTGGCGCACCTGTTTTGGCTACTAATGGCGCACTACAGGTGCGCCACTAGCATCACGCCATTAGAATTTTATACTAATGGCGCACCCCTGGTGCGCCATTAGTATACCAGATACTAATGGCGCACCAGGGAGTGCGCCATTAGTATATCACACGGTGCGCCATTACTATCTGACTTAGTAATGACGCATCACATAGAAGTGCGCCATTACTAACAATTTTTTTTCAAATTTTTTTTAGAAACTTTTTTTCTAATTTTTTTTCTAATTTTTTTAGTTTTTTTTCTTAATCTCGGGTCACTATGGCTTAATCTCGGGTCAATATGCTTAATCTCAACCAAATTGCACTAAGTGGTCAAACTTCCCGGAAGGTCACCCATCCTCACACTACTCCAGCCTCTATCCAACCCAAGCACCACCTCACTTAACAGGCACTTGTTGATGTCTAGGACTTTGTTCATGTTCATGAGTATGATGAAATTTTGAAAAATATTTCAAACTTCCCGGTCATATTACGTATCATTTTTTGAAAAAAATTCCAAAAAAAAATTCAAAACTATTTTTTTTCTTTACTAGTGGCGCACCTAGCTTTTTTCCATTTTTTCCCCTCTAGATCTTAAAAGCCCCGTAAATTTTTTCTGTTAGGTTTTTGAGGATTTTGAAAATGTTTAACGAGGTTTCCCCCATTAAATTCGGATGTAACTTTTCGAGTAGATGATTTTTCATATAAAAAACTTTTTAATCCGAGTTCGTATGCAAAAGTTATGTCCATTTTACAAATTCCAGAGAGATTTTGCAAATAAAGTCGAAATTCAACGTGTGTCGCCCTCCTGTGGGGTCGGTCCCCGCCCGAACGACCAGCCAACCCACGATGGGGGACCAGTCTCCCGCCTGTTTTGCGCCTGTCCCTCGCGTCTACATGAGGCGGGACCCGCACCGCACCGACCCTGTTCATGCCGCCCCCATCGAGTCGGCTGCACCCGGCTCCTCTAGATCGTCTGTGTCGGGCTCCCCTTCTCCTGATGCGTCACGCACCATAGAAGATCCCCCTGCCATCGCTATCTCCCCCTCGGGATCGCTGGGATCCGCTGCTTCGTTGGAGGCTGAGCCTACGGGATCTTCTGCGCCCGTTCCTGCCATCTCTGTGTTTTCGCGTACACCCCTCCAAAGTGGTACATTACAACCTGTTAATTATAAAACAAAATATGGGTTAGTTGCTGCTGTCCCTACGGGCGAACCCCGCACTGTTCATGAGGCTCTTGCAGATCCCAAGTGGAAACAAGCCATGGATGATGAATTCTCTGCTCTCCAGAAAAACCGTACCTGGCATCTTGTTCCTTCTCGTCCAGGTATCAATGTGATTGACTGCAAATGGGTGTTTCACATCAAGAAAAAGTCAGATGGCACCACAGATCGCTACAAAGCACGCTTGGTTGCAAAAGGGTTCAAACAGAGGTATGGGCTTGATTATGAGGACACCTTTAGTCCTGTTGTTAAAGCTGTCACTATTCATCTTGTTCTCTCCATTGTTGTATCCAGAGGATGGAGTCTTCCTCAGCTAGACGTACAGAATGCGTTTCTTCATGGCGTTCTGGAAGAGGAAGTATATATTAAACAACCTCCAGGGTTTGTAGATCCACACAACCCATCTCATATCTGTCGACTGAATAAATCTCTATATGGACTCAAACAGGCTCCACGAGCATGGTATTCTCACTTGAGTTTTAAGTTGCAGGCTCTTGGGTTTGTTCCCTCCAAGTTTGACACTTCCTTGTTCATTTACAACCAGCACGCCACAGTTATCTTTGTTCTCATCTATGTTGATGACATCATTGTTACAAGTTCCTCTATTGAAGTACTCATGGCTCTTTTGAAAGATTTAAATTCTGAATTTGCTCTTAAAGATCTTGGAGATTTGCATTATTTTCTTGGAATTGAGGTCAGGCGGAACAGAGAGCGTGGTCTTCATCTCTCTCAGGAAAAGTATACCATTGATTTTGTCTAGTTCAGAAAAACTATCTCTTGCAGAAGGTGTGACTTGAGTCAGGAGGATGGCACTAAGTATAGGAGTTTGGTGGGTGCACTTCAGTATCTGACACTCACCAGGCCTGATATTTCATTTGCAGTAAATAAAGTATGTCAATTTCTCCATGCACCTACCTCAGCTCACTAGACTGCTGCTAAACGCATACTGAGATATGTGAAACATACTTTCACTAGTAGAAAACGGAGCTTTATTACTGGTTCGTAAGGGCCTGTAGTGCCGGTTCTGCAACCGGCACTAAAGAGTGGAGACTAAAGGCCCCCCCCTTTAGTACCGGTTCAGCACGAACCGCCACTAAAGGCCCACCACGTGGCGTGAGCTCGCGCCGTGGTATGGGGCCTGTAACTTAAAACTCAACTAAAATGGCGATACACGTGGGGGGGGGGGGGGGGTAGAGTTTGAAAATTGCCCAATATTCCCGGTTTGTTTATTCAACCGGGACTATATGTTAGACCCCTTTAGTGTCGGTTCATGGCACGAACCGGTACTAAAGGTTAGCCCTTTAGTACCAGTTTGTGCCACAAACTGGGACTAAAGGGGCTCGTGGGGCCCCGGCCTGACGCCAGCCTGCCACCACCCCTTTAGTACCTGTTCGTGGCACGAACTGGTACTAAAGGTTCAACACGACACTACTAGGAAAAGGCCTGCTAGTGGCGCACCTGTTTTGGCTACTAAAGGCGCACTACAGGTGCGCCACTAGCATCACGCCATTAGGATTTTATACTAATGGCGCACCAGGGAGTGCACCATTAGTATATCACACGGTGCGCCATTACTATCTGACTTAGTAATGACACACCACATAGAAGTGCGCCATTACTAACAATTTTTTTCAAAAAAAATTTCAGAATTTTTTTTTCAAATTTTTATTCGTTTTTTTCTTAATCTCGGGTCACTATGGCTTAATCTCGGGTCAATATGCTTAATCTCAAGTCAAATCACACTAAGTGGTCAAACTTCCCGGAAGGTCACCCATCCTCACACTACTCCAGCCTCTATCCAACCCCAACACCACCTCACTTAACATGCATTTGTTGATGTCTAGGACTTTGTTCATGTTCATGAGTATGATGAAATTTTGAAAAATATTTCAAACTTCCCGGTCATATTACGTATCATTTTTTTGAAAAACATGCCAAAAGAAAATTCGAAACTAATTTTTTTTTCTGGTGCGCCACTAGTAAGTTTGAATTTTTTTTCCATTTTTTCCCCTCTAGATCTTAAAAGCACCGTAACTTTTTTCTGTTAGGTTTTTGAGGATTTTGAAAATGTTTAACGAGGTTCCCCACGTTAAATTCGGATGTAACTTTTCGAGTAGATGATTTTTCATATAAAAAACTTTTTAATTCGAGTTCGTATGCAAAAGTTATGTCCATTTTACAAATTCCAGAGATATTTTGCAAATAAAGTCGAAATTCATATTTGTAAATTTTCCCAACAAATAGACCACATATCACATGGGAAACTTTTTTTTTGACATTTCCATCATTTTCTTTTATTTTTTTTAAAATTGAAAAGGCGGTCCACAGGGGAGGGTGCATTCGGTGAAATTTTTGGGCCAAGTTAGTAATGGCACACGGTGGGAGTGGTGCGTCATTACTAGTTCAACTAGTAATGGCACACCACTCCCACGGTGCGCCATTACTAGTTTTGGAAAAAAAATAAAAAAAATTCAAAAAAAATTACTAGCGGCGCACCGTGGATGTGGTGCGCCATTACTAGTTTTGAAAAAAAAAATTGAAATTTTTTTTAAAAAAATTACTAGTGGCGCACCGTGGATGTGGTGCGCCATTACTAGTTTAACTAGTAATGGCGCACTATCCCCTGGTGCGCCATTACTAGTTTTGAAAAAAAAATAAAAAAATTGTTACTAATGGCGCACCGTGGATGTGGTGCGCCATTAGTATTTGGACATTAATGGCGCACCAACACATGGTGCGCCATTAGTATATAGTAATGGTGCACCACATGTGTGGTGCGCCATTAATGTCCATATTATCTATAACCCTTTTCCTAGTAGTGTGAACCGGCACTAATGCATAGCCATTCGAAACGGGACTAATGGTACCATTAGTACCGGGCCAAAATCAAACCGGGACTAATGTGTCTCACATAAGGTCCCTTTTCTACTAGTGTTTGAATGTTGGACTAACATTCACCAAGTCATCATCTACTCTTGTTAGTGCATTCTCTGATTCTGACTAGGTAGGTTGCTTGGATGACAGGAGGTCCACAAGAGGCTTTGCTATTTTCTTTGGCCCCAACTTGATTTCTTGTTGCGCAAAGAAACAGGCAACTGTGTCACCTTCCAGCACTGAGGCAGAATATAAGGCATTGGCAAATGCTACAACAGAAATTATATGGGATAAGTCTATGCTCAAGGAGCTTGGGATATGTCATACACAAACTCCATGTCTTTGGTGTGATAATATTGGTACAACATATCTTTCTACTAACCCTGTTTATCATGCAAGAACCAAGCACATTGAAATTGACTATCACTTTGTCAGAGAAAGGGTTGCTAGCTAGGAACTGGAGATTCGGTTTGTTCCTTCCAGAGACCAAATTGCAGATGGCTTTACAAAAGCCTTGGCTACAAAACAGTTTGAGGAATTCAAGCGTAACCTGAACTTGAGACGTTTAGTTTAAGGGAGGGTGTTAACCAATCATCTTGTCAGCGCATTATGTTATACAAGGGTATTGTTAGGAGATAGTTAGTTGATTTATCTTTGTATCTATCCTTATCTCCTCCCCCTTGTATATCTCTCCTGGATGGTTAGATTGTAACCACCTGAACTCTTGTACTACAAGTCATATCAATATATATACATGCGGATGACCATGTCACGGTGATTGAGACGCTTACACCATTATCCAACAAGCAGGATCGTGTAGCCCAGTCACCCCACCATGTCTACCATATGCCGTATCTCCATTACTTTGTCCGTATTTGTACATAGATAAAAGTAAACCACTTGCAACTGTCACAGAAGAATGAAATTCTGCCCTACTGGACAAGAACTGGTAGTTTACGCAAGACCTGGATCTAGGAAGAGACTCCACAATTTCTTGAACAAATTCCAAATCAAGCCCAATTCTATCATGGTATAACCAATTCTTAAGTAATGTATAAGTAGATTCCACATCATTCTTCTTTTCTGTAACTCGTGGTATACTGGGGCCATTGGATGAGAAAAATCTAGTTAAGGGAGCGTAAGGACCATCAAAGTTCTGACATCCACTCCCCTTGTTTAATAAATGATTTCCACTGTTGTGTGTGCATGAGAATACCAGATGCCCATGTGCCTTTTACATTTTTTCACAAGCTTCCATCATAGCATAAGAAATCCTCCCCCATATTGAAGAGGATGATGTTCCTTCAAATGTAAACTCACCAATTTGGTCATTAATATTGGCTTCTTTACTTGGTGGAATATTCTCAGAATTTGAAGGTAGTATTTGCGACATAATATTTGAACTCTGTACATCATTGCAACCCAAAGAAGTCCATAGGAAATCTTGTTTGGTCTCAGAGGGAATAATACCGAGCATCATACAAAGATCATCATCCATATCATTAGCAGTATCTCCAATAAAACTGCTACTTTCCTTTGTTTCAACGGCCTTTCTTGCACCATTCTGAGAGAGAATGGTCGAGGCTTCTGGAAGTGGGAACGCTGAACATGGTAACCTTCTGACCTTAAACAAAGGCGTGAAACTCCCTCCATCACACACCTCACACTCAAACAGTGAACCGGTGACTCTATCATGCCAGTAAGATGTAAAACCCACTAGCCATATCTGATGGCAATTGTGGTAGCTTGCCTGTTTATCGATTTCTCCCAAGCTAGTTATAAAGAAATCTTGATATTGAATAGGTAGGCCAACCTAGATTAACAACACAAAAAAGCAGTGCTGTCAAAATCAGCGCCAAAGTGAACATAAGATACAAGAACTGTAGTATAAGAATACAAAGGTTGTAGCAGTGGGAAACAATAACATCTAAAATGGACACTGGATGAAGAAACAGAATCTGAAACAGGTAATGAGATACTCACGCAGCCATGATGTGATTGACGGTTGCAATTTTCCGCAAGAATTTTTGGAGGCTTTGGTGGATTTCTTTCTTCTTTACGACTCAGGTCTGTTGCTTTCGTAAAAAATGATGGCTCCATAAAAGTACTGGAACTTCCAAACTCGTGCTTCTCAGAAAACTTGCGAAATGCTTATTTTTGTGGAAAATCTCTTCTCCTGCAGCATGTATGATTTGAGCTCTGTTCTATGTTTCCATCAGCAATGAAATTTTGATCCAAAGGAGGAAATTGTTGTCTAATGTTAAAACAAAGAGGAAGACCAAATGCTGGCATAAAGTGATTCCCATCTGCAACATGATAGCAAGAAGTGGATTATTATAAGATGCACCACGAATGATGGTCAATAGTTACTTTAGAGACTAGACGGCTATAGCTTCAAAACAGTAGCATGAACCATAATTTTTTGGAACTGAAATTAAATTTCTGTTTATGGATAAACACATAGCATGCCTAAGTGGCCACACATGCACTGAACATGGGGGCAAGCAGAAGTTTATCTTGATGGTTAGGACAACCAATTGCTGTCTAAAAAGTTACAGTGCATAAAAGGCGTGGAAAATATCCAACAAAAAGCAAATACATCTCTCTTGCAGTATATATGATTGCTCTAATATCCTTACCAAAAGGAGTTGTATTACCAAAAGGAGTTGTTTTATATTTACTAGTTATTTTCAGACTTTCCAATTGGTAGATACTCAGCATTGTTGTCAACTTAATTTTTTTTTTCCAAAAAGGGACAACCCCATCATCTGAATCATACGATGGACATATCCACTTTATTAATAAAACTAAGTCCAAGTCACTGAGTACCAAAATATTCACGACAAAACACAACCAAACTGGTCACAAGCAAGATTATGTAGCTCATACACATAATTCTGGGAGTGATGATACCTGCTCACCTGTCCCTGTCGGCTTAATGAAGCTTCATGGGCTGTCTAAGCCACAATTTTTTTCTAGTATGCGAACTAAATCTTATGTAAAATTTTAATCAACCAAGCAAAGACTTTTCCTATTGAAAAGGGGTTTATATCTCAGGCCACATGGAGCTTTTATTTTTGAAATTTATAAAACACATATTTGGAAGTTAGAATTTTGCATGTTCATATGGATTTATGCAACATGTGTGTAAAGTTCCATGATGATATATATTAACATGTGCGATCAAAGTTTTAAATAGCAGGCCATTGCAAATAGCGGCAAAACCATTAGCGTGCTAGATTACGCTATAGCATACGAAATGACACTAACTAATTTAGCTTGATGCCTTTCCAACACTACAGTGGCGCTATAGCGCAGAGATATAGTGTGCTATTTAAAATATGTGTGAGATACATAAAAAGATAACCAAATTATGAATTCCGATAGAGTGAAGAGTTCACACACTATTCATTATTAAAAATCCACAAATTTTCCTTTCTGCGTAGCTCAAATGTCGATGCATTTCATTGTACAACTTTCTATATATTCAGTATACAGACATATTAATATGTGTAACTATTCACAAGATTTTTTGGAAGCTTGTAATATGTTTTTTATTTTTTAAACGACCTGAATATTATTTTTGATTTTTGAAATATCATTAGGATATTAAATGCCAATATCAAGATCTGCTACTGCTCCTCTACGAGATCGATGTTTGGTGACGAGAGCTACTTCGACTTCTTTCGCTCCCGCATAGGGTACGATGCACAGAAGCAAGCAGTGGCATAATAAAAATGTAAAACATTCATATTCAAGTTCGCAAAGACATCTAGTTTATCATTGACTAGAGAAACAAATAACAACTCCTATTTGTGCCGGTTTGTGCCACGAACCGGTACTATAGGTCAAACACCTTTAGTACCGGTTCGTGGCACGAACCGGTACTAAAGGTTAGCCCTTTAGTACCAGTTTGTGCCACAAACCGGGACTAAAGGTGATCGCGGGGCCCCGGCCTGACGCCAGCCTGCCACCACCCCTTTAGTACCGGTTTGTGGCACGAACCGGTACTAAAGGTTAAAAACGAACCGGCATTAATGCATAGCCGTTCGAACCGGCACTAATGGTACCATTAGTACCAGGCCAAAATCGAACCGGGACTAATGTGTCTCACATTAGGTCCTTTTTCTACTAGTGCTGTATGGATTAGGCCTAGTTGCCCTTCTGAACTGGGCCTAGTTTTATTAGCAGATGTGTGGGAATTCCATGCCCTTTAAAGAGGTTACTTGAACAAAAAAACAAAGTTCTAAATAGCGTGCTATGGCAAATTCTGGCTGAAGTGTTAGCGTGCTAAATGGCGATAAACGGCTTAGGTGTGATTCCCCTCCAAATGCTATAGGGCCGAGATAGCACGTTATTCAAATCTATGAGAAAAAATCAATTATATCATCACTTTATGAACAAAGAACTTGCGTTAGTGTTGAATCATGGTTTTCATTCACAGAAGCTTCCAAGACTCCACATCTCTGACATCACAGTCCAGAGAAAATATAGTAAAACGAACTAAATCCGGGGATGGCATCACCAACACTGAATAGTATCGTCCACATGTAATTTCACCAAACCCAATGACACATGTAAATCTAGCATAGCCCATGTAGTTTTCTTGTCCACATAAATTTACTTGTATTTTCATCTGGGCCTGAACAACTGTGCAAATGTCTGATTCATTTTGATAGCTAACTATTGATAGAGATTCTTGTAGAAATGAAGAGTTTATTGGCTATACTAACACTAGTATTGAATTGAACCAGTACCTTACTGTTGTTACTATCATTACAGACAAATATAAATGGTGCTACATTTTATGCACGGGTAGGGGTAAAAACATTCATATCTGCACATAGATGCACTCACCATCACCGCCACATCATTTGATTTGGTATTGTTAATGGTATCTCAAGGACATCCATTTTTCCTGTAGCTAGCAATCAGAGTCCGAAGCTTCGTGTCGACTCTCCACCAGGCACATGATTTCATTCCTAGCAGGCTATGGCTGTCGGTTGTTCCTGCTGGTTGGCCGACACGAATGATTTTCATGACAGTCTTACTTCTTTTCCTGTCAACTATTGGCCCACAGGCTTATTCACATTTCTGATAGTAAACTCAATAATGCGCCCCTAGCCTAAACTCCCCATCGCACATTTGCCTGACGATGAGGCAATAAAAAATCTAGGGCTCTCCCTACCGGCCCCCGGGTTCTCCTCCGTGCCCCTCCACAGCAGCCGCGGGCAAGACTTGGTCGATGACCTCGGAAGCGACAAGGATGACGGTTACGTTGGCGACCAAGGTGAGCGCAAGAATGGAAAGATCGGTTCCCCCCTTCGCCTATAGCAATCTGTTTGAATAGGTGAAGATTAGGAAGATGGCTAAATAATAATGATAATTGAATTAATAAAAAGTTTTGGCATCCATCATTAGGAAGATGGCCTGTCACTGTGAATTTTCTCTGCCCGAAAGAGGTGAAGATTCAATGTGATGGTCCATCTCCTTAACAGGAGTGTAATGAAGACCGAAGCTTACTGTATCTGGACTATCCGACTATTTGAACATGTCCTTCTGTTTGTCGGGGTGAGGTGGGATTAAATCTTTGCCGTGAGCAGCTCTTGGCAAAGAAGTGCGGCCGTGACCGTGTCGTTATTCACCATCGAATGAGCCACGTGGCAAAACTTTGCCGTGCGACGGCTGCTTGGCTCTCGGCAAATAGTGCCTTATCCGAGTGTGACCCTTTTGCCGAGTACTACTCTCGGCAATATCCTGTGTTTACCGAGATGCGGCTGCCGAGAGGTACTCTCGACGTCTGTGAGTTTACCGAGTATCTGTGATTTAGCTCTCAACATAGAGCCTGACACCCGGCGTATACAAAATTTCCGGTGGTGTAACTCAATAATTGTCCCCCTAGCCTAAACTCTCCATCGCCCATTTTCCTGGCGATGATGCAATCAAAATCTAGGGTTATCCCTACCGCCCCCTGGGTTCTCCTCCGCGCCCCTCTGTAGTAGCCGCGACCAGGACTTGGTCTATGACCTCGGAAGCGACAAGGATGGCGGCGACGTCGGCAACCAAGGTGAGCACAAGAACAGACAGACCGATTTCCCCCCTTCGTCTCTAGCGATCTGTTTGTCACTATTCTATGTTTGACATGGTGACCTCGGAGTAATGCGTGCATGTTTGGTTCGGTAGTCGGTAGGATCTAGTTTACGTTATACATGGCGGACAAGAAACTAAAGGCTGCCTAACATTCAAGAATTAAGTTGTGTTGTGAATGGATAATTATCACTGTTTATAACATGTAATCACCGTCCATAAGTCTTGTCCTTCTATGGACCATGATTACATGTTCACAATACAACTTAGTTCTTGAATGTTAAGAGGTCCTTTAGTTTCTTGTCCACCATGGATTGCGTAAACTAGATCGTACCGACCACCGAACCAAACATGCACGCATTACTCCAAGGTCACCATCCAAGATCACACACATAATCTTAAAAAACAGATTCGCCCAGAGGCGAAGTGGGGAAATTGGTGTATCCGTTCGTGCCCTCACCTTGGTCGCCAATGTCGTCGTCATCCTTGTTGCTTTTGAGGTCGTCCACCAAGTCCTGGTCGCGGCTGTTATGGAGAGTCACGGAGAACCCAGGGGGCCGGTAGGGAGAACCCTAGATTTCAATTCCCTCATCGCCACGCAGATGAGCGATGGGGAGTTTAGGTTGGGGGCGCATTATTGAGTCACTACCAGAAACGCGACTAAGCATATGGGCCAATAGCTGACAGGAAAAGAAGTAAGGCCGCCAGGAAAATCATTCCTGTCGGCCAACCGACAGGAACAACCGACAACCATAGCCTGCCCGGAATGAAATCACATGCTAGCAATCTGAATCGTAAGGTACAATTTTGTTAATGCTATAAACAATGAACTTAGTGAAACTGCTCAGTGGATCGTATACATAGTAAGCTACAAACAAGCTGTGTGAACTCACTGGTAATTTAGTGATGATTTTAATGTGGCAATATGATTAATCACCTACTTTTAGATAATTCCCTATGTGGACTAGTAAGATCCTTTTTGTAACAGACATGAAGAATATCGACGATATAAAGGCTCGCCTATCAGTAATATATAATTCCTAAATATTTTGTAAAAAAACATTCGACCGCATTATAAGTGCAAACAAATATTATCAGTGTTGAACTAAACTTGTATATTGCACTGTAGTTTATCCTTTCGTGAAATAGACACGAATGTTAGACGGACTTTGTCTAACCCATTTCCATAGTTCTAACCTGTCCAGCATCAAGGACTCTGGGTGATAATCAGGATTAATAGCGGCCTCTTCAGAATTGCCACTTATATCTAATAACGTATATATAGTTTTGATAGGTCACTGAACAATGCAAGATGATAGTTGTTGGTGTTAATTACTTTTTAGTTGTGAGAGAAGTGTCTCCATTCAGTTGTTGGGAGAGACAAGTGGTATCTTCACTTTTTTGTCTGGTGTTTCCCATTTTTGGTGCATTGCTGTTAGTGTGGAAGTGCACACTATTCAAGATCCTAATGCTTCCATGCAGGCGATGGTGCTCGACATCACTGGTGATTAGAATGTTTTATACACACAATGAGGCCACCGCTAGAAAAAATGGCATATACACTGGTAGCACCGTACTATCAAAAGAGGTTAAAGCACTTGACCAATCACAGAAAAATGAACCCGAGCAAGATTGATATGCTAGGGTTGACTTCATCATCTATGATATCATTCCTGAGGGGGGTCCTCTTAAAGACTAGGGACAAGAGTACAATGTGTACATCACTAAGTATGTGAACTATACTTGTTAACACTCTTCTCTTAGTAGTGTTGATGTTCACTCCCGAAACCGCTCCTCCCACCTAAGTCTAACGAAACTGACTATTGGACACTGCTTCAAGTTGCCTGCGGTTAGGGCTGCCTGGCAGTTGGAAGCCGAAGAAGAGCAAATATCTTTGTCCTCGCTATACCACCTATCATGATGACGATGATGACCCTATCGATGGTTCTTCCTCCTTGGCGGTGAAATTATGTTGTTTTGTTCTATTTTATGTCTGCTATGTTTATGTCCTCGAAGTTGTTGGATGGTCATGTTGAACCCATGGGTCATTGTACGCGCTCATCAACAACGACAATAGAATGACACATCTAGAGTGAAATCGTTTCCACACTTTCCATGATCTTACATGTACCTTTTTTGGGAGAAGAGAACCGGATACCATTTGGCATCCAATAAAATACAGCATCTTATACAAGAAAAGAGTCTTGTTAACTTGTTACTAATGAATTGAATCTCAATGTTCATCGAGGATGCTCATCTTAACTTCTACAGGTGCCCTGTTGCTTGAGAATATATATGTATCCTATATACCTAAGAGATCCATCCCCACTATAGGTATTTATCTCAACATGCAGCCTATCCAACTCAGCAACTTTCCACATCAGCAACTTCAAACTTGCATGGCGCCTTCACGAATTAACTCCTCGCGTCTGGGCTGCCCAAGCCAAGTTTTTGTACGTCAGCTGCAGCTGGGTTCTTCTTCCGCCTGACCCTATTTGGGTTCTTCTTTGTACTTCTTTCAAGTTGGTGTGACCATGTTTTCTTCGGACGTTCCAAGCACACTTCATTGGACGATTAAGGCCCTATCAACCATGCCGCTGTTGGCCCTGTCGACATACACACAACAAGTAGACGCGTCGACGTAGTCCCAATCCGTCGATGCTAGCTCCTCCAAACGAAGTGCTTTCACTTGGAGAGTAGCCCTTGACAAATCGTACAGGTAGCTAAGCAAAGCTAGGCTAGGCAAGCAACTAAATCGGATCGATCTTCCATCGACCTGCACACAATGCACGCAAACAGGGCAGGAAGCAGTTGGATTAATTCCTTCATGTACATGAAGCTAACATTGCACTAGCCGGCTACACGCACAGCACGGCTATCTGGCGGTGACACAATCGACACTGGACACGCGATATGATGCGTCTCGCACCTGTTAATTTCTTTCAATTGAAATCTAGATACAAAGATTACGGGTGATTAGGCTAGTTATAGTGAGACGTAATTTAGACTAGTCTATGGTACTACCTTTATAGTGGGTAGTAATATAAGTTATTCATCACGGCTTGACTGTCGGTCTGTCGAGTCTTTTCTTGAAAACTCTCATCTGATGTGGTGTATATGGTGGGTACTCCCTCTCTGATATATTCGACCGTCGGTGATGGTCGCTCCTCCCTGCATTCTCGAGTGCATTACACAAAAATGTCTAGCACACGAAAAGAAGGAGAAGCAACCCCCACGACAACAGTCGGAATTCTTCCTTTCTTATATTTCGACAGTATATGGACACTCCCTCACAGTTATTTCGACCGTCGGTGATGGTCGCTCCCCCTCCTTCTCTCGTGCATTACCATGGTATATCACGAGCAGAAGAAAAGGAATCGACCCCCACGACAACAGTCGGGATTCTTCCTCTCTTATATTTCGACAGTATATGGTGGACACTCCCTCACAGTTATTTCGACCATTGGTGATGGTCGCTTCCCCTCCTTCTATTGCAATACCAAGGTATATCACGACAAGAAGCAAGAGAAGCGACCCCTACGACAACAGTCGACATCCTTGCTTCAAGAACAAACTGAAAGTCACTCAAGTAGCATCAATAGACTGAAAGTCAACCCGTTACATATATGGAGCAATGACTTAAAAAATGGGCTATGTTCTTCCGGAATGTTGATTAATTCCTGTTCTGGCAAATCACGACACAAAAAGTTAAGCCAAAATTCACGATTTTTTTTGCCATGACCTTTGCTAAAATAGGATATATCGAGCGCCTGAAATTTGCTAGAACGAAAATGAATCAACATTCCGGCAAAACATAGGCCACTCGAAGGTGTTCCCTGCAAACAATAAAATCCAAGATAGCACTTGGCAAGCACATACACATTCTAGTACTACACAACACTACTCCACATATCACATGTCCAAATAGATCATCTTTACTCACTAGACGGTTGTACAGGATCTTATGGGTGTCGTCGAGCGGCTCGTCGATGTGATCTACCTTGCACCACATAAGGAGTCACACATGAGCATGTAAACACTATTGACATTTTCATTTCTTCACGTTTTCATTTAAAAAATACTAGCTTCATTTCTTCACATGTTCAAACAGAGTCAAGTTCCTTACATTTTCATTTGAAAAGAAAAAAAATCCTAGCTTCACATTTTCATTTCAAAAAAAAAAAATACAAGCCTCACATTTTCATTTCATGAAATACAAGCCTCACATTTTCAATTCAACATTGTTGGATTTTACTTCTCCCAATAATTCCCCAAAAATATTCATATATTTTTTATGCACTACAAACAAGAAACTAATTTAGTAAAATGAGGGAGCTAGCTAGGAGGGAGGAAGAGGAGGGAGGAGGAGGGAGGAGGGCCGACGACGGCTGGAGACTGGAGGCGGGAGGGAGGAGAGAGGAGGGGGAGGGAGGAGGGAGGAGGGGTGGCTAGAGGAGGAGGAGCAGGGGGAGGGAGGAGGGAGGAGGGGTGGCTAGAGGAGGAGGAGCAGGGGGAGGGAGGAGGGGCGGCTAGAGGAGGGAGGAGCAGGGGCGAGGGAGGAGGGGCGGCTAGAGGAGGGAGGAGGAGGCTTACCGAGGCCGGGGGATGGCGGCGACGATAGTGGCAATGCGGCGACGGCGGCGACGCGCGGTAGGAGGAGGAGGACGGTCGCGGCGGTGAGAGTGGCATAGGAAGAGTGATGAACGGGCAGGAGGTCGGATAATGTTTACCCTAGCAGTAGCGCGGGTTACATCCCAATGCTACTGCTAAACACATTAGCTGTACCGGTCCTGGCTCAACGCTACTACTAAGTAGGGACGGGCAGCTGGGCCCGGGCTGGGCATAGCAGCAGTGCAGGCCAAGGGCCCATGCTACTGCTAACGTGTTTAGCAGGAGTGCGGGTTCTTGACCCGCTCTGCTGCTATGGCAAGCCCGTGTAACACGACGACACCATGGTGTGTGACCACTTAGCAGTAGCGCCAGTCCGCGGGCCCGCAGGTCCGTGCTACTGCTAACTTCCTACCTGTTGCCTTGGAGTGAACCACACACTACTACTAAGTAGCAGTAGCGCCCCTCACCTTACCAACGGGATTAGCATGTATATAATTATCGGGATGCCCCAAAACATTAGGAGCAAAAAAAGTCCAAATGGATAAAAAGATAGCAGAAGCTACCCGATACAAGATCCTTTACATAAAAATAAGGGTAAGATACTGTTAAGCCTCTATCTATAAGCTTTCTCCTAGTAGTGCTTACACGACACAATAAATCATTTATTTATTCATCTTCCCCACTGCGGTTCTTATTGATGCCACAATCCCTTTTGTGCCTTCGTGATGAATGCTCCTCTGGCTACAAATGCACGCGAAACGGCCTCAAGCACCACAACATTGGTCGCCTCTGATTAGCTCGCCTTTTTCCTGCAAATGTGGAAGGATACCTTTTTCCTCGAATGAAAGCACAGATCAGTCCTGTTCACGGTTACCACCATCTTCTGTCTCACTCCTCCCTAATCTCCTCTCTCACCCAATATGATTTCCCCCTCTCTTCCCCTTCCCCCCTACTATTTCACGGCTCTGCATCTCTTGAACTATATATGCCGCAATATTTCATTTTGATATGTTCAGTTAATTTTGTTGGGAGAAGTTTTGATATGTTCTTCCATTGGAGAATTAATTATCCTTTTTCGTTTATGCAGCAAATATCACGAGATGTCATGCTGCACCTATCTACCAGATTTAATACCATATACTTGTTTTTTTAATCTATGTCGACAAGCAGGCCTTTGATAAAAATCTAAGCAGGCTGAAAATCAATTTGCTTGTGCAGCATATTTTTTTGTATGTCGCAAGATATTTTTCCCTTTGATTATAACAATCTCCTCTACCGCTTTTACAGATTAATTCTCCTATCAATTGATACATCGATTGCATCATAAACTCATAGATACGTTTTCACCTCATAGTTATATTTGGAGAGGGTAACAATTTGAATCTCGTGCCTGGTATGGTTTATCATATATAATGAACAGCTTTTCAATAAAATTGTATTTATAATATTTATCTTAATAACATCATCAGTATATTATACTATTTACTTTTTTAAATGAATTGATGGCGTGTATGTATATATACAAACAATATGGTCTGATTCTTACCATTGTCTTTACAACTCAGCTATGATAACAAGTTCTTCATATATAGGGTGTTGTAGTGAGAATGAATGTCATTATTCATAACCAAAAGGTTGCATCTGCTGATTCTATATATTTTTTTGCTATCTATGATCCAGATTTTACTGTGGACCAAATTCAAACCAACGGAGAACAACAGAGGTATGCATCATGACATTGGAACCTGTAGCATCTTATTTTACTAATCGTGCATTCCTTCTTATGTTTTTGTTATTTGTCAGTCATAAGAAGGAATGGCTTGGTAGAAGCACTTCCAACGACAGAAGGGTTACATGTCAGATTCGATCTTTTGCTAATTCTGTTATATAAACGTACATATTGTGTCTTCTCAATCTCAGAGAATTTTTTATCCGTTAGTATATGTAATAAATTTTATAACTAGACAACAGTAATCCATAACTACCCCAAATATATGATCACATCTATGATTTAGCGTCAAAGTTTTATATCATGTGCTTATGAATTCCCGCACCAACGTGTGTTCTACAAAATATTACAGATGTGTTATTCTCAAAAAATATGACAAAATATTATCAATTAGGAGTCTTTGTTATTCATAATGATGATAGCTCTTTTGAAAGATTTAAATTCCGAATTTGCTCTTAAAGATCTTGGTGATTAGCATTATTTTCTTGGAATTGAGGTCAGGCGGAACAGAGAGGGTGGTCTTGATCTCTCTCAGGAAAAGTATACCACTAATCTTTTGAGCAAGGCAGGGATGCAGAGTTGTAAGACATCATTGACACCTTTGTCTAGTTCAGAAAAACTATCTCTTGCAGAAGGTGTGACTTGAGTCAGGAGAATGGCACTAAGTATAGGAGTTTGGTGGGTGCACTTCAGTATCTGACACTCACCAGGCCTGATATTTCATTTGTAGTAAATAAAGTATGTCAATTTCTCCGTGCACCTACCTCACCTCACTGGACTGCTGCTAAACGCATACTGAGATATGTGAAACATACTTTCACTAGTAGAAAACGGAGCTTTATTACTGGTTCGTAAGGGCCTTTAGTGCTGGTTCTGCAACCGGCACTAAAGAGTGGAGACTAAAGCCCCCCCCCCCTTAGTACCGGTTCAGCACGAACCGCCACTAAAGGCCCACCACGTGGCGTGAGCTCACACCGTGGTATGGGGCCTGTAACTTAAAATTCAACTGAAATGGCGATACATGTGCCGGGGGGGGGGGGGGTAGAGTTTGAAAATTGCCCTATAGTCCCGGTTTGTGTCTCCAACCGGGACTATATGTTAGACCCCTTTAGTGTCGGTTCATGGCACGAACCGGTACTAAAGGTTAGCCCTTTAGTACCAGTTTGTGCCACAAACCGGGACTAAAGGGGCTCATGGGGCCCCGGCCTGACGCCAGCCTGCCACCACCCCTTTAGTACCTGTTCGTGGCACGAACTGGTACTAAAGGTTCAACACGAACCGGCACTAAGGCATAGCCATTCGAACCGGGACTAATGGTATCATTAGTACCGGGCCAAAATCGAATCAGGACTAATGTGTCTCACATAAGGTCCCTTTTCTACTAGTGTTTGAATGTTCGACTAATATTCACCATGTCATCATCTACTCTTGTTAGTGCATTCTCTGATTCTGACTAGGCAGGTTGCTTGGATGATAGGAGGACCACAAGAGGCTTTGCTATTTTCTTTGGCCCCAACTTGATTTCTTGTGGCGCAAAGAAACAGGCAACTGTGTCACGTCCAGCACTGAGGCAGAATATAAGGCATTGGCAAATGCTACAGCAGAAATTATATGGAAAAAGTCTATGCTCAAGGAGCTTGGGATATGTCATACACAAACTCCATGTCTTTGGTGTGATAATATTGGTACAACATATCTTTCTGCTAACCCTGTTTATCATGCAAGAACCAAGCACATTGAAATTGACTATCACTTTGTCAGAGAAAGGCTTGCTAGCAAGGAACTGGAGATTCGGTTTGTTCCTTCCAGAGACCAAATTGCAGATGGCTTTACAAAAGCCTTGGCTACAAAACAGTTTGAGGAATTCAAGCGTAACCAGAACTTGAGATGTTCATATTAAGGGAGGGTGTTAATCAATCATCATGTCAGCGCAGTATGTTATACAAGGGTATTGTTAGGAGATAGTTAGTTGATTTGTCTTTGTATCTATCCTTATCTCATCCCCCTTGTATATCTCTCCTGGATGGTTAGATTGTAACCACCTGAACTCTTGTACTACAAGTCATATCAATATATATACATGTGGGTCACCATGTTACGGTGATTGAGACGCTTAAACCATTATCCAACAAGAAGGGTCGTGTAGCCCAGTCACCCCACCATGTCTACCATATGTCGTATCTCCATTACTTTGTCCGTCTTTGTACACAGATAAAAGTAAACCACTTGCAACTGTCACAGAAGAATGAAATTCTGCCCTACTGGACAAGAACCGGTAGTTTACGCAAGACCTGGATCTAGGGAAGAGACTCCACAATTTCTTGAATAAATTCCAAATCAAGCCTAATTCTATCATGGTATAACCAATTCTTAAGTAATGTATAAGTAGATTCCACATCATTCTTCTTTTCTATAACTCGTGGTATACTGGGGCCATTGGATGAGAAAAATCTAGTTAAGGGAGCGTAAGGACCATCAAAGTTCTGACATCCACTCCCCTTGTTTAATAAATGATTTCCACTGTTGTGTGTGCATGAGAATACCAGATGCCCATGTGCCTTTTACATTTTTTCACAAGCTTCCACCATAGCAGAAGAAATCCTCCCCATATTGAAGAGGATGATGTTCCTTCAAATGTAAACTCACCAATTTGGTCATTAATATTGGCTTCTTTACTTGGTGGAATATTCTCAGAATTTGAAGGTAGTATTTGCAACATAATATTTGAACTCTGTACATCATTGCAACCCAAAGAAGTCCATAGGAAATCTTGTTTGGTCTCAGAGGGAATAATACCAAGCATCATATAAAGATCATCATCCATATCATTAGCAGTATCTCCAATAAAACTGCTACTTTCCTTTGTTTCGTCGGCCTTTCTTGCACCATCCCGAGAGAGAATGGTCGAGGCTTCTGGAAGGGGGAACGCTGAACATGGTAACCTTCTGACCTTAAACAAAGGCGCAAAACTCCCTCCATCACACACCTCACACTCAAACAGTGAACCGGTGACTCTATCATGCCAGTAAGATGTAAAACCCACTAGCTATATCTGATGGCAATTGTGGTAGCTTGCCTGTTTATCGATTTCTCCCAAGCTAGTTATAAAGAAATCTTGATATTGAATAGGTAGGCCAACCTAGATTAACAACACAAAAAAGCAGTGTTATCAAAATCAGCGCCAAAGTGAACGTAAGATAAAAGAACTGTAGTATAAGAATACAAAGGTTGTAGTAGTGGGAAACAATAACATCTAAAATGGACACTGGATGAAGAAACAGAATCTGAAACAGGTAATGAGATACTCACGCAGCCGTGATGTGATTGACGGTTGCAATTTTCCGCAAGAATTTTTGGAGGCTTTGGTGGATTTCTTTCTTCTTTATGACTCAGGTATGTTGCTTTCGTAAAAAATGATGGCTCCATAAAAGTACTGGAACTTCCAAACTCGTGCTTCTCAGAAAACTTGTGAAATGCTGATTTTTGTGGAAAATCTCTTCTCCTGCAGCATGTATGATTTGAGCTCTGTTCTATGTTTCCATCAGCAATGAAATTTTGATCCACAGGAGGAAATTGTTGTCTCATGTTAAAACAAAGAGGAAGACCAATTGCTGGCATAAAGTGATTCCCATCTGCAACATGATAGCAAGAAGTGGATTATTATAAGATGCACCACCAATGAGGGTCAATAGTTACTTTAGAGACTAGACGGCTATAGCTTCAAAACTGTAGCAGGAACCATAATTTTTTGGAACTGGAATTAAATTTCTGTTTAGGGATAAACACATAGCATGCCTAAGTGGCCACACATGCACTGAACATGGGGACAAGCAGAAGTTGATCTTGATGGTTAGGACAACCAATTGCTGTCTAAAAAGTTACAGTGCATAAAAGGCGTGGAAAATATCCAACAAAAAGCAAATACATCTCTCTTGCAGTACATATGATTGCTCTAATATCCTTACCAAGAGGAGTTGTATTATCAAAAGGAGTTGTTTTATATTTACTAGTTATTTTCACACTTTCCAATTGGTAGATACTCAGCATTGTTGCCAACTTAATTTTTTTTCTTCCAAAAAGGGACAACCCCATCATCTGAATCATACGATGGACATATCCACTTTATTAATAAAACTAAGTCCAAGTCACTGAGTACCAACATATTTACGACAAAACACAACCAAACTGGTCACAAGCAAGATTATGTAGCTCATACACATAATTCTAGGAGTGATGATACCTGCTCACCCGCCTGAGTTCGAGTGTCCCTGTCGGCTTAATGAAGCTTCATGGGCTGTCTAAGCCACAATTTTTTTTCTAGTATGCAACATAAATCTTATGTAAAATTTTGATCAACCAAGCAAAGACTTTTCCTATTGAAAAGGGGTTTACATCTCAGGCCACATGGAGCTTTTATTTTTGAAATTTATAAAACACATATTTGGAAGTTCGAATTTTGCATGTTCATATAGATTTATACAACATGTGTGTAAAGTTCCATGATGATATATATTAACATGTGCGATCGAAGTTTTAGATAGCGGGCCATGGCAAATAGCGGCAAAACCATTAGCGCGCTTAACTACGCTATAGCATACGAAATGACACTAACTAATTTAGCTTGATGCCCTTCCAACACTACAGTGGCGCTATAGCGCAGAGACATAGTGTGCTATTTAAAATATGTGTGAGATACATAAAAAGATAACCAAATTATGAATTCTGATAGGGTGAAGAGTTCACACACTATTCATTATTAAAAATCCACGAATTTTCCTTTCTGCGTAGCTCAAATGTCGATGCATTTCATAGTACAACTTTCTATATATTCAGTATACAGACATATTAATATGTGTAACTACTCACAAGATTTTTTGGAAGCTTGTAATATGTTTTTTATTTTTAAACGACCTGAATATTATTTTTGATTTTGAAATATCATTAGGATATTAAATGCCAATATCAAGATCTGCTACTGCTCCTCTACGAGATCGATGTTTGGTGACGAGAGCTACTTCGACTTCTTTCGCTCCAAAATAGGGTACGATGCACAGAAGCAAGCAGTGGCATAATAAAAATGTCTAACATTCACATTCAAGTTCGCAAAGACATCTAGTTTATCATTGACTAGAGAAACAAATAACAACTCCTATTAACAAAAGATAGCTAGAGTATATAGACCAGACCAACAAGATCACTAACAAAATATTACAGATGTGTTATTCTCAAAAAATATGACAAAATATTATCAATTAGGAGTCTTTGTTATTCATAATGATGATAGTTTTGTTTACCATTTCCATTTGCTCTTAATAGTATTATAAAAAATGTCATATACACACATTGAGGTCACCGCTAGTAAAAATGGTATATACACTTGTAGCCCCTTAGGGCATCTCCAGCCGTTCGGCCCCCCAGGGCGCCTAAATAGAGCGGCCTGGGGCGCGGCGCTTAGTTCGTCCCTGGGGCGACCTAGCTCAAGTCACGCCCCCACGCCACGCCCCTGTGGATGCGGGAAATTTAAACTTGGTCGTTCCGCTCTCAAAAGACGCCAGAATCCAGCGATCAGACGTAGTCTGGCGTTACAAAAACAGAGCGCCGCCGCCGCAAGTTCGCGTCGCAACGATTCACTCGGCGGGTCGGCTCGAGCATTGGCGGAGTCGGCGTCTGCGGGCTCGTCGGTGTCGGAGCTGCTTCGTGCTGGGCTGCGTCGGTAGCAACCCGGCACTGCTGGCGGCGGTGTAGAGGCGTCGTTCGGGCTTGGCGTCCGTGTGGTCGTGGGCGTCGTCGGCGTCGTCGGCGTTGCCGTCGGCAGCTCGTTCAGATGAGGCCGCTGCACCAGGTACCACGCCTTGAGCTTTTCGTCGTTGCTCTGGAGCATGTCCGCCCCGCTCATCAGAAAAGCCATGTTGGTGTTCCTCTTCTTCGCGGCGACGTTCGTCCGGAGCAGGTCGAGCTTGATGGCGTTGCTCTTCATTAGCGACGACCACCGGGCGACGATGAACCCCATGGAGATCCGGCGCCTTGCTGTCCCCTGTATGCGTCTTGGCGTGGGCGGACGGGTGGATTCATCCTCACTGGTCGACCGATGAGGAAGACGCTGCTGCCTTGCGCCCGTTCGCGGGCCTTCTTGGCTATGGTCTGTTTCACTGTCGGCGGTGATCGCTTGGCCGCTGAACTTCCACCCTCCACTCGGCGTTCGACAGGCCGGTGGCTTCGATGGCGGCGCCCTCGGCTTCCTCTGCTTCATTGGCCACGGCGGCGATCGCGGTTGCCGCCCGTAAGCGTACTTCTTCGGGCGGCATGGCGTACTTCTTCACGGCGGCGGAGGAGGGTTTGGCGGGAGAAAGGGAGAGAATGGCGGGAGGAAGGCGGCGGCGGGAGAGATGCGAGGGAAAAGCGCCAAGAACGGCGGAAAAGGCCCTCGGTCGCCTCGAGGCGGGCCACGCGCCTTTTTCTCTTGTGCCGGTTTTCAAGCGCCCCCAGGCGTCGGGTTCGGCCTGGGTCCGCCGGCACCAGTTTTGCCCCAAGCCGGCGAAAAACGGGCTTCTGGGGGCGCAACTGGGGCCTTTTTTGGCGCCGGCGCGGCAAAATCGCCTGGGGAGGGCCTGTTGGGGACGCGGCTGGAGATGCCCTTACTATCAAAAGAGCTTGAAGCAATTGACCAATATCACACAAAATGATCCCGAGCAGATTATTCCTGGTCCAATTTGCTCTTAATAGTATTACCTTTCAACTATTCCTGGTCCAATTTAGCGCCATCATCATTTCTTAGTTTCAGAACGTAGAAGATGGAAATATGCAAACTCATAAGCTTCCCCAGCAGGGCGGTGAAAGATGATAATATACCATCAGTCAGGCATGATTCATTCAAAGATTCAGTTTCCTGCAGCATGATAGGTCTATGATTTGTGCGATTGACATAACATAAGATGAGGGGCTGAAATTGAGTACTACCCTGTTTGTTTCGGTGAGCAAAGAGCGGGGGGATTTTCAGATGATGGAAGAGAGAAGTTCATACAGATGACAAATGTTCAGAAGCAAAAGCAGGTGGCGATCATTCACAAGATCAATTGCAGACAGCTACTCCTTAATTTGTGGGTGCGGCCTTCTTCTTGGGGGACTTGGTAGCAGCGGCCTTCTTTTTGGGCTCCTTCCCGACGGCGCCGGCGCCCTTCTTGGGGAGCAGCGCGGAGTTGATGTAGGGCACCACACCGCCGTAGGTGATGGTGACGCCGGCGAGCAGCCGGCTGAGCTCCGGGTCGCCCTAGACGGCGATCATCAGGTGGCGCGGGATGATGCGAGCCTTCTTGCTTTCCTTGGCCGCGTCGCCAGCGAGCTCCAGGACCTGCGATTCAGCCATGAACGAAATCGGTCATCCGTCCAGCACGAGAGGAACGGGACCGGGCAAAAAGGCAGATGCTCGAGGAGGAGGCCAGATCAGATGCACTACCGGACTCGCGGGCTATGCCTACGGCCAAGGGCCGTCGGCATAGGTCCTATGCCGTCGGCATAGATCTATGCCTACAGCTGCCGTCGGCATAGCCCCGTCAGTGTAGATCACGTCAGCGTATTTTTGTCAGACCGTCGGCATACTAAAGCCATCGGCATAGCAGCCTATGCCGACGGCTTCCGTACAGCCGTCGGCATAGTTTCACCGTCGGCAGAGAAATGGACGAGACGACAACTAACGGTGCCGTTGCGAAGTCCGACCAACCAGGAGTTGCCACGTGGCAAATCTATGCCTATTGCTTTGCCGTCGGCATAGCCTTCCACGTGGCAGCTCCTGGTTGCTCCTTGTCGTGTAGACCCGACGCGTCCGTTTCCCCCCTCCAGGTGCCGGCGGCGGCGCCGTCCGTGAGGGGGGCCACGCACCGGAGACGCGTGCCGCCTCTTCGGACATGCCACAACACCACCCCGCATGTATGACGGCCCGTCTGAAGCTCCGGTGGCATTGCTACGCCCAGGGCCCCCATCCCGCCTAACCCTGGAGCGGTTGACCACGAGATCTAACCCTTTGACTTCACACGGACGGGCTTTGACCAGTGGACCTCTACACCCGGTTGTGTCAGGTCCGCCCATAAGGACACCGGAGATCAACATCCGGGCCAAACCAACATATACATCCACTCCATGTAGACCCGATGCGTCAGTTCCCCCCCTCCAGGTGCCGGCGGCGACGCCGTTCGTGACGGGGCCACACCTCGGAGATGCGTGCCGCCTCTTCGGACATGCCATAACACCACCCGGTTGTTGTAGGTCATCCGATATATATAAACACTTGGAGCAAAGTCCCCTTCGTATAGACCCGATGTGGTCGTTTCCATTCCCCATTCAGTCTTACCGGCGGCACTGCTCGTGAGGGGGTCACACCGCCCCTGCATGTAACCGAAAAATAATGTATGTATGCTTATTAACACATACTATATGTAAGTTAGTCAAATAATAATAATAAAGAAAACAGTGAAGAAAAAGAAAAAAACTATATGTATGTTTATTAACACATACTATATGCTTATTAACACATACTATATGTATGCTTATTAACACATACTATATGTATGCTTATTAATACATACTATATGCTTAATAATAATAATAATAATAATAATATATGGAAAAAAAAGAAAAAAAATATGCCGACGACATAGCTGCGGCCAGGGCAGATGGACGGCGCGCCGCGGATCCATGACGTGTCATCTATGCCGACGGCTGCCGTCGGCATAGGTCCTGGTCGGTGCGCTCGGGATCGATGACGTGTCCCTCGTATCTATGCCGACGGCCACCCGTCTCGGCCGTCGGCATAGATCGGACGCCGTTAGTCACATGACACGAGTGGGATCGCCGGGCCCGCAACTATGCCGACGGCCTATGTATGCCGACGGCTGCTGTAGGCGTAACTTGGGATAAGCCGGCGGCTGCTCTGGGCCGACGGGTGCCATCGGCATAGCTCGGGATAGCCCGACGGCTTTATTACGCCGACGGCCTGGACATGGCTGTCGGCATATCCCAGACTAGGCCGACGGGGGCCGTCGGCATATATATGGCCGTCGGCATAGGGCCCTGTTCCGGTAGTGATGTCGAACAAAATCGGTACTTACTGTTGGCGCCGCCTCTCATTGCAGCGCCTCCTTCTTCTTCCCCTATTTCACACAACTCTCTCTTCTCTCTTTGTTTCTCTCAAACACACAAGAACACCCACACACACACACACAAGGAAGAAAACACAACGGCTTTGCTAGTGGCTCTCTCCTTGGTGAATTACATTGTTTTCTGCAGGCCCTCACGGCTGCCTTTTTCCATTCATTCCATCAACTTAAATTAACCCCATTAACAGTCGCTACAAGGGCGAGCGCTGGGGTGATCTACGTGTCCATTTTTACTGTGCCTAGATTTACTGTATCAGACGAGGAGAGAAACAGAAACGAGCGCCTCCCCCTTCTCAACCCAGCTTCACATCGTCTTTTTCTCTCCCTCTCTCATTTTTTCCTCCCCCGCCTAGGGTTTCCGCCGCCGCCGATGTCGCCGCCGCTGGCTACCGTAGGATGGCCCGCTTCCACCCTGACTCTTCTCACGTTCAATCTCGACCAGCACCACCGCCACTTCTTTGGGCTCATCTATGGGTGCGGGGAAGAAGATGGCATCGAGGTGCTGACGTAGGCCCTGGCTCCAGGAGGCGACCTCCATCGCCGCCACGAGAGGAGCAGGGGTGGAGGCTGCTCTTGGGTACGAGAGGAGCACATCAGGGGAGCAGGGATGGAGGCTGCTCTTGGGTAGGCCATGGGACGCCGAATCGAGTGAAGGCCGTCAGGTAATCTCGAGCTCGATCTTGGGCGGCACATGAGCCATGTTGGGCTGCTTGTTAATCTGCACACCCTTCTTTCTCGTTTCCCATTCAATCTTTCTCGTTTCCCATTCAAACTTACTGTTACTTTTGGATATTGATAGAGCGAGCACGTAATGGCTTTCTGTGATTTTCTTGCCTGATTTGGGTGTGAATCGCGCCTTCGTCCTGTAAAACACGCCGCCGCAGGGGCTCTACCCGCACCCAGACGTCGACCTCAAGAAGTTGCGCTGGCTCATCCTCAAGGTCTTACGACCCCAGGCCCGACCTCCCGGTCAGTCCCCTTTTAGTGAGTTTCTCCTTTTTCCTCCCATGGATCCAACAATAGATAGATGCAAAATTCTGACTGCTGCTTCCCCCTTGCGTCTTGATTGCAGTTCTATCCGAGCCTTAGCTGGTCAAGTGCTGCGCCAATTGTAAGTATCATTGTTAGTCAAGAATACATGCTTGTTCTAATTGCACATGCATCTTCAGCATTACACTGGTTCTTTTTCATTATTTCAGAAGTAGGGATTGGCTTAATAATTTGCTCTCTTTTGAGAAAATTGATACATGCTTGTTCTAATTGCACATGCATCTTCAGCAATACATTGGTTCCTTTTCATTTATTTAAGAAGTAGGGATTGGCTTAATAATTTACTCTTCTTTGAGAAAATTGATAGAGTTGCGGAACATTTTCTTTCAGTATCATGTACTATTCTGCATTTTCCATTAAAAATGGAATGATTACCTCCTGCATTGCTTGTAATCTTATTTGTTGTTTGTTATTTGTTTCTAGGAAACATGAATTGAGTGATGATACTATAGATTTCATAGGCCATGTGCTTGCTCTTTACAGGGACGATAGCTACCTAAGCGATCTACCACTTGATATACTATTAAAAGAATGAAAGTATGCCTTAACTGCAGATTTTAGCTTTATCTTTCACTCATCCTTGAACTTGTTGATTTTGTAGGGCTCTTGTGGATCGTGTTGGTCGTTCCGGGGCATTGGAGTGGGCCAACTAGCTGACCACAGGCATGATCGAGGTGCTATCCGTGTAGTAGTTGCTCGGCCGCGACCATGGGGTGAGGTTCCTTTTCTTTCTTTTTATTTCTTTTTTGTGATTGTTTGATTGTTCACAAGATAGGTTAGATTTGTGTGGCATATCATTATGTTTTGTCTGTTTGTGTAGACATTTTCCTATTTTATTATTGGCTGTGTGACGAGAAGTCAGAGCGAAAAATCTGAAGTGACTCCTCCCTGGTAAGTTCCATGTACTAGGATTTTACTTCTTGATATTTTCTCTCTAAATGGTAGAATGATACGTCTTCTGATATTGTATTCTAGAACAATCCTATGTTTTGTTGTTGGTACTATAGAAGTGCATCTCCCTTTTATTCTGATAGCAAGATGCTCTTAATTTTCAATGCAGATAAATCATTACTGGAGCCCATGCATATTGTACAGCAATGCGGTATGTGATGTTGTTTTTCATTTTTTATAGATAGTAGTAAAAATGAAATCTGATCCACAAATATGTGGTGTACAATTCATGGAAAACCTTACTGGGTTAATAAAGAAATTTGATTTAGTGCTACCTGAAGAGTTCTTTATTTGTGCTTATAAAGTCAGATTAATTTTCATTTTTTAGTTGTATGCTTTGTAGATCAGTTACTAACGCATGGTACCCCGGCGTTTTAATTTATTATCTGGTCTTTCACACCCATTAACTGTGAACTCATTTGAAGGTTGGAGGGTCTACCCCGAAATCATTTGAGGTCGTTGCACGAGTTTCTTCCGAAGCTGTGAGATCTGGGACGGTGGATAGATTGAGCCACTTCATCCACGATGACGCACTCAGCCACTGGGTATCTACAAAACATCTTAGTTCCAATGTATTCTTGGGTCAGCTAGCTATCAGTTTCAAGTCACAACCTACAAATTTCAGAAATTCGGTGGATAAATATTTGAATATGTTTCTTTTCTAAGAAATGAAATATACAATTTGGAAAATGGAACCTTCAGCATGGATCTGGAGGTAGCAGCAACCCAATCAAGCTATACAACATGCACGTGAGATCACTCTGTGTGCCATGTCACCTGTTCCATTTCCTTTCTGCTATTTCATTCCATCATACCGGTGTAGTTTACTTTCAAATAGATGCAGGTCTAGAGATGGTTATTGGGGCTCTATCATTCATCCATACATCCAAGTTTAACTATAACAGAAAATGACTTTCATCCAGAATTTATAGCACTAGCCGTGTTCCCTTGAAAATTTGATGTAATGATACATGGTGTAGTTCTGTACATGCGGTGGAGTGGGCTAGCTGGACGATGGGGCGTCACCAGAGGTGGAGGAGAGGTCCGACGAGAGCAGCAGCATGTACTTCCATTGGTACTGTTTGATGTAGCTAAATATGTCTTTGTTAACAATTTTATTTTCGAAGCATTATTTATTTGACACTTCCATTCTGATGTTTCCAGGCCAAAGTTCATGAGATTTACAGCCTATTGATACTATGTTTTATTTGTTTTTTTGCAAGTACTATTCTTGGTATCGATTCCAACCTCTAGCTTCTGTGGACATGGCTTCGGCTGGTCACATGTTTCTTGGTTGCTCAAGTATTCTTGGTGGTTATTCGTTGAGGGTTGAGATGGACCATGCACTGGGTACATCTTCTCTTATCTCTCCATGTCCTTGTTGTGCAATGAATGCTGAATTTAGACAGCATGATTTGTTTGTGCAGTCCATGCTTTGACATTGAAAATGTGAAGATGGAATTATGGGTTTGGACCATGATGGTGGTTGATTAATTTTTATTCTGGGCATTACATTACTAATATGAACTATAGTTACAATTGTTGAACTACACTATTTTGTCTGCTAATTTCTGGGCATTGACTCCAATCCATATATAGCTAATAAGATGATTATTTAATATTTTAGCATTGGATGTGGAACAATTTTACCATGGCTACTTTCAGGTTAGTAAGTTTTGTTCTTCATTATACCATGGACTCTTAGTTTCTCAGTAGTATTTGCTTAATTTGCTCTTATTGGAGACAACAAATTCCCTCAAACTGAACGGAATGATGTAATATAAGGAGAAAATTAGATTTGTCTCACACCTCACCTTCAATAATAAGACAATTGGTGGAATTTTATGGAGCAAATATTAGAGAGGGGGGGATTGAAATTGGAAATGAAAAGGGTGTGGAATGCCAAGTGACGTCTCTGTTTGTTATAAGATGCCTTGTCATACTAAATGCATGTTTTCTCCCGTTGTAATACACATATTGATCTTCTACTTCTTTCCTGATCAAACTGGGAATCATACTATTCTTTTTTTGTCCAGTAAACCCCACAAATTAGAAAACTAGAAAGGTTGGCTACAATTCCTTAGTTGAATAATTTAGTGTTTGATTACGGATATAGAAGAGAGGATTCCCTTGAACTAAATGATATTGAAGCTCCCAATAGATACAATATTGACACTATTAGACTTGTATGTAAGTTTCATGTTCTATATGATCTGTTATCTTTGTTATTATCATGGTTATATCATTTTATCTTTGAGCCCGGCTTCCTCTCTAAGGTCATGTTTATCCCATTTGCTGCAATTATTACAACTTTGTTGTCATTGGTTATTGCCTGCCAAATTGAAGAGTTCTCAGTTCTAGGCTAAAGGATGGTAACTTCAAAACTAAATCATTTCTTGCATATTACACACCACTGTCCATTGCTCTGAATCCCTTCCTTTCTCCTACCAGTATTTTCAGGTGCACTACACAAAAGAGAACCTGCAGGAATACATCGACCCGGATGATGATACACTGCCGATCAAGCTTGTAGACGGCAATGTGCACGGCGATTGTCGCATCATGCTAGGAACTGACAAGAGGTTAGCCATCAATACCAACTGGTCATAATGGAAGGCGCATCGCAAGGTGCCGCCTCGCGGTCAACATGCGTCGGCTCTAGATGCACCATCGACAACGACAGAAGCCGCATATGAATATAGTCCATCGATGTATGTTTTATGGCGTAGCTTGCCTCTGCTTTTGGATGCTGCAATGGGTTGCTTTTGAATAGCTAGCATATATGTTGTTGTGCAATTAACCTCTAACATTACCACTGATCGTGTCTATACACTAGTAGAAAACAGGGCTATGGTTCCGGGCCAATATTCACATTAGTCCCGGTTCAATCACGAACCGGGACTAATGTAAGCATTTATCCCGGTTCGTGCGGCTAAGGCATTAGTCCCGGTTCACCTGTGCCCTTTATTCCCGGTTTGTGCCTCAAACCGACTAAAGAAGTTATGCCCATTAGTCGGTTCATGCCTCAAACCGACTAAAGATTAGACCTTTAGTCCCGGTTTGAGGCACGAACCGGTGCTAATGGTTGAGACCTTTAGTCCCGGTTCGTGCCACGAACCGGTACCAAAGGTCCCATTTTCAAACTGCACTTCGATCGCCTTTTCAGTTTTAAAAAATAAAAGAAAATGATGGAAATGTCAAAAAAATAAAAGAAAATAAGTTTCCCATGTGATATGTGGTATAGTTATTGGGAAAATTAGCAAATGTGAATTTCGACTTTATTTGCAAAATCTCTCTGGAATTTGTAAATATGGGCATAACTTTTGCATACTAACTCGGATGAAAAAGTTTTTTATATGAAACATCATCTACTCGAAAAGTTACATCCAAATTTAACGGGGGAACACCCGGTTAAACATTTTCAAAATCCTCAAAAACCTAACAGAAAAAAGTTACGGGCCTTTTAAGATCTAGAGTGGAAAAAATCGAAAAAATTTCAAACTGTGGTCAAACAATGGTCAAACTAATTATTCTAGAATATTAGTGTTACTAAATAATTTGTTCAGTTATTTTGAATTTTGGTCAAATCTGGTCAAACTGTGGTCAAACTATGGTACAATGGTCAAACTAATTATTCAAAATAACTATTGTTTTCTAAATAATTATTGTTTTTTAAAACAATAGTTTGAAACTCAAACAGTGAAATGTGTCACTTCATGCTCAAGCAAAATTCCTGAGGGTTAATAGGATTGACATCTTACTATTGTCAGGAAAACAACAAGTGCAGACTTGGAAACGAGGGAGAATAGAACCCGGAAGTTAAGCGTGCTCAGGCTGGGGGAGTGGGAGGATGGGTGACCGTTCGGGAAGTTAGATGATTTGCAATGATGAGGGTGATTAGAGATTAGAGAATAAATTAAGCAGTGATGAGAGGTGCTGATTAAAGATTAGAGGTTAAAATAATTCAGAAATTTGAAAATAAAAAAAATTCAAAAAAGAATAAAAAAAAATTTAGTCCCGGTTGGTGTTACCAACCGGGACTAAAGGTGGAGCTCCACGTGGCCGCGGCCTTTAGTCCCGGTTCTGGATTGAACCGGGACTAAAGGGGGAAGCATTAGTACCGACCCTTTAGTCCCGGTTCACCAACCGGGACTAAAGGCCCTTACCAACCGGGACAATAGGTCATTTTTCTACTAGTGATAATGTGACTAACTACATGGGTTCCATTTCTGCTCCTTTCTTCCGTTAGAAATGACAAATTCTTCACACCGGTATCAAATCATGGACAAAGCACGTTGATTAGCACAAAGAGGAGAGCAGAAGGGGCACGTCCTACCTGGCACCGCCAAGCTTCCGCTCAGGCGGCGCGCCATGGCGCGCCCCAACCACTAGTAGTCTACAAGTGACTCTACACCCGGCCACTAACTTACATACGCACACGTCTGGCCGGCACACTCGGCCACTAACTCTCGTATGCACACGCTAAGCTAACTACCCTGGAATCTCTCTGGCCAGCTAACAATTTATCCATGCAGGCCTCTGACTCAATCTTCTCCTACTAACTAGGCATGCAACTACCTAAACAGATTAGCTTTGCATCTGTGTACACGTGGAGCACAACTCGGACGTGCACACATGCCGCAGCTTGAGCTACATGCATGACCAAAAAATAATATAAACTTAGCACTAATAACAAGATTAGTTCTAACATTCACCTCCCTAATTTTGTTAACTTATTTCTCTCATGAAGCCCGTGGTTGTCGATGTTGTCGGTGCAACACGGAGACGGCTGCCAATGCCATCTTGTCACGTTGATTGTCCCCAGCGCCATTAGTTTCAATGAGAGCCACACCTCCCGCGCCTTCACCACGAGCGCGCTGCCGTGGCATGCTCCCTACTGCATGTTTGCCACCGGTGCCGCAACTCGCCGGTGTCTCACCTCCATGTTCGTCACCGGTGACGCAACTCGCCGGTGACTCGCCTTCATGTTGCCGACGATGACGCACCTTGTCGCCGACTCAGACATGGAACTCCTTTCACCCCCATGTTGCTGACGATGACGCACCTTGTTAGGTGTGGGATTCACGATTCTAACTTTTTTGGTGCAGAGGCACTGGAGCTGTACAGGTGTGGGATTGACAGAATCAAGTGTGAATGGGTGATGTGCCCATTAAGCTAGTTATAGATGGTTTCAAAGGATTAATAATGCACAATGTATTATTCTTTTACCTAAAATACATATCGACGTTCTGAAATCTGCCATGTGGTGGGTGTGGAAAAAAAAGACATAGTTTTGAATGGCGCAAGATGACAGATCCTGGTGTTAATTACTTTATAGTAGTGAGAGAAGTGTCTTGATTCATTTGTAGGGAGATACAAGTGGGATCTTCACTTTTTTGTCTCCGTGCCTCCCAAGATGCAAGCTTCTCATTGATATTCATTTTTATTGCGATTTTTTTGCTTGACTCAAATCTTTTTCGGTGATTCATGTCCCTTTTATAAGAGTGAATACATGTCCTCTTTATCTGTAGATAAGTAGTTGTTGTTCCCAATTAGAGGCACATTTTAAAATGGATGACAAATATGTTACCCCATATCCTAGGAATTGTTGTTAATATAAAGTTCTACTGGCACAAGTGTGGCTTATGTGGTTTTTATTTACTTGTATTTTCTATGTCTGTGTTAGTTTTTATTTACTAGTTATTTTCACACTTTCCAATTGGTAGATATTCAACAGTGTTGTTAACTTATTTTTTATATTCCAAAAAGGGACAACCCCGGCCTCTGCATCGTATGCAGCCATTTTGTTAGGAAAACGAAGTCCAATTCACTGAGTATAAGATTTACAACAAAACACGATCAAACCAGTTAGAACAAAATTACATAGCTCATCCACATAATCTTCTAAGGGCACGCCAACTAAAATGGTTATGTTCTTGAATCCATTATGCTCTTAACATTTTTATGTTTGCAGCCATAAATGTGTTAGTTTGTACTCTTGACACAAGAAGTCGTGGGCACATATATGCCCTTAACGCAAAACAAATATGTGTTAGTTTGTTTCACAACAATATGCTCTTCGTTTAAAATAACATTAATTCTTCTTCGACCATTGTCTAGTTCAGTATTTCTATACTTAATAATGTTTCCTTTCTTGTCATCATCCATTACCCCGCTGGCACTGCCCACTGCGTTGATACTGAACGCGATAGGAATCCTAACGGAGGGCCAAAGACCAGTCGCCGGAGAATTCCAGCGGAGCACAAAACCCTACCCACTAGGCGCCCCTATCTCCCGCATTATAGTTACCTCCTACATCGCGCATCCATTCCAGTCTGATGCATTTATTTCCTACCATTACCTCCCCACTCCCTAGCCGCCATGACGCCAACCTCCAGGGACCGCCAAATGGCAGCCGCCGAGGCATGCATCGTCGGGATCATCTGTTGTTACCTCACTTGCACCTGCGAAGACACGCCTCCTACCTCCGTTGCCAACCCCGCCGATGCCAACCAGCCGCCTGAGTGGTTCTTTGCCTCCCTCCGCCACGCAGCGGTTGACACTCGCATCATGTTCCATTGCGTTAGTCTCATGAGCTAATTCTGTGTGCGCGCTTGGGTCTGGGCCCCCGCTAGCCCAGGATGTTACCAGCACCGCTCGGTAAGCTTGACATCGGTATTCTACCCCATGGTGATGAGGCTAGTCGTGCTGCTACTTCTGCCTTGGAGGATTGCAAGGTTGTGCAGTCATGCAGGCCAGGAAGCCCAATGTGTCCTAGAGGATGGACGACCTAGATGGCAACGGCCAGAGAAACGTCAAGAGTACCGGGGTAGGGCTGCCTGGCAAGTGGAAGCCGAAGAAGAGAAAATAACTTTGTCTTTCCTACACCACCTATCACTGATCAACACTCCCGATGGTGCTTCCACTTTGGGGTGAAATTTTGCAGTTCTTATCGGTTTTATGTCTGCTATGTTGATGTCCTCAAAGTTCTTGGATTCTCATGCTCATCAACGGCAATAGCACATCTAGTGAAACTGTTTCCGCACTTTCCAGTATCTTACCTAATGTACCTTTTCTAGGAGAATATAACCGGATACCATTTGACATCCAATATACAACACCTTATATGAGAAAATAGTTTTGCTACTTGTTACTGATGCACTGAAGTTCAACGTTCATCAAGGATGCTCGTCATAATTCCTATCAGTGTTCCGTGCTGGAAAATAGGTATTTTGCATAAGCTATTCACGAGGTAGCCTGTGTTGCTCCCACAAAAGATAAGCATGGTTTTTCTATCAAGGTGAAGAAGATGGAGAAAAGTTCTCATGCGGTCAATGACCCTATGTTATTCAGATGCATGCACCTACAATTGCACGATAGGAATAGGACCAAAAAGACGATGTACCTGATGTGTAATACGCCTAATCTCGGCCTCGCTAGCATGAGGAAGAGAGTTGAGGATTTGATCTCAAAAGTGAAGAACGGAGCCAAGCCCGCCTAGGAGAACCTTCTAGGCAAGTTGCATGTGTTACGTTTCAGTTAAAGCTTGACAAGGACCATACTGTGGATCTATTGTGGAGACACCGGTGGGTGTTGGCGGTGCTTTATCTAACCAACTTGCAAGAAACAATGACACATGTTCTGTCGAGCAATATATTTGCAATATTTATGAATGCCACAAGTGCCCGGGCAGTAGAAACAAGGCTTGAAATTGGTTCATCAACAATATATCAGGCATGAATGTGCAAATGGATTTGCAACCGTACCTGTCACAATTGTCCAGATGGAAATATCTTCTCAGTAAGTAGATGGAAACAAACAATGCAAGTGCAGAAGTGCACACTATCTTTGATCCTAATGCTTCTATGCAGGCGATGGTGCTGGAGGGCGCCGCTGGAAAAAATGTTATATACACATTGAGGTCACCACTAGAAAAAATGGCATATACACTGGTAGCACCGTACTATCAAAAGAGGTTGAAGCAATTGACTAATCACACAAAAAATGAACCTGGGCTAGATTGATATCCTGGGTTGACTTCATTATCAACAATATCACTCCTGAAGGGAACAAGAGTACAACATGTACATGACGAAGTCTGTGAACTGTATATACTAACAACCTTCTCTTAGTAGTGATGGTGTTCACTCCTGAAAGGGCTCCTCCCACCTAAGACTAATGAAACTGACTTCCAGACACTTCTTCAAGTTGTTGATTTTTAAGGACTTTGTTTTATGTTGCCTTGCTATGTGCAGGTGTTGTAGATTTTGCTGATCAACATCTCCGGGGTGCTATCATGCCATGTACTGATCTTGGTGGAGTCTGTTGCAATTGCTTGGAAACCCACTTATATAGGTATGTACAGAGTCCAGATGTAATGGTAACACATGTCGATCTTCTTGTGATCTTGTCGAGCATGGGTCAGGATCTTGGGGCCCGTCTGCCATCTGCTTCGGCGGCACTGCACCGGAGCATAGCAGTCCTGAGGAGCAACGACGGCGCACACATCTAGCACAAACCGGCTAGAGACCTAGAATCTTGAAGAAAATGGGATCTAGCAAGCTAGGTGACATACATACGCACTAGTAATTAGTTGCGAAGGAGTGGAGAAGCATCATAATGTTGCCCTGGTGGCGAGGTCTTCTATGGGTTCCCTGGTAGGAGGTTCTGTGCCTTGCTGTGCATACTGGACCCGAACGTTGACGAGCTGAACTCCGCACCGCCGACAGAGACTGTGGCGTGGAACATGGGTGTATGGTACGGACATTGCGCCTCTCAGTGTAGTCCTGTGCCGCTCGCCATTGCTTCTGGCACAATTTTTCAGATTGAGCTTGAACATCCGTGATCGTGTCGTGCAGGATTTCACTGGATTGGAACAGGGAATGGGGTTGGAAAGGGAAGGGTTTCCCCGGGGATCGCTTCGTTCTGATCTATGCGCAGCTGGGTTTCAACCTGCGGCGTGTGCATTAATTGCATGCACCAGCCAGCACTACAACGTTTCTTTCTTTATTTGAAAGTTTGCCGACTTCTGAGCAGAGGGTGCTTGCCATAGTGAGAGTAAATTAGCTAGTAATATAACGCACCCCAAAAATATTTGCTTATGTGAGATGTTTTTAGTGAGGAGAGAGATATTTTTTGGTAACATAATATGTTACCGTAACATAACGCATCCCGAGGCAAAATGGGTCTACATCTAAATAAGTGAAAATTATATGATAGCACACATATGTTACTAGTAACCAATTATAGAGGTGGTAATGAGCTCTCAGAAAAATTATAGAGGTCGTAACCTGAACTAGTAACATATGCATATAAGTAGTCCAAGTTACATTCCACTATGACCAGCCTAAAACGCAATTCCAATGGCATAAAAATGGAGGGTTTTATTTTTGGCGTTTCCCATTTTTGGTGCTTTTGTGTTAGCACTTCCAAATATCATAATACCAGCTTCGAAACTTCTCCGTCTAGCTCTAGGAATTTTAAAAATCCGTGATGTTAATCTCTTCGAAACTTTGAACACAATTTTTCGAACTTTCTACTATTGGAATTCAGCTTTCAGGTTTGAACATTTTGGGAGATTTTAACCTTTCAGAACTTCAAATTTACTAGTTTCAACCTTTAAAGTATTTCCCAAAATCCCATATTTTGGAACTCAACCAAAAAAAAACAATCAGGTCATTTTCGACTTCAGGGATTCATGTCCCTTTATCTAGGAGTACATATGTGCCCATGTCTCTCTCTTCTATGAATAAGTAGCTCTATTGTCTTTGCATATGCAAATGTGGTTTCCATATGCCTGTAGTGGTTGACTTATGTCTATTGATAGATAGCTTTCTACAGCCATTGCATTGACATCTTAAAAAATGGAGTTCAGTAATGTGCTGACTCGTGTGCCTAGTAAGCCCCTTAAAATATGCCAATCAGGCAAAACTGGAGGAGGTGGTACGCAAGTTATCAAATTTCTACCTAAAATAGCATAAATGTTAAAGAAATCAGTAACTGGTAGCTGCTCAATCCACTTGCGAGTAGCTATTAATCTGTGCATTGGCCTATTAACTGGATTAATTGGTCGATCATTAATTGTTAGATTAACTAGGAACCTGCCATCATATATTCAGTATTATTTATTTATTATACAATACTTCAATGCTCCCAGCTATGTAATATACCAAAATATTCCACTGTAGGCATATAAAAACATAAAAGGGAAGCAAAATTGATAATCATGATGCATCCAAACCTACAAAATCTCAAAATTCAATATCAATTAAACATTTAAACTTGCCCACATAATTTTCAACATACAACCACACAAAATGCTACAAATAACAACCCAAACCAACACTTCCGTTCACTAAACTGGAGGAAGGTGGTATGTAGGTTAGCAAATTTCTACTTAAAATAGCATATTATATTTCTTATTTCTTGGTGTCTAACAGTACACTCCTTGATTTTCAAGGTGCTTTCATGAGAGGATAAAGAAACTATTGAACTTTGCAGAAGCATGTTGTAAATACAAGAATGCCATCCAGATCTCGTGGTTTTCGACTCCTGCAAGTGGTATGTTCTTGGATCCATTGTGCTTCTAACATTTTTATGATTTTTAGTACAAAAGAATTCAACTAAACAGGTTATCTTTTTAGCTTGACTATGCAGGTTGATGCAAATATTATGTATGTGACATTCTTTCCTAAATACACTGGTGAAGTTGATTATTTGGAGAACAAGGAGAATGATGGTTGTGATAGTATAATGACCCTTCTATCACCAGCAGATCCTTCCAATTCCAAGAAGCATGTTATTTGCCATGACAAACGTGGAACATCTTCCACTTTAGTATTGGCATCAACAACCACACTTCGTAAGTAGTCACTGCGGACCATACGAACGTAAAATGTGTTAGGCGCCACTTATTTAGTTATACTAGACTAATCTCAATCCTGCAAGGTATCATTTTTATAATTCCTAAAGATTTTATAAAAGCATTCGACCACATTATAAGTGGCAGCGAATATTATCATTGTGGACATAAACCTGTATTGCACTGTACTTCGTTGTTTCCGAAACTGGACAAGAAAGATAGACGAATTTCGTCTAATGCAATTATAAAGTTCTGACCTATCTATCATCATGGAGTCTGGGTGAGAATTAGGATTAATGGCGGCCTTCTAGGAATTGCTACTGATATGTAATATCTTATATATAGTTTGATAGGTCACCAAATGGTGCTAGATGATAGTTGCTGGTGTTAATTACTTTTTAGTAGTGTGAGAAGTGTCTTCATTCAGTTGTAGGGGGAGACAAGTGGGTTGTTCACCTTTTGTCTCCTGACCTCCCAAGATGCCAGCTTCTCATTGGTATTCATTTTTATTGTGGATTTTCTGCTCGACTCGAGTCTTTTTTTTATGATTCATGTCCCTTTTGTAAGAGTAAATAGATGTCCCTTTGTGTCTCTAGAGTGTAGTTGTTGTTCCCAATTAGAGGCACGTTTTAAACTGAATGACAAATATTTCACCCCAGATCTTGGGAATTGTTGTTCATAACTAGTTATTTCTGCTGGCACAAATGGCTTATGTGGTTTTCATTTACTTCTATTTGCTATGACTACGTTTTTTATTTACTAGTTATTTTCACACTTTCCAAGTGGTAGATATTCAGTAGTGTTGTCAACTTTTTTCCTCCAAAAAGGGGACAACCCCAGTCTCTGAATCATCTCTGACCAGTGACAACTCATTAGTGATCCCCACAAGACAAGTCGATCAATAATGAGGTGTCTGCCAATCGGCCGATCAGTGATGACTTTTACAAACAATCATCAGCGACCGCATTTCGTGGCCGATCAGTGATGAATCTCATCAGTGACCCGTGCCTAGTGGCCGGTCAGTGATTAGGGGTCAGTATTGTTTGGATCTGTAGTAGTGTAGGGTTAGTTTAAGGAAAATTAATTTCTCTTAAAAGTATCGATGTTGGTTGTTCTTTTCATTTTGTTTTGTTTTGTTTTCATGTGTTCTACTTGTCTGGATGCTTATGGACTATAGTGAGAAATAAAGTTTTGTGTATACTTATCCGATCATATTTTATGAACACATGGACTTGTTAGGAAAGAAACAAATTTGTAGTGATTATCCCTCTCCTCCCTTCACCCTAGGCCACGACTAAGTTGCCCTTCCTCCAACCAGATTCATCATATATTAATCAGTCCTAGTTGTAGTTTGATTGCATGGAAACAATGAAGCATCTTTGGGAGGAGTACCTTGGCCCGAGTAGTATTACCTTACAAGAGATAACACTCAAATAGCACATGGGATTTTGATGTTTTTAATCACGCATGAAGAGGAAGTAGCGGGGAGGGGGGGTAGGGGAGAATTTTGCCGTTGTTAGATCATACAAGAAGAGTAAGAAGGGAGACCGAGAAGAACAGGGAAGGGAACCTCTCCACCCCCTATTGTGTTATGCCTTTTTGTTTCGAAATTTACGCAGTAGGAGAGGATCCTATGTTGCTATATTAAATAAAAGACAATTATATGTACATGACTAGGAGGAAAATATTCCCTAGAGGAAGTGTGTCAGAAGAAACTAGGAGAGAAAACACTAAGGAATAAAGGGATTGTATAAATACAATAATATAATGATTAAGATCAGTGGAAACCCTATTTTGAGATATGCTAGGTCATCCTTTATCTTCTCGAAGTCATTACCTGCTTGCTTGAAAATAAAGTTATGTATTATTTTCAAATGTTTCAAGCAGCAATAGTGAAGATCTCATAGAAAACTCTTCCAGAGGAATTTTGCCTTGCCCTTTGGACAACTTTAATCCAAGAGAATTTTGAACTCTAGTGGATGACCATCCTAGACCAGCATGACAAGTTGAATATGGACATTTAAAACTCAGCTGTTTAGTAGGTTCCTCTCCACTAGCAGCACACACATGAATTTATTACCCACATTGAACTGGCGTGCCTAATCATATTTCTGGTGTTTGATCTGTCAGCCAAGCCACATGAAAACCTTAAGTTTCATCTAAATCTTAGATATTCAAATTCAACAAGGCTCTCAGGAGGTAATCTAATTATGACGTGACAATTCTTCTAATACTTTTTTGCAGTAATGTTTGCTCCACAAGTACAGATCGAAGAGTCTGGAGAATCATCATTATGTAAATGGGTGGGTCTGATGGTTATAAGTTGTTCCAACTCAGCGCGAGCTTGCGGGCATAGTGGCAGAATAAATATCAAGCTGGGGTCCTCAATAGTATAGGAGGAATGAACGAAGATATCCTCAAACTTCATTTAAGAATACGAGCATGCAAACTGTTCAGAGATAATGGTTATGGTTTCATTCCATTGGCCAAGCCACGTCGATACTTCTGTCCCTCTTTCAACTAGATGATTAGAGATTTCTTTACAGACGGGCATTAATTTGATAATGGGCTGCATCTAGAAAGTGTCACATTGGGGAGAAGAGAGGAATAGTATCAGTGTAACTAGATAATAGCCCGCGCGTTGCTGCGGTAACATATGCTCAGTACTAAGATTAGTACATGAATCATCGGTTGTAAAACTATTTGATTGTGGTTGGAAGTCCATAAGATTGTGACATACAAACAACCTTGTGTCGAATACAATACTCATTAATAATACTAGCAAAAAAGCCCGTGCGTTGCAACGGGAGAGACAAATTAAATTATCTAAAACTGAAGCGACCCATCTGTGTTGTCACCTTTTCTTTGCCATTATCATTGATGGAGGTCATGTTCTCCACCTATTCAAGATGAAGGTGATCAATCCCAAGGTGATGAGGTTGTTCATCACACTCTAGCACGCCACTTTCACGAGCCTCTCCCTGCACCCTATTATAATTTTGCGGACTTGTAGTGATGGTGGGTGCCACCCTTGTCTCGTCTAAACATGATGTATGCACTATATCCGCACTCCTGCACAGAAATGTAATGACGTACCTTGTGTGGAGCAAAGTTCGAACCATTGAGATTGGACGCCTCGGGGTGCAGTAATGTCATGCATGGAAACTTGCGATTTAGCTTGGTTTCGGTTGAGGGACTCGAACTTGCGAGTGAATTGCTTATTACAAACCTTTCAATCAACTCCTACCGGGAACCAAGATAACGTTGATGGATGCATGGAACTCATTAGCAGAGTAAGTTGGCCAAAAAGAAAATAATCATGATAAATATGATTAAGACACTGTAATCACATGCAATATTGATCCCCTGCTGTAAAGTCCATATCGATTACAACTGAATTCAGGAAAAAATCTCGGATAGCAAGGGGAATAGTAGAACTAATTAATGTCATATTAACTTATCTTATTTCTGTCAAAATTGTTCGGTGATCCGGCCAGATTAAATTCACATGCTTGCTGTCTACGAATCAGTCACGCCCCTCACCCTAGGAAGGTGCACGTATGCATGCAAAACATGCAAACTCCACGTATGTACCAGGAAGCAACGGATGCTTAGAGACTGATTGACTCATGAGTTGATGTGTATGTATGCGCAAAAAAATTGGCATGCTTTGCAGCAACCAATAATCCCCCCCCCCCCTTTTTTGCGAATACCCAACCAATAATCCCCTTGAGGCCATGCTAGGAGATCATAACCTATCTACTCTCTAGTTGTATTTAAGAGCCATCCAGATAATGCAGAAGTACACTCAATACAAGTATTTTCTAAACAGAATTCATATATCAATGAAATACTTCAAAATTTTGAAACTTGCAAGGATGTTACGTACATACCATATGTGATTGCGTTCGTATATCATGGCCACTGGAAAGTTCATCATGTTCAACACAGTGGTGCTGTTACTGCTACCGGTAGGTGTATATGCACATGTCTATGTAAGTCTACGCCTTATATATGCTTCATCTGAACATATAGTAAATTAACTATAGTGTACACCAAAGGATTTACTTTTATCAAAAGAGAGACATCTACATCTGTGTCATGTTTACGGGTAGTCACCGTGAAACTGAATTTGGAACCTCCAGCTTGAGAATTAATTCAGAAGCAGCAGGAGCATATATCTCCCTAAACCGCAAGAGAGATCACATCACATCCTGGTTGAGTGTCCACCAAGGGCAAGAAGCACATCCCCGTTCTGAACTGCTATAAGATTTAGCCTAAGGAAAACCACAGAACGCTTTTCTGCTGTTCTCCGAACATGCACAGAGGCCCAGGCTTGTTCAACAGAAGTTATATAACCTCATGATGGTTATACATGCAAGCTTCAACATCAGGCTGTAGACCAAACTGTCTTTTAAGATAGGCAAGCTATCAAACAGCTCACAACTAATATGCTCTAGTAAGATTATGAACATGATAATGTTTAGATGGACAATTTGGCGAGGAAGGCTTCAGAAGATGGCATGCATTCAACTGTCTTCAGCCAATCCACAAAATTCATAGCTGAAAGAAATCGTTGAACTGACAACCAAGGTGAGGAGCAGAGCATAGAGGCTGGCGCTTGGCAGCCAAAGTTGTCGCTGGGTCAAGACCGTAGTGGAGTTAGGCCACAGCCAGTGGCCGAGTTCGGGGTGGCAGCAGCAGGCCGCGACGTGGATCGCCGAGTACCTGCAAGCGGACGCGCCAGTGGCGATGGACTACAACCTGCTACTGCTATGCAGGGCACTGGAGCTGCCAGTTCTGGAGCACATCTTCAAGACATAGCTGAATCAGCTGATGGTGGACACGACGAGCGCATGCGGGGGAGGGGATGATGTTGCGCCAGCTGTCCTCCAACTCTCCCGCTTACATCGAACCAGAGAAGGGCGGGTGGTGCAGAGGCGTGGTTGTCTTGTATTTCCATTGACAAAGGCCTATTGAACAAATAGAATTTGTAGATAGATGGGTCTCTTTATCCTTACTCCATATTCCATTTTTCTCCCTACACTTCGCTCAAATGATAAGGGTGTTCCTCTTGCATGTATTCTCATACAATATTTTATATATATATATATATATATATATATATATATATATAAAAAATAAAATCGCTAAAAATAAGGAGAATTTGGCCATCGTGATTAGGGTCGCTCGTTTTTTAACTTTACTTTAGTGGAATTTAACCGGACCTGTTTGCTTTAGCATTTGAGTGTTTTTCATGGTCGATAAAAAAAATGACCGCAGCGTGCAAAAGGACCAAGGCGAGGTCACGCAGATGGACGTGGGCGAAGGTAGGGCCGTGCGAGCTCGCACGTCGGCGGATCAAGGCAAGTGACGACCGCGGCAGCAAGGTGGAGGAGGCGCGGCTGCTACAGCCATGGTGCAGGCTCGAGAGCGAGGAGAAGGGAGGTGCTGGAGGTCGGCTCCTCCAGCGAGTACCGGCGGCAGGCGGCGGTGCTGACCGTGCGAGTACGCGACGGCGTCGCCTCTCATGGATCGGGCGTGAGTCACCTCTCCTCTGTGCGTGACGGCGCTGGAAGGAGAAATTGGGAAGAGGCTGTTTAGAATTGAGATCGAGAGAGGAACGAGAGACAAACACCAAGATGTAAAAGTGAACTCTTGTTCTCATTGATGATGGGATTACACATATATATATATAGCCCCTAAAGGGATGTGAGGCAACCGCCTCGGTTAGAAAAAAGCAGGGATTAATAGGATTAATTAAATCCTAACAATCCCCCTAGCTAATCCATGCTTGTTAGTGTAAGTATCATCATCTTGAGAAACTCCTTTAAAAACCCTGTGGGAAAAATATGAGGAGATAGGTGTTTCATATGTTGCTAAAACTCCTTCAAACCCAGTGAGAAAAATAATGAGAAAATGATGCAACATATAATGGTTATTGTCTCTTTTAACTCAATACGAGAAAACCCATAGAGTTTAGAGGACAACAAATATGTCGTATATACTTTCCCAAAACCCCCGGTGGGGAAAACAGAAAATATGACCTATGATCTCATGTTGATATTACCTCATTAAAGACCTTTATGAAAAACTATAAAGTTATGAGTTCTGGTCGGGCACGATACCTGTGGGTCTTATTTTGCACATGAGTCGTTTCGTTTTGAAGAGGAAAAATCAGGTTAAATTTCAGCCGTCAATGTTTATGGTTAACACAAAACTAATGGATATAAAGAGATAACTTATGAAGAACTATGAAAGCCTCCATCTTTTTATATTAGATAAAGATATAGATTGATAAGCTTTTCAAACATTTAAAAAATGTTTTCCCCATGAAATAAAAAGAATTTGTGAACCACAAAGTTACGTTTAAAAAAGTGTTTAATCTGAACAACAAAAATCACATAATAACACATAGTAAGGTGATATAAACAGCATAATCTATGAGTTGTTACACCTTATCTTATGTACATAACCGTACTGTATGGCACACAAAATTAGAATCAACAGTGAATTTGTAATACATATAGAGTAGGAAGAGGGATTCCATATAAGGCAGTTGAAACTTTTTTTTAACATAGTACAGATGCAAGCGCTCATATACACGCGCATACACTCACCCCTATGAATGCACACACGCACACTCCACCCCTATGAGCACCTCCGAAAGACCCTACACCTATGAGCACCTCCGAAAGACTGAGCCGGCATATCATCTTAAAATTTACGAAGTCACCGTAGGCACCTCGTCGTCGACGGGAACGTCTCCTCCTACTGAATGCGCATCGCCGGAAATCTTGAAATAAATCAAGGAATAAATGCGAGCACCAGGACTTGAACCCTGGTGGGTTGGCGATACCACAGTCCCTCTAACCATCCAACCACAGGTTGGTTCGCAAGCAGTTGAAACCTTGAAGAGACTATTTTTGCCTTCAGATGGTATTTTTATACCATGCTTTTCTTTTTTGTGGAGGTATTTTTTTAAGATCTAGAACAGAGTGGAGCTCATCATTTCTTCAATAATCTGTTTTTTCATGCTAAAAATGTTATCATCACAAAAGAGAATGAACAGTTTAACAATTAACCATGGCAATATACCTCAACAAAAGGAAGAAATAGGGCCTTCAGCACCACAAATGAAATTACAACAAACAAAGGATGTAAACAAAAGTGCGGTAGCAGAAGAATGGACATCCACTGAAATATGGGAAGAAACAAAGGCTATGAGACATGAGATTCAATCCCATTGATATAAACATGAGATAGAGATTGCACTACCTCTAACAAACTAACATAATTTGTGCTAAAAATGCCAAAAAAAATCTGTGCGTGACAGAGAGAAGATACAAAGGGAAATGGGCTGCAACTTGCCTTGGAGTGCAGATTCGGTTGGGAGAAGGAACGGTGTGCAATAAAAATGTAGAAGCTGCACCAAAGAAGACATGACATGACCGGAAATCGATATCATTAATGCAAAGAAATATATCTGATACATAATAACTCTTGGAAATATGAGCAATTTACCGAATGATTTTATTAACAGAAATACTAGATATAGCATGACTAAAATATCAAATATAAAGCAAGTCATGCAATCTGACAGAGAGAAGGTAAACATCGTCTGCATATATGAACTTGATCTAAACACATCTAGAACAGACACTAGATGAAGTTGCTTATACGACATAGAACCTAACATACGTAGGGCAGAAACTAGAGCAAAGAACTGTAGCAGGACTTTTAACAGAAAGGAGAAGAACACGTACGGCACAGCAGCAGCAGGTTACGCGGACTTGGGGTCGGTGTCCTCGCGTGCCATGTCATTGAGGAGGTCGTGGACGTCGGGGAAGAAGTCGTCGTCGGGGAAGTAGTCGTCGGCGACCGGATCTTCCGTGATGAAGCAGCCAGTAGTCGCGCTGAGCGCTCCCCAAAAACCTTATCACCCTTCTCCCGTACAGGACTCAAAAGGTGCGGTTTCGGAGGCCTACTGTCCCGACATGCGGTGCACGCCGCAAGCCGGGATGAGGAAGAACGTAGCAGCAGCGCAGTGCTCAGGAACTTGTGGCGAGAGGAGGAAGAGATTTTGGTGCGTCTCTCTGGGAGGAGCGACCTCCCTTTGATAGGTGCAAGAGAAGGAGGCGAGAGGCTGCGCTGGGAGCTGAAGAGAACGAGGGAGACGAAACGAACAGGCAGCAGGAGAAGAGGTGCGCCGTTCGTATTCAATCTCCACTACAACAAAACGTTTCAGCTTTCGCTTGCCCTTTCGTATACCCGTATGTGTGGCAAAAATTTACATCGGCTCGGCTCATTCCCGCAACCCGCGACGCGTTGTGGCGAGGCGGGCGGCGGAGGAGGAGCGCGCGTGGATGTCCCTCTTGTTCTCATGCTCATAAAAGTAGGGAAGGAGCTCCCTTATAAAGAGGTCCAACTCCCTCTAAACTAGCAAGGTGGGACTAAACTTTAGTTCCACCTCTTGCCTTGCACGAATGGGCTGCGTGGGCCTCTAGGATTTATTACGAATTTCTGAAACTGCTATTGGGCTAGGCCCAAATAGACAAAAATTTCAGCAATCCCCCACCAGATCCCAGAGGCACACAAAATTTGCCTTTGGTTCTAAAACACTGTTTTATATACAGTGTATCGCGATGGAGACTGTTAAGTTGAACTTCCACCTAGAACTCTATGCTACACTAGTAAGCAACTTGAACAGTGGACTGGGCCTTGAACTGCAAGTTTTCTGCGAATCTACCTACACATAAAGCCTTGACCGATACGTGGCTACCGTGGGTCTTCCCCGCGGGTGGAGCTTATGCGTCATACTCCGAGACCTTTCATGAGTTTACTAGAGAGAACCCTACTCTCATAGATTGCGACGTTTAACAATCAGACTCATATAGGTGCGTTCTTCAAAAGATGTTCTGCAGGACAACATCTCTGCTTCAAAGAGCCACTTAGAACAAATTAAGATATACATCAACCTGCCATGCAGATTAGGAGAGTATTGCATCTTCATGGAGTGGTATTTTAACAGTAAGGATACTCTCCTCCCAGTTGTCCAACAGCTTGTCTTCCACATCTAATTCACGGGATCTCCGATCACAAAGAATAGGTTACCACTGTGAACAACTCCTATTGTGGGTCTCATACCCATCTCTCTCGATGCATTATCTATCACATTACGTGATAGACCCTTAGTAAAAGGATCTGCCAGATTTTTAGACGTTTGGATATAATCCAATGAAATAACTCCGGAGTTTTTTATTTTCTTGACAGACTTTAACCTTCTCTGAACGTGTCTTGATGACTTCATGTTATCCTTTGAGCTGCTCACTTTAGTGATCACAGTTTGATTGTCACAGTTCATAAGGATACCCGGTACAGGTTTCTCAACTACGGGTAAGTCATTCAAGAGCCGACGAAGCCAATCTGCTTCGACCATAGCTGTATCTAGTGCTGTGAGTTCTGCTTCCATTGTTGACCTCGTTAAGATGGTCTGCTTGCAAGATTTCCAAGAAACAGCGCCACCTCCATGAGTGAATACATAACCGCTCGTGGCCTTTATCTCACTAGCATCTGAGATCCAGTTCGAGTCACTATACCCTTCAAGAACCTTTGGATGCCCGGTGTAGTGAATTCCATAATTTGCAGTGCCTTTCAAATAACGCAAAACTCTCTCTAGAGCTTTCCAATGCACATCTCCTGGTTTTGAGACAAACTGCTCGCTTTGCTAACAGAAAAGAGATGTTAGGTCTCAGAGCAGCTAAGTACATAAGCGAGCCAATAATCTGTGAATATTTCAATTGGTCTCTAGCAATTCTTCGATTCTTTCAAGCAACACACTAGCATCATATGGTGTTGGAGAGGGCTTGCGATCACTTTGTAGCCAAAGCGACTCAAGATCTTTTCCACATAGTGAGATTGAAGCAATGTAATCCCACCATCATCATCTCTCAACAACTTGATGTTCAGAATGACATCAGCCACTCCTAAATCCTTCATCTCAAAACAGCGAGATAGGAAAACCTTGACCTCCTTAATAACATTCAGATTTGTTCTGAATATTAGTATGTCATCAACATACAAGCAAAGCATAACTCCCTCGCCCCCACCATGGCGATAGTACACACATTTGTCAGCTTCGTTCACAACAAAGCCTGTAGCTATTAAAGTTCTTTTGAACTTCTCATGCCACTGTTTGGGTGCTTGCTTGAGTCCATACAAAGACTTCAGCAACTTGCACACTTTCCCTTCCTGGCCATCTATTACAAACCCATCTGGTTGTTCCATATAAATTTCCTCATCCAACTCTCCATTTAGGAAAGCAGTCTTAACATCCATTTGATGAACGAGAAGACCATGTGAGGCAGCTAGTGAAAGTAGAACTCGAATAGTGGTCGGTCGAGCCACAGTGAGTAAGTATCAAAGAAGTCTTCACCTTCCTTTTGGGTATAACCCTTTGCCACGAGCCGAGCCTTATACTTTTCAATAGTACCATCAGGCCTAAGCTTCTTCTTGAATACCCATTTGCATCCTATAGGTTTGCACCCATAAGGACGATCAGTTATCTCCCAAGTTTCATTCGCCAAGATGGAATCCATCTCGCTGCGAACCGCTTCCTTCCAGTAGTCAGCATCTTCCGATGCATAGGCCTCCGAAATAGAACTGGGAGTGTCATCTATGAGATACATAAGAAAATCATCACCAAAGGACTTTGCTGTCCTCTGTCTCTTGCTCCTAGTAGGAACTTCATTGTTCTCCTCCACGGGACTTTCAAAGTGTTCCACCGAAATGGCAGGTTCAGTAATTGTAACGGGTTCCTGATTCGATGAACTAGGCATCTCCTGATTAGATGAGGTAGCCATATCCTTCATGGGAAAGATATCTTCAAAGAAGTCACATCATTTGACTCCATGATCGTACCGACATGCATGTCAGGTACCTCAGATTTTACAACCAAGAATCTATAGCCAATGCTATGAAAAGCATATCCCAGGAAAACACAATCCACAGTTTTTGGTCCCAGCTTCCGCTTTTTTGGAATTGACACATTGACTTTCGCCAAACAACCCCAGGTTCGTAGATAAGAGAGCTTTAACCTTTTCTTCTCCCATTCCTAGAATGGAGTTATCTCTTTGTTCTTTGTGGGAACTCGATTTAGGACATGACAAGCAGTCAATATCGCCTCCCCCCACCATGCCTTGGAGAGACCCGATGTGTCTAACATGGCGTTAACCAAATCAGTTAGAGTATGATTCTTTCTTTCGGCCACCCCATTTGACTGAGGTGAGTAGGGAGGCGTCCTTTCATGGATTATACCATGTTCCGCACAAAAAGCATCAAATTCATTGGAAAAATACTCTCCACCACGGTCGGACCTAAGCCTCTTGATTTTTCGATCAAGTTGGTTTTCCACTTCAGCTTTATAGATCTTGAAAAAATTCAAAGCCTTATCCTTAGATTTCAGAAGATACACACGGCAGTATCTAGTGGAGTCGTCAATTAACGTCATGAAAAATTTCTTTCCACCTTTTGTCAAAACACCATTCATTTCACATAGATCTGAATGTATAAGTTCTAGTGGTGCAAGATTTCTCGTCTCCGCAGTCACGAGAGACTTACGAGGTTGCTTAGCTTGCACACACTTGACACTTAGATCCCTTGACGGTGGTGAAACTAGGGATTAAGTTCAACTTTGCTAGTCGCGACATGCAACCAAAGTTAACATGACAAAGACGTGAATGCCACACATTTGATTCACTATTGTTGCAAATATGATTAACAACTTTATTGCAAAGCGTCGATAAGGATAAATGAAACAGGCCTCCGACTCATAGCCTTTACCAACAAAGGTTCCATACTTGGAGATTACAAATTTATTCGACTCAAAGACAAGCTTGTAGCCATCTCTACACGTAAGAGATCCGCTAACAAGATTTTTTATTGACGAAGGAACATAATGCACGTTCTTCAGCCGCATCGATCTTCCCGAAGTAAACTCCGGATCAACCGTGCCAACACCACGAATGAAGCACTTGAACCGTTGCCCATCAAGACGGTTGAAGTCCCTGATGCGATAAGACGAAAACATGGAAATATCACCGCATACATGCACATTAGCACCCGTGTCAATCAACCAATCAGGAGAATGACATACTAAAAGAATAGTGGGAAATATACCATACCCAACATCCTTCATGTCAGTGTCTTCAATGACAACATTAGCGGTCTTGCCGCCTTTTCCAGGATGACGCTTGTCATAGCGATTGGGGCAACTAGGAGCCCAATGATCAGGATCTCCACACACATGACAAGCACCTTTCTTTTTGTCATTCTTCTTCTTGAAGTTCGTGTGTTGTACAGCCTTGTTCTTCCCATCAAACTTTGCTTTACCATCAAGCTTGCCCTTGTTCTTGAACTTGTGGGACTGGAAGTTTTTCTTACATGCAGATTGGCACTAGATCCTCCCTCAATACCTCGAGCATGTGTGTCCTTTGCTCGCATTTTCTTCCACATCAAGAGTACCAATGAGATCCGGAACGGAAAACTCCTGTCTCTTATGCTTCAAGAGTAGCAAAGTTCCTCCATGAAGGAGGAAGCTTAGTGATGATACCCCGACAACAAACTTGTCTGCAGTAGCATGCAATTGAAGTGCTCAAGTTCTCTAGCAAATGATCAGTATCTCATGAGCCTGCTCAACCACGGAGCGCTCTTGGTCATCATGTAGTCATAGAATTGCTCCATGATGTACAGCTCAGTGCCGGCATCCGAGACCCCAAACTTGGCCTCGAGTGCGTCCCACATATCTTTTCCATTGTCAATTGACGCATAAGCATCAACTATGTTCTCACCAATAACACTCAAGAGAGCAGCCTTAAACAAGGTATCCATTTTCTAAAAAGCTTGTGCCTGTTGGGCATCTTGCTCTCCTTCAGGTTTGCCAAGAGTGGCGTCATAGCAGCTCATGGTGCGAAACCATAAGACTGCTCTCACGCGCCACCTCTTATAGTGGATACCCTCAAACATAGGAGGTCTCATGGAAGTAGCAAAACCACTTTCGGGGTAAATTGCCTATGATAAGGTTTTTGGATTGTTGGAAATATGAGCAATTTATCGAATGATTTTATTAACAAAAATACTAGATAAAGCATGACTAAAATAGCAAATATAAAGCAAGTCATGCAATCGATGAGAGAAGGTAAACACCGTCTGCATATATGAACTTGAGGTAAACACATCTAGAATGTACACTAGATGAAGTTGCTTATACGAAATGTAACGTAACATACGTAAGGCGTAAACTAGGACTTCTAATGTAAAGGAGAAGAACACGACGGCACAACAAAGAAGCGGTTACCGGACTTGGTCGGTGTCCTCGCCTGCCATGTCGTCGAGGAGGTCGTGGACGTCGGGGAAGAAGTCGTCATCGGGAAGTAGTCGTCGGCCACCGGATCTTCCGTGATGAAACAGCCAGTAGTCGCGCTGAGCGCTCCCCAAAAACCTTATCACCCTTCTCCCGTATAGGACTCAAAAGGTGCGGTTTCGGAGGCCTACTGTCCCGACATGCGGTGCACAATCTCTAAAATCAATTTATGTAAAGCGGATGTGGATGCTTGAGAGTGTCAGTCCGTAGAAGGATGCCTATATGATCCTTGCACTTGTGGCCACCTCGAAGGGCACGCCCCCTGCACTTGTGTCCACCTCGAAGGTCGGTTGGGGTGTCATTCTGCCGCAAGAAAGCTAATGTACGGATAAAAACCCCTCAAGATTTTAGCCCAATCAGAGTTACAGTTCTTCGGGAATATAAGAAATGGGTTTTGGCCAAAAACAAGAACGCAAAATAGAAGAGAGAGAGAGAGAGAGAGAGAGAGAGAGAGAGAGAGAGAGAGAGATCCAATCTCGGAGGGTCTCCTGCCCTCGGGGAGCCATGGAGGCCATGGACCAGAGGGGAAACCCTTCTCCCATCTAGGAGGAGGCCAAGGAATAAGAAGAATGAGGGGGCTCTCTCCCCCGCTCTCTCGGTGGCGCTGGAGTGCCGCCGGGGGAAGCATCTTGACGGCGACCTACACCAACAACTTTGCCGCCGTCATCACCAACTCCCCCCCCCTTTATGCAGCAGTGTAACACCTCTTTTCCCCGTTGTACTATGTACTTAAACATGGTGCTTCATGTCACATATTATTATCCAATGATGTGTTGCCATCCTATGCTATTTGAGTATATTCTTTTTGTCCTACGGGTTAATTGTGATATGTTGTGATTGATATGAGTTGTATAGTAATATGGTGCTGTCCCATGGTGCCCTCCATGTCGCGCAAGCGTGTGGGATTACCGCTGTAGGGTGTTGCAATACATTCATAATTCTCTTATAGTGGGTGGGTTGCGAGAGTGACAGAAATTTAAACCCAAGCAAGGGGGTTGTTGCGTACGAGAGTAAAGAGGACTTGTTAGTTAATGCTATGGTTGGGTTTTACCTTAATGATCTTTAGTAGTTGCAGATGCTTGCTAGAGTTCTGATTATAAGAACATGTGATCCAAGTACGAAAATTATGTTAGTTCATGCCTCCCTCTCATTGCATATGATAAATATCTATCGTATTATATTCAATTGCCTATGGACAATATTTCACATTTTTCTACAAAAAGCTTTCTACTAAACAACTAACTTTTTATTGTCTCGCAAATTACTCCTAGTTTTATTCTTGCAAAGTAATTCTAGTTTTACACCTACAAAACAATTTTATTCCTGTTTCTAGGTAAAGCAAACGTTGGTGTTCGTAGTGTTGTATTGGTGGTCGACATAACTTGAGAGAATATTAATTCTACCTTTAGCTTCTCGTTGGGTTAGGCATTTTTGTTTATCAAAAAACGCTACAAAAGATCCCCTATGCTTGTGGGTTATCACGAAGCCAAAGCCCTCCCTCGCTACCGCCATTGCAGCATCGGGTAAGCCCAGAATGGGTGCCCCCGTCGACGTAGTCTTAGGCTGAGCCGTGGCAGTGGACGTGGCCATCTGCGGAGCCGTCAGCGGGCACCTGGCACAAAAGCTCCTAAATAGAGGCTTTTTTTGGCTTTTGACTTACAAAAAAAAAGCACAGTTAAAAACGCTGTGTGTGGGCCTCGCTGCGTCCGCTCGTAGGCCTGGCCCATGCAGGCGTCGGTGCATCCCCCGACCTTATTTTTTTCCACAGGCGACGGTGACTCGTTCCTTTATCCGTCTCCGGCGCCGCAGGGCGGTCTAGGTCTCCGGCGCCGCCACCAGAGCCGGCGCCTCCGCCCCCACCCTCACTCCCTCCACCTCTCTCCACCGCCCCCGAGCCCGCCGGAGCTCCATCTTGGCCGCCCCAAGCCCGAGGCGGAGGCCCTTCCTGCGGCCCTCCCTCCCCACCCGATCCACTCGGCGGCGGCGACCCGACCTACGCGCTGAGCGATCCAACAATCCCCCGTAGCGCCACAGCCGCCGAGATCGATGGGATCTCTGGAGCCTTTCAACAGGTGACTCCCAGATCCCCTCCCCTCCCCTCCCTTGAAACCCTAGCCGTCGCGGCGGCTTTCTTCTTCGTCGTCTCTGATCTGATCTAGCCTGGATCTGTTCGATGCTCGGCCCGGGGCAGGCTGGTGAGGCTGACGGCGCGGGCCTTCTACGACGACATCTCCATCAAGGGCGACACCCAGGCCAAGACCTCCCGCGGCGACAACCGCGGCATGGCCGTCGTCGTCCTAGATGGGCTCACCAGGTACGGAATCTCTGCTCGCAATCGGCGGTACCTGGAGAAATTTACATGCCGACGAATGAATTCTTAAGCTTGGGCTCGCGCAAGTTTGGACTTGTGCTGAGGTTGACTCATGGGCGGTCAATTTGAGAACCCTGAGCACTGGCAATCGGTAGCACAGAATAAAGCCCCGGGCTTATAGATTGGAAACATTAGCACTACACAACCAAACCCATGATTTGAAAACTGCAACTTCCAGCAACTTAGCAGTTATGCCTCGGAATCCCCATCTTTGGATTCCCACTTAGCAGTTTGAACTATAACACTGATAGGATCTCGAGGGAAACTCTTCTAAAAAAAATCAGCATTTCTCGTCTTCCCTAAAGACCAAAGAATTGCAGCAACACCTTCAGCAACTATTTCTCATTGCTATAGAGAGTAGCGTGACTTAAAATTCGAACAGCTTGCAAGTCTTGACAAGTTCACCAGTGTCCTTGTTGGGAGCTACCGAAATGTAGTTAGTGCACTTGGGGATTGTGATTGGTTATTTTGCTTGATTCTTCAATCTAGGATATTGGGATCATCCCATTTGTCCAGGATCAATGGTTCTTATGTAGTAGGTCTTTGTGTGAAGTATGAACACATAGTCGCTCTTATGGAGACAACAATAGTTATTTTGCAAACTGGTGCTCCCCCTAGATGGTTTCCATGGAGGTCTTATTCCATATGAATCCAAAGTAATTTACAATGGTTACTCATATGCAAGAAAGAAAATTAAGCGCAGGGCGTCAGGCCTGCGTTTTGCCTCTTGTCTAGCGCCTAGCCTCAGGTGCTTCAGAGTATACACGCTCTAATCTTCGTGCAACATTGCTCCAATAAGGCCCCTTATGGAATCCTAGCTTGCCAACCCAATCTCAACCATCTATATACTCTAATCCGAACCGTCCATCTACTCCCCGCTGTCTCTTTCTCTTGCCTGCTCCCTTCCAGGCACGCATCAGTAGCAGCAATGCTGGTGCTGCAGCTTCTTGTCCACAGCCACATCCCCTTCCCGCCTCTTCTTCCCCACAGCCGACACTGCCTGAGGACCTCACTGGCTGCCTGTGTTTTGCCTACGCCCAACCGCCAGCGCGCTTAAGCGAGCGTCTATGAGCGTGGTTATTTTGTTTGATTCTTCAATCTAGGATATTGGGATCACCCCTGTTGTTCAGGACGGGTGCTTCTCATGATAGTTGTTTTACAAACTGCCCCCCTACCCCAGTTGGTCTGTGAAGGTCTTAGTTCATATGAATCCAAAAGTAATTTACAGAGGTGGGTCGATAACCAACCCTAAGATGGTTACTGACATGTCATAGCCGTTTTATCAAAATCTGAGGCTCTGATATTTGTAAAATCTTTTGCTTTTGCTATTCTCGTGTTGTGTCATTCAGTGATAAATGGCGAGCAGAGGTTATGACGGTAGTTGTTACTCAAGAACTAAAAATTTGCCACTCACTTTGGGACTGAAAATTTTGGAGGCCTTCTTTGCCCATTGTTTGTCAGACATACAAATCAACCCTCAATAAACTCAAAAGTGCAATTGCATTATAAATAGCCTATATCATGTACCCCATCTGCCATACCGCATTTGTCCTTTCAAATATTTTTTTTGGGTGTACAACTGTTAGCTTGTTGGCTAAGTTGCACTATATTTTTTTTGTACCTTCACCTTTAGACGCCAGTGGGTCCGCGAGGAAGACTTGGCTAAATCATTAAAGCTCCACTCAAAACAACTTCGCCGTGTCCTCCGATTCTTTGAAGAAGAGAAGCTAGTGACAAGGGATCACAGAAAGGAGGTTAGTATTGTATTGCTCTTGTTCTACTTTCTTGTCATTTTGATTTTTTGTAAGGTAGCCTCATTTACTTCATATCTCTGTCACCTGATCACAACATATTCTTGTTTGTTTAGTTGTTTACTCAAATGTTTTTAAGCTGTAAATGGAACCATTCATCAGTGGCCAGAAAATGAGTCGCTTTAGCTCTCAGTTTAACAATTAGTGAGGTGTGAGAATTTTTCTCCTGCTAAACTTCTCTGCGGTGATGTTGAGATGTGCATGAAATGTGCCAAATATGTTTAAACATCTAGACTAATTTATGTAGCACCTGTTTTGCACCTTATGGTTCTATTGCTTTACTGTACTGATGTCTTCTGTAAGAAGTTAGTATTGAATACTGATCTTGAAAGGTACAAGTCATGGGAGCATCAACTTCTTTGAAGCTACACTATTTTGATACACTTACATTTTGTGTTTCTTGCTGAAAATTGACCCCTATCATATTTGGTTACACTGGAGGGAGGTGCACAGAGTCATACAGTTTATTCATGCAGTACTTTATATTTGGAAGAACTTCATATGTTTTTTTTTAAATAAAATAAGTAGTGACAGGGAAAAGTACACTTGAGACATTGCATATGAAATAATGATCATGCAAGTATTCCATGCAAATAATAAATTATAGTACTTGTCTATGTTTTTCTAGAGACTTGCTGTTTTAATCATGTGCTTTTGGTTCCTGGAAATATGTGGAGCTCATGATCATATCATTTTAACATCTGATGTCTGTTGTGTTATCCAAGGAATTGATTTATTGAATCTAAATGGTTCTTTGCGTTCTAACTGTGTCTTTTCCCTTTTGGCACAGTCAGCAAAAGGTGCAAAAATATATAGTGCTGCAGCAGCAGCTGCAGGTGATGGTCAACCCACGAAGGAGGGAGAAGAGAAAGTAAAGTTGCACACACATTCCTACTGTTGCTTGGACTATGCACAGGTTAGTTATCCTAAACTTGTGGTAGTTTTATATTCTTGTGTCTTTAAATGATAGACTGTCTTGTATTCCATAAAAAAATACTTCTATATTGGCTTTATAATTTTGAAATCATCTGTGATTGCACCACTTCAATGGATGTTTCGCGTGGAGTGTTGAACAAACAAAAGTGACACTTCAGTTATGTTTGTCTTTTCAAACGACAATTATGATTACCCTCGACTTGCAAAGAAGCGGAATAAAAGTATTTCTATTCCACATTCAAAATATCTGGCCTAATTGTATACTTGGGGTAGACACCATTAGCCAATGTTCAGGTGGGCATTCCATCCAGTGTGTGGAACCAGGAGTTGGTGAACTTTCCAATTTGAGATGAGTTTAATCGAGACAAATATGCACCTGGCACCAGCTAGTTAGATGGGCCATTGGCATATTTGATTCGTGAGGTTCATTTATGTTTATTGTTCGGTTACTCACCCCAAGACAGGGTTCAATCAATGCAATTTGGGTGTTATTTTTTTTTTTGGTTCCCTTAGCCGACTCCGGCTGAGAACTATACAATAATAAATACATTTTCCTCCCATTTAGTTTTTCTTCTACTATCTTATGTAAACTATGGTTGACAAGATGCATCTTCTCAAACACAGATCTGTGATGTTGTACGGTACCGGATACACCGCATGAAAAAAACGTTGAAGGATGAATTGGACAGCAGAAATACAGTTCAACACTATATATGTCCTAACTGTAAAAAGAGGTATTAGCTTGACTTGTAATTTATTTTGTTTTAGAAAAAGAATGTTGGAGTGTTTGTGCTCAACTGTCTTCTCAGGTACTCGGCCTTCGATGCGTTGCAACTGATAAGCTACACGGACGAGTATTTCCATTGTGAAAATTGCAATGGCGAACTACTTGCAGAGAGTGACAAGCTTTCTTCTGAGGAAATGGGAGATGGTGATGATAATGCACGGAAGGCGTCAAGTGAGAAACTGAATGATATGCAGCAAAGAATTGATGTGAGCACAAACTTCTTATAGTTTTGGTCGCTTAAAATTTAATTTAGGTACTATAGTGCAAAGAGTAAATTGTGTCACTGGTTCATAAACTTACTAGGTCGATGCACATAGGCCCATGAAATAGTAAACTGGGCATTTACATATCCGAACTTTCACAAACTTTGGAGCAGAGGTCCAAAGGTAGTTCTAATGGCATCCTAGCCAGACCTGCTCTGTCCGAAATATGTAGGTTATACACGGGCTGGGTCAGTTACAACCCAAACCCTCACAAAGGGCTTTAGTTTGGTGACCCAAGAAACCTACTGGATTCATTCCTCATATTGAAAAACAAGAAATCACTCCCCACCCTCTCCTGAAATCCTCAAATCGGGATCTCAAGTTATTTTCACCACATAATTGGAAGATTTGTCCACCCTGGCGATGGTTCTCACCATTGGCAGCCCAATCCACCTCCGTTCCTCCACTGTGGAGCCTAGACCAGTATAGAAACTTCTACTGTGATGGGCAGTGGGTAATGCTGGCAAGCATGAAGACGATGAGCATACTGCACGACAGTCAGTGCTGAGCAAGACCTCAGCCACAATGAAAGGACAGTATCATCACCATGGTAGTCAACAAGTACTTGAATGGAAGCAGCTTTTGTGGTACCTTGCTTTGATTCTTGTGGCCGATTTGTGTTTTTCATGGGTTATGTGTCCTTGCAATCCATCAAGATGTGCGCTGGTGCTGCAATTTTATTCCTCCGTTTTCATGGTTCATGATGGTTTTGGTTAGTTAGTACTAGTTTCAGTTAATCGGTGGAAGACAATGATTGTTAAACATAGATTGGTGAAGAGAAAAGAAATTTTCTGTGCAATTTGGACCATGTAACTACCAAAACCACCTTTGGACTGGGACGCGAGTCTAGCTCACTTGGTTGGCTGAGTGGATGTACAATCCCACCACCTGGGATCAAGATCTTGTGGCTCGTGGACGTAAATTGGGTTGTTTTCCTTAAAAAAAGCACACTCTCGACTCTGTCGCATGGTTTGTGCAAGTTTGTGGATTCAGATGTCCAGTTTACTAGTTCATGGACCTATATGTATCTACCTGGCAAGTTTGTGGATCTCTGATATCATTTACTTTTTTTTGTAATATTACAGAATGAAAATGGCAGTATTTGAAATATTGTGTATGCAAGCTAAGTGGTGACGCAAAGAACTTTTATTTTATCACAACGGGAAATCAAACAAGTTTTCTGTTGGTTTCTTTTCTTAATGCTGCTTGAAATTATTCTCTCTTTAACCCCTATTGCTGTTTTGCTTCCCAGGAATTACTTCCATAGTTTTGCCTCCAATGTTAATGCCATTTAATTGTTGTGAATGCGTTATGGGCTTTGGACCACACCCTTATATCTAGGGAAGACTTGTGGCTTCAATTTTTTTTTCGAAATGGAGTCAAAAGATTTGCCTCATCCTTTAAATAAGGGAGAAGAGACTTTGATGCGCATGTCTAACTTAGTGTTCCTCCTGCTTGGTTTCGTATGGTCTGGTGACCGGCCATAAGTCTTCTCCATATACAAGTGTGTGGTTGGTCCAAATCCCATAACAGAATGTCACCTAGTTTGACAATTTTTTTTAGTTTCAGCATTAATAGAATGTCCAAATCCCATATATCTAAGCTGTATCTAAGCACTGTTGCTTTGTTAGTTTTTGGTATGACTTGTTCAATAAATCTGTTTAGAGTCTCTGCTTAAAGCTCCATGTAAATTTCATCCATCTCTTGAAGTTGCAGTTTACTGAAGAAATACTAACTACTTGGATGGAAAAGATTTAATCTCATTCTATATGTGACCTTTTGGAAGTACACACTCTGTATGGGTTTATTCTATAGACTAATGTGTAAATAATTCTCCTCTCTTATCATTTGCAAATTTATGTGCCTTAGAATCTTGATGATTTGATGGAGACTGATTTTATATATCACTTTGCTTATTTATATTTGTACCAATACAGGAGCAATTGAAGCCATTGCAAGCACAACTTAAGAGGGTGAAGGATCTTCCTGCTCCTGAGTTTGGGAGTCTACAATCATGGGAAAGACTAAATCTCGGTGCTTTTGCGCATGGTGATTCTGCTGCAGCTGAGGCAGCCAGGAATGCACAAGGGCAGTATAATGGTACACCGATGCCTTATCTTGGAGATACAAAGGTAAGAGCTCAAGTAGTAGGATTTTGTAGTCAAGTAATACGCATATATATGCTCATGATGATATAATATTTTATATCCTTTGCATGGCCATTCAGACTCTTGAAACATAGATGTTTATCCCAAGAAAAAAAAGCGATAGGCGTTAGTTGTGCATTAGGCCTAGGCACACATAAGCACACACCTAGAATGATTAAGTGCTAGGTGTTCTGTTGTCGCCAAGAGCTCCTAGGTGCACGTTTTATTATTCACTGGTTTATCCTCCTCATCTACATGAAAGTCTACACTTTGCATTATACGGTATCTCATTAACTGTATTTTGTTCAATCATTTTATGACGAGTCTGAGACATGTCCTTTAGTATCTATCTCTGATAAAAAAAATGACTGACCCCCTAGCTCGTATAACTGATAGCCGGTCTTGTTTTCTTTCTACCATATTTTACTTGATCAATCGCGTTATTTGGATTTTCAGGTTGATGTTGAATTGGCTGGTTCGGGTGTAAAAGCAGAAGGTGATGAATCTGGCAGAGATGGTTCAGCATTGAAAGTCTTACCTCCATGGATGGTCAGAGAAGGGATGAATCTTACAAAAGAACAAAGAGGAGAGTCCAGTAACACATCAAAAGGAGATGAAAAATCAGAAGTCAAAGATGAGAAAAAACAGGACTCAAAAGAAGATGAGAAGAGTTTACAGGTCAGATTAGAATTGAATATAGCATATAATGCATTTTCTGTAAAAGTGGTTTTATGTTAACATCTTCTAACTGTGTTCCTAAAAAAAACTTTTAACTGTGTAGGATGAATACCTTAAGGCATATTATGAGGCCCTCAAGAAAAGACAGGAGGAGGAAGATGCAAAGAGAATGCAGCAGGAAGGCCAGGCATTTTCTTCTGAAATTCATTCTGAGCGGCAGGTGGGCATGAAAGCCAAACGTGAGGATGAGAATGGTGAGGATGAGGGTGTTGAATGGGAAGAGGAGCAACCTGCAGGTATCTTATCCCTTTTAGTTTTCAGTCATATAATTTAGGATACATATATGCTTGTATTGATAGCAAACTAGGAAGTCGGTTAGGGAGTGGTAGCATTCCTACGGAAGGATAAAAATGGAAGGCAAAATTAGGAAGTTGGTTATGTAGGTGACTAATTGTGTAACTAGTATTGAGAGTGATGAGGGGAGCAAGTGTTGTTGGGTGGTTGGGATAGATAGTACTCCCTCCGTCCGGAATTACTTGTCACGGAAATGGATAAAAATGGATGTATCTAGAACTATAATATGTCTAGATGCATTCATTCCTTCGACAAGTATTTCCGGACGGAGGGAGTACCACACTGGTACTTTTTATATTGGTATATAATAGATTTGTCAATTGCTGCATGAAAGTTTTCATTAGTTGATGAATCAACCTTTAACTGAATTTGACGGTCTGCAAGTTATCGTAGTGTGAACATGGTTATTGTGATGTCTTAAGCTGACAACCGAACATTCCGGTAGAGGCTGAAGGTGGTGTTTTTGATGTCTTGATGTTGACATCAGGGACAGTTCAGTTAGTAGCTAATACCTTGAGTTTTTCTTGAAGCTGACAGCCTTTTGCTGTCCAGTTATTTGCTCATATTGTGAGTCGGCTCGTATGGCCAAGTTGGTCCTGAGAATTAAGAATTAACTGTCACTACTCTGTTCCAAAATGTAAGGCTTATTTGATTCATCAAGACTTTGACTAAAATTTAGTCCACTTTTATGTGGCTTGTGTGACATGAAGTTATATCACTAGGTTCATATTAAAAAAAAAATTATGATTCTGATTTTGTGTCACATAAACCACATATTATTGGACTTATTGTTAGTCCCTTGTCTTAACGAATCAAAATACTCGTTACATTTTGGGATGGAGGGAGCATTCCTTATGCTCGGACTGTTGAAATTCTTGTAGAATGTTTTATAGTAACCATGAAGCTAATGGCCCTGTGCTTCAAGAGAAAAGAAACGGTATTTTCTTATCTTTGTCATAGACGTAAATGTGATTTTCTTTACCTGTTGGGGATTTTCCGTATGCGCATGAATTTCCATGTAGGCAGTGTTGACATTTGAATTGAGGGTTTGTATGTTGGATATATTTGCCGAATCTTGTAGATTATGTGTAAACTAGTTGGTTTAAACTGATGCAGGGAATACATCGGAGGAGCCTTATAAGTTTGTGGATTTGAATGCTGAGGCCCCAGAATCTGGCGACGACGAGGAAGATGAGATTGACTGGGAAGAAGGTTAAAGTACAGCGGCAAGTTTGCTCCGTCTTGAATTTTCATGAAGTCAGTTGAAAGTGGGATGTTAAATGATAATAATATTGGCAGATGTATGCATCATGCAAATAACATTTTTCTCCCAGATTTGTGAAAAGTTATTACTATAATGTGAAGTATGATAGTATTGATGAAGTATGATACTGACATCCATGTGACGTCAAGGATTTCAAAAGAATCTGAAAGAAGTTGTACCCTTTTAGCCCTCTTCAGTCTTAGCTTTTGTCTCCTGACGTTGTCCCAAATTAGTTATCACAACCTGTTTGTTGGCCATGGAGAAGGTATCCTGCGTAATGAAAGAATTTGTGCAACCACAAGTCATGGCCGGTGGAATTCAGTGGGCTCGGCACATGACATCCTTGTCTAACAACAATAATGATTCTATGAGGCATGGCAGGTTTGTTCCCGAAGCAACCCATGCCCGTGGTTGTAATTAAAAAAGGTTTTAAAGTTTTAAATAGAAGATTAGACTCTGGTCGTTAAAGTTTTAAATAGACATCCTTGTGTTCACTCTGCCTTACAAATATCCAAGCGGAGTGGAAGGTGCTCAACCCACTCTCATCTCATCTGGTTCTTAGGGCATCTCGGCCGCCAGAAAAGGCCTCAGGCGTTTTTTGGCCGGCCAAAAACGGCCCAGGGTGTCCGATTTTCGCGGCTTGGGCGAAAACAGCGCCGGCGGACCCAACTCGAACCGGCGCGTCCGGGCGCCCGCGAACTGTTTTGGCGAAAACAAAAGCTCAGGCCAGCGTCGGCTCTTCTGACTCTCTTCTCGGCCGTCGTCCTCATCGCCTCGTTTCCCTTGGCGAATCAATGCCAAAGCCGCCATACGGTCAGCCTGCCATTGGTGCTCACGGGCGGCGCGAAGGAAGACCGGACGACGCCGCGTCCCTCGCCTCCTCGCCGCCATACGCGTACACGGTGGCACGCGCCTCGGCCTATATATGACGCCCGGCGCACTTTCAGCGACTCATCACGCTCTCCCGCCGTCGTCTCTCCTCTCCTCTCTCTCTTCGCCGTCTCCGATTCCACCGATGGCGGCGCTTCCCGACGGCGCGCGGGCGGCTGGCGCCGCCGCCACCTCCATGAAGACGAGGCTCGCCTCCTTTACGAGGCCGAGTACCGGTCCCGCCGGACATGCGGGTGCCGGGCGTGGAGGATCGGCCAGCGAAGCGGCGTGCAGTGCCCCGATACCCACCGGAAGCGGCCCGGCGTGCGGAGATCGCACGCATCCGCTGAATCTGCAGCAGCGAGGAGAAACGCAGACGTCCCGACAGCCCGCCTGAACCCTATTTCCGCCGCCACGTCCGCCCGGCTCGAGGCCACCAACGGCGTCGAGCCTCCGGCGAGCTCAACGCCGCCGGCCGGCGTCGGTGGTGGGGCGTGCCGGCGCCGCGTTGAGGCCGTCCTCGAGTACATCGAGGGCGGCAACACGCCCGCCTCGAGTACCCGATCCCGTTCTTTCTCGCTGCTGGAAGCTCTCGACCCGGCGCGCATGGAGACCGGGGGTCCTCCTCTCGTCCGGCGGCTCGCCCGCCTCCGCCCGTCAGCCGGAGCCCTGCGCGTCGGTCGGCCAGCGCGACAGCTCCGGCGTCGCGGCGCCAACGCCTCTCCACCGCCGGCCGCCTGCGTCCTCGTCGAGCCCAAGCGAGCCCGACTTGCCCTCGAGTACGAGAGATAGCCAGCGGCATCTCCGACGAGGACGCCATGCGGTGGGCGCGGGACGACTACCTCCGCGACGAGATGGTCCGGCAGCGCCGGGCCCTGGAGGAGATAGCCGCCCGCAAGCGTGGGCGCGAGGACGAGCACGGCGTCGTGGTCCTTGACAGCAACGACGACGACGACGCCCGGACCGTCAACCCGCCCGCGCCAACCGTGGAGGATGCAGCAGGACGGCGAGGCGTAAGCGGGCGGCGGCGGCGGCGACGGCGATGATGACGACGACGGCGGTGACTACATCGCAGTTCTACCGCCTCCTCGGCATGTAGAACCGCGTGGGGCGGCCAGCGGGCGAGGACGGCGGGGTAGCCCACGGTAGTTTTTTTTTTGTAAAATATGTTTAAGTTTGAATGAACTCGCTGACGTTTGTGTTAAATTTGAATCGTTTTTGCGCCGTGTTTGTCTTTTTTTTACTAACAGTGGGCGCCATGAAGCGCATCACGGCCCGGCTTGTGATTTAAGCGCCTTGCCCTCGAGCGATTTTGGCCCCTCACGGGGCCAACGGCTGGAGATGCCCTTACAGCCTAGCCACCAAGTGGGAGTGGAGGGAAGTGGGGTTGAGTGAGTGGTTAACTGAAAGTCTGAAAGTGACACCATTGGAGATGGTCCAGTACTCTATATACATGAAAATGCAGTTACTTCCTGGCTGACCGACACAAAGGTTGCAAGTGCAGTCGTAACAGAAACCCAAGTCATAAACTTGGTTGAATATATTTCCTGAATTTGACATGCACCACCACCTTACTCCATCTTCAGTCAAAAAAATGCATGTTATCTGTATATATTAATTGATGACATTTATTTTCAGTTTCAAGTTTGGTGTGTCTAATCCCTCGCAAAAAAAAAAAGTTTGGTGTGTCTAATACACGAAATGAGCAATGTTGTATAATTGGATGAAAGGTAACAAAATAGCTTGTTTTGTTCTCTACAGTTGTTCCAGGGAAAGGTGCAGTTTTGTTGCAGTAGTTGTTCTAGGTTGGACATCATTACATGTATTGGAGATCGCTGGCCATGCTGGTGATTTGGGGGATCTCGCGTGAGCACACCCGCGACATTTTTCACAGTTCAGAGTTCGCCCCGGCGCTCACACGCCTTGCCATTGAGGAAGCAAAAATGTTGCAAGGAGGCCGACGCACAAACACATCATTTTAATATAGTAGCCTAGCTGATAAAGGCAAAGGTGTCCCGATGTTTTGATGAGATGGTGGCTATCGTTTTTGTGGGAGTCGACCTTGACGATCCGACTACGTACGTGCGAGACGTCGCGCCTTAGCAATCGCTAAACCAACTTCCGAGGGTTATTGACCACGCCGGAGTACGATCAACCTGACCATGAGGGCCTGTTTCCTGCGAGCAAACGAAGAACAAGCAAGAAACTGAGATTGCAATCTGGATATTGCGAATATAAGATGAAAGCTTTATTGATCAAGGTGGGGTTCTGTGACGCCTTTGTCTGGTCGTTGAACACAAACGAAGTACGTGAAGTTGCAGCTATGGCGAACTTTTAATCTAAACAAAACCCAAGGTCTAAACGGTGCCCTAAGGGCTGTATATATGGAGGAAGAGGGGGGAAATTTCGTGGCCCTTGGTGGAGGGGTCCGAAATCAACCCTAACTCTTGTTTCCCCACACATATGGACTCTAAAAACAGCCTATACTTAAGTATTTCGAAATTACATGGGCCTGGCCCAATAATAAGGTGACGCAGCACCTAGAATAGCCTATGGACGAATATTATGAGGTGGCATCTTGTATATTTCGTCCAAGGCCTCATGCACTCATTAGGGTGGCTTCAGAGTCCTGGAATCATCACTTGTAACTCCGTTCTTGTTCCCCTTGCGCATGCCAACATCTCCATGCTTGAACTTGCTCCAAGGTTCATCTTTCTTGTCATGGTAGGCCCTTCATTTGTAAGCAAAACAAATGTATCCAATTTAGGCAGCATCATATTCTCATGAACATTGGAATCGTTACCAAGAAACGAAAGTACCTGATAATTCAATTGGCGTGCGCGAGCTCTAGTAATTGGTCCAGTATGTATAGCAGCAGGGGCTGTGGGTGTAACAATGGTATTGATGTCCTCATCATCCTCCCCTTCTTGAAATGAAGTCGTCCTCGACGGAAGCTCATCTTCCTCACCCAAATAAGGCTTCAAATCTGCAATGTTAAAAGTGGGACTAACCCCAAAATCTGCAGGCAGCTCAAGTTTATATGCATTATCATTTATTTTCTCTAACACCTTAAATGGACCATCAACACGTGGCATTAGCTTTGGTTTGCAAATTAGGAAACCTATCCTTACGCAAATGTAACCAAACAAGATCTCCAGGTGCAAAGACAACATGTTTTCTACCCTTATCTCCAGCAAGTTTATATTTAGCATTCATACGCTCAATGTTTTCCTTAGTTAACTCATGCATTTTTAAAATCAATTCAGCACGTTCTTTAGCATCAAAATTAACCTTCTCCGAAGATGGAAGAGGCAACAAATCAATAGGTGCACGAGGTAGGAAGCCATACACAATTTGAAAAGGGCACATCTTAGTAGTAGAATGCAATGAACGATTATAAGCAAATTCAATATGAGGCAAGCATTCTTCCCACATTTTCTTATTATTCTTCAAAACAACCCTAAGCATAGTAGACAATGTTCTATTGACTACTTCAGTTTGTCCATCAGTTTGGGGGTGACAAGTAGTACTAAAAAGCAGTTTAGTCCCCAACTTAGCCCATAAACATCTCCAAAAGTGGCTAAGAAATTTAGTATCACGATCTGAAACAATAGTATTTGGCACACCATGCAAGCGAATAATTTCACGAAAGAACAAATCAGCAACATTAACAGCATCATCGCTTTTATGACATGGTATAAAGTGTGCCATTTTCGAGAATCTATCCACGACAACAAATATGCTATCCCTCCCTTCTTTGTTCGAGGTAAACCTAAAACAAAGTCCATAGATATATCCTCCCAAGGAACACTAGGCACAGGCAAAGGCATATATAAACCATGAGGATTGAGTCGTGACTTAGCTTTTTGACATGTAGTGCAGCGAGCAACAAAATGCTCAACATCCCGTCTCATCTTTGGCCAAAAGAAATGTGTAGCAAGTATATCCTCCGTCTTCTTGACGCCAAAGTGTCCCATTAATCCTCCTCCATGCGCCTCCTGCAACAACAAAAGACGAACAGAGCTAGCAGGAATGCATAGCTTGTTAGCACGGAACACAAAACCATCATTAATAACGAACTTGTTCCATGTTCTTCCTTCTTTACAATTCTGCATTACATCTTTAAAATCAGCATCATGCACATACTGATCTTTGATGGTCTCCAAACCAAATATTTTGAAGTCAAGTTGTGAAAGCATAGTATAGCGGCGAGACAAAGCATCAGCAATAACATTTTCTTTACCCTTCTTGTGTTTAATGACATAAGGGAAAGTCTCAATGAATTCAACCCATTTAGCATGTCTACGATTCAGTTTAGCTTGACTTTTAATATGTTTCAAAGATTCATGATCAGAATGTATAACAAATTCTTTGGGCCATAAATAATGTTGCCATGTCTCTAAAGTCCTAACAAGAGCATATAATTCTTTGTCATAAGTAGAATAGTTCAGACTAGGCCCACTCAATTTTTCAGAAAAGTATGCAACAGGTTTGCCATCTTGTAATAACACACCTCCTAATCCAATTCCACTAGCATCACATTCAAGCTCAAAAGTCTTATTAAAGTCAGGAAGTTGGAGTAAAGGAGCATGTGTCAACTTATCTTTCAATACCGTGAAGGCTTCTTCCCATGCGGTACCCCAAACAAAAGGCACATCCTTCTTTGTAAGCTCATTGAGAGGTGCAGCAATGGTGCTAAAGTCTCTCACAAACGCCTATAGAAACCAGCGAGTCCAAGAAAACTCCTCACTTGTGTGACCGTTTTGGGCTGCGGCCAACTCTCAATAGCTTCAATCTTGGCTTTATCAACTTCAATTCCTGTGGAGTAACAACATAGCCAAGAAAAGATACTCGGTCGGTGCAAAAGGTGCACTTCCCAAGGTTACCAAACAAACGTGCATCACGTAGAGCATTGAAAACAGCACGTAAATGTTCCAAATGTTCTTCCAAAGATTTGCTATAAATCAGTATATCATCAAAGTAAACTACCACAAATCGTCCAATGAAAGCACGTAAAACTTCGTTCATTAATCTCATGAAAGTACTAGGTGCATTAGTTAACCCAAAAGGCATGACTAACCACTCATATAATCCAAACTTAGTTTTAAATGCTGTTTTCCATTCATCTCCCAATTTCATACGAATTTGATGGTATCCACTACATAAATTAACTTTGGAGAATATTGTAGAGCCACTCAATTCATCAAGCATATCATCTAGCCTAGGAATAGGATGACGATAACGAATAGTAATATTATTAATGCCTCTACAATCAACACACATACGCCGACGTACCATCCTTTTTAGGCACTAGTATAATAGGAACAGCACACGGACTAAGAGATTCACAGATATAACCTTTTGTCGAGCAGCTCCTGTACTTGACGCATAATCTCCTTTGTCTCCTCTGGATTGGTACGGTATGGTGCACGGTTGGGTAGCGATGCACCGGGAATTAAGTCAATTTGATGCTCAATCCCTCGAATAGGTGGTAGTCCCGGTGGCACGTCTTGTGGGAAGACGTCAGCGAACTCCTGCAAAATGTTAGTGACAGCAGGGGGCAAAGAGGAAGGTACGTCCTCGAATGAAAATAATGCCTCTTTGCACACAAAAGCATAGCAAACAGATTTGCTAGAATCTAGCTCATCAATATCAGATTTGGTGACAAATAAACATGCACTTTTCAGTTTAATTTCAGAAGCAACATTAGATGGTTTATTATTAGGCTTCATTTGTTGCTCAAATTCTTTTGCCACAATCTGATTTTCACTCTTATTTTTCTCCTGTTTTGCTTTATTAGCTCTATTAATATCATCTTTCAAAATGGAATCAGGAGTCATAGGAAGCAAAGTAATATTTTTATCCTTGTGAACAAGAGTATACTGATTGTTTCTACCATGGTGTACATAATTTTTATCAAATTGCCATGGTCTACCAAGTAATAAGGAACATGCTTGCATAGGTACCACATCACAATCAACATAATCAGCATATGTAGAGATACTAAAATACACACGAACAGTACGTGTTACCTTAACCTTGCCGCTGTTGTTGAACCATTGGATGTAGTAAGGATGTGGATGTGGTCTTGTGGTGAGAGAAAGCTTCTCCACCATATCCATGCTAGCCAAGTTGTTGCAGCTCCCTCCATCTATGATGACGCGAATAGAACGTTCCTTCACAACTCCCTTTGTATGGAACAAATTATGCCTCTGATTTTGCTCAGCTTGTGTAACCTGCACACTCAAAACACGTTGAGCAACTAAACATTCATACCTGTCAGCATCTTCAGCAGCCATGAATTGCGTCTCATGATCAGAATCATCTCCACCATGTTCTTCATGTGTAATAAGAGCCAAAGTCTCTTCATCATAGTCACTAGCGGACTCATACCCACCATCCTCAGTAGCAATCATCACACGCTGAGATTGGCATTCTCTCACAAAATGTCCTCTTCCCTTACAACGACGACAAATAATATCACTTGTGTGCCCTGTTGACGCCATAGAAGAAGAAGAGCTGTGTAGGCCCAGCAGGTGTGCTCTTGGCAGATAGTGGTGGTTGTGCCTGCTTTCTTGTATCACGGTTGGAGGTGGCAGCCGACGGAGGTGCCGGTGTAGTAGAACGTGTGGACGTAGATGATGCACGTGGTGTCCATGATGAAGGTCGACCTGCAGAAAAGTTAGTCCGCGCCAAGGCCTGTCGATCCTGCACTTCACGTTCAGCTTTACAAGCAAGATGGAATAATCGAGTGATATTATTATAATCCTTGTAGTCTAGAATGGTCTGAATCTCTCTATTTAATCCACCCAGAAAGCGTGCAAGCATAGCTTCATTCTCCTCAACAATACCACATCTAATCAAGCCAGTTTGTAATTCCTGATAATATTCTTCTACCGAATTTTTTCCTTGTCTTAAGCGCTGCAATTTTTGAAGTAATTCACGTTGATAATATGGTGGAACCCAACGAGTACGCATAGCAGTTTTCAAAGCAGCCCAAGTAGCTGGAACAGGATATAATCTACAATGTTCAGACCACCAAACACATGCAAAGCTAGTGAAAGCACAAACAGCAGCAGGAACACGTCTCTCCTCATGATATTGTAAACATGTAAATCGTTGTTCAGTTTCTAACTCCCAAGTAAGATATATATCAGGAACATATCTACCCGCAAATGGTGGAATATTCAATTTCAGTTTAGGAAGATGGTCATGATCTCGCACTGAAGGGGAGCCGAACATTGCCATTATTTGCATGTGGACGACCTGGTGGTTGTGGTGCTGGTGGTTGCACGTAGTTCTGATGTTGATCAACCTCATCCTCGTAATCTCTCACATAATCATCCTCCCCCACCGCAGCAGCAGGAGCCACAGAAGTATCAACAACAGCACCAGCAGCTTGGCCAGGCTGAAGAGGGACACGGGAAGCTCGGCGGAGGGTTGTTTCGCGATGTGGAGGTAGTCCTTGTTGTTGTAGTAGAGGTGCGTTAGGTGCCGCCGGTGGTGGTGGTGGTAGACGCGCGAGCAATTCATTAAACTTGTTATCGAGCTTTGTTTCGAACGCCTTCTCAATGCCATTTATCTTTTCCATGGCCTCTTCAAATCTATTTAGCACATCTTCCACCTGCCCACTCATCATTTGTTGAAACTTATCATGTAGCGCTTTGTTTGTCATGTTCTCCCAGTCAGTCACGTCGGCTTGTGATCCTGCCATGGTTAGCAGCAATAGAAACACACAAGAATATGATTCGACAGACTACTAGGAAGTGGTGGTGGTGGTGTGGTGGACAGTCACAAATCCGTCAAGCAAATCTCAAATTCTTACCAGTTCTTACCCAGCAGCAGGCGGTGATCGGCAACCGATGTAGTCAAAACTCTCAAAGCTTGGATAGAGCGATTACCAGGGAGAGTCAAACGCACGATGTAGATGTATGTGGAGCTGGGAAGGCTTATAATATGGTAGCAAAAAGGGTCAGCAATAATCAATTCAGAGATGCAAAGTTGAATAAACGCTCAACGACGGTACTGTGCTGGTCCTAGGCTAGACCGTGCTAGAGACGCGAGCCTAGAACACTAACAAAATCACGGCGCTGCACGTAAACAAGGGAAAAGCACACTCTGGATTTTTTTCGCTCTTTTTTTTTGCGCTGCTTTTTTTTGCGCTGCTCTTTTTTTTTGCGAAAAATCACTATAATGGCGAGTGTCTCAAAACTCTTCCCAGGTCAAACTGACAGGATGGGCACGAAATTTTTTTGACCAAATTTTTTTTTCGACTGCCCGGACCCAAAAACTGGAAACGGGTCAAAAAAAACTTTCTATAACGGCGACTGTCTCAATACGCTTATAAACACCTAAAAATAGGATAGCCAGAATTTTTTTTGACAAGTACGTTTTCGGAAAATTTTGGGCCTAAATGGAGGGTGGTTTCCAGACTCTTTTTTTTTCGAAACCTACTCCGGCAAGGAAAACACAAATCGGAAACTAGATGGATCCCGAAAACAAACCTAATATGCAAGGAACTCGGATTGGTGGTGGATATATGGTGGTGGTATATGGCAGCGGTGGTGGTAGCGGTGGTAGTATATGGATATGGATCGGTGGTGGTATACGGACACGGATTGGGAGCAGTGGTGGTAGGTGGCAGGGGCGATGATGATGGTGCGGTGGCGGCGTGACAACTTATGACCAGAACTCGAAACTCTAAAAGACTAGACGCTAAGACCAGCAACTAGACACGACGATGCAACCGTAAATTCAACAAAGCAAAACCCTTATGCAAAGGCTCAGATTGGTTCGGATATGATGAACTAAACCTAAATTTTTTTGTGTGGCTTTTTCGTGGACTTTAGGTATGAAGAACAAACTCGATCTAATCTACGAAAAACTATAAAATCTCACCGAGCAACCTGAAAATCTGATACCACTTGATAGAGGCAAAGGTGTCCCGATGTTTCGATGAGATGGTGGCTATCGTTTCTGTGGGAGTCGACCTTGACGATCCGACTGGAGCAATCGCTAAACCAACTTCCGAGGGTTATTGACCACGCCGGAGCACGATCAACCTGACCACGAGGGCCTGTTTCCTGCGAGCAAACGAAGAACAAGCAAGAAACTGAGATTGCAATCTGGATATTGCGAATATAAGATGAAAGCTTTATTGATCAAGGTGGGGTTCTGTGACGCCTTTGTCTGGTCGTTGAACACAAACGAAGTACGTGAAGTTGCAGCTATGGCGAACTTTTAATCTAAACAAAACCCAAGGTCTAAACGGTGCCCTAAGGGCTGTATATATGGAGGAAGAGGGGGGAAATTTCGTGGCCCTTGGTGGAGGGGTCCGAAATCGACCCTAACTCTTGTTTCCCCACACATACGGACTCTAAAAACAGCCTATACTTAAGTATTTCGAAATTACATGGGCCTGGCCCAATAATAAGGTGACGCAACACCTAGAATAGCCTATGGACGAATATTATGAAGTGGCATCTTGTATATTTCGTCCAAGGCCTCATGCACTCATTAGGGTGGCTTCAGAGTCCTGGAATCATCACTTGTAACTCCGTTCTTGTTCCCTTAGCATGCCAACATCTTCATGCTTGAACTTGCTCCAAGGTTCATCTTTCTTGTCCATGGTAGGCCCTTCATTTGTAAGCAAAACAAATGTATCCAATTTAGGCAGCATCATATTCTCATGAACATTGGAATCTTTACCAAGAAACGAAAGTACCTGATAATTCAATTGGCGTGCGCGAGCTCTAGTAATTGGTCCAGTATGTATAGCAGCAGGGGCTGTGGGTGTAACAATGGTATTGATGTCCTCATCACTAGCTTACTAGACCAATGGCCAATTGTGTGTTATCTCTTGTGTTTTTCATTTGTTTTGTACAATATTTATTCTTCTATCAATGAAATCAAGTCATCAAACTATATCTTATATCTCTTTCCGATCTTGTGATCAAGTTGAGGCGTCGCATGTTTACCCATTGGAGGCATGTTACATCGTATAAGGATCATGAACATGAGCAGGTGACGGCATAGGAAATGTACTAGCAGGTTGAGCCCATTGGACTAGGGCCAAAGGATGAAGTCAGTAGTCATCGTATGTCCATTACACATATTCGTGAAATTGTTGCATTGTCCATTGCACATATTCATGGAATTGTCATGTGTCCATTACACATATTCGTGAAATTGTTGCATTGTCCATTATTGCACATATTCTTGAAATTGTCTGGGGGCAAATATTGATATTGTTGCATTGTTGCTCTTCCATTATTTATGTTAAAGGTTAGGTTAAAGTAACGTGCTTAATGTGGCACAATTTCTAGCATAGAATGGTCTGTGGGGTCGAGGTGGTACCATGTTGAGAGAATATGAGTTGAAGACACGGACTGATTTGGAGTGCCATCGCAATTGTCAAATGTGTGTGTGGAACGATTTTCAGTTGTCGCATACTCTTCGTCCGAGTATAGGACAGAGTGAGCAATGAGATATTCAAGTAGGAGCACAACAAGTCTTCCTGAAAGGTGGAGACACTAGTGCAGAATTGGGCATTAGTCCCGGTTCATAAGGCCCTTCCCAGTGCTCCACCGTGGACAGGTGCTAAGCATGCCACATAAGCAAAAAAGTGATATGGCACAATATTTAAGGAGGGGAGAGAGTACTTTGGTGACCCCAGGAAGAACCAATGCCAAGCGCAAGAACCTAGGCAAACCACTTAAATGAAACAATTTGGCCAATGCATGCAAGACTTTAGGTGCTAACTCATTAAATAAAGTGTGCTTAGCAACAACAAGTTAAGCACCTATGCATTGGGGACTTGAGTTGCTAAGGTATTTAATGCACTTAGCACCTCATCTAAGCACCTTTGCATTGGGAGAGGTCTAAGGGCCTTTAGTCCCGGTTCACCAACCGGGACTAAAGGGAGGGGACTAAAGCCTCCCCCCCTAGTCCTTTAGTCCTGGTTCGTCACGACCCGGGACTAAAGGGAGTGGACTAAAGCCCCCCCCCCCCCTTTAGTCCCAGTTCGTCACGACCCGGGACCAAAGGCACTGGGGGCTGAGGGTCCTTTAGTCCCGGTTGGTGACACCAACCAGGACTAAAATGTTTAGGGGTTTATGGTTTATGGTTTATTTTTTATTTTAATTTTGTGTTTGTCATTTAATTCTTTTTCATTTCAAACATATTTTACATTACTACATACTGTACACGTTATGCATATATATAAATAGAATTTTTCAAAGAACCGATCATATATATACCATCGAATTTCTCGCACGACCACACACACACACACACACACACATATACAATTTGGCATATACATTTTCTCCTATAATTTGCAGATCATTACATGCAGGCATTAAGTGTAATGGTATTCTTATTTGGGATCTATGACCTGGTCAAGCAAAAATCCTGATATTTCCTCTTGAATTGCTCGTATGCGATCCGTTGGTAGAAGCTTATCCCGCATCTCCGACATCTTTAAAGAAGGAGATCAATATGAATGTATTAGTTGTGTGTGTATATATTAGATAATGATATAAAAATTGTGAATAATGTTCTGGCAAACGTACCCAAGTTTGTCTTGCATCCTTGGTCCTTTCGGACGTCATAATGCGAATGTTCTCGCAAACATAGTATGCACATAAATTATTCCCTCATGCCTGCCTCATGCACTTTACGAGAATAGAATTCAATCAGATAATAATTAATCAAGAATGATAATGTTACTGAAACTAGAATTAAAGAGATGCACAGACGTAGCTAGCTAGTACTACTTAATTACCTTGGGTCGCACCCATTTCAGCTCTTGTTTCCATGGGCCTTGAACCTGTTTGATGAACTTTTGCCAAGCCCTTCCCGCCGGCAAAGAAAATGAATAAAGGAGTTATTAATTAGTTGATATCAGCAAATGAACTAAAGATGCCGACATAGTGCGATAATGATTGAAATTACCTGTCGAGCATCCCCTTCACGATTGAGTATTCTTTAGTTTCTTGAAGTAGTGAGTCCAGTACGTGAACTTTTCCCTCGTCAACTTCAATGATTAGCAGCATCCAGTGAAAACTACATGCGCACACGTTTGTATAATTAAGCGGGCATGTGCATAACTCATCAAGTACACTTATTAACATCTAGTAAGCAAAACAGAATTTGTAGTACAAGACAGTAACACTCACCCGAAGTTGTAAGGAAGTAGTATTTCTGGTTGGGTATTTAGTTGCTTCAAAAACTCTAGCAAGCTTTTCTTTGTGTCTTTTTTGTGACGTGACCATGTCTCTTCATTAATGGTATTTGGGTCAATGAACCCAATGCCATAGCTTCCATCTCTTTTCAATTCATAAATCTTCATTCTGCATAATACCACAGAAAAGAATATAGTGAGGATAATTACAGGTAATGAACGAGCACAACTAGAGACTTAAATTGTAGAAAGAAATCACTTACACTACTAGGAAAAGGCCTACTAATGGCGCACCGGTTTTGCCTAATGGCGCACTACCGGTGCGCCATTAGTACCACGCCATTAGATTTTTTTTCTAAATGGCGCACCTGTGGTGCGTCATTAGTATCTGGTATACTAATGGCGCACCCGCTGGTGCGCCATTAGAATAGCCCACGGTGCGCCATTAGTATCTGGTATTCTAATGGCGCACCACATAGAAGTGCGCCATTAGTAACAATATATTTTTCAACTTTTTTTCAAATTTTTTTCTTAATCTCAGGTCACTATGGCTTAATCTGTGGTCAAACTTCCCGAAAGGTCACCCATCCTCACACTACTCCAGCCCAAGCACGCTTAACTTCAGAGTTCTATCCAACCCCAGCAACAGCTCACTTCACAGTCACTTGTTGATATATCTAGCATATCAATCCTATTATACCTTGTTGATGTCTAGGACTTTGTTCATGTTCATGACTATGATGAAATTTTGAAAAATATTTCAAACTTTCCGGTCATATTACGTATCATTTTTTGAAAAAGAAATAAAAAAAATTCAAAACCAATTTTTTTTTCTGTTATTAGTGCGCACCACATCCACGGTGCACCACTAGTAAGTTTGAAATTTTTTGAATTTTTTGCCTCTAGATCTTGAAAGGCCCGTAACTTTTTTCTGTTAGGTTTTTGGGGATTTTGAAAATGTTTAACGGGGTTCCCCGTTAAATTTGGATGCAACTTTTCGAGTAGATGATTTTTCATATAAAAACTTTTTCATCCGAGTTCGTATGCAAAAGTTATACCCATTTTACAAATTTCCGTAGAGATTTTGCAAATAAAGTCGAAATTCATATTTGTAAATTTTCCCAACAACTAGACCACATATCACATGGGAAACTTATTTTCTTTTATTTTTTGACATTTCCATCATTTTCTTTTAATTTTTAAAACTGAAAAGGCGATCCACGGGGGGGGGGGGGGTGCATTCGGGGTTGGGGCAAGTTAGTAATGGCGCACCGTGGGGTGGTGCGCCATTACTAGTTTTGAAAAAAAAGTAAAAAAAATTGATATTTTTTGAATTTTTTTTTGAAAAAAACTTAGTAATGGCGCACCAGTGGGCAGTGCGCCATTACTAGTTAGAACTAGTAATGGCGCACCAGTGGGCAGTGCGCCATTACTAGTTAGAACTAGTAATGGCGCACCACTCCCACCGTGCGCCATTAGTAGTTTTGAAAAAAAAAGTAAAAAAAAATACATAGTAATGGCGCACCACTCCCACCGTGCGCCATTAGTACTTTTGAAAAAATTAATTTTTTTTTTACTAATGGCGCACCGTGGGATGTGGTGCACCATTAGTATTTGCACACTAATGGCGCACCAACACATGGTGCGCCATTAGTATTTAGTAATGGCGCACCACATGTACAGTGCGCCATTAGTGTCCATCCCATCTATAGCCCTTTTCCTAGTAGTGTTACAGACAATAGTAACTGACGAGAGATTTGTCGAGTGCGTCTTGATTGAATAACTGAAATATTTCTTGAAACTCAACCCAAAAATCTTTTTCATGGAAGTAATACTCTGCCTTGACTTTCACCATGAGGGCCTCTCGCCCGTTCTTTACTTCTTTCAGGTACCACTCATGCAATCTGTGCATTCTCGTTGATAGAAGCGGGATCTCCTCAGGCCTGACCAGAGGTTGGCCGGGGACATATTTCCATGCTACCTCGTCATCTTGAATCCCGGGGATAGGCTCTATCTCTAGGAGTTGATAAACAGTGACACCAGCCTCTTTAGCCATCCTTCTATGATCGTCGATTATTACCAGCTGATCGGCGGTACTCACATGTGGTTGTACAATGAGCGGGGGGATCGATTGCGCTGCCTGTTCTCCCAGCTGGGGAACCGTTTTCCCGCGTTTTTTACCTGCTTGGCTCGAGCTCGAACTCGACTCCTTCTCTTTTTGTGCATGATATAACTTCTTAATAGAGTGCTCATAGTCTGAGTCCCTTCTCTTCACAGCCGGTTGAGCATTATCAATAAAGTGTTGTATGACTTCCTCAGGTATTTTCTCCTTTGGTGGTGAAGGAAATATGCCCTAGAGGCAATAATAAAGTTATTATTTATTTCCTTAAATCATGATAAATGTTTATTATTCATGCTAGAATTGTATTAACCGGAAACATAATACATGTGTGAATACATAGACAAACAGAGTGTCACCAGTATGCCTCTACTTGACTAGCTCGTTAATCAAAGAAGGTTATGTTTCCTAGCCATAGACATGAGTTGTCATTTGATTAACGGGATCACATCATTAGTAGAATGATGTGATTGACTTGACCCATTCCGTTAGCTTAGCACTTGATCGTTTAGTATGTTGCTATTGCTTTCTTCATGGCTTATACATGTTCCTATGACTATGAGATTATGCAACTTCCGTTTACCGGAGGAACACTTTGTGTACTACTAAACGCCACAACGTAACTGGGTGATTATAAAGGTGCTCTACATGTGTCTCTGAAGGTACTTGTTGGGTTGGCGTATTTCGAGATTAGGATTTGTCACTCCGATTGTCGGAGAGGTATCTCTAGGCCCACTCAGTAATGCACATCACTATAAACCTTGCAAGCATTGTAACTAATGAGTTAGTTGCGGGATGATGTATTACGGAACGAGTAAAGAGACTTGCCGGTAACGAGATTGAACTAGGTATTGAGATACCGACAATCGAATCTCGGGCAAGTAACATATCGATGAAAAAGGGAACAACGTATGATGTTATGCGGTTTGACCGATAAAGATCTTCATAGAATATGTGGGAACCAATATGAGCATCCAGGTTCCGCTATTGGGTATTGGCCGGAGACGTGTCTTGGTCTTGTCTACATAGTTCTCGAACCCGTAGGGTCCGCACGCTTAAAGTTTCGATGACAGTTATATTATGAGTTTATATGTTTTGATGTATCGAAGGTAGTTCGGAGTCCCGGATATGATCACGGACATGACGAGGAGTCTCGAAATGGTCGAGACGTAAAGATCGATATATTGGACGACTATATTTGGACACCGGAATGGTTCCGGGTGAAATCGGGATAATACCGGATCACTGGGAGGTTATCGGAACCCCCCGGGAGGTATATGGGCCTTAATGGGCTTTAGTGGAAAGGAGGGGAAAGGAGCAAGGGAGGGGGCATGCCCCCCCAAGCCCAATCCGAATAGGGAGGGGGCCCGGCCCCCCCTTTCCTTCCTCCCTCCTTCCTCTTCCTTCCCTCTCCTTCTCCAAATAGGAAAAGGGGGAATCCTACTCTCGGTGGGAGTAGGATTCCCCCCCTTGGGCGCGCCTCCTCCTCCTGGCCGGCCCCTCCTCCCCTCCTTTATATACGGAGGACGGGGGCACCCCATAGACACAACAATTGATCGTTTGATCTTTTAGCCGTGTGCGGTGCCCCCCTCTACCATAGTCCACCTCGGTAATACTGTAGCGGTGCTTAGGCGAAGCCGTGCGTCGGTAGAACATCATCATCGTCACCACGCCGTCGTGCTGACGAAACTCTCCCTCAACACTCGGCTGGATCGGAGTTCGAGGGAAGTTATCGAGCTGAACGGGTGCTGAACTCGGAGGTGCCGTGCGTTCGGTACTTGATCGGTTGGATCGTGAAGACGTACGACTACATCAACCGCGTTGTGCTAACGCTTCCGCTTTCGGTCTACGAGGGTACGTGGACACACTCTCCCCTCTCGTTCCTATGCATCACTATGATCTTGCGTGTGCGTAGGAATTTTTTTGAAATTACTACGTTCCCCAACAGTGGTATCCGAGCCTGGTTTTATGCGTAGATGTCATATGCACGAGTAGAACACAAGTGAGTTGTGGGCGATATAAGTCATACTGCTTACCAACATGTCATATTTTGGTTCGGCGGTATTGTTGGATGAAGTGGCCCGGACCGACATTACGCCAGACGCTTACGCGAGACTGGTTCTACCGACGTGCTTTGCACACAGGTGGCTGGCGGGTGTCAGTTTCTCCAACTTTAGTTGAACCGAGTGTGACTACGCCCGGTCCTTGCGAAGGTTAAAACAACACCAACTTGACAAACTATCATTGTGGTTTTGATGCGTAGGTAAGAACGGTTCTTGCTAAGCCAGTAGCAGCCACGTAAAATTTGCAACAACAAAGTAGAGGACGTCTAACTTGTTTTTGTAGGGCATGTTGTGATGTGATATGGTCAAGACATGATGCTAAATTTTATTGTATGAGATGATCATGTTTTGTAACCGAGTTATCGGCAACTGGCAGGAGCCATATGGTTGTCGCTTTATTGTATGCAATGCAATCGCCCTGTAATGCTTTACTTTATCACTAAGTGGTAGCGATAGTCGTAGAAGCATAAGATTGGCGAGACAACAACGATGCTATGATTGAGATCAAGGTGTCATGCTGGTGACGATGGTGATCATGGCAGTGCTTCGGAGATGGAGATCACAAGCACAAGATGATGATGGCCATATCATATCACTTATATTGATTGCATGTGATGTTTATCTTTTATGCATCTTATTTTGCTTTGTTTGACGGTAGCATTATAAGATAATCTCTCACTAAATTTCAAGATAAAAGTGTTCTCCACAGTATGCACCGTTGCCAAAGTTCGTCGTGCCTGCACACCACGTGATGATCGGGTGTGATAAGCTCTACGTCCATCTACAACGGGTGCAAGCCAGTTTTGCACACGCAGAATACTCAGGTTAAACTTGACGAGCCTAGCATATGCAGATATGGCCTCGTAACACGAGACCGGAAGGTCGGCGTGAATCATATAGTAGATATGATCAACATAGTGATGTTCACCATTGAAAACTACTCCATTTCACGTGATGATCGGTTATGGTTTAGTTGATTTGGATCACGTGATCACTTAGATGATTAGAGGGATATCTATCTAAGTGGGAGTTCTTAAGTAATATGATTAACTGAACTTTAATTTATCATGAACTTAGTCTTTGGTAGTATTAGCATATCTATGTTGTAGATCAATAGCTTGCGATGTTGCTCCCCGTTTATTTTGATATGTTCCTAGAGAAAACTAAGTTGAAAGATGTAAGTAGCAATGATGCGGATTGGATCTGTGATCTGAGGATTATCCTCATTGCTGCACAGAAGAATTATGTCCTTGATGCACTGCTAGGTGACAGAACTGTTGCAGGAGCAGATGCAGACGTTATGAACGTTTTAACAAAAGCTCGGTATGATGAATACTTGATAGTTTAGTGCACCATGCTTTACGGCTTAGAACCGGGACTTCAAAATTGTTTTTGAACGCCATGGAGCATATAAGATGTTCCAAGAGTTGAAATTGGTATTTTATACTCATCCCCGTGTCGAAAGGTATGAGAGCTTTGATAAGTACTTTGCCTACAAGATGGAGGAGAATAGCTTAGCTAGTGAGCATGTGCTCAGAATGTCTGAGTACTACAATCACTTGAATCAAGTGGGAGTTAATCTTCCAGATAAGATAGTGATTGACAGAGTTCTCTAGTCACTATCACCAAGTTACTAGAACTTCGTGATGAACTATAATATGCAAGGGATAACGGAAACGATTCCCAAGCTCTTCGTGATGCTGAAATCAACAAAGGTAGAAATGAAGAAAAGCATCAAGGGTTGATGGTTGACAAGACCACTAGTTTCAAGAAAAGGGGCAAAGGGAAGAAATGGGAACTTCAAGAAGAACGGCAAGCAAGTTGCTGCTCAAGTGAAGAAGCCCAAGTCTGGACCTAAGCCTGAGACTAAGTGCTTCTACTGCAAAGGGACTGGTCATTGGAAGGGGAACTACCCCAAGTATTTGGCGGATAAGAAGGATGGCAAAGTGAACAAAGGTATATTTGATATACATGTTATTGATGTGTACTTTACTAGTGTTTATAGCAGCCCCTCGGTATTTGACACTGGTTCAGTTGCTAAGAGTAGTAACTCGAAACGGGAGTTACAGAATGAACAGAGACTAGTTAAGGGTGAAGTGACGATGTGTATTGGAAGTGGTTCCAAGATTGATATGATCATCATCGCACACTCCCTATACTTTCGGGATTAGTGTTGAACCTAAAATAAATGTTATTTGGTATTTGCGTTGAGCATGAATATGATTTGATCATATTTATTGCAATACGGTTATTCATTTAAGTTAGAGAATAATTGTTGTTCTGTTTACATGAATAAAACCTTCTATGGTTATACACCCAATGAAAATGGTTCGTTGGATCTCGATCGTAGTGATACACATATTCATAATATTGAAGCCAAAAGATCCAAAGTTAATAATGATAGTGCAACTTATTTGTGGCACTGCCGTTTAGGTCAAATTGGTGTAAAGCACATGAAGAAACTCCATCCTGACGGACTTTTGAATCACTTGATGCTTTCTAACCATGCCTCTTGGGGAAGATGACTAAAACGTCGTTCTCCGGAACAATGGAGCAAGCAACTGACTTATTGGAAATAATACATACTGATGTATGCGATCCGATGAGTGTTGAGGCTCGCGGCGGGTATCGTTATTTTCTGACCTTCACAGATGATTTGAGCAGATATGGGTATATCTACTTGATGAAACATAAGTCTGAAACATTTGAAAAGTTCAAAGAATTTCAGAGTGAAGTGGAAAATCATCGTGACAAGAAAATAAAGTTTCTACAATCTAATCGCGAAGACGAATATTTGAGTTACGAGTTTGGTCTTCAATTAAAACAATGTGGAATAGTTTCACAAATTCATGCCACCTGGAACACCACAGCATAATGGTGTGTCCGAACGTCATAACCGTACTTTATTGGATATAATGCGATCTATGATGTCTTTTACCGATTTACCACTATCATTTTGGGATTATGCATTAGAGACAGCTGCATTCACTTAAAAAAGGGGCACCATCTAAATTCGTTTGAGACGACACCGTATGAACTGTGGTTTGGCAAGAAACCAAAGTTGTCATTTCTTAAAGTTTGGGGTTGTGATGCTTATAAGAAAAGGTTTCATCCTGATAAGCTCAAACTCAAATCGGAGAAATGTGTCTTCATAGAATACCCAAAGGAGACAGTTGGGTACACCTTCTATCACAGATCTGAAGGCAAGATATTCGTTGCTAAGAATGGATCCTTTTTAGAGAAGGAGTTTCTCTCGAAAGAAGTGAGTGGGAGGAAAGTAGAACTTGATGAGGTAACTGTACCTGCTCCCTTATTGGAAAGTAGTTCATCACAGAAATCTGTTCCTGTGACTACTACACCAATTAGTGAGGAAGTTAATGATGATGATCATGAAACTTCAGATCAAGTTGTTACTGAACCTCGTAGGTCAACCAGAGTAAGATACACATCAGAGTGGTACGGTAATCCTATTCTGGAAGTTATGTTACTAGACCATGACGAACCTACGAACTATGAAGAAGCGATGGTGAGCCCAGATTCCGCGAAATGGCTTGAGGCCATGAAATCTGAGATGAGATCCATGTATGAGAACAGAGTATGGACTTTGATTGACTTGCCCAATGACCGGCGAGCTATTGAGATTAAATGGATCTTCAAGAGGAAGACGGACGCTGATAGTAGTGTTACTATCTACAAAGCTAGAATTGTCGCAAAAGGTTTTCGACAAGTTCAAGGTGTTGACTACGATGAGAGTTTCTCACTCATATCTATGCTTAAGTCTATCCGAATCATGTTAGCAATTGCCGCATTCTATGAAATCTGGCAAATGGATAAACAAAACTGCATTCCTTAATGGATTTATTAAAGAAGAGTTGTATATGATGCAACCAGAAGGTTTTGTCAATCCTAAAGGTGCTAACAAAATATGCAAGCTCCAGCGATCCATCTATGGACTAGTGCAAGCATCTCGGAGTTGGAATATACGCTTTGATAAGTTGATCAAAGGATATAGTTTTATACAGACTTGCGGTGAAGCCTGTATTTACAAGAAAGTAAGTGGGAGCACTACAACATTTCTGATAAGTATATGTGAATGACATATTGTTGATCGGAAATAATGTAGAATTATTCTGCAAAGCATAAAGGAGTGTTTGAAAGGAGTTTTTCAAATAAAGACCTCGGTGAAGCTGCTTACATATTGAGCATCAAGATCTATAGAGATAGATCAAGACGCTTGATAAGTATTTCAATGAGTACATACCTTGACAAGATTTTGAAGTAGTTCAAAATGGAACAGTCAAAGAAAGAGTTCTTGCCTGTGTTACAAGGTGTGAAATTGAGTAAGACTCAAAGCCCGACCACGACAGAAGATAGAAAGAGAATGAAAGTCATTCCCTATGCCTTGGCCATAGGTTCTATAAAGTGTGCCATGCTGAGTACCAGATCTATTGTATACCCTACACTGATTTTGGCAAGGGAGTACTGATGTCTACTACACAACCTTCTTCTTGTAGACGTTGTTGGGCCTGCAAGTGCACATGTTTGTAGGACAGTAGCAAATTTCCCTCAAGTGGATGACCTAAGGTTTATCAATCCATGAGAGGCGAGGAGGAAGATGGTCTCTCTCAAACAACCCTGCAACCAAATAACAAAAAGTCTCTTGTGTCCCCAACACACCCAATACAATGGCAAATTGTATAGGTGCACTAGTTCGGCGAAGAGATGGTGATACAAGTGCAATATGGATGGTAGATATAGGTTTTTGTAATCTGAAATAATAAAAACAGACAGGTAACAAGTGATAAACGTGAGCTTAAACGGTATTGCAATGATAGGAAACAAGGCCTAGGGTTCATACTTTCACTAGTGCAAGTTCTCTCAACAATAATAACATAGATAGATTATATAACAATCCCTCAACATGCAACAAAGAGTCACTCCGAAGCCACTAATAGCGGAGAACAAACGTAGAGATTATGGTAGGGTACGAAACCACCTCAAAGTTATTCTTTCAAATCAATCCGTTGGGCTATTCCTATAAGTGTCACAAACAACCCTGGAGTTTTTACTAGAATAACACCTTAAGATACAAATCAATGAAACCCTAATGTCACCTTGATACTCCATTGTCACCTCAAGTATCCGTGGGCATGATTATACGATATGCATCACACAATCTCAGATTCATCCAACCAACACAAAGTACTTCAAAGAGTGCCCCAAAGTTTCTACCGGAGAATCAAGAACGTGTGCCAACCCCTATGCATAGGTTCATGGGCGGAACCCGCAAGTTGGTCACCAAAACATACATCAAGTGGCACATGATATCCCATTGTCACCACAGATAAACACGGCAAGACATACATCAAGTGTTCATAAAAGACTCAATCCGATAAGATAACTTCAAAAGGGAAACTCAATTCATCACAAGAGAGTAGAGGGGGAGAAGCATCATAAGATCCAACTACAATAGCAAAGCTTGGGATACATCAAGATCGTGTCATAGAGGGAACACGAGGGAGAACACGAGAGAGAGAGAGAGAGAGAGAGAGAGAGAGAGAGAGAGAGAGAGATCAAACACATAGCTACTGGTACATACCCTCAGCCCCGAGGGTGAACTACTCCCTCCTCGTCATGGATAGCGCCGGGATGATGAAGATGGCCTCCGGTGATGGATCCCCCCTCCGGCAGGGTACCGGAAAGGGGTCCCAATTGGTTTTTGGTGGTTCTGGAGGCTTGCGGCGGCGGAACTCCTGATCTATCTTCTGTTCTGGAAGTTTTAGGGTATAACGGTATATATGGGTGAAAGGAGAACGTCGGTGGAGCTACGGGGGCCCCACGAGGCAAGGGGCACGCCCAGGGGGGGTGGGCGCGCCCCCACCCTCGTGAGCACCTCCTGTATCTTCTGACGTGGAGTCCAAGTCCATCAGGTGGGTTTCCTTTCAAAAATAACTTCTCCAGTTGATTTCGTTCCGTTTTGACTCCGTCTAATATTTCTTTTCCTCGAAACACTGAAATAGGCATAAACAAGAAATCAGGCTGGGCCTCCGGTTAATATGTTAATCCCAAAAATAATATAAAAGTGGAAAATAAAGCCCAATATTGCCTAAAACAGTAGATAATATAGCATGGAGCAATCAAGAATTATAGATACGTTGGAGACGTATCAAGCATCCCCAAGCTTAATTCCTGCTCGTCCTCGAGTAGGTAAATGATAAAAAGATAATTTTTGATGCGGAGTGCTAGTTGGCAGAATTTCAATGTAATTCTTCTTACTTGTGATATGAATATTCAGATCTGAAAGATTCAAGACAAAAGTTCATATTGACATAAAAATAATAATACTTCAAGCATACTAACAAAGCAATTATGTCTTCTCAAAATAACATGGCCAAAGAAAGTTATCCCTACAAAATCATATAGTCTGGCTATGCTCCATCTTCCCCACACAAAATATTTAAATCATGCACAACCCCGATGACAAGCCTAGCAATTGTTTCATACTTTTGATGTTCTCAAACTTTTTCAATCTTCACGCAATACATGAGCGTGAGCCATGGACATAGCACTTATAGGTGGAATGGAATGGTGGTTGTGGAGAAGATAAAAGGAGAAGATAGTCTCACATCAACTAGGCGTATCAACGGGCTATGGAGATGCCCATCAATAGATATCAATGTGAGTGAGTAGGGATTGCCATGCAACGGATGCACTAGAGCTATAAGCATATGAAAGCTCAACAAAAGAAACTAAGTGGGTGTGCATCCAACTCGCTTGCTCACGAAGACCTAGGGCATTTTGAGGAAGCCCATCATTGGAATATACAAGCCAAGTTCTATAATGAAAGATTCCCACTAGTATATGAAAGTGATATCATAGGAGACTCTATATCATGAAGATCACGGTGCTACTTTGAAGCACAAGTGTGGTAAAAGGATAGTAGCATTGCCCCTTCTCTCTTTTCTCTCATTTTTTTATTTTTTTTATTTTTTTATTTGGGCCTTTTCTCTTTTTTTACGGCCTCTTTTTTTCGTCCGAGTCTCATCCCGACTTGTGGGGAATCATAGTCTCCATCATCCTTTCCTCACTTGGGACAATGCTCTAATAATGATGATCATCACACTTTTATTTTTCTTACAACTCAACAATTACAACTCGATACTTAGAACAAAATATGACTCTATATGAATGCCTCCGGCGGTGTACCGGGATGTGCAATGAATCAAGAGTGACATGTATGAAAGAATTATGAACGGTGGCTTTGCCACAAATACGATGTCAACTACATGATCATGCTAGCAATATGACAATGATGGAGCGTGTCATAATAAACGGAGCGGTGGAAAGTTGCATGGCAATATATCTCAGAATGGCTATGGAAATGCCATAAATGTAGGTATGGTGGCTGTTTTGAGGAAGGCATATGGTGGGTGTATGATACCGGCGAAAAGTGCGCGGTATTAGAGAGGCTAGCAATGGTGGAAGGAAGGAAGGAGTGCGTATAGTCCATGGACTCAACATTAGTCATAAAGAACTCATATACTTATTGCAAAAATCTAGAGTTATCAAAGCAAATTACTACGCGCATGCTCCTAGGGGGATAGATTGGTAGGAAAATACCATCGCTCGTCCCCGACCGCCACTCATAAGGAAGACAATCAATAAATAAATCATGCTCCGACTTCATCACATAACGGTTCACCATACGTGCATGCTACGGGAATCACAAACTTTAACACATGTATCTCTCAAATTCACAACTACTCAACTAGCATGACTCTAATATCACCATTTTCATATCTCAAAACAATCATCAAGCATCAAACTTCTCTTAGTATTCAACACACTCATAAGAATTCTTACAAATCTTGCATGCTTAGCATATTAGGATTATTTAAGCAAATTACCATGCTATTTAAGACTCTCAAAATAATATAAGTGAAACATGAGAGTTCATCTATTTCTTCAAAATAAAACTACCACCATGCTCTAAAAGATATAAGTGAAGCACTAGAGCAATAACAAACTACTCCGAAAGATATAAGTGAAGATCAATGAGTAGTCGGATAATTATGCAACTATGTGAAGACTCTCCCATTTAATAATTTCAGATCTTGATACTTTATTCAAACAGCAAGCAAAGCTAAAGAAAATGACGCTCCAAGTAAAACACATATCATGTGGTGAATAAAAATATAGCTCCAAGTAAAGTTACCGATGAACGAAGACGAAAGAGGAGATGCCTTCCGGGGCATCCCCAAGCTTAGGCTCTTGGTTGTCCTTGAATATTACCTTGGGGTGCCTTGGGCATCCCCAAGCTTAGGCTCTTGCCACTCCTTATTCCATAGTCCATCGAATCTTTACCCAAAACTTGAAAACTTCACAACACAAAACTTAACAGAAAACTCGTGAGCTCTGTTAGCGAAAGAAAACAAAACACCAGTTCAAGGTACTGTAATGAACTCATTATTTATTTATATTGGTGTAATATCTAATGTATTCCAACTTATCTATGGTTTATAAACTATTTTACTAGCCATAGATTCATCAAAATAAGCAAACAACACAATGAAAACAGAATCTGTCAAAAACAGAACAGTCTGTAGTAATCTGTAACTAACGCAAACTTATGGAACTCCAAAAATTCTAAAATAAATTGGTGGACCTGAGGAATTTGTCTAGTAATCATCTGCAAAAAGAATCAACTAAATATCACTCTCCAGTAAAAAGTTGTAGCTAATCTTGTGAGCGCTAAAGTTTCTGGTTTTTACAGCATGATCATAAAGACTTCACCCAAGTCTTCCCAAAGGTTCTACTTGGCACAAACACTAATTAAAACTCAAAACCACATCTAAACAGAGGCTAGATGGATTATTTATTCCTAAACAGAACCAAAAAGCAAGAAACTAAAATAAAATTGGGTTGCCTCCCAACAAGCGCTATCGTTTAACGCCCCTAGCTAGGCATGATGATTTCAATGATGCTCACATAAAAGATAGGAATTGAAAAATAAAGAGAGCATCATGAAGAATATGACTAGAACATTTAAGTCTAACCCACTTCCTATGCATAGGGATTTTGTGAGCAAACAACTTATGGGAACAATAATCAACAAGCATAGGAAGATAAAACAAGCATAACTTCAAAAATTTAAGCACATAAAGAGGAAAGTTGATATTATTGCAATTCCTACAAGCATATATTCCTCCCTCATAATAATTTTCAGTAGCATCATGAATGAATTCAACAATATAACCAGCACTTAAAGCATTCTTTTCATGATCTACTAGCATAGAAATTTTACTACTCTCCACATAAGCAAAATTCTTCTCATGAATAATAGTGGGAGCAAACTTAACAAAATAGCTATCATGTGATTGACAATTAAGATCAAGATGACAAGTTTCATGGTCATCATTATTCTTTAAAGCATACGTGTCATCACAATAATCATCATAGATAGGAAGCATGCTTTCATCATAGTAATTTTGCTCATCAAAGCTTGGGGGACAAAAAATATCATCTTCATTGAACATAGCTTCCCCAAGCTTGTGGCTTTGAATATCATTAGCCTCATAGGTATTCAAAGAATTCATACTAACAACAATGCAATCATGCTCATCATATAAATATTTAGTGCCAAACATTCTATAGATTTCTTCTTCTAACACTTTGGCACAATTTTCCTTCCCATCATTTTCACGAAAGATATTAAAAAGATGAAGCGTATGAGACAAACTCAATTCCATTTTTTTATAGTTTTCTTTTATAAACTAGACTAGTGCTAAAACAAGAAACAAAAATATTCGGTTATAAGATCTAAAGATATACCTTCACTTACCTAGCCTCCCCGGCAACGGCGCCAGAAAAGAGCTTGATGTCTACTACACAACCTTCTTCTTGTAGACGTTGTTGGGCCTGCAAGTGCACAGGTTTGTAGGACAGTAGCAAATTTCCCTCAAGTGGATGACCTAATGTTTATCAATCCGCGAGAGGCGTAGAAGGAATATGGTCTCTCTCAAACAACCCTGCAACCAAATAACAAAAAGTCTCTTGTGTCCCCAACACACCCAATACAATGGCAAATTGTATAGGTGCACTAGTTCGGGGAAGATATGGTGATACAAGTGCAATATGGATGGTAGATATAGGTTTTTGTAATATGAAATAATAAAAACAGCAAGTAACAAGTGATAAACGTGAGCGTAAACGGTATTGCAATGATAGGAAACAAGGCCTAGGGTTCATACTTTCACTAGTGCAAGTTCTCTCAACAATAATAACATAGATAGATCATATAACAATCCCTTAACATGCAACAAAGAGTCACTACGAAGCCACTAATAGCGGAGAACAAACATAGAGATTATGGTAGGGTACGAAACCACCTCAAAGTTATTCTTTCAAATCAATCCGTTGGGCTATTCCTATAAGTGTCACAAACAACCCTGGAGTTTTTACTAGAATAACACCTTAAGATACAAATCAACAGAAACCCTAATGTCACCTTGATACTCCATTGTCACCTCAAGTATCCGTGGGCATGATTATACGATATGCATCACACAATCTCAGATTCATCCAACCAACACAAAGTACTTCAAAGAGTGCCCCAAAGTTTCTACCGGAGAATCAAGAACGTGTGCCAACCCCTATGCATAGGTTGATGGGCGGAACTCGCAAGTTGGTCACCAAAACATACATCAAGTGGCACATGATATCCCATTGTCACCACAGATAAACACGGCAAGACATACATCAAGTGTTCAAAAAAGACTCAATCCGATAAGATAACTTCAAAAGGGAAAATCAATTCATCACAAGAGAGTAGAGGGGGAGAAACATCATAAGATCCAACTACAATAGCAAAGCTCGGGATACATCAAGATCGTGTCATAGAGGGAACACGAGGGAGAACACGAGAGAGAGAGAGAGAGAGAGAGAGAGAGAGAGAGAGAGAGAGAGAGAGATCAAACACATAGCTACTGGTACATACCCTCAGCCCCGAGGGTGAACTACTCCCTCCTCGTCATGGATAGCGCCGGGATGATGAAGATGGCCTCCGGTGATGGATCCCCCCTCCGGCTAGTACGGAAAGGGGTCCCGATTGGTTTTTGGTGGTTCTGGAGGCTTGCGGCGGCAGAACTCCCGATCTATCTTCTGTTCTGGAAGTTTTAGGGTACGGCGGTATATATGAGTGAAAGGAGAACGTCGGTGGAGCTACGGGGGCCCCACGAGGCAGGGGGGCGCGCCCAGGGGGGGTGGGCGTGCCCCCCACCCTCGTGAGCACCTCCCGTATCTTCTGACGTGGAGTCCAAGTCCATCAGGTGGGTTTCCTTCCAAAAATAACTTCTCCAGTTGATTTCGTTCCGTTTTGACTCCGTCTGATATTCCTTTTCCTCGAAACACTAAAATAGGCATAAAACAACAAATCTGGGCTGGGCCTCCGGTTAATAGGTTAATCCCAAAAATAATATAAAAGTGGAAAATAAAGCCCAATATTGCCTAAAATAGTAGATAATATAGCATGGAGAAATCAAAAGTTATAGATACGTTGGAGACGTATCAAGTACAATAGTGATCTAGGAGTAGATCACTGGACAGCGGTCCAAATTATCCTTAGTGGAATAAGGATATGTTTCTTGATTATAGAGGTGACGAAAAGGTTCGTCGTAAAGGGTTACGTCGATGCAAATTTTGACACTGATCCAGATGACTCTAAGTCTCAATCTGGATACATATTGAAAGTGGGAGGAATTAGCTAGAGTAGCATCGTGCAGAGCATTGTTGACATAGAAATTTGCAAAAATACATACGGATCTGAATGTGGTAGACCCGTTGACTAAACTTCTCTCACAAAGCAAAATATGATCAAACCTTAGTACTTTTTTGGGTGTTAATCACATAGCGATGTGCACTAGATTATTGACTCTAGTAAACCCTTTGGTGTTGGTCACATATCGATGTGAACTATGGGTGTTAACCACATAAAGATGTGAACTATTGATGTTAAATCACATGGCGATGTGAACTAGATTATTGACTCTAGTGCAAGTGGGAGACTGAAGGAAATATGCCCTAGAGGCAATAATAAAGTTATTATTTATTTCCTTAAATCATGATAAATGTTTATTATTCATGCTAGAATTGTATTAACCGGAAACATAATACATGTGTGAATACATAGACAAACAGTGTCACTAGTATGCCTCTACTTGACTAGCTCGTTAATCAAAGATGGTTATGTTTCCTAGCCATAGACATGAGTTGTCATTTGATTAACGGGATCACATCATTAGGAGAATGATGTGATTGATTTGACCCATTCCGTTAGCTTAGCACTTGATCGTTTAGTATGTTGCTATTGCTTTCTTCATGGCTTATACATGTTCCTGTGACTATGAGATTATGCAACTTCCGTTTACCGGAGGAACACTTTGTGTACTACTAAACGCCACAACGTAACTGGGTGATTATAAAGGTGCTCTACATGTGTCTCTGAAGGTACTTGTTGGGTTGGCGTATTTCGAGATTAGGATTTGTCACTCCGATTGTCGGAGAGGTATCTCTGGGCCCACTCAGTAATGCACATCACTATAAGCCTTGCAAGCATTGTAACTAATGAGTTAGTTGCGGGATGATGTATTACGGAACGAGTAAAGAGACTTGCCTGTAACGAGATTGAACTAGGTATTGAGATACCGACGATCGAATCTCGGGCAAGTAACATATCGATGACAAAGGGAACAACGTATGATGTTATGCGGTTTGACCGATAAAGATGTTCATAGAATATGTGGGAACCAATATGAGCATCCAGGTTCCGCTATTGGTTATTGGCCGGAGACGTGTCTCGGTCATGTCTACATAGTTCTCGAACCCGTAGGGTCCGCACTTGCAACAAAGTTTCGATGACAGTTATATTATGAGTTTATATGTTTTGATGTACCGAAGGTAGTTCGGAGTCCCGGATATGATCACGGACATGACGAGGAGTCTCGAAATGGTCGAGACGTAAAGATCAATATATTGGACGACTATATTTGGACACCGGAATGGTTCCGGGTGAAATCGGGATAATATCGGATCACCGGGAGGTTATCGGAACCCCCCGGGAGGTATATGGGCCTTAATGGGCTTTAGTGGAAAGGAGGGGAAAGGAGCAAGGGAGGGGGCACGCCCCCCCAAGCCCAATCCGAATTGGGAGGGGGAATCCTACTCTCTCCTTCTCCCTCCTTCCTCTTCCTTCCCTCTCCTTCTCCAAATAGGAAAAGGGGGAATCCTACTCTCGGTGGGAGTAGGACTCCCCCCCTTGGGCACGCCTCCTCCTCCTGGCCGGCCCCTCCTCCCCTCCTTTATATACGGAGGAGGGGGGCACCCCATAGACACAACAATTGATCGTTTGATCTTTTAGCCGTGTGCGGTGCCCCCCTCCACCATAGTCCACCTCGGTAATACTGTAGCGGTGCTTAGGCGAAGCCCTGCGTCGGTAGAACATCATCATCGTCACCACGCCGTCGTGCTGACGAAACTCTCCCTCAACACTCGGCTGGATCGGAGTTCGAGGGACGTCATCGAGCTGAACGTGTGCTGAACTCGGAGGTGCCGTGCGTTTGGTACTTGATCGGTCGGATCGTGAAGACGTATGACTACATCAACCGCGTTGTGCTAACGCTTCCGCTTTCGGTCTACGAGGGTACGTGAACACACTCTCCCCTCTCGTTGCTATGCATCACCATGATCTTGCGTGTGTGTAGGATTTTTTTTGAAATTACTACGTTCCCCAACAGGTGGCGGGGGCGGTTTCGGTGCAAAAAAGGCCTTCACTTGGGCAGCCACTTCGGCGTTGTTTTCCTCGATGGTCATGTGTTAAGCCAACTTCTTTTTGGCTGGAGGAGAGGATTTCTTGCTTGGTGCTCTCTTCCACTTTGGAGAAGGCTGACCGCCCGAGATCGATATGGCGGACTTACGCTGATGGGCTCCGTCTCGGGGTGGAGCAGTGGAGTTGGCTGACGCGGTGGCGGACTAGCACCGCGCTCCGTCTCGGGGTTGGGTGGTGGAGTCGACTGGCGCGGTGGCAGACTTGGAGGAGGAGTCGGCTAACATGATGGCGGACTTGGAGGAGCAGGAGTCGGCTAACGCAGTGGCGGACTTGGAGGAGCAGGAGTCGGCTAACGCAGTGGCGGACTTGGAGGTGGAGCCGGCTGACGCGATGGGCTTGGAGGAGGAGTTGGTGGCCTTGGAAAGATGATGCAATCCTTTCTCCATAGAATGATACGACGTATGGTATCTCCCAGTGTGCGCTCCTCGTCACCTCCATGAATATCAAGCTCTAGCTCGTTATATCCGACATCACTTCATCCACCCCGACACGAGCATAGCCAACTGGAATCAGATTGACATGGAAGATTACTTCAGGGGGATTTGTTAAAGAATAGCCGCCCGTCACCTTCATGGATATGTTCTTCACTTTAATGTGTAGCTCACAAGGTGTCACACGTTTGATATCATCCATGGGCTATCTAGCCAACAGTGCATCATCGGCCGGGGTGGAACCCACGCATCTTCTCGGCATAGATGGGACGATGGTATTCAATGCTGGAGCTGCTTGCTGCTGCCGCTGCTGAGACGCCCTTTCCTGGCTAATTGAGTCGATCTGCTCCTGCTGTCGCATGAAAGCACGTTCCAACTCCGCGTGCTTTGATTCTACCAGTTGAAGGCCGACTGCTTCCTCCTTCCTCTGCTCCTCCTCTAGCTTCCTCTTCTCCTTGTGAGCTGTGATCTCAGCCCATTCAAAGGGAATCTCGCACCAGCCGGTGCTTCTTATTCCTTAACGTTGGATTTTGAAGAATGGCAGTTCATTTCGTTGTATATCTTCACCAACCTAACAGAAGTGCGGCCGTACATCGAGTAAGTTCTCGATACATTGTTTCGCAACTTCTAATTCCTTTGAACTGCTCTTATTCCCGGATAAATTTGATAGAGTCGATACGTCGCCAAATTCTCGTATGGAGCGGTGATCCAAAAGGATTCCGTCAAAGAGTATGAGCTTCTGGAAAAGCATGGAGGCGGCTATCCTGGTTTCATCTCTTGGTTCAAACAAATGGTAATTTCCATTAGACCATTTCTTCGTCTAATTTGTGGCTAATGCAACAATCCCTTTCGTATTAAAGTTGTAGGCTAATTCAGAGTTAATGGACGCCGAATTGAGACAAGTCGCTAATGGTTTTGACTTTAAGGTCCGTTCATTTGACAAATACGACATCAACGGGTATCGCTTTCGTACCTATGGCAAAGAGATATCTATGGCCGACCGAAAGTCTACAAATTGTTGTGTCTCTGCTATCGGCAAAGGAGATACCGAGTATTATGGAAGATTTGAAGCAATTTATGAACTTCAATTCTATGGTCCGCCGAGCCCAGTCAGGGGGGCCATTGGTCCCGGTTGGTGGCACCAACCGGGGCCAAAAGTCCATGTTTTTTTAGAAAAGCGGCTGTTTTAGGGGTTTTGTGGGTTATTTTTAGGTTGTTATTAGCTAGCTAATAGAGAGAAGTGTCCTCTCTTATATCTTCGTCCTTGGTTTATCAACGTTGCTGCTATGTTCATTTCACCCGCTGATATAACATGCTCATGCATGCTCGCATCATACATCATCATATATAATAACAAGTCCTACTAATCATGCATCATCATACAACTTCTACTCATTATTAATAATAAGTCATACGATCATCATCCTCATAGTCATCGAACCCAACCCTACATAATTGTTCTTAGCACATGATCATCGATGTCGGTAGGACCTAAACACCCTAAAGGTAAAATAGTATAAAACAATATAGACCCTGACTCTCCATTATGAAGAATGGAGATCATCCTGTCTCCAATTCTTGCGCTTCGCTTCCTTTTGCTTCCAAGAAGCTCCTTACGACTGTCCATACATTTTTCCATTCTTTGATTGTCATGTCTCCACTTCTTTTAGAAATCCGGTATGGACAGTTGAGATTCGTAGGATGACCTGGATATATGTTCAACACACGAAGGCTGCCATTCTCATACATCAAATGAGGCACACAATCCTCTGGGATTCTCTGTTGAAAAACATAGTAATAACCGTAGTTAGCAATGATGTACTAGTTTTAGAAGTATGCAAAAAGATGCATGGATGTCGTAATAGTATAAAATCTTACGGGGTATCTCCATGGTAGTTTCCTTAGTTCAACACGTGCTATAGTGGCTCGTATTGACAATAATGTTGAGGAGTTCGATTGTAGACATTGTAATTCTCAAGATCTCTACAAAATGCTATCAGATGATTTTTCTCCTTATAAGTTAATTCGGAGCCATCGGTGTAGTGGGTTTTGTCTACCATCTTCCGCACATTCTTTGAACAATCAAAATAAGCTGTCAATGGAAATAAGCTATCAAATATTTTGAAATAAACAATATAAATTACTTAATAACTATGTTAAGCTCACATCGGGGAAGAATTGGAGGTGTATCCACAAGGACCCAAATCGAAGGTCTCTCTTGCTCGATTGCAGGATCACCAAGATCCATGGTGACAAGCATACCCTCATCAAGACCATACATCTTGCAAAGTGCTTCCCAATTTTGCAACCAAAATGGATTACACTCTGAGCATTGTACAACTTTACTTGAAAATCCACACCATGATGGGTACTTAGGATAATTTTTTGGTTCGAAACTTTCATGGTCTTCAAAACCCATCCTCTCCAAGACATAGCGTCTTGCAAAGCATGGGATAAGCTAGTCGAATTGGAAAAGATGAAAAATATTGTCATGATTAAAATAGTTGAAGTCATGATTAATTATGAAAAAAAAACTATTGTAAATGCGTTAAATGCAGTATGAACATCGAAGGTCTCGTCGAGCTTAATGCTGAAGCGCCGATCTTCGTCCAGCTCAATGAACCTGTCGCGAGATACCTTGGTCGTCGTGGCACCGATCGCACTCCCGAGGCGGTTTTAGGTCGTCCGAGTACGACATTTCCGCCTATGTTCATAATTCAAATGAAGGAGAACTTATCCAATATGAGCATTCAATTATAAGCAAAACCAAATCATAAAATAAGCAAAAACAAATCATAAAATAAAGTAGTATTCAAATTAGCATGCATTTAATAATTATAAGCAAAAGTACATCATCTCTTGGTGTTCGTACATCGTCGAATATTATCACTAATATAGCATCACTAATACAACTAGAACCGTAGTGCCCGGCCAGGTATCGACGCGCGGTGGACACCCAAAGATAAGGAACCATCACAGGATCATAGCTCCGGTGAGATCCACGAAGAACCTGCCGGTATTGTCGAACCTGCCCTCCAATGCAACCATGTAGCGACGGACGTGCTCGTCCTCCTCGCTGACACGGTGACGTACCACCTCCAGCGGTGTCCGAAAGCCTCGGCACCGTCACTGCCCACGCGACCGCCACCAAACAAGGATCGGGTCAACAACGGGCTGCCTCCTCACCAGCCTCGTCCCGGAAGGTAGCACCTCCCAATACCAGTCCGGTGGAGCCCAGTCGAACATGGCCCTGATCAAGCAAGCCTCCACCGCCGAGTCGGCGGCAGCGAGGATGCGGGATAGGCATCGCCCGACGTCGATCTGGGAACTACTTCTATATATAGTTAAATAAAGTAGTTTTATTAATTAAATCAACTATATATCTAGTTCAACTACTATACTAAGCATTTACTATAAATAAATAAAGTAGTACTTACTATAAATAAATAAAGTAGCACTTACTAAAAACAAAGTAGCACTTACTAAAAACAAAGTAGCACTTACTATATAGTACTTACTAAAAATAAACTAGTATTTTTCTAACTAACTCATATTTTTCTAACTAATTATATTACCAAAAATCTAAATAAAATAGTAATTATATTTTTCTAACTAGCTAGTTCAATTATAGTACTTACTAACACAATATAAATATCACCAAACATACTATGAACAAACTAATAGAAAAAAAATCTAACACAATATGAACAAATTAATAGAAAAAAAATCTATTAACAGAAAAAAATCTAACACAATATGAAAAAATTAATTACACCAAAAAAATCTATTAACAGAAAAAAAATCTAACACAATATCTAAGTTGCTACACATCTAAGTTACTAAGTTCCTCACGGCGAGGTCGACGGCGACGACGACGACGAGGTGCGGCGGCGGCGACGTCTGACGTCGGGCGGGCGGGCGGGCGGGCGGCGACGGCGGGCGGGCGGGCGGCGGCGATGGGCGGGCGGGCGGTCGGCATGTGGCGTCGGGAGATCGAGGAGGAGGAGAGATCGAAGTGGGGATGCGGTTCTGAAATTTTCCTTATATAGCCAAGTCTTTGGTCCCGGTTCGTGGCTCCAACCGGGACCAATGCCTACTAGTCGGTTGGTAGCACCAACGGGACCAAACCTCTTTTCAACAGCGGAAAGGCGGGAAGCGGAGGGCTTTGGTCCGGTTGGTGCCTCCAACCGGGACTAAAGTGAGCATTGGTCCCGGTTGGAGCCACGAACCGGGACCAATGGCCTTGTGCTGCCACGGTGCGGCACGAAAGTTTAGTCCCACCTCGCTAGCTAAGAGGGGCGCGCAGTGGTTTATAAGCCCCACTACCGCTCCTCTCAAGCTTCTCTCCATTGCAGGCTTACGGGCCTACTTACTACTGCTTTGCCTGATGGTTCTACTGGGCCACCTGCGAGCCTGAATCCTGGCCCATGGTGGGTTTCTAGTCGTATCCAGGCCGTGGGGGCCCGATGGGAGGCACTTTTTTCTTTACTTATTTATTTTATGCAGCTATTTTTTGTTCCCACCTCGCCAAGCGAGAGACACTGCATAGCTGTTTATAAGCCACGAGTGCGAGAGGCGATGAAGAAGAGGTTCAATGCTCACACCACGTTGGTTCGCTTCAAGCCTTGAGGAATAGGGTAGACTGCGGAGCTATGTGCGTGCAGTTTACACTATTCGAAAACTTGAAATGAAATAACTAACATTATCCTCTTTTTATTTTTAATAACTTATTACCACACAGAAATAAATAGAAAAAATAAATATAGCAGAAAAAAAACTATATAAAAAACTACTCAGAAATAAATAGAAGAAAAAATAGTTGTGATTAACTTTACTAAAATCTTTTTTATTTTTAATGACTTATTACGACTCAGAAAAAAATAGAAAAAAATAAATATAGCAGAAAAGAAAAAAAACTATATAAAAAACTATTCAGAAATAAATAGAAGAAAAAATAGTTGTGATTAACTTTACTAAAAAATGAGCATAGATGCTTATTTTAAATGACTTATTACAATTCAAAAATAAATAGAAAAAAAAATAGTTATGATTAACTTTACTAAAAAATGAGCATAGATAAAAATGAGCATAGATGCTTATTTTTAATGACTTATTACAACTTAGAAATAAAAAGAAAAAAATAAATATAGCAGAAAAGAAAAAAAAACTATATAAAAAACTACTCAGAAATGAGCATAGATGCGTTTATAGAGGAAATTCAACTTAAATTCATAACAAATTTCAAGAGAATTTCGTATGAATTTAGGCTAAATTACCTGTATAAGGGTATCTATTTTCATTTTCAGAGGAGCTCAACAAGGCAGAGAGGGAGGGGCTTATAAACCGGTCTGATTCCCCTTCGGTTGGCGAGGTAAGACTAAACTCGGCATAGCGAGGACCAGCCCTTTAGTCGGTTCGTGGCATGAACCGGGACTAAAAACTGCCTAATCGATTCAAGCCAACCGGGACCAATGGTGGTGGGCCAGGAGCGAGGGCCATTGGTCCCGATTCGTCCCACCAACCGGGGCCAATAGGTCCAGACGAACTGGGACCAATGGCCCACGTGGCCTGGCCGGCCTCCGGGGCTCACGAACCGGGTCCAATGCCCTCATTGGTCCCGGTTCTGGATTGAACCGGGACTAATGAGTTGAACCGGCCTGAACCATTGGCCCTTTTTCTACTAGTGCAACCTATATATGAAGGAACTCCATGTATTACAGGCTGCGCTGGAGGCATCTGACGCCGCACATGCCAGAGACATGGCCGAACAGGAGGAACGACTATAGGCTGAAGTGGTGGCTAGAGAGAAGTAGGCGGCCGAACAGGAGCAACAGATGCTGGCCGAAAAGGCGGAAAGGGAGAAGCTCGCGTCTGAATTAGCGGTTAGTACTTTCCCATGTCAACGCCTATCCATATTAACCGATTGGCCAACTTGGAACAATGCTGACGTGTCAACCCTCTTCCTCTGTAGTGGTTACGGGAAATGTGTGCGCTAACGATACGCAGCGGCCCCCCTCCTCCTACTCTTTCTTCAGGATTGTCATGATGTTTTGACCCTCGTTCTCCTCCTATGTAGTGAACTTGTGAAGAGTGCGGCGTTTCTGCTGCCGAGCTCATCTGCACCCCCTCTGACGAAAAAAAATCAAAACAAATACTAATAAAATTTAAAAAATTCCAATTTTTTTTCTGACTGGGTGCAGATGAGCCTAGGCACCGAATTGGGTTTTCGACTTGTGAACTAGTTGTTTTTTATGTTTTGTATTTGTTGATGGATAATGTAGCGAATTTGTGGACTATGTTTTGAACTTGTCGTCGGGAGCTATGTTTAGTTCGAAAATGATGTATATTTGATTAAAAAAAAGAAATTATGTCAAACAATGTATATGTGTTGTTTGCCAATTGCGGGGATTTAGGACATAAACAAATGGTTCAGTGTTTTTTTTTGCGGGAAAAGAACTTCTCATTAATCAGCCATGATGATTACTTTCAGAATCAACAATGCTAGCTATCTCCATAGGGGAGTTTCGGAGCCAACATGCTGTGCGCTATTGCGATCGACCCATACAAGCAAGGGTGTGACTCGCCACATTCGCGTGCCTATTAATCTTAGCTAGACTAATGTTCCTTTCTTGAGCCAGAATTCGTCTGATCTCATTAACCTGATATGCATACCTCGATCGATCTTCGCCTTTAGATTGAACCAACTTCAGCAGCTCGGCACAATCCGTTTCCACAATCAGCGGCAGGTTCGTCCAGTGTCGCGGCGAAGATAACATCACCTTCATGATCCCGCAAGATCATCCCAGCCCCAGCCGTACCATTTTCTTTCACAAAAGCAACATCAACATTCAGTTTAGCATGATATGCATCAGACGTCTCCCAACGTGGCGTGGCTGTTATTGTATGTGCGTATTTTTGCATGCTTCCTGATAGAGCAACCACCTGCTTTCCTTTGGTGAGGTTTGTCGACGGATGCTGTTGTATTGCGATCAAGGACGTAATGTAGCTCGTGAGGAATCTGCGCGAGGCCTGGATCGGGACCGGCGGTTTGTTATGTGTAATTTCATTCCTTGCATACCAAATCCTCCACATGATCATCAAGGAAGCCAACTTCTGAACATCCGACAGTTTTTCAAGCAGGCGGAGTATCCACTCGGGTTCGGCGTCACGTAGCTCGGAAGTGGTCGGCAAGTCCCAGTCTTCTCGCATGGCTGCCCAGAGCGCAGCTGCATGTGGACACTGGACGACATAAACAAATGGTTCAGTGTTGTGCTGGTACATTATCCGAGTACAACACTCTTGCACTCGGCGACATAAGTGTTTGCCGAGTACACATCTCGGCAGATGCGGCGACTGGGTTCGCTGGCAACTTCACATCTTTCCTGAGAGCGGCAGTACTCGAAAAGACATGCCACGTTGCAAGAGCTGAGCACATCTTACGTACTCTGCCGAGTACTCCCTCCGTCCGGAAATACTTGTCATCAAAATGAATAAAAAAGGATGTATCTAGATGTATTTTAATTCTAGATACACCCTTTTTTGTCCATTTTAATGACAATTTTTTTCGGACGGAGGGAGTACATTATAAGGCGTTCTCGGTAAACATTTGCTGTCAGGGAAAATGTGTTTCCGTAAATATTTTGCAAGGGTACATGTATAGAGTCCCGGCAAATGTGGACTGTACATCACGGAGCAACTACAACTGCCGTGTTAGGAGTAATCGTGACTTGGAGCTTGTTTTCCAGTCAGTTGCGTGGGTCGCGTGAGTTAGCTAGCTACTTAGTCGCGCGTGCATGCATGCGTGGATCACCATGTTGTGTAACGCGCATCCATACGCGTCCGGTGCGGGATGCAGTGTGTGCGTGCACACGCGCAGGTATAACACCCCCCCAGCACGTGAGTTTGTAGAGAGTGTGTGCGCCTTCAGGTTTGTAGCCCGACATGGTATGAGGCAGCAGTTTGAGCTGCGGAAAGCCGAAACCAACGTGCCCTCCTCTCCTCATTCTTCTTTCTCTGTCCGTGCGAGTGAGACAGACTCAGAGCATGGGTTCCGGCACAACAATAGGTATCCAGAGGCACAACTTTTGGGGCCATGATGGACGCGGAGGCGACGCGTGGTGAGTCTGCGGCGAGCGCGGCAGACATGGATGCCTCGGCGGCGCGGCTGCGACACGCGGCGCGTGAGTGGCGATGGCGACACGCGGTGGGTCCGGTAGTGGGGCATTCGCCGACAGATGCGCGGTGAAGCTCTGGGCCGTGTGCCGGCCTATAGAGGTGCGCGGCGTGGTGCGACGGCCATCGAGCGTGACGTCATCGATGGCGTGTGTCGTCGGAGAGGAAGAACAAGGCGGCGATGTTCGCGCCGCGATGCGCGCTGCGGGTTTGGCGTTAAGTATGGTGGCGGTGGGAGCAGCAGTGTCAACCCCGGCAAAGGCGAACGCGCGGCAAGCCGATGTCCTCCTCGCAACGGTGGACGATGAGCCATGTCTCCAGTGATGGTGCAGCGAGAAGGCAAGTCAAAATTAGGGGGAGTTTGTTAGGAGTAATCGTGACTTGGAGTTTGGGTCCCGGTTAGTTGTGCGCGTCGTGAGCGCGTACCCGGGCGGCTCGTGCGCGCGCTGCTGTGGGGGAGGTGGGATGCGGTGTACATGCACACGCGCCGGTATAGAATCCCCCAGACCTGAGTTTGTTGAGAGCGTGTGTGCGCCTCCAGGTTTGTAGCCTGTCACTCCCTCAAAAGAAAAAGAAAAAAGGTTTGTAGCCTGTCACGGTCTGAGCCATTCTTCATCCGTCTCCTCATTCTTCATCCTCTGTCCGTGCGAGAGAGAGTAAGAGAGACAGAGCCAGAGCATGGGTCCCTAATGGCCCTTCTGCTTCTATTTGTATGTTATATATTTTCTTCTTCTTCCAATTTTTTCTCTTATTACAAAATTAATATCTTGTTTTTCATAGTAGAAGGATTGTTCTGTCACTTGTTTGGTCTTTAAATTTGGTAATGAGAAAGGGATAAGTTTATCAAAGGGTTGCAACCATAAGTAGTATGTTCAATATAAGATATGCATGATTGTCAAGGGATGCAAAAATAATAATGTTTGAAATAAAGTATGGTCTTTTCTGTTCATGATTATTTTGTCTGTAAATTGTTTTCATTTATAAAGATTGAAAACACAAGGTTTGGATCCTGGCACCGCCACTGCGAGTAGGAGGCTCGGTAACTTCTCCGTCCTACTGAGCCACACTCGGCTTGCATGGCTTTTACCATCATCCCGTGTCCTCGTACTCGCAAACAGCAATATACAATGATCACTTATAACATTCGCTCTAATGTCTAACGTTTTCTTCCAAATCAGGCGTCTGACGTGTGGTCGCGTAATAAGAAAGGGTGTACAAAAGCCAATCCTGCCGTGTTGCCTGCCGCTTCCTAGGATTTGCTGCCAGGTGTCACGTACAAGTAGTGTGCCCAATTGGTCCCGGGAATAATCGATGGATGCAGATAGCTAGATATCTGGTTTATCTTACTCCTTTTCCTTTGTATTCCACCTCAATAAAATACATGCTCAGGCATAATCTCGACAAATTAAAGACAGATTATTTTATAGTAATTAGGTTATCTTAGATGAACACACTACCACGGAGGTTAACAAGTAGCCAGATTTATTCCGTGGCACCATGAGCTATCTTATTGGATTGGGTATGGGACTATCTAAAAAACTGTTGTCAGTTTTTTGGGTGTTTGTCAAAACATCTTCTTTTACTGTTGAATTCAGATGGCTAAAAAACACTGTATTTCTATGCACTATCTATCTTTGGAGTGCCATTAAATTTTACATAGTAATTTTTGTCATATATATATAATTTATATGAAGCTTATATGTTTACATGTGTAAACACTTTCTCTCTATTCATGCAAGCATCTTACATGCCCATATATCTTAACTTTACTCTCTACTGAAGCAAAGCACCCGTTGGCATTAAATGTACAAACACTTTCTCTCTATTCAAGAAAGCATCTTACATGCCCGCGTATCTAAACTTTGCTCTCTACCGAAGCAAAGCACCCATTGGCATTAAAAAAGTACTACAAAACTTGTCAATCACTAATCCTTACAAGCATTATATATATATACACTACTGCAGCAAGGCACACAGTAACACACGTGGTGCTTGCGTATACCCAAGATTGAAATGAGGTCAATGAGAAGTGGTTTGAAACCTGGCGGGGGCAATCAGATGGAAAACGGAAGGTAACAAGATTAAATTTCTTGCATTGATTTTGCTTATACTTAAGTTATTCAGACCCTATAGAGTTTCAATATTACATTTTAGTATGTGTTTACAGTCAATCATCCAATTCTTCTCTCTTATAAAGTTATAATATAGTGTGTACAACATCTGAGTGTGATGGTAGAGTCTCGTGTATGAACCCACCCCCACCACAAACATCTCTGTTTTTATATAAACAAAGTGCCTTGGAGCATATTTTATAGTCACCTAAGATTCGATTTCAATATGCTCATAAGGAGGCATCTAATATATTATCTTCCTGTATTTCTTATGGCATGTACAATGGTTGATAAGATAGCCTTATCTTAAATCTTGCATGTAATTTAGAGATGACAAAAAAAGTGTCTACAATGGGTCATCTCTTAGCCTTATCTTCAATAACTAGTTATTCCTAAAAACGTGGTGAGACATATTGTGCTAAGAGATCATCTCTTGTCTTCTCTTAAATAAGAGAAGATAAACCTTTTCTTATGAGTTCTCTCTCATCCACTTCATCATTTATCCTACGTGGCACTCCTAAGATAGCACCATTGTACATGGCCTTAGTCCCTGCAACAGCCTCTCTAAATCTCGCCCCCCATAAATTTCCTCTCTCACTAACATGGAAAATTCCTAACGTAGGATTGAGTATTGGAGGGTTATTTTAGGGTCCACTATATTTACTAACATGGGGATTGTTTTTTAGGCTCTTCATTTTTGGAGGTAAGATAAGAGATCTATTAGAGGAATAATTTTGATCCCCAACCTATATATTTATCTATTGTGGATGGGATTGGGGCTCTCTTGGAGATGCTCTTAGAGATCAACTTATCCTGGCCTTTATTAAAAACATGTGGGTACCCTAGATTTGATCTTGATGGGAGGCTCCTCTCCTTTGGTGACTCCCCTATAAGTGTTGTATGCGTGTGCATGTGTGACTACAATCATTTGAACCCATTTGTCCACTGCCACTTGCAAACGTTCTTGTTCACACTGGGATCAACTGTTCAAATTGTTTGTGAGCGTTGTTCCCCGAAATTCCAATTTTGAGATTGACCGCTCAGTTGGCTTTTGGTGAGCGATGAGCCCGTTTTCCACTTCCTTTTTTCTTTCACATATGCGAGGCCTAGTACATTAATGACGTGCGTCCCCCAATGGTCTCTATCTCTCTCATGGTCTCTATCCTTCTCTTTTCGTTCTTCTCTATCTTCTCTCTTGCATGCAACATCCCCATTCCTTTTTCCATATCTCCCTCATTCATCTCCTTAGGGTTTAGGGATGGAAAGTGGATGGATTATCCGATATTTCTACCAACCAAAATGTGAATATGGATGTTCATAACCGCATTTGTTTCTGAAATGATATCCAAATGGATGCATCCAAATTTATTTTTCATTTTATGGATTCATATTTGATATAAATGTGGATATGGATGGATATCCGATATTTATATGTATTCATGTAGAATAAAATAGCTCTCTGAATCATGCTATAAATGTATCATTTTAATTTAACTTGAAATTGATATACATATTGATGCCAATCCTTTTTGAATACATTAATTTATTTATTTGTCAATGTAAACTATTTTAAATACTTTAGTTTATATATTGACTTATGTAAATTATATTATATACTTTAATATATTTATTTATCGATGTAAATTATTTTATATGCTTTGGTTTCGTTTTGTTTTATATTTTGTTTTATTTATAATTTTATTTATTTGTATATTAAATTATTTATTCATACATTTATTAATAAATATGTTGTTTTAGATGAGTAGTATTTTGTTCAAGTGTTATATTATCATATTTTAATCCCTGATAAAACAAATAGATATACAAATGCTGGCTCGAATTCTAAGCATCTAATTTGCATCCACACTCAATAATATTCAGATCTATATTAGTAATCGAATAAAAAAATTATATATGATGTTATCCGAATTTATATCCGACTATATCAGATTTGCTCCCACGCCTACTTCTTGTGAAATTCAACTTGGCGACCAATGAAGGAGGCGGTGGGTAGTACCGGTGCTCCCCACCGCCTTTCGCATCTCCCTCTCCCTCTGACCCTCTGGCCCCTCATGGCGGCAGCAGAAGCCAACGGTGCGGCGCATCCCCCGGCAGTCTCTACCCCTTCACCCCCGTCCCTCGTCGGCCAATTGGCCGCCGCCAACCACTTCAGTCATTTAGTCCACAAACCAGGTTCACGGTGGACCACATATCTATTTCCCTGTTGATCACAATTCATGCACCTGATCCACCAAACAACGCATTTGTTTTTCTTTTGCCCGAATTAAATCAACCTCTATTTGTTTTACAACCCTGAACAAAGTTGGTGGTTCCCATTACCCCCGATCTATTTTTCAGTTCCTCTACCCCCCTAAACAATCTCATACTGGACAAAAAGACACCCTAAGTGGTTTACCCAGACCGGATGGTGACGTGGACATGGTCAAAGATGGTATTTGACATGTGGGTGGGTCGCACTCGTCAGTTTAAAAAAATCAAAGAAATAAAAGAAAAAAAGGGGTGGCCCCCTACTGCAGTAGCAGCCGGCCACAGCGGCGACATCCAGTGCACGCGGAGCCGGCAGGCGGCCGGGCCGGCGCTGGGGCGGGCGGAGACAGCGCCGAGCGGGAGGCTGGCCGGGCGCTGGGCGAAGCGGAGACAGCGCGCCCGGCGGGAGGCCGGGCGCGGCCAGGCGAAGAGCAGCGAGGACTGGCGCGGGGTGCAGACAGGTTCGCACGCGCGAGGGCGGAGCGGTTTGGCGCGGACAGGGCTGTTGGGGAACGTAGTAATTTCAAAAAATTTCCTACGCACACGCAAGATCATGGTGATGCATAGCAACGAGAGGGGAGAGTGTATGTCCACGTACCCTCGTGACCGTGGCGGAAGCGTTATAACAACGCGGTTGATGTAGTCGTCGTCTTCACGATCCGACCGATCCAAGTACCGAGCGTCACGGCACCTCCGAGTTCTGCACACGTTCAGCTCGATGGCGATCCCGGACTCCGATCCAGCAAAGTGTCGAGGATGAGTTCCGTCGGCCGCACGACGGCGTGGTGGCGATGATGATGCTCCACCGACGCGGGCTTCGCCTAAGCTCGCGACGATATAACTTCACGGCGCAGGGCTTCGCCTAAGCTCGCGACGATATGACTTCACGGCGCGAGGCTTCGCCTAAGCTCCATGACGATATGACTTCACCGGCGCGGGGCTTTGCCTAAGCTCTACGACGATATGACCGAAGTGGAATATGGTGGAGGGGGGCACCGCACACGGCTAAGGAACGATCCGTAGATCAACTTGTGTGTTCTAGGGTGCCCCCCTGCCCCCGTATATAAAGGAGCAAGGGAGGGGGTGGCCGGCCTAGGAGGAGGCGCACCAAGGGGGGAGTCCTACTCCCACCGGGAGTAGGATTCCCCCTTTCCTAGTCCAACTAGGAAACCTTCCATGTAGTAGGAGTAGGAGAGAAGGAAAGGGAAGGGAAAGGAGAAGGAAGGAAGAGGCGCCTTCCCTAGTCCAATTCGGACCAGACCAAGGGAAGGGTGCGGCCACCCTTGAGGCCCTTTTCCTTCTTTCCCGTATGGCTCAATAAGGCCCAATACGTATTTCCGTAACTCTCGGTACTCCGAAAAATACCGAATCACTCGGAACCTTTCCGAACTCCGAATATAGTCGTCCAATATATCGATCTTTACGTCTCGACCATTTCGAGACTCCTCGTCATGTCCCTGATCTCATCCGGGACTCCGAACTCCTTCGGTACATCAAAACTCATAAACTCATAATATAACTGTCATCAAAACCTTAAGCGTGCGGACCCTACGGGTTCGAGAACTATGTAGACATGACCGAGAACTATTCTTGGTCAATAACCAATAGCGGAACCTGGATGCCCATATTGGTTCCTACATATTCTCTGAAGATCTTTATCGGTCAAACCGCGCATAACAACATACGTTGTTCCCTTTGTCATCGGTATGTTACTTGCCCGAGATTCGATCGTCGGTATCCAATACCTAGTTCAATCTCGTTACCGGCAAGTCTCTTTACTCGTTCTGTAATGCATCATTCCGTAACTAACTCATTAGCTACATTGCTTGCAAGGCTTATAGTGCATTACCGAGAGGGCCCAGAGATACCTCTCCGACAATCGGAGTGACAAAACCTAATCTCGAAATCGCCAACCCAACATGTACCTTTGGAGACACCTGTAGTACTCCTTTATAATCACCCAGATTCGTTGTGACGTTTGGTAGCACCAAAGTGTTCCTCCGTAAACGGAGTTGCATAATCTCATAGTTACAGGAACATGTATAAGTCATGAAGAAAGCAATAGCAACATACTAAAGCGATCGGGTGCTAGGCTAACGGAATGGGTCATGTCAATCACATCATTCTCCTAATGATGTGATCCCGTTAATCAAATGACAACTCATGTCTATGGTTTAGGAAACATAACCATCTTCGATTAACGAGCTAGTCAAGTAGAGGCATACTAGTGACACTCTGTTTGTCTATGTATTCACACATGTATTATGTTCCCGGTTAATACAATTCTAGCATGAATAATAAACATTTATCATGATATAAGGAAATAAATAATAACTTTATTATTGCCTCTAGGGCATATTTCCTTCAGTCTCCCACTTGCACTAGAGTCAATAATCTAGATCACATCACCATGTGATTAACATCGATAGTTCACATCATCATGTGATTAACATCCATAGTTCACATCGCCATGTGACCAACACCCAAAGGGTTTACTAGATTCAGTAATCTAGTTCACATCGCTATGTGATTAACACCCAAAGAGTACTAAGGTGTGATCATGTTTTGCTTGTGAGAGAATCTTAGTCAACGGGTCTTTCATATTCAGATCCGTTATGTATTTTGCAATTTTTCTATGTCTACAATGCTCTGCACGGAGCTACTCTAGCTAATTGCTCCCACTTTCAATATGTATCTAGATCGAGACTTAGAGTCATCCAGATCGGTGTCAAAACTTGCATCGACGTAACCCTTTACGACGAACCTTTTTGTCACTTCCATAATCGAGAAACATATCCTTATTTTACTAAGGATAATTTTGACCGCTGTCCAGTGATCTACTCCTAGATCACTATTGTACTCCCTTGCCAAACTCAGTGTAGGGTATACAATAGATCTGGTACACAGCATGGCATACTTTATAGAATCTATGGCCAAGGCATAGGGAATGACTTTCATTCTCTTTCTATCTTCTGCCGTGGTCGGGTTTTGAGTCTTACTCAATTTCACACCTTGTAACACAGGCAAGAACTCTTTCTTTGACTGTTCCATTTTGAACTATTTCAAAATCTTGTCAAGGTATGTACTCATTGAAAAAACTTATCAAGCGTCTTGATCTATCTCTATAGATCTTGATGCTCAATATGTAAGCAGCTTCACCGAGGTCTTTCTTTGAAAAAACTCCTTTCAAACACTCCTTTATGCTTTGCGAATAATTCTACATTATTTCCGATCTACAATATGTCATTTACATATACTTATCAGAAATGCTGTAGTGCTCCCACTCACTTTCTAGTAATTACAGGCTTCACCGCAAGTCTGTATAAAACTATATGCTATGATCAACTTATCAAAGCATGTATTCCAACTCTGAGATGCTTGCACCAGTCCATAGATGGATCATGGAGCTTGCATATTTTGTTAGCACCTTTAGGATTGACAAAACCTTATGGTTGCATCATATACAACTCTTCTTTAATAAATCCATTAAAGAATGTAGTTTTGACATCCATTTGCCAGATTTCATAAAATGTGGCAATTGCTAACATGATTCGGACAGACTTAAGCATCGCTACAGTTGAGAAAATCTCATTGTAGTCAACACCTTGAACTTGTTGAAAACCTTTTTGTGACAAGTCGAGCTTTGTAGATAGTAACACTACTATCAGTGTCCGTCTTCCTCTTGAAGATCCATTTATTTTCTATGGCTTGCCGATCATCGGGCAAGTCAACCAAAGTCCATACTTTGTTCTCATACATGGATCCCATCTCAGATTTCATGGCCTCAAGCCATTTTGCGGAATCTGGGCTCATCATCGCTTCCTCATAGTTCGTAGGTTCATCATGGTCTAGTAACATGACTTCCGTAACATGATTACCGTACTACTCAGTGCGGATCTTACTCTGGAAGACCTCACGAGGTTTGGTAGCAACTTGATCTGAAGTTTCATGATCATCATCATTAACTTCCCCACTAATTGGTGTAGGAATCACTGGAACTGATTTCTGTGATGAACTACTTTCCAATAAGGGAGAAGGTATAATTACCTCATCAAGTTCTACTTTCCTCCCACTCACTTCTTTCGAGAGAAACTTATTCTCTAGAAAGGATCCATTTTAGCAACGAAAAACTTGCCTTCGGATCTGTGATAGAAGGTGTACCCATGATTACCTTTGGGTATTCTATGAAGACGCACTTCTCCGATTTGGGTTTGAGCTTATCAGGTGAAAACTTTTTCACATAAGCATCACAACTCCAAACTTTTAAGAAATGACAGCTTAGGTTTACTGTTAAACCATAGTTCATATGGTGTCGTCTCAACGGATTTAGATGGTGCCCTATTAAACGTGAATGCAGCTGTCTCTAATGCATAACCCCAAAATGATAGTGGTAAACCGATAAGAGACATCATAGATCGCACCATATCAAATAAAGTGCGATTCTGACGTTCGGACACACCATAACATTGTGGTGTTCCAGGTGGCGTGAGCTGTGAAACTATTCCACATTATTTTAATTGAAGACCAAACTCGTAACTCAATTATTCGTTTTTGCGATTAGATCGCAGAAACTTTATTTTCTTGTTACGATGATTTTTCCACTTCACTATGAAATTCTTTGAACCTTTCAACTATTTCAGACTTATGTTTCATCAAGTAGATATACCCATATCTGCTCAAATCATCTTGTGAAAGTCAGAAAATAACGATACTTGCCACGAGCATCAACACTCATTGGATCGCATACATCGGTATGTATTATTTCCAATAAGTCAGTAGCTTGTTCCATTGTTCCGGAGAACGGAGTTTTAGTCATCTTGCCCCAACCGGCACGGTTCGCAAGCATCAAATGATTCATAATCAAGTGATTCCAAAAGTCCATCAGCATGGAGTTTTCTTCATGCGCTTTACACCAATATGACCTAAACGGCAGTGCCACAAATAAGTTGCACTATCATTATTAACTTTGCATCTTTTGGTTTCAATATTATGAATATGTGTATCACTATGATCGAGATCCAATGAATCATTTTCATTGGGTGTGAAACCATATAAGGTTTTATTCATGTAAACAGAACAACAATTTATTCTCTTACTTAAATGAATAACCGTATTGCAATAAACATGATCAAATCATATTTATGCTCAACACCAAATAACACTTATTTAGGTTCCACACTAATCCCGAAAGTATAGGGAGTGTGCGATGATGATCATATCAATCTTGGAACTACTTCCAACACTCATCGTCACTTCCCCTTCAACTAGTTTCTGTTCATTCTGCAACTCCCGTTTCAAGTTACTATTCTTAGTAACTGAACCAGTATCAAATACCGAGGGGTTGCTGCGAACACTAGTAAAATACACATCAATAATCTGTATATCAAATATACCTTTGTTCACTTTGCCATCCTTCTTATCCGCCAAATACTTGGGGTAGTTCCGCTTCTAGTGACCAGTTCCATTGCAGCAAAAGCACTTAGTCTTAGGCTTAGGTCCAGACTTGGGCTTCTTCACTCGAGCAGCAACTTGCTTGCCGTTCTTCTTGACCCCTTCTTCCCTTTGCCCTTTTCCTTGAGACTATTGGTCTTGTCAATCATCAACACTTGATGCTCTTTCTTGATTTCTACCTTCGTCGATTTCAACATCACGAAGAGCTCGGGAATCGTTTTCGTCATCCCTTGCATACTATAGTTCATCACGAAGTTCTAGTAACTTAGTGTTGGTGACTAGAGAATTCTGTCAATCACTATCTTATCTGGAAGATTAACTCCCACTTGATTCAAGCGATTGAAGTACCCAGACAATCTGAGAACATGCTCACTAGTTGAGCGATTCTCTTCCATCTTTTAGCTATAGAACTTGTTGGAGATTTCATATCTCTCAACTCGGGTATTTGCTTATAATATTAACTTCAATTCCTGGAACATCTCATATGGTCCATGACGTTCAAAACGTCTTTGAAGTCCCGATTCTAAGCTGTTAAGTATGGTGCACTAAACTATCAAGTCATCATATTGAGCTAGCCAAACGTTCATAACGTCTACATTTGCTCCTGCAATAGGTCTGTCACCTAGCGGTGCATTAAGGACATAATTCTTCTGTGCAGCAATGAGGATAAACCTCAGATCACGGATCCAATCCGCATCATTGCTACTAACATTTTTCAATACAATTTTCTCTAGGAACACATATAAAAACATAGGGAAGCAACAACGCGAGCTATTGATCTACAACATAATTTGCAAAATACTACCAGGACTAAGTTCATGATAAATTAAAGTTCAATTAATCATATTACTTAAGAACTCCCACTTAGATAGACATCTCTCTAGTCATCTAAGTGATCACGTGATCCAAATCAACTAAACCATAACCGATCATCACGTGAGATGGAGTAGTTTTCAATGGTGAACATCTTATGTTGATCATATCTACTATATGATTCACGCTCGACCTTTCGGTCTCCGTGTTCCGAGGCCATATCTGCATATGCTAGGCTCGTCAAGTATAACCTGAGTATTCTGCGGCGTGCAAAACTGGCTTGCACCCGTTGTAGATGGACGTAGAGCTTATCACACCCGATCATCACGTGGTGTCTCGACACGACGAACTTTGGCAACGGTGCATACTCAGGAGAACACTACTTGATAATTTTAGTGAGAGATCATCTTAAAATGCTACCGTCAATCAAAGCAAAATAAGATGCATAAAGGATAAACATCACATGCAATCAATATAAGTGATATGATATGGCCATCATCATTTTGTGCTTGTGATCTCCATCTCCGAAGCACCATCGTGATCACCATCGTCACCGGCGCAACACCTTGATCTCCATCGTAGCATCGTTGTCGCTTATGCCATCTATTGCTTCTACGACTATCGCTACCGCTTAGTGATAAAGTAAAGCAATTACAGGGCGTCTGCATTTCATACAATAAAGCGACAACCATATGGCTCCAGCCAGTTGCCGATAACCCGGTTACAAAACATGATCATCTCATACAATAAAATATAGCATCACGTCTTGACCATATCACATCACAACATGCCCTGCAAAAACAAGTTAGGCGTCCTCTACTTTGTTGTTGCAAGTTTTACGTGGCTGCTACGGGCTGAGTAAGAACCGTTCTTACCTACGCATTAAAACCACAACGATACTTCGTCAAATAGACTCCGTTTTAACCTTCTCAAGGACCGGGCGTATGCACTCGGTTCAACTAAAGTGAGAGAGACAGACACCCGCCAGCCACCTTTAAGCACGAGTGCTCGTAGCAGTGAAACCAGTCTCGCGTAAGCGTCTGGCGTAATGTCGGTCCGGGCCGCTTCATCTCACAATACCGCTGAACCAAAGTATGACATGCTGGTAGGCAGTATGACTTGTATCGCCCACAACTCACTTGTGTTCTACTCGTGCAAAACATCAAACCATAAAAACCTAGGCTCTCGATACCACCGTTGGGGAACGTAGTAATTTCAAAAATTTCCCTACGCACACGCAAGATCATGGTGATGCATAGCAGCGAGAGGAGAGTGTATGTCCACGCGTACCCTCGTGAGACTGTAAGCGGAAGCGTTATAACAACGCGGTTGATGTAGTAAATGCGTATTCACGATCCGACCGATCCAAGTACCGAGCGTCACGGCACCTCCGAGTTCTGCACACGTTCAGCTCGATGGCGATCCCGGACTCCGATCCAGCAAAGTGTCGGGGATGAGTTCCGTCGACGACGGCGTGGTAGCGATGATGATGCTCCACCGGCGCGGGGCTTCGCCTAAGCTCATGACGATATAACTTCACCGGCGCGGGGCTTCGCCTAAGCTCGCGACGATATGACTTCACGGCGCGGGCTTCGCCTAAGCTCGCGACGATATGACTTCACGGCGCAGGCTTCGCCTAAGCTCATGACGATATGACCGAAGTGGAATATGGTGGAGGGGGCACCGCCTGCAGCTAAGGAACGATCCGTAGATCAACTTGTGTGTTCTAGGGTGCCCCTGCCCCGTATATAAAGGAGCAAGGGAGGGTGGCGGCCTGGGAGGAGGCGCACCAAGGGGAGTCCTACTCCCAGGAGTAGGATTCCCCTTTCCTAGTCCAACTAGGAAACCTTCCATGTAGTAGGAGTAGGAGAGAAGGAAAGGGAAGGAAAAGGAGAAGGAAGGAAGGGCGCCCCTTCCCTAGTCCAATTCGGACCAGACCAAGGGAAGGTGCGGCCACCCTTGAGGCCCTTTTCCTTCTTTCCCGTATGGCTCAATAAGGCCCAATACGTATTCCCGTAACTCTCGGTACTCCGAAAAATACCCGAATCACTCGGAACCTTTCCGAACTCCGAATATAGTCGTCCAATATATCGATCTTTACGTCTCGACCATTTGGAGACTCCTCGTCATGTCCCTGATCTCATCCGGGACTCCGAACTCCTTCGGTACATCAAAACTCATAAACTCATAATATAAGCATCATCGAAACCTTAAGCGTGCGGACCCTACGGGTTCGAGAACTATGTAGACATGACCGAGAACTATTCTTGGTCAATAACCAATAGCGGAACCTGGATGCCCATATTGGTTCCTACATATTCTCTGAAGATCTTTATCGGTCAAACCGCATAACAACATACGTTGTTCCCTTTGTCATCGGTATGTTACTTGCCCGAGATTCGATCGTCGGTATCCAATACCTAGTTCAATCTCGTTACCGGCAAGTCTCTTTACTCGTTCCGTAATGCATCATTCCGTAACTAACTCATTAGCTACATTGCTTGCAAGGCTTATAGTGATGTGCATTACCGAGAGGGCCCAGAGATACCTCTCCGAGCAATCGGAGTGACAAAACCTAATCTCGAAATCGCCAACCCAACATGTACCTTTGGAGACACCTGTAGTACTCCTTTATAATCACCCAGATTCACGTTATGACGTTTGGTAGCACCAAAGTGTTCCTCCGGTAAACCGGAGTTGCATAATCTCATAGTTACAGGAACATGTATAAGTCATGAAGAAAGCAATAGCAACATACTAAACGATCGGGTGCTAGGCTAACGGAATGGGTCATGTCAATCACATCATTCTCCTAATGATGTGATCCCGTTAATCAAATGACAACTCATGTCTATGGTTTAGGAAACATAACCATCTTGATTAACGAGCTAGTCAAGTAGAGGCATACTAGTGACACTCTGTTTGTCTATGTATTCACACATGTATTATGTTCCCGGTTAATACAATTCTAGCATGAATAATAAACATTTATCATGATATAAGGAAATAAATAATAACTTTATTATTGCCTCTAGGGCATATTTCCTTCAAGGGCCGCACGCGCGAGGGCAGAGCGGGGGCGGTCGGTCGGAGACGACGACGCGAGCAATGCGCGGGAGAGGCCGGGGACGACGGTGCTAGCTCGGGGGGAGGCAGGGCAGCGCAGGCGCGTGGCCGAAGCGGCGACGAGGCGGACGGCGGCGGAGCCAACGCCGCGGAGGAGCGAGGCGAGGCTGAGCGAGGTGCGGCGACCGGGCCGAGCTCCTTCACGTGGCGGCGGATCTGACTCGGAGAGAGAGATAGATAGATAGATAGATAGAGAGAGAGAGAGAGAGAGAGAGAGAGAGAGAGAGAGAGAAACCTGACAAGGGGGCCCCACCCAGGTCAAAACCGCCGTTGACTAGTGCCACATCATCAACGGGTTGAGACAAACTAGCCAGGGGGTGTTTTGTCCGGTTTTGTTTTTTTGGGAGGGAAGGGGGTGTAGAAGAAGCCGGAAAATAGATCAGGGGGTAAAGTGAACCACCCAATTCTGGGTAGTAAATGGACTTTTTTCTTAATGGAGGGAAACTTCATCATTTAGGATGCCACTGGCGGGCCCACATGTCGGGATGGCGACTTCACCATTTAGGCAAATATTTGACAGCCAAACAAGTCAAACCCTAATAGATTTTTTCATGGTAATACGTGCCTCATTTATATCATAAAGGTCATAGTATAAACCACGTACATACCAACCTGGCAAAACTGAAAAAAATACCAGAACGCTAGCCTTCATACAAAGGAGGCCCGCTGACGGTGTCCTAGACTAGGGGGTACTCACCACGTCGTCCCCCGATCAGGTGGATCGGGCCGAGGACCCCCATGGCGGTTCACTCATGGGCCACTTCGGGTAGCCCATGCCGCATACAAGCAGGTTTCCACAAGACTTGGCGCACAAGCTGAGGACTCTCCTAAAACCCTAGGCCTCCGGTGTGTTATATAAATCGAGGCCAGGCTAGTCAATAGACTATCTCATATTCATTACTACAATCTCGTGGTAGATACCTGTACTATGTACTACACCCATATGAAAACAATCAAAAGCAGCATGTAGGGTATTATCTCTTCGAGAGAGCCCGAAGCTGGGTAAAATTCCGTGTTCGTGTTACCATCGCTCCAAGACGCCTACCTTAGGACCCTTACTATGAGATACGCCGGATATAGAACCGACATCCAAGAAGTAAAAATACAAACAAGACAGAAGAACTCGGAACTTGACAGCAACGCTCGTCACCTGCCTCTGGCACCACCACAACAACCACCAAAGTAAAAAAATGACCGATCACCTCCACACCAGACCTCGACGCGGCTCCATCGCTGATATGCAGCTTTGCAGACTTCCAATGTGGCTCGCCAAAGGAGAAACCATTACAACCGAACGAATCGGGCTGGGCCAACAATCCAGACATGCCATCAAACTCCACATCTGGTGCCCCCACATGACGAAGAGGTTCGAGGAGGAAACCATACCTGCCATCCACGTACCATGAACCCAGCACATGGTCCACCGTCTTCCAGGTGCGACTGATGCAGACCACAATCTACATCCGCTCCTAGAGTACCTCCCGAGCTCTGCGCCAGCCCGATAGCAAACGTCGTCGCAACGATAGAGCTCCAAGACACAGGTCGACCACGAGGATGCCACCGCCAGACCATCCTTGCTTGAACAAAATGGATCCCAAATCCACCACCAACCATAGAACCGATCGCCTCATTGGAGTAGGATCTGAATAAACTTTATTCGGCGCCGCCATCACCGCCTTCGAAGCCAAGATGATGATCAACCTAAAAACTAAGTTACTTTGACCTAAAACTATCCACATGCGTGGATCCGGCGACTCCCTCACCACCAATGATGGAGGTCATCTGCTAAGGGGAGCCGCCGGAGGACGGCGGTGACGGAGGTAGCCTCTGGCAATGGGCACTGGCGAAATCACCTTTTTCTGCCAGAGGAAGAAAGAACGATACTTGCTAGCTCGAGTTGTCAAACCCTAATAGATCCGATGGCGGTGACTTGCATGACACAAAATTTTCTTTTCAGTGCCATGGAAGGGGAGACCCATTTTCCCATGAAGTGAACTAGAGGGGACGGCACGCTCCACCGCGCCTGGCTATAGGCGCCTAGTACATATGCCATTTTTTGTCCTACTTTTTATATTTTTCTTTTTTACTGCGATGGTTAAGATGAGCACCATATTGTTGTGTGGTCAGATGTGAATGGCGGTCTGATATACGTAGGTCTAGCCATATGTGAACTTAGTAGCTCTAAAACGATCACGAACGCACCCAAGCGCGTCCGCGGGCACTAACCAGTCACATCTCAAATTTGCTTTTATACTTGAAACCTTAAATCCATACAAAGCACACAAAGAAGAAAACCTACATACTACGTAGATCAAATAAGCTACACTATCTTAATCCTCGTCGAAGATGTCCACGATCTTCGTGCTTGGCTCCGGGTATATGGGCGGCAGCTACAACTCTAGCTCCTGCGGCTCATCCACGTCGGCCCTAGCATCTAGTTTGACGAAAAGCGTGTCTGTCACCGCCCATTCTTGCCAGATGAACCGTCAGTTGTCCTCAACATAGGCCTCATCCTAGATGGACTCTAGGATGGTCTGCTGCTCCACCATCTCCGCCGCTTGGGCGACCGCGTACTCCGCCATGGTGTCCTCCATATCGAAGCCCACAGTCGGCGCCGGCTTCTCCTGCGGCTGCTAAACATCGTACTCCTACAGATCCACCGCTGCCTCCTCCTCCTCCTCTTGATTCACCAGCTCCATAGGAACCGACGGATGTTCCAGCACTGGCACCTCTTCCTCCTCCTCCTCCGGCTCCGGCAAGCCCGGAGGTAGGACGACTACGACGCGGGCGGCACGCCTCGCCTGGATCTCCTCCTCAATCTATAACCTGCACTCCAGCGTTAGCATAGCATATGTTATCTTCTTTTCTCGGGCCATGTCAAAGCTGGACAATGAGGGAAGAGTGAGGTGGATATGGAGAGAGGGGTATGGGCTCGGGCTGGAGGCATCGAGAGGGAGGAAGTGGATGTGGCAAGGGCTGGGGGGGGGGGGGGCGTCGTACAACTTAAATAGTCGGACTTTGGCCCTCGGGCAGCAAGGCAGAGCAGCGCCATGTGGCGTTCACACCCGATCAGAGGAGATGCCCCTAGGACCATCGGGTTTCCATGTATTTTCCTATGGGACCCACACGTCAATCTGATGTGGCGGACGTGCCCGGGCCTCCCCATATCTGCCCCAGATTTGGGCTTGATATGAGGAGTGCCAGTCAGTCCGGGAATTTGAGTCCTGTTTTAAGGCGCCTGGCTGGGCCATGTTTACTTGACCAGTCACGGACCAGGCCGTTTGCCCGGGGCTTTGAGGGGCATTTGAGGAGCCCGACTGTAGATGCTCTTACATGAGGTGTGCATGCTGGTACTGCTATACTCCAGCCAATCTCATGTCACTAGTAGAAAACGGAGCTTTAGCGCCGGTTCGTAAGGGCCTTTAGTGCCGGTTCCATAACCGGCACTAAAGGGTGGGCACTAAAGCCCCCCCCCCCTTTAGTACCGATTCGGCACGAACCGGCGCTAAAGTGCCACCACGTGGCGTGAGCTCGAACCCTGGTATGGGGGACCTTTAGTACCGTTTTTTTTTAAAAAAAAATTTGAAAATTTTGGAATTTTTTTCGATTTTTTAATTTTTCTGAATTATTTGATGATTTAGTCTCTAATCACCTCTCTTAACTGCTCAAGTGTGGATCACTCATTCCAAATCATCTAACTTCCCGACCGGTCACCCATCCCTCTCACTACTCTAGCCGAGCACGCTTAACTTTCGGGTTCTATTCTCCTTCGCTTCGAGTCTGCACTTGTTGTTTTCACGATAATAGTAAGATGTCAATCCTATTAACCCTCGTGAGTTTAGCTTGAGCATGAAGTCACACATTTCACCGTTTGAGTTTGAAACTATTATTCTAAAAAACAGTAATTATTTAGTAACGCTAATATTTCTAGAATAAGTTTGACCATAGTTTGACCATATTTGACCAAAATTCAAAAAATTGAAATAATTATTTAGTAACACTAATATTCTTGAATAATTATGTAGTAACATTGATACTTCTTGAATAAGTAGTTTGACCAGATTCAACCAAATTTTTTTAAAAAAAACTGAAATTTAACCATATCTTTTTTTCCTTTTGGAATTTAAGGATTCTAAAAAATTTCAAACAGGCCATTGGCGGTCTCCATCTGATGCGGATTTTCGTGCTGAATTTTTTGATATATTATACGTTTTTTTCCGACATCGTATGCAAAAGTTATAGCCGTTTTACATTTTCCCTACACTTTTTGCAAAACATGTCCAAATTGTAGTTTTCAAATTTTCCTAACTAGCAAAATGTAGTAATATAACTACCTCTCGAAGGATTTTATTTTTTGAAGTTTTTATCATTTTCTTTTGATTTTTCAGAACTGAAATGGCGACCTGAGGGGATAGAGTTTGAAAATTGCCCTATAGTGCGGTTTGTGTCACAAACCGGTACTATAGGTCGAACCTTAGTACCGGTTCGTGCCACGAACCGGTACTAAGATGAACCTTAGTACCGGTTCGTGCCACGAACCGGTACTAAAATGATCGTGGGGCCCCGGCCCGACGCCAGCTGCCACCACTCCTTTAGTACGGTTCGTACACAAACCGGTACTAAAGGTTCAACATGAACCGGCATTAATGCAAATCCGTTCGAACCGGCACTAATGGTACCATTAGTACCGGGCCAAAATCAAACCGGCACTAATGTGCTTCACGTTTGACCATTTTTCTACTAGTGTGTGTTGATCCGTGTAAATCCGTTATGGATAGAAAGAAATCAATAGTATAAGAAAATCATGAATAAACTAAGACTAAATGATTTAAAGAAGGAAAAGGGATTAGGGTATTTTATTTGTGTCTATAAGTTGCATAGTTAGAATATATTATATCATGAAAATCCAGTAAGATTTAACAAAGAATTTCCATGAGCAGTAGTTTAACACAGTACAGACATTGATGCTCATATATACACACATATACTCATCTCCATGAACGCACGCACGCACACTCTATTCCTATGAGCACCTTCTAGAGATTGAGCCGACACATCATTTTGAGATTGACGTAATCACCACAAATGTCTCTTCCCACTGAACATACATCGCCGGAAGGCCTGAAATAAATCCTAGAAAATGCAAGCACCAATGTCAAGTTTAGGACTTAAACTATTATGGGAGAGGATATCACTGTCCTCCTAACCATCCAACCATAAGTTGATTCATCAATGAGTAGTAGTTATTTGTGAAGATCATTGAAATTCGTGAACATTAAATTTTGAACATTTTTTATATCCAGAGACATTTTATAAATTCATGAATATTTAAATTTTTGTGAGCATTTAAAAAAAATCATGAACAGTTTTCAACGGATTATGAAATCTTTCCGACGTAATATTTTGTTTTAAAGTCAAAATTAGATAGTCCGTTTTGACTGGTTTTGTTCAGACCGAACGTTAATATTTCCTTCAGCCAGGAGCGCACGCACGTGGTTAATACCGAGCTATTGGCCTATGCACTTCGCAAGCAAAGCAGTAGTTAATCAAATGCCAAAGAACTCCTGCGAAGGCTGCACGATACGGGAGGTCCACACATGAGTCACCGTGAGACTCCTAGTAGCATGAGGCTTGGCCTATATGACCACACATAAACTTGAAGAATACTAGTAAGCATGCACATGCAACGCACATATAATCTTAGAAACTTCTTTGTCCAACCTAGTTCGTAGATATACACATCTATATCTATATTACCTATTAATAAAGCAAGGTGATGTTTTTGGTTTCGTCCCGCGTCTAATCCTATGTTAACTGTATTTTACACGAGGTGGTACTAATAACCCGTAGTCCATATAGACGGCGTCTGAAATTCGTACGCACACAGCCCACTCGGGCCTCACCAATGAAGCCGGCCCATGTGACGTCCCCCACTGGGCCGGCAAAAATACTATAATGTTGTATCTCGAACTTGCTACCTCTAAGGCAGTGCGTAAAGGCTGCAGCAAGCTAGATATAGTTTGTGATTTGGTCCCACCTTGCTTCAATAGGTCTAATGGCACCGGTTAAAATACATGTGTGAAATTTGCTCCTACGTGGAAGTTGCCTTTTGGATGGATTCTTGCCTAAGCGATCAGAGAACGGACATACACAAATTGACCTAAGGACTTCACGACTCATGCATGTTGCATATAAGTATGTGCTACGTGGTGGGCTAATTAAAAAACTGTGACATGCATGATACAAATATATACATACGAGGACAAGATCGATCTGGGCAGCACCGGCTCGGACGCTGCGGTAGCGCACGACCTCGACCTGGAGGCATCGACGTTGTACGTGCCGGTCACTCCCCGTCACCCTGGATTTGCACGGTATTTCATGTTTTCTCCCGTTGCAACGCACGGACCCATTTGCTAGTATATATTGAAACAAAATAGAAATAGAGATATAATAGTGTCCTAATAACAAAAACAACATATAGGAATCTAATAATGTAGTAACACAAAAAAAAAATCAGATGAAGATTTATCATCACGAGTCAACCTAGAGTTCTTGCAGTATTTTCAGGTATAGCATAGTTTATTGCAATATAGTTATTGCCACACAAAAATTAGAGGGCTTAGGGCAGGGATCGTTTTAGAAGGCTTAGGACTTGGTTTAAATAAATGGGGATGCTACTTTGCTTAAATCTTGCATCAGCAATGCTCGTCAGATTTAATATAAGTTCAAAACATATGACATGTTCATGAATAGCAATGCATGTCTGATTTAATATAAATTTAAATACACGTGCGAACCTCTTGCCCAGTCTACTCCTCTCTATATTACAAACATACTCTCCATAGCAGCCAAGAGTGTGCAGTAAACAACCAAATGCAAACATCAAAAAGACATTATCAGCTTTTGGCAACAAAGCTTGCACGATACCACTATTTGTTCTAAAATAGCAAACCAATAATCACAATGAATCTACATATGCGCATATTTAAGAAAATATTCACATGACTTCACCGCTTCTCGTGTAACATCAAGAACATTGAAACAGTAGATCTGTAATGCTCAGTCAACAAGCATGAAATGCACAAACTATTGGATACCTCATATTTAGTACTCCCTCTGTCACATAATATAAAAGCGTTTTTCAAGCTAGTTAGTTTGAAAAATATTCTTATATTATCGGATGGAGGGAGTAAAATTTAGCACTACTTACACGAGCAAATACTCTGGTTGAAATCAATCCTTAAACAAGGGAGACTAATTAAAACATTTGGAGTGTCAAAATCAGAAGGAGAGCGGGAGGCTGCAAGTGAATAATAAACACGTACTCTGGTGCACTATCGCCCATCTAACAAGATAGTGCTTAGCTTTATGATTAGCAATGCGAAATACACAACATACATAAACAAATAAATATTTCTTAGCATGCTAATTAGAATATTGAAAGGGGGCCTTGGCGCAGCGGTAACGCTGTTGCCTTATGACCATGAGGTCATGGGGTATAGTCCTCCTTGGACCCTGCGCAAGCGGGAGCTATGTGCATCGGGCTGCCTTTTTTTACACTAATTAGAATATTATAGTATGAATATGATATATGTATTCATTAGGATGTCATATGTATATTACCAAAAAAAGAGAAGCCATGGTTGGACAAAAACTGCTACAATTCTCACCATTTTGGCACTAACAATATTAAACGGCCAGTATGGAGGCAAGACGCATGTTGAACATGGTACGATGCAATTCCCTAAACCATTAATAAATGAATTATGTAATGGAACATATGCGCTTCTTGTCATGTGGAAGACCTCCAGGTTGGCTGTAGAAGGAATACAAATCAACATTATTCCTAGCAAAACATGGTTGAACAGAACTAAACTTTACAACAAACCACGGAATAGGTAGAAAATTAGACTGAAGCGTGGAGGTACCTAGATGTTAGCTACTAATCCCTTCCAGTCTGCACAGATTCTTACCATACAACTAATTATTATGTCAATTTATAAGAATACATCAGATAGGTAGCATATTTTGTTTAAGCTTCAAATTCTTGAGTGATTGAGATAAAGGTGAAAGTATTAAGCTAAATTTTTATAGTACTCCCTTGGTTTAATTCCATGTTTGGTAATCTTCACGGACCACTCCTCCTACAGCCACTTGGTGAATGTCCTCAATATCAGCTGCGAAAAACGCTCTGTTGAATGTGACAATGTCCCATTCCTTGCCTGAATAGTCCAGAAGATCATCCACAATATTTACATGTGTGTCATCCTTCATCATGAAAGGCTTTCTCAGACCCTACCTAGGTATACAATTGTCAGTCCAAACTCTAATATTTCTGCCATCTCCAATTCTCCACACAAGTCCTTCTCTTAGCAAGCTTCACCCATGAATAATGCTCTTCCACGTGGTTGAAGCATTGTCAGGGAAAGATGCATCTAAAAATTTGGAGTTTGGGTAATATCTAGCCTTTAATACCCTAGCACACAAAGAAACTGGGGCAGTCAAGAGTATCCACCCTTGTTTCTACAGTAAGGCCTTGCTGAAGGCATCAAATTCTCTGAATCACAAATCTCCAGTACATTTTCTTTTGCACATTCTATCCCACGCGACCCAGTGCACCTTTCGTTTCCCATTTTCAACTCCCCACTAAAATTTTGAAGAGATACTTGTCAGATTCCGACACAATTTTTTGGTGAATTGGAAACAACTCATGGCAAGCGTTGTTGTTGCTTGAACGACTGATTTGACATAGACTTCCCTACCTTGTTTTGATAGCCCTTGACCCTTACATCCTGCAACTTTTTCTGCTGATCTTTCCCTAACATATTTGAAGCATCCATCTTTGGACCTTCCTACCACAGTTGGTAGACCTAGATAATTCTCATTCAGAGCTTCAGACTCAATCCCAATTAGCTGTTTCATTGCATTCTTCGATGTCCCCTCACACCCCTTTCCAAATAAAATAGAAGACTTGTTGAGGTTGACATTTTGTCCAAATGCTTGGTCATACTTCTATAAGATACTACTCAGCTGAATCATGCTATCCTCCTCCGCTTCCATAGAAACAATGCTATCATCAGCAAAGAGTAGATGTGTAATGTGAGGGCCGTCCCTTTCGAACATAACCCCAGTTATTCACTGTTCTTGCTGAGATTTTTTGAGGAGTGACGAAAAAATTTCCACACAGAATAGAAATAGATAAGGCGACATCGGGTCTCCCTACCGGAGTGTTGGGGAACGTAGTAATTTCAAAATTTTCCTACGATCACGCAAGACCATGGTGATGGCATAGCAACGAAAGGGGAGAGTGTCTGTCCACGTACCCTCGTAGACCGAAAGCGGAAGCGTTATAACAACGCGGTTGATGTAGTCGTGCGTCTTCACGATCCGACCGATCCAAGCACCGAGCGACGGCACCTCCGAGTTCTGCACACGTTCAGCTCGATGGCGATCCCGGACTCCGATCCAGCAAAGTGTCGAGGATGAGTTCCGTCAACGACGGGCGTGATGACGATGTTGATGCTCCACCGGCGCGGGGCTTCGCCTAAGCACTGCGACGATATGACTTCTCCGCGCTGGGCTTCGCCTAAGCTCTCTGACGATATGACCGAAGTGGAATATGGTGGAAGGGGCACCGCACGGCTAAGGAAAATCCGTAGATCAACTTGTGTGTCATGGGGTGCCCCTGCCCTCAGATATAAAGGAGCCAAGGGGTGCGGCCAGCCTTGGGAGGCGCTGAGGAGTCCTACTCCCACCGAGTAGGACTCCCCCCCCCTTGTCCTAGTTGGAATAGGATTGGGGAGGGGGAAAGAGGGAAGGGGGCGCCGCCCCCCCTCTCCTTGTCCTATTCGGACTAGAGGGGGGAGGGGGGCGCGCAGCCCACCTGGCCGGCCCTTCCTCTTCTCCCTTGTGGCCCATGAAGGCCCATATACCCCGGGGTTCCGTAACCCCGGTGTTCCTAACTTCCTGTTTTCACTCGGAACCCTTCCAAGTCCAAACATAGGCTTCCAATATATCAATCTTTATGTCTCGACCATTTCGAGACTCCTCGTCATGTCCGTGATCACATCCGGGACTCCGAACAAACTTCGGTGCATCAATACTTATAAACTCATAATGAACTGTCATCGAAACGTTAAGCGTGCGGACCCTACCGGGAGTAGGATTCCCCCTTTCCTAGTCCAACTAGGAAACCTTCCATGTAGTAGGAGTAGGAGAGAAGGAAAGGGAAGGGAAAAGGAGAAGGAAGGAAGGGGGCGCCCCCCTTCCCTAGTCCAATTCGGACCAGACCAAGGGAAGGTGCGGCCACCCTTGAGGCCCTTTTCCTTCTTTCCCGTATGGCTCAATAAGGCCCAATACGTATTTCCGTAACTCTCCGGTACTCGAAAAATACCGAATCACTCGGAACCTTTCCGAACTCCGAATATAGTCGTCTAATATATCGATCTTTACGTCTCGACCATTTCGAGACTCCTCGTCATGTCCCTGATCTCATCCGGGACTCCGAACTCCTTCGGTACATCAAAACTCATAAACTCATAATATAACTGTCATCAAAACCTTAAGCGTGCGGACCCTACGGGTTCGAGAACTATGTAGACATGAACGAGAACTATTCTTGGTCAATAACCAATAGCGGAACCTGGATGCCCATATTGGTTCCTACATATTCTACGAAGATCTTTATCGGTCAAACCGCATAACAACATACGTTGTTCCCTTTGTCATCGGTATGTTACTTGCCGAGATTCGATCGTCGGTATCCAATACCTAGTTCAATCTCGTTACGGCAAGTCTCTTTACTCGTTCTGTAATGCATCATTCCGTAACTAACTCATTAGCTACATTGCTTGCAAGGCTTATAGTGCATTACCGAGAGGGCCCAGAGATACCTCTCCGACAATCGGAGTGACAAAACCTAATCTCGAAATACGCCAACCCAACATGTACCTTTGGAGACACCTGTAGTACTCCTTTATAATCACCCGGTTACGTTGTGACGTTTGGTAGCACCCAAAGTGTTCCTCCGTAAACGGAGTTGCATAATCTCATAGTTACAGGAACATGTATAAGTCATGAAGAAAGCAATAGCAACATACTAAACGATCGGGTGCTAGGCTAACGGAATGGGTCATGTCAATCACATCATTATCCTAATGATGTGATCCCGTTAATCAAATGACAACTCATGTCTATGGTTTAGGAAACATAACCATCTTCGATTAACGAGCTAGTCAAGTAGAGGCATACTAGTGACACTCTGTTTGTCTATGTATTCACACATGTATTATGTTCCCGGTTAATACAATTCTAGCATGAATAATAAACATTTATCATGATATAAGGAAATAAATAATAACTTTATTATTGCCTCTAGGGCATATTTCCTTCAGTCTCCCACTTGCACTAGAGTCAATAATCTAGATCACATCACCATGTGATTAACATCGATAGTTCACATCATCATGTGATTAACATCCATAGTTCACATCGCCATGTGACCAACACCCAAAGGGTTTACTAGATTCAGTAATCTAGTTCACATCGCTATGTGATTAACACCCAAAGAGTACTAAGGTGTGATCATGTTTTGCTTGTGAGAGAATCTTAGTCAACGGGTCTTTCATATTCAGATCCGTTATGTATTTTGCAATTTTTCTATGTCTACAATGCTCTGCACGGAGCTACTCTAGCTAATTGCTCCCACTTTCAATATGTATCTAGATCGAGACTTAGAGTCATCCAGATCGGTGTCAAAACTTGCATCGGCGTAACCCTTTACGCATTTAACCTTTTGTCACTTCCATAATCGAGAAACATATCCTTATTTTACTAAGGATAATTTTGACCGCTGTCCGATGATCTACTCCTAGATCACTATTGTACTCCTTGCCAAACTCAGTGTAGGGTATACAATAGATCTGGTACACAGCATGGCATACTTTATAGAATCTATGGCCAAGGCATAGGGAATGACTTTCATTCTCTTTCTATCTTCTGCCGTGGTCGGGTTTTGAGTCTTACTCAATTTCACACCTTGTAACACAGGCAAGAACTCTTTCTTTGACTGTTCCATTTTGAACTATTTCAAAATCTTGTCAAGGTATGTACTCATTGAAAAAACTTATCAAGCGTCTTGATCTATCTCTATAGATCTTGATGCTCAATATGTAAGCAGCTTCACCGAGGTCTTTCTTTGAAAAACTCCTTTCAAACACTCCTTTATGCTTTGCAGAATAATTCTACATTATTTCCGATCTACAATATGTCATTTACATATACTTATCAGAAATGCTGTAGTGCTCCCACTCACTTTCTAGTAATTACAGGCTTCACCGCAAGTCTGTATAAAACTATATGCTATGATCAACTTATCAAAGCATGTATTCCAACTCTGAGATGCTTGCACCAGTCCATAGATGGATCACTGGAGCTTGCATATTTTGTTAGCACCTTTAGGATTGACAAAACCTTATGGTTGCATCATATACAACTCTTCTTTAATAAATCCATTAAAGAATGTAGTTTTGACATCCATTTGCCAGATTTCATAAAATGTGGCAATTGCTAACATGATTCGGACAGACTTAAGCATCGCTACAGTTGAGAAAATCTCATTGTAGTCAACACCTTGAACTTGTTGAAAACCTTTTGTGACAAGTCGAGCTTTGTAGATAGTAACACTACTATCAGTGTCCGTCTTCCTCTTGAAGATCCATTTATTTTCTATGGCTTGCCGATCATCGGGCAAGTCAACCAAAGTCCATACTTTGTTCTCATACATGGATCCCATCTCAGATTTCATGGCCTCAAGCCATTTTTGCGGAATCTGGGCTCATCATCGCTTCCTCATAGTTCGTAGGTTCGTCATGGTCAAGTAACATGACTTCCGAACATGATTACCGTACTACTCAGTGCGGATCTTACTCTGGAAGACCTACGAGGTTTGGTAGCAACTTGATCTGAAGTTTCATGATCATCATCATTAACTTCCCCACTAATTGGTGTAGGAATCACTGGAACTGATTTCTGTGATGAACTACTTTCCAATAAGGGAGAAGGTATAATTACCTCATCAAGTTCTACTTTCCTCCCACTCACTTCTTTCGAGAGAAACTCTTTCTCTAGAAAGGATCCGAATTTAGCAACAAAAATCTTGCCTTCAGATCTGTGATAGAAGGTGTACCCAACAGTCTCCTTTGGGTATCCTATGAAGACACATTTTTCCGATTTGGGTTCGAGCTTATCTAGTTGAAGTTTCTTTACATAAGCATCGCAGCCCCAAACTTTAAGAAACGACAACTTTGGTTTCTTGCCAAACCACAGTTCATAAGGCGTCGTCTCAACGGATTTAGACGGTGTCCTATCTAACGTGAATGCGGCCGTCTCTAAAGCATAACCCCAAAACGATAGCGGTAAATCGGAAATCGACATCATAGATCGCACCATATCTAGTAAAGTACGATTACGACGTTCGGACACACCATTTCTCTGTGGTGTTCCGGGTGGCGTGAGTTGAGAAACTATTCCACATTGTTTCAAATGTAAACCAAACTCGTAACTCAAATATTCTCCTCCACGATCAGATCGTAGGAATTTTATTTTCTTGTTACGATGATTTTCCACTTCACTCTGAAATTCTTTGAACTTTTCAAATGTTTCAGATTTGTGTTTCATTAAGTAGATATACCCATATCTGCTCAAATCATCTGTGAAGGTGAGAAAATAACGATACCGCCAGCGCCTCAACATTCATTGTACCACAAACATACTTATGTATGATTTCCAATAAATCTGTTGCTCGCTCCATAGTTCCGGAGAACGGCGTTTTGGTCATCTTGCCCATGAGGCATGGTTCGCAAGTACCAAGTGATTCATAATCAAGTGATTCCAGAAGTCCATCAGTATGGAGTTTCTTCATGCGTTTTACACCGATATGACCTAAACGGCAGTGCCACAAATAAGTTGCACTATCATTATCAACTCTGCATCTTTTGGCTTCAACATTATGAATATGTGTATCACTACTGTCGAGATTCAACAAGAATAGACCATTCTTCAAGGGTGCATGACCATAAAAGATATTATTCATATAAATAGAACAACCATTATTCTCGGATTTAAATGAATAACCGTCTCGCATTAAACAAGATCCAGATATAATGTTCATGCTCAACGCTGGCACCAAATAACAATTATTTAGGTCTAAAACTAATCCCGAAGGTAGATGTAGAGGTAGCGTGCCGACCGCGATCACATTGACTTTGGAACCATTTCCCCAGCGCGCCGTCACCTCGTCCTTTGCGGTGCTCGTCTATTCCGTAGTCCCTGCTTTGAGTTGCAAATATTAGCAACAGAACCAGTATCAAATACCCAGTGCTACTACGAGCTCTAGTAAGGTACACATCAATAACATGTATATCACATATACCTTTGTTCACCTTGCCATCCTTTTTATCCGCCAAATACTTGGGGCAGTTCCGCTTCCAGTGTCCGGTCTGCTTGCAGTAAAAACACTCAGTTTCAGGCTTAGGTCCAGACTTGGGTTTCTTCTCTTGATCAGCAACTTTCTTGCTGTTCTTTTGAAGTTTCCCTTCTTCTTCCCTTTGCCCTTTTTCTTGAAACTAGTGGTCTTGTTGACCATCAACACTTGAGGCTCTTTCTTGATTTCTACCTCCGCGGCTTTTAGCATCGCGAAGAGCTCAGGAATTGTCTTAGTCATCCCTTGCATATTATAGTTCATCACGAAGCTCTTGTAGCTTGGTGGCAGTGATTGGAGAATTCTGTCAATGACACTATCATCCGGAAGATTAACTCCCAGCTGAATTAAGTGATTGTTATACCCAGACATTTTGAGTATGTGTTCACTGACAGAACTATTCTCCTCCATCTTGCAGCTATAGAACTTATTGGAGACTTCATATCTCTCAATCCGGGCATTTGCTTGAAATATTAACTTCAACTCCTGGAACATCTCATATGCTCCATGACGTTCAAAACGTCGTTGAAGACCCGGTTCTAAGCCGTAAAGCATGGCACACTGAACTATAGAGTAGTCATCAGCTCGGCTTTGCCAGACGTTCATAACTTCTGGCTCAGCATCTGCAGCAGGCCTGTCACCCAGCGGTGCTTCCAGGACGTAATTTTTCTGTGCAGCAATGAGGATAATCCTCAAATTACGGACCCAGTCCGTGTAATTGCTACCATCATCTTTCAACTTTGCTTTCTCAAGGAACGCATTAAAATTCAACGGAACAACAGACGAGCCATCTATCTACAGTAAACATAGACAAGCAAAATACTATCAGGTACTAAGTTCATGATAAATTTAAGTTCAATTAATCATATTAAAACTCCCACTTAGGACAGACATCTCTCTAGTCATCTAAGTGATCACGTGATCCATATCAACTAAACCGTGTCCGATCATCACGTGAGACGGAGTAGTTTCAACGGTGAACATCACTATGTTGATCATATCTACTATATGATTCACGTTCGACCTTTCGGTCTCCGTGTTCCGAGGCCATATCTGTTATATGCTAGGCTCGTCAAGTTTAACCTGAGTATTCTGCGTGTGCAACTGTTTTGCACCCGTTGTAGATGGACGTAGAACTTATCACACCCGATCATCACGTGGTGTCCGGGTACTACGAACTTTGGCAACGGTGCATACTCAGGAGAACACTTCTTGATAATTTTTAGTGAGAGATCATCTTATAATGCTACCGTCAATCAAAGCAAGATAAGATGCATAAAGGATAAACATCACATGCAATCAATATAAGTGATATGATATGGTCATCATCATCTTGTGCTTGTGATCTCCATCGCCAAGCACCGTCATGATCACCATCGTCACCGCGCCGACACCTTGATCTCCATCGTAGCATCGTTGTCCTCGCCAATCTTATGCTTCCACGACTATCACTACCGCTTAGTAATAAAGTAAAGCATTACATCGCGATTGCATTGCATACAATAAAGCGACAACCATATGGCTCCTGCCAGTTGCCGATAACTCGGTTACAAAACATGATCATCTCATACAATAAAATATAGCATCACGTCTTGACCATATCACATCACAACATGCCCTGCAAAAACAAGTTAGACGTCCTCTACTTTGTTGTTGCAAGTTTTACGTGGCTGCTACGGGCTGAGCAAGAACCGTTCTTACCTACGCATCAAAACCACAACGATAGTTTGTCAAATAGACTCCGTTTAACCTTCTCAAGGACCGGGCGTAGCCACTCGGTTCAACTAAAGTTGGAGAGACAGTCTTCCGCAAGCCATCTATGTGCAAAGCACGTCGAGGGAACCGGTCTCGCGTAAGCGTACGCGTAAGGTTGGTCCGGATCGTCTCATCCAACAATACCGCTGAACCAAAGTATGACATGCTGGTAGGTAGTATGACTTGTATCGCCCACAACTCACTTGTGTTCTACTCGTGCATATGACATCAACGCATAAAACCAGGCTCGGATGCCACTGTTGGGGAACGTAGTAATTTCAAAATTTTCCTACGATCACGCAAGACCATGGTGATGGCATAGCAACGAGAGGGGAGAGTGTATGTCCACGCCCTCGTAGACCGAAAGCGAAGCGTTATAACAACGCGGTTGATGTAGTCGTCGTCTTCACGATCCGACCGATCCAAGCACCGAGCGTCACGGCACCTCCGAGTTCTGCACACGTTCAGCTCGATGGCGATCCCGGACTCCGATCCAGCAAAGTGTCGGGGATGAGTTCCGTCACCGACGGCGTGATGACGATGTTGATGCTCCACCGACGCGGGGCTTCGCCTAAGCACTGCGACGATATGACTTCTCCGCGCTGGGCTTCGCCTAAGCTCTCTGACGATATGACGAAGTGGAATATGGTGGAAGGGGCACCGCACACGGCTAAGGAAAGATCCGTAGATCAACTTGTGTGTCATGGGGTGCCCCTGCCCCTCAGATATAAAGGAGCCAAGGGGGGGTGCGGCCAGCCTTGGGGAGGCGCGCCTGGAGGAGTCCTACTCCCACCGGGAGTAGGACTCCCCCCCCTTGTCCTAGTTGGAATAGGATTGGGAGGGGGAAAGAGGGAAGGGGGCGCCGCCCCCCCTCTCCTTGTCCTATTCGGACTAGAGGGGGGAGGGGGGCGCGCAGCCCACCTGGCCGGCCCTTCCTCTTCTCCCTTGTGGCCCATGAAGGCCCACATACCCCGGGGTTCCGTAACCCCGGTGTTCCTAACTTCTTGTTTTCACTCGGAACCCTTCCAAGTCCAAACATAGGCTTCCAATATATCAATCTTTATGTCTCGACCATTTCGAGACTCCTCGTCATGTCCATGATCACATCCGGGACTCGAACAAACTTGATTGCATCAATACTTATAAACTCATAATGAACTGTCATCGAAGCGTTAAGCGTGCGGACCCTACGGGTTCGAGAACTATGTAGACATGACCTAGAACCATTCTCGGTCAATAACCAATAGCGGAACCTGGATGCCCATATTGGTTCCTACATATTCTACGAAGATCTTTATCGGTCAAACCGCATAACGACATCGTTGTTCCCTTTGTCATCGGTATGTTACTTACCCGAGATTCGATCGTCGGTATCCAATACCTAGTTCAATCTCGTTACCGGTAAGTCTCTTTACTCGTTCTGTAATACATCATCTCACAACTAACTCATTAGTTGTAATGCTTGCAAGGCTTAAGTGATGTGTATTACTGAGAAGGCCTAGAGATACCTCTTCGACAATCGGAGTGACAAAACCTAATCTCGAAATACGCCAACCCAACAAGTACCTTTGGAGACACCTGTAGTACTCCTTTATAATCACCCGATTACGTTGTGACGTTTGGTAGTACCTAAAGTGTTCCTCCGTAAACGGGAGTTGCATAATCTCATAGTTATAGGAACATGTATGGGTCATGAAGAAAGCATTAACATACTAAGCGATCAAGTGTTAAGCTAACGGAATGGGTCATGTCAATCAGATCATTCAACTAATGATGTGACCTTGTTAATCAAATAACAACTCCTTGTTCATGGTTAGGAAACATAACCATCTTTGATTAACAAGCTAGTCAAGTAGAGGCATACTAGTGACATACTGTTTGTCTATATATTCACACATGTATTATGTTTCCGGTTAATACAATTCTAGCATGAATAATAAACATTTATCATGATATAAGGAAATAAATAATAACTTTATTATTGCCTCTAGGGCATATTTCCTTCACGGAGGCCTTTGGATGGCCTGAAAATATCGGAAAATCATTATTAAACCAGCCCGAAAAATTGACAGAATTTACGCACCTCATGATCATATCAATCCATCCACGAGCAAAGCCCATCCGCTGCATGATAACCTCCAAAAAATTCCCATTCCACGCGATCATAGGCCTTCATCATATCTAATTTCACTGCACAATGGGTTTTCTTCTGTTTCCTCTGGCAGATAGAATGAATGCACTCATAGGCTATCATAACATTGTCGGTTATTAGTCTGCCCGGTACGGACGCACTTTGCTCCTCAAATATGAGAATTGGAAGAATGATTTTCAATCTACTTGCTAACACATTGGTTGCAATTTTGTATAGTACGTTGGACAATATGATAGGACAGAGTTGTGATAGAAGTTCCGGTTTATTAACCTTGGGAATGAGAACCAGCACCGCACTGTTTAAATCCTCCGGGACATCCTTACCATTCAAAAAATCTCTCACCGCCCTGCACACCGCTTGCTTCACCAACGACCAGTGATTTTGGTAGAAGAGAGAAGGTAGACCGTCTGGACCATGTGCCTTCTTAGGCCCTATTTGAAACAACACTTTTTGAATTTGGAAATCAGAAAAGTTGGTGATCATCTTTGCATTCATCTCCGAAATGACTGCTTCCTGCATGAGGTTAAGAATGCACTCAGTGTTGGTGGCCCCTTCCAATGAGTAAAGCGCATGATACAAATCCTTTGCCATCGTCTTCATCGATCTGTTGGTAGTACAGAAACTACCATCCGCTTTCTTCGGTTTTATCATAGAATTCTTTCTCTTTCTATGATATGCTCTTCCTTGGAAAAACTTAGTATTCCGATCTCCCGCCTACAACCAGTCGACCCTTGATATTTGTCCTTGCATAATCTCTTTACACTCATACAGCTCACCTCAATCTGCCGCACCTCCAGTGAGGTATTTGGCGACCGATCCTTTGCTCTCTCGCTGCCCAACTGCTCCCTCAAAACCTTGATCTCTCTCTTCACCGAGCCAAAGACATCCCGAGACCATCACTTCATCTCCCCAGTCAATTTCTTTAGGTTGTACCATGTACCCTTCATGCTGTTTGAAGATGCTCCATGGCGTGCCCAAGTCTCCTGAATCATTTCCTCATACTTGTCATGTCTGGCCCACATTTCCTCATACCTAAATTGGCCTGTTCCCCATTCCTGCTGGAGATCGCATTGGTCACTGACCTTTATGACAAGAGCCATATGATCTGATTTCTCTGTAGGGATATGCTCAATTGAAGTGAAAGGGAATAACTGAGCGAAAGCTTCATTACATGATGCACGATCTAATCTGACTTGGACATTTTTCTCCCCCCCCCCCCCCCCCCTCTTGTTATCCCAAGTGAAAATATAGCATGAGTACCCAAGGTCCAGGAGCTCACATTCAGCTAAGCAATCTCTGGACATCCCCATTTGTGTCCATACTGTCTCATTCTTTCCCTTGTGCTCTTCCTGCCAACAAGCCTAGTTGAAATCTCTAGCACATAGCCACGACAATTAGTCTTGGCGCCTAAGGTATCTCAAAGCATCCCATGTTTTTTTGTCTCAACTCCGTGTGTGGTTCACCGTAGATTCCAATGAACCTCCAGCTACCACCATCACATAAGATCACACAATCCATGAAATATTGACACCAAGGACGTATAGAAACATCATAACCATCTCTCCACCATAGTGCCATACCACCGCTTCTACCAACACAATCAACTGTTTTACCATGCGTGAAACCCATACTCCATTTTAGTTTATTCATTGCCTCTCCCCTTTTCTTAGTCTCACATAAGAACACCACCCGTGAGTTGTATGACCTAATCATGTATCTGAGTTCGTCAACCGTCGCGTCCAACACCAAACCACGGCAGTTCCAGGCCAAAATAATCATGGTCCACCGCTCGATACTCGTCAATAAGATCAAAGACAGACGACACCTTCTGCTGCTTCTCTCCAATGAACGCCGTGTGGTGCATATTTTTCCGAGTCTCCTTTAACTACCCAAACCTGTTTAGATCTTCTTTTCCGGTCCATTTGATTTGGCTGAGATGACACACTTCTATTCTGGAGCCCATCCTGGACCTGCCTGTGCTTACGAACGTAAGTACCCGGGGGCCAGTGCCGAGACGAAGAGGATGGCCCTGCTGAGTCCCTAGCCCTATAATGCTTGATATAGGCCTGGCCTTGTCCTTGAAACTACCATACTGTTCTGGTCGCCTATGCAGCTCCTGCCGCAGATCACACTCTCTAAGCTTCTCCAAATCATCTCTCTGGTCCCTCTCCTTGGAAGTATTATTCTTCAACTTTGACCTGGTGGGGCTATTGACCTCTTGTTGAGTTGCTCCATGACCACCTCCAATGCGGTGTCTAGCCTCTGGCTAGTTTCCCTCGCCAGCGCGAGATGCTGCTGATGTTTTTCTTTGCAAATAGAAGGATTGCCCCAGCCTTTGTATCGAGCGATGCATACATCCATCTTTATTGCATTATTGAACAAGGTCTTACAAAATAAATATATAGATCAATCCAAAGTCACCTTCTTGGCGAAAACTGTCACCCTACCTACAAGATTGATGACTTGCCATGACCGTGCACCACGCACACCGAGAAATCTGGTGGCCTCACCAAGCCGCCCTCCATCTATCCGGGAGCACCAACCTTTTTAGCAGACCCTCAGTGTGCACCGCATGAGCACACTTTAGAATCCGTCGCCGCCTTCTTCCATAGTCCCATCTTCAGGAGCAATCAAATGCACTGATCTTGCCAGACCCTTCTGCAATTGATGCCACCACGACGCCAAACATCGGTTGCCTCCTGCGCACGTCTATCAACTAGTATCCAGCACCGAGACTCCGTTGCACCTTGCCGCCAAGACCCGTTGTCAATACTATAGATGGCACGCGGCTCCAACTTGGTCACCACATGAGACGCATACGAGACATGCGCCTAGCCACCGAGCCAAACACTTGTCCCTACAGCCGGTGTACAACCCCAAAGATGATGCCCCCATGGGGTTGAGACGCAGGAAGCTCGGAACCATCTGATCCGGAAAATACCTAATCTAGGGTTTCCCCTAGGGCACAGTCGTAACGTGAATTACCCCGCAATGCCTCTAACAAGGTAACGACGCCCACGGGCACCGCCATTGACGGTTCTGGAAGAGGCCAAGCTTTCGCTGGCAAATTCGTGACGATCGCCGGCTGGACCTCCGTCATCAAGCACACTCATGGGTGACGTCTGCCGCCGGGAAACCGCACGACCAGAGCCGCACCACCGCCCGGAACCGCCATCCTGCCTCGGTGAGCGATAGATGGCGAAGGGGCCATCTGCGTTTCATCGCCGACGCCGGATGACGCACACGTCAAGGACACCCGCGTGGATCTCCACCGCCATCATCCCCCGCCCGGGCTTTGCCCCGCGGAGCTCCGGCAGCAGCGAGGAGACCGGCGGCGGCGGCTCGAAGACCTAGATCAGATCAGGAGGGAGGGGATGTTGAGAAATCCTGCCCTAGGTTTTGTCTGGTAGGCCTTTCCTCCTCTCGCAAATGTGAACTACCAAGAGAGAAGCTCCCAGCAGACATAGATGGTCTCTGAGAAAAATCTTTAAACCCAGAACTCCTGCCAGGGGATGCCCGCAACCACTCTCCCCACTGCTCTCAAGAATCAACCGGTGGCTCACAAATATGCACAAGTCTGCCACATTCAAAACAGAAGTGCGGTACTTTTTCATAAGTAAAATCATACCATGTTCTCTTCTTATTATCCTCTGACTCCCTGGGATAATAGCGCCGAACCAGCGGCTCGAAGATGGAGATCTTTGCTCTGACCCGGAGGTACTTTCCTCTTGCCATGCCATCCTTATAGATGTCCACTTTGACAACCTCCCCTAGCCAGTCACCGTGGGCATTACCAAAAGCTTCACATCTGTTGTCCAGAGGTAAATCCTTCAATCTGACCCATATCTCAACTTCTCAAACACCATCTCTGAAGTCCTAGTGGATCCATCATACTCCTTGAGCACAATCACGTTGAAATCAAATTTCCACGGACCATTGAAAAGAGCATCCCTCCAATCTCCTTCGCTGCCAAAATGAACCACAAACACAGTACCTCCTGCATCCTTGAGCTGAGCCTCCATGTGGAGACCCCATGCACGCTGCAGCGCTCGTTCGATGGCCTTGATTTTGAGAGGGCGAGGGGAGTAGACCTTCCCCACCGCCGACCACCTTGAAGCCCTTGGTTGATCAGATCCTGGAACTGAGAAAATAAGACCTGTGGATTCCTTCTGAGTCAAAACAAGATTGCCCAACTTAGCCGAGAGCCCAAGCCTCCTCCGAGACCTTGCCATCAGCCGGCGATCTGGACGATCCCCCGCTAGTTGAACCAACTGTCCCCGTAGCTGGTGGCGGTTGAGCCTTTGTGCCCAAAGTTGCCATCCCTCGTCCTCCCTTCTCCGCCATGAGAGCAGACAGCAGAGAAGCCCGTCGACAATCGGTGCACCAGGAAGAGCAGTCGCTCCCCAACCACTACCGTAGAAGCACCACACCCGCGGCAAACGCTAACACTAGCAACAGCCTAGCGATCGCCTTCCCACTCGTCCCTTAGAGACTCACGCATTGTTCCATTTGTTGGTAAGACGAACTTAAAAAGTGATATAGGCTTCCACGTTCTCTACATGGCACTGAACGTATGCATCACTTGTGCCAAATCTGTAATTATCTATTATCTTAATTGTCCGATTGTTTAATCCGAGTAGAATGTTGTTTAGGTATTTTTTTTTCTTGAACACAGTACAGACGCAAACGCTTATATACGCGCGCATACACTCACCCCTATAAACGCACACAAGCACGCCCTACCCTTATGAGCACCTTCGAAAGACTAAGCCGGCTTATCATCTTGAAATTTACGAAGTCACCATAGGCACCTCATCGTCGACATGAATGTCTCCTCCCACCGAATGCGCATTGCTGAAAATTCTGAAATAAATCCAGCAATAAATACGAGCACCAGGATTTGAACCCTGGTAGACTGGGGATACCATAGTCCCTTTAACCATCCAACCACAGGTTGGTTCACCGCTGTTTAGGTATTCAGTAGCTAGAAAACCATTTCTTTCTTGTACAAAATAGACGTACGAGAAGGTCCATCCAAGGTGGGCCTACACGGTAACATACTGACTTATCTTTTCTTTCTCTCTTGACGTGTCATCAGTGAGCAATGATTTATATTATGTAACAAGTTTCCACTTTTTAAGAACACAAGGCAAGTTTCTGTTTTTTGTTATGATGAAGATTTTTTTAGTAATAATTAAGTTACATCAATTGAGTGGCAAGTATTTTGAACAGAAGGTTCGAAAATTTGAGTAGGGAGTTTCACATTTTGAGTAGAGAATTTTGTATTTTGAGTAAAGAGTTTGATAATCAACTAGAAAGTGAGGTATTCAAACAAATTTCATAAGCTTTGACACATTGATAAACATGTTTAATATACAATTAGTAACTGAATTTCCATGTAAATTTTGTAATTATCCAAATGTTAATCTAGAAAGTAAATTAAGAATATTCAGAAATGGCTCATGTTAAACAATCAGGAATAGAAATAAAGTATGTATTTCATTTTATAAGCTTCAAATCAAAATTAATTTATTCTATAAAAAAGCAATAACCTTTCCTAAGTCGTGCTATCCATCGAAACTAATGAAAATAATAATAAAGAATGGTATTTGTGATCTTAAAAATATTACAAATCTATGATGCTCGGTACTAATGAGGTGTTGATAACAAGGAACATTTTCTTGCTTGAAATGGGATATTATCTAACAGTTATCAAAATGTAATAAAATATGCCATATTTGGTAAGTGGAATAATGTATCATGGATGGAGAGAAGATGTCACTAATAGTCTAAAGTTGGAGGGAGTAAGAAAGAAAAAACATAACGTACAGACTTTATATTTTTAATCTATTGTGTTATTAAGAGAATACTCCCTTCATCCGAAAATACTTGTTATCAAAATGGACAAAAAGGGATGTATCTTAGAAAATTTTATATAAGATTGTAGCTGTGCAATCTGCGCTGGCCACCACGCTAGTTTATCACTAGATGAGTAACCATCTATATATATATATTCCACCTGGTATTTCGCCAATTCTAAACATTGAACTCCATCCTCAGCTTGGCGCCTGCTGTCGAAGATCTGTGGAACACGTGGGAGATCCACAGCATGATCCTCACCAGCCTGTTTCTGCAAGTCTTCCTCTTCCTCTTTGCGGGTTGGCGGAGGCAATGCGCATCTGCGCCCGTGAGGATAGTGCTGTGGCTGGCCTACCTGTCAGCCGACTCGGTGGCCGTCTTCGTGCTGGGGCACCTTGCGGTCCGCGTGAGCGAGCCGGGCCACCAGCTCATGGCCTTCTGGGCGCCATTCGTGCTGGTCCACTTGGGCGGGCAGGACACCATCACCGCCTTCTCCATGGAAGACAACCAGCTATGGAAGCGGCACCTGCTGAACCTGGCCATCCAGGTAGCGGTTGCGGGGTATGTCGTGAGCAAGGCCTCTTGGCCGGACCACCGGCTCAAGATGGCAATGGTTCTCATGTTTATCTGTGGGTCCTTCAAGTACGCAGAGCGTATCGTGTACCTTTACTTTGCGAGACCAAAATTTCTCACCAGCGACAAGGCATGGAAGCTATATGGGCAAGGAAGGGATTATGACAAGATGAAGAAGGACGCCAACAAACACATGAAGACAACTCTTATTAATATGTCCAATGGGACTGGTCCTACTTCAGCAATTGATGGCCTGATGGAGGGCTTTAGCCTCACCACCGACATTATGGCAGGGAAAACTCCCGTCAACAAGGTGGCGAGCATCACTTTAGCAGATGAAGGCAAGCTACCAAACATGCTCGCAGATTTTCGGTCTAACAAAGACCGCCATCGAGCCTACGAGCATGTGGGAGCACTTCTGCTACATTGCTACCGACGACTCTACACCAAAGGCTATGTACGAGACCTTTTCTTCGATTTTACAGGATGGTTCTCAACAAGACAAGGTAGTAGAAGAACGCCATCGTGGTCAGCCAGAAGAGTCATCATTGTTTTGGCGAGGATCATCTTCCAAGGCATCTTCTACATGCTACCCACCCTCTTCACGTATGTTGCAACCCCGATAGCCCTGGCGCTCTTCATGGCCGCCGACAAGGGGGCCTCAGTTGGCGGTAGCACAGGCAGTGGCAGGGCTGATATCATTGTGTCCTACATACTGCTTGTAGGAGCACTAGTACTAGATGTATGCTCTGTCGCCAACTTCTATTTTTCCCGCCCCTGCTGTTCCAGTATTCAGCCAGAATGGTACAAGAAACAGTGGTCCAAAACACTAGGACAATACAACATTATCAAAAGTGCTGATACAAACAGGTTATGCAGACTTTGTGGAAAGGATGTAGGCAAACCCGAGATCACTGAGCCCATCAAGGAGTTCATCCTTGACAGTTTGGTAGCCTCTGGAACAAGAAAAGAGTGGAACATTGCCAGCACCCGTGGTCAGCTAGCTCTTCACAAGTGGTCCGCACTAACAGCACTAAAGGAGAGCATCAGAAGCGGTGTTGATTTCCCCACAAGCGTGCTCATATTGCACATTGCAACATGCATTTCCAACGAGGCCACCAGTTTTGATGGGGTGAAGAAATTGTTGAGCATAGAGCTATCAAACTATATCATGTACCTTGTCTTCAAGTGCAACGTGATGCTTACTACCACCTCCCGGTTTGTACATCACGAGGTCCGTACGAGTATTGGAGGAATATCTAGACAGATTAATTGGGATGAGATTGATAAGGATGCTATCATGGAGCGTTTTTCTCAAGAAATCAACAAGCTCGAGCAGGGAGGATCCAAGGAACACGACGGTCAAGAACTCAAGGAACAAGATGAAATCCAGATCGAGATTATCGAGCATGAAGAATCCAAGGAAGAAGATGAAATACAGATCGAGATTATCAATCATGATCAAGAATCGGCCAAAAATGATAGTGAGCCTGACAACCACATGAAGAAACTCCTTCAGAGCGGTCAAGTTCTTTATTCTCCTCAAGCGTTGCTCCGGAGTGCATGCTCTGTGGCCCAGGAGCTGAATAGCATCGAGGATGAAGCTGAGCGCTGGGCCCTCATCGCCGCGGTGTGGGCGGAGATGCTTTACTACACCGCGCCTCGTTGCGGGGCTGCTTTCCACTACGAGCACCTAAGCAAAGGTGGTGAGTTCATCACGCATGTTTTAGTTCTCATGCTTTTGCTTGGTCCTTTCATGCCACCCCCTGATGCATGAGTCTTGCGTGCATGCGTGCGTGAGCCCACAAGCTGTGTGAGCGCCATGCACGCATCTATTTTACCTTGTCTCTGTGTTTGTGTGTGTGTGTGTGTACTTTGTATGTCAGGTCGAGCATATGTCGTAGGTTTGTACTTTGTGTGTCCGAGCTAGATCGACCGTGCCGATGGAATCGGAATCTGGCGCATGCCTTGTACGTGCCAACTTTTTTTTTTCTTCCATACATATGTATTGAAAAATAAACAAAGAAAAACAAAGAAAATGCTGCGGTTGTTTGAGCAGCACAAAACTTCGTCTCGTCTTACAATTTTTTTTGAGGGTCTTCGTCTTACATTTTTAATGAGTGCATGTTACCTCACCATCAGCACACTGTTCCTGCAATCCAGAAAACAAGTCGTTTTTGACTTTTCAAAGTCAATATCATGTATTCCCTCCATTCTTAAATATAGATCTTTTTAGAGATTCCACTGTGGATTACATACGGGTGTGTATAGACATATTATAGAGTATAGATTTACTCATTTTGCTCTGTATGTAGTTTCTTATTGAAATCTCTAAAACAACATATAAGTAGGAATGTAACTTTGATTACCTAGCTAGCATAAGTTTTAAAAAATCCACATTTTCCTTTTTAAAAAAGGGATATAACTCCGGCCTTTGCATCCAGCGATACATAGAGCCTTTTATTCAAACCAAGTATCAAGAGCTCATGGGTCACTCAAGGTTGAGACAAAAATCAACCGGCGAAATAGAAGTAACCTATAGCAGCTAAGCATCTTGTAGTCGACTTAGAGCATCAACAAGGCTGAGATTAAAGCTCACTTGGATGTTAGGGAGTTTATCCCTTGTAAAATTGGTAGAGAGCATAATAGAGTAGCACATCTCTTGGCATATTATAGCGGTATTGAGTGTTGTACTGCGGTATGGTTGAACTCGAGTCCTTCATGGTTTTTTTTAGCATCAGTACAGACACAAGCGCTCATATACACGCGCATACACTCATCCCTATGAACGCACACACGCACACCCTACCCTTATGAGCACTTCTGAGAGACTGAGCCGGCATATCATCTTGAGATTTATGAAGTCACCGTAGGTGCCTCATCGTCAACGGGAACGTCTCCTCCCACTGAAAGCGAATCGCCAGAAATCCTGAAATAATTTCAGGAATAATGCGAGCACCAGGATTTGAACCCTGGTGGGCTGGGGATACCACTGCCGTTCTAACCAACTCAACCACAGGTTGATTCGCCGAGTCCCCCATGTTGTGACGAGCAGTTGGCTTGGGATTGTAACCCTATAATTTTGGAATAAAACTCTCTTTCACCATGCAAAAAAAAAACAGTACAAGACGCTTACATGGACACCTAGAAAGAAAAAATAATTATTAAAAAACAAAAAAGCCATCTAAGCGACTTCTCTTCCAACGTCAGAGGCTAATTAGAGGTGCTAGGAAATAAATCCGGGGAGATCGGCGGTTAGGCTGTTTATTCCGAGCGCCAGGTGTGGCATCGATGCAAAGAAAAGCATCGAGCGCTAGCTCTTTCTTTCTTGTACCAAAGCCGGGGCCTTCCTTCTAAATCGGTAATTAGAGCCCGTTATTAGCGCCTGGGCGTTGGAAGGAACGGCGCTAGATCCCTTTTTATTTTCTGGGATAATTTTCATTCGCCACAAGCGCCCATATAGGCGTCCACCATTGGAGAAACGTTGGCGGGAACGCGATTTGGTTTGGTTAAAGTGTAGATCAAGTCTTGCTCTCCCAATCCTCAAAGTTTCAACAAGTTTGGGTGAAGGGATTGAGAGTATTGAGCAAAATGAGGTTTAGAAATGGTGGAGCTCAACAAGACATTAGGGTTAGGGATGGAGGAAGAAAAAGGGGGCATTCTAGTGTTCTTGGTTGGGTGGGGATTTCTGCCCGTTGGACCCCGTGCGCACGGGGCTAAGCTAAGTTAGCCCCATGCGCACGGGGTACTCACCAACATTCGCACCACCCCATGCGCACGGGGTTAAAAGACCCCAAGCGTACGGGGTACCCAGAGAGTTTACACGGCATCCCGTGCGCACACGGTATCCAGAGAGTTCTTGACTACCCTGTGCGCACGGGGGTCAAATGACCCTGTGCGCACGGGTATCCAGAAACTTTCTATTTGCAAACTTTCTGGGTACCTGATACGTCCATTTTGCATCATGATTCTTACTGTCATGTATAATGCTTTATGAAGTAATTCTAATGTCTTTTATCTCATAATATGCAAGGTTTACACAAAGAGGAGAATGCTGGCAGCCGGAATTCTGGACCTGAAAAAGCTACGTTAGAGCTACCTATTCTGCACATCTCCAAATGAGCTGAAAATTTACGGAGAATTATTTTGGAATATATAAAAAATACTGGAGCAAATAACTACTGGAGGGGGGCCACCTGGTGAGCACAAGACACGAGGGCGAGCCAGGCCCCCAGGTGCGCCCTGGTGGGTTGTGCTCAGCCCAGCCCACCTCCGGTGCCCATCTTCTCATATATAGCTCTTTGACCTAGAAAAAATAGGAGAGGACTTTCGGGACGGGGCGCCGCCTTCTCGAGGCGGAACTTGGGCAGGAGCACTTTTGCCCTCAGGCGAAGCGATTTCGCCGGGGAAACTTCCCTCCCGGAGGGGGAAATCGAAGCCATCATCATCACCAACAACCCTCTCATCTTTGGGAGGCCAATCTCCATCAACATCTTCAACAACATCATCTCCTCTCAAACCCTAGTTCATCTCTGGTGTTCAATCATTGTACCGGAACCTCAGATTGGTATCTGTGGGTGACAAGTAGTGTTGATTACATCTTGTAGTTGATTACTATATGGTTTATTTGGTGGAAGATTATGTTCAGATCCATTATGCTATTTAATACCCCTCTGGTCTTGAGCATGATTATCATTTCTGAGTAGTTACTTTTGTTCTCAAGGTCACGGGAGAAATCTTGTTGCATGTAATCATGTATATTTTGATGATATGTATGTTGTGATTCCCTTAGTGGTGTCATGTGAACGTCGACTACATGGAACTTCACCATCTTTGGGCCTAAGGGAATGCATTGTGGAGTAGTTATTAGATGATGGGTTGCTAGAGCGACAGAAGCTTAAACCCTAGTTTATGCGCTACTTCGCAAGGGACCGATTTGGATCCAAATGTTTAATGCTCTGTTCAGATTTTATCTTAATACTTTTCTCATAGTTGCGGATGCTTGCGAGGGGGTTAATCGTAAGTGGGAGGTTTGTTCAAGTAAGAACAACACCCAAGCACCGGTCCACCCACATATAAAAAAATATCAAAGTAGCGAGCACGAATCAAACCAACATGATGAAAGTGACTAGATGAAATTCCCGTGTACCCTCAAGAACGGTTTGCTTACTATAAGAAACCGTTTTGGCCTGTCCTTTGCCACAAAAAGATTGGGCTACCTTGCTGCATGCTACGTCTTGAGCTTGCGTTGGTTTTCCTTGAAGAGGAGAGGGTGATGCAGCAAGTGTAGCGTAAGTATTTCCCTCAGTTTTGAGAACCAAGGTATCAATCCAGTAGGAGGCTCCTCAAAAGTCCCACGCATCTACACAAACAAATTGAGAACTCGCAACCAACGCAATAAAGGGGTTGTCAATCCCTTCACGGCCACATGCGAAAGTGAGATTTAATAAAGATATTATGATAAGATAAATATATTTTTGGTATTTTATAATATAGATGCAAAAACTAAAGATGCAAATAAAAGTAGATTGAAAGCAAATATGATAAGAGATAGACCCAGGGGCCATAGGTTTCACTAGTGGCTTCTCTCAAAATAGCATAAGTATTACGGTGGGTGAACAAATTACTGTCAAGCAATTGATAGAAAAGCGCATAGTTATGAGATTATCTAGGCATGATCATGTATATAGGCATCACGTCCATAACAAGTAGACCGACTCCTGCCTGCATCTACTACTATTACTCCACACATCGAACGACTCCTGCCTGCATCTAGAGTATTAAGTTCATAAGAATAGAGTAACGTTTAAGCAAGATGACATGATGTAGAGGGATAAACTCATGCAATATGATATAAACCCCATCTTGTTATCCTCGATGGCAACAATACAATACGTGCCTTGCAACCCTTTCTGTCACTGGGTAAGGACACCGCAAGATTGAACCCAAAGCTAAGCACTTCTCCCATGGAAAGAAAGACCAATCTAGTAGGCCAAACTAAACTGATAATTCGAAGAGACTTGCAAAGATAACTCAATCATACATAAAATAATTCAGAGAAGATTCAAATATTATTCATAGGTAAACTTGATCATAAACCCACAATTCATCGGATCTCGACAAACACACCGCAAAAAGAGTTTACATCGAATTGATCTCCACAAGAGAGGGGGAGAACATTGTATTAAAATCCAAAAAGAGAGAAGAAGCCATCTAGCTAATAACTATGGACCCGTAGGTCTGTGGTAAACTACTCACAACTCATCGGAGGGGTAAGGATGTTGATGTAGAGGCCCTCCGTGGTTGATTCCCCCTCCGGCAGAGTGCCGGCGAAGGCTCCAAGATGGGATCTCGCGGATAAATACGATTACGGCGTGGAAATTGTGTTTCGTGGTGCCCTTGGATGTTTTCGGTGTACGTAGGTATATATAGGAGGAAGAAGTACGTCGGTGGCCGCCCGAGGGGCCCACGCGACAGGGGGGCGCACCCTAAGGGGGGGGGGGGCAGCCTCCTATCTCGTGGGGTCCTCGGAAGCTTCTTGACTTGCACTCCAAGCTCTCCGGATCACGTTCGTTCCAAAAATCACGCTCCCGAAGGTTTCATTCCGTTTGGACTCCGTTTGATATTCCTTTTCTTCGAAATACTGAAATAGGCAAAAAACAGCAATATGGGCTGGGCCTCCGGTTAGTAGGTTAGTCCCAAAAATGATATAAATGTGTAAAATAAAGCCCATAAACATCCAAAAGGGGTATTATAATAGCATGGAACAATCAAAAATTATAGATACGTTGGAGACGTATCAAGCATCCCCAAGCTTAATTCCTGTTCGTCCTCGAGTAGGTAAATGATAAAAAGAGAATTTTTGATGTGGAATGCTACCTAGCATAATTCATAATGTAATTTTCTATATTGTGGCATGAATGTTCAGATCCAAATGAATACAAAATAAAAGTTCATATTGACATAAGAAATAGTAATACCTCAAGCATACTAATCAAAGTAATCATGTCTTCTTAAAATAACATGGCAAAAGAAAGTTCATCCCTACATAATCATATAGTTAGGCTATGCTTCATTTTCGTCACACAAAGATGTTCCCAACTTCTATACCCCCGATGACAAGCTAAGAAATTGTTTCATACTTAAATAATCTCAAACTTTTTCAACTTCACGCAATACATGAGCGTGAGCCATGGATATAGCACTATGGGTGGAATAGAATATGATGATGGGGATTGTGTGGAGAAGACAAAAAAGAAAGTCTCACATTGACGAGGATAATCAACGGGCTATGGAGATGCCCATCAATTGATGTCAACATGAGGAGTAGGGATTGCCATGCAACGGATGCACTAGAGCTATAAATGAATGCTCAACAAAAGAAAACTAGTGCGTGTGCATCCAACTTGCTTGCTCACGAAGACCTAGGGCATTTGAGGAAGCCCATCGTAGGAATATACAAGCCAAGTTCTATAATGAAAAATTCCCACTAGTATAAAAAAGACAACTTATGAGACTCACTATATGAAAAACATGGTGCTACTTTGAAGCACAATATATGAGACTCACTACATGAAGAACAAGGTGCTACTTTGAAGCACAAGTGTGGAAAAAGAGATAGTAATATTGCCCTTTTTATTTATTTTTTCTTTTTTTCCTTTCTTTTTTCTTTTCTTTTTAGCCTTTCTTCTTCTTTTTTCTTTGGGCAATGCTCTAATAATGATGACCATCACACTTCTATTGATTACAACATATGAATTACAACTCGAAACTAGAACAAGATATGACTCTATATGAATGCCTCCGGTGATGTGCGGGATGGTGCAATAAATCAAGAGTGACATGTATGAAAAATAATGCATGGTGGCTTTGCCACAAATACGATGTCAACTACATGATCATGCAATGGCAATATGACAAAAGTAAAGTATGTCATGATGATGAACGGAACGGTGGAAAGTTGCATGGCAATATATCTCGGAATGGCTATGGAAATGCCATAATAGGTAGGTATGGTGGCTGTTTTGAGGAAGATATAGGGAGGTTTATGTGTGATAGAGTGTATCGTATAACCGGGTTTGGATGCACCGGCGAAGTTTGCACCAACTCTCAAGGTGAGAAAGGGCAATGCACGGTACCGAAGAGGCTAGCAAAGGCGGAAAGGTAAAAGTGCGTATAATCCATGGACTCAACATTAGTCAAAGAACTCATATACTTATTGCAAAAAATTAGAAGTCATCAAAAACTAAGTACTACGCGCATGCTCCTAGGGGGATAGATTGGTAGGAAAATACCATCGCTCGTCCCCGACCGCCACTCATAAGGATGCACAAGCCAGGTACACTTCATGTTTCAAATTAGTTACACAACTTTAACCATACGTGCATGCTACGGGACTTGTTAACTTCAACACAAGCATTCTTTAAATTCATAATCACCCAACTAGCATGACTTTAATATCACTACCTCCATATCTCAAAACAATTATCAAGTATCAAGTTGATCATAGCATCCAATTCACTTCCTATGATAGTTTTTATTATACCCAACTTGGATGCCTACCATTCTAGGACCAATTTTATGACCATAGCAAATACCATGCTGTTCTAAAAGACTCTCAAAATAATATAAGTGAAGCATGAGAGACTAGTAATTTCTTCAAAAATAAGACACCACCATGCTCTAAAAGATATAAGTGAAGCACTAGAGCAAAAACTATCAAGCTCAAAAGATATAAGTAAAGCACATAGAGTATTCTAGCAAAATTCTAATCAAATAGGCTTCTCCCAAAAGGGTGTTTACAGCAAGGATGATTGTGGTAAACTAAAAATCAAAGACTAATATAATACACGGCGCTCCAAGCAAAACACATATCATGTGGCGAATAAAAATATAGCTCCAAGTAAAGTTACCAATGAACGAAAGAGGGGATGCCTTCCCAGGGCATCCCCAAGCTTAGGCTTTTGGCTATTCTTGAATATCTTGGGGTGCCTTGGGCATCCCCAAGCTTAGGCTCTTGCCACCCTTTATTCCATAGTCCATAAAAGCTTTACCCAAAACTTGAAAACTTCACAACACAAAACTCAACAGGAAATCTTATAAGCTCCGTTAGTTAAAGAAAACAAAACCACCACATAAGGTACTGCAATGAACTCATTCTTTATTTATTTTTGTGTTAAACCTACTGTATTCCAACTTATCTATGGATTATAAACTATTTTATTGGCTATAGATGCATCAAAATAAGCAAACAACACACGAAAAACAGAATCTATCAAAAACAGAACAGTCTGTAGCAATCTGTAACTAACGAAAACTTATGGAACTCCAAAAATTCAGCCAAAATAGGAAGACCTAGGAAATTTGTTTATTGATCAGCAGAAATTGGAATCACTATTTTATCACGTTCTGGTGATCTTTAAAAATTGTTTTCGTGAACTGAAAGTTTCTGGAAATTACAGCAAGATCAAATAACTATCACCCAAGAAGATCCTATAGGTTTAACTTGGCACAAACACTAATTAAAAGATAAAACCACATCTAAACAGAAGGTAGATGGATTATTTATTCCTAAACAGAAACAAAAACAAAAAACTAAAAATAAAATTGGGTTGCCTCCCAACTAGCGCTATCGTTTAACGCCCCTAGCTAGGCATAAAAGCAAGGATAGATCTAAGTGGTGCCATCTTTCATTTTCAGTTTTTTTAGCGGAGTCATGCTCGAATCCGGGAGGTTCTTTCCGCTTCCCTTCATACTCGGAAATTTTTAGATCTAAAGAATCCAACCGCTTATTGCAAAGAGTAATCAACATATTCATGCGGTGAAGATTTCCGCTAACACTTTTAAGAGGCTCAAGAGACTTTTGTAAATTTTTTGTTACTTCACAAATCTTTCCAAACACTTGGGTTTCTTCTTGGGTAGGATGTGATCCTCCCTTTTGAGGTAGTGTTCCCACTATTTCCTCTATAATTTCATGCGCAATGCTGGGATCAATCTCAATGAAATTTCTCTTGGCAATGCAATCCAAGAGTTGTCTATGCGTAATATTTAACCCAACATAAAAATTACGAAGAAGAATTCTAAAGTTCACCTCTAGGGTGAACTTGCGATAAGATTCCATCATCCTATACCAAGCATCTTTTAAGTTTTCTCCTTGCCTTTGCTTGAAGTGAAGAACTTCAAACTCGGGGGACATAGGAGCGGATAAGGAACTAGACATAATGACAAGGCAAACGAGCTAACACACGAGCAAACATAAAAACGGCAAGCGAAAAAGAGAGGATGAGATTGGGAAAGAGAGGGCGAATAAAACGGCAAGGGTGAAGTGGGGGAGAGGAAAACGAGAGGCAAATGGCAAATAATGTAAATGCGAGGGAGATGGGTACTTGGTATGTTTTGACTTGAGCGAAGACCTCCCCGGCAACGGCGCCAGATGTCCTTCTTGCTACGTCTTGAGCTTGCGTTGGTTTTCCTTGAAGAGGAGAGGGTGATGCAGCAAGTGTAGCGTAAGTATTTCCCTCTGTTTTGAGAACCAAGGTATCTATCCAGTAGGAGGCTCCTCAAAAGTCCCACGCACCTACACAAACAAACTGAGAACTCGCAACCAACGCAATAAAGGGGTTGCCAATCCCTTCACAGCCACTTGTGAAAGTGAGATCTAATAAAGATAGTATGATAAGATAAATATATTTTTGGTATTTTATAATATAGATGCAAATAAAAGTATATTGAAAGAAAATATGATAAGAGATAGACCCGGGGGCCATAGGTTTCACTAGTGGCTTCTCTCAAGATAGCATAAGTATTACGGTGGTTGAACAAATTACTGTCAAGCAATTGATAGAAAAGCGAATAGTTATGAGATTATCTAGGCATGATCATGTATATAGGCATCACGTCCATAACAAGTAGACCGACTCCTGCCTGCATCTACTACTATTACTCCACACATCGACCGACTCCTGCCTGCATCTAGAGTATTAAGTTCATAAAAACAGAGTAACACATTAAGCAAGATGACATGATGTAGAGGGATAAACTCATGCAATATGATATAAACCCCATCTTGTTATCCTCGATGGAAACAATACACTACGTGCCTTGCAACCCTTTCTGTCACTAGGTAAGGACACCGCAAGATTGAACCCAAAGCTAAGCACTTCTCGCATGGCAAGAAAGACCAATCTAGTAGGCCAAACTAAACTGATAATTCGAAGAGACTTGCAAAGATAACTCAATCATACATAAAAGAATTCAGATAAGATTCAAATATTATTCATAGATAAACTTGATCATAAACCCACAATTCATCGGATCTCGACAAACACACCGAAAAAAGAGTTTACATCGAATAGATCTCCACAAGAGAGGGGAGAACACTGTAGTGAGATCCAAACAGAGAGAAGAAGCCATCTAGCTAATAACTATGGACCCGTAGGTCTGTGGTAAACTACTCACAACTCATCGGAGGGGCAAGGATGATGATGTAGAGGCCCTCCATGGTTAATTCCCCCTCCGGCAGAGTGCCGACGAAGGCTCCAAGATGGGATCTCGTGGATACAGAAGGTTACGGCGCTGGAAATTGTGTTTCGTGGTGCCCCTGGATGTTTTCGGGGTACGTAGGTATATATAGGAGGAAGAAGTACGTCGGTGACCGCCCGAGGGGCCCACGAGACAGGGGCGCGCCCTAAGGGGGGGGGGCGGCCTCCTATCTTGTGGGGTCCTCGGAAGCTTCTTGACTTGCACTCCAAGCTCTCCGGATCACGTTCGTTCCAAAAATCACGCTCCCGAAGGTTTCATTCCGTTTGGACTCCGTTTGATATTCCTTTTCTTCGAAATACTGAAATAGGCAAAAAACAGCAATATGGGCTGGGCCTCCGGTTAGTAGGTTAGTCCCAAAAATGATATAAATGTGTAAAATAAAGCCCATAAACATCCAAAAGGGGTAATATAATAGCATGGAGCAATCAAAAATTATAGATACGTTGGAGACGTATCACTGCACTTTATTTACTGTTACCGTTACTTGCTCGTTATAAATTATCTTGCTTTCAAACTACCTGTTACCGACAATTTTAGTGCTTGCAGAAATTACCTTGCTGAAAACCACTTGTCATTTCCTTCTGCTCCTCGTTGGGTTCGAAACTCTTATTTATCAAAAGGAATATGATTGATCCCCAATACTTGTGGGTCATCAAGACTCTTTTCTGGCGCCATTGCCGGGGAGTGAAGCGCCCTTGGTAAGTGGAAATTGGTAAGGAAAAATGTATACTACGTGCTGAAATTTATTATCACTTGCTACTATGGAAAACCATCCTTTGAGGGGTTTGTTTGGGGTATCTTCACCCCGACCGGAAGAACAATTAGTTGCCCCTCAACCTACTGCACCTACTGAAAATATTGGTTATGAAATTCCTTGGGGTATGATGGAACAACTGCTAGCTAATCCTTATGCAGGAGATGGAACCGAACATCCTAATATGCACTTGATCTATGTGGATGAAATTTGTGGATTATTTAAGCCTGCAGGTTTATCCGGAGATGAAGCTAATAAGAAGGTTTACCCTTTATCTTTGAAGGAAAAAGCATTGACATCGTATAGTCTATGCGATGGTATTGGATCTTGGAACTGGAATCGATTGAAATTTGAATTTCACCAAAAAAATTATCCTATGCATCCAGTTCATCGTGATCAGAATTTCATAGTCCTCGTGAAGGAGAAAGTATTTCTCTAGCTTGGGGGAGGCTTAAGTCCCCCAATCATGAGCTATCTAGAGAAATTATCATTCAGAACTTGTATGCTCGGCTTTCTCGTGATGATCAATCCATGCTTGATACTTCTTGTACTTGTTCTTTTATGAACAAGAATATTGAATTCAGGTGGGATCGTTTAGAAAGAATTAAACGCAACTCTGAAGATTGGGAACTCGATGAAGGTAAATATTCAGGTATTAAGCTTGAGTTCGAGTGTGTTAATTCTTTGGCAACACTGGATACGAATACGCGCCAGCAACACTGGATAAGGCTACGCATCCCAAACCGTTGGTAAATAGCTTAGCAACGGATATATGGACTTTTATATACGAAAAAATGCGTTGTTATAGTGGGGATCCTGTTGTAATGTTTCTCAAATATCGAAACAAGGATCATTTTGGTTTTAATTTTTTTCTCTCCGAGAATATTTTTAATTAAAATATATTGGAGGAGATAATATGACTTCTCTAAAATAAATGAAATATTAGAGGAAAAATGTTAAAATCAAATAAATAATTTTGTTTGGATTTAATTGCTATTTTGTTTGAATTAGAAAAATATGCATTTTTCAAAATTGAGTTTTTAGGCAGGGAAAATGTTCACTTTGTTCTAAATATTCTATTAGACGGTGAATTTTTTTTGGTATTTTTAGATTTTTATTTTATTTTTTTAGGATTTTTCCGGCGGAATCTATTTTTTTTAAGTCAACCGACCTAAACGGGCCGTGACCGACCCGGACTCCCGTCGGGCAGGCTTTATAAGCCACCGCCCGAGGCCGCCCCAGCCCACCAAGCCACCCGCACCCCGCCCGAAACCCTAAGCCGTCGCCGCCAAGCCGCCGCCCCGCCGCGCAGCCCGTCGCCGCCGCCGCGCCGTATCTCGCCGAGCTGCCGCCGTTCACCGTTTGACCGTTCGTTTTTTTTCAAAAAACCCTAGATCGGTTTTTTTATTTAGATCGGTTTTTGTTCGTTTTTTTTGGTTTAGTTAAATAGCGGACGTTCGTCCGTACGTTCGTTTTAACGAACGTTGTTCATCAGTTAGACGCAGACAACAAACGTTCGTTCGTTAGCCTGTTCGTCTTGTTTTATTTTTCAGGGTTTTTCCGCGATTATTTTCGATCGCGACGTCTGCCCTGATCTTCGTTTTAGTTTATCTTTTCACTCGTTTATCCAAATCAGGTGAAACAAGCACCTAGATCTTCGTCTCGAAACCCTCTTTCTGTTTAACCAACTTGAACAATATTTTGGTACTGTAAAATTTGACTTTAGTTCAAATTAGTAAACATATCTTATTTCTTTCGTAGTTTGAGTTTCGTTGCTCCGTTTGATTTGATTCTGTTTGCAAACCGGAGTTCTTCAGTTGAACTTTCTGGTTAGATCTTCTTATTTGAGTTTTACCCGTGCATCTTTGCTTGATTGCTTATGTATGCTATTGTTTGTTTGCGATAGAATTCCCGGAGTGCGAAGCGTGCTACTACGAGTCACTAGGTTTTGCGGATCGTCAGCAAGGCAAGTAACACATTGATCATACTCCTTTCATACCCAGTTTTTATGAATTAGTTTCAACCCTCAAACAACGCATGATTAGGTTGTGATTAACGTGTGGGTGTTGGGAAGTAGATGATGAGGTAGAACCTATTGCCCTGTTTATTATCAAACCTTGGGACTTACTTTTACGTTATGCTTATACTGCTATGCTATGCTCGTAGACCTGGATTGGGTTTGAGTGTATCCATGACAGATGTGAGATTGTTAATTATTGGTTAACTTAAGGTGGCTACTTCAATACACCTCTGGGTGGATTGCTTGTGGGCACCTGGAGAATCCAGTGTTGTCCTAGGATATCCCGGAGTACCCGTGTGATCATCCTACGGTCCGCCACCCACTCTCAGAGGGATCATAAGATTGTTCATGTTAGAAACATTCGTGTGCAGCCACAAGCTATTATGGGCTCTAGCATAGTTGAGTATATTGCATGACCTCTTTCAGTGCTGGGCTAGCAGATGTAGGGGAAAGTAGGTGTAACTGTCCACCCAGAGTAAAGAGTTAATGCTTCGGAAAGACTGTGTCTCGATCATCCATTTCTCAAACACCATGTAGTGCGAGAAATCCAATGGAGTAGATCGAGTCTTGTGGGGAAAAGTGTGCAAACCTCTGCAGAGTGTATAAACTAATCATGGTTAGCTGTGTCCCCGGTTATGGACATCTTGAGTATCTGGTACTTGAATTATTGATTTGATCTCATCACTATAAATTAATTTTGTTGGGTTGTTTATGATTACCTTAATTGGGATTGAGTTGGAGAAACCTCCTCAATGATGTTTCAACCATCATGATAGTTATATAAAATATATTCCTTTGTTGTAGAGAAAATTTGGCTTTTCGCAAAACAGTTTAACCATAGAGCCTCCACCAGCCATATATGCATGTAGTGATAGCATTTATTCTGTTCATTGCTCTACTGTGTTATATTGCCAGCATATTCCATGTGCTGACCCGTTTTCGGACTTTTCAGATGAATAGTAAGGTGCGCTAGGTCATTGTCGTGTACTCAGATATGCCGTTGGAGTTGATGGACTCATTTTATCTTCCAAGCCTTTCGCTGTTATCTTGGTTACATGGCCTTAAGCCATATTTATTGTAATAAGTTCTCTTTTGAGACTACCGATTTAATACGTGTGTGATTGCTATTCTGTTATAAATCCATTCTAGTATTGTGTGTGTCAGCATTACCGATCCAAGGATGACACTGAAGCACAGAAACTTGACCGTCTGAGGTCGGGTCGCTACTCTGTTATATATATATTATTTTTCAAGAGATTCAAGCAGCTCACTGTGAGATCATTAACTAATCAACTCTCGCAAAAAAAAAAAAACTGTCATCTTGTTACCCACTGTGGGCAAGAAACCAGATTAAATTATCCCCAAATAATACCAAATATATAAGTATTGTTCCGGCATTGCTAATTAACACGGCTCGAGTAAAACATTATATCCAATACATACTACTCCACATGATAACAATGACTGCACGATACTATAGAGGCGATCAGTGTCAAATTGTGGCACAGTACTACTGTATTTTCCACATTGGAAAAGATATCAAGCTTGATCAAAGGGGCCATGCAAGGATGAATCTATCATCTCAGGTAGTCTTCGATGGGGGTGAGGAACAACTCCGCGGGTAACCATGGCTCGTCGGCGTAAGCCCGCATCATCTGCTCCAAGAGGAAGCCTTCCTCCTCATCCGGGGCGCGGGACGCTGTTGTTGCAGGAATGGAACCACTACTCACCGGCGATCACCGGAGACAAGGTCGGAGGGGTAGAGGAAGAACACAGAAAAATTTCAGGCGCACAAACACCTCCGCCACGCGTACGGCTTCTCTGTATTTCTTCTTGAGCTCGAACTCAAACTGGGCAACGAGTACACAGGCATCGAGGGGATCTTATACCCACGCGCTCAGACACGCTGGGTCGCGCACCGACGCACCCACCTCCCACTCCCTCACGCTCCGGCTCACGCACGCGACGCGCTCCAACGCGATCGCCACGGCCACTCCTAGCGCTAGACGCGGTCTTCCTGGTGACTCGCTAACAACCCACACTAGCACGCACACACACACGCACGCACCCCCTCGGACACGCGCACATACGCACGCCCGAGCCCGCCACGGCTGGACTCGACACGGCCACCACATGCACACACGCGCACTACCTGACCCGTCCGAGCCGTGGCTTATTGCCCGTCATTTCACCTCCTAAGCCACGGCCTACAGCAGGCCGTCGTTCTCCACGCCGGCGTCCGCCAGCAGTGCTTGCTCCGCCGCCGCTGCCGCCTTCTTCGGACGAGTGCAGTCGCGCTTGAAATGCCCCCTTTGGCCGCAGTTGTAGCAGCGACCTCGCCGTCCTCCTCCGCTGCCCGACGCCTCACTCCTTCGATCGTCGTCGTCCCGTGTGCCGCCGCGCTGGCGCTCCCTGGCACGCCACTGCTCCTCAGTGAGCATAAGCTTGCCATCCGCCCGCTCGCCATCGACTTGCCCGCGCCGCCGCAGACGTTCCTCGAACGCTTTGAGCCGGCCGAGCACCTCCTCAAATGGCATGGTCTCCACGGTGCAGAATTGTTCAATGCCAGCCACCGCCGCGTACAGACGGTCCGGCGCCGTGTCCAGCACCTTCTTGACCATTGCCGCATCGTCAAGTGTCTCTCCGAGCCCGGCGTAGCGAGCTGCCATGGCCCCGATCCTCCCGGCGTAGTTGTCCAGCGTCTCGCCGTCCGTCATGCGAAGGAGCTCGAATTCGCCACGTAGTGTAGCCAGCCGCGCCGCCCTGACCCGGTCCGCGCCGACGAACCGAGTCTTGAGACTCGCCCAGATCTCCGCCGCCGTCTTCTTCGCAGCCACTTGCAGCAGGAGGTCGTCGGCGAGCGCCCGCAGCAGATAAGCCCGCGCCGGCTTATCCTTCTTGGCGATCACCGCCGCGGCCGCGTCCTCCGGCGGCACCACCGCCTCCCAGAGCCCGGCGGCGTCCAGGTCGGCCTCCACCTTGATGGCCCAGGTGGTGTAGTTCACCCCTGTGAGCACGGGCACCGCATGCGACACCGAGCTCCGTGATCCTCCGGCGTACGGGACGAGCGCCATGGCCGGCGACCTCTCTCTCACACCTCGCTCTGATACCAAATGTTGTTGCAGGAATGGAACCACTACTCGCCGGCGATCACCGGAGACAAGGTCGGAGGGGTAGAGGAAGAACACAGAAAAATTTCAGGCGCACAAACACCTCCGCCGCACGTACGGCTTCTCTGTATTTCTTCTTGAGCTCGAACTCAAACTGGGCAACGAGTACACAAGCATCGAGGATCTTATACCCACGCTCAGACACGCTGGGTCGCGCACCGACGCACCCACCTCCCACTCCCTCACGCTCCGGCTCGCGCCGCGACGCGCCCAACGCGATCGCCACGGCCACTCCTAGCGCTAGACGCGGTCTCCCTGGTGACTCGCTAACAACCCACACACGCACGCACACACACACGCACGCACCCCCTCGGACACGCGCACATACGCACGCCCGAGCCCGCCACGGCTGGACTCGACACGGCCAGCACACGCACACACGCGCACTACCTGACCCGTCCGAGCCGTGGCTTATTGCCCGTCAGACGCCGTCTCGCCGGCGTGCTCCTGCATCAGTTGGTCCGGAAACCCTTGGGGGGCGACGTACGCCAACGACGACCACGGCTCCCCGGCACAGTAATGCAGCTGCTGCGCGAGCTGGCCGTCCGAGGATGGCGGCGGCAGCGGCGCCGCTGCCTCTGCTGGACGCCATGGCCGCGTCGTCACCTCCTCCTCTAAACCGAGGGCCATGGGCGCTGCTGGTGCTCCTCCTTCCATGCCGATGGATATGGATATCGGTCGCGCTTGATGTGTGTATATTGTGTTTCCTCGGGTGTGTTTAGTTCGGGTTAGCTCTATATGTAAGCGCGCGAGGTTGATCCGGCTGCCATGGAAGTCGGATTGGCCCCTGCTGACCGGGCAGATCGGCTCGACTCGGTGTCGGACTCCTACCGGGGGACAAATCGTCAGAATTAGGCTTTAGGCGAGGTTCATTTCTTAAGAAGTAAATATAAAACATGTTCTATTTATTCTCGAACGCACACCCTGTTCTCTCTAATATATTGTGCCTAATAAGTTTTCCGTACGATTGCTTTCGATTGTTGATAATAACTTCAGTAATGTATGAGATATATATGCGAAAATTCATGGACCCTGATAAGTGACACATGTGTGGGCTGAAGAAGATCGGGCGACACGCTCTTCTAGCCATCAATAGTGACACGCAGACCTTTTTGTTTCTTTCACACATGCATGCAAACAGGGACGAAAACAGATGATGTCAGCAAGAATCGTTGGGGACAAGTCTGTTTTGTGTGTTGTGTGCAGGTACTGGTCATTAGTCGTTACCGAAGTAATTCCTACTGGTCCGATAACTCCTGCTCTCAATCAAAGGAAATACTTATTGCTAGGTTACCCCTTATACTTGGGGTTAGGGCATCTCCAGCCGGCCCCCCAACAAGCCTCCCCAAGCCACTTTTTGGGCGCCGGCGGGCAAAAAACGCCCTAGTCAGGTCCCCAGAGACCCGCTTTCCGCCGGATTTCGCGAAATTTACGGCTGGCACTACCATCCCAAACCCAGCCCCCCGGGGGGCAACTGGGGACGCCGGCGCCACTTTTTCCCCTCGTGTGGCCCACCTGCAGCCACAACTCCCCCCACGCTCTCTTTTCCCCGTCGCTTTCTCCTCGAGCCCCACCTTCTCTCTCCCCATCCGCTTCTCTCTCCACGCCCGCGTCCCGGCCGCCTGACCCCGCCTCGGTGCCTCCCCGCCACAGCTCCGGCCCACAGCGCCTGGCCTTCCGCACCGCCCCGCCAGCCCTCTGCGGCCGCGCGCCCGCGTCGGACCGCCGCGCCCGGCCTCCCGCACCACGCTGCCCCGCCAAACGGAGAGCTCGATCGCGGGCTTGGCGAGGCTGCGCTCGAGCTTGTGCGCGTTCCTCGTGGCGCTCCTGCGCGCGGCCCGCTCCGCTCTAGCCCCATTCCCGGCGCACTTCGAGGCCCCACTTCTCCTCCCCTTCGCCCTCCTGGTCGGCCGGTGCTGCGGCGGTCAGCCAGCGGCAATGACGACAATAACGGGCTATCGGGGCGGAGCTGAGGTGGCTTGGCGTTGTCCGGCGGAGGCCGCGGTCGGCAGCGAGGAGGCGCTCTGCCCCATCTGCCTCGACGCCATGGAGCCGGGCAGCGTCGTGCGCGTCCTCCCCAGCTGCAACCGCGCCTTCCACCAGGACTGCGTCGATCGGTGGCTGGCCATCTCGCCTGGGCGGCCGCCCTGCTCAGCCGCTCGGGCCGCACGGTCGAGCTCGTCCGGCCGGACAGCGCCATGTCCGCCTCCTACAGGACCATGGTGCGCGCGCTCTCGCGCTTGCCTGTGCGTGGCAAGGAGGACGGCGGCGAGTTCGCGTGCAAGTCCATCCCCAAGCGCAAGCTGCTGGCGCGAGTTGGTGCTGCCGCGCGCGCTGCTCTGCTGTTGCCGGTGCTCATCAAGGTGGGCGAGGGACGGGGCACGGCGAGTCGCGCGAGATGGCGAGGACTGCGGCGGGATCATCATGGCGTCTTCCTCGCCTCGCCGTCGAGCTAGTGGGGGGCACAACGAGTGGGAAATTTTTGCCCCCCAGGCCAAAAATTTCACCGGCAGCTCCCCAGGCGGCGAAAAATATGCCTCCTGGGGAGGCCAACGGCTGGAGATGCCCTTACCCAACCACTCCTACGAGAGAGCAAGCAGAAGCTAGTGCCAGGTGAACAATTGTCAACTCAACTCCTCTAACTCTTGGAAGGAGAAGTCTTGTTGCATTGTTTCCTGCAAACCCAGTAATGTCAATCTGTTCTTACCTCATATAGTCAATCACCGAGAATCGTTGGGGACAAATCGGTTTTGTTTGTTGTGTGCAGGTACTGGTCATTAGTCATTACCGAAGTAATTCCTACTGGTTCGATAACTCATGGTTCTCAATCGAGGGAAATACTTATTGCTAGGTTAGCCCTTACACTTGGAGGTTACCCAACCACTCCTACGAGAGAGCAAGCGGAAGCTAGTGCCAGATGAATAATTGTCAACTCAACTCCTCTAACTCTCGGAAGGAGAAGTCTTGTTCCATTGTTTCCTGCAACCCAACAATGTCAATCTGTTCCTACCTCATATAGTCAATCACCGAGAGGCCAATATCATGAGATAAACTAGGTAATCGACATTAACCCTCACTAACCCTATTGTCATCTCCGCCAAGACAACCATTGGGCAACAATGCACTTTCACCACATTTTTCAGGTATAGATGATGTTACTATAATTTCATTCCGGGAGGAAATCCATGGGTGATTACCATTCGGGAAGTTATCTCCCTGATGGATTGCATTCATATCATTTGCGGCACGTTTTCTTGAGTGGTTATCACCAAGTCAGGGTTCTAGCCATTTTAGCTATCCTCGCACATGATTGGCTCCCCCTGGAGGTCTTCAAATTTGTTTATCTTCGTGAGTGTTGCAAGGTATAATATGTTGACCCGAACAGAAATGCACTAGTAATTACTAAAAATACACATGAAAGTTAGTTAACCTCAAGAGGTATAATAGTGTTTTTGTCATGAATGCAAATGGCATGAACGGATAGGCGATACTTTTGTAAACATGTTGATTGCATTTTTTTTCAGTTCATATGTGTTGGTCATGAATTTCCAAACCATAGAAGGCTCTCTGCAATTTCAGAAGTTAATTTCTGTCGCCGCTGAGCTAGCCAGCGGACGGTTTATGACAAGTGGGGGTCAAGTTGGCGGGCGCCGGCCTCTCGCCTTGGATCCAAACGCTGGCGTTCGAATGCGGCATGGCGGCAGGAGCAAGGCAGAGGGTTTAGGCGCACGCACACGTGCGGCCGGAGCTGGCTGTCTGGGGTCGCGGCGCGGTGTGGGGAGGAGCTGGTGGTGGTTGGAGGCATGGCGGGCTTGGCGGCATGGCATCGGTGCGACGTACGGTAGGTGCATGGCGCAGGCCAGAGGGCACTGGAGAGCACGTGGGAAGGGGAAAACAAACTAGGAAGCCAGATAAAGGACGACCACGTGTAGGGTAGCGCGGAAAGACACAGGGCGTTTTCTGTAGGCGAAGAAGAGGATGTCACGCGGCGCCCCCGTCCTATTCCGTGGGCACGGTTGAGGACGGAGACGAGGAGACGCTCTAGGACACGGAGGGTTTGCTAGGCATGGCCGATGGCGGCGGCAGGAACCGGACGCCATTTGCACGTTCTGGCTGCACAAAACAAACGAATGAGGCTTGTCTACTAGCTGGATTGAATGAGACTCCCTCTGCATGGCCTGGATCGAAAGTCTGCACATCGCAAAGAAAAAGGGAAATATGTATGCTTGGTATTGGTATTATCACTATATGATCTACGATTGTATTGGCTAATAGAAGTTCTGAACAAAGCCCCCGGAGGAGCTGTCTTTGTATAGACCAGCCGGCAAAGTAAGAAAGTGAGCTGAGATGGTACACCAGAAAGTAAAACGCTTCAGTGGAAGGCAAGCTGGGCGAGCCGTATGGAGCTGAGCTTCAATCTGGACCGTTCTGTAACTGAAGATTGGAACACCTGTTAACTAAACCCAAAGAGCCATTTGGGTGTTCTGGCTGCGGAAAGCCAACTAGGATGGCCACGTCGTTCTTCAATATTATCATTTGTGCAAAATGAACCGACTTGGGGGAATTGGAACTTTCCATATTCAAGAGATGCGCAGCACATGGTCCGTTCCCAATGCCGACGACTAATCATTCCATGTCTGCAGGGCCGGTCCATAGGACAGGAAAAGAGGGAGACCGCCTCGGGCCTCAAGGGGGTAGGGCCCCAAATATACTATTATCACAATGTCTAAAAGATTATTGTAGTATAAACTAAAAAAATCCAAAATTTGTGTGACAAGTCCACACAACTAACCAATAATGTTACCATATAGGAACAACCAAATCTTATAGGGGACACTGAGTTTAGTGAGTGGACCAGTGTATCTCCCATAGACGTGTGACAAGTTGCATACAAATTTATGTTAACTAGATTTCTATGCATGCTTAGTTTCGTGCAAGACTTCTTATTTCAGAAATTGATAAGAGCCCTTGTATACACACTAGAAGAAGTCAAGCATCAAGACAAGCCTAAAAGATAAATGAATTATATGTATGCAAAATTGAGTCTACGATATTATGCTTGTTGATAGTCGATGTTATTACAATGACATGTAAAGAGCATGCAGATATTGTCAACTTATTGAATGTAACTTGGAGCACATTTATAAATAGTTTTAATTTATACCATAGAAGATTCTATAAATATGTTGCCTGATAAAACACTAGTAACCATTAGTTAGATATTTGTTAGACATTACGCTTTAAAGATCTCTACCATAATAGTTAATGATATTAAAACATACATGACCACATACACACAAAAATATAGTTCGTGCAATTGTAAAAAGGAAAATCGGATGATTAAATATATTGAAGCACATAATTTTAATTTAGCTAAAACAAAGTTTTCATTAATACATTAGAACTAATCACAAAGAATTATAATTAATAATTAAAAATATTGATACGTGATTCCACACCAAAAACAAGGTTATATTTTTAACTATGTCAACTAAGTAAGAAAAATTATACTCGCCAACAGTATAATACAATAAAAATGCAGTTAAATAAGTATAAATGCTTGGTATAAAAATATTATTATTTCTTGGACATCGATAACTCCGACCATTCGGTCTGGGGACAGCCCAGACCGAACGTGTCGTTCGGTATGGTACCTCATCTCACACGAACGATTTCGTTCGGGAGGAGAAGTCCTCCAATCCGAACGCCTCCTCAGCCCCTTACAGCCCAGAAATGAAAAGAAAAAGCCCAGTAGCAAAAAAAGAAGAAAAAAACGCTCAGATTTTTTTCCCGTGACAAAAAATTTCCCTGTTTTTTCTTTATTAATTAAAAATATACATCAACTTTCAAATGCGGAAATTTTCCATGGGATTTTTTTTGACAATAACCCCAAAAATGAAAAAAAAGACATGATAATTTCCATCACACAAACAATTTTTTTTTCCATGGCAGATTCATAACAAGAAAATTCATGGTATTTTTAATATATTGTCGTAATGATTTAGATAAATTTGCCATGTTAATTGCCATGACAAATAAATAATAAATCTTGCCATGGCAATAAAACTTAAATATTTGCATGGCAATTTAGGTAAATTTTCCATGGCAAATAAATAGTTAAAGTTGCAATGACAATAAAAGTTAAATATTGCCATGGAGATTTGGTTAACTTTGCCATGTTAATAAAGGTAAATTTGCCATGGAAAATAAATAGTAAAATTTGCCATGGCAATAAAAGGTAAATATTGCCATGGGGATTTAGGTAAATTTGCGATGTTAATAAAGGTAAATTTGCCATGGCAAATAAATAGTAAAACTTGCCATGGGGATTTAGTTAAATTTGCCATGTTAATAAAGGTAAATTTGCCATGGCAAATAAATATTAAAACTTGCCATGGTAATAAAAGTTGAATATTGCCATGGGGATTTAGGTAAATTTGCCATGTTAATAAAATTGAATTTGCGATGTCAAATAAATAGTAAAAACTTGGCATAAAATATTGCCGTGGGGATTTAGGTAAATTTGCCATGAAAACAAAAGGTAGAATTGCCATAATAAAAACAAAGGCAAAATTGCATGGCTATAAAGTTTTGATGGAAAAAAACAAAAAAAAAAGAATTTTCATCCCGTTTTGAATAGTAAACTAAAGTTGCCATATAATGTGTTTATGGCATGGCAAAAAAGTTATAGTGCCGACATGGCAAAAGCTATAATAGAGACATGGCAAATAACTATGAAATTGGCATTGCAAATACAATGCTAAACTTTTTTGCAATGTCAAAAAGCTTAGCAAATTTACCATGGTAAAATATTGTGGCATGGAAAAAGTAGTAGTGGCGACACTAAAACAAACATGAATTTGCTTATGAACCGAAACAAAATTTGGCATGTCCAAAGAATGTCGTGTTGCCCACACTAAAACTACTACCTCAACCCTCCAATATTTTCCAACCCCGTCCGTAGAAAAAAATGCCATCTAAGTAAGAAAGTTGTCATGGTGTAACTATTATGATGTTTTGTGTGCTTGTCTAGCAACTGCATGTGAGATGATCTTCAAAGATATATGCCCTCACTACTCTAAGACTGAAAATGCTGCTCTTGCATGAACTTAAATTGCCATGATACATAAAAACCATAAAGGGATTCATCTTCCATAGCTTGCACCCAGAGTGAACACAAGTTAAATTGCCATGTAAAAAGTGAATTCAACATTGTTGTTTAGACTACTACAAGTTGTCATGTTCCCATGACATATAAAATTCCAAGTGGGTTTGTCGGTGTCAAAACCGGCGGATCTCGGGTAGGGGGTCCCGAACTATGCGTCTAAGGCTAATGGTAACAGGAGGCTGGGGACACGATGTTTACCCAGGTTCGGGCCCTCTCGATGGAGGTAATACCCTACTTCCTGCTTGATTGATCTTGATGATATGAGTATTACAAGAGTTGATCTACCACGAGATCGTAGAGGCTAAACCCTAGAAGCTAGCCTATGACTATGATTGTTGTTGTCCTACGGACCAAACCCTCCGGTTTATATAGACACCGGAGGGGGCTAGGGTTACACAGAGTCGGTTACAGAGAAGTAGATCTACATATCCGAATTGCCAAGCTTGCCTTCCATGCCAAGGAGAGTCCAATCCGGACACGGGACGAAGTCTTCAATCTTGTATCTTCATAGTCCAACAGTCCGGCCAAAGGATATAGTCCGGCTGTCCGAGGACCCCCTAATCCAGGACTCCCTCAGTAGCCTCCGAACCAGGCTTCAATGACGATGAGTCCGGCGTGCAGATTGTCTTCGGCATTGCAAGGCGGGTTCTTCTCCAAATCCAGAGTACCTGTTGTAGCGAACAGTGTCCAACTTCCCATCAATGTTGTACTCCTCGACTTCCGTGCTTCAATAATGGCATCTCCATGTGTCAAGTGAATACGAGAAGTCGGGGCATTTTTATATTTGCCATCCGGACCCTGTAAGCAAACCGTCTATTTGAAGAGACGGGGATCTTCAGATCCAAATCACACCATCTTCCCCCCAGCAAGCATTCAACAAAGCGCGCCCGGAAAAAACAATTCCATCATGGCCGGTCGCCGCAGCTCCTCCTCTCGCACCCTTAGCTCTAAGCCAGGCGATTGGGAAAAGTGTTCCGTCCCCCATAGCCGACTAGTAGAGTTGCAGACCCAGGGGTTTCTTCCACATGCATACATGGTCCCCATCCGAGCCGGACTAGCCACCTATAATGGCGGGGAGCAAGCAGAGAGCTTTCCTAAACCATCTCAGGGGGAGCGGGTATGCCCTGTCCCATATTTACTGAGGGGACTCGGGTTTCCAATCCACCCGTTCCTCCGCGGGCTCCTGGAGTTCTATGGCCTCCAGCTGCATAATTTCATCCCTGCCTCTGTACTGCACATCGCAGGTTATGTTGCCCTCTGCGAGCTATTTCTGGGCTGTGAGGCTCATTTCGAGCTATGGAAGAGGCTATTCTGCCTCGTCCCTCATAATCAAGAGGGATCTATATATCAAGTGGGCGGAGCCGAAATATGGCGCGTCGCCCAGACCGGATACTTGTCCGGCACTCCAAAGGAAGCATCCGAAGATTGGCCTTCGGAGTGGTTTTATGTAGAGGACGTTCCCCTTCTGGACCCAATCCGGATGGGCCTTCCTGAGTTTAGAGATGCTCAGCTGAAGAAACGTCAAAGCTGGCGTCCCCGGAGCCCCCAGGAGGAAGTTAACAGAGAAGTCCTTTACCTGATGGGCAGGATAAAAATACTGGCCCAATCAGGACTGACAATAATCGAAGTTATGTCAATATGCATAATGCGGGGGCTGCAGCCACTTCAATATCTGGGAAAACCCATGTGGCACTTCAATGGAGAAGACGATGCCACCCGCTGTGGTCGTAAAGGTCCGGACTCCGCTTCCGCTCTGGCGAGAATATTGTCCGATTTGTACAAAGGAGAAGAAGAGGAGTTCCTCCGCATTAAGCCACGGGATGGATTTTCCGTGTACAACCCCCCAAGCTGGGTAAGCCGTCATCCTATATTCAACTCTATTCATTCTTGCATCCCTTGTCACAATTATTTACCTTGATATTTCAAAGCAGGAACTGAAAAAGGCCGTAAAAGAGTTCAACATCCCATCTCCGCAGCCAGAGGATCCTAACCGGGCTCTCGACCACGGACTTGAAGAAGATCCGGACATATCTGTGGAGCTTGTCGATGGGACATTTTACCAGGCAAGCTGTGATGGCACCTTGGTGGCCATTATCGCCGATTATCCCGGACTGCTCCTTGTATCACACGTAAGTAAAGCCGAAGTCCTAACTCCCGAGAAAGATTCCTTCTTTATGCCATACCTTATGCACATATATTGTACTTTTATAGAAACGGCTACCGGGACGCCATGCCGAGCCCATGGGGGCTCATCAGCAAAGGGCACCCAGGTCAGGCAGGCTTAAGAGGAAGGCGGTTAGGATTGACACGCCGTCGCAGAGGTATAATTTAAAACCTGCTCCGTGATTATCATCTTTGAAATGTGACGGCGTCCATTATGTGCTGGCAGAAAGAGTAGTCGCCGGACTACATCCGGAGACCCTGCCGACCACGCCTCCGCTAGCCGGATTCCAGAACCGGCCTCACGAGTGCAGGCTAATGTGGGGACGACGCTGCACTGTCCTCCTATGGAGGATGCGGACAGAATCTCGGCTACGAATTCCGAAGTGGAGAGTGACATGAATCACCGATGCAGACGGGCCGTACTCCACGATGGTATTTTTTTCTGAAGAGGCGTTCAATGCCTTCAATTCCGGAGACGCATACATCCGAGCTGCTCAAGATGGACTCACCAGAGCGACGGACCAGTATGCAAAGGCTATACGGGTAAGAAAATTTGATAAGTATGTATATCAGTAGCCCCCGAGACTTGAAACAGTTGGCACAACTGATTTAAGGATCATTGTATGCACAGGTTCTTGCAGAGAAGAATACCCATTTATCTCAAGAGCGAGAGGAATGCAAAGCCCAGCTAAGGGCCGCAGTTGCCAAAATAGAGGAATCCAAGAAGGCCTCATCTGGTAATACTTGTCTCCATCAAAGAGAATGTAATTACATAGACCAGTTAATATTCGGCATGCTTTAGAAATCTAACAATAGATTCTGCAGACAATCCCGGAGAGAGTCCGGAGATCGTACGAGAGGATGAGTCGTATGCTCGAAGACAGCTAAAGGCTGGCGAGCTGTGCTTACACAGGTTAGGTGGGAGAAAAACGATCTCCAAGATGCCAATATCCGGCTGGGCGTCGAATTAGCAGATGTTCGGGCCCAGCTTGCTGACTCCGTGAAGGAGAATAGGAGGCTTTGACGCGGCATTTATGGTAAGTGCCTAAACGAACTGCAGTACAGTTCGGCAAAGAAATGCATTAACAGAGTTATGTTTGTAGGTATGCTGACAGGCCGTCCTGAAGAGGCGATGCCCAGATCTGTAGGCGATCTGCTGCAAGATCTCTCACAATTGCACGAACAAGTTCGGCAGGTGATGCAGGGTATTTCCCAGGCCTTGTGGCCATCCGCTTCCCTGCCAGGAGGCATGGGGGAGCTTGTGGATATGCTCAAGGGAGCACGGCGGCGCTTCCGATTATGGAAGATATCGGCCTGCCGACAAGGTGCAAGGGAAGCCTGGGCCATGGTGAAGACGTGATACGCCAAGGCTGACCCGAACCATATGGCCGAAGTTGGACCGGTGGGGCCGGATGGGAAAGAGATCCCCGTAAGTCTGGTATATGACCAAGTAGAATTAGCTGCAAAGTATTCCCAACAGGATTGTAGGCTAGACAGCCTGTTGGATGGTATAGAAGAAGAATTTAGCCAGTCCAAGTGACTATGTACTTCAATGGACGTATGTAGTCCCTAGCCGGATTGTAAATCATTTGTCTTGGCGGACCTTTTCGCTACAGCCTCCGGACCCAACAGTCCGAAGTGTATCCGAATACCCGATCAGTTATGTAAAACCGGGGTACGCGTGGAAACCAGGCGTAGGGGTCATAAGTGCTTGAACAAACAAGTACCCAACTAGTTATGTTATATAACATGGTTAGTAAGAAACATCTTCCAGAGAGAATAGTTCCGTTAAGGGTCCCTTTCCCTGGGTACGCATGCATTAGTGTGCATGTCCGAACTGCAAACAGAGACGCAGGATACAAAACATCTGGGGGTTTATGTTGTAATAGATAACAACATCTTTTGTTCACCGACCGAATATTCCCTTAAGAACGCTAGCTTTCGGCTTCACCCAGTCTGAGGTACACATCCGGCTGACCCGGCAGTAACAATCGCAGAGGTGCTCCCCTTATGCCCTAGCTGAATTAACGGGAACGTAGGGCATAAACACAAGTGCCAGGCAACCCAGCATGGCCAAAACTTAAGTCATATCGATGCATATAATGGTGAAGAAAAGACACATATGGAAAGGTGACGCATATGTGGTGGGCATAAAGCCATGAGAATAATTATATTAAGCTTCCGTATAGGAAGCCCCCAGGTATATTGAGCACGCATAGTGCGGCCGGAGCGATCGAAGCATCCGTAAAGGCTTTGTGTGAAAAAAAAGAGGAAAAGAAAGAAAAAAGGAGGACATAATTATAAAAGGCGGAGGTAAGAAGACAAACACTAAGTTCGGCACTAGGCGTAGAATCTTCGGAGTCTGGCCGCGTTCCATGGGTTCGGCTCGAGTCTGTTATCTGATGCATTACACAGACGGTACGCTCCTCCGGTGAGAACTTTATCAATGATGAAGGGACCCTCCCACTTGGGCTTGAGCTTGTCCTTCTTCTTCTCCGGTAGGCGTAGAACGAGTTCGCCAACGTTATAAGTTTTAGCCCGCACTTCTCTGCTTTGATACCTTCGAGCCTACTGCTGATAGAATGCGGAACGGGCTTTTGCTACGTCGCGCTCCTCCTCCAGGGCATCTAGATTGTCCTGCCGATCGAGCTCAGCTTCCCTCTCATTGTACATGCGCAACCGAGGTGAGTCATGAATAATATCGCAGGGCAATACTGCCTCTGAGCCGTACACCATAAAGAATGGTGTGTATCCGGTAGTGCGATTTGGCGTGGTCCGCAGTCCCCATAGTACGGAGTCGAGCTCCTCGACCCAGTGTGTGTCTGATTCCTTCAAGGATCGCACTAGTCTGAGTTTGAAGCCGCTCATTATAAGACCATTTGCACGTTCGACTTGACCGTATGTTTGGGGATGATAGACAGAGGCATAATCGAGCTTAATGCCCACATTGCCGCACCAAGTTTTCACCTCATCGGCTGTGAAGTTTGAGCCATTGTCAGTGATGATGCTGTGGGGGACACCGTAACGGTACATAACCCCTGACATGAAGTCTATCACTGGCCCGGATTCGGTCGTTTTAACTGGTTTGGCTTCTATCCATTTGGTGAACTTGTCCACCATGACCAATAAGTATTTTTCCTTATGGCTTCCCCCTTTAAGGGGTTCGACCATATCAAGCCCCCAGACCGCAAAGGGCCAAGTTATGGGGATTGTTTGGAAAGCGGTAGGGGGCATATGGCTCTGATTGGCGAAAAGTTGGCAACCGACGCAATGTTGGACAAGGTCCCGTGCATCTGCTCGGGCTGTCGGCCAGTAAAAACCTATACGGAAGGCCTTGCTTACAAGTGCCCGAGCTGCGATGTGGTGACCGCCGAGTCCGGCATGGATTTCGGCCAAGACTTGTCGCCCTTCCTCTTCGGAGATGCATCTTTGGAGCACTCCAGTGGTGCTTTTCTTATAAAGCTCTCCTTCGTGGACTTTGTAGGCTTTAGAGGGTCGCACAATGCAACATGCTTCGTTTTGGTCCTCAGAGAGTTCTTGCCTATTTAGGTAGGCTAAGAAGGGTTCTGTCCACGGGGCAATGACAAGCATAATCACGTGGGCATAAGGTGTTATTTCGGTGGCAGGGCCTCCGATTACATCAGATGGTTCGGTATCTGGGGTTGTATTCGGTTTCGGACTGTTATTGCCGGTCTCCCCTTCCCATACCACGGATGGCTTGAACATCTTTTCCAAGAAGATATTAGGTGGGACGGGGTCGCGCTTGGCGCCGATGCGGGCGAGGATATCTCCGCTTGATTGTTTTCTCGAACCACATGATGGAATTGGAGCCCCTTGAACCGAGCTGACATTTTGCGGACGGCATTACGGTAAGCCGACATTTTCGGATCCTTGGCATCGAAGTATCCATTTATCTGAGATATTGCGAGGTTTGAATCCCCGCGCACTTCTAGGCGTTGGATGCCCATGGAGACTGCCATCCGAAGACCGTGCAACAGAGCCTCGTATTCGGCTACATTGTTGGAGTCTGTGAATAGTATTTGCAGTCCATACTGGACTGTGTCTCCGGTGGGGGATGTCAAGACAACACCCGCTCCCAATCCGGCCGACATTTTTAAGCCGTCGAAGTGCATGATCCAATTGGAGTATGCGCCGTACTCTTTAGGGAGTTCGGCCTCCGTCCATTCGGCGACGAAGTTAGCCAGTACTTGCGACTTAATTGATCGATGTGGTTTGTATGTTATGTTGAACGGAAGGAGCTCGATAGCCCATTTAGCAATCCGGCCCGTGGCGTCGCGGTTATTTATTATGTCATTGAGTGGTACTTCGGAGGCCACTGTAATCGAACACTCTTGAAAGTAGTGTCGTAGTTTCTGGGATGCCATGAAGACAGTGTATGCTATCTTTTGATAATGTGGGTACCGAGACTTGCATGTAGTGAGGACAGTGGATACATAGTATACCGGCTTTTGGAGCGGGAACTTGTGTCCGTCCGTTTCTCGTTCGACGACGAGCACTGCGCTTACAACCTGGTGTGTTGCGGCTATATATAATAGCATAGGTTCGCCAGTATTTGGCGCGGTCAGGATTAGATTGCTGGCCAAGTGGGCCTTTATTTCTTCCAGTCCGGCCGTGGCCGCATCCGTCCACTCGAATTGTTCGGTGCGTCGAAGAAGGCGATAAAGAGGTAGTGCCTTTTCTCCCAATCGGGAGATAAAGTGGCTTAAGGCAGCCACACATCCAGTTAATTTCTGGATCTGCTTGAGGTTTGTTGGGGTAGCCAACTGTGACAGAGCTCGGATTTTTGCCGGATTTGCTTCAATTCCTCTATTGGAAACGATGAAGCCGAGCAAGTTCCCGGAGGGTACGCCGAAGACACAATTTTCCGGCTTGAGCTTGATGTCATATGTTCGGAGGTTATCGAACGTGAGCCTCAAGTCATCTATTAAAGTTTCGACGTGTCTTGTTTTGATGACCACGTCGTCCACGTATGCCTCCACTGTTTTGCCGATTTGTTTTTCCAGGCATGTCTGAATCATGTGTTGATAGGTTGCGCCGACGTTTTTGAGCCCGAAAGGCATGGTGTTGAAACAGAAGGGGCCATATGGTGTGATGAATGCCGTTGCGGCTTGGTCGGACTCCGCCATCTTCATTTGATGGTATCCGGAGTATGCGTCGAGGAAACACAATGAGTCGTGTCCTGCGGTAGCGTCGATGATTTGATCAATGCGGGGGAGGGGGAAGGGATCCTTGGGGCAGGCCTTGTTAAGGTCCTTGAAATCGACGCATAGGCGCCAGGATTTGTCCTTCTTTGGTACCATCACCAAGTTTGCTAGCCAGTCCGGATGTTTGATATCTCTGATGAATCCGGCCTCGAGTAACTTGGCTAGCTCTTCTCCCATGGCTTGTCGCTTGGGTTCTGAGAAGCGCCGAAGAGTCTGCTTGACCGGCTTGTATCCCTTCAATATGTTTAGGTTATGTTCGGCCAGCCTGCGTGGGATGCCTGGCATGTCTGAAGGATGCCAGGCAAAGATGTTCCAATTCTCACGCAAGAACTCTCGCAGTGCGGCGTCTATTGTAGGGTTCTGCTATGTCCCAATGGAAGCTGTCTTTGTAGGGTCCGTTGGGTGGACCTGGAATTTGACTATCTCGTCCGCTGGTTTGAAAGAGGTGGACTTGGGTCGCTTGTCGAGTATCACGTCGTCCCTGTCCACTGTGGCGCGCAGTGTGGTTTGTTCTTCGGTCGTGAGGGCTTCGGATAATGCCTCCAGGTCCAGCGCGGTGGTTTTATTTTTGGCATGGAGTGCGACGTCCGGCTCACTAGCTAGAGTGATGATTCCATTGGGCCCGGGCATTTTGAGCTTCATGTACCCGTAATGCGGTATAGCTTGAGCTTGAAAGCTCGTGAATTCATCCCGCCCCCAAAAAGGTGTGGTATCCGCTGCTAAACGGGCCCACTTGGAATGTGATTTTTCACGCACATCGTGCTTCCCGACTAGGGTTGATTCCCCTGAAGGTCGTGCTGCTCCGCTCGATGCGGATCTTGTCTATTTCCATCTTGTTGAGGGTCTCCTCGTAGATGAGGTTTAATCCGCTGCCGCCGTCCATGAGCACTTAAGTAAGCCGGAAGTCGTCCACGATTGGACTAAGGACCAAAGCGGTTGGTGCCCGAACTGTTCAGAATTGAGGTTCGTCACTAGCATTGAAAGTTATAGCCGTGTCGTCCATGGATTCATTGTTGCAACGTGGCAGACTTTGGCAAGGCTGCGGAGTGCTCGCTTACGCCTATTATTTGAGGCGAAAGTCTTGAAGATTGTTAGTACCGTATTGTTATATTCGGGGGGATGTTGCTCTGTGGTATGGTTGATGAGGAGATCCTCGCCGCTTTTTGCTACCTGCTGGAGTATCCAGCATGCTCTAAGGCTATGTGTTGGTATGGTATCCGGTGTGGTGTGAATTTTGCATGGCCCATTGAGCCATTCCTCCAATACGGTTCCGCGTCCTGCAGTGGGCCTTGGTTTTCGGGTAATTGAATCGGGTCACTTGCGAGAGGTTACCCTTTTAGTTCGGATGAAGGGTTTAGTGAGAGCCGGAGGATCCCAGAATTTTGTTTGGGTTTTCCAGGAGCTTTCCATCGCACAGTACTTCTATACTATGGCCGCCAAGTCATCAAAGCGTACTATGTCGCGGCGACTTATGGCGTTGAGGATTCCCTTGTCCGTGCAATTTTTGCAAAAGAATGAGATTCCGTTCCGGCAAATTTCAGGCGCTCGATATGTCCTTTTTTAGCAAAGGCCATGCCGGATTTTTCCGTGAATTTTGGCATGACTTGTGCTAGAATATGTAGGAAATATCGAATGGCCTGGATTTTCTAGAAAGATAATTAAACGACATTTCGGGTTGACTTTAAGTCTATCGAGGCTCCATACATGACAATCAAAAAATGAGTGAGGGAGAAATTCTGCACCATATATGAGAGAGGAAGAAACCCGACTGTTGTCGTGGGGGTCGTTTCTCCTTCTTCTCCTTGTGCTAGACCTTTGTTAGGCACTAGGGGAAGGAGGAGTAACGACCATCACCGACGGTCGAAAAATCAGTGAGGGAGTGTGTCCACCATATATTAGAGAAGAAGAATGCCGACTATTTTTTCGTAATTAAGCTCGACTTCTACTACTTCAACGTGTAATTTTCGTCTTTTACAATTCGGGTAGCTTATCCCACTAGTAGAAAACAAGGCTTTCGTTCAGGCCAGATAAGACCATTAGTCCCGGTTCAGTCACGGACCGGGAGCCATGCGGGCATTAGTCCTGGTTCGTGCGGCTAAAGGCATTAGTCCCGGTTCAAATGAGCCCTTTAGTCCCGGTTCAAATGAGCCCTTTAGTCCCGGTTTGAGATATGAACCTGTACTAAAGGGTGTGATGCCCTTTAGTCCCGGTTCGTATCTCAAACCGGGACTAAAGATTGTTTGAGGCACGAACTGGGACTAAAGGGCGGGTTCGTGCCTCAAACCGGGACTAAAGGTCCCATTTTCAAACTCTACCCCCCACCCGCCGTGGATCACCTTTTCAGTCTTGTAAAAAGCAAAAGAAAATGATAAAAACTTCAAAAATTAAAATACTTCGAGATGTACTTATGTTACTACATCTATTAGTTAGGAAAATTTAAAAACTTAAAATTGGACATGTTTTGCAAAAAAGTGTTGTGAAAAAGTAAAACGGCCATATCTTTTGCATACGATGTTGAAAAAACCCGCATAATATATCAAAAAATCAGCACGAAAATGCGCATCCTATTTTGACTGTCGTAGGCCTATTTGCAAATTTTTAGAATCCTCAAGTTCTAAAAGGAAAAAAAGTTATGCTCAAATTTTAGTTTTTTTGTGAACTTTGGTTTAATATGGTCAAACTACTTATTCAAGAAGTATTAGTGGTACTAAATAATTATTCAAGAATATTAGTGCTACTAAATAATTATTTCAATATTTTGAATTTTGGTCAAATCTGGTCAAATTGTGGTCAAACTGTTGTCAAACTATGGTCAAACTACTTATTCAAGAAATATAAGTGTTACTAAATAATTATTGTTTTCTAGAATAATAGTTTCAAACTCAAATAGTGAAACGTGTGACTTCATGCTCAAGCTAAACTCCTGAGGGTTAATAGGATTGACATCTTACTATTGTCAGGAAAACAACAAGTGCAGACTTGGAAACAAGGGGGAATAGGGAAGTTAAGCATGCTCAGGTAGGAGTAGTGAGAGGATAGGTGACCGGCTGGGAAGTTAGATGATTTGAAATGATGAGGGGTGATTAGAGATTAGAGGTTAAATTGTGCAGTGATGAGTGGTGATTAGAGATTAAATTGTAAAATAATTCGGAAATTCGAAAATCGGAAAAAAGTTCAAAAAATAAAATTTCGTAAATTTTTTCGTAAAAATAAAAAAATTCGTAAAATCAGAAAAACTAAGGGGGGGGGGGGGCTTTAGTACCGACCTTTTAGTTCCGGTTCCAAAACTGGGACTAAAGGCCCTCTAGAACCAAGACAAATGTGCCTTTTTCTAGTAGTGTCCCATGCCATGCAAGACGCTATGTTTTGGAGAGGATGGGTTTTGAAGATCATGAGAGTATGGAAACAAAGAAAATTCACCTAAGGACCCATCATGGTATGGATTTTGAGGTAAATCTATACAATTGAGCGTATCCCATTTTGGTTGCCCGGATTGGGAAGCACTTTGCAAGATGTATGATTTTCAAGAGGGTATGCTTCTCACCATGGATCTTGGTGATCTTGCCATCGACGAAGATAATTTGGACATTTCGGTCCTTGTTGATACACTTCCAATTCTACCGCTATGTGAGTTTCTCAAACATAGTTATTAAGTAATTTATATTGTTTATTTTAAAATAGTTGACAGCTTATTTCCATTGATAGCTTACTTTCATTCTTCAAAAAATGTGCGGAAGATGGTAGATAGAACCTACTACACCGATGGCTCTGAGTTAACTTATCAGGAGAAAAATCATCTGGTCGCATTTTGTACTGATCTTGAGAATTACAATATCTATTATCAAACTCCTCCACATTATGGTCAATATGTGCCACTAGTGCACGTGTTGAACTATGCTAACATCCATGCAGATGTCATGGTAAGATTTTTTAGTATTACGACATCTGTGCATCTTTTGCATAAATTCTTCTAAAACTAAACTACATTGCTAACTACGAAGTTATTACTATGTTTTTCAACAGATAATCCCGCAGGAGTGTGTGCCTCATCTGATGTTTCAGAAAGGTCGCCTTGATGTTTTGAATATACGGCCAGGTCATGCTATAAATCACTCATGTTCATATCGGATTTCTAAAACCAATAAAGACATGACAATCAAAGATTGGAAAAAATGTATGGTCACTCGTAGGGAGGTATTTGGAAGTAACATTAGGCGAAGTGCAAGAATTGGAGATAGGATAATCTCCATTCTCCATAATGAAGAGTCAGGGCCTATCTTGTTTTATGCTATTTTACCTAAGAGAAGGTAGTAGGTCCTAGCTAATAGTCATGATCATGTGCTAAGAACAACTAAGTAGGATTGATTAGATGACTATGATGATGATGTGTTATCGAGTAGAAGTTGTATGATCGATGATGATGAGTAGGACTTATTATTATGATACCAATGATGAGTTATTTACGATTATGATCGATGATGCATGATGCTAAGTTGTTATATGAGCATGATGAGTTATTATATATATATATCTGTATGTGAAATGAACATGGAATAGATTCAAGTGGAGACAACATGTGGTGCACATCGAAAGTACTACTAATCCAGACTAGATCAAGTTTGGATTAGTAGTACTTTCGACATGCACCACATGTTGCCTCCACTTGAATCTACTCCAGGTTCATTTCACCCACTGTTATATATAATAACTAATCATGGTCATAAAATCATATGATGAAAGTACTGTATATAAAACCACAATGAAAATAAGCTGTATTTTCAAAAATACAGGAAAAGTTAGCAGCAGCGCTTTTCTAAAGAAACGCTACTGCTACTTTCTATTATCTGTAGCTCTTTCTCAAAGCAAGCGCTACTGCTAACTTGGTATAGCAGTAGCGCTGGCAATCCAACGCTACTGTTAACAGTTAGCCGTAGCGCCTTAGTGGTAGCGCTTGTACAAGTGCTACTGCTAGCTACAAAACAAATGCTACTACTATGGTTTTTTCTAGTAGTGTAAGGAGTTAACCGCATCTAACCAATCCACCAGACCTTTGGAGGCGCAGAATTTTACTCCTTTAAGTTTATTCTAATGCACGACTCTCCTATTTTTACTCCTCCGCAATGCCGATCCTTAAAAAAAATCCCTTCATTTTTCCGATCCTGCGCTGGCAGAACCCATGCTGCCGGCTGGGCTGGTGACAAATACCTCCCTACAGTCCACTGTAAGTAGGCAGCACAAAGTTATGGTTGCACGCTTGCGGAAATGACGATGCCCACGTTTGTGGCAAAAGTTGGATCAGCGGGAGAGCCGGTACACTACTATACAACTGCTTATCCAAATTGACATCTGATAAAAGATGGAGGATATAAGAACCGTCCAAATGACTGGAGTAGAATCTTTTTTTACAAGAATTGGAGAGTTCGGTGATCAGTGAAAAAAGTATAAAATTGATGTTCTTTTGTGGTCATCAAGTGAGTGGGCTCTCCAGTGTGGTTCCCCCTATTTCGTTATGAGTTTTGTTTGAGAAGTTACAAACAAATCTTCTAGGGAGAGCTGTCTATAAAATATTGTTTCTCAAGCAATTTCACCAATTCTATATCTATATCTATATCTATACCTTTATATCTATATCTATATCTATACCTCTATCTATATCTATATCTATACCTCTATACCTACTAATAAAGGAAGGCGCGTTTCACCGATTTTTTAATCCGTTCACCTCTATTTTTGTAATATTTTTTACTATCCGAGGTGGTACTAATTTTTGTGTCCTACGATCGCAAGGAAATATAGCAGGCTGAAATTCCTATGTAACAGTCCGTCCTGGGCCTGGCAGCCTTGCGGATGGGCTTTCCTAGAGCCCAAAAATAATAATGTAGACCGATAGCCACGGAGTGGACTTTCTACTGTACCGCGAAAAAACATATTCACCATAGGAATCGAACCCAAGACCACCCCTAAGATCCTAGATGCAACAACCAACTGAGCTAATCACATTTGATGTTTAAGTGTCCCACACTACTTTGTTAACCAGCTCGCATCGATTAATATACCAAGCACCTCAGAAATCAACAAACAGATGGTCAAAACGAGTAGCCTCCTCATGTTTGTGCGGATGGGCGCTAATTAAAGAAGGATTGCATATAATGAAAGTAATTAAAGGAAGGATCTGTAGGCTCGATACACAAAGAATGCATGCGAGCAAGGAGGAGCACCATGACATGTGGAGTGCATGGAGCTTACCGGCGACAAAGCGATGGAAAAGTACGACCAGCATGCATGTGTTCGTGCAGGTGCCTCCATGGCGGAAGCCACTGGGCTGCTAGCATTCATGTATATGCATGTATTCGTGCAGGCGACCACCAATGAAGCCACTAGGCTGTGCGTGCGCACTCAGTACATGCACATGAACTGGAACCTATTCGATGGTGACAACCGTCGGCAGTTCATCGCCATGGCCGCCGACAGCGACGACGAGGTACGACACTGCACATTCAGAACTGTACATGGGTTCCTTGACGCCGCCAAGGAGCAGAGGGCACCGGAGTCCAGTCCGAGGCTGCTGCAAGTATTTATATGAATCTATATTGTGGTTGGGGCTTGCAGGTTATATAAGTTTATACATATAATCGAGCATTTGTGCTTAGGCCAACTCTCATTTTTCTATTCTATTCAAGAATATTGCTTTCAACGTGGAGAATTTCGTAAAAGATGTACTAGCATTTGAAAGACACGTCATAAGGCACAAACTATCTTGATCATGAAAATCCTAAACCATCTAGAATGAGGTGGACAAATACGAGAAGGAGGATAAGAAGTTCAGGAAGATAAGAGAAGCATCAAAATTCCATGCAATACGAACATCCGAAACCTCTCGTTCAAAATTTATTTTGAGGGAACCTGTCGTTCAATCTATCAAAATCCTACAACCCACGTAAGTATACGCCCTGGTTTTTGACCCATTCCACGCCAGTTTTGGTCAACTGGGGATTTATCACCAACCCAATATTTTAATTTGATAGAATCGACCAGTCAATGTGTATTTCATGGTTATGTTCTTTTGTTGATCTGATAGCTTGATCATTGCAGGAACAAAGGTCGATCGACCAAGAAGAGCTCTTTCAAGCTGTAGCACCTGCTCGTTTTGTCTCATTGTCTCAAATTATCCTCTTATCTTTTTTGGTGGAAGTCATACTATTTGTTGTGTTATGATTTTTTTCCCATCGAAATGAAGTATTATGTGGTGGGTGGGGTGATTAACTGCAATTTTTTAGGATTAACTGTAAAGATTTATAAGAGTTCTAGGATTAATTGCTAATATATATTTCTAGGATTAACTATAAAGAAAATTACATAATAGTATATTAATTTTCTTAGGGGGGAGTAAGACAACATGCACCTCTGGTTTATGCTTTCAGGGAAACGGTTTACCGAAGCAGAACGAGCATTTAGAATATGGTAATTTGCGATGTTGGTATTGGTCGTCTCAATTGTTGGGTAGTTGATAGTGCCTAAACTGAAGATTACACCCTGTTACAATTGAAAGCGTCCAACTAACTCTTTTTTTGTTTGTGTCCTTCTCAATTGTTTTAACTTCTAAGCAATATAAGTATTCATGTGGTAGCATTGAATGTTAAAGTATTCAGTTCCAAATGTTTAATGAGAGGTGTCTCATGCTATGGTCGAGCTCATCGCCTTGGGATTTACCACATTCCGACAAGTTATTATTGGGTTGACACTGCAGCGAGGGTGAAAAAGGACATGCGGTACTACGGACGGGACGTTGTTTTCAAAAGGAGGGCCTGATTTTTTTTGTTCTTCCGTTGCAACGCACGGGCATTTTTGCTAGTACCTTATTACTAATAAAGCAAGGTGTGTTTCGCTAATTTTTTCATCCGTTCACCCATATAATATTTTAAAGATTTTTTATCCGAGGTGGTACTACTTTTTGTGAACGAAACATGCCCATATTTTAGAAAAAGAGACGGCCAATATGTTTTTTTAGCCGCAGCCACGCTAGCCCAATGGCGGCCCACTTAATGGGGTATAGGCCGGGGCAAAAATATATTTGCATGTGCATGGATTCGAACAGACAACCTCTGAGTTGTGCAACTATTGTGGCTATCAACTAAACTAGCTAGTGTTTTGTTTATAAGGGAAGTTGAACTTTTAAATAGTCCCACATTGCCCCCTCACATCCAAACCTCCTAGTTTATGTATGTTTTTGACTTTTCTGGGTATAAGGAGCAATATCAAAAATCAATAAGTGAAGGGTGAAACCGAGTTTCCAATTTAGAAACGATTTCAATGTTGCAACATGCAACCGACGTGTGGAGAGAGGAATATGAGTGGAAAGGAATCGGGACATGGAAATATAAGGAAAGGGCCTACTAATTTGACGGAATATAGAAATAAAGGAATTACGACAGGGAAATATAAGGAAATCAGTCTACGGCTTGCTAATTTGACGGAATGTATATATATGGAAGGAAAGGAATTTAAGACGGGAAAAATAAGGAAAGAGGGGATTTGGGACAGGGAAAAATTAGGAAAGGAGTCAACGACTTCTTATTTTACATCTTCTTAGACACCAACTGCTGTCACGTCGCGAAGTGTAGCTCTAGCATCGCTGACGACGACGACAAGCACCTCACGCTACCGTGCTTGCACTCTTCGCGTCTCCATGCTCTTCCTACAAAATTAGTTCACGTGGTGCGGCTCTCCCGCGTGGAGAAGATATGAGTTAACAACTCCTGTATGTTTTCGACTCGGCTATCTTGATTTTGGATCTGCATGTATCAGCCAGCTGGTAATAAGCACAGGTTGTCCGAGTTCCTTTGAGTAAGCACACTCCTTTCCGAGCTCCCATGTAGTATTGCACTTACTAATTGTCTATGCACTGCAGCATGCAGCGTATAATTTTGACGGTGTACAGCGTCAGCACATAATTGTTATGTCCTCATTATGAACAAGTAATTACCTTTAAAAGAGACGCAGGTGAAACTTTATACGATTTCTCAACCCGATGGGCAACTAAGAACTCATCATAGTATTGTAATGCATACAGGGTCAAAGCTTCTGAGAAATTTCAACTTAACTAAAAGTAACTACATCCTTTCTATATATTTTTTGAACTAGGTACCTAACAAGTTAATCTTAAGGATTCATTCATGGCCCTAATTATCACATGTTTTACTAGTATACATGTCCGGCCAACAATAAGAAGTACATATTCTCTTTGATATAAAATGTTTTCATTGGAATTTGGAGATTGAAATTGTTAGAATTTTTTGTCTGTTTTACATATAATGTTTTCTAACGATTCTATTGCACTATATTTGGTATTGGAATAATCCCTTTAATGAAACCGCTTTCAAAGGTGACATACTAGGCATAGTATGTAACATTGAAACCTCTTTCAAAGGTAACGATTCTATTACATACTATGCAGACTATGTTTGATTATACATCAAAAGGTAACCAATAACATTAACATTTGATGGCGTGTCTCCGTATGTAATTAGTTTGCATAGTATGTAAATTCTAATTAGTGACAATATAGATGAGTCCCTAGGGTCATCATAGATGGATCGCCAGGGGCATGCGAGGATTTGTCTTCCCCATTGCAACGCACGTGCACAGTGCATACTTATTGTTTTAAAGATAAATTAGGAGTGTTTGAGTGCGATGAATTTTTATGCAGTTGCAACACACACGACATTGATGTAATTTTTATTACTTCGGCATCTCATTATACCGCCATGATATTTGATAAATAGACTAAAAGGTTTCAATAAAAAACATTGTCAATCAGATCAATTTACTCAGAATTCATACCACATGTCCTAACCTTCACGCCGTGATCCACCAATGATACATCTTTTTTTTAGTTATCGGTGACCATTACACGGTGACATAGTTCCTCAACTCGGACAATCATACTTCATAAAAACTGGTATTTTCTCCCGTTGCAACGCGCAGGCATTTTTGCTAGTCACTTCTCAAAGATTCAGGAGTATTTGTTTCCTCAGCATTCCAAAGAGATTATCAACTTGTCACTTTTTTTTCTATTATTTCTTTGGCTGTCATGTTTTTTATCTTTTGCCAACTGAGTCTTAATCCAAGCATTACTAAAAAGGTTGGCCCATATCACCAGAGCACGTTTCAATAATTTAGGGTTGAACAAAAGGAAAATGACTATGAAAAATTACGTAAGTGGTGAAATGAAGTAAGCATAGCAAGCCAACCTTTCAATAGATGAAAAAACATAACCATATTCCAATTCGTATTGTTACAACTATCTGGGTTCAAAATTCATCATATTTTGTTTACATGTTTCTCGATTTTGTCAAGTGACGACGTGCAAAACACGTGCAGTTGACTAGTATACTTAACAGTAAAATGGCTTCCACACTTTTCATGATCTCACTTATACGAGGAAAGAGTCTTGTCACTGATGCATAGAAGCTCAGTGTTCGCCCAGGGTGGTGCTCTTCATAATTCCTACAAGTTTCCAAAGCTGGAGAATGTTTTTAGGAAAGCTGTTGACAAACCAGGTAAGTGACTAAGCATGTTTCTTCTCAAGAGGAGGAAGAAGAAGGAGACAATCTCTCCCACGGTTTCTGATCGTATTTCATTTTCAGCTGCAATCTTAGGAGCAATTAAAAAATAGCACGCTGTCAAATATAATGTCGCCCTTCTCCAGATGCTACACAAGTTATAGCACGCTGATAGTTTGCTATATTTGAAAATAGCGTTTTGCCAAAAAAAAATGCTAAACATATCCAGAATTAAAGGATTTCAGCAACTACATTAATTCCAGGAGCTATACATGCACAAGGTCCAAATCCATGGTATAAACGTGTACATTCCTTTTATAACCTGTTGTAAGACCAGGCCACATCATACAGCAGCTCGACAAACCATCAGTAAGCAAATCTAAAACCGTTTCTTGCACGGTTCATGACATGGCAAAATTAAGATAGTATACAGAGAACATCCAGGCATACTAATATGATTGATGGTCCCATTGTGGGAGTTAAATTCGGAAGTGGTTTGGCTTACAGAGTACAAAGCTTGCAGATGACAAACATTAGTAAATTAGTAATACAAGAGAAGAACAAGTGGACACACCTAAATAAGATATCATCAAGCACAAGCACAACATATCTAGCCTTAGGTTGATACCAAGTACTTCTAATTAAGAAAGCAAACAGTAGTTCCACTACAGGTGATCTAACATAGAATCAACCTATTTTCTTCAAAGAAAAAAATAGCAACGGTTGGCGACAAGGAGCAGCACGGCAGCAACAAGTTCAGCGCCACCAGTTTCCTCTGCCACGGCAACGAGTTGCAGCAGTGTGGCAATGCGGATGGGGACCGGGGGAGGAGACAGAATGAGGCCGATGCCGCTACTTGGAGACGGGATGAAGAGAGGATGCTCTCACCTGCTGGCTGACTTGCGGACACCGGCGGCTTGGCTGAAATCGGTGCTGCGCCATTGACTTGCTGGATTTGGTGCGTGGCCGACGCCGCTACTTGGAGACGGGATGAAAAGAAGCCGCTGCCGCTCATGAACTACTGTTGTTGCCTTCACTCACGAGTCACGAGACGCGGCCGTCGCTCCCCTTCAAGAGGCGCCGTCGCCGTTGAGCTGGTTGACAATGAGGAATGAGGGTCACGAGTTGGCTAGGTTAGGTCGATGGGCTGTTGTATGTGTTGGATCCATGAGAGAGAGTGGGAGTGGGTTGGGTTGATGCCAGATGGGCTGGGTGCATTCTAAAACGCTAAAATGTCTTCTCGTTTAGCACCGAAATAGTGCGCTATAGCATTATTAGCACCATAGCGAGAAAATTAGGTAAAACGTAATGTGGCCCTTTTAGATACACTATATCGACGCTACAATGCTAAAGTAGCGCGATATTTCTTTAGTTGGTTAGAGCAACTCTAGCAGACCCCTAATATCCCACCGAACTATAGAATAACCGCCATTTTTCAGTTTCAGGCGGAAAAAGTATCCCGAACAGACCCCCTTATACACCTTTGATCTTTAATTTAAGGGGTATGGTAAAAAAAACTCCTCCCAATCCGCAAAAACATAGCAACTGATGAGAGATTTGTCGAGTGCGTCTTGATTGAATAACTAAAATAGTTCTAAATACTCAACGGTCAGAGCTAGCTTATGGAAGTAATACTCTTCCTTGACTTTCACCATGAGGTACTCTCGATTGGAACTCTTGATAATTTTCATGTACCAATCATGCAATTCATACATTCTCGTTGGGAGGTTCTTGACCTCCTCAGGCTTGACCAAAGGTTGGCCGCAGACATATTTCCGTTTTATGTCCTCTTCTCTTAGCGGAGGCATGGGCTCAATCTCGAGGAGTTGTTCAACAGTGATACCAAGCATTTCAGCATGCCTTCTATGCTCATTGGTTATTACCAGCTGACCGACGCCGGTACTCTCATGTGTTGGTACAACAAGCGGAACGGTTTTCCCGCATTTTTGGCCAGCTGCTTGGCTCAATCTCGAGCTCGACTCCTTTTTTTGTGCTCGATGTGCCTTCCTGATTTGGCGCTCATAGTCTGAGTCAACAGGCTTGAGAGTTGGTGCTTCAGCCATACAAATAAAGTGGTCAATCTTACCCTCAGGCACTTTCTCCCTAGCAGCGGTGGCGGTTTCGGTCCAAAATGGGCGTCCACTTGGGCCTTCACTATGGCTTCGTTTTGCTCCTTGGTCATGTCGTAAGGTCTCTGCGGAAGAGGCCCGAGGCTTGGACCATACTGAAATCGCTTGCCTCCGCCTGTACCTCCTGTACTACCTCGATTTGTAGCACTACGCACCATAGCTGTGGTGGCTCTCTTCCGTGATTGTTGAGGCAGCGGAGATGGCTAACGGGGTGTCGGACTTGGAGGAGGAGTGGCATGCGTTGGTGGACTCGAAGGAGGAGGAGTGGCCTCACGCGTTGGCTGAGTTGAAGCAGGAGGAGTGGCCTCACGCGTTGGCTGAGTTGAAGCAGGAGGAGTGGCCTGAAGCTGTGCCGGACTAGGAGGAGCAGGAGTCATCTGCTCCTTGTCACCTCGTGAAATGTCAAGCTCTAGCTGATGCGGTGTCGGTGGCCTTCGAAAGATGATGCAATCCTTTCTCCATAGGATGATACGATGTATGGCCTCTCCCAGTGTGTGCTCCTCGTCACCTCCAGGAATGTCAAGCTGTAGCCCCGAATAATGGTCGTCCACCACCTCATCAACCACGACACAAGCATAGTCGGCTGGAATCGGCCTGCAATGGAAGGTTGCTCCAGGGGGATTTGTATAAGCAACGACGTCCGCCACCTTCACGGGTATGTTCTTTATTTTGAAGTGTAGCTCAAAGTTAGTGTTCTCCATGATGTCATCCATAGGGTATCTATCCAACAGTGCATCGCCCGGGACGGAACCCACGCAGCTTCTCGGCATGGATGGGATGGTGCTATCCAATGCTGGATCATCCGCTAGCTGTTGTCATTGCTGAGACCCCCTTTCCTGGCTAAGTGAGTCGATCTCCTGATGCTGCCGCTGCAATTTGAGTGCCAAGTCCGCGTGAGCTAATTCTAGGCCTTGAAGGCGTTCTGCTTCCTGCTTCCTCTGCTCGTCCTCCAGCTTCTTCTTCTTATCCTCCTCCATCTCCTTCTCGCACGGCTTCTATGGTCGGCATTCCAGTCCGAAAATCCCTCATACCACGGAACAACACCCTTGCCTCATGTTCTTCCCGGGTGTTCAGGATTTCCCAGGGCGTGCGTAAGCTCGTTGTTCTCTCTGTTGGGCGTGAACACCCCCTTTCGAGCATCTTCTATTGCGTCAAGTAACTTATCTTCGGCTCCTTTAAGACATGCATTCCTCGAAACCTGGCCTGTCTTCGGGTCCAACGCCCCCCCCATGCGCATAGAACCAAGTTCTGCACCTGGGGGGCTAGCTCAATGTAACTGGAGTGACATGTGTAGCCTGCATCTCTTGCTCAGATTTATCCCACTTAGGCATTGCCACCGCGTAGCCACCTGGCCCCAGCCTATGGAATTGCTCCTTTTTTGCGGCATTGGCCTTCCTTGAATTTCATGAAAGAGGGCTGGTGTTCTCTTTGCTTCTCCAGTGTTCCCTTGAAATTTGGGATCTTCTTTCCTCCTTTGACGTAGTTATTCCATACAGTTTTCTTGTGGTTGTTGAATGCAATTGCCATCTTCCTAAGAGCAGCGTCCTTGACTTTCTCCACATCTGCAGCTGTGAAATGATCTGGTAGGGTGAAATGTTCCATGAGTTTTTCCCAAAGCAGAGTTTTTGCTCTGTCGTCGATAAAAGTAACATCTGGACGTTTCTTTGCTGGCTCTTTCCATTCTTGAAGGGAGATCGGGAGTTGGTCCTTCACAAGAACTCTGCACTAACGAACGAACTTGCTCGCAATGTTCTTAGGCACTAGTGGTTCGCCATTAGTTTTGATGGCATCGATGTTGCACTTTACGCCCTCCTTAACTTTTTGCCCGGGCCTCACACTCTGCATGTAGAAGATTTGCTCGATCCGGAGGGCTGAAAGAAGAAAGACCGATTCGTTAATACTTCAAATTATTTAAAACATGTGATGATCACCAGATGTCTGTTTATATAAATATACCTCGCCGGTCTCTGTTATTTCAAGATCAACATTTTCTTCGCCATCATAATCATAGTTGTCGTCCATGACTTCATCAATTCGGTCGTCGTGATCGAATATCATATCATCACCCTCCCCAGTATTGTTCAGATATTGAGAGACGTCATCTTCTTTATTTCGATCATCTGGCCCGCGAGGGGAGCATATGATCTGGAACAGGGCCTCTTCTCCCTCTCTGCTGGTATTGTCCGCCATAGCTTTTATTTAACTAATCCAGAAGAAATATAAAACAATTTAGTATTCAAATTACAATGCATGCATATGCAATCAATAAGGAAATCTTGAATCATAGTACATAATATGCATCATCTCAAATAATATATGATCTCGAATACATCGTCTCGAATATTATATATCGAATACATCACTAGCTAGCTAGCTAATAAAGATCGAATACTACAGAATAATCTAAGGCACTCACAGTTCCTGAGCCGCGGGCGGTGGACACCCAAAGAGAAGAAACCATCACATGATCATAGCTCCGGTTATCTCCCCAAAGAACCTGCCAGGTATTGGAGAACCTCACATCCATAGCAGCCATGTAGCGATAGACGTGCTCATCCTAATCCTTGACACGGCGATGCACCACCTCCGGCGGGGCGGGCTCCCTCCGCACCGAAACTGGCCCACGGGAACACCACCAAAGGAGCTCAGGGTCGATGACGGGACCCGGGGGCTGGTTCCTCACCAAGCGGCGAGGCCCTGAAGGTAGCACCTCCCAGTGCCAGCCCGGCGGAGCTCAGTCCCAGACATGGGTCCTCTGAAGCAGGACGTCGTCGCGAACGGGTCGATGGCGAGGATGCGGGTTAGGCATCGTCAAAAACAAATACTATACGCCGCAAAAGTAACAGTTTTTTAAATTTCTATAACTAAAATTATAAGAAAGTAAAAACTAACATTTCTATAACATTTCTATAACAATTTGAAATTAATTTAATTCATCTAGCTAAAACTATCATTTCTAAAATTTCTAACATTTCTATAACATTTCTAACATTTCTATATACTATTTGACATTAATCTAATCTAATTAATTAATTCATCTAAAACATTTGTATAAAAAACAGAAAAACAAGAAAAACTAAAACTAACATTTCTAACATTTCTATAACAATTTGAAATTAATCTAATTCATCTAGCTAAAACTAACATTTCTATATACTATTTGGCATTAATCTAATCTAATTAATATTAATTCATCTAAAACATTTGTATAAAAAACAGAAAAAACAGAAAAAACTCAAAACAGAATCGTGTGTGCGCGCGCGAGTGCGCGTGTGCACCTACGGTGCCGGCGGCGCCGCGGCTTCGATTGGAGGGAGGAGAGGGGCCGGGGAGAGGGGCTCACAGCGCGGGCGAGGTCGAGGTGACGGCGACGGTGACGGCGAGGCGAGGGGACGGCGAGGCAGAGGGTGCGGCGACGGTCCGGTGCGGTGACGGGGACGGGCCGGCGACGGGGACAGTGATGGGGATGGGGGCGGCAACGGGGGGGGGGGGGGGGGCGACGGGGGTGAGGAGAAGAAAGCAGAGGGAGAGATGAGAAACTGAATTTTTTTTGAAGTGTTTCTTATGTAGAAACTCCCCTTTAGTACCGGTTGGAGCCACCAACCGGTACTAAAGACCCCCCCTTAGTACCGGTTGGAGCCAGCACCCGGTACTAAAGGTGGTGCGCTGGAGCAGGTGCGGGCAAGTTTAGTCCCACCTCGCTAGCCGAGGGGCGCCTACACCTGTTTAAAAGCCCCGGCGCAGCAGCTCTGTTGAACTCTTCTCTATAGCAGGCTTCTGGGCCTAACTCTAGGTTGGGTTTCTAGTCGTATGCAGGCCGCTGTGGCCCAGTAGGTGGGCTTTTTTATTTAGTTTTTATCTCAAAAAAATTTCTTGTTTACTTATTTAGGTACAAAAAGTTACAGACTTTCTGTTAGTTGTAGTAGTTTTCAAATTTGAATACTTTAAATTTGAATTATTTGACGGACTTTGTAGACGAAGTGCATCCAGTTTTTGCCGTAAATGCATGAAAGAATTTGTTTGCACATAAACTTTCTTCGCGTTTCAAATGTCAAAAAACATAAGTACCCTAACTGTTACAAAGATTCCCTCCGATTTGTTCGAAGCGGCACTTTCCAGATATATAAGTCCGGAAACTCACTAGAGAAGAAAGTGATGATGGTGAAGCCTATCACATCCCAGAGTGGGATCTTTGGGTGTGAAACTTTTTCTTCGCGTTTGTCCCTTTGTGCCGTAACCATGGACAATATTCATCATTTAACTGGATGCTCGGGTCAATATTCACTGTGAATGGAGAAATTTCATCAAACTTTACATAATCTTCTGACATGTTTGTCTTTTCATCCACTCCCACGATGTTTCTTTTCCCTGAAAGAACTATGTGGCACTTTGGCTCATCGTATGATGCATTCGCTTCCTTATCTTTTCTTTTTCTCGACCTGGTAGACATGTCTTTCACATAGAAAACCTGCGCCACATCATTGGCTAGGACGAATGGTTCATCTGCATACACAAGATTCTTAAGATCCACTGTTGTCATTCCGTACTGCGGGTCTTCCGTTACCCCGCCTCGTGTCATATTGACCCATTTGCACCGAAACAAAGGGACCTTCAAACCACGTCCATAGTCCAGTTCCCATATGTCCTCTATGTAACCATAATATGTTTCCTTTCCCGTCTTGGTTGTTGCATCAAAGCGGACACCATTGTTTTGGTTGGTGCTCTTCTTATCTTGGGCGATCGTGTAAAATGTATTCCCATTTATCTTGTACCCTTTGAAAGTCATTATATTTGAAGATCGTAACTGGGACAACAAGTACATGTCATCTTCAATATCGCCGTCATGCATGGCACGTGTCTGCAACCAACCGGCAAAAGTCCCCGTTTGTTCAGGTGTAATCCAGTCGTCAGACTGCTCCGGGTGTTTGGAGCGTAGAAAATTCCTGTGTTCCTCCATATACGGAGCCACCAAGGCGGAATTCTGTAGAACTGTGTATTGTTCTTCAGTGAGAGAATGCCCGTCCATACATATTATTTGATCCCCTCCTAGCGTGCCATTTCCATCCAATCTGCCCTTATGCCGCGATTCAGGAACACCAATCAGCTTAAGGTCGGGAATAAAGTCAATACAAAACTCAATGACCTCCTCATTTTCATGGCCCTTTGAGATGCTTCCTTCTGGCCTAGCACGGTTATGAACATATTTTTTCAAGATTCCCATAAACCTCTCAAAGGGGAAGATATTGTGTAGAAATACAGGACCCAAAACGTTAATCTCTTCGCATAGGTGAACTAGGACGTGCGTCATGATGTGGAAGAAGGATGGCGGGAACATCAACTCAAAACTGAAAAGACATTGCACCAAATCATTATGTAACCTTGGTATGATTTCTGGACCGATTACCTTCTGAGAGATTGCATTGAGCTATGCACATAGCTTCACAATGGCTAATCGAATGTTTTCCGGTAGAAGCCCCCTCAATGCAACCGGAAGCAGTTGCGTCATAATCACGTGGCAGTCATGAGACTTTAGATTCTGAAACTTTTTCTCTGCCATATTTATTATTCGCTTTATATTCAAAGAGATGCTATATGGTACCTTCATACTGAGCAGTCATTCAAACAAGATTTCCTTCTCTTCTTTGGTAAGAGCGTAGCTGGCATGACCCTGATGTATGCCGTCTTTTCTGTGCGTACGTTGCTGGTCCTCCCGTGCCTCCGGTGTATCTTTTGTCTTCCCATACACGCCCAAGAAGCCAAGCAGGTTCACTCGAAGATTCTTCGTGATGTGCATCACGTCGATTGCGGAGCGGACCTCTAGGTCTTTCCAATAGGGCAGGTCCCAAAATATAGATTTCTTCTTTCACATGGGTGCGTGTCCGTAAGCGTCCTTCGGAATAGGTTGTCCGCCAGGACCCTTTCCAAAGATTACTTTCAAATCCTTCACCATATCATGTACATCAGCACCAGTATAGTGGCGAGGCTTCGTCCGGTGATCTGCCTCACCTTTGAAATGCTTGCCTTTCTTTCTTACGGGATGCCTGCTCGGAAGAAATCGACGATGTCCCAGGTACACATTCTTCCTACAACTATCCAAATATATATTGTCGTTATCATCCAAATAGTGCGTGCATCCGCGGTATCCCTTGTCTGTCTGTCCTGAAAGGTTACTAAGAGCAGGCCAATCATTGATGGTCACGAACAGCAATACCTTTAGGTCAAATTGTTCCTGTTTGTGCTCATCCCACGCACGTACACCTTTTCCATTCCACAGCTGTAAGAGTTCTTCAACTAATGGCCTTAGGTACACATCAATGTCGTTGCCGGGTTGCTTAGGGCCTTGGATGAGCACTGGCATCATAATGAACTTCCGCTTATGCACAACCAAGGAGGAAGGTTATACAAACATAGAGTCACAGGCCAGGTGCTATGGTTGCTGCTCTGCTCCCCAAAAGGATTAATGCCATCTGCGCTTAGACCAAACCATACGTTCCTTGGGTCACCTGCAAACTCCTCCCTGTACTTTCTCTCGATTTTTCTCCACTGCGACCCGTCAGCGGGTACTCTCAACTTTCCGTCTTTCTTACGGTCTTCTCCGTGCCATCGCATCGCCTTGGCATGCTCTTTGTTTTGGAACAAACGTTTCAACCATGGTATCATAGGAGCATACCACATCACCTTGGCAGGAATCTTCTTCCTGGAGCACTCACCATCGACATCACTAGGGTCATCGCGGCTGATCTTATAGCGCAATGCACCGCATACCGGGCACGCTTTCAAATCCTCGTACTCACCGCGGTAGAGGATGCAGTCATTAGGGCATGCATGTATCTTCTGCACCTCTAACCCTAGAGGGCAGACAACCTTCTTTGCTTTGTACGTACTCTCGGGCAATTCGTTGTCCTTTGGAAGCATATTCTTTATCATTACCAGCAACTTTCCAAATCCCTTGTCAGATACACCATTCTCTGCCTTCCATTGCAGCAATTCCAGTGTGGTGCCCAGCTTCTTCTTGTCAGCTTCGCAATTCTGGTACAACAATTTCTTGTGATCCTCTAACATGTGATGCAACTTATTCTTCTCCCTTTCACTTGCGCAGTTTCTCTTTGCATCGGCAATGGCCTGACCTAGATCATCAGCGGGCTCATCTGATGCCTCTTCTTCAGCGTCTTCTCGCATTGCCGCCTTAGCTTCTTCTCGCATTGTTGTATCATCGTATTCAGGGAACCCATGGCCAGGATAGCTATCATCGTCCTCTTTTTCGTCATTGTCTTTCATCATAACCCCTCTTTCTCCGTGCTTGGTCCAAACATTATAGTGGGGCATGATACCGGACTCAAACAGGTAGACGTGAATGGTTCTTGAGTTAGAGTAATTTTGATCATTCTTACAGCCAGCACATGGAGAAGGCATAAAACCATCCGCCCACTTGTTTGCGTGAGCCGCAATCAGAAAAGTATGCACGCCATCAACAAACTGGGGAGAGCATCGGTCATTGTACATCCATTGCCGGCTCATCTTCATTACACACCACCGAATAGACCAAATTAATACAAGTTCATACATAAAGTTCGTACAACACTTGAATGCAACATACAAATAACTCTCTAGCTAAAGCATTTAAATGCAACAACAAATACAATCAAGATTGCAATTAAGGTAACAATTGATCCAACAGCATAATGATACCAAGCCTCACTATCAATGGCATATTTTCTAATCTTTCTAATCTTCAACCGCATTTCCTCCATCTTGATCTTGTGATCATTGACAACATCGAGAACATGCAACTCCAATTCCATCTTCTCCCCCTCAATTCTTTTCAATTTTCTTTCAAATACTCGTTTTCTCTTTCAACTAAATTTAACCTCTCGACAATAGGGTCGGTTGGAATTTCTGGTTCACATACCTCCTAGATAAAAATATCTATGTCAACTTGATGGGCATAATTTGTCATAAACACGAAATGCAACAAATAGTTTTAAAAGAGAATACACCACATCCAAATCATAACACGGACGAGGGCCGACGGGGACGAATATCAAAACCATGGCACTATGTATAACTAACAACGTACGGGTAAGATAATTATACAAGTAACTATATATCTAAATCACACAAACATGATTTTTTTATATAAAAATATAAGAACAAGAGGCTCACCACAAGGTGGTGCCGGCGACGGGTCGGTGCAGACGATCGACGGTGGTTACGACGGAGACGGGAAGGCACTAAGTAAACCACACCTACGTGTGCAAACTAAGAGTTATTTTAAGTTCAAATTGCATATAAATCAAATAAACTACCACATATAATTCCTCCCAAATTACTAAAACCCACAAATTAATCACTATATAAAGCATTGCAAAAGCTAATCTAGCAATGAGAGATGAAAGGAGAAAGTTGCTAACCTTTGTGATCACTTGAATGGACGGGGGCCTTCAAATCTAGACCAAATTTGGGCAAAATGTGTGATGGAGCTCGAGCGAAGAGGGGAAGAACATAGAGGAGAGGGGAAAGGGGGAAGAACAGAGCAAGCTGGACTAAGGGTTTATATGTAGGATTACTTTTAGTACCGGTTCGTGCCACGAACCGGTACTAAATGTGCTGGAGGGGCCCCAGTCTGACAACATCCTACCACCACTCTCTTTAGTACCAGTTCGTGGCACGAACCGGTGCTAAAGGTTCGCCACGAACCGGTACTACTGATAGCGGCCCGCCTAGCCGTTGGAACCGGCGCTAATGGTCACATTAGTGCCGGCTCAAATACAAACCGGGACTAATGAGCTGCACATTAGACCCACTTTCTACTAGTGAATATTTTCTTTTTCTTTTTATGCTTGATTCACTCACTTAGATGTGCAATAACTAGAGCACATCTAGATGTGCAATAAACACTATTATCATATTATCATGATAATCTACGATGTGTATTATACAATTTTCTTTTGTTAAAGGACGTTTTTATTAACCCAGAATATTCCTATTTTTACTGTGGGGTTTAAAAAACATGGCAACCGTATTAGGACTTGGCATTACTAGATCTACATTGCTCGCCTCTGATAGAAGAAGCGCCCTTCGCTGGTGCTTGTGCTCATCAACAACAATAGAATTTTTTTGCGAATACGCAGAGCATGTGTATCTTTTCGTTGATAGCGAGAGAGAAAAATGAGTACAACAAAGGGTCTCACACATGACATGAAAACAAGGAGGCATGAAAATGGTGCTTGGAGCATACAGAGAGAGGGTGCTCAGCCCAACCATATAGTAAATAACACAAGTAAACCCACCAAACCTAAAACTAAAGGAGCAGGCCGAAGCAACAGAATGTCAAACATCTTCAAATTCAACACCCAGACACCACGAGCGAGCAAGGTAGTGCCTTCAAGAAGGGGGAACGATATCGTGACACCGCGCCATCTGATCCGGAGAACCGGACCTAGGGTTTCCCCTTATGCTAGTAGAGGGGCACAGATAAAGGCCATGGTAGTGCCTCCAGGAAGAAAAACGACACCCACGAGTGTCGCCACTGCCAGCATCGGCAAGCCGAGCATGGATTTCGCCTGGCCTAAGTCCGAGCAATCCCAAAGCCACTAGATCATGATCTGAAGATGCCGGAGCAGACCTACAAATCGACCGCTACCTTGTAAGGGGGTGGGGCTGCACCTGCCGCCAAAAAACATGAGCTTTGGAGCCGACAAGACGTGCAGGGAGTAAAATAGTTTCCAAACTTTTGCTGGGAGAAGAGAATCCAGTGTGATTGTGACATCTAATCAGACACATCACCCTCATATGAGGAATAATCTTTGTGATGCATAGAAGCTACTGTACAAGTGTTCACCGAGGGTGCTCGTCATAACTCCTACAAGCGTCCAGTGGTGGAGAATACTTTTGCAAAAGTTGCTGCCGAGGCCGAGGGTGCTGCTCCGAAACATGGTAAGCATGGATGGGTGGTTCTTCTATTCTATCAAGAGGAGAAATAAGATGGAGAGAGCCTGCTACTGTTCTTTATCCTATCTCATTTTCAGCAGCAATGTCACGAGAGAAGCTGGACCAAGAAGACGGTGGATCTCCTGTCATGACGGAAGACCAACTCGCAAAAGCGAATGACGAGGGTTCTGTGGAAGCAACGGAGTTGCAATCTTATATGATCGTCACGAGTGTCCAAGCAGAAGAAGCAAGGCCTGAAAATTGGTGCATCGACAATATCATAGCATCTCCAACAGCCGCGCTAGATTTCGCGGGCGCGGAAAAAAGTAACTTTTAGCGCGCGTGGAGCGGTTTGGCGTGCTCCAGCAGGCACGGAAGAAAGAAGTGCGCGCGCGTGGCCGCGCGCGGCAGATTTGGCGCATGGCGTCAGGCACGCTTTATAAAAGCCGCGCGCGCTAGCCCGCCAACCGCCATTCTTCTTCCCCGCCTCGCCATTCTTCCTCGCCTCCAGCGCCATGCCACCGATGCCGGGCCCTTCTCGCCATGCCACCGCGCCTTCTCCCCCACCACCAATATGCCGCCGTGCGTTCGGAGCACCTCCGGCTACCGCGGCGTCCGCGCCCGCTCCTCCGGCATGTTTTACGTGGATATCTGATCTGGTGATGTACGTCTCTGTCTCGGGACATTTGAGACCGCCTACGGGGCAGCCCGCGCATACGACGCGGTGGCGTGGCACCTCGGAAGGCCACGGGCACAGATGAACTTCTCTGACGCCCGGACGCGCGAGCAGGAGCAGGACCTCGTGCCTCCCCCGCAGCTAATCACCGACGAGGATTGCTGCGTCCAGCGTAGGCTGGAGCACCGCCTCCTCATCGCCGAGGCGGAGAAGTACGCCTTGGCAGAGTGGCGCCAGTGCTTCCCGGAGGATGTCACCCAAGAGAACGAGTTCTGGGCGCAAAGGAGGGTGCAACGAGCCGCGGATCGGGCGGACAGGCGTGAGCGGAAGACACTGGCGATAGCGCAGTGGGACCGGGACACGCGTCGACCTTTGAAGACAATGATACTCGGTGGAATGACACGTTTCTGTCGTCGGACTACACCACCGAGGAGGAAGACGACAACGAGGAGTAGTTTCTACTATGTTTGCACTGTAGTATCATTTTTATCTATTTTTATTATATGTATCGCATGGACTAGTTTGTGGTGTTGGGCTTGATGAACTATGCTATTTGTACCATTGAAACTCATCTATATGTTGTCTCATCAAATATTGTTCGTATGTGTTGTATGGTAGTACTGGTTGCTCGCGCACTGTTTTTTTTTTTTTGCAGCGCCTACTGTAGCCGTTTGCGCGTGCAATATTTTGTGGCGGCCGCTGGAGCCAGCGCTATGCTGCGTGCAAAAAGATGTTATTTCAGCGTTGTAAAAGTTATTTTTGCGCGCCGCGTGTTGCGCGTCTGTTGAAGGTGCCCTCAGGTATAAATACGCAAAGTGGTGTTGTAGATGTTCCTGTCACAAATGCCCAGACAGACAGAAGTGTTGGAAGCTAATATTCTTGTTACAGGTGGTTCACTATCTTCTCAGCCTGCAGCTGGAAACGAAGACAATGAAAGTGTGGGAGTGAACACTGTTCAAGAATCTAACGCTTCTCTGCAGGCGATGGTGCCTGAGGTCACTGCTAGAACAAATTTCATATACACACACGGAGGTCATTGCTAGAACAAATGTCATACACACACACTGAGGTCACTGCTGGAACTAACACGGAGGTCACTGCTAGAACAAAGGTCATAGGCGACACTGAGTTTGGTGAATGGACCAGTGTATCTCCCATAGACATGCGACAAGCTGCACAAAAATTTATGTTAACTAGATTTCTATGTACAGTTTTCGTGCAAGACTTCTTATTTCAGAAATTGACAGAAACCCTTGTATACACTAGAAGAAACCAAGCATCAAGACAAGCCTAAAAAATGAATTATATGCAAAATTGATTCTACAACATATTATGCTCGTCGATAATCAATGTTATTAACGGCGACATGTAAAGAGCATGCACATATTGTCAACTTATTGAATGTAACATGGAGCACATTTATAAACAGTTCAATTTAGACCATAGAAGATTCTATAAATATGTTACGTAATAAAAACACTAGAAAACATTAGTAAGATTACAAATATGTTACCTAATAAAACACTAGAAACCATTAGAAAGATATTAGTTAGACATTACACTTTAGAGATCTCCACCATGATATTTCATGATATTAAAACATATGCAAACACATACACACAGAAACACACTTTATAAATTACACTTTAGAAAGATATTAGTTAGACATTGCACTTTAGTTTATGCGATTGTCAAAAAAAATTGAAAGATTAATTCTATTGACGCACACAGTTTGAATTTAGTTGAAATGAAATTACCATTAAGATACATTACAACTAAGAACAAAGAATTACAATTAATATTTAACAATATTGTTATGTGGTTCCATACATAAAACATTGTTATGTTGTTAACTATGTCAACTAAGTGATAGAAAATTATACTCGCCAACAATATACAATAAAAATGCGCTTACATAAGTATAAATGTTTGGTATAAAAAGTTATTTCTTTATATTTACCGGGTCTGAATCATGTTTGGACCAACCCTGCATGTCTGGCTCTGGCCATGTTCACATGGTTCCGTAATCTTTGCCCCGACTGCTCCTGGGAGGCTGGGAGCGGCTGCTTTAGGACCTGCTGGTACCGGTGTTGGGCGGTGTCCTGCAACTGGTCCTTCTTGATCTTTGCCGCGGTGACCTTGATATGGCTCAGCACTGTGGCCTGGAGCGGTGGCGAGACAACCTGATATTGATACATAACCCAGTCAGTGGTCATAGAGATGCTGCCGTTGGCGCGGGCGACACTGCAGAAGGTTAGGTAGTAATGCTTGTACCGGATGCTGACGTCGCTGCAGCCGAGGCGCAGAAGGGTGAAGCTCCTGAAGGATGTCCTCTGGCCACACCACACGCCGTCGGCGCTGCCCTTGAAGATGCGCTGCATGTGGCCGACGTTCTTGGACACGATGGGGGTGTCGAGGAAGAAGACCTCGCGGCTGCCCACCTGGCCGTGCTTCATGAAGAAGTCCTGCGATGGTAGGCTGCACGGGTCGTCATAGATGACGGTGTGGGCGAAGGGCGGGTCTGGGAGGCCGAGCGTACGCTAGAAGAGGTAGTGGACGACGATTTCGTTGTCGGTGGGCTTGTCCTTCAAAGCCCGTGTCATGCGGGGGGTCAAATTTGAAGGATGGCGGCATGCTGCTGGGGTCGAATCTTGGATCTGGCTGCTCCTGGATCGAGAAGACCTCGAATCTTGGCTTCTCCTGCTCGGGGTGTTGGGTGTCCGCGGCGGCTTGCAGCTGGTCCTTCTTGATCTTGGCCGCTGTAATCTGTATGTGGCTGTGTACAGTGGCGTGGAGCAACAGCGAGACGATGTGATACAGTTGAAATATGGGGTGGGCTTTAGGCCCATCTAACAATTTCAGAAAAATCTCTAAGGGCCCATGTAGGTGTCTTGACACGATAATACTACACACACGGAGAGACAACGGACCATTACGGGCTTCTTCACACTAAATTAACTTCTCCCCCCCTGATTTTCAGGGGAGTGGGGCCCCCCATCCTCCCTAATCCAATCAGAAAGGTCCAACTAACACCAGCCCGTAAACTCCGTAAAATCTAGCCCGTGAACCTAGCATTACTCGTCCTGACAAGGGGTGGTGGGAAGTTTAGTCCCATCCCGCTAGTGGAGAAGGAGTTGGACCTCCTTATAAGGTATTCTCTTCAACATGCCATTGGAGCTTGAGAATAGAAGAGGCCCTCGCGCACTCCTCCTCCGCTGCCCCTCGCCCCGCCGCGCCGCGGGAGTGAGCCGGGCCGAGCTCACATTTATACGCTTATTTTTGCCGGTCAAGAACGGAGAGTTTCTGACAGCTAGGCCACGACGTGAGACGTGGGATCGTGGGCTATCTCAGACGTGGGTTCATCCCACATCTCTCCACCCGGACGCGCATATATATTTGTGAGGCGCTGGCTAACCCTAGCCGCAACGAACAGATCACATCTGCTCCACGCGCACTACCCCTGTCATTCTTTTGCTGCTGGTGCCGTCGGCGACTCCATCCCTTTCACCGCATACACGGTTGACGGGAGAGAAGGTCTCAGAAAGCCCGCCTCTCTGGATCTTGTACGGGAGAGGGCCGATTAGGTTTTTGGGAAGCGATTACACGACTGCTCACCTCTGTTCGTCTACTTCCTCTACGTCCGCGTCGCCTTCATCATTACCATGTCCATCGATGTCGAACGTGTCACCACAGAGGAACTCAAAGCCGAAAAGAAGGCCGCCGAGGATGCCACTGCTGCCACCGCCACCGCGCTTCTTCCTGGCCTACTGGAGGGTGTAACTCATTTATCTCGCTCCTATTGTTTTTTTTGTTTTAGCCATGCTAGCGTTACACATAGATCTGTCTGCAATTAGCATAGTATGTGCTTGCATGATTGAATATCATTATGTGGTTATTTCTGTCAATGCCATGCTAGTGATTTATTCTTGGATTAAATTAGTCAAAAAATTGCATATTTACTCAACAATCAAAAGACCTAATGTGTGTAGGAATTTTTCGGCAAGTGGCTTTGCCGCTGCACTGAAGCCGTATAAGTTTACTGGTACATACTTTAAGCGTTGGCAGACTAAGACCACTTTATGGCTCATGGCTTTGAAAGTGTTCTGGGTCGCCGATATCTCTTCCACATGAATGATTGCTCCTAAACAGGAGAAGGCGTTCAGGGAGGCCATAGTCGTATTTATCGGAGCCGTTCTTAGTGTGATCGGAGATAAGTTGGTTGACGCATATTTACATGTGCATGCTGCCAACATTAGTGGAATAAAAGGCTAGCTATGGCATGGCAAAAAGTCCTTGCTGGCGTAGAGACCCAACGCCACCAATATGGCGCCAGCGAAAACAGTTTAGTGGTAGCGTTGGCAGACACGTCAGCAGTATTTTAGTAGTGATGGTGTGCCACCTGGCTAAAGCCAGCAATATATTGTGTTATCTATGGCGTTTATTGTGAGGCAACGCGAGCAATTTGTATTTTTCAGCAATACAAAAATACACCCAGCTATTAGTATATGTGCAACCATTTAAACTTCTAGTGGTAAGTCTCAAATCCACGAAAATATACCCAGCTATCAGTATATTTTTCAGTAACTAGCTTGCTACCTACAAGCAAAAGTTATCAGGTAGCTAGCTACAAAGCAAAAGTATCGTCATCTCACGCAACTTGTTATCCGCTAACTAGCTACGATGAAGAATGATCCTTATCTCAGGCAAGTTGTTCATGTTGCTCTGTCACTCCTTTATGAAATAGACTTTGCGGGTCTTCAGCTCCTCCCTCTTGGCCTTCAGGAGCCGTATGTCCTTCTTCATAGACTCGATCTCGGTGACCAGTAGCTCATTCTGGTTGATGAGTTTCAATTTCTTATTGCAGAGATCGGAGTTCTCGTCGATTATCTCATCCTTCTCTTTCTTTAGGGAGTCATTCAACTCCTTTAGTGCCTTCATTGTACTCTCCTTTGATGCGACAGGCTCACGACTAAGCATGTCCATGTCATGTACCGGTAGTTGCTGCTGGATCGGTTCTAGAGATGGGTCTCGTACATATGCCTGGCAAGTCAAATATTTGAAATCATCAATAAAGAATGGTTATATGATATATGTATACATGCGTGTGTTTGCAATGCTCATGGATGTTTTTGTAATCTTACCTGGTTGGTGCTCGTTTTGCCTTTGTCATGGACCATGAAGTTGCACGAGGACTGGTAGTGGTTGTTCCAGCTACACATGGCTGGAACTTCAAAATAATAACAAGTGTAGGTTATTATGACAAAGAACCAAACACACACCTAACTTGGCATGTGGCAATATACAAGCAACATGGCAATATACAAGCAAGACCAAGACCAAGCAACATGGCAATATACAAGCAAGACCAAGGCCAAGCAACATGGCAATATACAAGCAAGACCAGGTGCATATGCATGGCATGTGGATGGAGTATGCTAGATGCACATCAATTCATCCAAAGGTCCAAGTTCATTAGCATCATGGAGTATGCTACATTAGCAAACTGTTATATTCATCAAGGGTAAAACAGCAACAACGTATCATAGCATGTGGATGGAGTATGCTACATGGCAAGTTTTAATTCTGCCAGTTTCAGTTGGCAGATTTCATCAAGGGTAAAACAACAACAATATATCATAGCATGTGCATAACTAGCTTTGGACAACAACAATATAGCACTATCGATATCTTCACACAATTATATGGATGGGAAGTGTAGTATATATATGTCAGTTTGTATATATATGAAGTGTAGTATTTATATGGCAAGAACGAAACACACACCTAATACTTGGTCGAACTTGCCAAAGCTGAGTTGTGACAAAGTGTGGCAAGTTGTTGCTTCGAACCAACAATATAGCACTATCGATATCTTCACACAATTTCATCACGGGTAAAACAGCAACAATATACCACTAACTTGGATCATTACTTTCTAGTGGAAATTTTCTTTGGACACTATATTTGCCACATATTGCCACATTGGACATTCAACTATTTGAATTAAACTTAAGATTTAATGAGAAGCTAGTGATACATATGAGATGCTGAAAAAGTAGTACACAACATCAACTCAAACACTTTGTTATGGATTACAACTACAGCAAATTGTCACTACCTAACAGTGATGAACCCCAACGATGCAAATAAAAAAATTGACAGTGGCAGTGACCTACAGCAAAAGAGGGAGGGATGATATGCTCACCTGGGTTGGAGCCGAGGGCGATGAAGCTTAGTAGTGATGAACCCCAACAGCAACTCGCCGTCACCTGCTGCCGTCGCCGAAACCCTAGCATAGGTAATGCAAAACACACCTCTAATTAAAAAAATCCTAATGGACCAGATGAGAGTGGAGATGTGTACCTCAGGAGTGGAGAATGGCGTCAATCGATAGAATCGGCCGAAATCGAAGCAGCAACGATGAACGCCGACAGAGAGGGATAGAACAGGGAACGGAACAGAGCAGTGCAGGGCAGAGAGAGGGAGTGGGTCGAGGGGGCCGTTACCCCCGTTGGTTTTACCCCCACGGCATCCTAATCCTATTTTGGCTAGCCCAATAAGAAAAAAGGTCACCGCCTAAAAGAAGTGTCATTATTTCTATTTAAAATAACAGAAATTTAATAAAAATTAAACTATAATATGCTATGAAAAAGATCACCACATAAAAAACAAAAAAATATGGAAGTATCAAACCACATATTTGAAGGCTCAAAACTATATATTTCAAGTCTTAAACTAAAAAAGAAAAAAGGTAAATTTAAAGTCTCAAAGTACATATTTTTTAAATGTCATTATTTCTATTTGAAATAATATAAATTTAATAAAAGTAAACTATATTATACTATAAAAAAGATCACCACATAAAAAACTAAAAAGGAAAAATAGTGGAAGTGTCAAACTACATATTTGAATTTTCAAAACTATATATTTGAAGTCTTAAACTAAAAAAAAGTAAATTTAAAGTCTCAAGTACATATTTAAAAAATGTCATTAGATCTATTTAAAATAATATAAATTTAATAAAAGTATAGTATAATATACTATAAAAAAGTTCATGAAGTATCAAACTACATATTTGAAGGCTCAACACTATATGTTTAAAGTCTTAAACTAAAAAGGAAAAGAAGTAATTTAAAGTCTCAAAGTACATATTTTAAAAACTGTAATTATTTCTATTTAAAATAATAGAAATTTAATAAAGTAAACTATAATATACTATAAAAAGAATATACCAAAAAATATAAGAATGTTGCCATTGACAAATTAACAACATTGGCGTAGGAACCAACAACACGCCACAACTAAGTATAATAGTACTGGCCTTCCATGCTACTACACGACAGCACTATATTACGCCTGGTACAAATTTTTGATCCCATATACTTTTGACGCTACCCTGTTTTCCAACGCCACCACTATGCCCCTACTAATGTCGTACCAAATAAGCAAACGTCACCACTATTTGAAAAAATAGTGGTGGCGTTGGTTGTAAATGGCGCGCCACCAACGAAAGTTGTGGCTAGCACTTTTTCCACTAGTGCAAGGACTTCTGGAAGGTGGTCAAATCTAAATTCGGGGCCACCGATGATGGGAGCAGGATGTATATTATAGAGTAGTTCCACGATGACAAGATGGTTGAGAACCATCCTATATTGGAGCAGGCTCATGACATAATATGCATAGTTAAGGAGCTTGAGCTTCTTAAGTGTGATTTAACGGGCAAGTTTGTCGCGGGATGTATAATCGCTAAGCTCCCTAATTCATGGAGAAACTTTGCTACCACTCTGAAACATCAAAGCCTTGAATTCTCAGTAGAGGATGTCGGCCATCTGAGTGTTGAGCAGAATTCGAGGGCAAAGGACTCACACCAGAGGAACTTCAATTCCCACAAGCCCAAGGGAAAACGGTATCCAACAGAATACCGACTTTAAAAAGAAGGGTAAGAAGACCTTCAAGAAGAACAAGAAGGAAGATGGTTGTTTCACTTGTGGTTCGGTTGAACATTGGGCCAATAAGTGCCCAAACAAGTATAAGAAGCTAGGGCAGGACTCAAAGTTTGTCATAATGATTGTGGGCAACAATGAGAATGGTGATCTCGGTACGGTAATTTATTCACTATTTTTTCAGTGTTTTATTCCACCGATTGGTGGGTGGACACATGTGCAGGTGTTAATGTGTGTGCTGACATTTCATTGTTTTCTTCTTACCAGGTCATAGGCCACATATCCGTATTGATGGGGAATATGTTGGAAATATTCTCTAGAGGCAATAATAATTTAGTTATTATAATATTTCCTTGTTTAAGATAAATATTTATTATTCATGCTAGAATTGTATTGGCCGGAAACTTAAAAACATGTGTGAATACATAGACAACACAATGTCCCCTGCGAACCTCTACTAGACTAGCTCGTTGATAAAAAACGGTTAAGGTTTCCTAACCATAGACATGAGTTGTCATTTGATAACGGGATCGCATAATTAGGAGAATTATGTTATGGACAAGACCCAACCGTAAGCTTAGAATCAGATCCTTTGGTTTATTTGCTATAGCTTTCTTCATGTCTAGTATCTATTCTTAAGACCATGAGATTGTGCAACGCCCTGACACCGGAGGAGTACCTAGTGTGTATCCAAACGTCAGTTCGTAACTGGTTGATCATAAAGGTTCTCTACAGGTATCTTCGAAGGTATCTGTTGGGTTGGCATGGATCAAGACTGGGATTTGTCACTCCGTATGACGGAGAGATATCTCTGGGCCCTCTCGGTAATACAACATCTTAAAGAACTTGCAAGCAATGTGACTAATGGGTTAGTCAGGGGATATTGTATTACGGAAGAAGTAAATAGACTTGCCGGTAACGAGATTGAACTAGGTATGGAGATACCGAAGATCGAATCTCGGGCAAGTAACATATCGCGGGACAAAGGGAATTGCATACGGGATTAATCGAATCCTTGACATCATGGTTCAACCGATAAAAGATCTTCGTGGAATATGGAGGAATCAATCTAGGCATCCAGGTCCCGCTATTGGTTATTGACCGAGAGGTGTCTCAGTCATGACTATATGATTCCTAGACCCACAGGGTCGCACGCTTAGCGTTCGTTGATGCTAGGGTAGTATTGGGATATTTGATGATTGGTAACTGAATGTTGTTCGGAGTCCCGGATGAGATCCCGGACGTCACGAAGAGTCTCAGAATGATCGACAGGTAAAGATTTATGTATGGGAAGTCATATTTTGGGTTCCGAAAAAAGATGCAGTTTTTTCGGTATTGTATCGGGATGCTTCCAGAAGGTTCTGGTGGATTCCGGAGGGGTACGGAAGTCCACAAGTGGGTCCACCTCGTCCCAAGGCCTGGCATGGTCCAAGGGGAGGCGCCTTAGCCTTATTGGGCTAGGCGGACCGAGTCCTCAAGAGCCCATGTGGCTAGGAAAGGGGAAAAAGGGAGTCCTAGTAGGAATTGGATTGGACTTGGAGTCCAAGTCCTCTCCCCCTTGGCGCCAATTCCTATTAGCGAAGCGCAGCCGTTGCTCCACCACCACCATCACCACCACGTTGTCGTGCTGGTTGTGATCCCATCTACTTCTCCGCCTTCTCTTGCTGGATCAAGGGGGAGGAGATGTCATCGAGCCGCACGTGTGTTAAACTCGAAGGTGTCGTCCGTTCGGCACTAGATCGGTTGGATCATGATCGGGACACGAAGAGTACGACTACATCAACCGTGTTATATACGCTTTCGCTTTTGGTCTACGAGGGTACGTAGACACACTCTCCTCTCTCGTTGCTATGCTTTTCCTAGATAGATCTTGTGTGTTCATCGGAATACTTTTGATTTTCATGCTCCATTACCCAACAGTGGCATCATGAGCTAGGTCTATGCATAGATGTATATGCATGAGTATAACACAAAGATTTGTGGGCTTTGATGCTCAAATTTCTTACCTCTCTTATCTTATTTGGATCCGGTAGTATTGTGGGATGATGCGGCTCAGACCAACCTTACATGTAACTTGTTCCACTGACTAACATGGAACTGAGACCGGTTCCACTGACTAACATGCAACTTGTTTTGCATAAGGTGGCTTGCGGGTGTCTGTCTCTCATACTTTAGAATCTAATTTGACGAAGGCGGTCCACATAGAAGGTTAAAAAGGCAACTTGATTATTACCGTTGTGTCTTTGCGTAGGTAAGAACGGTTCTTGCTAGTTGTCCATAGCAGCCACGTAAAATTTGCAACAACAAAGTATAATACGTCTAACTTGTTTTTGCAGGGCATGTTGTGATGTGGTATGGCCAAAACGTGATGTGATATATGTTGATGTATGAGATGATCATGTTTTGTAATAGGTTCACGACTTGCATGTCGATGAGTACGGCAATCGACATGAGCCATAAGGTTGTCTTTAATTTATTAATCCTCATGTAATTGTTTTACTTTATTGCTATGTGTTAGCAATAGTTGTAGAAGCAATAGTTGACGGAGATGACCACGTGACGACACGGTGATGGAGATCATGGTGTCATGGCGGTGACGACGGAGATCATGTCATTGCTTTGGAGATGGAAATCAAAGGCACGAGATGATAATGGCCATATGATGTCACATATTGATTGCATGTGATGTTTATCCTTTTTATGCATCTTATTTTGCTTAGAACGATTGTAGCATTATAAGATGATCCCTTCACTTAATTTCGAGAAATTGTGTTCTCCCTAAGTATGCATCGTTGTAAGTCATCGTTTCGAAGCACCTCGTGATGATCGGGTGTGATAGACTCTATGTTTGCATAAAACGAGTGTAAGCCAGTTTTGCACATGCAGAATACTTGGGTTAAACTTGAAGAGCCTAGCATGATAGACATGGCCTCGGGACACAGGAGACTGAAAGGTCGAACATGAGTCATATAGTAGATATGATCAACATGAAGATGCTCACCATTGATTACTACCCCATCTCACGTGATGATCGTACATGGGTTAGTTGGTTTGGATCATGTGTCCTTAGACAACTTGAGGGATGTTGATTTAAGTGGGAGTTCCTTAGTAATTTGATTAACTGAACTAAATTGTCATGAACTTAGTCTTAATTGTCTTTGCAAAATTTGTGTTATAGATCAACGGCCCGAGCTGTAGTTCCCTTGAATTGTAATGCGTTCCTAGAGAAAGCTAAGTTGAAAGGTGATGGAAGCATCTATGCGGACTGGGTCCGTTACTTGAGGATTATCCTCTTTGCTGCACAGAAGTCTTATGTCCTTGATGCAACGTTAGGTGAAGCACCCCTTCAATGTCGCATGTGGATGTTGTGAACATCCGGTAGGCACATTCTGATGATTACTCCATAGTTCAGCGCACCAAGCTTTACGGCTTAAAACCGGGGCTCCAAAGATGTTTTGAGCACCACGGAGCATATGCGATATTCCAGGAGCTGAAATTGGTAATACAAGCTCATGCCCGGGACGGGAGGTATGACATTGAAGGAAATATGCCCTAGAGGCAATAATAAAGTTATTATTTATTTCCTTAATTCATGATAAATGTTTATTATTCATGCTAGAATTGTATTAATCGGAAACTTAGTACATGTGTGAATACATAGACAGAACATATAGTCCCTGGTATGCCTCTACTTGACTAGCTCGTTAATCAAAGATGGTTATGTTTCCTAATCATAGACATGTGTTGTCATTTGACGAACGGGATCACATCATTAGGAGAATGATGTGATGGACATGACTCATCCGTTAGCTTAGCATTATGATCGTGTTAGTTTCATTGATACTGCTTTCTTCATGACTTATACAAGTTCCTCAAACTATGAGATTATGCAACTCCCAAATACCGGAGGAACACTTTGTATGCTACCAAATGTTACAATGTAAAAGGGTGATTATAAAGGTGCTCTACAGGTGCCTCTGAAGGTGTTTGTTGGGTTGGCATAGATCGAGATTAGGATTTGGCACTCCGTGTTTCGGAGAGGTATCTCTGGGCCCTCTCGGTAATACTCATCACTATAAGCCTTGCAAGCATTGTGACTAATGAGTTAGTTGCGGGATGAAGTATTACGGAACGAGTAAAGAGACTTGCCGGTAACGAGATTGAACTAGGTATTGAGATACCGACGATCGAATCTCGGATAAGTAACATACCGATGACAAAGGGAACAATGTATGTTGTTATGCGGTTTGACCGATAAAGATCATCATAGAAAATGTAGGAACCAATATGAGCATCCAGGTTCCGCTATTGGTTATTGACCGGAGACGTGTCTCGGTCATGACATAGTTCTCGAACCCGTAGGGTCCGCACTCTTAACGTTCGATGATGATTGGTATTATGTGTTTATGTGATATGTTGTACCGAAGATTGTTCGATATCCCCGTTGTGATCACAGACATGATGAGGAGTCTCGAAATGGTCGAGGCATAAATATTGATATATTGGACGACTATATTCGGACACCGGAAATGTTTCGGATAAAACCGGAGTGTCGGATGGTTACCGGAACCCCCGGGGAACTAATGGGCCTCGATGGGCCCTAGTGGAGAGAGAGAGGGGCCGGCCAGGGCCGGCCGGCCGCCCCTCCCCCTGAGTCCGAATAGGACAAGGAAGGGGGGGCGCCCCCCTTGCCTTTCCTCTCTCCCTCTCCTTCCTTCCCCCACCCTTCCCCAAGTTGGAAACCTACTAGGAATAGGATACCTAGTAGGAATTCTACTTGGGCGCGCCCTACAGGGGCCGGCCAGCCTCCCCCCTTGCTCCTTTATATACGGGGGCAGGGGGCACCCTAGAACACACAAGTTGACAATTGTTTTAGCCGTGTGTGGTGGCCCCCTCCAAAGTTACACACCTCGGTCATATCGTCGTAGTGCTTAGGCGAAGCCCTGCACCGATAACTTCATCATCACCGTCACCACGCCAACGTGCTGACAAAACTATCCCTCGGCCTCAACTGGATCAAGAGTACGAGGGACGTCTCCGAGCTGAACGTGTGTTGAACACGGAGGTGCCATACATTCGTTGCTTGGATCGGTTGGATCGCGAAGACGTTCGACTACATCAACCGCATTAACTAAACGCTTCCGTTTTTGGTCTACGAGGGTACATGGACACACTCTCTCCTCTCGCTGCTATGCATCACATAGATAGATCTTGCGTGATCGTAGGATTTTTTTTTGAAATTACCGCGTGCCCAACAGACATCTCCGACAAGTTCTTTAGCTGTAAAATGGAGGAGAACCATTCTATTAGTGAGCATATACTCAGAATATCTGGGTTGCACAACCGCTTGACTCAGTTGGGAGTTAATCTTCTAGATGACTCAGTTATTGACATAATTCTCCAATCACTACCACCAAGCTATAAGGGTTTTGTGATGAACTATAATATAAAAGGAATGGAGAAAATGATTCCCGAGCTCTTCGTGATGCTTAAGGCCGCGGAGGTAGAAACCAAGAAGGAGCATCGAGTATTCATGGTTAGAAAGGCCGCTAGTTTCCAGAAAGGCAAGGGAAAGAAAGGGAACTTCAAGAAGAATGGCAAGACAATTACCACATCCATGAAGAAACCCAAGTCTAGAACCAAACCTAAGACTACGTGCTTCTAATGCAAGGGGAATGGTCATTGGAAGTGGAACTGCCCCAAGTACTTGGTAGAGAAGAAGGCTGTCAATGCCAACAAAGGTATATTTGATATAAATGTTATTGATGTGTACCTTACTAGTCCTCGTAGTAGCATCTGGGTATTTTATACCGATTCAGTTGCTAATATTAGTAACGCAAAACAGGAGCTACGGAATAAATGAAGACTGGCTAAGGACGAGGTGACAATGCGTGTCAGAAATGGTTCCATGGTTGATGTGACCGCCGTCGACATGCTACCTCTACATCTACCTTCAGGATTAGTTTTAACCCTAAATAATTTTTATTTGGTGCCCGTGTTGAGCATGAACATTATATCTGGATCTTGTTTGTTGTGAGACAGTTATTCATTTAAGTCAGAGAATAATGGTTGTTCTATTTATGTGAGTAATATCTTTTATGGTCATGCACCCCTTGTGAATGGTTTATTCCTATTGAATCTCGATCATAGTGATACACATATTCATAATATTGATGCCAAAAGATACAAAGTTAATAAGGATAGTACCACATATTTGGGGTACTGCCGCTTAGGTCATATTGTTGTAAAGTGCATGAAAAAACTCCATGTTGATGTACTTTTGGAATCTCTTGATTATGAATCATTTGAGACATGTGAACCATGCCTCATGGGCAAGATGACTAAAACTCGGTTCTCTATAACAATGGAGCGAGCTAGTGACTTATTGGAAATAATACATACCGATGTATGCATCCGATGAGTATTGAAGCACATGGTGTTGAAGCACAGATGATTTGAGTAGATATGGGTATATTTACTTAATGAAACACGAGTCTAAAACATTTGAAAAGTTCAAGGAATTTCAGAGTGAAGTGGAGAATCATCGTAACAAGAAAATAAAGTTTCTAAGATCTGACCGTGAAGGTGAATATTTGATTTACGAGTTTGGTATGCATTTAAGACAATGTGGAATTGTTTCACGGCTCACGCCACTAGAACACCACATCATAATGGTGTATCTACTGCAGGATGTTGCTAACATGACACTACGATCAGAGACCCTTTGACGAAACTATGTGCGATGCATTAATCACAAAAAATGATGTAAAATAACCGTCAAAAAATATGCTTTATGTGATGTTCTTCCAGGACGTAATTCTTTTGTGCTGCAATGAGGATAATCCTCAAATTAAGGACCGTTCTTACCTATGCATCAAAACCACAATGATTTTTCGTCAAGTATGATGTTTTAACCTTCTACAAGGAGCGGCCATAGTCAAACTCGATTCAACTAAAGTTGGAGAAACAGACAACCGCCAGCCACCTGTGTGCAAAGCACATCTGTAGAACCAGTCTCATGAATGCGGTCATGTAATGTCGGTCCGGGCCGCTTCATCCAACAATACCGTCGAATCAAGTAAGTCGTTGGTGGCAAGCAGTATGACTATTATCGCCCACAACTCTTCGTGTTCTACTCGTGCATATATGATCTACGCATAGACCTGGCTCTGATGCCACTGTTGGGGAAAGTAGTAATTCAAAAAAATTCCCACGATCATGCAAGATCTATCTAGGAGATGCATAGCAACGAGATGGGAGGGTGTGCCCACGTACCCTCGCAGACCAAAAGCGGAAGCGTTTAGCAACACGGTTGATGTAGTCGAACGACTTCACGATCCAATCGATCCAAGTACCGAACGTACGGCCTCCGTGTTCAGCACACGTTCAGCACGATGACGTCCCTCAAGCTCTTGATCCAGTAGAGGGTCGAGGGGGAGTTCCGTCATCACAACGGTGTGGCGATGGTGTTGATGATGTTACCCGCGCAGGGCTTCTCTTAAGCACTACGATGATATGACCGAGGTGTTAAACTATGGAGGGGGGCACCGCACACGGCTAAGAGATTGTCTGTTGTGCTTAGGGGTGCCCCCCTGCCCCCGTATATAAAGGAGGAAGTGAGGAGGCTGGCGGCCTAGGAGGGGCGCGCCAAAGGGGGGAATCCTACTAGTGTTGGGGAACGTTGCAGAAAATTAAAATTTTTCCTACGGTTTCACCAAGATCCATCTATGAGTTCATCTAAGCAACGAGTCATGGGAGAGAGATTCCATCTACATACCACTTGTAGATCGCGCGCGGAAGCGTTCAAGGGAACGGGGATGATGGAGTCGTACTCACCGTGGTTCAAATCACCGATGACCAAGTGCCGAATGGACAGCACCTTCGCGTTCAACACACGTACGGAATGGACGACGTCTCCTCCTTCTTGATCCAGCAAGGGGGAAGGAGAGGTTGAGGAAGAAGGCTCCAGCAGCAGCACGACGGCGTGATGATGGTGGAGAGGCAAGATTCGGCTGTGGCTTCGCCAAGCACTCAACGGAGGAGGAGAGGTGTTGGGGAGGGAGGGCTGCGCTTTGGATGTGTCTTGCAGCCCTCCCTCACCCCTCTATTTATAGGGAAGGGGCAGAATGGCCCCTCTAGATGAGATCTAGAGGGGGGGGGGGCAGGGAGGGGGCTTGCCCCCCAAGCAAAGGGGGCACCCCCTTTAGGGTTTCCCCCAACCCTAGGCGCATGGGCCCTAGGGGGGCGCCCAGCCCTCCAGGCTGGTTCCCTGCCCTCAGGCCCATGAGGCCCTCCGAGAGAGGTGGCCCCTCCCGGTGGACCCCCTGAACCTCTCCGGTGGCCCCGGTACAATACCGATATTCCCCCGAAACTTTCCGGTGTCCGTATGACAACTTCCCATATATAAATCTTCACCTCCGGACCATTCCGGAACTACTCGTGATGTCCGGGATCTCATCCGGGACTCCAAACAACATTCGGTGATCACATACAAGTCTTCCTAATAACCCTAGCGTCACCGAACCTTAAGTGTGTAGACCCTACGGGTTCGGGAGACATGCAGACATGAACGAGACGACTCTCCGGTCAATAACCAATAGCGGGATCTGGATACCCATGTTGGCTCCCACATATTCCTCGATGATCTCATCGGATGAACCACGATGTCGAGGATTCAAGCAACCCCGTATACTATTCCCTTTGTCAGACGGTATGTTACTTGCCCGAGATTCGATCGTCGGTATCCCAATACCTCGTTCAATCTCGTTACCGGCAAGTCTCTTTACTGCATCAGTAATGCATGATCCCGTGACCGCACACTTGGTCACTTTGAGCTCATTATGATGATGCACTACTGAGTGGGCCCAGTGATACCTCCCCGTAACACGGAGTGACAAATCCCTGTCTCGATCCGTGTCAACCCAACAGACACTTTCGGAGATACCTATAGTGCACCTTTATAGTCACCCAGTTACGTTGTGACGTTTGGTACACCCAAAGCACTCCTACGGTATCCGGGAGTTACACGATCTCATGGTCTAAGGAAAAGATACTTGACATTGGAAAAGCTCTAGCAAAAGCGAACTACACGATCTTGTGCTATGCTTAGGATTGTCTTGTCCATCACATCATTCTCCTAATGATGTGATCCCGTTATCAACGACATCCAATGTCCATAGTCAGGAAACCATGACTATCTGTTGATCAACGAGCTAGTCAACTAGAGGCTCACTAGGGACATGTTGTGGTCTAAGTATTCACACGTGTATTACGATTTCCGGATAATACAATTATAGGATGAATAAAAGATAATTATCACGAACAAGGAGATATAATAATAATCCTTTTATTATTGCCTCTAGGGCATATTTCCAACAGTCTCCCACTTGCACTAGAGTCAATAATCTAGTTACATTGTGATGAATCGAACATCCATAGAGTTCTGGTGTTGATCATGTTTTGCCCATGAAGAGGTTTAATCAACGGATCTGCGACATTCAGATCCGTATGCACTTTGCAAATTTCTATGTCTCCATCTTGAACATTTTCACGGATGGAGTTGAAGAGACGCTTGATGTGCCTGGTCTTCTTGTGAAACCTGGGCTCCTTGGCAAGGGCAATAGCTCTAGTGTTGTCATAGAAGAGTTTGATCGGCCCCGACGCATTGGGTATGACTCCTAGGTCGGTGATGAACTCCTTCACCCAAATTGCTTCATGCGTTGCCTCCGAGGCTGCCATATACTCCGCTTCACATGTAGATCCCGCCACGACGCTTCTCGCTTGCAGCTGCACCAGCCATCGCTTCCACCATTCAACATATACACGTATCCGGTTTGTGACTTAGAGTCATCCAGATCTGTGTCGAAGCTAGCATCGACGTAACCCTTTACAACGAGCTCTTCGTCACCTCCATAAACGAGAAACATGTCCTTCGTCATTTTCAGGTACTTCAGGATATTCTTGACCGATGTCCAGTGTTCCTTGTCGGGATTACTTTGGTACCTTCCTACCAAACTTACGGCAAGGTTTACATCAGGTATGGTACACAGCATGGCATATATAATAGATCCTATGGCTGAGGCATAGGGGATGATGCTCATCTCTTCTTTATCTTTTGCCGTGGTCGGGCATTGAGCCGAGCTCAATCTCACACCTTGCAATACAGGCAAGAACCCTTTCTTGGACTGATCCATTTTGAACTTCTTCAAAATCTTATCAAGGTATGTGCTTTGTGAAAGACCTATGAGGCGTCTCGATCTATCTCTATAGATCTTGATGCCTAATATATAAGCAACTTCTCCAAGGTCCTTCATTGAAAAACACTTATTCAAGTAGGCCTTAATGCTGTCCAAGAATTCTATATCATTTCCCATCAAAAGTATGTCATCTACATATAATATGAGAAATGCTACAGAGCTCCCACTCACTTTCTTGTAAACGCAGGCTTCTCCATAAGTCTCAAGATAAACCCAAACGCTTTGATCATCTCATCAAAGCGAATGTTCCAACTCCGAGATGCTTGCACCAGCCCATAAATGGATCGCTGGAGCTTGCATACTTTGTTAGCATTCTTAGGATCGACAAAACCTTCCGCTGCATCATATACAACTCTTCCTTAAGATAACCGTTAAGGAATGCCGCTTTGACGTCCATCTGCCATATCTCATAATCATAGTATGCGGCAATTGCTAACATGATTCAGACGGATTTAAGCTTCACTACGGAGAGAAAGTCTCATCGTAGTCAATCCCTTGAACTTGCCGATAACCCTTAGCGACAAGTCGAGCTTTATAGATGGTGACATTACCATCTCAAGGCCCCGCCTTCTTCTTAAAGATCCGTTTGTTTTCTATCGCCGCCGATCATCGGGCAAGTCACCAAAGTCCATACTTTGTTTTCATGCATGGATCCTATCTCGGATTGCATGGCTTCAAGCCATTTGTTGGAATCCAGGCCCGCCATCGCTTCTTCATAGTTCAAGGTTCACCGTCGCTCTAACAACATGATTTCCGGTGACAGGTTGCCATACCACTGGTGTGGAACGTGTCCTTGTGGACCCACGGGTTCAGTAGCAACTTGATCCGAAGTACCTTGATCATCATCATTAATTTCCTCTCCAGTAGGTGTAGGCACCACGGGAACATTTTCCTGAGCTACACTACTTTCCGGTTCAAGAGGTAGTACTTCATCAAGTTCTACTTTCCTCCCACTTACTCCTTTCGAGAGAAACTCTTTTTCCAGAAAGGATCCGTTCTTGGCAACAAAGATCTTGCCTTCGGTCTAAGGTAGAAGGTATACCCAATGGTTTCCTTAGGGTATCCTATGAAGACGCATTTTTCCGACTTGGGTTCGAGCTTTTCAGGTTGAAGTTTCTTGACATAAGCATCGCATCCCCAAACTTTTAGAAACGACATCTTAGGTTTCTTCCCAAACCATAATTCATATGGTGTCGTCTCAACAGATTTAGACGGTGCCCTATTTAGAGTGAATGTAGTTGTCTCTAGAGCGTATCCCCAAAATGATAGCGGTAAATCGGTAAGAGATATCATAGATCACACCATATCCAATAGAGTGCGATTACGACATTCGGACACACCGTTACGCTGAGGTGTTCCAGGCGGCGTGAGGTTTGAAACGATTCCACATTTCCTTAAGTGTGTACAAATTCGTGACTTAAATATTCTCCTCCATGATATAATCGTAAGAACTTTATTTTTCGGTCACGTTGATTCTCTACCTCATTCTGAAATTCCTTGAACTTTTCAAAGGTCTCATACTTGTGTTTCATCAAGTAGACATACCCATATCTACTCAAGTCATCAGTGAGAGTGAGAACATAACGATATCCTCCGCGAGCCTCAACGCTCATTGGACCGCACACATCGGTATGTATGATTACCAATAAGTTGGTTGCTCGCTCCATTGTCCCGGAGAATGGAGTCTTGGTCATTTTGCCCATGAGGCATGGTTCGCATGTGTCAAATGATTCATAATCGAGAGACTCTAAAAGTCCATCGAATGGAGCTTCTTCATGCGCTTGACACCAATGTGACCAAGGCGGCAAGCACAAGTATGTGGGACTATCGTTATCAACTTTACATCTTTTGGTATTCACACTATGAATATGTGTAATATTACGTTCGAGATTCATTAAGAATAAACCATTGACCATCGGAGCATGACCATAAAACATATCTCTCATATAAATAGAACAACCATTATTCTCGGATTTAAATGAGTAGCCATCTCGCATTAAACGAGATCCTGACACAATATTCATGCTCAAACTTGGCACTAAATAACAATTATTGAGGTTTAAAACTAATCCCGTAGGTAAATGTAGAGGTAGCGTGCTGACGGCGATCACATCGACCTTGGAACCATTCCCAACGCCAGATCGTCACCTCGCCCTTCGCCAGTCTCCGTTTATTCCGCAGCTCCTGCTGTGAGTTACAAATATGAGCAACGGCACCGTATCAAATACCCAGGAGTTACTACGAGTACTGGTAAGGTACACATCAATTACATGTATATCAAATATACCTTTAGTGTTGCCGGCCTTCTTGTCCGCTAAGTATTTGGGGCAGTTCCGCTTCCAGTGGCCCTTCCCTTTGCAATAAAAGCACTCTGTCTCAGGCTTGGGTCCATTCTTTGACTTCTTCCCGGCAACTTGCTTACCGGGCGCGGCAACATCCTTGCCGTCCTTCTTGAAGTTCTTCTTACCCTTGCCCTTCTTGAACTTAGTGGTTTTATTAACCATCAACACTTGATGTTCTTTCTTGATTTCAACCTCTGCTGACTTCAGCATTGAGAATACTTCAGGAATGGTCTTCACCATCCCCTGCATATTGTAGTTCATCACAAAGCTCTTGTAGCTTGGTGGGAGCGACTGAAGGATTATGTCAATGACCGCCTCGTCCGGGAGGTTAATGTCCAGCTGGGACAGGCGGTTGTGCAACCCAGACATTTTGAGTATGTGCTCACTGACAGAATTGTTTTCCTCCATCTTACAACTATAGAACTTGTCGGAGACTTCATATCTCTCGACCCGGGCATGAGCTTGGAAAACCATTTTCAGCTCCTCGAACATCTCATATGTTCCGTGTTGCTCAAAACGCTTTTGGAGCCCCGGTTCTAAGCTGTAAAGCATGCCGCACTGAACGAGGGAGTAATCATCAGCACGAGACTGCCAAGCATTCATAATGTCTTGGTTCTTTGGGATGGGTGCTTCAACTAGCGGTGCTTCTAGGACATATTGTTTCTTGGCTGCTATGAGGATGATCCTCAGGTTCCGGACCCAGTCCGAATAGTTGCTGCCATCATCTTTCAGCTTGGTTTTCTCTAGGAACGCGTTGAAGTTCATGTTGACATGAGCGTTGGCCATTTGATCTACAAGACATATTTTGCAAAGACTTTAGACTAAGTTCATGATAATTAAGTTCATCTAATCAAATATTTAATGAACTCCCACTCAGATTTGACATCCCTGTAGTCATCTAAGTGTTACACGATCCGAGTCGACTAGGCCATGTCCGATCATCACGTGAGACGGACTAGTCATCATCGGTGAACATCTCCATGTTGATCGTATCTTCCATACGACTCATGTTCGACCTTTCGGTCTCTTGTGTTCCGAGGCCATGTCTGTACATGCTATGCTCGTCAAGTTAACCCTAAGTGTTTTGCATGTGTAAAACTGTCTTACACCCGTTGTATGTGAACGTAAGGATCTATCACACCCGATCATCACGTGGTGCTTCGAAACGACGAACTTTAGCAACGGTGCACAGTTAGGAGGAACACTTTCTTGAAATTATCATAAGGGATCATCTTATTTACTACCGTCGCTCTAAGTAAACAAGATGCATAAACATAATAAACATCACATGCAATTATATAAAGTAGTGACATGATATGGCCAATATCATATAGCTCCTTCGATCTCCATCTTCGGGGCTCCATGATCATCTTGTCACCGGCATGACACCATGATCTCCATCATCATGATCTCCATCATCGTGTCTTCATGAAGTTGTCACGCCAACGACTACTTCTACTTCTATGGCTAACGCTTTTAGCAATAAAGTAAAATAATTTACATGGCGTTCTTGAATGACACGCAGGTCATACAAAAATAAGACAACTCCTATGGCTCCTGCCGGTTTTCATACTCATCGACATGCAAGTCGTGATTCCTATTACAAGAACATGATCTCATACATCACAATATATCATTCATCATTCATCACAACTTCTGGCCATATCACATCACATGACAATTGCTGCAAAAACAAGTTAGACGTCCTCTAATTGTTGTTGCATCTTTTACGTGGCTGCAATTGGGATCTAGCAAGAACGTTTTCTAACCTACGAATAACCACAACGTGATTTTGTCAACTTCTATTTACCCTTCATAAGGACCCTTTTCATCTAATCCGCTCCAACTAAAGTAGGAGAGACAGACACCCGCTAGCCACCTTATGCAACTAGTGCATGTCAGTCGGTGGAACCTGTCTCACGTAAGCGTACGTGCAAGGTCGGTCCGGGCCGCTTCAACCCACAATACCGCTGAAGCAAGAAAAGACTAGTAGCGGCAAGCAAGTTGACAAGATCTACGCCCACAACAAAATTGTGTTCTACTCATGCAATAGAGAACTACGCATAGACCTAGCTCATGATGCCACTGTTGGGGAATGTTGCAGAAAATTAAATTTTTTCCTACGGTTTCACCAAGATCCATCTATGAGTTCATCTAAGCAACGAGTCATGGGAGAGAGATTGCATCTACATACCACTTGTAGATCGCGTGCGGAAGCGTTCAAGGGAACGAGGATGATGGAGTCGTACTCGCCGTGATTCAAATCACCGATGACCAAGTGCCGAACGGACAGCACCTCCGCGTTCAACACACGTACGGAACGGACAACGTCTCCTCCTTCTTGATCCAGCAAGGGGGGAGGAGAGGTTGAGGAAGAAGGCTCCAGCAGCAGCACGACGGCGTGACGATAGTGGAGAGGCAGTACTCCGACAGGACTTCGCCAAGCACTCAACGGAGGAGGAGAGGTGTTGGGGAGGGGAGGGGCTGCGCCTTGGATGTGTCTTGCAGCCCTCCCCTCACCCCTCTATTTATAGGGAAGGGCAGGGGTCCGGCCCCTCTAGATGAGATCTAGAGGGGGTGGGCGGCTCCACGGGGAGGGGGCTTGCCCCCCAAGCAAGGGGCGCCCCACTAGGGTCCCCCCAACCCTAGGCGCATGGGCCCAAGGGGGGGCGCGCGCAGCTCTCCAGGGGCTGGTTCCCTGCCCCTTGTGGCCCATGAGGCCCTCCGAGAGGGGTGGCCCCTCCCGGTGGACCCCGGAACCTCTCCGGTGGCCCCGGTACAATACCGATATGCCCCCGAAACTTTCCGGTGTCCGTATGACAACTTCCCATATATAAATCTTCACCTCCGGACCATTCCGGAACTCCTCATGACGTCCGGGATCTCATCCGGGACTCCGAACAACATTCGGTAATCACATACAAGTCTTCCTAATAACCCTAGCGTCACCGAACCTTAAGTGTAGTCCCTACGGGTTCGGAGACATGCGAACATGACCGAGACGACTCTCCAATCAATAACCAACAGCGGGATCTGGATACCCATGTTGGCTCCCATACTCCTCGATGATCTCATCGGATGAACCACGATGTCGAGGATTCAAGCAACCCCGTATACTATTCCCTTTGTCTGACGGTATGTTACTTGCCCGAGATTCGATCGTCGGTATCCCAATACCTCGTTCAATCTCGTTACCGGCAAGTCACTTTACTCGTACCGTAATGCATGATCCTGTGACCAGACACTTGGTCACTTTGAGCTCATTATGATCATGCACTACCGAGTGGGCCCAGTGATACCTCTCCGTAACACGGAGTGACAAATCCCAGTCTCGATCCGTGTCAACCCAACAGACACTTTTGGAGATACCTGTAGTGCACCTTTATAGTCACCCAGTTACGTTGTGACGTTTGGTACACCCAAAGCACTCCTACGGTATCCGGGAGTTACACGATCTCATGGTCTAAGGAAAAGATACTTGACATTGGAAAAGCTCTAGCAAAAGGAACTACACGATCTTGTGCTATGCTTAGGATTGTCTTGTCCATCACATCATTCTCCTAATGATGTGATCCCGTTATCAATGACATCCAATGTCCATAGTCAGGAAACCATGACTATCTTTTGATCAACGAGCTAGTCAACTAGAGGCTCACTAGGGACATGTTGTGGTCTAAGTATTCACACGTGTATTACGATTTCCGGATAATACAATTATAGCATGAATAAAAGACAATTATCACGAACAAGGAAATATAATAATAATCCTTTTATTATTGCCTCTAGGGCATATTTCCAACAACTAGGACTAGGGAGAAGAGGGTAAGAGGTGGAGGAGAAGGAGGAAGGGGGGGCGCCTAATCCCCTAGTCCAATTAGATTTGGGCTAGGGGGCGCGCGCCTCCACATGGCCGCTGCCTCCTCTATTCCACTAAGGCACATGAAGGCCCATTAATCCCCCCCCCCCGGGGGGGGGGGGGTCTGGTAACCTCTCGATACTCCGGAAAATGCCTGAACCCTTCTGAAACCTTTCCGGTGTCCGAACATAACCTTCCAATATATCAATCTTTATGTCTCGACCATTTCGAGACTCTTCGTCATCTCTATGATCTCATCCGGGACTCCGAACAAACTTCAGTCATCAAAAACACATAACTCTTAATACAAATCGTCATCGAACGTTAAGCGTGCGGACCCTACGGGTTCGAGAACTATGTAGACATGATCGAGACACATCTCCGATCAATAACCAATAGCGGAACTTGGATGCTCATATTGGCTCCTACATATTCTATGAAGATCTTTATCGGTCAAACCGCACAACAACATACGTCGTTTCCTTTGTCATCGGTATGTTACTTGCCCGAGATACGATCGTCAGTATCATCATACTGATACGTCTCCAACGTATCTATAATTTTGGATTGTTCCATGCTATTATTTTACCTGTTTTGGGTGTTTATGGGCTTTATTTTACACATTTATATCATTTTTGGGACTAACCTACTAACCGGAGGCCCAGCCCGTATTGCTGTTTTTTTGCTTATTTCAGTATTTCGAAGAAAAGGAATATAAAATGGAGTCCAAACGGAATGAAACCTTCGGGAGCGTGATTTTTGGAACAAACGTGATCCAGAGGACTTGGAGTGCAAGCCAAGAAGCGATCGAGGCGGCCACGAGGGTGGGCGCCCCCCCTGTTGGGTGCGCCCCCTATCTCGTGGGCCCCTCGGGCGTCCACCGACGTACTTCTTCCTCCTATATATACCTACGTACCCCGAAAAAATCCAGGGAGCAACCAAAACACAATTTCCACCACCGTAACCTTCTGTATCCGCGAGATCCCATCTTGGAGCCTTCACCGGCGCTCCGCCGGAGAGGGAATCGACCATGGAGGGCTTCTACATCAACACCATAGCCCTTCCGATGAGTTGTGAGTAGTTTGCCACAGACCTTCGGGTCCATAGTTATTAGCTAGATGGCTTCTTCTCCCTTTTTGGATCTCAATACCATGTTCTCCCCCTCTCTTGTGGAGATCTATTTGATGTAACTCTTTTTGCGGTGTGTTTGTCGAGATCTGATGAATTGTGGGTTTATGATCAAGTTCATCTATGAGAAATATTTGAATCTCCTCTGAATTCTTTTATGTATGATTGAGTTATCTTTGCAAGTCTCTTCTAATTATCGGTTTGGTTTGGCCTACTAGATTGATCTTTCTTGCCATAGGAGAAGTGCTTAGCTTTGGGTAAAATTGTGTGGTGTCCTTTCCCAGTGACAGCAGGGGCAGCAAGGCACATATTGTATTGTTGCCATCGAGGACAAAAAGATGGGGTTTATATCATATTGCATGAGTTTATCCCTCTAGATCATGTTATCTTTCTTAAAGAGTTACTCTGTTCTTATGAACTTAATACTCTAGATGCATGCTGGATAGCGGTCGATGTGTGGAGTAATAGTAGTAGATGCAGGCAGGAGTCGGTCTACTTGTCACGGACGTGATGCCTATATACATGATCATGCCTAGATAATCTCATAATTATTCGCTTTTCTATCAATTTCTCAACAGTAATTTGTTCACCCACCGTAATACTTATGCTATCTTGAGAGAAGCCTCTAGTGAAACCTATGGCCCCGGGGTCTATCTTTTATCATATAAGCTTTCAATCTACTTTTATTTGCATCTTTACTTTTCCAATCTATATCATAAAATACCAAAAATATATTTATCTTATCATACTATCTCTATCAGATCTCACTTTCGCAAGTGGCCGTGAAGGGATTGACAACCCCTTTATCACGTTGGTTGCGAGTTCTTTGTTTGTTTGTGTAGGTGCGTGGGACTTTTGAGGAGCCTCCTACTGGATTGATACCTTGGTTCTCAAAAACTGAGGGAAATACTTACGCTACTGTGCTGCATCACCCTTTCCTCTTCAAGGAAAACCAATGCAAGCTCAAGACGTAGCAAGAAGGATTTCTGGCGCCGTTGTTGGGGAGGTCCTCGCTCAAGTCAAGACATACCAAGTACCCGTCACAAACTCATCTCCCTCGCATTTACGTTATTTGCCATTTGCCTCTCGTTTTCCTCTCCCTCACCTCACGCTTGCCGTTTTATTCGCCCTCTCTTTCCCAATCTCCTCTCTTTTCCGCTTGCCTTCTTCTTCCTCTCTCTTTCGCTTGCCTTTTTCTGTTTGCTTGTGTGATGGAATACTTGAGGCCATGGCGCAAGATAATGCCAAATTGTGTGATTTCTCCTATACCAATAATAATGATTTCCTTAGTACTCCGATCGCTCCTCTTAATGATGTTGAGTCTTGTGAAATCAATGCTCCTTTGCTGAATCTTGTTATGAAAGATCAATTCTCCGGCCTTCCTAGTGAAGATGCCTCTACCCAGCTAAACAACTTTGTTGATTTGTGTGAGATGCAAAAGAAGAAAGATACGGATAATGATATTGTTAAATTGAAGTTATTTTCATTTTCACTTAGAGATCGTGCTAAAGTTTGGTTTTCATCTTTGCCTAAAAATAGTATTAATTCTTGGAACAAGTGCAAAGATGCTTTTATCTCTAAGTATTTTCCTACCGCTAAGATCATCTCCCTTAGGAACGATATTATGAATTTTAAACAACTTGATCATGAGCATGTTGCCCAATCTTGGGAAAGAATGAAATTAATGGTTCACAATTGCCCTACTCATGGTTTAAATTTATGGATGATCATACAAAACTTTTATGCCGGTTTGAATTTTGCTTCTAGAAATCTTTTAGATTCGGCCGCCGGAGGCACGTTCATGGAAATCACCCTAGGAGAAGCTACAAAAATCCTTGATAATATCATGGCTAATTATTCTCAATGGCACACCGAACGATCTACTAGTAAAAAAGTGCATGCTATAGAAGAAATTAATGTTTTGAGTGGAAAGATGGATGAGCTTATGAGATTGTTTGCTACTAAGAGTGCTTCTATTGATCCCAATGATATGCCTTTATCTACCTTGATTGAGAATAATAATGAATCTATGGATGTAAATTTTGTTGGTAGGAATAATTTTGGAAACAATGCTTATAGAGGAAACTTTAATCCTAGACCGTTCCCGAGTAATTCCTATAATAATTATGGAAATTCCTACAATAATTCTTATGGTAATTTTAATAAATTTCCCTCTGATTTTGAGAATAGTGTGAATGAATTTACGATCTCTCAAAAGAATTTTAATGCTTTGCTTGAAGAAAAATTGCTCAAAGTTGATGATTTGGCTAGGAACGTTGATAGACTTTCGCTTCATGTTGATTCTCTTAAACTTAGATCTAATTCCCCTAAGCATGATATCAATGAGTCTCTCAAAGCAATGAGAGTGTCCATTGACGATTGCAAAGGAAGAACCGCTAGATTGCGTGCTAAGAAAGATTGCTTTGTAAAAGCGTGTTCTTCTAGTTTCCATGAAAATAATGATGAAGATCTTAAAGTTATTGATGTGTCCCCTATTATATCTTTGTTTTGCAATATGAATCTTGATAATGATGGGACTGGAGATGAGTCAACTTTAGTTAAAATGCGTCCCAATAATTTGGAGTTTTTAGATCTTGATGCTAAATTTGGTAAAAGTGGGATTCGAGAGGTCAAGACTTTAAATAGCATTGAACCCACTATCTTGGATTTCAAGGAATTTGATTATGATAATTGTTCTTTAGAAAGTTGTATTTCCTTGTTGCAATCCGTTTTGAATTCTCCTCATGCTTATAGTCAAAATAAAGCCTTTATCAAACATATTGTTGATGCCTTGATGCAATCTTTTGATGAAAAACTTAATTTGGAAGTTTCTATACCTAGAAAACTTAATGATGAGTGGGAACCTACTATAAAGATTAAAATTAAAGATCCTGAGTGTTTTGCTTTATATGATTTGGGTGCTAGTGTTTCCACGATTCCGAAAACTTTATGTGATATTCTAGGTTTCCATGATCTTGATGATTGCTCTTTAAATTTGCACCTTGCGTATTAATTCCACCATTAAAAAGCCAATGGGAAGAATCAATGATGTCCTTACTGTTGCAAATAGAAATTTGGTGCCCGTTGATTTTAGCATTCTTGATATAGATTGGAATCTTTCTTGCCCTATTATTCTTGGTAGACCTTTCCTTAGAACTATTGGCGCGATTATTGATATGAAGGAAGGGAATATTAGATTCCAATTTCCATGAAGGAAAGGCATGGAGCACTTTCCAAGAAAGAAGATTAAATTACCTTATGAATCTATCATGCGAGCTACTTATGAATTAAGTGCCAAAGATGGCACTACTTAGATCTATCTTCGCTTTTATGCCTAGCTAGGGGCGTTAAACGATAGCGCTAGTTGGGAGGCAACCCAATTTTCTTTGTGTTCTTTGTTTTTGCTCTTGTTTAGTAATAAATTTTGCATCTGCTTTCTATTTAGATGTGTTTTCATGTTTTATTTAGTGTTTGTGCCAAGTAGACCCTATAGGATAACCTATGGTATGAGTTAATTTGATTCTGCTGAAAAACAGAAACTTTGCGCTCACGAGAAAAAAACCAATAAATCACAGAAACGTGCTTTTGCGTTGATTCTTTTTTCTGTAGATCAATAGAAAAATTGCCGAGGGCGTCCTATTTTGGTAGGAGTTTTGGAGTTCCAGAAGTAACCGAAAGTTACAGATTGCTACAGAATGTTCTGTTTTTGACAGATTCTGCCTTTCGTGTGTTGTTTGCTTATTTTGATGCATCTATGGCTAATATTAAGTGGTATGAACCATAGAGAACTTGGAATACAGTAGGTTTAACACCGATATAAACAAAGAATGATTTCATTACAGTACCTTATGTGGTGGTTTTTCTTTCTTGCACTAACGGAGCTTATGAGATTTCCTGTTGAGTTTTGTGTTGTGAAGTTTTCAAGTTTTGGGTAAAGATTTGATGGACTATGGAATAAGGAGTGGAAAATGCCTAATCTTGGGGATGCCCATGGCATCCCAAGATATTCAAGAATAGCCAAAAGCCTAAGCTTGGGGATGCCCCGGGAAGGCATCCCCTCTTTCGTCTTCGTTCATTGGTAACTTTACTTGGAGCTATATTTTTATTCGCCACATGATATGTGTTTTGCTTGGAGCATCGTGTATGATATTAGTCTTTGCTTTTTAGTTTACCGCAATCATCCTTGCTGTACACATCTTTTGGGAGAAGCCCACTTGATTGGAATTTATCAGAATACTCTATGTGCTTCACTTATATCTTTTGAGCTAGATAATGTTTGCTCTAGTGCTTCACTTATACTCCCTCCTTTCTAAAATAGATGACTCAATTTTATACTAACATTAGTACAAAGTTGAGTCATCTATTTTGGAACGGAGGGAGTATCTTTTAGAGCATGGCGGTGGTTTAATTTTGAAGAAATTGTTGATCTCTCATGCTTCACTTATATTATTTTGAGAGTCTCCTAGAACAGCATGGTATTTTCTATGGTTATAAAATTGGTCCTAGAATGGTAGGCATCCTAGTTGGGTATAATAAAAACTATCATAGGAAGTGAATTGGATGCTATGATCAATTTGATACTTGATAATTGTTTTGAGATATGGAGGTAGTGATATTAAAGTCATGCTAGTTGGGTGATTATGAATTTAAAGAATGCTTGTGTTGAAGTTAGCAAGTCCCGTAGCATGCACGTATGGTTAAAGTTGTGTAACAAATTTGAAACATGAAGTGTCCTTGGATGTGCATCCTTATGAGTGGCGGTCGGGGACGAGCGATGGTCTTTTCCTACCAATCTATCCCTCTAGGAGCATGCGCGTAGTTCTTGGTTTTTGATGACTTCTAAATTTTTGCAATAAGTATATGATTTCTTTTGACTAATATTGAGTCCATGGATTATACGCACTTTTACCTTTCCATCATTGCTAGCCTCTTCGGTACCGTGCATTGCCCTTTCTCACCTTGAGAGTTGGTGCAAACTTAGCCAGTACATCCAAACCCGTGATATGATACGCTCTATCACACATAAACCTCCTTATATCTTCCTAAAAACAGCCACCATACCTACCTATTTATGGAATTTCCATAGCCATTCTGATATATATTGCCATGCAACTTTCCACCGATCCGTTTATCATTATAACACACATTAGTTTTGTCATATTGCCTTGCATGATCATGTAGTTGACATCATATTTGTGGCAAAGCCACCATGCATAAATTTTCATACATGTCACTCTTGATTCATTGCCCATCTCGGTACACCGTCGGAGGCATTCATACAGAGTCATATCTTGTTCCAGTTTCGAGTTGTAATTCATGAGTTGTAAATCAATAAAAGTGTGATGATCATCATTATTAGAGCATTGTCCCCAGAAAAAAAAGGCCAAATAAAAAAAGGAAAGGCCAAAAAATAATAAAAAAGGAAGGCCAAAAGAAAAAAAGAAGAAGAAAAAAACGAAGAAAAGAAAAAGGGGGCAATGTTACTATCTCTTTTGCACACTTGTGCTTCAAAGTAGCACCATGTTCTTCATATAGCGAGTCTCATATGTTGTCACTTTCATATACTAGTGGGAATTTTCCATTATAGAACTTGGCTTGTATATTCCTACGATGGGCTTCCTCAAATGCCCTAGGTCTTCGTGGGAAAGCAAGTTGGATGCACACCCACTAGTTTGTTTTGTTGAGCTTTCATACATTTATAGCTCTAGTGCATCCGTTGCATGGCAATCCCTACACCTCATGTTGACATCAATTGTTGGGCATCTCCATAGCCCGTTAATTATCCTTGTCAATGTGAGACTTTCTCCTTTTTTGTCTTCTCCACACAATCCCCATTATCATATTCTATTCCACCCATAGTGCTATATCCATGGCTCACACTCATGTATTGCGTGAAATTTGAAAAAGTTTGAGATTATTTAAGTACGAAACAATTGCTTGGCTTGTCATCGGGGGTGTAGAATTTGGGAACATTTTTGTGTGACAAAAATGAAGCATAACCTAACTATATGATTTTGTAGGGATGAACTTTCTTTAGCCATGATATTTTGAGAAGACATGATTACTTTTATTAGTGCTTGAAGTATTACTGTTTCTTATGTCATATAAACTTTTATTTTGACTCATTTGGATCTGAACATTCATGCCACAATAAAGAGAAATACATTGAGAATTATGCTAGGTAGCATTCCACATCACTGTTTTTATCATTTACCTACTCGAGGACGAGCAGGAATTAAGCTTGGGGATGCTTGACATGTCTCCAACGTATCTATAACTTTTGATTGTTCCATGCTATTATATTACCTGTTTTGGATGTTTATGGGCTTTATTTTACACATTTATATCATTTTTGGGACTAACCTACTAACCGGAGGCCCAGCCCGTATTGCTGTTTTTTTGCCTATTTTAGTATTTTGAAAAAAAAGGAATATCAAACGGAGTCCAAACGGAATGAAACCTTCGGGAGCGTGATTTTTGGAACAAACGTGATCCAGAGGACTTGGAGTGCAAACCACGAAGCAGCCGAGGCGGCCACGAGGGTGGAGCCCCCCCCCCCCTAAGGGCGCGCGCCCCTATCTCGTGGGCCCCTCGGGCATCCACCGACGTACTTCTTCCTCCTATATATACTTACGTACCCCGAAAACATCCAAGGAGCAACCGAAACACAATTTTCACCGCCGTAACCTTCCGTATCCGCGAGTTCTCATCTTGGAGCCTTCGCCGGCGCTCCGCCGGAGGGGGAATCGACCACGGAGGGCTTCTACATCAACACCATAGCCCTTCCGATGAGTTGTGAGTATTTTACCACAGACCTTCGGGTCCATAGTTATTAGCTAGATGGCTTCTTCTCTCTTTTTGGATCTCAATACCATGTTCACCCCCTCTCTTGTGGAGATCTATTTGATGTAACTCTTTTTGCGGTGTGTTTGTCGAGATCCGATGAATTGTGGGTTTATGATCAAGTTTATCTATGAGAAATATTTGAATCTCCTCTGAATTCTTTTATGTATGATTGAGTTATCTTTGCAAGTCTCTTTGAATTATCGGTTTAGTTTGGCCTACTAGATTGATCTTTCTTGCCATAGGAGAAGTGCTTAGCTTTGTGTTCAATCTTGCGGTCCCCTTTCCCAGTGGCAGCAGGGGCAGCAAGGCACGTATTGTATTGTTGCCATCGAGGATAAAAAGTTGGGGTTTATATCATATCGCATGAGTTTATCCCTCTACATCATGTCATCTTTCTTAAAGCGTTACTCTGTTCTTATGAACTTAATACTCTAGATGCAGACTGGATAGCGGTCGATGTGTGGAGTAATCGTAGTAGATGCAGGCAGGAGTCGGTCTACTTGTCACGGACGTGATGCCTATATACATGATCATGCCTAGATAATCTCATAATTATTCGCTTTTCTATTAATTGCTCGACAGTAATTTGTTCACCCACCGTAATACTTATGCTATCTTGAGAGAAGCCTCTAGGGAAACCTATGGCCCCGGGTCTATCTTTTATCATATAAGCTTTCAATCTACTTTTATTTGCATCTTTACTTTTACAATCTATATCATAAAATACCAAAAATATATTTATCTTACCATATTATCTCTATCAGATCTCACTTTCGCAAGTGGCCGTGACGGGATTGACAACCCTTTATCGCGTTGGTTGCGAGTTCTTTATTTATTTGTGTAGGTGCGTGGGACTTTTAAGAAGCCTCCTACTGGATTGATACCTTGGTTCTCAAGAACTGAGGAAAATACTTCCGCTACATGAAGTTAACCGCATCATGAAGATGTAGAGAGGCTTTCATGTGGCATCACTTCATTTGAGGAGTTAATTTTTACAAATCGGTTAGGTCCAGCAAAGTCGATCAAGTTATAAGGAGTTAAGTTTACGCCACCATTTGCTCCACTAAATTTTAAGGGATTGGTTGGAGATGCTCTTACACAGCAGCAGGCCAGCAGCAACAATAAAAGAAGAAGAAACAAGGAAAATTCGAATCTGAGCTCGAGCTCATCTGCACCTGCGCTCACAAAATAAATCAAAATAAATACTAGAAAAATTCAAAAACTTCCAAAAAAAAAGGATGGTGGACAATTTGATGCGTGAGGTACGCTCCAATTTTCAAAACATTTGGACTTCTGTGCAGCTCTCAGCAAAAAAGTCAAATCGGATGTCTGTAAAAATATGTACTGTTCATATACTGTTCTAGTCTGATTTGTCTTTTTTCTGAGAGCTGCACAGAAGTTCAAATGTTTTGAAAATTGGAGCGTACCTCACGCATCAAATTGTCTACCACCCAAATTTTTTTGGAATTTTTTGAATTTTTCTGAATTTTTTTGGCCGGGTGCAGATGCACCCGGGCACCGAAACGCCGTTCTCAAGAAACAACATTATTTCCATCACAAATTACAACAAAAGCACGATCCTTTCTACTTCTTTTGGCGTCTTATTCATAGAGACACCGAGACTCCTGCGCAACCTTCAGTCTGAACACCACACATTTGGCAATATCCAATTTGAGCTTGACATTCCCCATCTTCGTTTGAACTGATGATGATGTCCTGAACTAGGGGTACTCATCATGTTGTCTCCTAGCCAGGAAGGCCGGGGCGAGGACCCTATTGGCAGTTCATTACTGGGCCACTTCAGGCAGCCCATGATGTATACATGGAAGATTCCACACGACTTGAAGCACAAGACTAAGACTCTTCTAAATCCTAGGCATTCGATACATTATATAAACTGAGGTTGGGCTTGTCAATAGAACATATTTTAGATATTCTAGACATTTTAGAAGAGAGACAGACTCATATATATATGATCTGGAGGTAGAACAACATGTACTTTGTATCTTATTCATCAATAAAATACAAGCAGGATGTAGGATTTTACCTTTTAGGGAGGGTCTGAATCTGGGTAAACATGTCTTCACTCAGTCCTGTTACCATCGTGCCAAGGTTACTAGTTCGAGGCCCCCTGCCCGAGATCTACCAGATTTGACTCCATCACTCGAGCCCGAAAGAAAGATGCCGCATTCTTGGACACCGCATTCAGACGTTTGAAAGGGTCGACAATGCGATCATCACACACCCAAGCTTCTTTCAGCCGTTCCTCAAAGGGAGTTGATTTGATTCATCCGGATGTAGACTCTCCTGTCGACAGCCGCCTCACACGAGCGACACTTGTCCCGTGGGCCCCTATCTTCCTCGTTCCCCACCACTCAAATATTAACCTCTTATCGTCTTCCTCCTCCGATCCAATCTCCCCCGTACTCTCTTCTCCCCCACCTCCATTCACCTCCACGAAAGTCACATGCGCCACCGCCCGCCTCCAATCAGGCCTGCGTGTGCTCCTGCTACAAAGCTGCAACCCATGGGGAACCTCTTCATTCATGCTAGTGGAGAGTTCCTCGTGTGGAGAGATGCTACGGGCTACGGGGGTGCTGCGACCACGATGCTTCGACCGCATGCAGACGGCGGCGACGGTGTTGGTGCGATGACCTCCCGACTACGATTATGCTGCTGCGACGACGGCTCGGGCTCGCCCGGCGTTGCTGCGACGGCGCAACCGTGCCGCGAACCAATGATGCGACAACGACGACTCAACTGCATGACGGATGCTATGATGGCGGTTGTGGCAGCTCCGGCGATGTTGCGACGGCGACGCCACACTATAAGTTAGTGCTGTGATGGCGGCTCGGGCTGCTCCGGCTATGCCACGACGCCGCCGTTGTGCTGTGAATCGGTGCTGCTACGGAGGCTCGGGCTACTCCGGCGATGTTGTGACTACGATTTTGGTCAATCTTTGACTCGCGTTCGTTACGCTAGGTGAAGCATCCACCATGCATGTACACTTCCTTGAGCTCGAGGTCGTCTACCGTTCACCATGCTATACTTGAGATTCGAGGTCTTCTTCTCGGCTGCTCGCAAAATCCTTTGAAATCGCCAAGAAGCAGCCAAGGACCCGGGCATAAGACCCTCATGTTCCTCAATTCGTCGAGGAAAAGCAACTTGAGGACCGTACACCACCATGATCCACCACAGCTCATTATTTTTGGGATGGACCAACCTGGTCAAGCAATGGGAGTCCAAGGGTCAGCTGGTCAGTGTCCATCACCAAGGAATCCCATGCCAGAAGGATTCCCGCTATGGTTATTAGATTAGGAAGTGTGTTTCTTTTTTGCACCCGTTGCAACGCACGGGCTCATTTGCTAGATTAACCAAGAAAAGATCCAGTACATCCAATTTGGTCTCCTAGAGGCACACCAAATTTACACGCATTGATTCAAACGATCTCCCTCACGGCCTCCTTCTGTTTAGCTGGATTATTAAGGCCCTGAACGTTCCAGCATACACAAGTAGGACACCGACCACCTGACTACAAAGGCCTCACCTCCTCCACATTTGTCTCGGCATTGTTGCGGAAATCATTTACTAGTAGCTCCTCGGTTGGCTGGAGCCGATTTATCAGTTTATCGGCAACTCGATGACCTTGTAAGCAGGGATTAATCGGCGTTAACTGGTTAATCGGACGAATTCTTGAACAGGAGTCTCGGCCAACACCTCGGGCACCGGCAAGGACTTGCCGAACAACGCAACAATGATCTTGACATGTTGCTCCTTCGGCGGCGGCGTGCCAAAAAATTCCTTGAGCTCAAGCACTGCAGCCTCATCTATGGCCAGATCCTCAGGAACGACACCAAGCGCTTTCAATAACGCACTTTCAGCAGGGAAGGCATTGGAGGGAACAATCTTAGATGGAACTCAGCAGCTCCAGCACTCCTCGCCACGTGGAAGGCAGGAATCAGGGCTGAGCGATGAAGCTTGGATTTTTCCCAAGCAGAATTGCTTTATTTTGATGAGTGTCATGACGTTCTCTCCCGGTAGTCGAAATCTTGCTTGGTCTTATGGTTTTGGGCCTAGCTTGGCAGAAAAATTCAGGTAAATCACTTTAGGCACATAGCATTTACATTAATTTCTGGTAAACAAGGTTTATTTTTCTTTCCCACACCAGCCTCTGCGCCTCTGACATTACAATCCTGGGAGTGGGAAACCACAGTAAAATCCAATGAATCCAAGGCATCATCACCACTCAAACAACACCATCAACATGTAATTTAAGCACCCCCGTGATACGTGTGAATCAAACCCAGTAGAGAGGTTTAACAGGAGCACACTCGTGTAAGAAAACAAGGCCTGGGAGCAGCCTGGCAGGAGGCGGCGCCGCGCACGCCAGCCAGCGACAGCAGTTCTCGGACAGCCAGCCAGTCAGTCCTCAGTCCTCAGTCCTCACCCCAGGCATCGTCGCGCGCAGCTTGTCGGGCGGTGATCCGGCTCCTCCTCGCCTCCTCCTGCTCCTTCCGCTCGCCTGCATCGATGGCCGTGAACTGCTTTAGCCCCATCCCGTGGGCGATCAGCCTCTGCGCCGTTCTCGCGGATGTCTTTGGTCTCGGTGTCGGTGGTTCTAGGTCTGCAGTTCAACATGGAAACAACATAAGGTGGAAGGTCTGAGCTATGAACTACACATGGTCCTTAGGGAGAAGAAGATCAAACTGAAAAGGATCATCACAAAGAACAAGCTGTTACCTGTACCATCGATTTTTGCCAAAAGATCGTCATTATCCTTTAGCGACCGTACTTTGTATCTTGGAGGCACGGAAGCTTGTGCCTCCTTAGCTACAGGAGTACATGACAACAGGCCAACAGGTCAATAGGCCAGAATAGAATCAATAAAGCCAGAAAACAGAAGTACAGAGACCTCAAGTTTCAGCAGGATGGGAAATCAGGTTGAACAAGCATGACAGTATAAGCTTCAACAATAAACCAAGACTAACAGTAAATTATGTACTCTGTTTTCTACAAAATTATGCATTCTGCTTTCAACATTGGACTTCAGGAATACCATTTTTTTTGTACGTGCGTGCATCAAAATTACGCATATATCATGAGATAAACAAAGCGTCATGTAACCTAATTGGAATAAGGAATGTGTGCCAATTTGTACTTCATATCATGTTTTGTACTTTGTGGGAGGCACACAAGCTTGTGACTAGTTAGCTACAGGTCAATAGGCCAGAATGAAGCGGTCAGAATACATCGATTAGAACCAGGGAACATAAGTATAGAAATCTTGCAAGTTCATATAATCAGCACAAAGTTCTATGGTCCAAAACAATGGAAGAAAACTGAACCTGCACAACAGTATAGCTTGAGCAATAAAGAAAGTCTAATAGTCAATTATTCATTTTGCTATCTAGGTTGGAGTTCATAACTGTCATGTTTTCTCATAGATATCAAAATTACACATATATAAGTCCCACACGGCCTAATTGGAAAAAAGGAATTACAATGATTTCCTCTAATAACTTAGTGCACTCACAATGAAAATCTGGGGAACTGCCCTTCTGCAGGAAATAATTATGTAAATGGAAATAATGCTTGTCCAATGCATCTTATTTGACATCAGAGCTTTGCTTCCATAGGTGGAGTTGCGTACGTATACATTTCAATAATACAAAAGTCTAGGTTAAACAAGAATGTGGCGACAGTTTCTAGATCATGGAATACGAAGAAACATGCAGAAAGATTATCAGAAATAACTATCAGAACCAAATTACCAGATGATGGCGTCCGGAAAACTGCAAGTGCAACAGAATCATTGACCCAGCGGATGGCAACTCCATGGTCTCCAAACTTCTCAAAAATCCTTTCCAAATCTGTTGTGCGTGTGCTAGGTGCAAAGTCGTAAAGAACAAGGGCGTGCCTTGTCCCAAATCGTTTTGCAGCTGCAAAACCAAACAAAAGAACAAGAGTTTAGTTTACCCACCATGAGCAAGCTAACTAGAGAGAGAAGACTAGTCCTCCTGAATAAATTACCATCCTTATTATCTTTCTCATCCGCATGACCCTTTGATCCACCACGAGCTGGACCAGACCCTTTGTCATCCAGATCCCTCTCTGAACCGCACTGGTCGCTGTACAGAACACTCTTATCATAAAGAAAAGAACCCCTCCCCCTCCTCTTGGTCCCTGAAGATGAGGTGCTACTTTTCTCTGAAGAACTACAAGGCGTTGTCACCCTCGCCTCTTGCACTAGGGGGCGCACCGGTGTCTCATCGCCACGGTCCGCAATAGCCTCCCAATCTGCATATGCGTCAGAGTAAGAATGTTAATGTCTCAGTTTTGTCTGAGCTGTTTTCAGCTTAGCACAGAGACAGAGGCCACTAGAATAATACCATCGTCTTCATGTTCGTCCTTCTTGTCGATGCTAGCTGAGGCTTTCGAGTCCTTAGATCCCGTAGCGGCCTCTGGCGATGAAGAATTCTCCGCCGTCTCATGATCCCTTCAATGCACGTTATCAGAAGCAGAGCAGAAGTTAGTCAGGTGGCCCAAGCAGGGAGCAACTGCAGCTGAATTTGTTCAGATCGTGTGCCACATTTGTGTGATTCGTGCTCTGACATCTACGAGATCCTGAGCTAGAAGCTAGAATTTACAGAGAAATCATCACAATTTTTGCAAATTGGCAAGTCCAGGTCGAGCAGGCCAAGATTCGTTTCAGAAGCAAGAACAGAGCTTGGGAGGGGAGGAGGAACAAACCCTAGGGCCTGGGGCTGGGGGGCTTCTTTCTCGGCGCGGAGGCGGAGGACGATGGCGCGGGAGCGGATGGCGTCGGCCTGGAGGGTGTTGCCGCGGGAGGCGTGGAGGCCGGCGAGGTCGCCGAGCGCCGTGGCGAGCCGGAGATCGGCGCCCGCCCGAGGCGGGGAGGCGGCGGTGGAGAGGCTGGAGACGACGGACTCGAGGAGGGAGATGGCGCCGTCGACGTCCCCGGCGTCCACCAGGTCGTCCACCTCCTCCGTCCAGCGGTGGCCGCCGGCCGCCGCCGCCGCCGCGTCCATCGGTGGGGGTAGGCTGGGCTGGTCTCTCGCGTGGACTGTACACAGGTGGGAGACGGTAGTGGCAGGCAACTCAGGCAGTCGGGGGCTGAAGTGTGGGTCCCGCACACAGGTGTGTTTGTGGTGCTTTATGCTTTTTGCTTTTGTTTTTGAGGGGTGCTTGTGCTTTGCTAAAGTTGGTGAATCAATTTCTCATAATTGGACCATTCTCTTCCCTAAAACTTTTTTTTGACGATATCCTTCTCTAAAACTTCTTATTCAAACAAACAAAAATAGTAAATTACACTGCGTAGCACTCGACATGTATGTACACTTTTATCCAACAACTGGTTGGTTGACAACGAAAAGAGGCACGCTTGCCTTGCGCGACCCCTTTGGTCCAAAATCGGTCTGGCTGGGTTAAAACCGATGACTGGGCGGTTGATTCGTACGAGGCGTCGGTTCATGACGTCTATTGAAGTTGTCGAATCAAATCTTTTGCAAAAAGGACCTTGCAAGGCTCTTGTGTAACCGTGGTCCAGCAAATTCTGATACACCTGTTCACAGCCAATTTCCCACCGCAAATACCTAATGCTTAGACCTAGCTTCTGTTCCCCACTCTCATTCTCCCCCTCTACTACTTTGGCAGTCGTGGCATGCTCCGCTGAGGGTGACGGTGAGGCAACACATCCTCTTGCGCACTGCTTTGTCCTCATCTTCTTCCACTCCTCCCTCTCTTCGGATGGACGGATCTTGAGTAATGCCTCGTCGTAGTGGCGTCAATGGCGAGGTGGCGACTTGATCAATGGCATGGTATCATGATGAAGAAGCAAAGCACGTCCAAACTACATGTAACCCTTGTTGTGTTATTTCTTCTCTCATTTCTCCTTTTCTCCATCTCTTTCATTTCTTCTATGTTTGAAAGTGTTTTATATTGATAACGTTGTTAGTTAGGAGAATTGTGATGGTGGTGGGTTTTACCATAAGGAGTACAAGGAAGTTTATTAGAAGCAGTTAAATTTTTTTTAAGCTTGTTGGTTCAGACCAAATAATCACAAAGTTGGAGGAGAAGGTATCAGTGAACAAGAGAAGACGCATATGAAGGATGACATGGAGGAGACAATAAGAATGTTTCTAATGGCAGTTATTGATGCAATGATATTGGCATTTGTCTTTGCTTAACTGTTGTAATGCAATGTAGTGCTGCAGCAAACATATACATGTATGTGTGCTTTATTTTGTACCAATGTGAAAAGGTGCAAGCTTGTTTTGCCGGAATGTTCTAAATGAAATGTTATGCAGTGTGACTGTTGGCTGAAATAAAATTGTATGCAAATGTGAACGTGTGCAAACTGAATGTAAAATTACAGTACTATCCAAACTTAGCTGACAGTTGACAGGGATATACTAAATTTAAAGCACTAGATACAACGCAAATGAACTAACAACAACAAAGGTTGTTCCACCCGAAATAGATTTACCACAGACAATAGTCTAGTGAAATAATGAGAAAAGTACCACAAAATTCAAATGACAAAGGCAATTTCTTAAAAACAAAGTAGATAAACACAAGATGATAAGTTAATTCAAGTTGCACATCCAAAAGAAATCTACTTTCAAGTTTCATTGGCATGGCATGAAATAGTTACTCCTTTGGATTCTCGGTCATTCTCAAAGAATAAGGTTACCCACTCGAAATGAACTGATAGTGCCAACCCGAACCACAACATCTCCTGGAGACTAAGGGCTTGTGAATCCTGCACGCATTACTGCCCGAGTAGGTACCACGAGATATGTGAGCGGGTGTGTAATTTTAGGGATTAAGCTATTATGGGAGATATGTGTTCCCAAACCGCAAAATCTTTTGCGTGTATCAGATTTATATAAATATGACGTAGAAGATGGAGGCATTAGGTCTGGCTCAGAGGGTATAAAAGGCTCTGAGAAACTCCTTGTAATCATCGCCATCATCAATGAATAGCAATAGGGAAAACGTAGGGCTTGTACCCGTCCAGGGGTCTAAACCTAGGTAAAACCGCCATGTATGTTCATATGTCGATGAGTTCCATGCGGACACCACCCTCTCCCTCCTTCAACCTCACAGAGATATGCGATCGGTTTACCATTATTCATTAACTCGGGTGCCTCATGAGTGTTTTTATGGGCATCAATAATGTTGTGCTAAAGGTTTCAATTATGGCGATAGTAGGGGCCAAATATGATATTTTTATAGGCCTTCACTCATCTCCCTCGAAATCATCCTCTTAATCTAACTCTGGCTCTGACTCTTGCTCCTCTTGCACCTCTAGTTAACATAACATCACCATGTTATTGTTCTTCACTATATAACAAAAAAACAACTATGTCTGACACAAGCAACTACCAACATGGCAATATAGTTACTCCCTCCGATCCAAAATAAGTGTCATGATTTTAGTTCAAATTTGAACTAATACCACAACACTGGATCAGAGGGAGTACTTCTTAAGCCATAATCATAACCCCTCCAAAGAGACCTCAATTAAAGGGTTCCAAAGAGGGAGACATGAGAGAAGAAGGATGTCAATTTAGATATATTAAAACTGAGCAACTTTCCAGCCCTCTCAGGCTATCAGCACTTTCAGCCTTTGGATCATCAGTTTTGGGCGTTTTCGGCCGTCAGATTTAATCTTAATCCCGCCTGGAATCATTATGTTCGCTAAAACCGAGTGTTTCCTTGTTGGGCCGCTGCTCCGGTGACTATTTTGGACGCTTTGGTGTGAAATTGGGCCTGATAGGCTTCTCTGAGTCTCCTTCCGTGCAGCCACACACCCCACGACGCTCCTTCGTCTCTCGACTCTCGTGCACGACCTACCCTCGCCAGCCCTAGGTGTGTCTGCCGCCGCCATGTCTTCATCTCGCAGCCCTCAATCATACAGAGGACCGGCGTCTCCGTCTACGCCTACTCGCCGCTGTCCTCTTTCTCCGGTATTCCCTAAAGGTGAAGCAGGGACCATCTTTTTCTTGAATCGGCCATGAGCTCCATCCCCAAATCAGTGGCCCACTACATCCCTGGAGCATGTGTCCGAGTTTTCAAGCCATATCTGGAGTTCTTGGGCGAGCTGTCGCCAGATCCACCATGTCGAGCAACCAGCCGGAGGTATGTACAGATATCGACCAGTTTCAATTGGGGGCCTCTCGGTTGGGAGGGGCTCAGGCGTGCGTCACTTTGAGGGTCTGGAATGATCAGAAGATAGGTTCCTTCAAGTGCAACTCCCAATTTATTCTACATCTGACTTCTTTTTCTTATGGATCCTTTGTACTAGATGTCAACAGAAGGTGATCAGTATATTAGAGACTTCAAGAAATTTGAATCGGATCTCACAACCTCATATCTCTCTGTCTCTCTCGGTTGGTTAACAAGTTGCCCTGGTATTGATGTTTATTAAGTTTCTCCCAATTTTTTTCTTTTGTTTCTCTACATGTTAGGCCAACGAAGGTTTACAAGTAGGTACAAATCTTCAGAGACTCATCTTCTTGGTAGGCAAAGAATAAATTTAAGTTGGTATTTCTTAGTTAATTAAACACCAGGTCCGGAGGTTTGAAACAGATTCAGAGCACTGAGTTATGGTGGAGCTGATGTGTTCTTTCTATACGTATTCCCTGGGAGATGATCACTTAATCTGTAAAATTTGATGGTGCCGCTGGGAGTTCATGCAGATTTGCTTCCTCATGTGTAGTTATAAGTTATTTGTTCACAAACGCTCAGCTGCTGCAATTGATGCTTGGTTATTGCAGTACATATGTTAACTCTAAACTGGACAATTGATTCAGTAAAACTACTTTTTGTTTGACTGTATCTTCAGCAACGATACTCTTATTTCATGACGCTATACTGAACCACTGGTTTGTTGCTCGAGCTGTACTATAGACTCTTAATTGTGATTTTTTTGAAGCAAATTTCATGTCTGCTATTTATCATAAATTTAGATAATCGTAGGCTTTTCAGAAGCTTTTGACCCTAGAAAGAAGGGTCTTAAGAAGCTGTACTACATGAATATGGATATTACATGTATGTTTTTCTTTCTTTAAATTTCCGATGCTTATGAATCATCCATTTAAGTAGTTAGCATGTATGGAAGACAATATATGTTTTGATCCGTCGAGAGGTGCTTTTCGCTCCCATTTCATGTCGGCTTCGCCTCCAAAATATTTCATTGCTTCTTGCACATCTTGGCTACTTGATTTCTGTAACTTTTTGCAGTTTCATTTCATATTTTTCATGTAAGATGTGTGCTTCATTAAGTTCTTTATTTTTTGGCTTCATTACATTGTAATCTCATGTTTTTTGGCCATTAAAATAGTAGCCACCGTTTACAATGGAACTAGACACTCTTTGCTCATTTTACAAATGATTTTACCTGATATAATGTAGTACACATTTTTGCAGGAACTATTGTAAGACATAGAAGAAGAAATAAGTCAATGTAAGATGCCATAAGAAAAAGAGGATGCAGAGCAGTGGTCTCTAAAAGCACTATTGCATAGATAGGATGATGTTTACCTACAACCATCGCATTATGTGTATATGTGAATTTCAATCTCTTCCAACTTACAAGGGGGTCAAGATAAGAATATGAGGGTGTATAAACAGGATAACAGGATAATATGCCATGGTGGACCACACTAGCTTATCGAAGTGCTCTGAGATATTAGCGTATGCCTGAGCTTTGCCTCGTATGAAGTCCATCACAATTGAACACAGTTCAGTTTTTTTTAACTTACTGGCTTACGGCTACTAACTTTATCTTATCTGCTCCATTTTCTGGCAAGCTAGGTTCAGAAAGGCATGATGTTGTCCGTTGTGTATTCTGTGGTGGATGGAGTAGCACGACTTCGATTTCTTTGCATGCCAAAGAAAAAAGAATTGCACATTTTCAAAACTTGAGACATGGAGCTTGCGGAAGACTTTTCAATTTGTATTCAACCCATGACACAGTATCAGCATGGACATTTTAGCAATAAGTATTTCTCTTACATATACTCAGTCCCACTGTCCCACGACTTCAGTATATTAATGCCGTTGGAACTTGGATCGGAACAGACCGTTCTCGTGCTTCGCGTTGGGGGCTTACAGCATCTACAGCAAAAGATAACAAATTCAATCGACACGCCGCGGGCCTGACCGGGCACGCCTCTTTGTTGATTTTCACACACGCGTCTCTTATATTTGAAATCTTAAAACCATACAACTCATGCAACACTAGCAAGAGATGATCAACGCAGGGAGTTCATCAGATCAACATTTCATCGCCGGACAAAAGGAGCACATTTCATCGGAGTTCAACGGCGGATAGTGCAAATCCATACTATAAAGTACTTAAAACATAATTAAAATATAAACAGAATGGTGAAGGGTTGAGGAAATCGCCATTTCCTTGCCGGCCCTTTCCCCTTCCAGTCGTCGATGCGGTTGTGCCCCTCCACCGTCCAGGCGTCGACGTGCGGTGGTGCGTCGTCGTCGGAGCTGGAGGTGGAGCCCGTCGAAATCGGGGATCTGCGGTCCCTTGAGAGGTTCGGACACTGGGGCGTGCGCGAAGAACATGCTTGCTCTCAACCAATCGCCACCGCATCACAGCCATGGATCGTCGTGCATGAGCTAGAACGCCAGGAGAAAAGGGACACAGATTTACCTGTGTTCGGGCCACATTGCGGAGTAAAACCCTGCTCCTGCTTTGTGGTGGATTGCCTCATGAGGAGGTTGAGTATGAACTGGTACAAGGGTAAGATGCCTCGCGAGGGCTCTAGGAGCAGCTCAGGCTTGAGGGGTTGATGAACTCGATCCCCTCCTATGGTGGAGTCTAGTCTTACATAAATTGGGAGGCAAACAACCAACTTTGCACCGCACATGGGCAGACATGCTTGCGCTTCATTGCGTTGTTGTGGAAACGCGACGATCTGTGACGCCCGGATAATTAAGCTACATTAACTCCATGATAATGATGCCATGTCACCTCGGTTACTGTTGTTAATCTCACGATGGTTCAAAAACGATTCAAATTCAAATTTAAAATAAAGACAAACATCAAAAGTTTTCAAACATTAAAACTAAAATGTTCAAGTTGGGATAGATAAATCCTAAATAATAAAGGTGGAGAAACCACACTTGTATAAAATATGTAAATACTCAAAATGAATAAAATAGTAGCAAAAACAATTAGTTAAATGATTATAGAATAATAAACAATTCCAAATGATTTTATATTAGGTGCCAAGTTAATTGTGGTAGTGGCATAAGTATTAATAATTTTTTAGGTACAACTTGGGTATTTCATAAACACCGAAATTTAATAAAACAGAAAAGAAGAAATGAAATAAAATAGAAAAACAAACTAACAGAAAACTAAACTAAAACAAAAGAGAACCCCCCCCTCTCCCTAGGCCTCTCGGCCCACCTGGCAGCCAGCCGACCCACCCCAATACCCCTGGCCTATATGGCCTATTTCCCCCACCAATCAAACCCTAACCCACTACCACCACGCACCCCCACCACTGCCTCCCCCCACTCGATCCAGATCGGGATCGAGGTGACCACGCCCCACGCCCCATCCTGTTCACCCGCCACGCCGAAGCCCCACCACACTGGCCAGCCCGCCGGGATCCGCCGCCATCGTCGTCCTCGCACCACCGGCCACGAAGCTCGCCATGGCCGCACTCGCTCGGGTCCTCCGCGTCGCGCTTAAGCCGCCTCTTCACGGAGAAGTACGGATCCCGGAGGCCCGTCACGGATCCGCCTCCTCGCCGCTCTCCTCGCCGGACGCCTCGTCACCTCCTCCCCTGCGTCGGCGTCGTCCCTGTCGACCACCCCGAGCCCCACTGCCCATTCCCTACGGCCGCCGTGAGCACCTCCCGCTCCTCCTCTCCCCTCTGTTCCTCACCCACGCACTGCTCGACGTCGCCCGCGGCCACGCTCGCCATCGCCACGCCCGGAGCATTGCTCCCGCGCGCGTTTGTGCCCCTTCGGCCGCGCCGGCTACGCCCACAGTTTCCCCCACCGCACCCTTGCTCCCGTTGTTGACCCCTTAGCGCGACCAGCCGCTTGGCCGCCTGCGGTTTGCGACTACCACAGCCCCTGTCGTCGCCCGCTCCCGCCCAGTCCGCTCCTCGGCCGGCGCCGTTGGCCTCGCTCGAGCCAGCGCCTGGGTTCGCCCCTGTCGGGCGCCCACGCGCCCGTTACTGGTAGCGCCCGCACCCGTTTGGCCTATGGGCCTATGGCAAACGGGGCCCAGCCCCTGAACGTTAAAAAAAGAGTTTAAAAAATAATAAATAAAAATATTAATTAATTAATTAATTAAAATTAATTAACTTAATTAATTAGGTTAATTATGTTTAATTAACCTAAATAACTAGTTAACCCAATTAACTACTGTTAATTAACTAACAGTCAATGACACGTGGGTCCCGCTGGACCCACAAGTCAGTTTTGACCCAGTCAACCACACTATTGACTGCTGACGTCACACCTATGTCATGCTGATGTCATCACATACTATTCTGGATAATGTTGATTTAAATTAATTAAATGAATTCCATAAAATGATTTAAAACTTTAAAAATAATATAAAATAAACCGTAGCTCGGATGGAAAAACTTTGTACATGAAAGTCGCTCAGAACAACGAGACAAATTCGGATAAACAGCCCGTTCGTCCGCCACACATACCTAGCATAGCCAACATGCAACTTCCCCCCTCCGGTTCATCTGTCCGAAAACGCGAAACACCGGGAATACTTTCCCGGCTGTTTTCCCCCTTCACTGGTACAACCTCCCACCGCGCTAGGGCACACCTAGCACCGCGCTTTGTCATGTCATGCATCGTCATGCATTTGTTTGCATTGTATTTATTGTTTTTCCCCCTCTTCTCTCGCTAGACACCGAGACCGACGCCGCTGCTACCCAGTACGACTACGGTATTGACGACCCCTCCTTCTTGCCAGACCAATCAGGCAAGCCCCCCCTTGATCACCAGATATCGCCTATTCTTCTCTATACTGCTTGCATTAGAGTAGTGTAGCATGTTACTACTTTACGTTAATCCTATCCTGATGCATAGCCTGTCCTTGCTACTACTGTTGTTACCTTTACCTGCAATCCTACATGCTTAGTATAGGATGCTAGTATTCCATCAGTGGCCCTACATTATTGTCCGTCCGCCATGCTATACTATCGGGCCGTGATCACTCGGGAGGTGATCACGGGTATATACCATATAGTTTATACATGATACATGTGGTCACTAAAGTCGGGTAGGCTCGAGGAGCACCCCGAGTGATTCACGGATTGGGGGCTGAAAGGACCTTTGTCCAAACGGCCCTCTGTGTGGATCTTTGTGGCGGAGCGACAGGGCAGGTTGAGACCGCCTAGGAGAGAGGTGGGCCTGGCCCTGTTCGGCGTTCGCGGATACTTAACACGCTTAACGAGATCTTGGTATTTGATCTGAGTTGGGTCGTTGACCTTATACGCACTAACCGCCACGTGGGACAAGATTTGGGCAACCGGCGTCGTGGTATCAGCCGAAGCATTTCGTGACGTCAACGACTGAGCGGCGCGCGCCGTATTGGACTGGGACGCCTGCTAGTCTAGGTATGCTTTCAGCCGCGTACGCAACGTGCAGGTGTGCTAAGGCCGATGGGCCCAGACCCCTGTGCGCTTAGGTTTAGACCGGCGTGCTGACCTCTCTGTTGTGCCTAGGTGGGGCTGCGACGTGTTGATCTTCCGCGGCCGGGCATGACCCGTAAAAGTGTGTCCGCCAAATGGGATCGAGCGTGTCGGGTAATGTGGTGCACCCTGCAGGGAAGTTAATCTATTCAATAGCCGTGATCTTCAAAGAATGTGACGACTTGGACTTGTACCTTGACCTTTTGACAACTAGAACCGGATACTTAATAAAACACACCCTTCCAAGTGCGGATATATCCCGGTGATCTCTCTCTAACAGGCGACGAGGAGGATCGCGGTAGGATTATGCTATGCGATGCTACTTGGAAGACTTCAGTCTACTCTCTTCTACATGCTGCAAGACGGAGGCTGCCAGAAGCGTAGTCTTCGACATGATTAGTTATCCCCCTCTTATTCTGGCATTCTGCAGTTCAGTCCACTGATATGGCCCTTTACACATATACCCATGCATATGTAGTATAGCTCCTTGCTTGCGAGTACTTTGGATGAGTACTCATGGTTGCTTTTCTTCCTCTTTTCCCCCTTTCCCTTCTACCTGGTTGTCGCAACCAGATGCCGGAGTCCAGGAGCCAGACGCCACCGTCGATGACGACTACTACACTGGAGGTGCCTACTACTACGTGCAGCCCGACGATTTACTACTGGTAGTCTAGGAGGATCCCAGGCGGGAGGCCTGCGCCTCTTCGATCTGTATCCCGCTTTGTGCTAGCCTTCTTAAGGCAAACTTGTTTAACTTATGTCCGTACTCAGATATTGTTGCTTCCACGACTCGCCTATGATCGAGCACTTGTATTCGAGCCCTTGAGGCCCTGGCTTGTATTATGATGCTTGTATGACTTATTTATGTTTTCGAGTTGTGTTGTGATATCTTCCCGTGAGTCCTCGATCTTGATCGTTACGCGTTTGCGTGCATGATCGATGTATGATTGAATCGGGGCGTCACAAGTTGGTATCGAGCCGATTGCTGTAGGAATCCCCCTTCCACACTCCTTGGCCGAAGTCGAGTCTAGACTTTACAAAACTTTTACTAACATGGCTGTGTGGCCCATGGGCCCACGTCGTCATTGGGTGGTATTAGGATCTTTTACTCCTTGTCTATACTCTGGGACTCTGATCTCTCTTCTATTCGGGTTAAATGATTTTGCTAAATCTAACATTAGGATCTCGTTATCACTTTCACCCGGAGAGCACCTTATTACCGATGATCGTCTGCTGCACCAGAAGACCCTGAAGATACTCTCCGTTGTTAACCCGAGAACTTGTGTTCGTTGTGTTTGCAATTCCCCTTCGACCGTCAACCCTTATGGATAACTACATGCAGTTGTCATTCTTACATTCATCCCTAGTTGGTCTTGTTATTACAAGATACCCTGAAATACTCGTTGTTGTTTCGATAATCCTTTGTGCCTTACTGCCTTGCAGTTTTTGCCACATGAATACCCCTACAAATAATTTCTCACACTTGCCGAGTATCCGCTTATCCCCGATTGTTTGTGTTTCAAAGTCTTGAAATACTATTCGATCCTCCGAAAATCCCTAGCAGCTTATTGCTCTGCAAACACTTGTCTGCTTGCATTATGGATGCTCTCCATATGTCTGGCAATATTCATTAGTCTCCTTTGACACCGTCATTTTGATCCTAGTGATTCAACATGAGTGTGAGTGCACGCAATCATCGGTTGATCCTTTTAAAATATCTTTCCTACGGATGTCATTTTGAAAGTGAGCTGGTTATCGACTCATCAAATTGCCGTCGATTGTACCCCTATGTCTATTCAACTTATCCATTCTTAATCAGACCATTGGCTTCTAATCCCTTGATTTGAAAATCATAATTCCTTTGCAGATGAGCTCTGAATTAGTCAGTTGTTTCTATAATCCAATGCCTTCGCATTGTTTCTTCTTCTAGTTGAGTACCGATGCTCACATCAGATCTCTTGTGGACCATCAACTCGTTTGTTGGATTTTATCCGACAACGTCCTTCATATTCGATAACTTTGTGAGTCTTTTCCCGGATACATAATGCCTTTGGTAAATTGTATCCTCTGCTTTGTCGACATGCTCTGCTTTCGAGCTCGTGTTGTTTACTCCTGAAGTTTGTGGTATATGTTCCTAAGAGGCCCTCATGGGTTGAACCTATGCCTTTTCTAATCCGTGTGAACCCGGAAACTACTACGGGTCATACTCTACTGTTATTATGTCAGATAAAACTTCAACATTACAACTTCAAAAAAAATGAGAAGTGAATGAAAGGTTATGCATTGGAGAAGTGGGAGTCGACCTTGAACTTTGTGTTCATGCCCATGGAAACAATGTAGATCGTATCATTAAAGCTTCTCTTCAAATAAATATTTCCTTGGTATAAGTTTATCTTATATCTGGAATCTGGCATTTTGCAATCGTTGTTCCGGTCATGTTCTCCTTTTAAATACCATTTCTCAGACAAGTTGAAGTACTTGTCTTCTGCAGATCATTGCACCTGTCCAACCCTTTGATCTATCGTCGAGCATTACACTCTGGTATCTTAAGAATACCATGGAACTACATAACTTCTTATGAGTTCTTCATCAACTATTATTCTCGCCAATTCCAATTTCCCTCGGGTTCTGAGTTAATAGTCACTCGAGAAAACCGTTAAGTGAATCGATTCCGCAATCCGATTCAATGACTCTAAGTAATTTTCGTTGCTTATGATTTAATAATCTTTCAACTCATTCCTAGCCTGATCGGCTACATCATTATTGTGCCAATTTTAACTGTACTACCTGGTCCTTCCCGGAGCACAATTTTCGACGATGAGCTAAGCTTACGTCGATTTTCCTTGTCATATCATTTCACCTTGAACAACAAGCTTGATTTCAAGTTTGTGTCATACCTGTGCTTCCATTGACCTCTTGCTTCATCATCCCTTTGACTTGATGTCATCGCTCATCGATTACATCCTCATAAAATCTCTCGACAAAAATTGTCGTGGTCATCATCAACATTTTGAATCCTTCTAGGATACCAATCGAATTCATGATGATAAGTACCACCCTTGTTCCTTGGTAATTTGAGTTACCATCAACAACATCCTTGCCTTATCTCCAACACGAACTTGTTCGTGTTTTGTATTACACCTTGGGTTCCTTGCCATCCAGCATATGATGTGTTCTATCTTGGAGTATTACCATCTGTTATGTCGAGAATGTCATGGGAATGCCCCACCTCTTAAGGATTCTTGTTATATTATTACTTCTCGCCGTTTTCGTTCCTTTCTTGGTCCTCGTGTTGATTCGAATCGGAATACCGACAATTGAACTTTGAGGTGTGAATTCAAAACTTCTAGCAACCCTAATGCTTTGAAGTGAATGATCGATAGTTTCATTCTAATTCTTTTGTTCATTAAGTCACCATTCTAACATTGTTCGTGCGACCCAACCATATTTTGGGTGCACCTGTCAACCAATGCTTAATTGGGTATGTTTTCCTCGAGCATACCTCATTATATCATTTGATCTGACAAATGTTATCTCCTTGTCCGCATGATTGTGAAAATCCATCTTTTTGAAAATCTCAATGAATTGTCGCTGAGTCAATCATGCCACCTCCTCACCTCTCCTTGATTTAATGATGAACTATTGTTTCAGAACTCGCTTCCATAGTTCAATTCCCGTGAATCTTACAATGTCATATCGACAAATTGTGTTGCACCTTTCTTCTCAGGCATCCGAGTCTAAGTTATGCTGACACCAATCAGATCTGAATCTCACTCGGATATGATGGTTGGAACATATTTCCAAGAGTTATAACATTGGTCTTTGACCCAAAGGTGACGTCTTTGCTTAGCACCACTGGCCAGTGGACCTATTGTTGTAGTATATGTATCCTTTTATCAAGGTTAGCCATTCTTCCATGAGGAAATTGTAAGACTTATTCTATAAGTTGTTCCTGATGGATCCTTTGTGTTTCCAAAGTCTGATATTCACTTGTTGGCCATGTCAATGCTATCTTGAAGCATGTCTATGGTACTCCAATTTTCAACAAGAACATTTGAATCCCAATGTTAAATGTTTCCTGCCCTATTATCCAAACACCGCTGTATGGGTAATGTCATGAAATTTCTCTCCCCTTACCTTAAGAGTTTTCTACATTATATCCTGTCATGGATATCGTGCTCTGCTTGTCCTTGGGAAGGATATACCCCTGAAATATGTGTTTAAACACATTTTCCTTTCCATTGTTCTGTTTAATCTGTAAATCACATTTTCCTTTCCGTGGTTTTGTTTGACATTTCTTGGGAATTATATGATCTAAGCAGAAATAATTCCCAACATATGCAAACACCTCGATGTACAACTCTGTCAGTGAGACCCTGTTACTATTGTTGATGACATTCCGGTAGCCACCGATGGACGAGAACTTTGCCTATTGGTCCGCCTCGTTTTTGAGATAGCTCACCACTTATGTCAAGTGGTTTGGTCCGCCTCGTTCAACGAGCAGGAAAAATGGTTCTCTTCGTCCCTCGCCCTTGGTACCGACGTGGCTGACATAATTGATAGGCTATCCTCTGACATGCCTTGTTATCATGACTGTGCAAAATATCACCGCCCTTTCAACCTTTAACCCACATGGTGGGCCCATAACCACAGTGTCCCGGGATCGAAACTCGATCGTCTGTATAACCCTATCTTCGAAGTTATTCCTCACGATTGGCTCCGTATGAAGATCACCAGCCACCATACTAGAGATGATCTAATCTGGCTTCAGACGCGATACTTATTTTCGTTGCTCTGAACACATTTCACACTTTGTTTCAGGCATCGAACGATTGCCTACCCGCTCGAAACATCTCATGGTACTTACTTACTTTGCTCGTGATATTGTCTTAAGTTTCCATTCGAGAGTTACTTTCCGCCACCATCCCCGATGTTATCAACCAGATAGTCGACCTTTTAGAGGTCGGTTTTTTCGAAGTTATCCCTTGTCCTTCATACATACAATGAAGACTCCGAAGAAAGGATGGCGACTTCATCATGATGACCTGAAGCCGAGGTATGAATACATCAACATTATGGATCGACCACTTAAAGAAGAGCAACCAAGACCGAGAAGAATCTTAGAATTTCATAACCTATTCTCCCCCCTTACTCCCCTCTTAAATCCTGGGACGAGATTTCTTGTAGTGGAGGAGAATTGTGACGCCCGGATAATTAAGCTACATTAACTCCATGATAATGATGCCATGTCACCTCGGTTACTGTTGTTAATCTCCCGATGGTTCAAAAACGATTCAAATTCAAATTTAAAATAAAGACAAACATCAAAAGTTTTCAAACATTAAAACTAAAATGTTCAAGCTGGGATAGATAAATCCTAAATAATAAAGGTGGAGAAACCACACTTGTATAAAATATGTAAATACTCAAAATGAATAAAATAGTAGCAAAAACAATTAGTTAAATGATTATAGAATAATAAATAATTACAAATGATTTTATATTAGGTGCCAAGTTAATTGTGGTAGTGGCATAAGTATTAATAATATATTAGGTACAACTTGGGTATTTCATAAACACCGAAATTTAATAAAACAGAAAATAAGAAATGAAATAAAATAGAAAAACAAACTAACAGAAAACTAAACTAAAACAAAAGAGAACCCCCCTCTCCCTGGGCCTCTCGGCCCACCTGGCAGCCAGCCGGCCCACCCCAATACCCCTGGCCTATATGGCCTATTTCCCCCTGCACCCGACCGAAACCCTAACCCACTACCACCACGCACCCTCCCACCACTCGCTCTCTCCCCCCTCCCACCAACTCCCCCGATCCAGATCGGGATCGAGGTGACCACGCCCCGGCGCCCATCCTGCTTCACCGCCATGGAAGCCCCACCACCGCCACCGCGCTTGGCGCCCGGGATCCGCCGCCTATCGTCGTCCTCGCACCACACCGCCAGAAGCTCCGCCATGGCCACACACACGCAGTCCTCCGCGTCCGTGGCGCGTCAAGCCGCCTCTTCGCGGAGAAATGCACGGATCCCGGAGGCCCGTCAGCGGATCCGGCCTCCTCGCCTCGCTCTCCTCGCCAGACGCCCCGTCGCCTCCTCCCTGCGTCGCCGTCATCCCCGTCGACCACCCCGAGCCCCACTGCCCATTCCCTACGGCCGCCGTGAGCACCTCCCGCTCCTCCTCTCCCCTCTGTTCCTCACCCACGCACTTCTTGACGTCGCCCTCGGCCACGCTCGCCATCGCCATGCCTAGATCATTGCTCCCGCGCGCGTTTGTGCCCCTTCGGCCGCGCCGGCTACGCCCACCGTTTCCCCCACCGCACCCTTGCTCCCGTTGTTGACCCCCTTGGCCGCGACCCGCTGCCGCCCAGCGCGCCTCGCCGTAACTGCGACTACAGCCTACGCATCGCCTCCCGCCTCCACTCCCGGCCGGCGCCGTTGGCCTCGCTCGAGCCAGATCCTTGGTTCGCCACAGCCGGGCGCCCAGCGCCGTCTTGGTAGCGCCGCACCTGCTTGGCCTATGGGCCTATGGCAAACAGGGCCCAGACTCTGACGTTAAAAAAGAGTTTAAAAAATAATAATTAAAAATATTAATTAATTAAATAACAAAATTAATTAACTTAATTAATTAGGTTAATTATGTTTAGTTAACCTAAATAACTAGTTAACCCAATTAACTACCGTTAATTAACAGTCAATGACACGTGGGTCCCGCTAGACCCACAAGTCAGTTTTGACCCAGTCAACCACACTATTGACTGCTGACATCACACCTATGTCATGCTGATGTCATCACATACTATTCTGGATAATGTTGATTTAAATTAATTAAATAAATTCCGGAAAATGATTTAAAACTTTAAAAATTAATATAAAATAAACCGTAGCTCGGATGGAAAAACTTTGTAAATGAAAGTCGCTCAGAACGACGAGACAAATCCGGATACACAGCCCGTTCGTCCGCCACGCATTCCTAGCATAGCCAACACGCAACTTTCCCCCTCCGGTTCATCTGTCCGAAAACGCGAAACACCGGGAATACTTTCCCGGTTGTTTTCCCCCTTCACTGGTACAACCTCCCACCGCGCTAGGGCACACCTAGCACTGCGCTTTGTCATGTCATGCATCGTCATGCATTTGTTTGCGTTGTATTTATTGTTTCTTCCCCCTCTTCTCTCGCTAGACACCGAGACCGATGTCAGCTGCTACCCGATGCGACTACGGTGTTGACGACCCTCCTTCTTGCCGGACCAATCAGGCAAGCCCCCTTGATCACCAGATATCGCCTATTCTTCTCTATACTGCTTGCATTAGAGTAGTGTAGCATGTTACTACTTTACGTTAATCCTATCCTGATGCATAGCCTGTCCTTGCTACTACTGTTGTTACGTTTACCTGCAATCCTACATGCTTAGTATAGGATGCTAGTATTCCATCAGTGGCCCTACATTCTTGTCCGTCCGCCATGCTATACTATCGGGCCGTGATCACTCGGGAGGTGATCACGGGTATATACTATATACTTTATACATGATACATGTGGTGACTAAAGTCGGGTCGGCTCGAGGAGCACCCTCGAGTGATTCACGGATTGGGGGCTGAAAGGACCTTTGTCCCAACGGCCATCTGTGTGGATCTTTGTGGCGGAGCGACAGAGCAGGTTGAGACCGCCTAGGAGAGAGGTGGGCCTAGCCTGCTCGGTGTTCGCGGATACTTAACACGCTTAACGAGATCTTGGTATTTGATCTGAGTTGGGTCGTTGACCTTATACGCACTAACCGCCACGTGGGACAAGATATGGGCAACCGGCGTCGTGGTATCAGCGAAGCATTTCGTGACGTCAACGACTGAGCGGCGCGCGCCGGGTTGGACTGGAACGCCTGCTAGGCTAGGTCTGCTTCCGGCCGCGTACGTAACATGCAGGTGTGCTAAGGGCGATGGGCCCAGACCCCTGTGCGCTTAGGTTTAGACCGGCGTGCTGACCTCTCTGTTGTGCCTATGTGGGGCTGCGACATGTTGATCTTCCGCGGCCGGGCATGACCCAAAAAAGTGTGTCCGGCTAAATGGGATCAAGCGTGTCGGGTAATGTGGTGCACCCCTGCAGGGAAGTTAATCTATTCGAATAGCTGTGATCTTCGGTAACAGGACGACTTGGAGTTGTACCTTGATCTTATGACAACTAGAACCGGATACTTAATAAAACACACCCTTCCAAGTGCCAGATATATCCCAGTGATCTCTCTCTAACAGGGCGACGAGGAGGGGATCGCCGGGTAGGATTATGCTATGCGATGCTACTTGGAAGACTTCAGTCTACTCTCTTCTACATGCTGCAAGACGGAGGCTGCCAGAAGCGTAGTCTTCGACATGATTAGCTATCCCCCCTCTTATTCTGGCATTCTGCAATTCAGTCCACCGATATGGCCTTTTACACATGTACCCATGCATATGTAGTGTAGCTCCTTGCTTGCGAGTACTTTGGATGAGTACTCATGGTTGCTTTTCTTCCTCTTTTCCCCCCTTTCCCTTCTACCTGGTTGTCGCAACCAGATGCCGGAGTCCAGGAGCCAGACGCCACCGTCGATGACGACTACTACACTGGAGGTGCCTACTACTACGTGCAGCCCGCTGACGACGACCAGGAGTAGTCTAGGAGGATCCCAGGCAGGAGGCCTGCGCCTCTTTCGATCTGTATCTCAGTTTGTGCTAGCCTTCTTAAGGCAAACTTGTTTAACTTATGTCTGTACTCAGATATTGTTGCTTCCGCTGACTCGTCTATGATCGAGCCCTTGTATTCGAGCCCTCGAGGCCCCTGGCTTGTATTATGATGCTTGTATGACTTATTTATGTTTTAGAGTTATGTTGTGATATCTTTCCGTGAGTCCCTGATCTTGATCGTACACGTTTGCGTCCATGTTTAGTGTATGATTGAATCAGGGACGTCATACGATCATCGTTGCTACCGTGGTTGTTTGTCTCCTCCAGACGAGGCCACAAACATAGGAGGAGAGATCGGAAAATTATAGTTCCTCATGCTTGCCAGGGGATCTACAAAATTAAATGGGCAGACTGCCCAATACCCGCCACATACGTGGAACCCACGTAACCACCAGTGTGATGGATGATGTGTATGATATGAATTGTTTCCGACTTCTGAAAATCACCCAAGGTCAATGCCTCATCCGATTCACCGCCACGTCAACCCAGCCAGACTAGTTTTGGACCAAAGTGATCGCATAACAAACATTTATGTTCCTTTTTTTGGCCATGAACGAGCTGTTGGGTAGAAGTGTACATACGTGCCAAGTTGAGTGCTCCATGTACAATTTCTCGTGACTAAAACCTTGGCCACTGAGCATTTATGACTTTTTTGAGTTTCAAGATTTTCTTGCAAGTTCCAGTTTTTAGTTAAAAATAATTGAAATTTGAATAGAAAACTTCTGAAACTCCCGAATAATTATAGGGGCATTTTTTCAATTTCATGGATTTTAGATTTTTACAAAAAAATGTAGTCAAAACTTGTTCAAATTTGGACATAAATATCCACAAATACATTCCTATCAAACTACTGAACCAAATTTTGTAGAATTTAACAACAGTAGTCATCCAAATATTAATGATTTTCTAGAATTTTGTGAAAAAATTTGAATATACAATCAAAATTCAGTCAAATTTTGACACAAAGAAGAATTTCAGAACAATGATCCCCTCAAATTGCTTGTTCGAATGAGCTAAAACTTCACAAAAACGAGAGAAACAACTACATCATTTATCTATAATAATAAGTTAATAACTGTGCATGATTCCATGCTTCTTCTTGGGAGCAATCAAACTAACTATGTCTCTCATGACCTCAATTGTATTTTACTCATTCATCTCCATTAATTGGGCATGTGGTTCCTTCTAAATGTTTCTAGAAATCCATTTTTATTTCCAACTTTCAGCTTTATTTTCCGAGTGGTAAGCATTTTTTCTGAATTCATAATAGTCATATGAAAAGTTGCATCCCAAGTTCTTACAGATATCAAACGCCTACTACTATATCTTTCCCTATAATAATAAAGCACATATTGCTTCTGGTCGACCGTCATTTAAATTGCCCCCAAAACTGTCGTAAATTACCCGCTATGCCACCCATAAGTCAAGAAACAATTCATTTTTCTTCAAAGTCAACTGTCGCGCTCAGTTCTTTTTTAAGGATGATACCCCTCATATATCAGAGACACATTTTCCTCCTCCTTTTTCTCACGGACCTCCTCCCTCCCACATGGGCCAGCCCGTGGGGCGTGACGCCCCTTTTTTTCATTTCGTTTTTGTCTTTTCTTTTCTTTTCTCATTTCTCCCTTTTGTTTTTTTGCCTTCCTTAAATTAATTTGAGATTTCCAAATTACAAAAGGTTGCGAGTTTTGAGAAAAATGTTCGAGAAATCATAGAAAGTTTGTGAATTCAAAAAATGTGCGAGAAATCATAATTTTTTTCCAGTTTTAAAAATATTGGTGATTTACAAAACTGTTTGCAAATTATAAAAAAATCACAATTTTCCAAAAAAATCCCTAATTATAAAAAAGTTCATTGATACAAAAAATGTTTGCTGACTCAAAAAATGTTCATGAATTCGGAAACTATTCATACATTTCAAAAAATGTTCATCTGAACAAAATAAATGTTCATGAATTCGAAAACTATTCATGCATTTCAAAAATGTTGTCTGAACAAAACAAATTTTCATGTATTTAAAAAATGCCCAAAATTTTAAAACAAATGTTTGTCGATTCAAAAAATTGTTCGCCGATTCAAAACTCTTTCATCTCTAGGATTTGGGTAGTTTCTGGAAAGTCTTTACATGTCTAGGCTCTAGGAGTAGTTTGTGGTCCATGAAATTTGTTTTTAAAGTTTTAAACATTCCCTTGTGCGGCACAATGACAAGTGTGTCATACAGTGACAAGCTCATTGCCTTGGGATTTACTACGTTGAATGCATTGCGATCACATAGACATCGCGTCCATCATCAATGAGGGTAGGAAGAAAGGTAACTGGCAATATGGTGAGCCACCGTGTTAAAATAGAGGACGCTTATATTTTGGAGTATTGAGTCATGCTTATTTAGCTAGCATGTAATTTTTTTGTCTCCCGTTACAACGCACGGGCATGTTTGCTAGTTAACATAAAAATCTCTTCTATTCGCAAAAAAAAAAAAAGAATCTCTTCAATGATTTTCGACTTCCATGTTTTGCAAATCACTTGCCCGTGCGGACACAGGGTTGACTAGTATAACAAACAACTTTTTCATCGCGCAGTGTGGCCCTTGGCTACCCGCTGTGTGGAGCATTTGGTTGTTCGGCATCGCCCTTTGGTACATCTGGACAATTCATATACTTTCCCTCTTTCTTGTGATTTTTTTTGAACAATGCACCAATTCACCATGCGTGTAAGCAGGAAATGAATACGTAATCTGAATTTGATATTGTCTAAAAACATAAATAAATCAACAAACTAAGCTGAACGTATAGGAGATCAGTATATTCCCACATTAATGAGCTCATTACACAATACGTACATACATAGATCGGACATTCAGTACACATGATCTATAGTATACCCAACTTAGTTAGAGCCGATGGATTTACTTCTTATCTATAGAGTAACCTCACAGAATAATCTTTATCGATATCCAGCAAGCATAATCACTAGCTCTGCTTGATGAGTGTACACCCATCAGTTGTTGCTGATGTTGGTCGACGCGGATACATCGGCCGCTGGCGGGCATGGGCATGGCGGCTTGGGCTTGGGCTTCGGCGGACACGGCTTGGGCTTGGGCTTGGGCTTGGGAGGGCACGGCCGCTTCGGTGAACCACCGTGGTTCGGAGGTGTGGGCTTTGGCGGCTTGGGCTTCGGTGAACCACCGTGGTTCGGAGGTGCGGGCTTCGGCGGCTTGGGCTTCGGTGAACCACCGTGGTTCGGAGGTGTGGGCTTTGGCGGCGTGGGCTTCGGTGAACCACCGTGGCTCGGAGGTGCGGGCTTTGGCGGCGTGGGCTTCGGGCTTGGCGGCTTCGGGCCCGGGCTCGGCTGCTTGTGGTAGCATTTGTCCCCGCATGCCTTGTAGCATTCCGCCTGCTTACCTGCAAAAACCAATCAAAATGCAGATGATAGCTTACATACGGGTAAGTAGTTGAGAAGCACGATTTGGACGGTGATGTATATTACGTACATGGTGGCAGCTTGGAGCAGGTCTCGGAGACGCACATCTGGTAGCACACCGGCGGCAGGGCCTTGTAGCACTCCACGATGCACGCCTTGTTGCACTTGCAGTAGCTCTCGTACCCGCCGGCGACGTGGGCGGCTGCGCCACCGTCGTCAGGGTGCACGACGGCTGCAGTACCGTCGGTGGAGTTGACGGGGACGGAGGCGGCCGCTGCACCATCGTCCACGGCTGTGTGGGCGGCGGGGTTGCGGTAGCCGCCGCACTTCTGCTGCATGCAGGAGTAGTAGCACTGCCAGCAGTGGGCTTCCTGGGGATTCGCTGCCTCCGCCACGAAGAAGAGTGCCGCCATGGCCAGGAGGGCGGCGAGCTTGGCCGCCGCCATGGTGACCATGCTTAACTCCCCGGTGAAACGTACGTGTGTGGAGACGGAGATCGGTGGAGCGTGGATGGCTCTGAAGAACAAAGGTGGTAATGTATATATACAGGGCGCGGGTACATGTTCTTCGCGGGCATCGTACATCGTCGTCATGCACGCAGATGGAGTGCACGGGGCAGTGCGAACTGAACCAGTTGGCCGGCGCGCGTACGTCTCGGCGATTTAACTGCAGAACGTACGTGCCTCCATGCTTAATTTGCTCTTCTCATGCGTCGCGCGTGAATGCATTTGGTTAATTTGTTCGACCGTCTCCTGGTAATCATCGGTCACACGTTTTGCACAGCTCCGCCATCCCGTCCCTAAACTGTGGTCTTTTCCTTTCCACCCTTCGAGAGAGACTAGCTGACATGGTTTAACGTTTTCATCCTGTTTGAGATCAAAAAGTTGTGACCGTGGGAGGTTAACAAATTTTGCATTTCCTTTTTACAAAAGAGGATTATAGAGCATCTACGTCCGGACTTCGCAAATCCGGGCCCTATATGTCCACGCACGGACGTGCCCGAGCACGTCCACGGACAAAGCCGGACAGCTCTCATATGTAGGCCCGGCAGCCACACACCTCAAAATCCGAAACCTTAAATTCATGCAAATCCATGCATGTCCATCATACACATCAATGTCGTATGTAAATAACAATTGTTGGTAGCAAAAATACATAGTTTAAACATAAAATTTATTCTAAGTGCACAACTCAAACATTAGCTTTTTGGTTTTCATTGTGGATCCACATATGCTTCACAAGATCACTGGGCAGCTATGCGTGCACCTGATGACTTGAAGATTCTGATGCATCGGCAGAAAATTCATGAGCTGGTCTGCATCTAGATCTTGATCTTCCGGTGTGTGGACTTGTTCTATGGGCACTTCAAAATCATTCATTTGGGCAACCCTATCACCCTCGTCCTCGACAATCATATTGTGTAAAATGACACAACATGTTATCAGCTATCATAAAATATCTGATTCCCACATCATTGCAGCTCCACGAACAATTCCCCGGCGAGTTTGAAGCACTCAGAAAGCCCTCTACACATCCTTCCTAGTTTCTTCCTACATTGTTGCAAAGTGGCTTTGCTTGTTGCCTTGGGGGTTGGAGATATGGGTTTCACAAACGTTGTCCATCGAGGATAGATATCATAGTACCCAATGTTCTAGTCATGGCTGTTGATAGTTTAGTTGCATGGCGGCGATTCCCCATTACAAAGTCTCCTGAGCATGGGAGATCGCTGAAGCACATTAATGTCATTATGAGAAGCAGACATTCTAAATAAAGCATGCCAAATTCATAAGTCATGTGATGTCACTGCTTCCAGTATGATGGTGGCTTCTTTGGTGTGACTTTGTTACATTCTTCGCAAACCTTTGGAGAAGTTCTTTCATTGCCGATGCATGCAATCAGTTAAACCGAGCATACCTGGAAAACATCTTGCCTCTTCAATAGCCAACAACTTTTATGTGTCATGTACAATTGGTTCTCCCAGATACTATGCTCCAAACACCCGCACCACGGCGTGAGCAAACCTCACAGTGGTCTTGAGGCATGTACCCTCCCACATCCGGACCATCTCACCAACGACATTGGCGGCAATACCAAGTACAAGCATCCTCAAAGCAGTCGTGCATTTCTGCTTAGTAGATAATGAAAGTTAGCCGCAATAATCCCTCGTGAGCTTCAAGTAGTCATCGTGTGTCTCCACAACGCACAAAAACAATGGTTTGCGAATACGGAAACGATGACGAAACCATGGATCACCAGGGAAAGTTGAGTCTGGAGCAAAGTAGTCCTTGTATAGCAGTCATGCTCCATAGACCCTATCCTGGTTAATAACTCTTCTCCCTTTAATCTAGCCCTTGAAGTTGAGAATGTGCTCCCTCTTCGGGTCCATTTCCAGTTGGATGCACATGAGCATGATCATTTCAACTTCTTCATCTAAATCCGACGGGTCGAAGAACTCATTTTGATCATTTCATCAAGATCCCTGGGTCCATACTCCTCGTTCGTTGAACCACCGGAATCCATTGTTTTGCCTACGAAAAAAAACTTGCGGACAATGTGTTGGCTGTTCATTTCCAGCTTCCTATCGGAACCCCTGGTACGCAAGTTCATTTCCAGCTTCCCATCTCTACTGATGCACTGATTGTTCCCGTGGAAGTGTTGAACACAAGATGGTGCAAGAAAAATGGGGCAATGATCGAACAAGTTCAAGTGCGCTGGTCCGGAGATGCAGCCATCGGCACCACCTGGGAGGACAAGGTTGCTCTCCAGGCTCGTTTTCCAAACGTGGAGGCTTGGGGTCAAGCCTCAAGCCAAGAAGAGGGGGATGTCGGCGGCTCGACGCCCCATCAGCAGAGGACCCAGCCCAAGAACGTGCACGGCCCAGCCGTGCACGCAAGTCCAGCAGCCGCGTCACTGGGCCGGAGTGGGTAACCGCTATGAGCAGGCGTACTTAAGGCCGAGACGCAACCAGATCAAGCATCCAATGGATCACGGCTACAGCGCCGGCGGCTACCTACTCTCTTTCCCCTTTCCACTATACTCGTGTTCGTCCTGTACCAAGAATTCTTCCCAATTCATGTAATCTCTTGTACCTAAGCTACTACTTCAGAGAGGTAGATCAAGGGAGGATCACTGGTATCTTAACATCAGTGCTCTCTTGTTATGATCACTGGTATCTTAACATCACTGGTATCTTAACATCAAGAGAGGATCACTGGTATCTTAACAAACACCTTATCCACGATAAAATTTGACAACTTTCGAACAAGAACCATGACCTAAATTAGCAACATTGCAAACTCCCTCTTAAACGTGATGATTTGGTAAGAACGAACGTGCATCACACGACCAATGCCAGTAAGAATGAACCACGGTACGTTTGACCACCTCCGCCCCGAAACCCTAATAACATTTTCACCTACTCGGAGGCGTCCTCCCTGGGAAAGAGAGATGGGGCAATGAGGTCGTCAGATATCTCAGCATATATACTGGGGGGCGTCCTCACCAGGTCATCGACGGCGAGGTTTATTAGGATCGGCACTGTCGTCGCCTTGTTATGACCAGGAACGAAAGAGAAAGAGATGAAAAGACGTGGTTGATCAGGCCTGCATCCAGCGTAGCCAAATGCCTCATTAATGTTTTCTTTTTGGTTTTGACTATGTCACATCTAGATGAGAGATATTATCTCACGTTTAACATAACTTCATCCAACTGCTTGCGATCTTCAGAAAGAACAAGTCTGTTCATTGCTCTCCCGCTGTTTCGTTTTAAAAAAATTGCCCAGCCCACACAACCCACCACGGTCAAGACCCAGGACAAAAGGGTCTCAAAAAGTACAGTGTACGTACCTAAAAGGGATCGAACTGACAACCAACTGCGCGTTAACACATCCTTTTAGCCACTTACACACATAGAAGTATGTGGCAAATAATCAACATGAGTCTTTAAGGACTCACTGCAGCGTCGGGTTTCAAATCTTTTTTGAATAATTTTTGAAAATTTGTGAATAATTTTAAAACATTGATTTTTTTTATTAAAACGCAAAGAATTTTTGGAACTCCATACTTTTTTTAAAAGTCTGATCAATATTTGTAGTTCTGTAATTCCATATTTTTTTCAAAAGACAAGCTATTTGTAAAATTCTGAACAGTTTTTAGGTGCAATTTTAAAAAAAAATTCAAACTTTTCTGAAAACACGAAATCCTCCCCAAACCACTAATGTTTTTTTTGGAAACAGGAGCATTTTATGAAATTCCCAAAGATTGTTTAAAAACTTTTTAATGAAAACATGAACATTTCTTGAATTTGTGAACAATTTTTAAAAATGGGTATATGTTTTGAACACTCAAACATTTTTTAAAAAAAATATGAAATTTTCTGAAAATGGATACATTTTTTGCATTTGCGAACAATATATAATAAGGGGACATTGTTTCAAACATTTGAAATATTTCAAAAAGCATGAAAATTTTCTAAACTTGCAGACATTTAAAAAATACGAACCTATTTTGATATTTTTGAACATTTTTTGAAAAACCCACACAAATTTTGAAAAACCAAAGAATTTTTCAAATCCCAGACACTTTTTGAAAAGAAAAATGAACATTTTGGGAACCAAAAAGTGGTCAACCCCAGTTGTGTGCCGACAGTGGACTTGCAACTAGGAAAGAAGGGGGTCAGACCGAGTTGTGTGTCGATGGTGGTCATGCAAATGAGACTAAAAGGGGTCGAGCCTAGTTGCATGTCAAGGCTAGACTTGCAACCGGGACAAAGAAAAGGTCGGGCCCCAGTTGCGAGTTGAGAATGGACTTACAACTGGGACAAAAAAAAATGTCGGGCCCCAGTTGCAAGTTGATGATGGACTTGCAATTGGGACAAAAGGAAGGTCGGGCCCTAGTTGTGAGTCGAGGGTGGGATTGTAACCGAGAGAAAAATGGTCGGACCCCACTTGCGAGTCGAGTGTGACTAAAAAAGGGTCGGGCCCCAGTTGTGAGTCATGCGTGGACTTGCAATTGGGTCAAAAAAAATTGCGTCCTAGTTGCGAGTTGAGGGTAGACTTGAAAATGGACAAAAACGTGTTGGGTCCCAGTCGCGAGGCGAGGTTGGGCCTGCAACTGAGGAAAAAAAGGTCAGACCCTAGTTGTGAGTTGAGAGTGGACTTGCAACGACAAAAAAAGGTCCAAGTCAAGGGTGGACTTGCAACTCTAAAGAAATGGTCGGGCCCCAGTTGCGAGTTGAGGTACACTTGTAACAAGGGACGAAAAAGGACAACAAATGTTGGGGCCGAGTTGCGAGTCGACAGAAGACTTGTAAATGAAAAAAAGGTTGCCCCTAGTTTTGAGTCAAGGTTGGACTATCAACTAAATAAAAGGTCGGCCCCGTTTGTGAGTTGATGGATGAACTTGTAACTGGGACAAAAAAAAAGTCAGGCCCCACTTGCGAGTCAATGGTGGACTTGCAACTGGGACTAAAAAAGGCCGAACTCCAGTTATGAGTCGAGGATGAACTTGCAACTGGGACTAAAAAAGGCCGAACACCAGTTACGAGTCGAGCGTGAACTTGCAACTGGGGAAAGGTGGGGCCTTAGTTGTGAGTTGAAGGTAGACTTGCAATTGGAAAAATAATCGGGCCCTAATTGCGAGTCGAGGATGGACTTGTAACTGAGACAAAAAAATGTTGTTGCCCAGTTACGAGTCAAGGGTGTGATTGTAGCTGCTACAAAACAAGATCAGACCCCAGATGCAAGCTGAAGGTGGACTTGCAACTGGAATAAAAAAAACAACTCTCCATTTGGGGATGGACAGTCAACTTATAACGACAGAAAGAGTTCATGAATTTTTTCAAAAATGAAAAATAAGAAAAATAAACAAAATCTTGAATTAAAAAACTTTAAGAACTTGAAACAAAAAATAAAATAAAATAAAAAAGAAACTAAAAAAACGCTTGTGGCTGTGGCCGCAGCTCACGCTGAGGCAACACACGCGGGCTGTGAAGAAACAGAAAAACAACGGCCTAAACGTCATATGTGACCCTGCGAACCAACCTATGGCTGGATGGTTAGAGGGACTGTGGTATCCCCAGCCCACCAGGGTTCAAATCCTGGTGCTCGCATTTATTCCAAATTTATTTCAGGATTTCCGGCGATGCGCTTTCAGTGGAAGGAGACGTTCCGGTCGTGGATTTGTCACGGCAGATGTCCTTAGTTTCAGGACTTAATCGCGAGGCCAACGCATCTATGTGGTAGCTTGAGAGGGGTTGAGTGGGACGAGAGACGCAGGGCGGATCAACACGCAGACAAGGGTTTAGACAGCTTCGGGCCCCGGGAAACATCATCCGGTAATTGCCCTACATGCTGTTTGAGGCTAGGTCTCATTATGCTCATGAGGGATTCGCCGCATAAGTCGGCTCCCCCTTTGTGTCTAGCCCTAGATATTGTTTCTTGCTGCTTGTCCCTCTTTAGGGAGCCCTGCCCCTCCTTATATAAGTTAGAGGGGTGGGTTACATGTGAAGTCCTAGTAGGACTAGGACTAGTCTATCTTCTCTTACAAGTTAAATACAAGTCCGGGTCTTGCTTTCTTCCTCTTAAGCCGGCCTACCGTAACGTAAGCCGGCCTTCTGGGACTTGAGCCTCTTGGGCCTTCGGGTCTTGTCGCTCCTATGATCCGCTTGCCAGGTCACCCATAAGTCGCCAGGTTCGGGCGGGTCACTTGTGAGTCGTCCAGTCAGGGCGGGTCATTAGTGAGTCGCCATGTCCGTCCGGGTTATACATCCGGCCGGGTCATACAGCGTGGTATATCCCCGACATTAGCCCCCAGTTTAGCTTGGATTTATCCATGGTAAACTTATGCTGCAAAATAAATACAAGAACAAAATTGATAGGCTGTGCTCCGGGTTAATATTCTTGTAAGCCGACACTTGATCATCCTTAAATCCTTGTCATTTCCTTCTTCTAAAAAATCCTGGTCAATAAACCATCTTCATACTCAAATTGCTGACGTTGGTGTCTCATAGAGAAATAGTGCGAAGAATAATCCACTTGAGTCGGCTTCCGAAGCGCCGGCTTAAGAAATATTGGTCTTGAAATACTCATATGATATTCAGCCGGTTTGAAAATATAGAACTTGCCGGTTTATCATTACCAAAAACTGACTGATTATAAAACAGACGATGCCGGGTCATAATTGTTGTTGACACCGGTTTATGTAATTGATCCTCCTGATTTGCTCAAAACTGATAATTTTGAAGATTTTTTCCCCTTATATGTATCTCACCTGTAGCCCCCAAGTGTCGGGTTGTCATGCTTGCAGCAACCTGGGACTTGTAATTGCCTTATGCTCATAAAACTTCAACCAGTATAGCTCCCAAGGGCCGGGTCATTATGCAATAATGAGCAGGGACTTTGTAAATATTATCATGTAAACTGGAGCAGCAACGTGTAGCCCCCAAGGGCCGGCTCAGTAAGATATTACTGAGCTGGGACTTTGTATATAATTCATTGATAATAACATCATATGATGTAATCTCCACCATGGGGCTTGAACCCACGTCCACAAGGTTAAGAGCTTTGTGCTTTACCAACTGAGCAATGGATCCTTCAATATAATGGATTAAGACTTGTGTACCTTGCAATGTTGGAGGAGCAATTGGTAGCCCCCAAGGGCGGCTCATTATGATGTGATGAGTCAGGTATTCAATGAGGTAAAAAAATGACTTTGCATTAGCCCCCAAGTGTCATGGTGCATGCTTGCAGCGACATGAGACTTGCATATTTGATGTAACCTCAATTTGAATAATGTAGCCCCCAAGTGCCGGGTCGTAAGCCTGCAGCGACTCGGGACTATTCTTTTCATTGTAGAATAAATCATATCCATTAATAAAATAATAGCCATTGCGCCAAAGTGACTTTGAATACCTCATCTGTTGATAAGTAAATCCAGAGTTTAAATACCCGGTGGTTCTTGGCCGATGGCGATTTAATACACCTCCATTGTAAGCCGGAATTTTTATAACCCGGCGGCTTATAGCCTTTGAGAAAAATCCAGAACCGATAATCATTTTGAAGCATCAAATTTGGTAATGAGCTTGTAATCATTTATAAGTCATATTTCTGCAAATCCTGCAAAGAGTTTAAACAACATAGCCCTGGCGACTTAACGTCAGAAGCCAGGGCGGGTAACCACCCAAATGTAGTCTTATCTTGCACACAAGTAGATCACAAGATCCCTATGATCCTAATGATACCGCCGGCTTATGTGACCCAGACAGTGAAGTTGATAACTCAACTCTGTAAGAGCCGGCACATATGATATTTGTGACAACTCAAATACTTGCGATTGTATAAAAACAGATAAATTTTTTGAGGCTTCTGATTCGAATACGATCAGTAAACCGTTCCAAAGGGGTTAAGCTAAGATTCGAATACGATCATATAGCCCCCAGTGGCGTTGGCGATGCCGATCAAAATGGGTATCGACAGCTATGTTCTCTTTGGTTCGAATACGACCCATGTTTGAACAGGAAGCCCCCAAGTGACCTTAAGAGTTGTTTAGCGACGCTGATTCGAATACGATCCATGTCGATTCCCAAAGGGGTTGAGCTATGATTCAGATACGATCAAGAAGCCCCCAAGTAGGTTCAGCAGTTTGCTAATCAAAAGGGTATCGACAGCTATGTTCTCTTTTGTTCGAATACGACCTATGTTTGAACAGGAAGCCCCCAAGTGACCATGATAAGATAAGCCGTAAGGCAGGATACCCATGTTTTGAACCGTGCATCATGACAGCAAGTTCTCTTTGGTAACCATTAATTTGTCTGAGATCTCGAACTTGCGAGAGATTAATTCTTTTTGAACCGGAAATTCTTAAACCGGATATTGAGATCCTCAAAGCTTTGTAAGGGACAAATTTACCTTGAGCCGGATGTTGAACCGGTTTTGAGAGCTTCAAAGCTTTGCGGGAGAGAGATGTCTCTTGAGCAGTATTTTAAACCGGAATCTTCATTTTGAGCCAGAAATTTTTTGACGGCTTTTAAATATTTACCAATAAAGCAGTAGCCTCCAGGGCCGGGTTATCTTCCCTTCAATGACCCGGAGCTCTTGAATTCATTGAAACCGGCTAATTTTGCCGAGCCATACAATTGTAGCCCCCGAGTCTCAAGATGACTCGAAGAGTTGGCTTGAGATTCTCCATATTTGACCATAGCAGAAGGCGTATATCATTGGTGTTGATAACGCGATGTGAACCCACAGAAGGTTGAGGTGACCGCGGCAGGCTATAAATGATCCCGTCTGAGCCGTGTCAGCAACTCGGCCAATGGTTCCTTCCAACTGGCTGTTTGAAGTTAACCAAACCGTAGTGGCGACGACTTGTGCGCCTGCCCATTGAGCCATCCAGTGCAGACGGCGGCTGATAATACATGATAATTTGCCTCCAATTTGTTGGAAGAAAACCGGCTTCCCAAGTAGTGACTTGCTCATACTCAATAAACAACTCATGCAGACAGGTGTGGCCCGATGTGTTGATGTAGATCAGGCCACAAGAGACGGACGGTAAAAATGACCGCCACATCTGAGGCGGCACAGACTGACGAATCGGCCGTGGTGTTGTAAGCCGGTGCGGACGGGCAAGTTGTCCTCCTTGTTGTAAGCCGGTGTGGTCGCGAGAGACGGCCACGACGTTGTAAGCTGGCGTGGTCACGAGAGACGGCCACGGCATTGTAAGCCGATGCGGGAGTCCGTTGAGTAACGACGACCACCTGTGCCAGAAGATGTTGGCATACCTCCACCTCCGCGGTATAATATCACTTTTTGTCAAAAATAATTGCCCTGCATAAACAATATTGCAGACGAAGGCAAAGATAAACTTGTTCTTTGACAAAAACAACATGTGATAATAAAACAAACTTGGATGGATATCACCTGATTTGTTTGGACGAGAATGATCCGTTTATCGCAACAGAGGTGGCTCAGGCAGACTAGTGACTCAATATAGTTCCAGAGGCTCAGGCAGACCGGTGACTTAACATAATTCCGGCGGCTCAGGCAGACCAGCGACTTAATATACCCCGGCGGCTCAAAGAAGCAAGGGCGGCTCAACGCGGCTCCGGCGGGTTGACGTAAATTAATTGGGCTGCGACTTGCGCACACCTGTTCCATCAGTAAACGGGCGCAGACGCCGGTGCGTGACGGTGCTGACGTATACTTCATAGGCACAACATGGCACCGCCTTTGCTGCACATAAAAATATACAGACTGATGAAGTCATATACCTAGGGTAGGGTCATGGACCTGTCCAAGATACCCTCCCCAAGGGCATCCTTAGAATAGACTGCCTACTAGTCAACCTGGTAGGTTTCCACTCGATAAATTTAAAGACACTCGACTATGAAGACTCACTCGACCACCAGGAGTTCAAGAGCCACTCGGTGTCCAAACGGTCTGTAGTTAAGTAGTCTTTATGGTCATGGTGACACTTTATGTAAGGCGTTACCAGATGCGCCTAGCCTTAATGTACCTTAAACCCTCCGCTTCATTGGGCTGGCTGGGGTCTGGCGCACTCTATATAAGCCACCCTCCACAGGTAGAAGGGTTCGCACCCTGTAATTCATACGCATATAATCCAGTCGACCGCCTCCGGGCTCCGAGACGTGGGGCTGTTACTTCCTCACGAGAAGGGCCTGAACTCAGAACTCGTGCATACCAACTGCTCCATAGCTAGTACCTTGCCTCTCCATACCTACCCCCCATTCTACTGTCAGACTTAGAACCACGACAGTTGGTGCCCACCGTGGGGCAGGTGTTCTAGCGATTTGTTGGAGAAGTTGGGATTCTTTCGATCTCCTACATCATGGTTTCAGGTGGAGTTTTGGTCGAGGGCCGCGAGATCCGTCTCGGTGCGCTCACGTTCATCGCCGACGACTCAGCTTGGCTTCAGGAGGCTCCTCTCGACGTCGACGCGCTCCCCGTCCGCGGGGCAATGCACTTTCGCGCGTGCGTCCACGGCGTCCTCCTGCGGCAACCGTCGACCCAGTATGGGTCGGTTCTTGTGCCGTCCTCACTCCCAGTCTCCCACCGGTGCAAGCGCTCCGGTCGGTCGAGGCTTCAGCGGTGGGTGAGACATGCGGTGGCTCGCCAGTCGGCCACTTCCCAAGTTGCGGCAATCGAGCCCGACGAATCTCTCTACGGCCTGTTCGATCTGTCGACTGGCTCCGCAGAGACTGCATCCGAGTGCGATAGCAGCGATCCGGCAGCAGAGGTTCTGATGGTCGACGGACCACGCAGTCCTCCTGGATACCCCCGCACCGACGGAGGCGATGGTGGAGGTGATCCGGCACAAGATCATGAAGAGTACCAACCTGAGCCCCTCACTTCGCTGCAGAGGGAGGAATTTCGCCGCCGAAACATGGATGCACTTCACACTCCAATCGTTGGAGAAACCCCGAGGCCCCACTAGTAGAAAAAGGACCTTATGTGAGACACATTAGTCCCGGTTCGATTTTGGCCTGGTACTAATGGTATCATTAGTACCGGTTTGAACGGGTATGCATTAGTGCCGGTTCATGTTGAAACTTTAGTACCGGTTCGTGCCACGAACCGGTACTAAAGGGGTGGTGGCAGACTGGCATCAGGCCGGGGCCCCACGAGCCCCTTTAGTCCCGGTTTGTGGCACAAACCGGTACTAAACAGCCAACCTTTAGTACCGGTTCGCGCCACGAACCGGCACTAAAGGGGTCTAACCTATAGTCCTGGTTGGAGACACAAACCGGGACTATAGGGCAATTTTCAAACTTGAAAAAATCATAACTAAATCATCCTAATTCAGAAAAATACATATAATATATCAAAATTTGCAGAACAAAAAGATTGATCCGCTGAAACACAAGTTTTCCGTTTCGACAATTTTTTAAAATCACAAAATTCCAAAGGGAAAATAGAGTTTTTGGGCGTTTTAGACGTTTTTTAGACGTTTTTAGCGTTTAGTGCTAGGGTTTAGATTTCAGAGTTTAGGGTTAGGTTTTATGGTTTAAATCCTTAGTTTTTACTGTTTAGCATAGAGTTTCCGACGTTTTAAGTCCCGGGTTTAGAGTTTAGGACAATTGTTGAAATGACAAAATTGTAAAAGGAAAAAAAGATATGCTCTAATTTATGTTTTTTGAATTTTGGATAAATCTTGTCAAACCGGTCAAACAACTGATTCAAGAAGTATTAATGTTACTACATAATTATTCAAGAATATTAGTGTTACTAAATAATTATTTCAATTTTTTGAATTTTGGTTAAATCTGGTCAAACTATGGTCAAACTATGGTCAAACTATGGTCAAACTTATTCAAGAAATATTAGCGTTCTAAATAATTACTGTTTTTTTAGAATAATAGTTTCAAACTCAAACGGTGAAATGTATGACTTCATGCTCAAGCTAAACTCCTGAGGGTTAATAGGATTGACATCTTACTATTGTTAGGAAAACAACAAGTGCAGACTCAGAAACGAAGGAGAATAGAACCCGAAAGTTAAGCGTGCTCGGGCTGGAGTAGTGAGAGGGATGGGTGACCGGTCGGGAAGTTAGATGATTTGGAATGAGTGATCCACACTTGAGCAGTTAAGAGAGGTGATTAGAGACTAAATCATCAAATAATTTAGAAAAATTAAAAATAAAAAAAATCAAATTTTTTTTCCAAAATTTTCAAAAATAATAATAAAAAAAAACTTTAGTACAGGTTGGTCACACCAACCGGTACTAAAGGTCCCCCATACTAGGGCGCGAGCTCACGCCTCGTGGTGGCACTTTAGCGCCGGTTCGTGCCGAACCGGTACTAAAGGGGGGGGGGGGCTTTAGTGCCCACACTTTAGTGCCGGTTCCATAACCGGCACTAAAGGCCCTTACAAACCGGTTTTAAAGCTCCGTTTTCTACTAGTGCTCGTGCCTTGGAGGATGCGTGCTTGGCCAACTTGGCTGAGCGCACTCGACTGGAGAACCTCAAGCGAGTTCTCGACGAGCGCACGCGACCACGGGTTCCAGAATCCAGTCGACGTCAGCTCTTTCCACAACCAACTCATGTATATCTAAGTCCGACTCAGAATTTAGCAGCTGCAGACCTTATAGCAGAATCAATTCAGCCTTCCCAGTCGGAGGCGGGTAGAGGTTTGCAATAGATCAGAGATTTACTCCGGGTAGCAGGAGATCAAAACTCAGTCGTATCACAGTCACGGAACAGGATTCACAGCAGATCCATCGCTGCGAATTCAGTCCAGTCGGCCCATAGTCCAAGATCGCCCCTGAGGCGTGAGGAACGTGGAGGCCGACGTGATGTTCAGTACAGGAATCGCGAGCCGTATGAGCACCGATTCGATCGCAATGATCGACGCCGAGTGCCCACCCCTCCCCAAGGGGTGGATCATACGCTCCTCGACAGCAGGATGACAGACGCCTTGACAAAGGTCAAGCGAAGGGTTCCAATCGACCCCAGAGAGCCGTGCTTTGATCCAAGATCCATCATCGTTCAAGGCTTGGTCGACAGGAACAGAGCTCACCGAGAAGGTCATGATGAGATGTTCCCTCTAGCTGCAGTAGTTCATGTCTCGGGGCGAGTGTTTTAGCAGGCCATCGAGCCGTAGTGATTCCTCCCAACTTCAGTTTGGTGGTGAGTCGATAAGTTCACCGGTGAGTCCAAGCCGGACACTTGGCTTGAGGACTACCGAGTGGCTGTTCAGATTAATTGGCGGCAACGATGAGGTAGCTATGAAGCATTTGCCTTATGTTGGAGGGTTCGGCGCAGCATGGTTGAATCAGTTAGCACCCAAAGCAGATTTACACTTGGGAAGATCTGGCCCGAGTGTTTGTCAGACATTTGAAGGGACTTGCAAGCGACCAGCAGGATTGACAGAGCTGCAGTCGTGTGTGCAGAAGTCGAATGAAACTTTGAGAGATTACATCCAAAGATGGATAACCTTGCACCACACAGTTGAGAATGTGCCTGATCACCAGGCGATCAGGCTTTCAAGGAAGGTGTCAAGAACGAGAGAGTTGAGTTTGAAATTGGTCGGACAGGAGATATGACCCTGAGTCGGATGATGGAGATTGCCACCAAGTATGCTAATGGTGAAGAAGAGGATCGGCTCCAGTGGTAAGTATAAGTCAGCCGCTAATGAAGCGGCGGAGGAAATTCGGTCGGAAGCGTAAGCGCAAAGCCGAGCCAGCCGCTCCGAGAAGCCTTGGCTGTGACCCTGTGAAAGTTCAAGGGGAAACCCAAGGGTCCGTGGAACCCCAAAAAGGTGAAAGACCAAGATGGGAATGATGTGTTGGACTTGCCATGTCACATTCACACGAAGAAAGATGAAGAGGGTAAACTCATTTACCCAAAGCATACCACTCGACAATGTCGGCTCTTGATTCAGCAGTTCCAAGGGAAACAACTCAAGGATAAGGAGAAGGGGTCGGATAAAGTTGAGGACAAAGAAGATAGTGATGGTGGATACCCCTAGGTCAATTCCACCCTGATGATTTTTTGCTGACGTTGAAAGCAAAATTCGATTGAAAGTTATCAACCGAGAAGTGAACATGGTTGCTCCGGCGACGCCCAATTATCTGAAATGGTCCCAGACCGCCATCACATTCGACCAGTCCGATCATCCGACACACATTGCCACCCACAGGAGGCAAGCGTTGGTGGTCGACCCAATCGTCGAATGCACTCGACTGACCAAAGTTTTGATGGATGGCGGCAGTGGCCTGAACATCTTGTATGTAGAGACGTTGAAAGGGATGGGCATTCCGATGTCCAGACTCAGCACCAGTAACATGAGTTTCCACGGAGTCATTCCTGGAAAGAAGGCTGAGTCACTCGGTCAAATTGCTCTTGATGTGGTTTTTGGTGATTCGAAGCATTTCCGCAAAGAAAAGTTGACCTTTGAGGTCGTGGATTTCCAGAGCGCTTATCACGCTATTCTGGGAAGGTCGGCGTATGCCCGTTTCATGGCCCGACCATGTTATGTGTACCTCAAGCTGAAGATGCCCGGCCCCAAGGGTGTGATCACTGTCACTGGAAATCAGAAGAAAGCGGAAGAGTGTTTCCAAAAAGGCTCTAAGATTGCTGATGCTCAGATGGCAGTGGTAGAATTGCAAGAATATCAGAAAACTGCAGATCCGAGTGATTTGTTGCGAGCCAAGAAGCCCGCTACGGAGTTGGCATTTCAGTCGTACGGTGAGACGAAGCAGGTTCATATTCACTCGACCGACCCCAATGCTGCTCCGACCAACATCTCAACAACACTCGACTCCAAATAGGAAGAAGCGCTCGTCCAGTTCCTCCGTGAGAACTGGGACATCTTTGCATGGAAGCCTGGCGACATGCCGGGTGTTCCTGTGGAGCTGGCTGAGCACCGTCTGCGAGTCGACTCAAAAGTCAAACCTGTCAAAGAACATCTTCGACGGTCCGCCATCCAGAAGAGAAAGGCCATAGGCGAGGAGGTGGCTCAGCTCTTAGCAGCAGAGTTTATCCGAGAAATTTACCACTCCGAGTGGCTCGCCAATGTGGTCATGGTCCCTAAGGAGGACAATTCACTGCGCATGTGCATCGACTTCAAACATATCAATCGGGCCTGCCCGAAAGATCATTTTCCTCTCCCCCGCATCGACCAAATAGTCGACTCGACTGCGGGATGTGAGCGGTTGTCTTTTTTAGACGCATATTCCGGGTACCATCAGATCCGTCTGTATGGACCCGACGAGATCAAAACATCTTTCATCACTCCATTCGGGTGCTTCTGTTATGTCACCATGCCATTCGGCCTCAAGAATGCCGGAGCCACGTTCATGAGGATGATTCAGAAGTGTTTACTCACTCAAATCAGTCGGAATGTGGAAGCATACATGGATGACATTGTGGTCAAGTCACGGAAAGGTTCCGACCTGTTGACCTTGCTGAAACATTTGCCAATCTCAGGAGGTATGATATCAAGCTTAATCCATCAAAGTGCACATTCGGAGTTCCTGGTGGAAAGTTACTCGGTTTTCTCATTTTTGAATGAGGAATCGACGCTAACCCAGAAAAAGTTGGCACTATTCTCCGAATGAAACGCCCTGTGCGTGTGCACGATGTCCAGAAGCTTACTGGATGCTTGGTCACTTTAAGTCGATTCATCTCTCGCCTCGGTGAAAAGGCATTGCCTCTTTACCGACTGATGAAGAAGTCAGACAAGTTCGAGTGGAGTCCTGAAGCTGATGCAGCGTTTGCAGAGCTCAAAGCTCTGCTCTCCACCCAGCTGGTGCTTGCTGCCCCAATCAGCAAAGAGCCGTTGCTGCTTTACATTGCAGCCACAGGACAAGTCGTCAGTACAGTACTTATGGTCGAGCGGGAAGAGGAAGGAAAAGCCTTCAAAGTTCAGCGCCCAGTATATTATCTTTCTGAAGTATTAACCCCGTCGAAGCAAAGATACGCTCATTATCAGAAGCTTGTGTATGGGATTTATATGACCGCAAAGAAGGTTGCTCATTACTTCTCTGATCATTCCATTCTGATCGTCGGCGTCGCCCGTTATCGGAGATTCTCGCACAATGTAGACACAACTGGTCGAGGTGGCGAAATGGGCGATTGAACTTCTTCCCTTGATATCAAGTTTGAGGCAAAGAAAAGCCATCAAGTCCCAAGCAATAGCAGATTTCATCGCCGAGTGGATTGAACAACGATTCTGACTCAAGTTCACTCGAACCGGACCATGTTCTTTGATGGGTCCAAGATGCTGAATGGTTCCGGTGCTGGGGTAGTTTTGGTTTCCCCCCGAGGAGATAAGCTCAGATATGTGCTCCAGATTCACTTTGATTCTTCCAACAATGAAGCAGAATACGAAGCACTGTTGTATGGGTTGCGTATGGCCATTTCACTCGGCGTCCGTCGCCTCATGGTCTATGGCGACTCAGATCTGGTGGTTAATCAGGTGATGAAGGAGTGGGACGTCAGAAGTCCAGCCATGACTGGCTACTGTAATGCAATGAGGAAGCTAGAAAAGAAGTTTGAGGAGTTAGAGCTCCATCACATACCCCGACTGAAAAATCAAGCTGCTGATGATTTGGCGAAAATAGGGTCCAAGAGGGAAGCCATTCCCAGTGATGTGTTTTTGGAGCACATCTGCATACCGTCGATTCAAGAGGATCCTTTCACTGAAGAAGCTCCACAGCCAAAAAGTGCCACTGATCCGACTGAAGTTGAGGTCCCAGCGGTGGTCGACCTAGTCATGGAAGTCGTGGTCATCACTCCCGACTGGACAGTACCGTACATCGCATACATCCTGAGGAAAGAGCTCCCGGAGAATGAAGAAGAGGCTAGACAGATCGTCCGTCGATCCAAGGCCTTTACTGTGATCAAGGGACAGTTATTCAGAGAAAGCATGACTGGAGTCAGCCAGAAGTGCATAACGCCGTAAGAAGGTCGATAATCCTTGATGATATCCACTCGGGGACCTGTGGTCACCATGCGTCCTCTCGAACCATCGTGGCTAAAGCATACCGAGCGGGATTTTACTGGCCAAAGGCAAATGAAATGGCAAAGGAAATAGTCGACAAATGTGAAGGATGTCAGTTCTACTCCAATATGTCACACAAGCCCGCCTCAGCATTGAAGACCATTCCACTCGTCTGGCCTTTCGCTGTTTGGGGGTTGGATATGATTGGACCGCTGAGAACTGGCAGGAGTGGTTTCACTCATTTGCTTGTGGCAGTCGACAAGTTCACGAAGTGGATCGAAGCTAAACCTATCAAGAACCGTGATGCGTGCACTGCTGTCAGTTTCTTCAGAGAATTGATATTCAGATATGCAGTTCCGCACAGCATCATCACGGACAATGGGTCAAATTTTGATTCCGACAAGTTCAAAGCCTTTTGCGCCTCTCAGGGCGCGCGAGTCGACTATGCTTCAGTCGCTCACCCCCAGTCGAATGGACAAGCTGAACAAGAAAATGTTCTAATTCTCAAAGGACTGAAACCTCGACTGATGCGTGATCTCAAGCATGCAGCAGGAGCGTGGGTTGACGAACTTCCGTTGGTTCTTTGGGGATTGAGGACCACTCCTAATCGTTCGACTGGGAGAACTCCATTCTTTATGGTCTATGGAGCTGAAGCAGTTCTGCCGAGTGACCTGCTTCACAATGCCCCCCGAGTCGAACTCTACTCTGAAGCTGAAGCAGAGCAAGCCCGTCAAGATGCAGTCGACCTCCTTGAAGAGGAGAGAGAGAGATGGCCCTGATCCACTCGACCATCTATCAGCAACACTTGCGTTGATTCCACGCCAGAAATGTGAAGAGCCGAGCCTTTCAGGAAGGAGATCTGGTCCTCCGAGTGGATCAACAGAAACCACACAAGCTCGCTCCCACTTGGGAAGGTCCCTTCATCGTCACCAGAGTTCTTCACAATGGGGCTTACCATCTTTACAACGTCGAGCAGCGGATCGATGAGCCTCGGGCATGGAATGCGGAGCTGCTCCGCCCCTTTTACACTTAAGAGCTCACTCGGGTGAGATGTAATAAAAGTACCTCTGTAGTTTGTCTATCTAAATCAAGAAGATTATAATTTTCCCAATGATTGTTATTACTTTTTGTTAAAATCCCCCCCCCCCCAGTGGGTGACTTAGCCGCGAATCCGTTTCGCCTAAGTTTGTAAAAAAAATCCTTACGGAGTGGCGAGCCAGCCTCTCACTCGGGGGTTTAGCTGCGAATCCGTTTCGCCTAAGTATTCAAAATCCTACCGAGTGGTGAGCCAGCCTCCCACTCGGAGGCTTAGTTGTAGTCCAAGTACTCGCCTAAGTGTTTAAAATCCTACCGAGTGGTGAGCCAGCCTCCCACTTGGGGGCTTAGCTGCAGTCCAAGTACTCGCCTAAGTGTTTAAAATCCTACCGAGTGGTGAGCCAGACTCCCACTCGGGGGCTTAGCTGATGTCCAAGTACTCGCCTAAGTATTTAATACAATGTGCACTTTGCAAGGACGACGAGGTACAGGTCGACTGTTGCCTTCCCCTTCAAAGCTATGACACAAAAATCCTCCTTGGAGGCTTAGCTGCAGTCCAGTACTCGCCTAAGTTTGAAAAATCCTACCAAGTGGAGAGCAAACCTCCCACTCGGGGGCTTAGCTACAGTCCAGTACTCACCTAAGTTTGAAAAATCCTACCGAGTGGAGAGCAAACCTCCCACTCGGGGGCTTAGCTGCAGTCCAAGACTACGCCTAAGTTTTGAAAATCCCTACCGAGTGGAGAGCAAACCTCCCACTCGGGGCTTAGCTGCAGTCCAAGACTAGCCTAAGTTTGAAAAATCCTACCGAGTGGAGAGCAAACCTCCCACTGGGCTTAGCTGCAGTCCGATGCTACGCCTAAGTTTTGAAAATCCTACCGAGTGGAGAGCAAACCTCCCACTCGGGGGCTTAGCTGCAGTCCAGTACTCGCCTAAGTTTGAAAATCCTACCGAGTGGAGAGCAAACCTCCCACTCGGGGGCTTAGCTGCAGTCCGGGACTCGCCTAATTTTGAAAACATACCGATCCGCAAGGACGACGAGGTGCAGGTCGACTTCTACCTTCTCCTTCGGAGCTGCGCCACAAGTACAACTTGCGCTCCATCCCGATCCGCAAGGACGACGAGGTACACGTCGATTGCTTGTCCTGCACCTGCAAGAGCCACAAAGTGTAGGTCGACTGGATCCACCTCAGAGCTGCATCTCAAACATTGAAGCATAATCCGAGTGAAGAGCAAAGTTCACTCGAAGGAAAACAAAAGCATATTTTGACGATAAATAAATTTCGGATAACATCCTAAGGATGCAGAAGTACCCAGGCCTCAAGCCCGCTAAAGTTTATCGGTTACAAAAATCACTCGGCATTCCGAGGCAAATTTAAGGCAGAGCATAAAAGTTTTTTACTCCTCAGGTGGAGGACTGGAAGGAGCCACAAACTGGTCAAGGTCGATCCCATCGGCGATCCGGGTAGCAGCGGCGATGAAAGTTTCCATGAAAGATTGGAAATCATACTTCTTGGTGTTGGCAACTCTGAGGGCCGCCAGCTTTTCCTCCCGCGCTTCCTTGCAGTGTACACGAACCAGAGGCAGAGCAACATCAGTACCGCACCTGGCAGAAGACTTTTTCCATTCTTGCACTCGACTTGGAACCTCATTCAGTCGAGTCATTAAGGACTCAAGGTCATTACAGGCGTCTGGTCCGCCGGAGGGTTGAGTTGATCCATGACACCACAGCTTTCAGTCGAGCAAGATAGTCCACCACACCAGCGACGCGAGACTCCAGTCGGAGCACGTTCATAGCGGCTTCATCCTTCACGGGAGAGTTGATGGGGTCCAGGCTTGTCTCCACTTGACTGGTCTCCTCTTCGAAGTTCTGACAGAATTCTGCAAATACGACTCAAGTTCAAGCTAATGGTTCTATGGTGAGTTGATGATGACAAGTCAGTCGGATAAGAGGAATTACCTTCAAGCATGAGGAATAGATTCTTGGCGAGCCCTCCCAGATAAACCTCCAGATCGTTCCTCCTTCCCGCCAGTTTGCCAACCTTGTTAGTCAGAGCAACTTTGTCATTCTTCAGTCGGCTAGCCTCCTTGTTGGCCGCGTCGAGAGCAGCCTTCAGGTTGGTATTCTCCTCTTCAGTTTTCGGGAGGCCAGTTTCTCTTCCATGAGCTTTGTTTTCTCCAAAGCCGCCTTACAGGCTCTCTGCAAGGTCGTGGTCTTTCTTCTTGAGCCTCCTCCGGTTTGTCTGCAAAATAATAATAAGTCCAGAGTTGAGAATGGGTAGAAAGACAAAGACGATCGTCAAGTTCTCACCAGCCATACCTTTTGCTTCGTCTCTCGCCTTTTGCAAGTTCTCCTGAGCAAGCTTCAAGTCAAGGTTGAGCTGGATCTGCTTGTTCTCCAATTCGGTATAGCAGGCCACGAGCTCGCAAGATTTCTGCGAAGAGTCAATCGACAAAACATCAAAGACAGGTCATTTCCGAGTGACTAGAGAAAAATCGTAGCATTTCTAAGACTACAGTCGAATCAAAACATTCAACAGTAGTCTCGGGGACTACACCCAGTGGGTGCACTCAGCTTGCCCCACTGGTTTTACCAATTCGGTTCGACTAGTCGACCGAAAGAGGCAAAAAGGTTATGATCCTAAAAACATAGCTAACTGTCAGCAGTCAGCTGGGTAAAAAAAAAGGAAGTTCTTAGACTATAGTCGACTGCCCGCAGTCCACCATAGTCTCGGGGACTACACCCAGTGGGTGCACTCAGCGTGCCCCCACCGGTTCCAAAGATCCATTCGACATGGCCGGACCAGACCGAGTGAAGAAGTTCAAAGTATAAAGACTATAGTCAACTGCCCGCAGTCCACCATAGTATCGGGGACTACACCCAGTGGGTGCACTCAGCGTGCCCCCACCAGTTCAAAAATTCAATCGACACACCCACCCAGTGGGTGTACAGATGCAGATATGGAAATCTTCAGAAAGAAGAAATTTCAGGTAGCATATCCTAACAGAACAAGCAACTTACTTGGACATTGCTCACGAAGAGCCAAGCTTGCATCATAAGCCGCCTGGCTGGCCTCCCGGACCACCTTCACTTGCTCCATCATGATCCCTGCCTGGTGTATGTCCTCCTTGGCAGCACTCACTTGGTCTTCCGGGACGTGGTGTGTGGCAAAAAGGGATGGCGGGTCAGCAGTCGACAACGAAGGCCGGACACTCGTCAGCGGCACAGGAAAGGACACAGAAGTCCGAGTGGTGTCGCCTCCCTCGTGAACTAGCGTCTCAAGCAGTGATACAACTGGAGTAGCCTTTCCAGCAGGCACCTTTTTGTCCTTCCTCTTCCTCAGTGGTGTTTCATCGTCGTCATCAGGGAGATCAATGACATAAGGTGGATCTACAAGTAAGATTCAAAGGTAAAAACAGAAATCCAATCGACCGTAAAGCGAAACTGCAGAGATCATACCAAGGTTGGAGGTGGCGGCGTCTTCCATTTCCTGATCCTCGTTCTTAGCTGAGGTCTCAGAGGTGGCAGCACTGCAGATTTCAGAAGTCAATTGATCAGTCAAAATGAGTCGACTAAAAGTGCACGCATGGTAGATAGGAAAACACAAGTTCTGCTGATTACCCGGAAATGGTGGGAATGACCATCCTCATCTTGGGCAAGGCCTTCGCCGGCTTTGATGACGTTGCTCAGGGTTGCTTTGGCGGTTTCTTAGTTAGCACCGGAGAAGTCGTCCGAGTGCGCTTCGTCGACCGCCCGATGGGCGCGATATCCTTACCACGCTCGACCATCGGATCATGCGTCAGCTTGGATGGCCTTTCCGAGTAGGGTGGATCCACGTCTCCCTCCTCTTCCTCCTCCTCCTCCTCCTCTTCATCAGAGCTGTCGTTTTCCTCGGACTCCCATTCCTCCTGGCTTTCGCCTCCGCTTCCTTCTTCTTCTTCGACTGGTTCTTGCGCCCCGTTGGGCATCGAGTACATCTCAGTGGTGACCTAGAAGACAGCAGAACAAGACGAAAGTCAGTCGATCGATTCACAGCGGAACGGAGCAAATGCAACAGGATCACAGTCGGAGATAAGTGGTCATACCTGGTCTGGTTCGTAAGATTGGTCGAGTGGTGGGATCCTCCTAGCCCCGCGAGGGTTATCCTTGTTCCCTGTGATGGCAGTCATCCACCTCTCCAATGTGGCGTCGTCGACCTCCTCTGGGTGGACCCGGGTGGTGTCCTCGGTACCGGAGTACATCCACATCGGGTGACCTCGGTATTGGAGCGGCTGAATGCGCCGTCGAAGGAAAACCTCCAGAAGATCCATGCCGGTCACTCCGTCGCGGATGAGCTGGACTACACGCTCCATCAACAACTTAACCTGGGCCTTCTCCTCCGGAAGCACCTTCAGAGAGGACGGCTTGTTCACTCGATCCATGGAGAAAGGAGGGAGTCCAGTCGACTGGTCTTGGCAGTAGAACCAGGTCGACTGCCACCCTCTGACTGAATCGGGAAGAATCATGGCTGGAAAGGCACTCTTACCCCTCATCTGGACCCCAAGACCCCCACACATCTGGATTACTTGGGTTCTTTCATCATTCGGACTAGCCTTTTTCACCGTCTGAGAGCGACAAGTGAATATGTGTTTGAAGAGGCCCCAGTGTGGTCGACAACCCAAGAAGTTTTCGCACAAAGACACTAAAGCGGCGAGATAGGAAATGGAGTTGGGTGTAAAGTGATGGAGTTGAGCTCCAAAGAAGTTCAGAAAACCCCGAAAGAAAAGATTCGGCGGAAGAGAAAATCCGCGATCCACATGGGTGGCTAAGAGGACGCACTCACCCTCTTGAGGCTGCGGCTGCCACTCTGTCCCCGGAAGCCTTGCTGACCCGTGGGGGATCAATCCCTCGTTGGCCAGGTCGTTGAGGTCTTTCTGGGTGATGGTCGAGCGGATCCAATCTCCCTGGACCCAACCTTGCGGCAGGCTGGACCGCGACGAGGATCCGCCCCGACTGGGCGCTCTCCCCTTCGCCTTCGCCGTCGCCTTCTTCGCCCGCTCCAAGGCCGCCGTCTTCTCCTTCACCATTGTCGCCGGCGGGGCAGGAGCGGGGCAGCGGCGCTGAGCAGGTTACGGGCGCGGCGGATGAATCTGAGGACGGAGGAGGGGAAAATGAGGGCGCACTATTCAAAATACCCCCGCCCGGCGCCTTATATGAAGTCGCTTCCGAGTGGCTGACTGGTAGGCCCAGGCAATCCTGTCAAATCCATAGCGATCGCCTTGTAGCGATACGTGGCGAAAAAAGGTGGCGCAGAGATCGAGGCGTCCTTGCCTTTATCCCATCCGGAAAAGTGCCGCGGCCTTCCTCCGCTTCGCGCTTCCGAATTCGGATCCCACTAAATCCGCTAACATGAGAGCAACTTGTCGACGGCAGATTTCCTCCGATCCGTCGCTCGGAAATCTCCAAGTTCATAAAGTTCACTCGACAGATGTAGAGAATGGATCAAAGGCGGTGAAAGAAAAGTTGACACCGTCCTTTGAAAGGTCACTGATCCAGAGTAAAGCACACTCGCAGCGCGAAAAGCAGGTCGGAAAGATTATCAACTCCTTCCTCACTCAAACCTTGATCCATTCGGAGGCTAATGATGAAGTCATATACCTAGGGTAGGGTCATGGACCTGTCCAAGATACCCTCCCCAAGGGCATCCTTAGAATAGACTGCCTACCAGTCGACCTGGTAGGTTTCCACTCGACAGATTTAAAGACACTCGACTATGAAGACTCACTCGACCACCGGAGTTCAAGAGCCACTCGGTGTCCAAACGGTCTGTAGTTAAGTAGTCTTTATGGTCATGATGACACTTTATGTAAGGCGTTACCAGTAACGCCTAGCCTTAATGTACCTTAAACCCTCCGCTACGTGGGCTGGCTGGGGTCCTGGCGCACTCTATATAAGCCACCCCCTCCACAGGTAGAAGGGTTCGCTCCCCTGTAATTCATACGCATATAATCCAGTCGACCGCCTCCGGGCTCCGAGACGTAGGGCTGTTACTTCCTCCGAGAAGGGCCTGAACTCGTAAACTCGTGCGTACCAACTGCTCCATAGCTAGTACCTTGTCTCTCCATACCTACCCCCCATTCTACTGTCAGACTTAGAACCACGACACAGACCAAAGTAATTGTTCTTTAATGAAACAATATGTTTAATAAAATAATCTTAAATGGATATCACTTGGTATTTTTTTTTCTTCGGATGAACGTGGATACTGGGATCAAAACATATCAAATGACTGATGTGGCCCTAGCACCGTGATCCATGTTCCTTTATACGATGGCAAACCAGCGACAACACTCTGCGGAGGCGCGGGGTAAGGCATCATGCAGCTGACTCAGGCGGCTCGGATGGCAGCAGAGACAGTTTTGGAGGTGATGACGTCGACCCGGCAACGGTGACTTGCAACAACACAGGCAGGTGGCCGCAGGAGCGACGTGGCAAGGCCGACTCCAAGCGACGGCGTGTGAGGATGAATTAACTGACTCCTCAAATGGTCAAACTCCGTGTTGCATGCAGAGTTGAGCTATTAGGCTCCTGTGGGTACGTATGTATTTTCCCTCTTGACCCTTCATGGAGTACTTACTGTTTGATGATTCCTCCTCAATTGTTTAATGTCTGAGTGCTACTGGAGCTCGGAGTGGGCATATCCACGCCATGAACCTGTAGTCCTAAAAATTCGTGTTCGCTCCGTATAGTCACCACCAGATGCACGCACTCTGGTCTTCTGCAGAACGGTTGACGCCAAGATGCATTGGAACACTGGGGCGAGGCGAGCGCCACGGCGTTGAGCGGCGTTTCCTGGTGGCTCAGTGTGGGTGAGGCCGGGTGAAGCCGGCGACTCAAAGCAGCTCCAAGGCAGCTGTTCGGAACAGCAGAGACCAGCAGGGGCGGCTTAAGCAAGCACAAGGGTGCACCGGTGTTTCAACAACAGCGCGAGGCGGAAACCGGGGCATCTCGCGGCAGCGGCAAACCACCGGAGCGACTTGGGGTGCAGCCCAGCAGGGAGCCGGTTCGAAGTATTTTCCAGTAACGAGGCGACCTCATAGACGGCGACTCGTGGCGGTGCTGGCGGGTTGGAAGACAGGACCGTGGCAGTGACCTTGGTGCTGGAAGACGGGACACGGCTGCATCCTTTTACAGCAGCGAGGCGATTTAAACAGGGTGGCCCTTAGCCGGCGGCAGCTCCAGCTCAATGACGGTTTGACAACAGCGAAGGTAATCCGACAGAGGCCAGCGGTCCATCCGCGGAGACGGAAAGAGGCCGTCAGGGCAGCTCATAGCCGGGCTGACCACCGCGGAGGTGAGGCAGAGCCGACGGCAGCCGGCTCGAGGCATACCTGCAGTAGTAACGGCGACTTGGGATAGACAGGGCAGGAATAACGCGAAGACGAGCTTGCTGAGCAGCTTGAAGGTCAGAGGCGAAGACCACCGCGGCTCAGATGGCAACAGAGGCGATTCCGGGGTGGCCCGGCACCGGCTCGGAAGTGGGCTTGAGGCACAGCTGCAGCGGCTGCAGGAACGAGTCGACGCCCACGGCTCCATCCGATCCGGGTCGCCGTTGCTTTGACGATTTGTTTTCCCTTTTATAAACTGACGAACCGTCCGCCCGGGACTTTCCTCTCTTTGATCATCTTCTCCGATCCAGCTCGTAATGCCCATTGATTGGTGTTGCAAAGAACTACTAGTTGACAATGATTTGAGAGATCAATTATGACCCGACCACGTAATACTACTAGTAGACCAAGTAGTAGCAATCCTGATTTTTATATGGGATGTTCCCAGTCCATCAAATCCGGACTAACAGCAAAAAACTGCAGCTGTCCCGAGCACGTGGCTGCCGTCAGGTGGAGGTGAATCACGCGTGAAGCCGCTGTAGATCAAGCACGCGCAATGCCGCATACAGTACGTGGATGAAACAAAGCTGTATGTAGAACAGATAGCCTTGGGACTTGAGCGCCGGGTAAACCGACACACCAACCGGATTGATGCAATTGCTGGGATTCCTGTCGGTCTCGACGACGCACCGCAACGCTCCAAAAGCCGATTTAAATTTGGATTGATGGATTGCTCCATCGACTCTGGCGATTCTTCGGCGGCTCAGCGGAAATTAATTTGGCAACTTACTCGGCCGTGGTGACGCATAACACACAATTCTTCGTCCTCTTGGATCCGACTTGCCAGAGCGGCGGCTCAGGGCGCAACCCTAAATTTTTGTTTAACCTTTAATCCCACCGATCATAATCTGGTCCGATGAACTTGAAGCTGACGCAAATCCCTTCAAACCGGTTTTTCCTCATTCGGAAAATTGTAAACTCTTGATCCCTAGAAGAAATCCCTTCAAGAACTCAACACCACCGTGCGCCTCGCCCCACGGTGGGCGCCAACTGTCGTGGATTTGTCAAGGCAGATGTCCTTAGTGCCAGGACTTAATCGCGAGGCCAACGCATCTATTTGGTAGCTTGAGAGGGGTCGAGTGGGACGAGAGACGCATAGCGGATCAACACGCAGACAAGGGTTTAGATAGCTTCGAGCCCCGGGAAACATCATCCGGTAATAGCCCTACATGTTGTTTGAGGCTAGGTCTCATTATGCTCATGAGGGATTTTCCGCATAAGCCGGCTCCCCCTTTGTGTCTAGCCCTAGATATTATTTCTTGCTGCTTGTCCCTCTTTGGGGAGCCCTGCCCCTCCTTATATAAGTTAGAGGGGCGGGTTACATGTGGAGTCCTAGTAGGACTAGGACTAGTCTATCTTCTCTTACAAGTTAAATACAAGTCCGGGTCTTGCTTTCTACCTCTTAAGCCGGCCTACCATAACGTAAGCCGGCCTTCTGGGCCTTGAGCCTCTTGGGCCTTCGGGTCTTGTCGCTCCTATGATCCGCTTGCCAGGTCACCCATAAGTCGCCAGGTTCGGGCGGGTCACTTGTGAGTCGTCCAGTCAGGGCGGGTCATTAGTGAGTCACCAAGTCCGGCCGGGTGGGTCATTAGTGAGTCACCAAGTCCGGCCGGGTTATACATCCGGCCGGGTCATACCGCAGGGTATATCCCCGATAGTTCCCGTCGACGACGAAGGTGCCTCTGGTGACTTCGTAAATTTCAAGATGATATGCCGGCTCAGTCTTTCGGAGGTGCTCATAGGGGTAGGATGTGTGTGTGTGCATTCATAGGGGTGAGTGTATGCATGTGTATATGGGCGCTTGTGTCTGTACTGATGTTCAAAAAAAAGTCATATGTGACCCCTCGCGCGTGTGACACGCACAGGACCGATGCCAAGCGACAAAAAAAAAAGACCAAACATACTAATTTTGATTACTAAATCATGTGGTTAGAAAATTTGATGTGAGATAATATTTCACATCTAAATGTGAAATAGCAAATTCGGGTCTATCGTGACATAGTTATGTCACATCTAAATTGATGTTTATTTTATTTGTGGTTTATTTTTTTGTTGCTGCATTATATATTTATGAAAGATTAAATGTGACATCTTTAAAAAATATCTAGATGTGAATTCGACAAACTATTTTTTAAAATCCAAAAAAGGGAAAACAAAGGAAGTGCCTTATTGAGCACAATACTACTCCTTCCGTCTCATAACATAAAAACGTTTTTGATACTAGTGTGTGTAGTGTTAAAAACGTTTTTATATTTTGGAACGGAGGGACTAGCATATTAGTGGCAGGTACTACTAGTAGTACTAGTACATGGCAGCAATTCTCTGTTGGAGCCGGGGGAAAGGAAACTCGCGCACAAGACGTTGGCTAGCTTGGCTGTGGGTGCGCGCGCTCAGGAAATAGGAACGCAATAGTTGGTCCACCTGGACACGTGGTTGGCTGGGGAGGCGGCTTGCGCGTGGGCGTTATCAGCCGGCAGAAAAGAAGCATTTTTCAAACAAAAGAAAAGAAACAAACATATTAGGCTCGGAAATGCTGAAAACGTGTTCAACTCAAAAAAGGAACCCGAAAATGGAATGTTGAAACGGTGAGAGGACTCGGAAAGGCCTCTGTCCTATATGTAAATATGCTAGCGCTCAAAACCCTAGTTACTTATACGGATCGTCCCAAATAGATCGATCTCCCACGCCTGCGAAACGGACTTGGTGATCGATGAGTATCTCCACCGCCGCCTACAGGGCGGCCCTTATTGCGGCGGCAGCGCTGCTGCTTATGGCTTGGCTGTCGTACACGGGAGAGAGGAGGGAGGAGGAGACGCACGTAGAGAGGAGAGAGGACACGGCGTACAGAGGAGGACGGAGGAGCGAGGAGGACAAGAGGAGGATGTTCGCCCAGTTTATGGCCAAGCACGGCAGGGCGTACGACTCCATGACCGAGCAGGAGCTGGAGCGCCGGTACGCGGCCTTCAAGGACTCGGTCCGCGAGGCAGACATACTAACCTTCAGTCGGTTCTATCCTGGAGAATGATCAGACCCCATGGTACGTTACGTACGTACGTTTATCAACTAGTGTTGGCTGTGCAAGATGAGCCGGTCATTTTAGTTTCTCTCCATGCGTTGATGCGTATATAAATTCTCAATGGATGAGATGCAGGATATGTTGAGGGAACACGAGGAGGTTGAGGCCATGTTCAAGGCTTGGATGGCCAAGCACGGCAAGACTTACGGCTCCTCGAACGAGTTTGGGCGCCGCTTCTTTCGTTTCCAAATCAACGTCGATCATGTGCTGCCCCGAACCGTTCTCCTAGGGTTTCGAGTGGCTCTCGGCAGCGCGCGGGCGATTCCGATCTACTGCGGCGCAAGAGGTTTCTTCTCTCTCAACCGCAATCTCCCAAGGAGGCCCTGATCGTTGACTAGTCTCTCTGCTGCTCTCGGGGTGATTAAGGGGGGGGCTTGCGTCCCTGCCCATCCCTGAAGCGCGAGGGCAGCGACGGATTAGGGTTTTTGGGGTTGGGTTGGCGGTCATGGCGAGCTCGGGATCAAGGACGAAGGACAGGGAGTCGATGGAGGAACAGATGGAACGGATGAGGCTGTCGGACAAGGAGAGCGCAAAGCTGGTGGTCGATGACCAGGATGAGGATACAGGAGCGCCATCTTGGGCGCTCGTAGTTTTGCATCGCAGGGTGCTGCATGTCAATACCATTGCGGATGCTCTACGGCCTGCGTGGGGAAACCCTCGGGGGCTGAATTTCGACTCGGTGGGTGAGAACACTTTTGTTGCCATCACAGAAGGGAAACGGGATCGGGATCGAATCTGGGAAGGAGGCCCTTGGATGGTCGGAAAACATGCAGTGGTACTGGAGTTGTTTGATTGTAAGTCGAGGCCGTCAGACTGGAAATTTGAGAGGATGCAGATTTGGGCTAGGGTCATTAACTTGCCCTTCAATTTGAGATACCCACCCTGGCCAGGAAGAATTGCAGCAATGCTTGGAGATGTCATAAAGATCGATGTTGATACAAAGGGTTTTGCGTTAGGGAATCGCTAAGGGCGAGGATATGGATAAAGGTGGACGAACCTTTGATGCGCTGGGTTCACCTAGAGTCGGCACGAACTAAGGAGAGTGTGTCCTATGATATACAATATGAAAATCTTCCGTACTTTTGTTTTTCCTGTGGGGTGCTAGGGCATGCTGATACGTTCTGTGCTAACCCGGCAGAGAGAGATGGTTTGGGTGGGCTGCCTTTCGGCGAAAAGCTGAGGTGGTCAGGGACCAAGAAAATTTGGGGGAACACCTTTCAAAGGAATCAGGGCACAACATTTGGTGCAGATAGTTACTTTGAAGCAGAAACTGAGGTTGAGATGGGGGAAGAAGTAACGTCGCCGGCCAAATCAGGGCAAGGGAGAGTAAAGCAAACGGTCTATCAGTTCAATGCCCGGGGGGGTGTGGCAGGACGAGGCAATAGATCTTACCGTGGCAGAGCCATGAGTAATAACCAAGTGTACAGAAAGATAAGCATGGATGGTAATGGGGCACCAAGCCCCCAAAACCAACTTATGTTAGTTGATCAGGAGACCCTGAATAAGAAACGTCTCATGGAGGGGGAGACATCCCAAACATCAGATGATAGTAGAGACTCAAAGAAGAAGAAGGCGGAGGAGAACTTAAGTCTGGCGGCGGCTGCGGAACAGCCCCGCCGGGACAAATGAATTGCCTAATTTGGAACTGTCGCGGGCTTGGGAACCCGGAGACAGTTCGAGAGCTTCGCAACATTGTGAGGCTGGAAGCTCCCTCCCTGGTCTTTTATGTGAAACAAAGATCGAGGGAAATAGAGTGGCTGATTTGAAATCAAGGTTGGGTTTTCAAGGTTGTGTGCCAGTGAGCAGTAATGGTTTGAGTGGTGGTTTGGCGCTGTTTTGGTCGCAGGAAATTGATGTGGAGTTGAACAACATGTCAGACCAACACATACACATTGATGTCAAGGTAAAAAATGTTGGAGGTGATATGAAGGAGTGGAGATTTACAGGCTTTTATGCCAAGGCTCGCAGGAGTGAGCGTTCCCAAAGTTGGGATCTTTTAAATATATTGAGAGCTCAGAGTGATCTACCATGGCTTTGTGGAGGTGATTCTAATGAAGTATTAGATGGTGCTGAGTACTTTGGAGCAAATGAGAGAATGGAATGGCAAATGGCAGGGTTCCGAGAGACTGTTGATCAGTGTAATTTCCAGGATTTTGGATACCATGGAATTCCCTTCACATGGGACAATAGGCAAGAGGGCATTGCAAATGTTAAAGTTCGTCTTGACAGATTTCTTGCAGATCCGGCCTTTATCCAAATGTATTTGGATAATAGTGTCAAACACATTCCTTCACCGCGTTCAGACCATTGCTTTCTTTCTATCCGGTCTCGGCGGGCGGGAGAAGAGCAACACAGAGGGCCGCGATAAGCTTCATGTATGAGGAGGCGTGGTAGAGAGAAGAGTCGTATGAAGCGGCCGTAGTGGATGGATGGAAAAAAGGGTCAGGAACTATGGGCCTGATGTCCTTGAATGAAGCACTTAAGGACATGCAAGTCCATCTCACGACATGGAAGGGAAAGAAGTTTGGAGATGTCCAACGAAAAATAAAAAAGGTGTGGAAGGAATTTGAAAAAGAAAAAGCACGATCTCTTTTTAGAGGATTGTCGCCGAGAGAGAGAGATTTGGCCAGGCAGCTTAATGAGCTCCTGCTTCGAGAGGAGATTATGGCAAGGCAAAGATCGCGATCTGACTGGCTCAGGGCAGGGGACCGGAATACTGGGTTTTTTCAGGCCCGAGCGAAGGCTCGCAGGAGCAGCAATAGGATCAGCATGCTAGAAAAAGCGGATGGTACTTTGTGTGAAACCAAGGAAGAGATCTGGGAGGAGATACAAGGTTTTTATACGTCCCTGTACAAGACTCAGGAGGAGGTAGATACACAAGCAATTCTGCACCATGTACCTTTGATGGTTTCGACACATATGAATGAAAGGCTGACCAGGCCGTTTCAGGCAAAGGAAGTGCATGTTGCACTGTTCGCAATGGCTCCATCAAAAGCACCAGGAGAGGATGGTTTCAACGCTGGTTTTTATCAGCGGCATTGGCCCTTAATAAAGGAAGATGTTACTGAGGCGGTATTGAACTTCCTTAAGGCCTTGTTTGGATACGTAGGATTAGCCGAACAGGTTTTCCGTGAACCCGTGTAACCGCCTAACAGATTAAAACCTTGTTTGGGCCCTCCAACAAAAACGTGGATAAGGATAATTCTGTTTTCACAAAGCCGGGAAACTGCGTTTTATCAAAAACAAGTATTACTCGTTTTTGTGAAAACGGGATTAAAGAAAACTTGACGTAACGGATTTCTCTCTCTCTCCGCTCCTTCCTCAACAAACTCATCAGCTGAATCGGTCTCCAAAACAAACAAGGAACTGCGCTCGCTGGTTTCACCCTCTCGTAGCCCAAACAAAGTTTTTCTTAAACAGGGTTTGCCCAGAAAAATGAGTAATACCCGTTTTACTAAAAATCAGCTGAAAACTTGTTTTATGAAAATCCAACGTTAATCCCCCCCTACCCAAACAACCACTAATGGAGGTCATCTTCCAGAGGTGATGAACAGAACGGTAATTGTTCTCATCCCCAAGTTAAAGAACCCTCATAATATTACTCAATACAGACCGATTTCACTTTGTATGTGATTTATAAGCTATGTTCCAAAGTCTTGGCTAACCGCTTACGTGAGATACTTGATGAGATCATTGCGGAGGAACGAAGTGCTTTTGTACCGGGCAGGTTAATAACAGATAATGTAATCACGGCGTATGAATGTATTCATTCGATGAGGAGGAAGAAGGGGAAGCAAGGGTGGTGTGCAGTAAAGATCGATATGATGAAAGCATATGATAGGGTGGAATGGACCTATCTCCAAGATGTTATGTTACAATTAGGTTTTGTGGAGGAGTAGGTTTCTTTAGTCATGAGATGTATTACCTCGGTAAGTTCCAAGTGAAAGTCAATGGAGAACTATTACCTTGTTTTAGCCCTTCAAGGGGATTCAGGCAGGGAGACCCGATCTCGCCATATCTGTTCCTTTTGTGTGGAGAAGGGCTCTCTTGCATGTTGAAGAATTATGATGGAGGATGGATTGATAGGGGGATCCGGGTGGGTTCTACAGCACCGTGGATCTCCCACCTATTGTTTGCAGATGACTGTTTGGTTTTTATGAAAGCTGATGGCCGAAGTGCTACAAGACTCAATGAGATCTTACATACATATAGGGTGGGCTCTGGTCAGTGTGCAAACAAATTGAAAAGTTCAGTGTTTTTTAGCCCAAATACAGGGGCATCAACGAGGAGGGGAGTGAAGAGTATCCTCCAAATTCAGAGAGAAGCAATGTCTGAAAAGTACTTGGGTCTTCCTACAGCAGCAGGTAGGATTACAGAGCAATCTTTTGAACATATTGTAGAACGCTCTAGATCCAATGTACAGGGATGGTGTGAAAAACAGCTATCAAGTGCAGCAAGAGAAGTCCTTCTTAAGTCAGTGATCCAAGCCTTACCGGCCTACTCTATGAGTTGTTTCAAACTCACAAAAGGTTTGTGCCAGAAAATTATGACAGTCATGTCCAAGTATTGGTGGGCAGGATCACTTGATAAGCGAGGGCTTCATTGGCAATCTTGGGAAGGCATGTCTACTTCAAAGTTTAGAGGTAGTATGGGTTTCAGAGATTTGCAATTGTTCAATGATGCTATGCTGGCAAAGCAAGCTTGGAGATTGTTGGAAAAACCAGAAAGCCTTTGTGCACGAGTTCTGAGAGGACGGTATTTTCCAGATGGAAACTTTCTTGAGGCTGGATGTCCTAAGGGGGCATCGGCCACGTGGCGAGCAATATGCAAAGGACGAACAGCCTTGAAGGAGGGGCTAATCCGAAGAATTGGCAATGGACGTACATCCGAGGTGTGGCATGATAGATGGATCTCAGGAACAAAAACGATGAAACCTCTCTGCGGTCTCGCGGATGATCCAGTGCATCTTGTTTCAGACCTGACCGACGACTGTACATGTAGTTGGAACAAAGACTTAGTTCGACGTCTGTTCATCGCCCCGGATGCGGAGGCGATTCTAAAAATGCCACGACCAAGAATACAACTTGATGATTTTTGGGCGTGGGAATGGGCACGCAGTGGCGTATTTACAGTAAGTTCAACATACAGGGGACTGCTTGAGCTGAAAATGGCAAGCTCACCTACGCCAAGTACCTCAACGCATGGGGAAGATCACTGGAAGGCACTGTGGAAATTGCCGGTCCAACCCAAGGTTAGGGTGTTCTGGTGGCGAGTGCTAATTTTTTTTTGTCCCAGCACATGGGGAGATGCTACGTAGACATATTAGAGAAGGCATAATATGTCCTATGTGTGGGATAGACGAGGAAACGCTTTTCATGCGTTGCTACAGTGCGATCATGCACTTTTGTTCTGGCGGGAAGCTGAGGACTTCTTCCAGGTAAACTTACCAAGGTTGCATCCGGCTACATGGTCTAAAGATATCCTGGATCACACTGTAATGAAGAAAGAGGACGCAACAATCATAATCTCTGTGATGTGGGCAATTTGGACCAATCGTAACAAGTTTACACATAATGAGGTTCAGTTCCAGCCTCACAGATTGATGGAGATCATCAGGGATCATATCCAAAGCCTGGATTTTCCAGAACCAGGAGTGGAGACACCAGCTCAGAGGCACTCTTGGGAGGCGCCGGAGCATGGTTGGATGAAACTGAATTCTGACGGGGCGGTTGATCAGATGCTACAATGTTCTGGAACGGGAATAGTTGTGCGAGATGGAGCTGGTCAGTTACTTACTGGCAGGTGTAACAAATACCAAGGGGCGCTTGATCCATTAGTGATCGAGCTATTAGCATGTCGGGACGCTATAAACCTAGCAACTGAACAGGGCCATAACCAAGTTGTGATTGAGACAGACTGCCAGGAAGCGGCACTTGTGTGGAGTAGAAGCGATGATCGCTCGGTTGGAGGTCATATCATCAGGGAGATGCGTACTTATCTCCAAAATTTCCAGGGGTTTGATTTATGTTGGACTGGGCGGAATGCCAATGAGGCTACCCATGCATGTGCGAAACATGCTCTTCAGATAGACTCTTTTACTTGTAATTTTGATGTACCCCTGGTTTTCTGATTGACATTTTGCAATCAGAAGTGTTCCGCCAAAATGAATAAAAAGGCCTTGATGGCGGTTCTCAAAAAAAAAAAAAATCAACGTCGATCGTGTCGACATGCACAACCACGCCGCCCTCTCCTCATATCGCCAGTCCCTTGACCGTTTTGCCGACCTCACCTATCACGAGTTTGTCACCAGGTGCCAGGTATTAACAATCCTCCTTTTAGTTTCCTTATATTTCTTTGCTGCCCCCCTACCCAAAAAAGAAAAACTTCCTTATTGTTGTTGGTTGCATACATGCCATTTGCATCCTCCATCCATCCATATGAAGTTAACAACAAAGAAAAATGTAGCTGCAGAGCAGTTCCCAACATGTATTGTTTGAGTACTACTTCCTCCACCCTATAATGTAAGACGCTTTTTGACACTACACTAGTGTCAAAAAACGTCTTACGTTATGGGACCGAGGGAGAAGTTTAGTGATAGCTTCATATGCAATTGTATTGTATCTAACTTACAAATAGATAGCCACTTGGTGACATACTCTCTTCGTCCCACAAGGTAAGACGTTTTTGCAAGTAAACATAGCCTGCAAAAACATCTTATATTGTGGGACACAGGGAGTACATCTTAAATCATGAAAATGTCTCACATACTTAAGCAGTTCCCCATCTCCATTGCCATTATTATATGCATAAAACCTCCCCAGGCATTTCTTTTTTTGAAAATGTCCCCGGGTGTTTCTTATTTACTACTAATTTACTTTTCGTATGTATATTCTAGCTTTTTTTAGAACAATGTATATTCTAGTTTTTTTTTGAGAAAATGTATATTCTAGCTAATTCGTTACTTTCTGCCACTTATAGGAGCCCACCATCGAGGAACTGGAGGACTGTTCAACAACAACCATGTGGGCTTGAATATGTTTGTTGCCCCATGACTTTTTGGCTTTCACAATTTTAGCCCAACAACTAATATTTTATTTAATAAACCTGAGATGGATAAAATATGTGCATTTCCTGATTGGGATCCTTGTTGTCCGATGGGTTGCAATACATTGCAGCCATGCTCTTAGCTTCAAGAAAGATGTATTCTTTTCTTGCGGGGGAACAAAGATATATACTTGGATACAAAAAATAATGCATACTGATGCTTGATGGCACGTGCCCATTCTATATTTTATTGTTTATTGATGATAGATTGACAAGGCAACAAAAGGTGCATAGCGCCGCGGACATTAAATTTTGGTACTTTCCTGATTATGCCTCGAGCATGTGTAGCTAAAACAGCTAGTAGAGGTGCTTGAGACTGATTTCTCGTGAATTTTGTTGTATTAGGATAAATGGAAGCATCCACATCCCTATCCATATCCTAGGAACCACCAAGCCACCGCACCAGCAACACAATTCCCCCTCACCACACGCATCCACGGCCGCAGGAATGACGCTATCTTTTGGTACTTATCCTAATTTTGTTGTATTAGGATAAGTGATCCTCCGTTTCCCCTCTCTCTTTTGGTACTAGCTAGCTTTTCAGTTTCTCAGTTCATATGGAATTGCAACATATACAATTGCTATCCAAAATAGGATGTTTAACTTGGAAGAACATTTATTTGTTAATTATGCTCAACTATTGAGGATGTCATTATTGATTACTACTACTAGATATGGAGCGCGCAATAATTACCAGGGGTGATTTAACTTGCATGGCCTCGACAATAAATGCCGTACCCGAGTTTCAAGTTGCCCGACTAAGACTAGATTATTCTGCAAGGCATGGCAATTGTTTACACCTTTTCTTTTCACTGTGTTTTTAGATTTTACGCAAGCAGAAGAATACGTTTTTTTATCTTGTGTGTGAGGCGGATGTGCATTTATTGTATTGTTTTGCGAGGCAGATGAACATATTGTATTACCCAATGAATGACAACATTTTACGATCCTAACCACCATAAGACATGATTTCTTCACTTTTGATAATATATAGCTAGCATAAGACATGAACACTTAACAAACCTTTGGATTCCATCGTGGTACAAGACAAGTACTTTCAATGATTTCTACTTCTTTCTTTCTTTCAGAAAAAAAGGCCACATACAAAGCAGCATACTGTTCCATACTGTACACCCATGCAATCAACAGGGATATATAGGATGATTAATCCAAATGCACTCCACAAGAATTCCTTCCTTTGTAAATCCTTCAAAAATCAAAATCATTCTGCCAAGCTAACAAGTTCCACAACCACATCAAGCTAGCTCTTCTTAAGGCAACAAACAAGCTTACTTGAACACAACAACAACACTTTGGCATTTGTCCGACTACGATGGTCCTAGCCGGAGCTCATCTCATGCTTGGTCAACATCAGCTAGTAGGCTCCGTTCAACACAAACAAACAAGCCAAAGATATCTCTCAAATTGATTCTATGTTTCACAGACAATAAAGGGGACCATGCAAACATATATATTGACTTGGCAAACACCCACTACTAGTTGCCTACAACAAAGGCCGCTTATCCTCCTTCAGATTCCTGGTCCATGTTTGACGCCACATTCTACCTTCTTGAGCACAACATTCATATCACCATCCCGGTCCATGTTTGATGACACGGCATCCAGCTTTCTCCCACTTGCCAAGCATAGCATTAACCAAACCTACATATAAACAGTAATCAACACTCGACTTGGTAAATGCAATAAGTGTACATCAGCCCTAGTAAGACTAATATGATAAAATCTTTCTGATTTGTCAAGCATGGAGCTAACAGCAAACTAATCAACAGTGGATGAAAGAAAAATTAGGGATGGGGTGTTCTCATGATCCTTATTTTCAAGTCAACTTGAACATAAATATTAGATTACGACCAAGTACGCCAAGCAGGTGATTGTAATCACAAAAAACGGCTCAGAGTACCGACTGCATCACAGCCATAGGTTCCTACCAAATGTGAAATGGCCAAGTCTCGGCACAATGTAGCATCTCCTGTCAAGGCTTCTATCTACCGGAGACGTGGCATCAGGCCCAAAGAATTTTTTTACAACAAGCTAACCAAGAGAGAGGGAAAGAATAGAACTCACACTGCAATGATCCCTCAGAGAGCCATTTATAATCAAACACACAGCTGAATCAAACGGCTGCCATTGAGTATTTTCATCCTAGACATTCAAGGATGGACACTTGCGGCAGCAGAGAAGCCGCTCATGTATAGGATCATATGGAACCGGGGGAGCTTACCTGTGCAAATAGTAGCACACACGATGCATGCAGCTTTCTCCCACTTGCCAAGCATAGAATTAACCAAACCTACATACAAAAATGAATCAACACTCAAGCTGGTTAATGCAACAAGTATAGATCAGCCCTGCAATGATCCCTAAGAGACCCGTTTAAAATCAAACACAAAGCTTAGCCACACCGGCGCGAATGAGTATTTCCCAATACAAAACCATATAGTTTATCATACAAGGTTGGAAACTTGGAGCAACAGAGAAGCAGGGTCATACGAAACCCGAGGAGCTCACTTGTGCAAGTTGTAGCCGAGGCCAGATATCACCACCACCATGGTTGCGGCGTGGCGAGCTAAATCACAAAAAGTGCCACGGGGCCCACCTTCAGGTTGGCCCAGTGCAACAAACAAAAGGCCAGCAGCTGGCTGCAATAAGAGTAAAGAGGAGCAGAACAATGTAGTATATATCCTACATCAGCTCATCCACACACAACTTATCCGTTAAAGGAGAAAAGGGGACAAGATATGAAATGGTGGTTCAGTCCTAACTCCGAACAACTTCATGTATTTACAGGTTAATAATTGAGAGAATGGTGGACCATCAAATACATAAGGAGGGCTCCAACATCACATGCCATAATAAAGAAGATTCTCAGTTTAGTGCATATATTCCTATTTCGTCCAGAAAGACAAGATAACAAACAAAGACCAAATCAATAATTTTTCTCCATGTCTGAGAGATAACATTTGATTGGTTCAAGGGCTTAATTTTCACAATTTTGAATCCAACTAAGACCATTGCTGCCCAAAATGTTTAACATTTCAAAATAATCAATTCAACCAGCTCATATGATTGTAGTGGCCCGCCGGAAGACCACCACCATAGATCTGATAGGTTCTATAGAAATATAACATGAACGACCATTTGGCACCCAAGGAAATGATATATTGAAGGCATGCATTGCAGGTTTACTGACAACAAGTTACGCTATGCTATGTTAATTCAATTTCTACACCGTTGGCAACAAAGCAAGGTTCAATTGAAAATTTTACAACTCCACCAGTAAAAATTCCAGGACGACAAAAAAATTCAATAAGAGTCTGTTGCAGGCTTGCACATAAATAAATGAAATGACCATTTGATTTCTAGTTTTGACCACTTGTTTAACAATATATTACACATAAATGTAGTGATCCCTTGGCGGTAGTTTTTTTAGGGTGGTTCTTGAAATGCAGAATGATAACAAAATTACTAGAAGTTATATTCAAGGTCTCGGAATATAGAAAAATGAGACCAAACATGATCCCTTGGCGGCACTATTTTTATAGAAGGAACAACTTCAGACCCCCTGGAGTCTAAGACTCAAACGCGCATCTCCACAGCTTACCAACAGAGCGCCGACTGTTCTCAAACTCTAACAATAAGAAAAGCGGGTTCCATACCTAGAATCCACCTAGTTTTCTCTCAGTAGGTCAACGAAGTTACGAAATAGCTTCAGGCAACCAATTTCTGGATACACAACAAAAACTAAGTTGGGCGATATGGTTGGTTTATACCCAAAACAGATAGCGAATATATGATGATTTCACATGACTGCTTGTTTCTATGACACTTTTATCTCATAAAATGTCAAAAGGGTACAACCATTCTATATGAGAAATCGACATGACATGGCATTTACTATATGCTTACAAGTTGCAATTCAAAATGCTTGCAAAGAAAACATTCTATATGAGCAATCTATATGACACCAAGTCTTGTTGACATGTGTTCCTGTTGCCGAGGTTGAAGCATACATGCAAAGCAACAACACATGACAAGAACAACCAATATAATTATTCAGGAAATCAAGGAGACAAAAATCTCTTCAAACAGTCCAGATAATATAATTTATAACATGGGTGGCATACTTGAATCAAGAGAGAACCAAGTTAACAAACCAGGAGACAGAGTAGAACTAAATAGTCCTCGATAAGCTAAATCTATAATATGTACAAATAATTATCAGCAAGAACATGAGTAAGACCATTCCTTGTTGACGTGATTGTGAAACAATTGACTATTTTATTTCAGTACTTATTCATTACAAAGAGCCTATCTTTCAGGTACTACAAAAAATGTATATGGCATGTATTCATTTCATTAATCACGGCTCAATGGTCGTGGGCACAGAGAGCATTAAGGAGAGCTGAGGTGAGAAACCAGCAGCTTACCTATGCAGAAATCAAAGAGGAAGTGGCCACTGGAGGGGTGGGGCAGGAGGCGTTAGAGTGAGCACCAGAGCTGCTTTGCCGGCCAAACCTGTGCCAGACGGCGTCGTGGTCCCAGAAGCAGCATCGGCCATGGGATGTTCACCGGGACCCATTCTCCTTCTCCATCATCTTCACTATCCTGGGCCCACCCCACCTTGGGGTTGGCCTGCTGCTTTGCCAAGTTGCTCATCACTGCAACAAGACACAACAGGGTCAAAAGGATGGAATGAGTATATATAAGACCACAATATAATGTAGGCTACAGCAGCTATACACACAACCTAAAAGCAAGTAACAAATAGGCAGAGATGGCCATGTCCTAATAATAAACTTTTCATGTATCTACAAGTTTTTAAAGATCGTCTACACACTATACATCTTGTTGGCTTCGCTAGGATATCACTTCTGCCAACATAACAAGCATCGGATATTTACTAGGCTACCTCTGTATCAATTAATATTTGATTCATGCAATACTACAGTTGCTGGAAAATAAGTATAGTGTAGGACAAGAACAATGTAGCTTCATAGCTCCATCAGTTATGAATTAGCTTAGAGTTTTTTTGTCATGATAACAACATATTTTCTCAAAATGCAGTGGCTCAGATTTTACATAACAGCTCATGAATACTCATAAGCAGAACTGGCATGTTTTCTTTAAGTGTTTATCATCGCATTCTAGGTAAAACAAGAACACACAAAACTAAAAGAAGACCATTGAATCTCACAGCAACCAAACAGAAATAATATAGCATAAATGCAAAATGACCGTATATATCCCGACATGTTAAAACCATTGCACCGTGCATCGCTCAATCCCATCACTGCAGCACTAGTTAAGCCCACATTCTTTTCATTTCAAATATCTAAATTGCTCAATCTCCTCACTGCATCAAAGCCACATGTTCCTATCAAATATGAAATATCCAAGTCTCAGCACAATGTAGCATCTCCGGTCAAGGCTTGTAGCTACCGTACATGTGGCATCAGGCTCAAACAAAATGTTGGCAACAATCTAGCCAAGTGAGAGAGAGAGAGTATAAAGCACTGCAATGATCCCTAAGAGACCCGTTTAAAATCAAACACAAAGCTGAACCAAACCGGCGCAAACAAGTATTTCCATCCCAAGACCACATCGACTGTAGCACCAACGTCCAAACCATAACCAGACAGGGCCTTGGCACGATGGCCATGAAGCAGAGTGACATAGTCATGGCTCGATGGCCATGTTTACTCAGAGCAAGGGGGCGAACCAGAGGAGAGGAAGAGGGAAGATCTCACCCGTGCAAATTTTAGCGGTTGCGGCATCAGAGGAACCGCAGGCGACATGATCCCCATCGACTCCGGAAAATCGCTCTCGTACCTCCGATATCGCTGACAAGCCTCTCATAGAGATCGCCATCTTCTTTGATTCTTCTGCTTCTTCCTCTTAGAGTTCTCCTTCTGATGAAGACCATACGTCGGCGTCCTGATACAGGTGATATCTGTTGTTGTATCTCATACGGAGTATCCTGGCATAACAAGTAATCACAACTCAGTTGGTTATCAACAAGAACAAATAATTACACACAAATTAACAAAAATAAGAAAGTAGAAAAAGTGAACAGTTCCAGCTCATCGCGTCTGGAGCATCATCCTCACGTCCCGGTCTATGCTTGGTGCTGCACGTTGCTTTGTTCATTAAAAAATAATTAGGTTGATGCCACCATAATACACAAAAAGGAGTAGTACTGAAGCTTGAAGAACATATTACCATTGAAATTATGATGCTTCTTCTTGGACTCGTCATTCATAACACTGAGATTGTGAAAAAGATATCAGAAGAACAACTGAAGATCGAGATAATAATCCAGTAAATTTCAGTTGTAGGATGAATTCCTGTATGTATCATGTGACATGCTAATTATTATTGTTCTGAGTTATTGCGCTTGTCTCGGTAGGTTTAGAACCTTATTACAAAATAATATAGGGAGCAAATTCACAATAGACTAAACATCTTGCAAGCACATACAAAGAATATAGAAAGCATATTTTCCTAGTGTGTCATCCAATAAAAGGTTCATTATGTTTTCAACACCACATAACTTTTTTTTACCACGAAAGGAAATGAGCAAACATATTCATTTTATATATGTGCAAAATTGATGTATGATACAGAGAATGATGAGGAAAGTGCATACATGTATGACAGAAACGAGATAATGTAATCTCTTGACCAGCCGCCCATTAGCATGGTGGCTAGAAATAGAAAAGACAAAAATCTGGCTTTTACCTTACCTTGGATCAGGTCACAAGTCCTCTTAAACACTTTAGACTGACTTCTGAACTGATTTATTCAGTACTTCAGTTTGCATTAAAAAATGCTATCTAGAACCCCACTGGTATGAACAAAAAAAGGTAAGCCACTAAAGATATTTGAAGGCTTGGCAATTACAAATGAAGTAGCAAACAATTAGAAAACAACATCAGGAGACAAATTAAGCTTGTGTCATGGTGAGCATGAATTCTACACGAATTGGATGACAGAATAGGGAGGTAAGTTTGGCTCCATTTATTTATCTATCACCATTCCTCTGCTACGATGAGCCTTTTCATCATTAGTTTCAACCCTAATTCATTTCTGTGCAAACTTCTGGATTTTACAGCGTGAGACATGCAAGAAAAAAAGGAAAGTGTGCGACATACATCTCATTATCACAACCTACTATATATCATGCAAACAGAAGTGATACTTCTATTTCAACCAGTCCTTTGTTTCTACTGTTAGCATTTGAACATACGGAAAGTTAATTTATCGGCTAATATAAATTTATGCTAAAATTAAGGACATAATAGAAATAAGAACAAAAATGGACTTCCACTGAGCAAAGAAAACACATGGTCAAATTGATGAAAGCTAATGTTTTCTTCACGAACAAAGTAAATATGGTAAACAAGAGGTGCAACACACGCAAATATATCAATAAATTTTTTAATATGCAAAGAAAAAAATATACTTTGGGCACCTGAATACTTGATACATCTCCAACGTATCTATAATATTTGATTGTTCCATGCTATTATATTACCCCTTTTGGATGTTTATGGGCTTTATTTTACATATTTATATCATTTTTGGGACTAACCTACTAACCAGAGGCCCAGCCCGTATTGCTGTTTTTGCCTATTTCAGTATTTCGAAGAAAAGGAATATCAAACGGAGTCAAATGGAATGAAACCTTTGGGAGCATTATTTTTGGAACGAACGTGATCCAGAGGAATTGGAGTGCAAATCAAGAAGCAGCCGAGGCTCCCACGAGATAGGAGGGCGTGCCCCCCCACCTATAGGGCGCGCCCCTGTCTCGTGGGCCCCTCGGGCATCCACCGACGTACTTCTTCCTCCTATATAAGCCTACTTACCCCAAAAACATCCGGGGAGCAACCGAAACACAATTTCCACCACCGTAACCTTCTGTATCCGCGAGATCCCATCTTGGAGCCTTCGCCGGCGCTCCGCCGGAGGGGGAATCAACCATGGAGGGCTTCTACATCAACATCCTTGCCCCTCCGATGAGCTGTGAGTAGTCTACCACAGACCTACGGGTCCATAATTATTAGCTAGATGGCTTCTTCTCTCTTTTTGGATCTCAATACAATGTTCTCCCCCTCTCTTGTGGAGATCTATTCGATGTAAACTATTTTTGCGGTGTGTTTGTCGAGATCCGATGAATTGTGGGTTTATGATCAAGTTTATCTATGAATAATATTTGAATCTTCTCTGAATTCTTTTATGTATGATTGAGTTATCTTTGCAAGTCTCTTCGAATTATCAGTTTGGCTTGGCCCACTAGATTGATCTTTCTTGCCATGGGAGAAGTGCTTAGCTTTGGGTTCAATCTTGCGGTGTCCTTACCCAAAGGATGTAATGGGTTGCAAGGCACGTATTGTATTGTTGCCATCGAGGATAAAAAGATGGGGTTTATATCATATTGCATGAGTTTATCCCTTTACATCATGTCATCTTGCTTAAGGCGTTACTCTGTTCTTATGAACTTAATACTCTAGATGCAGGCAGGAGTCGGTCGATGTGTGGAGTAATAGTAGTAGATGCAGGCATGAGTCGGTCTACTTGTCACGGACGTGATGCCTATATACATGATCATGCCTAGATAATCTCATAATTATTCGCTTTTCTATCAATTGCTCGACTGTAATTTGTTCACCCACCGTAATACTTATGCTATCTTGAGAGAAGCCTCTAGTGAAACCTATGGCCCCCGGGTCTATCTCTTATCATATTTGCTTCCAATCTACTTTTATTTGCATCTTTACTTTTTTGCATCTATATTATAAAATTCCAAAAATATATTTATCTTATCATACTATCTCTATTAGATCTCACTTTACATGAAGTGGCCGTGAAGGGATTTACAACCCCTTTATTGCATTGGTTGCAGGTTCTTTGTTTGTTTGTGTAGGTGCGTGGGACTTTTGAGGAGCCTCCTACTGGATTGATACCTTGGTTCTCAAAAACTGAGGGAAATACTTACGCTACTATTGCTGCATCACCCTTTCCTCTTCAAGGAAAACCAACGCAAGCTCAAGACGTAGCAATACTCTCATGTGCAAATATCACTTTGTATAATACATCTTTACAAATAGTGCAACACAACAATGAACATGCTTTGTTGGCTTTCATATGAATCACAAGAAACCGTAATATATATTTCATATTTCCTAATCTCTCTCAGAGTCCCATTAACTCCTAATGTTAGCATCTCATCATCACAATATGAGAATTTGTTTTCCTTTTGACAACCTACAAGTCAGCAGACCAATGAATTACGGATAAACAGGGGCATGCCATGAGGATTGGCTGATCAAAATTTACAATAATACATAACCGAACAATAGTTTTCTTTTTGTCCAACATCCAATTCAGAAGCATTGGTCGTCTCATCAACTTTAAAATGTGTTGCATGCTAAGTTATTCAAGTTCCATTTATCTCTGACTAAAAATTCATAGTATGACACCAATATGTAATCAACAGTTAGTTAAAGGAGTGGTGATCCAAAATTCAAAATAGAAGAGAAGTGGAGTAGAAACAGTGCAAGATTTAGAGCAAATCAGAGTATTTCATCACCAGGTGAAAATCCAAAAAAAATATGAAAAATACACAAGCACAATGTCACGTATAGGTTTGTCTATAGCCTTAACCCTTAATCAACTAATGTCCACTGCTTTAACCCTTAATCCAGCCTGTTACAGCTACCACTCCTTGTTATGCTGGTTGTTGATATACCATATATCAACCCGGAACAAATCAAGCTACAAAATAAAATTTGCTTCTTACATACATATAGCCTTGCAATCAAGGAAGATTGTTTGCTTTTATTGTCTATTTCCATTTTCCACAAACACGTTGCCAGCCAGGTAAAGTGCTACCATCAACAAACAACCAAATAGTGGTTTCCTAGTCTGGGAAGCATGACTTGCCATTCACAAATCACAAAAAAATGCTCCATCCTTCATGATAATAGCTGAGAATTTACCAAGGAAACACTACCATGGACATGGTCAATGTAACACTAATTTACTTACCAAGAAAACAACACCTTCCTCCCCCATTTTCTAAAGCTGGGCTAAACATCACACATACTTCAACTCCACCCTCCACACATCCAGTCCCTAGTTCATGTTATGGACAAATATGCCTCCTCAATCATGTGCTCTTTTCTTACATCTGCATTTAGTGAGTACATCAGAATGTCATATCAACATAAACTTCCTAACATATGGTAGAATTGCATATGGATACAACAAAGACAACAAGTAACAATGGATCTAAGTGAGTTGCACTTGTACAAGCAGACTTGGTGACCCGCTTTGCAGGAGCGAGGTTGTTGTTTTTGAGTTGTTTCCCTTCCATTGGATCGAGCAACCTTAAACTAAGTGCACGTACATGCAGACCAGAAGGAGATGATAAAATATTACTTTTCCATTCAGAGATCTGCAAGATATGATCATCAAATAATTGAATGGTCCAAAATAACCAAAGATATAATCGTCTTATTTCATCCAGTTCATAAAAACGAATTATGAAGCAAGAAGTACAAATTAGAAGGATTATGTGACCTTCATGGGAAAGAATATAAGACATGGAAAGAGAAAAGGGAGTGAGGAAGCCCTCCGTCAACAGCAGCGCCAAGATGTCCGCCTCCTCGTCTTAGCCGAAGAATAGCAGTGCTACCTCTTGAGCTTGCATTGGTTTTCCCTTAAAGAGGAAATGGTGATGCAGCAAAGTAGTGTAAGTATTTCCCTCAGTTTTGAGAACCAAGGTATCAATCCAGTAGGAGACAAAGCACAAGTAACCGAATACCTGCATAAATAATCAACAACCTGCACCCAACGCGATAAAGCGGTTGTCAATCCCTTCACGGTCACTTGCAAAAGTGAGATCTGATAGAGATAAATAAACGGTAAAGTAAATATTTTTGGTATTTTTGTTTTATAGATCGGAAACTAGTAAGATGTAAACGAGATTAAATAATATGGAAAAGATATTCAATATAGTGGAAAAGAGACCCGAGGGCCATAGGTTTTACTAGTGGCTTCTCTCAAGATAGAAAATATTATGGTGGGTGAACAAATTACTGCCGAGCAATTGATAGAAAAGCGCATAGTTATGATGATATCTAAGGCAATGATCATGAACATAGGCATCACGTCTGTGTCAAGTAGACCGACTCTTTCCTGCATCTACTACTATTACTCCACACATCGACCACTATCCAGCATGTATCTAGAGTATTAAGTTCATAAAGAACGGAGTAACGCATTAAGTAAGATGACATGATGTAGAGGAATTAACTCAAGCATTATGATGAAAAGCCCATCTTTTTATCCTCGATGGCAACAATACAATACGTGCCTTGCTGCCCCTACTGTCACTGGGAAAGGACACCACAAGATTGAACCCAAAGCTAAGCACTTCTCCCATTGCAAGAAATATCAATCTAGTAGGACAAACTAAACAGATAATTCGAAGAGACTTGCAAAGATATCAGAATCATGCATATAAGAATTCAGAGAAGAACCAAATAATATTCATAGATAATCTCGATCATAAATCCACAATTCATTGGATCTTGGCAAACACACCGCAAAAGAATATTCCATCGAATAGATCTCCAAGAACATCGAGGAGAACATGGTATTGAGAATCAAAGAGAGAGAAGAAGCCATATAGCTAATAACTATGGACCTGGAGGTCTGTGGTAAACTACTGACGCTTCATCGGAGAGGTAATGGTGTTGATGTAGAAGCCATCCGTGATCAAATCCCCCTCCGACAGGATGCTGGAAAAGGTCCCTAGATGGGATCTCACGGGTACAGAAGGTTGCGGCGGTGTAAAAGTGGTTTCGTGGCTCTCCTTAATGTTTTCAGGGTATAACAATATATATAGGCGAAGGAACTAGGTCAGGGGAGCTACGAGGGGCCCACGAGGGTGGGGGTACACCCTCCTGCCTCGTGGCCACCTCGTTGCCTCTCCGACTTCATCTCCAAGTCTTCTGGTTTGCTTTCGGTCCAAGAAAGATCATCGCGAAGATTTCATTCCGTTTGGACTCCGTTTGGTATGTATTCCTTTTCCGCGGAACTCTAAAATAGGCAAAAAAACTGGCACTGGGCCCTCAGTTAATAGGTTAGTCGCAAAAATAATATAAAATAGCATATAAATGCCTATAAACATCCAAAACAGATAATATAATAGCATGGAACAATAAAAAGTTATAGATATGTTGGAGACGTATCAAGCATCCCCAAGTAGGTAAATGATAAAAACAGAATTTTTTATGTGGAATGCTACCTAACATATTTATGCATGTAATTTTCTTTCTTGTGGCATGAATGTTCAGATTAGAAAGATTCAAAACAAAAGTTTAATATTGACATAAAAATAATAATACTTCAAGCATACTAACAAGGAAATTATTTCTTCTCAAAATAACATGGCCAAAGAAAGCTCATCCCTACAAAATCATATTGTTTGGCTATGCTCCATCTTCGTCACACAAAATATTCAACTCATGCACAACCCCGGTTTCAGCCAAGCAATTGTTTCATACTTTAGTATTCTCAAACTTTTTCAACTTTCACACAATACATGAGCGTGAGCCATGGACATAGCACTATAGGTGGAATAGAATGGTGGTTGTGGAGAAGACAAAAAGAGGAGATAGTCTCACATCAACTAGGCGTATCAATGGGCTATGGAGATGCCCATCAAAAGATATCAATGTGACTGAGTAGGAATTGCCATGCAACAGATGCACTAGAGCTATAAGTGTATGAAAGCTCAAACAGAAATAAGTGGGTGTGCATCCAACTTCCACTAGTATATCATTGGAAGCCCATCATTGGAATATACAAGCCAAGTTCTATAATGTAAAACTCCCACTAGTATATGAAAGTGACAAAATAAGAGACTCTCTATCATGAAGATCATGGTGCTACTTTGAAGCACAAGTGTGGTAAAAGGATAGCAACATTGTCCCTTCTCTCTTTTTCTCTCATTTTTTTTTGATTGGCTTCTTTGGCCTCTTTTTTTTTATTTCCTCACATGGGACAGTGCTCTAATAATGATGATCATCACACTTCTATTTACTTACAACTCAAGAATTACAACTCGATACTTAGAACAAAATATGACTCTATATGAATGCCTCTGGCGATGTACCGGGATGTGCAATGAATCAAGAGTCACATGTATGAAAGAATTATGAACGGTGGCTTTGCCACAAATACGATGTCAACTACATGATCATGCAAAGCAATATGACAATAATGAATCATGTCATAATAAACGGAACAGTGGAAAGTTGCATGGCAATATATCTCAGAATGGCTATGGAAATGCCATAATAGGTAGGTATGGTGGCTGTTTTGAGGAAGGTAAATGGTGGGTGTATGGTACCGGCGAAAGTTGCGCGGCACTAGAGAGACTAGCAATGGTGGAAGGGTGAGAGTGCGTATAGTCCATGGACTCAACATTAGTCATAAATAACTCACATACTTATTGCAAAAATCTACAAGTCATCAAAACCAAGCACTACGCGCATGCTCCTAGGGGGAGAGTTGGTATGAGTTAACCATCGCGCGATCCCGACCTCCAGACAAAGGATGACAATCAAAGAGATACCTCATACTTCAAATTTGTTACACAACAGTTACCATACGTGCATGCTACGGGACTCACAAACCTTAACACAAGTATTTCTCAAATTCACAATTACTCCACTAGCATGACTCTAATATCACCATCTTCATATCTCAAAACAATCATAAGGAATCAAACTTCTCATAGTATTCAATGCACTTTATATGAAAGTTTTTATTATATCCATCTTGGATGCCCATCATATTAGGACTAGTTTTATAACCCAAGCAAATTACCATGCTGTTCTAAAAGACTCTCAAAATTATATAAGTGAAGCCGAGCATGAGAGTTCAACAATTTCTATAAAATAAAGCCACCGTCGTGCTCCAAAAAGGTATAAGTGAAGCACTAGAGCAATATTGCCTAGCTCAAAAGATATAAGTGAAGCACATAGAGTATTCTAATAAATCACGATTCATGTGTGTAAAGCAAGGATGACTGTGGTAAGCTAAAAAGCAAATACTCAAATCATACAAGACGCTCCAAGCAAAACACATATCATGTGGTGAATAAAAATATAGCCTCAAGAAAAGTTACCGATAGACGAAGACGAAAGAGGGGATGCCTTCCGGGGCATCCCCAAGCTTAGGCTTTTGGTTGTCCTTGAATATTACCTTGGGGTGCCCTGGGAAACCCCAAGCTTAATCTCTTGCCACTCCTTATTCCGTAGTCCATCAAATCAAACTTCACAACCAAAACTCGACAGAAAATCGCATGAGCTCTGTTAGTATAAGAAAATAAATCACCACTTTAAGGTACTGTTGCAAACTCATTATTTATTTATATTTGTGTAATATCTACTGTATTCCAACTTCTCCATGGTTCATACCCCCCGATACTACCCATAGATTCATCAAAATAAGCAAGCAACACGCGAAAAACAGAATCTGTCAAAAACAGAACAGTCTGTAGTAATCTGTAACTCTCGAATAGTTCTGTAAATCCAAAAATTCTGCAATAAATTGGTGGACGTGAGGAATTTGTCTTTTAATCTTATGCAAAAAGAATCAACTCAAAATCACTCTTCTGTTAAAAACGACAAATAATCTCATGAGCGCAAAAGTTTCTGTTTTTCAGCAAGATCAAATCAACTTTCACCCAAGTCTTCCCAAAGGTTCTAATTGGGAGGAACACTAATTAAAACATAAAACCACATCTAAACAGAGGCTAGATGAATTATTTATTACTAAACATGAGCAAAAAGCAAAGAACAAAAATAAAATTGGGTTGCCTCCCAACAAGCGCTATCGTTTAACGCCCTTAGCTAGGCATTGATAATTTCAACGATGCTCACATAAAAGAGAAAAACTGAAGCACAAAGAGAGCATCATAAAACATGTGACAAACACATCTCAGTCTAACATACTTCCTATGCATATGCATTTTATAGGAAAACAAATTAGCAAGACAAGCAAGATCAAGCATATGCAAGAAAGAAGAAAGAAACAATAGGAATCTCATCATAACGAGAGGAAATTTAGTAACATGACAATTTCTACAACCATATTTTCCTCTCTCATAATAATTACATGTAGGATCATAAGCAAATTCAACAATATAGCTATCACAAAACATATTCTCAACACGATCCACATGCATGCAAAGTTGATACTCTTCCAAAATAGTGGGATTAACATTAACTAAAGTCATGACCTCTCCAAACCCACTTTCATCAAAGATTTCATAAGATTGAAAATTCTCCAAATATGTGGGATCTAAAGTTGACACTCTTACAGACCCACTTTCAATATTATTGCAAACATTATTATCAATCTCATATTCATCATGGGGCTTAAATAAATTTTCATGATCATAAGAAGAATCACCCCAATCATGGTCATTGCAACAAGTAGTAGACATAGAAAAATTAGCATCCCCAAGCTTAGGGTTTTGCATATTATTAGCACAATTGACATCAATATAATTTAGAGTAAAATCATTGCAATCATGCTTTTTATTCAAAGATCTATCGTGAATCACTTCATAAAGTAGTCCATCACAATTTTCAGATTCACGAATTTCAAGCAAAACCTCATAAAGACAATCTAGTGCACTCAACTCACTAGCAATAGGTACATCATAATTGGATCTCTTAAAAAGATTAGCGAGTGGATGGGGATCCATAGACTTTTATCAAGTGAAGATGCAAGCAAAAGGAAGGCACATGGTAACACAAGCGAACAAAAGATCGAACGGAAGAAGGGCGAAGAAAAGGCGAACCTTTTCAAAAATAGTTTTAGAAGTGGGGCAGAGGAAAATGAGAGGCGAATGGCGAATAATGTAATGCAAGGGAGAAGAGTTTATGATGGGTACTTGGTATGGCTTGACTTGACGTAGATCTCCCCGGCAACGGTGCCAGGAATCCTTCTTGCTACCTCTTGAGCTTGCGTTGGTTTTCCCTTGAAGAGGAAAGGGTGATGCAGCAAAGTAGCATAAGTATTTCCCTCAGTTTTGAGAACCAAGGTATAAATCTAGTAGGAGACAACGCAGAAGTCACCGAATACCTGCAAAAACAATAATCAACTTGCACCCAACGCGATAAAGGGGTTGTCAATCCCTTCACGGTCACTTGTAAAAGTGAGATCTGATAGAGATAGATAAACGGTAAAGTAAATATTTTTGGTATTCTTGGTTTATAGATCGGAAACTAGTAAGAAGTAAACGAGATTAAACAATATGGAAAAGAGATTCAATATAATGGAAAAGAGACCTGAGGCCCATAGGTTTCACTAGTGGCTTCTCTCAAGATAGCAAATATTACGGTGGGTGAACAAATTACTGCCAAGTAATTGATACAAAAGCACATAGTTCAGATGATATCTAAAGCAATGATCATGAACATGGCATCACAACAGTGTCAAGTAGACCGACTCCTGCCTGCATCTACTACTATTACTCCACACATTGACCGCTATCCAGCATGCATCTAGAGTATTAAGTTCATAAAGAACGGAGTAACGCATTAAGTAAGATGACACGATGTAGAGGAATTAACTCAAGTAATATGATGAAAACTCCATCTTTTTATCCTTGATTGCAACAATACAATACGTGCCTTGCTGCCCCTACTGTCACTGGGAAAGGACACCGGAAGATTGAACCCAAACCTATGCACTTCTCCCATTGCAAGAAAGATCAATCTAGTAGGCCAAACTAAACCGATAATTTGAAGAGACTTGCAAAGATATCAAATCATGCATATAAGAATTCAGAGAAGAACCAAATAATATTCATAGATAATCTCGATCATAAATCCACAATTCATCGGATCTCGCCAAACACACCGCAAAAGAATATTACATCGAATAGATCTCCAAGAACATCGAGGAGAACATGGTATTGAGAATCAAAGAGAGAGAGAAGAAGCCATCTAGATAATAACTATGGACCCGAAGGTCTGTGGTAAACTACTCACGCTTCATCGGAGAGGTAATGGTGTTGATGTAGAAGCCCTCCGTGATCGAATCCCCTTCCGGCAGGACGCCGGAAAAGGTCCCTATATGGGATCTCACGGGTACAGAAGGTTGCGGCGGTGGAAAAGTGGTTTGGTGGCTCTCCTGGATGTTTTCAGGGTATAAGAGTATATATAGACGAAGGAACTAGGTCAGGGGAGCTACGAGGGGCCCATGAGAGTGGGGGCGCGCCCTCCTGCCTCGTGGCCGCCTTGTTGCCTCTCCAACTTCATCTCCAAGTCTTCTAGTTTGCTTTCGGTCCAAGAAAGATCATCATGAAGGTTTCATTCCGTTTGGACTCCGTTTGGTATTCCTTTTCTGCGAAACTCTAAAATAGGCAAAAAAACAGAAATTGGCATTGGGCCCTCGGTTAATAGGTTAGTCCCAAAATAATATAAAATAGCATATAAATGCCTATTAAACATCCAAAACAGATAATATAATAGCATGAAACAATCAAAAATTATAAATACATTGGAGACGTATCGTGCAGCTTCAGACCACGTCCTCTGATCCGCTGATGCCTGCCACTACTGCCAAGACCCATATCGATCCACTGACGGAGGCGAAGATCTCGGCTAGCCCACCTACCATGCACGTATGCATGGCGGACTCGTTTCGGCCAGCATGCATGCATAGGCCGCAACACGTGAGGCTCGTCCTGGTAAATCCCCGCCGGTCTAAGCATGTCCTTGCACCTCCCCTACCATGGGCATATGTATTTAGGAGGAAGGGGAGAGGCGAGGACTTGGAGGCGTGGTTCTGGAGGTGGCTTGGTGCCTGGAGGGGGAGGCGCGGAACGAGGGGAGGAGAGAACGGCAGCGGCGACGACAGCGACAGCGGCGATCTAGGGCATGGCGCGAGTGGGACAGTTTGCACGAGTTCGGGGATGGGGTCGTGGAGTGCAGGGAGTTTTTCTTTGAGAAAATCATGCAGTGCGGGGATGGGGGAGTCGAGCTGAGCAGTTTGATTCGTGCTGGGGTGGGCCGGTGGGGTGGGAGGCAAACGTGGGTAGAGGCAATGGCATATGCGTGTAAATATTTGTGCGGGATAGTAGAGATTTGGTCTTCATAAATTGATTAACGATTGATCATGATTTATTCCTTTCCATATAAATGGTTACCACATACTACCGAAAATTGATCCTATTGGAACATAGATCGGTTTAAATAGATCATGGATAAAATCCGGTTTAAATGCTTTGGTGGGATAAAAAATGGTGGGGAATAATTAACCGGAGTGAGGCGAGACTAGCAACTCGGACATTAGGAGTAGAGGAAATCCAGTTTAAATGCTCTGGTGGGATAAAAAACGGTGGGGAATAATTAACCGGAGTGAGGCGAGACTACCAACTCAGACATTAGGAGTAGAGATTGCTGCCAATTAGGCCTTAAGCGCAGCCGGTGCATGTGACTATTTGGGCCGCGGCCCAATCACGAGAGAACAACTTGGTGGTGGCTTCGCCCGGTCGCTTGCTTGCTCGCTCTTTTCGCATATGCTCATTGGCTAACCGCTGTAAATAAAAGTAGCTGTTAAAAAGACACCAACTTTTTTGAAAAAAAAATGAAACAAAGTCACGGACATGCACCTGGTTTCCTGCAAAAAAGGGTATATAAAAAAGTTCATGAATTTTTTGAAAAATACGAATTTGGAAAAATAAATCACAACTTTGGAAAAAGTTCAGGAACTCCAGAAAAGTTCACAAATTGGGAAAAAACACATAATTAAAAAATCTTGCAAATTTTAACAAAACACAAAATTAGAACAAGTATGGGAATTTGAAAAGGCTTGGGAAATAAAAATAAATTCATGTATTTTTTATAAAATTTCATGAAGTCAAAAATTGGAAAAGTGCTGCAATTTGAAAAAATATCATGATTGAAATATTTATTGAAAATGTTCAATTATTAAGAAAAAAATAAAAATAAGAGTGAAAACTGAAAAGGTCAAACAAAAATAGGGAAATTTCAAGAAATAATAATTATTATAAAATAATGGTAAAATGAAAACAAAAGCCAAAAAAATAAAGAACGAACAAAAAGGGACGAACGCCACAGAAAATAAAAAAGGAAAACCAGGCTGGAAGCTTCCTGAAATCGGATAGTAAGCTTTTGGAAGCTTCTCTAAACCGGAAGAGAGATCTATCAAAGGAAACTGCGGTGTGCACGTTTGGCAAATAACAAGGAACAAGTGCATGAAGCACCCAATATGAGATGGGCCGAGCTATATATGTGAATACTATATCTCGCTTATAGCGACTATATTATTCCTCTGGACTGAAGCGTGCACATATGGGCGGTCCATTAGCGCAGGTAGGCCGCTCGGTCGACGTACTGGTTTAGACCAATTTTTCCTATTATTTTCTCTCTCGGTTTTCTTTGGTTTCCATTGCTATTCTTCTATTTTTGGTTTTTTTCTCCATTTTCCATGGTTTTTTACTTCTTTCTTTCTCGGTTTTACTTGTTTTTTCGCTTTATTTCTTCGTTACTTTCTCGTTTTTCTATGTTTTCTTCTCGGGTTTCACTGTTTCCATTCGTTTGCATTGGTTATCTTTATTTTTATTTTTCCGTTTTTACTAGTTTTCTTTGTTCTTTTGCAATTTTCATTGGTTTCTTTCTTATTCAGCACATGTCTATTTTTTCCAGTACACAATATCAATTTTTAGTTTACACGCCAAACATTTGTTTTGATACATGTTCAACATTTTTAAAATACACGGTGTATTTCCTTTTTTTAATACATGTTTTGAACACTTTTTTGAATAGTAAACATTTTTCGAAATACACTTTCAATTTTTTATGGTTGTCTAGATATATTTTAAATATTCTCAGTACATAATATACATTGTTAGTGTAGAAGTCTAACTCTTCTTTGATACACGTTGAAAATTTTACTAATAATAAGTGTTTTGAACACTTTTTTGAATGCATTGTCAAGAAGATTCCAATACATGTTGAAGTTTTTAATGGAAATAAAAATGTAAAACAGGTGAACATATTTATTACACTGTATAATTTTTTTGGAAACTGTCAAACACATTTTATGGAAATGCAAGAATATTTGTTGGAAATGTGACATATATTTTTTTAATGGTAAGAAACTTTTTTTCATATTACACATACATTGTTCTAAACTTTCTATAAGCATTTTCAAAAGTGTACATGCAATTTTTGGAAATTAAAAATAAATCAATGTCACGAATATTTTGTTTTCAGAGCAGTCAACATTTTTCTAGTTGCAAAAACATTCTTTAATATTGTGTTATTATTTTTTCGAAGACATGATTTAGTTTTTAAAATAAATTTATGTTTTGGAAATTTATTCATAGAAAATATAAATAAAATAGAAAAAAGAAAGAAAAAAATTGGTGGGACGCGCCGCTTGGCTGCATAGAGGTCCCATAGAGGGGCGAAGTGTCTCTGTCCTATGGATAACTTATGATGAACAATGTTGATTTTTCTGGAGCACTCAGCTTCGACAGTCCTCATGGATCAAGATGTAGTTGCTTGGTATAAATAGCACGTCATACCTTACCTGCCGCGCGACGCACACACACCTCCAAATCTGCATTTACTTTTAATGATGGGTTGTCTAACTAATCGAACGATTTGCAGTATAAACACGAAAAAGTTCGAGCCAAATGTGTTGTTTTCATGTTTGCTATCTAAATGTTTAGATATTATACTCTTTCCGTACTAAAGCGGCGTCAATTAATATGGATCGGAGGGAGTAGAAAATTTTCTTCTAGCAAGTGATAATAAAGACACATGCCTTTTGTAACTGAATAGCGATTTGTTATAGCGATGGAGGTCACAGAAGAGGTCCAATGGTTTAGAATGATGGTGGAGGAGACGATGACAGTAATCTGTGCATCGACGGTATGCCAATACTAGTGGAGATGGTTGGACTAACGTGGGCTACATTTCCCAGTTCAGAGTGTTTCTGAAGTACACTATCCTTTGATTGAACTAGCACATATGCCCATCCGTTACAACGAAAGAAATGAAAAAAAATTGTCGAAAACGAAAGAGATAATTGACGTGTCCACTGAAATATGCATCAGCACGGCCCAACAATATCAGAATTGTGCCTGGCTACGAGAAGAGAGGTGCACACCGAAGTCTAGCATAAATTCATATCAATAATATATTAAAAAGCATGGATACAATACTTTTAGCACGGTTTTTATACGACTAATCTGATCTTAAAGAGCCTAATTTTTTAAAAGATATACCAAGGCATTATTTGTAAGTTGAAGCATCTCCGCATACGCTTGAAGATTAATAAAAAAATGTCTGACCGCCTTTATTCTTTCCTTTCTTTACTACACCTATATGCCCATTAAAACTTATCGTTGACACACACACACATAGATTTGGGGGGGGGGGGGGGGGTGACTATCTTGATCACGGAATGAGGATAATATTGTGATAACTAGTTGACCCGTCGTAGCAGTAGTAGTTGAACTTCACGCAGGGAGAGGTTGAACTTCCGCAAACATTGTCTAGATGAGGCTTGCGATGAACCATTGGAAAGCTATGGACATGAGGATCACAACATAAGTTGGATTTTTTGGCAAAATCTACATGGTTTAAGAGCAGTTTTATAAACCATTGTTTCATAAAAAAAATGTGAATCGTATATTCGAGCCCATTTCTAAACCAGTTATCGGAATGTGGCAAATAATACGGCTTGGAAAGCTGCTACAAATCCGCTCATTCCACATACAGAAAATTTTCTCAAACTTCCTACTGTTAAAGAGCAATTTGAAAAATGGCGGAAATTCTCAAACCGAACAGGAGAGCTCATTGTTTGGCTTAATTTGAAAATGGCTAATCTGATTGATGCAACTGATATGGCGTTGGAAAGCTTATGAAAATGCGCTTCTTCTTCATATAGAGAGTTTTTTTTTTCAATTTTGAACGGTTTAAAAATAATTTAGAAAATGGTTGAAGTTTCTCTAGGTTCGTATTTTTGCGTTAGTATTTCAGTAGTTTGTCCGAATGCACCAAATGATATGGCTTTGGAAAGCTTGAACGAATGTGAAACTTTCATATATAGAATGTGTCTTCCAATTCTTTACGGTTTTATGTCAATTTTGAAAATGGCTAAAAATGTTTTTGGACGTAATTTTCGCAAACTTTACCCCCTAGGCCTAGTGCGACGGAATGTGCGAATTAAAACGAAAATTTTATCCCGCAGAAAAACATCATCTCTTGAAGCTCCAACTTTTCATGCTGGCGATTGAGTGGCGACTGGCGAGCAGCGCCCCGTCCAGTCCAGCTACTGCCAGATGTCGAACTCAGCAATTAAAGCAGATCAGGGCCAACACCTACTTCCACTGGTTTCCCTCGGACAATTTGAAATCATGGACTAGTGTTACTAACTGAATTAGAAAAGGGAAAAGGGAAACGAAACAATAGCAGATCTGCTACCTAGAGCAGCGCTCACATACCTATACTCCAGCGACACCAACTTCGTGGGAATTTGAGCACATTTGCGTTTTAGACAGCTCGCGACAATACGCAGCGTCGATCTCTGCTTCTTCACCTTGTTCTTCCAATCTTGCTTTTGAGCACGATCCAACGCATCCCCAAAGGTAATCGAATAAGGGTTTCAACACTCTTTATCCTCCTCAACACTAGTGTAGCAACAATAATCAGCCACCTGGTCAAACAACATCAAGGATTCCAGTGCATCTCCATCTCGTCGCTCGGTTCCCCTTGCGAAGGACCACGGACACCGGGGTGGCGGCCCCGGTGGACGAGGCGGCGTAGCCTCTGCAGCAGGCGGTGTGCGCGGGATGTGGTGGCCGGCCTCCTCGGCTGCTCAGGCGGCGTGGAGCCGGCGGGTGGTGCTCGTTGCGCAGATTTCTTCTGCTCCAGATCTGAAAGTCGGGCTGTTTTCTCCTCCTCTGCTCACTCCTCCACTCCGGTTGTGTCCACTCTGCAGCTTTGGATGCCAGTTCTGGTGCCGGCAGGGTGCCGGTGGCATAGCTCGAGTCCGGCGGAAACTCTTGACCGGATCTCCGACCACGGCGGTGATGGCGCCTGCGCGCACCGCCTTCACTACTAGGAAAAGGGCTATAGATGATATAGCCATTAATGGCGCATCAGACATGTGATGCGCCATTACTATATACTAATGGCGCATCATGTGTCGGTGCGCCATTAGTAATATATTACTAATGACACATCTGATGTGTGGTGCGTCATTAATAGTTTTGAAAAAAATTAAAAAAAATTGTTACTAATGGCGCACCGTGGTGTAGTGCGCCATTACTAGTTGACATAGTAATGGTGCACCGTGGTGTAGTGCGCCATTACTAGTTGACATAGTAATGGCGCACCGCACCCACCGTGCGTCATTAGTAGTTTTGAAAAAAAATGTTAGTAATGTCGAGCCCCACCTCCCCTCGCCCCGTCGCCCCCCTACCCTCGCCGCCCCCTTGCCCCACCTTCCCTCGCCCCGTCGCCCCCCTCCCCTCGCCGCCCCCTTGCCCCACCTCCCCTCGCCCCGTCGCCCCACCGTCCCAACCACCCGCCGCCGCCACCCGCCACCGCCCCTAGCCCCACCACCTCGCCTGCCGCCCACCACCCGCCACCGCCCGTCAGCCTCAACGGCGCCCCTGGTGCCCCGCCCCCCTCACCTGCCTGTCGGCCCTGCCACGCCGCCCAGTGGCTCTTTTTATGCCCACGTGTGCAATATTTTTTCTGTGTGAAGTCACTTGCATACACTCTAACCACAATAGCGGGTTCAGTAATTATATCATTTCACTGCATTGTTCTGATACTTGCACAAAATTACTTATGACGAATACTTTATGAGAAATGGGGGGAACTGTTTTTCTTTGCTGTTTAGGTTTAATTAGGTTATTGATAGGCTGTTTTGGTTTAATTCTACTGTCAACTCATGAACTCATGAACATGTGAGATCAATACCAAACTAACTAAAAGAGGAGGAAGATGAATCAATCATATCTCAAAACTCCAAGATTCTACGTACTTTACCCATATGTAGATATGACCCCAGAACTAACACAAGGATGGATGGATGTATTCAGTTCCAAATAAAAAAGGGCAAAGGCACAAGTTGACAGTAGAATTAAACCTAAACAACTCATCAAGTATTCCTGCATCTTGTTGCTATAACCTTGGTATACTCGTGCCAGAAGAATTTTGTCTTAAATAGTTCATGAGTTGCCCTGAATTTGTGTATGCTACATTCCCAGTTTTGCTTCATTGGCTGGTTCACGAATAGTTACCAGCGGTCAACGCCTTTTGCAAACCATACCTGGCTTTCAAATTTAGCATTTCAGATAGCATGGCCTGAAGTTTATTTGCATGTCATTTGCATGGTGACTCTTAAGAGTGGAATGTTAAGATGTGATTTATATTTTTGGGCTTGTTTCCTTGATCTTGTACATACTCCATGCAAACAGCACACGGCAGGATCATGTCTTCTGCTCAAAATTTATGTTGCTATAATGTTGTATGATAATGTTGTAAGGGTACTAATTGGTCTCTTCTGCTGCTTATCAGAGATGGGGGGAAGCGGCCACCGCCGCTCTGCCACACCGCAGTACGAGTTGGATGTTTCCAAGTTCTTCAGTATCATACTTGGGACTTCAGTATCATCTATGACGCAGGTATATAAAACGAGAGATCTCCCCTTCACCCATCTCATTATGATATCTGTTGTTTGATACATCACTCATTGTCCTAAACTGCAGAGGCTGCCTGACAGTTTTATGAACATGCTGGGTGAAGATCCGCCAAATAATGTGAAGCTGCGACAGGCCGGCAGCGGGTTACGCAGGCTGTGGGATGTGGAGTTGGTGATCAAGGAGGGCCACATGTACTTGTATCGTGGGTGGGAGAAGTTCTACCGTGCCTACGACCTGCGGCTGGGGTACTTCCTTCTCTTCAGGTACGACGACGACGCCACCATGCTCATCGTGAAGGTGTTCAACGCGACTATGTGTCGATGCGCCACGCTGACGATGATGATGCCAGTACGTTCTGCCTCTTCTTATTCCTCTACATTTGGCTTTGTCTCACATCGATTGTTAACGGTCATTGTTGCATTTGGACAGGCAATGGGAGCAGCATCAGCGACACTGGCTACAGCCAAAGCAACATCGATTATGGCTGTAGCAAAAGCAACAGCGATTCTGGCTTTAGCGAAAGCAGCAGCGATTCTGGCAGCAGCAAAGACAACAAGAAGGATGATCCGGACTGTAATGGGGGAGAAGAGGAGCAGAGTGGGGAGGAGGAGCTGCAGGATGACGATGTGCATCAGGCTGAGAATGACCTAGCGCTGGTGGTGGCTGACCATGGGCAAGAGATGGTGGTGGCTGACCATGGGCAACAGATGGTGGTGGCGGCTGAGGATGACCTAGAGAAGGTCGTGCCCGTCCTGCCTGAAGGTGGCCTCGCGATGGTGGTGGTGCCTGACAATGACCACACACCGGTGGCGGCGCCGGCGATCCCACAGCTGGGCGACATGACCACGCCAATTGTCGTAGAAGACTACATCCCATTGCCTCCACCGCCTCGCCGCTCTTGGCGCATCAGGCTGAGGAAGGAGAAGGAGAGAAACAACGAGAACTGAACCTATGTCAGGTATGTCAGATCTCCAAAATGATCTATATATAGATATATATATATATATATATAGATATATATATATACTTAGTTACCTATGTTATCTCTAATATGCTTAGTTTCCTATAGGTTAGCTCCAAAATTACTTATGTTACCACAAAATAGCACAACATGATCAAGTTTACATAATAAGCTTATAGTCTTCTTCTTATTCTTCTTCTTTTCCAAAATGGCATATGTTAGCTTCATTTTACCTAAGTTGGCTCTAATATGCTAACTTAGAGAGCTTATATGCTTAGTTTCCTATAGGTTAGCTCCAAAATAACTTATGTTAGCACAAAATGATCAAGTTTACATAATGAGCTTATAGTCTTCTTCTTATTCTTCTTCTTTTCCAAAATGACATAGGTTAGCTTCATTTTACCTAAGTTGACTCTAATATGCTAACTTAGAGCTTATATGCTTAGTTTCCTATAGGTTAGCTCCAAAATTACTTATATAGCACAAAATGATCAAGTTTACATGATAAGCTTATAGTCTTCTTCTTATTCTTCTTATTCTTCTTCTAGTATTCTTCTAGTGTTCTTCTTCTTCTAGTATTCTTCTAGTCTTCTTCTTCTTCTTCTTCTCTTCTTCTTCTTCTTCTTCTAACTTCTTGTTTATCATTTTGCAGATTTGATTTAATTCACGGAAGCTTGCATGGATGGAGTGCTTTTTTCCATTTGTGTTTTTGTTTTGTATCAATGTGAAACTTTTGTGAATTGATGGATAACGGTGTTGGATGAACAATGTGAAACTTTTGTAATATGTAACGATGGAACTATGTGTTGGCTATGTATGTATACATGATGAAACTTGTGTGTTGGATATGATTGTTATATGGATGATTGTTGTATATATATATATGTGTTGGATATCTCATATGTGAAATAGTGACCTGAGATTAAGAAAAAACGAAAAAAATTTAAAAAATTGTTACTAATGGAGCACTTGTGGGATACTAATGGCGCACCTGTGGGATACTAATGGCGCACCTGTGGTGCGCCATTAGTAGTGCGCCATTAGTAGCCAAAACAGGTGCGCCATTAGTAGGCCTTTTCTTAGTAGTGGTTTCTCCTTCGAGGCACCACTGAGGACTCCCCTATCCATCCCCGTCCCAGATCCCGGGTGAAAGCCCAACACTCGTCTTGGGTTGGGCGGTGGCGGCGCCCTGCGCGTCGTTCCCTCCTTGGAGGCGCCACCTTGGGCCGTCTGGTTCTCGGGGTGAGTGGCGCCGAGGCAGAAGAGCGCCCGTCGGCTGCGAGTCCAAGCTGAGGCTTCTCCAAGCTTCTCCCTTGGGTCTTTTGCAGTTGTTTTCTTCGACAATCCTCCCAACGGCTTTCCTTCTGTTCTTGGTTGCCCGGGCGGGTGGCAGTGCAGCTAGTGGTGTGAGCCTACGGCGTGGTGAGAACCGTGAGCTTTGCTTGTTCTCGATTACGACCAGCACATGTTTGTGCTCTCGAGTGAGCGCCCAACGACCCGACGGTGCGGCAACTTCGAGCCTAGGTGAGAGGATTGGGGTCTTCTTCGGCGTTGGAAGACATGTGTTCGTGGTCCCAATCCCAGGATTTGTTTTCGAAAAGGGGGGACTCCCCGGCCTCTGCATCAGAATGATGCATACGGCCACATTTAAATAAATAAAGTAGTTTAACAAAGTCTTGCAGTCTGCAAACAGATAAAAGGCTAGCTCACAAAGAGCCACAAAGCCAAAAGCAACAAGGCCCTAAAGCCACAACCGGCTGGCAATAGAAAGATAGGTAAACTAATCGCCTATCCTATTACATGACCGCCATCCAAACCGTTGAAAATATCCCGCTACCATCTCCCACGGACATATCCAGTAAACAAACGCTCCCTGGCCTCCGTCAAGTGAGTAAGGACCACATACGGATTAAGCGCGGTAGCCCGGAATAACACCTGCAAAAATAAATAGTTGTTGTTCTATTAAAAGCCAAATAATTTCTGCAGTTCCAAATTTCCCATAACAATGCACATGCTCCTACGCGAATTTGTCTAGCTGTTTCGGACTCTACCCAACAAGCCACGTTCCAAATAACGACCTGACTGAATTCGGAGGAGTAATGTTAAAGGCAATTTGCACCGTGCGCGACAACACTCTCGCCAACGGGCAATCAAAGAAAAGATGCTTGATAGTTTCATCCCGATCACAGAAACTACACCTAGTAGATCCTGTCCAGTTGCGTTTAACCGAATTATCTTTTGTTAAGATGACTTGTTTATGTACAAACCACATAAATACTTTGATTTTTAAAGGAACCTTGACTTTCCAAACATGTTTGGAACTAGGAACAACACTAGAGTTGATGACATCAATATACATCGACTTTACAGTGAATTCACCAGTTCTAGTAAGCTTCCAATACAACTGATCGGGCTGATGAGTAAGCTGAACCTCCATCAGTCTACTCACCAGATGAATCCATGCTTCCCATCGGTCGCCAATAAGCACCCTCCTAAACTGAATATTAAGGGGAGTGGACTGCAAAATCGCGGCAACTAGAGCATCACGTCGCTGCACAATACGATACTGAGAAGGATACTGAAGCGCCAATGGCGTTTCACCCAGCCAAGTATCCTCCCAGAAGCGAGTGTTGTTGCCATTACCGACAATAAACTTTGTTATATTAAAGAAAGTAGCTTTGACTCTATAAAGCCCCTTCCAAAACGGCGAGTCAGTCGGTCTCACAATCACCTGCGACAACGTCTTAGAGTGCAGATACTTATTACGAAGGATCTGCGCCCAGTTCCTCGTAGTGCTCCCAATTCGCATCCAAACAATTGCTTATATGCCTCTTGTTCCTCTTTGGCTCTACCAAAACAGAACAACTCGCTTTTATGGAAGTTAATCTTCAAACCGGACAATTGTTCAAATAAGCATAACACCAGCTTCATATTTCTCGCTTTTGCCAAGTCGTGCTCCATAAAGACGATTGTATCATCAGCGTACTGCAGGATGGACACACCACCATCAACTAGATGAGGCACCAAGCCACCCACCTGCCCGGACGCCTTTGCCCTACCTATCAATATTGCCAACATGTCAACTACGATGTTGAACAGAATAGGAGACATTGGATCACCTTGCTGCAGGCCCTTGTGTGTCTGGAAATAATGACATATATCGTCATTCACTTTAATTCCAACACTCCCTTTTTGCGTGAAAGATTCAACTTGGCGTCGCCAAGCTTCATCAAAACCCTTCATGTGTAATGCCTGTTGAAGGAAAGGCCATTTGACTTTATCGTACGCTTTCTCGAAATCCACCTTAAAAACAACTCCATCAAGTTTTTTCGTGTGAATCTCGTGGAGCGTTTCATGAAGGACCACAACCCCTTCGAGGATGTTCCAATCCGGCATGAAAGCAGTTGAGTAGGCTGCACCACAGTATGCGCAATCTGTGTGAGCCTATTCGTCCCGACCTTGGTAATTTTTTTGAAACTAACATTAAGAAGACAGATAGGCCGGAATTGCTCGATTCTCACTGCCTCTGTCTTCTTGGGAAGTAGGGTTATCGTTCCAAAATTCAGCTGAAAAAGGTGAAGCTGGCCAGAGAATAAATCATTGAACAACGGCAACATATCTCCTTTAATAATATGCCAACACTTCTTATAAAACTCAGCCGGGAAACCATCCGGGCCAGGAGCCTTATTATTATTCATTTGGGAAATGGCCTCAAACACCTCTTTCTCAGAGAAAGGAGCAGCTAAAATATCATTCTCAACAGCCGTAAGTTGAGGCACATCCTCAATCCTAGACTCATCCAGCGACACCCACAGTAATATACAGCTTTAAGTTTTCCTGTCCAAGAATCGTTCCCTCATCTTGCTCAAGCTGAAAGATCATCTTCTTTCTATGTTTACCATCAGCGATCATGTGGAAGAAATGTGTGTTCGCGTCCTCCTGGACTACCCTTCGGACCTTGGCCCGGAGTGCCCATTTTAACTCTTCCTCACGAAGGAGCTCTTTCAGCCTCATCTCCGCATCTAGCTTGACATGAAGCTCCGAGGCTGGCAGGACCATGTTTTTTCCTTTACATCTAGGGACTGAATAAGTGTAAGGAGCCGTTCGTTTCAATCTTATAAACCCCGCTGAGATGTTTAGCCCACCCACGGAGGAAACTTCTCAAATGCCTAATTTTATTCTGCCAGCGGTCAAGCGCAGACCTACCTCCTGCATCCTTAGCCCATTCTCTGGCTACGAGATCAAAGAAGCCTTCTCTCTCAGACCAGGCTAGCTCAAAAGAAAAAAACATTTTTATTTCCCAAATGAGTGGGTTCCCCAGAGTTGAGAAATAAAGGCGTGTGGTCAGAAATACCACGCAAAAGTGCTTGGACTGTTACATAGGGAAATTTCTGCTCCCATTCGACACTAGCCAGGACTCGATCCAACTTTTCAAACTTCGGATTTGGCATCGCGTTAGCCCAAGTAAACTTTCTGCCCAAAAGCTCTATCTCTACAGATCCAAGCTTTCAATGATAGTGTTAAACATGAATGATCATCTACCGTCAAAATTATCATTATTCTTCTCATCACGCCTTCTGATAATAATGAAATCACCCCCCACCAGGATTGGAAGTTGTTCTGAACCACAAATCCTAACCAGACCAGCCAAGAAATCCGGTTTTAGCTCGGGCTGAGCGGCACCATATACCGCCACCAAAGCCCAGTTAAACCCATCGGTCTTTGACCGCACCCTAAACTTAACAGCAAAATCTCCGCTTAGGACTTCTAACGAATCGCATCTAACTCCGAGTAAGATCCCACCCGATCTTCCTCGCGGTGGTAGACAATGCCAGTCAAAATCAATACCGCCCGATAAAGTATTGAGAAATTGTGCCGAAAAATTAGCTTTACCAGTTTCCGACAATGCGATAAAGTCCAACCTATACTCAATAGAAGCCTCAGCAAGAAACCTTCTTTTAGCCAAGTCTTTCAGACCTCTGCTATTCCAAAAGATTCCTTTCATATCTCGTCATGGAATTTTTTAGCCGTTCGGATCCGAGCACTCCTACGCACTGCGGAATCCGGGTAGATCTTCTGCTTCCACTTGCGTTTAGGAATGTTGAAACTCTCCAGCCGGTCCTCACAACCAGTCTCAGAGGTACCCACTTCAACATTCTCCACACTCTCATCCTCCTCCTCAGGCACAGGGGAAGGATGAGCAAGATCCGCACACAAATTATCGAGCACCCTGACCCCCAGAGCATCAATATCGGAGTTATTCATGGCGGCTGCTCTCAGCGCTTGCAGGCCTCTGGCTGATCCCCGAGGCTTCTCTGCTTTCCTGTTCTTGGTGCGGATGTGCGGTGGGCTTCACATTACTTGCAGGTCTTTCTTGTTTCTTCCTTTGTGTGCAGTAGGGTGCGTTACGTTGTAAGCTGCTCAGTCAGCTCCTTGTATATTTCGATCGCTCTTGCTTGGTGGCCTTGTGTAATCCTGGCCGGTTGACGGCTTTGTTAATTTAAAGTCGGGCTCTCCTTGAGCCTTCTTTTAAAAAAAGCCCTTGAGGTGAGGTAATTTGCATGTCCAATCTGTTTTAATGTTGGTTGTCTCACATAAGAGAGGCGCATGTTAGCTGCCGACTCCGGAGGCCCCTACCTCCCTTATATAGGTGTACGCCCAGGTCTGGCCTGAGTTGGTTATACTTGGCAATGACGATGGTTTTACGTCATTAATTTGTTGAAGGCATTGCTATGCTCGGACTGGTTCTTCAGGATGAAGATCTAGATTTTGGCCCTGGATGGTTGGATCGGGCAACGGCGACGCTTAAGAATCACTCCCTTCGTGAAGGTGTTGCTGTTGAGGAACCTCGTTATCCGTGTGGTGTCATGAGATAATTGGTGTGAATATGATAATTAGTGTAGTTTGTTGCTTCGCTGATCTGATCACTTTTTTCCTCGCATGCTTATAGCTTTTGTCTTATATGACTTTGCTATTTATTGGCATGTTTTTGGTGTGTGTGCGTTGGTGTTGGATGTGTGCATCCTAATTACGCAGAGGCCACCGTGTTTACGTGGAAAAAATGCTTATGGAAACCAGCCGAAGTGTCAAATAAAACAATTAGAAGTACTTGATACATAAACAAATGATCAAACACACAGCTGTCCTAAATTAAAAATGTCAACAAATATAGCAAAACTTTATATGGAACACAGATTTAAGTTATATGGTGGCATCCAAGCATCAACGGAGTGCATGGTCGATGCTGCACTCACAGGTGGTGAATAGCTAGCAAACTGCAGTACATAGTTTTTACACATAGAGACGTGGATAATATTGTCACATGTCCACACAATATTTTGCTGACGATGACCATACAACACAAAGCAACAAAGAACAGCCGTGTGTTCCACAATAATACTATACCTCCGAAAGAAGAGTAATCATAGATTGACGGGGTTTATAGAAGGCCTCCAAGGGCACTGCCCTCGGAGCAGTTAGGCCAAAGCTCATCGTGAAGGTGTTCAACGCGACTATGTGTCGCATGCGCTACGCTGACGATGATGATGCCAGTACGTTCTGCCTCTTCTTATTCCTCTACATTTGGCTTTGTCTCACATCGATTGTTAACGGTCATTGTTGCATTTGGACAGGCAATGGGAGCAGCAGCAGCGACACTGGCTACAGCCAAAGCAGCAGCGATTATGGCTGTAGCAAAAGCAACAGCGATTCTGGCTTTAGCGAAAGCAGCAGCGATTCTGGCAGCAGCAAAGACAACAAGAAGGATGATCCGGACTGGAGTGGGGGAGAAGAGGAGCAGAGTGGGGATGAGGAGCTGCAGGATGACGATGGGCATCAGGCTGAGGATGACCTAGCGCTGGTGGTGGCTGACCAAGGGCAAGAGATGGTGGTGGCTGACCATGGGCAAGAGATGGTTGTGGCTGACCATGGGCAACAGATGGTGGTGGCGGCTGAGGATGACCTAAAGATGGTCGTGCCCGTCCTGCCTGAAGGTGGCCTCGCGATGGTGGTGGTGCCTGACAATGACCACACACCGGTGGTGGCGCCGGCGATTCCACAGCTGGGCGACATGACCACGCTAATTGTGGTAGAAGACTACATCCCACAGCTGCCTCTACCGCCTCGCCGCTCTTGGCGCATCAGGCTGAGGAAGGAGAAGGAGAGGAACAATGAGAACTGAACTATGTCAGGTATGTTAGATCTCCAAAATGATATATATATATATATATATATATATATATATATATATATATATATATAAATATATATATATATATATATACTTAGTTACCTATGTTATATCTAATATGCTTAGTTTCCTATAGGTTAGCTCCAAAATTACTTATGTTAGCATAAAATAGCACAAAATGATCAAGTTTACATAATAAGCTTATAGTCTTCTTCTTATTCTTCTTATTCTTCTTCTAGTATTCTTCTAGTGTTCTTCTTCTTCTAGTATTCTTCTAGTCTTCTTCTTCTTCTTCTTCTCTTCTTCTTCTTCTTCTTCTAACTTCTTGTTTATCATTTTGCAGATTTGATTTAATTCACGGAAGCTTGCATGGATGGAGTGCTTTTTTCCATTTGTGTTTTTGTTTTGTATCAATGTGAAACTTTTGTGAATTGATGGATAACGGTGTTGGATGAACAATGTGAAACTTTTGTAATATGTAACGATGGAACTATGTGTTGGCTATGTATGTATACATGATGAAACTTGTGTGTTGGATATGATTGTTATATGGATGATTGTTGTATATATATGTGTTGGATATCTCATATGTGAAATAGTGACCTGAGATTAAGAAAAAACGAAAAAAATTTAAAAAATTGTTACTAATGGCGCACTTCCATGTGGTGCGTCATTGGTATACCAGATACTAATGGCGCACCTGTGGGATACTAATGGCACACCTGTGGTGCGCCATTAGTATACCAGATACTAATGGCGCACCTGTGGTGTGCTATTACTAAAATATACTAGTGGCGTGGTACTAATGGCGCACCTGTAGTGCGCCATTAGTAGCCAAAACAGGTGCGCCATTAGTAGGCCTTTTCCTAGTAGTGGTTTCTCCTTCGAGGCACCACTGAGGACTCCCCTATCCATCCCCGTCCCAGATCCCGGGTGAAAGCCCAACACTCGTCTTGGGTTGGGCGGTGGCGGCGCCCTGCGCGTCGTTCCTTGGAGGCGCCACCTTGGGCCGTCTGGTTCTCGGGGTGAGTGGCGCCGAGGCAGAAGAGCGCCCGTCGGCTGCGAGTCCAAGCTGAGGCTTCTCCAAGCTTCTCCCTTGGGTCTTTTGCAGTTGTTTTCTTCGACAATCCTCCCAACGGCTTTCCTTCTGTTCTTGGTTGCCCGGGCGGGTGGCAGTGTAGCTAGTGGTGTGAGCCTACAGCGTGGTGAGAACCGTGAGCTTTGCTTGCTCTGGATTACGACCAGCACATGTTTGTGCTCTCGAGTGAGCGCCCAACGACCCGACGGTGCGGCAACTTCGAGCCTAGGTGAGAGGATTGGGGTCTTCTTCGGCGTTGGAAGACAGGTGTTCGTGGTCCCAATCCCAGGATTTGTTTTCGAAAAGGGGGGACTCCCCGGCCTCTGCATCAGAATGATGCATACGGCCACATTTAAATAAATAAAGTAGTTTAACAAAGTCTTGCAGTCTGCAAACAGATAAAAGGCTAGCTCACAAAGAGCCACAAAGCCAAAAGCAACAAGGCCCTAAAGCCACAACCGGCTGGCAATAGAAAGATAGGTAAACTAATCGCCTATCCTATTACATGACCGCCATCCAAACCGGTTGAAAATATCCCGCGCTACCATCTCCCACCGGACATATCCAGTAAACAAACGCTCCCTGGCCTCCGTCGAAGTGAGTAAGGACCACATACGGATTAGCGCAGTAGCCCGGAATAACACCTGCAAAAAATAAATAGTTGTTGTTCTATTAAAAGCCAAATAATTTCTGCAGTTCCAAATTTCCCATAACAATGCACATGCTCCTACGCGAATTTGTCTAGCTGTTTCGGACTCTACCCAACAAGCCACGTTCCAAATAACGACCTGACTGAATTCGGAGGAGTAATGTTAAAGGCAATTTGCACCGTGCGCGACAACACTCTCGCCAACGGGCAATCAAAGAAAAGATGCTTGATAGTTTCATCCCGATCACAGAAACTACACCTAGTAGATCCTGTCCAGTTGCGTTTAACCAAATTATCTTTTGTTAAGATGACTTGTTTATGTACAAACCACATAAACACTTTGATTTTTAAAGGAACCTTGACTTTCCAAACATGTTTGGAACTAGGAACAACACTAGAGTTGATGACATCAATATACATCGACTTTACAGTGAATTCACCAGTTCTAGTAAGCTTCCAATACAACTGATCGGGCTGATGAGTAAGCTGAACCTCCATCAGTCTACTCACCAGATGAATCCATGCTTCCCATCGGTTGCCAATAAGCACCCTCCTAAACTGAATATTAAGGGGAGTGGACTGCAAAATCGCGGCAACTAGAGCATCACGTCGCTGCACAATACGACATCGAGAAGGATACTTGGGCGTAATGGCGTTTCACCCAGCCAAGTATCCTCCCAGAAGCGAGTGTTGTTGCCATTACCGACAATAAACTTTGTTATATTAAAGAAAGCAGCTTTGACTCTCATAAGCCCCTTCCAAAACGGCGAGTCAGTCGGTCTCACAATCACCTGCGACAACGTCTTAGAGTGCAGATACTTATTACGAAGGATCTGCGCCCCAGTTTCCTCAGGTAGTGCTCCCAATTCGCATCCAAACAATTGCTTATATGCCTCTTGTTCCTCTTTGGCTCTACCAAAACAGAACAACTCGCTTTTATGGAAGTTAATCTTCAAACCGGACAATTGTTCAAATAAGCATAACACCAGCTTCATATTTCTCGCTTTTGCCAAGTCGTGCTCCATAAAGATGATTGTATCATCAGCGTACTGCAGGATGGACACACCACCATCAACTAGATGAGGCACCAAGCCACCCACCTGCCCGGACGCCTTTGCCCTACCTATCAATATTGCCAACATGTCAACTACGATGTTGAACAGAATAGGAGACATTGGATCACCTTGCTGCAGGCCCTTGTGTGTCTGAAAATAATGACATATATCGTCATTCACTTTAATTCCAACACTCCCTTTTTGCGTGAAAGATTCAACTTGGCGTCGCCAAGCTTCATCAAAACCCTTCATGTGTAATGCCTGTTGAAGGAAAGGCCATTTGACTTTATCGTACGCTTTCTCGAAATCCACCTTGAAAACAACTCCATCAAGTTTTTTCGTGTGAATCTCGTGGAGCGTTTCATGAAGGACCACAACCCCTTTGAGGATGTTCCTGTCCAGCATGAAAGCAGTTGAGTAGGCTGCACCACAGTATGCGCAATCTGTGTAAGCCTATTCGTCCCGACCTTGGTAAATTTTTTGAAACTAACATTAAGAAGACAGATAGGCCGGAATTGCTCGATTCTCACTGCCTCTGTCTTCTTGGGAAGTAGGGTTATCGTTCCAAAATTCAGCTGAAAAAGGTGAAGCTGGCCAGAGAATAAATCATTGAACAACGGCAACAGATCTCCTTTAATAATATGCCAACACTTCTTATAAAACTCAGCCGGGAACCCATCCGGGCCAGGAGCCTTATTATTATTCATTTGGGAAATGGCCTCAAACACCTCTTTCTCAGAGAAAGGAGCAGCTAAAATATCATTCTCAACAGCCGTAAGTTGAGGCAAATCCTCAATCCTAGACTCATCCAGCGACACTCAGTTGTCCTCTGGAGGCCCAAACAGCTGCTTGTAATACTCAGTAATATACAGCTTTAAGTTTTCCTGTCCAAGAATCGTTCCCTCATCTTGCTCAAGCTGAAAGATCATCTTCTTTCTATGTTTACCATCAGCGATCATGTGGAAGAATTGTGTGTTCGCGTCCTCCTGGACTACCCTTCGGACCTTGGCCCGAGTGCCCATTTTAACTCTTCCTCACGAAGGAGCTCTTTCAGCCTCATCTCCGCATCTAGCTTGACATGAAGCTCCGAGGCTGGCAGGACCATGTTTTTTCCTTTACATCTAGGGACTGAATAAGTGTAAGGAGCCGTTCCGTTTCAATCTTATAAACCCCGCTGAGATGTTTAGCCCACCCACGGAGGAAACTTCTCAAATGCCTAATTTTATTCTGCCAGCGGTCAAGCGCAGACCTACCTCCTACATCCTTAGCCCATTCTCTGGCTACGAGATCAAAGAAGCCTTCTCTCTCAGACCAGGCTAGCTCAAAAGAAAAAAAACATTTTTATTTCCCAAATGAGTGGGTTCCCCAGAGTTGAGAAATAAAGGCGTGTGGTCAGAAATACCACGCAAAAGTGCTTGGACTGTTACATAGGGAAATTTCTGCTCCCATTCGACACTAGCCAGGACTCGATCCAACTTTTCAAACTTCGGATTTGGCATCGCGTTAGCCCAAGTAAACTTTCTGCCCAAAAGCTCTATCTCTCGCAGATCCAAGCTTTCAATGATAGTGTTAAACATGAATGATCATCTACCGTCAAAATTATCATTATTCTTCTCATCACGCCTTCTGATAATAATGAAATCACCCCCCCACCAGGATTGGAAGTTGTTCTGAACCACAAATCCTAACCAGATCAGCCAAGAAATCCGGTTTTAGCTCGGGCTGAGCGGCACCATATACCGCCACCAAAGCCCAGTTAAACCCATCGGTCTTTGACCGCACCCTAAACTTAACAGCAAAATCTCCGCTTAGGACTTCTAACGAATCGCATCTAACTCCGAGTAAGATCCCACCCGATCTTCCTCGCGGTGGTAGACAATGCCAGTCAAAATCAATACCGCCCGATAAAGTATTGAGAAATTGTGCCGAAAAATTAGCTCTACCAGTTTCCGACAATGCGATAAAGTCCAACCTATACTCAATAGAAGCCTCAGCAAGAAACCTTCTTTTAGCCAAGTCTTTCAGACCTCTGCTATTCCAAAAGATTCCTTTCATATCTCGTCATGGAATTTTTTAGCCGTTCGATCCGAGCACTCCCTACGCATCATGAATCCGGGTAGATCTTCTGCTTCCACTTGCGTTTAGGAATGTTGAAACTCTCCAGCCGGTCCTCACAACCAGTCTCAGAGGTACCCACTTCAACATTCTCCACACTCTCATCCTCCTCCTCGAGCACAGGGAAGGATGAGCAAGATCCGCACACGAATTATCGAGCACCCTGACCCCCAGAGCATCAATATCGGAGTTATTCATGGCGGCTGCTCTCAGCGCTTGCAGGCCTCTGGCTGATCCCCGAGGCTTCTCTGCTTTCCTGTTCTTGGTGCGGATGTGCAGTGGGCTTCGACATTACTTGCAGGTCTTTCTTGTTTCTTCCTTTGTGTGCAGTAGGGTGCGTTACGTTGTAAGCTGCTCAGTCAGCTCCTTGTATATTTCGATCGCTCTTGCTTGGTGGCCTTGTGTAATCCTGGCCGGTTGACGGCTTTGTTAATTTAAAGTCGGGCTCTCCTTGAGCCTTCTTTTAAAAAAAGCCCTTGAGGTGAGGTAATTTGCATGTCCAATCTGTTTTAATGTTGGTTGTCTCACATGAGAGAGGCGCATGTTAGCTGCCGACTCCGGAGGCCCCTACCTCCCTTATATAGGTGTACGCCCAGGTCTGGCTTGAGTTGGTTATACTTGGCAATGACGATGGTTTTACGTCATTAATTTGTTGAAGGCATTGCTATGCTCGGACTGGTTCTTCAGGATGAAGATCTAGATTTTGGCCCTGGATGGTTGGATCGGGCAACGGCGACGCTTAAGAATCACTCCCTTCGTGAAGGTGTTGCTGTTGAGGAACCTCGTTGTCCGTGTGGTGTCATGAGATAATTGGTGTGAATATGATCATTAGTGTAGTTTGTTGCTTCGCTGATCTGATCACTTTTTTCCTCGCATGCTTATAGCTTTTGTCTTATATGACTTTGCTATTTATTGGCATGTTTTTGGTGTGTGTGCGTTGGTGTTGGATGTGTGCATCCTAATTACGCAGAGGCCACCGTGTTTACGTGGAAAAAAATGCTTATGGAAACCAGCCGAAGGGTCAAATGAAACAAGTAGAAGTACTTGATACATAAACAAATGATCAAACACACAGCTGTCCTAAATTAAAAATGTCAACAAATATAGCAAAACTTTATATGGAACACAGATTTAAGTTATATGGTGGCATCCAAGCATCAACGGAGTGCATGGTCGATGCTGCACTCACAGGTGGTGAATAGCTAGCAAACTGCAGTACATAGTTTTTACACATAGAGACGTGGATAATATTGTCACATGTCCACACAATATTTTGCTGACGATGACCATACAACACAAAGCAACAAAGAACAGCCGTGTGTTCCACAATAATACTATATCTCCGAAAGAAGAGTAATCATAGATTGACGGGGTTTATAGAAGGCCTCCAAGGGCACTGCCCTCGGAGCAGTTAGGCCAAAGCCGTCTGCCATGTCCACAAGCTCCTCCCCCACTCTTTCCCATTCGAAACATTGGATCATAGTTCCCAGAGCAAGGCCTACCATCTGCATACCCAAATTCTCTGCTGGGCATCGTCGCCTGCCCATACCAAATGGCATAGCCATATTACCTTCACCCTTTTCACCCTCAAACCTATGAAAATAATGTACAAATCAGTAAGGTCTATGCTACTCAAATAAGCATTTCTAGGAACCAAATAAACAGTGAATTCATGGTTTCATACTCAGTACCTTTCTGGAATAAAGTTTGCTGGTTTATCCCATATCTTGGGATCCCTGTGTATTGCAGATGTGTTCACAAGAAGCATTGTCCCCTTGGGAATATAAAATCCACCGACGGTGCAGTCCATAGAAGATTCATGAGGAACAAGAAGTGGTGTTGGTGGATGCAGACGAAGCGTCTCCATGATTATGCAACGAAGGTATTGTAACTTTGGGAGATCGGCCGCCTCAATTAGGCGTATTGGTTTCCCTATGTAGGAATCAATCTCATCACGAACTTTGACCATCACCTTAGGGTTATTCAGCATGAGGGACATTGCCCACTCAACTGTATCTGCAGAAGTAGATGATCCAGCTTCGAGGGCGCTCTTCAATGACAAAAGAATGACACAGCATAGGTAAAATATTATACACACACGAGAGAAAAAAAAGTACTATTCCAATGATGAATTTTTTTTATAAATATAATTTTTATAAAGGTTCAATGACAAGTACAAAATCTAGTAAAATAAACATGGCTACACCATACATTTGATTAACTAGGGAAGAAGGAAATCGACCATAAGGTTTGCTATTTCTGTTGAGAGAACATGAATGTGACTAATAAATTTGGGTTGCGATATTTACATACAAAACCCATGCCACAAGTTCATTGCTTGCTATGAAGAAAATTGTTTCTGATACTGATAAGGCTGTGACCAATGTCCCCTCAATAATTAAGCTTCATCGCTTGATCGAAGGTTCCCAACCCTCTGCTATATGGTGTAGAGCACCAGCCACATGACAGCCATGCCCCAGATGCGCGCATTGTAACAGGGGAAAACAACTATGTGACTTACAATGAGATGTGTGGATCGACAACATAGGTAGTGAGCTAGGAAAGGAACAACATATAGAAAAGGGGAGTGGGAGTAAGAAGAATATATGGAAAGTGAGCCCCACATGCATTGGTATAGCATATGTAGATCCAACAACAAAACATACCTTCATCATTGGAAATGTTTTTATGCGGCACAATATCTAGAAAAAAATCTAAGATTTTAGATCATCTTTTAGCAAAAAAGTGGCTTTCTGGATTTTACTAGTTATGCACACAAGCAAAATATGCCTAGTTTTCGATACTGGAGCCGGCAACCAAATTGTGAGGTTATTACACCACTCCAATCAGTGGCAGGAATATGCCAAACAAGTTGCTGTCAATTGTGTACGTTTACAGGTTTACAGGGTTTCTGCAAGAAACACCTCGTTTTGTGGGTAAACTGGTGGTCGAGAATACCTTTTTACTGGTTTCAATTGCATCCTTCACCGTTAAATACTATCTACTACTTGTCATGTCTAGTACTACACACCTAAGGGGGACTTGATCCAGATCTTAAGGCCTTAATTAAATTATATGGATCCCTTTGCAGTACCCTCGTCCAAATATGCCACTGAAATATTTCTCAAATTATAAGTGAATACTCACGATGCAAAGAGCTCGGATAAGCTGGTCTGGGCAATCCTCTGGGTCCTTGTGTTGCAGGGCCAACAGTGCCCCAATCATCGTCCTCCCTGTTGTCGTGCCCTCCTCCATCTTCTTTCTCTCATCCTCGATAAGTCCCTGCACGAACTTTGTTCTACTCTCTCGGAGCCGCCACAACCGTCTCCCGAACCCGCCGATGTCCAGCCACCGCACCAATGTTGGTATGTAGTCCCACACCGTCGACGCACCAATTAGTGTCATCGTCTCCTCCACCATCGTCCGAAACCACTGGACCTCTTCTGTCACCTCCAATATCTCCTCGCCGTCGCTACACAAAACTCCATTCAGTTACAAAATCAAGTCGCTTTATACAAAATTATTGTAACCAAATGTAGTGAATAATTATTGTCCATAATTTTAAAATATTTTGATAGTAAACATGAAAACAACAACATGAACATAACAGGAGTGGTGATTTAAAACCATCTTATTTGGAGCTAAATTTGTACCATACTAAATATTTTTGCGTTCCTACTGCGAATGGTTTGATTAATTAGTCTAGTTTCTAAGGCAACAAGGACCATATTGTTTGGAGCCTCGAGGGTGAAGTTATGAACATTAGTATATAGATTGCTTAATGCTATTCATCACCCATGGTGCAGAATAGAACTTGGCTTAAATTTTTGTCGCCGAGATCCCGTGCTCTGGAACTCGGCGTAAAATAAAGCACTCGGTATCGACACCTCTTTAGTAGTGATCTATCTTTTTTTAAATAAAAGTGATTTATCTTTTTTCTTAGTGCGTCTCACCAGGAACAATGTTAGGACTACAAAACTAGATTTCGTTTAGTAAATATAAGATGGTACACTAGAAAAGTTTGTACAACCGTTTTTACGAACAGCTTATATTGAGTTTTTATAATAGTGAGCAGTACATCACATTATTTTATAGTAGTTTATGGTCGGAGATAGTGGAGTATGTTGTATGCATCCATGATGGTGTGCCGACATCCTTTCTATGCCTATAGTTGCCGTCGGCATATATGATGATGTGCCGACCGCTTTTCTTTGCCGATGGTTTTTCCAGGCAGTCGGCATACATCCATCTATGCCGACGACCCCGACAAAAAGCCATCGACATAGAATAATCCGTCGGCATAGCCAGTTATTCCGGTAGTGATGTAAATTGAGTGATCTTACGTACGTCCCATAGTATGTCCTCGCGCAAATCATGCTCGTCATTACGTTCATGAGCATCTCGAAGAGCCGCGACTTGAGCTCAACCTGCGCGCGACCACCGGCAGCCGAGCGGTAGAGGCGCCTCGCCATGGACCGTGCCATCCACGTGTGGACGTCGGCGTACTGCTGCACCCGGTGCGCCGAGAGGAGCTCAGTGACGCCAATGCGGCGGATGTGTCGCCAGTAGTCCCCGTAGCTGGCGGTGCCCATGGTGCTCCAGTCGTAGGAGAGGATCTTGCCGGTCGGCAGCTGCGGCCGATTGGCAAATACGATGTCGTGCACGCCGAGACACTCCTCAGCGGCTTGGGCGGAGGACACGACGACAACGTTCTTGGTGCCAAACCGCAGGCGGAAGACGCCGCCATAGCGGGTGGCGAGGCGTGTGAGGCGGCGATGGAGGGGACCCCTGAAGAGGTAGAGGTGGCCGATGATGGGGAGAGCGGGAGGCCCTGGTGGCTGCGGCTGGCTTTGGTTAATCCTGCGCCTTAGGGCTTGTACTACCAGTGTGAATAGGAGGAGCAGGAGAGTGATGACGAAAACGAAGATGGTGTTCATTGTGTCTATGGTGCACTTAATTTGTGTGCATCGGCAGGTAGGACGCGGCCTGGCATTTATACCCAGAAATCACAGATAATTTAATCGGGAAACAAAGATGGTCGGCTGTAGTGTAGCGCTAGCTAACAGTGTCGCAGATAATTTAATCACTGATATTTTGGGACTCCAGCCAATCATCAAGCTACGAGACAAATCAACATCAATAATTCAACCAAAGGATAATGTATTGGAGAAACCCTCTGAACTAGCACACGTAGCCCACATTAGTCCAGCCATCTCACTATTATTGGCAATACCGTCGATGCACCAATTAGTGTCATCGTCTCCTCCACCATCATGCTAAATCACTGGATCTCTTCTGTGACCTCCATGGCTCCATTGCTACAAAAAATCGCTATTCGGTAACAAAAAGCATGTCTCTTTTATCCACAAAAAGGAAAAAAAGCATGTCTTTTTAATTCACGTACTAGAAGCAAATGTTCTATAGTCCCTCCGACCCATATTAATTTGACGCCGCTTTAGTACGAGGGGGACTATAATTCTTTAAACATTTAGGTAGGAAACATGAAAACAACACATTTGCCTGCAAATGGTTTGATTAGTTAGAGAATCCGTCACTAAAAAACAAATGCAGATTTGGAGGGGTGTGTGTGCGGCCGCGCGGGGGGGCAGGTAGGATGTGACTTGCTATTTATACCAAGAAATTACATCTTGATCCATGACGACTGTAGAAGTTTTCTTTATATAACTTCCAATCTATACATCAATTTTTAAGATAGTACAAACAACACCAGAAGTAAAAAAAAATACATTTAGGTCCGTAGACCACCTAGCGATGACTACAAGCACGCCGTTATCGCCCCTTCCTCATCAGAGTCGGACAAATCTAATTGTACTAAACAATCAGGAAATCATCGTGCTAAGGCCCCATAGGACCAGCTCACCAGAACAGCAACCGTCGCCCATAAAGAGAAATGTAGATCAAAAGGATCCAACATGTAGACACATGAAAACATACGAACGAAAACCGGATCCATTTGGATCCACCGAAGACAAATACCGACCGAATCACATGAGATCCGTCGGAGGCAAATCTTCACACGCCCTCCCACGATGCTAGAAACACCACCAAAATGGGGGCTAGGTGCGGATGACCTTATTCCATCCACATAGAGACGTCTCCGCCTCGCATCTCCGAGTAGAACACAATCCTTAATAAAACTCACAAAAACATCAGAAAACGGAGCCCTCCCGCCGGCAAGGGATGAGATCCACCGCGCCTCCTGACGTGGGTTTCAACGGTCATATGATCCAGTATGATGACGGTAGAAGCTGGGTGCTCCAGAAAAATCAACATTATTGATGATAATTTATCCATAGGATAATGTACGAGTTAAAATACATCTTGATTCATGACGACCCTAGAATCTGAGGGCTCTATGCATCTAGCTCAGGATAAATACAAAATAATGATATGTCAATAAATAAATAAATAGTACAAGCAACTTGTCCTTTTGTTTTTTTCTTTCTGTTTTTTTAGGGGGAACCTGCCCTTCCGTTAATGGGAGGGACACTTCGCCCCGCTGTGGGAAACGTTGCACCGTGGGACATCACAATCTAAAAACAAAGGACGTCGATAACTGCCACACGTGTGGCAGGAAGGAAGATGCACCACATGTCTCTAATGCAATATAGATTGCCACGTCATTGCATGCGAGAATCTTTTTGAATTTTTAGTTTTTAAAATGTTTTATCTCTTAAATGAAAAATCCGATTAAAGATCCGTTTTCACCATTAAATCCCTCGCGACGAGATCTTCAAAACTAGATCTCATATCAATATATTTCGACGAATTTTTTTGGGGTTAAAAGTTGCCATGTCTATTGCACATGAATTGCCATGGTGTTTATACTGAAGTTGCCATGATATGTTTCAGTTATTTTTCTTTACATTTAAAAGTAATTTTTGACATGTTATAAAACGAGGAATTAAGAAACTAGACTTGCCATGCACCATAAACTAAAATTGTCATGATACATGCACTTAAAATTGCCATGGTTCATATGAGAAAATATTTTCATGGTCAAAGTACTGGAATTGTCATCATCAAAAAACTAAAATTGCCATGATTTACAAACTAAAGTTGCCACATGGCAACTTTAGTTTAAGCACTATGGCAACTACAGTGTAAACATCATGGCAACTTCTGGGCAAAAAACAATTTCGTCGAAACATATCAACATGGGGTCTAGTTTTGAAGATCTCGTCGAAACGGATTTAATGGTGAAAACGGATTTTTAATTCGCTTTTTTAATTATGAGATAAAACATTTTTAAGCCGAAAACTAAAAAAAATTCTGCTGATGTCATCTATTCATACGTGGCAAAATAAGTGGTGATGGAGGCGTGTGAGCGATGTGCAAACGCCCACACGTGTGGGCGTTAGTTTTTCCGAAAACAAAACCCAAAAACTGCTACTAGTATCACGCTGGTGTTAAAATAATTTTGTTTGTCAGGACCCTCCTAGATTGCAGTTGTCTTGATTAAACAACCGTCTATCCTCTGATGCCTTTGAAAATACGGCATCATTTATGGCATATTCTCAATGACAAATGCCCTCATATGCCCCTCGACAGGCTTGGATTCCGTTGTAAATATTACATAACACAGTTAAGTCATTTTTATCACTTGAGAATTGTGTATTCTGCTACTATATCATATTACTATTAGTTTTCGTTCATTTTCATGCCAAGAAGGTCAAATGGTCAGGTTCGTTCAGTGGATGAGCCATTTCCGTCAATTATAAGACACCTGTCGCGACTTTGTCAATCTCAATTGTGATGTCGGCTCAGTATCTTGGAAGTACTCATACAGGTAGGCCATGCGTGCATGCGTTCATAGGAATGAGTGTATGTACATATATGTGGGCATCTGTGATTTTACCATGTTCAAAAAAGAAGAAGTTGGAAAGCAAATCGGAGTCCATCAAGAGGAGTTTTGGATCCCACAAATGATGCTTGACTCTTTGTTCAAAGATTTGGGGATCTTAATTACCTGAAATGGCACAACCTACAATTGAGAAGTTAACAATTTATTGTAAACATGGCATGAATACTTCATAAATTAAAAATACATTGGAGACGTATCATTGCTCAGTCCAATTATCATGCCAAAGAAGGATAGCCTATCCATTGCCCAGCTTACAATTTGAATTAGATTTATAATCATCAAATAACCCCAGGTGACTTCTCCACCAGTTGGATCCCTCTAACTTAGAACCTGGCAGTGACTGAGAATAATATTTCTCCCAAATAACTTGAACCCAAGGAAGGGTTTCCTTGTTAAGAAACTTCTGCACAAGTTTCATCATTAGGGTCTTATTGTGCAGACTCACATACAATATTCCAAGACCTCCTTGTTTTCTAAGTGTACAAACTTTATCATAGGCAATTAATGCAGGGCCAGCCACCACCACTCCATATTTTCTCCACAGGTAATTCCTGAGATATTTGTTACTCTGGCTAGTGATTGAAGCACGCAGAGGCGGAATGCTCATGAAATAGATTACTAAAGCGGAGAAAACAGATTTGATTAAAAGAAGTGTGCCATCACAAGAGAGCATTGTTGAACATCCAGACAATCTTTTCTAAATTTTTTGACATATTGGGGAGATATCCTCTGCTTTGAGTCAGCTAGCACTTAATGGAAGTCCCAAATATGTAAATGGAAAGGATCCTCTCTTACACCCTAGTGAATTCAAAATCTGGCTGAAAACCTCTTCCTACACATTTATAGGGATCATAACTGTTTTGTGGCAGTTTATTTTTAGGCTAGTTTGATTGGAAAATGCTTCAATAGATTGTTCACTTGCTCCACTTGAATTAGACTAGCAGGCAGAATTAGGATAGTGTCATCTGCATACTGTATGACAGGGAAATCAGGGTTTGAGCTTCATTTAGTTGGGTCATGTATTAATCCTGCCCTCATTGCCTTATTTAGAATTGTCTGTAAGAGATCAACAACAGCACAAAGATGAGAGGTGATAAAGGGTCTCCTTGTCTCACCCCTCTTTTAGAATTGAACTGTTTTCCAGGCACTCCATTTAACAACACAGAAGAGACCCCTGAAGAAAATATCATCTTGATCCACATAATCCATCTAACCTCTTGCCTAAAGGATTTCCAGTATTGTGTTATGCTCAATCATATCAAATGCCTTTTCAAAGTCTTGCTTCAACAAGACCATTGGCTTTTTGGCCTGCTGGCACTGATGAATATATTCAAATGCCCAAGCTAAACAATCTTGGATGTCTATTTTCTGAAATCCATATTCGTTAGTGCGGACAAGCTTCAGAATAATTTTCTGCAGTCTGTTTGCTAACAACTTTGTGATGATTTTAGTTCTGCAGTTTAACAATAAAATGGGACTGAAGTCCGCAGGCAGTTGTGGATTACCAATCTTTGGCACTAGGGTGGTGAATGACCCATTTATAGATTGAAGATCAATGGCACCATGGTAGAAATCATCAATGAGAGCATAAAAATCTTCTGCAATGATACTCCAGCAGGCTTTGATGAAACTGCCATTGAAGTCATCAGGGCCAGGAGCTTTGTCAGAGGGGAGTTGTTTAATAAAATTATAAATCTCCTCTTTTGAAAAAGGAATTTGCAGCTCAGAAAGAGAAATATCAGCTGGGAATATATCTTGAAGTGGGAAAAATCTCAGTTTTTTCAGTCGTTCCCATTCTTCCTTTAAAGGCTCTCCAAAGAATAGCATTTTTAGCCTGATCGTATGTGTGCTCATTTAGATTTTCATCCTTTAACCACCGGGTTTGATTGTTTCTTTATTTGATAGTTTCCTTTGCTTGAAAAAATATCAATGTTCTCATCTCCAAACTTAACCCATCTGATAATTTCTCTTTGCTTCCAGGAGGCATTCTGATAGGAGAGGAGATTGATCAAATAATTTTTAAGGATATTTCTTCCATTCCATTCCTCAACAGAAAGGGGCCTATGCTACTCCAAAATATCAAACAAGAGGATCTGATCATTTGAGTTTTTAATGAGCATGGCCAGCTGAGAAATATTTTTTGCATATAGTTTTAGTCCCTTTCTCAATCTTTTAAATTTTATAGTAACTCTCTTAGCACTATTATGTTCAGAAACTCCTTGATCTCAAATAGATTTTATAGTGTCTTTAAAATCAGGAAGTTGTAGCCAAAACATCGTATGAACAATTTTTTTAACGTTGAAATAGTGAGAGAGCCTCTGTAGTGACCAGACCTCAAACAGTCTAATCTCTATGCATCAGTGTCATCCCTGGATCGGTAATGCTGACACGCACAGTATTTGGGGATTTATAATAGAGTAGCAATCACACACTTATTACATCGAATGTCTCAAAAGAGAGCTTATTACAATAATATGGCTTAAGGCCATCTAAAAACAATAACAACGAAGGCTTCGAAGATAAAGTGAGTCAATCAACTCCAACAGCATAGCTGAGTGAAAGATCACGACCTAAGGCACCTTACTCGTCGTCTGAAAAGTCTGCAACATGAACGTTGCAGCCCGAGAACGGGTCAGAACATGGAATATGCTGGCAATGTAACACATAGAGTAATGAACAGAATAATTGCTATCACTACATGCAATATGGCTGGTGTAAAGCTCTATGGTTACAGTTTTGCATAAAGCCAAAAATTTTCCTACAACAAAGGAATAAATTGTATTTAACTATCATGGTTGTTGTTAAACATTGAGAAGGTTCACCCAACTCAATCCCAATTAAGCATCATCAACCCAATCAAATTATATTTAGAGTGATGAGATCCACATGATAATCAAAGAACCAGATACTCAAGATGTCCATAACCGGGGACACAGCTAACCATGATTAGTTTGTACACTCTGCAGAGGTTTGCGCACTTTTCCCCACAAGACTCGATCTCCTCCATTGAATTTCTCGCACTACATGATGTTTGAGAAACGGATGACCGAGACACAGTCTTTCAGAAGCGATAGCACCTTACGATGGGTAGACAGTTACACCTACTTTCCCCTACATCTGCTAGTCTATCACTGTAAGAGTTCACACGACTTAATCAACTATGCTAGAGCCCATAGTAGCTTGTGGCTGCATACGGAAGTTTCTAGCATGAATAATCTTATGATCCCTTTGAGCCTGGGTGGCGGTCCATAGGAAAATCACACGGTACCCCGGGATTTCCAGAAAAACAGGCAACACTGGGTTCCCCAGGTGCCTCAATCCACCCAGATGTGTATTTAAGTAGCAACCTTAAGTTAACCATCAATTAACAAAACTCACATCTGTCATGGATCGATACTCTCACCCAATCCACGTCTACTAGCATAGCATAGCAATATAAGCAGTACGTAGAAGTAACTCCCAAAGGTTTGATAATAAACAGGTGAATAGGTACTACCTCATCTACTTCCCAAAACCCACAAATTAATCAGATCCTAAACATGCAATGTGTGAGGATTGATCTAATGCAATAAAACTGGGTAGTAAAGAGGTATGATCAAAGTGTTACTTGCCTTGCTGATGATCCGTGAAACCTAGAGACTCGTAGTAGCACGCTTCGCACTCCGGGTACTCTATCGCAAACAAACAAGCATACAAATAAGCACTCAAGCTAAAGCACGGGTAAAACTCAAATAAGAGATCTAACCAGAAAGTTCAACTTAAGAACTCCGGTTTGCAAAAAGAATCAAATCCAATGAAGCAACGAAACTCAAACTGCGAAAGAAACAAGATCCGATTACTAATCTGGACTTAGGTCAAATTTTACAGTACCAAAATCTTATTCAGGTTGGTTAAAAAGAAAGAGGGCTTCGAAACGAAGATCTGGGCGCTTGAATCAACTGATTCCGATGAACAAGCGAAAAGACAACCTAAAACTATGATTCAGGCTGAAATCGCGATCGAAAATAATCGCGGAAAAACCCTGGAAAACGAAAACTGATGAACAGGCTAACGAACGAACGTTCGCTGTCTACGGCTAACAGGTGAACACCGTTCGTCAAAACGAACGTCGGCTAATTAAACTAAACCGGGAAATAAAACTGATCTAAAAAATAAACGTAGGGTTTACTAAAAAACGAATGGTTTTTCGATGAAAACCGGCAGCGGCGGCGGCGGACAACCTCGTCGGGGTCTGACGAGACGACGGCGGCTGCGGGGCTCCGGCGGGGCTCGGCGACGGCGGCTAACGGCGCGGCGGCGGCGGCAGCTGCAGCATGGCGATGGCGCGGCGGCGGTGCTGGCGGCGAGCGGCGGCGCTGATTGGTGCGGGACGGCGCGACGGTGGGTGGTGGTGAGGCGGCAGGGCGGTGGCTATATAAAGGCCGGGGGGGCGGTGGCTTGGGCAAGGCGGCGATGGCGGGCGTCGGCTCGAGGTCGGACTCCCGAGTCCGGCGGCGACCTGGCCGAGGCGGCGGCGGCTGAGGCCGGCTCGGCTGGGCCGTTGGCCCAGTCGGGCGCGCGTACAATTTTTTTTAAACAAATTCCTTCGAAACTTAAATAAATCCTCGAAAATAAAAAAAAATAAAAATGCCAAAACAAATTTTCATCGTCTAAATAAAAAATTTAGAACGAGATGAATATTTTCTTGGTCCAAAATGCAATTTTTTAAAACATGCAATTTTTCTGATTCAAATAAAATTGCAATAAAACTTCCAAATAAAAAAATACTAAGTTGATTTTAATATTTTTCCTCTAGTATTTTATTTATTTTGGGAAAGTCATTTTATTCGCTCTCTTTTATTTTGTAAATGAAATATACGGAGAGAAAAATAATTAAAACCAAACGATCCTCCTTTTCAGAATTTGAGAAAACTCAAATATGAAAATAACGAAATCCCCAACTCTCGCCGCGGGTCCTTGAGTTTCTTAGAATTTCGAGGATCAACCAAAATGCAAGAAAATATGATATGCAATGATGATCTAATATATAACATGCCAAATTGAAAATTTGGGATGTTACAAACCTACCCCCCTTAAGATGAATCTCGCCCTCGAGATTCGGGTTGGCTAGAAAATATATGAGGGTGGCCCTTCTGTAGATCTTCCTCTCTTTCCCAGGTGGCCTCATCTTCGGTATGGTGGCTCCACTAGACTTTGCAGAATTTGATAACCTTGATGCGTGTGACTCGGCTGGCAAACTCAAGAATCTTCACTGGTTTCTCCTCGTAGGTTAAATCGCTATCCAACTGAATTGCTTCCAGTGGCACTGTATCTCTTAGAGGAATATCGGCCATCTCTGCGTGGCACTTCTTCAACTGGGAAACGTGGATCACATCGTGAACTCCTGACAATCCTTCAGGCAATTCTAATTTGTAAGCAACTTCTCCCATACGCTCCAAAACTTTGTATGGTCCCACAAAACATGGTGTTAACTTTCCTATAACTCCAAAACGCTTAACTCCTCGAAGTGGAGACACACGAAGTTATACTCTGTCTCCGACTTCGTAAACTGTCTCCTTGCATTTTGAATCTGCATAGCTCTTCTGCCTGGACTGGGCTACTCTGAGTCTAGCGCGGATCAACTTAACCTCCTCTCCAGACTCTTTAAGCAAAATCTGGTCCAAACAACTGGCGGTCTCCGACTACATCCCACAGCAACGGGGTCCTGCGATCTCCTTCCATACAAGAATTCTAAAGAGGCCATCTTAAAACTAGCTTGGTAGCTGTTATTGTAAGAGAACTCTGTATATGGCAAATTGTCGTCCCAACTAGATCCATAGTCTAGCGCACAAGCTCTCAACATGTCTTCCAGAATTTGATTGACTCTCTCGGTCTGTCCATCTGTCTGCGGGTGAAAGGTTGTGCTCAACTCTAGCCTGGTACCCAAAGTTTCGTGCAACTGATTCCAGAACTTTGAGGTAAACTGGGTTCCTCTATCTGATACAATGGTCCTCGGAACTCCATGCAGACATACGATCCTGGTCATATATATCTTTGCCAACTTAGCACCGGTGTAAGTGGTCTTCACTGGGATGAAATGAGCTACCTTCGTCAACCGATCGACTACAACCCGTATCGATTCATAGCCTGAGCGAGTCCTAGGCAATCCCGTGATAAAATCCATGCCTAGCTTATCCCACTTCCATTCGGGTATCGGCAACGGCTGTAGCAATCCTGCTGGCTTCTGATGCTCTGCCTTCACTCTCTGACAAACATCACAAATTGCTACATACTCAGCAATATCCTTCTTCATCCCGGTCCACCAGAAGCTGTCCCTCAAATCCAAATACATCTTGGTGTTTCCTGGGTGAATCGAGTATGGCGAATCGTGGGCCTCTTCCAGAATCAACTTCCTGATCTCCGTATCATTGGGCACATATACGCGGTCTTCAAACCATAAGGTATCGTGTTCATCCTCATGATATCCCTTAGCCTTTCCCTTGCTCATATTTTCCTTTATCTCGGTAATCTCCTTGTCCGTCTTCTGAGCTTCTCTGATCTTACCCATCAAAGTAGACTGAACTTCCAATGCTGCTACATAGCCTCTCGGAACTATTTCCAAACATAGCTCATGAAGATCCTCTCCTAACTCCTTGGGTAACTCTCCGGTCAAGAGGATATTAACATGGCTCTTGCGACTCAATGCATCAGCTACTACGTTAGCCTTTCCGGGGTGATAATGCAACTTCATATCATAATCTTTGATGAGCTCCAACCATCTCCTTTGCATGAGATTCAGCTCCTTCTGCGTGAATATATACTTCAAACTCTTGTGATCCGTGTATACCTCACAATGGTTTCCGATGAGAAAATGTATCCACGTCTTCAAGGCATGCACTACGGCTGCTAACTCCAAATCGTGCGTAGCATAATTTAGCTCATGGGGTTTAAGCTGTCGTGAGGCATATGAAACCACTCTTCCATCCTGCATAAGCACCGCTCCAAGTACTCGAGGAGAAGCGTCGCAATACACCTCATAATCCTTGCGTTGATATGGAAGAATCAACACTGGTGCTGTAACCAAACGTTTCTTCAACTCCTGAAAACTGGCCTCACATTCCTCAGTCCAATTGAACTTGGTGTCCTTCTTCAACAATTCCATCATGGGTATTGCAATCTTTGAGAAATTCTCAATGAACCTCCTGTAGTATCCTGTGAGTTCCAGAAAACTCCGGATCTCTCCAACTGTCGTGGGTGCTTCCCAATTTGTCACAGTGACAACCTTGGTGGGGTCTACGGCTATTCCTTCTCCGGATATAACATGTCCGAGGAATCCAACTTCCTTCAACCAAAATTCCCACTTGCTGAACTTGGCATATAGCTGATGTTCCCTGAGCTTCCCAAGTACCAAACGCAAATGCTCCTTATGCTCCTCTTCATTCTTTGAGTAGACCAATATATCATCAATGAACACCATGACGAACTTATCCAGAAACTCCATAAATACTTTGTTCATCATGTTCATGAAATATGCAGGCGCGTTAGTCAGACCAAATGACATAACGGTATACTCATATAGCCCGTACCTTGTGGTAAAAGTTGTCTTGGGTATATCTTGCTCTGAAATCTTCAGCTGATGATATCCTGACCACAGATCGATCTTGGAAAATACTTTAGCTCCTTGCAACTGGTCAAACAAATCATTGATCATCGGCAGTGGTACTTGTTCTTGATCGTCACCTCATTCAATCCACGATAATCAACAACCATCCTTAATGATCCATCCTTTTTCTCCACTAGAAGCACTGGTGATCCCCAAGGTGACGAACTTGGGCGAATATAGCCTTTATCCAGTAACTCCTTAATCTGCTTCTTAATTTCGTCCAAATCCTTTGCGGGCATCCTGTATTGTCTCTTAGATATTGGCCCTGTGCTTGGCAACAGCTCAACCAAAAACTCAATGTCTCTATCCGGTGGCATACCTGGCAACTCCTCCGGAAATACATCAGGGAAATCCTTCACCACTGGTACTTCCTCCTGTACAACTCCTGATAAGGAATTCACTTGAGTCCTCTTAGGCATATACCTGGATACATACCTAATCCTTCTTCCTTCTGGGGTGGCGAGCAAAATCGACTTACTGGTGCAATCAATGTTTCCTCCATACATCGATAGGCAATCCATACCCAGAATCACATCCAATCCTTGCGACTCCAAAATTATCAGATCCGTGGGGAAAACATGCCTACCTATGGTCAATAGCGTCTGAAAACATCCTTGACTTGTCATATGTTCCGCTCCCGGCGAACTTAGTAACATAGGTATTCTAAGAACTTCGGTGGGCAACTAATACTTATCCACGGATCCCCTTGATATGTATGAATGCGATGCACCAGTATCAAAAAGAACAATTGCAGTAAATGTCTTAACCAAAAACTTACCTGTTACTGCATCCGGCTGTGCTTCAACCTCCTCCACGCTAACGTGGTTCACTTGTCCCCTGTTGAAAGGGTTGGGCTTATTCCCAGAGCTTCCATTGTCATTCCCATTCTTAGTTTCAGGACATTCATTGGCATATATGTCCAGTCTTCTGGCACTTGTAGCAAGTAACGTGACATAAATCCTTCTTGGCGGGTGTTGCTGGGTTGGAACGGTTCTGACCGTTGCTTCCTCCATTCCCATTCCCATTCTTGGGGCCACTATGGTTATGCGGAATCCCTCCATTGGAATTATGACCTCCATGGTTATGGTGAATGTGTCCTCCCGAGTTCGGGGTAAAACGGGGTTTCTGCTGTGCTTCCGAATTGTACCTCCCTTGTCCATACTTCCTCTTGCGGCAGTCTATCTGCTGCTGCTTCCCTTCGATCATGAGCGCTCTATCTACCAACTCCTGGTAATTGTTGAAGTTTGCCACCATCAACTGCATGCTCAGCTCATCATCCAGTCCTTCCAGAAACTTCTCCTGCTTAGCGGCGTCTATAGCAACGTCATCAGGGGCATAACGTGCTAACTTACTAAAGTCATCCACATACTGGCCTACTGTGCATCCTCCTTGGCGTAAGTTGTGAAACTCGCGCTTCTTCATGGCCAAAGCTGTTGGGGAACGTTGCAGAAAATTAAAATTTTCCTACGGTTTCACCAAGATCCATCTATGAGTTCTACTAAGCAACGAGTCAAGGGAGAGAGTTTGCATCTACATACCACTTGTAGATCGAGTACGGAAGCGTTCGAGGGAGTGGTGATGATGAAGACGTTCCCAACGTGATTCCGATCACCGATGACCAAGTGCTGAACGGACAGCACCTCCGCGTTCAACACACGTACGGGACGATGGCGTCTCCTCCGTCTTGATCCAGCAAGGATGAAGGAGAGGTTGAGGAAGACAACTCCAATGGCAGCACGACGGCGTGGTGCAGTTGGTACGGCAGTTCTCCGGCAGGGCTTCGCCAAGCTTGCGTGGAGAAAGAGGGGTGTTGGGGAGGGGAGGGGCTGCGCCTTCAATGGTGTATGCAGCCCTCCCCCCACCCCTCTATTTATAGGAGGAAGGGAGAGGGGGCCGGCCCCCTCTAGATGGCATCTAGAGGGGGGGGGCGGCGGCCAAGGGGAGGAGGAAAGGGGTGGCTTGCCCCTGCCAAAGGGGCGCCTTTGCCCCTTTTAGGTTTCCCTCCCCAAGCCCTAGCCGCATGGGCCTGGGTGGGAGGCGTGCCCAGCCCACCAGGGGCTGGCTCTCTCCCACTTAGCCCATGTGGGCCCCCCGGGAGGTGGCCTCTCCGTGGACCTCCGGAACTTTCCCGGTGGCCCCGGTACATTACCGGTATGCCCCCGAAACTTTCCGGAGTCCGTTTAACCACTTTCCATATATAAATCTTTACCTCCGGACCATTCCGGAACTCCTCGTGACGTCCGGGATCTCATCCGGACTCCGAACAACATTCAGTAATCACATACTTGTCTTCCTATTAACCCTAAGCGTCACCGAACCTTAAGTGTGTAGACCCTACGGGTTCGGAGACATGCAGAACATGACCGAGACGCTCTCCGGTCAATAACCAACAGCGGGATCTGGATACCCATGTTGGTTCCCACACGCCTCCTCGATGTTGTCATCGGATGAACCACGATGTCGAGGGTTCAAGCAACCCCAGTATGCTATTCCCTTTGTCGACGGTATGTTACTTGCCCGAGACTTCGATCGTCGGTATCCCAATACCTCGTTTAGTCTCGTTATCGGCAAGTCACTTTACTGCATCGTAATGCATGATCCCGTGATCAGACACTTGATCACTTTGAGCTCATTATGATGATGCATTACCGAGTGGGCCCAGTGATACCTCTCCGTCATACGGAGTGACAAATCCCTGTCTCGATCCGTGTCAACCCAACAGACACTTTCGAAGATACCTGTAATGCACCTTCATAGTCACCCAGTTACGTTGTGACGTTTGGTACACCCAAGGCATTCCTGCGGTATCCGGGAGTTACACGATCTCACGGTCTAAGGAAGAGATACTTGACATTGGAAAAGCTCTAGCAAAACGAACTACACGATCTTTGTGCTATGCTTAGGATTGGGTCTTGTCCATCACGTCATTCTCCTAATGACGTGATCCCGTTGTCAATGACATCTGATGTCCATAGTCAGGAAACCATGACTATCTGTCGACCAACGAGCTAGTCAACTAGAGGCTTACAAGGGACGTATTGTAGTCTATGTATTCACACGTGTATTACGATTTCCGGATAATACAGTTATAGCATGAATAAATACAATTACCATGAACAAGGAAATATAATAATAATGCTTTTATTATTGCCTCTAGGGCATATTTCCAACAGTCTCCCACTTGCACTAGAGTCAATAATCTAGTTACATTGTGATGAATCGAACACCCATAGAGTTCTGATGTTGATCATGTTTTGCCCGCGGAAGAGGTTTAGTCAACGGATCTGCGACATTCAGATCCGTATGCACTTTACAAATTTCTATGTCTCCATCCTGAACGTTTTCACAGATGGAGTTGAAGCGACGCTTGATGTGCCTGGTCTTCTTGTGAAACCTGGGCTCCTTGGCAAGGGCAATAGCTCCAGTGTTGTCACAGAAGAGTTTGATCAGCCCCGACGCATTGGGTATGACTCCTAGGTCGGTGATGAACTCCTTCACCCAAATTGCTTCATGCGCTGCCTCCGAGGCTGCCATGTACTCCGCTTCACATGTAGATCCCGCCACGACGCTTCGCTTGCAGCTGCACCAGCTACCATCGCTCCACCATTCAACATATACACGTATCCGGTTTGTGACTTAGAGTCATCCAGATCTGTGTCGAAGCTAAGCGTCGACGTAATCTGGCCACGACGAGCTCTTCGTCACCTCCATAAACGAGAAACATGTCCTTTGTCCTTTTCAGGTACTTCAGGATATTCTTGACCGCTGTCCGGTGTTCCTTGCCGGGATTACTTTGGTACCTTCCTACCAAACTTACGGCAAGGTTTACATCAGGTCTGGTACACAGCATGGCATACATAATAGATCCTATGGCTGAGGCATAGGGATGACGCTTATCTCTTCTTTATCTTTTGCCGTGGTCGGGCATTGAGCTGAGCTCAATCTCACACCTTGGCAAAGACAGGCAAGAACCCCTTCTTGGACTGATCCATTTTGAACTTCTTCAAAATCTTATCAAGGTATGTGCTTTGTGAAAGACCTATGAGGCGTCTCGATCTATCTCTATAGATCTTGATGCCTAATATATAAGCAGCTTCTCCAAGGTCCTTCATTGAAAAACACTTATTCAAGTAGGCCTTAATGCTGTCCAAGAATTCTATATCATTTCCCATCAAAAGTATGTCATCTACATATAATATGAGAAATGCTACAGAGCTCCCACTCACTTTCTTGTAAACGCAGGTTTCTCCATAAGTCTGCATAAACCCAAACGCTTTGATTATCTCATCAAAGCGAATGTTCCAACTCCGAGATGCTTGCACCAGCCCATAAATGGATCGCTGGAGCTTGCATACTTTATTAGCATTCTTAGGATCGACAAAACCTTCCGGCTGCATCATATACAGCTCTTCCTTAAGATATCCGTTAAGGAACGCTGTTTTGACGTCCATATTCTTAGGATCTCATAATCATAGTATGCGGCAATTGCTAACATGATTCGGACGGACTTAAGCTTCGCTACGGGAGAGAAAGTCTCATCGTAGTCAATCCCTTGAACTTGCCGATAACCCTTAGCGACAAGTCGAGCTTTATAGATGGTGACATTACCATCCGCGTCCGTCTTCTTCTTAAAGATCCATTTGTTTTCTATCGCTCGCCGATCATTGGGCAAGTCAGTCAAAGTCCACACTTTGTTTTCATACATGGATTCTATCTCGGACTTCATGGCTTCTAGCCATTTGTTGGAATCTAGGCCCGCCATCCCTTCTTCATAGTTCGAAGGTTCATTGTTGTCTAACAACATGATTTCCAAGACAGGGTTGCCGTACCACTCTGGTGTGGAACGTGTCCTAGTGGACCTACGAAGTTCAGTAGCAACTTGATCCGAAGTACCTTGATCATCATCATGAATTTACTCTTCAGTTGGTGTAGGCATCACAGAACATTTTCTGAGTAGCACTACTATCCTGTTCAAGAGGTAGTACTTCATCGAGTTCTACTTTCCTCCCACTTACTTCTTTCGAGAGAAACTCTTTTCCGAGAAAGGATCCGTTCTTGGCAACAAAGATCTTGCCCTCAGATCTTAAGTAGAAGGTATACCCTATGGTTTCCTTAGGGTATCCTATGAAGACGCATTTTTCCGACTTGGGTTCGAGCTTTTCAGGTTGAAGTTTCTTGACATAAGCATCGCATCCCCAAACTTTTAGAAACGACAGCTTAGGTTTCTTCCCAAACCATAATTCATACGGTGTCGTCTCAACGGACTTAGACGGTGCCCTATTTAAAGTGAAATGTAGCTGTCTCTAGAGCGTATCCCCAAAATGATAGCGGTAAATCGGTAAGAGACATCATAGACCGCACCATATCCAATAGAGTGCGATTACGACGTTCGGACACACCATTACGCTGAGGTGTTCCAGGCGGCATTAGTTGTGAAACGATTCCACATATTCTTAAGTGTGTACCAAATTCGTGACTTAAATATTCTCCTCCACGATCTGATCGTAAGAATTTTATCTTTCGGTCACGTTGATTCTCTACTTCATTCTGAAATTCCTTGAACTTTTCAAAGGTCTCAGACTTGTGTTTCATCAAGTAGACATACCCATATCTACTCAAGTCATCTGTGAGAGTGAGAACATAACGATACCCTCCGCGAGCCTCAACGCTCATTGGACCGCACACATCGGTATGTATGATTTCCAACAAGTTGGTTGCTCGCTCCATTGTTCCGGAGAACGGAGTCTTGGTCATCTTGCCCATGAGGCATGGTTCGCATGTGTCAAATGATTCATAATCTAAAGACTCCAAAAGTCCATCAGCATGGAGCTTTTTCATGCGCTTTGACACCAATGTGACCAAGGCGGCAGTGCCACAAGTATGTGGGACTATCGTTATCAACTTTACATCTTTTGGTATTCACACTATAAACATGTGTAATACTACGCCGAGATTCATTAGGAATAAACCATTGACCATCGGAGCATGACCATAATACATATCTCTCATATAAATAGAACAACCATTATTCTCGGATTTAAATGAGTAGCCATCTCGCATTAAACAAGATCCAGATACAATATTCATGCTCAAACTTGGCACCAAATAACAATTATTAAGGTTCATAACTAATTCCGTAGGTAAATGAAGAGGTAGCGTGCGACGGGCGATCACATCGACTGGAACCATTCCCGACAAGATCGTCACCTCGTCCTTTGCCGGTTCCGCTTATTCCGCAGCTCCTGTTGTGAATTACAAATATGAGCAACGGCACCGTATCAAATACCCAGGAGTTACTACGAGTAATCGGCAAAGTACACATCAATTACATGTATATCAAATATACCTTTGGTGTTGCCGGCCTTCTTGTCCGCTAAGTATTTGGGGCAGTTCCGCTTCCAGTGGCCCCTCCCCTTGCAATAAAAGCACTCAGTCTCGGGTTTGGGTCCATTCTTTGACTTCTTCCCGGCAACTTGCTTACCGGGCGCGGCAACCTCCTTGCCGTCCTTCTTGAAGTTCTTTTTACCCTTGCCCTTCTTGAACTCAGTGGTCTTATTGACCATCAACACTTGATGTTCTTTCTTGATTTCAACCTCGGCTGACTTCAGCATAGAGAACACTTCAGGAATGGTCTTTACCATCCCCTGCATGTTGTAGTTCATCACAAAGCTCTTGTAGCTTGGTGGGAGCGATCGAGGATTCTGTCAATGACCGCCTCATCGTGCAGGTTAATATTCAGCTGGGTCATACGGTTGTGCAACCTTACATCTTTAGTATGTGCTCACTGACAGAACTGTTTTCCTCCATCTTACAACTATAGAACTTGTCGGAGATGTCATCTCTCTCGACCCGGGCGTGAGCTTGGAAAACAAGTTTCAGCTCCTCGAACATCTCATATGCTCCGTGATGCTCAAAACGCTTTTGGAGCCCGGTTCTAAGTCATAAAGCATGCCGCACTGAACGAGGGAGTAATCATCGGCCAAGTTTGCCAAGCATTCATAATGTCTTGGTTCTCTGGGACGGAGCGTCACCTAGCGGTCCTTCTAGGACATATTGTTTCCTGGCAGCTATGAGGATGATCCTCAGGTTCCGGACCCAGTCCGTATAGTTGCTGCCGTCATCTTTCAGCTTGGGTTTCTCTAGGAACGCGTTGAAGTTCAAGTTGACATGAGCGTTGGCCATTTGATCTACAAGACATATTATGCAAAAGTTTTAGACTAAGTTCATGATAATTAAGTTCATCTAATCAAATTATTTCAATGAACTCCCACTCAGATTAGACATCCCTCTAGTCATCTAAGTGTTACACGATCCGAGTCGACTAGGCCGTGTCCGATCATCACGTGAGACGGACCAGTCTCGTCGGTGAACATTCTCATGTTGATCGTATCTTCCATACGACTCGTGTTCGACCTTTCGGTCTCTCGTGTTCCGAGGCCATGTCCGTACATGCTAGGCTCGTCAAGTAAACCCTAAGTGTTTTCGCGTGTGTAAATCTGTCTTACACCCGTTGTATGTGAACGTAAGAATCCATCACACCCGATCATCACGTGGTGCTTAGAAACGACGAACTTTGGCAACGGTGCACAGTTAGGGGAAACACTTCTTGAAATTGTTGTAAGGGATCATCTTATTTACTACCGTCGTTCTAAGTAAACAAGATGTATAAACATAATAAACATCACATGCAATTATATGGTAGTGACATGATATGGCCAATATCATAAAGCTCCATTGATCTCCATCTTCGGGCTCCATGATCATCTTGTCACCGGCATGACACCATGATCTCCATCATCATGATCTCCATCATTGTGCCTCCATGAAGTTGTCACGCCAACGACTACTTCTACTTCTATGGCTAACGCGTTTAGCAATAAAGTAAAGTAAGTTACATGGCGTTTCTTCAATGACACGCAGGTCATACAAAAAAATAAAGACAACTCCTATGGCTCCTGCCGGTTGTCATACTCATCGACATGCAAGTCGTGATTCCTATTACGAGAACATGATCTCATACATCACAATATGTCATTCATCATTCATCACAACTTGGCCATATCACATCACATGTCAATTGCTGCAAAAACAAGTTAGACGTCCTCTAATTGTTGTTGCATCTTTTACGTGGCTGCAATTGGGTTCTAGCAAGAACGTTTTCTTACCTACGAATAACCACAACGTGATCTTGTCAACTTCTATTTACCCTTCATAAGGACCCTTTTCATCGAATCCGCTCCAACTAAAGTAGGAGAGACAGACACCCGCCAGCCACCTTATGCATCTAGTGCATGTTAGTCGGTGGAACCGGTCTCACGTAAGCGTACGTGTAAGGTTGGTCCGGGCCGCTTCATCCCACAATATCGCGGAAGCAAGATAAGACTAGTAGCGGCAAGTAAATTGACAAGATCCACGCCCACAACTAAATTGTGTTCTACTCGTGCAAAGAGAACTACGATAGACCTAGCTCATGATGCCACTGTTGGGGAACGTTGCAGAAAATTAAAATTTTCCTACGGTTTCACCAAGATCCATCTATGAGTTCTACTAAGCAACGAGTCAAGGGAGAGAGTTTGCATCTACATACCACTTGTAGATCGAGTACGGAAGCGTTCGAGGGAGTGGTGATGATGAAGACGTTCCCAACGTGATTCCGATCACCGATGACCAAGTGCTGAACGGACAGCACCTCCGCGTTCAACACACGTACGGGACGATGGCGTCTCCTCCGTCTTGATCCAGCAAGGATGAAGGAGAGGTTGAGGAAGACAACTCCAATGGCAGCACGACGGCGTGGTGCAGTTGGTGCGGCAGTTCTCCGGCAGGGCTTCGCCAAGCTCGCGTGGAGAAAGAGAGGTGTTGGGGAGGGAGGCTGCGCCTTCAATGGTGTGTGCAGCCCTCCCCCCCACCCCTCTATTTATAGGAGGAAGGGAGAGGGGGCCGGCCCCCTCTAGATGGCATCTAGAGGGGGGCGGCGGCCAAGGGAGGAGGAAAGGGGTGGCTTGCCCCCCAAGCCAGGGGGGGCGCCCCCTTTGCCCCTTTAGGGTTTCCCTCCCCAAGCCCTAGCCGCATGGGCCTAGGTGGGAGGCGCGCCCAGCCCACCAGGCTGGCTCCCTCCCACTTAGCCCATGTGGCCCCCCGGGAGGTGGCCTCCCAGTGGACCTCCGGAACTTTCCAGTGGCCCCGGTACATTACCAGTATGCCCTCAAACTTTCCGGAGTCCGCTTAACCACTTTCCATATATAAATCTTTACCTCCGGACCATTCCGAACTCCTCGTGACGTCCGGGATCTCATCCGGACTCGAACAACATTCGGTAATCACATACTTGTCTTCCTATTAACCCTAGCGCCACCGAACCTTAAGTGTATAGACCCTACGGGTTCGGGAGACATGCAGACATGACCGAGACGCTCTCCGTCAATAACCAACAGCGGGATCTGGATACCCATGTTGGTTCCCACACGCCTCGATGTTTTCATCGGATGAACCCACGATGTCGAGGGTTCAAGCAACCCCGTATGCTATTCCCTTTGTCGACGGTATGTTACTTGCCCGAGACTTCGATCGTCGGTATCCCAATACCTCGTTTAGTCTCGTTACCGCAAGTCACTTTACTCGTACCGTAATGCATGATCCCGTGATCGGACACTTGATCACTTTGAGCTCATTATGATGATGCATTACCGAGTGGGCCCGGTGATACCTCTCCGTCATACGGAGTGACAAATCCTGTCTCGATCCGTGTCAACCCAACAGACACTTTCGGAGATACCTGTAATGCACCTTTATAGTCACCCGCCACGTTGTGACGTTTGGTACACCCAAGGCATTCCTGCGGTATCCGGGAGTTACACGATCTCACGGTCTAAGGAAGAGATACTTGACATTGGAAAAGCTCTAGCAAAATGAACTACACGATCTTCGTGCTATGCTTAGGATTGGGTCTTGTCCATCACGTCATTCTCCTAATGACGTGATCCCATTTTCAATGACATCTGATGTCCATAGTCAGGAAACCATGACTATCTGTCGACCAACGAGCTAGTCAACTAGAGGCTTACTAGGGACGTATTGTAGTCTATGTATTCACACGTGTATTACGATTTCCGGATAATACAGTTATAGCATGAATAAAGACAATTACCATGAACAAGGAAATATAATAATAATGCTTTTATTATTGCCTCTAGGGCATATTTCCAACAATAGCTCCTGCTGAAACATGGGCAGTGCGAAACGCCTGCTGAAACTGATCCCATGTGACAGTGTCGATGGGGTAAGTGGCTGTGAAATTCTCCCACCATGATGTTGCGGGTCCATCAAGCTGGTGTGCGGCAAAGCGCACTCTCTCCGCATCTATGCATCCTGTAGTGGTCAACTCCCTTCCAATCTTGCGGAGCCAATCATCTGCAACTATCGGCTCGGTGCTACTGGAATACACCGGCGGATTCAGCCTTAGGAAACGGGCTAAGTGATCAACATGTGGTGGTGGTGGTGGGTTGTTGTTGTTGTTGCCTTGGTTCTGATTCTGGACTAGCAGCTGCATCAGGGTATTCTGCTGTTGGCTCAACTGGGTGAGCTCCGGCGGAAAAGCAAATCCATTGTCGCATCTCGGAGGCATCTGATAGGTTTAGAAAAGATGAGAAAACATAATAGAATGAGGTCTAGAGGGAAAACACTACCCATATTCTCATGAGACAAACACAATCAATATCACTTCAATCAATTCAAACAAGGGCATACACTCTGTCTAACTATCATTACAAAAGTGCTCGGACTATACTATATACATGGGGGAATACTACTACTGATATGGTGGTCGACTAGAAAGTTTGATCAGTGGAAGACTCCATGATATCTGCTCCAGCTTCATCAACATAGTCATCATCGCTATCATCGGGATCTCAGTCGGTGTCGTCGATGATGATGTAGTTCTTCGGACAAGTGGAATCGTCGTCTTCTCCTCCTGGCGCGGGTTCTCCCATGAACACTCCTAGCTTCCTTGTCAGATCGTCATTCTTCTCCACGAGTATCGTCATTTCCTCCTCATAACCATTGCATGTAGACTTGAGTTCTTCTTCCAGCTCCATGATCCTGGTCATTGTCTTCTTCAGATCTATCATGAATGCGCACATCTGGTTCTCCTGGCGACGAATGTGTTGGTTTAACTCCAGGATAAAAGCTGCAATGGACCTGTCCTTCCTGGTGCTGATCACCTCCCATTGCTCATCTCGGCGCCAAAAATCTGGTAGATAGTATCTTTAAGATCCTTGTGGTAAACTTCTCCAATGCGTCCCATGGTGATGTGGGCTTCCATGCTCTTTCCTAAACTCCAGGTTGGTGCATCAAAGGAAAACTCTATGGGCTCAGTGACTGGCATGAACGTCCTTCCTGGAACTTGAACTTGAATCATCCAACACTCCTCTTCTGGTAAAGTGGCGATGTAGGTCCCGGTGAAGCTTGGTATTCCTATGCTCAGGTACCTAGTGACTTCCTTTAAGTGTCGACCAAAAGGTGAATCTTCATCCGGTTGCGCGAACTTGTTCCTTGCATCCGCCATCCTATGGAGTAGAAAAAGAAGAGGAGTCAGAAATGAGAAGAGAGTAGTGTACTATGGTCTTAGCTTAGTGGTCGTGTCCTACAGTCAGCGTGTGCTCTGATACCATCTTGTAGCGACCAGACCTCAAACAGTCTGATCTTTGTGCATCAGTGTCATCCCTGGATCGGTAATGCTGACACGCACAGTACTTGAGGATTTATAATAGAGTAGCAATCACACACTTATTACATCGAATGTCTCAAAAGAGAGCTTATTACAATAATATGGCTTAAGGTCATCTAAAAATGATAACAGCGGAAGGCTTGGAAGATAAAGTGAGTCCATCAACTCCAACGGCATAGATGAGTGAAAGATCACGACCTAAGGCACCTTACTCGTTGTCTGAAAAGTCTGCAACATGAACGTTGCAGCCCGAAAATGGGGTAAGCACATGGAATATGCTGGCAATGTAACACATAGAGTAATTAACAGAATAATTGCTATCACTACATGCAATATGACTGGTGTAAAGCTCTATGGTTACAGTTTTGCATAAAGCCAATTTTTTTCCTACAACAAAGGAATAAATTTTATTTAACTATCATGATGGTTGTTAAACATTGAGAAGGTTCACCCAACTCAATCCCAATTAAGCATCATCATTAACCCAATCAAATTATATTTACAGTGATGAGATCCACATGATAATCCAAGAACCAGATACTCAGGATGTTAATACCCGGGGACACGGCTAACCATGATTAGTTTGTACACTCCGTAGAGGTTTGCGCACTTTTCCCCACAAGACTCAATCTCCTCCGTTGAATTTCTCGCACTAGATGATGTTTGAGAAACGGATGACTAAGACACAGTCTTTCAGAAGCGTTAGCACCTTACGATGGGTAGACAGTTATACCTACTTTCCCTACATCTCCTAGTCTATCACTGTAAGAGTTTCACACGACTTAATCAACTATGCTAGAGCCCTCTTGATCAGCAAGGCACACTTCGCACTCTTGCTCTATCGCAAACAAACAAGCATACAAATAAGCACTCAAGCTAAAGCACGGGTAAAACTCAAATAAGAGATCTAACCAGAAAGTTCAACTTAAGAACTCCGGTTTGCAAAAAGAATCAAATCCAACGAAGCAACGAAACTGAAACTGCGAAAGAAACAAGATCCTATTACTAATCTGGACTTAGGCCAAATTTTACAGTACCAAAATCTTGTTCAAGTTGGTTAAACAAAAAGAGGGCTTCAAAACAAAGATCTAGGCGCTTGAATCGCCTGATTCCGATAAACGAGCAAAAAGACAACCTAAAACTAAGATTCAGGCTGAAATTGCGATCGAAAATAATCACGAAAAAACCCTGGAAAAAGAAAACTGACGAACAGGCTAACGAATGAACGTTCGCTGTCTGCGGCTAAAGGGGGAACACCGTTCGTTAAAACGAACATACGGACGAACGTCCGCTAATTAAACTAAATCGGAAATAAAACCGATCTAAAAAAATAAACCTAGGGTTTACTAAAAAACCGAATGGTTTTTCGATGAAAACCGGCGGCGGCGGCGGCGGACTAACTCGTTGGGGTCCGACGAGACGACGGCGGCTGCGGGGCTCCGGCGGGGCTCGGCGACGGCGGCTAACGGTGGCGGCGGCGCTCGACGGCGGCGACGCTTAGCAGCGGCGGCGCTGGTGGGTGCGGGGCGACGCGGTGGTGGGTGGTGGTGAGTCGGCGGGGCGGTGGCTATATAAAGGCCGGGGCGGCGGCGGCTTGGGCATGGGGCGACGGTGGGCGTCGGCTCGGGGTCGGACTCCCCGAGTCCGGCGGCGACACGGTGGGGCGAGGCGGCGGGGAGGCCGGCCTCGCTCGGCTGGGCCATTGGCCCAGTCGGGCGCACATACATTATAACAATTTCTGCCGAAAATTAAATAAATCCTAGAAAATAAAATAAAAATTTAAAAATGCCAAAACAAATTTTCGTCGTCTAAATAAAATATTTAGAACGAGATGGACAGTTTCTTGGCCTAAAATGCAATTTTTGAAAACATGTAATTTTTCTAATTCAAATAAAATTGCAATAAAACTTCCAAATAAAAAAAATACTAAGTTGATTTTAATATTTTTCCTCTAGTATTTCTTTTATTTTGGGAAAGTTATTTTATTCCCTCTCTTTTATTTTGTAAATGAAATATACGGAGAGAAAAATAATTAAAACCAAATGATCCTCCTTTTCAAAATTTGAGAAAACTCAAATATTAAAATAACGAAATCCCCAACTCTCTCCGCGTGTCCTTGAGTTGCGTAGAATTTCAAGGATCAACCAGAATGCAAGAAAATATGATATGCAATGATGATCTAATATATAACATGCCAAATTGAAATTTTGGGATGTTACAGCCTCTCACTGTGTGCCTTTTCAATTAAATGAAGAGTGGAGGCACATGAGTATTTACATTGTTGCCGTGGCCACTTTAGGGTAGGGTAGGAAGGGGGGGGGGGTATTACAAGGAGGCTACAAAAAGGAGGAAATAAATGGCTTGTACTTCTCTTTTACCCTATGGGTGAGAAGTGAGAGGTCTACAATAAATCTTTGCTTCCAAGAAAAAAAGTTGGGTTGGACTCCATGAAAATGGTTATTATTTCTTTCTTTACATAGGCTCCAAGCTGCCACAAAGAAGATTTCCAAAAAGAAGGGCCTTGTGGATGTTCTTTTGGCCTGTGCATTCCAATCAACGGGTAGCCCAGATGAGGGTCAGGTTATCAGAGAAAAGTTTCATGTCTACACTAAAAATGTATATTATTTACTGAGAACATTAAAAAAATTACACAATGTAAAAATTACACAGTTTTAAAAAACAATTATTACCATAGAAAATTGAATGTGTATTTGAAAAATGTGGACCATTTATTTAAGAGTTCTCAAAACATGTATTGAACAAAATAAATACACCGTGTATTTGTAAAATGTTCGGCATGTATCAAAACAAATGTTTGACGTGTAGTCTACTGGAAAAATAGACATGTGTTGAATAAGAGAGAGACCAATGAGAATGTGCAAAAGAACAAAAAACCAGTAAAAACAGAAAATAAAAAAAAACCTAAGAAAACCAATGCAAATGAATGGAAATAGTGAAACCAGAGAAGGAAACATAAAAAAGAGAGAGAAATAAGCAAACAAAGAAAGAAATAAAGGAAAAAACACAGTAAAAACCAAGAAAGAAAGAAAAAGGGAAAAAAGAAGAAGAAATAACCATGAAAGTTTTTATAAAACAATGAAAAACAAAGAAATACAGGAAATAGAAGAAAACTTATGAAAGCCAAAGAAAATCAAAAGAGGAAATAATAGAAAAAAAAGGGTCCAAACAAGTACATCGACCGAGTGGCAGCGAGCTACCTGTGTTAATGGCTGACCCACATGGGCGCGCTTCAGTCGAAACGAATAATATAGCCGCTATAAGCAAGATATATCGTTCACATATATAGCTTGGAGAATCCCATATTTGGTGCTTCATGAACTAATTTCTTGCTATTTTCCAAACATGCACACCGGAGTTTCCTTCGAAGATCACAAGTGGGCCGGCCGATTTAAGGCGCTTACCGGAGCGGGAGCTCCCTCCTGGTTTAGTGTGAAGCTTCTGGAAGCTTCCAGCCTGTTTTTTTTTCTTTTCTGTTGTTTTAATCCGTTCTAGTTCGTTATTTAGTTTTCATTTTCCTCTTTTTTCTGTTCTTTTATTACTATTATTGTTATTTCATGACATTTCCCCTATTTTTATTGTCTTTTTCAGTTTTAAATCATATTTTTATTTTTATTTTCTAAAATTGAACATTTTCCAAACGTATATTTTTAACGGTGAACTCTTTTCAAATTGTAGAACTTTCCCAAATTTTGAGTTCATAAATTTTATTAATTCATGGACTTATTTGAATACATGAACGTTCTTCAAATTCCCATACTTGTTAGAGCATCTCCAGGCGTTGGCCCCCCAGGAGGCTTTAAAATCGCCGCTTGGAGGCGAGTCGGCGCTAAAATCGGCTCTGGGGCGATTGGGTTCCCAGCTATCGCCCCCAGGTCGCCTCCAGGCGCCGATATTGGCCCATTTTTGGCGCAAATATGCCCTCTTTTCGGCCCACTTTTGGCAAAAATTCGGCCCGATATTGGTGCAAATCGTCCCATATTCGCCGTGGTTCGGCACGAGTTCAGCAAAAGTAATTTTTTTATCACATAGTTCATCACATAAAATCAATAGAAATCCAATAGTTCAACAACAAATAGTTCAATACAAATTATATAGTTCAAGAAATAAAAACTTATATTTCATCACACGTCGAGCTAGGCGTTGCCCTTGAGCCTCCGTAGGTGCTTCACTAGATCCTGCTGCAGTTGTTGATGCACCTGTGGATCTCGGATCTCCTGACGCATATTGAGGAAGGCAGTGCAGGTTGCTGGTAGCTGGTGATCAACTTGCGCAAGAGGACGCTGCCCTGTAATATGGTTCATTGCCAAACACTAGCTCTTCTTGCTCGTTCTCAATGATCATGTTGTGCAAGATGACATAGCAAGTCATGATCTTCCACATTTGATCTTTTAACCAGGACTGAGTGCGCAGGGTACCGGACAACAGCAAAACAAGATTGGAGCACACCAAATGCCCGCTCGACATCCTTCCTGCAAGCCTGCTGAACCTTCGCAAAGTGGAACTTCTTGCCTCCTGGCACAACGTTTGAGATAGTCTTCACAAATATAGACCATCTCGGATAGATGCCATTAGCTAGGCAATACCCCTTGTTGTAGTGCCGCCCATTGACCTCGAAGTTCATCGGAGGAGAATGAACTTCAACAAGCTTGGCAAAGATAGGGGAGCACTGCAGCACGTTGATGTCATTGTGAGTTCCTAGCATACCAAAGGAGTGCCAAATCTAGAGGTTGTGTGTGGCCACTGCCTCAAGTACCACAGTGCAACCGCCTTTCTACATCCCCTACCAAGCAAATGGACAGTTCTTCCATTTCCAAAGCATGCAGTCGATGTTTCGAAGCATCCCAGGAAATCCTCTTTCTACATTCTGTGCTAGGATCCGAGCAATGTCTTCGGCATTGGGTGATCACAAGTATTGCGGTCCAAACACTATCACCACTGCCCTGCAGAACTTGTAGAAACACTCAATGGTCATGGACTCGGGCATGCGCCCATAGTCGTCGAGTGAATCATGGACTCGGGCAAGCATCCTCATAGCTGTTAATATGACCAGTAAATATATATGCATATATATATATATATATATATATATATATATATATATATATATATATATATATATATATAGGACAAATTTTTCCTACTACCGGGTGTAGTTACTCCCACTTTTGTTTCATACGTTCTAGGTAGTATCTATCATATCGGAGAGTATGTACGCGTAGTATGTAGTATGTAAGAATGTTTAGGTAGTATATATACTATTTTTTATGTAGTATGTAGTATATTTTGAGCAAACTCCTTTTTATGTACAAATATGTACGTATTTCACAAATATTATAAAAACATGGGCTCACATGCAATTTTTTCACATAATTTGCTTTGGAGTATCTTAGATATAGTATATGAGCATACTATAAGTAATAAAGTAGAGTATATACTACCACATGGTAGTATATGAGAAATGAGTGTAACTACACCCGGTAGTAGGATGCATTTTCCATATAGGTTATATACCATCTACCCTCCCAATCTGCAGAACAATTACACATCGTGCCAATTCAATTACTAAATCTCCCCAATTTTGTAGGTGAATGGCCAAGTAGTTGGCAATTTCGTTTCTAAAGAGAAATGCATTCATGCAATTTTGTCCACTTTGGATTATTCCCTCTAAACAAAATGCTAGTGACCTTCCTGCTTTGGTAAGCCGAGCAAGTTATACATAAAAAATGGAGTACTTATAGCACAAATGATTTATTTACTATATTGATAAATTAGGACATTTGTTTGAACTTACAAGTAGAGATTTAAAACACATTACTATAGAATTCACTTCAAACTTTCATCTCTCATGCTATTAGACCAAAGAAGCATCCCCATTTAAATAGACCTTGTGCTCATGCAAGCACTTGCAGTAATGTCGGCTCCTGACCGGAGTTAAAATAACTTTCCATTAACAATAATTCTTTGTGGCCATGATACCCTAAGCCTGCTGCGATTCCTTTCCAGAGCTGTATTTAATCAGACCATTGAACAACAAATTTGGTTCAAATAGACATAGTTTGTGCAAGTGAAGAATGCAACAAATCACTCGTCAATCTATGGTTCAAATAGAAGTCAGTTTAGATGCAACCAAATGCCGCAAAATCTTCAATTTATGCAAGAACGCCAACAAAAGCCAGTTCATCTTGTTGTTCCCAATCCATACTGGTTGTTCCCTTCATGCTATGGTGGTTCCTATGATGCATGTTCATCAGTCTGTAGGGCATTCCCACATGCACCTGTGATGTCAAGCACCAATCAAGAAATGAACAAGCTAACAAAAACTATAATAAACGGAGGCCAGCAAAGAAATGTTGAAAGAAAGGTCCAATAGTTGAGCGTTATTTTCATATTACAAGTTTGGCAATGTCAATTTCAATATCTACATCAAACAAAGCCTTTTAAGAAAAATAAATCATATCAATGGATTTAATATGGAGGGAGGATTCTAAACAGTCGCTCTCACTGAAAATAGAGGTGAGGGGTTATGCTTTATACTGAAGAGACAGTAAAACAAAGACCGTCAGACTATTATAATGTAAGGCATGCACTGACACGCCATTGGTGGTGTAGCCCTCCGCTGTATGTGTGATTTCATATTTATATGTGTTTGATAGAAGAAAGATGATTGACTGAACTGCAATACAACCATCAGGTTGGGCATTGTATATGCATTGGAAGGTAACTACAGCGGCAAATAAAAATTAAGGATGTGTAAACAAAAATAAAAATAAACTCCAGCCGTTATCACCCAATTAGAACCGTTGGATAATGTACAACTCTCATATTTAACATACCTTGAGTAACAGTAGAGAGAAGATGGCCGCGTGTCAGTTCTTAATGGGAACAGAATTGCATGCCCTACAGAAAGAATAGCAGGATGGGAAGTTTATGGCTCAAATTGATCGAAAAATATTTTTTACAATCTTACAACTCTAGGATTCAGATGAAGTAGAAAATATAGAGAAACATAACCATTATGAAGGAAATAATGTTATCATTTTTTTAACCGACCAGTGTACTCATCGAACTCGAGGGGCACGTGAAAAGTACCAAAATCATGATGGTTGTGCAAATTTTCCAGTAACATTACTTCTAGAAGTACATGAATTAGTAACGTGTAAATATATATTTTTTCACTCTCAGCTTGGAATCGGCAAACGAAAAGAATCTACAGGTTTTCTTCTTTAGCCTTTTGGCCAAGCGTTGTCATTATTGACAGATTTTTGTGATGCCTATTTTTGAGATCCTCAATTACTACCATTTACATTGGATCTTGACTGTTGAACTTCTAGGTAGTAGGTATCGGTTCGCATAATCAGGCAAACACAAAGCTTTAAAAGTAACATATCCTTTCTTAGTAGCACCAAATTCTATCATTTATCTCTAAAATTCTCAAGGAAATATCTTCTCCTAAAGCCTAACTCGTGATGAATTCTAGACAGCAAGTATGCAGTTGCAGACACAAAGGGCACATGCAGTTGACCATGAGGCTCTTGAAGGCAATTCATCTAATGCTTGGTGCACACCCAAAAATATTTACAGGACAACAATACTCACAGTTTGGAGAAATGAGGTGAGGTCTTCTGGCTGGTATGCACTTGATGTACCCATCTTCACATCCTTGCGCCAGTGCGTGGGTCCCTACTGATGCCCCATGCAATGTCACATGATGTGGCGAATGCACGCACCAAAAAATACCGGTTTGAGAACAAACTCCAATCCGCAGAACAATCATCAAGCAAATGATCAACAAAGGAAAATGTATCAACTATGCACGCTTAAATATCTCCACATGCTCAATCTGCTTTTTATGCTGTTCATGGTATATGAAATGATTAAATGTCCTTATTCACCCTTAAATATATACTATTTGCCAAATCATGAAGTCTAGTAGCTGCCCTCAAACTCTGTAAGGATCAGGCACATGCTAAGGAATGCAGCCCACATTAGGCTGTGACCAGAAGGATCACAGGGACTTTTTTTCCCAACAATAAAATGAAAAGATTTATTTATTCACAGAAATATAAGTGAGAATCGGATTAAAGGAAAAATACTCGTAAGGCAAGTAGAACAGTTCATGATGCTCACCTAGCATGCACAAAACAGAGACTGGCCATGCAATCTTCACTGCCTGATGAGGTTATCAATTTTATTTTCCCTTGTTCGGCGAAGAAAATGAAGATTAAAATGATGGGTCTGGTATTTCACTACAGCAAAGTAACCTGTAAAAATACAGTACAACACTCATTTCAGCTTTCCACAATATTGGCAAATATCACTTTTAGCTATAGGGTGCAGTCACCATATTTTAGTTAAATGAACACACATTAATGCCAAACATTTTCATTAGTATAGAATATATGGAACAATTCCATTCTCAAAATGTTAGAACATAATGCATCAAGTCCAATGAGATACACTACCAGAAACAAATGATTATAATTCCCTAAAGAAGTGTGTACATAGAAATTATAGCCAGACAACTTACTGTAAGCATGGGCTCCCACATGGCAAAATCATTATTCCCTTCTGATAAGACCAGAAAAATATCATAGACAGATACCAAGAAAACGCCAGAGCAGCAGAAAATATTGATCAATTATTGGTTACTGGCAAGACAAAAGGTAGAAGGACCATAGTATAAGTAAAAAGGGAACCGCAATTTAAGTACAATGGAACCATATGAGTAGATGAATGCAGTTAAAGGGGAGCTTTTGTCGTATCCATGATGCTCGTTCGTGGTGGTTGACTTGCCAGACCAGGTGGACTGATTATCCCAATCACCATGAAATCAATGTTCTCCATCAAATACTTCAAAAAGGAAGAAGTAAAAAACATGATTTCAATTTTTCATGCATGCCATTCAGCAACCAGTAATTCTAAGTTTCAGTTGTAACGTAAACGTATAGGACGCAAGTATCAATAGCCGAATTGTATATAGGTAAAGAACAACTGTGTGCAAAGGTATAGCTCCACAAATAATTCTAGTGTACATTATACATATATAGGTTAAGAACTACTGTGTACTGACCAGCCCTTCTGAAATCCCTGGTCCTATGTGATAACATACACCAAAACTCGTGCAAACCTGGAAGGTTGTGGGCACTGCTGAACCAAATGTTGAATTCAGAGAGGAGAAGGAAGCAACAAACGACTCCATTAAATATATCCAAGGAGAATACTTCAGAAAATTAAGGAATCCATATGCTTTATGCCGAATGAGACATCAATGTGTGCACTGGCTCAGATCAATCGTAATCACAACATCCCTCCAGTAGTATGTACATTTGCTAAGTTTTTGTAGTGACAGAGAATAATAGCATGACATAGGTACATTCAAAACTCGACCAGTTTCCGTTGCTATCATGCCCAAGGGAATTGTCGGCAATATACTGATCCTAAGTTACTTTGATCCCAGCATTATTAATGTAGAAATCACAAGCAAAATGGTAGATTCTGATTTTCCCACCTGGGTGCATCCATCTTGCCCGTCGATAGGAGCAGAGCTCTCTCGTCTTCCATCCACGGCTGCCGGTTTCTGACAGATCGGCACGTCTGCCCTCAAAGATGTCGCCGGCGGCTCTTCCGCTGCCCTGAAAACGTCGATCCATGGAGGAAGGACTTCCATCCACGTCCTCACCAAAGGGACCTGTAAAAGCACAAAAACACAAGCGGGAAACAACTCAAGACCAAAGGAAACATCAATTTTACACAAATGTTCAAGGAACCTACCCAGTTGTTCAAATTCTAAAGAGACAAAAGACCGAAAACTCAGAAGATCAAACCACTCACGCATCCAAATCCACCAGAACTGAATTTTCCAACGAACTGTAAAAAAAAGATGAATTTTGATGGCCTATAGCCAAAACCCTTTGTTGTCCATAGCAATGTACTCCCTCCGTTCCGAAATATAAGTCTTTCTAGTGATTTCACTAGGTGGACTACATACGGAGCAAAATAAATGAATCTACACTTAAAATGCATCTATATACATCCGTATGTGGTTCATAGTGAAATCTCTACAAAGACTTATATTTAGGAACGGAGGGAGTAAGAAATAGCGTGTTAGATAAGATCCGCAAGTCGATAGCAGAATCAATCCATGACCGGAAACAAAGAAGAAAATTGCTAAAATAAAAAAAAATCGCAGATACTAATCGGAGAGGCAAGGGGAAACATGCGACAAAAATCCAAGCCAAAGTCGTAACAGCAGATAGCAGAAACGCAACCGAGGGAACATCTCATCAGAGATCGGGACGCACAAAAATCATGGGTGAAATCCCCCCCGAACCTCAATAAGTGAAACGACTTAGACCCATAAATCTCAGAGTCTCAAGCGCGCAGGCAAAATCTTTGACGGGAACTGGTTCTACAAATCAAAGCGGACGAAGCACACATATGCTCATAGAGAAGAAACCCTGTAAAACGTGCAAGTCAGAGCGCCGCAAAATTCCCCATCGCATCTTCTCCGAGAGCAACCCAAAAACGCGCCCACAAACCTCCCAGACGCGACCGAACCACGGACCGAGAGAGAGAGAGAGGAGATATCCTCCAAGGATGGAGCGAAAACACGCCAGGAGATGTCGAAGCGAACAGCAAAAACAGCGCAAAATTGCCCACAGAATCGCCCCAAAACCCACCGCAGAAATCCCAGCCGGGGAGGCCTCGGCCGTCGGCGGGAAACCCATCTCGCCAGAGATTACGCGAACACCCTACGAAATTCCACCAACCAATCCGCGGACGAAGCTCACCTGCCTCGGGTCTGGGGAGAATCGGGCCCGGGCAGCACCTCACGCGCTCGCGCCGCGGCCACGGACACTCCCTGCTCCGGCGGCGGTGGCGGCCGACGAGTAGGGGGCCTCGACCAGGTAGGCGCGCTGGATGAGGTCGATGCCGGCAGGTGGGGCGGAGGGGCGGCAACGGAGGGGGAAGAGGTGGATCCGCGATGATAGCAATGGATCCAGGAAGGCGGAGGCGTCCGAGGGGTTCCGCGGCGACGGCGGTGGCGGATCCACGATGACAGCGATAGATCCAAGAAGGCGGAGGCGTCCGAGTGGTTGCGGCGACGACGACGGTGTCAGGAAGATCGCACGAGGGGATCGAGAGGAGCGGATCGAGGGGTGTTTCGTGACTAATCGCCGAACGGCCGCCTACGGAAGCCGCGCGCGCCCAAGGGGAGCAGCACTCTGGCGGGACCCAAGAAGGTCCCCGGCAGGAAACCCGCCGCCGACAAACCGGCGGCCACGAACCCCGGCGCCCAAGGCAACGACCAGCCAAAGACCGTCTCGCCTCCAAGCAGCGGCAGGAAGAGGAGGAACGCCGCCCCGGCGGCGGCCTCGCCTTCGCCGACGCCCAGCAGCGCCACACGGTGCAACCTCGTCGCCAGGATGAACGACAGCAACAGCACGCCCGGCACGGCGGCAGCAGCGGGAGAAAAGAAGCACACGGTCCTGACATGGATGATCGACGCCGGCGTACTCAAGGAGAGAGAGCAGGAGGCCCTGGCGGCTGCGGCTGGCTTTGCCGTGAGTTAAGGCAGCGTGCATCGCCACTAGAATCTGAACTTGCTGCATGTTTAAAAGGCATCTCCCTAGCTACCCAGTGGTCTGATCTGCCTTTTGTGATTCGAACATACTGCGCAGAATTGATAAAACTAATTGAAGGAGGTATTGGCGACCGATCGAAGCATATGATGTTGATCCGCGAGATTACTTCGCGTCTTCAGGAACATGATGAATTCTTAGTTAAGCTTGTGAGGCGTGAACAAAATACTGTTAGTCATTTTTTAGCGAACTTTGGACGCACTGCGGTGTGACTTCATTCTGGGCCGGACGAGGTTCCGGACCTATGTAATGCAGACATAGCTGCCACTTAATTAATAAATTCTTTTTTCCCGCAAAAAAAAAGGCTAGCTGATGGATTCAAATCAAATCAAATCAGATTTCTCCAGGCAGAATCAAACTTTGCTTGCTTTGCTTTGCTTTGCTTTGGTGCACTCCTCGCGGCCAGCCAGAATCAAATTTCCGTTGGCAAAAGAAATGAAACTTTTAATTCTTGTTTAAATTTAATCAGTTTTGCTAGAACTCATCTAAATAAGATATAATTTGGTCTCATTTACCTTTTGTAGCCATTGGATTTAATGCTATAAGATACGTGTGTGCTGATATGGGTTGTATCTGTTCTTGTTTTTAAAATGAATGAGATCAAATTATATCTCATCTAGATGAGTTATAGGTACTCCCAAATTTAATTGCTCCGTTCATTCAGCCCCATCCACAGACACAGACGACCACGGTTTGGCAACCAGAAGCAGAGGCGCCTTGAGGCGCACGGAGAGGCCGTGCAGCTCGCTCATGTCCACCGGCGGCATCCTCCCGCCGGGCAGCTCCCAGTCGAAGTTACACACGAGGCTCGCCAGCGCCAGCTCGTTGGACATCATGGCGAACCCGACGCCGGGGCAGCCCCTCCTCCCGGCGCCGAAGGGCAAGAAGGCGAAGTCCTGCCCCATCTTGAGATCGTACCCGAGGAACCTCTCCGGCGCGAACTCCTCGGCGCGGCTCCCCCATGTCGCCGGGTCGCGGCCGATGGCCCAGGCGTGGATCAGGACCCGGGTGCCCGCCGGCACATCGTAGCCCAGCAGCCGCGTGTCCTCCAGCGTCTCCCGCGGCAGGAGCAGCGGCGTCGGCGGGTGGAGGCGCAGGGCCTCCTTCACCACCGCCTTCAGGTAGGGCAGGCGGGGCAGATGCTCCTCCGTCACGACGGCGCCGGCGCCCGGGCCGACTGCCGCGCGGACCTCGTCTTGTAGCTTGCACATCTCGTCCGGGTGGTTGATGAGCTCCGCCATGGCCCATTCCAGCAGCGTGAAGGTCGAGTCCGTGGCGGCCGCCAGCATGTCCAGGATGATGCCCTTGATGCTGCACGTGTCCAGCTCTTCCGCGTCCAGCATCACGTCCACGAAGTCTCCATCCTTCTCGGTGGCCGCTCCCGCGCGGCGGCGCTCGCGGTGGTCCGCGATGACCCGCTCCAGCAGCCCGTCCATCTCCTCGAAGACGCGCCGCGTCTTCCTCTCCAGCCCCGTCACCACGTCCACCCACCGCAGCCACGGCACCGTCTCTCCCATGGGCACCGTGCCCAGGAGCTCCTCGATCTCGGCGAACACCTTCCTCAGCCTCGCGCCGCCGCCGCCGCCTTCCTCGACCCCGTAGTCCGTGTCGCCGAACGTGCAGCGGGAGATGACCGTGTTAGAGTACACGATGAGGTTGTCGCTGAGGTTCACGACGTCGCCGGCGTGTCGGCGGACCCGGTCCACGAGCGCGGCGGCCTCCTGCGCGCGGACGCGCCCCAGGGACGCGACGCGGCGCGCGTTGAGCATGTGAGTGACGCAGACGCGGCGCGCCTGGCGCCAGTGCTCGCCGTAGGGCGCGAAGCCGATGCCGCCGCTGCCGTAGTAGAAGCGGTCGACCATGAGGAGCCTGGGGCGGCTGGCGAAGTCGAGGTCGCGTGTCCTCATGGCCTCCTCCGCCGCGGCCGCGGAGCAGGCCACCACGGTGGGCACGCGGCCGAGCCAAAGGTGCATGACCGGGCCGTAGGACGCCGCCAGCGCCCGGAGGCTCCGGTGCGGCAGACTCCCGAGCAGGTGGAGGTGGCCGACGACCGGCAGGCCGGGCGGCGATGGAGGCAGCCGAAGCTCGCCCTGCCTGCTGGCATTGCGGCTGCGCTTCGAGGAGACGAGGGCGGCGACGGCGACGAGGAAGGCGAGCGCGGTAACGGTGAGGGCATAGGGGGAGTTGGACAGAGCAGCAACCATGTCTGCAGCCATTGTCGACTCGACGGCCGGCCGGGAAACTACACGGCGGGGAGGTAGATGGATTCGCTTGAACCACGGGGGCAGAAAGATTGCATATATAGGAGATCGAGAATGGAGAAGAAGTAGCACCCAAGTCTCTGTCGCAAGCTTAGGCCCTACGGCACGGTACGTGCATGCATGCATGCATGCATAGCGCGTCGACAGTGCACGCAAGCACAAGAAAGGCATGCAGTAAAGAGGCTCTCTCACGGTGACACCACTAAAAAGGAAAACATTAATGAGGTAGCCAAACCCCTCATTAAGGTAGCCAAGGTGGACCTGCAAATTGCCTGCATCCATCCGGACCGCGCTGTTCGGACCATGGAAGTCATTCAAAATTGATCTGTATCGATCCGCGGAGCGGTCCGGACACGATTTTTCCCATAAATCAGAGACAAAGTGGGAAAGGTTTGCGGGAGACCGAACGCCCAAAACGCAGGACTCCGACACCCCGGCCCACCCATTCCCCCCTCCCGGTCACATTTCCTTCCACTCCGTCACTCCCCCGTTGCTTTGCATCGACATCCACTGCCTCCCCCGCCGCTGTTGTACGTCTTCGGCCGCCATAGGGGGATTGTCGGACGTCCGTAACAACCATCGACGCGCCCGCTCACCAGCTGTCTACCTTGGAGCCGTTTGTACTCTGGTACACACGGTCCCCCTGTCGACGGACCTTCATGGCAGACACCACGCCCTGTAGGTGTTCGGTCAAATGCCATTGAGCTTATTTTCAAGTGTTGTGTCATTTTTTAAAGTACGGAGGGCGATGAGCTACTCAGCCATGGAGGATGAGTTGTTGTGTGAGGCATGGTTGTCGGGGGGATGACCCCCGGTAGGCCCAAGACGGCGAACGACGCTCCAAAACATTGCCAGAGGAGTGCCCCCTGGCTGGCTAAATCTTGCTGGGTTGAGTCTGGATGGGTTGAGTCTGGACGGGTTCTCCCTGTCCGGGTTCTTCACATGTTTTCCTTTTTCATACTTACTAGTAAGCATGCACGTGCAACGCACGTCTCAAACGTAAACCAGGTAAGATTCACATAATATAAAAAATAAATGTTTTTAAAAATATAAATCAAATGGATACACAATGTTTGATGTCGCTCAAATTGTATTTTCAAAAGTGAGACAAAATAGTGGTTATGTTGCTGCATAGAGTAATCGCAGGAAAATATTCTCATTTAAATAAAATCAGCAATTATTTATTAATGCATGCAGTAATATAGGCTTGTAGTGTAGTCTTCTCTTCGAGTGTAGCCAGGAAAAAAAAAAGTATAAACTGCCTTACAGTGCAATTATATTGTTCAAGATGCTTAATTCTCGAATCTTATTTTATTCTACTAATCTGCATAGAAAAATATATACTTGTACTAATTTGGATCAAATTATATATATATATTTTGGTTGTGTGGATTGCCAAAGTTATATAGCTACCTACTATGGATAATAGGAAATAGAAGATGATATGTGACTACAACGACCTCTATATAAAATAAAGATGATTTACAAGAACTAATTGAAATGTAAAAGGGCTAAAAGAAATCCAGTAATTATCATGATAGAAAGTATCACTGGTGGAAAAACAGGCTTCCGTCCAGCCCCATAAGTCGCGAAGCTGTAGGAACCGCGACTAATGGGACCTTTAGTCGCGGTTCTGGAGGTGAACCGCGACCAAAGGCCTGGGCCCAGGGCGCTCGGTGGCCAGTTGGTGCGTGAGGCTTTAGTCGCGGTTGGCCAGGACAACCGCGACTAAAGGTTTTCGGGCACCTTTAGTCCCGATTTGCCGTGCCAACCGCAACTAAAGCCCCTCCCTATATATACCCATCCAAAGCAGCCAACACTTAGCCATTTGGAGCCATTCTCTTCACAAGTGGGTGTAGGTTTGCTTTTGGTTCCTCTTATGCACATAAGGTGTTTGATGAAATGCCCCAAGAGCATGAAACAAACATGACATGAAGTGTTGGAGCCACACTCTTCGATCGCGGTTAGCAACTTGATGAACCTTTGATGTGTCAATATGCATGTGTGTAGTTCATTGTTTAATTTATATTGTTTGTAGCTAGTTAGTTTAACAAATGCATGATGGTTAATTATATATTTTATATTATAATAATGCAGATGAATCGGCAATGGATGTACGGTAACCGACTCTCCGGCGAAGTTCACTACGGGTTTGAAAGATTTCCTCGTAGTGGCTAATGCGAACAAGCGGGGGGTTTTGTTATCTGTCCATGTGTTATCTGTAAGAATGAGAAGGGTTACTCTTCCTCAAGAGTTGTTCACATGCATCTGCTTGAAGGGTTTCATGCCAAGCTATAATTGTTGGACCAAGCATGGAGAAAGAGGGGTTATAATGGAAGAAGATGAAGAAGGATGATTTCATCGATGAAAGCTATCTTGCTCATTTCGGTGATACTTTCATGGAGGATGCTGAAGGTGAAGGGAAGGTGAAGAAGAGGCACGTGATGATCCCGTTGATGATCTTGGTCGGACCATTGCTGATGCACGGAGACGCCGCTAAACTGAAAAGGAGAGGGAGAATTTGGATCGCATGTTAGAGGATCACAGAAAGGCGCTGTACCCGGATGCGATGATGGTCTGAAAAGCTGGGCTGCACAATCGGATTTGCTGAAATGGAAGGCGAGGCAGGTGTAGCTGACTCGGCATTTGAAAAATTGCTGAAAATGTTGAAGAATATGTTTCCAAAGGATAACGAGTTGCCCGCCAAGACGCATTTAAGCAAAGAAGGTTGTCTGCCCTCTAGGTTTAGAGGTTCTCAAGATACATGCATGCATCAACGATCGCATACTCTACCGCTGTGAATACGAGAATTTGAATGAATGCCCGGTATGCACCGCATTGCGTTATAAGATCGTGAGGCGATGACCTCGGTGACGATGTTGAGGGCCGAAACCCGGAAGAGGGTTCCCGCCAAGGTGATGTGGTATGCTCCTATAATACCACGGTTGAAACGTCTGCTCAGGAACAAAGAGCATGCCAAGTTGTTGCGATGGCACAAAGAGGACCGTAAGTCGGACGGGAGTTGAGACACACCGCAGATGGAACGCAATGGAGAAAGATCGATGATGGTTCAAAGATTTTGCAGCCGACGCAAGGAACATAAGATTTGCTCTAAGCACGGATGGCATGAATCCTTTTGGCGGCAGAGCTCCAGCCATAGCACCTGGCCCGTGACTCTATGCATCTACAACCTTCCTCCTTGGTTGTGCATGAAGCGGAAGTTCATTATGATGCCAGTGCTCATCCAAGGTCCGAAGCAACCCGGCAACGACATCGATGTGTACCTAAGGCCATTAGTTGATGAACTTTTACAGCTGTGGGGTGGTGTCCGTGTGTGGGATGAGCACAAACAAGAGGAATTTGACCTACTAGCGTTGCTTTTCGTAACCAAATGAAAGGTCTGCTGAATTGGTACAAGGGTTACATAAAAAATAAAAACGCCAAAGAATATATTTATGCGGAAGTTAGACATGAGCATCACTTCAAACATTACTATGTAACAATTGCACTGAGTGAATTGTTCCAGCTTTTCAATCTCATGCGAGCTCGACAAATCTATCATCGGTTGCTACGTTACGCTCGTAAGTGATTTATTAATTTCTACCCCATCTCGTTCATATTGCCTGCACTATATATATGTCCTAACTATATTGTTGTGTCCGCTATTATACATGCAGAATGAAGATTAAGGAATGCAGAGTAAGGAACATCCATGATGTTGGGTTCATTGACCCACACATCGTTAATGGATATGTGTTGGAGCGTCACCCCACCGACGTGGAGGCAGACCTGTGGCAGTTTCTTACAAAGCAGGAACTCAAAAGTGATATTCTATTTCCTTACCATTTTGGGTGAGTGTTTCTGTCTTGAGCACATTAATTCTCTTTTGTTTACTCCATGCATGGTATGTGGCGGCTAATCGATGAGTTATGCATGACGTCTTGTGCATGTATCGTGTCCGCAGGTTCCACTGGATTCTGCTAGTAATTAAAGTTAACACCTCGTAATGTCTCGCCCACGACTCTCTGAATATGGATCCAAAGCTTTGGGCCGACATGAGAAGAATGCTGCAGAAGTAATTATTTTCATTCATTTGCGCTCTATATCGATCGGCCTATTTCGTTCATTTCCTAATATCAAGTAACTAATAACTCTCTTGTTCACTTAATTTTCTTTGCCTCGTAGGGTTTGGAGACGGTTCAGATACAAAGGTCGGTGAATTCAAAAAGAGCTAGAATTCAAAATGGTAAAGCCTAAGAATGCTGGGGATATTCAGCCACCGAAGACCAATCTATGTGGATACTATGTTCAGGAGAGGATCCGGAGATACACCTCTGAGCGGGCCGTTCGAGTGATACCAATGCTCGGAGGAATAACCTCCGGATGATGCTTAGTGTAGAAGCTCGCTTCCGACCACTTCAAGAGGAACTAGCTGGATGGTTGAGCAGGAAGTCCTCCATCCTAAAGGAGAACACTATTACGAGGACGTAGAACTTTATATGGATTAAATCATGTATGGAAACTTGTTCAAAATTGTATATGGTCATCCGATGATATTGAATATATATTGTATATTCCTCTTGAATTCTTTTTGGTTCTAATTTCAAATTTATTTGAGATTGTACATTCATATGCAAATTTATTTGATATTGAATATATATGTAAGTAGAAACAAAATAAAATAAATAAAGCAACAAAGAAAACAAAAAAGTGTTTTCAAATTTGAAAACTAATGGCACTAACAGAAAGTTTATAATTTTTCTAAAACTAAAAGCAAAAAGAATTAAAAATAAAGCAAAAAACAACAAAAATAAATAATAATGCAGAAAACAAAACAAAAAAACTGGAAAAAAATAGTGCCCCCTACCGGACCCCCACGGCCTGAATACGACTAGAAACCCTACATGGGCTAGGATTCAGGCCCGCAGGAGGCCAAGTAGGCCCACAGCCACATAGCTAGTAACAGAGTAGGCCTGAAGCCTGCAGTTGAGAGGAGCTCGAGAGGGTGGCGCAGCAGCGCTTATAAACCACTCTCGAGCTCTCTCAACTAGCGAGGTGGGACTAAACATTTGGGCGCGCTGGGCAGCACAAGGTCTTTAGTCGCGGCTGGGCAGGCGACCCGCGACTAAAGGTCCTCCGCCTTGACGGCCGCTGGCGCCCACGTGGACGGGCCTTTAGTCGCGGTCCTTAAGCAGCCGCGACTATAGGGGGGAGGCTTTAGTCGCGATTATTTGGTCGCGGTTGCGCACCCGCGACTAATGGCTGTTGCGAACCGCGACCGAAGGCCTTTTTTCCTCCAGTGTATTTATCTGGTTTTGTATGTATTTATGCGTTGGCAACCATACTAACTTACAATGCTGTAAGACGCCGTCTATGTACACAAACTGAAATGAGTTATGAAGAAAAATAAAGATGGAAGGAACAGTATTCCATAGTATTTGTCAAGCTTAACCTTATCAAGCTTTCTGGTCAGCTTCTAAACTACAAAAATCATGATGAATCCTCAAATAAGAAAGAGCCAACAATTTGGAACATGCTACAAAACTGGTGAAGATAGAAAGCATTCATCCTCTTTTTCCTTGTCGTAAGGAGTAGCTTCAGCATACATTTGTAACAGTGTAACACCTGATCCAGAAAAAGTAATTCATTATTATTATTGGAGGAAAGAGGCGCGCAGACAAAGAAAGAGAAGCGGTGCAAATAAGGCCTTAAACAGTATGTCTTCAAGTTTGATGACTGCAGATATGTTGGATCATTTGAAACTGCACAAGTATATAAGAATAAATATATGTGCCAAAATAGCGAAAGGTATATGGTTTCTCTGTCATGAAACAAAATAAATCCGACTGAATACAGTTTATATGATTTCTCTATACCAATATACGGCAGCTGTATTAGGACAGATCCTTCGAAGGATCTATTTATTGGAACTCAGCCGGATTAGTTTCTTCATTAGATCCTTCTATATGGTAAAATTCTCTTTATTGGAACACAGTAGAGATTGCACATCTTTACAGAACAGCGAGAAATATTCTCTAACAACAGTTACGGAGTCATGTAACCCGTTTTAGATGTATAGAATCATGTAACTGAAATAATAGTACATCTACAATATCTTGCCTCCTACTGACTTACATAATTTACTGGATTGCTATGCAATTATGTTAAAGCGACGCGTGTAAAGTTTTCTCTAAGAATGTATCATATATTCTGATTACCAACCTATCCCTGGAGCTAGTGCCTAGGCAGGCGCAACCCACCTTAATTCCAGGTAAAGCAACGTCATACGTAAAACACACACGGATCAAATAGCACAAATAAGGCAATTCTAATCAAGGGGATGGCGTTACCTCTTGATACGGTCCAGTTTAATGCATATGGTTGTACGAAGTAAGGCCCAAGGAAGCCGACATGAACATGAGAAGTAATCATGGGAAATAGAGACTCTGCATCTTGACTTCTTCAGTATCCCTCTTGATCCTACTTTGTAAGACAAGATTGTTGCATTCTTATGTACGTGTCATATGTAATTGCACATTTTCAGTACAGCAATCGGCAACCTAAGATAATCCCAAATCTATAATTCTAAATTGCTTGAAGCCCCACGATTCTTATTTAATATGTAATGCACGTGCACCCACTGAACAGACACTTTGTGAGAGATAGTGAATTCAAATTTCTCAACCAGCTAAACTTATGCATGTAGTCAAATTCTAATCTTGGTCTAAATAGGAATCGCATTGTAATTATACAGGTCTAAACAAACACACTCTTACAATCAGTCCCATTCTTCCTATATCTACTCCCTTCGTTCCAAAATATAAGTATTTTTAGAGATTCCAATATGGACTATACACGAATGTATATAGACAGATTTTAGAATGTAGATTCACTCATTTTACTTCATATGTAGTCCGCATTGAAATCTCTAAAAAGACTTATATTTTGAAACGGAGGGAGTATATATGAGAAGGATTTTCATGCTCCAGATAACATGTATTTCCCAAAGGAATTATCAAATGATTAATTAAACTCTGGAATAGCAATTTCTTCATGTCCCAATTTTTTATTTCTAGAATGCATCAGAGGAAGATTGGTTGGTAGATGAAATTGCAGATCAAAAATTTCTGACCCACCTCCAAGTGCCAAAAGTGCAGTATTAGTCGTGCAAATTGCAGAATACCCCCAAATCGAATTAAAGGTTCACCTGATTGATTTGTGATAGACCTTCGGTTCCCTCAATTGTGCACGTAGGAAGAACTGCAGGAGGTCCTCGACGGCCCAGTAGGACGACGGCAGGAACGGCAATGACGACACCTCCTACGCCACGGCCGAGACCGGTGCCACCCTAGGGACGATGGTAGTTGGCGGCTTGGACTTGGAGGATGTCAGTGCTGGGTTGTTGTCGGCGTGGGTGTTGTGAACGGAGTGAAGTCGATGCGGATGCCGATTGTTGCCGGGGAGCATGCCCTGGACGTGGATGGAGTCGTCGCAGTAGTGGCAGAAAATCGCCTGGCCTCCAGGCAGAATATGATGGCGGCCACAACACGTGTGTTCCCGGAGGAAGACGAAGCTCCTCGCGCTTCCCCCATCGTGGTTAGCGTGCATGATGGCGGCAGGCGGCTCGCGATTAGCTTCCTAATAGGATGGATGCGTCCGAGATAAGTTTTTTAATAGGATGGATTTGTCTGAGATTAGTTTCCGAATAGGATGGATGCACTCTGATTTAGTTTCCTACAATAGGATGCACCCGTGATTATTAGTTTCCTAATTGCCCAGGCGTGGAGTTTCATATATTCCTTCATGGTGTAGTACAGTCAGTCAATGTAAATTGCTAAGTGTACACCGAAAACAGTTTAGATTAAGGCTAACCGTTAGATTGATTTTAGTGGGCCTAATCGTGCGGTGGTATTGGATGTGTGTACGCTTTGTGGGGTGTGCTTAAAGAAGTTCTTGTTTGATTGTCTAATAGTAGTATAGTTTATTAGTTTCCTAATTGCCCAAGCGTGGAGTTTCATATATTCCTCCATGGTGGAGTACGGTCAGTCAATGTAAATTGCTAAGTGTACACCGAGAATGGTTTAGATTAAGGCTAACCGTTAGATTGATTTTAGTGGGCCTAATCGTGCGGTGGTATTGGATCTGTGTACGCTTTGTGGGGTGTACTTAAAGAAGTTCTTGTTTGATTTTTTTAATAGTAGTATAGTTTATTAGTTTCCTAATTGCCTAGGCGTGGAGTTTCATATATTCCTCCACGATGGAGTACGGTCAGTCAATGTAAATTGCTAAGTGTGCACCGAAAATGTTTTAGATTAAGGCTAACCGTTAGATTGATTTTAGTGGGCCTAATCGTGCGGTGGTATTGGATCTGTGTACGCTTTGTGGGGTGTGCTTAAAGAAGTTCTTGTTTGATTGTTTAATAGTAGTATAGAATAGACTAGGTTCAGGGTCATCACAAGACTATCAGTGGCAGAAATGGGATTATGGTAGATGGTGCATGGTCCAGATGCATAGATGGAACCCGTCAGAAAAGAAAACAGAGAAGAAGGTGCCACCAATTCGCATTTGTACATAATTTCTAGAACAAGTACATTGCAGTTCCATGTGCCAATGAATGATTGTTTTTGGTAAACAGGTACATATTACATCATATGTAACTGTAGAATGGTGCCATGTCAAGAGCAGGTAACAACTCTGATGGACTATGTGCACTTGCTGAATAAATATTATTGTGTTGGCCTTATTCCTTGGATGTGTATGGAGCTTCAACGTGGTATGTAGCTCATTACCTCGTAATTGTGGCGGTTACAAAAAAACATGCACAATGATATATGTGGTCTAAACAGGACCATGCATAATTCCTTCGCTAAACTGTAGTATTTATTTATTTATTTATTACATTTTCACTACATTAATGATTGGCCAAGTAAATTCCCTTCATATGTAAAATACAATTGATCATCATGAACAAGAAGTAACTCATTGAGATCTATTTGTTACCGAGAATGTGAAGAAGAAAAATCAAATTTACTGACACTGAACTCTTAAACTTTTCTCCATCTATGTGCAAATCATCAAGTCTGAAGTAGTTTTGATTTATGGGTTAATTATCCTTTTGCCCTAAGTGGTGTCCATGTGCTCAGCTTTGCCCTCAGATGCGAATTGTGCTCAGTTTTGCCCCTAGTCCATGCACAGCTACTATGATGAGGCCAAACGGCCATATTTGAGTCCATTCTGTCCGCCGGCGTTAGTGGTTGTGGGTCCGGAGCTTACACGTGGACCGCATGGACGTGGGTCCGGAGCTGACATCTAGGCCCGTGCAACTAAATCCTCAAATCATTCGTAGGATTCTAGCCCACTCTGCCAATCCACCGGCCGGCCGTCCTGCGCCGCCGCCGTCACCTGCGCCACAGCCAGCAGCTGCACGGCCTGTTCCGCCGCTACCATCCTGCGCTGATGCTCCACCGCTACGTGCGACGCCCGCCACCTTCCTGCGACGACACGGGTGGGGCGCCCGCCACCTGCTCGACCCGTGGCGCGGCCTCCTTCCATGCGCCCGGCCGGAGCGCTCAAAGGTGGGGGGCTGCTGGAGCTATTTGAACTAGGAGAAAGAACCCCAGGGCGAAATGGCAAGCAGCGGCGACCCCGGAGTATTTGGCGAGGCAGGCATCGGGCCGAAGATCCGCCGCGTCGACGACTGGGTTCCCGAGGGGTAAGTCATGCATCCTGTTTAGACTGAGCTTATTTGTGCATTTGAAAAGTTGATTTTAGTAGGTTTGCCCAATTAGTGTGCTGATTGCGTCTCTGTTTTTCGCCGGTTAGGATGGAGTTGCGGTTTTCTTTCTTGGTGCAAATTAGAAGGGACCAGTACATGCTCGATGCAAAGGATAAGAAGAAATACCAAGGAGGTTTCGATTATTGGTTGCCAATGGCTAGTAATTGGAGTTTTAGACAATTTGGGGAGGTACTTTGTAGCCAATATACTTGGGGTTTGCTTGATGAAGTGGTATACAAATACTATGACGGGGAAAAGAAATAGGTGACAGTTAGTAATGATGAAGAGCTGGCTACCATGTTTGCTAGGCATAAAGAGAAAGATAATTTTCATGTGAGGCTGCAAATTGATGTGCTTGAGCAGGAATTTGGACATAGGATGGCGGGTGCAACATCTCGGGGAGAACCAATTCATCGTAATGGCATCTCTAGCCAGAACAGTTCAGTTGGTGCACGACGACGTGATGGCTCGACAAGTGTGGGCAACGACAGTAGGGCCCCCCTTAAAGTGGAGCCTGATGACTAGAATCCTGGGGTTGATGAAGAGAAGCTATATTCTGATGTTATTCGGAATTTTCGACGGCCACCTCGGGCTGAAAACCAAGATGAGGCTCACAATGCAGTCGGTGTGGATGATGACGCGGTGGGTGAGGACGAAGACCTTGCAGCTATTGAATGGGACCCTTTGAACCCTCATATGGAAGAAGGTACCGTTTTTACATCCATGACTGAGTGTAGAAATGCACTTGTGACTTACTGCATCAAGGTAGAACGTACTTTCAAAGTTGACAAGAGCGATCAAGTACGTTACAGAGTGCACTGTCCGACCGAGGGTTGTCCATGGAGGCTGCTCGCATCTAAAATGCGAAATAGCACTAATGTTCAGGTCAAAGTGAACCCTTTTAAGCACACATGCCAGGAATGAACCCTTAGGAACGATACAATTAGTAGAGCCAAGTCAAGATGGGTGGCAGAAGAAGTAAAGAAGTGGGTGAAAGAAAACCAGCAAGTGGGTCCAAAGGAATTGCAGAAGAACATCGAAGATAAGTTCAAGATAGATTTACCATACATGAGGTTGTTCAATGGTAAACAACACTAGATCATGATTGGCGCGCGTTGCTGCGCCCGTTTATTATTCAATAGAGTGATAGTAATTTTACAAATAGATAGACATGGAAGAACTAATTTCCTATTTTTAGTGAAAGAACTTTTATTCCTATGCTAATATTTATTATTTTATATAGCTATCATCTTGTATATTTTCCGGTCATATTTACCATCCTCTTAGTTCCATGTACAAGTTTTTCCTAGCATCTCATGAATTGGATCATAAATATACAACATAGGCATTTGATGACCATGAATGTGCCAACAGGTGACCGTACAAGGAAAGTGAACAAATGGCATTCCATAAAGCTGATCACTATACTAATCTTGGCAAAGCTTCTCAGCAAAACACGGCGAAATAGTAATAGTGTGACATCCTTACAAAGTGCTAATTTCTCTTAGTTACATATATGTAAGTGACATTGGCAATACAATTATTGGATAAAGTACCTGATGCAACTAAAGTAGATGAGGAAAGCTGCAATGCTCTCAGTGGATGGATGAGCTCCTTCAACAGTTGGTGCATTTGATACTCCCAATTCTTGTGCCCTGTAATTTGTAGAGGAAAAAAGATCAGTGGAAGTACTACACATACAGATCCAAAATGCAACCGTGACCTTTCTGTTCAGATCAATACAAATGAAAATTTTGTATAAATAACAGTGCAAGACAATACAGATACTATTTGGTGAGAAATGTGGCCCCATTTGATCATGTACATTACAAACTTAACTATATACAAATTATGCAAAGATGAGCGCACATTATTCTTACCAAGGAAGAAGTTACAGAATCAATGTCAACTTTAGTTTTTTTTAAATCAATGCCAACTTTAGTTGGTTCAGTATATGTACAGAAATCACTGGCAATTACGGTCGCAGCAGCATCGGTCTTGAGTAAAGAATAATATAAATATTTAAGAAAAATAAACCCAGTGATGCTCAACCGATCTGTGAATGAATTTATTTGGCTGACATCTAGTAACTACTGTTATTAGCATATACTATCTACATTGCTAAATATATGACGTTTTGGAGTTGAGGTAGTACATAGTTAGACATGGTAAATAATAATGAAGCCGTTTGTTGTTACTCATATAATTGGAATCACATTTAATAATAGTTCTTTACTTGAGCAAAGGTTAAATGCAAATTATATAAAAAAATCTTAACAACCTTCATCGTCCGCGCTGGTTCCACAACATTCTACAAACACCTATGCTAATTTCTTCAAATACGACTAAGATAATCAACTTAGAAGTGAGGCTATGAGAGGCATGGTTCACCTCAATCGTCCAACATGAGGAAGCCAGGAAGGCGACCACAATCTGGTTGCAGGCTCATAGTGAAGCACCAGTCACCATGGTGAGTTGTAGCACAAGAGCAGCTGCAGTTACCTATCCAAACAAATTTCATACTATATATTGAATTAATCATAGAGAGTTATTTTAATCGTCCTGGCCCAACAGAAATTCATATAGTTTACGTGTCAAAATGGCACACGGCATATGGTAGAAGACACTATGTTACATGGCAATACGTGGATCATCATCTCCCTCACATTTTTTTGTAACACTGAAAGACAAATATATATGATTAGCAGTGAGCCAATGACAAGAAATTTATACACACCTAATAATTTTAGGTGGCCATAAGCGCAATAACTAAAGATATGTAATGTATGTGTGCCACTGGAGAAAACACATCCTTACATGCACGGTTATTGCACACATTATAAGGCAAAGATATACTTGTGCACTTAAATTACTGCCGTGCTCTTATCTTAGAATACCATGTGGTTCTGTCAAACTTTCTATACGCTCATAGTGAATTTGCAAAGATAATCCTATGAAACGTCTTAAATTTGATTGCATGGTAATTTTACCATTCAATTTTCACATACAGTAATGTTTTACTTACATATCTAACATGGCCAGGATCAAATATGCCAAAAGCAACACCCACTGCCTTGTGAGTGACTTGCAAAGTGGTGCAGAACCTAATTAGTACTCCACTGTCTATAAGCACAAGAAGTGCCAAAAGCAACATCCACTGTCTATAAGCAGGTTTGTCTATTAGGAATATATGGCATTAACTGTAGTTACCGTTAACTTGGCCTTATAGACAAACCTGCTTATAATCTCCTAAAGAAAATCATTGTTTTGTGTTTGTAGTGGCGCCGGATTTCAACGACATATATCAGCAACCCAAGAAGTCAACACTTTCAGAAAGTACAACTTTGAAAGTTACGATCCTAACCTGCATATTGATAGTACAATGTAAATAGCTACTGTGCATGTAACAGCTTCAATCATATACATGGAACCCAGAATTTACCTTCTATGTGTCATGTCAACTAATGGAAACAGGAGAAGGATAAATTCAGGGAAGACCAATAAAAATGCGGCCAAATCCTGTCAACCAGTGAAAAATCATGAAGTTAATAATTGCTTCAAATGGAAAATGTATAACAAATAGAACGACCTTAATTTAACAACAGAAAACATGATGCGATGAGCAATAAATCTGTACCTGTAGAGGCGCTTAGCAGAGGAGATCCAAAAGAGGGATTTTCAAAGGAGGAGATTGGCAGAATTTAGACAACGAAGGAGATCAGAGCTGAGGAGAAAGACAGACGCACCTGCTCAACGCGCTCCATGGGCGTCAATTCGGGCTGCCACCCTACGCGTGCGTCCCCGCCGTCGTCGATGCCGACCAATGGGCGCAGGTCCAGTGGCCCGTCCGCCCGCCCCCGCGCCCCAGACTCACCGAATTGAACCCCCTCCGCAACCCCGCACGCACAAATCCCCTCCCTCACTCCCCAGCCTGGCCAGTTCCTCTGTACCGAGCGAAGAGATTTTTTCTACGGAGACGAAAGTCTAGGGTTGCCATGGGGCGCGGTGCAGAGGGGCGGAGGAGATCGTTGCCGGGTTCCGACTGTTAGTGAGCGAGAAAGAGGAGGGAAGGGCGCCGCTGCCTGAGATGGGATCCCTTCAGCGGCGGCGGTGTCGGGGAAGGGGACGAGGCGCTGCGAGAATGGGCTGGAAGCCTGCAATGCGTAATGGGTGGAGGCCCGATTAACCACATACTTCAGATTTTTCTGCCGGAGTAGCTACCCTTAAGGACGAGTGGCCCAATTCGCAAAGTTCAGTCGATCGAACGGCCAGAAATGTCCGTACGGCGAGATCTAAAGGCCAAAATCGTTGATGGCTTGAGAAGGCTGGAAAAGTGCTCAGTTTTAATGTATTTAAATGCTATGGATTCTATTTATGGTAACTGGCAAGAAAGTTTTCAATTTTTGTATTCATTCAAAGGTGAAGTGGAGAGGACAAGCCCAGGTAGTATTGTAGATATTGATCACCACACCATGGAGTACACATTCAGGGGAGTGACGAAGACCAAGGAATGCTTTAGGAGGGTTTTTGTCTGCTTTGAGGCTTGTTGCCGGGGTTTTTTGGCAGGCTGTAGGCCTTATTTGGCTATTGATGCCACTTTTCTCACACGGAGGTTTAAAGGATAGTTAATTAGTAGCAGCTTGTGCAGTTGATGCACACAGTTTTGTATTTCCAGTTGCCTACGGTGTGCTGGAGACAGAGTCTGAGGAGAGCTGGACTTGGTTTTTGCATAATCTGCACCGGGCTATTGCACATCCCAATGGGTTGGTCATTCATACAGATGCCTGCAAAGGTTTAGAAGTGGCCGTGGACAATGTGTTCCCTGGAGTAGAGCATAGGGAATGCATGCGTCACCTTGCTGCAAATTTCATGATGAAATTCAAAGGAAAAAGTGTATACAGACAATTTTTGGCTAGCATATTTGACTTGTAGTGTGAAGAAGCACAACTACCACTTGAGGCAGTTATACATGAATCCCAAAGTGAAAGAATACTTGGAAACACACCACTCAAAGTTATGGGCTAGAAGCCAATTCAGTGAACTGAGCAAAGTTGACTATGTGCACAATAATCCAGCAGAGACTTTCAACTCAACGATCCGAAAACTAAAGGGTCATTATCTGGTGGATTTGCTTGACAGGATAAGGATAGAATACATGCAGAAATTTCATTATCGTGCAGGAATAGCCAAGGCAAAACTCCTGGGCCACATTATCATCCCTGCCGTGATGAATGAACTGCAGCAAAAAACAACAGGCTTGGAAATGAACATGACTCTTTGCTCGGGTACCACAGCAGAGATATCATATTTGGATAAAGAGAAGAGGGAATGGAGATATCCGATTGGATTTAGAAGCTAGAACTTGCAGTTGTAGGCAATGGCAGATAACTGGGTTGCGATGCATTCATGCCTTGTTTTTCATCACTTCTCTCCAGTGTCCAAAGAGGAACATACAACAAGATGTGCATGATTACTACTCTGTTGCAAGGTTCGAAGCCACATATGCTTATGCCTTGCCTGCTACGGAGGGAAAACAACAATGGGACATGGTGGACCCTGGATTTAAGCTTTGCGTTCCAGTTCTGAAGAGAGCAGTAGGTAGACCAAGGAAGAGTCAAGTCAGACCTCGCAGCAAAGGAGCTGGACTTGGAGCGAGGAAGCGTAAGTGCACAAGGTGTGGTGGGTCTGGTCATTTCGGTAAGTATTGTGATAACACAGTAGGTCCAGCATTTGGAGAGAGTTTTGATGAAGGCTTCGATGAAAATGTTGGTCAGCATCCGGTTGCCTCAACAGATGATGAAAATGATTGTCAGCAGCCGGTTGCATCAGATGAGGATTTTGACGATGTTCCAAATGATGATGGTCAACAGCCGCATGATTTTGACGATGATCCAAAATATCCTCCAAATAATGATTCAAGTGAGGCTCCAAATGGTGATCATGGTGATCCAAGTGAGGCTCCAAATGATGATCCAAGTGAGGCTCCAAATGGTGAGCAATCTTCTGTTATTGTGAGTTCTGCTAGGTATGTAAATCTTGCAAGGGTCAAATACTACTGTACATTTATCACTTGACATGATCTCATTACCCTTTATGTTTTGCACAGCTCTATGCATGGTGGGTTTGAAGAAGACACGCAAGGTACCGACAACCAAGAGGAGAAGAGAAGAAGCAATGAGCACAAGGTGCACGAGGAGCAAAGTGATGGCAAGAAGCTCAAGGAACAGACAGAAGCCCCAACGCTATGAATAATTATGAAACATTATGAATAATGTTGTATTTCTGTTGGATGATGTTGGACCTATGTTAGAACTATGTTTGAATGATGTTGGATTTATGTTAGAACTTCAAATTTGACATGATGTTTAAATATGTTGGATGATGTTTGAATGAGCACATGGTTTTTCCTTTTTTTTGATTTTTTTGAATTTTGTTTTGCTCATTTGAATTCTGGTCAAACCTAACTTTGACCAAGATTTAAACAAGTCTAAATCATCAAAATAAAAAACTAAGACTGGATCCTTCTTAGTCAATCCAAAATGAAGTTGTGGTGAGGTTTTTGAAATTTTCATGAAAAATGTGCTAAAAAGAGGGGTCCAAAGGTAGGGTAAACGACCTCATTTCTAAGCAAGGTTTTTTTTACCTTGCCTAAATCAGCCAAATAACTTTCCTACACATATATTCTATATATACAGACTATGTGCGCTGGTTTTTCCATTTTTTTGATTTTTTAAATTTGTTTTGCTCATTTGAATTCTGGTCAAACTTAACTTTGACCAAGATTTAAATAAGTCTAAAACATCAAAATGAAAAACTAAGCCTGGATCCTTCTTAGTCAATCAAAAATAAAGCTGTGGTGAGGTTTTTGAAATTTTCATGTTCATTTCCCCAAAACACTTCTCTTCACTTCATACAAGAGAGTTTGAGATACTCGAGATATCACATAAGACACATGAACTTATCGTTTAAATGTATGTAAACCTTGTTTATCAACTTAAATCGTTAGTATATGACATAAGAAGACTATGTGCGCAGGTTTTTCATTTTTCTGTCTTTTATTTAATTTATTATGCTCATATGAAATCTGGTCAAACATAGCTTTGACTGCTCCAAACCCCTCCCAAACCCCGCTAACCCTAGCGCTGAACAAGGACCGTCCATCTAACCGTAGCAGCTATCAAGGACCGTCGATCTAACCCTTCTAGAAGGAATCTGCGGGGAGGAGGGGGACGATCCGCGAGATGCAATCCGATTGGCTAGGAGATTGTTTTTTCTAAACAAGTACCGGGTGATGAAGCCATGTACCTAGGGTAGGGTCACAGACCTGTCTCAGCTACCCTACCCAAGGACATCTCTAGAAGAATCTACCTGTCAGTCGACCTAGAGGTGATCCACTCGACAAGCTCGAGGACACTCGACCATGAAGATAACCACTCGACCATGAAGCTAACCACTCGACAGCCAGAAGATCTAAAGTCAGTCTGCATGCAACGGTCTGTCATTAAGTAGCCTTTATGGTTTTCATAGCACTTTATGTGGGCGTTACCAGTAACCCCCTATCTTAATGTACTTTAAACCCTGCATAATCGAGGGCGGAGGGGTCAGCGGACTCTATAAGCCACCCTCCTCGGGGTAAAGGGTTCGCACCCCTAACTCATACGCATATAATCCAGTCGACCGCCTCCGGGCTCTGAGACGTAGGGCTGTTACTTCTTCCGAGAAGGGCCTGAACTCGTAAAACTCTTGCGTGTACAACTACTCCATTGCTAGGATCTTGCCTCTCCCTTAGTACCCCCTACACTACTGTCAGACTTAGAACCACGATAGTTGGCGCCCACCGTGGGGCAGGTGTCTTAGCGACTTGTTGGAGAAGTTGCAATTTGTCCGATCTCCTTCATCATGGTTTCAGGCGGAGTTTTCGTGGAGGGCCGCGAGATCCGTCTCGGCGCGCTCACGTTCGTCGCCGACGACTCTGCCTGGCTTCAGGAGGCTCCGCTCGATGTCGACGCTCCCGATCCAGCGGGCAACGCGCACTTTCGCAGCGTCGTCGCCGCGTCCTCCTGCGGCAACCGTTGACCCAGTATCGATCGGTCTTCGTGTCATCCTCCCTCCCTGCTTCCCGCCGGCGCAAGCGCTCCGGTCGGTCGAGGCTTCAGCGGTGGGTGAGGCACGCGGTGGCTCGCCAGTCGACCACCGTCCAGGTCGCGGCAATTGAGCCCGGCGAATCTCTCTACGGCATGTTCGACCTGTCGACTGGCTCCGCAGAGACTGCATCCGAGTGCGACAGCAGTGATCCAGCGGCGGAGATTATGATGGTCAATGGACCACACGATCCTCCCGGCTTTCCCGGCGCCGACGGGGGCGACGGCGGAGGCGATCCGTCGCGGGCTCATGAGGAGTATCTCCCCGAGCCCCTCGATTCGCTGCAAAGGGAAGAACTTCGCCGCCGGAACATGGATGCGCTTCATACTCCTATCGTCGGAGAAACTCCCGAGGCTCGTGCCTTGGAGGACGCACGCTTGGCCAACTTGACTGAACGCACTCGACTGGAGAACCTTCAGCGAGCACTCGACGAGCGTGCGCGACAACGGGTTCCAGATTCCAGTCGACGTCAACTCTTTCCACCACCGACTGAGGTATACTGAACTCCGATTCAGAATTTAGTAGCTGCAGCCCGTATAGTAGAGTCAATTCAGCCGTCCCAGTCGGAGGCTGGCAGAGGCTTAATGCAGATCAGAGATTTGCTCCGGGCGGCAGGAGATCAAAATTCAGCTGTATCACAGTCGTGGAACAGGATTCATAGCAGACCCGTGGCTGCGAATACAGTCCAGCCGGCTCACAGCCCCAGATCGCCCACGAGGCGTGAAGGACGTGGAGACCGGCATGATCAGTACAGGAACCGTGAGCAGTATGATCACAGAATCGATCGCGATGATCGACGTCGAGTGCCCGCCTCTCCCCCAAGGGGCGGATCGTATGTGCCTCGGCAGTAGGATGATAGACGCCAACACAGTGTTGGGCGAAGGATTCCAGTCGACCCAGGGAACCAGGCTTTGATGCGAGATCCATTATCGTTCAAGGTCTGGTCGACAGGAACAGAGCTCACCGAGAGGGTCACGACAGAGATGTACCCACCAGCAGCAGAGTGCATGTCTCAGGACCAGAATGTTTAGCAGAGCCATCAGGGCCGCGGTGATTCCTCCCAACTTCAGGTTGGCGACTGGAGTCAGTAAGTTCACCGGTGAGTCCAAGCCTGATACTTGGCTTGAAGATTACTGAGTGGCTGTTCAGATCGGTGGCGGCAATGATGAGGTGGCCATGAAGCATCTTCCCCTTATGTTGGAGGGCTCGGCCAGAGCGTGGCTGAATCAGTTAGCACCCAGCAGCATTTACACTTGGGAAGATCTTTCCCGAGTGTTTGTCAGAACGTTCGAGGGAACTTGCAAGCGACCAGCTGGACTGACAGAGCTGTAAAGTTGTGTTCAGAAGCCGAATGAGACTTTGAGAGATTACATCCAGAGATGGATCACCTTGCATCACATGGTAGAGAATGTGTCTGATCACCAGGCAGTGTGTGCCTTCAAGGAAGGCGTTAAGTACAGAGAGCTGAACCTGAAATTCGGTCGAACCGGAGACATGACTCTGAGTCGAATGATGGAGATAGCCACCAAGTATGCCAATGGTGAAGAAGAGGATCGGCTCCGGAGTGGCAAGCACAAATCAGTCGCCCACAAAACCGGAGGAGGAAATTCCAGTCGGAAGCAGAAGCGGAAAGCCGAGCCAGCTGCTCCTGGAGAAACCTTAGCCGTGACTCAGGGAAAGTTTAAGGGGAATCCCAAAGGGCCTTGGAACCCTAAGAAAGTGAAGGACAAAGAAGGAAATGACATGATGGATTTGCCGTGCCACATCCACACGAAGAAAGATGAAGAGGGTAATTTCATTTACCCAAAACATACGACTCGACAGTGTCGGCTCTTGATCCAACAGTTCCAGGGGAAACAGTCCAAGGACAAGGAAAAGGAGTCGGACAAAGTCGATGACAAAGAGGATAGTGATGATGAATATCCCCTAGTCAATTCCACCCTGATGATTTTTGCTGACGTTGAAAGCAAAAGTCGACTGAAAGTTATAAACCGGGAGGTGAATATGGTTGCCCCGACAACACCCAATTATCTGAAGTGGTCTCAGACGGCCATCACATTCGACCAGTCTGATCATCCGACACACATAGCCACCCCTGGGAGGCAAGCTCTGGTGGTCGACCCAGCCGTCGAAGGCACTCGACTGACTAAAGTGTTGATGGATGGTGGCAGTAGTTTGAATATACTGTACGTAGAGACATTGAAAGGGATGGGCATTCTGATGTCCAAACTCAGCTCCAGCAACATGAGTTTCTATGGAGTCATTCCCGGCAAGAAGGCTGAGTCACTCGGCCAGATTGCTCTCGATGTGGTTTTTGGTGATTCCAAAAACTTCCGCAAAGAAAAGTTGACGTTTGAAGTCGTGGATTTCCAGAGTGCCTATCACGCTATTTTGGGCAGGCCAGCGTACGCATGTTTTATGGCTCGACCGTGTTACGTGTACCTCAAATTGAAGATGCCCGGCCCCAAAGGCGTGATCACTGTAACTGGGAATCGGAAGAAGGCGGAAGAGTGCTTTCAGAAGGGCTCAAAGATCACCGATGCTCAGATGGTAGCAGAAGAGTGGCAGGAACACCAGAAAAATGCAGATCCGAGTGATTTGTTGCGAGCTAAGAAGCCTGCTACGGAGTCAGCGTTTCAGTCGTCTGGTGAAACGAAGCCAGTTCACATCCACCCGACCGACCCCAACGTTGCTCCTACTAATATCTCCACAACACTCGACCCCAAATAGGAAGAAGCGTTCATCCAGTTCCTCCGTGAGAACTGGGACATCTTTGCATGGAAACCCTCTGACATGCCAGGTGTACCCAGGGGGCTGGCTGAGCACCGTCTACGAGTCGATTCAAAGGCAAAGCCTGTCAAAGAACATTTGCGACGGTCCGCCGTCCAGAAAAGGAAGGCTATTGGCGAAAAGGTGGTCGGCTCTTAGCAGCAGAATTCATCCGAGAGATCTACCACTCCGAGTGGCTCGCCAATGTTGTCATGGTCCCCAAGAAGGACAAGTCACTTCACATGTGCATTGACTTTAAACATATCAATCGGGCCTGCCCGAAAGATCATTTTCCTCTACCCCGCATCGACCAAATAGTCGACTTTACTGTGGGATGTGAGCGACTTTCTTTCTTAGACGCCTATTCCGGGTATCATCAGATCCGTCTGTATGGACCCGATGAGATCAAAACAGCTTTCATCACCCCATTCGGGTGCTTCTGTTATGTCACCATGCCATTCGGCCTCAAGAATGCCGGAGCCACGTTCATGAGGATGATTCGTAAGTGTTTGCTCACTCAAATCAGTCGGAATGTGGAAGCTTACATGGATGACATTGTGGTCAAGTCACGGAAAGGTTCCGACCTGCTGACTGACCTCGCTGAAACATTTGCCAACCTCAGGAGGTATGATATCAAGCTTAATCCATCCAAGTGCACATTCGGAGTTCCTGGCGGAAAATTACTTGGTTTTCTCGTTTCCGAACGAGGGATCGACGCGAATCCAGAGAAAGTAGGCACTATACTCCGAATGAAACGACCTGTGTGTGTGCACGATGTTCAGAAGCTTGCTGGTTGCTTGGCCGCTTTAGGTCGATTCATCTCTCGTCTCAGTGAGAAGGCGCATTGCCTCTTTACCGACTGATGAAGAAGTCAGACAAGTTCGAGTGGACTCCTGAAGCTGATGCAGCATTTGCAGAGTTGAAAACCCTGCTTTCCACCCAGCCGGTGCTTGCTGCTCCGATCAGCAAAGAACCTTTGCTGCTTTACATTACAGCCACAGGACAAGTCGTCAGTACTGTACTTACGGTCGAGCGGGAAGAAGAAGAGAAAGCCTTCAAAGTTCAGCGCCCAGTATATTATATTTCTGAAGTCCTGACCCCATCAAAGCAAAGATACCCTCATTATCAGAAGCTTGTATATGGGATTTATATGACCACGAAGAAAGTTGCTCACTATTTCTCTGACCATACCATTACAGTCGTCAGCGACGCCCCGTTATCAGAGATTCTGCACAACAGAGATGCAACTGGTCGAGTGGCAAAATGGGCGATTGAACTCCTTCCCTTGGATATCAGATTTGAGGCAAAGAAAGCTATCAAGTCCCAAGCAATTGCAGATTTCCTTGCCGAGTGGACTAAACAGCAGTTGCCGACTCAAGTTCACTCGGAGCACTGGACCATGTTCTTTGATGGTTCTAAGATGCTGAATGGTTCTGGTGCTGGGGTGGTGTTGGTTTCCCCCCGAGGAGATAAGCTCAGATATGTACTCCAGATTCACTTTCATTCCTCCAACAACGAAGCAGAATACAAAGCACTTCTGTATGGGTTGCGTATGGCCATTTCACTCGGCGTTTGTCGCCTCACAGTACACGGCGACTCGGATTTGGTGGTTAACCAAGTGATGAAGGAGTGGGACGTCAGAAGCCCAGCCATGACTGGTTACTGCAACAAGCTCCATCACATACCCCGACTAAAAAATCAAGCAGTTGATGATCTGGCGAAGATAGGTTCCAAGAGAGAAACCATTCCCAGCGATGTGTTTTTGGAGCATATCCATACACCTTTAGTTCAAGAAGATCCTTTCACCGAGGAAGCCCCGCAGCCAAAAAGTGCCACGGATCCGACTGAAGTTGAGGTCCCAGCCGTGGTCGACCTAATCATGGAAGTTCTGGTTATCACTCCCGACTGGACAGTGCCTTACATCGCGTATATCCTAAGGAAAGAGCTCCCAGAGAATGAAGAAGAGGCTCGGCAGATCGTCCGTCGATCCAAGGCCTTTACTGTCATGAAGGGACAGTTGTACAGAGAAAGTGCGACTGGAGCCAGCCAGAAATGCATAATGCCAGAAGAAGGTCGAATGATTCTCAATGACATCCACTCGGGGACCTGCGGCCATCATGCGTCCTCTCGGACTATCGTGGCTAAAGCATACCGAGCGGGTTTTTACTGGCCCAGAGCAAATGAAATGGCGAAAGAGATAGTCAACAAGTGTGAAGGATGTCAGTTCTACTCTAATATGTCACACAAGCCCGCCTCAGCCTTGAAGACCATTCCGATCGTCTGGCCTTTCGCTGTTTGGGGGTTAGATATGGTTGGACCTCTAAGAACTGGCAGGAGCGGCTTCACCCATGTACTGGAGGCAGTCGACAAGTTCACCAAGTGGATCGAAGCCAAGCCTATTAAAAATCTTGATGCTGGCACTGCCATCAGCTTCATCAGAGAATTAATATTCAGATATGGAGTTCCGCATAGCATCATCACCGATAATGGGTCAAACTTCGATTCCGACCAATTCAAAGCCTTCTGCGCTTCTCAAGGCACACGAGTCGACTATGCTTCGGTCGCCTACCCCCAGTCGAATGGACAAGCAGAAAGAGCAAGCGGTCTAATTCTCAAAGGACTGAAACCCCGGTTGATGCGTGACCTCAAGCATGCAGCAGGCGCGTGGGTCGACGAACTTCCATCAGTTCTTTGGGGATTGAGGACTACCCCAAATCGGTCGACTGGAGAACTCCATTCTTTCTGGTCTATGGAGCTGAAGCGGTTCTGCCGAGTGATCTGCTTCACAATGCACCACGAGTCGAGCTCTACTCTGAAGTCGAAGCAGAACAAGCCCGACAGGACACAGTCGACCTTCTGGAAGAAGAAAGAGAGATGGCCATGATCCGATCGACCATCTGTCAGCAAGACTTGCATCGATTCAACGCCAGAAATGTGAAGAGCCGAGCCTTCCAAGAAGGAGATTTGGTCCTCCGAGTGGACCAACAGAAGCCACACAAACTCGCCCCTACTTGGGAAGGCCCCTTCATCGTCACCAAAGTTCTCCACAACGGAGCGTACCGTCTTTACAACGTCGATCGCCAGATTGACGAGCCACGAGCTTGGAATGAGGATCTGCTCCGCTCCTTTTACACTTAAGTACTCACTCGGATGAGTTGTAATAAAAGTACTCCTGTAGTTTATCTATTAAAGACAAAAGTGTTATAATTTTCTCATTAATTGTCACCGCTTTTGCTTGTGTAAGAAATCCCCCAGTGGGTGGCTTAGCTGCGAATCCGTTTCGCCTAAGTTTGTAAAAAAAATCATGCCGAGTGACGGTCAAGCCTCTCACTCAGAGACATAGCTGCGAATCCGTTTCGCCTAAGTGTTTGAAATCCTGCCGAGTGACGGACAAGCCTCTCACTCGGAGACTTAGCTGCGAATCCGTTTCGCCTAAGTGTTTGAAATCCTGCCGAGTGACGGACAAGCCTCTCACTCGGAGACTTAGCTGCGAATCCGTTTCGCCTAAGTTTTTGAAATCCTACCGAGTGGAGAGCAAACCTCCCACTCGGGGGATTAGCTGCGAATCCGTTTTCGCCTAAGTGTTTGAAATCCTACCGAGTGGAGAGCAAACCTCTCACTCGGGGGCTTAGCTGCAGTCCAGTACTCGCCTAAGTGTTTGAAATCCTACCGAGTGGAGAGCGAACCTCCCACTCGGGGGCTTAGCTGCAGTCCAGTACTCGCCTAAGTGTTTTGAAAATCCTACCGAGTGGAGAGCAAACCTCCTTCTCGGAGGCTTAGCTGCAGTCCAGTACTCGCCTAAGTGTGAAATCCGTTCCGATCCACAAGGACGACAAGGTGCAGGTCGACTGCTACCTTCTCCTTCGAGCTACGGCACAAATACAATGAGAAACAATAAAATTCCTACCAAGTGGTGAACCTGCCTCTCACTCGGAGGCTTAGCTGCAGCCCAGTGCTCGCCTAAGTGTTTAAAATCCTACCGAGTGATGAATCTGCCTCTCACTCGGAGGCTTAGCTGCAGCCCAATGCTCGCCTAAGTGTTTAAAATCCTACCGAGTGATGAATCTGCCTCTCACTCGGAGGCTTAGCTGCAGCCCAGTGCTCGCCTAAGTGTTTAAAATCCTACCGAGTGGTGAGCCTGCCTCTCACTTGGAGGCTTAGCTGCAGCCCAGTGCTCGCCTAAGTGTTTAAAATCCTACCGAGTGATGAATCTGCCTATCACTCGGAGGCTTAGCTGCAGCCCAGTGCTCGCCTAAGTGTTTAAAATCCTATCGAGTGATGAATCTGCCTCTCACTCGGGGGCTTAGCTGCAGCCCAGTGCTCGCCTAAGTGTTTAAAATCCTACCGAGTGATGAATCTGCCTCTCACTCGGGGGCTTAGCTGCAGCCCAGTGCTCGCCTAAGTGTTCAAAATCCTACTGAGCGGTGATACTGCCTCACACTCGGAAGCTTAGCTGAAGTCCAGCACTCGCCTAAGTACGAAAATCGTTCTGACCCTCAAGGACGACGAGGTGCAGGTCGACTGTTATCTTCTCCTCCGGGCTCCGGCACAAATACAATGTGCGCGCTCTGCAAGGACGATGAGGTGCAGGTCAACCGCAACCTTTTCCTTCGAGCTACGGCACAAATACAATCTGCGCTTCATCCTGGATTGCAAGGACACAAGTCGACTTCAATCTGTGCTCCAACCTGCAAGAGCACGTCCCAAGCACAAAATATATTCCGAGCGAAGAACAATGTTCGTTCGAAGGTAAGAGCAAACATATTCAACCGCAAACCCAAGTTCAGATAGCATCCTACGGATCCAGAAGTGCTCAGGCATCAAGCCTGTTAAAGTTTATCGGTTACAAAAACCACTCGGCATTCCGAGGCAAATTTAAGGCATCGAGCATAGAAGTTTTTTACTCCTCCGGCGGAGGACTAGAAGGCGCGACGAACTCGTCCAGGTCGATTCCATCAGCAATCCGAGTGGCAGCAGCAATGAATGTCTCCATGAAGGATCGGAAGTCATGCTTCTTGGTATTGGCCACCTTGAGGGACGCCAGCTTTTCCTCTCGTGCATCTTTGCAGTGAACACGGACTAAGGACAGAGCTACATCAGCACCGCACCGGGCAGAAGACTTCTTCCACTCCTGCACTCGGCCTGGGACTTCATTCAGTTGAGTCATCAAAGACTCGAGGTCGTTCTGAAGCGTCTCCCCTGGCCAGAGTGTCGTGTCGATTCGCGACGTTGCTGCCTTCAGTCGGGCCAGATAGTCCACCACACCAGCGACGCGAGACTCCAGTCGAAGCACATTCATGGCAGCTTCATCCTTCATTGGAGAGTTGATGGGATCCAAGCCTGTCTCCACTCGACTGGTTTCTTCCTCAAAGTTTTGACAGAATTCTGTAAACGCAAATCAAACATAAACCAGCAGCTCCGCGACGAATCAACGGTGACAAGTCAGTCGAGTGAAGAAGGCTACCTTCAAGCATGAGGAACAACTTCTTGGCGAGCCCTCCTAGATAAGCTTCCAGATCATTCTTCTTCCCCACTAGTTCACTTGACTTGTCACTCAGAGCAATCTTGTCATTCTTCAGACGGCTGACTTCCTTGTTGGCCGCGTCAAGAGCAGCTTTCAGGTTGACGTTCTCTTCTTCGAGTTTGCCGACTGAAGGCAACTTTTCTTCCGCAAGCTTCATTTTATCCAATGCAGCCTTCTGCGCTTCAGCAAGTTCTTGGTCCTTATTGATCAGAGCCACCTTCGTTTTCTCTGCAAAATGGCAAGGAGGTCAGAATCAGTAATGGGCAGAAAGATAAAAACAATCGTCAAGTTCTCACCAATCATACCTGTTGCCTCGTCCTTCGCCTTCTGGAAGTTCTCCTGAACGAGCTTCAAGTCAAGGTCGAGTTGGATAGACTTCCTTTCCAACTCAGTATAACGGGTCACGAGCTCGCAAGATTTCTGCAAAGAATCAGTCGACAGATATCAAAGAAAGGTTGCTTCCGAGTGACTAAGAGAAAACAGTAACGTTTCTAAGACTGCAGCCGAATCAAAATATTCAACAGCGGTCTCGGGGACTACACCCAGTGGGTGCACTCAGCGTGCCCCCACTAAGTTCTACCGACTTGATCCGATCAGTCGACTTGAAAAAGAGAGAGAGAGAGCGCGTTCTTCAGACTACAGTCGACTGCCAGCAGTCCACCGTAGTCTCGGGGACTACACCCAGTGGGTGCACTCAGCGTGCCCCCACAGGTCCTAATGTTCCACTCGACATGGTCCGACCAGACCGAGTGAAGAAATTTCAACTGCAAAGACTTCCACCGTAGTCTCGAGGACTACAGCCAGTGGGTGCACTCAGCGTGCCCCCACAGGTCCTAATGTTCCACTCGACATGGTCCGACCAGACCGAGTGAAGAAATTTCAACTGCAAAGACTACAGTCGACTGCCAGCAGTCCACCGTAGTCTCAGGGACTACACCCAGTGGGTGCACTCAGCGTGCCCCCACCAGTCTACAAATCCAATCGACACACCCAATGGGTGTAGTGGGTGCACTCAGCGTGCCCCCACCAGTCTACAAATCCAATCGACACACCCAGTGGGTGTACAGACACAAAGATTTTCAGAAAGAAAGTCTTTAGATAACATATCCTAACAGAACAGGCGGTTACCAACTAACCTGGACATTGCTTTGAAGAGTTGAACTTGCATCATACGCCGCTTGGCTAGCATCCCGGATCACCTTCACCTGCTCCATCATAATCCCCGCCTGGCGTATAGCCTCCTTAGCAGCGCCCGCCTGGTCCTCCGGGACGTGATGTGTGGCGAAGAGGGAGGGCGGTTCAGCAGTCGACGACGAAGGACGAACACTCGTCAGCGGCACAGCGAAGGTCACAGAATGTCGAGCGATGTCGCCATTTTCGTGAACCAGCACCTCAGGTGCTGACATGGTCCGAGTGGCCTTGCCAGCTGGAGCCTTTCTATTCTTCCTCGCGCTCAACGGCACCTCGTCATCGTCATCAGGGAGATCAATGACGTGATGAGGAGCTGCAAGACACATCCAGAGTTAGAAACGAAGACCAATCGACCGAAAGGAGAACTACAAGAGAACGTACCAGGGTTGGAGGTAACAATGTCTTCAACTTCTTGGGCATCGTCCTTGGCGGAGGTCTCAGAGGTAGCAGCACTGCGGATTTCAGAAACCAGTCGGTTAGTCAGTCAGTCGACCGGAAGATCATTCGAGCTGAACAAGAAAACACAAATCCCGCTTTACCCGGAGATAGTGGGGATGGCCATTCTCATCTTGGGCAAGGCCTTCGGCGGCTTGGATGACTCCGCCCGCGGTTGCTTCGGTGCTTTTTCAGTCGGCACCGGGGAAGCCGTTCAGGGGCGCTTCGTCGACGGTGCAACAGGGGCAACCGCTTTGCCACGCTCCCTCGCGGGGTCGTGGGCGATCTTGGATCGCCTCTCCGTGCGAGGAGGGTCGATTTCCATCTCCTCCTCCTCGCTGGAACCGTCATCGTCCTCTCCTTCCTCACCATCAGATTGCCACTCCTCCTGCTCACTTTCGCCTCCACTCGCCTCTCCCTCCTCGGTTTGCTCCTGCGCCCCGTTGGGCATCGAGTACGTCTCAGTCGTAACCTAGAAGACAACAAACAAGACGGAAGTCAGTCGGTTGATTTCAAGCAGACAGAATGAAAAAAAACAGAATCACAGTCGGAAATGCAGAGTTGGACCTTGTCAACTTCATACGATTGGTCGAGTGGAGCGACCCTCCTGGCTCCTCGGGGGTTGTCCTTGTTTCCTGTGATGCTCGCCATCCACAGCTCCAGCGTGGCGTCGTCGATCTCCTCCGGGTGGATCCGAGAGGTGTCCTCGGTACCAGAATACATCCACATAGGATTGTCTCGAGCTTGGAGCGGCTCGATGCGCCGTCGGAGGAAGACCTCCAGGAGGTCCATACCAGTCACCCTGTCACGGATGAGCTGCACGACACGCCCGACCAGCATCCTCACCTGCGCCTTCTCCTCCGGGACCACCTTCAAAGAGGAGGGTTTCCTCACTCGTTCCATGGAAAAGGGAGGGAGCCCAGTCGACTGCCCTGGCGTCGGCTGGTCCTTGTAGTAAAACTTAGTCGACTGCCACCCACGGATGGATTCGGGCAGAACCATGGTCGGAAAAGAACTTTTCCCTCTCAACTGAATCCCAAGACCCCCGCACATCTGGATCACGTGCGTCCTCTCGTCACTCGGATTTGCTTTCTTCACCGTCTGGGAACGATAGGTGAAGATATGCTTAAAGAGACCCTAGTGAGGCCGGCAACCCAAGAAGCACTCGCACAAAGACACATAGGTGGCGAGGTACACTATGGAGTTGGGTGTGAAGTGGTGGAGTTGTGCCCCAAAGAAATTCAAAAACCCTCGGAAGAAAGGGTGGGGCGGCAAAGAAAACCCACGGTCGACGTGGGTGGCCAGAAGAACGCACTCACCCTCCTAGGGCTGCGGCTCCGACTCCCTCCCCGGGAGCCGCACCGATCCATGGGGGATCAGCCCTCCGTCTGCCAGGTCGTCGAAATCCGCCTGACTAATTGTCAAGCGGATCCAGTCGCCCTGGATCCAGCCCGGCGGCAGGCCGGTCCTCGATGAGGAGCCACTCCGACTGGTTCCCCTCCCCTTCGCCTTGGCCGTCGCTTTCTTCGCCCGCTCCAGGGCCGCCGTCTTTTCCTTCACCATCATCGCCGGCGAAGCACGTATGGAGCAGCGGCACTGAGGCGGTAGCAAACGCGGCGGAGAAATCTGGAGAAGAGGGGAGAATGAGGGCGCACTGTTGAAAAACCTCCGTCCGGCGCTTTATATAAGGCTGCTTCCGAGTGGCTGACATGTAGGCCCGGACGATCCTGTCAAATCCCGCAACAGTCACGCGCGCGATACGTGGCGAAAAAGGTGGTGCAGAGATCGAGGCATCCCTGCCTTATCCCGTCCGATTGCTGCGGCTACGCCCCGTCCCGCGCGCTTCCCAAAATTCGAATTCCACAAAATCCGCGGCTTGCAGAACTGCTCGTCAGACAGAAGATCTCCTCCACCCTGTCACTCGGAGCTCTCCAAGCGAAAACTTCACTCGACAAACACCAAGAATGGATCAAGGCGACTGAAAAAGAAGCTCGTGCCATCACCTAAAGATTCGTTGATCCAAGACAAGACATACTCCTAGCATGAAAACTGGGTTGCAAGGGCTCTCAACTCCTTCCCCACTCAAACCTCGATCCATTCGGGGGCTAATGATGAAGCCATGTACCTAGTGTAGGGTCACAGACCTGTCTCAGCTACCCTACCCAAGGACATCTCTAGAAGAAACTACCTGTCAGTCGACCTAGAGGTGATCCACTCGACAAGCTCGAGGACACTCGACCATGAAGATAACCACTCGACCATGAAGCTAACCACTCGACAGCCAGAAGATCTAAAGTCAGTCAGCATGCAACGGTCTGTCATTAAGTAGCATTTATGGTCTTCATAGCACTTTATGTGGGCGTTACCAGTAACCCTTGTCTTAATGTACTTTAAACCCTGCATAACTGAGGGCCGGAGGGGTCTGGCGGACTCTATATAAGCCACCCCCCTCCTCAGGGTAAAGGGTTCGCACCCTAGAACTCATACGCATATAATCCGATCGATCGACCGCCTCCGGGCTCCGAGACGTAGGGCTATTACTTCTTCCGAGAAGGGCCTGAACTCGTAAAACTCTTGCGTGTACAACTACTCCATTGCTAGGATCTTGCCTCTCCCTTAGTACCCCCTACACTACTGTCAGACTTAGAACCACGATACCGGGCGCGCTGGATGGACCGTTGGGCCGTCCCGTTGTCTGGGCCTGAGAACGCAGTTAATAACCTGTCTCAGCCTTTCCAGGCCTGCATGCATGGGAAGGGCAGCGACATGGTTTTGCATGCGTGGGAGGTGGACGTGCATGCATGCGAGCAAGGCAACAGAGGCGCGCTAGGCTAGCAAGGCGAGCTAGGTGGCCATGCACGTATTGATTCAGAGTTAGGCCATTACAGCAGTGGTTCAGATTACGGCAGCGAGTCAGATGCATGGGCCCGGTCAAAGAGCTTTGCTATGCAGTGATTAAGATGCACGCACGCGCCCCATGCATCGTTTTCGTGCAAAAATTAAAGGGTGCAAAACGTAACGGATACACACACGCGTCTGGATTCACACACACACCGTTCTCATCCTTTCTCTCTTCCTCTCCCACCCACAGGCCTATAAATGGGGTGCCTCTCTTCCTCTCCCACCCACAAGCCAGATCTGATCCATTCTCTCCAACTTCAAACACCCAAACGACCGAGCCCTCTCCAAGCGACCAAGTGAAGATGCAGTCCAACAGTCCGACCTTCAACCGTCCGCCTGTTGTGCCGGAGCTGCGCTACCCACCGGGCGTGCTCGTGGAGAGGGAGCTCCGTGTGCAGGCAATTTCAAGGTGGAGGGGTTCCGTCAAACTCACCAGCGCCTTCCTCAGAGCCGGCTATGCCCACCTCCCATGGGGCTCGCCTAGGATGTTCACCCTCAACGAGGTTCGTGACCGCGGCGGCATCCTCCTACTGCTCACGGTCACCTTCACCAACCTGTTTGACGCGCGCGAGCTCCTCGGCCAAGTCTTTTGGTGCGGCTGCGAGGCCATCTTCTTCACGGTGTACAGCATCTACACCACCTACGAGAGCGTCTTCCCCACTCCAGCCCAGATGCACTCCCTTCCCTACGACGAGGAGGAGGAGGTGTGAAGTTGAAGACGGTGTTGAAGCGCGCGGCCAAGGTGGAAGAAGAAGGTCAAGATGAAGATGTTCAAGCCCGGAGTCAAGCTCGTCATGTTTCGTTTTTATTTTGTTGCTTTTCTATGTCGTGCGTGCCGTGTCGTTCGTGTCGTGTCCGTGAACTTATGGGTCCAAGTTATTATTATTGCTTAATGTAAGGGTACGGTGTGTTGCATCTTATCTAAGTTATTATGTGTGTTAAAAAAGGTTCGTGCCCAAACATATCATTTCTTCCCTAAACCAAGTCATGAAGTTCGAGAACTTGTGGTTTTCATTAATGAAAATCGGAGGGGGTGAGAAGCCCTCTCTTTCATTTAAAAAAAACCAAGTCATGAACTAACATGCAAATTTATTCCCTTTAAATACTAAACCAAGTGCCACTCTAACCCTAAACCAAGTGCCACTCTAACCAAAATCACGTGGCAGTGCAAACATACATTTCCAACCCTCCAAAATTTCAGTGCAAAGCAAAGGAAAACCACTCTCACGCGTGTGCAAACATTCACGGTCTCACTATGTAACCCTTCCTTCCCTAACCATGTCAAAGTTTTTCCATCTGTCCTAGCGGTTACCAGCGCAGCCCTAAACGCCACAAACCCACGCGGTCCTGGGTTCAAGTCCCCAGCCGCACCAATTTTTTGTGCATTTTCCACCATTCATTTGTTAGACAAATTATTTTTTTCTCAATGTAATGCCCTTAAAAATGTTCATTTATTTTGTCACCAGGTGCAAACCTCTACCAGAGCTGAGGCACATTTTCCATGACATTTTGGTCTTTGATTTAAATCATGGTGTATTTGAATTGGAGTAATTAAATTGCTATTAAATATTTAACAGCTCCAAAAAAAATTCTAAACTTAATTGTTTGGCTTTGGAATAATTCAATTAACTTCCACAAAAAGTTTCAGCATTATTATTTACTGCCTAAATTAAATCAGAACAGAAAACAGAAAAACACGGAAGAGAACCCCCGAATGGGCCTAATTGGATGCAGTTGGCCCATTAGTCTAGCCAGCACTTGGCTCTACGCTCTGAATTTGGCCAACAGAGGAAACTTTTTTTGACAGAAAGGCAGAGCAGAGAGCTGCATTTCATTGATCAAAAGTTTCTGAATTCCTCATTTCTTCTCTTTTTTTCAACATATTTAAATGTTCGTCACTTCTTCTCTTTTTTTTCAACATTTAAACAACTTTGACCAACATTTAAACTAGGTGAATTTCTTATACAATTTCAAGATTACAAATTCCTCCATAATTCATGCATTTCTATACATTTTCAACATTAAAACCAGTGCGATTACCATACCTACAAATGGTCAAAAGTAATTGCAAATGGGTATTGGTATTTGTGCTTGATCTTCAAGCTTCCTAACCTTCTTCTTCAACATCCTAAGCTCAAGAGCTAGCTCTCTGTCAGTGCGTGATTCGCCCTCCATTTCTTCTTCCGGAGCTCGTGCTGCGGCCACTGCCGTTCGTGGCAGCATGCGCAACCATTCTTCATGCTCTTCTTGCAGTTCATTCATCAGAGTCTTGGCCAGAGCATCGACCCAAAGAAAGAAGCATGTCACCTACATGAACACCAAACAGATCAACCCATTGCTCAAAGATCCTGTGACGCTCGGATAATTAAGCTACAGTAATTCTCTGCTAATGATGTCACATCACTTCGATTACTGTTGCTAATCTTGCGTTAGTTCGAAACCGATTCAAATTCAAATCCAAAATCAAGCAAACAATAAAAGTTTTCAAATATTAAAACTAAAATGTTCGGAGTGAGCCAAATAATGCATATGTAATTATGGCGGAGAAACCAACCTCTTTGGAAGTGTTTGATTGTCCCAAAGTAAATAAAATGGTAGCAAGACAACTAATTAAATGCCTTTTATGATTAATAAAATATTAAACTATTTTATCTAGTTGCCCAAGTTTTTGTGGCATTAGAATATGTAGTAACACTATTTTAGGAACTAACTTTATATTTTACTAAAACTAAAGTATATTGGAAATAATAGAAAACAGTAAAGGAAAAATAAGTAAAAGAAAAGAATAAAACAGAAAGCAAAAGTAAAATAAAAGGAACCCCTGGCCAACTGGGCCAGACGGCCCAGCAGGCCACCAGGCCAACCCCAGGCCAACCCACCCAGTGCCTACTAACCCACTCCCACTCCTCCCACCGTAACCCTAACCTACCCCCATGTTCCCCACTTTCCCCCACTCCTCCCTCTGCCCCCCGATCCAGATCGGATCGGGCACTCGGCGGTGCCCCTCGCCGCGCCGACCGCGCCCTGGGCGCTCGACGACGCCACCGCCACACACTATCGCCGCCTCGTCCCGCCACTGCTTCGCCGGAGCCACCCCGTCGCCGGAGCACCTCCTCGTCTTCTTCCCCGTCGGATCGCCCGAGCCCGGAGCCGCTCGACCCCCCTGCGAACCATCGCCGGACGCCGTCGCCGCGGTCCTCTCCGTCACCGGCGCTCCCCGTCCCCGTCGCCGATGCCACCTCGCCGGACTGCTTCCCCTGCGTCGCCGTCGTCCCTGACCTCCTCCCCGCGCCTCACTGCCCGAACCCTACGACCCCCTGTGAGCTCCCCTTCTCCTCACCCGGTCACCGCGACCCAGGCCTTCCCTTCCGCCGCGCCCCTTGCCTTTGCCTCGCCTGACTCCGCACTCGTCCGCTCCGGTTCCCGATCGCTGCGCGCGTGGCCTAGCCTCGCCGACGCTGCGGTGGCCTTGTCGGCCCAAGCGCCCGTAGCCCCCTCACGCTCGCGGTGCTGCCCCCAAGCGCCCTCGGGCGCGCAGCCCTCCGCCGACGCCGCCCTTCACCGGCGCCTCCCGCTGCTTCCCCCTGGCCGCGCATTTCGGCGCCCGGCGCACGCGCCTGCACCACCAGGGCGAAGCCCCGGTTACCCCTTGCGCCCGTTTCGCCGCCCGCTAAGGCCTCTGGCCTATGACAAACGGGGCCCACGCCCAGAACGATAAAAAAGGAAATTAAAAATAAATAAATAAATAAATAATAAGTAAATAAAATTTTTAACTAATTAATTAATTAATTAACTAAATTAATTAACTTAACTAATCCCGTTAATTAGACTAATTAAACACTAGTTACTTATTTAGCTAATTAAACTAGTTAATATGTTAATTAGGTTATGACATAACAGTAAAACAGAGCTAGCTACAGCTCTCCACAGCGGTTTGAATACCTCGACCGTCTGATCCACTCGTTCAGCGCTCCAGATTGCTCGGTCATCCCACCTTGCGCTCCCAGCAATTTTTATCCATCACCACACACGTCTGAGCTGGCCCAACGTGATCGGACCCGCTCGAGACCGAATCGATGCATTCTCATGAACCGGGCCGTCCACTCGTTCATGGGGCCTTTTATACTTTCTGCGTCCGTGAACCTGGCCCAAGAACCAACACTGCCTCTCCTCTATCTTTGCCCGGTTTTCTCTTCCCTCTAATTAGGGTTTCGCCGAGTTCTCCCAGGGCGATCACCGCCGCTGTCGAGTTTTGCTCCCCTACCACCGATTAAACCCCAGTCCTCGTCATGCTCGGAGGATGGCCTCCGGTCGTCTCACCTGTAAGGTGGGAGGAGCCATGGAAACTAGGGTTCTCACTTCTACCCGATCTGTTCTTGGTGAGAGTTTTTATGGAGAATTCGGAGCTAGTTCCTCCGGGATTAGTGATGTCGGCGAGATGATGAAAGAAGCTGGGGTGAAGGAAGAGGACTTGGACGATGTGGTTTTCGATGAGCAACCAGCCTTGGCCGGAGGGGCCGAGATGGGTAGCCCTAGCTAGGGTTAACACCTCCAAAACCTACTGACGGACTTGGTTCTTGAAACATGAGATCGGCATGGGATATTGCACGAGGCTAGGTTCAAACCCTAGAGGACAACTTGTACACGGTCACATTCACTTGTTTGGGTGGATCGGGAGAGAGTTATGAATGAAGGCCCATGGAATTTCGGGAGATGCGGTAATCTTGCTTTGCCATATGACGGGATAACGAAGCCGTCTCTTGTGAAGCTTGAGACAATCGACATATGGATCCAAATCCATGACGCATCGTAATTGTATGCCCATCTAGTGACTCCATTGGCAGCTAAGGTGGGCGAGGTTCTTTTCTCTGAACCTAACTCACATGACTTTGTTGGCAACTTCCACCGGGTGTGGGTTAGAATCAACGTCAACAACCCTCTCAAAAACGCGGTCTCTATGATCAGGGAGGGGAAGAGGCAGATATATAGAGTTAAGTACGAGAGGCTTCCCGACTGGTGCCCTGTTTGTGGTATGCTTGGTCACCAGTTTAAGGAACACGGCAATGGCGTTCACCCTCCGTCAGCCCTTGTGTTCTAGGATCTTCGCGCTAAATTTGAGTTATCTTGCCAATGGAAGGGGTCCGGGAGAAGGCCGAAACCAGCGTGGTGGTCGCAGAGGTGGACGTGCTGGGGGGCGCTCACGAGGCAGGTTTGATTAGGACAGAGATGTTATGACAGAGAAGAACGGGTATGGATCAACCCAGGTTTATGACGCTGACAAGGCTGCTAGTGACACAGAGATGGAGGACCCGGCGGGGAAAAGGATCGCGGGAGCGTAAGCTGAGCCAAACACCCCATGACTAGCCAAAACCCAGAGATTGCACATGTAGGTGCTAACTTACTCGCGATTGTACCTGCGGGCATAACAGCATCCAGCCCACCACCTCATAGGGACCTGAAGAGAACCAAGAAGGGGGGAGAAGACCCCGAGGTGTCAGCATCAACTGTGAAGAATTTGGCGGGCTCCTTCGAGGAGAACCGCCGGGTCCAATGAGTGTACTATGTTGGAACTGTCGGGGCGTGGGTAAAGCCGCGACAGTTCGAGAGGTTCGCGAGTTTGCGAACAAATTTACCCCTACCTTCTTATGTATCGTCGAAACTCAGATAGAAGGCTCGAGGGTAGAATCTTTAGCTGGCACTTTTGGTTATGATAATAGTTTTGCAATTGATAGTCGAGGTAGAAGTGGAGGTATTGGTGTTTTTTGGAACAATGAAATAAGAGTGGAAATTCTTGGTTATTCGGATTATCATATAGATTGCTTTGTTGTGGAAGAGGGGCTTGATCCTTGGAGAGCCACGGTAGTATATGGCGAAGCACAAACCCACTTGCGTTATAAAACGTGGGACACCCTAAAAAACATTAGCTCTACAAGCAACCTCCCTTGGCTTTGCATAGGTGATTTCAATGAAGTTTTGCGACCAGATGAACATGAGGGACTGGGACAGTGGAGTAACGCACATATACAGAATTTTCGGGAGGCAGTGGACGTATGCATGTTGCTGGACATAGGCTATAATGGCCGTTTTTGGACTTTTGAAAAGAAGGTACGGGCAGGATCCTACACTAGGGTCCGCCTGGATCGAGCGCTGGTCAGCGGAGATTGGCGAACAAGGTTTCCGTTAGCTGACTTGACACACTTGACTGCGGCGACTTCTGACCACTGTCCAATCTTGATGAGCCTGAACAGAGATCAACGAAGCAGACGGAGTCAAAAACCATTCAGGTATGAAGTCATGTGGGAAGGGCATGAAACCTGGAACGATACTATTAACTCAGCATGGACGGGGGGCGGAGTCAGTAACGGAACTGAAGGCTTACGTGCTAAGCTTCAGGCGATATCAATTGATTTAGGGCGCTGGAATAATGAAACCTTTGGGAATGTGAGAAAAGAGAGTAAGAGATTAAAAGGGAGTTGGAGAAGCTTCGTGTAGACTCAAGCAGAACTACACCATCTCCTGTGGAGCTGAAGATCAATGAAACTCTAGTAGAGCTTTACCACCGTGAGGAGATTTCATGGAGGCAGCGGTCCAGGGTAGAGTGGCTCACGGCAGGGGACAGGAACACGAAGTTTTTCCACTGGAGAGCAAGCATTAGGAGGAAGAAAAATATGATTAAGGCTCTGCAAAATTCTCTTGGGACTCTGACTGATGACCCGGACGAACTCAAAGCAATGGTACATGACTTTTATAAATCTCTTATACCTCTGAGGGAGTTAGCAACATGGAAACGGTCCTCAATTGTGTACCAACTAAGGTCACAGCAGAGATGAACGATCTTCTCGTTGCACCGTACAAGGAGGAAGAAGTCAAGACAGCCCTCTTTCAGATGTTTCCAACCAAAGCACCTGACCCCGATGGTTTTCCAGCTCATTTCTATCAACATCATTGGGAGATGTGTGGCGCTAAGGTGACGGAGGTAGTGTTGAGGATCATTCGGGGTGAGGAGAGTGCAGAAAGCATCAATGATACTGTTTTGGTTCTTATCCCAAAGGTAATGAATCCAACTATGCTAACTCAATTCCGGCCTATTAGTTTATGCAATGTGTTATACAAGATTGCGTCCAAGGTGATTGCGAACAGATTGAAGCAGATTCTCCCAGAGATTATTTCAGAGGAACAGTCCGCCTTTGTGCCAGGAAGACATATCACAGACAACATTATTAGTGCTTATGAGTGTCTTCACTTTATGAAGCGTAGCAAAGCCAAGGTTAACAGTTTTTGTGCCCTAAAGTTTGATATGATGAAAGCATATGACAGACTAGAGTGGGATTACTTGCAGGCAATAATGATCAAATTGGGCTTTGCTCCAGCCTGGGTACAAATCATTATGAACATGGTGCGGTATGTATCGTTCTCGGTGCTTTTTAATGGTGAGAGACTAGACACTTTTCATCCATCCAGAGGTATTCGGCAGGGAGATCCTATATCCCCATATCTCTTTTTAATCGCAGCAGAGGGCCTTTCGTGCCTACTGAAATCCAGTTCTTCGTCGTCTCAGCTAGAAGGGATCAAGGTGGCACCCACGACGCCCGTCGTGAACCATCTCCTTTTCGCTGATGATAGCCTGCTGATGTTTAAATCGAGTGTTGAAGGGGCTGTTACAGTATCAAACCTGCTAGAGCGCTACTGTTTGGCTTCCGGACAGCGTATAAATCACGAGAAATCATCTATCTTCTTCAGCGGAGGATGCCCGCAGGGCATGAGAGAAAGCATCAAAACCACTCTGAATGTCCAGAATGAATCCTCGGTGACAGTACTTGGGGATGCCCACGGATGTTGGGCATTCCAAGAATGGCACCTTTAGGTACTTGAGAGACCGAGTATGGGAGAAGATCAGAGGTTGGATGGAGAAAATATTGTCAGCTGCGGGGAAGGAAGTGCTTATCAAATCAGTGGCGCAGTCGATTCCGGTGTTCTCTATGTCATGTTTCCGTCTGCCAAGGGGTTTATGTGAGAATGTCACTTCATTGATCAGGCAATTTTGGTGGGGGGGGGGGGGGGGTAAGCAAGGAAAACACAAGCCAAGCTGGGTTTCCTGGGACGAGATGATGAAGCCGAAACATCTTGGTGGGCTTGGTTTTAGGGACTTGGAAATTTTTAACTTGGCACTTCTGTCAAAACAGGCATGGAATATGCTCCAAAACCCTACATCCTTGAGTTCACGCATTCTCAAGATCGTTTATTTCCCAGACGTTTCTTTGTTTGAAGCAGAATTGGGCCACCATCCATCGCAGATCTGGCGGGCTATTCTGGACGGAAGGGATATTATGGTGCAAGGACTAGTAAGGAGAACTGGAAACGGTGAAACGACCGACGTATGGCGTGACAATTGGATACCTAGCTCACTTATGAAGAGGCCAGTCACATCTCTTGTTCCACATCCGCCACAGAAAGTGTCAGAACTAATCAACCACGCCACATCCTCGTGGAACGAGCAGCTAGTTCGGTCAACCTTTATATCGATTGATGCGGAGGCAATATTGCAGATCCCACTTTGCACCAGACAGATTGAAGATTTTTGGGCATGGAGTGAAGACCGACTTGGGATTTTCTCGGTGAGAACTGCATATAGAATGATCCAGCAGAGAAAATTGAGCTGCGAAGCTTGGTTATATGAGCAAGATGGATCTTCTCATACAAACGCTGATGGCGATGGTTGGGCAAAGCTGTGGGGAATTAAGGTGCCTTCGAAACTCAAGATCTTCCTTTGGAGATTGGCTAGGCGGACCACCCGGCGGCTGCACTGTTGCATCATAGAAACATGGCGGAGTCGACGCGTGTTGCCTGTCTTGGGGCGAAGAAGGTACGTGGAGGCACGCGCTGTTAAAATGCACTGTTTCTCGAAGCACATGGGCGCTATCTTCTGAACGCATCATCGATGTGTTGAACAGCAACGAGGAACCGGATTCGAAGAGGTGGGCACGCCGCAAGAGGCATTATCTCATGATGAGTTCACAATTCTTGTGGTAACTCTTTGGGCACTATGGGGGGGCACGCCGCAAGGCAATATATGAGCACATCTACCAAAGCCCGCCTTCAGTCCAAGCTTTTGTACATTCTTATGTGATTGAACTCAACGCACTGAAGTCCATCAAGTCGAGGCAGATGGCAAGACCTGCGCCACGAAGAACGGGTTGGATCGCTCCACCTGGAGGGCTGGCAAAGTTTAATGTTGATGCTGCAGTGGGAAGAGGGAGAGGACATGGAGCTGTAGCAGCGATTTCAAGAGACTCAGACGGAAATTTCTTGGGAGCTTCGGCTGTGGTCTTTGCAGGAATTTCTGAACCGGCGACACTCGAATGCATGGCGATCAGGGAGACTCTAGCTCTAGCTGATGACTTGAACGTGACAAACATCCAGGTGGCTTCCGATGCAAAGGTGGTGGTACAAGATATCCAGCAGAAGAATCCGACAGAATATGGAGCGATAATACATGAAATATTAGAGCATACATTGTCTTTCCAAGTTTGTAATATTTCTCACGAACTTAGGAGCTCGAATATCGAGGCTCACAAGCTCGCGAAGCACGCATTATCCCTCCCGGTTGGCCGACATGTTTGGTTGGGACAACCGGGCGGTCTTTCGTTCTTCCTTGTAAACATTGTGACGTCTGAATAAAAAGCTTCGGAGTTTGCCTAAAAAAAACATGTTTGAAGCGCCCTTCCCTAAAAAAACATGTTTGAAGCGCCCTTCCCTAAAACAAAACAAGTTTGATGCGCCCTCAATCCTGCGGTGGTAGAGTAATGGCGATTGAGTAACCGATCTCCCTTTTAGCAGTAATCTTGATATTATTGTATCAGCATTTTAGTTTGCTTTCGTTATGCATATAGCATAGTTTAGAGAGTAGCTAGTCTAGCAAACTTTCAGCGAAGATGCGCAAAGGAGGCGAGATGTCGGGCGCTGTGCGATGTGGCGAGCGCGACGAGATGCCGACTGTGCCGTGTGATGCGGTGATGCCATGAGAGTCGGCAAGACGCGACAAGGCTGGAGCATGATGGGTTGGTTCAGGTTGAGTCAGATGACACGGCAAGGTCGTGTGATACTGCAAGCGCGTGAAAGGGTTGAAGCAAGACCGGCTGGATGGATCATTACGTTGGAGCCAAGAGAACTGGTGTGTTTATGAGGGTGTTAGCTGCATGCGTGGAGTAGTTATCTAGTAGTCAGCTGCATGCACGTACTAGTCTTTGGACCCTAGAGAGATTGTAGGAGAAGATAAGATCATGGGTAAGTACATGTTGTTAGTTGGTTAGTGGAGCAACTAGTCTGGAGATGTGGGGGCTGGGTGTGATGGCCAGCGTGAGTGCGTGGGTCTTGGCTGAGTGCCAAACTTTGTATAAAATAGTCATCTCATTCAGTAATGGATGAGGCCGAGAGGGCTGTGGAGAAACAATGTAGCTCTTGTGCTGACAAGGAAGAATGCCTCAGCGCAAAGACCTTGGGGCTCTCCTTGTACGCGCGCGCGCGTGTGTGTGTTTCCTGAGAGTTTCTTCCATGGATGTGTGTTCGAGAGAAACCACGAGAGGAAGAGTAGTCAGAGGAGGAAGAAGAAGCGGCGCTGCGAGGAGGCGGCGCCAACACTCCCATCTTCGAGGTGACAATGGACTCGCGTCTTTCCCTCTCCTCCCATTAGTCTTTATGCGTCTTCAACCTCTCTTGTCGCCAGCGCAGGGATGCCTCGTGGTGGCAACCCAAGCGGATGTTGTAGAGCTAGGGCTCTGTCATTTGCGGCCAAGAAGAAGGGCGACGAACAACGAGGAGATGGCGCTGGTGTCAGCTCTTCCCACTTCGCCTCCTTGTTGCACCGCCCATCCGTGTCTACAGCAACGTTGCCAAATCCAGCGGTATTCGTCTGAACGTCCTCCCTGTCTGTCGTCTCTAATCCATCACCACTTAGAGATTACATGATATTGGTTTTCTTCCTCATTCCAATCTTTTGTTCCTTTTATTAATGGGCATGATAATCTCCACGGAGAATTGTTGTTCCTTTGATTATCGATTGCGTACAGACGAACAACTTAGCAGAATTGATTCAAAGCATCACTGTGTACTGATGGACATGGTCACTTGGTGTTTAATTTTCTAACTGCATATATTTGTTGATTTTGGATCTCAAGCTTGGGGTGGTAAGCTCTCATTCGAGATTCCCGTCAGAACAGAGATTGGTGATTTTGTGTACTGATGGACATGACATTTAATTCTTTTTTTTACAGAGGGTTCTTTGATCTTGGACCTAAATCCTGTAGGATGAGTTCTCAGCGTTTGCTCTTTATAATGGCTCAGCTATGAAAGATTAAAAGGTTAAGGATTCATCTATATTTGCAGCGATTAGTATTAGTGTCGAGTACTATTATGGTTGCTAACTTCTTTGTGATTACCAGTCTTTACGGCTCCCCATGCCACATTCAAATATTAGTGATTGTCGGCGTCATAACTTTTTTATAGTTTTCCTTACTAACATAATGATGACAAAGAATTTGGTATGCATTTCGTCAAATTACTTTCTTCCAATTTAATGATCTTAGATTCTTAGTTGCGCTTTGTATTTTTATGATCTGTCTGTCCGGATAAAGAAGTTGTTTCCGCCAACTTAAGGAATTGCAGAAAAGCTTTGTGAATCAGTAGCCTATAAGAATGTAATTGATCTTGTTGACTTTCATCAATGAACCATATTGATTTTGCCAGCCACAAAAATCATATGGATTAGTATCCCTCCAGACAAATGAGAAAATACAATGGTTAGAAGGATTTAAGTCATACTTGCAATTTTGGGACATGGAAGTGGGGCAGAATAATTTTAGGAGATTGAGGAGCTGGAAACCCCATTAGCCCGGCCTATATTTCTCTCTTTTACATTGGAAAATGATCCTAGCAGCCGAGTAAAATGAAAAGTTGTTCAACTTTCATCTGATGTAAATCCTTGCCTTCAGCCTTCAAGCTAGCCTATGATGTGGTGTGGTTCTTATTAGAAATTATTTTTGTAAAATTAAGGATAAACTGACTTGTGGCAAGAAAAACAGTACAAGATGCCATCAAATCAGTGTGGATCCTTCTGTAAGCAATATTCAACGTACTGCAAGTGTTCCTTTCACATTTCAGACTTGACAGTTTGTGCCTATTTCTGCCTTCTGAACTCGCGAAATTGTCCATGCAAAGTGTGTGTTGTTGGAAACAGAGCATTTGATAATTTGGTATCTTGGACATTTAGAAACGTCATCCTCTGGAACAAAGGTATGGTTTCTCACTCAAGAACTGTGTAATAACAACTTTGGTATGCGCTTTGGTACAATTTTTTCTATAGTTATTTTTTCTTGTATCGGGTATCCATCATGCGTATCTGTCTGGCTTATGCACTCAAACAATAGACATGTTCTAAGAAATCCACTCCTGATTTTCAAAGATTATAGCTGTGTTGTTCATGCAGCCCTCGGAGAAAGAATAAACTCAACATTTCAACAAGGCATTCAAGGAGGTACTACTATTTCACCGAACAACAAGGTCACATCAAGGCGACATGTAGTCACACGTGGGCATGTATCACATTCTGCCATTTTTTAATTCAAAAAGCCATAGCTGTATGCCAATTTTGTGAGATATCATGGTATCCTCGGTTTTGAACATCAGCTCTAAACCTGACGAGAAGTTGTATCTAGCAGCAGTGTTACTTATCCCTTGCGCGTTAGACCAAAATGTAGAATTTTCTCACTAGACATGCATAACTGAGATACACCATCAAATTTTTCTCAAGTATTTGAGCTGGCTAGATTTTCATAATTATCTTAAATTATTTTCTTAAAATGAACGGGCGTAGCAACGCGCGCTTTCATGATCTAGTTGTACCTATGACATGCGGGACCCACACATCAATGACCCAGTCAACACCTCCGTTGACTGATGACGGCATGCTGACGTCAGCAAACAATATTCTTGATAATGTTGAATTAAATTAATTAAATAAATTCTAAAAATGATTTAAAACTTTAAAAATTTATGTAAAATAATTCGTAGCTCGGTTGGAAAAAATTTGTACATGAAAGTTGTTCAGAACGACGAGACGAATCCAGATACGCAGCACGTTTGTCCGCCACGCGTCCCTAGCATAGTGAACCTGCAATATTTCACCTCCGGTTCATCTGTCCGAAAACGCGAAACACCGGGGATACTTTCCCGGATGTTTCCCCTTTCGCCGGTATCACCTACTACCGCGTTAGGGCACACCTAACACCACTCATTGTCATGTCATGCATCGTCATGCTTATGTTTGCATTGTATTTACTGTTTCTTCCCCCTCTTCTCTCCAGTAGACTATGAGACCGACGCTGCTGCTGCCCAGTTCGACTACGGAGTTGCCGACCCCTCCTTCTTGCCAGAGCAACCAGGCAACCCCCCCCCTGATCACCAGATATTGCCTATTCTTCTCTACTGCTTGCATCGTAGTAGTGTAGCATGTTACTTGTTGATTACTCCTATTCTGTTGTATAGCCTGTCATTGTTGCTACAGTCATTGATACCTTACCCGCAATCCTAAATGCCTAGTATAGGATGCTAGTTTATCATCATTGGCCCTACATTATTGTCAGTCTGCCTTCCTATACTATTGGGTCGTGATCACTCGGGAGGTGATAACGGGTATATACTATACATACATATACTATACAGATGGTGACTAAAGTCAGGTTGGCTCGTTGAGGACCCGCAAGTGATTTCGATGTGGGGGCTGGAAGGACAGGTGGCTCCATCCCAGTAGAGGTGGGCCTGAGTTCCCGACGGCCCCCGACTGTTACTTTGTGGTGGAGCGACATGGAAGATTGAGACCACCTAGGCGAGAGGTGGGCCTGGCCCTGGTCGGCGTTCGTGGTTACTTTAAAATAACACGCTTAACGAGATCTTGGTATTTGATCTGAGTCTAGCCACTGGCCTATACGCACTAACCAACTACGCGTGAAAGATATGGGCACTCGACGTCGTGGTATCAGCTGAAGCCTTCTTGACGTCAGCGACTGAGCGGCGCGCACCGGATTGGATTGGAACAGCTGCTCTTGTATTAGGGAGGCTAGGTCTGCTTCTGGCCGCCCTCGCAACATGCAGGTGTGCAATGGGCGATGGGCCCGGACCCCTGCGCCATAGGAGTTAGACCGGCGTGCTGACCTCTCTGTTGTGCCTAGGTGGGGCTGCGACGTATTGATCTTCGAGGCGGGCATGACCCAGAAAGTGTGTCCGGCGGAGGGATCGAGCATGTTGGGTTATGTAGTGCACCCCTGCAGGGAAGTTTATCTATTCGAATAGCCGTGTCCCTCGGTAAAAGGACGACCCGGAGTTGTACCTTGACCTTATGACAACTAGAACTGGATACATAATAAAAACACACCCAGACAAGTTCCAGAGACAACCCGGTGATTGCTTTCCCATAGGGCGACGAGGGGAGGATCGCGGGGTAGGATTATGCTATGCAATGCTACTTGGAGGACTTCTATCTAATCTCTTCTACATGCTGCAAGACGGAGGCTGCTAGAAGCGTAGTCTTCGACATGACTAGCTATCTCCCTCTTATTCTGGCATTCTGCAATTCAGTCCACCGATATTGCCTCTTTACACATATACCCATGCATATGTAGTGTAGATCCTTGCTTGCGAGTACTTTGGATGAGTACTCACGGTTGCTTTGCTCCCCCTTTTCCCCCTTTTCCCTCTTCTTCTTGGATGTCGCAACCAGATGTTGGAGCCCAGGAGCCATACGCCATCGTCAACGATGACTCCTACTACACTGGAGGTGCCTACTACTACGTGCAGGCGGCGGCGGCGGCGACCGGGGAGTAGTTTAGGAGGATCCCAGGCAGGAGGCATGCGCCTCTTTCGATCTGTATCCCAGTTTGTGCTCGCCATCTTATGGCAACTTGTTTAACTTATGTCTGTACCCAGATATTCTTGCTTCCGCTGACTCATTTATGATCGAGCACTTGTATTCGAGCCCTCGAGGCCCCTGGCTTGTAATATGATGCTTGTATGGATTATTTTTACTTTTAGAGTTGTGTTGTGATATCTTCCCGTGAGTCTCTGATCTTGATCGTACACGTTTGTGTGCATGATTAGTGTATGATTGAATCGGGGGCGTCACAAGTTGGTATCAGAGCCGACTGCCTGTAGGAATCCCCCTTCCACACTCCTTGGCCGAAGTCGAGTCTAGTCACTACAAAGTTTTTACTAACATTGTTGTGTGGCTTACGGGCCCACGTCGCCATTGGGTGGTATTAGGATCTTTTACTTCTCGTCTATACTCTGGGACTCTGATCTCTTTTCTATTCGGGTTAAATGATTTTGCTAACTCTTACTCTAGGTTCTCATAACTATTTCTCCCGGAGAGCCCTCATTTCGGAAGATCGCCTGCTTCGTCAGAAGATTCTGAGGATATCCCTCGATATTTTACCGACACCTTGTGCTCATCGCCTTTGCAATCCACTGTCACCGATATATCCCTATGGATATATGTTTGCACTTGTCATTCTCTTGATCATTCCTCGTCGCTCTTGTTGTTACAAGATGCCTTGAAATATTCGTCGGTGTCCCGAGAATCCTTTGAGTTTACTGTCTTGCAGTTTTATTTCGCATGAAAACCCTTACGGGTTTTTCCTCACATTTATCGAGGATCCGTTCTTCTCAATTCTTCATGTGTCTCACAAAATTCTTTGGAATACTTTTCGATCTTTCGAAAATCCTCTGCAGCCTGTTATTCTTGAAATTCTTGCCTGCTTGCATTATGGTTAATTCCATATGACTAGTACTCCTTGATAACATCCTTGTCTTAGTCATTTTGAGCCTATTGATTCAATATGTGCGTACGCATGCAGTCATCGGGTTACCCTTTTTAAAGTTATCTTTCCGACTCGGACGTCATTCCTGACATGAGTTGGTTCTCGGCAATTCGAACCTTTATTGATTGTCCAACTAAGTGTTTTCAACTTATCCATCCTTGATATGAGCGTCTGCTTCTGATCCTTTGTTTTGGGAACCATAATTTCTTTCTATTTAAGCGTCAGACTAATCAGGTGATTCTTGAATCTGATGCGTCTGCATTCTTTCTTCCTCTGAGAGAGTACATATACTCACATCAGCTCCATTGTGGATCGCCCGATCCATTGTTGGATTGTTATCCGACAGTGTCCTTCATATTCAATCACCTTGTGAGTTCTTCCCCTGATACATAGTGCCTTTGGTAAATTGTATCCTTGCTTGGCCAACCATGCTCTACTTTCGATCTTGTGTATTTACTTTTGAAACTTGTGGTATATGTTACTAAGATGCCCGATGCATTGAACCTGTGTCTTCCCCTAATCCGTGAGAACCCGAAAGTTTTCACAAGTCATACTCTTCCGGTGTTCTACCAGATAAAATTCCAACACTACAGTTTTATCAAAGCGAGAGGTGAATGAAATGATATGCATTAAAGAAGTGGGAGTCGACCTTGAACTTGTGTTCATGCCCATGAAAATGATGTAGACCCTCTCGGAAGCTTCTTGCAAAATGATTATCCAGCTGTATGATTCTTTCGGTATTCTTGAAATTGATTCCTTACAGTTATGGTTCCGACCATGCTGTCCTGATCTGATATATCTGATGGGAATTCATTCCAGTGCCTCGTCTATTTTTGGCAAGGTTGAAGTATCTACTGTCACAGGTCAATGACCCGGTTCTACTTCTATCATGTTCTACCTTCGAGTATTACCCCCTGGTATCTCGAAGATGTCTTGCCATTGCACCACATCTTACTAACTGTGTTGAAGTAATGTATTTCCTTGTCGTAATCACTCTACGGGATCTGGGTTGTTGTCAACCGAGGACACTGACTAGTGAAATTATTTCGCACTACAAATCAAATACCCCTAGTATTTTTACTAGGAAATTATGAACTCAATCTGGTCAATCTTAGACCATCGGCTGCATCCTGGTCTTGCTATCTTTAACTGTGCTACCTCGTCCTTCTCTGGTGCACGAATTCTTCAGTGTGTGAGCACGACTTACGTTGAGCTTTCAACATCATGTTGCTTGTCTTGAAAGGCAACTTTGGTTCCGAGCTTGTATCTTATATATTGATCCTATAACTTTCCACTTCGTCATTTCCTTGCTTGTTGCCATTGTTGTTTGATTGCATCCTCTTGAAACCTCCCGGCAAATGTGTCGGATCACCTTCAACACTTTGACTTAAATGCGAGATGTCAACTGTGTTCATGATGAGAAATACCCTCCTTGCCCTCGATGATTTTTATTATCATCGACAACACCCTTGACTTCCTTTCCTCGCAAACTTGTCCACATTATGAATACAACTTGCTCTCCAGCTAGTGTTGTGTTCTGTCTTCAAGTATTACTGTATTTTATGTCAAGAATGTTGTGGGGACTGCTCCACCTCTTAGAAATCCTCAGTATGATGATACTTCTCACCAACACAATTCTTCCTTGGTCCCCGTGTTGTTTTTAACTGGGATACCAATATGCTAACGATGTTGCTTGAGTTATGTACTTCTAGCAACCATATTGCTTTGAAGTTAACGATCGATAGTTCGTTCTTAGACTGTTGGTTATTAAATCGTCACTATAACATTGATCTTGCTGCCTAAGGCCATATTTCGGGCACACCTTTCAACTAATGATTGATGGTGTATGTTTTCCCTCGAGCATACAACATTAAATCATTTGAATTGACAAGTGTCATCTTCTTGTTCACATTATTGTGGAAATCCATCCGTTTGAAATTCTCGATGAATTGTCGCTGAGCTCATCAGCCACCTCCTCATCCCATCCTTGGTTTAATAATGAACTATTGTTTCGGGAACTCGCTTCCGTAGTAAATTTCCCGAGAATCTTACAATGTCGTCTCGTCAATCTGTTTTGCACCTTTTCTTCTCAGGCATCCTGAGTCGGAGGTATCCTAACACCGATCAGATCTGAATCTCGGTCAGATATGATGGTTGGAACATTTTTCCAAGAGTTATAACACTGGTCTTTTATGACCTGGTAAGGTGATGGCATGCCCAGCACACTTGGCCGGTTGACCTGCTGTTATAGTTTCCTTATTAGCAAGGTTATCCATTCTTCCATGAGAAAATTGTAAGACTTATTCTACAAGTTGTTCCTGATGGATCCTTCCTATATCCAAAGTCTGACCTTTGCTTGAAGACCATGTCAATTCTATCTAAGAAACATGTCTGTGGTAATCCGATTTTCAATAAGAGAATTTGAAGCACAATGCTAAATTTTCTTTATTATTTATACTAACACTGTTGTATGGGTAATATTATGAGATTCCTTCCCCCTTACCTAAATGGTTTTCTACTTTCTATCCTGTCATGGATATCATGCTCCGCTTGTCCTTGGGAAGGATATAGCCCCGAAATATGTGTGTATACACATTTTCCCTTCCATTGTTACATTTAAACCTGATAACCACTTTTCCTTTCCATTGGTTTGTTTAAACCTTCTTGTGATCTATATTATATAAGCAGTAATATTTCCCTGCTTATGTAAACACCTTGTTGTACAATTCTGTCAGCAAGACCCTGTTACTATTGTTGATGACATTCTGGTAGCCGCCGATGGACGAGAACTTTGCCTATTGGTCTGCCTCGTTCAACGAGTAGGAAAATGGTTCTCTTCGTCCCTCGCCCTTGGTACCGATGTTGTTGCCGACATAATCGACAGGCTACCCTCTGACATGCCTTGCTTGCATGATCATGCAAGACGTCTCTGCCCTTCCTACTTTTAATCCACATGGTGGGCCCATAACCCACAGTTCCACAGGATCGAAACCTGACTCTCCTATACACCCCCGCTTTCCAAAGTTAATTCCTTGTACTTGGCCTCGTATGTGATTCACGAGCCACCTTCCGAGAGATCATCTATTCTGCTATCAGACACAATACTTATTCCCATTGCTTTGAATCCCTTTTCACGCCCTATTTCAGGCATCGAACGATTTCCTGCCCACTCAAAACTTCCCATGATACCTTCTTACTTTGCTCTTGATATTTTCGTAAGTTTCAATTCGAGAGTTACTTTCACCACCTTCCTCAATGTTATCGACCAGATTGTCGACCTTGCAGAGGTCTGTTCTCCCGGTATACCCACCGTTTTTTTGTAAGTACGATGGAGTTCTTGAAGAAAGGACGCCAACTTCATCATGAGGACCTGAAGCAGAGAAATGAAGACATCAATGTATTGGACCGGCCTCTTCGAGAAGAGCAAGCCAGGATGAGAAGACCCGCTATATTCATTACCAAACCTTCCCCCTTTTCACTACCTCATAAATCTTGGGACGAGATTTCTTGTAGTGGAGGAGAATTGTGACGCTCGGATAATTAAGCTACAGTAATTCTCTGCTAATGATGCCACGTCACTTCGATTACTGTTGCTAATCTCGCGTTAGTTCGAAACCGATTCAAATTCAAATCAAAAATCAAGCAAACAATAAAGTTTTCAAATATTAAAACTAACATGTTCGTAGTGAGCCAAATAATGCATATGTAATTATGGCGGAGAAACCAACCTCTTTGGAAGTGTTTGATTGTCCCAAAGTAAATAAAACGGTAGCAAGACAATTAATTAAATGCCTTTTACGATTAATAAAATATTAAACTATTTTATCTAGTTGCCCAAGTTTTTGTGGCATTAAACTTTATATTTTACTAAAACAAAAGTATATTGTAAATAATAGAAAAAAGTAAAGGGAAAATAAGTAAAAAGAAAAGAATAAAACAGAAAGCAAAAATAAAAGAAAAGGACCCCCCTAGCCAACTGGGCCAGACGGCCCAGCAGGCCACCAGGCCAACCCCAGGCCGACCCACCCAGTGCCTACTAACCCACACCCACTCCTCCCACCGTAACCCTAACCTACCCCCACGTTCCCCACTTTCCCCCACTCCTCCCTCTGCCCCCCGATCCACATCGGATCAGGCACTCGGCGGCACCCCTCGCCGCGCCGACCACGCCCTCGGTGCTCGACGATGCCGCCGCCACACACCGTCGTCGCCTTGTCCCGCCACTGCTTCGCCGGAGCACCTCCTCGTCCTCTTCCCCGCCGGATCGCCCGAGCACGGAGCCGCTCGACCCCCCCTGCAAACCATCGCCGGACGCCATCGTCGCGGTCCTCTCCGTCACCGGCGCTCCCCGTCCCCGTCGTCGATGCCACCTTGTCGGACTGCTTCTCCTGCGTCGCTGTCGTCCCCAACCTCCTCCCCGCGCCCCACTGACCGAATCCTACGACCCCTTGTGAGCTCCCCTTCTCCTTGCTCGGTCACTACGACCCAGGGCCTTCCCTTCCGCCGCGCCCCTCGCCTTTGCCTCGCCTGACTCCGCGCTCGTCCGCTCCGGTTCCCGCTCGCCGCGCGCGTGGCCTAGCCTCGCCGGCGCTGCGGTGGCCTTGTCGGCCCAAGCGCCCGTAGCCCCCCTCTCACTCGCGGTGCTGCCCCCCAGTGCCCTCGCGCGTGCAGCCCTCCACCGGTGCGGCCCTTCACCGGCGCCTCCCACTGCTTCCCCCTGGCCGCACGCGCCTGCACCACCGGGGTGAAGCCCCGGTTACCCCCTACGCCTGTTTCGCCCGCCCGCTAAGGCCTCTGGCCTATGACAAACAGGACCCACGCCCAGAACGATAAAAAAAGGAAATTAAAAATAACTAAATAAGTAATAAATAAATAAAAATGTTAACCAATTAATTAATTCATTAACTAAATTAATTAACTTAAGTAATCCCATTTAATTAGACTAATTAAACATTAGTTACTTATTTAGCTAATTAAACTAGTTAAGAGGTTAATTAGGTTATTGTACCTATGACATGCGGGACCCACACGTCAGCGACCCAGTCAACACCTCTGTTGACTACTGACGTCATGATGACGTCAGCAAACACTATTCTGTATAATATTGAATTAAATTAATTAAATAAATTCTAAAAATGATTTAAAACTTTAAAAATTAATATAAAATAATCCGTAGCTCGGTTGGAAAAACTTTGTACATGAAAGTTGCTCAGAACGACGAGATGAATCTAGATACGCAGTCGGTTCGTCCGTGACGCGTCCCTATCATAGTGAACCTGCAACATTTCACCTCCGGTTCATCTGTCCGAAAACGCAAAACACCGGGGATACTTTCCCAGATGTTTCCCCTTTCGCCGGTATCACCTACTACCGCGTTTGGGCACACCTAACACCGCTCATTGTCATGTCATGCATTGTCATGCTTATGTTTGCATTGTATTTACTATTTCTTCCCCCTCTTCTCTCTGGTAGACTACGAGACCGACGCTGCTGCTGCCCAGTTCGACTACGGAGTTGCCGACCCCTCCTTATTGCCAGAGAAACCAGGCAAGCCCTCCCCCTGATCACCAGATATCGCATATTCTTCTCTACTGCTTGCATTAGAGTAGTGTAGCATGTTACTGTTCGGTTACTCCTATTCTGTTGCATAGCCTGTCATTGTTGCTACAGTCATTGATACCTTACCCGCAATCCTAAATGCCTAGTATAGGATGCTAGTTTATCATCATTGGCCCTACATTATTGTCAGTCTGCCTTGCTATACTATTGGGCCGTGATCATTCGGGAGGTGATAACAGGTATATACTATACATACATATACTATACACATGGTGACTAAAGTCGGGTTGGCTCGTTGAGTACCCGCAAGTGATCTCGATATGGGGGCTGGAAGGACAGGTGGCTCCATCCCGGTAGAGGTGGAGTGCAGGTTTCCGGCCCGGCCCTGTTGTTACTTTGTGGTGGAGCGGCAGGCAGGTTGAGACCACCTAGGCGAGAGGTGGGCCTGGCCCTGGTCGGCGTTCGTGGTTACTTCAAAATAACACACTTAACGAGATCTTGGTATTTGATCTGAGTCTGGCCACTAGCCTATACACACTAACCAACTACGCGGGAAAGATATGGGCACTCGACGCCGTGGTATCAGCTGAAGCCTTCTTGACGTCAGTGACTGAGTGGCGCGCGCCGGATTGGACTGGAACGCCTGCTCTTGTATTAGGGAGGCTAGGTCTGCTTTCGGCCGCCCTACTTAGCGTCTTGGTGTGCAATGGGCGATGGGCCTGACACTGCGCCATAGGAGTTAGACCGGCGTCTTGACCTCTCTGTTGTGCCTAGGTGGGGCTGTGACGTATTGATCTTCCGAGGCCGGGCATGACCCAGGAAAGTGTGTCCGGCCAGAGGGATCGAGCGTGTTGGGTTATGTGATGCACCCCTGCAGGGAAGTTTATCTATTCGAATAGTCGTGTCCCTTGGTAAAAGGACGACCCGAAGTTGTACCTTGACCTTATGACAACTAGAACTGGATACTTAATAAAACACACCCAGACAAGTTCCAGAGACAAAGCGGTGATCGCTTTCCAACAGGGCGACGAGAGGAGGATCGCCGGGTAGGATTATGCTATGCGATGCTACTTGGAGGACTTCTATCTACTCTCTTCTACATGCTGCAAGACGGAGGCTGCCAGAAGCGTAGTCTTCGACACGACTAGCTAACCCTCTCTTATTCTGGCATTCCGCAGTTCAGTCCACCGGTATTGCCTCTTTACACTTAGAACCATGCATATGTAGTGTAGATCCTTGCTTGCGAGTACTTTGGATGAGTACTCACGTTTGCTTTGCTCCCCCCTTTTCCCCTTTTCCCTCTTCTTCTTGGATGCCGCAACCAGACATTGGAGCCCAGGAGCCAGACGCCACCGTCGACGACGACTCCGACTACACTGGAGGGGCCTACTACTATGTGCAGACCGCTGACGACGACCAGGAGTAGTTTAGGAGGATCCCAGGCAGGAGGCATGCGCCTCTTTCGATCTGTATCCCAGTTTGTGCTAGCCATCTTATGGAAACTTGTTTAACTTATGTCTGTACCCAGATATTGTTGCTTCCACTGACTCGTTTATGATCGAGCACTTGTATTCGAGCCCTCGAGGCCCCTGGCTTGTAATATGATGCTTGTATGGCTTATTTTTCACTTTTAGAGTTGTGTTGTGATATCTTCCCATGAGTCCCTGATCTTGATCGTACACGTTTGCGTGCATGATTAGTGTACGATTGAATCGGGGGCGTCACAGATCCCGACCACGAAAATGGTGCAATTTCCCCGATTCTTACCCCATTCTCGCTGCACACGTAGAATGGACGATTCTGGTTCCTCGGTGTGTGAAAAACCCTCCGAACAATACCCGCCCGGCACCGCGGGCAGACGAAGACAGGCATGTCAACACGCGCCCGGCTCTGCATCCGCGAGGTGGCGCGGGAGCTTGAGGAAGACATGGAGCTCGGAGGCGAAGCGGATCTCAACGCCGCCGCGCCCTCCACAGCTAGCTTCCCATCGCCATGCTCTCTCTCTCTCTCCGTGGTCACCGCCATGCTCTCTGTCGCCATGGTCACCGCCGCTGTCGCCCGCTTATATAGCACACCCGCAATGGCTCTCTGCTGGGTCCCACAAGCTACACATGCAACGGTCTGAATAGAATTGGCCGTCTCTGCCGCCTGGTCCCACCTGTAAGGGCCGAGTCAAAAGGTTGACCTGACAGAGACGACAGAGTTCATGGAACGAGTCGGTGCGCACGGACTAGGGGAAAAACAGAGCACAATTCGCATCTGAGGGAAAAACTGAGCACGGGGACACCACTGAGGGCAAAAGGATAATTTACCCTCGATTTATTGTGTATGGGCATTTTCCAGATAGGCACACAATTTTCCAGGTAAATATGTATGGCTAACATTTTACTAAAGTAACATGACACCATCAACACTTGTTACTTAGAAAAAGTTTGGAGTGGTTGAGCGGCGACTTATGTGGTCATCTCCTGGAGCTCGACTAGGTAGAGGGGTCCTCAAAGGAATGGTAGTCATAGCGGTGCCAGTGGCCTGCGGCAGGGACAGTGGCTGTGTGGCCGGCGACAAATCAAACGACATGGGAAATGCACGTACTTTAGTGGCGCCTGGGTCTGGCTGGTGGCTCGCGTGTTCCTCTAGGCTGAATCATTCGGTTAGAGGAGGAGTAGGTGGCCGGGGGTGCATGAATGGTGCCTCAAGGAATTTCTCGATCGTGATTGGCATCTTGTATATGGTTCAGTGGATCGTGAAGTTTTTATGTAAAGTACTACATATAATTAATTTCTTTGGTTGGAAGGATGCAAACAATTTTTAGGTTACAACTTCTTTTCTTTAGATATTTTATTAATTTCTCTTGATTGTTTGTGCATAATTACTAGAGAATAGAGGGGAAGGGGACAGGAGAGGGGGGGGTGCTTGATAGAAGAATATGAAGAAAATAGAACTGTTTAATCGCGCATGAAGACCTTAAACGCATGTGTTAGACGTGATTGATGTTGAACTACTGAAATAGGTATGCCCCCATTGCAACGCACAGGGCAATTATCTATTTTGGAGATTGCCTTGTGGTTAGTGTTGAAGGAAGAAAACACCCAGTTGCAACTCACTTCTTTGAAGATGCTTATGAGAAAATGGAGTATTGTCTTGCTTTGGACTCTCCTGCATCAGGAGCATACTTCCCACGACATGAATAAAAGGTTCCATTTGCTGAATTTTTATTCTCAATGAGTACACATCGATCAACCATTGGCGGCCCTTTTTCTGAACCTTACTGTTGACTACTGTTGTTTTGTCTCGTTTACTATATCTTGTAGATATCCCCTGTTTCAAACTATATACTATATCTTGTAAATATCCCATGTTTCCAAATCATATACTAATCTTGTAAATTGCCCCAATTTTCCATCATATGATATTATTACAACAAAACACATCTTTAGTTTTGTGAGTGCTAGATATGTTTTCCTTGATCCCCTTTGTTTGATCACAATTGTTTATTTGTTGATTTTGTGTGCAGGGATCGCAAGATGTGCACAGACTTATGAATTGAAACTTGCAATATGTTATGTATTTCATCATTTCAATTAATATGTTTGTTCTTTTCATTGCAGAATTTGACGTGCCATAGCATCTTTGGGTGGAAATAAATTTAAAATATTTTTCACGGGCACTTTTTGTAAGAGCACTGATTTACACGGTGAGTGTTTTCCGTTGCACATTTGTAGACCTTCCACGTGGGATCTTTGTGCTAACTACATATATTGCTTGGATTGTTATGAGTTGATAAAGAAGTTTTTATTATCTTTCCTTGAATACCGTGTGAATGAAGCTAAAGACAACATTTTGATATTTTTCGAGGATATGTTAAGCACATCAAATAGATCTTAATTTGTAATAGATTATTGGTTGGATCATCGCTCTTTATGTATACCTTGTCACCTTTTTTTATCAAATTAAATTGCAAGTGAAGTGGATTTAAATTATTACTCAACTGTTACTAGCTAGTTTTTCTATACTTTTGAAATTTAACTTGCATTATATTGATATATAACTCCAGCAAAGTATTTCAAATGCCTGTGGCAACGCAGTGCAGTCTACTAGTAGAAGTAGGAGCCCACCACATCTATGATGATACCGGGTTTTGTCACAATTATCGTCATAGAAGTGTCATAAGCATGACAGGAAAAAAAAATTCGTTCGACTCAAAATGTCACAGATGTGTCTTTTTTTGTAGTGACTCATCCATCCTGTCGTCCATGGGCAACCAAAGTGGATTGGGGCCAACACTTACTTCCATTGGCTTTCCTTGTAGAATTTGAAACCATGGACTAGTGTTACTGACTGAATTAGAATAGGGAAACAATAGGAGCAGATCTATGACCTGGAGTAGCGCTCACATACCTAAAATCCGACGGCATCAACTTCGCGGGAACTTGAGCACATTTGCATTTCGGATAGCTTGCAACAACATCCAGCTTCGATCTCTGCATGTTCTTCCCAACTTGCTTTTGAGCATGATCCGCATGCCCAAAGGAAACCAAATAAGATGTTCAACACTCCTGATCCTCCTCACCATCAGAACAAATAACATCTCCATCCAGTTGTTGTGTCGCTCAAAATCGGCCACCTGGTCGAACAACATCAACGTATTCCAGTGCGAGACTGGCTTTTTAACACCCGGGTGTCTAGGCACCCGGTTATCACAATCGTCCATACAAAAACATCTTGTTGGGATATGTGCCGGGTCCTCCACCACCGCTTGGTTTAACAGGCTATACGTGGACAATAAAAGAGGGAGTAGTAAATTGTTTGTCCTGTACAAGATTCTTGTTCACCTGTCCCACACCACTCATTCGCTGTTCCTTCTTTCTCGTGAGTGAGAGTGTGCAACATGCAAGATGCATGCAAAAGTGAGAGAGAGCTGCTTGCAAAGCTTTTTGGAGTTTTCTAAGAGGTATTCAACAGAGAGCATGCAAAGTTTAAGGCGAGAGAGAGACACACATGCTCTCAGTTGAACTATTCGAGTTGACTGGTCAGGGATACATGGCCTGAGACTCACTTGTTGGGAACACCCATTCTTCGACAACCTGTCCAGCGGCGATTTGACAAGTCTTGTCAGGCAGCCTCCTGCTGACAACCTGATGCCTCACAAGACAAGTGATTAGAATAGTCAAATGGCTTGAATAAGCATGCAGCCGCAGAACAATGCACGAATCTCAGTAGCGGCAGGCGGATAGGATAAGCGGGTGTCCCGACCCCCGGGTGCTACCACAGCTTTTCGATTCCAGTGCATCTCCACCTCCATGCCCACAGAGACTTGCAATACAGGAATCCAGCACCCTAGCGCCCTATTTCTGAGGACCATTAAATGAAACACTTGGCTTCTTCCCGCGAGTAAATTGGCGGGCCAACTCCGGTGAGAGGCGAGATGTGCAATCCCATAAATCCCTTGCTGGTTCCGCGAGATGTGCAATCCCCTCAATCCCTTGCTGGTTCCGGCGATAGATAAGGCAGGGGATCCATCGGTTTTGGAAGAGGTGGAACACTTGTCAGAGACAGCCCCATGATGCATCCGCATCCCGATTTTGTGACGCAGATCCTCTGATTTAGCCTCCTGCTCCGCTTGGAGGATGAAACCCACCGGCGGCGAACGAGGGACCGCACCATCCTTGTCCTCTTGGAATCCGTGCCCTTGAAGTAGGTCTATCTCACCAGATTATCTTGCTCTCGATCCGCCTGAGCTCGGCAAACCTGCGCATACCTCTCTCTGGATCTCGAGATCCGATCTTCCTCCGTCACCTGCAGCGCGTCCTTCCACTCCCGCACGCACAGTTCCATGAGAAGACGTTGCCGAGAAGCCGCGCATCCTTCTCCAACCACCGTCGCTCTCTCGTCGCCTCCAACACCTACCACGGCAATCGAGCAAATCGGCTGCAACATCTCCGTCGTAGGCGAAGGGGAGTGACATCTCAAGGCGACTCCAACTCCTGCCGCGCGAGGGGGGAGATGCTGGACCGGCGGATCCGCACCTGCGAGGAAGCATATCGATGTCTAATGGGGGCGGTGGAGGAAGCTGCGGCGGGAGTGGCGACGATGCTGGGAAGGGAGGGTGGGCAGACTACCATTGAGGGCGAACCTCAATCTGTGCTCGAGAGATAGCTCTCCATACAGATGTATGGATTCTCGAGAAAAACCCGAAACACCACCCGGCAAGTTAAGCCAATTATAAAAATTTATACTAATTTCAGAAAATAGAAGGATGTCAATATTCATGCATAAGTTGATCCCACCCACATATAGCAAGGTGAAAACACCTTGCATGTGTTCGTGCGCATCTGACCAGGGCACGCCCACGCGTCACCTAGACCACCGGATGATCATATATATATCGGACGGCCTGGCAGGGTGGGTACGTAGTAAGAGTGAATTCGGGAATGGTATAACCGCGGACGTGTTGTTTAGCAGCTAGTAATGCCCTCGCCAATGATCTTAATGACCGTCCCACTGTATCCATGCTAGCTTCTCTTGCCAACGAGCTTCATCCATGCTGGCGTGATTTAATTTGGTGCCTGTTTTAGCACGCGTTGATCATCATTCGTGCATCTTATTACTAGTATAGTAACAAATAATGCTCTTGATGATCCCCACGGTTTATGTTACCGCGTGGTGCTGGATGACAACCGGAGCCATATTGTCATCTCGTGTTAATGTGCACCCTCTTTTAGGTTTTAGCCCGGCCCCGTCCGTGGATCGATCGCCCGTGGAACCAAGAAAAACGAGTGCACTCTCGTGTCGATCATTTCCTCGTGATCCATTGGTTCTTCTGCTCCTAGAGAAAGTGTGACGGAAAATCCAAACCCTCTGTCGTGAATCTCTGGCCGGCCGGTAGAATGGCTTCGCCGCCGCCGTCTGGGAGGCCGGAGCACGCCGGCGGTGGCGGCCAGTTCCACGTGCTCAACTCCAGCAGCGGCGGCGGCGGCTCTGACGCTGCGTATCGGCAGCTGCCTTCTCCACGGGCCGCTGCACCCGCGGCGTACCGGCAGCTGCCCTCTCCACGGGCGGCCTCTCCTGCCAACGGCGTCGCGCAAGGGAACGGCGTGACGGCGTATCGCCAGCTCCCGTCTCCGCGAGCCGCCGCTCCGGCTAACGGCGTCGCACAAGCGAACGGCGCGACGGCGTTTCGGCAGTTTCCGTCTCCGCGCGCCACCGCTCCGGCGAAAGGCGTCGCACAGGCAAGTGGTCGGCAGCTTCCGTCTCCGCGAGCCGCCGCTCCGGCGAAAGGAGTCGCACAGGCAAGCGGTCGGCAGTTCCCGTCTCCGCGAGCCGCCGCTCCAGCGAACGGCGCCGCACAAGCAGGCGGTGCGACGGCGTATCGGCAGCTTCCGTCCCCGCGAGCCAGCACTCCAGCGAACGGCGTCGCGCAAGGGAACGGCATGGCGGCGTATCGGCAGCTGCCGTCTCCACGAGGCGCCGCCCCAACGAACGGCGCGACGGCGTATCGGCAGCTGCCGTCTCCACGAGGCGCCGCCCCAACGAACGGCGCGACGGCGTATCGGCAGCTGCCGTCTCCACGGGCCGACGCCTCGGCATTGTGGCGTTCGACGCCGGTGCGCGCCATGACCACCTACGGCCCTCCGGCCACCGGTGCCGCCCCGCCGGTGCCCATAGCCATGCGGGCTCCGTCCACGCAGTCGATGCCGTCGCCGCACCTGCTGCAGCAGCTCATGGTCTTGGCGGGGTGGGGCGCTTCTTCCAGACCGCCGTGGCTGCAGAGCTACGTGCAGGGCACGCCGCCGCCGTTCTCCACCCCCGGGAGAGGCCGTGGGAATGGGATGCAACCACCTTTCGCGTCTTCACGGATACCACGGATACCGGGGGCTAGCGCCAGCGGCACCGCCGTAGCCGCGCAGAGGGACGCCGGCGGCGAGCATCTTCCCAAAGATACTGGCGCTGGCCGCGGCAAACCGGCGAGCGAGAGGTCGCTCCAGATCGTCCCTGCTGACGATGGTGCCGGGGCCAGCAAGAACGTGCCACCGATCGGCGGCAACGGCGAAGGGGCCGGCAAGAACGTGACGCCGGCCGGCGGCGGCAACGGCGATACCGCCGTGCCGCTTCTGGGCCCTGTGCTCGCTATTCCGTCCACCGGCGTCGTCCGCAAAGGTAAGGCCGCCGCTAAATCGCCGAACGGCCGCCTACGGAAGCCGCGCGCGCCCAAGGGGAGCAGCACTCTGGCGGGACCCAAGAAGGTCCCCGGCAGGAAACCCGCCGCCGACAAACCGGCGGCCACGAACCCCGGCGCCCAAGGCAACGACCAGCCAAAGACCGTCTCGCCTCCAAGCAGCGGCAGGAAGAGGAGGAACGCCGCCCCGGCGGCGGCCTCGCCTTCGCCGACGCCTAGCAGCGCCACACGGTGCAGCCTCGTCGCCAGGATGAACGACAGCAACAGCACGCCCGGCACGGCGGCGGCAGCGGGAGAAAAGAAGCACACGGTCCTGACATGGATGATCGACGCCGGCGTACTCAAGGAGAGAGAGCAGGTCTTCTACGTGCCGGGGCCGGAGGACAAGGCGAGCATCAACGCGAAGGTTGTGTCCGGCGCGGTGACCAGAACGGGCATCCAGTGCAGCTGCTGCGACGGCGCGGCGGCGATGGCGCTCCCGGCCTTCGCGTCGCACGCCGGCTCCGCGGACGGGTCCTCGGCGCCGTGGGAGCGGCTGCTTCTCATGTCCGGCAAGCCGCTGCTGCGGTGCCTGCGGGAGGCGTGGGACCTGGAGCGCGTGAAGATCTTCCGCGCGGAGGAGACGGCACGGGCGGCGCTGGAGCAGGACCGGGAGCGGAGCGCGCAGGCGAAGAAGCGGTCGCTGCAGCTGCTCGCCAAGCAGGGAAGGAAGGGAGGCGCTCGTGCTACCCTCGCCGTCGACGGCGGCGGCGACCGGAGCGACGACGCGTGCGGCGTGTGCGCGGACGGCGGGCAGCTTCTGTGCTGCGACAGCTGCCCGTCCACCTTCCACCCGGAGTGCGTCGCCGTGCAGGGCGTCCCCGACGGCTCCTGGGCCTGCCACTACTGCCGCTGCTTCCTCTGCTCCGCTAGCGACGGCGCCCCCTCCACCTGCCACCAGTGCGCCCGCAAGTGTAAGCAATCCGCCATGATCACCGCCATGATCATCTCTCATACTGTTGAAAAAAGATTACTGCACTGACGACGCCTCTGCAATTTGCATGCTTCCATGCAGATCACAACCACTGCCGCACGTCGCTGTTCGCCGGCCACGAGATCGGGCCATTCTGCAGCGAATCCTGCAACAAGGTGGAAACAGTCGCTGAAACATTCATTTTTGCTTCCAGCAGCACTATTATAGTACTGTTGAAACTCCTGCAACAAGATGACATTGACAGAGAGTGTGGGATTTGTGATTTCAGATTGCGGCGAAGCTGACGGAGATGGCGGGGGCGACGAACACCGCCGATGAGGACGACTACTCCTGGTCCCTGCTCAAGATCCAGAAGGACACCGGGGACTCCGCCGACGTTCTAGAGTGCAACGCGAAGTTGGCCGTGGCGCTGGGCGTGCTGGATGAGTGCTTCAACCCCGTCAAGGACCGGCGCACCGGCATCGACATGCTGCACCAGGCCGTCTACAGCCTCGGGTAAGCTCAAGCTCTCTCTGACAGTGTCACGCCAGGAAAATGAAGATTGATCCGGGAGGTGGCACACTGGCACTGCTGTCTGAAGAATACTTGATTGGTTGCTTCAGAGTGGCACTGTTATCTGAATATCAGAATCAATTTCTGATATGTTTTTCATGACGATGGTGTTTGTTGAGCATGTAGGTCCGAGTTCAAGCGCCTAAGCTACGAAGGTTTCTACACCATGGTGCTGGAGAAGGACACAGAAATCATCTCGGTGGCCCTCTTAAGGTATCCTTCGGCGCACTTGTGTACTGTGCATTTTTTTTTTCAAATAAACATAAGATGAAAGTACAGTTCAGATAGAGTGATTTTAAGATGAGATAGACCTCGTTTGTGGTTTTGTTTGGTTGCTTCCTGTCCAGCACTGGGTATGCCTTTTTTTCAGCGAAAATCCTAGACTCACGGACGGATTACAGAGCCAGTAATGCTACACCTGCGAACAGGTAATGGTTACGTAATTAGCCAAGTGGCATAATAGGGTTGGGGTTAGGGAAAAGGGGGGCCCCACCCCACTTTAAATCAAGGGGGAGAGTTATGTTGAGGGGAAAGTTATGTTGAGGATTATTCTTACAGAGCAATAAAGACTGTCTCCAAACTACTCGAACCATTTCTACTTTGTATAACATATTTAAAAATGTCACATCTTTTAAAATGCTCGAACCATTTTTTTAACGCTATCAACGTTTAATTAAAATTACAGTACTAACAAAAAAGTTAGACAACATATTTTCAAATTCTCAGCGAACATTTTATAAAATTAAGTACATTAAGTTTTTAAAATATATGTATTCAAGATCAAAAACAGTACATTTACGGTGTCCTTGAGGTGAGACTGGCTTGTGTGTCGTTGCGTGAGACACAACCGCGCCCAGACATGTATGATGATGTCCACGTAGTGTCGGGCTTTAGCCGTGTAAGCAAGGGTGGGTGCTTGTTTCCAACTGATAGAGGCAAATGTGTGGTTTGTACAAGTGTCCAATAATCATGCAATTCGACATGAAATAAAAACAGGTGAAGTATTTTTTCCTGAATAAAATACATAAATTATTGCATAACTTTTATTAAAAATCACACTTTTTAATGATCCTTTTTATGGTTATGCCGGCAATTATTCTATTTCCTGATGCTCGCAGTGTATAGTGGTCAAATAGGAGTATTTTCTTCGTGTGACCTTTTACTTTTTTTATCATGTGGGAGTCTTCATAAATATACGTGTATGCAATATTTTTAGTCGTATCCAAGGTAGCCATGCTCTCATCACCAACCTACCTTCTTTCCCTGCTTTTTTTTAATAACATATTCCCCGACCAACTCTTTAATTACTCATAAAACAAAATGTAGAAAACTGTCAAGTACTCCCTCCGTTCCCAAATAATTGTCTCTCTAGCCATCTCAAATGGACTACAACATACGGATGTATGTAGACATGTTTTAGAGTGTAGATTCACTCATTTTGCTCCGTATGTAGTCATTTGTTGAAATCTCTAGAAAGACAATTATTTAGGAACGGAGGGAGTAGATGACAAGACAAGATACTACTCTTAATTTGCTTGAGCATTTTAGCTGCATGTACCGTAACGTTGGAGGCTGGTGGTATTTGATGTGAATAGTGTATATATATTTATGAATCAGGGATGGGACAGTCGGTTTTCTGTGATATCCTAGAGTTTTTAAGCTTGCAATCCGTATGTGGTCCATAGTGAAATCTCTACAAAGACTTGTATTTAGAAATAAAAGTATACATAGCATCCCAAACCAAAAAAAAAAAAGAAAGTATGCAGATGAACACGCCTGTCTGAGATAAGTTTGTCTCTTAATTTACTTTGCAGGTTCCATGGCAACAAACTGGCAGAGATGCCGTTTGCGGGCACGCTGCCGCACTACCGGAGGCAGGGGATGATGGGCCGCCTCGTCAAGGCCGTCGAGCAGGTGGTTCATAGATCAAGAGAACAACCAACATTTTTGCAATGAGGGTCCAGAGATCGCTTGTAAATTTTGCACTGACGCATGGGGATCACTTGTGTTGCCAGGTGCTGGCGACGGTGCAGGTGGAGAAGCTGGTGATTCCGGCGGTGACCGAGGTGGTCGACACATGGAAGAGGTCCTTCGGTTTCGCGCCCATGGAGCCACGGCTGAGGGAGGAGGCCAAGAGGCTCAGCATGGTCGTCGTCACCGGCACCGTCATGCTGCAGAAGCACATCGCCAGGCAGCAGGCTGCGCACGGCGACGAGGATAGCCAGGCGCCGCCGATGACCGAGGACGAGCTGGCGTTCCTGGAGATGAGCTGGCCGCTCTCCAGTTTCACCGACCTCGTCGCCGGGATCGCGTTCCCGCCGCCGTCTGGCGCCGACCCGCTGGCAACCGCCGTGAGGGGGCTGGGTGTGGGTGCCCCGGGGACGAGCGGCCGGCGGTCCTGCGGCGGCGAGGCGGTGGGCTCGAGCGTGTTCCAGATGCCTAGCTACGCACCTGCTGCGCACGGCGCCAGTCTCCGCCTCGGCATGAACAAATAATCATGCTGGTGTTCGTGCAATGACGAGGAGACTTCTGAAGATTTTTTGCGCCTTTCTTTATTTGAGTTTGAAATTTATAGCTACATGTTTTTCGTTTCGAAAAGGCAAAATATGGACTGATTACTCAAAATTGGGCATTTGGACTGATCACTCTTGAAATTTTGACATTTGAAACTTATTTACATCACCCGCAAAAACAAGAAACTTATTTACATCAATATATGCGTATCTGGGACATGGTTTTGGAATTCAAGTTTATGTTTATGATCCGACGTAGTGGTTTTATATTGGGCCCTATTTGGGGACACGGGCCCACCCTAGGGGGGGGGGGGGGTTGCAGCGTGTAGGTGTATCATTATTGTTAGAGGAGATTAGTATAGTATAGTTTCCAGATGATTCATAATAAGGCTCCTAGGCTACATGCCTTTCCCATATAACTTTACCAACACTCACTGGTGGAAAAACAGGCTTCCGTCCAGCCCCATAAGTCGCGAAGCTGTAGGAACCGCGACTAATGGGACCTTTAGTCGCGGTTCTGGAGGTGAACCGCGACCAAAGGCCTGGGCCTGTGGCGCTCGGTGGCCAGCTGGTGCACGTGAGGGGCTTTAGTCATGATTGGCCAGGACAACCGCGACTAAAAGGTTTTCAAGCACCTTTAGTCCCGGTTGCCGTGCCAACCGCAACTAAAGCCCTCCCCTATATATACCCATCCGGCAGCCAACACTTAGCCATTTGGAGCCATTCTCTTCACAAGTGGGTGTAGGTTTGCTTTTGGTTCCTCTTATGCACATAAGGTGTTTGATGAAATGCCCCAAGAGCATGAAACAAACATGACATGAAGTGTTGGAGCCACACTCTTCGATCGCGGTTAGCAACTTGATGAACCTTTGATGTGTCAATATGCATGTGTGTAGTTCATTGTTTAATTTATATTGTTTGTAGCTAGTTAGTTTAACAAATGCATGATGGTTAATTATATATTTTATATTATAATAATGCAGATGAATCGGCAATGGATGTACGGTAACCGACTCTCCGGCGAGTTCACTACGGGTTTGAAAGATTTCCTCGTAGTGGCTAATGCGAACAAGCGGGGGGTTTTGTTATCTGTCCATGTGTTATCTGTAAGAATGAGAAGGGTTACTCTTCCTCAAGAGTTGTTCACATGCATCTGCTTGAAGGGTTTCATGCCAAGCTATAATTGTTGGACCAAGCATGGAGAAAGAGGGGTTATAATGGAAGAAGATGAAGAAGGGATGATTTCATCGATGAAAGCTATCTTGCTCATTTCGGTGATACTTTCATGGAGGATGCTGAAGGTGAAGGGAAGGTGAAGAAGAGGCACGTGATGATCCCGTTGATGATCTTGGTCGGACCATTGCTGATGCACGGAGACGCCATGCGAAACTGAAAAGGAGAGGGAGAATTTGGATCGCATGTTAGAGGATCACAGAAAGGCGCTGTACCCCGGATGCGATGATGGTCTGAAAAAAGCTGGGCTGCACTGCTGGATTTGCTGAAATGGAAGGCGAGGCAGGTGTAGCTGACTCGGCATTTGAAAAATTGCTGAAAATGTTGAAGAATATGTTTCCAAAGGATAACGAGTTGCCCGCCAAGACGCATTTAAGCAAAGAAGGTTGTCTGCCCTCTAGGTTTAGAGGTTACGAAGATACATGCATGCATCAACGATCGCATCCTCTACCGCGGTGAATACGAGAATTTGAATGAATGCCCGGTATGCACCGCATTGCGTTATAAGATCGTGAGGCGATGACCACGGTGACGATGTTGAGGGCGAAACCCGTGAAGAGGGTTCCGCCAAGGTGATGTGGTATGCTCCTATAATACCACGGTTGAAACGTCTGTTCAGGAACAAAGAGCATGCCAAGTTGTTGCGATGGCACAAAGAGGACCGTAAGTCGGACGGGGAGTTGAGACACACCGCAGATGGAACGCAATGGAGAAAGATCGATGATGGTTTAAAGATTTTGCAGGTGACGCAAGGAACATAAGATTTGCTCTAAGTACGGATGGCATGAATCCTTTTTGGCGAAGCAGAGCTCCAGCCATAGCACCTGCCCGTGACTCTATGCATCTACAACCTTCCTCCTTGGTTGTGCATGAAGCGGAAGTTCATTATGATGCCAGTGCTCATCCAAGGTCCGAAGCAACCCGACAACGACATCGATGTGTACCTAAGGCCATTAGTTGATGAACTTTTACAGCTGTGGGGTGGTGTCCGTGTGTGGGATGAGCACAAACAAGAGGAATTTGACCTACGGCGTTGCTTTTCGTAACCATCAACGATTGGCCTGCTCTTAGTAACCTTTCGGGACTGTCAAATAAGGGATACAATGCATGCACGCACTGCTTACATGAGACTGAAAGTGTACATTTGCCAAATTGTAAGAAGAACGTGTACCTTGGGCATCGCCGATTTCTTCCGAAAATTCATCCAAGAAGAAAGAAAGGCAAGCATTACAACGGCAAGGCAGATCACCGGCGAAGCCTGCGAACGACCGGTGCTGAGGTATTTGATATGGTCAAGGATTTGAAAGTCATCTTTGGAAAGGGTCTGGCGGACAATCAGTTCGAAGGGAGCCGACGGGCACGCAGCCATGTGGAAGAAGAAATCTATATTCTGGGAGCTAGAATATTGGAAAGTCCTAGATGTCCGCTCTGCAATCGGCGTGATGCACGTTACGAAGAATATTTGCGTGAACCTCCTAAGCTTCTTGGGCGTGTATGGGAAGACAAATGATACAAAGGAAGCACGGCAGGACCTGCAACGTTTGAAAGACCACGATGACCGGCATCCGGAATGGTTTCAAGGTCGTGCCGACTACGCCCGACCAAAGAAGAGAAGGTCATCTTTTTGAATGCCCGAGCAGTATGAAGGTTCCGTCTGGATTCTCGTCCAATATAAAGGGAATAATAAACATGGCGGAGAAAAAGTTCCAAAACCTGAAGTCTCACGACTGCCACGTGATTATGACGCAATTGCTTCCGATTGCTTTGAGGGGCTCCTGCGGAAAATGTTCGAGTAGCCATTGTGAAGCTATGTGCATTCCTCAATGCAATCTCTCGGAAGGTAATCAATCCGGAAGTTCTACCACGGTTACAGAGCGATGTGATCCAATGTCTTGTCGGTTCGAGTTGGTGTTCCCGCCATCCTTCTTCAATATTATGACGCACCTCCTGGTTCACCTAGTCGAAGAGATTTTCGTTCTCGGTCTGTATTTCTACACAATATGTTCCCCTTCGAGAGGTTCATGGGAGTATTAAAGAAATATGTTCGTAACCGTGCTAGGCTGAAGGAAGCATCGCCAAGGGCTATGGAAATGAGGAGGTAATTGAGTTTTGTGTTGACTTTGTTCCTGACCTTAAGCCGATTGGTCTTCCTCGATCGCGACACGAGGGGAGACTAAGTGGAAAAGGCACGATCGGAATGAAATCAACGATATGTATGGACGGCCATTCTCTGGTTGAAGCACACCACACTTTGTCTTGACCAATTCCAGCTTGGTGGCTCCGTGCTTTGAGAAACACAAGACTATTTTACGTTCGACAACCCGGGAAGCCTGAATCCTGGATTAGGAAGGCCCACATGGAGACTTTCGGCAGTTGGTTGAGAAAACATTTAATGAATGACAATGATGTTGTAGATCCGCTGTACATGTTGGCCAAGACACCATCTTCGACTATAACGACTTTCCAAAGTACGAGATAAATGGGAATACATTTTACACGATCGCCCAAGATAAAAAGAGCACCAACCAAAACAGTGGTGTCCGCTTTGATGCAGCAACCGAGAATGGGCAAGAGGTCACATATTATGGTTACATAGAGGAGATATGGGAACTTGACTATGGACCCTCCTTTAAGGTCCCTTTGTTCCGTGCAAATGGTTCAAGCTAACAGGAGGTGGGGTAAAGGTGGACCAGCAATACGGAATGACAATGGTGGATTTCAACAATCTTGGTTACCTTGACGAACCATTCGTCCTAGCGAAAGATGTCGCTCAGGTTTTCTATGTGAAGGACATGAGTAGCAAACCGAGGAAAGCGGAAAGATAAGAAAGCGATCAAGACATCATGCGATGATCCAAAGCGCCACATTGTTCTTTTCAGGAAAAGAAACATCGTGGGAGTGGAGGACAAGATGTACATGTCGAGAAGATTATAATATGTTTGCTGAAATTCCGCCCTTCAAAGTGAACACCGACCCAAGCATTAAGTTAAATGATGAGGATGCTCCATGGATACGGCACAATCGTAAGCAAGCAGGGACACAAGGGAAGAAATGACGTGTAATAATTTATTGTACCAAACTTTGTTGAATGGATCATGTTAATTTGAAAACTAATGGCACTAACAGAAAGTTTATAATTTTTCTAAAACTAAAAGCAAAAAGAATTAAAAAATAAAGCAAAAAACAACAAAAAATAAATAATAATGCAGAAAACTAAAATAGCAACAATAAGTATTTTGTTGTAAGTAGAAACAAAATAAAATAAATAAAGCAACAAAGAAAACAAAAAAGTGTTTTCAAATTTGAAAACTAATGGCACTAACAGAAAGTTTATAATTTTTCTAAAACTAAAAGCAAAAAGAATTAAAAAATAAAGCAAAAAACAACAAAAATAAATAATAATGCAGAAAACTAAAATAGCAACAATAAGTATTTTGTTGTAAGTAGAAACAAAATAAAATAAATAAAGCAACAAAGAAAACAAAAAAGTGTTTTCAAATTTGAAAACTAATGGCACTAACAGAAAGTTTATAATTTTTCTAAAACTAAAAGCAAAAAGAATTAAAAAATAAAGCAAAAACAACAAAAATAAATAATAATGCAGAAAACTAAAATAGCAACAATAAGTATTTTGTTGTAAGTAGAAACAAAATAAAATAAATAAAGCAACAAAGAAAACAAAAAAGTGTTTTCAAATTTGAAAACTAATGGCACTAACAGAAAGTTTATAATTTTTCTAAAACTAAAAGCAAAAAGAATTAAAAAATAAAGCAAAAAACAACAAAAAATAAATAATAATGCAGAAAACTAAAATAGCAACAATAAGTATTTTGTTGTAAGTAGAAACAAAATAAAATAAATAAAGCAACAAAGAAAACAAAAAAGTGTTTTCAAATTTGAAAACTAATGGCAATTACAGAATGTTTATAATTTTTCTTAAACTAATATCAAAAAGAATTAAAAAATTAAGCAAAAAATAGTTCCACCTACCGGACCACCACGGCCTGAATACGACTAGATTCCCTACATGGGCCAGGATTCAGGCCCGCAGGAGGCCAAGTAGGCCCACAGCACATAGCTAGTAATGCAGTAGGCCGAAAGCACTGCAGTTGAGAGGAGCTCGAGAGGGTGGCGCGGCAGCGCTTATAAACCACTCTCGAGCTCTCTCAACTAGCGTGGTGGGACTAAACATTTGGGCCCACCACCACAAGGCCTTTCGTCGCGGTGGGCCCCGCGGACCGCGACTAACGGTGCCCTTTAGTGGCGGGTCGCCTTCCCAACCGCGACCAAAGGGGGGGGGGGTCGCCTTCCCAACCGCCAAACCCCTTTAGTCGCGGCTGGCGGGCGACCAGCGACTAAAGGGTACCTTTAGTCGCGGTCCTCGTAATAACCGCGACTAAAGGGTCGGGCTATATATTCAAGCCCTCGACGCCGCCGCCGTTCTCGTCTTCTCCGATTCCCGCGCTTTGTTAAATCGCGCCCTCGGCCGCCCGCCGCCGTCGCCCTCGCCCTCGCGCCGCCCGCCGTCGCCGTCGCCCTCGGCCGCCCGCCGTCGCCGTCGCCCTCGACCTCGCCCGCCGTCGCCCTCGCCCTGTAACCCCCTCGCCCGGTTTCGCGCCCCAGCCCTAGCCCGGCCAGCCCTAGCCCGCCTGATGGCGGCGCCCGCCTCTGCATGGCGGCGCCAGCGGCGTCCAGCAAGCGCCGCGTCGATCGCCGTCCGCCGTCCGGTTGCCAGCGCGCCGCTTCGTCCTTAGCGGTGGCGCCCGCGCCCAGCCCGTGGCCTTGCGATAGGCCCCCTGTGCCTATGAGAGGGTCCCACCCCAAAAGCGTGTTGATATAAAAAAGAATAATAAAATATATTAGTTAATTAATTAATTAATTAATTAACTTAAATTGTTGAGTTTAATTAACCTAATTAAAACTGTTATGTTAACACTAGTAGCAATTTAATCTTTATTCTCGAATTAGTTTTAATTACAATATATCAATAAAACTTTAGAAAATCATAGAAAATAAACCGTAGCTCGGATCGAAAAACTTTGTACATGAAAGTTGCTCGAGCGACGAGACGAATCCGATTACGCAGACCGTTCGTCCGCCACACACCCCCTAACCTATCGAACCTGCAAACTTTCCTCTCCGTTCATCTGTCTGGCAGACGTCCGAACCGGAAAACTTTCCGGATGTTTCCCCCTTCGCCGGTATCGCCTAGCGCTGCGTTAGAACACGTCTAGCTCTGTCTGTTGACCTGTTATGCACTTGCCTTCTATGTATTTAGAATTTTATAAGAGGGGGCGGCGAGGGTTATACATGTGTGTTGTCCTCGCCTCCCTCTCCGTGACGCCGCCTGCCTGCCGCCTGCCTCGCGCTCATCATGACACCCTCTCCCACCCCTTCCTCGCCGGCCCCCTCCTTTTGCCACCGCCCATTCGCCACCCCCACCCCCACCCCCCCCCGTGTTGACTTAATTAATTTTTTTTTACTACAATTTTTAAGTAATGAAATAAAGGCGGACGATAGATCTGACCCGATTATTGACAACTATGATCCGGAGGGTGAAGCACATATGTTCGGCATCATAAACGGCGATATTCAATATGTGCCGACCGGAGAAGAAGAAGATGATATCTCTTCTTATCTGAACCTTGACGGTGAAGATGAAGGGCGCGGTCGACAAGAAGATGCCAAGAAACATCGATAAACGCATTTAACTTCAAATGGAAGTAGCAACCACCTCCGCGCCGAGGTATATATATACATTGAGCCTGGTGATACAAACAAACTGATTTGAATAAATATGTGTGTACTAACGCTACGACTCTCTTTCTTATTTTAGCCCTCGGCGGATCGTCGAAACAATCGAGTACGTCGTCAAAGCGTGGCGCAACCAAGACGATGAAACAAGGAGAAACATGCACCATCGAGGTTGTCGACAAAGGCAACCGGCAGGCCGCTGGAGCCCCGCAAGAACGCCACCAAGTTTGTCAGCCAATGCGGAGCCATTGTTAGAGACAACGTCTCGATCACCGCCCGTGAGTGGAATGAGCCAAAGAAGGCACGAATTGATGGTTTCACTTTTGTCGATAAGAGAACAAAAAAGATTGCTTCAAGAAGCTTATGGAACATTTCGTTCTACCTCCGGAATACAACAAATTCGATGAGGAGGGTAACAAGATTGAGGAAAACAAGGAGAGGAGGAGGCTAGTCAAACAGTTCGCTCTTCATAAGATGGCCGACGCATTCCGGAAATTCAAGCAAAATCTAGCCCGTGACTTTGTCAAGCAGAACAAGACTCCGGATTTCAAAGGACAATATGAGAAACTGAAACATGATTGGCCAGAATTTGTGAAGCAAAAGAAATCGGAGCAGTTCATTGAAATATCGAAAAAAATAAGGAAAATGCGGCTAAGAAGGAGTACAATCATGTTATGGGGCCAGGAGGGTATCGCATTTTGGTGCCTAGGTTGGAGAAGATGGAGACCGAGATGAGGGCGCGAGGAATCCGTCCAGTGCGGAGGATGGGACCCAAGGGCCAAAAGCTGGTGGTACGGGCATGGGGAACGCTGAACCCGGAGAGGGGAGTGTGTTTACCGGGCAAATTAATTAAACCCACCCAAGCCCTTATTGACGCAATGAAGGATGCTCAAGAGGGAAGATCAAGTTCAACAGAGAGAACGACGCTGACAAAAGCCCTCGGGAATCCTGAACACGGAGGACGTGTCTGAGGCATGGGGCACATTCCGTGGAAAGTAGGGTTCCCCAGACGATGACCCGTCTGATTCTGAAGCCGTAAGAGAAAGATGGATCGGGAATCAGATGTTGTGGCGCGGTTGGCATCGGAAATGGATGTGATGAAGAAAACCATGAGTGTCTTGGTAGCGAAAGAGATGCAGCTCGGTGCAGCATGAAGATCATCCAGCGGATCTCGGAAGCCAGCAGCGGAGAAGCAGCGTGGCTTCCACGGAGGCCCCACCGGCTGGTGCAGATGCACCGACGATCGAAATTACTGCACCGGAGCCTCCGGTGGTCGAAATCTTGCACCGGAGCCTCTGGTGGTCGAAATTACTGCACCGGAGCCTCCTCGCTACCCGTGGGCGATATAAAGGAGATGAAAGAATGTCATCTGTATTATCCTATCGGGAACATGTCCATGAAGGTAGCCATCGGCAGTGCTTTACCATGTTTACTCGAGCACTCCACCACAACAACCCCATTCAAGATGGCTATGCTCGTGTCACGGTGGAGGACATAGTCCAAGGGTTTGAGGACACTGGAGATTGACATTGCTACACACGAAGGGGAGAAAAGACTTGGAGATGTCAAGCGCCATTTCATTCTATGGCAAAAGAAGTTTATCAAGTTTCCAGCGAGGCGCCAAGGACAACAAGTCCACCCCCTACGGTGGTGGTGGTGGCGGTGGTGGTGGTGGCGGTTCACCTACACCTCCGTCACGTCGGCCGACGCCGCCCCGATCCACAACGTCCCGGGTGATCAGCCGCCGCCCGATCCTCGTCCGGCGGGTGATCGACGCCGCCCCAATCCACCTCCGACAAAGAAGCGAAGCAGTCCTGGATTATTAACCCGGACCCTTATGTACCTAAGACCACAAAGGTACCGGAGCCATCATCAAGCCTCTCCCCACAAGGCCTTGGGAACGTAGTGCCGAGGAAATCGACGCGACGCGGCTGCTCATTATGAGAAATGGAAGGCGGACTGCAAGAAGAAAAGAGAGCCCGAGCCCAAGCCAGTATATTCGATGAGCAAAAGAAGTGGGCTAAGTCATTTTTGAGCACACCGTCCCAAGTCATGAAGAATCTGCCGACGACTATGCACGTGAACTTCGCAGGCAGGCACTCATGTTCAAGGAGAACAAAGAGCGGAGAAGGCGAAAGTAAAAAAGCGGAAACAAGTTGCCCAGCTTGGGGAACAAAGTAAACAATCGATTGCCCGCTTATAGTGGAAGCCCGGATGCCCCGAGATCATACAAGCTGCGACAGCACATGGATTGACTGTAACGAAAGTGCCAGAGAACAAGCGGCCAGCTTAGGTATTACTCTTCGTGAACTGTTAGGCCTTGATGAGGCGCCGCAGGATGTAGTAATTACATATGTCAAGAAAGGGCCTCTAGTCGAGCCTGCGCAGGAAAATGATCTACCCGACCAAATGAAAGGTCTGCTGAATTGGTACAAGGGTTACATAAAAATAAAAACGCCAAAGAATATATTTATGCGGAAGTTAGACATGAGCATCACTTCAAACATTACTATGTAACAATTGCACTGAGTGAATTGTTCCAGCTTTTCAATCTGCGCGAGCTCGACAAATCTATCATCGGTTGCTACGTTACGTAAGTGATTTATTAATTTCTACCCCATCTCGTTCATATTGCCTGCACTATATATATGTCCTAACTATATTGTTGTGTCCGCTATTATACATGCAGAATGAAGATTAAGGAATGCAGAGTAAGGAACATCCATGATGTTGGGTTCATTGACCCACACATCGTTAATGGATATGTGTTGGAGCCGTCACCCCACCGGCGTGGAGGCAGACCTGTGGCAGTTTCTTACAAAGCAGGAACTCAAAAGTGATATTCTATTTCCTTACCATTTTGGGTGAGTGTTTCTGTCTTGAGCACATTAATTCTCTTTTGTTTACTCCATGCATGGTATGTGGCGGCTAATCGATGAGTTATGCATGACGTCTTGTGCATGTATCGTGTCCGCAGGTTCCACCGGATTCTGCTAGTAATTAAAGTTAACACCTCAGAATGTCTCGCCCACGACTCTCTGAATATGGATCCAAAGCTTTGGGCCGACATGAGAAGAATGCTGCAGAAGTAATTATTTTCATTCATTTGCGCTCTATATCGATCGGCCTATTTCGTTCATTTCCTAATATCAAGTAACTAATAACTCTCTTGTTCACTTAATTTTCTTTGCCTCGTAGGGTTTGGAGACGGTTCGTAGATACAAAGGTCGGTGAATTCAAAAAGAGCTAGAATTCAAAATGGTAAAGCCTAAGAATGCTGGGGATATTCAGCCACCGAAGACCAATCTATGTGGATACTATGTTCAGGAGAGGATCCGAGATACACCTCTGAGCGGGCCGTTCGAGTGATACCAATGCTCAGAGGAATAACCTCCGGATGATGCTTAGTGTAGAAGCTCGCTTCCGACCACTTCAAGAGGAACTAGCTGGATGGTTGAGCAGGGAAGTCCTCCATCCTAAAGGAGAACACTATTACGAGGACGTAGAACTTTATATGGATTAAATCATGTATGGAAACTTGTTCAAAATTGTATATGGTCATCCGATGATATTGAATATATATTGTATATTCCTCTTGAATTCTTTTTGGTTCTAATTTCAAATTTATTTGAGATTGTACATTCATATGCAAATTTATTTGATATTGAATATATATGTAAGTAGAAACAAAATAAAATAAATAAAGCAACAAAGAAAACAAAAAAAGTGTTTTCAAATTTGAAAACTAATGGCACTAACAGAAAGTTTATAATTTTTCTAAAACTAAAAGCAAAAAGAATTAAAAAATAAAGCAAAAAATAAAGCAAAAAATAGTGCCACCTACAGGACCCCCACGGCCTGAATACGACTAGAAACCCTACATGGGCCAGGATTCAGGCCCGCAGGAGGCCAAGTAGGCCCACAGGCACATAGCTAGTAACAGAGTAGGCCGAAAGCCTGCAGTTGAGAGGAGCTCGAGAGGGTGGCGCAGCGCTTATAAACCACTCTCGAGCTCTCTCAACTAGCGAGGTGGGACTAAACATTTGGGCGCGCTGGGCAGCACAAGGTCTTTAGTCGCTGGTGGGCAGGCGACCCGCGACTAAAGGTCCTCCGCCCCGACGGCCGCCTGGCGCCCACGTGGACGGGCCTTTAGTCGCGGTCCTTAAGCAGCCGCGACTAAAGGGGGGGGCTTTAGTCGCGCTTATTTGGTCGCGGTTGCGCAACCGCAACTAATGGCTGTTGCGAACCGCGACCGAAGGCCTTTTTTCCTCCAGTGACTATTGGCATTTAGTTGGTAATGATAATTTATTCATGTTTAATGAATTCTATCATGCTAGACCAGGCCTGCTCATTTTAATTATGTTGTTTTAAATTTGTGACCCCTTTTTGCAGGAATTTCAACTTTGTTACTCAAAAGTGTTGGTGTTGATACTAGTCAATTGTATAGGCCTAATGTTTTATTTTTTGCAAGGATAAAAGGGAGTTTTGTTCCTTAGATAATAGGATTACAATCAGCTGGCAAGAGCTCCTCAATACAGGGAGGGCCTCTTTGAAGCCAAACAGCAGTAGATGACTCAGTAAGGCTATAATTAGCCAGACAATGTGATATCCTATTCTGAGACCTAGTAAGCTTTTGGGGAATAAACTCCCGACCTTTCAACAGAAACTTGATTTCCATTGCCAAGTGCCCATACGTCGACCGAGTAAGAGAATCACTAGATAAGATGGACGGAATCAGACTGCACATATACTAGGAGCTCCGTATGCTGACAGGCGAGGGCCATACCTTGCATAAGGCCTAATGTTTTTTAAGTGTATTGTTTCAATTTTTGTGAACTTATAAAATAATAGAGCTATCTATGTAACTGATAAAGTAGTTGCAGCAGTTCAAACTGCATTTACTAAAGGTAAGTTCTGCTAAGGTATCCCTTCCCGCACTATTTTGTTGTACATTTTCCAATAAAAAGTGCATAGTATATTTTTTAAGAATGTACAGCACACATTATTTTTGGGAAAAAAAATATTGTACACATACAGTAACTTCAAGTTGAGATGGGCCTCGTGGTTTAGCTGAGTTTCCTTCCTGTGTACAGGACAGGGGTTGTGGATCTTTGGCTACCTGACTTCCATTGGCGGATGAAGACATCGGGCGAAGCCTGTCCCGGCAATCGGCGGCGGTAGAGCGACCCTCTTCTCGTGTGGCGGGTCACCCTGGCCGACGCGGCATACTCACGGAACGGTAGCTGAAGCCGGGCGGCGGATCTAGTGGTGACCTTCCTCGGCGGCGTGGCGGGCAGGTCCAGTGTGATGTTTCAAGGGGCGGTCCGGCACGCGTGATATTCGAGCTTGGAGCCCGGTTCTGGTGGTCATGTCGGCAGCTTGTCATGCTCATGTGGATGACGACCATTTGATGTGGCGGCGGGTGCTCGGCTGCTTGGCTGTAGCGCCCGAAATTGGGGCGGCGGCCCCAATTTGATGCTCGGCATGCCGGGCCATGAGGCGCACCGGGCTCTCTGCTAGGAGGTGAACCGCCGCGGCGAGGTGCTGGACTTCAGCGAGCTTGGTGACCGGCCAACAGTGCTACGGTGCACGGCTTGGTGGCGGTGATTCAGGTCCGGTCGGCCGAGTGGGGAGTACTGCACACTATGCTGCAGCGACCTCCTATGGCCCCACGATGGCGGTGGTCATCACAAGATCTTCAGGAGTGTTCATCTCTCAATATCCAGTGGTTGACTTCAGCGGCGAGATGCAAATTACACTCAGCGACTTGACGTGAAGGAATGGTTGTGCAACGGCGACGGTTGCATTGCATGTAGATGTTGGGATCGTAGAAAAGTGGTGGCAGCAACACTAGTAGAAAAAGGGGCTATCGTTGAGGCCTGTTTTGCCCATTAGTCCCGGTTCAATCCAGAACCGGGACTAATGTGAGCATTTATCCGGTTCGTGAGCAGGGGCCGGGCCACGCGTGGGCCATTGGTCCCGGTTCGTCGGACCTTTTGGTCCCGGTTGGTGGGGAATGACGGGACCAATGAAATGGGCTCTGGCCCACCACTATTGGTCGGTTGGTGGCATGAACCGGGACCAAAGGCTTTCCTTTAGTCCCGGCTCATGCCACCAACCGGGACCAATAGTGCTGCCTATATATAGCCCCTCGGGCAAGAGCAGAGCACACTGCTCTGTTTTTTCTGGCCGAGGGGGAGGGGGCTTGGTGGTGCTCTAGCTCACCTCCTATGCACACAAGGTGTTCGATGGAATGCCCGAGCCACACTACTTAAGCTTTCTCCTCTCCAAGCTCGACCTCTAACCTCCATTTTCCTCAATATTTGTCTAGGTTTAGCGGTCCGTCACGCCCGTCCCGTCTTCACCGCCGTCTTTCACCTGCGCCGATCTCATCGCCAGCTCCACCGTGGTGAGCCTCTTGTTCTTATCTTCTTTCTGAAAGGAAAAATATTCTTACTTGTATTATTTTCTTACTTTTATTATTGCATCTTATATAGTGCGATGGTTTTGGTATCCGCCCCCGTCGGCCCTCGTCCTGTCTATGATTCGGATGTGGTATATATTATCTTTTCATAACTATTGGTTCATTTATTGTTTATGAAAATTATTGCGACCAACGTGACATAGATTTTATTTATCTAGGAGGTTGTTGAACCGGAAATTCCAACCGACCCTATTGTCGAGAGGTTAAATTTAGTTGAAGAAGAAAATAATTTCTTGAAGGAAAAAATAAAAAAACTTGAGGAGGAGAAGATGATATTGGAGTTGCATGTTGCGGATGTCGTCGATGATCACAAGATCAAGATGGATGCAATGCGCTTGAAGATGAGAAAGATTAGAAAATATGCCATTCATACCGAGGCTTGGTATCATTATGCCGTTGGATCAGTTGTTACCTTGGTTGCGATTATGATCGTATTTGTTTTCACATTGAAATGTTTTACATAGTTTCAATGTATGGTTTAATTAATTTAGATGCTCTGCAGAGCTTTATGTTGTTAGATGAGAACTATGTATGTACTTTGGTTTTTATGTGATGATGAACTTCTATTAATTTGGTCACTTAATTATCAATTCATGATGTTCTCAGTAATGATTTTTGACACACTTAATTATATATAATGCACGCAGATGAACCGGCAATGGATGTACGGTGTGAGACACACCTCCGAGTACATTAAGGGCGTGCATGCTTTTCTCGAAGTGGCTGAGGCAAACAAGCAGAATGGTTTTATGTGTTGTCCATGCCCTATATGTGGGAATCTGAAGTCTTACTCTGACCGGAAAATCCTTCACACCCACCTGCTTTACAAGGGTTTCATGCCACACTATAATGTTTGGACGAGGCACGGAGAAATAGGGGTTATGATGGAAGACGGCGAGGAAGAAGAGTACGATGACAACTTTGTGCCCCCTGAATACGGTGATGCTACTGAACATCAAGTTGCACAGACGATGTGCACGATGGTGCTACAACGGCGAAGCTGCTGAAGATCAAGATGAACCAGACGATGTGCCCCATGATGATGATCTCCGCGGGTCATTGTCGATGCAAGGACACAATGCAAAAGTTAAAAGGAGAAGCTGAAGTTCGATCGCATGTTAGAGGATCACAAAAAAGGGTTGTACCCCAATTGCGAAGATGGCAACACAAAGCTCGGTACCGTACTCGAATTGCTGCAATGGAAGGCAGAGAATGTTGTGCCTGATAAAGGATTTGAGAAGCTACTGAAAATAATGAAGAAGAAGCTTCCAAAGGATAACGAATTGCCCGACAGTACATACGCAGCAAAGAAGGTCGTATGCCCTCTAGGATTGGAGGTGGAGAAGATACATGCATGCCCTAATGACTGCATCCTCTACCGTGGTGCCTACAAGGATCTGAACGCATGCCCGGTATGCGGTGCATTGCGGTATAAGATCGCACGAGATGACCCTGGTGATGTTGACGGCGAGCCTCCCGGGAAGAGGGTTCCTGCGAAGGTGATGTGGTATGCTCCTATAATACCAGGGTTGAAACGACTGTTTAGAATCGGAGAGCATGCCTAGTTGATGCGATGGCACAGTGAGGACCGTATGAAAGACGGGAAGTTGAGAGCACCCGCTGTCGGGTCGCAGTGGAGAAAAATCGAGAGAAATCTTTGGGATGAGTTTGCAAAGGACCCAAGGAACGTATGGTTTGCTTTAAGCGCGGATGGCATTAATCCTTTCGGGGAGCAGAGCAGCAATCACAGCACCTGGCCCGTGACTCTATGCATGTATAACCTTCCTCCTTGGATGTGCATGAAGCGGAAGTTCATTATGATGCCAGTTCTCATCCAAGGCCCTAAGCAACCCGGCAACGACATTGATGTGTACCTAAGGCCATTAGTTGAGGAACTTTTACAGCTGTGGAATGGAAAGCGGTGTACGTCGTGGGATGAGCACAAAAAGGAGGAATTTGACCTAAAGGCGTTGCTGTTCGTGACAATCAACGATTGGCCCGCTCTCGATAACCTTCGTGACGGACAAACAAGGGATACCACGCATGCACGCACTGTTTACTTGACACCGATAGTATATACCTGGGAAGCTGCAGGAAGAATGTGTACCTGGGCCATCGTCAAGAAAGAGCATCAAGTGTTGATGGTCAACAAGACCACTAGTTTCAAGAAAAAGGGCAAAGGAAAGAAGAAGGGAAACTTCAAAAAGAACAGCAAGAAAGTTGCTGCTCAAGAGAAGAAACCCAAGTCTGGACCTAAGCCTGAAACTGAGTGTTTTTACCGCAAGCATCGACACCTTTGAAGCGGAACTGCCCCAAGTATTTGGCGGATAAGAAGGATGGCAAGGTGAACAAAGGTATATGTGATATACATGTTATTGATGTGTACCTTACTAGAGCTCGTAGTAGCACTGGTATTTGATACTGGTTCTGTTGCTAATATTTGCAACTCAAAGCAGGGACTACGGAATAGACGAGCACCGCAAAGGACGAGGTGACGATGCGCGCGTGGGAAAGCGGTTCCAAAGTCAATGTGATCGCGGTCGGCACGCTACCTCTACATCTACCTTCGGGATTAGTTTTAGACCTAAATAATTGTTATTTGGTGCCAGCGTTGAGCATGAACATTATATCTGGATCTTGTTTGATGCGAGACGGTTATTCATTTAAATCAGAGAATAATGGTTGTTCTATTTATATGAGTAATATCTTTTATGGTCACGCACCCTTGAAGAATGGTCTATTTTCATTGAATCTCGATAGTAGTAATACACATATTCATAGTGTTGAAACCAAAAGATGCAGAGTTGATAATGATAATGCAACTTATTTGTGGCACTGCCGTTTAGGTCATATCGGTGTAAAACGCATGAAGAAACTCCATACTGATGGGCTTCTGGAATCACTTGATTATGAATCACTTGGTACTTGTGAACCGTGCCTCATGGGCAAGATGACCAAAACGCCGTTCTCCGGAACTATGGGTATATCTACTTAATGAAACACAAATCTGAAACATTTGAAAAGTTCAAAGAATTTCAGAGTGAAGTGGAAAATCATCGTAACAAGAAAATAAAGTTTCTACGATCTGATCGTGGAGGAGAATATTTGAGTTACGAGTTTGGTTTACATTTGAAACAATGTGGAATAGTTTCGCAACTCACGCCACCCGAAACACCACAGAGAAATGGTGTGTCCGAACGTCAGAATCGTCGTACTTTACTTGATATGGTGCGATCTATGATGTCTCTTACTGATTTACCGCTATCGTTTTGGGGATATGCTTTAGAGACGGCCGCGTTCACGATAAATAGGGCACCATCTAAATCCGTTGAGACGACACCGTATGAACTATGGTTTGGCAAGAAACCAAAGTTGTCGTTTCTTAAAGTTTGGGGCTGCGATGCTTATGTGAAGAAACTTCAACTAGATAAGCTCGAACCCAAATCGGAAAAATGTGTCTTCATAGGATACCCAAAGGAGGCTGTTGGGTACACCTTCTATCACAGATCTGAAGGCAAGATTTTCGTTGCTAAATTCAGATCCTTTCTAGAGAAGGAGTTTCTCTCGAAAGAAGTGAATAGGAGGAAAGTAGAACTTGATGAGATAACTGTATCTGCTCCCTTATTGGAAAGGTAGTTCATCACAAGAAACGGTTCCTGTGACAACTACACCAATTAGTGAGGAAACTAATGATGATGATCATGAAGCTTCAGATCAAGTTACTACTGAACTTCGTAGGTCATCCAGAGTAAAATACGCACCAGAGTGGTACGGTAATCCTATTCTGGAAGTCATGTTACTTGACCATGGCGAACCTACAAACTATGAAGAAGCGATGGTGAGCCCAGATTCCGCGAAATGGCTGGAAGCCATGAAATCTGAGATGGGATCCATGTATGAGAACAAAGTATGGACTTTGGTTGACTTGCCCGATGATCGGCAAGCCATTGAGAATAAATGGATCTTTAAGAAGAAGACCGACGCCGATGGTAATATAACTGTCTACAAAGCTCGACTTGTTGCGTAAAGGTTTTCGACAAGTTCAAGGGGTTGACTACGATGAGACTTTCTCACCCGTAGCGATGCTTAAGTCTGTCCGAATCATGTTAGCAATTGCCGCATTTTATGATTATGAAATTTGGCAAATGGATGTAAAAACTGCATTCTTGAATGGATTTCTAGAAGAAGAGTTGTATATGATGCAACCAGAAGGTTTTGTTGATCCAAAGGGTGCTAACAAAGTGTGCAAGCTCCAGCAATCAATTTACTGGTGGAAGCCTCTCGGAGTTGGAATAAACGCTTTGATAGTGTGATCAAAGCATATGGTTTTATACAGACTTTTGGAGAAGCCTGTATTTACAAGAAAGTGAGTGGGAGCTCTGTAGCATTTCTGATATTATATGTGGACGACATATTATTGATTGGAAATGATATAGAATTTCTGGATAGCATAAAAGGATACTTGAATAAAAGTTTTTCAATGAAAGACCTCGGTGAAGCTGCTTACATATTGGGCATCAAGATCTATAGAGATAGATCAAGACGCTTAATTGGACTTTCACAAAGCACATACCTTGATAAAGTTTTGAAGAAGTTCAAATGGATCAGGCAAAGAAAGGTTTTTACCTGTATTACAAGGTGTAAGATTGAGTCGGACTCAATGCCCGACCACAATGTAAGATAGAGAGAAAATGAAAGATGTTCCCTATGCTTCAGCCATAGGCTCTATCATGTATGCAATGCTGTGTACTGCACTGACGTATGCTTAGCTGTAAGCTTGGCAGGAAGGTACCAAAGTAATCCAGAGTGGATCATCGGACAGCGGTCAAGAACATCCTGAAATACACGAAAAGGACTAAGGATATGTTTCTCGTATATGGAGGTGACAAAGAGCTAGTCGTAAATGGTTACGTCGATGTAAGCTTTGACACGATCCGGACGATTCTAAATCGCAAACCGGATACGTGTTTTTATTAAACGGTGGAGCTGTCGGTTGGTGCAGTTCTAAACAAAGCATCGTGGCGGGATCTACATGTGAAGCGGAGTACATAGCTGCTTGAAGCAGCAAATGAAGGAGTCTGGATGAAAGAGTTCATTTCCGATCTAGGTGTCATACCTAGTGCATCGGGACCGATGAAGATCTTCTGTGACAATACTGGTGCAATTGCCTTGGCAAAGGAATCCAGATTTCACAAGAGGACCAAGCATATCAAGAGACGCTTCAATTCCATTCGGGACCAAGTCCAAGTGGGAGACATAGAGATTTGCAAAATACATACGGATCTGAATGTTGCAGACCCGTTGACTAAGCCTCTTCCACGAGCAAAACATGATCAGCACCAAGACTCCATGGGTGTTAGAATCATTACTATGTAATCTAGATTATTGACTCTAGTGCAAGTGGGAGACTGAAGGAAATATGCCCTAGAGGCAATAATAAAGTTATTATTTATTTCCTTATACCATGATAAATGTTTATTATTCATGCTAGAATTGTATTAACCGGAAACATAATACTTGTGTGAATACAAAGACAAACAGATAGTCACTAGTATGCCTCTACTACACTAGCTCATTAATCAAAGATGGTTGTGTTTCCTAACCATAGACATGTGTTGTCATTTGATTAATGGGATCACCTCATTAGGAGAATGATGTGATTGACATGACCCATTTCGTTAGCTTAGCACTTGATCGTTTAGTATATTGCTAATGCTTTCTTCATGACCTATACATGTTCCTGTAACTATGAGATTATGAAACTCCGTTTACGGAGGAACACTTTGGGTACTACCAAACGTCACAACGTAACTGGGTGATTATAAAGGAGTACTACAGGTGTCTCCAAAGGTACTTGTTGGGTTGGCGTATTTCGAGATTAGGTTTTGTCACTCTGATTGTCGGAGAGGTATCTCTGGGCCTTCTCGGTAATACACATCACATAAGCCTTGCAAGCATTGCAACTAATGAGTTAGTTGTGAGATGATGTATTACGGAACGAGTAAAGAGACTTACCGGTAACGAGATTGAACTAGGTATTGGATACCGACGATCGAATCTCGGGTAAGTAACATACCGATGACAAAGGGAACAACGTATGTCGTTATGCGGTTAGACCGATAAAGATCTTCGTAGAATATGTAGGAACCAATATGGGCATCCAGGTTCCGCTATTGGTTATTGACCGAGAATGGTTCTAGGTCATGTCTACATAGTTCTCGAACCCGTAGGGTCCGCACGCTAACGTTTCGATGACAGTTCATAATGAGTTTATAAGTTTTGATGTACCGAAGGTTGTTCGGAGTCCCGGATGTGATCATGGACATGACGAGGAGTCTCGAAATGGTCGAGACATAAAGATTGATATATTGGAAGCCTATGTTTGGACTTCGGAAGGGTTCCGGATGAAAACAGGAAGTTACCGGAACACCGGGGGGTTACCGGAACCCCCCGGGGGGTCTATGGGCCTTAATGGGCCATAAGAGAGAAGAGGAAGGGCGGCCGGGCAGGCCGCGCCCCCTCCCCTCTAGTCCGAATAGGACAAGGAGAGGCGGCGCCCTTCCCTCTTCCCTCCCCAATCCTATTCCAACTAGGAAGGGGGGAGTCCTACTCCCGGTGGGAGTAGGACTCCTCCAGCGCCGCCTTTGGGCTGGCCGCACTTCTTGCTCCTTTATATACTGAGGCAGGGGCACCCCATGACACACAAGTTGATCTACGGATCGTTCCTTAGCCGTGTGCGGTGCCCCCCTCCACCATATTCCACTTCGGTCATATCGTCGCGGAGCTTAGGCGAAGCCCTGCGTCGGAGAAGTCATATCGTCGCGGAGCTTAGGCGAAGCCCTGCGTCGGTGGAGCATCATCATCGTCACCACGCCGTCGTGCTGACGGAACTCATCCCCGACACTTTGCTGGATCGGAGTCCGGGATCGTCATCGAGCTGAACGTGTGCAGAACTCGGAGGTGCCGTATGTTCGGTACTTGGATCGGTCGGATCGTGAAGACGTACGACTACATCAACCGCGTTGTTATAACGCTTCCGCTTTCGGTCTACGAGGGTACGAGGACAGATACTCTCCCCTCTCGTTGCTATGCCATCACCATGGTCTTGAGTGTGCGTAGGAAAATTTTTGAAATTACTACGTTCCCCAACAGTTCATGGGAGTCCTAAAGAAATATGTTCGTAACCGTGCTAGGCCAGAAGGAAGCATCTCCATGGGCCATCAAACAGAGGATGTCATCGGGTTTTGTGTTGACTTCATTCCTGGCCTTAATAAGATAGGTCTCCCTAAATCGCGGTATGAGGGGAGACTGACCGAAAAAAGGCACGCTTGGAAGAGACTCAATAATATGCAGGGACGGATATTCTTGGTCTCAAGCACACTACACAGTTCTACGTAACTCTACCTTGGTGACCCGTATGTCGATGAACACAAGAACAGTCTGCGCCCAAACACCCGGAGCGGCGGCGATCGGATTACATGTGAACACATCAGGACTTTCAGCAGTTGGTTGGAAACACGTCTCGTGAGGTGACAGCATTGTTTGTGATGAGTTGTACTTGTTGTCCGAGGACCATCTTCGACTGTAATGATTTGGAAAGGATCTGAGATAAATGGGAATACATTTTACACGATTGACCAAGATGAAAAGAGCACCAACCAAAACAGCGGTGTCCGCTTTGATGCAGCAACCGACAAGGGAAATGACACATATTATGGTTACATAGTAGACATATGGGAACTTGACTACGGAGTAGATTTTAAGGTCCCTTTGTTTAAGTGCAAGTGGGTCAATCTGTCAGAGGCAGGTGTACAGGTAGACCCACAAAGACGGAATGACAACAGTGGATCTGAAAAATCTTGGGTACATCGACGAACCGTTCGTCCTAGCCAATGATGTGGCACAGGTTATCTATGTGAAGGACATGTCTACCAGACCGAGGAAAAGAAAAGATAAGGAAGCGAATACATCATACAATGAGCCAAAGCGCCACATAGTTCTTTTCAGGAAAAGGGACATCCACAGGAGTGGAGGGCAAGATGGACATGTCTCAAGAGTATGAAAAGTTTCATGAAATTCCCCTTCAAAGTCAAGGCTGACCCAAGCATCCCGATAAATGATGAAGATTATCCATGGTTACGGCGCAATAAGCAAACGACACAAGCGAAGAAAAAGTGAAGACTTTCTCCGCAAGTATTATGATGATACCATGCCAACTTTGTAACACACGAGTATGATACCATTGTCCGCTTTTGTTCATGAACATGCTATGCCAACTTTGAGAACCTCGCCAACCGAAGGCGCTCACACCGGTTTATAAGCCCGTCCCTCTACGCCTTGTTGAGCTCACAAACTTGTGATTCACACAAATTTCAAAGAATTCAAATTTTATAAAACTAATGGCACAAACAGAAAGTTTATAATTGTTCTAAAACAAATGGCACTAACAGAAAGTTTATAATTTTGCTGACCTAAAAGCAAAAAGAATTAAAAAATAAAGCAAAAACCAAAAGAAAATAAATAATGCAGGAAATAAAACAAAAAACTTGAAAAATAATAATAATAGCAACAATAAGCATTTTGTTGTAAGTAGAAACAAAATAAAATAAATAAAGCAACAAAGAAAAGAAAAAAAGTGTTTTTAAATTTTAAAACTAATGGCACAAACAGAAAGTTTATATTTTTTCTAAAACTAAAAGCAAAAAGAAATAAAATATAAAGCAAAAAAAACTGCCACCTACTAGGCCCCCATGGCCTGAATACGACTAGAAACCCTACATGGGCCAGATTCAGCCCGCAGAGGCCCAATAGGCCCACAGCAAGAGAGTACGATTAGGCTCGGAAGCCTGCATTAGAGAGGAGCTCGAAGGGGACGCACACCAGCGCTTATAAACCAGTGCAGCGCCCTTCAACTAGCGAGGTGGGACTAAATATTTGGGTTCGGGCAGCACAGGCCTTTGGTCCCGGTTGGTGGCACCAACCGAGACTAAAGGGGTTTAGTCGGTTGGTGCCACGACCCGACTAATGCCCCCTTTGGTCCCGGTTGGTGCCACCAACCAGGACCAAAGGCCGCCGCTTCCCGCCCTTTGGGCTGCTGAAATTTGGCCTTTGGTCCCGGTTGGTGGCACCAACCGGGACTAAAGGGGGGCATTAGTCCCGGGTCGTGGCACGAACCGGGACCAATGCTCTTTCTATATAAGCAGGACTTGTGAAATTTTCACATCTCCCTCGCCTCGCTTCTTGATTGCCCCCGCCGCCAGCTGCCCAAATCGCGCGCTCCCTCGCCGTCGCCGCCGCCACCGCCATCCCGTCTCCCGTGCCCCTGCCCAGCCCACGCCGCCGCCGCCCGCCCCCTGCCCGTCCCGACGCCTCGGCACGCGCCCCTCGCCCCCACGCCCGGCCGCCGCCCGTGCCCTGCCCGTCCCGAAAGCACGCAGCCGCCCCTGCGCCCCACGCCACCGCCGCCCGTGCCCCTGCCCGTCCACGAGCAAGCACGGCGCGCCCTCGCCCGCCGCCGCCGCCCGTGCCCTGCGCCCGCCCGCCCCAACTCGTCGTCATGCGCCCGCCCCACTGCCGCCCCCCTCGGCGCCGCCTCCTCCCGTTCGGTCCGGCTCCGCGACCCCTTTCCTCCCTGTCCCTCGTCCTCTTCATAAAAAATTTCATATAATTTTTTAGGCAGATTTATGTTCATGTATATATGTTCATTATATGTTCATAATATGGATGATGTATGCATGCTTTTTAGGCAGATTTTATATGTTCATTATATGTTCATAATTTTTAGGCAGATTTTATATATGTTCATTATATGGATGGATGGATGATTTATATGTTTATATGGATGGATGGATGATTATATGATTATATGTTCATTATATATGTTCATTATATGGATTGATGGATGGATGGATAATTTTTAGGCAGATATTTAGATTTTTTAGGCAGATTTTTAGAATTTTTGTGTATGTATGTTATGTTTATATGTATGTATGTATGTTCATATGTATGTATGTTTATATGCAAAGCATATGCAAAGAAAATGTATGAATGGTCATATGCAAAGAAAAATGTATGTATGGTCATATGCAAAGAAAATGTATGTATGTATGTTCATATGAAAGAAAAATGTATGTATGTATGTTCATATGCATATGCAAAGAAAATGTATGTTCATATATATGATGATATGTTCATATAAAAGGAAAATAAGAAGAGGAAGAAAGGAGAAGAAGAGGAGAGGAAGAAGAGGAGAAATAAATAAGAAGAGGAAAAAGAAGAAAAGAAGAGGAGAAGAAGAAAGGAATAGAAGAGAAGAAGAAAAATAGAAAAATTCTATTTTTCTTCTTCTCTTCTATTACTTTCTTCTTCTCCTCTTTTTTTTCTATTTTTTCTTCTTCTCCTCTATTCTTTCTTCTTCTCCTCTTCTTTCTTCTTTTTCTTCTTCTTCTTCCTTCTTCCTTCTTCCTCTTTTCTTCCTTTTCCTTATTTTCCTTTCTCGAGGGATAAGAAGAAAAAGAAGAGGAGAAGAAGAAAGAAAGGAATAGAGGAGAAAGAAGAAACTTTGACACGAGGGGGTGCGATACCTCCCCGATAACATTATTTTCCCATGTATATGTATGTTCCGTCGTTGTCGATATAACGAGGGTGTCGAGGATCGCCGAGGGTCTAGGGTCGGGAACTAGGGTAGAGGGTCGAGGGTCATTAAGGGTCAAGGGTCGAAGGTTTCAGTGGTCGAGGGTTCCTATAGTGTCAAAGTATTGAAGAAATCCATCGCTTCATCATTAGCCGGAAGTAACCATGGCATGATGGTACGAAGTCCTCCAAAGTTGTTACGGAATAGAGTCCGGATAGGATAATTTGCCTTTTGCTGAACTTTGTACCAAAAGCGAATTATCCTATCTCGACTCCGCTCCAAAACAACTTTGGAGAGCTTCGCACCATCATGCACCTGTTACTTTCGCCTAATGATGAAGACATGGTTTTGTTGAATCCTTTGACACTAGGCAACCTCCCGACCCTCGGCGATCTTCGACCCTTGACCCTCGCCCGCTCGGCGATCCACGACCCTCTACCCTACTTGTGGGACATAGATGTACTGTTCAACGCCGCCCCCCTCCCGATAGCTTCAACACGTGGGGGGGGGGGGTCGATATTACGTACCCCCTCCTAGCTTGAAGCGATCTCGAGGCCACCCCCTAACCCTTGAAGCGTTGTCGAGGCCACCCCAAACCCTAGAGAAGCAGCGTCGAGGCCACTAATATGATTCCTTATTGTGATTAGCTAGCTAGTTCTACGTTGGCACTAATATATCCATATCTGTCATGTTTGAATAATAATTGCCATGTTGTAAATATTTGTAGAAACTATGGACACCCCGAGACGAAGCACAAGAAGCGTTGTTGAGGGACATAATCGCATTACGGAAGTGATGCCGCCTCCTCGATGATGTTTCTCAACGTCGATAACGATGGTCCGGAAGGAGAGGGTGAAGAAGCAGCTGGCTATGATTTACATGGCTCCGATGACCCATTGCGGTGCAAGAAGTAGACCGTGAGGACGGCTCCGGTGATCACCAAACCGAGTCCGCCAGGTATATATATTAGTTAAGCCTGTCTTGACTAGCTCTCGTCTTTGTTTTGGTATATATATATATATGTACACATATTAATTAACTCTCGCCTTTGTTCTTTTTCTAGCCCTCCGGATCGAAAGCACAACTTCGGTAAAGAGACGAGGCCCAAAGAAAAAGTTGAGCTCGGATGAAAAGTTTGAGATCATACAAATCGCGCTGACGGCCAACCGATTGAACCCTACCGGACAAAGAAGGCATTTTTGCTCGGTCAAGGGGTTACGGTTAGGGACAAGATCCCGATCAGCATCCACCAATGGTATAAGCCTAAGAACGAAGACCTGAGGTGTCTTGTGTCAATGATATGCAGAAAAATGATCTTTGGACCGAGCTGAAGTCAAATTTTACCCTACCGCCAGAGGATGATCCGGAGAAGCCGATAATAGAGCCATTAATCAAGTCTTTTGCTCTTAAGAAGATGGCAGAACTATTCAGGAATTGGAAGAAAGACCTCAATACGTATGTCGAAAAAAATGAGACACCAGAATTCACGGCAAATATGAGAAGATCAGAGATGATCGCCCGCATTTGTGGCCTACAAGACATCGGAAAAGAGTAAAAAGATGTCAGCGACAAACAAGAGAAATGCTGCGAAGAAGAAGCTTCATCATCGCACGGGGTCGTGGCTACCTCATAGCCCGCCTAAGTGGGCCAAGGCTGAGAATGATCTGCTTGATAAAGGGATCGAACCCGAGACAATGAACTGGCAGACCGTTGCGGACTTGGTTCTTGAGGCCGGCGGATCCTTGGACCCTATAACGGGAAGTGCATTTGGACGGACGAACAATTGGACATACCAGTCAAGAGGCTTAAGCATTATATCGAAGCAGCGCAGCAAGGGAAGTTCGTTCAGACAGGAGAAGGACGAGCTCACAATGGCCCTCGAATCCTGAGCACCCCTGGACGGACACGAGGCACGCCAGCTCCCTTTCATGGAAGGCTGGATGTCCGGACTCATGGGGTTACAAAACCCATGAGAGGAGGAAGAAACTGGAGCAGAGCCTAATGCAGGCGCTGCACGAAAGGGTAATGGGGCTAGAGGAACGAGAAGAGGAACGAGAAGCAGCCGATCACAACAAACGACCTGCCGAAGCTTCCCTCGAAGCTACCCCGCCATCTCAGCGGAGAAGCAGCGTGGCTTCCACCGAGCTGCTTCAGCCAGAGCAGCATGCCTTGACGGCTCTGCCAGCTATCCCGTGGATGCTATCACGGATGCTGAAAGTTGCCACCTTATGGCGCAATGGAGCAATTTAAAGGTCAAGGCGGCTGTTGGCTCTGCTTATCCCACTAAACCCGACTCAACTTTTCACCGCCGCCGATTCGGAAGGATATGCTAAGGTGATGGTCGATGAAATAACGGAGGGATTTGAGGAGCTCCGGCTTGACCACCCTACCGGTGAAGGGAGTATCGGCTGGGTTACGCTCAAGACTCCATGCCTATGGCGGAAGGATCTCATCAACCTTCTGAACTGGATGCCTCCGCCTCCTCCTCCTCCTCCGTGAGTCAGGCACTCCGCCTCCTCCACCGCCTCCTCCTCCTCCTCCCGTGAGTCAGGCACTCCGCCTCCTCCACCGCCTCCTCCTCCCGTGAGTGACGATCAGGCACTCGGCCGGCTCCTTCTCCGCGCGTGGCGGCACTCCGTCTCCTTCTCCGCCTGCACCAGTAGCGTCCCGGCAGCCAGCCTCCTCCTTCTCCGCCTCGTCGGCAAGGCGGAAGAGACCCGCCCGCTCGGCTGCTCCGTAGCGTCGTAGTCCTTCTCCTCCGCCTCGTAAGCAAGGAAAGAAGACATCCGCTCCGTCTGCTCTGCCGGGCGTCTAGCAAGACAGCCAAAGGCGGGAGGAGATACAGATTTGGTCCTTCTCTCAAGACTCGGAGAAGTTACCGTCTGAGAGGAGCGAGGAGGAAAACGCGAAGATCGCGCAGACCGAAGTGGATGACTGGTTTCAAGGGTTGAAAGCAAAGAGACATCCACCTCCGGAGGAGAAGGTAGATCCGGTCAAAGCGAAGCGCACTTGCTGCCCCGACAAAACCACCCAAGTCTCCGCCGAAGGCAACTATGAGCGCATTATTGGAAAGGCATTTGCCGAGGCGGAGAGATCGGGAAGTACTGTCGGTGATCAAAGGATGAAAGAACGACGAGCTAGGAAACAAATTGCCCAGCTCGGCGAACAAGCGAAGGAATCGTGCCCCCGCTCAAGGTGCTCGCTAGCGACATCGCCGATCCGAGGATGGTGCCCGGTTATGGCAATCCTGAAGATTACTTGCCCGACGATGTACAATTTGATTTCTTGGAGGTGCAGATACAAAGATACGAGTACGGGAAGCCTCTCGTCAAAGATGAAAGCTCTCTAACAACGATGATGCGAAGGTTGCATGATTGGTACATGAAAACCTGCAAAGAGTCTAAGGAGGAGTACTTTGTATGTGAGAGTTAAAAGGAGCATGACCTCCTTGGAATTGAACTGTTGCCTATTCCATTTGAGGAGTTCTATCAGTTTTTCAATCAATTGGCCCTCGATAAAGCAACGGTCACCTGCTCATCGTCTGTAAGTAGTACTACTTCTGTCATTAAGTATCTCTATATAACTCAGCCCTTTCATTGCATGTATTTATAAATATCCTCACTATATTATGCAGATTGAAGATCGCCGAATTGAAGAAAAGACAAATGGGTGATATTGGGTTCATTAACACATATCTCATAGATGCAACTGAGGTTGAATTTCGTGCCAAAGATACCGAGGCCAACTTGCTATAATCGTTGGTAATAAATGAACACAAAGATATAATACTCTTTCCTTACAACTTCAAGTGAGTGTTACTGTCTTGTGGCATATTCGGTTTCCTTATTAGTCCAGGTTATAGTAATGTAATATTGATGAGTTATGCATGTGTGCAGCTACCACTATATTCTCCTAGAGATTAAGCTTGAGAAGGGAGTAGTAACTGTCTTTGACTCCAAGCGAAAAAGATCCCAAGGAGTATGCGGACATGACTGAAATGCTCGAGAAGTAAGTTAAATCGATCATTATCCACCATATCAGCAACTTTGTTCATTTCTGATATCAAGTAATTGTTTTCTTTGTATGGCAGGGCTTGGGGAAAATTCACCAAAAAAGCTCCGGGACTACCGAAGAAGCTGCAATTTAGACACCGAAAGTAAGTACTATATAGTAGCATATTCCACGCATCTCCTAGTGATTCAAGCACTAGTTTCATCAATACCATTTAGCATGTGCTTGCTAATTATCAGTTTGATTGACCTCTGTTTCTTGTAAAGTGGTTGTGGCAGGAACAAGGGAATGATTTCTGTGGATACTACGTTTGCGAGTCCATCCGCCACACGACCTGTGAGAGGGGCTACTCCGACAAACAATATGAAGTGCGTAAATAAAAATATTCACAATTTTATTTTATTACCATCATTTGTGTTGAGTTTCATTCATTCATTCATATATATCTATATATATATATATATATATATATAGATATATATATATATATATGTATGTATTGACCCCTTTCTTAAAATTAGATGTCTCGAAGCGGGATGAACTCCTAGCACCAGATCGCATGCGAGCAATTCAAGAGGAATTGGCGGCATTCTTTCTTGACCACGTGATCGCTGAAGACGGAGAATACTATGTGGACCACGCGTCCGTATTGTAAAAGATAACTATTGTATATATGTAGCGGTAGTGTCGGATAGATATACGAGAACTTGTTGTTCGACCAATCTCTCGGAGAAGGAGAGGTGGTCGATATCACTTCTCTGTATGCATATATGTTCATGACGATCTTCTGTTTGCTTAATTACTAGCTAGCTAGCATGTCTAGTTAGTCCTCTCTATATGTATGTATAGTACGTAGCGTCGACCAAGCACGGACAAAAGAAAGGACACTTTTCTCTATTAATTAGCTAGCTATAGCACAATATATGAAACACCTAAATTAACCCCCAAAACCCCCAAACCCCCCTTAAAAAAAACAAAACCAGAGCCAAAGAAATGCTGACGCATGGATGTTTGATTGGTCCCGGTTGGTGCCACCAACTGGGACCAAAGGCCCTCTGCTGGGCTCAGCGGACAGGCCACGTGGAGGGCCATCTGTCCGGTTCTGGATAGAACCGGGACTAAAGGGCGAGGGTATTAGTACCGACCCTTTAGTCCCGGTTCATGAACCGGGACTAAAGGCCCTTATGAACCGGGACTATAGGCCCTTTTTCTACTAGTGCAACATTTGAGTGACTTCGATGGTAATGCTACTCGAGCACCCGGTCACGAGCTCTGGTGTGGAAGCCTAGGCCTAACCCAAGCTTGTTATACTTAGTAATGGCAATGTGTTTTTTTCACATCGTTATCTTGTTGAAGTCATTGCTCGGATATGCTGGGATTGATTTTTTAGGGTGAAAACCAAGATTCTGGCTTGGTGGTTGGATCCGATGATGGCGGCGCTTGAGTGTCGCTCCCTTATTGAATCCATTGCTATTAAAGAACCTCCTCGTCTGTGTGGTGTCATGAGATGGTTGGTGGGGATATGATCATTGTTGTAGTTTTCCGATTGCGGATCTAATCGCTTTGGATTTTTCTTCTTTCCCTCGCCTACACATAGCTTTCATCTTATATGATTTTTTCATTTGCCAGTGTGCCTTTTGTGTTCATGCATTGGTGTTGGCTGTGTGCATCGTAACTATTCAGAGGTTGTGTGTGTGCTCTTTAGGTTTGTATCCTCTTGATACTCCTTTTTAGGCAATAAAATTCACCCTTTGTCCTAAAACCAGGCTTTCTCACTTTAATTATGGTGTTTTAACATTATAACCTGTTTTTGCAAGAATTTTAACATTCAAACTCGTGATCATACTACTACCACAATGACAATGGCGCCGACAGTTTGGACTTGCTTATTTTAGATTATAGCGAAGCCGTCAGAGATGGCGGGAGATATGAACAGTGTCGACAAATACAACTATTCATGTCCTATGATTAAGGTTGAGGACACCAGGAAGCCTGTAGAAGTGTCGGAGTGCAATACGAAGCTGACGGTGGCACTGGGCGTGCTGGATGAGTGTTTCAACCCTGTCAAGGACCGGCGCATAGGCATCGACATGCTCCACCGGGTTGTTTACGGGCCTCGGGTATGTTAAGCCAAAGCACTCTCTGTCAGGCAAAGGAACAAGCCTCAGAGTAACACTGCGATCTAAAGATTAGGATCAATCTCTATTGTTTTCAACAACTTTCTATGTGCTTAGTATGATGTTGTTGAGAAGATCGGAATTCAAGTGGCTGAGCTACGAAGGGTTCTACACCATGGTGTTGGAGGACCCGGAGATCATCTCGGTGTCCCTGCTAAGGTATCCTTTGCTGCACTAGTGTATTGTACATTTCCCCATATAAAGTGTGATATACATTTCGTAGAAAAAGAGGGAGGCACATTACAATTAAAGGGATTTCAAGTCGAGATGGGCCTCATTTGTGGTTTAGTTGGGGCTCAGAGTGACATTGCTATATGAAGATCGGACTCAATTTCTATTTTTCTAGACAAATTCCTTATGTGTTTACTATGATGTTGTTGAGAACATCAGAGTTCAAGTGGCTGAGGTACGAAAGGTTCTACACCGACCCAAAGATCGTCTCAGTGGCCCTGCTATGGTATCCTTCACTTCACTAGTGGCCCTGCTAGTGGAGAAGGACCCGAAGATCGTCTGGGTGGCCCTGCTATGGTATCCTTCACTTCACTTCATTCCATCGGGCCATTTATGGGCCTCCAGTATGTTAGACAAAGCTTTCTCTATTGGATATATGCCCTAGAGGCAATAATAAATTAGTTATTATTATTATATTTCCTTGTTCATGATAATCGTTTATTATCCATGCTATAATTGTACTGATAGGAAACTTAGATACATGTGTGGGTACATAGACAACACCATGTCCCTAGTAAGCCTCTAGTTGACTAGCTCGTTGATCAATAGATGGTTACGGTTTCCTGACCATGGACATTGGATGTCGTTGATAACGGGATCACATCATTAGGAGAATGATGTGATGGACAAGACCCAATCCTAAGCCTAGCACAAAGATCGTGTAGTTCAGATGCTAAAGCTTTTCTAATGTCAAGTATCATTTCCTTAGACCATGAGATTGTGCAACTCCCGGATACCGTAGGAATTCTTTGGGTGTACCAAACGTCACTGGCAATCGGGTGACTATAAAGGTGCACTACAGGTATCTCCGAAAGTGTCTGTTGGGTTGGCACGAATTGAGACTGGGATTTGTCACTCCGTGTGACGGAGAGGTATCTCTGGGCCCACTCGGTAGGACATCATCATAATGTGCACAATGTGACCAAGGGGTTGATCACGGGATGATGTGTTACGGAACGAGTAAAGAGACTTGCCGATAACGAGATTGAACAAGGTATCGGGATACCGACGATCGAATCTCGGGCAAGTACTATACCGCTAGACAAAGGGAATTGTATACGGGATCGATTGAGTCGTTGACATCGTGGTTCATCCGATGAGATCATCGTGGAACATGTGGGAGCCAACATGGGTATCCAGATCCCACTGTTGGTTATTGACCGGAGAACGTCTCGGTCATGTCTGCATGGTTCCCGAACCCGTAGGGTCTACACACTTAAGGTTCGATGACGCTAGGGTTATAAAGGAAATTTGTATGTGGTTACCGAATGTTGTTCGGAGTCCCGGATGAGATCCCGGACGTCACGAGGTGTTCCGGAATGGTCCGGAGGTAAAGATTTATATATGGAAAGTTGTTGTTCGGGTTCCGGGAAAAGTTCGGGTTTTTTCGGTATTGTACCGGGAAGCTTCCAGAAGGTTCCGGAGGGGTCCGGAGGTCCGGAAATTGTTCCACCACGTCCAATACAGCAGCATGGGCTGTAGGGGGGCGCCCTAGCCTTAATAGGCTAGGGGCACCAGCCCCCCCAAGGCCCATGCACATGGGAGAGGGGAAACCCTAAGGGGGAGGGCCTCCACTTGACTTGCGAGGCACTCCTCCCCTTGGCCGCCGCCCCAACCCTAGATGAGATCTAGGGGCGGCCCCTCTCCCCCACCTATAAATAGTGGAGGGTGGGAGGGCAGCCGCACTCCAAGTTACAGCGCAGCCCTCCCCTCTCCCAAGTCCTCCTCCTCTCGCGCGGTGCTTGGCGAAGCCCTGCAGGATTGCCACGCTCCTCCACCACCACCACGCCGTTGTGCTGCTGCTGGATGGAGTCTTCCTAAACCTCTCCCTCTCTCCTTGCTGGATCAAGGCATGGGAGACGTCACCGGGCTGTACATGTGTTGGACGCGGAGGTGTCGTCCGTTTGGCACTAGGATCTCCGGTGATTTGGATCACGACGAGTACGACTCCTTCAACCCCGTTCTCTTGAACGCTTCCGCTTAGCGATCTACAAGGGTATGTAGATGCACTCTCCTTCCCCTCGTTGCTAGTCTCTCCATAGATAGATCTTGGTGACTCATAGGAAAATTTTGAATTTCTGCTACGTTCCCCAACAGTGGTATCAGAGCCAGCTTTATTGCGTAGATTCTTTACACGAGTAGAACACAAAGTAGTTGTGGGCGTTAATTTTGTTCAATATGCTTACCGTTACTCGTCCAATCTTGTTTCGACGGTATTGTGGGATGAAGCGGCCCGGACCGACCTTACACGTACACTTACGTGAGACAGGTTCCACCGACTGACATGCACTTGGTGCATAAGGTGGCTAGCGGGTGCCGATCTCCCACTTTAGTCGGAACAGATTCGATGAAAAGGGTCCTTATGAAGGGTAAATAGCAATTGGCATATCACGTTGTGGTTTTGCATAGATAAGAAACGTTCTTGCTAGAAACCCATAGCAGCCACGTGAAACATGCAAACAACAATAGAGGACGTCTAACTTGTTTTTGCAGGGTATATACTACGTGATGTGATATGGCCAAGAAGAATGTGATGAATGATATGTGATGTATGAGATTGATCATGTTCTTGTAATAGGAATCACGACTTGCATGTCGATGAGTATGACAACTGGCAGGAGCCATAGGAGTTGTCTTAATTTATTGTATGACCTGCGTGCCATTAAACAATGCCATGTAATTACTTTACTTTATTGCTAACCGGTAGCCATAGTAGTAGAAGTAATAGTTGGCGAGACAACTTCATGAAGACACGATGATGGAGATCATGATGATGGAGATCATGGTGTCATCTTTGGTGACAATGATGATCATGGAGCCCCGAAGATGGAGATCAAAAGGAGCAATATGATATTGGCCATATCATGTCACTATTTGATTGCATGTGATGTTTATCATGTTTATGCATCTTATTTGCTTAGAACGACGGTAGTAAATAAGATGATCAATCATTAAAATTTCAAGAAAGTGTTCCCCCTAACTGTGCACCATTGCGAAAGTTAAATGCGTTTGAAGCACCACGTGATGATCGGGTGTGATAGATTCTTACGTTCACATACAACGGGTGTAAGCCAGATTTACACATGCAAAACACTTAGGTTGACTTGACGAGCCTAGCATGTACAGACATGGCCTCGGAACACAAGAGACCGAAAGGTCGAGCATGAGTCGTATGGTGGATACGATCAACATGAAGATGTTCACCGATGATGACTAGAGGGATGTCTATCTGAGTGGGAGTTCATAAGATGAACTTAATTATCCTGAACATAGTCAAAGGATCTTTGCAAATTATGTCGTAAGCTCGCGCTTTAGTTCCACTGTTTAGATATGTTCCTAGAGAAAATATAGTTGAAAGTTGAAAGTAGCAATTATGCGAACAGTAGAAAGCTTATGTCCTTAATGCACCGCTGCGGTGCTGAACCCCAAACGTCGTTTGTGGATGTTGCGAACATCGGACATACACGTTTTGATAACTACGTGATAGTTCAGTTAAATGGTTTAGAGTAGAGGCACCAAAGACGTTTTCGAAACATCGCGGAACATATGAGATGTTTCGAGGGCTGAAATTGGGATTTCAGGCTCGTGCCCATGTCAAGAGGTATGAGACCTCCGACGATTTTCTTAGCCTGCAAATTAAGGAAGAAAAGCTCAATCGTTGAGCTTGTGCTCAGATTGTCTGAGTACAACAATCACTTTAATCGAGTGGGAGTTGATCTTCCAGATGAGATAGTGATGTTTCTCCAAAGTCATTGCCACCAAGCTGCTAGAGCTTTGTGATGAACTATAACATATCAGGGATAGATATGATGATCCTTGAAGTATTCGCGATGTTTGACACATGAAAGTAGAAATCAAGAAGGAGCATCAATTGTTGATGGTTGGTGAAACCACTAGTTTCAAGAAGGGCAAGGGCAAGAAGGGATACTTCATGAAACGGCAAATCAGCTGCTGCTCTAGTGAAGAAACCCAAAGTTGAACCCAAACCCGAGACTAAGTGCTTCTGTAATAAGGGGAACAGCCACTGGAGCAGAATTACCCTGGATACTTGGTAGATGAGAAGGCTGGCAAGGCCGATAGAAGTATATTGGATATACATTATGTTAATGTGTACTAGTACTCCTAGTAGCACCAGGGTATTAAGATACCGGTTCGGTTGCTAAGTGTTAGTAACTCGAAATAAAAGAGCTACGGAATAAACGGAGACTAGCTAAAGGTGAGCTGACGATATGTGTTGGAAGTGTTTCCAAGTTTGATGTGATCAAACATCGCACGCTCCCTCTACCATCAAGATTAGTATTAAACCTGAATAATTGTCATTTGCTGTTTGCGTTGAGCATAGACATGATTGGATTACGTCTATCGCAATACGGTTATTCATTTAAGGAGAATAATGGTTACTCTATTTATTTGAATAATACCTTCAATGGTCTTGCACCTAAAGGAGTGGTTTATTGAATCCCGATCATAGTGATACACATTTTCATGCCAAAAGATATAAGATAGTAATGATAGTACCACTTACTTGTGGCACTGCCATGTAAGTCATATTGGTATAAAACGCATGAAGAAGCTCCATGTTGATGGATCTTTGGACTCACTCGTTTTGAAAAGTTTGAGACATGCGAACCATGTCTATTGGTGTATATGCATGAAGAAACTTCATGCAGATGGATCGTTTGGACTCACTTGTTTTTGAATCACTTGAGACATGCAAATCATACCACATGGGCAAGATGACTGAAAAGCCTGCGTTTTCAAAGAAGATGGAACAAGATAGCAACTTGTTGGAAGTAACACATTTTGATGTGTGCAGTCCAATGAGTGCTGAGGCATGCAGTGAATATCGTTATGTTCTTACTTCACAGATGATTCGAGTAGATGTTGAGTATATTTACTTGATGAAATACAAGTCTGAATTATTGAATGGATCAAGTAATTTCAGAATGAAGTTGAAGATCATTGTGACAAGAGGATAAAATGTCTATGATATGATCATAGAGATGAGTATCTGAGTTACAAGCTTTGGCACGCAATTAAGACATTGTGGAAATTGTTTCTCAATTAATTCCGCCTGGATCACCATAGTGTGATGGTGTGTCCGAACATCATATTTGCACCCTATTGGATATGGTGCGTACCATGATGTCTCTTATCGAATTACCACTATCGTTCATGGGTTAGGCATTAGAGACAACCGCACTCACTTTAATAGGGCACCATGTAACTCCGATGAGACGACACCGTATGAACTATGGTTTGGAGAAACCTAAGCTGTCATTTCTTGAAAGTTTGGGGCTGCGACGCTTATGTGGAAAAGTTTCAGGATGATAAGCTCGAACCCAAAACAGATAAATGCATCTTCATAGGATACCCAAAATGGTTGGGTATACCTCCTAATTTAGATCCGGAAGCAAAAGTGATTGTTTCTAGAAACGGGTCCTTTCTCGAGGAAAAGTTTCTCTTGAAAGAATTGAGTGGGAGGATGGTGGAGACTTGATGAGGTTATTGAACCATCACTTCAACCAGTGTGTAGCAGGGCACAGGAAGTTGTTCCTGTGGCACCTACACCAATTGAAGTGGAAGCTTATGATAGTGATCATGAAGCTTGGATCAAGTCACTACCGAACCTCGTGGGGCGACAAGGACGCGTCTGCTTGAGTGGTACAGTTGATCCTGTCTTGAAGGTCATGTTGCTAGACAACAATGAACCTACGAGCTATGGAGAAGCGATGGTGGGCCCATATTCCGACAAATGGTTAGAAGCCATGAAATCCGAGATAGGATCCATGTATCGTAACAAAGCATGGACTTTGGTGGACTTGCCCGATGATCGGCAAGCCATTGAGATAAATGGATCTTTAAGAAGAAGACGGACGTGGACGGTAATGTCACCGTCTATGAAGCTTGACTTGTGGCGAAGATTTTTTCACAAGTTCAAGGAAGTTGACTACGATGAGATTTTCTCATCCGTAGCGATGCTTAAGTCCGTCGGAATCATGTTAGCATTAGCTGCATTTATGAAATCTAGCAGATGGATGTCAAAACGAGTTTCCTTACCAGTTTTCGTAAGGAAAAGTTGTATGTGATACAATCAGAAAGGTTTTGTCAATCCTAAGGATGCTAAAAGGTATGCTAGCTCCAGCGATCCTTCTAAGGACTGGAGTAAGCATCTCGGAGTTGGAATGTACGCTTTGATGAAATGATCAAAGATTTTGAGTTTATACAAAGTTTATGAGAAACTTGTATTTCCAAAGAAGTGAGTGGGAGCACTATAGAATTTCTGATGAGTATATGTTGTTGACATATTGTTGATCAGAAATGATGTAGAGTTTCTGGAAAGCATATAGGGTTATTTGAAAAGTGTTTTTCAAGTGAAAACCTAGATTAAGCTACTTGAACATTAAGCATCAAGATCTATAGGGATAGATCAAAAACGCTTAATGGTACTTTCAAATGAGCATATACCTTGACATGATCTTGAAGGTGTTCAAGATGGATCAGTCAAAGAAGGAGTTCTTGCCTGAGATGTAAGGTATGAAGTTAAGACTTAAAGCTCGACCACGGCAGCGAAAGAGAGAAAGGGACGAAGGTCGTCCCCTATGCTTTAGACGTAGGCTCTACAGTATGCTATCTTTGTGTACCGCTTTGAGGTGTGCCTTGCTACATATCTGGCAAGAGGGTACAAAGGTGATCAAGGAGTGGATCACCAGATAGCGGTCAAAATTATCCTTAGAGGAATAAGGATATGTTTCTCGATTGTGGAGGTGATAAAGAGTTCGACGTAAAGGTTTACGTCGATGCAAGCTTTAACACCTATCTGAATGACTCTGAGTAGCAAACCGGATACGTATAGTGGAACAACCATTTGGAATAGCTCCAAGTGGAGCGTGGAAGCAACATTTACAATATGACCTAGAGATTTGCGAAGTACATACGGATCTGAATGTTGCAGACCCGTTGACTAAAACCTCTCTCACAAGCAAAACATGATCAAACCCCGGAACTCATTGAGTCTTAATCACATGATGATGTGAACTAGTTTAATGACACTAGTAAACTCTTTGGATGTTGGTCACATGGCGATGTGACCTGTGAGTGTTAATCACATGGCGATGTGAACTAGATTATTGACTCTAGTGCAAGTGGGAGACTGTTGGAAATATGCCCTAGAGGCAATAATAAATTAGTTATTATTATTATATTTCCTTGTTCATGATAATCGTTTATTATCCATGCTATAATTGTATTGATAGGAAACTCGGATACATGTGTGGGTACATAGACAACACCATGTCCCTAGTAAGCCTCTAGTTGACTAGCTCGTTGATCAATAGATGGTTACGGTTTCCTGACCATGGACATTGGATGTCATTGATAACGGGATCACATCATTAGGAGAATGATGTGATGGACAAGACCCAATCCTAAGCCTAGCACAAAGATCGTGTAGTTCGTATGCTAAAGCTTTTCTAATGTCAAGTATCATTTCCTTAGACCATGAGATTGTGCAACTCCCGGATACCGTAGGAATGCTTTGGGTGTACCAAACATCACAACGAATCGGGTGACTATAAAGGTGCACTACAGGTATCTCCGAAAGTGTCATTGGGTTGGCACGAATCGAGACTCGATTTGTCACCCATGTGACGGAGAGGTATCTCTGGGCCCACTCGGTAGGGCATCATCATAATGTGCACAATGTGACCAAGGGGTTGATCACGGGATGATGTGTTACGGAACGAGTAAAGAGACTTGCCGGTAACGAGATTGAACAAGGTATCGGTATACCGACGATCGAATCTCGGGCAAGTACTATACCGCTAGACAAAGGGAATTGTATATGGGATCGATTGAGTCCTTGACATCGTGGTTCATCCAATGAGATCATCGTGGAACATGTGGGAGCCAACATGGGTATCCAGATCCAGCTGTTGGTTATTGACGGAAGAACGCCTCGGTCATGTCTCATGGTTCCCGAACCCGTAGGGTCTACACATAAGGTTCGATGACGCTAGGGTTATAAAGGAAGTTTGTATGTGGTTACCGAATGTTGTTCGGAGTCCCGGATGAGATCCCGGACATCACGAGGAGTTCCGGGATGGTCCGGAGGTAAAGATTTATATATGGAAAGTTGTTGTTCGGGTTCGGGGAAAAGTTCGGGTTTTTCGATATTGTACCGGAAGCTTCGAGAAGGTTCCGGAGGATTCGGAGGGTCCGGAGGTCCGAAAATTGTTCCACCACGTCCAATACAGCAGCATGGGCTGTAGGGGGCCCTAGCCTTAATGGGCCAGGGCACCAGCCCCAAGGCCCATGCGCATGGGAGAGGGAAATTCTAAGGAGGGCCTCCACTTGACTTGGGAGGCACTCCTCCCCTTGGCCGCCGCCCCAACCCTAGATGAGATCTAGGGGCCGGCCCTCTCCCCCACCTATAAATAGTGGAGGGGTGGGAGGGCAGCCGCACTCCAAGTTCTGGCGCAGCCCTCCCCCTCTCCCAAGTCCTCCTCCTCTCCCGCGGTGCTTGACGAAGCCCTGCAGGATTGCCACGCTCCTCCACCACCACCACGCCGTTGTGCTGTTGCTGGATGGAGTCTTCCTCAACCTCTCCCTCTCTCCTTGCTGGATCAAGGCATGGGAGATGTCACCGGGCTGTATGTGTGTTGAAAGCGGAGGTGCCGTCCGTTCGGCACTAGGATCTCCGGTGATTTGGATCACGACGAGTACGACTCCTTCAGCCCCGTTCTCTTGAACGCTTCCGCTTAGCGATCTACAAGGGTATGTAGATGCACTCTCCTTCCCCTCGTTGCTAGTCTCTCCATAGATAGATCTTGGTGAGTCGTAGGAAAATTTTGAATTTCTGCTACGTTCCCCAACACTCTCTACTAGGCAAAGGAACAAGCATCAGAGTGACACTGCTATCTCAAGATTGGAATCAATTTCTATTGTTTTCGACAAATTTCCTATGTGCTTAGTATAAAGTTGTTAAGAAGATCGGATTTCAAGCGGCTGGGCTACAAAGGGTTCTACACGATGGTGTTGGAGGACCCAGAGATTGTCTCGATGTCCCTGCCAAGGTATCCTTCGCTGCACTAGTGTATTGTACATTTCCCCATAAAATGTGTACTATACATTTCGTAGAAAAAGAGGGAGGCACATTGCAAGTATAGTGATTTCTAGTCTATATGGGCCTCGTTTGTGGTTTAGCTGGGGCTCAGAGTGACCCTTCTATCTGAAGATCAGAATCAATTTGTATTTTTCTCGACAAATTTCTTATGTGTTTAGTATGACGTTGTTGAGTCGATCAGAATTCAAGTGGCTGAGCTACAAAGCGTTCTACACCAAGGTGTTGGAGGACCCCGGAGATCATCTCAGTGTCCCTGCTAAGGTATATCCTTCACTTCACTAGTGTATTGTGCATTTCCACATAAAAAGTGAACCATACATTTCGTAGAGAAAGCGGGAAGCACATTACAAATATAACGATTTCAAGTCAAGATGGGCCTCGTTTGTGGTTTAGCTGGGGCTCCGAGTGACATTGTTATCTGAATATCAGAATCAATTTCTATTTTTCTCAACATATTTCTAATGTGTTTAGTATAATGTTGTTGAGAAGATCGGAGTTCAAGCGGCTGAGCTACGAAGGGTTCTACACCATGGTACTGGATAAGCACCCAGAGATCGTCTCGGTGGCTCTGCTATGGTATCCTTTCACTAGTGTTTGTACATTTTCCCATAAAAAGTCCACTATATATTTCTTAGAAAAATATGGAGCACAATACAAGTACAGTGATTTCAAGTCGAGATGGGCCTCGGTTTTGGTTTAGTCATGGCCAAGAGTGACACTACTATCTAAAGATCAGAATCAAATTCTATTTCTCTAGAGAAACTTCTTATGTGTTTAGTATGATGATGTTTAGAATATCAGAGATCAAGTGGCTAAGCTATGAAGGGTTCTACAACAAGGTACTGGAGAATGACCCAAAGATCATCTCGGTAGCCCTACTAAGGTATCCTTTGCTATGAGTTCTTTTACGGTTCGTTCAAGGCAATCCAATGGCCCAAATCCACTAATACTACCGAATAACGTGAGTAGTATATTTTCGTTCAAGGTAAAACTAGAACCACACAACACAGTTACCGAAACTTTAGAGACAAAATCTGAAGCGGATGTTCATGCGTTAACAATGTGGTGTGGGGCAACGCGGCATCATATGGTCCACACCTACATGTTCATATGTTCGGGTTGGAGCTGCATGCATCACTCTCATGCAGAGACCGGTGTAATCCTTCTTTTCTAAAAGGAAAATATGTCTGGGTCATCATCTTGCGGTGTATTTGCCTCCAATGAGAACCACCACCTCATTGGCTCAGGGCCGATGTTGGAGCTGGGGACTATGCATGCCACAACGGCACCAAGCATGGCAGAAGCGACTCATCGAGGGTGGGCATGGCCACATGGGGGAGAAGACATATAGAGACCGTGCTTGTGTTGCACACATATAGACCCATGGATCTATTGATTCATTAGTACAGTCCTATCACCCAACTCTGTTTGATTAGTTCCTGCGCAAGCCTCATCGAGCCTGAGCACTTGATGTGAACTATATGAAAGTATAGATCTACGGAAAACTTTTCTTTTGAAGGACGAAACCGCGTGAATGTAGTTCTGATATACTCAACATTGAAAAAAGAATACACGACGACTAAAATTTGAATACAAAACACCTAATATATTGAGTGTCAATCCTGAAGTGACTTGATGGGGCGGATTTCAATATATGTTGTCGTTGAGTGCTCTTATGTAATTTTGATATGTATAAGACTTTCATCTTTTCCTCTTTTAAAAGAAGAGGCTCATGAGATTTTTATTTAGACTAAAATTTTCTACTTGTTTATAATTAAAATGTATCATTGTAACCTTTATAGTTTTATAATATACTTAACAACTAAACGATGGTACAACTAATATATTAAGATGCGATTTATTATAGAATTTCAACTTCGGCAATGGAAAATGTAATTTCACTAAATTTGAAATATATAGTACAAGGTGTATGTATTTGTTGTTTAATTTTTTGAGACATTTCCTATTTTTTGGTTTAATAAATATTTCATAAATTAGAGCCAAATGGAGAAGAATAAAACTCAAAGTCTTAATGCATTAATTCGTGCCACTTTGATGAGTTACAAATATATGTTGGTGTTCATGTCTATTTTAGTTTCCTTAGATATCATGGCATAGAGCTGCAATATTAAATGAGTTTTCTGGAATGCACTCTTGACTTCCTTGTGTGCAAATAAATAAGGGAAAATTATCTGCAATCTAAATAGAAAATTCTACAATATAAATAATATCTATGAGTGGCTTGTCCTGAAATTGTTGCATTACTTGTCTATTAGGTATTGCATGCGAAATACTTATTTAGACCAACAATCAGCTAACAGTTTTTGCATACTTTGCACTTTGTATTGAATGACCATTATTCAGCTCATTCGCCACCAATGCTTGTTTTTCTTCGTTTGGTATGTAGCCTGCACAAAAAAGCATTTGAACTTCATTTTGAACACAATTTGAAATTTATTAAATGTAATTAAATGAAACTCCATGACTAAATTCCATGTTCATCAACGCATTGCTAAACATAATTAAGCATACTACTAAACATGACATAAATTCTTACTACTTTATTGTGTACTATTTATAGTGCTCAAAATAGTTAAACTACCATTTGCGCTCTTCCATAGGGCTTGTGTTGATCGTCCCTGGTAATGGTCGCCTGCCTTTGAAACCAACGGGGATCTTGTACATAATTTGGGTCGTTGTGACCATTGGAAACTTGCGCCCAATGGGTGCCCGATTGGGTCGAGTTACCTGGTGAGTTCAGGCACATGACGATGTAAGACCCATGAGTAGGGTCACAGGCGGGCAATCGACCCTATATTGCCTCTGTGTGAGCTAGACTTGATCAAACTCGTCCTAATTGTCAGCTTTAGTTTGTGGGAGCTAAGAAATTTTAGGAGAAGGGTTAAGATGTACGAAAACCCAATTTATTACTCAGTACGACTAAATGGCGGCTTGTTGCACAGGGCAGCAACATCTGGGCCCAGCCCAACTAGCATACCAGTGAAACTTGCTGCCAATGATTTGTTTCAAATACGATGAATCTATGAAATCTTAGTGGTATTGTACTCATCTAGAGAATGTGTAAATCATCGTGTCCCTTGGTTGTAGTCAACAAATTTCTTGTGATGCAAGATTGATTGGCATTGTGCCGCGACATGAAGTTCACCGCAATCTCGTGAGAAAAATCCACACCGAAAGTAAACTTGATCTGAAAAATAAACTAATCACAAAAACTGAATCATCAAGAGATGGATTGGATTTTATACCTCCGCGGGATCGCTTGCTTGATGCAGGATTAATGGTGAGTTTGTGTGGATAATTTGTTCCGCAACTCCTATCGATGAGTCCGGTCCAAGGTAGCGGAGCGGCCGTCGGTGTCGTATACGAAATAGTCGATAACGCAGGCCACCTTCGTGGTGGGTAGCATCATTAACCACTCTGCAACGGCTAGCTTCATGGTCAACTAGGACGTGCAACCTAATTGAGGGAAAATGGTCGACCTTTTTGCTGGAACTTTCCAGGGATGAAAAATTGTTTCCTTCCCAGGTGGTTTTCTATCGGTTTTTTAGTATCTACTTTACTTTGTTCTTTTTCTTTTTTCTTTCATCATTTGTACATTTTTCTTACTATTTTATTCTGGTTTTCCGGTATTTTGACTGATCATTTATGTTTTCTCTATTTTTTTGGAAAACGTTCAGCTTGCGTTGTGAAAATGGTTAGTTTGTATTATATTTTAAAAGTTCAATGTATAAGAAAACTGTTTGTTATATTTAAATGTTTGTTTGGTGTGTGTATTTTTTTAAAAAGTCATCTTATATTAAAATAATGTTCATCGTTTATTAAAAAGTTGTCCAGTGTATATATTTGAAAAACATTCACTGTACATAGAAAAATGGTTTATTGTATATTAAAAAAAGTTCATCATATATAAAAAGTGTGTAATTGAATTTTTTTACCATATTTTAAAAAAATTCCAGTGTGTATTCAAAAAAATATTCACCGTATATGAAAAAGTGTCCAGTGTGTATTTCAAAATTGTTCATTAGAACAATGTTTGTAGCATAGAAAACCATAACAAAGAAAAAGTTAAAGAAGAGGCTCCATATGACAAGGATCACCATCGAAAAATCCTTGTGAGGGTTTACGTGCCATCTGAGAAATTTAGGTCCCTCACCTCCAACTGCCAGCACTAAGAGGTGGGGGATCTCAGATCTTCAAGACCTTTATGTTGTTCGTCCACATCTAGTGATCATTATAGTTTTGTGAGAATAAATTTTCTCTTGTTCTTTTGGCGGTGCCATGAGTTCAGATAGTTTTCTGTCCTCGCAGATCAGATTATTCGGATCTGATGAGATTATATTGTTGTGTCAAACTTCTTTTGTAGTTTTATTCTTTATGAAGGTGAAATTTTTCACCAACACCATGGTGAAGATATAGTGATTCGACAGCCTGTACTTCTATGGGATCACCCCGCACAAAATACGTTCATCGATCAAGTCTTCCCATCTTTTTAGATGGGCGACTCAAGGCACTTTAAAAAATCATTATTGGTAATGTTCGTGCGGGTGATTGAGTGACAACTTCGTTGCTCTAGTGTAATTGCAGCCTATTTACCAAAGTCTTTGGAGTATTTCTTCGAGCAGAGATTGATACCGCGAAGAAGGTGCTTACAAGAGATTTAATAGTAATTCTTAGTAATAGGAGTTACTTTGTATTTTATTGGATCTTAGGTCCAAATCAGTGTACCTGTAATTTTTATGAGTATGAACAAAGTTGCATGTGTTTCTCAAAATAGAATTATTTAATAGGAAAACCAGAAGAAAAACAAACATGAAGGATAAAAAAAATTAGAAAACAAGAAAGAAAAAGAAAAAAAATACGAATCGTAATAGGCTATTACAGAGCTGGCCGAACATGTCGCCCGGCACGGCACGGCCCAGCCCACCCTAATTGGGCATGGCACAACACGGCACGCAGTGGCACGATTATTAGCCAGGTCGTGCCATGCTGGCCCGCATGCTTTGTGCTCCAGCCCAGACACGACCCGGCTAATAAATGGGCCAACCCGTGGCACGTTTAGCATGTTGGGCTAATATTTTTCAGCCTGTTGGGCTATTTTTCAGCTATATTAGGTTGTATTTTAGAATATATAAATTTTTTGAAAAGTTTAAATAATAAATGAACGGGTAGTGTTGCGCCTTGCTTGCGTGCCAGCCTCCAAGCCAAGGCACGGCCCGTTTAGCCCTGGCCCATGGGGGGGCATGCTGGCGTGCTCACGGGCTGGTCTGGTTGCCCCGACCCATTTAGCCAGCTTTGGGCTACGGCCTACAGGGGTAGCGACCGTTGCCATATAGTGTGAGCGAGCTTGCCTCAAAAAAAGAAATATATATATATATATATTGTGTGAGCGAGCGTAGGAGGCGTGATGGGCATGGCCATGGCAGCATGTTGTAGGCGACCCTCCTTTTAGCACTCGCAATAAGCAATGTATAGCAAGCAGCATTTAAGATGCTGATCGTGGAGTGTATGGATCATGCTGGTTCTTCTTCTGGGCCCATCAATAGTCCTCCTGCACGAACACCTGGGACGCGTTTGCTGGCCAGCCATGGCCCACAGGTCGCCAAATAGCAACTCAGCACATACACCCCGTGCGCATGTCCCCTATATAGGCCAGGCCATACTGGTTTTTTCCCATAGGTTTTGGGAAGGTTCTACAACCTTTCCTGAAGTGGGTTTTTGTTTTTTCTATGTTTTCCCTTCTGGTTTTTTCTTTCTTTTGGCTATTTCGTTTTTCCTTTTTATTTTCTGTTCTTATTTTTATTTTTAATTCATTTTACATTTTCCTTTTTCCCTTTTTCCATTTTAATTTTACTATTATTTTCTTTTTCATTGTTCTTTTTTATTTATGAACATCTTTCAAATTAATGAATAGTGTTTATAATGATGGACATTTTATGAATACGCAGATATTTTTGGAATTGCAAACTTTTTCAACTTCTTAAACATTTTTAAAATTCATGAACATTTTTACAAACTCGCAAAAGTTTTATTAAAATTCTGAACAATTTTTAATGATTAACATTTATCAAAATGTGGGAACAATTTTTAAATTCAGTAACATTATTTTGCTCTTAAAAATTATTATTGAATGCCTGAAAATTATTTAAATTCTTGAACATTGTTTGAATCAGTGAACACATTTTGTACTGATGAACTTTGACTTTGGTAACAATGTTGGAAATTGAATATTTTTTTAATTTTTAACGTATTTTTAAAAATTCATGAACATTTTTAGGTATGAAATTTTTTTAAATTTGTGAACGGTTTTTAATATGCAACGTTTCTGAAAATAATGAACGTTTTTTAATCTTCACCATGATTTTTTCTTTGTTGAATATTTCTTGTATAGATGAACATATTATGATTTGTTGAACATTTTTTGTAAGAATTTGCAATTTTTTGAAATTTAGAAATTATTTAATTCATAATTATTTTTATAAGAAAAAACAGAAATGGAAAAAGGAAAAGGGAAAAAATGAAACAAAAAATTCAATGGACGTCCCTTCCTACGCATGCGCAGCGCCAAAAAGGTGTGCGGGGGGGGGGGGGGGGGACGAGGTGCGCGCTAACTCATTTGTGAGGGCCTACCACGCCAAATAGGAGGTCCCACATTTGGTAGCCTGCAAGAGGTTCAATCTGACTCGCGTGATGCAGTTTTGATCCGTTTGTTTGTCTGCCATGTATCAAAATCTTGGCCCAAACGTTTAAAGCACCTTTGGCCCTGGATGAGAAGGAACGCTCGAGTCGAGCGTTTCCAGCGATCCAAGCCCAAGCAATGCAATCGAGCTAACATGGATGGGTCCCCTGGTGCAGTTTTGTGGGAGCTTGTGCAGACTGGGTGCAACCTGTAATTGAGTTTGCAGGTGTTCTGGTCTAATCTCCTCCTAATCTCTTTCATCTAACCCCTACACAAAGGTGAGATCGGCTCGACACGAAAAAAATGCACATCAATGTTGTGGTTTCAATCAAACAATCAGTTCTCAATTTCATGGACTATAAATCTTCAATTCCACGATAATATTTGGAGATTTTTTGGACAAATTTAGGCAACATCTTTACACCCGGCCGACTATTTGATTTTTTTTTCACAACTAGCTTCATCTCGCCATTTTCACGCGACTTCGTGTTGTACGTTCTTCGTTTCGACGGTCGTAGATGAGTAGATATACAACTCTCTAGTGGTTTGTACAAGATACATATGTGTGGCCTATTTCAATGATACTCCTTAATCTTCTTCAGCTAGACTCTTCTAATCTGCACTACGGTACTTCGATTCAAGATAATTTGCACACCAAAAAGATGCATAACAACATTGTGGTTTCATTCAGACAATCGGTTTGTAGGTTCGTTGACTGTGAATGTTCATGTTCATGTTCATGTTCATGTTTAGAGTTACTTTGGACAAATTGTGTCAAATCGTCGTGGACGGCCGACAATTTGAAATTTTATTTTGATCAGGAACTTTATCTCATTGTTTCACACAACTCTTGTATTGTACGTTTTCTATTTCGATGGTGGTAGACGAGTATATGTGTATCTCCCTATTGTGTTGTAGTAAGGTATTCATCTGATGGTTTAGACGAAATTCGGAGTGGATCGTTGTCAACCTTGCCACATGGATGACGTGTCGTGCCCGGTGTCGCCACCGGCATCATTCCTCTCGGCCACCTCGCCTGCAGCCTACTTCACTAACGCCACCATGGCGCACACATTGCTCTTCTCCTCCCCTGTCCAATGCCTCGGTGCCCTCCTCCCCATCCACTCTCGTGGACTTCCCCGTGATGGCACCGCTAGGAACCGGTTCCCCATGCCTATGACTCCGCGCTCATCACATCTAATGCAGTGCTGCGACCATCGTTCACCCCAGACGTTGAGGCACACTAATGTAACTCTATGTGTCATGTATAACTGTTAACTCTTAATCATGTTCAGTTTATGCAACCAAACACTATGTAGTGCATTAGCCCAGCCAACGCAAGCCACCAAAAGCCAGGTATAAATTGCTTCCATAAGGCCTTGTACAATGCTAAGTCCTTAGGAAGACGCTTATAAAAATAAATCGGATTTTCTAAAGTACCAGTGCCTATATCTACAGGAGAGATGCCTAATTAAACGTCTATCCTAAACAAATAAGCATCGGTGCTTAAAAAAATATTGATTTATTTTTCTAAGCACCTCACCTAAGCGTCTTGCATTGTACGAGGCCTAATGTAGCCATACTGTATGTAGCCTACCAAACTGCAGGCATAACATGATTTTTACCCTGTATTTACTCAGCCAGGCCTAAATGAGTCACGGATACAAAGAGGCAAAAAAACAATACACCCTACCAAACGTGACTCTGTAGAAGTGCTACCTCCATCCTGGTTTATCGATCCCTTTGTATTTTTTGTTTAATTTGGACCATTGATTTGGCTAACAAAATACATATTATATGCCACAAAACTTATATTGTTGGATTCATATTCGAAAGAGGTTTCCAACTATACTATTTTTGTGGTATGTGTCTTAGTTTTTGTTAGTTATTAAATCAAATGCCAAAGTTTAACAAAAAATACAAGAGAAACCAACGAACCAGTAAAGGGGCCACTATCTGCATGTGATGGTTCAAACAACAGTTGCGCCATCATCCGCATCTATCTGCATGTGTCCCATCTGCGGGCCGGGCGGTGCATACATACGGCCAGCTATTGGGTGCCCCTGCTTTGTCCACGACGAGACGCCACTGCGCAGACACGCATTCTGTGGGAAAGGATGGTTCGGCTTCAGCCAGGCAGCCACCAGCCACCTTTCCATCCATGGAGAGATATCCGAGTGGAGAAGATGCTTGCTAGCTCCACCTCCACCACCACGCGCGCACAGCTTGGCTCATAGCACACCGATTCCTCTAAAAATCAAGGTGGGCGCACGGGTTCCACTCACTTGTTTCTCTTCAGCCTCCTATGCAAGTTCACAACAATTCCTAGCACATGTAAGTACGTAAAAGAAAAAATGTACCACGTTAACTTGAAAGAGTACAGCAATCTTGACGCGGTTTCAGTGTATATATATATACTCATGTTTTGCCAGAGGGTATAGTTAGGTCTCAGTCGACTGAGATTTAACCAAGTCTCAGACAAGTGGCATAACATGCAAGAAAGAGAAAGAAAAAACCTGAAAAAAAATTTACACGGATCTCAATATAAGATCTCACGGATATAGCATCGACTTAGACTTAACCAAGTCTCAGTTAAGTTAACTGAGATTTAGCAAAACTATTCGCGAGAAGATTGAGGAACAGAGATCAGTGCCAAAACGCATTGCACGAAAGAGAAAAAAAAACTGTCGGCGGTGACGCCACTCAAAGTTGACATGCATGCACGGATAGAGCAGAGGGAGTGGAGTAACTCCACTCCGCAGCGGCAAGCTGTAAAATTAAAGTCCGCCAAAGAATTGGAGCCGCGTAATTACTCGCCGCTACGTCTCCGGTGCCTCGCTGCATGTACCGCCTGCTCCGTAGAGAAAAGGAAAGATGAACTGTCTGTATGTATTAATCTGCATGCATATCCATTACCCACCCATTCCTGCCTCCGGAAACAAGGAGGGGAAAGAATTACCGATCGACTAGCCGAACCTATCACGCACGCCTTGCTTCAACAGCCGCTGCTTTCTGCTGCTGCTGCGCGAAAGAACCCAAAGAAAATTGTCGAATCTATGACAAGACAGGGAACGAGCGGCGCACCGCGCATCGCCGGCTGACTAACTGGTCTCGCCGTGCTCGTCGTGCGCCGGCGAGGCCGGCGGCGTGTAGAACGGCGTCTCGGGCTCGGCGCCGTGCTGGCTCTCCACGTCGCCCTCCGTCTCCGACGCCTCCTCGATGGTGTAGAGCGCGCGCGACCCGGGGCCGCCGAACCAGCGCTCGCGCCACGCCGCCACGCCCTCCTCCTCGTGCCCCGCCTGCTCCGCCGCCGCCGCTGGGGCCACCCGCTCCAGCTGAACCGCCCCCTGCGCCTGCGCGCCGTCGTCCGGTGACGGCGGGGACGGAGACGCGGACGCGGAGGCCGCCGGCTCGACGCGGGCGCGGCGGCACCAGACGCGCAGGGCGTGGAGCGCCCGCCGCAGCCGCTCGACGCGCCGCTCCTTCCTTCTGGCGCCGGCGCCGTCGCCGGGCTGCTCCGAGACGGGCAGCGGCCGCGTGGCGCCGCCGCTCCAGCGCCGGCAGCAGATCACGACGGGGAGCAGCAGCGCCGCGGCGAGGAGGACCAGCAGCTCCGCGAACACGAGGCGCCTCATGGATCAGGCCACAGCCAGCTTCGTCCTGACTTGGAGTGGAGTGAACTGCTGGGTTCTGCTGGTGGTACTGGACGGCAATGGAGTAAGGGAAAGAGAGTTTTTGTCTTTTGTCCTTGAGAGTGGCGCCTCGCTTGGCTTTGACTGGAGTACTGGACTGGGGAGGAAGAAGAGCTTTGGCTTTGGGCGGTGGAGGCGGGGGTGGGGGCTTTAAAGGCTTTGGCTTTAAGTCGAATGTTCACCGGCGGTGGTTGGTCAGGGGGAGTCACTGCTGCTTTTGCCGTGCTGCTTTCAGGTGGCCACCCTGAACCCCCAGGGGCATTTTGGGGATTTTCTCCTACTGCTTTCTTTTGCGATATTTTTTTATGGAGTATGAGCTGGAGCGTATGAGGCTACATCAAGAAGTAGCAAAAAAGCGTAAATACATTCGTATATGCATCCAATGCAAACAATCTTACATAGAAGACCCCATAAAACGAAATAAAATAAGCATTAGGGTCTACAGAAGTTGTGTGCATCATGGTTACCACATATCATAGTGTCTAGAGACGGACGACTCGACAGGGAAAATATCTAGTGCTACCAAGCCTTAGGTGCTACCATGATACAGGCTTCTGGGCCGTCGGATTTTCAGATCGGACGGCTCTCAATTACTTTGCAACACTTGCAACAAGGCCTCCGAGAAGTCCAAGAATTTCACATAGGTCCAGGAGATCCAACATCTCCCGGATGTCGTCCGATCTAAGAATCTGACGGCCCAGATGCCCGTATCACGGTAGCATTTAAGCGCCGGGAGCACCAGACACTATGCCAACTTTGACACATATGAACATTTTCCTGGGAACTCGAAAATCCTCATCACCGAAAGACTTTACGTGGTCTAACCCACTGTAGAAATAATACAGCGCCTAGGGTCGTCTCATGCTTCTCTAGCCCTGAATCTAAGACTGGTAATAGACAACACCGTCGAGGAAGACACCCAAATCTTCCCAACATACACAAGCATGCCGATACCACAAATCAGTCCTCTGGAGATCATCTAAAACGGCATCACGTCGCCCGCAGACCTCCATTATACCGTTAACGTTAACTCGAGGGGCAATTTTGGGTTTTCCACCCGTTGCTTCCTTTGGCAATTCTTTATGGAGTATGAGCTGGAGCATACGAGGCTACATAAAGAAGTAGCGGAAGAGCGTAAATACGCCTGCATGCATCCGTTACAAACAATCTTACAAAAAAGACCTCGGAAAAAATACAAGCATAAGGGTCTGCGGTGACTCCGTGTGTATCACGGTTATTGTGTCGTCGTCACACCTAAAGATGGATGACACGACACGGATGGACATCTTCCCCATAACTCGAAAAACATAGTCAGTCAAAGGCTTTATAAGGTGGAGTAGCCACACACCCATCTTGCGGGACATACTCATATACAAGATTGAAGTGATCATCGAAATAATACACCCTAATGACACGTCATGCTTCTCTAGCCCTCAATCCGGGACTCAAACATACACACACATGTAAACATCGCAAACCACTCCTCCTAAAACTCGTCTAAAGGTTAACAAATCATAACCACTCCATTATAACGTTAACACTACCTCGAGGGGCAGTTTTGGGTTATGCACCTACTGCCTTCTTTGAAAATTCTTTCATGGGGTATGAGCTAGAGGGTACGAGGCTACATCAAGATGTCGCAGAGGAGTGTGTAAATATGTGTGTATACAGTTGGTAGAAACAACCTTAGACAAGCAACCATTGTACATGATGTTAGGAAACATAGTAGAAAATAAAAATATTCGCATGTACACACAAAAAATCAATATGAAGATGCATTACGGGTTAGGATCACGATCGTTACCGTCACCGAGTTGCAGCTGAAGAAGAACGTGTTGGTGTAGATCATACTTGGAGTCCCTCGAACAGTCAATGAACGATCCCGTGAACCGCCCATGAACAGTCCCACGAACCGAAGACCGAAAGCATGAGCTCTCTACTTGGTTGCAAGTGTGTAGTCTTCACGATTCGGCATCGCTTCCCCATCCAGAGCTAATCGTTGCTAAAGAATTAGAGGGAGAAGATTAGAACCACGCTGGGCTTCGAATTATAAGGACTAGAGGATTTAGGTCTATCTCTAATTAGATCAACTAGGATCAACTAGAACTAGAACTAGGACTAGAGGGAACTAGAGGAGGCTCCAAACTTATGTTCAAAGGGACCAAAAACCTCTAGTATATATAGGTGGAGAGGGAGGAGGAGGTGCCACACAAGGGGGAAAAGTTTCCCCCTTGTGGCCGGCCATGAGGAGAGGGAAACCCCCTCAATTTGCCCCCCTCCTTCCCACAAGGAGGGAAGGGGGCCACCTCCACTTGGGCCCAAGTGGCCCAAGTTGAATTTTCCGCTTGGGCCTTTTAAGGCTCGTTGGTATTAAATTTAATATAATTGCCTTCTAACAAATATTAGGCCCTTTTCTACATAATTTAACAACCCCGGAATCATTTTCCACATGTATATTATGTATCAGCAATACCCGGTATTACCCGATACTCTCTGAAACCCTTCCGCTGACCCCGAAACGCTTCCGAATCCTCTCGAAACTATTCAGAATATTAATGAAACAATTTCACAAATATGTTCTCATCACTCCCATCCTACTAACACTCAGCAGATTGTGATTGCCTTAAGCTTGTGAGCCGTAGGTTCGGTATCTCATAGACATGAACGAAACTGTTCGTTCAATGACCGATAGCGGAACCGTGGATGTCCATATCGATCCTTATGAGTGCATGAATGAAATTCGAGTGAACCTTTGGTTATCATGTGATATTCCCTTTGCTTTGCGATACTTCACAAAACCCGGGATGCATCGATATCCTCCTAAGTCATCACATGCTCATTATACCGTTATCCTCATTACCGGTTTTGTTCTTCTTTCTCATTGTCGTGTTCCGGCATCCCCGTGACGTAGTCACCAGTGTCTGACCAGATGACGATGGATGCTTTCACACCAAGAGGGCCCTAAAATATCTCTCCATCGTCGAAGGACCAAATCCCACACTTGAGCTATCTAGTCCCTTGTCAAACTTTTCGATGAACCCGTAATTTGTCGTTATGATCACCATGTTATAGGTGACGTTTGAGCAACCCCAAAATCCAGCGTACGAAAAGAAGTGACTACAATACTCTCATGGTCTATGGAACAAAATTACATGTTAACACTATGTGTTATTAAAATTGATTACAAATGATATTATCTTAATTCATAACAAACAAGTTTGAGTCAATTCAATATGATCGTTCGTCCAACATCATAATCTCAATGTTGTTTTTAGGAATATCTTTACACTTAATGATATTTTAAGATCCGGAAAACATGATCACCAACAACACTTAGCTAGTCTTAGAGGCGAGACTAGGAACCTTTATTTTATCCATTTATCATTTCACACGTGCATATGAGTTTTTCACTGAATCGCATATTCCAAGATCATAGCAGTTATAGCATGAAATTTAAACACTTAATTATGAATATTGAAATATAATAATACAATGTTATTGCCTCTAGGGCATAAACTACTAGGGAAAACCCTAGCATTAGCGCGTGTTTAATGCCTATTAGTAGCGCGGGGAACCACGCTACTAGTAAGGCGCTACAGCTAAAGGTTAGCAGTAGCGTGGGTTGGACCACGCTACTGCTATATCGACTTAGTAGTAGCGCTTTCTACAATGAGCACTACTGGTAATTAGTAGTAGGCTTCTCCGAGCACGCGCTACTACTATTATTCCGTATTTCTTTTTTATTTCATGTTGTATTCATACACCTTTATACAAGTTTTCATACCGCAGCAATTTAGAGATTTTTTTTACATCATAATGAGTTATTACGTCACTGGGAGGAAGAACCGTGGACTAGTTTTAAGTGGATGTCCCAATGATATAATAAATATCATCATCATATCATTAACAACTTATCATCATAATACATCATTGTCATATAATACCTCCTCGTGATCATCGTTTTCATCAATGAGACATCACATACGAGTTGGTCACTAGTCATAATCACAACTACTCCTCATCATCAACTCTCATAAACATATTGTACCTCATAGGACCTAGTACATTCTCTTAGGACCTACTATATTATCTTAGGTAAAATAGCATAAAACAAGATAGCCCCTGACTCTCCATTATGGAGAATGGAGATTATCCTGTCTCCAATTCTTGCCTTTCACACAATGTTGCTTCCAAGAACCTCCTTACGACTGTCCATACATTTTTTTCATTCTTTGATTATCATGTGTTCACCGGTTTTAGAAATCCGGTATGGACATGTGAGATTCGTAGGACGACCTAGCTGTATGTTCAAAACATCAAGGCGACCATTCTGATACATCAAATGAGGCACACAATCCATCGGGATTTTCTGTTGAAAAACATAGTAATAACTTCGTAGTTAGCAATGTAGTTCAGTTTTAGAAGTATGCAAAAGATGCACGGATGTCTTAATAGTAAAAAATCTTACCAGGGCATATCCATGGAAGTTATCGTGGTTCAACACGTGCACTAGTGGCACGTATTGACCATAATGTGGAAGAGTTCGATAAAAGACAGTAATTCTCAATTTCAGTACAATATGCGACCAGATGATTTTTCTCCTGATAAGTTAACTCAGAGCCATCGGTGTAGTAGGTTCTGTCTACCATCTTCCGCACATTCTTTGAAGAATGAAAATAAGCTATCAATGGAAATAAGCTGTCAACTATTTTGAAATAAACAATATAAATTATTTAATAACTATGTTGGAGAAACTCACATAATGGTAGAATTGGAAGCGTATCAACAAGGACCCAAATGTCCAAATTGTTTGGTTGATGTCAGGATCACCAAGATCCATGGTGATAAACATACCCTCTTGAAAATCATACATCTTGCAAAGTGCTTCCCAACCCGGGCAACCAAAATGGATACGCTCTCAGAATTGTATAGATTTACCTCAAAATCCATACCATGATGGGTCCTTAGGTTAATTTTCTTTGTTTCATTCCTCTCATGATCTTCAAAACCCATCCTCTCCAAGACTAGCGTCTTGCATGGCATGGGATAGGCTAGTTGAATTGTAAAAGACGAAAATTACACGTTAAAGTAGTAGAAGTCGAGCTTAATTACGAAAAAACACTTTGCGTCGTAGCTTACTGTATCACAATCGAAGGCCTCCTCGAGCTTAATGCTGAAGCGCCAACCTTCGTCCAGGTGAGGCCTGTCGCAGAAACCCCGGTTGTCGCCGCACCAGGAGCACTCCCCGGGACCTTCTTCGTCCAAGGACATTTCCTATGTTCATAATTCAAAGATTAAACTTGTATAGTTAAATATATGTACTACAAAAACTAAATTAGATCATTATATTCATCACGGGTTGACTATCGGTCTATCGAGTCTTTTCTTGAAAACTCTCAGCTCACGTGGTGTATATATTCGATCGTCGGTGATGGTAGCTCCTCCTTTCGTTCCCAAGTGCATTACACCAAATTGTCTAGCACACGGGAACGAAGGAGAAGCTACCCCCACGACAACAGTCGGGATTCTTCGTCCTCTCATATATGGTGGAGACTCTCCCTCACTGATTCCTCTCTGACATTTGCGACCGTCGGTGATGGTCGTTACTCCTCCTTCCCCTAGTGCATAACAAAGGTCTAGCACCCGGAGAAGAAGGAGAAACGACCCCCACGACAACAGTCGGGATTCTTCGGCCTCGACAGACTTAAAGTCAACCCGAAATATTGTTTAATTATCTTTCTAGAAAATCCAGGCCACTCAATATTTCCTACATATTCTAGCACAAGTCATGCCAAAATTCACGGAAAATTCCGGCATGACCTTTGCTGAAACAGGACATATCGAGCGCCTGAAATTTGCCGGAACGGGAATTAATCAACACTCCGGCAAAACGTAGGCCACTCAGAGGTGTAACCTGCAAACATGACCAGCCACTTGGGCAACCACATATCCTATTTGAGCAACACAAGATATACATGTTTTTATCTACATCATATCTTATAGGACTCATATTGACATGGAGATTTGGTTGGTCTCACCTCGAGGTCGGAGTGGGTCGGTGACGGGGACGACGACGGGGATGATGGAGGGGCTCCTTGATTTCTGCAAAAAAACAAAAACACTATAAGTTATCACTAATACATCCCGAATAGTATCATACATATAACATCACTAATACAATTAAAACCCTAGCGAACAACGGGTATCGACGACGAGGATGCGGGATAGGCATCGTCGACGTCAATGCAGGAATAATTGCATAAAACTAAAAAAATAACAACAAATGTGACATGTTCAATTAGTTCTATTAATTCAACTAGTTCTTACTAAAAATAAACTTACTATAAATAAAAATAAACTAGTTCTTTCTAAAAATAAACTATTTAAAATAGTTATATTAATTTTCTTACTAAAAATACATTAGTTCTATTAAGTCAACTAGTTCTTACTAAAAATAAACTAGTTCAACTAGTTTTATTAATTTACTTACTAATTATTTTAAACACTTACTAAAAATGGTAAAAAAAACTACATTATACAATAGTAAAAAACTATAGTAAAAACAGAAAAAAAAAAAGAGATGGAGGGAGGAGGGGAAGGGAGGAGGAAGGAGAGATGGTCAACCGCTTCAGGATGAGGTAAGTAAGTAGTAGCGCGTTTCCGAGATACGCGCTACTGCTACGGGACATAGCAGTAGCGCTGGTTACGGATATGCTCTACTGCTAAGTGGGGCTAGCCATCTGCGCCCAGTACAAACATAGCAGCAGCGCGTTTTCCCAGCACGCGCTACTGCTAATGTAGTAGCAGTAGCGCGGTTTATTTAAACACGCTACTACTAAGTAGCAGTAGCGCCCTGTTTTGTCCAGCGCTACTGCTAAGATGTTGTATATATCATTTTCCCTAGTAGTGATTTCCAATACACGCTAGGCTCGCCAAGTGTAGCGGTGTAAGAGCAACACTTAGAGATGATTGTCACATCGCAAAATTTTGCCAATTTTGAAATGTGAATTATTAAATTTTGTTTAATTAAAATTTTGCAAGCCTAGTTGTAGCTTGACCATATTCGGATTTAACTAGGAATTGGTTGGATTTATTGCTATTTGTACCTCCAAATAATTTTGGAATTACTTAGAACTCCAAAATCAAATTTCGCGATTATTCATAAGCCAAAATTGAGCTAAAAATGTGTGTGGCTCTCCTTTTAATGTTCTGGCTTGGAGAACAATTTCCCTAAATCCCAAATAGCATTTGAAACCCTAAATTAAACAACCATAAATCATGGCCACAAATACAATATCAAAAAAATTGTGTGGAAATTTTTGTATTTAATATTTGGTCTAAAATATAAATTTTGTACTCCAAATATTCACTTGACCTCAAGGGAATTTTCCCCAAAGGATTTGGATTGTCTTTGGTTTTTGAATAAATTTAAATTTAGAAGTAAGAAATAAAAAAATATTGGTATTGACCACTCAGAAGCCACCATGTGTCCCCCATTTTAACATAATCTCTTTTAGTCGATATAATATTTGTAACATTTGCTTAAAAGCCCCTCGAACTTTAAACCTTATAATTTTTTATCCATAACTCTGATTGAGGTGATTCTTTTTTCCATATTGATCTCTTCATGGGGAGCACTACTCACCGTAACCACTTATTTTTCCCTTTTGCACATAAGTCCAAATGAAGTTGATCTTCTTGCATGCTGATCATTATGATGCAATATTCCAAATAGGACCTTTAGTTCCACAAATATAACATATAATATTTGATCTAGCAAAAATTTGGTTTCAGATCATAAATTGTCGCCATGGCAATATTTTTGAGCCACTCATTCAAATGAGTATATTATATTTTGCTTTGAGTTCCAAAGGACCACAAGAATCTATTAGAACCTTATCACCCAAGTTTGAAACTTTCCAAATTCAAAATCGAACCTTATTGAATCTAGAATTCAAACCATAGTTCCAAATCAAATTAAACTTTTGTTAATTGGTTATAATGACCTCAACCTAATTTAACCATCCCAAAGCCAAACCTAACATATCATTTTTGAATATTTCAATTTTGAATTCAAACCTTGTTTGAAGTATAAATTGCAAACCCATTTGAATATCAACTTGAATCCTTTTGTATAGTGATTTATTTGTGGAACCCAAACCATTCAAACCTTTTGATTTCAGTATGGCCATTCAAAATCAAATTTGAGTATGAACTTGGTTGCTCATAGTTCATAAACCACACACTGAGTTGCAATGATTCTTTTTACATATTGAATCCATTGCAAATGAAAACCCAAACTCTATGAATCTAATAACTAAACCCTACCTACACAAAGTCCAAAGCATTAACCTAATAACATTGACATTGAAATGAATTCAATCCTCAATCCAGGACAACTTAAAATGTAGTGTTCCTACCAAACAATACTATTTGGATGTGAACTCTTAAGTCATATGCAAACCATTCATCAACTTTGTGGTGTTTACGTAACACGGTTGTGTTGGGGAACGTAGTAATTTCAAAAATTTCCCTACGCACACACAGGACCATGGTGATGGCATAGCAACGAGAGGGGAGAGTGTCTGTCCACGTACCCTCGTAGACCGAAAGCGGAAGCGTTATAACAACGCGGTTGATGTAGTCGCATCGCCTTCACGATCCGACCGATCCAAGTACCGAACGTCACGGCACCTCCGAAGTTCTACACACGCTCAGCTCGATGACGATCCCGAACTCCGATCCAAAGCAAAGTGTCGGGGATGAGTTCCACAAGACGACGGGCGCAGGACGATGATGATGCTCCACCGACGCAGGGCTTCGCCTAAGCTCATGACGATATGACTTCTCCGGTAGCGGGGCTTCGCCTAAGCTCCGCAACGATATGACCAAGTGGAATATGGTGGAGGGGGCACCGCACACGGCTAAGGAACGATCCGTAGATCAACTTGTGTGTCCATGGGGTGCCCCTGCCCCGTGATATAAAGGAGGGAGGGAGGAGGAGGCCGGCCCTAGTAGGGCGCCACATGGGGAGTCCTACTCCCACCGAGTAGGATTCCCTTTCCTAGTCCAACTAGGAGTCCTTCCATGTATTGGGAGTAGGAGACAAGTAAGGAGAAGAGAGAAGGGAGGGAAGGAAGGGTGCGGCCTCCCCTAGTCCAATTCGGACTAGGCCATGGGGCGCGGCCTGCCCTAGGCAGCCCTCTCTCTTTCCCGCAGGGCCCAATAAGGCCCAATACTTCTCCCGGCGAATTCCCGTAACTCTCCGGTACTCAAAAATACCCGAATCATTCGAACCTTCCCAACTCCGAATATAGTCGTCCAATATATCGATCTTTACGTCTCGACCATTTCGAGACTCCTCGTCATGTCCCCGATCTCATCCGGGACTCCGAACTCCTTCGGTACATCAAAACTCATAAACTCATAATATAACTGTCATCGAAACCTTGTTGCATGGACCCTACGGGTTCGAGAACTATGTAGACATGACCTAGAACTATTCTTGGTCAATAACCAATAGCGGAACCTGGATGCCCATATTGGCTCCTACATATTCTACGAAGATCTTTATCGGTCAAACCGCATAACAACATACGTTGTTCCCTTTGTCATCGGTATGTTACTTGCCCGAGATTCGATCATCGGTATCCAATACCTAGTTCAATCTCGTTGCGGAAAGTCTCTTTACTCGTTCCGTAATGCATCATTCCGTAACTAACTCATTAGCTACATTGCTTGCAAGGCTTATAGTGATGTGCATTACCGAGAGGGCTCAGAGATACCTCTCCGACAATCGGAGTGACAAAACCTGATCTCGAAATACGCCAACCCAACATGTACCTTTGGAGACACCTGTAGTACTCCTTTATAATCACCCAGCTACGTTGTGACGCTTTGGTAGTACCTAAAGTGTTCCTCCGTAAACGGAGTTGCATAATCTCATAGTTACAGAACATGTATAAGTCATGAAGAAAGCAATAGCAACATACTAAACGATCAAGTGCTAGGCTAACGGAATGGGTCATGTCAATCAGATCATTCTCCTAATGATGTGATCCTGTTAATCAAATGACAACTCATGTCTATGGTTAGGAAACATAACCATCTTTGATTAACGAGCTAGTTAAGTAGAGGCATACTAGTGACACTCTGCTTGTCTATGTATTCACACATGTATTATGTTTCCGGTTAATACAATTCTAGCATGAATAATAAACATTTATCATGATATAAGGAAATAAATAATAACTTTATTATTGCCTCTAGGGCATATTTCCTTCAGTCTCCCACTTGCACTAGAGTCAATAATCTAGTTCACATCGCCATGTGATTTAACATCAATAGTTCATATCTATATGTGGTTAACACCCATAGTTCACATCGACATGTGACCAGCACCCAAAGGGTTTACTAGAGTCAGTAATCTAGTTCACATCGCCATGTGATTAACACCCAAAGAGTACTAAGGTGTGATCATGTTTTGCTTGTGAGATAATTTTAGTCAACGGGTCTCATCACATTCAGAGCCGTAAGTATTTTGCAAATTTCTATGTCTACAATGCTCTGCACGGAGCTACTCTAGCTAATTGCTCCCACTTACAATATGTATCCAGATTGAGACTCAGAGTCATCTAGATTAGTGTTTAAAACTTGCATCGACGTAACCCTTTACGTACCTAACCTTTTTCACTTCCATAATCGAGAAACATATCCTTATTCTACTAAGGATAATTTTGACCGCTGTCCATTGATCTACTTCCTAGATCACTATTGCACTCCTTGCCAAGTTTAGTGGTAGGGTATGCAATAGATCCGTACACAACATGACATACTTTATAGAACCTATGGCTGATGCATAGGGAATGACTTTCATTCTCTTTCTATCTTCTGCCGTGGTCGGGTTTTGAGTCTTACTCAATCTCACACCTTGTAACACAGGCAAGAACTCTTTCTTTGACTGTTACTTCAAAATCTTGTCAAGGTATGTATTCATTGAAAAATTTATCAAGCGTCTTGATCTATCTATATAGATCTTGATGCTCAATATGTAAGCAGCTTCACCGAGGTCTTTCTTTGAAAAAACTCTTTTCAACCACTCCTTTATGCTTTGCAGAATAATTCTACATTATTTCCGATCAACAATATGTCATTCACATATACTTATCGTAAATGTCAGTAGTGCTCCCACTCACTTTCTTGTAAATACAGCCTTTCCAAAAGTCTCAGATAAAATCATATGCTTTGATCAACTTATCAAAGCGTATATTCCAACTCGAGATGCTTGCACCAGTCCATAGATGGATCTGGAGCTTGCATATTTTGTTAACACCTTTAGGATCGACAAAACCTTCTGGTTGCATCATATACAACTCTTCTTTAATAAATCCATTAAGGAATGCAGTTTTGACATCCATTTGCCAGATTTCATAAAGTGTGGCAATTGCTAACATGATTCGGACAGACTTTTAAGCATCGACACGAGTGAGAAAATCTCATTGTATTCAACATCTTGAACTTTGTCAAAACCTTTTTCGACAAGTCTAGCTTTGTAGATAGTAACACTACTATCGTTGTCCGCCTTCCTCTTGAAGATCCATTTATTTAACATGGCTTGCTGATCATCGAGCAAGTCAATCAAAGTCCATACTTTGTTCTCTTACATGGATCATATCTCAGATTTTATGGCCTCGAGCCATTTCATGGAATCTGGGCTCATCATCGCTTCCTCATAGTTCGTAGGTTCATCATGGTCTAGTAACATGACTTCCGTAACATGATTACTACACCACTGTGCGGATCTTACTCCGGAAGACCTACGAGGTTCTCAGAGTAACTTGATCTGAAGTTTCATGATCAATATCATTAGCTTCCTCACTAATTGGTGTATTTGTCACAGAACTGATTTCGTGATGAACTACTTTCCAATAAGGGTACAGGTACAGGTACCTCATCAAGTTCTACTTTCCTCCCACTCACTTCTTTCGAGAGAAACTCCTTCTCTAGAAAGGACCCATTTTTAGCAACGAATATCTTGCCTTCGGATCTGTGATAGAAGGTGTACCCAACTATTTCCTTTGGGTATTCTATGAAGACGCACTTCTCTGATTTGGGTTTGAGCTTATCAGGGTGAAACTTTTTCACATAAGCATCGCAGCCCCAAACTTTAAGAAACGCCAACTTGGGTTTCTTGCTAAACCACAGTTCATATGTTGTCGTCTCAACGGATTTAGATGGTGCCCTATTAAACGTGAATGCGGCTGTCTCTAATGCATAACCCCAAAACGATAGTGGTAAACTGATAAGAGACATCATAGATCGCACCATATCCAATAAAGTGCGGTTACGACTTTTGGACACACCATTATGCTGTGGTGTTCCATATGGCATGAGTTGCGAAACTATTTCACATTGTTTCAAATGAAGACCAAACTCAGAATCTCAAATATTTATCTCCACGATCAGATCGCAGAAACTTTATTTTTTTGTTACGATGATTTTCCACTTCACTCTGAAATTCTTTGAACTTTTCAATTATTTCAGAATTATGTTTCATCAAGTAGATATACCCATATCTGCTCAAATCATCTTGTGAAGGTCAGAAAATAACGATACTTGCCACGAGCATCAACACTCATTGAATCGCATACATCGGTATGTATTATTTCCAATAAGTCAAGAGTTTGTTCCATTGTTCCGAGAACGGAGTTTTAGTCATCTTGCCCAAAAGGCACGGTTCGCAAGCATCAAATGATTCATAATCAAGTGATTCCAAAAGTCCATCAGCATGGAGTTTTCTTCATGCGCTTTACACCAATATGACCTAAACGGCAGTGCCACAAATAAGCTGCACTATCATTATTAACTTTGCATCTTTTGGTTTCAATATTATGAATATGTATCACTATGATCGAGATCCAATGAACCATTTTCATTGGGTGTGTAACCATATAAGGTTTTATTCATGTAAATGTAACAACAATTTATTCTCTTACTTAAATGAATAATCAGACATTGCAATAAACATGATCAAATCATATTTATGCTCAACACCAAATAACACTTGTTTAGGTTCCACACTAATCCCGAAAGTATAGGGAGTGTGCGATGATGATCATATCAATCTTGGAACTATTTCCAACACTCATTGTCACTTCCCCTTTAACTAGTCTCTGTTTATTCTCAGAACTCCTGCTTCGAAGTTACTAATCTTAGCAACCGAACAAGTATCAAATACTCAGGGGCTACTATAAACACTAGTAAGGCACACATCAATAACCTGTATATCAAATATAACCTTGTTCACTTTGCCATCCTTCTTATCCACCAAATATTCAGGGGTAGTTCCGCTTCAAAGGACCATTTCCATTGCAGCAAAAGTACTTAGTCTCGTGCTTAGGTCCAGACTTGGGCTTCTTCACTCGAGCAGCAACTTGCTTGCCGCTCCTTTTGAAGTTCCCCTTCTTCCCTTTGCCCTTTTCCTTGAGACTAGTGGTCTTGTCAACCATCAACACTTGATGTTTTTCTTGATTTCTACCTTCACGATTTTAGCATCGCGAAGAGCTTGAGAATCTTTTTCGTCATCCCTTGCATACTATAGTTCATCACGAAGTTCTAGTAACTTAGTGATGGTGACTAGAGAATTCTGTCAATCACTATCTTATCTGGAAGATTAACTCCCACTTGATTCAAGCGATTGAAGTACCTGCATAATCTGAGAACATGCTCACTAGTTGAGCGATTCTCTTCCATCTTTTAGCTATAGAACTTGTTGGAGACTTCATATCTCTCAACTCGGTATTTGCTTGAAATATTAACTTCAATTCCTGGAACATCTCATATGGTCCATGACGCTCAAAACGCCTTTGAAGTCCCGATTCTAAGCCGTTAAGTATGGTGCACTAAACTATCAAGTAGTCATCATATTGAGCTAGCCAAACGCTCATAACGCCTGCATTTGCTCCTGCAATAGGTCTGTCACCTAGCGGTGCATTAAGGACATAATTCTTCAGGCAGCAATGAGGATAAACCTCAGATCACGGATCCAATCTGCATCATTGCTACTAACATTTTTTAATACAATTTTCTCTAGGAACACATATAAAAACATAGGGAAGCAACAACGCGAGCTATTGATCTACAACATAATTTGCAAAATACTACCAGGACTAAGTTCATGATAAATTTAAGTTCAATTAATCATATTACTTAAGAACTCCCACTTAGACGTACATCTCTCTAGTCATCTAAGTGATCACGTGATCCAAATCAACTAAACCATAACCGATCATCACGTGAGATGGAGTAGTTTTCAATGATGAACATCACTATGTTGATCATATCTACTATATGATTCACGCCGACCTTTCGGTCTCCGTGTTCCGAGGCCATATCTGCATATGCTAGGCTCGTCAAGTTTAACCTGAGTATTCCGCGTGTGCAAAACTGGCTTGCACCCGCTGTAGATGGACGTAGAGCTTATCACACCCGATCATCACGTGGTGTCTGGGCACGATTTAACTTTGGCAACGGTGCATACTCGTGGAGAACACTTCTTGATAATTTTTGTGAGAGATCATCTTATAATGCTACCGTCAATCAAAGCAAGATAAGATGCATAAAGGATAAACATCACATGCAATCAATATAAGTGATATGATATGGCCATCATCATCTTGTGCTTGTGATCTCCATCTCCGAAGCACCGCCATGATCACCATCGCCACCGGGCGCCGACACCTTGATCTCCATCGTAGCATCGTTGTCGCCTCGCCAACTATTGCTTCTACGACTATCGCTACCGCTTAGTGATAAAGTAAAGCAATTACATGGCTTTTGCATTTCATACAATAAAGCGACAACCATATGGCTCTCGCCATTGCCGATAACTCGGTTACAAAACATGATCATCTCATACAATAAAATATAGCATCATGCCTTGACCATATCACATCACAACATGCCCTGCAAAAACAAGTTAGACGTCCTCTACTTTGTTGTTGCAAGTTTTACGTGGCTACTACGGGCTGAGCAAGAACCGTTCTTACCTACGCATCAAAACCACAACGATAGTTTGTCAAGTTGGTGCTGTTTTAACCTTCGCAAGGACCGGGCGTAGCCACACTCGGTTCAACTAAAGTGACAGAGACAGACACCCGTCAGTCACCTTTAAGCAACGAGTGCTCGCAGCGGTGAAACCAGTCTCGCGTAAGCGTATGCGTAATGTCGGTCCGGGCCGCTTCATCTCACAATACCGCTGAACCAAAGTATGACATGCTGGTAAGCAGTATGACTTATATCGCCCACAACTCACTTGTGTTCTACTCGTGCATATGACATCAACGCATAAAACCTGGCTCGGATGCCACCGCTGGGGAACGTAGTAATTTCAAAAATTTCCCCACGCTTTTACGGGACCATGGTGATGGCATAGCAACGAGAGGGGAGAGTGTCATCACGCACTCGTGAGACCGAAAGCGGAAGCGTTATAACAACGCTGTTGATGTAGTCGCACGCCTTCACGATCCGACCGATCCAAGTACCGAACGTGACGGCACCTCCGAGTTCTACACACGCTCAGCTCGATGACGCATCCCCGAACTCCGATCCAAAGCAAAGTGTCGGGATGAGTTCCACAAGATGACGGCGTGGTGACGATGATGATGCTCCACCGACGCAGGGCTTCGCCTAAGCTCCGCTGACGATATGACTTCTCCGCGCAGGGCTTCGCCTAAGCTCCGCAACGATATGACCGAAGTGGAATATGGTGGAGGGGGCACCGCACACGGCTAAGGAACGATCCAGAGATCAACTTGTGTGTCCATGGGGTGCCCCTGCCCCGTGATATAAAGGAGGGAGGGAGGAGGAGGCCGGCCCTAGTAGGGCGCCACATGGGGAGTCCTACTCCCACCGGGAGTAGGATTCCCTTCCTAGTCCAACTAGGAGTCCTTCCATGTATTGGGAGTAGGAGACAAGTAAGGGGAAGAGAGAAGGGAGGAAGGAAGGGTGCGGCCTCCCCAGTCCAATTCGGACTAGGCCATGGGCGCGCGGCCTGCCCTAGGCAGCCCCTCTCTCTTCCGCAGGGCCCAATAAGGCCCAATACTTCTCCCCGGCGAATTCCCGTAACTCTCCTAAGATTCGAAAAATACCTGAATCATTCGTAACCTTTCCGAACTCTGAATATAGTCGTCAATATATCGATCTTTACGTCTCGACCATTTCGAGACTCCTCGTCATGTCCCCGATCTCATCCGGGACTCCGAACTCCTTCGGTACATCAAAACTCATAAACTCATAATATAACTGCCATCGAAACCTTAAGCGTGCGGACCCTACGGGTTCGAGAACTATGTAGACATGACCTAGAACTATTCTTGGTCAATAACCAATAGCGGAACCTGGATGCCCATATTGGCTCCTACATATTCTACGAAGATCTTTATCGGTCAAACCGCATAACAACATACGTTGTTCCCTTTGTCATCGGTATGTTACTTGCCCGAGATTCGATCATCGGTATCCAATACCTAGTTCAATCTCAAGTTATCGGCAAGTCTCTTTACTCGTTCCGTAATGCATCATTCCGTAACTAACTCATTAGCTACATTGCTTGCAAGGCTTATAGTGATGTGCATTACCGAGAGGGCCCAGAGATACCTCTCCGACAATCGGAGTGACAAAACCTAATCTCGAAATACGCCAACCCAACATGTACCTTTGGAGACACCTGTAGTACTCATTTATAATCACCCAGTTACGTTGTGACGTTTGGTAGTACCCAAAGTGTTCCTCCGGTAAACGGGAGTTGCATAATCTCATAGTTACAGGAACATGTATAAGTCATGAAGAAAGCAATAGCAACATACTAAACGATCAAGTGCTAGGCTAACGGAATGGGTCATGTCAATCAGATCATTCTCCTAATGATGTGATCCCGTTAATCAAATGACAACTCATGTCTATGGTTAGGAAACATAACCATCTTTGATTAACGAGCTAGTTAAGTAGAGGCATACTAGTGACACTCTGTTTGTCTATGTATTCACACATGTATTATGTTTCCGGTTAATACAATTCTAGCATGAATAATAAACATTTATCATGATATAAGGAAATAAATAATAACTTTATTATTGCCTCTAGGGCATATTTCCTTCAGGTTGACCCTATTCCACACTAAACAAAGTGAAAGCTTGTGAAGCCATAGTTTTTCTCCATTTACTCTTAGTATAATTGAGTAGATCCACCTATTACAAAGATAAGATAAATTCTATAGTGCCTTCCACAAAGAAATCAAGCCTCCAATTATCCCAAAAGCATGAATAGTCTATTATACTTACTGGTGAAACTTGCCAATAATTTATTGGCCCTTGTGACTACAACGTATCATATTGCATGACTTACGCATGATAAGTACGGATTGCGAATTAGGGATACAATGACATGTGACATCATGAATTGTGCCTGCTAGCAATTGATCAAGGGACTGGCATAGAAAGCACATAGATTTGAGTTCTTTATTGGGGACCGGGTTGTCAAATGATGGATGATGCATACGACCATTTTCTCAAGAACTCAAAACCATTGTTTCCCAAAGGCTTTAGGAGGTGTTGTAGTGACGCATCCATTTTGAAAGACATACTCATATACAAGATTGAAGTTGTCGCCAAAATAATATGGCCTAGTCGTGCCTCATGCTTCCCTAGCCATGATCCATGATTGTCGATAGGAGCCGTCTTCGAGGATTGGAAGACATCCAAATGTGACTCAGTGCACGTGTGCACACGTAAACACTATAGGCATCGTCCTAAAGGATTGAAAGACACCCAAAACTGACTCAAAGTGTGCGCACGTGCGCGCGCGCGCACACACACACATGTAAACACCATAAACCACCCCTCTAGAGCTCATCTAAAGGATGTCACATCGCCGCTACAAGAAGCTACTCCCTCCGTCCCATAATATAAGAGTGTTTTCTACATTAGTCTAGTGTAGAAAACGCTCTTATATTATAGGATGAAGGGAGTAAAAGCAAGGGACGGCCACCGACTCATGAACAATCTATCAACTCTGATGAAGAATCAGTAGACTGAATGTTTCACACGTTGGAGCAAGCCCCATCAAAACGAAGATGAAGTAGCTAGTCAGATTTATTATGATGCAAGAACATCTGCCTCGCTATCCTCGTTGACTGCCTAACCCCACATGTTTGCGTGGAGCCATGGTTAGCCCCACCACGAGAGCCCTTGGACCAACATCCTAAGGTGGACCTGCACGGGCCCCGTGTGGGATGGCACGTCCTATATAGCATGGCCTTGAAATCGTCTGTGTTGCCTTCACCTCCTAGCTACTCACTACATATCACAAATAATAGTCATTTTGGATATTGGCACAGTCTTAACTACTTGCGTTCGACTACTAAGTTTCAATATAGTCTATACATATAGTGCAAGCAATTTTATTAAGTTCGCAATACTGACATGATCTTCATGGCTTGCCTTCAACCATTAAGTTTCAATATAATCTATACATATGGTGCAAGCAATTTTATTATACTGTGGATATACTTTTTGAGACAACACTAAGCTTATAATCAAAATATTTGAAGCAATATTCACAGTTCACAATTTAAAAGTTCAACTCAAAAATATCCAAAATAACATGTATTTGTGATATGGAGGGAGTAACTATCACCCTTTCCCCCCACAAAAAAGAATCTCACCCATGGCAGCTACGGTTTTTGACCTGGTCAGGTTCCGCTTTTGTTTGGTTGCACAATATAGTCATGCGTAAACAAAGAGAAAAAGATTAATGTTAAAAGTCTGACGTAAGATTTTTAGACATGCTAGATTGAAAGGTTTTTATGGCAAATTATGTTGTCGCGAGTATAGCAATTTGCTTTTAGCAAGGATTTGCCATGCTTGCTATGCCATCCTCGCAACAATATAATTTGTCATCTCAAGCATTTGATTTGCCATGGTAAAAAATAAGACGTGATTTGTAGCGAAATCAAAAAGAAAAAAAGAAGAAGCATGCTGGCCAACGCTTGATATAGTCTTCGGGTGAATTTTTCTTCATTCATTAAAACAGATGGCCGGGATCCTTGCCGACTGCTGTCGGTGAAAAGGCCGGCAAGCAGAAAACTTAACTCTGATTGCCCCGCAAAAAAAAAAAAAAAACTTAACTGTGATTGATCACGGTCAAAATAAACCATGGATTATCACCACACAGTTCTTCATCCACCAGACATGGGGGATTTACTGGACGAAAAGCCGTTCCTGCAGCAAGGCGCGAGCGACGGAGATGCGAACACCCTACGTACCAAGCTAGTGTGAGCTTAATTAGATAGTTCTCCCACCGTTGCCAGTATTATTGTACGTAGTCCTGTCCCACTTCCCGGCCAGCTTTAACCAAATCTACGGTGCAAGCAAAGCAAAAGGAAGGACCAATCCATCTTTAAACAACGGCCGGCGTTGAGGGGCGGTACGGTCATGTAAGCGGGCACAGGTGTTCCCTGTCGCTGGCGAACCCTGGCCCACCAGACATGGCCCCGCCTGTCACTGTAGAGTGGTAGACGAGACGAGATCGTACGCTCGTATCGGTGCACTGTACGTATTGGTAGGCCGGAGGAGGTTGATATGGCGCACGCGGCAAAGTCCGTTGTGACCCATGTGTGGGTGTGGCTGCCTGCCTCGAGATCCGGCGCCGGCCGGCGCGCGCAAAGCCATCTCCGTGCATGCCACTGCCAGAGAGTGAGCTTCACTTCCGTTACTACTCCAGTCCGGCAATGCCACATGCGCATCTCCGTGCATGCATGGTCAAAGGTCCAAAGCATGCATGCATGCATGCACGTCGCATATATTTTTGCGTCGTTTTAACAGAGAGAAAAAACATGAATCTGGGGCTCTTGTGCACTGGTAAGTGGTACTTTGGTGCTCTTCATCCCCTTGTTAGAAACTTATCTAAATGCACGAACACCGACAAGCTAGCAACACATGCATGCATGGCCGTGACATGTTAATTCTCTGCTGCCTTATTGGCACCGCCAACCTCTACAGCTCAGGCGTACTGCCCGTGCTGCTAAAGCTCCCTCATGCCGCATGCATTGCATCGCATGCATCTCTTGGGTTTAATTGCCGTGTGATATCCACCTCTTCAATAGAAACACAGTTAGGTACAAGGAAAGTACACAAGCCTGGTTCCTGGTTGCATGAACACGTACAACTCATGATAAGAATGAAAGCATTTCAAATTGTCCCTCCCTTATAAAACACGTTGAAAGCTTTGTTGGGGCTGGCCACGAGACACAGACACACGAGCTTAAAGTAGAGATCATCTAAGGTCACCATGTCGCAACCAATCCTCCATTATTTGATTTTTCCACCTGCTGCTTTTTTTGTGCAATTCTTTTATGAAGTGTGAGCTGGAGCGTATGAGGCATTGAGGCTACATCAAGTATAGTAGTGGAAAAAAAGTAGCGGCAGAAGAGAGTAAATATAGGCGTATGCATCCGGTACAGACAATATAATACATCTGTGTCTATCATGGTTACGGGGCCGTCACACATAGAAATGGACGACACGACTTAGATGGCCATCTTCTTGAGAACTCAGAAAGCCTCGTCCCCCAAAGGCCTTACGAGGTGTAGTAGCCACACACCCATTTTGAAGGACATACTCATATACTAGATTGAAGTCGTCGCCGAAATAACATGGCCTAGCGAAGCCTCATGCTTCTCTAGCCCTTGATCCGAGACCGCCGATAGGCGTCATCACCAAGAAAGACACTCGGGCTCAACTGCACGCACATGTAAACACTGCAAAACCACTCCTCTAGAGCTCCTGAAGGACACCAACGGCAACCACTCCTCCATTATACTGTTAACATTAACTCCAGGGCTAGTTTTTGGTTTCCCACCTATTGCTTTCTTTGGCAATTCTTTCAAGGAGTATGAGCTGAAACTTACAAGGCTACATCAAGATGTGGCAAAAGAGTGTGTACATCCGCTACAAACAACCTTAGGCAAGAAGGCCATTGTACTTGTTAGGCTCACTGGGTGTTGCCGCGCGAGAGAAATTCCTAGAGATGATGAATGATCCATACGACCATTTTCTTGAGAACTCGAACCCATTGATGCCCAAAGGCTTTACGAGGTGCTTTAGCCACGCAGCTATTTTGGAGGACACACTTATATATACAAGATGGAAGTCATCATTGAAAGAATACGGCATAGCAATGCCTCATGCTTACAACCTTTGATCTGAGACTGTCGGTAGGCATCATAGTCGAGGATGGGAAGACACCCATATCTGGCACATCACACACACATGTAAGCACTATAAACCACACCTCTATAGCTCATCTAGAGGACATCACGTCACAACTGCAAGAACCAAAAGAGAGGGGCAATCACTGACTCATGAACAATCCATCAACTATGTTGAAGAACCAATAGACCGAATGCTTCCCACGCGAGAACGAGGGCCATCAAAAGAAAGACGGAGTAGACAAAACGACTTATTATGATGCTAGAACATCTTTGCTTACTTGCTACCCTCATTGAAAACTTGACCCCGCTTGTCAGCCTAGATCCATGGTCAACCACACCTCGAGAGCCCGTGGACGAAGCACCTAAGGTGGACTTGCACGACGTTGTGTTAGGATGGCATGTCCTGGCATGGCCTTGAAATCGTCTATGCGTTGCCATCACCTACTAGCTACTCACTCCATATCACATATAATCTTCAGTTTGGACATTGACATGGTCTTCAAGATTTACCTTCGACCACAAGTTTTAATCTAGATTTACCTTCACCTACTAGCCAGCTGACGCCTTTGATCCGTGACACGTCGGATAAGGGCCCCGCAAGGTAACAGCCGGTGACGGAAATATGCACATAAATTCAAATAAATTCCAGGGAATGATAAATGTACTTCAGTCCAAATAAATTAAAATTCTTGTTTTCAAAAAATGTTGTCGACTAAGGAAAAATTGTTCAAGACTTAAAAAAACGTTTGCGAATGATAATTTTGAAAATGCGTTTGCAAACCACAAATTAAGGAACATTTAAAGTCACGAACGATAAATTTGAAAACGTTACCGATATTTTTAAAGTTGTGAACACTTTTCACTATTCATGAACATTTTTTGAGATATTGAACTTTGAATTAATGAACATTTTGTAATTCATAAACATATTATCAAATTCATGAACATTCTTTTAACCCCAAACGTTTTTGGAAAACTGTGAACATTTTTAATTTCATGATAAATTAAAAAAATCACCATTTAAAAATAATAATGAACATTTATGAAATTTGTGCAATTTTTTTTCAAATTCATAATGCACGAACATTTGTTATTTCATATTTGCGAACATTTTTGTGTTTCGTGAACATATTTTGAAATTATCATTCGTGAATAATATTGGTGGTTTGCAAACATATAAATTCTTTTCTTTTAACATTTATCGTTCGCAAAGGGAAGGACCCATCTTTAACAAAAGGGGAAGCACAGCTTGTGTTCTCGGTTCTTCCTATCTCTTGGCAGGAGTGACACTCCATGGCCCGGAGCGAGGGGCCGCCTCAACGGCAAGTCGACCCCATTCGGAGATGGTTCAGTGTCTTTGATGCTACGAGGTCCGATGGTCTCTCGAGGAGACGTGGTTTCAGTCTTGTTGAGTAGTTTAAGTCATCTCTTTTTAAGTGCAGTGTCTCCTGTTTTCATGCATGGTGTTGGGCTAGTGGCGTCTATGACACTCGCTCGAATTCCTTTTTGTACCTGCTTGTCTGAGGATTTTCTTACCACTTTATATCAGTTTGGAGGCTTAGGGGAAGCCTATTTCAAGAACAGGGGCCATGCACGTGTGTTTGCATATATTATCGCTAATTACCTGGTACCGGCTTAATGCTTCCTCGATCGTTAAAGGGGCCAGACCCCTGCTTGCCTCCTCTTGGCTTCGCCATTGTGGATCTAGTGATAGCGGTAATCACATGTTGTTCCCTTCGTGGAGGCCTCGTCATTGTAACATTTTCACGCTCGGGGTGCTGTCATCGATGAAGATTGATGTTAATGGTTGCAGCTGCATGCTTGAGTTTGCTTCAACGAGACTTTTAGCGCTCACTTTTTCTTTCTTTCTTTCTTTGTGTGTGTTGGTGTCGTCAATGTGCATCTTAATCATGCAGAGAACGGTTCGTGCTCATAATACTCGTATTTTTTTGATGTGACGTTACGAATTAATATAATCCACCTTTTCTGAAGAAAAAAATGTCGGGCCATTCATTTATTCAGCCCAAGGTAAGGACTAACGTCAAAGAAAAAGAAAGGCCCATCATCTAAAATGAGGCCCAAGATAAGGAGTAGCCCATCCACCCACCTCCTGGTGGTTGTCCGTCCCATTGGCGCATCTAGGAACTTGGAACCCTCCGGCGGCGGCGGCGTAGATCCGGCGTGGCGTTGCGCCCCCGTTCCTCGCCCCTCGTCGCTCCGCAGCGCCCGCGCTCCCCAAGGCCGCAGCACGCGAGCGGCGCGGACTTCGTTGGTTATTGATGAAACAACACTCCGTAAGTTATTTTGGCTTCCCGTTCCATGAGATTTGTTCGCACAGATTGTTCAATTCTGTCGGCTATCAGATTGCCCCATGAGCCCCATGCCATGAGGACTAATGAGATTTTTTTGTGACAATATGAGATTATAATACTGTATGTTCTACGGAGTGCTCTGTAGTTGTAGTTAATCTCAATGCTGTTCGCATGCTTTTTACATCCAGTTGCTTAACTGAATCCAGTTTAGTAGTACTACTCCGTTATTCTCTAGCTCTGCAGCGCTAATTTCGCAGAACTAATCTTTTCCTAGCTAGCATGTTGATCAAAGTCTTGTACTTTTTTTTTGAAACTGTCACATATATTTCGAAAAGTAATAATTCAGACAAGACGAGAGGAGAAAAAATCCTGCCACAATCCGGCGTGGATTTTTTGATCCGCCTTTTTAAGGCGGTGAGACCATAGAGTGAGGTCAGAGAAAATAGCCCTAATTACATCATACGGTGAAGGGGACAAGTCCCTAAAGGTTTTGGCGTTGCGAGCGTCCCAAATTTTCCATAATATGAGTACCAGTATAAAAGGCCAGACTGACTGAGGTAGGCCGAGGTAGGCCGTGCTGAACCGGCGCATTCCACAAGTCAGACAGGGGAGAGTGACGGGGCAGCAGCCCAATGGCACCCCAAATGGAGGCAGCCGTCGGACATGTGAAGAAGTGGTGAGCACGGTCTTCTGGCGCGGCGTTACAACATGGGCACGACGGAGAGTCGATGATTGTCTTGAGATGTAGATTTGCCCGCGTGTTTAACCTGTCCAGATAGAATAGCCAGCCAAACACCCGAACCCTAGTAGGAACACGAGAGTCCCAGATGTGGGTAAGAGATGGATCCGATAGCTAGGACGCAAGAGCAGCGTAAGGCCTTGTACAATGGAGATGCTTAGGGAGGTGGTTAAAAAAATAAACCGGGTTTTTTGAAGCACCGGTGCCTATTTCTATAGGAGAGACGCTTAGTTAAGCGTCTACCCTGTACAAATAAGCACCGGTGCTTAGGGAAATCCTGGTTTATTTCTCTAAGCACCTTTCCTAAGCACCTTCCATTGTACAAGGTCTAAACGCCCTTAGTGGAAAAAGCGGCGCCGTTAAGCAAGGGCCTGTCGTCGGGTACTCCTGTAAGGCACACTCCCTGCAACAAAGATCTCAAGGAAGCAAGTTCATTGGTAGCGATTAAGGTTAGCATTGTAGTTAATTTTGGAACTAGAATGACATAACTGCTAAATCTGCATTTTGTTCTTGCAGCACAGGACATGGTTGCTCTTCAAGATCACAAATTAGGGTATTGTAACACATGTCAAATGATAATCAAGCCTTTCAGCTTATCAACTCAGTAGTCAAGTTCAGTTCTGTTCATACAAACATACCGGACTTGCTTCGCTAAACTGACATCTCTTGGTGATTTCTTTTTTTTTTGTTATGAAGAAGCAACTTAGGGCGCCGTTTAATTTTTGCATGTATTGTAGTTTCAGTGATATGTGGTAGACTACATGCTAATTTAGGCTCCCTGTCTTCTGGAATTGCTAGGCCATTCTGAAGAAATGAGCACGTGTAAAAAGGCCAGGGCGGAAGCTACATCTGTTGTGAGTTCAGACAGACTGAGCAGTCTACCTCCAGAGTTAAAGGGCGACATCCTCTCCCGTTTGAATGTCGAAGAAGCGGTTAAGACTAGCACCTTATCAAGTACTTGGAGGGATGCATGGACTAATATGCCAAAAATATTTCTGCGCGATGGAAATTTCGCAAGAACCAAGTTCGTCACATTAGTTGATATGGTGCTATCACTCCACAACGGAACTGTAGAGATGTTTGACATTTCAGGTAGCAAAACTTACCAGGATGAGTTCGGTAGGTGGATGCGCATGCTATCTAGGATAAGACCAAGATCAGTTACAATCAGGTTGAACTCAGGGCCAGGGTATAGGATTCCTTCATGTCTATTTTCTATCGGCGATTTGAGGGTTCTGCACCTGCAAAACTGCGTCATCAGCTTGCCCCGGGTATTCCAAGGTTTCAAGAGATTAACTCACCTGGACCTGAAAAATTTCTCCTCCACAGACATGGACATCCAAAATCTGGTCTCCTTCTGCCCCGTACTGAGTTATTTGAAACTAGCTTCTTTTGAGGGCATCAACTATCTAAACGTTCAAGCTCCTAAACTGAAACGTCTTCATGTTTTTGGGGACTTTGAAGACATTAATTTGGATGCCCCTAATTTGGAGGCGGCCATTCTCTCTCTTGCTCATGAAGCTAAAGCACATCAATCTGTTCCAATTGCGCATGACATGGAAAGCCATGTCAAGAAGTCATTGGGAGACCTAAGTGGCATCAAAACACTTGGAATTAGTGGCATTTTCATGAAGGTGAGCTATTATTAGCTCCAGCATTGCTATGGCCTTCTGCATCCTGAGTTCCTGACTAATCTCTGTTGCCACTTCTTTAATTTATTGTTGCAGTATCTATCAAAATGGTGCATACTTACAAAGTTCCCTGCCGTATTTCATCGCCTCGAGCATATTTATCTTGTGATATGCTTTTGGGACCAGAGGCAAGTCTTGGCCACTTGTTCGCTATTTCAGAATGCCCCTAACTTAAAGAAGCTTGACATGTGGGTAAGTCTGCCTCCAGTAAATCCTCTCCCTCCCTCAGTTATCCAATCCATGTTCATTCTTGTATTTATGTCACCTAATAACTTGTGAAAAAAATTCAGGATCACTCTACGGGCACATTGGATCAGGATCAAGCGAGCATTCAAGAGCTTACCATGCAAGTGCAACTGGATCATCTCGTAACGGCCAGTGTGAAAGATTTCAGGGGCCTGGACTGCGAAGTCAATTTCCTGGCAAAGCTACTGAGTTGGGCGCCGGCTCTGGAAGAAGTGAAGATAGAATGGACGGGCAAAACAGAGTGCAGCATGGTTCTTGCCAAGCTATTAGCTCTGCCAAGGGTGTCTCCCAGGGCCAAGGTCATTGTTACTTTTTTATAAGCATGCATCCCTGCAGTCTACAGAGCACCCCCCGTCACTTTGCCGGTTTAATTTGCAGCCAAGTAGAACTATTTCAACTTTTTTTATGCCAAGACTAGATGGCGGTTATATATGTGTGCATTTGACGCAATTCATCAGGCAGAGGGAGTACTTAATGTGCTACTATTAGCAAATGTTTTCCTTTCTTGAGCCGGGGACACACAAGCCGCTGTTGCCCTTCCTCAACTGCGCCAGTTCAGCTAGTCCTTTTTTGTCCCTTTGTTCTGCGTATCGTAAATTCCTGCTTATAGCAAATATATCTTTCCAATTCCGGGGTGCTCCGCATTGCGTGTACCAATTCATGAAACCCCCCAGCCCCTGAAAATTGAATGTCCATTGTTAGTCCAATTCATGAGTATTCAGTATTTACCGAAAGATTATGTGCGTATTTTTTTGAGGGGTTTATTTTTTTTAGGAGTTTATGTGTGTATATCTTTTAGGAGATTATGTGCGATATATGGTATATAACATGAGAAAAAGGAAAAACGGCCGCTATTTATTCAGCATTCAGCCCAATATAACCTACCCACCCTCACACCACATGACCGAGTGGCCCAATGTGTCCCCAGGGTTTCCAAGCACGGCGGCTCAAGCATCCGTCGTGGCGTCGCGGCGGCGTCTGCGCTCCGGCTCGGTCTGCAGGCCGTGTTGGGCAGCGCCGGCCTGCAAGCCCAAGCCTGCAACTCCATAGCGTCGCCTTCCCGTTCTTTGTCGCTCCTGCAGCAACTCCGTATGCTCGGTTTGCTGCCAGTTTATAGTATTACTGTAACTGCATAACCTGATATGGTTAAGTTCATGAGCCCCGTGAGGATTAATTAATGACTAGCAACCGAGGCTTGTTTCGATTCTAGTTGATCTTACTGCTGTTCACATACTTGTTTAGATTCAGTTGCTTAACTGAATCCAGTTTAGTACTACTCTGTTACCTACTCCCTCAGTCCTGAATTACTTGTCTTATATTTGTCTAGATACGGATGCCATATCTAAACACGTTTTAGTATTTTTTTATTCTCTAGTATCTGCAGTGCTAATTTCTCAGAATTAACATTTTCCTAACTAGCACATTGATTTGGCACACATAAAGGTAGTTAACTGTCGGTTGAAACCTAGTCTTGTAATTCTTATTGCCACACATAATCGTTGATTCAACTAGTATTGTCGTGGCATGATTTTAAGCTAGTACATGTCAATCATGCTTATAGTTAATGTTGGAATAATCAAACTTTTCAGTTCACCAACTCCAGTAGTTGAGAAACACACTAGACTTGTCTCCCTAAGCTCTCATCTCTCGGTTGTAGTTTTTTTTTGTTTTTCTATGAACAAGCAACTTAGCAAACCATTTACTTTTTGCATGTGTATTTTTAGTAATATGTGGTAGAATCCATGCTACATAGGCTCCCATGTTTTGGAAATGAATTAATTCCATTTTTACCCCCATGATTCACCCTTTTGACAGATTTTACCCATTTTTGAGAAAATCCTCAATTTATACCCCCATTTATCACCTTTGTGGCACATTTCACCCCCTTGTGACAGAATTCACCCCCAATTTGGTGCTGATTTGGCATGCCACGTAGGCGGTTCAGTACCGTCATGCTACGATTGCCAATACCATTATGCTCGCTCAGGTTAAGTATTTCATTACATCACCGCGTGCAATCCAGGGCAGGTTGCTTGTAGCAGCAAGACCCTTAATGGCATCCCATGTTTTGTACCTTTCTGGAATTTGTTCCTCACCATAAACAAGAGTTACACACCACAGTTCAGGACCAACACCATCTATCTTAGCATCTATGTGATACTGGGAATAATTTAAAACTTCGAGCTTTATTAGATTGTTCCAAAAGAGACCAAGTCCACCACTCCTACCAGAGCTACTAACTGCAAAACTACAATGAAAATCAAAAGAAGGCTGGCTATTCAAGCATTCAGTCGGACTAGCCTACCACGCCTCCCTACTCATACATGGCCCAGTGGCCCAGTCTCTCCTCAAGCCCAATTCTGAAGCCACTACGAAATTGGAACCCTATCCTTTAAAAGGAAAAAAGAGAGGAAATTGGAACCCTAACCACGGCACGGCACCAGCGCCCGGCCGGCGGCGCTCCTGCGTACGCATCTGGCCTGGCGTCGCGGCGACGTCCTCGCCCTTCTGTCGTCAGCGCTCCATCTTGGCGGCAGGCCGTGCTTGGCGGTGTCCAAGGCCCCACCAGGCGAGCGGCGTCATCTCCTCCCGTTATTCAGCGCTCCTGCAGCAACTGAGCGCGAGCGTCGTTGAGCCACATTGAACACCAACAAGAGACATAGGAGTAAGTTGATTTGGCTTCCTATTTCATGAGTCGAACAATTTCAAGTTTTTTTATCAGTTGTATGAATCTATGCCCAAACCTGTGCTACATCTGTTGTACAATTAGTTGTATTGCATATGGTGCTATAATGTTGTTCAGATGCTTGTTTAGATTTGTTGCTTAATTTAATCCAGTTTATTACTACTATATCATTTACATTGTATTTTTCTATCTCTAACATCTAAAGTGACAATCTCGTTGGATTAATCTTTTCCTAGCTAGCATGTTGATTTGGTAAGAAAATAGTTAATTGTCGGTTGGACCTCAGTATAGTGCATAGTATGCCAGACGTAATCGTTGATCAAATTAGGACAGTCGTGACTGAGTAACAATGACTATAAGCTATTGCATCCTGATCATACTTATATTTAATGTTGGAATAATCAAGCTTTTCAGCCTACCTACACCAGTAGTCGAGTTCAGTTCTGTTAATAGAAACATGGTGGCTTGACTTGTTTCAAGAAACTCCCTTCTTTTGACTGTTGCTTATTTTTTGTTTTGCCTTGAATAAGCAACTTACGAAGTGCACCATTTAATATTTGTATGTAGTGATATGTGGTAGAATCCTCGCTAATTTAGGCTCCCTGTCTTTTGGAAATGCTACAACAGTTTAATCTGGATTCTGAAGCAATGAGTACCTGCAAAAAGACCAGGGCAGAAGCTACATCTGTTGTGAGTTCAGACAGATTGAGCAGTCTACCTCCAAAGATAAAGGGCAACGTCCTCTCCCGTTTGGATGTCAGAGAAGCGGTTAGGACTAGCACCTTATCAAGTACTTGGAGGGATGCATGGGCAGATATGCCAAAAATATCTTTGCGCGATAGAAATTTTACGCGAACCAGGTTCGTTACGTTGGTTGATATGGTGCTAGCACTCCACAAGGGAACCATAGAAGAGTTTGATATATCAGGTAAAAAAAGTTACCATGACGAGCTCGCTAGGTGGATGCTCATGCTGTCAAGGAGATCGCCAAGGTCAGTTACAATCAAGTTGAACTCAGGACCAAGGTATAAGATTTCCTCATGCCTCTTTTCTATCGGTGATTTGAAGTTTCTGCAACTGGAAAACTGCATCATCAGCTTGCCCCGGGCATTCCAAGGTTTCAAGAGCCTAACTTACCTGAGCCTAAACATTTTCTCATCCACAGACAGGGATATCCAAAATCTGATCTCGTTCTGCCCCGTCTTGACTGATTTGATATTAACTTCTTTTGAGGGCATCAACCAACTAAACATTCAAGCTCCTAAGCTAGAATATCTTAATGTATATGGGGACTTTGAAGACATTAATTTGGAGGCCCCTAATCTGAAGGTGGCCATTCTCTATCTAGGTCACCAAGCTAAACTATATCAGTCTGTTCCAATTGGGTATGACAAGGAAAACCATGTCAAGAAGTCATTGGGAAGCCTAAGTGAGATCAAGACACTTGGAATTACTGGCAGTTTCATGAAGGTGAGCTATTATTAGCTCCAGCATTGCTATGGTATTCTTCTGCCTTCTGACTAATCTGTATTGACATTGTTTTCTTGTTCCAGTATCTATCAAAAGGGTGCGTACTCACGAAGCTCCCAGTTGTGTTCACTCGCCTTGAGAATATTTATCTTACGATATGCTTTTGGGACCAGAGGCAAGTCTTGACCGCTTATTCATTATTTCAAAATGCCCCTAACTTGAAGAAGCTTGCGGTGTGGGTACGTATGCCAGCAAATCCTCTCCCTCCCTCACTCACCCAATCCATGTTTGCTGTGTTTGCGGCGCCTAATGAGTCTTTTTTTTTTTTTGCAGAGTTACGCTTCGAGCACATGCAATCAGGATCAGGCGAGGATTCTAGAGCATACCCTGCAAATGCAAATGGACCATCTCGTAATGGCCTGTGTTGAATGTTTCCGGGGTCTTGACTACGAAGTCGATTTCGTGGCAAAGCTACTGAGTTGGGCACCTGCTCTTGAAGAAGTGAAGATAGAATGGAAGGGTGAAACAGATTGCAGCATTGTTCTTGCCAAGCTATTAGCTCTGCCGAGGGTGTCTCCCAGGGCCAAGGTCATTGTTACATTTTGATAAGAATGCTCCCCCATCGTTTTGCCGATGTAATTTGCTGCCGAGTTCATGCAAATGTACCAGCTACGACTAGCTGGTGGTTATATGTGTGCATCTATGCAAATCATCAGGTAGAGGTAGTGTGTGTGTGTGTTGTCGAGGACATTGTGTGGGAGTATTTTCCATATGAATAATGAAACAATTCTTTTTTGCGAGTAAGTTTTCCATATAAGACGCTGTCGGCTTGTGGTCTTGCAAGCAGTATTTACATGTTTACCAATGCAATCCCCGTGGTACAAATATGTGGTTATAGCGAAACAAGTCATGTGATCAGGTGAAAAAACATCTCTGCCTGCTTGCCAAACAAAGCAACCAGATCAAAGGAGCAGCGGATTCTATCTACAGCCAGCCACCGAACATCAGTTGGGGTGCGCTGTGACTATACCATCAATTTTGCTCTTGATTCCTCACGGGAGTAGTTAGATTGGGTGCATCTGGTTGTTCTATTTATACAGTCATAAATCAGATATCTGAACATACTCTGCTCTTGGTTGCAGCAGCTTGTACTTGGCTCCAGTGATCTTAACATGCTCACGAGTCAACATCTACACTGAAATTCTGAGGCTCCAGCACCCAGATCTGATGGAAGGAATTTTGTTTTTCGGTAATAAGTGAAATATTTCTATATATATCACTGTTGCCTTTAATATTTATCTATTATTTGCTTCAGTATAGTTTCACTCTTGGAATGCCTGGATTACATTTCTATATATGTACAAGTATATAAATGAAACAAAGGTTTGTCCATTTACGTTTAGATATATAGAAACATAATACAAATAGGAGCACTCGTGAAGGAATGAACGAGGCTCTAGAGGGAAAATTTGTAAGATGTTGTCTTGTGTTATGAAAAAAAAAACACCACATCCAAACAAACCCACCCTAGGATGAGTCATTACAGAATATATACCATTTTCTGTTATGTAATTATACATTGGTATAGAGATACATAGCCAAACCAAAGAAAATGGTAAGCGTTTTGCTGACCTCACTAATTGGTCGGGCCAACCCTTCAGGGTGAGTTGGCCAAAAAGAAAAAAAACTGACCATGTCTTCTTCCTCCTCTCTCTCCTAGGCATTTCATCAAACATCTCATGTACATAAGAGGAAGCTCGAAGCCATTTAAGGAGCTGTGGATGTCCCTCGTGGAGCGGGAGTAGAGGCTGGAGCTTCGGCTGATGGACATCGACGACCTTAGAGAGCAGTAGGCCACCGTGAAAGAGCTCGATAACCGCGCCGGCCTCGCCGCCGTGGAGGCGCGGCTCCTGGAGCTCAAGGTCTTCTCGCACCAAGGAGACCAAGTCCAAGTGTCCAAATGGCAGTTTTTTTTTGCCAACCTGGCCTGACAGACGGGTTCAATCAATTAGTGACATCATCAAAGTAATTACAATTTATCATTAGTGTTTTTTGCCATTATCAATTTTTCAGAGCCATAATTTCTACAACAAATTGTAATGTGGTGGTTTTTTGCTATTGTGGTGGTCCAGTAATAGCACATATGTACACTTAACACACCATAAATGGTCATAGGCACCAGCCTTGCTTGGGCTGGACGCCCCCGATCAGGGCGTGGGTCAAGGGCCCAATGAGCCGTTGGGCCCATCGGTGGAGAGATCAATCTAACATTCTCTCCCTTGATCTCATCATATACTTTTAACTTTTATACTTTGAAATAACTCTTTTCGAAGTACTCGTTCCATCACAGATTTGCATGTAGAGCATGTCTCATCATCACGGTTCATTCCCGATAGAATCAACACCTACAACACACTCCTCTATTTTGAAACAGGTTCTTTAACCTTGGGCCCTTTTATTGTCCGGAAATTTTAGACTATACCATAAAACCCATGTCGACTGTGTGTTCTCCGAACACACTGGGCGGTAAGCCTTTAATAAGCAGATCTGCAAACACTTGTCTGTTGCTTTTATGCTTCAAGCATTTCTACATAATTCCGGACTTTCTCCTTTACAACGCATAACTCTGGGTCAGTGTGTTTAGCATCAACACTTGACTCGTTGTCATAGGAGCGAAAAACTTTTAATGGTTATCGCTGTTGCCAACCATTATCAGCTCCGGGTACAGGTCTCCTTAATCATTTTGCCTGTCCCTCAGCCTCATATCAAGCTATAACCTATCTTTGCATCACACTGATGATAATTGTTTCATTCTTTTGGAGCTTTTCCACACAAAAAACTCCAAGTGTGAAAGTTAGCGACAATTGTGGATTCCGCTATACATTTCACAAGTCTTGTCTTTGTACTCACAATTTTTTGAGAGCACTTATTTCTTTCAGCATGAGGCCGATATCTTTGACTCCATTCCATGTGGTCTATATATGGACTGGACATTGCCAAAACAATCCGGATACATGAACTGTGTCAGGGTAATATATTGAGCTTCCAACAGCTGAAGCATATGGTACCATATCCATTTTCAATCTTTTCTCATCAACTTTTGGAACACCATAGTTTCCAATTTCATTACCCTTGACTATAAGAATAGGCGTAGGTTTTCTCGCATGCATACTTTAGAGACCTTTCTTAGCATGTCCATGCGACATTCCCAATACCCCTTTTATTCTTTTCTAGGTGAATCTCGATAATTATAACAAGAGACACTCTATGGAGAACATTCTCTTGAACTCTGAGAACAAGAACTTCTTTTCTTCTCCTGCAGTAGATTAACATGACCACTAGTAAGTAGGACGTCATCCACATGGACATGATTAGGAAATGAATTTCCCATTCTATAACTTTGCATGAATACAATTGTCCTCTCATTTTCTTTAACCCAAAATAACATCTGATTCTACTAACTTTAAATGCCACTGTCTAGAGACTTGCTCTAGTCCATAAAAGACTTCTTGAAGCAGTATCCCTTGTGTTCTTTACTTTCATCTGATGTAACTCAGATCATGATTCGAGCATGATGTGCCACTAACACTCATTGTAATCTATTCATTCTCTTTGCACAAAATCAACTAAATCAAAATGTTCTATAAATCAACTAGCTTACTAAATCAACTAAATCAAAATGTTCTAAATCAACTAAATAAACTAATCATATGAACTAAATCAAAATGTTGCATATCAACTAGCCTACTAAATCAAAATGTAGCAGGGAGGAGGGGTTGTGGATGGAGGAGGGAGAAGGAGGGGCGACTGGAGGAGGGAGGAGAGAGTAGGACGAAGGAGGAAGGGCGGAGCGAGGAGGGGCCGGCCAGTGGCGAGTCGAGGGAGGACGGAGGAGGAGGGCGGTACCGAGTCCAGCGAGGAGGAGGAGGTGACGGCAGCGCAGAGGGAGGAGGGGTAGGCGACGGCGGCCGGCGGGAGGACCCGGCGGGGGGTTGAGGGAAGATCTAGTGAGTGTGAGTGTGAGTGAATCGGATAGAGTAGAGCGTGGGTGGTGGGAGATAGCTAGTTTTAGCAGTAGCGCGCTATAGGGAAAGGCGCTACTGCTAAACGACCTAGTAGTAGCGCACTTCCAGTTAACCCACTGCTACTAGAACTAGCTTCACAGCGGGGTCGTGGGAATTATAGCCGTAGCGCGGCTTACAGGAGGCGCGCTACTGCTTCTTTTGTTTCAGCGGCGAGTTCTACTGGAGCGTGTTACTGCTACATTGCAGCAGCGCCTTATTTTGAAACGCGCTGCTGGTAAGATCCTGTGTATAGGCTTTTCTCTAGTAGTGTGTTGGCTATGTGCATCTTAGTCTTACAGAGACCTGGTGTGTAATACTTGTATTTTCTTGATGCGACTTATAAAGTGCTTTGGTGAGCAGATCCAAAAGCCACACAACACAGCTCAAGCCATATCTGCTTTAGTGACCAATTATTCGAGGGCTCACAAGAAAACTCAGACAGGAATCGTAAGACATGGATGGCGCAAACCGAAGGAAGAATATGTCAAGCTAAACATTGATGCATCTTTTAATGATGAAGTTGGTTTATGTGGGACGGGTGCCATAATCAGAGACGATCGTGGATGGTTCGTACCAGCGGGATGTTGTGGTATACCGTTGGTGGACGACGCTGCAACAGCTGAAGCTCGAGCTCTTCTAAACGGATTAATTCTTACAGGACAGATGGGATGTAACAGGTTCATGGTCGAATCAGACTGCATGGAGGTTGTCGATGTAATGCAGCATGGCGGCAACTCGATAGGACCAGCAGCAGCGATCTACGAGGTCTGCTCCTTTCAAGTTCACAATTTTGATTATGTAATAATAAATCATTGTACTAGGGAGGCTAATAGGGCGGCTGATTTGTTAGCTAGCCAATTGGTAGATCCACAAAACATTGTCTGGAATGTGGATCCACCGGATTTTTTTGTTCATGTACTGGCGGATGATGTATAGTTATTTCCACAATTAATATACCTAAAATCTAAAAAGTGCATACGCACTAATTAGAGAAAACGAGCGGCCGGTCTTACACACGCATGCATGTAGTTTTGTGGTCTAAATTTTGTCTTATTCGTGACGTGACATTGAGAAACAGTATAACGCAGCCACCTACGCCCCTCCACAGTGATTTGGAGTTTTAAACCGTTGGATTTATTAACTCAACGCTCCAGATATGCTCGGAACGCACCAGATCGTTAAATCGTCATTCGTCAGACTGTGCGTTCCAGGGGCCTTTTCCCCGCCACACCGTGACTCATGGCTTGCCTCAATGTGTTCGGGCCGCTGCTCCCGAGAGCGACCTCAGCTTCCTCTCATTAATCGGGCCGAAAGCTGTTAGATGGGCCTTGATTTTATTTTTCTGCTCCACATGGAAAGTCGTCAGGCAGAGCGTCGTCGACTAAACAAGAAACCCTAAAAAAACAGAGCGGGCGGAGCCGCGGCGTGGGGGGAGGCGATGGGTGGATTCGCCGCCGTTTATTTGTGAAATTAATTGCACGGAAGGTGCGCCGCCGCTGCCCTTCCGTTTTCTTGGCTTCCCATTGTTGTTGATGGCCGTTTCTGAACTGCCCACTTCCTCTTCCCTACTTCACGAGGCTATTTATGCCCTGCTCTACTACATCTTTCCTCTCCTTCTTGCCTCTTGAGCAGCCATGCTTGACGCCTAGGTTCCCTCTACTTGCTTCTCCCTCATCATGCTATAATAGCTGATAATCGCTACTTTGTTTCGAGATCATGGCGACAACGGCGATAGGATGGTGAGTGATAACAGCGGCGACGGGGGACGAGGAGTAGGTCACGACGTCAACGGCTTCAGGACACAAAGGAGAAAAACGAGAACACAACACCACAACAGGAGCCACGATATGATCGCGATACTGCGCCTCCACTCGAATTATGGTACTGCCTTCTCTCTTCGCTGATAGATAGTTCATAATATCACTGCAGCGATCTGTTTCAATTATTGACCCTAACACGTTGGAAGGGACAAGAAATTTGTAAGCTGCTTGTACTAGAAGGCCTCCCTACCTATTTCTTATGAATTTTGGTACAAATTCGGTGTTCTTATTGACCAGGTGGAGTTCATATTCTCTCGAATTAATATGCTTACAATTTATCTAATACTATGAGTTTATATCATATTGCAGGAAAGCTCTTCCGTATGGTCATTTATTCCTTCCCAGCGTAATTAGCGTGTGGTCGCCAAGACTCTTAGTGATCCGTCACACAAATTATGCCTCTTAAAATAGAACTAATAATTTCATGGTCCAATTCGGTGAACAACCAAATAGGTGAATTCGTATTCGTGCCCTTCCAGTTTCCTCACTGAATTGAAATTCCAATTATAACGGAGCTCTTAATATGGACATCCAAACAAAAAGTAAACCCTATCCCAACAGATTTCCATGTATCCTTGTATGCAGAGGGTGTCCCAATAGTGTACCACCTATTTTGAGCTTGTTGATAACAATTGTTCAGAAAAAATATTTAGAGTTTGACAAGCTAGCCAACATTTTCTAGGATATTATTGTGGATCCTTATTTCTGGCTAGCATGTGTGATAGTTCAAGCACTCGACTATTAAGTGATGTAGTCCTTGGCGTTTCATATTGTAAAATTTATGATGCCTCTTTAAGTATTGGCCAGACTGAATTGTTATCTTTGACGGTCACTTTATCTTGTATTATGTGGATACTACATTATTCTTTGTAGATCTTGATTGAATGATAAAGTTCCAAATCAAGTTAATATTGGGTTTAATGTCTGTCTTTTATAAATTATTTTTTGTTACGAGATAAAAGATAATGGGTGACGACTGATACACATTCAGTTCTTAAGGTATGTATGAACTCAAATTCTAAGATATACAAAGTTGTTGTCACCTCACTGACTCAATTGTCGTTTTTCAGTGCTCTTCTCTTTTGCATACGTGCTCTTACAGAATACTCATTACCTCTTATTTGATCTGTCATGTCCAATCATTATGCGGAAGAATTTTTACTTTATCTATCAATTGAAGTGTCCCATGCTATGCATTTAGTGCTTGGAAAAAGCAAATGTGGATGTCTATTGCTCAGTTGCGGCTATGAATGAGAATTTCTAACTTATGTTCTTGGTTGATTAGTAGATAACATGTGCTTTAATAATACTATATTGTCCTTATTGTTTGCCTGTTTCAGCTGGTACTGGAGCATATGCTACCACTAAGCAGCTTTGAACTGCTAAGTCGAACTGTTTTTATTAGTTTAACTCGACCTGATTTATGGAAATACTTGATAATGAATAATGTCATTGTTATTAGATAATTTTTCTCCAACAAGTGGAAATATATTAATTGTACATGATAAAGCCCTATGTTGCGCTGATAGTATGAAACATCCCTTTTAATTACTGTCTAGATTGTAGCTGTTGTTTACAACGGCTGGTTTCTACTCTTTGTGACAGTGTTCAGTCCCGTTGACCAAATGTGTGCCACCACAATGATGCAGATCTGGTCAGCTTCATTGCTACAAGATCAATCCGGCACAACATGTCCAAATGGAAGCATCATTGTTGAAGATCGATTTGTTGGTCACATGTGTGTTCAACCGGTCATCCGTGATGCAAAGCAAAGTTTCATCGCTGGAGCAACAAGCAGGTTGGAGTTTGTCCATGATGTGCTCTCAGCAAATATTCAAAGTCGCAAGGTCTTTCGCTAGCATACCACATCAGTTGTCATCGGCTGATTATGTACAGAAACTAACACCACTACCTATAGTTTGAACCACTGAAATTTTGTCGTATATTTCTCTGTGATTATTTATAACGAACGGGCGCGGCAACGCACGCCTTTATGGTCTAGTGTACTAGTAGGATGGTCACATGAGCAAGACACCACATTATTCCATGGATACGCATGTCCATTTATTCGGGTTTTCAAATTTTTAAAAAGTTATATCTTTTAAACCATGCTTCGGAATTTAGATCCGTTTTCACTATTGGAATCCTCGCGATGGGATCTTTGAAACTAGATCCCGCATGGGTATGTTTCGACGAATTTTTTTTGATGCCAACTTTGATGCTATATTGTGCAACTTTATTACTGTATTGTGTAACTTTATTACTACATCGTGCAACTTTTTTTCAAAACTAATGTTTGGAGCTGCACCTTTGTATGAGGTTGCAACCTAGCAATCACGACAACTTTGATGTGCAACTAGTCTATTGCCTCGATGAAAGTTGATGTGCAACCTCCTCTTGTAATGTAGTCTAGTTACACACATTTTAATGTTTAGTTGGCTTGTAATGTAGTCTAGTTGCACACACATTGATATTTAGTTGGCAGGAAGACTAGTTACACACACGTTGATGCCCAGTTGGATTGTAATTTAGTCTAGTTGCACACACGTTGATATTTAGTTGGCAGGGCACTAGTTGCACACATATATGCTCAGTTGGCGCGGCGATCTAGTCTAGTTGCATACACATTGATGTTTAGTTGGCAGGATTTTTTGGCACATACAATATGCTCAGTTGGCGCGGCAATCTAGTCTAGTTGCACACGCATCAATGTTTAGTTGGCAGAAAGACTAGTTCGTCGAAACATCCCCATGCGAGATCTAGTTTTGAAGAGCACGTCGCGAGGATTACAACGGTGAAAACGGATCTTAATTCCAACACGCGGATTGAAAGTTATGCTTTTTTTAGTTTTTGAAACCACGAATTAAATACACCAAAGAATAAAACGCATGTATCAAAGAAATAACTGTGCAGATATTTAATGACCAGGTGAAAAACTTTCTTAATTAGGATGGTTAATTAGGAAGGGGATAAAAAATTCTTAAAATAGCCGGCCGCTCGCGAGCAGCAACGAGCGCCCAGCCGCCAGCTAGACCGGTCCATTAATATAATCCGCCAGCCATGATGGCATTACATAAAAAAAAATATCCACCCTTTATGAGAAAAAATACCCGAAAATAGCAGGCCATTCAAGCATTCAGCCCAAGGTAAGGTCCAACGTCAAAGAAAAAGAAAGGCCCAACATAGGGAGTAGCCCATCCAGCCCGCCTGGTTCTCTCCCAGTCTATCCCCAAGCCCAATTCGGTAATGCCAGTGCTCAGCGAGTCGCCGACCAAAATTGGGCGTCTCCACATCTGGCGCAACCCTCCGGCGGCGGCGCGGCGTCGTGCCTCCGTTTCCACATCATAGCCACGGGCCGCAGCAGGCGAGCGGCGTGGCTTCATGTGGCCTGTTTATTGAAGATTATTGAAGAAATAATACTCGGTAATTTACTCCGGCTTCCTGTTTCATCAGATTTGTTCGCAGTGAATTCACGAATTATTGAAGAATAAGGATTTCATGTGGCCTGTATCGCTAAGTTCTTTGGGCTATCAGATCCCCGTGAGGATTAATCGGATTGTTTGTGACAATAGCAGATTATAATATGTTCTAGTTGTTACATGCTTTTTTCTAGATCCAGTTGCTTAATTAACTGAATCCAGTTTAGTTCCCTGCTATTTACATTGCCTATTCTTATTATCTAGCTCCCACAGTACTAATCTCGTAGAATTAATCTTTTCCACAGGTAGTCTTGTACTCCATCCGTCCCTAAAAAAAAAGTGTCGCGGACTAAGTTGTACTAAGTCTGCGACACTTATTTTGGGATGGAGTACTTGGTATGGCCACACATAATCTTTTCCCCTGCTATCAATGTTGGAACTAAAATGCTAAAAAGCACGGATACGGGGACACGAGATACGACCTTTTCCAAAAACAGCCCATTGGGGACATGGGATACGACATTTTCCAAAAACAGCCCATCGGGGACACGGCAAGTATATGTAAAAATAAATAAATATATGCCATGTAATATAGAGTTAAGGACAAAAAATAGCGAGAAAGAGATCAGAATAGAGAATACTGCCCCATTTGTTGTCTATTGTCTCCTATTTCAAGTGCTTGATTGATCATCCAGACCAGATCCAGGTCAATTGTCATTGCAACTTGCAAAACACATCACCAGGTGGTTGTCCTCCTTCACTCACGGTCTCACCCACAGATGATTGGCTACCTGCGGTGGCGCCACTCCCAGATGTTGTTTCCTAACATGAAGCACCAATCAACAGTTCAACGCATGCAAGCAGCAGCACAGGGAAGCAACAACAAGCAAGCACCAGCACAGGAACAACATGAGGAAGCAACAAGCAAGCAGCATCACAGGAACAGCATGGCGAAGCAACAAGGAAGCAGCAGCAGCAAGGGCATTGGGAACAGGGGAAGCAAGCAGCAGCAACTCAACAAAAAATGGATTCAGATAGATGAAAGAGGTCGAGGTTACCTGCTCCAGCTTGGTTGCCATTGGGAGGAGAGGCTTCTGCACTTGGGAGACGGCGGCAAATCCATATGGCGGTGGCGGTGGCGACTCTAGGAGGTGGCGGCGACGAGTCCAGCATCTGGGAAACCCTATATTTTGTGGCGTCAACCAGTCCAGGAGGTTTCCCAGCTTTGTAGCGGCCGTGAATGCGACCTGCAAAGAAAAGGGCTTTCCTATCGGGCCGAAGCGTAGTTTGGCCGACCGAGTCCCCCACGTGACCCCTGCGTGTCCCTGCCGTGTCCTCCCTTTTTTTTAATTCGTAAATCGGGAAATATGGCGGGATACCGAGCGTGTCCCCTTGTCCGGCTGTATCAGCATGGGGATTCGGCGACTTCTGCCGCGTCCATGCTTTGTAGCTAAAATGACAAAACTGCTATATCTGCACTTTCAGCTTGCAGCATGATCGCACACGTATTCAACAAAAGAAACCCCTTTCCAACTTGCAGCATGGCACATGTTTGCTCTTCAAGATCACAAATTAGGGTATTGTAACACATGTCAAATGATAATCAAACTTTTGAGCTTACCAATGCTGAGTCAAGTTCAGTTCTGTTTATAGAAACATAACAGACTTGCTCTCCCCTAAACTGCTATCTCTCGGTTGTTCCTTTTTTTTCTATGAACAAGCAACAAACTTGGTGCACCATTTAATTTCAGCATGTGTTGTATTTTTTAGTGATATGTGGTAGACTGCACTCTAATATAGGCTCCCTGTATTCTGGAAATGTTAGGACAGCTTAATCCGGATTCTGAAGCAATGAGTACCTGTAAAAAGGCCAGGGCGGAATCTACATCTGTTGTGAGTTCAGACAGACTGAGCAGTCTACCTCCAGAGATAAAGGGCGACATCCTCTCCCGTCTGAATGTAGAAGAAGCGGTTAGGACTAGCACCTTATCAAGTACTTGGAGGGATGCATGGACTAATATGCCAAAAATATTTCTGCGTGATGGAAATTTTGCAAGAACCAAGTTCGTCACATTAGTCGATATGGTGCTATCACTCCACAAGGGAACTGTAGAGAAGTTCGATATTTCAGGTAGCAAAACTTACCATGACGAGTTCGGCAGGTGGATGCTCATGCTTTCTAGGAGATCACCAAGATCAATTATAATGGAGTTGAAATCAGAGCCAGGTTATAGGATTCCCTCATGTCTATTTTCTATCGGCGATTTAGAGATTCTGCACCTGCAAAACTGCATCATCAGCTTGCCCCGGGAATTCCAAGGTTTCAAGAGATTAACTCGCCTCAACCTGAAAAATTTCTCGTCTACAGACATAGACATCCAAAATCTGGTCTCCTTCTGCCCCGTACTGAGTTTTTTGGAACTAGCTTCTTTTGAGGGCATCAACCATCTAACCGTTCAAGCTCCTAAACTGAAACTTCTTTATGTTGTTGGGGACGTTGAAGACATTAATTTGGATGCCCCTAATTTGGAGATGGCCGCTCTCTTTCTTGATCACAAAGCTATAGCACATCATTCTGATCCAATTGCGCTTCACAAGGAAAGCTATGTCAAGCAGTTAGTGGGAAGCCTAAGTGACATCAAAACCCTTGCAATTAGCGACTCTTTACTGAGGGTGAGCTATTATTAGCTCTAGCATTACTATGGCCATCTTTTGGCTCCTGACTAATCTGTATTGATACTTCCTTTTTCTTTTTCTGTTCATGTTGTAGCATCTATCAAAAGGTTGCATACTCACAAAGCTCCCTGCCGTGTTTGCTCGCCTGGAGAGTATTTATCTTGCGATATGCTTTGGGGACCAGCGGCAATTCTTGGCCGCTTGTTCATTGTTTCAGAATGCCCCTAACTTAAAGAAGCTTGACTTGTGGGTACGTATGCCTCCAGTAAATCCTCTCCCTTCCTCAGTCATTGAATCCATGTTCATTCTTATATTTATGGCATCTAACTAATGAGTTGTGAAAAAAAAATGCAGAGTCAATCTTTGAGCACATGGGATCAGGATCAGGCGAGCATTCCAGAGCTTACCATGCAAGTGCAACTGGATCATCTCGTAACAGCCAGTGTGAAGGGTTTCAGGGGTGTGGACTGCGAAGTTGGTTTCGTGGAAAAGCTACTGAACTGGGCACCGGCTCTGGAAGAAGTGAAGATAGAATGGCAGTGCAAAACAGAGTGCAGCATGGTTCTTGCCAAGCTATTAGCTCTGCCGAGGGTGTCTCCCAGGGCCAAGGTCATTGTTACATTTTGATAAGCATGCATCCCTACAGTCTACAGAGCATGCCCCATCACTTGCCGGTTTAATTTGCAGCCAACTAGAACTGTTTCATCTTTCTTTATGCCAAGACTAGATGGTGGTTATATATGTGTGCATTTGACGATCATCAAGCAGAAGGAGTACTGAATGTGCTATTAGCAAGTGTTATGCTTTGTTGAGCCGGGGACACAAGCCGCTGTTGCCCTTGCTCAACCGTGTCAGCTCAGCTCGTCCCATTGTTCTGCGTAACTTAAATTCCTGATTCCAGAAAATATAAGAAGTAATGAAATATATAATACATCTTCATCTTGTATCAACAAGAATGAAGATGTGAATCAACCGGCGCATGTGCTAGCTAATCATGGTTTTTGTAATAAGATTTCTAGTAGTTGGACAGGGGAGCCTCCGGGCTGCCTAATTCCAAACCTTGTGGACAATGTAACCCTTGTTTAATTTTAATAAAGCTAGCCATGATGGCCTTCCCTCAAAAAAATGAAGATGTGAATCAAAGGCATGTAACTGTACCTTCCATATGCAGCCTGAATCAGTGTATTTTCTGGAAATTAAAGCATTTATCAGACTGGTTTCAGATTGGAATGAGTGTTCAATGCGTCTTACATCTCCTATTTTATTTGTTGTTAATATTAGTGAAATATTTCTATATCACTGTCGCCTTTAATATTCAGCTATTGAGTGCTTCAGTATTATTCACTGCTTGTCAGGTATTAATCAAATCTCTGGATTACATTTCTAAATATTTATGAGTATATAAATGAAACACAACCGTATGTTCATCTACTTTCAGACATATAGAAACGTAGTACAAATATGAGCACCCATCCAAACAAGTTGCACTCAAGGCTCCAGAGGGAAAATTCGTAAGTTGCTGTCTTGTGTTATTAAAAGTAAATACCACATCCAAACAAACAAACCCTAGGACGAGTCCTTACAGTAAATATACCATTTTCGCTAGTGGTTTAAGCACCATGTCATTATCCTTGTCCCCTCCACATTCTCCTGACAAGTCGCCTCCTCATATTTGCCATCATCAGTTGCGTCATCATCTTCGTCATCGCTTCACACATCGCAATCGTCATTAGCTACCTTCTCATCCTCGTCATCACTCCACACAATGGAATCGTCATCGCCCATTGAATGTTGAATGATGCGCTTGCTATTGGTGACTATAGGTACCCCATTGCCATCATAGTCACCTCCGAGGGAGATGACGTCCTGATTCCATACACTATGTCTCCAAGGAATGCAATGTCCACGATGCATGTGAAGGTGGTACTATATAGCTGAAGCAGCCAAACACCTTTCCCCGGATCGGACACAAATGATGGGGTAGTTCACATTGTTGATCATGAATATGGCAAGACCATCCGTAGTCGACCGTACGAGCACCTACGAATCTCAAACCACTCTAGTGCATTCCGGATGACGGCGTCAATCTCAAAATGTTTATGGTAACATTTATGATTTAACTTTGATGTTTTACATCATGTGCTTATGAAGTCCTATAGCAGCGCACGGGGTATCATCTATGTCACGCCTGCAGATGATATATCTGCAGCGGACTGAAAGTGTAGTTCACTTAACGGAACCGCAACGAGTGAGTTGTGTGCGTGCTGGGCCAAAGGCCATGTAATGTGTGTTGGGCCCAAGGCCATTTAATTTTTCTCTTTTTCTGTTAAATGTCAGAAAAAGGTGCGCCCATGGTCTCGAACTCGAGACTTCTCGAGTCAAAGCACACCAGTGTAACCACTAGGCCACCTCGATAGATTGTGTCAACATTATTCCTTTTTCCTTTTTATTCCCTTGAGTTGACAGAACTATTTCCTTTTTCTTGTTCTTTTACTTTACTTTTCCCTTTCTTCCTTTTCTTAAATGCGTGAACTTTTCCAAATTGATGAATATCAGTTTGAGGATTTTCTTCGAATTTGGTGGAGTTTCTTTAAATTCGATGAACTTTTTCAAATTGGTGATCTTTTTTTTTTCAATTTGATGAACTTTTTTCAAAATCAGTGAACTTCTTTTCTAATTCGGTGAACTTTTTTCGAATTCAATGAACTTTTTTCGAATTTGATGAACTTTTTCAAATTGGTGATTTTTTTCAAATTTGATGACCTTTTCTTAAATTTATTAAACTTTTTTCAAACTCGGTGAGCTTTTTTCCTAATTCGGTGAACTTTTTTCAAAATCGATGAACTTTTTTTGAATTCAATGAACCTTTTTAAAAATTTGGTCAGCTTTTTTTCAAAATCAACGAACTTTTTTCCAAATTCGTGAACTTGTTTAAAAAATTGATGAATTTTTTTATAGAAAAATCAAATTCTCCAAAATAATTCAAAAATCTGGGTGCTAGTGTGTAGTACGAATAGATAAATAGTGCTTACGATGTTCCTTAAAATGTGTGCGTTGCTACAAACCATTTGCATTACGAAGGCATGGTGGTTAGCTCCACCAATCTTCCAATATTGCAGCGCTAGTTCGAATCCCTGTACTAGCAAATTTTTGCTGGGTTTTTTCTCTAGACTGTTCGCTGCCTATTCCTTTCGTGGGCCAGCCCACTAGTGACTGTAGCGGGCGCCGGCTTGCCTGAGCGACGCTTAAAGCGCCCAATAGGAGCTCTCACGAACCTGCTGCTCCTCACCTAACTAGTTTCCCCTTTCCCCTTCTCCATGCTCGCTCTCACCTAACATGCTGCTCCTCGCTTATCTTCCTCCTCGATCTAGATCCCCTCCTCCCCAGGTCATGGCAATTTGGTAATCAGATCCTAGAACTCCACTACTCACCGCTGCCGCTGATCTCATACCCTCTCGGTCACCGGCAACATCCACCGGGTCAGGTGTGAGACGCTTCGGTGAGCTCGCCCGAAATCCTACACGGGGTTCGGTCAATTTGGAGCGAGACCACGGCGCCGTCCAAACCTTCAGCGCAGACCCGACCCGTTCTCGACGCGATGACGAAGACCACCGATAAGTTGCAGAACTTGCTCAAGACGGTCATCCGCCGTATCAATGCGAACAAGAAGACGGCCAACGAATGACACCAAGTGCATCTCTCCTACAACGAGCAGGTCTTCACCGAGCTCAAACACCTCTCCAAGCAAATCGATCTCACCAAGAAGATGTGGATGAGATCCGCAAGGCCATGCCAGCAGTCGACTTCCCCCCGCGCGCAACACACCGTCGCCCTGTCGCCATCAGGCATCCCGACGACGGAGGGCTCCTCTGCGCCTGCACCACCACCTCCAGCTTCCACGCCAACCTGCCCCGCGCCACTACCGCTGTACACGGACGGGGCAACCCAGCTTCCCTTCGTGCGGCTCGTCAACCACGGCCCGCCTTTGCTACTCCAACCATCGCCCACGGCTTCAGATCGGGATCGTGGAACCGATCTGTACACCAAACCGCCCAAGAGTGACTTCCCGCGGTTCAACGACGACGCCCCACGCATCTGGCTCGAGTTGTGAGTATCGTACTTCGAGTTGTACCGCATGCCACCACACAGTTGTGTCAGCACAGCCTCTCTGTGCATGGACGGACTTGCAGCGATGTGGTTGCAGGCACACCGTCAGAAACATTCAGGGTTGTCCTGGGCAGCGTTCCGAGCGGCTGTAGAAGAGGATTTTGGACCAGAGGAATTCGATGCACAGATGCATCAGTTGGTTTAGTTGCATTAGACCGGGTGACGAGGACATGTATCTAGGGTAGGGTCCTAAGCCTGACCTACATACCCTGCCCAAGGACACCACATACAAGAATCCAAGGCCACGATGCTAGGAAGGAGTCACCGACTGGAATTCCTGCGGCCTACAAGTCGCTTGAACGCAGGGTTCACCCGGAAGCCTCTCCCTCGACCGTCTCTACCCACTTGGAGTACCAAGCGTCACTCGATGCAGGCAACCAAGAGTCACCCTGAGACAGAAATGGCCAAACGATCAGTTCGCCAACATAAAGAACATCTAATGCTGGCGTTACCTGTAACGCCCGCGTCCTTTAACTTCCCCATTGAACCCTTGAGTAAGGGCGCATTCATGAGGGGCCAACGAACTCGATAGAAGCCGCCCCTCCACCCCTGTCCAAGGATTCACACCTCTTGTAACACAACACTCCAGATAACAAGCTCTCGCAGCACCGAGACGTAGGGTCTTTACCTCTTCCGAGAGGGGCCTGAACTCGTAAATCCGAGTGTACAACCATACCGTAGCTAGACTCTGCCTCCTATACGTATCCCTATACTCTACTGTCAGATCTATTCCCATGACAGTTGGCACCCTCCTTGGTGGTTGTCCTCTCCCTCCCCCCAAACTATATATGTCCACACCGTTACCCCTAAAAAAACTTGTCGACACAATTGGTTCTCTGTAATGTTGTTTGAATACATTAATTAATGTTGGAGAACGTAGTAATTTCAAAAATTTCCTATGCACATGCAAGATCATGGTGATGCATAGCAACGAGAGGGGAGAGTGTTGTCCACGTACCCTCGTAGACCGAAAGCGGAAGCGTTAGAACAACGCGGTTGATGTAGTCGTACGTCTTCACGGCCCGACCGATCAAGCACTGAAACTACGACACCTCCGAGTTCTAGCACACGTTCAGCTCGATGACGATCCCCGTACTCCGATCCAGCAGAATGTCGGGGAAGAGTTCTGTCAGCACGACGGCGTGGTGACGATCTTGATGTTCTACCGTCGCAGGGCTTCGCCTAAGCACCGCTACAATATTATCGAGGAGGACTATGGTGGAGGGGGGCACCGCACACGGCTAAGAGATCAAGAGATCAATTGTTCTCCTCTCTATGGGGTGCCCCCTCCCCCGTATATAAAGGAGTGGAGGAGGGGGCCGGCCAAGGGGGGTGGCGCGCCCTAGGGGGGGAGTCCAACCCCCACACGGGAGTAGGACTCCCCCCTTTCCTATTAGGAGAGGGAGAGGGAAGGAAGAGGAGGGAGGGAGGAAGGAAAGGGGGGGGGGGGGGCGGCCCCCCCTCCCAATTCGGATTGGGCTTGGGGGGAGGGGGCCCTCCTTTGCTCTTCTCCCCTCCTTTCCACTAAGGCCCAATAAGGCCCATATACCTCCCGCGGGGTTCCGATAACCTCCCGGAGCTCCGGTATTGTCCCAATCTCACCCGGAACCTTCCCGATGCCCAAATATAGTCGTCCAATATATCGATCTTTATGTCTCAACCATTTCGAGACTCCTCGTCATGACCGTGATCACATCCGGGACTCCAAACAACCTTCAGTACATCAAAACTCATAAATTCATAATAAAACTGTCAACGAAACCCTAAGCGTGCGGACCCTACGGGTTCAAGAACTATGTAGACATGACCGAGACACGATTCCGGTCAATAACCAATAGCGGAACCTGGATGCTCATATTGGCTCCTACATATTCTACGAAGATCTTTATCGGTCAAACCGCATAACAACATACGTTGTTCCCTTTGTCATCGGTATGTTACTTGCCTGAGATTTGATCGTCGGTATCCCAATACCTAGTTGAATCTCGTTACCGGCAAGTCTCTTTACTCGTTACGTAATGCATCATTCCGTAACTAATTAGCTACATTGCTTGCAAGGCTTATAGTGATATGCATTACCGAGAGGGCCTAGAGATACCTCTCCGACAATCGGAGTGACAAAACCTAATCTCGAAATACGCCAACTCAACATGTACCTTTGGAGACACCTGTAGAGCTCCTTTGAAATCACCCAGTTACATTGTGACGTTTGGTAGCACACAAAGTGTTCCTCCGGTAAATGGGAGTTGCATAATCTCATAGTTGTAGGAACATGTATAAGTCATGAAGAAAGCAATAGCAACATACTAAACGATCAAGTGCTAAGCTAACGGAATGGGTCATGTCAATCACATCATTCTCCTAATGATGTGATCCTGTTAATCAAATGACAACTCATGTCTATGGTTAGGAAACATAACCATCTTTGATTAATGAGCTAGGCAAGTAGAGGCATACTAGTGACTTTAAGTTTGTCTATGTATTCACACATGTATCATGTTTCTGATTAATACAATTATAGCATGAATAATAAACATTTATCATGATATGAGGAAATAAATAATAACTTTATTATTGCCTCTAGGGCATATTTCCCTCAGTCTCCCACTTGCACTAGAGTCAATAATTCAGATTACACAGTAATGATTCTAACACCCATGAAGTCTTGGTGCTGATCATGCTTTGCTCATGGAAGAGGCTTAGTCAACGGGTCTGCAACATTCAGATCCGTATGTATCTTGCAAATCTCTATGTCTCCCACCTGGACTTGGTCCCGGATGGAATTGAAGCGTCTCTTGATGTGCTTGGTCCTCTTGTGAAATCTGGATTCCTTTGCCAAGGCAATTACACCAGTATTGTCATAGAAGATATTCATTGGTCTCGATGCACTTGGTATGACACCTAGATCGGAAGTGAACTTCATCCAGACTCCTTCATTTGTTGCTTCCGAAGCAGCTATGTACTCCGCTTCGCATGTAGATCTTGCCACGACGCTTTGTTTAGAACTGCACCAACTGACAGCTCCACCGTTCAATATAAACACGTATCCGGTTTGCGATTTAGAATCGTCCGGATCAGTGTCAAAGCTTGCATCGGCGTAACCATTTACGACTAGCTCTTTGTCACCTCCATAAACGAGAAACATATTCTTAGTCCTTTTCAGGTATTTCAGGATATTCTTGACCGCTGTCCAGTGATCCACTCCTGGATTACTTCGGTACCTCCCTGCCAAACTTATTGCTAATCATACGTCAGGTCTGGTACACAACATTTCATACATGATAGATCCTATGGCTGAAGCATAGGGAACATCTTTCATTTTCTCTCTATCTTCTGCTGTGGTCGGGCATTGAGTCAGACTCAACTTCACACCTTGTAATATAGGCAAGAACCCTTTCTTTGTCTGATCCATTTTGAACCTTTTCAAAACTTTATCAAGGTATGTGCTTTGTGAAAGTCCAATTAAGCGTCTTGATCTATCTCTATAGATCTTGATGCCCAATATGTAAGTAGCTTCACCGAGGTCTTTCATCAAAAAACTTTTATTCAACTATCCCTTTATGCTATCCAGAAATTCTATATCATTTCCAATCAACAATATGTCATCTACATATAATATCAGAAATGCTACACAGCTCCCACTCACTTTCTTGTAAATACAGGCTTCTCCAAAAGTGCAGATAAAACCATATGCTTTGATCACACTATCAAAGCGTTTATTCCAACTCCGAGAGGCTTGCACCAGTCCATAAATGGATCGCTGGAGCTTGCACACTTTGTTAGCACCTTTTGGATCGACAAAACCTTCCGGTTGCATCATATACAACTCTTCTTCCAGAAATCCATTCAGGAATGCAGTTTTGACATCCATTTGCCATATTTCATAATCATAAAATGTGGCAATTGCTAACATGATTCGGACAGACTTAAGCATCGATGCGGGTGAGAAAATCTCATCGTAGTCAACCCCTTGAACTTGTCGAAAACCTTTCGCAACAAGTCGAGCTTTGTAGACAGTTACATTACCATCATCATCAGTCTTCTTCTTGAAGATCCATTTATTCTCGATGGCTTGCCGATCATCGAGCAAGTCAACCAAAGTCCATACTTTGTTCTCATACATGGATCCCATCTCAGACTTCATGGCCTCAAGCCATTTTGCGGAATCTGGGCTCATCATCGCTTCCTCATAGTTCGCAGGTTCGCCATGTTCAAGTAACATGACTTCCAGAATAGGATTACCGTACCACTCTGGTGCGGATCTTACTGAAAGGATCGAGAAGAGGTGTCTAGAGTGGGGGTGATTAGACACTAAGTACCAAAAGTTGCAGTTTTTAACTTCTTCAAGTTGAAGTGGAGTTTAGGCACAAGTTTAACACTCACAATACATAACAAGCAAGCATGCAAAGAGTATATGAGCAACGGAAATTAAAGCATGCAACTTGCAAGAATGTAAAGAGAAGGGTTTGGAGAATTCAAACGCAATTGGAGACACGGATGTTTTTGTCGTGGTTCCGGTAGGTGGTGCTATCATACATCCACGTTGATGGAGACTTGAACCCACGGAGGGTAATGGTTGCGCGAGTCCACGGAGGGCTCCACCCACGAAGGGTGCACGAAGAAGCAACCTTGTCTATCCCACCATGGCCGTCGCCCACGAAGGACTTGCCTCACTAGCGGTAGATCTTCACGAAGTAGGCGATCTCCTTGCCCTTACAAACTCCTTGGTTCAACTCCACAATCTTGTCGGAGGCTCCCAAGTGACACCTAGCCAATCTAGGAGACACCACTCTCCAAGAAGTAACAAATGGTGTGTTGATGATGAACTCCTTGCTCTTGTGCTTCAAATGATAGTCTCCCCAACACTCAACTCTCTCTCACAGGATTTGGATTTGGTGGAAAGAAGATTTGAGTGGAAAGCAACTTGGGGAAGGCTAGAGATCAAGATTCATATGGTAGGAATGGAATATCTTGGCCTCAACACATGAGTAGGTGGTTCTCTCTCAGAAAATGGATGCTGGAAGTGTAGGTTCGTTCTGATGGCTCTCTCCACGAATGAAGAGGAGGTGGAGGCGTATTTATAGCCTCCACACAAAATCTAACCGTTACACACAACTTGCCAAACTCGGTGGGACCGAATTGAGAAACTCGGTCAGACCGATTCAGCAAATCTAGTAACCGTTAGGATTTTTGCTGGGACTGACATGCAACTCGGTATGACCGATATGGTTAGGATTAGGGCATAACGTAATCTCGGTGAGACCGATTACACAAACTCGGTGGGACCGATTTTGGTAATAAGCTAACCAGAGAGTTGGTCAGGCAAACTCGGTTTGACCGATTACACAAACTCGGTAGGACCGATTTTGGTAATAAGCTAACCAGAGAGTTTGCATTGTAATCTCGGTAGTACCAATTGCTCAAACTCGGTGAGACCGATTTTGGTAATGGACATACACAGAGAGATTACAATCCCATCTCGGTGAGACCGAGATCCCTATCAGTGAGACCGATTTGCCTAGGGTTTGTGGTAGTGGCTAAGACATTTGAACTCGGTGGCGCCGGATAGAAAGAATTGGTGGGGCCGAGTTAGACTTTTGGTTAGGACATATGTGGATGTGAGAAAGTAGTTGAAGGCTTTGGAGCATATCACTAAGCACTTTGAGCAAGCAAGCCATTAAGCAACACCTCATCCCTCCTTGATAGTATTGGCTTTTTCCTATAGACTCAATGTGATCTTGGATCACTAAAATATATAATGTAGAGTCTTGATCTTGGAGCTTGAGCCAATCCTTTGTCCTTTGCATCTTGAAGGGGTTCCACATCCTCTAGTCCATGCCACTCCATTGTTGAACTTGTCTGAAACATACTAGGTAAAAGTGTTAGTCCAACAAGAGATATGTTGACATTAATTACCAAAATCACCCAGGGAGCACTTGTGCTTTCAATCTCCCCCTTTTTGGTAATTGATGACAACATACATCAAAGCTTTAGATAAAGATATAGAGAATAGCAAGTAAAGCTTTGGAAAGACATGTAACATGCATAGGCCCCCCCTACATGTATGCAATCACGTGAATATGGAATATAGAAGCATGTGAATGCATGAACATGACAAAGTAAGCAATGTGTTACATGTATCTTGGCCATATGCATCAGAGCAAAAGATAGCAACAGATGTGTATGTGGGAAATGTACCTTCATGCTCATGAGTCCTTCTTGCAAACAATATGTACATCAGCAAGAATTCCTCATACACATGACTGTGATGCATATACTTACCTTGTGGTCTTGAGTTGGCTTAGGATGGAATGAACCTGTGAAAATAAGGTTAGATAACACAGATACACCTACTAGCCAGAGCAAACAGAAGAAACCACAAGAGTACCAAGACTGGGATGACATGTAGAGAGTGAGTACTAAGTACCACATTGAATATAGGCATGTCCCCAAAGGTAAAGATGTGCAATGAATTTAAAGAAGTTCTTTCCCTTAGAAGTCTTGCTCCCCCTGAATCTAGCATGGGATACTGGGAGAAGATAGGGAACAGAAAATCAGAGCAAAATGCAAAATCAGAGCTCAAGGAAACAAATGAACAGAGCTAATGCAAACAAGCACATATGAACATGTCTTTCCCCTCAATAAGACATGTGGCATCTCTCCTCTTGAACACCAAGCATCTGGGATCCTTGAAGATTACTCTCTTCTTGAGTATTCTCCCCCTGGAGATATCTCTTTCTCCCTGTTGAAGTGATAAGCTTTGATGTGATCTCTCTCTCCCCCTTTGACATCAATTTCCAAGAAGGGCCTTCTGGAATTTGTCGTGAATGGGTTTGATCTTTGAGTCACAGCACAAAGCAATGATAAAAATGTGATGCTTGTAGAGGACAAGATTCATTGAGTGGAGCTGGATCGAAAGTAATGCAGGAATAAGTGGCAAAATGTTTTTCCTGTTGTGAAATCGGTGGCACCGAGTGGTATGCTTCGGTTGCACCGAATGATTTCGGTTAGACCGAAAACAAGACATCGGTGTGACCGAGTTCATCAAAGAGAAAACACTTGTCACCTCAGCTCACTAGACAAGTAAGATCTCACAAGGATTTGCAAGGAATTAACTGAAAGATTTGCAATGAATTGGATGCAGGGAATGCAGAACAACATAGAAAAGAAAAGAAAAGAAAGAAATCTAGATGAAGTTTTTTTTGAAAGGGGAAAGAAGTATGCATGAGACAAATGCAAGAGCACAGAAAAAGAGAACACGCGAGAACTTCATCTAGAGATGGTCGGCGACAAAGTCACCTATGTTAGAGTATATTGACTTAGGAGTCAAGTGAGATCACTTGATCATAGGTCATACTCATCGTTTAAGCTCAAAATGGGGTTACCATTTTTCGTTTAAGCATCTTGATGTATTCACATCTTGTCGAGTTGCTTTGACTCATGACTTGGAGTAAAGCTTCTCTAAGATGGAATAACATACCTTGGGTGGTGGTGTTGATCATGATCATGTAGTTGAACTTGTGTGGGTTGCTCAAGGTTGATGTCGCTCATCAAGAGTTGGGAGCACCACTTGGAATTTGAGTTCATCTACCTACATGGGTTAGTTTTTGCAAGGAAGAGCACTTGTGTATCCAACATGACAATCATGAAACTCAACATAGAATTTGTCAAAGGATATGTTTGAATGGTTCCGTGCTTCCTTGTCTTCAACCACCATTGTATAGAGACTTGGTGATGTACAGATTGCTCAAGATGTGAGTGAGTTGCAATCTCATAGAATTAGATTCATCCAAGTACCTACAAGGGTTAGATAACATGCAAGATGCAAATATATCCAAGACATAAGATTTTCATCATAAGAGAAATATCAAGGATTAGTCATAAGCTCATATCTTGCATGTATCCAATGGAGTTTCTACTCCAAGTTTGAAGCATCAATGATGTTCAATTCACCTCTTAACCTACAAAACACTTTCTCATCAAGTGGTTTAGTGAATATATCCGCTAATTGCTTTTCGGTGCGAACATGCTTAAGATTAATGTCCCCTTTGGCAACATGATCTCGAATGAAATGATGACGAACTTCAATATGCTTAGTTCGAGAGTGTTGCACGGGATTGTGAGCAATCTTGATAGCACTTTCATTGTCACAAAGTAATGGAACATGTTTCACATATATCCCATAATCTTTAAGAGTTTGGGTCATCCAAAGTAATTGAGCACAACATGAACCAGCGACAATGTATTCCGCTTCGGTGGATAAGGATACCGAGTTTTGTTTCTTAGAAGACCAAGACACAAGAGATCTACCAAGAAATTGACAAGTACCCGAAGTGGACTTTCTATCAACCTTGTCACCGGCATAGTCCGAGTCGGAGTAGCCAACAAGATCGAAAGAGGCCCTCTTAGGATACCAAATGCCAAAATTTGGTGTATGGATTAAGTATTTCACTATCCTTTTCACGGCCTTAAGATGACATTCTTTAGGAGCAGCTTATCGTGCACACATGCACACACTTAGCATGATATCGGGACGTGAAGCACATAGATATAACAATGAACCAATCATAGAGCGATAAACCTTTTGATCGACCGGTTCACCGTCTTCTGTCAAATCAAGATGTCCACAAGTAGGCATGGGTGTAGTCATACCTTTGCATTCTTGCATATTGAACTTCTTGAATAAGTCCTTGGTGTGCTTTGTTTGAGATATAAAGGTACCTTCCTTAGTTTGCTTGATATGCAAACCAAGAAAGAATTTGAGTTCACTCATCATAGACATCTCAAACTTCTCCGACATTAGCTTCCCAAACTTTTCACTAAATTGAGGGTTAGTAGAACCAAATATAATATCATCAACATAGATTTGGCATACAAATTGACCCTCTTAGTAAAAAGAGTAGAATCAATTTTTCCAATTTCAAAGCCTTTTTCAATAAGGAACTTGGTCAAGCATTTATACCATGCTCTAGGAGCTTGTTTAAGACCATAAAGAGCTTTGTGTAGTTTGTAAACATGATCAGGTTTCTTAGGATTAACAAAGCCGGGAGGTTGTTTAACATAAACTTCCTCCTCTATTTCACCATTTATAAAAGCACTTTTATTGTCCATTTGGTACAAGGTGATATCATGGTGATTAGCATAGGCAAGTAAGATGCGAATGGACTCAAGTCTAGCAATAGGAGCATAAGTCTCACCATAGTCCATACCTTCGACTTATGTGTAGCCTTGGGCGACGAGACGTGCTTTGTTGCGAACTACTTGTCCATCTTCATCTTGCTTGTTGCGAAACACCCATTTGGTACCGATGATGTTGTGGTTGTTGTCGGGCTTCTCAACCAATGTCCAAACTTGATTTCTCTCAAAGTTGTGTAGCTCTTCATGCATGGCATTTATCCAATCCGGATCTTCCAATGCTTCTTCAACCTTCATAGGTTCAATGCTGGAGATGAATGAATAGTGTTCACAAAAGTTAGCTAGACGAGTTTTAGAGCGAGTGATTCTCCCGGTTTGGATGTCATTGTAGATTTGCTCGACGGGATGGTCTTTAGAAATTCTTGCTCGAACTCGTGTCAGCTTTTGCTTGGGTCTTCGTTGAACATCTTCTTCATTTTGTTCTTCTTCTTGGCCTTCTTCATTGTTGGTGTTGTCGTTCTCTTGTCGTGGTGGAGAAGGAGGTTGTTGACGTTCGTCTTGGTGCACTTCCTCGTTTTCTTCATCTTGGTGTGTCCCACTTGTGGATGCTTCCATATCAATCCTTGGTTCACCTTGTAGTGAGGTAGAAGCTTCCACTTGGACGGACGTGGTACTCTCATTCACCTCCGTTGGACGAATCTTGCCAATAGACAAGTCTTGGATTGCTTCCGAGGGGTCTTTGTCTCCTACATCAATTGGCAATTGCTCTACTTGCGAGCCGTTAGATTCATAAAACTTCACATCTACCGTTTCTTCAACTTTTCGAGTGAAATGGTTGTAGACACGGTATGTGTGAGAGTTTGAGCCATAACCAAGTAGGAAACCTTCATGAGACTTAGGAGCAAATTTAGAGACGATGCTTATCAAGAATGTAGCACTTTGAGCCGAATACTCGAAAGTATCCAACTTGGGGTTTGTTACCGGTGAGGAGCTCGTATGCCGTCTTGCCGAGTAGCTTGTGAAGATACAAGCGATTTGTTGCATGACAAGCTGCCTCAACCGCTTCCGCCCAAAAGTGCTTTGGCGTCTTGTACTCATAAAGCATCGTTCTCGCCATTTTGATGAGCGTCCGGTTCTTCCTCTAAACAACTCCATTTTGTTGAGGTGTGTACGTAGCCGAGAACTCGTGTGAAATACCTTCTTCGTCAAGAAAGGTATCCACATTTGCATTCTTGAACTCCGTTCCGTTGTCGCTGCGAACCTTCTTGATCTTCACTTCAAATTGATTTTGGGCCTTCCTAGAGAAGTTTTTGAAGATCTTTTGGACCTGCGATTTATCATCGAGAAAGAACACCCACGTAAATCTTGAAAAATCATCAACTATAACTAGATCAAAAGAATTTCTACCGAGACTTTTGTAGATGCTGGGACCAAAAAGATCCATGTGAAGTAGCTCAAGTGGCCTCCTTGTGGTCATGATGTTCTTCACGGGATGCCTTCCTCCAACCTGTTTACCTGCCTGACAAGCGCTGCAAAGTCTATCCTTATCAAATATGACACCGTTAACACCAAGGATACGATTTCCTTTAATAAGCTTGTCAAGGTTTCGCATACCAACATGACATAATCGTCTATGCCATAACCAACCTTTAGAGGATTTAGCAATAAAGCAAGTTCTAGGTTGAGCCTTTTTAGTGAAATCAACAATGTATAGATCACCTCTCGTACACCGGTAAAGACCATTTTATGATTATCTCTACGAAACACTTGGCAATCTACTTCAAAAATAGGACATTGAAACCAAATCAGCAAGTCTAGATACTGAAAGTAAGTTGTAGCCAAGAGATTCAACGAGCATGACATTTTGTATGGAGCTATCATGTGATATGGCCACCTTACCAAGGCCAACCACCTTACCCTTTGAGTTGTCACTGAAAGTGACATACTTTCGAGGACCATCGTTTTTAGCAAGCTCATGAAACATGTCTTTATCTCCGGTCATGTGATCAGTACATCCACTATCAAGAACCCATTCCTTTCCTCCTGCCATATATCCCCGAAGATTTGCCATAAGACCAAAATGTCTCATTGCATCATCAAGATCGAAGTCACTATCATCATCCTCATCATAGTATCCATGTTCAACGTCGTCATGTGGTGGATCAAATCCTAGAGAGGATGATTCGTTAGAGTGATTTTGACAATGATCTTGTTTATGAAATTTAATAGCTTCGGAAATAATATCACTAATAATTCCAACATCTCCTTTGGCACGCATAAGGTTTGTAAGCTCAAACAAACAGTCACCAAACATAGGATCACTAGAATTCATCTTACTCAAGGCAATAGACTTATGGAGAATTTCATCTAGGTTTTTCAAGGAATAATTTGTAAAGCGTTCCTCAAGAAATTTCCATATGGTGTAGGCACACTTAAGATTAGGCAAACAACCAATCAAGTTCCTAGGCAAGCCTCTAGTGATAAGTTCAACAGTTCTAAGATTGCGAATCATGTCAATTGACTCATCAATAGTAGGATGCATAGGATCAACATGAGGTGCACAAGGGCTAGCAATGTACTTGTTCAAATGATATTGACTGAAAATCACAAGCATCTCATTTTTCCACTCATGAAAGTACTCTCCATCAAGTATAGGCACTCTATGTCTAATACTCCCAATAGTAGACTCATCCATCTTCCTCCAATGGTGTTTAAACCAAAGCAATGGAGACCAAAGCTCTGATACCAATTGAAAGGATCGAGAAGAGGTGTCTAGATGGGGGGGGGGTGATTAGACACTAAGTACCAAAATTTGCAGTTTTTAACTTCTTCAAGTTGAAGTGGAGTTTAGGCACAAGTTTAACACTCACAATACATAACAAGCAAGCATGCAAAGAGTATATGAGCAGCAGAAAGTAAAGCATGCAACTTACATCCACGTTGATGGAGACTTCAACCCACGAAGGGTAACGGTTGCGCGAGTCCACGGAGGGCTCCACCCACGAAGGGTCCACGAAGAAGCAACCTTGTCTATCCCACCATGGCCGTCGCCCACGAAGGACTTGCCTCACTAGCGGTAGATCTTCACGAAGTAGGCGATCTCCTTGCCCTTACAAACTCCTTGGTTCAACTCCACAATCTTGTTGGAGGCTCCCAAGTGACACCTAGCCAATCTAGGAGACACCACTCTCCAAGAAGTAACAAATGGTGTGTTGATGATGAACTCCTTGCTCTTGTGATTCAAATGATAGTCTCCCCAACACTCAACTCTCTCACAGGATTTGGATTTGGTGGAAAGAAGATTTGAGTGGAAAGCAACTTGGGGAAGGCTATAGATCAACATTCATATGGTAGGATTGGAATATCTTGGCCTCAACACATGAGTAGGTGGTTCTCTCTCAGAAAATGGATGCTGGAAGTGTAGGTTCATTCTGATGGCTCTCTTCATGAATGAAGAGGAGGTGGAGGGGTATTTATAGCCTCCACACAAAATATAACCGTTACACACAACTTGCTAAACTCGGTGGGACCGAATTGAGAAACTCGGTCAGACCGATTCAGCAAATCTAGTGACCGTTAGGATTTTCGGTGGGACCGACATGCAACTAGGTAGGACCGATATGGTTAGGGTTAGGGCATAACGTAATCTCGGTGAGACCGATTACACAAACATGGTGGGACCAATTTTGGTAATAAGCTAACCAGAGAGTTGGTCAGGCAAACTCGGTTTTACCGATTACACAAACTCGGTAGGACCGATTTTGGTAATAACCTAACCAGAGAGTTTGCATTGTAATCTCGGTAGTACCGATTTCTCAAACTCGGTGAGACCGATTTTGGTAATGGACATACACAGAGAGATTACAATCCCATCTCGGTGAGACCAAGATCCCTATCGGTGAGACCGATTTGCCTAGGGTTTGTGGCAGTGGCTAAGACATCTGAACTCGGTGGCGCCGGATAGAAAGAATCGGTGGGGCCGAGTTAGACTTTTGGTTAGGACATATGTGGATGTGAGAAAGTAGTTGAAGGCTTTGGAGCATATCACTAAGCACTTTGAGCAAGCAAGCCATTAAGCAACACCTCATCCCTCCTTGATAGTATTGGCTTTTTCCTATAGACTCAATGTGATCTTGGATCACTAAAATATATAATGTAGAGTCTTGATCTTGGAGCTTGAGCCAATCCTTTGTCCTTTGCATCTTGAAGGGTTCCACATCCTCTAGTCCATGCCACTCCATTGTTGAACTTGTCTGAAACATACTAGGTAAAAGTGTTAGTCCAACAAGAGATATGTTGACATTAATTACCAAAATCACCCAGGGAGCACTTGTGCTTTCACTTACTCTGGTTGACCTACGATGTTCGGTAGTAACTTGATCTGAAGTTTCATGATTAATATCATTAGCTTCCTCACTGATTGGTGTAGTTGTTACAGGAACCGGTTCTTGTGATGAACTACTTTCCAATAAGGGAGCAAGTACAATTACCTCATCAAGTTCTACTTTCCTGCCACTCACTTCTTTCGAGAGAAACTCCTTCTCTAGAAAGGATCCGAATTTAGCAACAAAAATCTTGCCCTCAGATCTGTGATAGAAGGTGTACCCAATAGTCTCTTTTGGGTATCCTATGAAGACACATTTCTCCGATTTGGGTTCGAGCTTATCTGGTTGAAGTTTTTCTTCACATAAGCATCGCAGCCCCAAACTTTAAGAAACGACAACTTTGGTTTCTTGCCAAACCATAGTTCATAAGGTGTCGTCTCAACGGATTTTGATGGTACCCTATTTAGCATGCATGCGGCCGTCTCTAAAGCATAACCCCAAAATGATAGCGGTAAATCAGTAAGAGACATCATAGATCGCACCATATCTACTAAAGTACGATTACGACGTTCGGACACACCATTTCGTTGTGGTGTTCTGGGTGGCGTGAGTTGCGAAACTATTCCGCATTGCTTCAAATGTAAACCAAACTCGTAACTCAAATATTCTCCTCCACGATCAGATCGTAGAAACTTTATTTTCTTGTTACGATGATTTTCCACTTCACTCTGAAATTCTTTGAAATTTTCAAATGTTTCAGACTTGTGTATCATCAAGTAGATATACCCATATCTGCTCAAATCATCTGTGAAGGTGAGAAAATAACGATACCCGCCGCGAGCTTCAACATTCATTGGACCACACACATCAGTATGTATGATTTCCAACAAATCAGTTGCTCGCTCCATAGTCCCGGAGAACGGCGTTTTAGTCATCTTGCCCATGAGGCACGGTTCGCAAGTACCAAGTGATTCATAATCAAGTGATTCCAGAAGTCTATCAGTATGGAGTTTCTTCATGCGCTTTACACCAATATGACCCAAACGGCAGTGCCACAAATAAGTTGCACTATCATTATTAACTCTGCATCTTTTGGCTTCAACATTATGAATATGTGTATCACTACTATCGAGATTTAATAAAAATAGACCACTCTTCAAGGGTGCATGACCATAAAAGATATTACTCATATAAATAGAACAACCATTATTCTCTGATTTAAATGAATAACCGTCTCGCATCAAACAAGATCCAGATATAATGTTCATGCTCAACGGTGGCACCAAATAACAATTATTCAGGTCTAAAACTAATCCCGATGGTAGATGTAGAGGTAGCGTGCCGACCGCGATCACATCGACTTTGGAACCATTTCCCACGCGAATCGTCACCTCGTCCTTAGCCAATCTTCGCTAAATCCGTAGTCCCTGTTTCGAGTTGCAAATATTAGCAACAAAACCAGTATCAAATAAACAGGTGCTACTGCGAGCATTAGTAAGGTACACATCAATAACATGTATATCACATATACCTTTGTTCACCTTGCCATCATTCTTATCCGCCAAATACTTGGGGCAGTTCCGTTTCCAAGGACTACCGCTTGCAGTAGAAGCACTCAGTCTCAGGCTTAGGTCCAGATTTGGGTTTCTTCTCTTGAGCAGCAACTTGTTTGTTGTTCTTCTTGAAGTTCCCCTTCTTCTTCCCTTTACCCTTTTTCTTGAAACTGGTGGTCTTATTGACCATCAACACTTGATGCTCCTTCTTGATTTCTACCTCCGCAGCCTTTAGCATTGCGAAGAGCTCGAATAGTCTTGTCCATCCCTTGCATATTATAGTTCATCACGAAGCTCTTGTAGCTTGGTGGTAGTGATTGAAGAATTCTGTCAATGACACTATCATCAGGAAGATTAACTCTCAGTTGAATCAAGTGATTATTATACCCAGACATTTTGGGTATATGTTCATTGACAGAACTATTCTCCTCCATCTTGCAGCTATAGAACTTATTGGAGACTTCATATCTCTCAATCCGGGAATTTGCTTGAAATATTAACTTCAACTCCTGGAACATCTCATATGCTCCATGACGTTCAAAGCGTCGTTGAAGTCCCGGTTCTAAGCCGTAAATCATGGCACACTGAACTATTGAGTAGTCATCAGCTTTGCTCTGCCAGACGTTCTTAACATCGTCAGTTGCATCTGCAGCAGCCTGACACCCAGCGGTGCTTCCAGGACGTAATTCTTCTGTGCAGAAATGAGGATAATCCTCAAGTTACGGACCCAGTCCGTGTAATTGCTACCATCATCTTTCAACTTAGCTTTCTCAAGGAACACATTAAAATGCAACAGAACAACAGCACGAGCCATCTATCTACAACAAACATAGACAAGCAAAATACTATCAGGTACTAAGTTCATGATAAATTTAAGTTCAATTAATCATATTACTAAAGAACTCCAACTTAGACAGACATCTCTCCAGTCATCTAAGTGATCACGTGATCCAAATCAACTAAACCATGTCCGATCATCACGTGATAGATGGAGTAGTTTTCAATGGTGAACATCACTATGTTGATCATATCTACTATATGATTCACGTTCGACCTTTCGGTCTCCGTGTTCCGAGGCCATATCTGTATATGCTAGGCTCGTCAAGTTTAACCTGAGTATTCCGCGTGTGCAACTGTTTTGCACCCGTTGTATTTGAACGTAGAGCCTATCTTTCACGCCCAATATGCGACCCTATCCAAAAGGAACTCAACGGTCCCACCAAGGATAGACCCGCATATTGAAACGCTTTTGCAAGGTGGATATCATTACATCAACATTACATAATAGATGGGGATACATACATACGGCACAAATGCCACAAGAATACATCAACATCATATACAAGAGATCAACATCCGACTACGGATGAAACATAAACAGAAGCTCAAACAACATCCACCCTGCTAGCCCAGGCTGCCGACCTGGAACCTATCCCCTGATCGAAGAAGCAGAAGAAGAACTCCAAAACAGGTAAACATCGCTCTCGCGTCAAGATCATCGCAAACCTGTACCTGCAACTGGTGGTGTAGTAATCTGTGAGCCACGAGGACTTAGCAATCCCATTACCATGGGTATCAAGACTAGCAAAGCTTAAGTAGGAAAGGAAGGGATAAAGTGGTGAGGTTGCAGCAGCGGCTAAGCATATATGGTGGCTAACATACGCAAATGAGAGCGAGAAGAGAAACAAAGGAACGGTCGTCAACTAGTAATGATCAAGAAGTGATCCTGAACTCCTACTTACGTCAGACATAACCCGAAACCGTGTTCTCCTCTCGATCAACCCCGAAAAGAGACACTCACGGTTACGCACACGGTTGGTGTATTTTAAAAGAGTTTGCTTCAAGTTTACTACAACCGGATATTAACAAATTCCCATCTGCCACATAACCGCGGGCACGGCTTTCGAAAGTTCAAACCCTGCAGGGGTGTCCCAACTTAGCCCATGATAAGCTCTCGCGATCAACGAAGGATATTCCTTCTCCCCGGGAAGACCAGATCAGTCTCGGAATCCCGGCTACAAGACATTTCGACAGTAATAAAACAAGACCAGCAAAGCCGCCCGATGCGCCGGCAATCCCGATAGGAGCTGCACATATCTCGTTCTCAGGGCAACACCGGATGAGACATCCTACGAGTAAAACCAAACCTCGAGTTGCCACGAGGGGCCCCAGATCTACTGTTCGGGCCAACACTTAGACAAGCATTGGCCGGGGGGGGGGGGGGGCTAAATAAAGATGACCCTCGAGAGAGCGACTCCCAAGGGAAAAGTAGGTGGTGATGAGGCAAATGGTAAAACCAATGTTGGGCCTTCTTTGGGCCGAGTCTTATTCAAAGTGAACTGTCAAGGGGGTCCCATAAATCACCCGACCGCGTTAGGGACGCAAAATCCGGGAACATAATACCGATATGACGGAAACTAGGGCGGCAAGAGTGGAACAAAACACCAGGCACAAGGCCGAGCCTTCCACCCTTTACCAAGTATATAGATGCATTAATTAAATAAGATATATTGTGATATCCCAACAAGTAAACATGTTCCAACAAGGAACAACATCTCCATGTTCCAACAAGGAACAAACTTCATCTTCACCTGCAACTAACAACGCTATAAGAGGGGCTGAGCAAAGCGGTAACATAGCCAAACAATGGTTTGCTAGGAAGGGTGCAAAAGGTTAGAGGCTGACATGGCAATTTGGGAGGCTTGAGCAGCAAGTGATAGGTAACGCAGCATAGCGAAAGAACGAAGCAACTAGCATAGCAATGATAGTAGTGAGATCCAGGGTAGCGGTCATCTTGCCTGAAATCCCGCAAGGAAGAAGAACGAGTCCATGAAGAAGACGAACGGATGAAGCCGAACCAAGCGTAGACGAACGAATCCTCACGATCGCAACGAAACATGAACTAACAAGAAGAAGCACACAACATAGTAAACACACCACACATGAACAAGGCATGATGCACAACCAAGCATGATGCATGACAAGCTTACATGAAGCTACTCATGGCAAGGGATGATGCAAACAAGAGCAACACATCAAGGCAAGTTTAAATGAGGCCGGAAACAACATAGAACAGTTCCGGTAAGTCCTCATATGCAAATTTCGAAATTGGTCCAGATCTGAATAAGCCTTATGTTAAAGTTGTTAAACAGCAATTTAAGATGCACCACGATGATCTACACGAGATTCTAGTCAAGTTACATATAAAGTTCATTTAATTCGGAGCTACGTCCTAGAAGATATGAGCAAAACAAGATAAGCATGGCATTGATGCAAAATGCATACAAACATCAAGCAAACACCTCAAAACAAGGATGCAACATGATAATATGAAGCTACATGCAATTCTAAGCAAGTTTCATATAGAGCACACTCAAAACGGAGCAACGGTTCAACACATACACCCTATACAAGCTATAGCAACAATCTGTCCATAACAGCAAGTAGGCATATTGCAAGCATCAAAACAACATTCTACAGCTTCTCAACATGATAACAAAAGGCATGGGCATGATGTACAGGTAAAGCATGACAAAAGATGAACACTGAGCTATCTCCAGAAATCACTAGAACATGCTCAAAATGACATGGCAAGATTGCAAATAATAACAGTTCCAGACTTGGCAGAAAATAACATCAGGTTGTAATGTTTAGAGCTATCAAACAACATGTTACAGGAACTTATCATGGCAAACAAAGGCATGGAATGGATCTACTAATTTCATAGAACAAAAGTCCCTTACTGACCATGAGCCAAAAGAGATCAGAAAATATGATGGCACCCATGTAAACATGGCAAGTTACGTTACAGATTCATACATGACAAGATCAACAATAAATAGACATGTTGGTGAGCTTGAACCACTCACCACAGAGCAATACATGGCATGGCAAGGAAACCAAAAGTAAGAAGACATGGCATAGAAGCTATACATGGCAAGAACAACATCATAGCATACAGGGATCAACTACAACAACCTGGGCAAAATTGAATAACATGTAAACAACCTGCCAGGAAACATTTTATAGCAAAAGTAGAGCTCGATTGACTCAAGCTATGGCACTCCATAATTGCAAACAAGGGCATGGATGGATAGAGAATAACCATATATTCAAAACATCCTTACTTAAGTATCTCAAAATAAGCATGTATCTCTCGGTAGCATCAAGTTTACATGGCATAAAAATATCAGCAGAACAGGGCTGAAATCAGCAACATCATGAAGCCTAGTTTGCATGCTTGTGCTAGTCTCCACAGAGATCACAAAAATACATGGCATACACCTCTGTAAAGATGGAATGGCATATTACAAAACACATGTAGGACTTAAGTTCATAGGGTGCACACATCAATCATGGCAAAAATGACAAAAATGCATGTTCTGATAAGAATCTGAAACTAACATCACTTAGCCCTCTTCTAACAGCATTTCGGGCATAAAGATGAACTCAAGTGTAAATGATGCAATGAGACGTAATGATCTACTCATCGAGGCGAACATTTTAACATATTACACGCACAAAATGGAGCTACAGATGCAGAGATATCATGCGATGAACAGGGCAACATATTATGAAAATTTCGGGACTTGGCAGTTTTTCCGGAAAAAAAAGGACGAGCGCGGGATAACTAATATGTGACCAGGGCGGGATTTGGTGGTGCTCACCTAGCGGGCTTCGGCCCAGGAAGGAGGAGGAGGCAGGCTGGCTGGGCCGGGGCGCTGGGCCCTGGGGAGGCCGGATCTAGGCCGAGGGAAGAGGCCTCAGGCCCACGAGGCCGAGGGCTTCGTCCCCGACCGCGGACAGGGCGACGGCGGCGGCTCGAACAGGCTGGAGCTCGCCGGAGCCAGCGAGGAGGAGGCCGGGGCGCGAGGGGTGGCTGAATGGGAGATCCGGGTCGGGATCCCGGATCCGGCGAAGATCGGGGGCGAGGAGGTCGGCGACGAGCTCGGCAACGGCGATGGTTAACTCCGGCGATGGGGCCGGCTACCCTGTGCGAGAGAGAGAGAGAGACGAGGTCAGAGAGAGAGAGAGGAGGAGGCCGGACGAGGGCTGCGTGACCTGGCGGGGCGGCGGCGAGGCTTACCGGCGGCGGGGCACCGGCGACGGGCGGTCGGCGGCGGGTCCAGAGCTCGGGCTCCTCTCGATCCCGCTGGATCGGGGAGCTGCGGGAGGCGTCTTTGCGGATCGGGCTGCTGGGCGCCTGGGGCCCGGCCGGCCCGGACCGGGCCGGGCCGTGGGGCTGCAGAGGGCCGCGGTGGAGGAGGGGCTGCGGGACGCGTGGCGGCTCCGGTTGGAGGGAGCGGCGCTGGGTGGCGGCGCGACCACTCAGCGGGCGCCACGTGGCGAGGATGAGGTGGCCGGCGACGGATCTGGAGAGATTAGGGGGTAGGCTTTATCCCGAAATGGAAAGAAGGGGGTCTATATATAGCAAAAGGGGGGTTAGGGTTGGGGGTTTGGAAGCGATTCGAACCGTACGATCGCGATCGTGCGGCTCCGGTCAGAGGGGGGACTAGGCTAGGCCTAGGAGGGGTTAGTGGTTTGTGTAGATGGGCTAGGCTATAAGGAGAGAAGAGATAGCAGCCCGACACGGGTTTTCGGAGACTGAAACGTCCGACGAATAAACCGGCAACGGTGCCGCTATGCATTTAACGGTTGGGCTAACAAATGGACTCCGAATGCGACGAAACTTGACAGGCGCTCTGTCTACACTATAATAATACCGCATGCCAAGTTGCATCCCATTCCGAGAACATTTTTGTGCCACTAATAAAATAATATTTCGGAGGTGCCGCGGGTTCGTGCGAGTGTGTCCGGACTCGGAACGGACAACGGAGAGAATCATGAACTCGAACGGATGCAAGTTTTGAAAAACATGCAGATGAAATGCAGATGATGACATGGCAAAATGCAACACGCAAGCAAATGACATGGCAACGACGGCGAATAACTGACAGACACCTGGCGCATCGAATCCGGGGCGTTACACTATCACACCTGATCATCACTTGGTGTCTCAGCACGAAGAACTTTCGCAACGGTGCATACTCAGGGAGAACTGTAAGTGCATCTAGTGCCACCCCTAGTTGGTTTTGGAGTATTGACGACAAATTTGGTTGAGGGACTAATGCGTTTGTGAGAATTGCAGGATAACGCAGGTAGTGTCCCTCATTGATTCGGTTTACCTACCGGAGACGACCCCTAAAATGTATGAAGACATTGAAGACAATGGTGGTATGTGAAGATATTCACATTGAAGACTATACATGAGAAGAGATCGAGTGAAGACTATGGAGCGCGAAGACAGTGTCGTTTCGTTGTTTCCTTTTCTTCTTTGTTGAGTCGTAGGAACCACCGTACTGTTAAGTGGGGTCCAAGTGATCATAGTTAGAATGACTGAAGTGATGCTCAACCCAAATCCTATGTCTTCGAGCGAAGACAATGAGAGCTAAACTTATCTAGAGCTGGATGAGTCAGCTTTGCTTGTAGCCCAAGTAAAGTTGCCGTGTGTGTTTGAAATCTGACCGTTGGAACACGTGTCAGTTCCTTAGTGACCCAGGGTCATTTCGGACATAACAGGTCGGGTTGCCTAGTGGCTATAAATAGCCCACCCCTACACCATAAATTGGTGGCTGCTTAGAGTTAGTGCATGACTTACGCTGCTTGAGAGCAACCCACCTCGAAGCCTTTGAGAGAGAGAAATCCTTGCGAGGACAAAGCCCAAAACACCCAGAGCCAAAGAGTGTTAGGCATCATCAAGTTTTCCGTCTGTGTGACTTGAAGACTTATTACACTTGAGGACTGTGAATCCTCCACCGGTTAGGCGTCGCGTTCTGAGCATCCAAGAGTCATTGTGGATTGCGGTGAATGTAAATGCAGAAGGTTCGGAAGTCTACCTTGAAGACTTACCAGAGTGATTGGGCGAGGACTGTGTGTCCTTAGCTCAAGGGAATAAGGTGATGACGCAGTCTTCTGAGTTGAATCTCAGCCTCCCTAACTGGATGTCACAGTTGTCACAAAGCTGGGAACTGGTCCAACAAATCTGTGTCTTCAACTAGTGACCGGTTCTATCCCTTCCCTCCTTTACCCTAAGTTTGTCTTCGTGAAGTCACTGCTTATATGTCTTATCTGTTTGACTTCACTGCTTGACTTCTATTGTTGTTTGGCTTCATACTATCTTCCATCCTGATCCTTACTACAGAGCTGCTATTAGTCTTGTCCGTTCACATTATTGCATACTTGACTATGGCTTGCTTGTTGTAGTTATCTTCCGCTGCATATCAACTGGGTCATTTCTGTTGTTTGTCTTTGAAACATCCGTGTTTTGAAGACTTTCATAAAAATTGCCTATTCACCCCCCCTCTAGTCGATAACTAGCACTTTCAATTGGTATCAGAGCAAGGTACTCCCTTGTTCTGTGTGATTTGGTTTAACCACCTGGAGTTTTAGCTATATCGACTGCAGGGATAATCAAGGTCTCCGCTGCTTGCCCCGTGTTAGATGGAACTGACTATCCCTACTGGAAGAATAAGATGCGTATGCATCTTGAAGCCATTGATGTCGACCTCTGGTATGTCGTCAAGAACGGCGTTCCTAAATCTGGTGAAGGTGTCACCCTTGCTGATGTCAAGAAGTTCATTCAACTGGACTCCACTGCAAAGAACATCATCTGTGGTCATCTGACCAAAGGACAGTATGGCCGTGTGAGCGCTCTGGAAACGTCGAAACTAGTCTGGACTGGCTATCCAAGGTCATGAAGGCGTCTCAACCCAGAGAGATCAAAGGATCAGTGTTCTTCGCAACCTCTTCAACCGCTTCAAGAGAAACGACAATGAAAATGTCCAGCTCACGTTTGATCGCCTCACTGACATCACAAATGAGCTTCATGCTCTCGGCACCACTGAGGTCACCAAGCATGAAATCGTCAAGACACTACTAAGATCACTTGACAACTCTTTTGACACCCTTGCCCTCATGATACAAGAACGTCCTGACTTCAAGACACTCGATCCGTCGATATACTTGAGAGGCTCAACACACATGAGTTCCAGCTATCCGAGAAAAGAGATATCTATGGTCCAAACTATGGCCGAACTCGCGCTTTGAAGGCAAAAGTTGTTTCCTCATCCGAAGAAGAATCGATCATGCGGTTACGATGATCCCGAAGACATTGGAAAGGAACTTGCTATGCTTGTGAAGAAGTTCCGAAGTTCACTAGGAAGAAAGGCTTGAGAAAGTCTTCACGGTCCAGCTCAAGAAATGATGAAGCTTCCACTCAAGACTACAAGAAGAGAACTGTCACAAGTGCAAGAAAAGCTGGACACTATATCTCCGAGTGTCCACGATTGGGACAATGAGAAGAAGAAGAAGAAGAAGAGCAAGGAATATGATTACGATGACAAGAAAAAGAAGAAATCTTCAAAGTCTTCTTCCAAGTCTTCATCAAAGTCTTCATCGCATAAGAAGAGCTCATCCGGCAAGGCTCGTGCTTTTGTTGGCAAAGAAATGGATTAGGAGGAGGAGTCTGCTTCGAGGAAGTGGAGGTGGAATCAAGAGGAGTCCGACCCAGGCGTTGCAAGTCCTGGGCTTTAGCCACAACCTATGTTGCCAAGTCCATCTTCAACACTCAAGACAATGACTTCTACACCAACGCTGAAGGCGATGACAAGGACGACCCTGCTCCCACCTATCGCTTCATGGCACGCGGTGCCAAGGTAAAATCACGTGATGCCTACTTTCAAACATCAGTGAAGATGACTCTGATTGTGAATCCAAACCCAGCTACAAAACACTTGCTAAAATTGCAACTGAACAACAAAGAGCTATGGAACATATGTTGGGGAACGTTGCAGAAAATAAAAAAAATTTCCTACGGTTTCACCAAGATCCATCTATGAGTTCTACTAAGCAACGAGTTACTAGAGAGAGTTTGTATCTACATACCACTTGTAGATCGAGTACGGAAGCGTTCGAGGGAGTGGTGATGATGAAGACGTTCCCAACGTGATTCCGATCACCGATGACCAAGTGCTGAACGGACAGCACCTCCGCGTTCAACACACGTACGGAACGACGGCGTCTCCTTCTGCCTTGATCCAGCAAGGAGGAAGGAGAGGTTGAGGAAGATCACTCCAATGGCAGCACGACGGCGTGATGCGGATGGAGGGATCAGATTACTCAGGCTTCGCCAAGCGTGTGCGGAGGAGGAGAGGTGTTGGGGAGGGGCTGCGCCTTCAATCGTGTGTGCAGCCCTCCCCTCTACCCCTCTATTTATAGGGGAAGGGAGGAGGGGGCCGGCCCCCTCTAGATCCATCTAGAGGGGGGGCGGCGGCCAAGGGGAGGGGGGCTTGCCCCCCAAGCAAGGGGGGCGCCCCCTTAGGGTTCCCCCCCTCAACCCTAGGCGCATGGGCCAAGGGGAGGGGGGTGCGCCCAGCCCAACAGGGGCTGGCTGCCCCCACGCAGCCCAAGTGGCCCCCCAAAAGGGGTGGCCTCCCGTGGTCCTCCGGAACCTTTCCGTGGACCCTCCATAATACCGACATGACCGAAACTTTTCCGGTGTCCGCTTGATGACTTCCCATATATAAATCTTTACCTCCGGACCATTCCGGAACTCCTCGTGACGTCCGGGATCTCATCCGGGACTCAACAACATTCGTAGTCACATACAAGTCTTCCTATTAACCCTAGCGTCACCGAACCTTAAGTGTGTAGACCCTACGGGTTCGGAGATATGCGACATGACCGAGACGCTCTCGGTCAATAACCAACAGCGGATCTGGATACCCATGTTGGCTCCCCACGCTCCTCGATGTTGTCATCGGATGAACCCACGATGTCGAGGGTTCAAGCAACCTGTATGCCATTCCCTTTGTCGACGGTATGTTACTTGCCCGAGACTCGATCGTCGGTATCCCAATACCTCGTTTAGTCTCGCACCGGCAAGTCACTTTACTCGCATCGTAATGCATGATCCCGTGACCGGACACTTGGTCACTTTGAGCTCATTATGATGATGCACTACCGAGTGGGCCCAGTGATACCTCTCCGTCATACGGAGTGACAAATCCTGTCTCGATCCGTGTCAACCCAACAGACACTTTCGGAGATACCTGTAATGCACCTTTATAGTCACCCGATTACGTTGTGACGTTTGGTACACCCAAGGCATTCCTACGGTATCCGGGAGTTACACGATCTCACGGTCTAAGGAAGAGATACTTGACATTGGAAAAGCTCTAGCAAAAGCGAACTACACGATCTTTGTGCTATGCTTAGGATTGGGTCTTGTCCATCACGTCATTCTCCTAATGACGTGATCCCGTTGTCAATGACATCCGATGTCCATAGTCAGAAACCATGACTATCTGTTGACCAACGAGCTAGTCTACTAGAGGCTCACTAGGGACGTGTTGTGGTCTATGTATTCACACGTGTATTACGATTTCCGGATAATACGCTTATAGCATGAATAAAAGACAATTATCATGAACAAGGAAATATAATAATAATGCTTTTATTATTGCCTCTAGGGCATATTTCCAACAGTCTCCCACTTGCACTAGAGTCAATAATCTAGTTACATTGTGATGAATCGAACACCCATAGAGTTCTGGTGTTTATCATGTTTTGCCCGCGAAAGAGGTTTAGTCAACGGATCTGCGACATTCAGATCCGTATGCACTTTACAAATTTCTATGTCTCCATCCTGAACATTTTCACGGATGGAGTTGAAGCGACGCTTGATGTGCCTGGTCTTCTTGTGAAACCTGGGCTCCTTGGCTAGTGCAATAGCTCCGGTGTTGTCACGTAAGAGTTTGATCGGCCCCGACGCATTGGGTATGACTCCTAGGTCGGTGATGAACTCCTTCACCCAAATTGCTTCATGCGCTGCCTCCGAGGCTGCCATGTACTCCGCTTCACATGTAGATCCCGCCACGACGCTCGCTTGCAGCTGCACCAGCCATCGCTCCACCATTCAACATATACACGTATCCGGTTTGTGACTTAGAGTCATCCAGATCTGTGTCGAAGCTAGCATCGGCGTAACCCTTTACGATTTAGCTCTTCGTCACCTCCATAAACGAGAAACATGTCCTTTGTCCTTTTGGTACTTCAGATATTCTTGACCGCTGTCCGGTGTTCCTTGCGGGATTACTTTGGTACCTTCCTACCAAACTTACGGCAAGGTTTACATCAGGTCTGCAGTACACAGCATGGCATACATAATAGATCCTATGGCTGAGGCATAGGGGATGACACTCATCTCTTCTTTATCTTTTGCCGTGGTCGGGCATTGAGCTGAGCTCAATCTCACACCTTGCAATACTGCAAGAACCCCTTCTTGGACTGATCCATTTTGAACTTCTTCAAAATCTTATCAAGGTATGTGCTTTGTGAAAGACCTATGAGGCGTCTCGATCTATCTCTATAGATCTTGATGCCTAATATATAAGCAGCTTCTCCAAGGTCCTTCATTGAAAAACACTTATTCAAGTAGGCCTTAATGCTGTCCAAGAATTCTATATCATTTCCCATCAAAAGTATGTCATCTACATATAATATGAGAAATGCTACAGAGCTCCCACTCACTTTCTTGTAAACGCAGGCTTCTCCATAAGCTCGCATAAACCCAAACGCTTTGATCATCTCATCAAAGCGAATGTTCCAACTCCGAGATGCTTGCACCAGCCCATAAATGGATCGCTGGAGCTTGCATACTTTGTTAGCATTCTTAGGATCGACAAAACCTTCCGGCTGCATCATATACAGCTCTTCCTTAAGATATCCGTTAAGGAACGCTGTTTTGGCGTCCATCTGCCATATCTCATAATCATAGTATGCGGCAATTGCTAACATGATTCGGACGGACTTAAGCTTCGCTACGGAGAGAATGTCTCATCGTAGTCAATCCCTTGAACTTGCCGATAACCTTTAGCGACAAGTCGAGCTTTATGGATGGTGACATTACCATCCGCGTCCGTCTTCTTCTTAAAAATCCATTTGTTTTCTATCGCTCGCCGATCATCGGGCAAGTCACCAAAGTCCACACTTTGTTTTCATACATGGATTCTATCTCGGACTTCATGGCTTCTAGCCATTTGTTGGAATCTGGGCCCGCCATCGCTTCTTCATAGTTCGAAGGTTCATTGTTGTCTAACAACATGATTTCCATGACAGGTTGCCGTACCACTCTGGTGCGGAACGTGTCCTTGTGGACCCTACGAGGTTCGTAGCAACTTGATCCGAAGTACCTTGATCATCATCATTAATTTCCTCTTCGCTTGGTGTAGGCATCACAGAACATTTTCCTGAGCTGCACTACTCTCCTGTTCAAGAGGTAGTACTTCATCTAGTTCTACTTTCCTCCCACTTACTTCTTTCGAGAGAAACTCTTTTTCCTGAAAGGTTCCTTTCTTGGCAACAAAGATCTTGCCCTCGGATCTTAAGTAGAAGGTATACCCAATGGTTTCTTTAGGGTATCCTATGAAGACGCATTTTTCCGACTTGGGTTCGAGCTTTTCAGGTTGAAGTTTCTTGACATAAGCATCGCATCCCCAAACTTTTAGAAACGACAGCTTAGGTTTCTTCCCAAACCATAATTCATACGGTGTCGTCTCAACGGACTTAGACGGTGCCCTATTTAAAGTGAATGTAGCTGTCTCTAGAGCGTATCCCCAAAATGATAGCGGTAAATCGGTAAGAGACATCATAGACCGCACCATATCCAATAGAGTGCGACACGACGTTCGGACACACCATTACGCTGAGGTGTTCCAGCGGCGTTAGTTGTGAAACGATTCCACATTTTCTTAAGTGTGTACCAAATTCGTGACTTAAATATTCTCCTCCACGATCTGATCGTAAGAATTTTATCTTTCGGTCACGTTGATTCTCTACTTCATTCTGAAATTCCTTGAACTTTTCAAAGGTCTCAGACTTGTGTTTCATCAAGTAGACATACCCATATCTACTCAAGTCATCTGTGAGAGTGAGAACATAACGATACCCTCCATGAGCTTCAATGCTCATTGGACCGCATACATCGGTATGTATGATTTCCAACAAGTTGGTTGCTCGCTCCATTGTTCCGAGAACGGAGTCTTGGTCATTTTGCCCATGAGGCATGGTTCGCATGTGTCAAATGATTCATAATCTAAAGACTCCAAAAGTCCATCAGCATGGAGCTTTTTCATGCGCTTGACACCAATGTGACCAAGGCGGCGATTGCCACAAGTATGTGGGACTATCGTTATCAACTTTACATCTTTTGGCATTCACGCTTATAAACATGTGTAATACTACGCTCGAGATTCATTAAGAATAAACCATTGACCATCGGAGCATGACCATAATACATATCTCTCATATAAATAGAACAACCATTATTCTCGGATTTAAATGAGTAGCCATCTCGCATTAAACGAGATCCAGATACAATATTCATGCTCAAACTTGGCACCAAATAACAATTATTATGGTTCATAACTAATCCCGTAGGTAAATGAAGAGGTAGCGTGCCGACGGGGATCACATCGACTCTGGAACCATTCCCGACGCATTGTCACCTCGTCCTTTGCCGCTTCCGCTTATTCCGCAGCTCCTGTTGTGAATTACAAATATGAGCAACGGCACGGTATCAAATACCCAGGAGTTACTACGAGTAATGCAAAGTACACATCAATTACATGTATATCAAATATACCTTTGGTATTGCCGGCCTTCTTGTCCGCTAAGTATTTGGGGCAGTTCCGCTTCCAAAGGACCCTCCCTTGCAATAAAAGCACTCAATCTCGGGTTTGGGTCCATTCTTTGACTTCTTCCGGCAACTTGCTTACGGGCGCGGCAACCTCCTTGCCGTCCTTCTTGAAGTTCTTCTTACCCTTGCCCTTCTTGAACTTAGTGGTCTTATTGACCATCAACACTTGATGTTCTTTCTTGATCTCAACCTCGGCTGACTTCAGATAGAGAACACTTCAGAATGGTCTTTACCATCCCCTGCATGTTGTAGTTCATCACAAAGCTCTTGTAGCTTGGTGGGAGCGATCGAGGATTCTGTCAATGACCGCCTCATCGGGGAGGTTAATATTCAGTTGGGTCATACGGTTGTGCAACCCGGACATCTTCGTAATATGCTCACCGATGTAACTGTTTTCCTCCATCTTACAACTATAGAACTTGTCGGAGATGTCATATCTCTCGACCCGGCGTGAGCTTGGAAAACAAGTTTCAGCTCCTCGAACATCTCATATGCTCCGTGATGCTCAAAACGCTTTTGGAGCCCCGGTTCTAAGTCAGAAGCATGCCGCACCGAACGAGGGAGTAATCATCGCCATGAGTTTGCCAAGCATTCATAATGTCTTGGTTCTCCGGGACGGGAGCGTCACCTAGCGGTCCTTCTAGGACATATTGTTTCCTGGCAGCTATGAGGATGATCCTCAGGTTCCGGACCCAGTCCGGATAGTTGCTGCCGTCATCTTTCAGCTTGGTTTTCTCTAGGAACGCGTTGAAGTTCAAGTTGACATGAGCGTTGGCCATTTGATCTACAAGACATATTATTCAAAAGTTTTAGACTAAGTTCATGATAATTAAGTTCATCTAATCAAATTTAAATGAACTCCCACTTAGATTAGACATCCCTCTAGTCATCTAAGTGTTACACGATCCGAGTCGACTAGGCCGTGTCCGATCATCACGTGAGACGGACCAGTCTCGTCGGTGAACATTCTCATGTTGATCGTATCTTCCATACGACTCGTGTTCGACCTTTCGGTCTCTGTGTTCCGAGGCCATGTCTGTACATGCTAGGCTCGTCAAGTAAACCCTAAGTGTTTTCGGCGTGTGTAAATCTGTCTTACACCCGTTGTATGTGAACGTAAGAATCCATCACACCCGATCATCACGTGGTGCTTAGAAACGACGAACTTTGGCAACGGTGTACAGTTAGGGGAAACACTTCTTGAAATTGTTGTAAGGGATCATCTTATTTACTACCGTCGTTCTAAGTAAACAAGATGTATAAACATAATAAACATCACATGCAATTATATATAGTAGTGACATGATATGGCCAATATCATAAAGCTCCATTGATCTCCATCTTCGAGGCTCCATGATCATCTTGTCACCGCATGACACCATGATCTCCATCATCATGATCTCCATCATTGTGCCTCCATGAAGTTGTCACGCCAACGACTACTTCTACTTCTATGGCTAACGCGTTTAGCAATAAAGTAAAGTAAGTTACATGGCGTTCTTCAATGACACGCAGGTCATACAAAAAATAAAGACAACTCCTATGGCTCCTGCCGGTTGTCATACTCATCGACATGCAAGTCGTGATTCCTATTACAAGAACATGATCTCATACATCACAATGTGTCATTCATCATTCATCACAACTTGGCCATATCACATCACATGACAATTGCTGCAAAAACAAGTTAGACGTCCTCTAATTGTTGTTGCATCTTTTACGTGGCTGCAATTGGGTTCTAGCAAGAATGTTTTCTTACCTACGAATAACCACAACGTGATCTTGTCAACTTCTATTTACCCTTCATAAGGACCCTTTTCATCGAATCCGCTCCAACTAAAGTAGGAGAGACAGACACCCTTGACCACCTTATGCAACTAGTGCATGTTAGTCGGTGGAACCGGTCTCACGTAAGCGTCACGTGTAAGGTTGGTCCGGCCGCTTCATCCCACAATACCGCGGAAGCAAGATAAGACTAGTAGCGGCAAGTAAATTGACAAGATCCACGCCCACAACTAATTGTGTTCTACTCGTGCAAAGAGAACTACGCATAGACCTAGCTCATGATGCCACTGTTGGGGAACGTTGCAGAAAATAAAAAAAAATTCCTACGGTTTCACCAAGATCCATCTATGAGTTCTACTAAGCAACGAGTTACTAGAGAGAGTTTGTATCTACATACCACTTGTAGATCGAGTACGGAAGCGTTCGAGGGAGTGGTGATGATGAAGACGTTCCCAACGTGATTCCGATCACCGATGACCAAGTGCTGAACGGACAGCACCTCCGCGTTCAACACACGTACGGAACGACGGCGTCTCCTTCTGCCTTGATCCAGCAAGGAGGAAGGAGAGGTTGAGGAAGATCACTCCAATGGCAGCACGACGGCGTGATGCAGATGGAGGGACTGTACTCGGCAGGGCTTCGCCAAGCGTGTCACGGAGGAGGAGAGGTGTTGGGAGGGAGGGCTGCGCCTTTAATCGTGTGTGCAGCCCTCCCCTCTACCCCTCTATTTATAGGGGAAGGGAGGAGGGGGCCGGCCCCCTCTAGATCCATCTAGAGGGGGCGGCGGTTAAGGGAGGGGCTTGCCCCCAAGCAGGGGCGCCTTAGGGTTCCCCTCAACCCTAGGCGCATGGGCCAAGGGAGGGGTGCGCCCAGCCCAACAGGGGCTGGCTGCCCCACGCAGCCCAAGTGGCCCCCCAAAGGGTGGCCCTCCCGTGGTCCTCCGGAACCTTTCCGGTGGACCCTCCATAATACCGACATGACCCGAAACTTTTCCGGTGTCCGTTTGATGACTTCCCATATATAAATCTTTACCTCCGGACCATTCCGAACTCCTCGTGACGTCCGGGATCTCATCCGGACTCGAACAACATTCGGTAGTCACATACAAGTCTTCCTATTAACCCTAGCGTCACCGAACCTTAAGTGTGTAGACCCTACGGGTTCGGGAGATATGCATACATGACCGAGACGCTCTCCGGTCAATAACCAACAGCGGGATCTGGATACCCATGTTGGCTCCCACACGCTCCTCGATGTTGTCATCGGATGAACCACGATGTCGAGGGTTCAAGCAACCCTGTATGCCATTCCCTTTGTCAGACGGTATGTTACTTGCCCGAGACTCGATCGTCGGTATCCCAATACCTCGTTTAGTCTCGTTACCGGCAAGTCACTTTACTCGCATCGTAATGCATGATCCCGTGACCGGACACTTGGTCACTTTGAGCTCATTATGATGATGCACTACCGAGTGGGCCCGATGATACCTCTCCGTCATACGGAGTGACAAATCCTGTCTCGATCCGTGTCAACCCAACAGACACTTTCGGAGATACCTGTAATGCACCTTTATAGTCACCCGATTACGTTGTGCCGCTTTGGTACACCCAAGGCATTCCTACGGTATCCGGGAGTTACACCGATCTCACGGTCTAAGGAAGAGATACTTGACATTGGAAAAGCTCTAGCAAAACGAACTACACGATCTTTGTGCTATGCTTAGGATTGGGTCTTGTCCATCACGTCATTCTCCTAATGACGTGATCCCGCTTATCAATGACATCTGATGTCCATAGTCAGGAAACCATGACTATCTGTTGACCAACGAGCTAGTCTACTAGAGGCTCACTAGGGACGTGTTGTGGTCTATGTATTCACACGTGTATTACGATTTCCGGATAATACAGTTATAGCATGAATAAAAGACAATTATCATGAACAAGGAAATATAATAATAATGCTTTTATTATTGCCTCTAGGGCATATTTCCAACAACATACTCAAAAACTATTAGACAAAAGCGATGACCTGTTGGACGCGGAAATGACACGTTCACAGTCCTTAGTTGAAGACATTAAAAATCTTCATGCTAAGTACCAAGAACTTGAAAGTCGTCATGAAACGCTATCAACTACTCATGAAAGGCTCTCCTATGATTATCTTCAAAGGAAGCAAGAGCTTGAGAAATTGAGAGCGGCTCATGAAGATCTTCAAAAGAGAATGAGTCACTTCAAGGCTCAATGATCAGTTCCGCTCAGGATGGATTTGAACCACCATGTCTAAAATGTCTTGAGCGTGATATCACTACCTTTGTTGCTGAATGTTCAACTGCTGCTACTGTTGCATTGTCTTCAACTACCAATGTGGTTACTAACCCCTGTGCGGAGGATACCACTGCCATTGCTAATGAAAATGCTAGGTTGAAGACATTGCTTGAAACAGGGATGTATACAAGTCTGAAAGGGCATCAAACACTTTGCGATGTTCTCAAAAAGCAGATTCTGAACCAAAACCCTAGGAAAGAGGGTGTTGGGTTCGAGAGGAAAATGAATGTTGATGGTTCCTACTGGAAGCCTGAGCAGTATCCCAAAATCACATGGGTTGCTGCAAAGGGACCTTCAGTGGATCCATCCACCTTATCTGGCTTTACCTGTGCTAACCCTATTATCATTGATGAATCCTTTGATGCAAACTATAAGATGTTCAAGAATCAGAATGGTGAAGTGTTTGCCAGGTATATTGGTACTAACTGCAGGAATGGACCGCCTATGAAGAAGATCTGGGTTCCCAAAAGCTGTCTTGAGAATCTTCCAGTGAATGTCATCATGACACCACCTGGGAAGAAGACAAACCCCAAATCAAAGGCGTCATATGGTCCAAAGGCTTCATACAGATAGAGGACTCACTTGAGTCACCCTAACGCCAATGTTTTGCAGGAAACAGATGCTCAATTTATGAATATGAGCGTGTGTCCTCAAACCGCTATGTTCACAGAACTAAGAACTTGTCTGCTTATTCATATGAGTACCACTCATCTCCTGCAAGGCTATTTGCTAGGGCTCCAAAGCCGAAATTCTCAGATGCTGCACTTAGACTCGGTGCTTCTAAGCCACCCTCAAGATGTGGGTGGTTAAGAAGAATTAACTCTTTTTTGCGGTGAAAGGGTCTCGGCCGAAAATCAAAGGCGCCTCGATGCTATTGTCGGGACCTAAAACATCTTGAAGGGCACAAGATCAAATGTCCAAATGGTCTCACTATGTATTTTGTTCCTGAATCGTTTGCCATTCATCCTATCAGTCCTAATCTTGATTTAAGCTTCAATAATCCACTTGCCCGTCAAATGATTGTGCTTCACAATGCTCTTGGTGAAGCCTATCCCCCTAACTGTACTGTAGGGTATGACACCTCATGCTTTAGAACGGATTATGGACAGTGGATGCACTAATCATATGACTGGTGATCGAAGTCTTCTCATGGACTCAACCTTACATCCATCAGACAAGAGTCACATCACATTTGCTGACACTGGTAAAAGAAAGGTATTGGGTCTAGGTAGAGTTGCAATCTCAAAGGATCAACACATGGATAAAGTGATGCTTGTTGAATCCCTTGGTTTCAACTTAATGTCTGTCTCAATGCTTTGTGACTTGAACATGATTGTGATATTCGAAAAATATCGTTGCCTTGTACTAATGGAATCTGACAAGTCTCTAGTCTTTGAAGGGTATAGGAAAGATGATCTATACATGGTAGATTTCTCAGCAGGTCCATAGCTTGCCGTATGTCTTCTTGCAAAAGCTTCAGAATGTTGGCTCTGGCATCGGAGGCTGGGGCATCTTTGGAATGAGGAACTTACACACACTCGCCAAGAAGAAGCATGTCATAGGCATCGAAGGTGTCAAGTTCAAGAAGGATCATTTGTGTGGTGCCTGCGAGTGGAAAGATGACTAGGGCAAAGCACCCTCGAAGACAATCATGATGACATCTCAACCCTTCGAGCTGCTTCACATGGATTTGTTTGGCCCTACTCATTACTCTACCCTCACAACAACTGCTTGTCTCTATGGCTTCATCATTGTTGATGACTACTCAAGATACACATGGGTGCGCATAATTCTCTACAAGACTGAAGTGCAAGATGTCTTCGCGATTAATTCGCCAATCGAGCAATGAACAATTATGGCGTCAAGATCAAGCATATCAAGTGATAACGGCACTGAATTCAAGAACACCGGACTTGATCTTTATCTGGATACCATGGGAATCAGTCATGAGTTCTCTGCTCCATACACACCCCAGCAAAATGGCATCGTGGAGCGCAAGAACAGAACCCTCATTGAGATGGCTCGTACAATGCTCGACGAGTACAAGACACCAAGAAAGTTTTGGCCTGAAGCCATTGATACAGCTTGTCACGTCATCAACGGTGTTTATATCCATAAGCTTCTGAACAAAACATCCTATGAGCTCCTTCTTGGCAAGAAGCCAAATGTCGCCATTACTTGAGTATTTGGGGCTAAGTGCGGATCAAGGATCCCCATCACAAGTCAAAATTTGAACCCAAAGCTCACGAAGGCTTCATGCTCGATTACGGAAAGGAATCACACTCTTACGTAGTCTTCAATCTCTATCTCTACAAAATCGTAGAAACAGTAGATGTGCAATTTGATGAAACCAATGGTTCACAAAGAGAGTTCCTGCCAAGCACACTAGACGAATCTCCGCCCAGCGAATCTATAAAGCTGATGGGAACCGTGAAATCATGCCTTCAAGCACAAATCAAGAGGAACTTATCATTTCTGCACCTAACCAACCTGAAGACAATGCTCAGCCTGAAGACAATCCTTCCAATGACGACAACGATCAGCATGAGCAAAGTCTTCGTCCAGTTCATCCTCGAGTTGCAAATGAAGTACAGATTGAGAAGATAATCGATAGCATCAACGCACCTGGTCCGCTTACTCGCTCAAGAGCAACACAGCTAGCAAATTTCTGTGGGCACTTTTCCTTTGTATCAATATCAGAACCCAAGAAAGTTGCTGAAGCTTTTATGGAACCAGAATGGATTCAAGCTATGCAATAAGAACTTCAACAGTTCAAGCTGAATAATGTTTGGGAACTTGTCAAGCGTCCTGACCCTTGCAAGCATAACATTATTGGCACCAAATGGATATATCGAAACAAGCAAGATGAGCATGGTCAAGTCGTCAGAAACAAAGCAAGGCTTGTGGCTCAAGGATATACTCAAGTTGAAGGAATTGACTTCGATGAAACATTTGCTCCTATAGCTAGGCTTGAAGCTATTCGCATACTACTAGACTATGCTAACCACCACAACATCTTGCTCTATCAAATGGATGTGAAGAGTGCATTTCTCAACGGCAAGATTGAAGAATAAGTATATGTCGCTCAACCACCTGGCTTTGAAGATCCAAAACATCCTGATATGGTGTACAAGCTAAATAAAGCACTGTATGGCCTCAAACAAGCTCCTCGTGCCTGGTATGATGGTGAACTGTTTGTATGCCAAATATATGTGGATGACATTATCTTCGGCTGCACCAACCAGAAGTATAGTGATGAGTTTGGATACATGATGCAAGAGCAATATCAGATGTCCATGATGGGAGAGCTCAAGTTCTTCCTTGGTCTTCAAATTCGTCAGCAAAGAAATGACATCTTTATATCTCAAGAAAAATACCTCCAAGATTGTCTGAAGAAGTTTGGAATGCAAGAATGCAAAGGATACACGACGCCAATGCCAGCCAAACACCACTTGGATCCCGACGACAATGGTAAAGAGTTCGATCAAAAGGTATACCGCTCCATGATTGGTTCCTTACTTTACCTATGTGCATCTAGGCCAGATATTATGCTTAGTGTTTGCATGTGTGCTCGATTCCAAGCGGCACCAAAGGAATCACATCACTTAGGCTGTAGGCGAATTCTTCGATATTTGGCTCACACCCCAACACTCAGATTATGGTATCCAAAGGGCTCAAAATTTGATCTGGTTGGATTTTCGGATGCTGGTTATGCTGGTGACAAAGTGGATCGCAAGTCTACATCAGGCACATGTCACTTTCTGGGACGATCACTCGTCTGTTGGTCTTCAAAGAAGCAGAACTGTGTGTCACTCTCAACTGCAGAATCTGAATACATTGCTGCTGGATCTTGCTGTGCTCAGCTTCTATGGATGAAGCAAACTCTCAAGGACTATGGCATCAATCTGACACAAGTACCTCTTTTCTGCGACAACGAAAGCGCCATCAAGATTGCCAACAATCCAGTCCAGCACTCGAAGACAAAGCACATTGAAATTCGTCATCATTTTCGGGGATCATGTCATGAAGAAAGATCTTGACATCATTCACGTCAACACTGAAGAGCAACTGGCAGATATCTTCGCAAAGCCCTTGGATGAGAAAAGTTTTGCAAGTTACGGTGTGAGCTAAACATCTTGGAATCCTCAAATGTCCTGTGATCAAGCACACGTCCTAACACTTATGCATGTTGATGACTTAGATGTGCAACACACGAAGTAACGTATATCTTCAATCAGTGAAGACTTACATTCTAAGTGTGAATACATTAACGTGGAATTTGACTTCGGAGCGCCACGATAATTGTGCGCCGTGTCCGGGTCTAATACTTCCTATACGGTGGGTAACGCCACCACCAAATTTCTTTGTTTGAAGTGTTTCACTCATGGCGTTATTTCTTGAAGCTATTCGCATTTGATTTGACTTCAACTTCAACCTATTTTCATGATTTTCTTCGCTATGATGATTTGGTTGCTGTCTGATATATATATTTCTGTCCTCTACAGCATTCACTTATAGCTATGTCTTCAAGTTGAATCTTTTGAACTAAGTGAATGTGATCGGACCCCAATCTCTCTATGCTTTCCATCTCAAACTCTATCTGTCCAAATCATATGCATTCTGTTGAAACTGTTGAATGTCTTCTATGCGTCCTTGTCAGCAGAAGGCACAGAGACAAACTTCAAGTCTGTTTTAAATGATTCATCATTACTGTTGAACTCCGGAGAAGCCAGAACGACCATCCGATAAACCGGGCGGGTGTGGGAACGTGGGCCATCTCATTGTATGTTGCATGCGTGCCACGTGCCCCTCAGAGGTGAACCGCCAGGGGCACCTGAGTAATTGCGCTGCGCTGCACACCTCGTTATAAATACCTGTCCCCTGCGGTAAAGAAAATCTTCTTCCACCTCTCCACCTCGTCAAAACCCTAGCGCCACCGCTAGCTCTCGACGACGCCGGCGACGAAGCGCTTAGCTGCCGCGACTTCTCCGACGCCGTCCTCACGCCGGCCGCGAACATCTTCATCTCCGCCGCCGCCGTAGGTGTCCTCCGTCACCAAGTTAGGGCACGGTGGACTGAACTGCTCGGCCTCCTTTCCTTCCGTCTAGCAGTTCTTCGAAGCGGTAAATATATCTCTATTTTTACCATCTTTTTGATCTTCAAGATTCATCCTACTTGCCAAAAATGGTTTCTGCCCATACAAAGTTAGATCTATTCTGTCTGCATCTCGTACTGCTTAGTATATTCACTTAAGCTTCACAACTAGTTAGATTCCTCACTTGTACTTATTCACGGATTCGTACAAATCTGGAACCAACTCTCAACGTATAAGTGAATGTCTTCGCATCATGAGGTCAATGTCTTCAAACCGATTTATCTTCAAAATCTTCTGAGAATGCATATGACCTCTTTCCCTTCCCTCGCATCTCTAATGCTGTCACAGGTACATGTTCGTGGGAGAATCCCTTGGTTCTCATAGTCTGCATTCGTTTGCAGAATTCTTACAGCATCAAACCAACTCTCCCTAAGCCAGTTCCTGTTTGTCAACCAAATGCAAGCCTTTGAAGCCTTTGATTGTGAAGCCATTCGGTTTGAAGCTCATGGCTACAGATAAATCAGTCAGGAAGGGCGGCAAACAGCGTCGTGAGGGAACCTCAAAAGATCTGCCTGATGACCTCGCAGAGCTGTACAAGACAGACCCTAAAGAGACTTATAATCAGCGCAAGACACGAATCCAATGGATTCGACGCTATTGGGCTGAACAGTGGTTCAAGTACAATTTCGTCACACAAGAATATGTCGAGAAGAATGCCATCAGAAGCCCTTGGGGTGATATCCTGTTTCGAGGCCTTCCTCCCAAGAAAATGGCTGAAGCTATTGCACAAGGTTTCTATCCTTGCATGGTCCGTGGACCTCAGCCTGAAAATGCCGACCCGACGTCTTTGCTCTGGTGTCGTGATGAAAATCTCTTCAAGCGCAACTTCCAGCATGCAAAGGCTTCTGCAAAGGAAAACAAGAAGTCATTGGGATTAGAATTCAACCCTGGTCCCTCTGCTCCCCGTCTGGCCGACGGCTCACGTGACGCCAACCCAATGTCATCGGTCCGTTTTCAAACCTTGAAGGCCTCATCACTTATATTTTGGTCCAAGGTGCCAAAGTGGATCACTCTGATGACAATGATGACTCTGATGAAGCCCCAGCTCCAGCTCCTGCTGCTGCTCCAAAGTCGCAGAAGCTTAAGAAAGTTAAGGCTTCAAAGTTAGCTGCTCCACCAAAAGCTTCACGTGTGAAGCCACTGGCCACTGCACCTCCCGAAGCCAGTGCACAGTCTGAGGATCAATCCCGCATCTCCAAGAAGACGGAGAAAAGAAAGAAAAGTGTCATGAATACTGAACTGACACTGACCCCTGCTGCTATTCTGCGTGAAGAGCACATTGATCTGTCAAGTGATGATGATCTTGCAGATGATGCTCTTGAGAAGCTTATCAAGAGCAAAGAAGAAGCAGAAATCTTCAACAACTTGCCTCTCTTTGATGTGGCAATCATCCATCACTTCATTGATGAGTGGTTTGACGCACCAAACATCAGCTTTCAAGATCTGCAACTTCCAATTGGCCTCAGCGTCTCTTTCAATGGCGCCATTGCTTCTGAGCTAGCTCTAGCTCAGTGGATTGTTGAACTGAAGCACAAAATTGACTATGAGAAGGCTCAGTTCAAGAAGCATATGGCTGCACTCAGCGTGCAAGACGTGAAAAACTTCAAGGTCATGCTGCACGACCTCAAAGAAAACTTTCTCAAGAAGCGTGAAGAAGCCAGAGGCTCTCGTGAGCGCATGAAGGCTCTGGCTGACAAGTGTGTGCTTGCCTACAATGAGGCTGAGAAGCGCAAGGCACTTGGCCATCCTGGCATCGACCCCAGGATGGCCGCAAAGAAAAAGAAGTCTTCAGCTGACCAAGCTGCACCTTCAAGGCAGGAAGAGCCCCGCATAGTCTTCCCAAGCAGCATGACTGGCTCGAAGCCAAAGGTACGGTCAACTGCTTCTGAACAGAAAAAGACGAGGGCTGCCGAGGCTGAAGCGAGAAAAAGGAAAAATCCTGACGCCTCTGATGCTGCTCCCTCCAAGAAGAAGCTAAAGACCAAGAAGAATCGGGCTGCTCCCACAGAGCCCTTGATTGTTGAACCCATTTCTGTGGTTCGTCCCGCGTCTGCAACCCAAGAACTGCAGATGACTGTTCATGAGCCTGCTTCCACAGAGGCTCCTGGTGAAGAGATTCCAAAGAATGATCCCATCACTGCTGAAGACATTGGTCACCATGACAGTGTTGAAGATGATGAAGTTCTTCCTCAAATCGAGTACAATGTGGTATCATCGCTTGTTCGTACGAACAGCGAACACATCAGCATTGGTCGTCCTCTGACGCCAATCGCACAGGATGCTTCATGGGCTGATCGCCCGCAACAACAAGACTCCCCCAGTACTCCCCAACAACAAGTCACTCCCCAACAACAAGTCACTCCCCAACAACAACACCAAGAAGAAGAGGAAGACTTTGAGGCCCAGCCAACCCCATCTCCAAAGGCGTCGCCAGCATTTCGCAGGCTTCGCAAAGGTCAAAGGCCTCAAGTACCTCTTTCGAGCGTTCCAGAAGGAGAAGTGCATCGCCAACCTGTTGCACGTCAAGTGTTCTCAGAAGCCACTCCAACTGTGAATGTCTCTGAGTCTGAAGCTAAAGCTGCTGAAGACAATCCGGCTGCATCAGCCGAAGACACCCAAGAAGAAGAAGAACGTGTCCCTACACCCCCGTAAATAAAGAAGTTATTCCCGATATCAACGTGCCAGTGCCCGACCCTCCAGCTCCTCAAGTGGAGGTTGAAAACAATGAGGCTGCCACCTCCAACACCAATGAAGCCAATGAAGTGGTCATGGCTGAAGCCAATGTGGAGCCTGTCCCAACTGCTCCTGAAGCCAATGAAGGAACTGCGGCTCAAGCGAATGAGGCAACTGCTCCCAAGCATCTGGCACGAGCACGAAGCCTCGATTCTTGCCGCTGCTCCAGTTCCACCACCAAGGCCCTACACAATCAAGCAAGCATACGACTATGGCGAGCTAGTCACAGTAAGATGGCCCGTTCTGCTCCCTCCGCCTCATGCATCTGGTCCTCAATTCGACTATCATATTGCGCATAGGCCTTCGGTCCAGAAGCCAAAGCCAAGACTGCCAAGGTTTCCAGGCACTGCCACCTCAACTGGTTCCTTCAACGCAAATGGCTTCAAAAGCCCACAATACTTTCTTTGACAGTGCAAAGAACCCCTACAAAAGGCCAAGGATCTCATCTGACCAGTTCTGGAGCTATCAACAAAGAAGCTATTACTCCTGTGTTCTGTATGACCAAGGCCACATCTTCCCTCATATGCGCCTCGACACTGAAGCCATTCCCGGACTGCCGTGCTTAGAAGAAGCACTTGATTGCTTTCATGATGCAGGTCTGCTTGGCTTCAGAATGCATAAAGAGCACCTGGAATGAAGAATTCGTGCTTCAATTCTATGCCACACTCCACATCCGCGGCTACAACAGAGATACGAAGACATGGGTTCTCGAGTGGATGACTGGAAATGTCCATCATGAAGCCAAAGCTCTTGACATCATTGAGCTCACATGCCTACCCACTCCCGGAGAGCTGTTTGAACCTGGATGTCAACTACACCGCGATGCCTTGGAAAGCATATTTCATAAGCCAGAACCATACATGAGTCAGATGCTGAGCATGATGAAGCCACTGCCACACGATGTTGAATACCCTCAGCACTTCCTTGTTGACGACCTTGAGTATCTGCCTCGCACCATATATCACATCATCAGGCGAACTCTATGGCCAATCAAAGGGCATTCATCATCCGCAAAGCTTGAAGGAGCAATGAAGACATTGCTCTTCTACATCCTCAATGGCATCGGCTTCAACACGCAAGATTTCTTCATAAGGCAATTAGCTGCATCTGGATCTGATCTGTTTGGTCTGAAGTTCTATGCTCCATGGATCATGCGCCTCATCAAGATGCACTCTGCTATCAACTATCAACCCTCTGCTCGCGATCATCTGATCTTTCTACCAGAGGTTGATATGTCTGTTGAAGCCATATACCCTGAGCCTGCCAAAACGCCACTAAGTCTTCGTAACGCAGATCACCACAGCTTCTCTCAACCTATGGAAGGCGCCCAAGCGGTATCTCATGTCTATCCCAGCTGGGAACACACGTCGCCTCATCGTGCACGGACCGAAGCCACCGAGAGCACGATTGGCAAAAGGCCTCGGAAGCGCTCTCGAGTCCTCAACGATCGAGAACTTCTTGTGGCGCTGCATCGAAAGCAAGATAAGCATCACTCCTGGCTAAAGCGTCAAATGCAAAGCCTCTTGGTGGACGTCAATCGCATTCGTAACCTTGCCACCAAGAATGCTTTTGTCACTCACGAGACTTGTCGGCGATCTTGGAAGAGTTTGACCCAGCTCCGTGCTGAAGCTGATCTTCAAGACGATGGCTTCACTGAACATTTCAAGTTTCACTCCACTCCTCCACGGAATGCAGTCCTACGGCAAACTCCATCTCTTGAAGACTCTGACTATTCTTCCTCCGCGGCAACAGTCAATGCCAGAGTGATCGATGATGAAGCCGATGCTACTTCACCGCCCCCTACTTCTGCACGAATCGACACTGCGCCCAGCTCGTCTGCACCGCCAACCAACAACGACAACTCTGCTGCATCATCTTCTTTAGAAGAGGACGAGTAGATGCTCTATGTCCTCAAACCTTTTTGGTCCTTACTGACAAAAGGGGGAGAAGCATATGAGTTTGATAGTCTTCAAGCGGGTTCATAAGGGCGGTTGCACTATATTTTGCCTAGTGCTTACAACTCGCTTTTGAAACATTTGGTTCTTATGAGTTGTAACACTTAAACTCGATGGTCGCCTGCTACTTATTTTCTTTTACCACAGTGCGATGATAAATTCCGCATGTATTTATAACTTCCGTGACTTAGATCATTCTGCAGACGTCCATTTTTCATTATGCATGTCATTCTCTTAGCTATATCATTTCATGCATGATGAATTATCTTCATAAGTTGAAGAGGATCTCCACAAGTACAACCTGCCATGTGCATTTGCATTCCAAAAGCAAACTACTTATATGCACATCTTCAGGGGGAGCCTTTGTCACTTATGAAGACAATTCCCTATCCTTTACAATTTCACATATTTTATCCCCGTGAAAACTTCCACCAGTTTTTCATCAATCACCAAAAAGGGGGAGATTGTGAGTGCATCTAGTGCCACCCCTAGTTGGTTTTGGAGTATTGACGACAAACGTGGTTGAGGGACTAATGCGTTTGTGAGAATTACAGGATAACGCAGGTAGTGTCCCTCATTGATTCGGTTTACCTACCGGAGACGACCCTAAAAATGTATGAAGACATTGAAGACAATGGTGGTATGTGAAGATATTCACATTGAAGACTATGACATGAGAAGACATTGAGTGAAGACTATGGAGCCTTGAAGATGTGTTGTTTCGTTGTTTCCTTTTCTTCTTTGTTGAGTCGTAGGAACCACCGTCGTTAAGTGGGGTCCAAGTATCATTGTCGTAATGATCAAGTGATGCTCAACCCAAATCCTATGTCTTCGCGAAGACAATGAGAGCAAAACTTATCCAGAGCTGGATGAGTCGCCTTTGCTTGTAGCCCAAGTAAAGTTGCCGTGTGTGTTTGAAATTTGACCGTTGGAACACGTGTCGGTTCCTTAGTGACCCGGGGTCATTTCGGACATAACAGGTCGGGTTGCCTAGTGGCTATAAATAGCCCACCCCTACACCATAAATTGGTGGCTGCTCCGAGTTAGTGCACGGCTTTTGTCGTTTGAGAGCAACCCACCTCGAAGCCTTTGAGAGAGAGAAATCCTTGCGAGGACAAAGCCCAAAACACCCAGAGCCAAAGAGTGTTAGGCATCACTGAAGTTTTCCTGTCTGTGTGACCTGAAGACTTATTACACTTGAGGACTGTGAATCCTCCAGACGGTTAGGCGTCGCGTTCTGAGCATCCAAGAGTCATTGTGGATTGCCGGTGAACGCAGTCTGTGAAGGTTCGGAAGTCTACCTTGAAGACTTACCAGAGTGATTGGGCGAGGACTGTGTGTCCTTAGCTCAAGGGGAATAAGGTGAAGATGCGGTCTTCTGAGTTGAATCTCAGCCTCCCTAACCAGATGTACAGCTTGTCACAAAGAATCGAACTGGTCCAACAAATCCCGTGTCTTCAACTAGTGACTGGTTCTATCCCTTCCCTCCTTTACCCTAAGTTTGTCTTCGTGACGTCATTGCTTATATGTCTTATCTGTTTGACTTCACTGCTTGACTTCTATTGTTGTTTGGCTTCATACTATCCTCCATCCTGATCCTTACTACATAGCTGCTATTAGTCTTTTCCGTTCACATTATTGCATACTTGACTATGGCTTGCTTGTTGTAGTTATCTTCCGCTTCATATCAACTAGGTCATTTCTGTTGTTTGTCTTCGAAACATCCGTGTTTTGAAGACTTTCATAAAAATCGCCTATTCACCCCCCTCTAGTCGATAACTAGCACTTTCAAGAACACTTCTTGATAATTAGTGAGAGATCATCTTAAAATGCTACCGTCAATCAAAGCAAGATAAGATGCATAAAGGATAAACATCACATGCAATCAATATAAGTGATATGATATGGCCATCATCATCTTGTGCTTGTAATGTCCATCTCCGAAGCACCGTCATGATCACCATCGTCACCGGCGCGACACCTTGATCTCCATCATAGCATTGTTGTCGTTACGCCATCTATTGCTTCTACGACTATCGCTACCGCTTAGTGATAAAGTAAAGCAATTACAGATCGTTTGCATTTCATACAATAAAGTGACAACCATATGGCTCCTGCCAGTTGCCGACAACTTCGGTTACAAAACATGATCATCTCATACAATAAAATATAGCATCACGTCTTGACCATATCACATCACAACATACCCCGCAAAAACAAGTTAGACGCCCTCTACTTTGTTGTTGCAAATTTTACGTGGCTGCTACGGGCTGAGCAAGAACCGTTCTTACCTACGCATCAAAATCACAACGATAGTTCGTCAAGTTAGTGCTGTTTTAACCTTTGCAAGGACCGGGCGTAGCCACACTCGGTTCAACTGAAGTTCGAGAAACAGACACCCGCCAGCCACCTGTGTGCAAAGCACGTCGGTAGAACCAGTCTCGCGTAAGCGTACGCGTAATGTCGGTCCGGGCCGCTTCATCCAACAATACCGCCAAACCAAACTATGACATGCTGGTAAGCAGTATGACTTGTATCGCCCACAACTCACTTTTGTTCTACTCGAGCATATAACATCTACGCATAAAACCAGGCTCGGATGCCACTGTTGGGGAATGTAGTAATTTCAAAAAAATTCCTACGCACACGCAAGATCATGGTGATGCATAGAAACGTGAGGGGAGTGTGTTGTCCACGCACTCGTGAGACCGAAGGGGAAGCATTAGAACAACGCGGTTTATGTAGTCGTACGTCTTCACGGCCCGACCGATCAAGCACCGAAACTACGGCACCTCCGAGTTCTAGCACACGTTTAGCTCGATGACGATCCCCGTACTCCGATCCAGCGGAATGTCGGGGATGAGTTCCGTCAGCACGACGGCGTGGTGACGATCTTGATGTTCTACCGTCGCAGGGCTTCGCCTAAGCACCGCTACAATATTATCGAGGAGGACTATGGTGGAGGGGGGCACCGCACACGGCTAAGAGATCAAGAGATCAATTGTTGTGTCTATGGGGTGCCCCCCTCCCCAGTATATAAAGGAGTGGAGGAGGGGCCGCCAAGGGGGTGGCGCCCTAGGGGGAGTCCAACCCCACCGGGAGTAGGACTCCCCCCTTTCCTATTAGGAGAGGGAGAGGGAAGGAAGAGGAGGGAGGGAGGAAGGAAAGGGGCCCCCAGCCCCCCTCCCAATTCGGATTGGGCTTGGGGGGGCGCCCCCTCCTTTGCTCTTCTCCCCTCCTTTCCACTAAGGCCCAATAAGGCCCATATACCTCCCGGGGGGTTCCGATAACCTCCCAGAGCTCCGGTATTGTCCCAATCTCACCCGGAACCTTTCCGGTGCCCAAATATAGTCGTCCAATATATCGATCTTTATGTATGGACCATTTCGAGACTCCTCGTCATGTCCGTGATCACATCAGGGACTCCGAACAACCTTTGGTACATCAAAACTCATAAACTCATAATAAAACTGTCAATGAAACCTTAAGTGTGCGGACCCTATGGGTTCGAGAACTATGTAGACATGACCGAGACACGATTCCGGTCAATAACCAATAGCGGAACCTGGATGCTCATATTGGCTCCTACATATTCTACGAAGATCTTTATCGGTCAAACTGCATAACAACATACGTTGTTCCCTTTGTCATCGGTATGTTACTTGCCCGAGATTTGATCGTCGGTATCCCAATACCTAGTTCAATCTCGTTACCGGCAAGTCTCTTTACGCGTTACGTAATTCATCATTCCGTAACTAACTCATTAGCTACATTCCTTGCAAGGCTTATAGTGATATGCATTACCGAGAGGGCCCAGAGATACCTCTCCGACAATCGGAGTGACAAAACCTAATCTCGAAATACGCCAACTCAACATGTACCTTTGGAGACACCAGAGAGCTCCTTTATAATCACCCAGTTACGTTGTGATGTTTGGTAGCACACAAAGTGTTCCTCCGGTAAACGGGAGTTGCATAATCTCATAGTTGTAGGAACATGTATAAGTCATGAAGAAAGCAATAGCAACATACTAAACGATCAAGTGCTAAGCTAACGGAATGGGTCATGTCAATCACATCATTCTCACATGTATCATGTTTCCGGTTGGGCTAGTCAATCACATCATTCTCACATGTAGACCTACAGGTCCGTAGTTCTCACATGTATCATAGTTGTAGGAACCTTTCCAATAATAGAAACATAACCATCTTTTATTAATGAGCTAGTCAAGTAGAGGCATACTAGTGACTTTAAGTTTGTCTATGTATTCACACATGTATCATGTTTCCGGTTAATACAATTATAGCATGAATAATAAACATTTATGATGATATCAGGAAATAAATAATAACTTTATTATTGCCTCTAGGGCATATTTCCTTCAATTAATACTTCACACATATGAATAATCATGTCAACACATAGGAATAATCATGTCCATTGACCAGAAATTTTACACAGTAAATACCTTCAATGGCACGAGTTGCTGATTTCTTTTACATGAGGAATTTTTAGTTATTGAGGGAAGCCTAATTATTTTTGAATCAAGACTATTAGTTATTATTGATGAAAAACTATTTAGCATTTTTTGTAAGAAATACATCATTCGATGAGGCAAATGATAAATTCTATGAGGAGTTTTGGCCGTTTTTCAGAAATAAATTCTGGTTAGGATGACTGGCATTTTTTTATTTGGTTGGCCATATTTGGTCTTGTCTTGTGGATTTCCTTTTTCCATTTCATGTTTGTTAATTACTAGAAAAATCCCATGTTCGTGGATCTGTGGTTCTAGTGGTGTCTATTCCGTGGCGCGGCGTAGGTGTCTTCTTCTACGGACTAGTTTGCTCACCCGCGAGTTGCAAGAGCTATATCTCGCAATAAGCAAGACGGTAGCAGTTGTCGCTGGATTTTATTAGTTTCATATAGCAACTAGGCCGACCCACTTAATAAATGAAAAGGTGGAGAAAAAGCGATCAACACCAGGGTTCAAATCCGGCTCTCCTGGATAGGAGCTAGCGACGCTAGCCATACCCACTGGGTCTGGTTCGTGTTGAGTAGGGCACGACCTCCTTTAAGATAAAAGAGCCAATTGGTGAGTGTGGGTAAATCTAGTATTATTTTCAGCCCTAGCATGGATGTAAAAACCAAGGCTTAGGTGTGCACTACTCTTAATATCATGACTGAGGCTCCGAATGAAAAATATTTGGGGTTCCCCACTACCCTAGGATTGGATAAAACAGATAGCTTTCAATACTTGATTGATCGGTTGATCTTCAGGATGGAAAGAAAAGTGTCTGTCTTCCGGAGGTAAGGAAGTGCTTATTAGATCTGTTGCACAAGCCATACCAACGTATGCGGTCTCGGTCTTCAAAATTCCTAAGAAAATTTGCAAAGGAATTACATATGCGATCTCTCAGTACTGGTGGGGTGATGATGTGTCACATAAGATAATGCACTGGTTTGCTTGATGGAAGATATGGATACCAAAGAGCAGAGGAGGAATGTGATTCAGAGACGTTCACTGTTTCAACTTGGCATTGCTGGTAAAACAAGCACGGCGACTTGTTGAAGATCTTGAATCCCTTTGTGCAAAGATTCTTAAAGCAAAATATTATCCTGCTAATGAGCTTATGAATGCTAGGTTGAAAAATAAGGCCTCTTATACATGGAAAAGTATAATGGCAGGTGTGGAGACTTGATACGTCTCCAACGTATCTATAATTTTTTATTGTTCCATGCTATTATATTATCTGTTTTGGATGTTTTATATGCATTAATATGCTATTTTATATTATTTTTGGGACTAACCTATTAACCTAGAGCCTAGTGCCAGTTTCTGTTTTTTGCCTGTTTTAGAGTTTCGCGGAAAAGGAATACCAAACGGAGTCCAAACGGAATAAAATTTTCTCGATGATCTTTCTTGGACCAGAAGCAAACCAGGAGACTTGGAGATGAAGTCAGAGGAGCCTCGAGGCGGCCACAATGGTGGAGGGCGCGCCTAGAGGGGTAGGGCGCGCCCCTGCCTTGTGGGCCCCTCGTGGGTCTCCTGACCTAATTATTTTGCCCATATATACTCTTATACCCCAAAACCATTAACGGGAGCCACAAAAACACTTTTCCACCGCCGCAACCTTCTGTACCCCGTGAGATCCCATCCAGGGACCTTTTCCGGCGTCCTGCCGGAGGGGGATTCGATCACGGAGGGCTTCTACATCAACACCGTTGCCCTTCCGATGAAGCGTGAGTAGTTTACCACAAACCTATGGGTCCATGATACGTCTCCAGTTTACCACAGACCTACGGGTCCATGATACGTCTCCAACGTATCTATAATTTGTTATTGTTCCATGCTATTATATTATCATTCTTGGATGTTTTACAATCATTTTATAGTCATTTTATATCATTTTTTGGTACTAACCTATTGACATAGTGCCCAGTGCCAGTTGTTGTCTTCTGCATGTTTTTTACATCGCAGGAAATCAATATCAAACGGAGTCCAAATTCAGCGAAACTTTTTGTGGATTTTTTTGGGCCAGAAGGCATCTAGTGGGCCAGGAACACACCTGAGGGGAGCTCCGAGGGGAGCACAACCCAGCAGGGCACGCCTAGGGGCCCAGTTGCGCCCCGGTGGGTTGTGCCCTCCTCGTTGGCCTCCCGCTCCGCCTCTTTGCTCTATAAATACCCCAATATTCCAGAAACCCTTAGGGAGTCGACGAAAATCAATTCCAGCAGCCGCAGAGTCTAGAAACGCCAGATCCAATATAGACACCATCACGGAGGGGTTCATCATGTCCATTGGTGCCTCTCCGATGATGCGTGAGTAGTTCTTTGTAGACCTACAGGTCCGTAGTTAGTAGCTAGATGGCTTCTTCACTCTCTCTTGATTATCAATACAATGGTCTCTTGGAGATCCATATGATGTAAGTCTTTTTGCGGTGTGTTTGTTGGGATCCGATGAACTTTGAGTTTATGATCAGATCTATGTTTTTATCCATGAAAGTTATTTGAGTCTTCTTTGATCTCTTATATGCTTGATTGATTATAGCCTCGTATTTTTCTCCGATATTTGGGTTTTGTTCGGCCAACTTGATCTATTTATCTTGCAATGGGAAGAGGTGCTTTGTGATGGGTTCGATCTTACGGTGCTTGATCCCAGTGACAGAAAGGGAAACGACAAGTATGTATTGTTGCTATTAAGGATAACAAGATGGTGTCTATTTCTACATAAATATATCTTGTCTACATCATGTCATCATTCTTATTGCATTACTCCGCTTTTCCATGAACTTAATAAACTAGATGCATGCTGGATAGCGGTCAATGTGTGGAGTAATAGTAGTAGATGTAGGCAGGAGTCGGTCTACTAATCTTGGACGTGATGCCTATATAATGATCATTGCCTGGATATCGTCATGATTATTTGAAGTTCTATCAATTGCCCAACAGTAATTGTTTTCCCACCATTTGCTATTTTTCTCGAGAGAAGCCACTAGTGAAACCTACGGCCACAGGGTCTCTTTTCATCATATTTTCCTTTGCGATCTATTTTCTTTTGCTTTTATTTTCAGATCTATTAAACCAAAAATACAAAAATACCTTGCTGCGATTTATTTATTCCGCGATCTATTTATCCTATCTACCACAACTGTCTCACGTTATCTTGCCTACTTGAGGCGCCGTACCTGAAAGGGATTGACAACCCCTTTAACACGTTGGGTTGCGAGTATTTGTTATTTGTGTGCAGATGTTGTCTACGTGGTGTTAGGAGGTTCTCCTACTGGTCCGATAACCTTGGTCTCATCACTGAGGGAAATACCTACTGTCGTGCTTTTGTCACGGCAGATATTCTCATGAAAGGACTTAGTCATGGAGCCATCGCTACGGGTTAGCTTGAAGGGGTTAAAGCGGATACAAGGACGCAAGAGAGTTTATACTAGTTCGGCCCCTTCGATGAAGGTAAAAGCCTACGTCTAGTTGTGATGGAATTGATGGGGTTTTGATGACTAGGGAGCAAACAAGCTTCGCCTAAGTCTCGAGTTGTTCTCTGTTGTCCTGAACTGCCGTCGGGTCGTCCCCTTATATACATGGGCGGCGCCCGTCGGTTTATAGAGTCCCGACGCCGGTTCATAGATGTATCCGGCTCGGTCTCCACTATTCCTAACTTACAATACAAGTTACATACTGACCCCGGTTTACGGCTATAGGCCTTGAACCGGCTATGGGCCTTGAGCCCTCATCTGCCTACTTGGGCTTTAACATACTCAACTCTTGTGAAGTTAACCCGGCCTGTCTGGCGGTTTCATCGATAGTAATATCCCCAACATTAGGCCCCAGATTGATTTGAACAGGTTCATGTCAATCCTTAGCAAAAAACTTCATCTTCAGCATCTTTGTGTAGTTTGGTGAACCACCATGATGTCATCTTCTCTGGTCGTCGTAAACCGGCGTGATGTCACCTGTCATAAAAACTATCCACGATACCTTTTTTGTTTAATAGATCTGCGACAATCGAGGCGACAGCTCCGTTTCCAAACTCGCGGCCCCTTGATTTTCGCGCCTGACACATGTCCCTTGCTTTATAAATAAGACCGAAGGGTCATTTCTTTTTCCCCTTCGTGCCCTTCTGATTCGTCTTCCTCGCGTCGCCCAGCTTCGGAGCTCCACCACCGCCGTCGACTTCTGCACCAACCTTGGCCGCTGCATCACCCTGAATACACCAGAGCATTGCGACGATCTTCCATTTCTTCCTCGGCTCTAGTAAGTCTTCTATCTTTTTCATCATAGATCTGTTCTAGGGTTTCCATGTTCTTCAGCGTTCATCACTTACTTCCTGTTCATATGATAAACTTTAGACGAGTCTGTAAATCTTTGTTCTGCGTAGCGGTAGTTTTTATCATCCGTTTTCACTTGCGCATCTCAAGACCATAGATCTCTCTGTATCCTTGCTCATTGATTCAACATCTGCTCCCTTTTGGACCTTGAATATTTATCTCTTTTTCTGAACATGTTCCAGATCCAAAAGCTGTGATGTAATTTTGTGAAACCTGTTTTCGCACACCTACTCATCCGCAATCTTGACTCTTCAATATTTTAGACCAGGCAGTTTAACTTTGTAGAAAAATTGATAACTCGGTATATACCATTAGTCCCCTTGTTGAACCGCCGGGATTCCCTAGCTAAGTATTGCCACTTTGCAGAACTCCGGTTTATAAGTAACTGCTTCTGGTTTAGCAATGAATGCATCAATGTATATCCTTCCAACATATTCTTGAACCGGTATTACTGCTTTGCAGATTGCACCGTGGCCAAGCAAGTGTATGGGTTCAACTGGGTCCCTTCTCGAGTGACCGAGAATCAACTGAATAACCTAGTCCAAACCGGCGCTTTAGGCAAAAAAGATGTCGTTCACTGGAGGGTCCCTGGCCTGGAATGTCCTCCAGAACCCGAAGATGGAGAGGTTGTTGTTTTTGCTGACCATCTAGCCCGGGGCTTCAGTCCGCCCGGTTCAAAGTTTTATCGGGATGTCTTGGCCAACTTCCAATTGCGTCCACAAGACATTGGCCCCAACTCCGTAACCAACATCTGTCACTTTCAAGTGCTCTGTGAGGTGTTCTTTCAAGAGGAGCCCACAGTTGAATTATTCAGAGATTGCTTCCATCTGAACTGCCGCACCCAATTTACTGACGGTCCCAATACCGAGTTAGGTGGTATGGTGATTCAAAAGAGGAAAGAGGTCACTTACCCTCACACCAAACTGCACAGCCATCCCAAAGATTGGAATTCAACATGGTTTTACTGCAAAGATACCTCTCTTGATGGAGAAAATCCCTTGCCGGGTTATCGTCCGGAGCGGCTAAGCAACACACATCCCTTCCCTCAGAGACTGACTGCTAAGGAGAGAAGCAAATATGCTCCTCAATTATCCAAGCTCAGGGCCTTCATGGCTAACGGGTTGACAGGAGTTGACCTTGCTCGCTGCTGGATATCTTGGAGTATATTGCCCTTAAGCCTGCGCTCCAGCTTGATGTGCAAATACACATGAGATGTAAAAGAACCTCTACGGCATATTGAGATCCAGCTGACAGATGACGAGGTTACTGAGGCTGTGAAGAAGATATTAAATGAACCGGAAGCTGCTTACTCTCAAACCGGCCTGCCTCCTTTTTGTACCATTAACAAACCGCCAGCCGTAAGACTCATATCTTATGTTTTCATGAAATCTGACTATGTTTAAGCACCCTTTGTTGACATTAACATCTTTCAAACAGGGTGATGATCCATTTTGGAGCAAGAAGCCTCCACAAGAGAAATCGGAGAAAACAACCCGGTCCAAAACCAGAGTTGTGAAGAAACCGGCCAATAGGAAGAGAACCACTGCATCCTCCGATCCACCAGCTGACGATGATGTGGGTAATCCGGACCTTGAGGTAGAACTTGACTCACTTGGTTTATTTTTCACACGCCTTATTGATAATGATTATTGCCACGATGATGCTGAAGTCAGTCACGCTGATGTTGTAGAGGTAATCACTCTTTCTTCCGATTCAAACCCTTTGCCTTCACTAAAAATCCGTCGGGCAAACCGAAAAGTTAATTTTTCGAATCCTCTTGCTTATTTGGACCGAAACTTTCTTACGAAGACACAACAGCATGAAGCTCGCCGCACAACCCCCAAGACAATGGCCAGTAGTTACCTCCGCCGGTTTACCGAACAGTCCGGTTCGGAAACGCCGTTCAGAGGTCTCTAACTGTTTCGTCAATGCTTATCCTAAAGCGGGTTGTTTTTGTCAACCTCTTAATCCATCTGACTCTGATTATCAGGGCACTTCTCATTCTTCTTCGGCGTTAAATCACCACCCAGCTCCCACCACTCAAAACGGTGCTTGGGTGAGCCTTATTCCTTATAATGTTGTTTGATATATCAATTTCAATATTCATTGGACTGATCCGTCTTTTTCCTTTCAGGGCCAAGCCTAGGCCAAGCAAGAAAGCTCGTCTGGACAAAGCGGCAGAAGAAAGCAGCAGCTCTGAACCGGACAAAATACCAGATCCCGAAGAACACATACACGACGATGTGCTGAACGACCCACCATCGCAAGATCATGATGTTACTGCTGAAGAGGCACATGTTGATGCCACATGCCCTTTTAATCATCCCACAAGTCATGTCCAGACTGACAAAACAGCGAGCCCATCAAAGCATACTGATAAACCGGTGACCCCAGTGCGGACCGGTGAAGCCAAAGATGATGATGTTGTTATTACTGGCGTTGGTCGTTCCGAGCCAGGCAATCCTGTCGCTTTATCTAAGCACACTGCCAAAGATGAATTTGCTGCATTTGGCAAAGGCAAATGGAATGCCGATTTGGCCACTTATGCCGCTCTGAACACCCAAGATCTTCATTCCGGCTATCTGAATCGGCTATACACCAGCCGTGATTATGAGGCCGGTCTGGTAAATATGATGAAAGACAAATATGAGGTAAATTCCATATGACTTTCTGCTTGTATATTTCAATCATCAACTCAATAGCCCCCAAGTAGCGGTTTTAAGATATCAACTTAAACCGGGACTTTCCAATGTGAACTTGAACGCAGCCGGTTCAACTTAAAGCAATTAAACCGGGCCTTTATATAGTAAGAATTCCCGTGTCACTGAAGGACAGAGCAAATAGGCATTAGCCCCCAAGTGCCAAGTTGAATACTTGTATTGATCTTGGGACTTATATAGAAATTGTATAATGAAAAGCAAATATGTATTAGCCCCCAAGTACCGAGGGCATAACTTGTTATGTGGTTGGTACTTCAACTCTGCACCGTAATCTTTATCAAATGATTATCTGTATGTAGGCTGATCTGAGCAAGAAAGAAAGTCAAATCGCCGATCTGCAAGAAAATCTGAAGTCCCAGCAAGCTGAAACCTCCAATGCAAAAAATGAATTAACCAGCGCTTTAAGCGTCATGGAAAAGCTTAAAGAGGGTTTCAACAAGGAGCGGGCGGATTGGGCCACTGATAAAGCCGCTTTAACTCAATGAGCACAGAAGGCCGAGGCTGCACTCAAACCTGTGGTGGATGAATTGACCAGTGTAAAACGGCAAGCCTTCTTTATTTCTAAAGTAATGAGGCCTTCTCATGTAACTGCCGGTTTACTGACCCTTTGAATGATACAGGGATACGTATTGGTCACTTGGGATCAGATGTGCGGAAGAAATTGAAAGCCGCCTATACATTGATAGAACAATCAGTATCTTTGATGCGCGGATCATCTGTACTGCTTCTCACAACAACCCGGCGCCGACCTTGATCTAGGACACTATTAAAAGGTTGTCAATGCTTCCTGCCCGGGTTGAAGAGTTAAAGAAATCTGCTGCTAGAACCGGTGCTATAAACGCCTTAATCCGGGCAAAAGCATGGGCGCCGGATTTTGATCCTGTTGAAGCGGCCCAGGGCTTCCCAAGTTTGAAGGAAGACGGGACAGAATTTAGCGAAGAAGATCTCTGAGCTATAAACCGGGAAGTGTGCCCTCTGGCTTGTCAATTGGTTGAAGAGGCAAATTTGTCTCACTATCAAGCTCAATACGATGGTCAAAACAAACGAGTGGCTGCACCAATTCCTGAAGCGGAGAACCTTATACCTCCAATCCGTAAGCATACTTACGCTCCTGACATTGAACCGTCGTTGCTGATCAATTATGAAGCTGTCTTTCAAGCATTAATGGGAATCGACTAGACAACTGTTGATTTCCAGCCGCTGGGTAGGGAAGCAGAGATTGAAGCGGCGCAGGATGACCCGCAACCATCAGGCCAAGCTGGCGACCAAGCATGAACCGGAAGCCAATTTAAATTACTGCTCCTTTATGTTACGCAGAAAACAATTATCTTATCTGGGCACCGTGTTGCCTTGTAATAGACTAGCTGCGACACTTGGTTTTGATATGCCTTTGTGCATACTTATTGCAACTTATGCTTCCGTTGAATCATCAATCGTAAACTGTTGTCTGAGCCAAAAAGCTTTAAGCGCCGCTGTGGTTGTATCACCAGGCGGGTCACATATCTATGTATATGAAATCAAAGATGATTTAAATATATAATCAAATATGGAAATATATGATACCTGCCATCGTAGGGCATGTAGTTGGCGGTGCCAGTCTTGAAACGGAGTTTTAAGAAACCCACTCTGCTGGAGGAGAAAAACCTGTGTATATAAGGTCGGTTTACCAGGTAAACCGTTCCAGGTTATGATGAACACCGGTGTTACTCCATAATAGGATGTTAACAAAAAATCAAACCGGGCAAAGAGTCTCCGGATTAAGAATTGACCGTGTTCCGTCAACTGACAATCGAAACGGTTTAATAATTGTCGGTTTAAAAACACAACAAGAGAAATATGCAAAGAGAAATGAATTTCAAGCAAAGACAAAGATAGAATCATTTGCAAAAAGAGGCTGTTGAGCCGATCAAGCGGCATCACCTTGGTCGGACACGACCAAGCCCCCGATAGGCATAGCTATGGTTCAAGTCAGCCATGTCCCCAAATGATGCAGTGGCATTACGCCGATCAAGAGGTGTAGCGATGGTTCGGGTTCGACCAAAGCCCGCAAGTGATTCTGTGGCCTTAGGCCGATCAAGAGGCGTGACTGGTTCAGACGTGACCAAGTCCTCAAGTGATTCTGTGGCTTTCGCCTATCAAAAGGTGTTGCATTGGTTCGGACACGACCAAGCCCCCAAGTGATATGATATAAAGCATTTTGAAAGAGCTAACTCAAGGGGTAAACCGGAGGCCGCTTTAAGACAAAAACTCCGTGTAACCACACATGATGTAAAAATAACAGAGACCCCGCTTTAGCTAAGGCTCCGGTTTATTGTATTGATTATAATATATACATTGTCATAATATGTACATAAGTAGAGCCTATGGCTCAAGTATAGTAAGGCCGAAGATGAGCTATGTTCCACGGCCTGTTGGTCTCCTCCTCTGATGTACGTGAGTCTTTATGTTCTCGAATATCGATCAGATAGTATGACCCGTTGTGCAGATTCTTGCTGACCATGAAAGGTCCCTCCCAAGGTGGGGATAGCTTGTGCATATCAGTCTGGTCTTGGATGAGCCGGAGCACCAAATCTCCTTCTTGAAAGGTTCTGGTTCTAACTCGGTATTTGTGATAGCGGCGAAGATCATGCTGGTAAATCGCCGAACGGGCAGCTGCGATGTCACGCTCCTCGTCCAACAGGTCCAAAGCATCTTGCCGTGCTACCTCGTTGTCCGCTTCAACATAAGCTGCTACACGAGGTGAATCATGACGGATATCACTAGGGAGAACCGCCTCCGCTCCGTAGACCATGAAGAACGGTGTGTATCCTGTCGATCTGTTGGGCGTAGTATTGATGCTCCATAATACAGATGGTAACTCCTCAACCCAACAACCCGGCGTCCGCTGCAAAGGAACCACAAGCCGGGGTTTGATGCCTCGTAAGATCTCTTGGTTAGCCCTCTCTGCTTGGCCATTGGACTGTGGGTGAGCCACTGATGAAACGTCAAGCCGGATGTGCTCACGTTCACATAACTCCTTCATAGCACCCTTGGACAGGTTGGTACCATTATCAGTAATGATGTTGTGTGGAAAGCCAAACCGGAAAATCACCTTTTTGATGAATTGAACCGCCGTGGCTGCATCACACTTGCTAACGGGCTCCGCCTCCACCCACTTTGTAAACTTGTCAACCACCACCAAAAGGTGGGTCTTCTTGTCCTTGGACCTTTTGAAAGGCCCAACCATATCCAATCCCCAAGTCGCAAACGGCCAAGTAATTGGAATCATCCTCAATTCTTGAGCCGGTACATGAGCGTGTCTTGAGAACTTCTGACAGCCATCACATCGCCTAACCAGGTCCTCCGCATCAGCATGAGTAGTCAACCAATAGAAGCCGTGACGAAACGCCTTAGCCACCAAAGACTTTGAACCGACGTGGTGACCACAGTCCCCTTCATGGATTTCACGCAAGATTTCATAGCCTTCCTCATGAGACACACAACGTTTAAACGCCCCTGACACACTGCAATGATGCAACTCGCCATTGACAATAGTCTTGGACTTGGATCGCCGGACTATTTGCCTGGCCAGAGTCTCATCCTCCGGTAACTCGCCCCGGTTCATGTACGCAACATAAGGAACCGTCCAATCCGAAATGACATGCAGCTGTTGGAAATATGCCCTAGAGGCAATAATAAATTAGTTATTATTATTATATTTCCTTGTTCATGATAATCGTTTATTATCCATGCTATAATTGTATTGATAGGAAACTCAGATACATGTGTGGGTACATAAACAACACCATGTCCCTAGTAAGCCTCTAGTTGACTAGCTCGTTGATCAATAGATGGTTACGGTTTCCTGACCATGGACATTGGATGTCGTTGATAACAGGATCACATCATTAGGAGAATGATGTGATGGACAAGACCCAATCCTAAGCCTAGCACAAAGATCGTGTAGTTAGGTATGCTAAAGCTTTTCTAATGTCAAGTATCATTTCCTTAGACCATGAGATTGTGCAACTCCCGGATACCGTAGGAATGCTTTGGGTGTACCAAAGCGTCACAACGTGAATCGGGTGGCTATAAAGGTGCACTACGGGTATCTCCGAAAGTGTCTGCATTGGGTTGGCACGAATCGAGACTGGGATTTGTCACTCCGTGTGACGGAGAGGTATCTCTGGGCCCACTCGGTAGGCATCATCATAATGTGCACAATGTGACCAAGGGGTTGATCACGGAATGATGTGTTACGAAACGAGTAAAGAGACTTGTCGGTAACGAGATTGAACAAGGTATCGGGATACCGACGATCGAATCTCGGGCAAATACAATACCGCTAGACAAAGGGAATTGTATACAGGATTGAATAAATCCTTGACATCGTGGTTCATCCGATGAGATCATCGTGGAACATGTGGGAGCCAACATGGGTATCCAGATCTCGCTGTTGGTTATTGGCCGGAGAGTTGTCTCGGTCATGTCTGCATGGTTCCCGAACCCGTAGGGTCTACACACTTAAGGTTCGATGATGCTAGGGTTATAGGGAATAGATATACGTGGTTACCGAATGTTGTTCAGAGTCACGGATGAGATCGCGGACGTCACGAGGAGTTCCGGAATGGTCCGGAGGTAAAGATTTATATATGGGAAGTCCTGTTTTGGTCACCGAAAAAGTTTCGGTAATGTACCGGGACCACCGGGAGGGTCCTGGTCCACTCAAGTGGGGCCACCGGCCCAGAGAGGGCTGCATGGGCCATGTGTGGGAGGGGACCAGCCCCAGGTGGGCTGGGGCGCCCCCCACCAGGGCCCAAGGCGCCTAGGGTTTGGGGAGGGGGCGCCTCCACCTTGCTTGGGGGGCAAGTTTCCCCCTCTCCCCCCCCCCCTTGGCCGCCACCCTAGATGGGTTTTGGGGCTGCCACACCCCTTGGAGTGGGAACCCTAGAGGGGGCGCAGCCCCCTCCCTCTCCCCTATATATAGTTGAGGTATTTGGGGCTGCACACATAAGAGTTTTGACCTCTCCCTGGCGCAGCCCTACCTCTCTCCCTCCTCGTCTCTTGCGGTGCTTGGCGAAGCCCTGCTGGAGTGCCACGCTCCTCCACCACCACCACGCCGTTGTGCTGCTGCTGGACGGAGTCTTCCCCAACCTCTCCCTCTCTCCTTGCTGGATCAAGGCATGGGAGACGTCACCGGGCTGCACGTGTGTTGAACGCGGAGGTGCCGTCTGTTCGGCACTAGGATCTCCGGTGATTTGGATCACGACGAGTACGACTCCTTCAACCCCGTTCACTTGAACGCTTCTGCTTAGCGATCTACAAGGGTATGTAGATGCACTCTCCTTCCCCTCGTTGCTAGATTACTCCATAGATTGATCTTGGTGATGCGTAGAAAATTTTGAATTTATGCTACCTTCCCCAACAGTGGCATCATGAGCTAGGTCTATGCGTAGTTTCTATGCACGAGTAGAACACAAGTTGTTGTGGGCGTTGATTTTGTTCAATATGCTTACCGTTACTAGTCCAATCTTGTTTCGACGGTATTGTGGGATGAAGCGGCCCGGACCGACCTTACACGTAGTCTTACGTGAGACAGGTTCCACCGACTTACATGCACTTGTTGCATAAGGTGGCTAGCGGGTGCCAGTCTCTCCCACTTTAGTCGGATCAGATTCGATGAAAAGGGTCCTTATGAAGGGTAAATAGCAATTGGCATATCACGTTGTGGTTTTTGCGTAGGTAAGAAACGTTCTTGCTAGAAACCCATAGCAGCCACGTAAAACATGCAAACAACAATTAGAGGACGTCTAACTTGTTTTTGCAAGGTATGCTATGTGATGTGATATGGCCAAAAGAATGTGATGAATGATATGTGATGTATGAGATTGATCATGTTCTTGTAATAAGAATCATGACTTGCATGTCGATGAGTATGACAACGGCAGGAGCCATAGGAGTTGTCTTTATTTATTGTATGACCTGCGTGTCATTGAACAACGCCATGTAATTACTTTACTTTATTGCTAACCGGTAGCCATAGTAGTAGAAGTAATAAGTTGGCGAGACAACTTCACGGAGACACGATGATGGAGATCATGGTGTCATGTCGGTGACGATGATGATCATGGAGCCCCGAAGATGGAGATCAAAAGGAGCAAAATGATATTGGCCATATCATGTCACTATTTGATTGCATGTGATGTTTATTATGTTTATACATCTTATCTTCTTAGAACGACGGTAGTAAATAAGATGATCCCTCATAATAATTTCAAGAAAGTGTTCCCCTAATCGTGCACCGTTCTATGTAGAGTTCGTTGTTTCAAAGCACCACGTGATGATCGGGTGTGATAGATTCTAATGTTCACATACAACGGGTGTAAGCCAGATTTACACACCTTGAAACACTTAGGTTAACTTGACGAGCCTAGCATGTACAGACATGGCCTCGGAACACAAGAGACCGAAAGGTCGAGCATGAGTCGTATGGTAGATACGATCAACATGAAGATGTTCACTGATGATGACTAGTCCGTCTCACGTGATGATCGGACACGGCCTAGTTGACTCGGATCATGTAATCACTTAGATGACTAGAGGGATGTCTATCTGAGTGGGAGTTCATAAGATGAACTTAATTATCCTGAACATAGTCAAAAGGTTTTTGCAAATTATGTCGTAGCTCGCGCTTTAGTTCTACTGTTCTAGATATGTTCCTAGAGAAAATTCAGTTGAAAGTTGATAGTAGCAATTATGCGGACAGTAGAAGGCTTATGTCCTTAATGCACCGCTTGGTGTGCTGGACCTCGAACTTGGTCTGTGGATGTTGCGAACATCTGACATACACATTTTGATGACTACATGATAGTTTGGTAAGGTTAAATGGTTTAGAATTGAGGCACCAAGGACATTTTTGAAATGTCGCGGAACATATGAGATGTTCCAAGAGCTGAAATTGGGACTTCAGGCTCGTGCCCACGTCAAGAGGTATGAGACCTCCGACGAGTTTTCTAGCCTACAAACTAAGGGAGAAGATCTCAATCGTTGAGCTTATACTCAGATTGTCTGGGTACAACAATCACTTGAATCGAGTGGGAGTTAATCTTCCGGATGAGATAGTGATGTTTCTCCAAAGACATTGCCACCAAGCTACTAGAGCTTCGTGATGAACTATAACATAACAGGGATAGATATGATGATCCTTGAGCTATTCGCAATGTTCGACACATGAATGTAGAAATCAAGAAGGAGCATCAATTGTTGATGGTTAATGAAACCACTAGTTTCAAGAAGGGCAAGGGGAAGAAGGGGTACTTCATGAAACGACAAATCAGTTGCTGCTCTAGTGAAGAAACCCAAGGTTGGAACCAAACCCGAGACTAAGTACTTCTGTGATGAGAGGAACGGACACTGAAGCAGAACCACCCTAGATACTTGGTAGATGAGAAGGCTGGCAAGGTCGATAGAAGTATATTGGATATACATTATGTTAATGTGTACTTTACTAGTACTCCTAGTAGCACCAGGGTATTAGATACCGGTTCGGTTGCTAAGTGTTAGTAACTCGAAATAAAAGCTACAGAATAAACGGAGACTAAAGGTGAGCTGACGATATGTGTTGGAAGTGCTAAGGTTGATGTGATCAATCATCGCACGCTCCCTCTACCATCGAGATTGGTGTTAAAACCTAAATAATTGTCATTTAGTGTTTGCGTTGAGCATAGACTTGATTGGATTATGTCTATCGCAATATGGTTATTCATTTAAGGAGAATAATGGTTACTCTGTTTATTTGAATAATACCTTCAATGGTGTTGCACCTAAAATGAATGGTTTATTGAATCTCGATCGTAGTGATACACATGTTCATGCCAAAAGATATAAGATAGTAATGATAGTACCACCTACTTGTGGCACTATCATGTAAGTCATACTGGTATAAAATGCATGAAGAAGCTCCATGTTGATGGATATTTGGACTCACTCGTTTTTGAAAAGTTTGAGACATGCGAACCATGTCTATTGGTGTATATGCATGAAGAAACTCCATGCAAATGGACCGTTTGGACTCACTTGATTTTGAATCACTTGAGATATGCAAATCATACCACATGGGCAAGATGACTGAAAAGCCTCGTTTTCAAAGATGGAACAAGATAGCAACTTGTTGGAAGTAACACATTTTGATGTGTGCAGTCCAATGAGTGCTGAGGCATGCAGTGAATATCGTTATGTTCTTACTTCACAGATGATTTGAGTAGGTGTTGAGTATATTTAATTGACGAAACACAAGTCTGAATTATTGAAAGGTTCAAGTAATTTCAGAGTGAAGTTGAAGATCATCGTGACAAGAGGATAAAATGTCTATGATATGATCATAGAGATGAGTGTCTGAGTTCTGAGCTTTGGCACGCATAATTAAGACATTGTGGAAATTGTTTCACAATTAATACCTTTGGAACACCATAGTGTGATGGTGTGTCCGAACATCATAGTTGCACCCTATTAGATATGGTGCGTACCATGATGTCTCTTATCGAATTACCACTATCGTTCATGGGTTAGGCATTAGAGACAACCGCACTCACTTTAATAGGGCACCACGTAATTCCGTTGAGACGACACCATATGAACTATGGTTTGGAGAAACCTAAGTTGTCGTTTCTTAAAAGTTTGGGGCTGCGACGCTTATGTGAAAAAGTTTCAGGTTGATAAGCTCGAATCCAAAGCGGATAAAAATGCATCTTCATAGGACATCCAAAACAGTTGGGTATACCTCCTAATTTAGATCCGAAAGCAATAGGGATTGTTTCTTGAATCAGGTCCTTTCTCGAGGAAAAGTTTGTCTCGGAAAGTTGAGTGGGAGGATGGTGGAGACTTGATGAGGTTATTGAACCGTCACTTCAACTCGTGTGTAGCAGGGCACAGGAAGTTGTTCCTATGGCGCCTACACCAATTGAAGAAGAAGCTTATGATATTGATCATGAAACTTCGGATCAAGTCACTACCAAACCTTGTAGGTCGACAAGGATGTGTACTACTTCAGAGTGGTACGTACTCCTGTCTTGGAGGTCATGTAGCTATACAACAATGAACCTACGAGCTATGGAGAAGCGATGGTGGGCCCGGATTCCGACAAATGGCTCGAGGCCATAAAATCCGAGAGAGAATCCATGTATGAAAATAAAGTGTAGACTTTGGCAGAACTACTTGATGGTCGTAAGGCTATTGGGTATAGATGGAGTTTAAAAGGAAGACGGACAATGATGGTAAGTATCACCATTGAGAAAGCTCAACTTGTCATTAAGATGTTTTCCGACAAGTTCAAGGAGTTGACTATGGTAAGGCTTTCTCACTCCTAGCGATGCTAAGAGTCTGTTGGAATTGGATTAGCAGTTACTGCATTATTCATGAAATCTTGCAGATAGGATGTCAAAACATTGTTTCCTCGACAATTTTCTTGAGGAAAGGTTGTATGTGATACAACCAGAAGGTTTTGACAATCCTGAAAGACGCTAACAAGTATGCAAAGCTCCAGCAATCCTTCTAAGGACTGGAGTAGGCATCTCGGAGTTGGAATGTACGCTTTGATGAGATGATCAAAGATTTTGGGTTTATACAAAGTTTATGAGAAATTTGTATTTCCAAAGAAGTGAGTGGGAGCACTATAGAATTTCTGATGAGTATATGTTGATCAGAAATAATGTAGAATTTCTGGAAAGCATATAGGGTTATTTGAAAAGTGTTTTTCAATAGAAAACCTGGATTAAGCTGCTTGAACATTGAGCATCAAGATCTATGAGGATAGATCAAAAACGCTCAATGGTACTTTCAAATGAGCACATACCTTGACATGATCTTGAAGGTGTTCAAGATGGATCGATCAAAGAAGGAGTTCTTGCCTGAGTTGTAAGGTATGAAGTTAAGAGTTAAAGCTCGACCACGGCAGAAGAAAGAGAAAGGACGAATGTCGCCCCTATGCCTTAGTCATAGGCTCTATACGGTATGCCATGCTGAGTACCGCACCTGATGTGTGCCTTGCCAAATGTCTGGAAGAGGGTACAAAGGTGATCCAGGAGTGGATTTCTAGATAGCGGTCAAAATTATCCTTAGAGGAATAAGGAAATGTTTCTCGATTATGGAGGTGATAAAGAGTTCGGCATAAAGGGTTACGTCGATGCAAGCTTTAACACCTATCCGAGTGACTCTGAGTAGTAAACCGGATATGTATAGTTGAGCAACCATTTGGAATAGCTCCAAGTGGAGCGTGGAAGCAGCATTTACAATATGACATAGAGATTTGCGAAGTACATATGGATCTGAATATTGCAGACCCGTTGACTAAAACCTCTCTCACAAGCAAAACATGATCAAACCCCAGAACTCATTGAGTCTTAATCACATGATGATGTGAACTAGTTTAGTGACACTAGTAAACTCTTTGGATATTGGTCACATGGCGATGTGACCTGTGAGTGTTAATCACATGGCAATGTGAACTAGATTATTGACTCTAGTGCAAGTGGGAGACTGTTGGAAATATGCCCTAGAGGCAATAATAAATTAGTTATTATTATTATATTTCCTTGTTCATAATAATCGTTTATTATCCATGCTATAATTGTATTGATAGGAAACTCAGATACATGTGTGGGTACATAAACAACACCATGTCCCTAGTAAGCCTCTAGTTGACTAGCTCGTTGATCAATAGATGGTTACGGTTTCCTGACCATGGACATTGGATGTCGTTGATAACGGGATCACATCATTAGGAGAATGATGTGATGGACAAGACCCAATCCTAAGCCTAGCACAAAGATCGTGTAGTTAGGTATGCTAAAGCTTTTCTAATGTCAAGTATCATTTCCTTAGACCATGAGATTGTGCAACTCCCGGATACCGTAGGAATGCTTTGGGTGTACCAAAGCGTCCTGGCGTAACTGGGTGGCTATAAAGGTGCACTACGGGTATCTCCGAAAGTGTCTGTTGGGTTGTACGAATCGAGACTGGGATTTGTCACTCCGTGTGACAGAGAAGTATCTCTGGGCCCACTCGGTAGGACATCATCATAATGTGCACAATGTGACCAAGGGGTTGATCACGGGATGATGTGTTACGGAACGAGTAAAGAGAATTGCCGGTAACGAGATTGAACAAGGTATCGGGATACCGACGATTGAACCTCGGGCAAGTACAATACCGCTAGACAAAGGGAATTGTATACAGGATTGAATAAATCCTTGACATCGTGGTTCATCCGATGAGATCATCGTGGAACATGTGGGAGCCAACATGGGCATCCAGATCCCGCTGTTGGTTATTGGCCGGAGAGTTGTCTCGGTCATGTCTGCATGGTTCCCGAACCCGTAGGGTCTACACACTTAAGGTTCGATGACGCTAGCGTTATAGGGAATAGACATATGTGGTTACCAAATATTGTTCGGAGTCCTGGATGAGATCCCGGACGTCACGAGGAGTTCCGGAATGGTCCGGAGGTAAAGATTTATATATGGGAAGTCCTGTTTTGGTCACCGGAAGTTTCGGTAATGTACCGGGACCACCGGGAGGGTCCCGGGGGTCCACCAAGTGGGGCCACCGGCCCCAGAGGGCTGCATGGGCCAAGTGTGGGAGGGGACCAGCCCCAGGTGGGCTGGTGCGCCCCCCCCCCACCAGGGCCCAAGGCGCCTAGGGTTTGGGGAGGGGGCGCCTCCACCTTGCTTGGGGGGGCAAGTTTCCCCCTCTCCCCCCCTTGGCCGCCACCCTAGATGGGTTTTGGGGCTGCCGCACCCCTTGGGGTGGGAACCCTAGAGGGGGCGCAGCCCCCTCCCTCTCCCCTATATATAGTTGAGGTATTTGGGGCTGCACACATAAGAGTTTTGACCTCTCCCTGGCGCAGCCCTACCTCTCTCCCTCCTCGTCTCTTGCGGTGCTTGGTGAAGCCCTGCTGGAGTGCCACGCTCCTCCACCACCACCACGCCGTTGTGCTGCTGCTGGATGGAGTCTTCCCCAACCTCTCCCTCTCTCCTTTCTGGATCAAGGCATGGGAGACGTCACCGGGCTGCATGTGTGTTGAACGCGGAGGTGTCGTCCGTTCGGCACTAGGATCTCCGGTGATTTGGATCACGACGAGTACGACTCCTTCAACCCCGTTCACTTGAACGCTTCCGCTTAGCGATCTACAAGGGTATGTAGATGCACTCTCCTACCCCTCGTTGCTAGATTACTCCATAGATTGATCTTGGTGATGCGTAGATAATTTTGAATTTATGCTACGTTCCCCAACAGAGCCACCACCAACTGAGCCTCCGGATCAGGAATAGCCAAATCCTCTTCACCAGGGAGCTTGACAGACGGGTTATGCAGAACATCCAAGAAGACATTAGGTGGGACCGGTTTATGTTGAGAGCCCAGCCGGCTTAAAGCGTCACGTAAACCCGTTCTTCCGTCTGTCCACGTGATCCACCTGATATCCTTTGAAGTGACCTGCAACGATATCCACCTCACGACGATATGCTGCCATGAGCGGATCCTTGGAATCCCAAGTGCCAGATACTTGTTGAGCCACCAGGTCCGAGTCACCGAAGCACTTAACTCGGCTGAGATTCATCTCCTTAGCCATCCGGAGACCATGGAGTAAAGCTTCGCACTCAGCTGCATTGTTAGTACAAGGGAACATTAAGCGGAGAGTAATGTGAACTTATCACCTCGTGGGGAAGTTAACACGACTCCAGCCCCCGAGCCCTCCAATTGCCTGGACCCATCAAAATGAATAGTCCAATAGTTGTGATCCGGCTTTTCTTCAGGTGCTTGTAGTTCCGTCCAATCATTGATGAAATCTACAAGTGCTTGAGATTTGACCGCCGTCTGAGGCACGTATTTCAATCCGTGCGGCCCAAGCTCTATAGCCCACTTGGCAATTCGGCCAGTTGCCTCCCTGTTCTGAATTATATCTCCCAAAGGAGCAGAGCTGACCACTGTAATGGGATGTCCCTGGAAGTATTGTTTAAGCTTCCGGCTTGCCATGAAAACTCCATACACCAGCTTCTGCCAATGCGGATACCTTTGCTTGGACTCAATAAGCACCTCGCTGATATAGTAAACCGGACGCTGAACCGGATATTCCTTGCCCGCCTCTTTGCGCTCCACCACAATAGCTACGCTGACTGCACGAGCATTAGCTGCCACATATAGTAGCAATGGTTCCTTGTCAATCGGAGCAGCAAGAACAGGCGGATTGGCTAGCTGCCGCTTTAAATCCTCAAACGCTTTATCAGCAGCCGAACTCCGCATTTAATTGATCTGTTTTCTTCAAAGATCTCGATACAAAGGGATCGCCTTCTCACCGAGGCGGCTGATAAACCGGCTCAACGCAGCAATCCGGCCTGCCACACGTTGAACGTCATTGATACACTTCGGTTTAGCCAGGGAGGTGATAGCTGTGATCTTCTCCGGATTAGCCTCAATTCCCCTGTTGGATACCAGAAAACCCAATAACTTGCCTGCCGGTACACCAAAAACACACTTGGACGGGTTGAGCATCATCTTGTATGTCCGCAGGTTATCAAAGGTTTCCTTCAAATCGCCAACCAGAGTCTCCTTCTCCCTTGACTTAACCACAATATCATCCACATAGGCATGTACATTACGGCCGATTTGATTATGAATGCAATTACAGAAACACCGTTGATAAGTTGCACAGGCACTCTTGAGCCCAAAGGGCATAGATACATAGCAAAAGGCTCCAAAGGGAGTTATGAACGTCGTCTTCTCCTGGTCCTTAACTGCCATCTTGATCTGATGATAACCAGAATATGCATCCAGAAAACTCAGACGCTCAAACCCGCAGTAGCATCAATAATCTGATCGATGCAGGGGAAGGCAAAAGGATCTGCTGGACAAGCCTTGTTAAGGTCTGTGTAATCCACACACATGCGCCAGTTGCCGTTTTTCTTAAGGACCAGCACCGGATTAGCCAGCCATTCAGGGTGGAAAACTTCAACAATAAAGCCAGCCGCTAAGAGCCTGGCCACCTCCTCTCCAATAGCTTTGCGCCTTTCTTCGTTAAACCGGCGGAGAAACTGTTTCACCGGTTTGTACTTAGGATCGACATTAAGAGTGTGCTCAGCGAGTTCCCTCGGTACACACTAGTAGAAAAAGGGCCTATAGTCCCGGTTCATAAGGGCCTTTAGTCCCGGTTCGTGAACCGGGACTAAAGGGTCGGTACTAATACCCTCACCCTTTAGTCCTGGTTCTATCCAGAACCGGGACAGATGGGCCTCCACGTGGCCTGTCCATTGAGCCAGGCGGGAGGGCCTTTGGTCTGGTTGGTGGCACCAACCGGGACCAATAGGCATCCACGCGTCGACATTTCTTTGGCTCTGGTTTTTGTTTTTTTCAAAAGAGGGGGTTTGGGGGGTTTTGGGGGTTAATTGAGGTGTTTCATATATTGTGCTATAGCTAGCTAATTAATAGAGAAAAGTGTCCTTTCTTTTGTCCGTGCTTGGTCGGCGCTTACGTACTATACATACGTATAGAGAGGACTAACTAGACATGCTAGCTAGCTAGTAATTAAGCAAACAGAAGATCGTCATGAACATATATATGCATACAGAGAAGTGATATCGACCACCTCTCCTTCTCCGAGAGATTGGTCGAACAACAAGTTCTCGTATATCTATCCGACGCCACCGGCTACATATATACTATATTTATCTTTTAAAATACGGACGGGTGGTCCACATGGTTTTCCCCGTCTTCAGCGATCACATAGTCAAGAAAGAATGCCGGCTATTCCTCTTGAATTGCTCGCATGCGATCTGGTGCTAGGAGTTCATCCCTGCCGAAACATCTAATTTTAAGAAAGGGGTCAATATATATATATATATATATATATATAGATATATATATATATATATATATATATGAATGAAACTCAACACAAATGATGGTAATAAAATAAAATTGTGAATATTTTTATTTACGCACTTCAAATTGTTTGTCGGAGTAGCCCCTCTCACAGGTCGTGTGGCGGATGGACTGCATAGCGTAGTATTCACAGAAATCATTCCCTTGTTCCTGCCACAACCACTTTACAAGAAGCAGAGGTCAATCAAACTGATAATTATATATAGCAAGCACATTCTAAATGGTATTGATGAAACTAGCGCTTGAATCACTAGGAGATCTTGGCGTGGAATATGCTACTATATAGTACTTACTTTCGGGTGTCTAAATTGCAGCTTCTTGGTAGTCCGAAGCTTTTTGGTGAATTTTCCCCAAGCCCTGCCATACAAAGAAAACAATTACTTGATATCAGAAATGAACAAAGTTGCTGATATGGTGGATAATGATCGATTTAACTTACTTCTCGAGCATTTCAGTCATTTCCGCATACTCCTTGGGATCTTTTCGTCTCGATTCTAAGACAGTTACTACTCCCTGCTCAAGCTTAATCTCTAGGAGAATATAGTGGAACCTGCGCACGCATGCATAACTCATCAATATTACATTTCTATAACCTGGACTAAATAAGGGAAACCGAATATGCCACAAGACAGTAACACTCACGTGTAGTTGTAAGGAAAGAGTATTGTATTTTTGTGTTCATTTATTTCCAACGATCGTAGCAAGTTGGCCTCGGTTTCCTTGGCACGATATTTAACCTCATTTGCATCGATGAGATATGTGTTAATGAACCCAATATCACCCACTTGTTTTTTCTTCATTTCTGCGATCTTCAATCTGCATAATATAGTGAGGATATTTATAAATACATGCAATGAAAGAGCTGAGTTATATAGAGATACTTAATGACAGAAGTAGTACTACTTACAGGACGATGGCAGGTGACCGTTGCTTTATCGATGGCCAATTGATTGAAAAACTGATAGAACTCCTCAAATGGAATAGGCAACAGTTCAATTCCAAGGAGGTCATGCTCCTTTAACTCTCAAATACAAAGTATTCCTCCGTCACGACTCTTTGCAGGTTTTCATGTACCAATCATGCAATCTTCGCATCATCGTTGTTAGAGAGCTTTCATCTTTGTGAGAGGCTTCCGTACTCGTATCTTTGTATATGCACCTCCAAGAAATCAAATTGTACATCGTCGGGCAAGTAATCTTCAGGATTGCCATAACCGGCACCATCCTCGGATCGACGATGTCGCTAGCGAGCACCTTGAGCGGGGGCACGATTCCTTTGCTTGTTCGCCGAGCTGGGAAATTTGTTTCCCAGCTCGTCGTTCTTTCATCCTTTGATCACTGACAGTACTTCCCGATCTCTCCACCTCGGCAAATGCCTTTCCAATAATGCGCTCATAGTTGCCTTTTGGCGAAGACTTGGGTGGTTTTGTCGGGTAGCGAGTGCGCTTCGCTTTGACCGGATCTACCTTCTCCTCCGGAGGTGGATGTCTCTTTGCTTTCAACCCTTGAAACCAGTCATCCACTTGATCTGCGCGATCTTCGCGTTTTCCTCCTCGCTCCTCTCGTCGGTAACTTCTGCCGAGTCTTGAGAGAAGGACCGAATCTATCTCCTCCCGCCTTTGGCAATCTTGCTAGACGCCGGCAGAAGCGAGCCAGGCGGATGTCTTCTTTCCTTGCTTACGAGGCGGAGGAGAAGGACTACGACGCCGGAGCAGCCGGAGCGGCGGCGGGTCTCTTCCGCCCTTCTTGGCCGAGGCGGAGAAGGAGGAGGCTGGCTGCCGGGACGCGCCGGTGCAGGCGGAGAAGAAGGCGGAGTGCCGCCACGCCGGAGAAGGAGCCGGCCGAGTGCCCCTGATCGTCACTCGCCGGAAGAGGAGGCGGTGGAGGAGGCGGAGTGCCTGACTCGCCGGAGGAGGAGGAGGAGGCGGTGGAGGAGGCGGAGTGCCTGACTCGCCGGAGGAGGAGGAGGAGGCGGAGGCGTCAGTTCGGAAGGTTGATGAGATCCTTCCGCCATAGGCATGGAGTCTTGAGCAGAACCCAGCCGATACTCCCCTTCACCGGTAGGGTGGTCAAGCCGGAGCTCCTCAAATCCCTCCGTTATTTCATCGACCATCACCTTAGCATATCCTTCCGAATCGGCCGGCGGTGAAAAGTTGAGTCGGGTTTAGTGGGATAAGCAGAGCCAACAGCCGCCTTGACCTTTAAATTGCTCCATTGCGCCATAAGGTGGCAACTTTCAGCATCCGTGATAGCATCCACGGGATAGCTGGCGAGGAGCCGTCAAGGCATGCTGCTCTGGCTGAAAGTAGCTCGGTGGAAGCCACGCCTGCTTCTCCGCCGAGATGGAGGGGTAGCTTCGGGGGAAGCTTCGGCAGGGCGTTTGTTGTGATCGGCTGCTTCTCGTTACTCTTCTCGATCCACTAGCCCCATTACCCTATCGTGCAGCGCCAGCATAAGGCTCTGCTCCGGTTTCTTCCTCCTCTCATGGGTTTTGTAACCCCTGCGTCTAAATCCAGCCTTCCACGAAAGGGAGCCTGGCGTGCCTCGTGTCCGTCCGAGGTGCTCAGGATTCCCGAGGGCCATTGTGAGCTCGTCCTTCTCCTGTGCAGAACGAACTTCCCTTGCTGCGCTGCTTCGATATAATGCTTAAGCCTCTTGACTGGTATGTCCAATTGTTCGTGGTCCAAATGCACTTCCCGTTATAGGGTCCAAGGATCCGCCGCCCCGAAGAACCAAGTCCGCAACGGTCTGGCGATTCATTGTCTCGGTTCGATCCCTTTATCAAGCGAGATCATTCTCAGCCTTGGACCACTTAGGCGGGCTATGAGGTAGCCACGACCCGTGCGATGATGAAGCTTCTTCTTCGCAGCATTTCTCTTGTTTGTCGCTGACATCTTTTTACTCTTTTCCGATGTCTTGTAGGCCACAAATGCGGGCCGATCATCTCTGATCTTCTCATATTTGCCCGTGAATTCTGGTGTCTCATTTTTTCGACATACGTATTGAGGTCTTTCTTCCAATTCCTGAATAGTTCTGCCATCTTCTTAAGAGCAAAAGACTTGATTAATGGCTCTATTACTGGCTTCTCCGGATCATCCTCTGGCGGTAGGGTAAAATTTGACTTCAGCTCGGTCCAAAGATCATTTTCTGCATATCATTGACATAAGACACCTCGTGGTCTTCGTTCTTAGGCTTATACCATTGGTGCATGCTGATCGGGATCTTGTCCCTAACCGTAACCCCGCACCGAGCAACAAATGCCTTCTTTGTCCGGTAGGGTTCAATCGGTTGGCCGTCGCCTTGCGATTTGTATGATCTCAAACTTTTCATCCGAGCTCAACTTTTTCTTCGGGCCTCGTCTCTTTACCGAAGTTGTGCTTGATCCGGAGGGCTAGAAAAAAGAACAAAGACGAGAGTTAATTAATATGTGTACATATATATATACCAAAACAAAGACGAGAGCTAGTCAGCACAGGCTTAACTAATATATATACCTGGCCGGACTCGGTTTGGTGATCACCGGAGCCGTCCTCACGGTCTACTTCTTGCACCGACATTGGGTCATCGAAGCCATGTAAATCATAGCCAGCTGCTTCTTCACCCTCTCCTTCCAGACCATCGTTATCGACGTTGAGAAACATCATCGAGGAGACGACATCACTTCCATGTGCGATTATGTCCCTCAACAACGCTTCTTGTGCTTCGTCTCGGGGGGTGTCCATAGTTTCTACAAATATTTACAACATGGCAATTATTATTCAAACATGACAGATATGGATATATTAGTGCCAACGTAGAACTAGCTAGCTAATCACAATAAGGAATCATATTAGTGGCCTCGACGCTGCTTCTCTAGGGTTTGGGGTGGCCTCGACAACGCTTCAAGGGTTAGGGGTGGCCTCGAGAACGCTTCAAGCTAGGAGGGTGCGTAATGTCGACCCCCCCACGTGTTGAAGCTATCGGGAGGGTCGGCGTTGAACAATACATCTATGTCCCACAAGTAGGGTAGAGGGTCGTGGATCGCCGAGCGGTCGAGGTCAAGGGGTCAAGATCGCCGAGGGTCGGGAGGTTGCCTAGTGTCAAAGGATTCAACAAAACCATGTCTTCATCATTAGGTAAGTAACAGGTGCATGATGGTGCGAAGCTCTCCAAAGTTGTTTTGGAGCGAGTCCCGAGATAGGATAATTAGCTTTTTGGTACAAAGTTCAGCAAAAGGCAAATTATCCTATCCGGGACTCCATTCCGTAACAACTTTGGAGGACTTCACCATCATGCCATGGTTACTTCCGGCTAATGATGAAGCGATGGATTTCTTCAATACTTTGACACTATCGGTACCCCTATCGGAAAAGGAAGAAAAGAGGAAGAAGGAATAAGAACAAGAAAAAAAACAAGAAAAAAAAAAGAGGAGAAGAAGAAAAGAATAGAGGAGAAGAACAAAAAATAGAAAAAAATTCTATTTTTTCTTCTTCTCCTCTATTCCTTTCTTCTTCTCCTCTTCTTTTTCTTCTTTTTCCTCTCATTCTTTTTCTTCTTCTTCTTCCTTCTTCCTTCGGATCCTAGAACCCTCGAACCCTCGACCCTAGAACCCTCGAACCCTAGAACCCTCGAACCCTCGACCCTAGAACCCTCGAACCCTCAAACCCTTGTGCCTCGAAACCTCGACCCGGCCTCGGCGACCCTCGACCCTCAAAACATTGACCCTCGACCGGCCTCGATGACCCTCGACCCCTCTGTGACCCTCTCGACCCTCTAGCCTAGTTCCCGACCGTCGACCCTCAGCGATCCTCGACACCCTCGTTCCCGATAAAGAAGAAGAAGAAGAAGAAGAAGAAGAAGAAATGAGAAGAAGAAAAAAGAAGAAGAAGAAGAAGAAGAAGAAAAATAGAAGAAAAAGAGAGGAGAAGAAGAAGGAAAAGAGGAGAAGAAGAAAAATAGAATTTTTTTCTTCTTCTCCTCTATTCCTTCTTCTTCTCCTTTTCTTCTACTTCCTCTTCTTATTTTTCTCCTCTTCTTCTCCTTCTTCCTTCTTCCTCTTTATTCTTTTCCTTATTTTCCTTCTTCCTCGGCGACCCTAACTCTAAACAGTACAACTTCCTCGGCGTCCCGCCTCTCTCTAATGAACAAAATAAAATCTATGAATAAAAAAACATCATATTCTATGAATAAAAAACATCATATTCCATCCACATCGATCCATGCATACATCATATATATGATCATATCTATGAACAAAAAAATTCATATGATCATCTATGAACAAAAAAATCACATATATCCATACATCAATATATATACATTTATGAAAAAATCATGAACATTTATGAAAAAAAACATGGCAGCGGCGAGGGGGCAGGGCAGGTGCTGCTGGGGCTCACTTGTGGGCGGAGGCGGCAGCGAGGTCGCGCGGCGGCGGCGGGAGGCGGAGGCGGCAGCGAGGTCGGGAGGCAGGCGGCGGCAGGCGAGGTCGGCGAGGTCGGCGAGGTCGCGGAGGCAGGGCGACGGCGAGCGACGGCGAGCGGGCGACGGGCAGCGGCAACGACGAGGCAGGCGACGTTAGAGGCGACAGCACGACGGCGGCGAACGGCGGCGGCGACGACGAAGCGCGGCGACGGCAATGGCGTCAGCAAGGCGACAGCGATGGTGACGGCGTGGGCGGCGGCGGCGTCGGGCGGCGTCGGGGCAACTGGCGGCGTCGGGGAGGGGAAAATCTGCGATGAATCTGAAATTTCCCAAGTGCTTTCTTATATAGCAAGGGCATTAGTCCCGGTTGGTGCCATGACCCGGGACTAATGCCCCCCTTTAGTCCCGGTTGGTGCCACCAACCGGGACCAAAGGCAACCGGGACCAAAGGCCAAATTTCAGCAGCCCAAAGGGCGGGAAGCGGCGGCCTTTGGTCGGTTCACCAACCGGGACTAAAGGGTGCATTAGTCCGGGTCGTGGCACCAACCGACTAAACCACCCTTTAGTCTCGGTTGGTGCCACCAACCGACCAAAGGCCTGTGCTGCCCGCGCCAAATGTTTAGTCCCACCTCGCTAGTTGAAGGCGCCCGGCACTGGTTTATAAGCGCTGGTGTGCGTCCCCTTTCGAGCTCCTCTCAAATGCAGGCTTTAGGGCCTAATCATGCTACTGCATGTGGGCCTATTGGGCCTCTGCGGGCCTGAATCCTGGCCCATGTAAGGTTTCTAGTCGTATTCAGGCCGTGGGGGCCTAGTAGGTGGTAGTTTTTTTTTGCTTTATATTTTATTTCTTTTTGCTTTTAGTTTTAGAAAAAATATAAACTTTCTATTAGTGCCATTAGTTTTAAAATTTGAAAACACTTTTTTGTTTTCTTTGTTGCTTTATTTATTTTATTTTGTTTCTACTTACAACAAAATACTTATTGTTGCTATTTTTATTTTTTCAAGTTTTTTGTTTTGTTTTCTGCATTATTTATTTTCTTTTGGTTTTTGCTTTATTTTTAATTCTTTTTGCTTTTAGGTCAGCAAAATTATAAACTTTCTGTTAGTGCTTTTAGTTTTAGAAAAAATATAAACTTTCTGTTTGTGCCATTAGTTTTAAAATTCAAAAACACTTTTTTGTTTTCTTTGTTGCTTTATTTATTTTATTTTGTTTCTACTTACAACAAAATGCTTATTATTGCTATTATTATTATTTTTTCAAGTTTTTTGTTTTGTTTCCTGCATTATTTATTTTCTTTTGGTTTTTGCTTTATTTTTTAATTCTTTTTGCTTTTAGGTCAGCAAAATTATAAACTTTCTGTTAGTGCCATTTGTTTTAGAACAATTATAAACTTTCTGTTTGTGCCATTAGTTTTATAAAATTTGAATTCTTTGAAATTTGTGTGAATCACAAGTTTGTGAGCTCAACAAAGGCGTGAAGGGACGGGCTTATAAACCGGTGTGAGCGCCCTTGATTGGCGAGGTTCTCAAAGTTGGCATAGTATGTTCATGAACAAAGCGGACAATGGTATCATACTCGTGTGTTACAAAGTTGGCATGGTATCATCATAATAGTTGCGGGAGAAAGTCTTCACTTTTTCTTCGCTTGTGTCGCTTTGCTTATTATGCGCCAGTAACCATGGATAATCTTCATCATTTATCGGGATGCTTGGGTCAGCCTTGACTTTGAAGGGGGAATTTCATGAAACTTTTCATACTCTTGAGACATGTCTGTCTTGCCCTCCACTCCTGTGGATGTCCCTTTTTCACTGAAAAGAACTATGTGGCGCTTTGGCTCATTGTATGATGTATTCGCTTCCTTATCTTTTCTTTTCCTCGGTCTGGTAGACATGTCCTTCACATAGATAACCTGTGCCACATCATTGGCTAGGACGAGCGGTTCGTCGGTGTACCCAAGATTTTTCAGATCCTTGTTGTCATTCCGTCAGTGGGTCTACATACCCGCCTCTGACAGATTGACCCACTTGCACTTAAACAAAGGGACCTTAAAATCTACTCCGTAGTCAAGTTCCCATATGTCTACTATGTAACCATAATATGTGTCATTTCCCTTGTCGGTTTCTGCATCAAAGCGGACACCGCTGTTTTGGTTGGTGCTCTTTTCATCTTGGTCAATCGTGTAAAATGTATTCCCATTTATCTCGTATCCTTTCAAAATCATTACAGTCGAAGATGGTCCCACGGACAACAAGTACAACTCATCACAAACAGTGCTGTCACCTCCGAGACGTGTTTCCAACCAACTGCTGAAAGTCCTGATGTGTTCACATGTAATCCGATCGTCGCCTTTGCTCCGGGTGTTTGGGCGCAGACTGTTCTTGTGTTCATCGACATACAGGGGTCACCAAGGTAGAGTTCGTAGAAGCGTGTAGTGTGCTTGAGACCAAGAATATCCGTCCCTGCATATTATTGAGTCTCTTCCAAGCGTGCCTTTTCAGTCAGTCTCCCCTCATACGCGATTTAGGGAGACCTATCTTATTAAGGCCAGGAATGAAGTCAACACAAAACCCGATGACATCCTCTGTTTGATGGCCCATGGAGATGCTTCCTTCTGGCCTAGCACGATTCTGAACATATTTCTTTAGGACTCCCATGAACCTCTCAAAGGGGAACATATTGTGTAGAAATCCGGGCCCCAGAATGACAATCTCGTCGACTAGATGAACTAGGACGTGCGTCATGATATTGAAGAAGGATGGTGGGACCACCAGCTCGAAGCGACAAGACATTGCGCCACATCACTCCTTAAGCGTTGCTTTCGATTTCTGGATCGATCACCTTCGAGATATTGCATTGAGGAATGCACATAGCTTCACAATGGCTAATCGGACGTTTTCCGGTAGAAGCCCTCTCAATGCAACCGGAAGCGATTGCGTCATAATCACGTGGCGATCATGAGACTTTAGGTTCTGGAACTTTTCTCGACATATTTATTATTCCCTTTATATTCGATGAGAAGCCGGTCGGGACCTTCATCTTTGGCGGGCATTGAAAGAATATTTCTTTCTCTTCTTTAAAGAGCGTAGCTGGCAGGACCTTCATACTTTGCTTGGAGGCATGCCCTCTTTTTTCGTGCAAGCGTTGCAGGTCCTCTCGTGCCTCGTGTGTATCTTTTGTCTTCCCATACACACCCAAGAAGCCCTAGCAGGTTCACGCAAAGGTTCTTAAATCACGTGCATCACGTCGATCGAAGAGCGGACCTCTAGGTCTTTCCAAAGAGGGTAGGTCCCAAAATATAGATTTCTTCTTCCACATGGGTGCGTGATTCTCGGCGTCATTCGGAACAGCTAGTCCGCGGGACCCTTTCCAAAGATTACGTGTAAATCATTGACCATAGCAAATGCGTGATCACCGGTCCGCATGGCGGGCTTCTTCCGATGATCTGCCTCGCCTTTGAAATGCTTGCCTTTCTTTCGACATTGATGGTTGGTCGGAAGAAATCGGCGATAACCTAGGTACACATTCTTCCTGCAGCTTCCCGGTATATACTATCGGTGTCAAGTAAAAAGTGCGTGCATGCATGGTATCCCTTGTTTGTCTGTCTCACGAAAGGTTCTTGAGAGCGGGCCAATCGTTGATTGTCACGAACAGCAACGCCTTCAGGTCAAATTCCTCCTTTTTGTGCTCATCCCACGTAAGTACACCGTTTCCATTCCACAGCTATAAAACTTCCTCAACTAATGGCCTTAGGTACACATCAATGTCGTTGCCGGGTTGCTTAGGGCCTTGGATGAGAACTGGCATCATAATGAACTTCCGCTTCATGCACATCCAAGGAGGAAGGTTATACATACATAGAGTCACGGGCAGTGCTGTGATTGCTGCTCTGCTCCCGAAAGGATTAATGCCATCCGCGCTTAAAGCAAACCATACGTTCCTTGGGTCCTTTGCAAACTCATCCCAGTACTTTCTCTCGATTTTTCTCCACTGCGACCCGTCGTGGGTGCTCTCAACTTCCCGTCTTTCTTACGGTCCTCACTGTGCCATCGCATCAACTTGGCATGCTCTCCGTTTACGAGCAGACGTTTCAACCGTGGTATTATAGGAGCATACCACATCACCTTCGCAGAACCCTCTTCCTGGGAGGCTCGCCGTCAACATCACAATGGTCATCTCGTCTGATCTTATACCGCAATGCACCGCATACCGGGCATGCGTTCAGATCCTTGTAGGCACCACGGTAGAGGATGCAGTCATTAGGGCATGCATGTATCTTCTCCACCTCCAATCCTAGAGGGCATACCACCTTCTTTGCTGCGTATGTCTTTGTCGGGCAATTCGTTATCCTTTGGAAGCTTATTCTTCATTATTTTGGTAGCTTCTCAAATCCTTTATCGAGCACGGCATTCTCTGCCTTCCACCGCAACAGTTCGAGTACGGTACCGAGCTTTGTGTTGCCATCTTCGCAATTGGGGTACAACCCTTTTTTGTGATCCTCTAACATGCGATCAAACTTCAGCTTCTCCTTTTGACTTTCGCATTGTGTCCTTGCATCGACAATGACCCGGCGGAGATCATCATCATGGGGCACATCGTCTGGTTCATCTTGATCTTCAGCAGCTTAGCCGTTGCAGCACCATCGTGCACATAAATGCAGTGCAACTTGATGTTCGATAGCATCACCGTATTCAGGGGCACATAGTTGTCATCGTACTCTTCTTCCTCGCCGTCTTCCATCATAACCCCTATTTCTCCGTGCCTCGTCCAAACATTATAGTGTGGCATGAAACCCTTGTAAAGCAGGTGGGTGTGAAGGATTTTCCGGTCGAGTAAGACTTCAGATTCCCACATATAGGGCATGGACAACACATAAAACCATTCTGCTTGTTTGCCTCAGCCACTTCGAGAAAAGCATGCACGCCCATAATATACTCGGAGGTGTATACATCACCGTACATCCATTGCGGTTCATCTGCGTGCATTATATATAATTAAGTGTGTCAAAAATCATTACTAACATCATGAATAGATAATTAAATGACCAAATTAATAGAAGTTCATCATCACATAAAAACCAAAGTACATACATAGTTCTCATCTAACAACATAAAGCTTTGCAGAGCATCTAAATTAATTAAACCATACATTGAAACTATGTAAAACATTTCAATGTGAAAACAAATACGATCATAATCGCAACCAAGGTAACAACTGATCCAACGGCATAATGATACCAAGCCTCGGTATGAATGGCATATTTTCTAATCTTTCTCATCTTCAAGCGCATTGCATCCATCTTGATCTTGTGATCATGGGCGACATCCGCAACATGCAACTCCAATATCATCTTCTCCTCCTCAAGTTTTTTTATTTTTCCTTCAAGAAATTGTTTTCTTCTTCAACTAAATTTAACCTCTCGACAATAGGGTCGGTTGGAATTTCCGGTTCAACAACCTCCTAGATAAATAAAATCTATGTCACGTTGGTCGGCTTAATTTTCATAAACAATAAATGAACCAATAGTTATGAAAAGATAATATATACCACATCCGAATCATAGACAGGGACGAGGGCCGACGGGCGGATACCAAAACCATCGCACTATATAAGATGCAATAATAAAAGTAAGAAAATAATACAAGTAAGAATATTTTTCCTTTCGTAAAGAAGATAAGAACAAGAGGCTCACCACGGTGGTGTCATGGCGATGAGATCGCCGTGGGTGATCGACGGCGGTGAAGACGGGACGGGCGCGACGGACCGCTAAACCTAGACAAATATTGAGGAAAATGGAGGTTAGAGGTCGAGCTTGGAGAGGAGAAAGCTTAAGTAGTGTGGCTCGGGCATTCCATCGAACACCTTGTGTGCATAGGAGGTGAGCTAGAGCACCACCAAGCCCCTCCCCTCGGCCAGAAAAAAGCAGGCGGTGTGCTCGCTTCTTGCGCGAGGGGCTATATATAGGCAGCACCATTAGCCCCGGTTGGTGGCATGAGCCGACTAAAGGGAAGCCTTTGGTCCCGGTTCATGCCACCAACCGGGACCAATAGTGGTGGGCCAGGAGCCAGGACCATTGTTCCCGGTTCGTCCCACCAACCGGGACCAAAAGGTCCGAACGAACCGGGACCAATGGCCCACGTGGCCCGGCCGCCCCCCTGGGCTCACGAACCGGGATAAATGCTCACATTAATCCCGGTTCTGGATTGAACCGGGACTAATGGGCAAAACAGGCCTCAACGATAGCCCCTTTTTCTACTAGTGGCACCTGGCATGTCAGAAGGCTTCCATGCAAAAATTTCCCGATTCTCATGGATGAACTCGATGAGCGCGCTTTCCTATTTCGGATCCAAGTTGGTACTGATACTGAACTGCTTGGACAAATCGCCGGGTACGAAGTCAACAATCTTAGTCTCAGCTGCCGATTTGAACTTTAAGGCCGGATCATGCTCTGTAGTTGGCTTCTTCAATGGAGTCATGTCCGCCGGATCAACATTATCCTCGTAGTATTTCAACTCTTCCGTGGCACAAACCGACTCTGCATAGGCCGCATCACCTTCTTCACACTCCAAAGCAATCTTGCGACTTCCGTGAACAGTTATTGTTCCTTTGTGACCCGGCATCTTGAGCTGCAAATAAATATAACAGGGCCGTGCCATAAATTTGGCATAGGCCGGCCGCCCAAATAGGGCGTGATATGGGCTCCAGATCTTCACCACTTCAAAAGTCAATGTATCTGACCTGGAATCATGATCATCTCCAAAGGCCACTTCCAGAGCTATCTTGCCAACATGATATGCTGACTTACCGGGTACCACACCATGGAATACCGTATTGGACGGTTTAAGATTTTTATCTTTTAGCCCCATACGGCGGAAGGTCTCATAATATAGGATATTAATACTGCTCCCTCCATCCATGAGCACCTTGGTGAATTTATAACCTCCCACCTGAGGTGCCACCACCAACGCTAGCTGACCCGGATTGTCAACCCGGGGAGGGTGATCCTCCCTGCTCCATACAATCGGCTGTTCGGACCAGCGTAAATAACGAGGCACGACCGGTTCAACAGAATTCACCGCTCGTTTGTGAAGCTTCCGGTCTCGCTTATCGAAGCTAGTGGTGAAGACATGATATTGCCCGCTATTCAACTGCTTCGGATTGCTCTGATAACCCGACTGCTGCTGCTGGTTGTAACCACCCTGGCTATTCTGATTATTTTGATTGTTATGTCCACCCTGATTATCATTGAAGCCCGAACAGGAATTTCCTCCACCGTGACCCGGCCCATGGAATCCGGATCCTGAGCCACCACCTGATCTGTGATCATATCGGAAAGCATTAGAATCTTGAACTCCTGCATAATGTAACAATCCTTCCAAAGGTGGTTGGCTGGCATCTCCTTCGTCCCTTGCTTTGGATAGGGCTGGTTTAACAGATAGGTCAGGCGGTCCGGGTTAGGACTTGGAGCTCCGCCGCGATTCGACGGTTTACCCTTTCGTCGCTGGCCCTTGTCCTGCGCGCTAGTATTAGCCACAAAGTCCATGCTGCTATCCGCTTTACGCTTGCCACCGTTTCCATGACCTGTCGTGTTGTGTTGCTGCCCTTTGGAGTTACTGCTCTTCTTTCCCTTCCCTGTCTTGTCATCATCATACTCGATCCTTGGTACTATCAGAATCAGCATACTTCACTAACGCAGCCATGAGGGTCCCCATATCGTTACAATGGCGCTTCATCCGTCCCAATTTCAACTTCAGAGGCTTAAACCGGCAGTTGCCTTCCAAGGTTATAACCGCGGAATCGGCGTTGATACGGTCTGATGAGTGCAGAATTTCCGAGACCCGGCGCACCCAGCGGGTTGTTGACTCTCCTTCCTCCTGGACACATGCCGCTAAGTCCACTATCGACATGGGATGCTTACATGTATCCTTGAAATTCTGGATAAACCGGGCTCGCAACTGGGCCCATGAACTGATAGAATTGCCCGGTAAACTCTTTAACCAAGTACGGGATGTCCCTTCAAGCATCATGGTGAAATACTTCGCACACGCCGCCTCATCCACATCAAGCATCTCCATGGCCATCTCATAGCTCTCCACCCATGTTTCTGGAGACAAATCGGCAGTGTAAATTGGCACCTTGCGCGTGCCCTTGAAATCCTTGGGCAGGTGCACATTGCGTAAAGCAGGGACAAGACAGGGCACTCCCAAAGAATTGGAAGTAACCCCTGGCTCGACCGAGGTGGTTGGACGAACCGGCATAAGCTGACGAGCCTCATGTTGCACCGCTAACTCGGCCTCCCTGCGCGCCCAGGCCCGGTCCACCACTTCCTGAGCATCACCAATACCACCTGCCGGGTTATTGCCACGGGGCGCTTCACGGCTTCGTGCATTGGTTGACACGGTTGGTTCATCCATACGCCTGCTGTAGCTCCGTCTTGGACGGGGGTTGGAATGAATTCGGTCACGGCTGTATGAATATGCTTCCTGTTGAATCAAGGCTGTTCGAAGAAGCTCCTTAACCCGGCGCATCTCCACCGCATGTGGAGAATCACCTTCAATCAGGATGGCCTCCAGCCGTGAAGCGGCGGCGACAAGATTGTCCATTGGATTGGAATAATGACCCAGAGGTGTCGGGACAGGCTGAGGCACGATATTGTTTTGTCGAGGCGGCTCCATCAAGCGAGGCTGAACCGGCGCGCCCGGCCCAGGTGCCTCCGCCCGGTTTATCACCGGCGTGTTACTAGTTCCTGCTCCTGGGATGTTAAAGAGTTTTCTGGCTTCGAAAACCGGAGGCAAGCGAGACCGGTGCTTCCTCTTCAGGACTTCATGCGACGCGGTCTGATCCAGCATAAGCCTATAGGCTTGCGCATCCAAAGCGGCCCGCTCTGCGACCATTCTGTCGTTCTCGGCTGCTAGGTCGGCCTTGGCCTGAGTGATCTGTTCCCTCATCCTTGCAACTTCCGCATTGTGGGCGTCTTGATCTGCCGGGTTAGCCTCTGCCATAAGCACAGCCAACGCATCAAACAGATCAGATAAAACTTGAGCCGGCGGGTGCACAGGGCCTCCTGCCCCGGCAGCCGTCGCCGCTGCTGACCCGGAGATCATTGCTGCTGCGGTCGAAGAGTGGATCGCCGCCTGTGTACCGGCCATGAATATTCCAACCCGGTTGGGCAGATCAGAGGGGTCCGGAATACTGTCGCCATCGGAACAGCCCCCAATCCGGCCGTCTTGTAACTGATATAACGATTCGGTTTCTCCGGTTGAGGACTCGTCGCCGGAATAAACGACGGTCTCGCTACCAGATTCCGATCCATCCTCATATTCTCCTCCGTGGATGACTCCCACGAAGGCACGCTTCACGGCTGGTTTAACCTGGGCAGACCGGCGCTCGAGCCGTTTCGACGAGGTCGGTGCAGATGTCCGGCTCAGGGCCCGGTCCACCGATCTTGCCGATGAAGACGTGTATGCCACAAAAGGGGACCCGGTACCCGTACTCAATCGAGCCGGCCTCGGGGCCCCACCCTGCATCGTCGATGTAGAGCTTGCCGCGACGACTCTTGGTCATCCAGCCCACAGCGTAACCCTTGAGTCCTTCGAAGTTTCCCTCCAAGAACTTGAAACCATCGTGCGATAGCCCCACGGTGGGCGCCAACTATCGTGGTTTTTTCACAGCAGATGTCCTCATGAAAGGACTTAGTTGTGGAGCCATCACTACGGGTTAGCTTCAAGGGGTTAAAGCGGACACAAGGACGCAAGAGAGTTTATACTAGTTCGGCCCCTTCGATGAAGGTAAAAGCCTACGTCTAGTTGTGATGGAATTGATGGGGTTTCGATGACTAGGGAGCAAACAAGCTTCGCCTAAGTCTCGAGTTGTTCTCTGTTGTCCTGAACCGCCGTCGGGTCGTCCCCTTATATACATGGGTGGCGCCCGTCGGTTTATAGAGTCCCGACGCCGGTTCATAGATGTATTCGGCTCGATCTCCACTATTCCTAACTTACAATACAAGTTACATACTGACGCCGGTTTACGGCTACAGGCCTTGAACCGGCTATGGGCCTTGAGCCCTCATCTGCCTACTTGGGCTTTAACATACTCAACTACTGACGAAGTTAACCCGGCCTGTCCTGGCCGGTTTACGCCCAATAGTAATATTCCCAACACCTACCGTCGCTATACTGCATCATCTCTTCCTCTTTGGTGAAATACCGACGTAGTTCTAGCAGACATCAGTCCGTAGCTAGTACCTAGACGGCTTCTTCTCTCTCTTTGGTTCTCAATACCATGTTCTCCTCGATGTTCTTGGAGATCTATTCGATGTAATACTCTTTTGCGGTGTGTTTGCTGAGATCCGATGAATTGTGGATTTATGATGAGATTATCTTTGAATATTATTTGAATCTTCTCTGAATTCTTATATGCATGATTTGATATCTTTGCAAGTCTATTCGAATTATTGGTTTAGTTCGGCCTACTAGATTGGTTTTTCTTGCAATTGGGAGAAGTGCTTAGCTTTGGGTTCAATCTTGCGGTGTCCTTTCCCAATGACAGTAGGGGCAGCAAGGCACATATTGTATTGTTGCCATCGAGGAAAAAAAGATGGGGTTTTCATCATATTTCTTGAGTTAATTCCTCTACATCATGTCATCTTACTTAATTCGTTACCATGTTCTTTATGAACTTGATACTCTAGATGCATGCTGGATAGCGGTCGATGTGTGGAGTAATAGTAGTAGATGCAGAATCGTTTTGGTCTACTTGAAACGGACGTGATGCCTATGTTCATGATCATTGCCTTAGATATCGTCATAATTATGCGCTCTTCTATCAATTGCTTGACAGTAATTTGTTCACCCACCGTATTATTTGTTATCTTGAGAGAAGCCACTAGTGAAACCTATGGGCCCTGGGTCTCTTTTCCATCATACAAGTTCTCTTGTCCATCATATAAGTTCTCTTTTCCATCTTACTAGTTTCTGATCTACTATTTTGCAATCTTTTACTTTCCGATCTATAAACCAAAAATACCAAAAATATTTACTTTATCGTTTATCTATCTCTATCAGATCTCACCTTTGCAAGTAACCGTGAAGGGATTGACAAACCCTTTATCGCGTTGGGTACGGTGCAAGTTTGTTTGATTGTTTGTGCAGGTATTCGGTGACTTGTGCGTTGTCTTCTACTGGATTGATACCTTGGTTCTCAAACTTAGGGAAATACTTACTCTACTTTGTTGCATCGCCCTTTCCTCTTCAAGGGAAAAACCAACACAAGCTCAAGAGGTAGCAAGACTTTGAAACATGGACACATTTGGAGGGTGGGATATGGTCAAAAAATTAAGATGTGGGAAGATAGTTGGATTCCACAATCACCATCCAAGAAGGTTATCTCTAGTAGAGGAAATCATCTCCTCTCTCGGGTGTTAAAGCTTATTGATCCAGTGTCACGTGACTGGGATTCGTTGCTGGTGAACCAAACTTTTTGCAGTGTTGATGCTTAGAGAATTCTTGCAATCCCACTCCCTGTATATGAAATGATAGACTTCTTAGCTTGGAGCTTTACTAAAACAGGTGTGTTCATAGTAAAATCAACATATCATGTCATTTTGGAGTCAAAGTTTGGCAACATTTCGTAGGGTACGCCGTGCTCGTCGTCGCCAACATCTACATGGGATTCGGTGTGGAGTTTGAGCTGCCCAGCAAAGATTAAATTTTTTGTCTGGAGAGCACTTCTTAGTGCTATTCCATGTCGTGCAATACTGGCTGATAGCCACATTGTCCAGTATGCAACCAAGGGCCGGAGAGTATCCTCCATCCTCTATTTGAATGCCCAGTTACGGTTCAGGTGTGGAAACTCCTTGGAGTGCTAGATGTGATACAAAAGGGATTAGAGATGAACACATTTGGGGAGGTTGTGTTGGAATTTCTTCTCAGTCTAGCAGACGATCATATCCATGTGCTAGGGTTGCCGAAACTGAGAGAAACTGTGGCTACATGCTATTGGTTTTTGTGGTGGGAGAGGAGAAAGATTACACATGGATGTGATCCACAAACAGCGCCACAGATCAACCTTGCTGTACGAGCCTTGGCGGTAAACTTCATTGCAGCGTACTCCTCAAAGCCAAAAATTCGGGTGGGAAACTGGACGAAACCGAGGACTGGTTATGTCAAGCTAAATGTGGATGCGAGTTTTGATCATGACTTACTTGAAGGTTCGATAGGTGCTGTCATCAGAGACCACAACGACAAGTTCATAGCTGCCGCGAATGAAAAACTTGGAATCTGTTATGATGCCTTCACAGCAGAAGCAATTGCAATTAGGTTGGGTTTAAACCTCGCTCACACAGCAGGATGTAGCAAAGGTAAAGTAAATTCAGATAATGTGGAGGTGATCTCAGCACTCAGAGAGGGCTACTCTTCTTTGGTGGCCAGCGCGATATTTGATGATTGTTATTTCATGTCCTTAGATTTCAGTCATATTGTTTTTGAGCATTGTTTTAGAGAGAACAATAAAGTAGCCCACGAATTAGCTAGACTAGCTAGATTCGCTCCTCCTGATGTATGGATGGATGCAGCACCGACGGCTGGCATCCCCGTCATTGTCTCTGATGCTACAATTGTAGCCAATTAATAAAGTGGGTGTTTTTTAAAAAAGGTAAAAGAGCCGATTTTCTCCACAGTTTTCCTGTCACCTTTTTTGTTTTTTTTTCGTTTTCTCTTGTTGCTTTTATTTTCTTCTCCATTTTTAATGCTTTTCAGTTTTTTTTGCATTTGTTTCTTTGGTTTTTATTTTTCATTTCTTTTTTCTTTGGTATTTTTTTCTTTTTTTGCTTTCTCTTTGTTTCTTTGGGTTTTTATTCTATTTTTTTTGTATATGTAAACAACCTTTTTTGAATATACATTTAACATTTTTATATGGTCAACATTGTTTCTATACACATTTAAAAAGAATCAAATGCTTGATTAAAAATTTTCATATACAAGACTAACAATTTTTGAACACATGTTCACATTTTCCAATACATTTTTTAAAATGCGTGATTAACACTTTTCAAATACAAAGATTAACATTTTTTTCAATACATCGTCAACATTTTTTCTATACACGTTTAACCTCTTCCAAATGTTTGATTCACATTATCAAACACTTGTTCAACATTTTTGAAATTCTTGATTAATATTTTTATATACAAAATCAATTTTTCTTAAAAATTTTAATACACGGTCTAGATATTTTCTATACACAATTAACATTTCCGAAATGTTTGATTAACAATTTTCAAATACTTTTTCAATATTTATTTCTTGATCCATCTTTTATATACATGATAAAAAAATTATAATTTTTATACATAATCATGTTTCCTATACATGTTCAACATTTTCTGAATGCTTGATTAACATTTTTCGAATATGTGTTCAACATTTTTCAAATACTTGTTCACTATTTTCCAAATACTTGATTAATTTTTTTAAATACTTGTTCCACATTTTTCAAATGCTTGTTCAACATTTTTCAAATGCTTGTTCAACATTTTTCAAATAATTGTTCAATATTTTCTGAATGCTTGATTAAAAAAATTCAAAAACCTCAACATTTTTTCAAATACTCGTTGAACATATTCCAAATGCTTGTTCAATATTTTTCAAATACCTATTCAACATTTTCCGAATGCTTGGTTACCATTTTTCAAATACTTTCCAACATTTTCAAAATGTTTTTTGTACAATGCTTTTTGTAATATACATATTTATTATATTTTAAAGTATAAATAAAGCGAAAGGAAAAGAAGAGGTTGTGGCCTCCCGGGTGCATGGGCATGTCCATCTCGCTCGCCCCCTTCAGTGAGTCAGAACGTAGACTCCCTGAAGGCGAGATATAGGGGCGTCCCCCACGAGTTCGGCTACCAACAAATTTTTACTCCTTGCGAATAGACGATCTGGATGCTACCCACCCGACATAGCGGTGCTCCCCTCCCCCAAAGCCCCTCGCAGCATGTGAAATGATTCGCCCACCTGCTACTGCAAGACCGACAACTGTGTATCTTGCTCTTTCTTTCGGCTATCGCTCGGTCACATAAGGCCCATAAAGTTCAAATGGTAGAAGACCTTCGATTTTGTTACGAGAGTAACAACCTATCCGTGTAGACCTCTTTGGTCCTCAATTAAAACCAAGCTGGATTATAAGTTGATCAAACGGCCAATAATGCCTACAGGTAGAAGGTAGGAAACACTAATAGCATGAGATGGCTCCAAATAGTGTGAAAAGCTCGATTATAAGTTGATCAAACGGCCAATAATAATGCCCAGATGTATTGATCTGAAGGTTGGAAATACTAATAGCCTGAGAGGGCTCCAATAGTGTGCAGGGTCCAGGCTCCTGCTCGCCCCCCTTGGCTTCACCACTGTCGATCTGGTGATAGCGGTATTCATGTGTCGTTCCCTTCTTGGATGCCTCGTCATTGAAGTACTTCTTTCACAGTCAGGGGTGTTGTCTTGCAGCTGCGTGCTTGAGTTTGCTTGAACATGACTTTGGGAGATTATGTGTTTTTCTTTCCTTGTTTGTGTGCGTTGGTGTTGGCTATACACATCTTAGTCGTGCAGAGACGTAGTGTGTAATACTTGTATTTTCTTGATGCGACTTATTAATTAATAATATCCATTCTTTATGAAAAAAAACCGAAAATGGCAGGCCATTCAAGCATTTAGCCCAAGGTAAGGACCAACGTCAAAGAAAAAGAAAGGCCCAACATAAGAAGTAGCCCATCCCCACCGCCTGGTTTTCTCCCATTGGCCCAGTCTCTCCTCAAGCCCATTTCGGGAATACCACCAGCGCTCAGCGAGTCGCCGACCAATTCGCCGTTTCCACAGCTGCCGCAACCCTCCGGCGGCGGCGCTGCGCGGCGGCGTGGCGTCGTGCCTCCGATCCGCGCCTCTCGGAGCTCCGGCTTGGCGACAGGCCGCGGCAGCCGAGCGGCGTGGCCTTCGCTGATTACTGAAGAAAGAACACTCCGCCGTAAGTTATTTTGGCTTCCTAGATGAGATTTGTTCGCGGTGAATTCACGATTTATTGAAGAAGCAGCATCATGAATTATGCGGCCTGCAGCGCTAAGTTCTTTGGGCTATCAGATTGCCCCGTGAGGATTGATGAGATTGTTCTGGTTAATCTTAATGCTGTTCACATGCTTTTTCAGATTCAGTTGATTAACTGAATCCAGTTTAGTTCAGTGCTATTTACATTTCCTTTTCTTCTTATTCTCTAGGTCCTACAGTACTAATCTTATAGAATTAATCTTTTTCATGGGTAGTCTTGCTCTTGTACTCTCTCTGTCCCGCAATATAAGATTTTATCACATTCAATATGTGAGTACTAGGAAAAATACCTTTTGCATTGTGACAGGTGAAAAAACTCTCATATGCCTCTAGCCCGTAATACATAAAGGATGAAGTATTTGGTGGTTAGTTAAGACATGACATGTAAAGAAAAAGAAGCAAACGAAGTAAGCAGAGAAACATATCAACTATTTGAGATTCACTTTGGCAGGGAGCCTGGTACGTCGCGAATAGTATGCTCCCTGCTTAATTGGACAAAGTGGCCGATTTAGTTTAAACCTCTCCTGGTACCGTAGGTGTAGAGCCCCACCCGATTTATTGTTCGGTAGAGAGGCCGCGTTCCATTCCATTCCATATTTCTCTTGCGTTCCTTCCGTATTTCTCTTTCCAGCCGCACCGGAATTCACTCCCGCCACAAATTTATTCTGTGGAAAGGCCAGGTTCCATTCCTTATTTCTCTTTCACACTACCAATTGATGATTGACCACTGCTCATTGAGGGGAACTTGCCGCTGCTCGGGTAGGGGATAGATCCAAATACTGCTGACGGAGGGTCAGGGCCGGAGGGGGCTGCTGGTGGAGGGGACACCACCTACAGATGCTGATTTGGGAGGGGCGGCGGCTCCTCCTCCTGGAGCGCGAGGCAGCAATTGATCGAGCAGGAGGGAGGAGTGGCCTAAACCTAATGTTGTGGCAGCTATGAAAACTGAAAAGTAGGGCGGTAAAGGGAGGAACGGGTCAGATTTAGGCCAAAATATGCCGCCCAGTTAATCAACCCAGCTGATAATTCGGTCTGACAGAACGATTAACTGGGCCTCTGAGTTAATGGGCCGAATAGGCCTTTCTCATGTCGGAGGGGAGGATAGCAATTAACTGCTCAGATCGTGAGTTAATCAGCCGATATTTGTAACAATGGTTGATTTATCATAACACGCTGGATAATTTATTGGATGGGAGGCCCATGAGCGGTTGCGTGCGTGGGCCGGTCCTGGCCATGCAAGCCCTAGTGAGTGTGAAGGACGCAGGTAGCAATGGAAACGTAGCCTGACTTAATATGATCTATTAAACATTGTTTTCTCACATAACATGGGCTGGTTCAGTTGGCTAGCTGGTCAAGTTGTGCTCTTTTTCTGCCAACCTGAGTTTGAGTCCGTGCGGCAAGCACGAACCGTTCATTTTTTTTTGATGAACCATTCTTTTACTGCGGGTAGATTGTACTAAAAGTTGTTCCATTCCATTCCATATTTCTCGCTGTTCCTTCTGTATTTCTCTTTCCAGTCGCACCGGAATTCACTCTCACCATTTATTCTGTAGAGAGGCCAGGTTCCATTCCTTATTTCTCTTTCACATGGCTAATTGATGATTGACCACCGGATTTATTCACCACTGATTTATTCTGTCGATAGGCAAGAAACCTTCCTTCGTTATTTCTGGAATTCATTCCTCAACCTTTGCTAATTGATTCCGGAAACAACTTCCTGTTACCCACAAAACATAAAGGCATATATAAATTGGAAGGATTCGATGCAAGGGGCCAAGGTGGGACTAATTTTTTGTTGATTTATCATAACACGTTGGCTGATTTATCAGATATAAGGCCCGTGAGCGGTTGCGTGCGTGGGCTGGTCCAGGCCATGCAAGCCTCCGTGCGTGTGATGGCCGTAGGAAGAAATGGAAATATAGCCCGGCTTAATATGATCTACTCCCTCCGTCCTATAATGTAAGACGTTTTTTGACACAAACGTCTTACATTATGGGACGGAGGGAGTATTAAGCATTGTTTTTTTCACGTAGCATGGGCTGGTTGAGTTGGCTAATCGGCCAAGTTGTGCTCTTTTCCTGCCAACCCGAGTTCGAGTTCATGCGGAGGCACAAACTGTTCTTTTATGTTTTTGACGAACCATTTTTTTTACTGCGGGTAAATTGTACAAAAAGTCGTTCCATTCCATTCCATATTTCTCTTTCCAGTAGTACTGGAATTCACTCTCGCCACTAATTTATTTTGTGGAGAGGCCAGTTTCCATTCCTTATTTCTCTTTCACATGGATAATTGATGATTGAACACCAGATTTATTCTGTGGATAGGCAAGAAACGTTCCTTCCTTATTTCTAGAATCATTCCTCACCCTTCTCTAATTAATTCCGGAGAGAGCTTCCTGTTACCCACAAAACTTAAAGGCGTATAGAAATTGTAAAGTATTCGATGCAAGGGGCCAAGGTGGGACTAACTTTGTGTTGATTTATCATAACATGTTGGCTGATTTATCGGATGGAAGGCCCATGAGCGGTTGTGTGCGTGGGCCGGTCCAGGCCATACAAGCCCACATGCGTGTGAAGGACGCATGAAGCAATGGAAACATAGTCCGGCTTAATATAATCTATTAAACATTGTTTTTTTTTCACGTAACATGGGCTGCTTGAGTTGGCTAATCGTCAAGTTGTGCTCCTTTTCTGCCAACCAGAGTTCGAGTCCGTGGGCAGGCATGAACCTTTGATTTTCTTTTTGCCGAACCGTTTTTTTACTGCCGGTAGATTGTACTAAAAGTCAAGGGTGTTACTATAAAATGTCGCGACGGACCAAGAATACGTATTCCCTTTATTAGTAGAAAATAAATATATATAGATAAAGGATGTAATACCATCTTATATTATGGAATGGAGGGAGTACTTAGTATGACCACACGTAATCATGACTTTATAGTTAATGTTTAAACTAAAATGACAAAACTGCTAAATCCACACTTTCAGCTTGGAGCATGATGGATTGATGGCAAATGTATATTCAACAAAAGAAACCCCTTTCCAACTTGCAGCATGGGAAATGGTTGCTATTCAAGATCACAAATTAGGGTATTGTAACACATGTCAAATGATAATCAAGCTTTTGAGCTTACCAATGCAGTAGTCAAGTTCAGTTCTGTTTATAGAAACATACCGGACTTGCTTCCCTAAACTGCCATCTCTCGGTTGTTCCTTTTTTTTTCTATGAACAAGCAACTTACTTAGTGAACCATTTAATTTCAGCATGTGTTGTATTTTTAGTGATATGTGGTAGACTGCACGCTAATATAGGCTCCCTGTATTCTGGAAATGTTAGGACAGCTTAATCCGGATTCTGAAGCAATGAGTACCTGTAAAAAGGCCATGGCGGAATCTACATCTGTTGTGAGTTCAGACAGACTGAGCAGTCTACCTCCAGAGATAAAGGGCGACATCCTCTCCCGTCTGAATGTCGAAGAAGCGGTTAGGACTAGCACCTTATCAAGTACTTGGAGGGATGCATGGACTAATATGCCAAAAATATTTCTGCGTGATGGAAATTTTGCAAGAACCAAGTTCGTCACATTAGTCGATATGGTGCTATCACTCCACAAGGGAACTGTAGAGAAGTTTGATATTTCAGGTAGCAAACCTTACCATGACGAGTTCGGCAGGTGGATGCTCATGCTTTCTAGGAGATCACCAAGATCAATTATAATCGAGTTGAAATCAGGGCCAGGTTATAGGATTCCCTCATGTCTATTTTCTATCGGTGATTTGGAGATTCTGCACCTGCAAAACTGCATCATCAGCTTGCCCCGGGTATTCCAAGGTTTCAAGAGATTAACTCGCCTCAGACTGAACAATTTCTCATCTACAGACATGGACATCCAAAATTTGGTCTCGTTCTGCCCCGCACTGCGTTCTTTGAGACTAACTTATTTTGAGGGCATTAACCATCTAACCGTTCAAGCTCCTAAACTGAAACTTCTTTATGTCATTGGGGACGTTGAAATTAATTTGGATGCACCTAATTTGGAGGTGGCTCTCTTAATGCATCACAAAGCTATAGCACCTCATTCTGATCCAATTGCGCTTCACAAGGAAAGCTATGTCAAGCAGTTATTGGGAAGCCTAAGTGACATCAAAAGCTTTGCAATTAGCGGCTTTTTGCTGAGGGTAAGCTATTATTAGCTCCAGCATTACTGTGGCCTTCTTTTGTCTCCTCACTAATCTGTATTGACATTTCCTTATTCTTTTTCTGTTCATGTTGTAGTATTTATCAAAAGGTTGCATACTTACGAAGCTCCCTGCCCTGTTTTCTCGCCTGGAGAATATTTATCTTGCAATATGCTTTTTGGACCAGCGGCAATTCTTGGCCGCTTGTTCATTGTTTCAGAATGCCCCTAACTTAAAGAGGCTTGATGTTGTTACAGTAAGTCCTCTCCCTTCCTCAGTCATCCAATCCATGTTCATTCTTGTATTTATGGCACCTAATTAATGAGTTGTGAAAAAAAGATGCAGAGTCACTCTTCGAACACATGGGATCAGGATCAGGCGAGGATTAAAGAGTTTACCGTGCAAGTGCAATTGGATCATCTCGTAACGGCCAGTGTGCAAGGTTTCAGGGGTCTGGACTGCGAAGTCGATTTCGTGGCAAAGCTACTGAGCTGGGCACCAGCTCTGGAAGAACTGAAGATAGAATGGAAGGGCAAAACAGAGTGCAGCATGGTTCTTGCCAAGCTATTAGCTCTGCCGAGGGTGTCTCCCAGGGCCAAGGTCATTGTGACATTTTGATAAGCATGCATCCCTACAGTCTAGAGAGCACCCCCCATCACTTTGCCCGTTTAATTTGCAGCCAAGCAGGATTGTTTCAGCTTTCTTTATGCCAAGACTAGATGGTGGTTATATATGTGTGCATTGACGCAAATCATCAGGCAGAGGGAGTACTTGATGTGTTATTAGCAAGGTTATCCTTTGTTGAGCCGGGGACACAAGCCGCTGTTGCCGTGTCAGTTCAGCTCATCCCGTTGTTCTGCGTATCGTAAATTCCTGATTCTAAAAAATATAAGAAGTAATGAAATATATAATGACACCTTCATCTTGTATGGACAAGAATGAAGATGTGAATCAAATGCATGTAACTGTACCTTCTGCATTTGTCGACATATGCAGCCTGAATCAGTGTACCTTTTGGAAATCAAAGCATTTATCAGACTAGTTTCAGATTGGAATGAATGTTCAGTGCTTCTTACATCTCCTTTTTTTTTGTTGATATCAGTGAAATATTTCTATATCACTGTCGCCTTATTTACTGGTTTTCAGGTACTCCCTCCGTCCGGAAATACTTGTCAATGAAATGGATGTATCTAGACATATTTTAGTTTTGGATACATCTAATTTTATCTATTTGTGCGACAAGTATTTCTGGACGGAGGGAGTATTAATCAAATCTCGCTCTTGGAAAGCCTGGATTACATTTCTATATATTTACGAGCAGATATGGCCATTTACTTTCAGATCTATAGAAACTTAGTACAAATATGAGCACCCTTGAAGGACTGAACGAGTTTCACTCGAGGCTCCAGAGGGAAAATTCGTAAGTTGCTGTCTTGTGTTATGAAAAGTAAATACCTTATCCAAACAAACCAACCCTAGATGAGTCATTATAGGAGATATACCATTTTCTCATAACCATAACTTGTGTTATTTAGTTATACGTTGTATAGAGATACATACTCAAACCACAACAATAGAAAGAAAAAACACATGGTTCATACCACTCACTCGGGTGGAAAGATCCATGTCAACGCATATATATCGTAGACCTGCTCTGGGATCTTGAGTTGAGCACCGTCGAAAACAATATCACCCTCTTTTATCTCCTCTCAACAAGCCAAAACAGACTTGGAGAAGAGTTTGCTAATGAAAATCGCATGGCCATCTTGACCACCCGTCATCGGCACTCACATGCTTGTGCTGGCATCTGCCTTAATACATTGACCCCTGCGGATATAGCTGGAGCCTCGTGAACACTATTGCAGCACCAGTTGCATGCCGACTCACCATGAGCAATTTTCCACACAATTCAACATCATACCTAAGGGTGCAAAGATGAGCATCGCCTTCTTCCTCATATATATACTCAATGACCTCCTTAATCTTGTCATGCCCTTCTTTTAACGCATGATTATCATGAGACTCTTCACTCTCTTTGGCTAAGAACCATGTCAGCGTTCTTGTTCTCATCGACATTCTCATCACTAGTTGCCTCCTCATCTTCGCCGTCGTTGTTCAACAACATTGGAATCATCATTAGCTGCCTCATCTTCCTCGTCATCGCTTCACACTATTGAATCATCATCAGCCGCCTCATGATCTTCGTCATCGCTCCACACATTAGAATCATCATTAGCCACCTCGTCATCCATTGCCATCAAAGCCAACTCGGAGGGACAGGAGGTCCTCATCCTGAATAATTCCATAGACTATGTCTCTAAGGAATGCAATGTCAATGATGCGAGTGAAGGTAGTACTATATGGCTGAGGAAACCAAAAACCTTTCCTCGCATGGATAAAAATGGTTGGGTAGTTCGCATTGTTGGTCATGAAGACGACAAGGTCATCCAAAGTCGACCATACGAGCACCTTCCGGATCTCAAACCACTCCGGTACATGACCGATAGATGAGGGCGTCAAGCATGGTCGTTCTGAAGAAAGGGTTGTGCAAGAGATAGGTGGGTCTATTAGTAAGAATAATTTTTTTGGGTGTGATGGAAAAAGAGTTGTGTTAGTCAAGCAGCAGGTAAGTCCGCCTTGCAAATATTCAGCACATCAGCAGGTCAAGATCTAAGCCAAATGGTTGTACGCCTCTCCCTTCCACCAAAGTTGGCCGTGTAATGGCTTCCATTATTTTGCTCCCATCTAATGTGCTTGATTAAAAACTCCCATCCAGGTCGAAGACTAGCCTAGATCAATCAGCATAGCACACGCTGATCTATCTATGTTCTCACCTTGAATGAGCTCAGCTGTGTGGCCTCCAGGCAGTCCATCTCAGCAACAATCGGCAGCGTTTGTCCACTGGAGAGCAAGATGGATCCCTTCTCTACATGCTTCAAGTTTCGCAATTCCATACATGATGATAATTATGGTCTCCCCTCCGGAGTACCGCAGAACCATTCCGGCACTTTTACCCTCTCCCCTATGTCCTCATGTCTCAACAAGTAAACTTGAAACTCACCATGAAGCAACATGTTGCATTGAAAAGTATGTCGAAACCTACCTATGTATCTTGCTTGTGTCCCCCACCCCACAATTGTATACCCATTCTCAGTTCATTTCATGGGCATTCAGCCGAATATCCATTGTTTCTCCAAAAAGAATTATGTACATACGTAGTATATAACCTTTTTTTCTGATAAAAAGTATACAACAATGTACATGTATGGAAAAAACGAAAATGGCAGCTTATTCAAGCATTCATCCCAAGCCCAATGTAAGGAGTAGCCCACCCTCTTTCTGGCCTAGGAAAAAGAAAAGCCAAGATAAGGACTAGCCCACCCACCACCTCCTGGTCCTCAAGCCCAATTAGGGAATCCTCCTTCTTCTAAAAAAAAAAAGAATCCTCCTTGTTCGCACGAGACCAGTTCGGCGTTTCCACCACTGGCGCTCTTCGAACCCTAGACACGGCACGGCGGCGCGGCGTACGCCTCCTCCGCGCTCCGGCTCGGCAGCGCCGGCGCGCACCGCGCGGCCGCTGCAGGCGAGCGGCGTTGCCTTCCCTGGTTACTGAAGGAAGCGTTCTCCGGCGCTGTGTTGGCTTCCCATTTCATTTCAACATATTGAACAACCAGTAACATCACTTCAGGATTGCTCGTGAGGATTAATTGATGACTAGCGGGATTGTTGGTGGCAAGGAGGTTAGACTAGGTTCTAGTTAATCTTAACGCTGTTGGCATGCTTGTTTAGATTGCTTACCTGAATCCAGTTATGTGTGGCAGAATCCACACTTATTTAGGCTCCCTGCCTTCTGGAAATGCTAGGACAGTTTAATATGGATTCTGAAACAATGAGTACCTGTAAAAAGGCCAGGGCGGAAGCTACATCTGTTGTGAGTTCAGACAGACTGAGCAGTCTGCCTCCAGAGATAAAGGGCGACATCCTCTCTCGTTTGAATGTCGAAGAAGCGGTTAGGACTAGCATCTTATCATGTACTTGGAGGGATGCTTGGGGTAATATGCCAGAGATATCTCTGCGTGAAGGAAATTTTACACGAACCAAGTTCGTTACGTTGGTTGATATGGTGCTATTACTCCACAAGGGAACTATAGAAGAGTTTGAAATTTCAGGTAATAAAAGTTACCATGATGAGTTCGGTAGGTGGATGCTCATGCTGTCAAGGAGATCACCAAGATCGGTTATAATCAAGTTGAACTCAGGGCCAAGGTATAGGATTCCCTCATACCTCTTTTCTATCAGCGATCTGGAGTCTCTGGACCTAGAAAACTGCATCATCAGCTTGCCCCGGGTATTCCAAGGTTTCAAGAGCCTAACTGACCTCAGCCTGGAAAATTTCTCCTCCACAGACATGGATATCCAAACATTGATCTCGTCCTGCCCTGTACTGACTGATTTGATATTAACTTCTGTTGAGGGCATCAACTGTCTAAACATTCAAGCTCCTAAACTGGAATTTCTTAATGTTGAAGGGGAGTTTGAAGACATTAAGTTGGATGCTCCTAATCTGGAGGTGGCCATTTTCTCTCTTGATCACAAAGCTAAAGCATATCAATCTGTTCCAATTGCACATGACAAGGAAAGCTATGTCAAGCAGTTATTGGGAAGCCTAAGTGACGTCAAAACACTTTCAGTTAGTGGCTCTCTTTTCCGGAAGGTGAGGTATTATTAGCTCCAGCATTACTATGGCCTTCTTATGCCTTTTGTACTAATATGTGTTACCATTTCCTTTTTCTTTTCTTGTTGCAGTATCTAACAAAAGGATGTGTAGTTACGAAGTTCCCTGTCATGTTTCATCGCCTGGAGAATATTTATCTTGGCATATGCATTTGGGACCAGAGACAAGTCTCGGCCACTTGTTCATTGTTGCAGAATGCCTCTAACTTAAAGATGCTTGAGCTATGGGTACGTGTGCCCCTGTAAACCCTTTCCCTTGCTCGATCACCCAATCCATATTAATTCGTTGTGTTTACGGCTAATGGGTTCTGAGAAAATAATAAAAATGCAGAGTTACCCTAGGATCACATGGGAGCAGTATCAGGATCAGGCTAGCATTCAAGAGCTTACCCTGGAAATGCAAATGGACCATCTCGTAACAGCCAATGTGAAACATTTTGGGGGTCTGAACTATGAAGTCGATTTCGTGACAAAACTACTGAGCTGGGCACCTACTTTGGAAGAAGTGAAATTAGAGTGGAAGGGCGAAACAGACCGCAGCATGGTGCTTACCAAGCTCTTAGCTCTGCCTAGAGTGTCTCCCAGAGCCAAGATCATTGTTACATGATAAGTGTGCTCCCTCAGCACTTTGCCAATCTAATTTGCTGCGGGTAGAATTATTTTGGCTCTGTTTATGCGAATGTACCAACTAGGACAAAAGCTGGTGGTTATATATAATGCATGGATGGATTTGACGCAAATCATCAGGTAGAGGTAGTGAGCTTTGTTGAGAACATCAGGTGGAACGGCATCAGTTTAGCTTGTCCAGTTCTGTCACTGTGTTATTATATGACAAAATCGTGGTTCTAGTAAATATGTGTCCTTCAGAAGTGATAACATTTATGAAGGCACCTTCATGTTGTGTCAACCTGTGTTTTGATTTTCGGCCGAAAAAAATGGATTTCGGCCGAATTTCGGCCATCTCGGCCTGGGGCGAAAAGTATACTTAGGCCGAAATTGCTCAAATTTGGCAAATTTTGGTCAAATTTAAGTCAAACTGCAGTCAAAATTTGGTCAAATTTCAGCCGAAATTTTTGAAAATGGCCGAAATTCGGCCATCTCGGCCTAGGGCGAAAAAAAGCTCAAACCGAAAATCAAAACACAGGTGTCAACAAGACTGAATCAAAGACATCAAATGGTCTTCATTTTGTACTTTATGCATGTGCATGTAAGAAGCCTGCAGTTTTGAGATAAGGCAACACATGCCTCAATCACTACACCTTTGGAAATCAAAGCATTTATCAGAATGGTTTACATTGGTTTCAGGATGGAATGAATGTTCAGTAGAAGAGCAATCACCAGGTTTTAGTATGTTGCTTCAATATTATTCACTGTGGTTTCTCGTATTGAGGTGAAGAGAAACCAGGGTTTTACTTAAATAATTTTAAAGAATTGAAAACTATTGATTCAGGTGTTAATCAAATCTCGCTCTTGGAATCAGCTGCAGCTACTAGCCAGTTATTCTTCAGCCATGGCCGCATCTCCGTGTCTACATTTCTATACATCCGGAATTAAATGGGCATGTCTGTATTTCATTTATATATACTCATGAAATAGTTCACTCGTGGCAAGACACATATACCTCTTCTGTCACATGGGCCTAGCTCGAGAGGTACAATTCTTTCCTTTTAGAAGTATTCTTGTATTCCTATCACACAAGAGCACAAGAACCGGATCACATACAAGCACACACTCGACCTCACACGATCTCTCTGGACACCCCCACACATCCCAGGACATTGGTACGAGACGTCTCCTCCTTTTCCTACTACAGTTGAGAGTCACTCCAGAGAGTTCATCCCCGGCCTGATCCCGGATCATCTCTGCCGGCAGCGGTCGTCGGAGAAGTGATGGGCAGGTGCTCGGCGTGTTTTTGTACATAGTAGCAGTAGGTTCAGTTTCTACTCTGGTGTTGGGCCTGATGCCTAGGTCTAGTGATGTGCCGAAGAGGATCGTGCCGCTTGCGCAAGGAGCATTGCATGGTGGGTAGCGGCGATTTTTCTGGTTGATGGCGGTGGCGTGGTTTGGATAAGGATTCGTCCCCTTCCTCTGTTGCTTCAAGCCGCAATGGGGGTGAATGGAATGATGGTGATGCGAGGTTATCTAGTTCTTGCAAGTGGGTTCGAAGCATATCAGCAGTAGCAGTTGATCTGGTGGAGCAACGGCGCCCGCTGGCTATCGGTCTTCCACATCACCCTGCTGCCCCGTCTGGTTGAATGGCAGGTGTATATCTCCTCCCAAAGAAAGAGCTATAGGAGAGGCAGATGCATCTTCTATCCGGAGTTCGAAGCGGTTCCAAGCTGCTGTGATGGTCTCGTCACAGCAAATGGTGCGTCCCTGGTGCCGGCGAGGCTACATCGAGGAAGAAGATGCTGTAGACCTGGTTGCAATTTTTAATTCCAGTCTAGGATCCTTCTTGTAAAAGCCAAGGGCTTAGGTGTTATTTTCATTTTATGCGAGTCCTTGTGTGGGCTTTGTGATGTAACCGCTCAAGTTTTAATGAACTTCTAGGCCCGTCATGGCCTTTCTTCTAAAAAAACGTACCAGGACATTTACAAAGAGCACCTTGAAACAAACATAAATACACCTAGATCCCTCGAGATGTTTGACACCTTCGCTGGACTTAACAAAGAGATCCATGTAAGAAAGTAAACCACAACTTGGCCCAAGCAGGTAATCTTCTTTAGGCATGGCCACATCTCCGCCGTTGCTATCCTCCTTTTCTTCACGTCGACGCCGAATGGGAATGGACTCACACATGCATCCACGTAACCTACTTGAGCCTTCGCCAATTGTGGCTTTGATTACCGCAAAATGTGTCCCATCTTGAAGGAAGGAAACTGGGATCCGGTTCCGGTGCCGTGGCCAGGCCAAATTCCCGGGCAAAGCAACCCCCCAACACCAACACAAGGAGGAAGGATGAACAACAGCAACATGATCAAGCCGACAACGAAGAAGAGGACACCCACTCTTCACGGTCCAGCAAGAAGTACCCGCCTCCGGCCAAATCCAGCAGAACACAATGCCCATACCCCTCGACCTCCACCAGATTTGGGGAAACCCCTCCCCACTAGCTCCTCAACGATGGCTAGAGCACTACCTGACTGCGAATGGAACCTGGGGAAGCTTATACCGACGCAACACTGGCACAATGGCCTCATTGGGGTCTCCCTCAACCCTACACTCTATAGTAGACCATCGTGCCTCCTCCATCGTCGCCCCCACCTTCATTCATCGAGAGGCCGAAAGAGGCGATACATCCGATCAGGTCTTCATAATCTGGAGTAAAAGGATTCGAACCTTTGCATGCAGATGGATTCGGTCGTCGGAGACCCTCCTTACGAGTCACCTCTCTTTCGCCCGTTTCCGCCAAGAAACAAGAGGGTTCATTCCTCGAGAGGAAAAATTGGAAAGGTGATGTCTTGTGTTGTACCTGCCTAATATAACTGTCTCTACATGTACACATGATTTTGAGCGTTCCTAGAAAGCTTCTCATCCCATGTAAGACACGCTTGCAAGCGTGTCTACATGGTTGAGACGATCCGTGGGGATACGTTCCAAGGACACTTTATTAAAACGGCTCTATAGTTGCCTAGAGATTGAACAATACGTCCCTAAGTATGAATTGAGCGTGTCTAGTGACTGTTTTGTTGTAATGCCGACGCCTCCAAGTCGGACAAAAAACCATAGGCCAAACACCATCGGATGCTCGTCCGCCCTTCAGAAGGAGGAGGACACCGACTGGCGGATCCCAGCCATGGCATCGAGTGGGAGAGGGGGAGGGGAGGGAGGGCCCCGCCAGGGCCGGAGTGGCGAATGACGAGGAGGGAGGTGGACGCTTAGTCGGAGTGGCAAATGTCGGGAGGAGTGGACGCTGATGCTGTAGTGGCGCTCGGCGGGCTCAAGGGAGGGACATGAGCACCGCTCAGGAGAGGGAGAGCGTCAAGGAGATCAATGTCGAAGATGGTCAATAAAAGTACATATTGTCTGCTGGTACTTGCTTCTTCATCATGCACGTCATTTGAAGTTTGAAAACCTGGCGCATTGAGAGAAGAGCGCGAAAACCTAGGGTCACCTTCAAACCACAAAATGAAGCCGAAAAGATGTAGATACCCCTGACCTCATGGTAACTTTTTTTATTTTAACTGGGAATATCACATTTCATTATTGAACTTGGCTAGATAAATTGCTTGCTACAAAGCTTTGTGTACAAACTGGAAAATGACCTGATCGTCGGTCTTATGACTTGGATTCACTAACCATCCATGCACCAAATGCGGCAAGAGCCATGGGCGATAAGCAACCTTGCACCATAAAAAAAATCATGGAATTTCTTTTCTTTGTTTTGAATGAAAGTGGGGAAATAGTCATACTTTGGGCTCATTCGCTTTGGAGGATTTCTATAGGAAAAACGTAGGAACAAGGATTGCATAGGAAAAATTTCTATAGATGCATTCGGTTTGTAGGAAACACGTACGGGGATTTAATAGAAATGCTATTCATTTCCTGTGTTTTTGGAGGAATCTACACGTCCACTCAAAACTCATTTTGTGCGTAGGAACAAGGTAGGACATTTCCTTAGGATAGCAAGTGCCATCCTATCAAATTCATATTTCTTAATTCTTATGTTTTGATTTCCTCCAAACCGAATGAGGCCTTAGACAAAAGAGGCAAACCGGCGGGAATCTGCGGGAAAAAAAGATCCTACGCAGTGAACAAAATTTAAGGTGCGCATCTCTCCAATCCAGTCGTCTTTTTTTTTTTGTTGTATTTTTGGGGTTCGAACTTCTAACCCAGTATATGGCCTAGTGGCCCAGTCTCTCCATAAGCCCAATTCTGAAATCCCCAGCCCCGCAGCGCAGGGAGACCACGAGTCTCGCAGACCATTTTGAACCCTAGACACGGCACGGCCGCGGCGACCGGCGGCGCTGCGGCGGAGGCATCCGGCGTGGCGTCGTGCCTTCGTTCCTCGCCCCTCTGGACTCTGCTTTCCGGTGCGACGGCAGCGCCGGCGCGCAAGCCCCAGGCCCCAGGTCGGAGCGGGCGAGCGGCGTCGCCTTCCCCCGTTCTCCGGCGCTCCTGCAGCAACTGAGCCAGTTCGTAGGTTCGTTTTGTTTCCTGTTCCGATATATTTGAAATTCAAGACTTGTGTGCACGAAATAGCTTCAATTCTTCTGGTGATTAAGTTCTGTGAGTATTAACGACTAGCAAGATTGTTTGTTACTCAGTTGTTCACATGCTTGTCTAGATTAAATTGCTTAACTGAATCCAGTTTAGGACATGTCCATCATGCTTCTAGTTAATGTTGGAACTAAACATGTTGCTCGTGAATAATTTGGGTGCAAGTCCACATCTAGGTTTTGGTATTACGCTCTGATCTCGTTATGTCCCTCCTCTTATCTGGTTGTCGATCCTCTACTGGCAACACTGTACAGTTTTTCCCCCCTACTATAATGAAAAAGGCAGAACACCTGCCAGTTCCGCTCAAAAAAAGAAAGCTCTGTTCAGGTGCAAATTGACTCTGTCCTGAAGTAAAGTTGACAGCCTTTCAGTTATATATACCCTATATTGTTTGTCCTGTCCATATTCTGCAATGCAAGGTTTTCTTTCTTCCAAATTTTAATAAAATATTCTTCAAATGACCGCGCATGTATTCAAGAAAAGAAAATCCCTTTCAACTTTCTGCGTGTCTCATGTTCGCTCTTCAAGATCACATACTAGGGTCTTGTAACACATGTCAAATGATAATGAAAGCTTTTCTCTTTACCAACCCAACGCAGGAGTTGAGTTCAGTTATGTTCATAGAATCATAGCGGACTTGTTTCCCTAAACTGCCATATCTCCTTTGTTGCTTGTTTTCTGTTTTGCTATGAACAAGCAACTTAGTTAGTGTACCATGTAGTTTCTGTATGTATTGTATGTTCAGTGATATGTGGTAGACTGCACACTAATTTAGGCTTCCTGTCTTCTGGAAATGCTAGGAAAGTTTAATCTGGATTCTGAAGCAATGAGTACCTGTAAAAAGGCCAGGGCGGAAGGTATATGTGTTGTGAGTTTAGATAGACTGAGCAGCCTACCGCCAGAGATAAAGGGCAACATCCTCTCCCTTTTGAATGTCGAAGAAGCAGTTAGGACTTGCACCTTATCAAGTACTTGGAGGGATGCATGGGCTAATATGCCAAAAATATCTCTGCACGATGGAAGTTTTGCACGAACCAAGTTCGTTACGTTGGTCGATATGGTGCTATCACTCCACAAAGGAACAATAGAAGAGTGTCATATTTCAGGTAACAAAAATTACCATGATGAGTTCGGTAGGTGGATGCTCATGCTGTCAAGAAGATCACCAAGATCAGTTATAATCAAGTTGAACTCAGGGCCAATGTATAGGATTCCCTCATGCCTCTTTTCTCTCGGAGATCTGAAGTCTCTGCGACTGAAAAACTGCATTATCAGCTTGCCCCGGGTATTCCAAGGTTTCAAGAGCCTAACTTACCTCAGCCTGAGCTTTTTCTCCTCCACAGACAGGGATATCCAAAATCTGATCTCCTTTTGTCCTGAATTGACTTATTTGAGATTAACTTCTTTTGAGGGCATCAAATGTCTAAACATTCAATCTCCTACGCTGGAAGATCTTCTTGTTGATGGGTACTTTGAAGACATTAATTTGGATGCCCCTAATCTAGAGGAGGCCATTCTCTCTCTTGATCTCAAAGCTAAATCATATCAATTTGTTCCAATTGCGCATGACAAGGAAAGCCATATCAAGCAGTCATTGGGAAGCCTGAGTGACATTCAAATGCTTTTAGTTAGTGGTTTTTTCATGAAGGTGAGCTATTATTTGCTCCAACATTACTATGGCCTTCTTCTGCCTTCTAACTAATCTGTGTTGCCATTTCCTTTTTTTCTTTAATTTTTGCAGTATCTATCAATGGGGTGCATAGTTACGAAGCTCCCTGTCGTGTTTACTCGCCTAGAGGATATTCATCTTGTGATATGCCTTTCGGACCAGAGGCAAGTCTTGACCGCGTGTTCCTTATTTCAGAATGCCCCCAACTTGAAGAACCTTCGGATGTTGGTATGTATGCCTCCAGTAAATCCTCTCCCTCCCTCGATCATCCAATCCATGTTTCGTTGAGTTTACGGTACCTAATCGTTGTGAGAAAAAAATATATGCAGAGTTACCCTTCGAGAACATGGGATGAGGATAAGGCTAGCATTCAAGAGCTTACCCTGCAAATGCAAATGGACCATCTCGTAACAGCTAGTGTGAAAGAATTTAGGGGTCGGGATTACGAAGTCGATTTTGTGGCAAAGCTACTGACCTGGGCACCTGCTTTGGAAGAAGTGAAATTAGAGTGGAAGGGTCAAATAGACCGCAGCATGGTTCTTACCAAGCTATTAGCTCTGCCGAGAGTGTCTCCCAGGGCCAAGATCATTGTTACATGATAAGTATGCTCCCACATCACTTTGCCGAGTTAATTTGCTGCCAGGTAGAACTATTTTGGCAACTTCGTAGGTTCGTTTTGCTTCCTGTTCTCATATATTTGAAATTCAAGACTTGTGTGCGGTGGATTCATGAATTAGATTCATTTGCTTCATGAGGCCTAGCCGTTTGATTAAGTTACGTGGGTTTTCGGATTGCTCTGCCACTGGTGGAAAAAAGGCCTTTGGTCGCGGTTCGCAACTGCCATTAGTCGCGGTTGGGCAACCGCGACCAAATAAGCGCGACTAATGCCCCCCACCTTTAGTCGCGGCTGCTTAAGAACCGCGACTAACGACCCGTCACGTGGGCGCCAGCGGCCGTCAAGGCGGAGGACCTTTAGTCGCGGTTCTTCCGCCAACCGCGACTAAAGGCCGCCACAGGTTTAGGGTTTTAGCCCCCCCCCCTAAACCTGTTTTCTGTTTAATTTGTATTGTTTTATTTCTTTTGTGCTTTATTTTAATTTTGAAGGAGTTTCATATATTCCTTCACTGCCACTTATCCATTGCCGGCCTCCACCGCCGGGCACGCGCCGCCGCTTGCCGCCGGCGTGCACGCTGGAGAAGCCAAGGAAGGGGTGATGCGTCATGCGGGCGTCTGCCAAGGTGAGCCCAAGAATGGGTCGAGGCGTTGGAAAGCGCGCAGTGAAGTAGCCGGAGGTGGCCTTGGCGGATGCACTACCAGGTTGCGCCGAGGGCGGGCGAAGTAGGCGGCGCTGCTGGGTGGGCGAGGAGGCCGGTCGGCGGCGTTGAGGGCGGGCGAGCGACGCGGCAGTACCGAGGCCGCCAAGGGCTGCTGTAGGCGAGGGCGACGCGGGCGGCGCCGAGGGCGAGGGCGACGGCGGGCGGCGCCGAGGGCGAGGGCGACGGGCGGCGCCGAGGGCGCGCAGAGACGAACAGCGAGAATCGAAATCGAGAAGACGAGAATCGAGCCTTGTATTTATAGACCCCCCCCTTTAGTCGCGGTTGGCGACGAGACCCATGATTAAAGGTACCCTTTAGTCGCGGATCGCCTGCCCAACCGCGACTAAAGGGTTTTTGGCGGTTTTTTATGCTCAGCGCCCCACCTTTAGTCGCGGTTGGTCTGGCCAACCGCGACTAAAGGCCGCCGCAGGTTTAGGGTTTTAGCCCCCCCCCCCCAAACCTGTTTTCTGTTTAATTTGTATTGTTTTCTTTTTAATTTGTATTGTTTTCTGTTTAATTTGTATTGTTTTATTTCTTTTGTGCTTTATTTTAATTTTGAAGGAGTTTCACATATTCTACGGTACTACATACATGCATATGAATGTACAATTTCAAACAAATTTGAAATTAGAACCAAAAAGAATTCAAGAGGAATATACAATATATATTCAATATCATCGGATGATCATATACAATTTTGAACAAGTTCCATACATAATTTAATGCATATAAAGTTCTACGTCCTTTATATCAAAAAATTCAGAAAAATAGAACTAATTCATTTCAAAATTCTAAAAATATAAATAATATATCAAAAAATTCTTCCTCTTCATATATTAGTTGCGGTTGGCCTGGCAAACCGTGACTAAAGGTGCCCAAGGCCTTTAGTCGCGGTTGTCACCGCAAACCGCGATTAAAGACTCCTCACGTCGCCACTGGCCACCGAGCGCTGGGCCCAGGCCTTTGGTCGCGGTTCACCTCCAGAACCGCGACTAAAGGTCTCATTAGTCGCGGTTCCTACAGCTTCGCGATTTATGGGGCTGGACGGAAGCCTATTTTTCCACCAGTGTGCTAAATCTGCTAATGGGACTATTGCTTTCGTACCTTCAATGTAACACCACATGCCTGATGCTATTGTAGTAGGCAACACAGATACGATTTGGAGTCAGCCGTATGAGTACCTCTCAAACCACTCCGGGACATTTCCAATGACGGCAAGGGATAGGTCTGTCTCTTGTCGGCATCAGTGCACTTGACGGTGCAGATCACATCTGTTCAGCCGATGCAGATCACATTCATTTTTTCTGAAAGAAGGATGCAGATCACATTGGTGGGGATGGAGGGGATGCGGTGCCCGTCTTGCTCGGATGTTCTAGCAAAAACCTTGCCGTTTGAGGCGAGGATCCAAGGCAGTTGGTTGGCGTGTGGATCGGTGGGCCTTGACGACGTAGAGCCCAATGCCACGAGTGACAGCGCGCGAGATCGGTGGCGCCACTGCCAGTGATGAGGCCGAGGAGTTCCGGCGGGACATCGGACCACGACGAAGTCGACGTCATCATCGATCGCTGGCTGCATGGGCGGCCGAGATCAAGGCACAGCGTTTTTTTCCCCTTGTGTGCGATGCAGCTGCAAGGAATTACGTGCTGGGCGTTACTCTTTTACGTACCCGAACCGGAAAAGAACTTCTCGATACCTATATATGTTGTGAGTTGGGCGTTAGTCTTCTCGATACCTATTATACATCTGGCTGAGGCGCCGCGCGCAAACGTTGGTCGAATTCTGTTTCGATCTCCAACCTACCACCATGCACTCGTCATTGCCGGATCTGCCACCGGAATTGGTCCGCGAGATCTCCGGCCGCCTGCACGACGTCGCCGACTTCGTCCGCTTCCATGCTGTTTGCAAGTCATGGCGCGATTCATACCATCCAGTGACGACACTGACGACCGATCAGTTCCTGCCGTGGCTCCTTGCGCCTAGTATGGTGGGCGACGACTCCCTCAAACTCAGATGTGTCTTCTCCAACATGAGCTACGGCGCCCCGCCGCTGCCGCCAATATCTCGCACCAACGGCCAGATGAACTGGGTTGCCAATGCTAACGGCACCGCCATCCGCTACTTCACCGCTTCCCCCGACGGGCCGACCTTCCATGACCCGCTCACTGGAGAGCTCATGACCCACATGCCTCCCTTCCCAAATGAGCACGTCGATGGACGGTTGGGGGAGAATCCCAGTGGCATCGTTTACAATGATGGTACCGTGCTTCTGTACAGCAAGCATGACAGCAGCGAAGAAGACACCGCCGAGTTCAAGGCGGCGCTCCTGTGTCCTGGGGACAATGAGTGGACCTTCGTCAAAAGGACCCTCGAATCCCCCTTCTATGGAGAGTTTTGTGTCGCGTATCACGCTAGGAAGATCCTTGTGACCGTGAGGGACGACCTCTGGCACGTCGTGACTACACCATCCGCTGCCGCGAACTGCAACCAAGTGAGGATCCCCAATTTGTCGCGGATGCCACACGAGGACGATGATTACTACTATATGTACGGATATGTGCTCGAGTCCCGCGGCGAGCTTCTGTGGGTGTCGCTGCACATCAAGAAAGATTACCCAGACATGAGCATCCGCGACCTGGAACAGGCGTTTTTGATGTCTGTGCACACGCTTGGGGAGGCCATGAAGGGACCGGAGAAGTTGCGGTGGGTGAGGAAGGTTGGCCGGAGCCTGGCTGACCGTGTCCTATTTCTGGGGTGGCCCAATAGTTTTGCTGTGGACGCGTCGAGGCTAGGCGTGACCGGCGGATTCACCTACTTCTTGTTCTATGACGACCACCCGCTACGTAGGCGAAGTGGTGTGTTCAGGTACAACCTCATCGACAACACGGCCGAGTTCGTCGAGTGGCTACCCCAAGGATGGGACAACGAGATGTGCACATGGCTCGTCCCCCAGCCCACCATTGCTCCAATCCACCAGGGCCGAGCAACTATTCCAAGAAGCAATAACATGATTCACATCCAAAGATGCTACGGCCCTCCTTTTGAGGTGTTGGTGCGCAACCTATCTCCCACAACGAATAGCTCTCAGCTGGAACAGTTGTTCAAAAAGCACGGGAGGGTGTCGAGCGCCAATGTGATGTACTACAACAAGACCAAGACCTCACGAGGCATCGGCGTCGTCACAGTCGCGATGATGCACGTCTGTCTAGAAGATGCACTTGCCGCCCTGGATGGGTTGGTTTTAGATGGACGCAGGGTCGAGGTTATCTCGGTCATGCAACTACAATGATGGCATCGATGACGAATAAAGTCTTCCATTGGAGCAGTGTAGAATGCTATAGTTTAGGGGCTTGTCTAGTCGACGCGGATTTGTTGAACAAGGTTTCACGCGCACCTCTTATGAATAGTAAATTTAGAAAACCTAGAAAAAGATACTGATTTCTTTTTGTAATATACACAGTCAATTGGTGTACTCACGTATGAAGTTTCACGAAGAAATCACATCCATACTAATCTGGGCAAAAAATGGTAAAATTAAATCTACATCAGGAAAATACTGTGTTGAATAGTATGATCTTATTTGTATTTTCTTTACTAAGAATACCAACGGTGTCAATATATCACGAAACTTCACACACGAGTACAACAGTGACGATTCTACATGTAGTCTATGGGGTCAATTGCCGCCACAACTTTTAGAGAAAACAGTCTAAAATTACTGTACATTAATTTACTGTATACCGTGAAGAAAATTATGCTAAAGATTATCAATGACCCCATTGATTAGTTTGGCTGGCTTCACCACTGGAGTCCAATGGTCGGATAAGTTTCATACTCCAAAATTTCAGATTTCTAAAAAAAATTCTTCGTATTTTTCTTTGAAATTACTATTCATGTTGGTGCACGTAAAACCATGTTCACCATTGTATTTTTGCTTGACTAGTACTCATTAGATTTGGAGTACTGTATCAATGCTTCATTAGACGAAGAATTTGTCAAGCTAATTAATACATATGATTAATTAGGGGAATCATCAGTTGTAAGAGAAAAAACTTATATATTTAAATTCAGTAGAATCACATTTGTAAGTAGAATAGAACCCCTTGTGTTGCACTACAAATAGAACGCTAGTTGTTCTATCCATGAGAACACCCACCAATGCGACACAATATCATTCAGATTGCAAGGACGCACACGGTTTATCAGTCCATAGAAAATAAGATAGGGACCATTAAAGAGGATAAATATTTAACTTGAGATGTAAGACCGCAGGCGTAGTTTTATTTAAGGCATTCTGAGCTATTTAATGTGTAACATTGTGTGTGCCCTGAAACACATGTGTAACTTTTAGATCGGGGATTTAAACTATGGTATTCATATTCCCTTCGGATCCTCACGACCGAAATTTCATTTTAAGTTCCGCGTTAATGCCTTCAATGTATTGGGGGGGGGGGGGGGGGGAGGGGATTTAAAGACGATGGCGGCGTCCCTGATGTTGTTTTCTTATCGAGGCATCATTGTTGCAGGTTGTGTCACCACACTCGATATGTTCCGGGGAAAATCCTAGATATGAGCCTCCCGAATTAGATGATGACGGCGATTTTCGCTGCCGTTCTCTCTCCTCGGGGCATCGTTTTGGAGTAGGTGTTGGAAGGATAGGATAAGAGGAGGAGTGGTGTTACATCTATCGCAAGGCCGCTGGCGGGTCTCGGCAGCATGGCGTGGTGGAGTTTTTGTGATGGACGCGTGTGGATAGATGCGCGCAGGATGGTGGCGATGTCTGGCATCGCGGTGACGTTGATGGTAGAATGGCCTAGCGAGGTGAATGTGTTGATCGCTCCTAAAAGTTGGACGGCAGAAAATAGCATAAAACAGTTATAGCGCATGCGCGTGCGGTGCAAGCAAATTGTCTAGCTAGACCGGTTGATGCTCTCAGCTTGCCGACGAGTGGCTTGGTAAGGCCATCAAAATAGATGGTGTGTGTTGATGCGAGGTCTGGACACATCATCAAGCTTGTAGGCATAGTGATAGTAGTTGCCAGGAAGGTGACTTTGGGTTGATCCATAATAATATGGTTGTGTGCATCGCTTGATGCTGAGGCCGGGGTAATCATCCTCTAAATAAAGAACCTTAGCCCACACAGGAAAAGAATGACCAAAACTGCGTGGTGTGCTAGCTAACTCTTGTCATTGCTATTGGGTTGAATTGTTCTGCGTTCATTAAGTCTCTAGATGGTCTTGCCCGCGGTCAACTTTTCATGCAATGTGTGGTTTGGTGGCACTTATGCCACTCGCTTGAATGCTGTTTTTTTACATGCTTGTTTGAGAATTTACTCGCCACTTTGTATTGGTTCGAACGCTAATGCCTTTATTTATGCTTTCCGGCAACGACACTAGTCAATAGTCTTGATGATGCATAATTATAGAGTATCACAACACTCTTCAAGGGTAGAATTTCACCGAAAATTATTTATTCGACATAAGGAGAGCCAGAGAATATTTATAAGTCTTAGTAGTTCAATTTTCAGTTCAACCACAACTGACAAGTCACTTCCTTGCAGCAATTTATTACTAGCACAATACTAGTATGATAACAGTGATAATAGCAGTAGTAACAAAGTAACAAGAGCAGTAATAGTACTAGCAGTTTTGTAGCGATTGGAACTGCAGCAGTAATAATGATTAAAGCAAAGGCAATATTGTGAAATCATGGGCATTGGATCAATGATGGATATTTGCATGAAATTTAATATGTCATAATCACAACCTAGAGCGATACACAATAGCTCCAATTCATCAATCATATGTAGGCATGTGTTCCGTATGTAGTCATACGTGCTTGACATAAGAACTTACATGTCAACTTATGACCTACCCTCCCGTGGTAGTGAGGTCCTAATGGAAACTAAGAGTAAGTAAGGTGCTCCTTTAATAGAGAACCGAAACAAAACATTAACACATAGTCAATACGTAAACTCCTCAAATTGCATTCGTTCCCGGAGAGTATCCCAATTATTGTGACCTTGGTGTCTATGGTTCATAACAATAATAGGTGCATATAAATTGCATATAGAATCAAGAACTCAAAAATATACATGAAAACATAATAGGTTCAGATATTAAATCATAGTACTCAGGCCCTAGTGGCAAGCATTAAGCATAGCAAAAGTCATAGCAACATCATTCTCATAACATAGTGATCAAGACCTAACAAATTGACATGATTACATAAGATATCTCATCCATCTCCATCACCGTTCAACAAGCCTAGAAAAGAATTACTCACTCTCGGTAGTGAGCATCATCGAATTGTTGATGAAGAAAGGTTGATGACGACGACGGTGGCAAATCACCCTCTTCGGAGCCCCGAACATACTCCAGATCAGGCCTCCCGACGAAGAAGAGGATGTGGCGGCGGCTCCATATCATAAAACACGATGAAACTTTCTCCCTGATTTTCTTCTCGGGAAGACGGTATTTGCAGGCGTGGAATTAGGTTAGACAGCCGACCGTAGGCCCTACAAGATAGCATGGTGCACACTAGGGGGTGCGCGTGCCCCTGCCTTGTGGGCTGCTGGTGGCCCCTTCCAGTAGATCTTTGCACTAGTGTTTTTTACATATTCAATAAAAAAACTCCGTAAAGTTTCATCAGAGTCCGAGAACTTTTATTTCTGCATAAAAAACAACAACAATATAGTTCTTCTTAAAACAATGTCAGGACGGGTTAGTTTCATTCAAATCATGCTATTGGAATCCAGAACAAAAGCAAAAGTGTTTCGAAAAGTAGATACGTTGAAGACGCATCACTGCCACATAGCAAGATTTCGCAGTTAAGCTAAAGGTCTTAGGATCTATTTAAAGTAAATACCTAGCAAGCGTCCTTGCACGAGATTACACATGGCTGCAATAGAGTAAACATGGAATATAATTCATCAACTTCGGACTTTAGAGAGTCCTCGGATAAGGAGTCAATTTGAAAGATCGAACTCGTCTACAAAATCGTAGACCAGAAGAAGAAGAAGAAGTTGTCTCGAGGAATAATTGACGGTCCTCGGCATTAAAACTATTTAAGAGGCTACTGACGATGTCCTAGATAAGGGAGTACTCACACGTCCGTCTGCCAATCAAGGGTCAGGCCAAGGACCCCCGACAATCAAAGAATGGGCCGCATAGTTGTGGCACTCGGTGTACTTAAGATGAAATCCTACAAAGACTTGGCACATACTTCAAGGCATATTCAAATATTTGGCATGTTTATCTCTAGTGGAACCGACCTTGTGTAACCTTAGGCACCCCTCAGCCCCTATATAAGCCGAGGGTTTTAGTGTGTAGAGGCAAGGTTTTTAGACTAGATTCATTCATATAATCTCGAGGTAGATCATCCTGTTGTACCACATCCACAATCAATTCAATATAAGCAGGATGTAGAATATTACCTCTTCGAGAGGGTCAGAACCTGGGTAAGTACTGTGTCCCTTACTTCCTATTACCATCATGCCAAAATCACCAGTTCGGGACCCTTTATCCGGGATCTGCCGGATTTGGCTTCGACAAGTACCTCCCCTCCCCTTCAGAAATAACTTATTTCAATTATAGCAATACCACTCCTAATGCTTTGAAATAGCGATTCCAACTGTTTTAAAATAGTTGGAACCACATTTTTAGCAGAAGGAGGCCTTCACGAGTGCACCGTCAGTGTCCATGTCTGTGTGTAAGATTTTTGTCCATAAAACTAGCAATCATGTCTCGCTAAATAAAATATATAGTCATCGTGAAGATGAGAAGGTGGTTTGTGGGAATCTTTTAGGCGAAACTATCGGGTACTGTTGTTAAAAAATGGTCCCAACTGTTTTGAAAAAATCGAAACCACATTTTCTCCATCGAAAAAAACCTTCCATGTGTTTCCCCCAAAAACAAGGCTTTGATGAGTGCACCGTCCGTCTCCACGTCGGTGTCTAAGCTTTTTGCCCAAAAGCATAGCAATAATGCCTGCCTAAATATAGTATAGGGAGCAACAAGATGAGAAGTTGGCTTGTGGCTTGTGGGCATCTCTTTTAGTTTTAGGTAGGATCGTGGGGTTGGGGTTGGGGTTGGTAGTGTAGCGGAGAGCCGGAGATGATGATGCTCTTTTGGTGAACAGCTTGACGACCGATACGCGTGTCACCCATGTGAGAGCGTAGGAATCTATCTCCTGCATAATAAACACTAACAAATGGCAACGTCATGGGTCACATGGCCACCTCGCCGCGCCACGCGTGCGACGGGCGCGCATACGTGTGCCTCGCCCGAGGGCCCGCCGCCACCTTGCTTCCTTCTGGCGATCTGCCTTGGTGCCTTCGAGGCTGTCGACAGCGAGAATGATCGATGTCGATGCTGACTGGAAGCGACCGGCCGAGTCGCACAACTCCACCTTCCCTTGCACGTACACATGCCGGTAATACTCCGGCGAGCTAACCCGGCCCTCTGTTGCATTATTTATAGTAGTACTTCACGGCCAACACATCACCACCACAAGCACCAAACACACACACGCACGCCGTCGTTGTGACACCAAGCAGCGGAGAGCAGAGGACTTAGCGCCGGCGACCATGGTGATCTCGCACTCGAGCTCCGGCGCCGGCGAGTCCGCGTACAACACCTTCTCGTCGCGCTACGCCCGCGTGGAGCTCCCGAGGTGACGATCCGTATATTCGACCACCACCGCCGATCGGTCCGACGCCCGTCTGACAAGAGTGTTTGTTGCCTCGATCAGGTACCGGATGCCGGAGAACTCGATCCCCAAGGAGACGGCGTACCAGATGATCACCGACGAGCTGATGCTGGACGGCAACCCGCGGCTGGACCTGGCGTCCTTCGTCACCACGTGGATGGAGCCTGAGTGCGACAAGCTCATCATGGACTCCATCAACAAGAACTATGTCGATATGGACGAGTACCCCGTCACCACCGAGCTCCAGGTCCGTGATCACAGTTCACAACACGTTTATATGTTCACAACTAGACAACTAGTAGTAGTAGTAGTAGTAGTAAGAGTCCCAGTATAATAATGAAACTTCTAAGAATACTCAAAATTGATGCCACAGTTAATACTAGTAAGTGACGTCACAATTAATGCCACTTTTGCACCATTAGTCCTTAAACTAAGCGGGGGCGAACACTTTAGTCAACCAAGTAAAAAATTGCACATTGTTCCTATGGTGACGTCCTGGCATCCAGGGCTGTTGCCACATGGGCTTGACTTGACTTGCTGGAAATTGTTCAAAATGTCCCTTGGTTGAGAATTTCCTGTCTGAACCGGTTTCTAGCGGATAAAATTCCACCGTAGATATTTGATTGCGATGTTTGCCCGTATTATTCTTGTAGTAGTTGCTATATCACGTATGTTGTTACACATATACCGCATTCTCTCTTCGTCGACATATATATGTAGGATATCTGGTCTGGAGGTCCCACAACAAGTGACTAGCGGGTATGTTTGGAATCAAAAAGTAATTTAGCTAATATTCCTCCTCCTGCTGCTGCTCCTATATATGTATGCATGTTACATTGATATGCATCATTGGAATGCACGGAGAAGTTATTAACCTTCAGCACGTAGTACTGTACATGCATTTGCTAATTATGTGTTTGCAATTTGCAGAACCGTTGTGTCAATATGATCGCTCACTTATTCAATGCACCGATAAACGAGGATGAGAAAGCTATTGGAGTCTCAACAGTTGGATCCTCGGAAGCAATAATGCTTGCAGGCCTTGCGTTCAAGAGGAAGTGGGCAAATAAAAGGAAGGGGGAGGGGAAGCCATATGACAAACCCAACATTGTTACTGGTGCAAATGTTCAGGTATTGTTGTTGTTCTGTGGAGTAGAATCTTTTCGTTTTTACCACAGTGTGTACTTTAAAGGTGCCTCTCGTAACCTCTCTCATGTTAATAGGTTTGCTGGGAGAAATTTGCTAGATATTTTGAAGTAGAATTGAAGGAGGTCAAGTTAACTGAAGGATACTATGTAATGGATCCTTTGAAGGCCGTTGAGATGGTGGATGAGAACACTATATGTGTTGCAGCCATATTGGGATCAACTCTCACTGGAGAGTACGAAGATGTCAAACTATTGAATGACCTTCTTGTGGAAAAGAACAAGGAAACGGGGTATGCATTTTATCTGCGGACAGTTGTATCCCAATTCGGCAAATTGCCTTGAAATTGTTCAGAAAAGATGCATCATTGTTGTTAAGGCATGATAGTGAATTAGTGATGGATACTGACTAAATTGTTTTGTTGAAGTAAAGCAATGAAACATAGTTGGCATATGTTTTACCATGATACACATAATGCAGGTGGAATGTGCCAATCCATGTTGATGCTGCTAGTGGAGGATTTATCGCTCCTTTTCTACATCCTGAGCTTGAGTGGGACTTCAGGCTACCATTGGTGAAGAGCATCAATGTTAGTGGGCACAAGTATGGCCTTGTCTACCCTGGAGTTGGATGGGTCGTTTGGCGGAGCAAAGACGATTTGCCCGAAGAACTCATTTTCCATATAAACTATCTAGGAACAGATCAGCCCACATTTACACTGAACTTCTCCAAAGGTCAGTATTGTTCTGTAGACTGTAGTTCAGCATGAATCATCTAGTGTATGATGTTACAATAACTCAAGTACATGTCATTTTTGTCCAGGTGCAAGCCAGATAATTGCACAATACTACCAACTGATACGCCTTGGCTTTGAGGTATTCGTCATCCTTCATTTCCCTTCATTTGCGGACTTGCGAGAATTTGAGAATTTTGCCATAAGTTTTGTCATTGTGTTGACTTGTTGATAGGGATACAAGCACATCATGGAGAATTGCCAGGCGAATGCAGCCGTGCTGAGGGATGGCATGGAGGCCACTGGCCGATTCAACATCGTGTCCAAGGAGGACGGTGTGCCATTGGTCGCCGCCTCGCTCAAGGACAGCACCAAATTCAGCGTGTTTGACGTCTCCGAGAACCTGCGGAAATTCGGCTGGATCGTGCCGGCCTACACGATGGCTCCGGACGCGGAGCACGTCGCCGTCCTCCGTGTGGTCATCAGGGAGGACTTCAGCCGGAGCCTCGCCCAGCGGCTCCTCGCGGACATCAACAAGGTCGTGCACGAGCTGGACGCCCATGCAGCCCATGCCATTAAGGTCACTGCTCCTACCGCAACACAAAACGGCAATGGCGTGAACGGCGACGACACCGTGACACAGAAGAGCGTCCTGGACACCGAGAAGAAGTTCGTTGCGGCCTGCATGTCCCTGGTAAAGAAAAATAAAAAAACTGGAGTCTGCTAAAGGGCATGCTCAGACGCACGCTGGAAGGTCATTTTATGCCTATGTATCTATAATCATTTTGTACGTGGGTTCTACTGCCTGTCAACTTGCTAGAGATTAGTGCGCAGGGTCTGTGGTTCTGTACGGTACATGACACCTCTCGATGGAGGTTATGTACGTATTTGTTGTTTGCTTTAGTTATGCCTTGAAATGTTACGTGTTTGCTGCATCCTTTAGTTTTGCACTGAGTTGATTGTACATGTGGCTTGTTGGGCTTTGCACCTTATATAAAAGCTTGAGCATATACAGATAGGATAGCTATCAGATTAGATGGGTGAGCCCCATAAGGCCTTGTTCGGTTAGACAGGGTTTGGAGAGGTTTGAAAGGGATTGGAGGGGATTAAATTCCTTGCAAGTCAAAATCCACCTCAACCCCCCCCCCCCCCCCAATCCCCTCCAATCCCTGTGGCAAGGGGATTAAACGAACATGCACTACCAGAAAAACTGGGGTTGCCGACGGCCAAATCTATGCCGACGGCACCCGTCGACATCTATGGACCTATGCCGACTGTCAAGGAAAGGCCGTAGGCGTAGAAAAGCCGTCGGCATACATTCATCTATGCCGTCGGCATAGCCGTGGCCTACCTGCCCCGTCAGCGCTGACCATTTGACGGCGTTGACCCTACGCCGACGGGCGGTAACGGCGACCGTCGGCATATCTGTGGCAGAGGTATGCCTACGGGCGGTTGCCAAGATAGGCCCTCTCGCCACGCCAGCGATCCGTGTGCCACGCCACGTCAACGATCCGTGGGATAACCTCCGTGTGTGCACAGATATGCCGACGGCCTAGCCGTCGGCATACGTGTATTTTACTTTATTTTTTTATTTTTACTCTGTTTTGTTATTTTTACTTTATTTTAGTTTTTGTTTTTGTATAAAATAATTATGCCTTATCTAAAAAAACATACCCGATGGTATATCGATTGCCCCCCGTTACGAACGTCGCTATCGCCGTGTCATGGAGGGGGGAAACGGTCGACACGGAAGGAATTCTGGTTGGTGGGGGGATTCGGGGTGTAGCTATGTCACCAAAACATCGCATGGGTCCCGATGCATATGTGAAAGTGTTCATGCATGCGTAGACGCCCGTCTTGGGGCTCCGGGGTGTGCTCCCCCCTCATGGACGGCGCCGCCGCCGACACCTGGAGGGGGAAACGGACGCGTTGGGTCTACACGGAGGGGATCTTGCCGTGGGTCGTGCCCGGATGTTGCTCCAAAGTGTTCCTATGGACTAACCTAACACAACCGGGTGGATAGGTCCACTGCTCAAAGCCCGTCCGTGCAAAGTCAAAGGGCTAGATCCCGTGGTCAAACGCCATGTGGTTAGCGGACGGGTGCACTAGGGGGGGGTAGCAATGCCACCGATGCGACGCCCGGTGGCATTGTTACCCTCAGGCCCCCCTGGCCCCGCCTAACCTCAGAAGCGCTTGAGGGGGGGGCACACCGAGACGCTGCGCCGGGCATTTGCAACCGCCACAACACTTCCGGACTTGTGAGAGGCCGCCACGCAAGATTTGACGGTATGTTAGTTCTCGGAGGCCGCCGCCGTAGTCGAGACGCGCCGAAGAGCAATCCGCGTAGAGGGAAGTGTACAGATACTTCGCCATCACGAAAAATTATGAAAAATTACCATCTGTCCTATAGCACATTTGCCCACGTCATGTTAACAACTCATGATTTTATCGCGTTCCGAGTATTTAATAATATTCACGCCGCACCGTTACCGCAGAACGCCTACTACCGTGTCATCGCCGTCCGTGAGGGGGGGCCACGCCCCGAAAATGCGTGCCGCCTCTTCGGACATGCCATCACACCACCCCGCATGTATGAGGGCCCGATGTGACGCTCCGGTGGCATTGCTACCCCTGTGGCCCCGTCCCGCCTAACCCTCAGAAGCGTTTGACCACCGGATCTAGCACTTTGACTTTTCACGGAAGGTATTTGGCCAGTGGGACTCTACACACGGTTGTGTTAGGTCAGCCCATAGGAACACTTTGGAGCAACATCCGGGCCAGACCCACAGCAAGATCCCCTCCGTGTAGACCCGACGCGTCCGTTTCCCCCCTCCAGGTGCCGGCGGCGGCGCCGTCCGTGAGGGGGGGGGGCACACCCCGGACACGCGTGCCGCCTCTTCAGACATGCCACCACACCACCCCGCATGTATGAGGGCCCGGTACGACGCTCCGGTGGCATTGCTACCCCCAGTGCCCCCGTCCCGCCTAACCCTGTAGCATTTGACCACGCGATCTAGCCCTTTGACTTTGCACGGACGGGCTTTGACCAGTGGACCTCCCCACCCGGTTGTGTCAGTTCGGCCCATAGGGACACCGGGAGCAACATCCGGGCCAAACCCACAGCTACATCCACTCCGTGTAGACCCGACGCGTCTGCTTCTCCAGTGCGCAGCGGCGCCGTCTGGTGAGGGGTGGGGGGAGGCACACCGAGACGCAGCGTCGGCATTTGCAACCGCCACAACTCTTCCAGACTTGTGAGAGGCCGACTATGCAAGATTTGACGGTATGCTTGCACCCGGATTGCGCCGTACAGAGTCGTAGACGCGCGAAGAGCAATCCGCGTAGAGGGAAGTGTTCAGTTACTTCTCCATCACGAAAAATTATGAAAAATTACCATCGGTCCTATAGCACATGTGCCCACGTCATGTAAAAAACTCATGATTTTATCGCGCTCCGAGTATTTAATAATATTCACGCCGTATCGTTTCCGCAGAACGTCTACTACCGTGTCATCGCCGTCCGTGAGGGGGGCCACACCCCGGAGACGCGTGCCGCCTCTTCGGACATGCCACCACACCACCCCGCATGTATGAGGGCCCGATGCGACGCTCCGGTGGCATTGCTACCCCCCACGGCTCCCGTCCTGCCTAACCCTGTAGCGTTTGACCACCGGATCTAGCCCTTTGACTTTGCACGGACGGTATTTGACCAGTGGGCCTCTCCACCCGGTTGTGTTAGGTCAGCCCATAGGAACACTATGGAGCAACATCCGGGCGGACCCACGGCAAGATCCCCTCCGTAGACCCGACGCGTCTGCTTCTCCAGTGCGGGCGGCGCGCCGTCTGTGAGGGGGGGGCACCCCACACGCTGCGTGCCGCCTCTTCAGACATGCCACCACACCACCCCGCATGTATGAGGGCCCGGTACGACGCTCCGGTGGCATTGCTACCCCCTAGTGCCCCCGTCCCGCCTAACCCTGTAGCGTTTGACCACGCGATCTAGCCCTTTGACTTTGCACGGACGGGCTTTGACCAGTGGACCTCCCCACCCGGTTGTGTCAGTTCGGCCCATAGGGACACCCGGGAGCAACATCCGGGCCAAACCCACAGCTACATCCACTCCGGGTAGACCCGACGCGTCTGCTTCCCCTTCCAGGTGCTGGCGGCGCGCCCATTAGGGGGAGGAGGCACACCCGAGACGCTGCGTGCCGGGCATTTGCAACCGCCACAATACTTCCAGACTTGTGAGAGGCCGCCTACGCAAGATTTGACGGTATGCTAGCCCCCGGAGGCCGCCGGCTAGAGTCGTAGACGCGCGAAGAGCAATCCGCGTAGAGGGAAGTGTTCAGATACTTCTCCATCACGAAAAATTATGAAAAATTACCATCGGTCCTATAGCACATGTGCCCACATCATGTAAAAACTCATGATTTTATCGCGCTCCGAGTATTTAGTAATATTGACGCCGCATCGTTACCACAGAACGTCTACTACCGTGTCATCGCCGTCCGTGAGGGGGGGGCATGCCCCGGAGACGCGTCCCGCCTCTTCGGACATGCCACCACACCACCCCGCATGTATGAGGGCCCGGTGCGACGCTCCGGTGGCATTGCTACCCCTGTGGCCCCGTCCCGCCTAACCTCAGAAGCGTTTGACCACCGGATCTAGCCCTTTGACTTTGCACGGACGGATTTGACCAGCGGGCCTCTCCACCCGGTTGTGTTAGGTCAGCCCATAGGAACACTTTGGAGCAACATCCGGGCTGCACCCACAGCAAGATCCCCTTCGTAGACCCGAGCGTCCGCTTCTCCAGTGCCGACGGCGCGCCGTCTGTGAGGGGGCACACCGACACGCTGCGTCGCCTCTTCGGACATGCCACCACACCACCCCACATGTATGAGGGCCCGACGACGCCTCCGTGGCATTGCTACCCCTAGTGCCCCCGCCCCGCTTAACCTCAGAAGCGTTTGACCACGCGATCTAGCCCTTTGACTTTGCGCGGACGGGCTTTGACCAATGGACCTCCCCACCCGGTTGTGTCGATTCGCCCATAGGGACACCCGGAGCAACATCCGGGCCAAACCGCAGCTACATCCACTCCGTAGACCCGACGTCTGCTTCTCCCCCTCCAGTCTGGCGGGCGCCGTCCGTGAGGGGGCGACACCGGAGACGCGTGCCGGGCATTTGCAACCGCCACAACACTTCCAAACTTGTGAGAGGCTGCCTACGCAAGATTTGACGGTATGCTAGCCCCCGGAGGCCGCCGGCCACAGTCGTAGACGCGCGAAGAGCAATCCTCGTAGAGGGAAGTGTTCAGATACTTCTCCATCACGAAACATTACCATCGGTCCTATAGCACATGTGCCCACGTCATGTAAAAACTCATGATTTTATCGCGCTCCGAGTATTTAATAATATTCACGCTGCATCGCTTTCCGCGAACGCCTACTACCGTGTCATCGCCATCCGTGAGGGGGCCACACCGGAGATGCGTGCCGCCTCTTCGGACATGCCACCACACCATCCCGCATGTATGAGGGCCCGATGCGACGCCCGGTGGCATTGCTACCCCGGGGCCCCTGGCCCCGCCTAACCTCAGAAGCGTTTGACCACCGGATCTAGCCCTTTGACTTTGCACGGACGGGATTTGACCAAGGCCTCTCCACCCGGTTGTGTTAGGTCAGCCCATAGGAACACTTTGGAGCAACATCCGGGCCAGACCTACAACAAGATCCCTCCGTAGACCCGGACGTCCGTCTGCTTCCCCCTCCGGTGCCGGGCGCGGCGCCGTCTGAGGGGGGGGCACACCGACACGCTGCGTCGCCTCTTCGGACATGCCACCACACCACCCCGCATGTATGAGGGCCCGGTGCGACGCTCCGGTGGCATTGCTACCCCCCAGGGCCCCCCGCCCGCCGAACCCGGTAGCGGTTGACCACGCGATCTAGCCCGTTGACTTTGCACGGACGGGCGTTGACCAGTGGACCTCCCCACCCCGGTGTGTCGGGCCGCCCATAGGGACACCCGAGCAACATCCGGGCCAAACCCACAGCTACATCCACTCCGTAGACCCGACGTCCGTCTGCTTCCCCTCCAGTGCCGGGCGGCGCCGTCCGTGAGGGGGGGGGGACACCCCGGAGACGCGTGCCGGGCATTTGCAACCGCCACAACACTTTCAGACTTGTGAGAGGTCGCCTACGCAAGATTTGACGGTATGCTAGCCCCCGGAGGCCGCCGGCCACAGTCGTAGACGCGAAGAGCAATCCGCGTAGAGGGAAGTGTTCAGATACTTCTCCATCACGAAAAATTATGAAAAATTACCATCGGTCCTATAGCACATGTGACCACGTCATGTAAAAAACTCATGATTTTATCGCGCTCCAAGTATTTAATAATATTCACGCTGCATCGTTTCCGCAGAACGTCTACTACCGTGTCATCGCCATCCGTGAGGGGGGCCACACCCCGGAGATGCGTGCCGCCTCTTCGGACATGCCACCACACCATCCCGCATGTATGAGGGCCCGATGCGACGCTCCGGTGGCATTGCTACCCCCCAGGGCCCCCGTCCCGCCTAACCCTGTAGCGTTTGACCACCGGATCTAGCCCTTTGACTTTGCACGGACGGGATTTGACCAGTTGGCCTCTCCACCCGGTTGTGTTAGGTCAGCCCATAGGAACACTTTGGAGCAACATCCGGGCCAGAGCCACAACAAGATCCCCTCCGTAGACCCGGACGCGTCTGCTTCCCCCTCCAGGTGCCGGCGGCGGCGCCGTCCGTGAGGGGGGGCACACCCCGGACACGCGTGCCGCCTCTTCAGACATGCCACCACACCACCCCACATGTATGAGGGCCCGGTACGACGCTCCGGTGGCATTGCTACCCCCAGTGCCCCCGTCCCGCCTAACCCTGTAGCGTTTGACCACGCGATCTAGCCCTTTGACTTTGCACGGACGGGCTTTGACCAGTGGACCTCCCCACCCGGTTGTGTTAGTTCGGCCCATAGGGACACCCGGGAGCAACATCCGGGCCAAACCCACAGCTACATCCACTCCGTGTAGACCCGACGCGTCTGTTTCCCCCCTCCAGGTGCCGGCGGCGGCGCCGTCCGTGAGGGGGGGGGCACACCCCGGAGACGCGTGCCGGGCATTTGCAACCGCCACAACACTTCCAGACTTGTGAGAGGCCGCCTACGCAAGATTTGACGGTATGCTAGTCCCCGGAGGCCGCCGGCCAGAAGTCGAGACGCCAAGAGCAATCCAGCGTAGAGGAAAGTGTTCAGATACTTCTCCATCACGAAAAATTATGAAAAATTACCATCGGTCCTATAGCACATGTGCCCACGTCATGTAAAAAACTCATGATTTTATCGCGCTCCGAGTACTTAATAATATTCACGCCGCATCGTTTCCGCAGAACGTCTACTACCGTGTCATCGCCGTTCGTGAAGGGGGCCACACCCCAGAGACGCGTGCCGCCTCTTCGGACATGCCACCACACCACCCCGCATGTATGAGGGCCTGATGCGACGCTCCGGTGGCATTGCTACCCCAGGGCCCCCGTCCCGCCTAACCTTGTAGCGTTTGACCACCGGATCTAGCCCTTTGACTTTGCACGGACGGGATTTGACCAGTGGGCCTCTCCACCCGGTTGTGTTAGGTCAGCCCATAGGAACACTTTGGAGCAACATCCGGGCGGACCCACAGCAAGATCCCTCCGTGTAGACCCGACGCGTCTGCTTCTCCGGTGCGGCGGCGCCGTCCGTGAGGGGGGGCACACCCCGGACACGCGTGCCGCCTCTTCAGACATGCCACCACACCACCCCGCATGTATGAGGGCCCGGTACGATGCTCCGGTGGCATTGCTACCCCCCCAGTGCCCCCGTCCCGCCTAACCCTGTAGCGTTTGACCACGCGATCTAGCCCTTTGACTTTGCACGGACGGGCTTTGACCAGTGGACCTCTCCACCCGGTTGTGCCGGGCCGCCCATAGGGACACCCGGAGCAACATCCGGCCAAACCCACAACTACATCCACTCCGTGTAGACCCGACGCCGTCCGCTTCTCCAGTGCGGCGGCGGCGCCGTCTGTGAGGGGGGCACACCCGGAGACGCAGCGTGCGGGCATTTGCAACCGCCACAACACTTCCAGACTTGTGAGAGGCCGCCACGCAAGATTTGACGGTATGCTAGTTCTCGAGGTCACGGCCAGAGTCGTAGACGCCAAGAGCAATCCGCGTGAGGGAAGCGTTCAGATACTTCTCCATCACGAAAAATTAAGAAAAATTACCATCGGTCCTATAGCACATGTGCCCACGTCATGTAAAAACTCATGATTTTATCGCGCTCCGAGTATTTAATAATATTCACGCCGCATCGTTTCCGCAGAACGTCTACTACCGTGTCATCGCCGTCCGTGAGGGGGGCACACCCCGGAGACGCGTGCCGCCTCTTCGGACATGCCACCACACCACCCCGCATGTATGAGGGCCCGATGCGACGCTCGGGTGGCATTGCTACCCCCAGGGCCCCCGTCCCGCCTAACCCTGTAGCGTTTGAGCACCGGATCTAGCCCTTTGACTTTGCACGGACGGGATTTGACCAGTGGGCCTCTCCACCCGGTTGTGTTAGTTCAGCCCATAGGAACACTTTGGAGCAACATCCGGGCCAGACCCACAGCAAGATCCCCTCCGCGTAGACCCGACGCGTCCGTTTCCCCCCTCCAGGTGCCGGCGGCGGCGCCGTCCTTGAGGGGGGCACACCCCGGACACACGTGCCGCCTCTTCAGACATGCCACCACACCACCCCGCATGTATGAGGGCCCGGTACGACGCTCCGGTGGCATTGCTACCCCCCAGTGCCCCCGTCCCGCTTAAACTCAGTAGCGTTTGACCACGCGATCTAGCCCTTTGACTTTGCGCTGACGGGCTTTGACCAGTGGACCTCTCCACCCGGTTGTGTCGGGCCGCCCATAGGGACACCCAGAGCAACATCCGGGCCAAACCCACAGCTACATCCACTCCGTGTAGACCCGACGCGTCCTGCTTCCCCCTCCAGTGCCGGGCGCGCTGTCCGTGAGGGGGGGCACACCGAGACGCGCGTGCGGGCATTTGCAACCACCACAACACTTCCAGCCTTGTGAGAGGCCGCCACGCAAGATTTGACGGTATGTTAGCCCCGGAGGTCAGCCGCCACATACGTCGGCCAGCGAAGAGCAATCCGCGTAGAGGGAAGTGTTCAGATACTTCTCCATCACGAAAAATTATGAAAAATTACGAAAAACTATTTAAACAGGTCAAATTGCTTTCCCCTCGGCGAGGTGGGACTATTTAAAAAAATTGTGGTTTGCATATATGCCGACGGCCTAGCCGTCTGCATAGGCCTCCAACCTATGCCGACGGCCTGTGCGGCGGCATATGTGCACGTTATCCACTCCCCCGGGCTGCTGACATGTGGGGTCCAGGCCTATGCCGACGGCCATGCCGTCGGCATAGGTCCAACCTTATCCTCACCGCACCCGACCTCCTCCACTCATTTCTCCCTCAACCGCACCCGACCCCGACCCCTATACCGCCGCCGCCGACCTCCTCCGCCCGCCCGAGCCCCGCCACCCGCCCGCGCCGCCCGCATGCGCCCGGCGCCCGCGCCTCCCGCTCAACCGCGCCGCCCGAGCCCGCCGTCGCCCGCGCCTCCCGCCCGACCCAGCCACCCGTCCCGACCCAGCCGGCCGCCCGCCTCGACTCATGGCGCCCGCCGCCCCCCCGCCCGCCCGCCTCCGACCTTCCGCCCGACCCGCACCACCCGCCTCGACCCCATTCGGCCGCCCGCCCGACCCCCTCCGCCTCCCGCCCGCCCGAACCCCGTCGACCTCCCGCCCGACTCGCGCCTCCCGCCCCAACTCCGGCCGGCCCTCTCGAAGGTGAAAATTTTATGTATTTTAGTGTTTTTTAGTAATTTTGTAGCTAGTTAGATAGGTATTTAGATAGATATTTAGATAGTTAGATACCTAGTTAGATAGATAGTTATATAGATAGTTAGATAGGTAGATAGTCAGATAGATAGTGAGATAGTTAGTAGGTAGATAGTTAGATAGTTAGATAGATAGTGAGATAGGTAGTAAAAAATTTGGTTAGATGAGATGCTATATGTTGCATATCTTGCAAAAAATTTGGTTCGATGAGATGAATCAATGATTATGACGAATAGGTGATAATGATGATGATGAATATGTGATGACGATGATGAATATATTGTTAATGTTTTTAGTTTTTTGCCTACATGATGCAAAAATAAATGAATGCATGTTTAAATGTTTTAAATATGCTCTATGAGTTGTGATGTTCTAAATTTTTTGTCCCGATGGAATTTGAAGGCTTTGTGGTGTTGCATTTCATCAAAGTGACCGTCGTCCGACGCGTTGTTCCCTGAGCATCCCTGTGTTGTTCGACTCCTTCCCCTACAGCCGAGGGTGAGCTACAAGTCCATCTCCTCCATTTTTTGATGTCACTAGATTTCATTCTCAAGTCAACTGGCGTAACCTAGGCGTCTCCCGTCCGAAAGGGTTGCATCGATAAATATGCATTCAATTGCATATTTATCACCGCAGCTGTTTCGGATTGTCCAGCGTTTTCCACGGACAGCCCGAGGATGTGTAGATTGGGTATGTTCTCCATGTTCTACCCCGTTCCGAGACAGGATTTCGGCGGCGCCTCCCCATTGTTCTCCGGAGCACATTCTCTCGGCTATTTGACGAGACGTGTATCTGGAGAACAGCGGGGAGGTGCTGCCGAATTTTGTCTCGAACGGGGTAGAATGGAGAACGTACTCAATCTACACATCCTCGGGTGGGATTAGGACCCATCTTTACCTATTAGAGATGTAGGTGGATTTAACGCGGTAGAAACTGAAAATTTGATGTGATTAATTTAAGTGAATCCTTAATTATGTTGTGTGGTTTGCAAAATAGCAGAGGATGGCAGATAATCATTGGATGTACAGTGGTTTTATCCGTCGGAATCGAGTAACATCAGAGTGGATCGCGAAAACCGATGTGTATTTGAAGGAGATATTCCGTCGTCCAATGAGAATTATCCCACCATGCCCTCAGGCGAGATGTGCCAGACGTCACCGTAGAAATCAGACGGACATGAGTGAGCACCTTCAAGACGCACGGATATATGCCAAACTTTGACATGCCACCGATAAACATAGCCGATCAGGACCGTGGTAGAGAGGAGGTGATGCGACTACGCATCGATGGATATGAGGACGACGGGGTTAGGGACATGCTAGATGATGTCATTGTTGCGAAAGCGGAAAATGCGACACCTTCAGAGAATGAACCGGAGGAGCCGGAGGCAACCGCAAAGGCCTTCTTGGAGGTCTTGGCCTCGTCGAAGAAACCTCTTTATGCGGGTGCGAAAATATCTCAGCTGGATGCCATCTCGCAACTGATTGCCGTCAAGGCTGAGTACGGCTGTAGCTAGAAATGCTTCGAAGCATTCCTGGGAATATGGGCTAACAGCCTCCCTGAGGGTCATGAACTGCCGAAAAGCATGTACGATACAAAGAAAATCATGAAGGCACTCTCTATGGATTATGAGAAAATAGATGTTTGCCTGAAGAATTGCCTTTTGTTTAGGCACGAGTATGCGGATGACAAGTACTGTAGGAAGTGCGGTTCGTCTCGGTACATTGAGGTGGTCGGTGAGGATGGTGAGAAAAAGCAGCTAACCATCCCCGTTAAGGTTCTTCGGTATCTTTATTTTATAAAAAGACTGCAGCTCGTTTTCTTCACGTAGGAGTCTGCCAAAATGATGAAGTGGCACAAGGAAGGTATAAGGTACAATCCAAAAAATCATACATCCATCGGGAGGGAAGCATGGAAGTCATTCGATGAAGAATACCCCGAGGAAGCAGCCGAGGCTGGGAATGTCAGAATAGCCATATCAGGTGATGGGTTGAATCTATATGGTATGTCGTCCAATCCATACAGCTGCTGGCCTGTGTTTGTAATCCCGCTCAATCTTCCTCCCAAAGGCCCTAATGCAACGGAAGACCATGTTCTTGTCGCTCATCATTCCGGGCCTGACTACCCGGGAAGCAATTGGGTGTGTTTATGCAGCCGCTTGTGGATGCTTTGCACCATTCTTGGTACTTTCCGAGGTTGACATACGACCGGGATCTGCAGAGAAATTTCTTGATGAAAGTTTGGTTGCACTATTGCATGCATGACTTTCCGGCTATGCTCTATTCTCATGGATGGTGTACAAGTGGGAAGATGCCATGCCCAGTGTGCATGCAGGCTCTGCGAATGATTTGGCTGAGTAAGGGTGGCAAGTATGTAGCCTTTGACCTGCATCGACAGGTCCTCCCTCCAGACCATCCAGACAGGGAAGACAAGAAGAACTTCACGAAGGCCGGGTTGTTCATGAAGTAACCGAGATTCCAACATTTTCGGGGGCAGATGTTCTTGCTCAGCTAAAAGCTCAAGCCTAAAGTCAAAGGCAAAGGCAAAGCCAAAGACAAAGGCTTGAGGGATATGGTGAGACGCACAACCGGACTCACATTACTCCCTTCTCGCAGCTTCCCTATTTCAAGGACCTCAAACTTCCTTACAATATTGATGTGATGCACACCGAAAAGAATGTGGCAGAGTCCCTTTTCCACACGATCCTCAACATTCCTGATAAGACGAAGGATAACGTAAAAGCTAGAGCCGATCAACAGAGAATTTGTGATAGACCACGCCTGAACATGAAGCCTCCCACAGGCGGTCGAAAAAACTGGTTCAAGCCCGATCAGACTTTGTCCTTAAACCGCCGAGAAAAAAAGAAGTACTTATCTGGCTGAAACAAATTTTGAAGTTCACCGATGGTTATGCATCGAATATAAGTAAGGGAGTCAATCTTTCAACGGGCAAAGTGACCGGCCTGAAGAGTCATGACTACCATGTATGGATTGAGCGGATAATGCCGGTGATGGTTCGAGGCTATGTCCCCGAGCATGTCTGGCGACTGCTTGCTGAGCTTAGCCATTTCTTCTGCACGCCTGCTAAAGAAGTAAGTAAAGAGGTGATTGAAAAATTGCATAAGAAGGCACCGGAGTTGATAGTCAAGCTAGAGAAGATCTTTCCGCCAGCTTCTTTACTCCGATGACACATCTCATTCTCGCACCTCGCGAACGAGGTATTGTTGGGGGCCCTGTGCAAAATCGGTGGCAAGACGGCCCCGAGAGGCGTAACAAGCATCTCCGACGGAAATGTGGAAACAAAGCTAAGATTGAAGCTTCCATAGCTGAGGCAGTTATCCTAGAGGAGGTGTCGACCTCGTGACATCATACTATCCGCACCACGTTCCCCATCTTCATAACAAGGTGCCTCGATACAATATAGAAGAGCCCAAGTATCAACCCAGGCTCGATCTATTCAACGCGCAAGGTGGGAGGGCTGGGGCCTCGAAATCTTATAACATGCCACGACAAGAGTGGGAGGACCTCATGTTCTATATCTTGCACAACATCAAGGAAGTTGAGGAAGTGTAGATGAGGTAATACCACTACACCTTTCCTTTATGTCTTCCACATCATCATGTTTCATGTTCACTTAGTCCTGGTCTAACACCGCTTATCTTTTTTTAGTGATTTCGTTCAAGAGGAATGGACGGGAGTGAATCCTCCTCGAGGCGGAGGCACTTACTCTTCTCCGTCATGGAAACCACTGACGTAAAATTTTTGTTGCTTGGTTCATGGAGAAAGTAAATTTCCACACTCCTATTAAATACCTACTTCAACATTTATTAGTTAACCGAACTAATGCACGCAACAATTTCCATTATACTTGTAGGGAAAAGATCCGAACATATCTATGGATGATGAATTGAGATGGGTTTCCATGGATTTCGACCCTGCCGTCATGACATGTACAAAGTATGATGTGAATGGGTATCGCTTCCATACAGAGGAGCACCAAAACAGCCGCCCGATCCGAAAACTATAAATCGGAGTGTACACCCCGGTCAAAATTCAGTAGACTACTACGGAAGGGTACAAAATATATACGAGGTTAAATTCCGCCAGGGCGTGAGACCCTAAGTCTGCACAGGTTCAAATGCCGATGGATTCGATCGGCGGAGGGGTAAAACATACGCCTTCCATTGGTTTGGTCGGTTAAACCATCAACCGTCTATGCCGGAGCCGATCTCTTCATTGCGGCTACCCAAGCTACACAAGTATATTATCTGCCTTACCCATGCCAGGAAGTGTATCTAAAGGGTTGGGAAGTTGTGTTCAAGGTGTCGCCACATGATAAGCTACCAGACCCGAATGAAGACGATTACTACAACATTAACCCCATGACATACGAGGGAGTGTTCTATCAAGAGCAACCTGGTGATGATGATGATGATGTGGTTAGAAACGATGACGCTAGACCATTGGGTGATGATGATGTGGACCCAAACGTCGACGATGCACGGAATGATGGTGAGACCATTGTCAATGAAAATGACATACTTATGCTAGAAAAGTTAAACGAAGACGCTGACGAGGAGGAAGAGCCTCCACCTCCGTCAGACAACGAAGATGATATGATTGATAGTGATGATGAGACGGACCGAGAAAGAGGTTACAACAGTGATGATTCATATGGGTTCTAGCAGATATGCGTTTCAAGTTTAGGAATATGCCTTTTATGCATTTTTATTAATGTGTTTATTATCATGCCTTTTTCTTCATTTCATTAATTTACTAATTGCTTTTTCTCTTTTCAATGCAGGTTCGTGGAACATGGGCAAGGGAAGGCCGACGGCGTGGGTTTCCTACGCAAGGTCGCCGGCCTGCCTAGTCGGAGTGGTCGAGCACGTAATCCTCCCCTCGGCTACTTGACGATGACTCCTCACAGGGATGTCGAGGGAGAGGTGCCCCTAGAGGAGGAGGGGCGGGGAGAGCCTCTAGAGGACGAGGTGCTGGGGAGAGCCACTACTGTGGGGTCGCGCTGAAAGAGCGCACCCTCACCGACTTCGGGGTGTTGTCTTCGAGGCCCTCCTCTAGTGAGGTACCCTCCTCTAGTGAGGTACACTCTAGGGAGGAGGAGGAGGAGGAGGAGGAGGAGGAGGTTGGGGAGGGAGAGGCAGGCGAGGAGGGGAGTGGTGGCGGGGATGATGGTGGTGACGGGAAGGGGGTTGACAACAAGGGATGGCTGCGTGGAAACACAAAGCTACCAAAGCAGGTTCCTGCCATCGAGGAGCGTAAGTGGCTCATTGAGCCCACGGAAAAGAGTAAGCGGTTCATTATTTTGCTTGTCACATGCATATTCCGGTTGTTATTTATTTTGCTTGTCACATGCTAATAGTTCATTCTTTTGCAAAGAACTGGATATATTCTAAAGGGGTCCGTATTCCCAACGGGCCTCATCACTGTCTTGTTGAAGTTATCTTGGCGGGGTTGTCTTGTCCGGATCGATCGAGTAGCCGGACCGTCAGGTTTTGGCCACGAGTGGGACCATCGGGAAGCGGCCCTCCACGCGGACCATGAGACCCATGCCAAGGCCGTGACCACTACTTTTCGGGTGAGTTCTCTTGAAGCACAAGTCCATTCTAGTTTCATGAATGATTTAACTCATGGCTTCTTCCATTCTTGTTTCATGCATGATTGTAGAAATTCTATCGAGTTCTTCCGGAGCACAGGGCTAGAGCGGACCAGATCGTGCTGCGCCAATGCAAGAAGAAGGCCCGCCAGATGCAGTACGAGGTGCGCTATGTGGCCATCTCGACATACTACCACGACGTTCTTGGTGTGAAGATGACCAAGGAAGAAGCGCGGAGGATGGGCATTACCTTGGAGAGGTACGAGTACTTGGCGGTAAGTATAAAAGATTTTTCATTATGCTTTCATATATTATGCTTTCATTACCATGTGGTACATTTCACCGTTTCATGTTGACATGCCATTATGCTTTTATTATGTAGGTGTGTCCAAATTGGTGTTATGGAAAAGACGAGTCTGGCGGCATTGGTGGATCTTTGGTGTGATGGGGCTGGAGCACATGGCTATGAGAATCAAAAATAAGGCTAACTGAGGGAATGAGGGAGTACATGCTCGGAGAAACCGAAACCACTATCTCCACAAGGCGCTTAATGTATGACTAACCCCATTAAACATTCTTCTTCTTCTATTTACCATCACTTTCTTATGTATGACTAACATCTGTTTGGTGGTGCAGGAGGAGAAACTGAAGCGGCCGCTCTCACACATGCAGGCGTGGGAGATCGCCCATACGCGGAAGGACCCCAAGCCTGGCAAGCCCAAGTACTACGGCAAGAAGACCGCGTGGAGGAAGGATGCCTACTCCGCAGCGTATCTGAAGTTACATCCTGACACACCTGACCCCATTGCGGCGGATCTGGACGGGAGCGCGGTGGTGAGCCTGGGGCCCAAGGAGCCCGGTCGGGAGGCGGTGCTCGATGCGGTGTTCACTCCGACTATCTCCTACACACAATCGTCGGATCGACCGAGCCTGAGCCAACAGACGAGCCAGCCCAAAGGTCCAGTTCACGATCCCTCTTTCAGAGCAACAATCTGTAAGTATTTTCCCTCTTATCTTCATTGCTCACTTTATTTTCCGCATCTAGTAGTTTTATGAGTTCCATCATGTCATACCGTAGGCCTACAGAGTACACACGCCCAGAGACCATGGCGTGGCATCGAGGCTTCATGAACACCAAGTGCGGAGGGATCGCCAGCTTTAGCGGGCTTTTCAGAAATGGCGGCGGCGGTGTCCTCGATTGCAGCCAAGACAATGCCCTCCAAAGACAACCAGTCTGCCGACCTTTGAGGAGTTTGTGGCACAGGCAGCTGGCCCCTCGCGGTTAGTTCATCCCCAATCTATTCACCCAAAGCATGTCATGCCTTTCAACACAGTCATATATCCCATTAATATGTCTTTTCAACATCCAGGGAACAGGTGGATCTACCGTTGGCGGTGGTCTTCGCGGCACTCCGGAGACACGAAGCCCGACCACTCCGATCCACGGAGGCGGAGGCGGAGGTGGAGGCGGTCTTGGCGGTAGCGCTGGCGGAAGCACTGACGACCTGGGCTTCGGTGACGACCTCCGCGGTGCTCGACGTCCTGGCGCTTAAGCCATTCGGGGACTTGTGTGCTTATGCTTATGTTTTTTAGATGACTTGTGTGTGGTGATGATCCTTTAGACGACTTGTGTGCTTCTCTATATGCTTATGCCTTATGATTGTGCTTATACTTATGATTGTGATGATGCTTATGCATATATTGTTGTGCTATGCTGCTCCTTACTGTTACGTGATGCTGCTTCTTATATATGCTGTGTATATTCAAATGAATTGAGCTGAAAAGAAACAGGAAAAAGAAAAAAAATCTGGACAGAAACTATGCCGACGGCCTAGCCGTCGGCATGCTAGCGTGAGCTCCCGATGGGTCGACACGTGGCCGTCTATGCCGACGGCCTGGCCGTCGGCTTAGTTCTGCCCCAGGAGTGCCCAGTTGCCGACACGTGCACGCGTCTATGCCGGCCCAGCTGAGCATCGTTCTAAACTAAAGCGACGGCCGCCGTCGGCATAGGCAACACCAGAACAGCAACGGCTCGCCATGTGGCACCTCTATGTCGACAACTGGCCGTCGGCATAGTTCTAAACTAAGCGGCGGCGAGCCATCGGCATAGAGGTGCTGCGTGGCGAGCCGCCGTTGCTCGGCGATTAACGGCGACCGCCCGTTAGGGCGATAACTGCCGACGACCTGGCCGTCGGCATAGATGTCTGACCACCGTCGGGATATGGTCTATCCGACGGCCGTTCTATGCCGACGGGTCATCCCGCTACGCCGACGGATATGTTGCCGACGGCCCTATGCCGACGGGGGCCGTCGGAATAGGCCTGTCCCGACGGCTAGTCAGGGCTATGCCGACGGCCCTGGCCGTCGGCATAGGGTGCGATTCCCGTAGTGATGGCCTAAAGCAGATGCGGCCGGGTTGCCCGTCGTCAATTCAAGATTACATGGGTGAGCCCCATAAACAGAATGCAAACATGGATGCACGTACGTAAAGATTAGGTCAAGATCAAACCTACAAACTATCCCTATCAAATCAACACACTGACTGGATGCTTTTGCAACAACTGGATTTTTTTCTAAAAGGGAAAAAATTGCAAAACCCCAACTTTAGGAATTTGGTCAATATCAAGTATCACTATTATTCATATTTAAAATTACAATTTCATAGGTGAAGTGGAGTTGCCAGCTGCATACTGAAAAGAGACAAGTCAGATGGCATCACCACATTAAAAGCCAAAAGCTAATTTTTCATATATAAAAAAAATGTTTTATAGGTCAAATTATCTTTCCGTCGATCCGCTTTCACCGTTAACATACCGATAAGGGTGTAGGCAGGCAAAATGTCACTGGTGTAAAAGAAAAATACCACTCTTTAATCCAAAATAAGTGTTGTGGTTTTAGTTCTGTTCTGGATCGAGGGAGTATTATTAATTTTGTGGCTTGTAATAACTACCACGTCAAAATGAATATTACACATTTGCAATAAGAAGTAACTCACATAGGTGTGAAATGCACTTGCCAATGTTTCATATACCATAGTAAATTAAATTCCATTTAAAATGTACTTACCTTTAATCTTGTTGCCCTCCATTATCAATTAGAAAGCAGTAGAAGAAAATAATTTGGGAATTAAACCTTGGCCCACAACAGCCAATGTTGTGATGGGCCGCGACCTCCTCACTTCAAGCAGGCTGTGGCGGTGTGTGGCTGTGCGAGCCAGATTGAAGCTTCGGCTGCCGACACCTCCACTTCTGTAGCCAACGCCGAGGTCTCCAACAGCCGACACACTGGATGCTACGGGACTCCTACTCGATGCGGTATGGGCACGTGTCGTGGGGTGCCTACACGAGGTGGTCGTGTCGGCGGTGTCGCCGCAGAGCGCCTGAAGGAAGGTAGGTCGGGGAGGGTTGGAAGAGTCTGCCGGCTGCCACTGCGCAGGGAGGCATTGGTGGCGGCAAGTCTACAACCTTGCTTGAAGAAGTAAACAGAACAAACGAGAGGAACGACACCGGGAGGAAGTGCGAATCCCCTAGGTTGGCTAGGCCCTCGAGGAAGTTGGGGCGGGCCGAATCATACTAGTACAAAATAGAAGTCATTATTTTCTGAAGAGCAAGCTTCAGCTGTTGAAGCCTGCACACTGGACTCGCCTTTGCTGCCGAGAGCTCTTGGTGCTAAGAGATAAGTTGTGAACCAACACCCGAAAGCTTAAATCATGTTGTTGCTTCTTCGAGTACAGTATGAAATAAATACACTTATCTGAGAACTTGCCAAAAGGAAAGTGAGGCTAGACCGTGCGATCATTACTCGACGAGAGCAATGGGAAAAGCGCCGTAAGCTGCAGCCACATAGTGGATTCTCTCTCTTTAAGACAAGAGCGGCGAAGGCCGATGTCCTAATTATTGACGTGGAGCTCCAAAATAAAAATCTCCAGATTAGAGCACTAAGAGGAAAGGACAGGAAATGAGAGCTTAAAGTATCTTGTACTTTGTGCACTTGATCACATTAGTGCTCATCTCAGGTTTTCTGGATAGATTTATCCCTCCAATAGGACTTTGGTAGTAATATGTAAATGAACTATCAATGGCCCCCTCCTTATATATGTAAAAAGAGTAGTTAGTTAACTCTTCACCTATCCGTTCCATACAATGTATAGAGAGTTAGAGACATGAGTACATGTATAAGAAAAATAGAGGGCACAAGAAAACATATTTTTATTACAAACGAATCTGTTTTATTATCAATAAGAAAACCATTGTACAGTCACATGATATGCACTTGTTACATCACTAATAGACAGTCCCGAATTATTTGTAGCTGAAATGGATAAAAATAAATGTATCTAGAACTAAAATACATCTAGATACATTCATTTCCGCGACAAGTAATTCTGGATAAAGCGAGTACCGGTCAATTTCATCGTTGTATAATTATCCTCTATAACACTATGCTCCCTAGTTTTAAAGAGCTCACATTCAATTGACGTCTCAAATTAGAATAGGGTTACCCAATTTTGTCCGGGTCAACAATTTCTCAAGTCTCTCTCATTCAATTCTTTTATATTATACAATATGCTTTCTAATTTTAAAGACCTCGTAATTAATTGAGGTATTCAATTTACAACTGGGTCATCCGATTTTGACCGGGTCAAGAATTTCTCATGCTCTCTTCATTCAATTATTTTCTTTCATTATGTTCCCTAATTTTGTTGTTCTTTCATTCAATTGAGGTATTCAATATTGGATTTGGTTTATGATTTTGACCGGGTCAACAATTTTTCAAATCAATCAACATCAACCGACCTATCAAAATATATCAATCCCGTGCACTCCTACCATCTAGAAAAGAGAAGCGCCATCATGTGATATTGTAGCACCAATATAGTACATGTGGTGACCGACGCAGAAATTTCTCCATATAAATATAGGTTGGTCAGCGGATAACACAGAATCACACCACGAAAGGCCTACCAAATCACCGCATTACAAATAAAATTATAACACACTCCATCATCTCTCTCACCCACCAAACTAAATATTCCATTAGTTCTAAAATATAAGGGGTATTAGTTTTTTGAAAAGTCAATTTTCTTGAACTTTGACCAAGTTTAGAGCAAAAATATCGACATTCATAATATTAAACAAAAAAAATGGAAATTCATGTAATGATGAATCTAATCATACCGATTTGATATTATGAATTTGGTATAATTAGATCTCGCGGACCAATTCCGACAGCAGATCCGGCCATGTCGGTTTCATGGTGGTAGGTTAGAGATCCGGATGGGATCGACCAACGCTTGCGGCGCATCAGCCGGGCAGTTAAATAATTGGCTCCTCTACGTGTAGGTACCTAAATCGGTTTGCATCCTGTATCCTGTACGGGTACGTAAAAGACCAACGCCCAGCTCCATCCATATATATTGGCCCCGTCCCAGCACGTAAAAGAATGATTTTTTGTCCAAAAGGACCCCTGCCGAGATGAATTGACAAAAAAGACTAAAAAAGACCCCTCAACGGTGGCGGCAGGCGCGGCAGGCGACACGTGGCACCTGCCGCCACCGCAGGAGGCGGCCACCCAGCCGAACGGGCTTCTCCACAGTGCAGCGTGCCGTGATGGAATGGGGCGGGCCAGGTGGGCCCTGCCGCCACCGCCGGAGGCGGCCTCTCCTGGCACGGTCGCTGGCTGGCCGACAGGCCGTGCAGGCCGCGGGGCCGCCAGTGGGCCTCGCCGCCACTGCCGGAGGCGGCCTCTCCTGGCGCGGTCGCTGGCTGGCCGACAACAGCAGCTGCACGGAAGGCGAGGCGCGGGCCCGGCCGCCACCGCAGCTGGCGGCACCGCTGCTGCACGGGCGACAGCCCCCTGACCCCTGACGGCGCTGATTCCCATGACAGCGACCTGACGGCGCTAATTTCAACGGCGGGAAATGGACGCTGATGTGCTGCTGCTTTTCCCCGGGAATCACTCGTGCTTTTTCTTCTGCCCGGGAATCACTCCTGCTTTTGCTTGTTTTGCTTGAGTGGATGCGACGACACTGCGGGAGGAATCCGAGGCTGCGGGAACCTATTGTGCCGACACTATAGGGATCGTAAAACTTCGTCTGTTCGCGTTTATTTTCTGGCCATCATTTGTCTTCTGAGCCTATAAAAGGAGACACCGAGGCTCTCGTCATCTTCGTCCAGCCATCCTCAAAATCGCCATTGCCCAAAGTGTGTAACACATTTTTTCAGCCGGTATGAGTTTGCCTTGCTCGGATCAAAGCATTAGGCTGAGGAAAATGAAGAATGCAAGTTTGGCTCCGGGGGTGGCAGTCCTGCGGTGTTGGTGTGGCGATCTTTGCAAGGTGAAGGAGGTGACGGATTTTTCAGATTGGTTGGGCATGAAGTTTTTCATGTGCGCCAACTATGAGGAAGATCCACCGTAGCTATTTCAGAGTACGACAAGCCTCCGGTATGCTTTAACCATCACGAATAGATATTATATGTATTTTGATTGATTCTTTAATAACATTCTTCTTTCTTGTTGTAGTCTCCTCCGCCTCTGTGCATGTACTATCGTTGGATTGACACGGAGAAGCCGGCTTGGGCAGTGACTGAGATTCGTGAAAGAATTCGCCGTGCATGGAATAGTTTATATGCGGAAGAGTGACGCGAGAAGGCAGAAGCTGAGGAGAAAGCAGAGCAAGAGAGAGAGTTAAAAGAATACTATGCGGAGCAAAACCGTTTTTCAGGGATTTAGGAAAGAGAAACAGGGAAGAGGCTCGTCGCATAGAGGAGCAGGAACGAGAGCGAAAGGAGGCTCGTGAGGCGGAGAGACAGAGAAAGAAAGAAAGGGCTCGTGAGGCTAAGGCAGCAGAAGAAGCTGGCGATGGAAAGGGAAAATATTCACGCTGGACTCAGTAGATTCCTGTGGTTGTAATTTTCATTTCGCAATCGTTTGTATCTTAATTTCTGCGGTTTAATGTAGCTTTATTTCAGTAGTTAAGTGTAGCTTTATTTCAATAGTATGATGTATCTTAATTTCAGTTGTACTGTGTCTTAATGAAAAAAAAATATAGTTTTACAATAAAAATGTGGCATTTTATTTCCCTCCACTAATTATCGAACATCGTTCAACAAGTACAACAAGCACAAACTAATAATGCAAATACAAAAAGTAGCATGTTTTTTATAGCAATTTCAAAAACTAGCAGTGCTAACACCTTATTTTCAAAACTAGCAACCATTTTCCATCTTAGACATAAAAAAAGTTGCACAACCGTTTCCGTTAATATTTTCCCGCCAACTCTTTCCCTCCATATGTTCCCGCCAACCCTTTCCTGCCATATATTTCCGCCACCCATTTCCCGCCATATGTTCGCGCCAACCCTTTCCCGCCAACCCTTTCCCTCCATACCCAGTCATTCTTTCCCGCCATTTTCTCCTCTCTACCTATAAAACCCCCTTCACACGGAGGTGAATAAGCAGTGTAGTGTAGTGTAGTCGAGATGTCCCATTATCCTTTCGATTGTAGTTTTCACCCTGGGATGAGCAGATGTCTTCTGAGGCTAGCCACTGATTTTAGGATGGACAATAGGATAGTTCCATGGGACGAACTCACCGGTAGTGACACCATAATGAATGAGTTGACCCACGAATTACGTAGGTCTGGGTGGCCTGAAAGGACTTATGAGGAGGTACGTACAGAACTTCTTAGGTTGCATAAAAGGTGGAAGAAGGTAGTGGAGCCGAAGAGTGAAACTTTCAGAAGGACTGCAACAAAGCATCCATTTTTATGGGCTGAAGAAAGCGAGGACGACGATGATATCTTCATGCCCGCCGCTTCCGGGTTCTGCATCCTCGAAGGGCAAGAGTTCTGCATCATCCAAGGGAAATACTTCCGCGTCCTCGAAGGGCAAGAGTTCTGCATCGTCCAAGGGCAAGAGTTCCGCGTCCTCGAAGGGCAAGAGTTCTGCATCGATGGAGGATGACGATGATCCCTTCATGCAGTTTTTAAGCTAGGTCCCCAAAGGGCAAGAGTGTCGTGGTTCTGAACGCTGGACAGAGGGACGTGGGGGACGATGTGTGAGTTTAGTGTCTTAATTTCTGCAGTTTCGTGTAGCTTTATTTCGCAATCGTTTGTATCTTAATTTCTGCAGTTTAGTGTAGCTTTATTTCAGTACTTAAATGTAGCTTTATTTCAATAGTATGATGTATCTTAATTTTAGTTGTACCGTGTCTTAATGAAAAATAATATAGTTTTACAATAAAAATGTGGCATTTTATTTCCCTACAGTAATTATCGAAGTCGTCCAACAAGTACAACAAGCACAAACTAATAATGCAAGTACATCTGAATTTAACGGGACTGGTGCATTTTTATTTCAGCATACATAATGTTTCATACATAAGTCGGAAAGTCTGATACTGACATATGTAGATACAATGGGTAACACACGTAGATAGATGAATCATTGTAGTCGACAACGGCCACCTGGCCTTCCCTTCAGACCGGAAAGCTCCAAGCGATTAGGTGGTCGAGTTACACGAAGACCGCGACCGTAATCCAGTTGGTCTTCCTGTGTCTACGACTCCTGCATAGGTGGTGGAGTCTGTAATCCTTGTTGCGAACCTTATGCGTAATTGTAGGCGTGTGGTTGTTGTGACCCCTCGGGGATAAAATATGGGCCAATAACGTCCTCTCCGAAGAATTCCATAGCTACTCCATTAAAACCGTCGCCATCATCGTGTGATGATCCCTGTATGCGTGTGTTGAGGCCAGGTTGGGTGTACTCATCGTCCCAATTTATATCAGGTATGTCCTACACATAGAAACATTGTAAACAAAAACTGTTAGAGAATAATATGTAATATCACTATAAATGCATTAAAATATAAACATGACTACCTGATCAGATCCCTCGCATGTACTGTCTGGACATTCTACCTGGTACTGGTTTAAATCTAGGACACAATTCTCCTCGGGCATGGAGATCCCTCGCGTAAAGAGATACGGCTAAGATCCCTCACCTTGAGTGTATGTGCCATATCATGTGTATGCATATGGGTTTGGGGAAAGATACAGCTCGGGCATCGAACCCAAGCCCATGCCATGGTCCTGCGATGTCTGCTCCTGACGAAGCAGCATCGAAGAAGAGCGATGTAGTGGCAGAGACGAGTCATGTCGTGGCAACGTCGTTGTAGTACTCGGACCCTCCCCCCACTGCCCATGGCTTGTACGCGTCTCGCTCGGTCTGGACGACGGCGCTGCACTCGGTCTGGCTGACCTCGGTACTGGCATGTTGTACGCTCCTGTGACAATGTCGTCGCCTCTACCACATCTCAACTTTGTTACCATGTATTCTTTAAGACGTTTATGGAATGACTTGACAGCTGATCCCCTGGCCGGCATGCTTTCCGTCGCGATCTTCGCTATTTCGTTGGCAGTTTGAAGCTGAAAAATATTTGGTTGTTATTTGGTTGAAATTATTATGAAATAATGGACCTAAAAAAATTACTAGTGATTATCGTCTGGTCACGATAGAAAGCTGCATGCAGCTCAACATGTCTCTACATCTGCTCCTCGTGCGTGAGATATGTTGGTATTGTAGCTGGTTGACTGGCCAGGCTTGTACGTGTGCTGATGCAGTACCACTGCTTGTACGCTTGAGCTGTACTTCCATCGTATGGTCTGCAAAATTGTAGAATTACATCAGCCGTTGTGATGAAAGCAAAGCATCTTCACGCATCGTATGGTCATTGTAATAAAATAATATAAATAAAATGTACCTAAGTTGATACACTATATCTGCTAGCGCTTCATTTTCCCACTTGTGTACCTATTGAATGTTGGGTTCCCTTCAATTGTAAGAACTCCAACCGTGGCCCATATTGGTTAGCCTGCAAATTATGTAACAAAGTGTGAGTTTAGTAAATTAAAAAGGACACTAACTATTTAGGGAGGTCACATCTTACTTATGGGTTTCCTCGTCGGTACATCTTGGAAAAGGTGGTGGAATCTCCTAATACAGACCGAACTGTCTCATGACACGCTCTGGGTTGTAAGGCTCAACACACCACAGGAACAATAAGTAGCAGCGAGTCAGCCAGAATGCACTATCGATCAACATGCCTACTGTGATGGGTCGTATATCAAAGACCATCTGTACATGCTCCTGAGTCCATGGGTTCCATGTGACTACAGACTCATCAAGTACCTCAAACTGCTGGTGGTATATAGGGTAACAATTTTTCACAATACTTGGAGACCAATGTTTCCGTGCCTTTGTCCACCTGCTGGCCATAGTTACACAGCTGCCCTCGCTACAGTCGTATGGGTGTATGGAATTTAGTATACGAGGTCGTCCTATAGGGAGGTATTCCCAGGACCACAACTGTAGAAACTCGTAGGGGACACAAAGTAACAGAGCTTTTTTTGCAAAGGAAGTTTTTTGTGTGGCATCACACAAGCCTCTATATGTATGAGATAGAATGGCAGAACCGAAGCTGTATTTTGGCTGCTCGGGTAAAGGTTCGTCTACCATCTTCTCCACAATGTAGATAAGACCAGGGAGAAGTACTCCCCATGTGAATTTGGAAACATAACCCCGAGGAGCCACAATAAATACACAAACAGATGTCTTTTCCTCGTCTCAGAATCAGCGAAGCTAGAAAAATTAATAAAGTGATCATGAAGCCAGGAGAGTGGGATGCCCCGAGGGCCACCAGTACGTTGTGATTCTGGAATTGTCATCCCAAGACGGTCTGGTATATTTTTTGCCCAAGATGTAGACACTCGTGGAGAGACTAACGACTCACCTCTAATTGGTAGAGCAAGGATCATAGAAACATCTTTCAGTGTAGGTGCAAGCTCCCCAAAACGAAAGTGAAACGTGTGGGTTTCAGGTCTCCACCAGTCAACGAGGGATGTCAAAAGGGATGGGTCTGAACGTATCTGGTCTTTGCATGATGTGAGCCTAGCAAAAGCATGTAGTCCACAAGCGTCAAGGTGAGGAACGAAAGAATTGTGTATTGGCCAGGGTTTCTTTACGGTTCGAAGTCTAAAACTCCGATAATCATGTTCTTTATTTGGGTTAAAAAATTGGTGGCAACGGTGGCCGGCGTCATGGGGCCCCTCCAAAAGCACTGACACTTCAGCCATAACCTGCACACAAACATACAAAAAAACTTAAAAAATACAATAACACAAAGAGATTCAATTTAAAATAAATATAAATACAATAACACAAAGAGATTCAATAATACAAAGAAATTCAATTTAAATTAATAATAATATAATACAAATATAAGTAGACATAGCGAGTACAGATAAATCAACATCATGTGGTGTTGTTCGCTCGATACGGGCATTCCCTACGTGAATGTCTAGGACACCTACAAACGCGGCATCGCCTTGGTTCTCCCATCTGGCTTCTCATCAAGTCGGCGTTCGGAACCCATTTCGGCCCATCTGGCCACAACATTTTGTAGTTCATATCAATGCCCCAGGCCCAGAACTCACCGTTCCAAGAGTTGTACAGATTGTACATGTTGAAGTACGGTGATATGTATGGCTCGACACTGATTTTTTGATCTGCAGCCGCCCGGAGCACATGACTACAAGGGTAGCCCTCAATCTTGGGCTTGTTAAACGTGCACTCACAGGACGTTGGGCCGAGGGTGACAGCTTGCTTTTTTGATCTTCTGTGGTGACCCTTAATGTACTTGGCTCGCACATTGACCTCCCACTTATTCCTAAGTGCGTCCACTTTCCTGCAGCCATGGCTTTGTGACTTCTTTGCTTTCTCGTCCAGATGTCTTTACATCTTCTCGGACCATGGCTTGTTCAATTCAACTTGTGCTTTAGCCACGGTAACCCTGTCTGCAAAGTATGACAGGGTACGGTTCCAAGTTTCTTCAATTATGGCTGTGGTAGGCAGGGCTCTCACCCCTTTAAGTACACCATTGTACACCTCTGACATGTTGCTGGTCATTATTCCATACCGAGCCCCGGTGTCGTGAGCCTGCGCCCACTTGTACAAATCAGGGCAATTCTCGATGATCCACTGGCTCAAATTTATGGCCGTCCTACGACCCCTCCGGTCTTCTCTCTGCGGCAAGGCCACGCGCTCGATCTCACCATTCATACCTGCCCAGATGGCATGCATTTTGGCTGCAGTTTTCTGCATGCACATCCTCTTGAATAACTTGAACCAATCCTTATTCTTGAATTCGGAGTAAAAGTTTGCTGCCAAATGCCGCATGCACCACCTTCCCTCTAGATCCGGCCACCCCCACTCTTCTGACGACTCCTTAATTATGTCGAGAGCACTTAATAATCCTGTGTTGCGATCAGAGATGATGCAAACACCTAAACGCTCTTTCACGACACCCATCTTCACGCAGCTCAGGAACCACAACCAGGTATCTTTGTTATCGCTCTCGACCAGTGCGTATGCAATAGGAAGAAGCTGATTATTTGCATCTGCTGCAATCGCCACCAATAGTGTGCCCTTGTACTTTCCAGTGAGAAAGGTACCATCAACTGATAATACCGGGCGACAGTGCCTGAAGGCTTGTATAGTCTAGGCGAATGCCCAGAATAAGCGGTCCAGGATTAGCTCACCCGGGTTCTTTGGGTTTGGACGTTCTCTCCGCCAAACTTGAGTCCCCCTATTAGCACTTGCTATCTGATGAAGCATTCTGGGGGCATAAGAATAGGCCTCCTCATAGGTTCCATACAAGTTCTTGAATATATTTTCCTTCGCACGCCTAGCCTTGCTGTAGCTGATAGGGAAGCCAATCTGATCTTCTGCATCTTTTTGCAAAGCCCTAACACTAATGTTGAGACTTCCCTGCACAATTGTTTCCATCACCTGTGCCACATATCTTGCCGTCACATTGCAGTGATTTGAAAGAGTCCCAGTTTGCTCACAGCTATGCTGCACTATTTTTGTGATATGCCATGAATGACATACCCCAGGCTTCAGTCTAGCAGAACTCTTCCACGGCAACCTTTTGTTGGGGAACGTTGCAGAAAATTAAAAATTTTCCTACGGTTTCACCAAGATCCATCTATGAGTTCATCTAAGCAACGAGTCATGGGAGAGAGATTGCATCTACATACCACTTGTAGATCGCGTGCGAAAGCGTTCACTAGAACGTGGATAATGGAGTCGTACTCGCCGTGATCCAAATCACCGATGACCGAGTGCCGAACGGACGGCACCTCCGCGTTCAACACACGTACGAAGCGGATGACGTCTCCTCCTTCTTGATTCAGCAAGGGGAAAGGAGAGGTTGAAGAAGATGGCTCCAGCAGCAGCACGACGGCGTGGTGGTGGTGGAGCAGCAAGATACTCGGCAGGGCTTCGCCAAGCTCGTGACGGAGGAGGAAGAGGTGTAGCAGGGGGAGGGAGGCGCCAGAACTTCAGGGTGCGGCTGCCCCCTCCCCCCTCCCTTTATATAGGCCCCCAGGGGGGGCGCCGGCCCTTGGAGATCTAATCTCCCAAGGGGGCGGCGGCCAAGGGGGTGGAGTGCCCCCCAAGGCAAGTGGGGCGCCCCCCCCCACCCTAGGGTTTCAACCCTAGGCGCAGGGGGTGGGCCAAAGGCGCACCAGCCCACTATGGGTTGGTTCCTCCCCACTTCAGCCCATGGGGCCCTCCGGGATGGGTGGCCCCAACCGTGGACCCCGGGACCCTTCCGGTGGTCCCAGACAATACCGTGACCGAAACTTTCCGATGGCCGAAACAACACTTCCTATATATAATTCTTTACCTCCGGACCATTCCGAACTCCTCGTGATGTCCGGGATCTCATCCGGACTCGAACAACATTCGGTTTACTGCATACTCATATTCATACAACCCTAAGCGTCACCGAACCTTAAGTGTGTAGACCCTACGGGTTCGGAGACACGTAGACATGACCGAGGCGGCTCTCGGGCAATAACCAACAGCGGGATCTGGATACCCATGTTGGCTCTCACATGCTCCTCGATGATCTCATCGGATGAACCATGATGTCGGGGATTCAAACAACCCGTATACAATTCCCTTTGTCAATCGGTATGTTACTTGCCCGAGATTCGATCGTCGGTATCCCAATACCTCGTTCAATCTCGTTACCGGCAAGTCACTTTACTCGTACCATAATGCATGATCCCATGACCAGACACTTGGTCACTTTGAGCTCATTATGATGATGCACTACCGAGTGGGCCCAGTGATACCTCTCCGTAACACGGAGTGACAAATCCCAGTCTCGATCCGTGTCAACCCAATGTACACTTTCGGAGATACCAGTAGTGCACCTTTATAGTCACCCAGTTACGTTGTGACGTTTGGTACACCCAAAGCACTCCCTACGGTATCCGGGTGTTACACGATCTCATGGTCTAAGGAAGAGATACTTGACATTGGAAAAGCTCTAGCAAAAGCGAACTACACGATCTTGTGCTATGATTAGGATTGGGTCTTGTCCATCACATCATTCTCCTAATGATGTGATCCCGTTATCAATGACATCCAATGTCCATAGTCAGGAAACCATGACTATCTATTGATCAACGAGCTAGTCAACTAGAGGCTCACTAGGGACATATTGTGGTCTATGTATTCACACGTGTATTACGATTTCCGGATAATACAATTATAGCATGAATAAAAAGACAATTATCATGAACAAGGAAATATAATAATAATCCTTTTATTATTGCCTCTAGGGCATATTTCCAACAGTCTCCCACTTGCACTAGAGTCAGTAATCTAGTTACATTGTGATGAATCGAACACCCATAGAGTTCTGGTGTTGATCATGTTTTGCCCGCGGAAGAGGTTTAGTCAACGGATCTGCCACATTCAGATCCGTATGCACTTTGCAAATTTCTATGTCTCCATCTTGAACATTTTCACGGATGGAGTTGAAGCGGCAACTTGATGTGCCTGGTCTTCTTGTGAAACCTGGGCTCCTTGGCAAGTGCAATAGCTCCAGCGTTGTCACAGAAGAGTTTGATCGGCCCGACGCATTGGGTATGACTCCTAGGTCGGTGATGAACTCCTTCACCCATATTGCTTCATGTGCTGCCTCCGGCTGACATGTACTCCGCTTCACATGTAGATCCCGCCACGACGCTCTGCTTGCAGCTGCACAAGCTTACTGCTCCACCATTCAACATATACACGCATCCGGTTTGTGACTTAGAGTCATCCAGATCTGTGTCGAAGCTAAGCGTCGACGTAACCCTTCTGACGAGCTCTTCTTCACCTCCATAAACAAGAAACATGTCCTTTGTCCTTTTCAGGTACTTCAGGATATTCTTGACCGCTGTCCAGTGTTCCTTGCCGGGATTACTTTGGTACCTTCCTACCAAACTTACGGCAAGGTTTACATCAGGTCATGTACACAGCATGGCATACATAATAGAACCTATGGCCGAGGCATAGGGGATGACGCTCATCTCTTCTTTATCGTTTGCCGTGGTCGGGCATTGAGCCGAGCTCAATCTCACACCTTGTAGTACAGGCAAGAACCCTTTTTTGGACTGATCCATTTTGAACTTCTTCAAAATCTTATCAAGGTATGTGCTTTGTGAAAGACCTATGAGGCGTCTTGATCTATCTCTATAGATCTTGATGCCTAATATATAAGCAGCTTCTCCAAGGTCCTTCATTGAAAAACTTTTATTCAAGTAGGCCTTAATGCTGTCCAAGAGTTCTATATCATTTTCCATCAAAAGTATGTCATCTACATATAATATGAGAAATGCTACAGAGCTCACACTCACTTTCTTATGTAAACGCAGGCTTCTCCATAAATCTGCATAAACCCAAACGCTTTGATCATCTCATCAAAGTGAATGTTCCAACTCCGAGATGCTTGCACCAGCCCATAAATGGATCGCTGGAGCTTGCATACTTTGTTAGCATTCTTAGGATCGACAAAACCTTCCGGCTCAATCATATACAGCTCTTCCTTAAGATAACCGTTAAGGAACGCTGTTTTGACGTCCATCTGCCATATCTCATAATCATAGTATGCGGCAATTGCTAACATGATTCGGACGGACTTAAGCTTCGCTACCGGAGAGAAAGTCTCATCGTAGTCAATCCCTTGAACTTGCCAATAACCCTTAGCGACAAGTCGAGCTTTATAGATGGTGACATTACCATCCGCGTCCGTCTTCTTCTTAAAGATCCATTTGTTTTCTATCGCTCACGATCATCGGGCAAGTCTGTCAAAGTCCATACTTTGTTTTCATACATGGATCCTATCTCGGATTGCATGGCTTCAAGCCATTTGTTGGAATCCGGGCCCGCCATCGCTTCTTCATAGTTCGAAATTTTACCGTTGTCTAACAACATGATTTCCAGGACAGGGTTGCCATACCACTCTGGTGTGGAACGTGTCCTTGTGGACCTACGAAGTTCAGTAGCAACTTGATCCGAAGTACCTTGATCATCATCATTAATTTCCTCTCCAAGAGGTGTAGGCACCACAGGAACATTTTCCTGAGCTGCACTACTTTCCGGTTCAAGAGGTAGTACTTCATCGAGTTCTACTTTCCTCCCACTCACTCCTTTCGAGAGAAACTCCTTTTCCGTAAAGGATCCGTTCTTGGCAACAAAGATCTTGCCTTCGGATCTAAGGTAGAAGGTATACCCAATGGTTTCCTTGGGGTATCCTATGAAGACGCATTTTCCGACTTGGGTTCGAGCTTTTCAGGTTGAAGTTTCTTGACATAAGCATCGCATCCCCAAACTTTTAGAAACGATAGCTTAGGTTTCTTTCCAAACCATAATTCATACGGTGCCATCTCAACGGATTTAGACGGTGCCCTATTTAAAGTGAATGTATCTGTCTCTAGAACGTATCCCCAAAATGATAGCGGTAAATCGGTAAGAGACATCATAGATCGCACAATATCCAATAGAGTGCGATTACGACGTTCGGACACACCGTTACGCTGAGGTGTTCCAGGCGGCGTGAGTTGTGAAACGATTCCACATTTCCTTAAGTGTGTACCAAATTCGTGACTTAAATATTCTCCTACACGATCTGATCGTAAGAACTTTATTTTTCGGTCACGTTGATTCTCTACCTCATTCTGAAATTCCTTGAACTTTTCAAAGGTCTCAGACTTGTGTTTCATCAAGTAGACATACCCATATCTACTTAAGTCGTCTGTGAGATTGAGAACATAACGATATCCTCCGCGAGCCTCAACGCTCATTGGACTGCACACATCGGTATGTATGATTTCCAATAAGTTGGTTGCTCGCTCCATTGTTCCGGAGAACGGAGTCTTGGTCATTTTGCCCATGAGGCATGGTTCGCATGTGTCAAATGATTCATAATCGAGAGACTCTAAAAGTCCATCGTAATGGAGCTTCTTCATGCGCTTGACACCAATCGACCAAAGGCGGCGATTGCCACAAGTATGTGGGACTATCGTTATCAACTTTACATCTTTTGGTATTCACGCTTATGAATATGTGTAATATTACGCTCGAGATTCATTAAGAATAAACCATTGACCATCGGAGCATGACCATAAAACATATCTCTCATATAAATAGAAGAACCATTATTCTCGGATTTAAATGAGTAGCCATCTCGCATTAAACGAGATCCTGATACAATGTTCATGCTCAAACTTGGCACTAAATAACAATTATTGAGGTTTAAAACTAATCCCGTAGGTAAATGTAGAGGTAGCGTGCCGACGGCGATCACATCGACCTTGGAACCATTCCCGACGCACATCGTCACCTCGTCCTTCGCCAGTCTCCGTTTATTCCGCAGCTCCTGCTGTGAGTTACAAATATGAGCAACGGCACCGGTATCAAATACCCAGGAGTTACTACGAGTACTGGTAAGGTACACATCAATTACATGTATATCAAATATACTAGTGTTGCCGGCCTTCTTGTCCGCTAAGTATTTGGGGCAGTTCCGCTTCCAGTGGCCCTTCCCTTTGCAATAAAAGCACTCTGTCTCAGGCTTGGGTCCATTCTTTGACTTTTTCCCGGCAACTTGCTTACCGGGCGCGGCAACATCTTTTGCCGTCCTTCTTGAAGTTCTTCTTACCCTTGCCCTTTTGAACTTAGTGGTTTTATTGACCATCAACACTTTATTTTCTTTCTTGATTTCAACCTCTGCTGAATTCAGCATTGAAAATACTTCTGGAATTGTCTTCACTATCCCCTGCATTTTGTAGCTCATCACAAAGCTCTTGTATCTTGGTGGGAGCGATCAAGGATTCTGTCAATGACCGCCTCGTCCAGGAGGTTAATGTCCAGCTGGGACAAAGCGATTGTGCAACCCGGACATTTTGAGTATGTGCTCACCGACAGAACTGTTTTCCTCCATCTTACAACTATAGAACTTGTCGGAGACTTCATATCTCTCGACCGGGCATGAGCTTGGAAAACCATTTTCAGCTCCTCGAACATCTCATATGCTCCGTGTTGCTCAAAGCGCTTTTGGAGCCCGGTTCTAAGCTGTAAAGCATGCCGCACTGAACGAGGGAGTAATCATCAAGACGAGACTGCCAAGCATTCATAATGTCTTGGTTCTTCGATGGGTGCATCACCTAAGCGGTGCTTCTAGGACATATTGTTTCCATGCTGCTATGAGGATGATCCTCGGGTTCGGACCCGATCCGAATAGTTGCTGCCATCGTCTTTCAGCTTGGTTTTCTCTAGGAACGCGTTGAAGTTCATGGTGACATGAGTGTTGGCCATTTGATCTACAAGACATATTTTGCAAAGACTTTAGACCAAGTTCATGATACTTAAGTTCATCTAATCAAATTGTTTAATGAACTCCCACTCAGATTTGACATCCCTCTAGTCATCTAAGTGTTACATGATCCGAGTCGACTAGGCCGTGTCCGATCATCACGTGAGACGGACTAGTCATCATCGGTGAACATCTCCATGTTGATCGTATCTTCCATACGACTCATGTTCGACCTTTCGGTCTCTTGTGTTCCGAGGCCATGTCTGTACATGCTAGGCTCGTCAAGTTAACCCTAAGTGTTCTGCATGTGTAAATCTGTCTTACACCCGTTGTATGTGAACGTAAGGATCTATCACACCCGATCATCACGTGGTGCTTCGAAACGATTTAACTTTAGCAACGGTGCAGTTAGGGGGAACACTTTCTTGAAATTTATTATGAGGGATCATCTTATTTACTACCGTCGTTCTAAGTAAACAAGATGCAAAACATGATAAACATCACATGCAATCAAATAATAATAGTGACATGATATGGCCAATATCATATAGCTCCTTTGATATCCATCTTGGGGTCCATGATCATCTTGTCACCGCATGACACCATGATCTCCATCATCATGATCTCCATCATCGTGTCTCCATGAAGTTGCTCGCCAACTATTACTTCTACTACTATGGCTAACACGTTTAGCAATAAAGTAAAGTAATTTTCATGGCGTTTCCATTGACACATAGGTCATGAAAAATAATGACAACTCCCATGGCTCCTGCCGGTTGTCATACTCATCGACATGCAAGTCGTGATTCCTATTACATGAACATGATCTCATACATCACATATATATCATTCATCATTCATCACAACTTTGGCCATATCATATGACAAAGCACTTGCTGCAAAAACAAGTTAGACGTCCTCTAATTGTAGTTGCAAGTTTTACGTGGCTGCAATAGGGTTCTAGCAAGAACGTTTTCTTACCTACGTGAAAGCCACAACGTGATTTGTCAACTTCTATTTACCCTTCATAAGGACCCTTTTCATCGAATCCGCTCCAACTAAAGTGGGAGAGACAGACACTCGCCAGCCACCTTATGCAACTAGTGCATGTCAGTCGGTGGAACCGGTCTCACGTAAGCGTACGTGTAAGGTTGGTCCGGACCGCTTCATCCCACAATACCGCTGAAGCAAGAAAAGACTAGTAGCGGCAAGCAAGTTGACAATATCTACGCCCACAATAAAATTGTGTTCTACTCGTGCAATAGAGAACTACGCATAGACCTAGCTCACGATGCCACTGTTGGGGAACGTTGCAGAAAATTAAAAATTTTCCTACGGTTTCACCAAGATCCATCTATGAGTTCATCTAAGCAACGAGTCATGGGAGAGAGACCGCATCTACATACCACTTGTAGATCGCGTGCAGAAGTGTTCACTAGAACGTGGATGATGGAGTCGTACTCGCCGTGATTCAAATCACCGATGACCGAGTGCCGAACGGACGGCACCTCCGTGTTCAACACACGTACGGAGCGGATGACGTCTCCTCCTTCTTGATCCAGCAAGGGAAAGGAGAGGTTGAAGAAGATGGCTCCAGAGCAGCACGACGGCCGGCGTGGTGGTGGTGGAGCAGCAGATTCGGCAGGCTTCGCCAAGCTCGTGGACGGAGGAGGAAGAGGTGTAGCAGGGGAGGGAGGCGCCAGAACTTCAGTGCGGCTGCCCCCTCCCCCCTCCCTTTATATAGGCCCCCAGGGGAGCCGGCCCTGGAGATCTAATCTCCCAAGGGGGCGGCGGCCAAGGGGGGTGGAGTGAGCCCCAAGGCAAGTGGGCGCCCACCCTAGGGTTTCAACCCTAGGCGCGAGGTGGGCCAAGGGGGCGCACCAGCCCACCAGGGGCTGGTTCCCTCCCCACTTCAGCCCACGGGGCCCTCCGGGATAGGTGGCCCCACCCGGTGGACCCCCGGGACCCTTTCGGTGGTCCCGGTACAATACCCGGTGACCCCGAAACTTTCCCGATGGTCGAAACAACACTTCCTATATATAATTCTTTACCTCCGGACCATTCCGGAACTCCTCGTGCCGTCCGGGATCTCATCCGGGACTCCGAACAACTTTCGGTTTGCTGCATTCTCATATTCATACAACCCTAGCGTCACCGAACCTTAAGTGTGTAGACCCTACGGGTTCGGAGACACGTAGACATGACCGAGACGGCTCTCGGGCAATAACCAACAGCGGGATCTGGATACCCATGTTGGCTCTCACATGCTCCTCGATGATCTCATCGGATGAACCACGATGTCGAGGATTCAAACAACCCCGTATACAATTCCCTTTGTCAATCGGTATGTTACTTGCCCGAGACTCGATTGTCGGTATCCCAATACCTCGCTCAATCTCGTTACCCGGCAAGTCACTTTACTCGCACCATAATGCATGATCCCGTGACCGGACACTTGGTCACTTTGAGCTCATTATGATGATGCACTACCGAGGTGGGCCCAGTGATACCTCTCCGTAACACGGAGTGACAAATCCCGGTCTCGATCCGTGGCAACCCAACAGACACTTTCGGAGATACATGTAGTGCACCTTTATAGTCACCCAGTTACGTTGTGACGTTTGGTACACCCAAAGCACTCCTACGGTATCCGGGAGTTACACGATCTCATGGTCTAAGGAAGAGATACTTGACATTGGAAAAGCTCTAGCAAAAGCGAACTACGATCTTGTGCTATGCTTAGGATTGGATCTTGTCCATCACATCATTCTCCTAATGATGTGATCCCGTTATCAATGACATCCAATGTCCATAGTCAGGAAACCATGACTATCTATTGATCAACGAGCTAGTCAACTAGAGGCTCACTAGGGACATATTGTGGTCTATGTATTCACACGTGTATTACGATTTCCGGATAATACAATTATAGCATGAATAAAAAGACAATTATCATGAACAAGGAAATATAATAATAATCCTTTTATTATTGCCTCTAGGGCATATTTCCAACACCTTTCGCGGTGTGGATGCATATGACCTTCAACTCTTTTTTATCAGACTGCTTCACTTTTTGCTGGCGGTGGAGGGCGATTGCATACCTATTAATTGCTTGGTAAGCAGACTTCTTGTCTGGGAAAACCTGCCCAACCTCCAGGCTCACCGCTTCTAGGCCAGAAACATAGTGAAATTCATTTGTGATGCTGATATCCTGTAAAACCCAGGTTACAGTGACGCCGTGACCCCTCTGGGGAGGAACATCTTTTTTCGCTTGACTCGGAAGACGCGGAAGAGTGATCGTCATCATCTAGCACCTCCGTGTAAGGGCATCTTTAGCCCAAAGATGTTTTTGTGATTGATGACAATGCTTTTGCGGAATAATCATGTGCACTGAGCTTTTCAGAGATTCATCCTTTGGCACGAGACGATTCCCTCCCCTCGGAGTTTGAAGCGAAGACGGTGTATTCTTTTAGATTCAGTTTGGTGGACTAGTTCCGTAGAGATCACCGTACTATCAAGAGGAGGTCCGCTTTGGAAAGGCTATGGTGGAATCATCACGTACACATCCCTTGCACACCCGCTGAGCCTTTCCACTTCAATGGAGAGCTCGTTCTTGTCCTCTTTGTGCCTTCTCTGGTCTGAGCGGTAGTACCGTGGGCCGGAGCGATAGTACCGCTTGGGTGCTATAAGCGGGAGTACCGCCCCACAGCGGTAGTACCGCTTGTAGCCCCAGCCATAGTACCGCTGCGGTTTCGTGCTAGTGTCGCCTCGATTCGAGGGCTCGTTTTTCGTGTCGGACTTTACGGTACCAGCCGCGGCAGGAGAGGCGGTAGTACCGCTCTCGAGCGGTAGTACCACGGGTAGGAGCGGTAGTACCGCTTAGGCTGTTAAGCGGTAGTACCGCTGGCCTAGCGGTAGTACCGCTGGCCTAGTGGTAGTACCGCTCTCTGCGGGGCTGGTAGGGGGGTAACGGTTGGATTGTTCCCCCCACTATATAAGTGGGTCTTCTTCTCCAAAGTTGACTCACCTCTTCCCCCAAAAGCTTCGTTGTTGCTCCAAGCTCCATTTTCGCCCGATCTCTCTCCTTAGCCAATCAAACTTGTTGATTTGCTCGGGATTGGTTGAGAAGGCCCCGATCTACACTTCCACCAAGAGAAATTTGATTCCCCCCACTAATCCCTAGCGGATCTTTTTACTCTAGGGTGTTTGAGCACCCTAGACGGTTGAGGTCACCGTGAAGCCATAGTCCATTGTGGTGAAGCTTCGTGGTGTTGTTGGGAGCCTCCAATTAAGTTGTGGAGATTGCCCCAACCTTGTTTGTAAAGGTCCTGCCGCCGCCTTCAAGGGCACCAATAGTGGAATCACGGCATCTTGCATTATGCGAGGCGTGAGGAGAATACTGATGGCCCTAGAGGCTTATTGGGGAGCATATTGCCTCCACACCGCTCTAACAGAGACGTACTTCCCCTCAAAAGGAAGGAACTTCGGTAGCACATCCTCGTCTCCACCGGCTCCACTCTTGGTTATCTCGTGCCTGTGCAAGCTTATTTGTGTTATATCCTTTGCTTGCTTGTGTGCTTGCTGTTGTTGTATCATATAGGTTGCTCACCTAGTTGCATTTCTAGACAACCTATTTTGATGCGAAGTTTAATTTGGTAAAGAAAAGCTAAAAATTGTTAGTTGCCTATTCACCCCCCCTCTAGTCAACTATACCGATTCTTTCAATTGGTATCAGAGCCTCGTCTCTTTTTAAGGACTTTGCCGTCCGAAGAGTATGGTTGACGTCGAAGACGATGTGGGAGAGCACTCTGATGTGAATCCGATATCGTCCACGAGAGATGGGGGTAACTCAATCTCATGTGAGGAATTCAATGTGGCGTTGGACACATTGAAAACCTCCATGACGACCAAGGTCAAGGACATGTTTAAGGAATTCTTAGAAGGGCTTAAACTTTCCACCGCACCCGTGAAAGTGGGTGATCCCGCCAACACGGTGACGGATGCTAACCCCGACAAGGGGGAAGCTACTAGTGAGAAAGCTCTTTTGTCTAGTGGTAAGAATGGCACCAGCACCTTTGCCCATGTCCAACCTCCACCAGTTTATGGTGGACCGACTCCTTCTACTCATTTGAATCATGTCGGTCCTCCCCCCAAGATTGATAAAAAGGAGGACTTTGATTCTTGGGTCTATCATTTTAAGCGTCATTTAAATCATGTGAACACTAACCTTTGGAGAATCATTGATGAAGGTTTTTATCCGCATGACCGGAGCAACTTCACTCCTAGAGAAGCCGTGGATTATCAGTTAAATGAGAATGCTCTCTTCATCATCCAAGAAGCAATCCTTCCCGAAGACCTCCCGCATCTCCGGCCCTACTCATTGGCCAAAGAAGCTTGGCACAAAGTTGTCTCCCTCTATCGGGGAAGCGCAAGCATTCAACGTTCCAATTATGAAGTGGTACAATATGAAGCCTATGAGTTTGCAATGAAAGAAGATGAAGAACCTCGTGAGCTCTATCGGAGTGTTACCAAGCTCGCGGTCTCTCTCCGGGGTCATGGAAGTAAGGACACGGATGACAATTGGATCAAGCGCAAATTCCTCAAGGCAAGGATGCCCTACCACAAAGCCATGTCCTCCGTCATCCGTCAAAGGCCGGACTTCCACACCTTGTCCTCAAGTGATGTGTTAGATGAGTTTGTGGCAATGATCATATTGGACAAGACCGCCGACAATGCGGTATTTCGCTCTCAAAGAGCAAAAAGGCCCAACCTTGCCTTGAAGGCCAAGGTCCATGTCGAAGAAGAGGAAGAGGATGAAGAAGAGGAGAGCAATCTCGAAGATACGAAGTATTCCTATCATGAACACATGGCACTTGCTTCAAGGCAATTTTGGAGCAAGAAGAACTCAAGGCCCCACTTCAACAAGAACAATTCAAGTGGCGCAAAGGGCAAGCAACGTGTGAGGACTTGTTTCAATGGTGGCAATGTGAGCCACTTTGTTGCGGAGTGCCCTTATGAGAAGAGGGAAGACAATGGTGGCAAGATCATCCGTAAGGACAAGGCCAAGTCTTTCCCCAACAAGAGCAACTTCACCAAGAAGACTCCTCACAAGGCTTTTGTTGTACAAGAAGAGTACAATGAGGATGATGATGATGAAGAAGATGAGGAGTCGGTTGCCATGGCCCCCGTTGCCATTGCGACGACTCCTCGGGTGTCTCTCTTCGACTCACCCAATGAGAGCATCACCGCCAAGTGCCTCATGGCTAAAGCCACCAACAAGGTAACCCCCAACATCAAAACTACCATCATCAATCATTCTTCTTCGACGCATAGCATTGATGAACATGAGGGAACTAATGTGGAGGAGAATGAGTTTGAGGCCTTTATGGGTAAACTCAAGGGCAAATCCAAGAAGCACTTTGTTGCTCTCTTGGAACAACTTGGTGAAGCCGATGACATGATCGAGGCTCACGAAGATAACATCTCTAAAATGGAGGGGCATAGTCGTGACTATGCCGATGAGATTTCGGATCTTTCCAATGCTCTTGAGGAAGAGTGTGGTCTTCGTTTGGCTCTTGAGGAGTCATACAACGATGATCATGCTAAATTAACGAAAGATCTTGATCATGCTCTTGTTGTTTCTCGTGTGCTAAACTCCGAGAAGTTGATCTTGCTAGACTCAAAGAGGAGTTTGACATTCTCTACAAGGCTCACAAAGTCTTGAAGGGTGTTCATGCTAGCCTCAAAGAGTCTCATGATCAACTCCAAGTAAAGCTTACCAAGGAGAAAGCCACCTTTCCTCATATGGTTTTAATTGATAATGCAAATGCTACTAACCCGTGTTGTGAGCATGTGCATCTTGTTGAGGAGAATGCTAAGTTGAAGGAGCTACTTGATAAAGGCCTTGTTACATGCATACAAGGTGAGAAGAACCTCAACGACCTTTTGAGTAATCAAAAGGAAGTTGTGGCCAAGGAAGGGATTGGGTTCGCACCCAAGCCCAAGAACAAGAAGAAGAATGACAAGACCAAACGACCTCCTCCTCTCAAGAAAACGTTTGTGAAGGAAGGAGAGGGTGCTTCCAAGGAGAAGAAGAACAATGAGAAGGGTGGTAATGTCAAGAAGGGCAATGCCACCCCTTCCAACCAAGACGATGACTTTAACCCTTCTTATGTGTTGTGCCGTGCTAGTGATGGGCATGTCTATGCCAAATTTGTTTGTTCTCCTTATGAGTACATTGAATGGTCTATTTGGGTTCCTAAGACCCTTGTCACTAACATCAAAGGACCCATTACAAAATGGGTACCTAAATCCAAGCATTGATCTCTTGTAGGTGTTTTCTTCCGGTGGGGGATCATGGTTGCTCGATAGTGGAGCTACAAATCATATGACCAGAAGCAAGGACTTGGTGGTGGACGTTCACAAGATTCCATCCATGCCCACCAATGTCGAGTGGGGTGATGCCTCATTTTCTAAGGTATTGGGACTTGGCAAGGTTATCATTTCTCATGATCTCACGATCGAGAAGGTCATGCTTGTTGAGTCCCTTGCATACAATTTACATTCCGTTCATCAACTTGCAATCATGGGCTTTGCCACTTTCTTTGATATTGATACCGTGGCCCTCTTGTGGAGCAAGACTCTTAAAGTAGCCTTTGTTGGGCACATGTCGAGAACGGTCTATATGTGATTAACTTTTCGGAGCGACGCACTAAGACCGCGACATGCCTAATGGCTAAAGTTGACGTGGGATGGCTTTGGCATCGCCGTCTAGCCCACGTCAATATGAGATCTTTGCAAAGTCTTCTCAAGGGGGACCATGTCCGTGGACTAACCAACGTTAGTTTTGCCAAAGATCGTGCTTGCAGTGCTCGTATCGAAGGAAAGCTACATGAGAAGGCTCACCCTCCCACGACGTTGATTTGCTCAAAGAGGCCTTTGGAGCTCCTTCACATGGATCTCTTTGGGCCTCCATCCTTTGATAGTCTTGGGGGTAGAAAGTATTGCTTGGTGATTGTGGATGACTATTCAAGATACACTTGGGTATATTTCTTCAAGAGGAAGAGCGAGACCCAACAAACCGTCATTGACTTTGCAAATGAAGCTCAACGTCAACACAATGCAAAGATCTTGACAATAAGGAGTGACAACGGCACCGAGTTCAAGAAATACACCTTGTATGAGTTTCTTAGTGATCAGGGGATCAAGCATCAATATTCCGCTCCATACACCCCTCAACAAAACGGTGTTGCGGAGAGGAAGAACCGGATGTTGATGGATGCGGCAAGGACCATGATGGCGGAGTTCAAGTCTCCATACAACTTTTGGGCCGAAGCCATCAACACCGTATGCCATGCATCAAATTGTGTCTATCTTCGCAAAGGCTTGAACAAGACTCCTTATGAGATACTCACCGGTAACAAGCCCAACCTCAAGTACTTTCGGGTGTTCGGGTGTAAGTGTTTCATTCTCAAGAAAGGTGTTCCTTTGTCTAAATTTGAAGCTAGAGCTCATGAGGGCATATTTGTTGGTTATGCTACAAACTCCCATGCTTACCATGTTCTCAATAAGTCCATGGGACTTATTGAGGAGACTTGTAACGTGGAGTTTGATGAGAATAACGGCTCCCAAGTGGAGCAAAGTGGTACTTGTGATGTAGGTGATGAAATTCCTCCCCAAGCCATAAGAAGAATGGGTGTTGGTCATATCCTACCCATTGAGGAACCCCTTGTGGCCGAAGGAGAAGGGCAATGCTCCACCCAAGTGGAGCCATCACCAACCCAAGACCCACACGCTTCCGAAGAACAAAGTGAAGGCCCTCAAACGTGTGAACAAGATCAATGGCAAGATCAACCTCAAGATGGTGGTGAACCACCAAATGATGCCCAAGGTCAAGTTCTCCCCCTCGAGCAAGTCCAAGATCATGAGCAAGCTCAAGATCTAGAACAAGGTCAAGACGGCGCTCAAGATGATCAAGTTACCCCTCCTCGTCTCACTTCCGAGGAGGAATTGGAGCGTCGTGCCGCGAAGATTGCTTCCAAGCTCACTGAGGGAGTCCTGGATTAGGGGGTGTCCGGATAGCCGGACTATAACCTTCGGCCGGACTCCTGGACTATGAAGATACAAAATTGAAGACTTCGTCCCGTGTCCGGATGGGACTTTCCTTGGCGTGGAAGGCAAGCTTGGCGATACGGATATGTAGATCTCCTCCCATTGTAACCGACTCTGTGTAACCCTAGCCCTCTCCGGTTTCTATATAAACCGGAGGGTAGTCCGTAGGACGAACAACAATCATACCATAGGCTAGCTTCTAGGGTTTAGTCTCTCTGATCTCGTGGTAGATCTACTCTTGTACTACCCATATCATCAATATTAATCAAGCAGGAGTAGGGTTTTACCTCCATCGAGAGGGCTCGAACCTGGGTAAAACATCGTGTCCCTTGTCTCCTGTTACCATCCGCCTAGACGCACAGTTCGGGACCCCCTACACGAGATCCGCCGGTTTTGACACCGACATTGGTGCTTTCATTGAGAGTTCCTCTGTGTCGTCATCTTTAGGCCCGATGGCTCCTTCGATCATCAACAATGATGCGGTCCAGGGTGAGACTTTTCTCCCGGACAGATCTTTGTATTCGGGCGGCTTTACCTGCGGGCAATTAAACTTGCCCATCCGGAGCAGATTGAAAGCTTCGCCCCGCCATCGTGTCAGATTTGGAAGTTTGAACTACACGGCCGACGTCCGCGGAGACTTGATCTTCGATGGGTTCGAGCCACAGCCGAGCGCGCTGCACTGTCACGATGGGCATGATCTAGCTCTGCCACCAAACAGTGCCCTGAAGGACGCACCAGTGTCTGCTCCGACCCTTAGCTCGGAGCCGACAGCGCCAATCGAGGACGAGTGGCTGGACACCGCCTCGGGGGCTGCAATCTCTACGGTGACCGAGCCGAACACCAGCCTTGTCCTTTGTGAAGCTCGTGACTCCAAGGTGCCGGACTCCTCTCCGGACTCCGAACCTTCCGCGCCCCTGCCAATCGAATCCGATTGGGCGCCGATCATGGAGTTTGCCGCCGCGGACATCTTTCAGCACTCGCCCTTGGCGACATCCTGAATTCGCTAAAGTCTCTCTCTTTATCAGGAGAACCCTGGCCGTACTATGGTCAGCAAGGTTGGGATGCGGACGACGAAGAAATTCAAAGCCCACCCACCACCCACTTCGTAGCCACTGTCGATGATTTAACCGGCATGCTCGACTTCGACTCTGAAGACATCGACGGTATGGACGCTGATGCAGGAGACGACCAAGAACCAGCACCTACAGGGCACTGGAAGGCCACCTCGTCATACGACATATACATGGTGGACACCCCACACTAGTAGAAAAGGGGCCTATTGACCCGGTTGGTGAGGGACTTTAGTCCCGGTTCATGAACCGAGACTAAAGGGTCGGTACTAATACCCTGGCCCTTTAGTCCCGGTTCAATCTAGAACCGGGACTGATGGGCCTCCACGTGGCCTGTCCGCTGAGCCCAGGCAGGAGGGCCTTTGGTCCCGGTTGGTGGCACCAATCGGGACCAATAGGCATCCACGCGTCAGCATTTCTATGGTTGTGGTTTTTGTTTTTTTTTAAGGGGGGTTGGGGGGTTTTGCGGGGTTAATTTAGGTGTTTCATATATTGTGCTATAGCTTGCTAATTAATAGAGAAAAGTGTCCTCTCTTTTGTCCGTGCTTGGTCGACGCTACGTACTATACATACGTATAGAGAGGACTAGCTAGACACGCTAGCTAGCTAGTAATTAAGCAAACAGAAGATCGTCATGAACATATATGCATACAGAGAGAAGTGATATCGACCACCTCTCCTTCTCCGAGAGATTGGTCGAACAACAAGTTGTCGTATATCTATCCGACACTACCGCTACATATATACAATAATTATCTTTTACAATACGGACGCGTGGTCCACATAGTATTCTCCGTCTTCAGCGATCACGTGGTCAAGAAAGAATGCCGCCAATTCCTCTTGAATTGCTCGCAGGCGATCTGGTGCTAGTAGTTCATCCCGCATCCGAAACATCTAATTTTAGGAAGGGGGTCAATACATATATATATGAATGAATGAAACTCAACACAAATGATGGTAATAAAATAAAATTGTGAATATTTTTATTTATGCACTTCATATTGTTTGTCGGAGTAGACACTATCACAGGTCGTGTGGCGGATGGACTCATAAACGTAGTATCCACAGAAATCATTCCCTTGTTCCTGCCACAACCACTTTACAAGAAACAGAGGTCAATCAAACTGATAATTAGCAAGCATTCTAAATGGTATTGATGAAACTAGCGCTTGAATCACTAGGAGATGCGCGTGGAATATGCTACTATATAGTACTTACTTTGGTGTCTAAATTGCAGCTTCTTCGGTAGTCCATGAGCATTTTTGGTTAATTTTCCCCAAGCCCTGACATACAAATAAAACAATTTATTGATATCATAAATGATATTTTTTGCTGATATGGTTGATAATGATCGATTTAACTTACTTCTCGAGCATTTCAGTCATGTCCGCATACTCCTTGGGATCTTTTTCGTCTCGAGTCTAAGACAGTTACTACTTCCTGCTCAAGCTTAATCTCTATGAGAATATAGTGGTAGCTGCGCACGAATGCATAACTAATCAATATTACATTACTATAACCTGGACTAATAAGGAAACCGAATATGCCACAAGACAGTAACACTCACTTGTAGTTGTAAGGAAAGAGTATTATATTTTTGTGTTCATTTATTTCCAACGATCGTAGCTAGTTGGCCTCGGTTTCGTCGGCACGATATTTAACCTCATTTGCATCTATGAGATATGTGTTAATGAACCCAATATCACCCACTTGTCTTTTCTTCATTTCAAGCGATCTTCAATCTGCATAATATAGTGAGGATATTTATAAATACATGCAATGAAAGAGCTGAGTTATATAGAGATACTTAATGATGTAAGTAGTACTACTTACAGACGATGGCAGGTGACCGTTGCTTTATCGAGGGCCAATTGATTGAAAAACTGATAGAACTCCTCAAATGGAATAGGCAGCAGTTCAATTCCAAGGAGGTCATGCTCCTTTTAACTCTCACATACAAAGTACTCCTCCCATCGGACTCTTTGCAGGTTTTCATGTACCAATCATGCAATCTTCGCATCATCGTTGATAGAGAGCTTTCATCTTTGACGAGAGGCTTCCCGTACTCGTATCTTTGTATCTGCACCTCCAAGAAATCATAATGTACATCGTCGGGCAGGTAATCTGCAGGATTGCCATAACTCCTCGGATCGACGATGTCGCTAGCAGGCACCTTGAGCGGGGGGCACGATTGCTTCGCTTGTTCGCCGAGCTGGGCAATTTGTTTCCCAGCTCGCCGTTCTTTCGTCCTTTGATCACTGACACTACTTCCCGACCTCTCCGCTTCGGCAAATGCCTTTCCAATAATGCGCTCATAGTTGCCTTTCGGCGGAGACTTGGGTGGTTTTGTCAGGGCAGCAATGCGCTTCGCTTTGACGGATCTACCTTCTCCTCCGGAGGTGGATGTCTCTTTGCTTTCAACCCTTGAAACCAGTCATCCACTTGGTCTGCGCGATCTTCGCGTTTTCCTCCTCGCTCCTCTCAGACGGTAACTTCTCTGGAGTCTTGAGAAGGACCGAATCTGTATCTCCTCCGCCTTTGGCTGTCTTGCTAGACGCCCGGCAGAGCAGAAGCGGATGTCTTCTTTCCTTGCTTACGAGGCAGAGGAGAAGGACTACGACGCCACGGAGCAGCCGGAGCGGCGGCGGGTCTCTTCCGCCTCTTGCCGACGAGGCGGAGAAGGAGGAGGCTGGCTGCTCGGGCGCCCGGTGCAAGCGGAGAAGGAGGCGGAGTGCCGCCACGCGCAGAGAAGGAGCCGCCGAGTGCCCTGATCGTCACTCACTGGAGGAGGAGGCGGTGGAGGAGGCGGAGTGCCCTGACTCGCCGGAGGAGGAGGACGAGGCGGGGGCGTCCAGTTCGGAAGGTTGATGAGATCCTTCCGCCATAGGCATGGAGTCTTGAGCGAGAACCCAGCCGATACTCCCCTTCACCGGTAGGGTGGTCAAGCCGAGGTCCTCAAATCCCTCCGTTATTTCATCGACCATCACCTTAGCATATCCTTCTGGAATCGGCCGGCAGTGAAAAGTTGAGTCGGGTTTAGTAGGATAAACAGAGCCAACAGCCGCCTTGACCTTCAAATTGCTCCATTGCGCCATAAGGTGGCAATTTTCAGCATCCGTGATAGCATCCATGGGATAGCTGGCAGGAGCCGTCAAGGCATGCTCTGGCTGAAGCAGCTCGGTGGAAGCCACGCTGCTTCTCCGCTGAGATGGCGGGGTAGCCGGGGAAGCTTCGCAGGTCGCTTGTTGTGATCTGCTGCTTCTCGTTCCTCTTCTCGTTCCTCTAGCCCCATTACCGTTTTCTGCAGCGCCTGCATTAGGCTCGCTCAGTTTCTTCCTCCTCTCATGGGTTTTGTAACCCCTGCGTCCGGAAATCCAGCCTTCCATGAAACGGAGCTGGCGTGCCTCGTGTCCGCCTGTGGTGCTCAGATTCCCGAGGGCCATTGTGAGCTCGTCCTTCTCCCTGTCTGGAACGAACTTCCCTTGCTGCGCTGCTTTGATATAATGCTGAAGCCTCTTGACTGGTATGTCCAATTGTTCGTCCGTCCAAATGCACTCCCTGTTATAGGGTCCAAGGATCCGCCGGCCCCGAAGAACCAAGTCCGGCAACGGTCTGGCTAGTTCATTGTCTCTGGTTCGTTCCCTTTATGAAGCAGATCATTCTCAGCATTGGCCCACTTAGGCCGGGCTACGAGGTAGCCACCTGACCCCGTGCGATGGTGAAGCTTCTTCTTCGCAGCATTTCTCTTGTTTGTCGCCAACATCTTTTTACTCTTTTCCGATGTCTTGTAGGCCACAAATGCGGGCCACCATCTCTGATCTTCTCATATTTGCCCTTGAATTCTGGTGTCTCATTTTTTTCGACATACGTATTGAGTTCTTTCTTCCAATTCCTGAATAGTTCTGCCATCTTCTTAAGAGCAAAAGACTTGATTAATGGCTCTATTACTGGCTTCTCCGGATCATCCTCTAGCGGTAGGGTAAAATTTGACTTCAGCTCGGTCCAAAGATCATTTTTCTGCATATCATTGACACAAGACACCTCGTGGTCTTCGTTCTTAGGCTTATACCATTGGTGGATGCTGATCGGGATCTTGTCCCTAACGTAACCCCCGACCGAGCAACAAATGCCTTCTTTGTCCGGTAGGGTTCAATCGGTTGGCCGTCGCGCGATTTGTATGATCTCAAACTTTTGATCCGAGCTTAACTTTTTCTTGAGGCCTCGACTCTTTACCGGTTGTGCTCGATCCGGAGGGCTAGAAAAAGAACAAAGACGAGAGTTAATTAATATGTGTACATACCAAAACAAAGACGAGAGCTAGTCAGCACAGCCTTAACTAATATATATACCTGGCTGGACTCGGTTTGGTGATCACCGGAGCCGTCCTCACGGTCTACTTCTTCACCCTCTCCTTCTTGCACCGGCATTGGGTCATCGGAGCCATGTAAATCATAGCCAGCTGCTTCTTCACCCTCTCCTTCCAGACCATCGTTGTCGTTGAGAAACATCAACGAGGAGACGGCATCACTTCCTTGTGCGATTCTGTCCCTCAACAACGCTTCTTGTGCTTCGTCTCGGGGGGGTGTCCATAGTTTCTACAAATATTTACAACATGGCAATTATTATTCAAACATGAAAGATATGGATATAGTAGTGGCAAACGTAGATCTAGCTAGCTAATCACAATAAGGAATCATATTAGTGGCCTCGACGCTGCTTCTCTAGGGTTTGGGGTGGCCTCGACAACGCTTCAAGGGTTAGGGGGTGGCCTCGACAACGCTTCAAGCTAGGAGGGTAATATCGCCCCCACGTGTTGAAGCTATCGGGAGGGGTCGGCGTTGAACACTACATATATGTCCCACAAGTGACGTGGGCATCGACGCCCTTGATGGGAGTAGAGGTCGTGGATCGCCCGGCGGTCGAGGTCAAGGGTGGAGGATCGCCGAGGGGTCGGGAGGTTGCCTAGTGTCAAAGGATTCAACAAAACCATGTCTTCATCATTAGGCTTAAATGTAACAGGTGCATGATGGTTCGAAGATCTCCAAAGTTATTTTGGAACGGAGTCCCAGATAGGATAATTCACTTTCTGGTACAAAGTTCAGCAAGAACCTTCCGAATATCGTTATTTGAAAGGCCTTTGCTGAGATTCGTACAAAAAGGCAAATTATCCTATCCGGGACTCCATTCTAGAATAACTTTGGAGGACTTCGTACCATCATGCCATGGTTACTTCCGGCTAATGATGAAGCCTCGACCCTGAAACCTTCGACCCTTGACCCCTTAACGACCCTCGACCCTCTACCCTAGTTCCCGACCCTCGACCCCTCGGCGATCCTCGACACCCTCGTTATATCGACAACGACGCAACATACATATACATGGGAAAATAATGTTATCGGGGAGGGGGTATCGGTACCCCCCCCCCTCGTGTTAAAGTTTCTTCTTTCTCCTCTATTCCTTTCTTTCTTCTTCTCCTCTTCTTTTTCTTCTTATCCTCTATTCCTTTCTTCTTCTCCTCTTCTTTTTCTTCTTTTTTCTTCTTCTTATTTATTTCTCCTCTTCTTCCTCTCCCCTCTTCTTCTCCTTTCTTCCTCTTCTTATTTCCTTTTTCCTCTCAATTTTTTTCTTCTTCTTCCTTCTTAAAAATACATGAAGTAGTATTGCCTAATTCATTGTTCATATGAATATACAAACATTTGCATATTTACAATAATTAATATCACCAAAAAATCTATGAACAGAAAAAATCCTAATTTTTCTAAAAACTATATTTTGCATTGTTCGCATACACATATACATTATAGCCACATACACATATACATCACATATGAACAAAAAAATTAAAACATAAAAAAACAGAGCATAAAAATAAAAAAAGAGATTAAACATTATATATATATGAAAAAAATTAAAGAAATAAAAAAAAGAGTCGGGCGGCGGCTCACAGCGAGGCGGAGGCGCTGGGCGGACGGGCAGGGGGCAGGGCGACGGCGACGAGGCGGGCAGCGACGGCGAGCCCGTGAGGAGCTCGAGGCGACGGCGAGGCGGCGAGGGCGCCGGGCGAGGCGGACGGGCAGGGCAGGCGACGGCGACGGCGAAAGCACGGGCAGTTCGACGCGCTGCTGGGCGAAGCTTCAGCTGGCGGCGGCATCGGGGCGGGGAACTGGCGATGAAATCTGAAAAAACGCCAAGTCTTTGCTTATATAGAAAAGGCTTTGGTCCCGGTTCGTGGCACAAACCGGGACTAATGCATCCCTTTAGTCCCGGTTGGTGCCACCAACCGGGACCAAAGGCCAATTTTCAGCAGCCCAAAGGGCGGGAAGCGGCGGCCTTTGGTCCCGGTTGGTGGCACCAACCAGGACTAAAGGGGGCATTAGTCCCGGGTCGTGGCACCAACCGGGACCAATTCCCACCTTTAGGCTCGGTTGGTGCCACCAACCGGGAACAAAGGCCTTGTGCTGTCCCGCGCCAAAATATTTAGTCCCACCTCGCTAGTTGAGAGGGAGCCGCACCAGTTTATAAGGTGCGGTGCGCCTTCCCTCCCGAGCTCCTATCTAAAGCAGGCTTTCGGGCCTAAACGTGCAACATGTGCCTGTGGGCCTACTAGGCCTCCCGCGGGCCTGAATCCTGGCCCATGGTAGGGTTTCTAGTCGCACTTTTTTTGTTTTATTGTTTTATTTGTTGCTTTATTTAGTTTATTTCTGTTTTGGTTTATTTTTCTTTTGGTCTTTTGCTTTATTTTTTAATTCTTTTTGCTTTTAGTTTTAGAAAAATTATAAACTTTCTGTTAGTGCCATTAGTTTTCAAATTTGAGAACTCTTTTTGTTTTCTTTGTTGCTTTATTTATTTTATTTTGTTTCTACTTACAACAAAATACTTATTGTTGCTATTTTTATTTTCTTTTCAGTTTTTTGTTCTGTTTTCTGCATTATTTAGTTTTTGTTGTTTTTTGCTTTATTTTTTAATTCTTTTTGCTTTTAGTTTTAGATATTATCTTCTTTGTTGCTTTATTTATTTTATTTTGTTTCTACTTACAACAAAATACTTATTGTTGCTATTTTTATTTTATTTTTCAGTTTTTTGTTCTGTTTTCTGCATTATTTAGCTTTTGTTGTTTTTGCTTTATTTTTTAATTCTTTTTGCTTTTAGTTTTAGAAAAATTATAAACTTTCTGTTAGTGCCATTAGTTTTCAAATTTGAAAACACTTTTTTTGTTTTCTTTGTTGCTTTATTTATTTTATTTTGTTTCTGCTTACAACAAAACGGTGTGTAGAGGGACGGACTTATAAACCGGTGTGAGCGCCCTTCGGTTGGCGAGGTTTTCAAATTCATAGTTTTCAAATGAACTCTGAAAAAGTTGGCATAGCATGTGCATGTACAAAATGGACAATGGTATCATACTCGTCTGTTACAAAGTTGGCATGGTATCATCATAATAGTTGCGGGAGAAAGTCTTCACTTTTTCTTCGCTTGTGTCGTTTGCTTATTGCGCCGTAACCATGGATAATCTTCATCGTTTATCAGGATGCTTGGGTCAGCCTTGACTTTGAAGGGGGAATTTCATGAAACTTTTCATACTCTTCAGACATGTCTGTCTTGCCCTCCACTCCCAGGATGTCCCTTTTTCCTGAAAAGAACTATGTGGCGCTTTGGCTCATTGTATGATGTATTCGCTTCCTTATCTTTTATTTTCCTCGGTCTGGTAGACATGTCCTTCACATAGATAACCTGTGCCACATCATTGGCTAGAATGAACGGTTCGTCGGTGTACCCAAGATTTTTAGATCCACTGTTGTCATTCCGTCATCGTGGGTCTACCTGTACCCCGCCTCCTGACTGATTGACCCACTTGCACTTAAACAAAGGGACCTTAAAATCTACTCCGTAGTCAAGTTCCCATATGTCTACTATGTAACCATAATATGTGTCATTTCCCTTGTCGGTTGCTGCATCAAAGCGGACACCGCTGTTTTGGTTGGTGCTCTTTTCATCTTGGTCAATCGTGTAAAATGTATTCCCATTTATCTCGTATCCTTTCCAAATCATTACAGTCGAAGATGGTCCCCTGGACAACAAGTACAGCTCATCACAAACAGTGCTGTCACCTCTGAGACGTGTTTCCAACCAACTGCTGAAAGTCCTGATGTGTTCACATGTAATCCAGTCGTCGCACTGCTCCGGGTGTTTGGAGCGCAGACTGTTCTTGTGTTCATCGACATACGGGTCACCAAGGTAGAGTTCTGTAGAACTGTGTAGTGTGCTTGAGACCAATAATATCCCACCCTTCATATTATTGAGTCTCTTCCAAGCGTGCCGTTTACAGTCAGTCTACCCTCAAACCGCGATAAAGGGAGACCTAACTTCTTAAGGCCAGGAAGGAAGTCAACACAAAACCTGATGACATCCTCTGTTTGATGGCCCATGGAGATGCTTCCTTCGCCTAGCATGGTTACGAACATATTTCTTTAGGACTCCCATGAACCTCTCAAAGGGGTACATATTGTGTAGAAATCTGGGCCCCTAATGACAATCTCGTCGACTAGATGAACTAGGACGTGCGTCATGATATTGAAGAAGGATGGTGGGAACACCAGCTCGAATCGACAAGACATTGCGCCCACATCACTCCTTAGCGTTGGTACGATTTCTGGATCGATCACCTTCGAGATATTGCATTGAGGAATGCACATAGCTTCACAATGGCTAATCGGACGTTTTCCCCCTCAATGCACCCGGAAGCAGTTGCGTCATAATCACGTGGCAGTCATGAGACTTTAGGTTCTGGAACTTTTTCTCTGGCATATTTATTATTCCCTTTATATTCGACGAGAAGCCAGTCGGGACCTTCATACTGAGCAGGCATTGAAAGAATATTTCTTTCTCTTCTTTCGTAAGAGCGTAGCTGGCATGCTCTCTTTTTCGTGCAAGCGTTGCAGGTCCTCTCGTGCCTCAGGTGTATCTTTTGTCTTCCCATACACGCCCAAGAAGCCTAGCAGGTTCACGCAAAGGTTCTTCGTCACGTGCATCACGTCGATCGAAGAGCGGACCTCTAGGTCTTTCCAGTAGGGTAGGTCCCAAAATATAGATTTCTTCTTCCACATGGGTGCGTGATTCTCGGCGTCATTCGGAACAGCTAGTCCGCGGGACCCTTTCCAAAGATTACGTGTAAATCATTGACCATAGCAAGTACGTGATCACCAAGACGCATGGCGGGCTTCTTCCGTGATCTGCCTCGCCTTTGAAATGCTTGCCTTTCTTTCGACATTGATGGTTGGTCGGAAGAAATCGGCGATGGCCCGGATACACATTCTTCCCGCAGCTTCCCAGGTATATACTATCGGTGTCAAGTAAACAGTGTGTGCATGCGTGGTATCCCTTGTTTGTCTGTCCTGAAAGGTTACTGAGAGCGGGCCAATCGTTGATGGTCACGAACAGCAATGCCTTTAGGTCAAATTCCTCCTTTTTGTGCTCATCCCACGTACGTACACCGTTTCCATTCCACAGCTGTAAAAGTTCTTCAACTAATGGCCTTAGGTACACATCAATGTCGTTGCCGGGTTGCTTAGGGCCTTGGATGAGAACTGGCATCATAATGAACTTCCGCTTCATGCACATCCAAGGAGGAAGGTTATACATACATAGAGTCCCGGGCCAGGTGCTGTGATTGCTGCTCTGCTCCCCGAAAGGATTAATGCCATCCGCGCTTAAAGCAAACCATACGTTCCTTGGGTCCTTTGCAAACTCATCCCAGTACTTTCTCTCGATTTTTCTCCACTGCGACCTGTCAGCGGGTGCTCTCAACTTCCCGTCTTTCTTACGGTCCTCACTGTGCCATCACATCAACTTGGCATGCTCTCTGTTTCTGAACAGACGTTTCAACCGTGGTATTATAGGAGCATACCACATCACCTTCGCAGGAACCCTCTTCCTGGGAGGCTCGCCGTCAACATCACCAGGGTCATCTCGTCTGATCTTATACCGCAATGCACCGCATACTGGGCATGCGTTCAGATCCTTGTAGGCACCACGGTAGAGGATGCAGTCATTAGGGCATGCATGTATCTTCTCCACCTCCAATCCTAGAGGGCATACGACCTTCTTTGCTGCGTATGTACTGTCGGGCAATTTGTTATCCTTTGGAAGCTTATTCTTCATTATTTTCAGTAGCTTCTCAAATCCTTTATCAGGCACAGCATTCTCTGCCTTCCACTGCAGCAATTCGAGTACGGTACCGAGCTTTGTGTTGCCATCTTCGCAATTGGGGTACAACCCTTTTTTGTGATCCTCTAACATGCGATCGAACTTCAGCTTCTCCTTTTGACTTTCGCATTGTGTCCTTGCATCGACAATGACCGGCGGAGATCATCATCATCGGGCACATCGTCTGGTTCCTCTTGATCTTCAGCAGCTTCGCCCGTTCCAGCACCATCGTGCACATCGTCAGTGCATCTTGATGTTCGATAGCATCACCGTATTCAGGGGGCACATAGTTGTCATCGTACTCTTCTTCCTCGCCGTCTTCCATCATAACCCCTATTTCTCCGTGCCTCGTCCAAACATTATAGTGTGGCATGAAACCCTTGTAAAGCAGGTGGGTGTGAAGGATTTTCCGGTCCGAGTAAGACTTCGTATTCCCACATATAGGGCATGGACAACACATAAAAGCATTCTGCTTGTTTGCCTCAGCCACTTCGAGAAAATCATGCACGCCCTTAATGTACTCGGAGGTGTGTCAGTCACCGTACATCCATTGCCGGTTCATCTGCGTGCATTATATATAATTAAGTGTGTCAAAAATCATTACAGAACATCATGAATAGATAATTAAGTGACCAAATTAATAGAAGTTCATCATCACATAAAAACCAAAGTACATACATAGTTCACATCTAACAACATAAAGCTCTCTAGAGCATCTAAATTAATTAAACCATACATTGAAACTATGTAAAACATTTCAATGCGAAAACAAATACGATCATAATCGCAACCAAGGTAACAACTGATCCAACGGCATAATGATACCAAGCCTCGGTAGGAATGGCATATTTTCTAATCTTTCTCATCTTCAAGCGCATTGCATCCATCTTGATCTTGTGATCATCGACGACATCCGCAACATGCAACTCCAATATCATCTTCTCCTCCTCAAGTTTTTTTATTTTTCCTTCAAGAAATTGTTTTCTTCTTCAACTAAATTTAACCTCTCGACAATAGGGTCGGTTGGAATTTCCGGTTCAACAACCTCCTAGATAAATAAAATCTATGTCACGTTGGTGGCATAATTTTCATAAACAATAAATGAACCAATAGTTATGAAAAGATAATATATACCACATCCGAATGATAGACAGGACGAGGGCCGACGAGGGCGGATACACAAACCATCGCACTATATAAGATGCAATAATAAAAGTAAGAAAATAATACAAGTATCTATCTAAACAAACAAGTAATAATATTTTTCCTTTCAGAAAGAAGATAAGAACAAGAGGCTCACCACGGTGGTGCCGGGCGATGAGATCGGCGCAGGTGATCGGCGGCGATGAAGACGGGACGGGCGTGACTGACCGCTAAACCTAGATAAATATTGAGGAAAATGGAGCTTGGCGGTCGAGCTTGGAGAGGAGAAACCTTAAGTAGTGTGGCTCGGGCATTCCATCAAACACCTTGTGTGCATAGGAGGTGAGCTAGAGCACCACCAAGCCCTCTCCCCCTCGGCCAGAAAAAACAGAGCAGTGTGCTCTGCTCTTGCGCGAGGGGCTATATATAGGCAGCACCATTAGCCCCGGTTGGTGGCTTGAACCCGGGCTAAAGGGGAGCCGTTGGTGCCGGGTGAAGCCCCCAACCCGGGCCAAAAGTGGTGGGCCAGGAGCCAGGACCATTGGTCCCGATTCGTCCCACCAACCAGGACCAAAAGGTCCGGACGAACCGGGACCAATGGCCCACGTGGCCCGGCTGGCCCCCTGGGCTCACGAACCGGGGCAAATAGCTCCATTGGTCCCGGTTCTGGATTGAATCGGGACTAATGGGCTAAACTGGCCTGGACGAAAGCCCTGTTTTCTACTAGTGCCAAAAGAAGGGAATGGCGATGGAACAACGGAGGATGACCCCTCCAAGAAGCAGCCTAAGCGCCGGCGTCAGCGGCGCCGCTCTAAATCCCGCCAAAGCAAAAACGGCGATTCCGGCACGGGAGATAATAACACCCCGGACAAAGGTTGAAGACAACCCCTCCAAAGCAGGATTCGGCGGGAGGATGGAGAAGCCAGCCCTTATGAGAGAGCGGCAGACAGAGAGGTAGAGGACGATAACTACATGCCTCCCTACGAAGACGAGGCAAGCCTCGACGACGACGAATTTGTCGTGCCTGAGGATCCCGTCGAACAAGAGCGTTTCAAACGCAGGCTTATGGCCACGGCGAGCAGCCTCAAGAAAAACAGCAACAGCTTAGAGCTGACCAAGACTTGCTAGCCGACAGATGGACTGAAGTCCTTGCGGCCGAAGACTACGTACTCGAACGCCCCTCCAAGAGCTACCCAAAGCGCAGGTTGCTACCCCGATTAGAGGAGGAAGCACCTAAACCTACATCACCAGCGCACGACGCGGCCGACCGGCCACCTCGTGGCCGTGACAGAGAGGCCTTCGACCCTCCACTCAAGCCGCACCCCGGTGTCGCTCCAAAAATACCAAGGCATGGGGAAATGCGCCAGACCTGCGAGATATATTGGAGGACAAGGCAAGGCAAACAAGATCGATCTACGGATCGCGTGGGCGCCCCACGACACGTGACGATAACCATCATGCCGGATATGGCAATTCCGGCCGGGCCGAACACAGTAGACAAAGCTCATTTGAGATACGTCGTGATATAGCCCAGTACAGAGGCGCCACACATCCACTATGCTTCACAGATAAAGTAATGGATCATCAAATCCCAGAGGGTTTCAAACCCGTAAACATCAAATCATACGATGCCACAACAGATCCTACGGTATGGATCGAGGATTATCTCCTTCATATCCACATGGCCCGCGGTGATGATCTACACGCCATCAAATACCTCCCACTCAAGCTTAAAGGACCAGCTCGGCATTGGCTTAATAGCTTGCCAGCAGAGTCAATTGGTTGTTGGGAGGACCTGGAAGCCGCATTCCTCGACAATTTCCAGGGCACCTATGTGCGACCACCAGACGCCGATGACCTAAGCCACATAATTCAGCAGCCAGAGGAATCGGCCAGACAATTCTGGACACGGTTCCTAACTAAGAAAAATCAAATAGTCGACTGTCCGGACGCAGAGGCCCTCGCAGCCTTCAAACATAACATCCATGACGAATGGCTTGCCCGGCACCTAGGACAGGAAAAGCCGAAATCCATGGCAGCCCTCACAACACTCATGACCCGCTTTTGCGCGGGAGAAGACAGCTGGCTAGCTCGTAGTAATAACATGACCAAGAGCCCTGGTAATTTGGATACCAAGGACAGCAATGGCAGGTCGCCGGATTCAGAGGCTCTAAACCCGGTCAGTGGAAAAAGCCATTTAAAAGAAATACTCCGGGTCCGTCCAGTTTGGACTGAATACTCGATCGCTCATGCCAGATATGGCACCCCCGAAAAACCAGCCAACCACACCAACAGGGATTGTTGGGTGTTCAAGCAGGCAGGCAAGTTAAATGCCGAAAACAGTGACAAGGGGCTGCATAGCGATGACGAGGAGGAGCCCCGGCCGCCGAACAATAGGGGACAGAAGGGCTTCCCCCCACAAGTGCGGACGGTGAACATGATATACGCAACCCACATACCCAAAAGGGAGCGGAAGCGTGCACTCGAGGGGCGTATATGCGTTGGAGCCGGTCGCCCCAAAGTTCAACCCATGGTCCTCCTGCCCGATCACTTTTGATCGAAGGACCACCCACTAGCATCCGCCATGGTGGATTCGCCGCATTGGTTCTAGACCCAATCATTGACGGATTTCACCTCACTAGAGTCCTTATGGATGGCGGCAGCAGCCTGAACCTGCTTTATCAGGATACAGTGTGAAAAATGGGCATAGATCCCTCAAGGATTAAACCCACAAAGACGACCTTTAAAGGCGTCATACCAGGTGTAGAGGCCAACTGCACAGGCTCAGTTACACTTGAGGTGGTCTTCGGATCCCCGGATAATTTCCGAAGCGAGGAGTTAATCTTCGACATAGTCCCGTTCCGCAGTGGCTATCACGCACTGCTCGGACGAACCGCATCTGCAAAGTTCAATGCGGTGCCGCACTATGCATACCTCAAGCTCAAGATGCCAGGCCCTCAAGGAGTCATTACGGTCAATGGAAACACCGAACGCTCTCTCCGAACGGAGGAGCATACAGCGTCCCTCGCGGCGGAAATACAAAGTAGCCTCTCAAGGCAATTCTCGAGTCCGGCTATTAAATGTCCGGACACCGTCAAGCGCGCCCGGAGTAACCTACAACAAGACCGCCTGGCACGTTCCGAGCACGCGTAGCAATGCGGCCCCAACCCCAGCCCTCGCGAAATTGCGAAACCAGTACTACGCGTACATAATTACGCTCTGGAAATACCATGGGCATAGGGGGAGGGGCACGACCATGACACGCCAAAATGCGGCTCAACCGCACTAGGGGCTCCCGATTTTGTCATTCTTTTTTTTCTTACTTTCAGGACTTCACTCTCCGGAAGGCCTGTCCGGCAGTACAATCGCCAAACACACGATGCAACAGCCAGGGAGGCAGAAAGCTACGTCGAGTGTCCAGGTGGTCTCTATAACGAGCAGTATACTTGTTTCACATATCATCCCGCAGCTCGCCCCTGGAGGGGGACATGTCAAATAGTCCCATCTCTTGCTTATCGCACTATTTGTATCATTCTGCTTTTACCGCAGACTTTTCGAATAAACAATACATAGCTTTTGTCTATTATTGCATTCCTTTTTTATGTAAAATTGTTGAGTTATGACATTATGCAACCGTACACTTTGGTACGGCCAATACACCAGGGGCTTAAGTACCCCAGAATATGGTGTGAGAAGTCCGAACACTCTCACGAGTGCGGCACCCCGAACTTATAGCATTATATGCATCGACTCCGAATCATGTCTTGGGTCAATAGTTGGGTTTGCCCGGCTCCCATGTTTTGGTACCTTACGTTCCGTTATATCGGCTAAGGTAGCGCTGGGAGAACTACTGCGATTGTGCCCCGGTTGAGCTGGGTTAAGCACGTCAGTAGAGAAAGATAAAACTGACCGTCATGATAGGGCGAGAGTTGGTCGCTGTTCGAGAGGTTTCGAGTCCCTAAAGACTTATGCCGCTTAGAGCGAGGAGTCGGCGTTGTCCGGCCTAGGCGTGGATAGCGCCCCGAACTCGGTCTTCCGAATACTAGGGGCTTCGCCGAAATTTAAAATTATAGAATTCTATGGCTAAGTGAGAGTGATAAAGCATTATAGTCCGATTGCCTTGTTCGTTGTGCTGAGCGCCTCCCTCGAAGGACCCAATAATGGGAACAAGAGCGCTCAGGTTTATCCCGAACACCCCAGCACTCGTGGCATGGGGGCAGAAGCCGACGACTCGCCATCTCTCAGATTTAATAAACGACCGCACAGAAGGTAATATTTTAAATTCAACAAGCGTTGCTTAGCGCGTATGAACTAGTTTTCAGCGCACATGATAACACGAGCGAGTTTACTCAAAAATTACATCCTTGGAACATTCATCCTCCATAGGGCGGGCACCCTTCAGGTTGCCCTCATAATACATCTCGGGCTTGCGATGCTCCTTGCCCTGCGGTGGCCCATCTGTCACCATCTTCTCATCATCCATCTTGCCCCAGTGCACTTTAACACGGGCAAGGGCCCTACGGGCGCCTTCGATGCATACGGAGCGCTTGATGACTTCAAGTCGTGGACAGGCATCCGCCAGCCGCCTCACCAGCCCAAAGTAGCTCCCAGGCATGACCTCCCCAGGCCATAGCCGGACTATGAGGCCCTCCATGGACTGTTCGGCCACCTTCTGGAGCTCGACCAGCTGCTTCAGCTGGTCGCTCAAGGGCACCGGGTGTCCGCCTCAAAGATCTTGAGACCAGAACACCTTCTTCGTCGAGCTCCCCTCCTCGGCCCGGTAGCAGGCCGCAGCGTCGGACACACTGCGGGGCAGATCTGTGAACGCTCCTGGAGAGCTCCGGACTCGGGTAAGTAACAAGTAATTCACTCTCACGTGCTTGCTTTGCATAAAGAATGCCTTACCCGCCGCTATCTTCTTCATCGCCTCAATTTCCTAGAGGGCTTTTTGGGCTTCGCCTTGGCAGATTTAGGCGCTCTCAAGGGCAGAGGCAAGCTCGGACTCTCGAGTCTTTGAGTCAAGCTCCAAACTCGTGTTTCTTCACGAGAGCACAGAGCTCTTGCTGCACCTCCGCCACCGCGCCTCCTTCTTTTCTCGCTCGATACGCTCCACGGCCGCATTTTCTTGACCTTGGACAGCGCTTCCTTCAGGGTTGCCACCTGGGTTGTGGCCCCTGTAATACTCACGTTGGTCCTGTCATTTTTTGCAACCACATCTTTTTTATATATATACTTACATAAGGTATTACTTACCTTCCTTGTCCTCGAGCTGCTTCTTGGCAAGGCCGAGCTCGTTCTCGGACCGCTCGAGGCTCTGCTTCAATGCATCGACCTCCGCAGTCAGTGCAGCAGAGGTCAGCAGCGCAGCCTGCATTCCCATATTGACATACTTATGTTAGACTCCTGCGTATATCTTTTTGATCCTCAGTTCGTCTTTTCTTCCGAAACACCAAACTGAGCATCAGGGGCTACTGTCTATGCGGTAATATTTTTAGATATCTTAAATACATACCTCAAAGCCTGTTAGAAGGCTGGCACAGGCTTCAGTCAGCCCGCTCTTGGCGGACTGAACCTTCTGGATCATCGCACTCATAATAGTGCGGTGCTCCTCGTCGATGGAGGCGCCGTTAAGCACCTCCAGCAGATTATCCGGTGCCTCCGGTTGGACGGAGGTCACCGGCGTCGTAAGCTTGCCCTTCTTACTAGGGGGTCGCTTGCCGGACTCCGGAACCACTGAAGGTTCCGGTGCGGTGTCCGGCCCAGGGCCGGACTTGGAGCCCTTGGGGGTTTTGTCCCCTTTGCGCTTGGAGTCCGGGAGGTTTCCTTGCGGCGCCTCCAGGACCACCTCCTCCTGGCTTGGACCCTTTTGGGACTCCACCTCGGCATCATCCGCAGCGCGAGGGGAGGAGGCGGCCGGAAGTGAAGTGCTATTCACATCCGACGAGCTTAAGGAGCCGCTCGACGACACGCCGACCTGGGCTCGGGGTGGACTGCATGATTATATTCGGCGTCAGAAGATACTGTCCAATAGCGAAACGCCATGAGTTATTCTGGTATCCGGATACTTCCGATTTTGCCAGGGGCTTGGCCCTGGATGGCCACTCCTCTTCGCCGTCATCGGCGCTGGTAGAGTAGTCCGGAGGAAGGGTCCTTCCCTTCTTGGACCCTCCGGCCCCCCAGTTGGGGCGGCCTTCCTTTTCTTCTCTCCCCCCGCTGGGGGAGAGACCTCTCTTTCCTCCTCCTCGTTTGCGTGGGAGGAGTCTGCCTCGGAGTCATCGGACGATGAGTCCGACACCACCAGGCGCCGGGAACTCTTTCGAGTTCTCGTGGCCTTCTTCTTGGCCTTCTTCTCCGGCACCACGTAAGGTGCCGGAACCAGCTGCCTCGTCAAGCGTGCGTCCGCTGGGTCTTCGGGCAAGGGAGCCGGACAGTCAATCTGCCCGGACGTCTTCTGCCAATCCTGTCAAAGGTAAGGGAGTTTAGATCCCGCATAGGGTCAAACTATGAGAAACAAGTATCCCGTAAAGGGTAAAACAGCTTACCGCGTTGGCTTGATGCTGCGCGCTGAATCCGTGATCCTCGGTAGCGGATGCGGGAGCCTCGGCGCCCTTGAACAGCACCTTCCAGGCATCTTCGTACGTAGTGTCGAAGAGCCTGCTCAGGGTTCGGTGTTGTGCCGGATTAAACTCCCACAAGCTGGAAGCCCATTGTTGGCATGGGAGGATCCGGCGGATGAGCATGACCTGGACTACGTTGACGAGTTTGAGCTTCTTGCTCACCAGGTTTTGAACGCAGGTTTGGAGTCCGGTCAGCTCTTCCGAATTACCACACGACAGGCCATTCTCTTTCCAGGAAGTGAGCCGCGTGGGGATGCCAGATCAGAATTCGGGGGCTGCTGCCCATTCAGGGTCACGCGGCTCGGTGATGTAGAACCACCCCGATTGCCACCCCTTTATGGTCTCTACGAAGGAGCCCTCGAGCCATAGGACATTGGGCATCTTGCCCACCATGGCACCTCCGCACTCCGCTTGGCGGCCGCCCACTACCTTCGGCTTGACATTGAAGGTCTTCATCCATAAGCCGAAGTGGGGCTGGATGCAGAGGAAGGCCTCGCACACGACGATGAACGCCGAGATGTTCAGGATGAAGTTCGGGGCCAGATCGTGGAAATCCAGGCCGTAGTAGAACATGAGCCCTCGGACAAATGGGTGAAGTGGGAAACCTAGTCCGCGGAGGAAATGGGTGAGGAACACCACCCTCTCATGGGGCCTGGGGATGGGGATGAGCTGCCCCTTATCTGGGAGCCGGTGCGCGACGTCATTGGACAAGTATCCGGCTTCCCTCAGCTTCTTGATGTGTCCCTCCGTGACGGAGGAGACCATCCACTTGCCTCCCGCTCCGGACATGGCTGGAGAAGGTTGAGGTGGGATGTGCGGACTTGGGCGCTGGAGCTCGAGTGCGCGAAAATGGATAAGCAAAGGAGGAAGAAGGCGTAGATGAAAAAGGTGGATCCTTACCCCCCCCCCCTTATATGGGCGGACGAGGCTGCACGTCCCCACCCGCCTGATAAACTCGCTTATCTCCCAAGCGCTGTAATTAATGGCACGGTTGGGTTACCCATGCCCGTATTGATGAGAATCCCGGAATAAGGGGACACGATCTCTGCTTCGACAAGACGTGCCAAGGAAACCGCCTCGCTAAGTGCGCTGAGGTGGGGACAAGAAAAGCGATTCAAATAAAGGCTTGGCCGTGGTGTGATGTCATGCTGCGGAATACGTCAGCAGATTGGATTTGTGTAAATATTATTCTCTCTACGGTGGTATGTGGAACTTATTTTGCAGAACCGTACACTATCCTTGTGTTCAAAATCTTCTATGAAGTATTCGGAGGAGGAACCTGCCTTGCAATGCCGAAGACAATCTGCGCGCCGGACTCGTCGTCATTGAAGCCTGGTTTACTGAGGGAGTCCTGGATTAGGGGGTGTCCGGATAGCCGGACTATAACCTTCGTCCGGACTCCTGGACTATGAAGATACAAAATTGAAGACTTCGTCCCGTGTCCGGATGGGACTTTCCTTGGCGTGGAAGGCAAGCTTGGCGATACGGATATGTAGATCTCCTCCCATTGTAACCGACTCTGTGTAACCCTAGCCCTCTCCGGTGTCTATATAAACCGAAGGGTTTTAGTCCGTAGGACGAACAACAATCATACCATAGGCTAGCTTCTAAGGTTTAGCCTCTCTGATCTCGTGGTAGATCTACTCTTGTACTACCCATATCATCAATATTAATCAAGCAGGAGTAGGGTTTTACCTCCATCGAGAGGGCCCGAACCTGGGTAAAAACATCGTGTCCCTTGTCTCCTGTTACCATCCGCCTAGACGCACAGTTCGGGACCCCCTACCCGAGCTCCGCCGGTTTTGACACCGATACTCACCACCAAAGGTCATCTCATGGAGAATGTGGTTGGAAGCCTAAGAAAGGGGGTAAGCACTCGTAGACAATTAGAAAACTATTGTGAACATCATGCGTTTGTCTCTTGTGTGGAACCCCAAAAGGTCTAAGAAGCGCCCGAAGATCCGGATTGGCTCAATGCCATGCATGAAGAACTCAATAACTTCGAGTACAACAAGGTGTGGAGATTGGTGCCAAGGCCAACGGGGAACCACAATGTCATTGGAACCAAGTGGATTTTCAAGAACAAGCAAGATGCTCATGGGACCATCGTTACAACAAGGCAAGATTGGTGGCACAAGGCTACTCCCAAGTCGAGGGTATCGACTACGGTGAAACCTTTGCTCCCGTTGCTCACCTTGAATCCATTCGCTTGTTGATTGCTTATGCTTCTCATCACAACTTTAAGTTGCAACAAATGGATGTTAAAAGTGCGTTTCTTAATGGTCCTATTAATGAGTTGGTATACGTCAAGCAACCCCCCGGGTTCGAGGATCCCTACTTTCCCGATCATGTGTATCAACTCGACAAGGCACTCTATGGCCTTAAACAAGCCCCATGTGCGTGGTATGACCACCTTACCGAAGTTGTTACAAGACCGTGGATTTGAAGTTGGGCTAATCGACCCCACTCTTTTTACTAAGAAGGTCAAAGGAGTTGTTTGTATGCCAACTATATGTTGATGATATTATCTTTGGTTCCCCTAACAAAGCTTTCAATGAGGAATTTGCCGCTCTCATGACCTCCAAGTTCAAGATGTCTTCGATGGGAGAGTTGAAGTTTTTCCTTGGTTTTGATATCAAGCAAAGAAGAGAAGGTACCTTCATCAACCAAGCTAAATACACCCAAGACATGCTCAAGAGATTCAAGCTAAATGATGTCAAGCCGGCTTCCACTCCAATGCCTACGAAATGCCAACTTGACATTGATCCCAATGGTAAAGCGGTGGATCAAAAGGTATATCGCTCCATGATTGGATCCTTGCTTTACCTTTGTGCATCTAGACCGGATATCATGTTGAGTGTGGAAATTTGTGCATGATTTCAAGCCGCACAAAGCCACTTTGTGGCGGTCAAGCGAATCTTTCGATATTTGGCTCATACCCCAAACTTTGGCTTGTGGTTCCCAAGAGGAGCAAACTTCAAGCTTGTAGGATATTCGGATTCTGATTGGGCGGGAGACAAAGTGGATAGCAAGTCCACTTTTGGACGGTGCCAATTCCTTGGTTGCTCTTTGGTAAGTTGGTCTTCTAAAAAGCAAAGTTGTGTGTCTCTCTAGTCCACGGAAGCGGAGTATGTGGCGGCCGGTAGTTGTTGTGCACAACTCTTATGGATGAGGCAAACTTTAAAGGATTATGGTGTCATTTGTGACAAAGTGCCTCTTTGGTGTGACAATGAAAGTGCCATCAAGATTTCTCTCAACCCGGTGCAACACTTCAAGACGAAGCATATTGAGATTCGGTATCACTTCATCCGGGATCACATTAGGCGAGGGGAGATCGAGCTCAACTACGTCAACACTCATGATAACCTTGCAGATATCTTCACAAAGCCTTTGGATGAAGCAAGATTTCATGAGTCAGGCATGAGCTAAATATCATTGATTCGAGCAATGTGGTTTGAACCTTTGCACAACCCACCACACTCAATTTGATGTCTAGTTTAGATGTAGGCATGGACATAGGGGGAGTGTTTTTCTCTCAATGAACTTTCCCTCCCCCCATTATGCATAAATTGATCAAATCTTTCACATTAGCCATTTTTTATGGTACTTGTGTTTCAAAGAGGAGTTTTGGTCATGGGCCCAAGGTTAAAATCTTCGCGGTGCCATACCTCTTGACTCAAACATAGGTGGCCTCGGCCACCGCCCCTCTCTTGAAGGGGTGCGTCTTCTGTCCTCTTGCTAGTGTTCCTTGTGGAGTCTTGGTTTTCGGTTTGTCTTTCCTTTTCTTTTGAGCCGTGCGTTTAAAAGTCTAGTTTTGATGTGCGCTGGGCGGTACTATCACTGGTGGCGCAGTACTACCGCTTACGTTTTTAAGCGGTACTACCGCGGGGGGCGGGTTCAGGGGGTTAAGTCGTGGGCAGGGGTGGTTTTCTCCCCCCATACCCATTTGCTTCGTTCCCCAGTTCCTCTTCTTCTCTCAGCGCCATCTACTTGTGGGAGGGCTCGTGACCCTCCGCCTCGGGCCGTCCCTCTCCATTTCCTTCGGTGGAGTCGATCCCCACCTCGTCCTCTTGCCATGGATGCTGGTATTGCCCTTGTTCCTCTTCTCTTCTTGTCTAGATTTCAGATCTAGTGTTTAGGGGCAATAGTGGCTGCATCTCTAGTTTTTTGGCTAAAACTAGGCTTGAGTAGGTTGGAGAAGGCAACTAGACTCTTTGGATTGATATTTGGTAGGTTTATTTTTGAATTTGGCATCTCCAGTAGTGCCGGATCTTTCCACGGCAGTAGGGAACTGCTGTTCCTCGTCTCGAGTGGTACTACCGCCCAGTCGAGCGGTACTACCGCGCGAGCGGCACTAGAGCGGTACTACCGCTCAAGAGGTACTGCCGCGGGTGGTCGCGGTACTACCGCCTGTTTCCCAGTTCCATCATATCCTACCACATATTGATCTTTGTTTGGTTTGTTTGTTGGTTTCTGATCGTTCTTTCTGGCTGCTTCGTGTGTCCGTGTGTTTGGTTCCAGGTGATGAACATCCTGAGCAGCAAGCCCGCCGTGTCAACCCCGAGCGTTCCACGTCAAAGCGCTACCGCACTTCTGAGTCTGCTGGTGGTTCCTCCAATGCTCCACCACCGCCAATGGGTGCTTCTTCAAGCGCTAATCCCCCTCCCGAGAAGATGTCTGCCAACAGACCGAAGCCTAGTGGGAAGAAGGTGACTGAGATGTCCTCCAAGGAATTCTGGGACAGGCGCCGCCGCAATCCTTATGTTGAAGACCAAGACCCCACCTTTGTCAATCGTCCGTTCTAGAACCGCTTTCAGTATGCCACCTACTTTCAAGTGATCAAGTATAAGAAGAACCTCTTTGTCAATGTTCACTCCATCAACACAGATGCTATGGAACAGGACCCTGAGTACTTTGGTGAAGCCCATCGGATGTGCTCTTAGTTGAACATTCTCAGGATCATGCAGTTCAACAAGGACTTTGATGCTGACTTGGTGGCTCAATTCTTTGCCACTGTCCATCCAGGAACTGATGAAAACATGACTCTGACTTGGATGACAAATGGGAAGCTGGTAGTTGTCAAGTGGAAGGCTTTCATGGAGTTTCTTGAGGTGGTAGATCACGGGCTTGAGTCTCCAGTCGGGTTCCGTCCTCACCATAATGTTACCTCCACTCACAAGCAAGCTCTCTGGCCCTACTGCATTAAGAAGGTCAATCCTGAGACTAATAAGACAACCTATGAGCTGCCTGCCTTTCTGGATATCCTTCACCATGTGTTCTGCGAGACTCTCTTCCCTCGTATCGGGAGTCTGGATCAGGTTCATTCCTATCTTGTGGACATGCTCCTCTTCTGCCAGCATGAGAAGGAGGCAAACACTAGCGAGTCCCTGGATATCTCTCATGTGATGTGGTCTGAGCTTCTTTCTGCTGTGTCTGAGCGCAAGTGCCCGATCTATGCTCCGTTCATCATGTTGCTCATTGAGAAAGCCTGGAGACGCACCTATCCCGAGGAGTCGCTGGAAACTGGAGAGTTGGTTTCTCATGAGATCAAGCGTCTGAGGAAGAAGGATAATTGGGGTACCTCCGTTCCTCAAACTGGGGCTCCACCTTCTGCGGCTGCCATGGAGACCGAGGGCGAGGCTGATGCTGGTATTGATCTTGACTCTGAGCCTTCTGAGGCAGAGCCCTCTTGGGCAAAGAAGCTCAAGCTCAAGATGAAGAAGCTTTTCTGTATGGAGTCTCACGGTCAGTACATGACACATGTGGCTGAGAAGAAGGCAAGGGGCCGTCACAAGGAGCTTATGCGTCAGTTGGGTGCGACTGTCACCAGCGGCTCTGAGGGTCAGATCACTGAGGAAGAGGAGTGGGTCCAGCAGCACTGCCCATGGACTGATTCAGATGACGAGCAGTATCCGACTGAGGATGGTGGTGCAGACGTCTGATGTTCGAGATCTTCAGTTTCATCTCACCTGGAGCCGTAGGTTCGCTCTTTGCCCCTTTTGGTGTCTCGATGCCAAAGGGGGAGAGAGAGTCTAGGGATTTGTGTCGTTTGAGTTGCGAGTGTGTCTTTGTGGTCTTTGTGGTTTCATTGTGTTGCTCGCCATTTGCTTTGTTTGGTTTTGTGTCAGTGAGACCTAAGTTCCAGTCATATGGTGTGAGACATATGCTACCCTAACTCTATCTTATTATTATCTATGTCTCTAGTCATTTGGTATCATATGATGATATGAGTTGCATGCTTATTATGTTATTTATATACCCTGCTCTCATGGATCGTGCGTAGTTCATTGATCTCTAAAATACAGGGGGAGTGTTGATCCTAGTATGTGTGCCGTGCAGTCCAAAGCACTTATCTTGATGGCACACATCTAGGGGGAGCCCGTCTCTATTTTAGAGGTGTGGGGTTTGCTTATGACCTTTATCTTTCTATGTTTCGTGCAAATCCCGTATTGTCATCAATCCACCAAAAAGGGAGAGATTGTAAGGGCATCTTTAGCCCTAAGATGTTTTGGTGATTGATGACAATGCTTTTGTGGACTAATCGTGTGCACTGAGCTTTTCAGAGATTCATCCTTTGGCACGAGACGATTCCCTCCCCTCGGAGTTTGAAGCAAAGACGGTGTAGTCTTTTCGATTCAGTTTGGTGGACTAGTTTCGTAGAGATCACCATACTATCAAGAGGGGGTCCGCTTTGGAAAGGCTAGGGTGGAATCATCACGTACACATCCCTTGCACACCCTCCGAGCCTTTCCACTTCAATGGAGAGCTCGTTCTTGTCCTCTTTGTGCCTTCTCTGGTCTGAGCGGTAGTACCGCTTGGGTGCTATAAGCGGCAGTACCGCCCCATAGCGGTAGTACCGCTTGTAGCCCCAGCCATAGTACCGCTGCGGTTTCGTGCTAGTGCCGCCTCGGTTCGAGGGCTCATTTTTCGTGTCGGACTTTACGGCACCAGCCGCGGCAGGAGAGGCGGTAGTACCGCTTAGGCTGTTAAGCGGTAGTACCGCTGGCCTAGCGGTAGTACCGCTCTCTGCGGGGCTGGTAGGGGGTAACGGTTGGATTGTTCCCCCCACTATATAAGTGGGTCTTCTTCTCCAAAGTTGACCCACCTCTTCCCCCAAAAGCTCCATTGTTGCTCCAAGCTCCATTTTCGCCCGATCTCTCTCCTTAGCCAATCAAACTTGTTTATTTGCTCGGGATTGGGTTAGAAGGCCCCGATCTACACTTCCACCAAAAGAAATTTGATTCCCCCCACTAATCCCTAGCGGATCTTGTTACTCTAGGGTGTTTGAGCACCCTAGACGGTTGAGGTCACCATGAAGCCATAGTCCATTGTGGTGAAGCTTCGTGATGTTGTTGGGAGCCTCCAATTAAGTTGTGGAGATTGCCCCAACCTTGTTTCTAAAGGTTCGGTCGCCGCCTTCAAGGGCACCAATAGTGGAATCACGACATCTTGCATTGTGCGATGGCGTGAGGAGAATACGGTGGCCTAGTGGCTTCTTGGGGAGCATTGTGCCTCCACACCACTCTAACGGAGACGTACTTCCCCTTAAAAGGAAGGAACTTCGGTAACACATCCTCGTCTCCACCGGCTCCACTCTTGGTTATCTCGTGCCTTTACTTGTGCAAGCTTATTTGTGTTATATCCTTTGCTTGCTTGTGTGCATGTTGTTGTTGCATCATATAGGTTGCTCACCTAGTTGCATTTCTACACAACCTACTTTGATGCAAAGTTTAATTTGGTAAAGAAAAGTTGCCTATTCACCCCCCCCCCCTCTAGTCAACTATATCGATCCTTTCACTCCGGCAATCCCTCCACATGTTCACTCATGTCAACGGCCGCAGACTAATATCTTGTGTCATACACAGGCTAGTCGCCCGTCGGTTCCGATGGGCCGATGCTAGGGGCTGATGTGATGGCCAACTCGACCTCACCGCCCCTGCTACTGCATCCGGCAACATCAGTGACTGAAATGAACTCCACATACACCATCGGCTGACCAAACACTGGGTTATTGGGATTGCTTGCAAACCTCATGTACGACCCCCACGACTGATCACCTGTGACAGGCCGCAAACCCCAACGGGCAGCTGTCCCATCATTTGCTCCGTCAGCGACGAAGGCCTCCATTGTCATTTTTTCCCTGCATCCCTGGGCCAAACACCGCTTGGATGCACCTTCTGACAGCTGTGTAACCCACGTTCATCATGTCTCTAACTACAACTATAGTAGACTCGCACAAGGACACATCCACGTGTCGCCTGCCGCACCTGCCGCCACCGCTGAGGGGGTCTTTTTTATCAAATTGATCCATAGGTAGTCCTTTTTATCAATTCATCTCGGCAGGGGGTCCTTTTGGACAAAAAATCGTAAAAGAATACTGTCGATCTCTGCCACGCGTGCAAGCTGCGATCGACGATGACGATTTCGACTCCGTCGAGGTCCGACCTCCCACCGGAACTCCTCGGCCTCATCTTTGGCATGATCCCCAGCATCGGCATGGTCCCAAGCACCATAGATCTCGCGCGCTGTCGAGCCGTCTGTCGCTCGTGGCATCGTGCTCTGCATCGTCGAGGTCCGCCGAAGCGCCAGCTGCCTTGGATTCTTGTCTTTTCCGGCAAGGTTTTTACTACATCTGATCTCAACTGCGACGGACACCCCATCCTCTCCGTCCCAGGAAATGCGATCTGCATCAGCTCAACGGATGGCTGGCTAGCCGCCTGTTGCACTGATGCCCAGAAGAGGCACACCTATCTCTTGCACAACCCTTTCTTTAGAACGACCGTGCCACTCCTCGAACTTGATACCATCATCGGCAGTGTCCCGGAGTGGTTCCAGATTTGCAAGGTGCCTTCGTGCGGTCGAATCCGGATGACCTTGTCATCTTCAGGACCAACAACGCAAGCTACCCTGTCATTTTTATCCGCCCTGGGAAAGGTGTTTGGTTGCCCAAGCCATATAGTAGTACCTTCACTCGCATTGTCCACATTGCATTCCTTGGAGACATGGTCTATGGAATCACTCAAGCTGAGGACCTCATCTCCCTCCATGTCAGCTTCGATAGCAATGGGGTACCTCTGGTCAGCAATATCAAGCGCATCATTCAACATCCAATAGGTGATGATGATTCTGATGTGTGGAGCAATGACGAAGATGATGAGGCAACTGATGATGATTCCATTGTGCGGAGCGATGATGAGGATGAGGAGCAGTGGCGGAGCTAAGTTGAAACAAAACAAGGCTATGGCCCGCCCAAGTTTGTACCAAAATAGTGAGCCTAATGCTAAAAGTGGGCTCATGCGGATAGAAACTTAGGCTTGACCTTCAGTTTTGGCCCGCCCAATTTATTCGTTGTAGCTCCGCCACTGATGAGGAGGCAGCTAATGATGATTCCAATGTGTGGAGCAACGACGACGAAGATGAGGAGGCGACTAGTGATGAGAATGTGAATGATGACGAAGACGATGATATGGTGCTTAAACAAGAGGGCGAGGAGGCTGGTGATAAGCATGCTCTTGAAGAAGGGCATGATAAGATTAAAGATGTCATCGAGTATATATATGAGGAAGAAGGCAGTGGTCATCTCTGCGTCATTAGGTACTTGGTTGAATCATGTGGAAAATTGCTCATGGTGAGGCGGCAATTAGTGATGCAATAGAATTCACGCGGTTTCAGCTTCACCTGCAAGGTGAATGTACACAAGGCAGATACCAACACAAGCATGTGGGTGCCGATGACGACTACTCTAGACGGCCATGCGATTTTCATTAGCAAGCTCTTTTCAAAGTCTGTTCCGGCTTGTTGGGAGGAGATAAAAGAGGATGATATTGTTTTCGACGACACAGGCGAGGTGTTCAACTTGAGATCACAAAGCATTAGCGTATCAAAGCGGCAGGTCTACGATATCTATACGTTGACATGGATCTTTCCTCCCGAGCTAATTGTCTGAACCACGTGTTCTTTCTTTCTTTCTGTTGTATTTTAGTTATGTATCTGCACCAATATACAATTAAACAACCCAAGTTATTGTTATGAGAAAATGGTACATTTCATGTAATGACGTCCTAGGGTTTGTTTATTTGTTTGGATATGGTATTTTTTCCCATAAAAAGACAGCAACTTACAAATTTTCCCTCTGGAGCCTCGTTCAGTCCTACTCGGCTACCAGAATAGAGCCCAGAGAGAGTTTATACTCTTTCTGTCCCAAAACTCTTGTCTTAGATTTGTCTAAATACGCATGTATCAAGGACGGAGGGAGTATAAGTGAAATACAGGTATGGCCATTTAATTTCAGATATACCACTCTGTCCCATAATGTGAGACGTTTTTGCAAGCTAAACTAGCTTGCAAAAACATGTTACATTATGGGACGGAGGGAGTATGTAATACAAATAGGATGCCATTAATTCAATCGCCCTAAAAGCAAGCCCGATATAGGCACGAGTGCTGAGAACAGTAACTGGCTAGTAGTTGTGGCACATGTTTGGTTAGATGGCTTTGACTTTCTTTTAAACAAATTGTAGTAAAAAATGGGTCATGTAAGGAGAGCATTGAGTGCTCATTCCAATATGAAACCAGCATAAACCAATCTGATAAATGCTTTGATTTGCAAAAGGTAGACTCATGACTTCAGGCTTCATATGTCTACTCACGTGCTTTTGATTCATCTTGTATTCTTGTTGATACAAGATGAAGGTGTTTTCATATATGTGATTACTTCTTACGGACAGATATATTTGCTAGAATCAGGAATTTATGGTACCCAGAACAAAGGAATGGAGTGTTTCATATGGAAAACACTTGCTGGTCGCACATCAAGTACTCCCACCGAATGTTCCCAACAAAACACACTACCCTCTGGATGATGATTTGCGTCAAATGCACACTTATATAACCACCAGCTAGTCTTGGCATAAAGAAAGATGAAAAATTTCTACTCGACAGCAAATTAAACCAGCAAAGTGATGGGGGATGCGCTGTAGAATGCATGCTTATCAAAATGTAACAATGACCTTGGCACTGGGAGACCCTCGGCAGAGCTAATAGCTTAGCAGAAACCATGCTGCACTATGTTCCGCCACTCCAGTCTATCTTCAATTCTTCCAGAGCTGATGCCCAGCTCAGTAGCTTAGCCAAAAAATTGACTTCGCACTCCAGAACCCCGAAACCATACACACTCGCCGCTGCAAGATGGTTCATTCACATTTGCATGTGGTAAGCTCAAGAATGCTCGCCTGATCCTGTTCCCATGTGCTCAAAAGGGTAACTCCGCATATATTATTATCGCAACTCATTAGGCAGCGTAAACACGAGGAACATAGATTGGCTGATGGAGGGAGGGAGAGGATTTACTGGAGGCATAAATACCCACATCTCAAGCTTCATTAAGTTAGGGGCCTTCTCTAACAATGAACAAGTGGTGAAGACTTGCCTCTGGTCCCAAAAGCATATCATAAGCAAAATATTCTCCAGGCAAGTAAACATAGAGGGGAATGTTGTAAGTATGCACCCTTTTGATAGATACTGCAACAAGAAAACAGATAAATAAAATAAAATAGCAACACAGATTAGTCAGAACTCAGAAGGCAGAAAAAAGGCATAGTAAAGCTGGAGCTAGTAATAGGTCACCTTCAGGAAAAAGCCACAAATTAAAAGCTGGAGTTCCCAATGACTACTTGCCATACGCAATCGGAACAGGTTGATATACTTTAGCTTCCTGATCAAGAGAGAGAAGGACCCTTTCCAGATTAGGGGCATCCAAATTAATGTTTCAATAGCCCCCATCAACATCTAGATATTTCAGTTTACGAGCTTGAATGTTCAGACAGTTGATGCCCACAAAAGAACTTAATCTCAAATGAATCAGTTCGGGGCGGAAGGAGATCAAATTTTGGATATCCATATCTGTGGAAGAGAATTTCTTCATGCCTAGGTCAATAGGCTGTTGAAACCTTGGAATACTCGGGGCAAGCTGATGATGCATGTTTTCAGGCGCATAAACTCCAAATCACGATAGAAAAGATGCATGAGGTAATCTTATACCTTGGTCCGAGCTCAACTTGATTATAACCGATCTTGATGATCTCCTTGACAGCACGAGCATCCACCTAGCAAACTCATCATGGTAATTTTTGTTACCTGAAATATCAAACTCATATATTGTTCCTCTGGGGAGTAATAGCACCATATCGACTAATGTAATGGACTTGGTTCGTGCAAAATTTCCATCGCGCAAACATATCTTTGGCATATCAGTCCATGCATCCCTCCAAGTACTTGATAAGGTGCCAGTCCTAAGTCCTAACCGCTTCTTCGACATTCAAATGGGAGAGAATGTCACCCTTTATCTCTGGAGGTAGGTTGCTCACTCTGTCTGAACACCCAATAGATGTAGCTTCCTCCCTGGCCTTTTTACATGTGCTCATTGCTCCAGAATCCAGATTAAACTATCCCAACATTACCAGAAGGCAGGGAACCGAAATAAGTGTGCAGTCTACCACATATCACTAAATATAAAACACATACTTGGCTTCCTTTCCCATGCTTGCTCGCAGCGGCGGAGGATGAGGGCGACTCTCAACAGGGGCAGTGCATTTGTGGAGGATGCATAGTTTTGACCAAGGTTTTGACTTTTGGTTTGTGAAATTTTTCGCCCCAGGCCGAGATGGCCAAATTTCGGCCATTTAGAATTTGGCTGAAATTTGACCGAAATCTAGTTTTTCACCCAAAGGTATTTTCTGCCCCGGGCCGAGATGGCCGAAATTCGGCCGAAGTCCTTTTTTTTGGCCAAAATTCAAAACACGGGTTTTGACAGGGGACTTCGGTTCTTTTGGATACATGTGCGATCATCTGAAGAAGAGGTGACTAAATTTGAAAATAGAAACTTGTGTCGCAGAATATCAATTGGAAAAACAATATAGGGTATATAATTGAGAGGCTGTCAAGCTGGGTAAATGATGAAATGCAACTCTACTGCAGGACAGTGTCAATTTAGCGCAGAACAGGCCCACCCTTCTTATCCCAGATGTGGACTTGCACCCAATAATTCCAGAGAAACAACATGTTACAGAAAATATGGATTTAGCAGTTTAAACATTTTACTTCAAACATTAACTATATGCATGATCCACATGTACTAACTTAAAGCCATGATTGCGTGTGGATTAACTTAGGACGCCGATAAGTGCCACACGTATGGGCGTTATGGGATCTGCCCACACATTTTGTGTGGTGTATAGGAGGAACAGCGCACACACCTACGTGTGGGCAAAACAATTAATGCCCACACACCTGTTTTTTCCCTCCCGATCCCTCTCACATGCGTGCGTGTGAGCGAAATAGATAACGCCCACACGCCCCGTGTGTCAAGCCTCGTACCTCGTGGTCCCGCACGCCTAGCGTGACAGTCACCGCGCGCCCGCAGTTGCCATGGTCCAGACCCTCGTCCATGTTCATTTAACTGTAGTTGCCATGTCGCTGAACTACGGTTGCCATGTCGGACAACTACAGTTGTCATGGTTGCTCAACTGCAGTCGCCATATATTGTCTGATCTATTGGAGTTGCCACGATTTCAAAACTTTAGGAGTTGCCACCTACTAACACTAAGCAGTTGAGAGAGTTGCCATATGCTCACAAGCACGCTAGGGCAGTTGCCATGTAAAAAGGAAGAGTTGCCATCTGCTTACGTGCACACTAGGGCATTTGCCATGTACAATGCAAAAACACATGACAACTCGGGTAAAAGAGAGTTGCCATCTGCTTACGTGCACACTAGGCAGTTGCCGTGTACCCTGCAAAACACATGGCAACTGACATGTTCAGGTAAAAAAAAAAGAGTTGCCATCTGCTTACAAGCACAATAGGGCTGTTGCCATATACACTGTAAAACACATGGCAACTAGCAGCTTGGGTGTGGGAGAGGAGACGGGCGTGTGGGCGAGATGGCAAATGCCCACACACCAGCCCTTGTGCGTTAGTGGAAAGTGGCGTGTGGGCGAACTGCTGAACGCCCACACACACCGGCCCCTCCCATATGGTGAAACGGCCATGCGGGCGACCGGGTGAATGCCCACACACTAGCCCAGTCCTACGTGGCACTAGAAACATGCCAAGATTCGTACGCTCACAAACGGACGCAGATCCACGCGTGTGGGTGAGATGCAAACGCCCACACGTGTGGATGTTAGTGTCTCCGTTAACTTAAAGCCATGTACTAAGTACGAGGGTAGGTTCCAACTGAAAAGTAACTAATCCTTCTTAGCGAATGAAATGTGCTAGTAAATAATAATTCTGCGAAATTAGCACTGCAGAGCTAGAGAATAATAATTAAAAAAGCAATGTAAATAACAGGGTATTAAACTGGATTCAGTTAGGCAACTGAATCCAAACAAGCATGTGAACAGCAAACAGTCTCGCTAGCAGATCTTTGAGTAATTGATGAATCTAGCGCAAACAGGTCTCGAATTTCAAATAGTATAAGAATATACGGACAGGGAGCAAAACTAACCAACGGAGTGGCTCAGTTGCTGCAGGAGCGCCGGAGAACGACGTCGCTCGCCGAGACGGAGCGCAGAGGCACGACGCACGCCGGATGCCTATGCCGCTGGCCGCCACACTGTGTCTACGGTTCGAATATTCCTGGTTGCGCAGGACGCGGTGGTGGAAACGCTGGGGATTTTAGAATTGGGGATCAGAACAGATTGGCCCATGTTGGAGGAGTAGCGGGGACGCAAACCAGGTGCTAGTCCTTACCTTTTCTCAAAAAAAAAGTGCTAGTCCTTATCTTGGGCTGAATGCTTAATAAGTAGCGGCCTTTTTTTGGCAAATATACGCAAATAATCTTTCGGCAAAAGATTCAGAAAAAAAAATCTTTTGGCAAAAACAATGAGCATTTTGGGGACTATTTTGTGTGGTGCTACCATGCATGTGCCAAAGCCATGGGAGAAAAAAAAAATCTATGTGCTCCCGTGGCTTGTGGCGCTGCGATGCTATATGTAAAAATCGAATGCTCCTATCTTCAAAGTTCTTACAAACATTCAGCCAGCTAGAAGTAATAGGTACAGTATTTTTTATATTATTTAGAACTGGATACCAAAGATAGTAATTATGCAGACTGACAATGACCAATGGAATATTACATTTTGATGCTTTGCACCGTCTTTTAAAATGAAATTTCAAAAATTCGATAAACCCAATAACTTGAGACTTTAAAATAATTGAAAACTGGAAAATTCTCCCTTTTCTTGTGTGAATTTGCTGGATTTGCTCAACTACAGGGTATTCTCAATTGTTTTAGTTTTTGAAATTAGGTTTACTTAAAATATATTTCCAACACAAATTTCTCTTCTTTATAACCACATATTTGTACCACAGCATTGCATTGGTAAAAATGGAAATACTGCTTGCAAGATCACAAGCCGATACCGTTTTATATGGAAAAATTTCCTCAAGTGTTTCTTATGAAAAACACATGCTGGTGGCACATTAAATACTCCCACAAAATGTCCTCGACAACACACACTACCTCCACCTGATGATTTGTATTAGATGCACACACTACCTCCACCTGATGATGTATTAGGTGGTACATTCGCATGAACTCAGCAGCAAATTACATCGGCAAAGTGATGGGGCAGCATGCTTATCAAAATGTAACAATGATCTTGGCCCTGGCAGACACCCTCGGCAGAGCTAATAGCTTGGCAAGAACCATGCTGCAGTCTGTTTCGCCCTTCCATTCTATCTTCACTTCTTCCAGAGCAGGTGCCCAACTCAGTAACTTTGCCACGAAACCGACTTCGTTGTCATGACCCCGGAAGCATCCAACACTGGCCGTTACGAGATGGTCCATTTGCATTTGCAGGGTATGCTCTAGAATCCTCGCCTGACACTGATCCCATGTGCTCGAAGGGTAACTCTGCAAAAAAAAAATCACAACTCATTAGGCGTTGCAAACACAACAAACATGGAGTGTGTGATTGAGGGAGGGAGAGGATTTACTAGCATACGTACCCACACCGCAAGCTTCTTCAAGTTAGGGGCATTCTGAAATAATGAATAAGCAGCAAAGACTTGCCTCCGGTCCCAAAAACATATATTAAGATAAATATTCTCAAGGCGAGTAAACACAGCAGGGAGCTTTGTAAGTATACGCCCTTTTGATAGATACTGCAACAAGGGGGAAATGGCAACACAGGTTAGTCAGCAGGCAGAAGAAGACCATAGCAATGCTGGAGGTAATAATAGCTCACCTTCATGAAACTACCAGTGATTCCAAGTATTTTGATCTCACTTAGGCTTCCCAATGACTTCTTGATATGGTTTTCCTTGTCATGCGCAATTGGAACAGATTGATATGCTTTAGCTTGGTGACCTAGATAGAGGATGGCCACCTTCAGATTAGGGGCCTCCAAATTAATGTCTTCAAAGTCCCCATAAACACTAAGATATTGTAGCTTAGGAGCTTGAATGTTTAGTTGGTTGATGCCCCCAAAAGTAGTTAATATTAAATCAGTCAGTACGGGGCAGAATGAGATCAGATTTTGGATATCCCTGTCTGTGGATGAGAAATTGTTTAGGCTTAGGTAAGTTAGGCTCTTGAAACCTTGGAATGCCCGGGGCAAGCTGATGATGCAGTTTTCCAGTTGCAGAAACTTCAAATCACCGATGGAAAAGACGCGTGAGGAAATCTTATACCTTGGCCCTGAGTTCAACTTGATTGTAATTGACCTTGGTGACCTCCTTGACAGCATGAGCATCCACCTAGCAAACTCATCGTGGTAACTTTTTTCACCTGATATATCAAACTCTTCTATGGTTCCCTTGTGGAGTGCTAGCACCATATCGACCAACGTAACGAACCTGGTTCGCGTAAAATTTATATCGCGCAAAGATATTTTTGGCATATTTGTCCATGCATCCCTCCAAGTACTCGATAAGGTGCTAGTCCTAACAGCTTCTCTGATATTCAAACGGGAGAGGACGTTGCCTTTTATCTTTGGAGGTAGACTGCTTAGTCGGTCTGAACTCAGAACAGATGTAGCTTCTGCCTTGGCCTTTTTGCAGCCCATTGCTTCAGAATCCAGATTAAACTGTTGTAGCATTTCCAAAAGGCGGGGAGCCTAAATTAGCGTGGATTCTACCACATATCACTACATGCAGAAATTAAATTGTGCACTGCATAGTTGCTTGTTCATGGCAAAACAAAGAATAAGCAACAACCGAAAGATGAGAGTTTTAGGAAACAAGCCGGCATGTTTCTATTAACAGAACTGAACTCGACTACTAGTGTTGGTAGGCTGAAAAGCTTGATTACTCCAACATTAAAGATAAGCATGATGAGGATGCAATAACTTATAGTCATGGTTACTCAGTTACGACTGTCCTAATTTGATCAACGATTATGTCGGGCATACTATGCACTATACTAAGGTCCAACTGACAATTTCAATAATTTTCTTACCAAATCAACATGCTAGCTAGGAAAAGATTAATCCTACGAAATTGTCACTTTAGATGTTAGACATAGAAAAAAAATGTATATAATATAGCAGTAATAAACTGGATTAATTTAAGCAACAAATCTATACAAGCATGTGAACAAGCAGTACAACTAATTGTACAACAGATGTAGCACATGTTTGGGCAAAGATTCATACAACTGATAAAAAAAATCAAATTGTTAGACTCTGTAATAGGAAGCCAAATCAACTTACCCTTATGTCGCTTGTTGGTGTTCGATGTGGCTTGAGGATGCTCGCGCTCAGTTGCTGCAGGCATGACGGAAAATGGGATGAGACGGCGACGCTCGCCTGGTGCGGCCTTGGAGGCCGCCAAGCACGGTCTGCCGCTAAGACAGGGCGTTGAGGAAAGAGGGGCGAGGACGTTGCCACGGCGCCGGGACGGATGCCTACGCAGGCGCGCCGCCGGGCACTTCTGCCATGCCGTGGTTAGGGTTCCGATTTCCTCTTTTTTTCCTTTTGTAGGATAGGGTTCCAATTTCGTGTAACTTCAGAATTGGGCTTGAGGGGAGACAGGGCTACTGGGCTCAGAGCTCAGGCACTGGTGGCCGTCGGATCGATTCCTTGATGTGATTCCTCCGTCCGATCTCGCTCCCGGACGACCTGCGTCGTCGGGTCAAGGCCTTGCCCCTGTATTCTTGCTCACTCGGCTGGTTTTGACCAAGACTCGCTGACGTGTGGGGTAACTCGCTTGTGGGTCGTCTTTGTCACTGACCATGTCTGGCAATGTGTTCTATGCGGCCCATCGGCGCGGTCCAGCGGGCAAATATCTGTTGCCACCGCTGATAATTAGCATGACCCGCCGGGGGCATTTTTGGTTTTTCCTGTTTTAACCTGTGCGTGGTGGACGTCGGTTGGCCCGTGCGCCGATGAGGTGTGAGAGGATGGCTGGCTTGCCCCTTCGTCCTCCCATTCTCCCCCTTCTCTCCAGTTCCTCTCCTCCTCGATTTGACGCCGCGTTCTTCAGGTCTGGATCAAGCCTCTCCTATCCTCGGTGTCTCATATGTTTCTAACAACATCATATATCTTGCGCGGGAATGTAATGATCTCCAGGTCGCTTTGCCGCTTCCTGCTTGTCGTCGTCATCGTTCCTTTGGTATATCTCCCGCCAATCGCCTTTCTCCAGTCGCGCCTTTCATGTTTACCCTATTAATTACCTTGCTGCTTTTCTTACCTATATCTAAAAAACTTGTATCTTCTGACTTCCTTGCCGTTTTAGTACCCTTTGGGCTACTTTCCTATCTCTTTTAGAATATACCGATTGCTCGAATAGAACATTCAAATGCATTGGAAATATTCACGTCTATAATCTTAAAAAGTGCTCCATGAAATTGCCTTTCCTTCTGATCCGTAGAACAATTCCTGAACCTTGTACTGGATGCCAAAGAAGTAGTTACCACATATGTGTTGAGTTAATTGTCAAGCTAGCATACTTTTGTAGGGAATACTGCTAAACATATCTCTGTATCCCTTCAAGCACAAGTTTTCTCTTGATGGACTACTAAAAAAGGTCACGGATGTGGCACTTTAATTGTAGTAATTTATTTACTATAAAGTAAACTGCAGAGCAGGGGGTCTTGGATGGTAGTGGTTATGTTGTACTATCTAGCACCATGTTGCTTTCCAAGTGTTATCTTAGCATTCGATCCGTGCTTCGAATATAAATTGCGAGTATAAAGCAACATGCAAAGACTGATGTAGATTGTACTATCTAGCACCATGTTGCTTTCCAAGTATTATCTTAGCATTCCATATGTGCTCCGAATATAAATTGCCTATTATGAAGCAACAAGACTAATGTAGATTGTAAAATCGTCTAATCTACTGATCAGATGTAGTTATAATATTTCATGTTGTTCTCGGATGGAATGCATTGGACTATCCGCTCTACGGCGTGGATTGGGTGCCCGGACTGTGTGCCTGCGTGTATTGTGGTCTCAGACACTTTTGTAACTCCACAAGACTTGTTGTTTCCCAATGTATTATATTGTGATCGTCCCTATGTATGCCAAGTAGAGTAATTGTTATTTGTATCTACATGGATCCCCTTTGCTATGCTGCTATATGTTGAAACTTCACGGATTTAGAATCCAGCACTTCTGTAGCTCCACAAGACTTGTTCTTGCACAATGTATATATTATGATCATATCATATCCCTGTGTATGCCAGATAGAGTAATTCATAAATGTAACTACATGCATTTTACATCCAAACTTTATTAACTCTAAACAATTATCGTTATGATATATGTTTATAAGATGCTAATGTCATATCCATTAACATCTCAATGCCCTATCTTTGGCTCGCCTTTCGGGAACGCGCGGCAAGCCGCACCCCCTATTTCTTTTTTATTATGTTCCAACTCTTAGTAATTGCTCTCATGTTCACGCTCTTAGTACTGAGCTTAATGTCAAGTGGTTACCTTTTGTGGTCCCTTGAACTCAATAAACTTGATGTTGACTTGTAATCTCATGATGATGTTGAACTCGATGATGACTTGCTTCTATTACAAGTGAATGTTTTCTCTTTCTTTTATTTCGTTGTCTTGTTTGAATACGTCGCTAAACCAGGATTCCTACTATCTTGAGCATTACCTGATCACCATATCATTGGGACTGGCACCCTCGCGCCAAGGCGTGATACCGATCTAGTGAGTAGAGAGGGGTGGTAGGCTAGTGCGACAGAATGCTTGAATGGCCTGCCGCATTTGGGTTTTCATTGTAGTTTTGCATTTAGTAGCTCCAGTAGGAGTGGTGAACTTGATCTCTTTTATGAAAAAATTCAATAAAGCTCGAAGTTTTAAGTCATTCCTAGTATCACATCGAGCTAAGATAGATGGTGTTGGTCCTAAACCGTGGCGCGTAACTCTTGTTTATGGTGAGGCACAAATTCCAAAGAGGTGGTATTAAGGGTCTTGCTGCTACAAGCAACTTGCCCCGGATTGCACTCGGTGATTTTAATGAAGTACTGAACCTTAACGAGCGTAACGTGTTTGTCAATCAGAGCATGACTGTACTGAACCGCCTACATGGCATGCCAAATCAGCACCAAATTGGGGGTCAATTCTGTCACAAGGGGATAAAATGTGGCACGCAGGTGATAAACGGGGGTATAAATTGAGGATTTTCTCAAAAATGGGTAAAATCTATCAAAAGGGTGAATCATGGGGTAAAAATAAATTTACTCATTTCCAAAAGACGAGGAGCCTAAGTTAGCGTGGATTATACCACATATCACTAAAATTGCAATACATGCAAAAATTAAATAGTGTTCTAACTGCTAAGTTGCTTGTTCATAGCAAAAAAAAAAAAAAACTACAACTGAGAGATGGGAGTTTAGGGAAACAAGTCTGGCGTGTTTCCATTCACAGAACTGAACTCAACTACTAGCGTTGGTAAACTCAAAAGCTTGATTATTCCAACATTAACGGTAAGCATGATGGACATGTACTAGCTTAAAATCATGTCACGGCAATCCTAGTAGGATCGACGACTATGTATGGCAATATTAAAAACAAGGCTAGGTTCCAACCGACAACCTATCTTGCCAGATCAATGTGCAAGTTAGGAAAATATTAATTCTGAGAAATTAGCACTGCAGATTCTAGAGAATAAAAAGGCAATGTATATAACAGAGTTGTACTAAACTGGATTCAGTTAAGCAATCTTACATTCTTAAAAAGTTGATCCCCACTACTACCAATTCTTTTAACATGCACACTATCCACATCAACACTATGCCACATCATCATTCAGTTTGTAAGAGCAACCAATCAGTGTGATTTTTCTCCGTAGAAAATACTTTCTCCGTTTCCATGCAAAGACAGCTGAAGCTGAACAATCTATAGAAAACAGAACTGCTACGTAACTGACGATGAGGGCATCTGAGGCCACTTCATGCACGGTTCCGTCTGTACGTACATGCGGCCTTTCCACCTTACATACATACTAATCTCTTCAATTAATATTTCGCTAGAAAAAAAAATCCGAGGCATTATCTTTTGACTCTTCATCTTACGGACCTCCTCTCCGTTTCCACTTCCCAGCCATAATGCACGCACGCCTCTCTCTCCCTGTGAAAAAATCACAAAAGTTATCGACTCTCCCCGAAAATAACACCAGCTTTATCCCTGGCCATGGCGTCTGGGAGCCGATCTCTGCGTCAGGGCGCTCCTGCAGCTCGATCGTCGGTGCTGCTCGCCTCTGTGGCTCTCCAGGATTCTCTAGGGTATATTTGCTTGCCGGTTTACCCTGCGTGCCCTGGTTCTCCCTTCCCGTCTCTGTCTCCGTGCCGGTTAAGGTAACTCCGGCGCCGCTGGCAGATCAGTTCCGGGCGGTTCCAGCAGAATCAGAACGGCTGCTAATGAATTTCCAATCCGAATTTGGCTTTCTATTCCTCCTGAGAGAAAGGCATCAGGCCACGCCAAGCAGGGCATCAGCCATGGCGTGGACGGATTTTTTTTCCTTGCCTTGAAGGAACGGCAGGTGTACAGGAGTCTACGGATCACCGTGTCATTGAATTTTCAATCTATTTCCTTTTCATCCTGGAAGGAATGCATTGGTACGATGCTGAGAAGGGACTCAGGCATAGCATGGAGTTTTTTTGGCCTAGAAGGAACTCCCGGTGTACATGGGTATTCTCCTCTGAATTTAGAACTATGACGTTTCTAGCAGTATACAAGTTTGTAAACTGCTCCATTTAACAGGTTAGTATACAAGTGTTCTTCCCAACAGATTATCATGTAAGAGCTGCAACTTCAATCCATCGATTGATATGCCTCTGCAAAGTTTATGATAAATATGGAAGCATCGGAATTCAACATCTACACATCTTAAATATGTTAGGATTTTACCTGACATTTTCTTCACCGATGTTGCCAAGTAAGTTATTTCATGCAGTACATATATGTGTTCTTTTTTCTCTGTTAAGTTTGACATATATATTGTTGTTAATTGCCCCAAGAGATATTGGTTTATCATTTGTATACATTTATTCTTTCCTGCTGCATCCTGCCCATTTGGAGAATGTATAATAAGTTATTATTGTGCCTATTTATTTTGTGACCATTCATCTATGCGACCTTATTTTCTTCTTCCGTTCCATCCATTTGCAAAATGCACCCTATTCTCCCTTAGGAAACTTTTCTTACATTGTTTATTCCTTTCAGAATGTAGCAATACACACCTTCAAATACATTGGGTTGTTGCTTATCGAAGAAGATTCGGTACAAGAAGCTGAGGTCATCTTTAAATTTTAGTGGTTGTTTTCTGTGAGTACTATATATGCTCAAATATCCACATCTTATAATTTCTTGATTTCTATTGGCAATTTACATTGATGGCCATGGATAGTTATCATGTCTGATGTGATGAAGGTCTCTTCCATCATTTGTTCGTGAGACCCGTAACTAAGGTGATATTTTTTTTCAATGATTTGCTGGAGTTGCTTTGTGCATATTTAGTTTTTAGTGCAGTTTTTTGATGCTTTAGGATACATCTTCATGGACGAAACAAGTTTTAGTAAGTTCTACTTTCAAAATGCTTCACTTTGTTTTTTTATAATATCTCCATAAGATATGTTATAGTTATTAAGTCAATTCCGCATTTTCTTCCATATGTAGTTGCAATTTAAAGATAGTTATTTTGTCGTTCATGCAGCTTCAAATTAATCATGTTGAATTATTTGTATCTATTCCAAGTTCCTAACTGAACATAGCTCCCTTTTATAGTTAAATTTCGTAGATAACATTTAACTTTCACATTGGTGAGCATGGTTCTTCATATATGCATTGCTAAGGATAAACAATCAAATATCATCGACATATATTGCAACCGGTTCCCGCAGCAACGCGCGGGTTATCATCTAGTTAATCTAAACAAGTATGTGACCAGCAGTAAGATCAACTAGAATATAAACAAGCCTCAGTTGCTAATTAATCCTGATGGTTATGCAGCAAACCGAACATACGGAGTTGCTGCAGGAGCGACGAAGAAGGGGGAAGGCGACGCCGCTCGACCGCTGCTGCCTTGGGCTTGTGGGCGGGCGCTGCCAAACACGGCCTGCAGACCGAGCCGGAGAGCAGAAGCCGCCGCGACGCCACACCCAATGCCCGCGTCACCGCGCACCACCGGCCGCCATGCCGTGTTTAGGTTTCGAATTTCCTGGTTGTGCCGGACGCTGGTGGTAGATGCTGGGGACTTCCGCATTGGGCTTGAGGGCAGATTGGGCCACTGGGCCATGTGGTGTGGGTGGGTGAGCGGGTTACATTGGGCTGAATGCTTAATAAATGCTTAGTATAAAGTTGGGTCATCTATTTTGGAACGGAGGGAGTATCATATATACGCACATAATAAGCCCCTAAAAAATACACACATAATAATTTTGGAAAATACTGAATACTCATGACTTGGACTAACAACGTACATTGAATTTTGAGGGGCTTTAGGTTAGATCAGTATATAAGGTTATTCTACTATGCTTTTGGGGACTATTTTGTGCTCCCATGGTTTGTAGGTTTATGGTGCTACCATGTTCCAAAGCCACGGGAGGAGAAAATCTATGTGCTCACATGGCTTGCGGTGCTACGATGCCCTTTCAATGGGAGTATATGCAAAAACCGAATGTTCCTGGCTTCAAAGTTCACTGAAACATTTAGGTCAATATTGTAGATATCTAGCATGTTATAAATGTTTCCTCCAAGTTCAAACCCATGTCCAAGAAATATAAAAACAATGCTTGGAGAGCCAATTCTCTACTACCGTTCGTAGTAGAGTTTTCACCTTTTTGTTTCTCAGTATGTAATTGAATCAGACAAGAGCGGCAGCAATTTGTTTTACCTTTCCACTTTTCTCAATATGCTTCATCGACATTACTTGTCGAGTGTTCTATGATGCATTGGGCACTAGTAACCATGGGTATGCCATCATCATCAAAGACAGCATTGAAAATGTAAAGGTCTTCAGCCTTAGTGATGCCGCACAATTTGCCTCCAAGGAATGCAATATCAATGATGCATACGAAGATGCATGCCATCATCAAAGATGGTCTTCACCCTTCCTGGCTCTGGCCAAGACCAACGGGTAATTCGGGTGGTCAGAGGTCATGAGAGCAACAACATCATCGGGGCATGATTGCCTGAGCACCTTGGTGACCAAATAAGTCTCTAACACATGGCCGAAGATGGTGTCCAGCTCAGGAACCGGCACAAATTATGTAAGAGACATCTATGCTTTTTATAGGCATCGACGCAGTCGGGGACAAGCCAGCTACCGGTAGAGGCAACACATTTTGCTTTCTTGGGGAAGCTGGCGGAGCGAGTCGATTGTGCCGAGCGGCCCTGGAAGGATTTGAGGCAGCACCCGTCGGGGAGAACGGCCCATGGTGATGACTGCCATGCTTGGGAGCCATGGTGTTGCATCGCCGATCGCCAGGAGCAGCAGACGGCTCAGAAGCGGGCACAATTGCCGGTGGTCGGGAGGCGGGTCACGACGGAGCCGATGAGACCCCGCGGGAGCTCGGACCATAGCGAAAGCTGACACGTCCTCCATGTTAATGCCCGTCTAGTTGATTAACCTACTGGAGTACTAGACATAGGATTCCACAGTTGTATTGTACCAGGAGGCACGATTTTACTTACTATATACATATACTAGAAGCGCGCCATGAGAAGAGAGCTCTGGTCTGTGTCCAAAAAGAATACAGTATATCGAGCCCACGGAGATTCTTGGAGTTTTATCCAGCTTTTTTGTGTGTGTTCCAAACAGGAGTTCTTCTCCGTTCTGGACCCAAACCGTAGGATGCACGCAGCACGCACATACACCAGCAAACTAAAGCCCAGCTCCATCTATATATATCGGCCCCGTACCGGCACGTAATTCCTTGCAGCTCAATCAATCAAGAGAGGAAAGCTTTCTAAAGAAGACAAGATCATCGGCAGGACGAGCGTGCAAGCGGAGATAGATGACGTCGACTTTGTCGTGGTCCAAACTCCCGCCGGAACTCCTCGGCCTCATGCATGATCCCCAGCATCGGCATCGTCCCCAGCACCGTCCATCTTGCACGTTGTCGAGCCGTCTGCCGCTCGTGGCACCGGGCTCTGCATCGCCAAGGTCTTCCAGCGCGCCAGCAGCCGTGGGTCCTCAAATGGGCAGGGAATGGCCGTGGCTCGCCATCGATTGCACCTACGCCAAGAAGAGACACACCTATCTCTTGCACAGCCCTTTCTCTAGAACAACCTGAGACTCCCCGAGCTTGACGATGCCATCGGCAATGCCCTGAACTGGTTTCAGATGCGCAAGGTGGTCATACGGTCGACTCCGGATGACCTCGTCGTCTTCATAACCAACAACACGAACTGCCCCATCATTTTCATCCACCCAGGAAAGGATGTTTGGTTGCCCAAGCCAAATTGTACTACCTTCACGCACATCGTCGATATTGCATTCCTTGGAGACATATTTTACGGAATAATTCGGTGGGAGGACCTCTTCTCCTTTCATGTTGACTTCGATGTCAATGGAGTACCCATAGTAATCAATATCAAGTGCATCATACAACATCCAATGGGCGGTGATAATTCCAGTGTGCGAAGCCATAACAAAGATGAGGAGACAACTAGTGACGAAAATGTGGGCGCGGAGGAGGACAAGGACGATTACAAGGTGCTTAAACAAGAGGCTTAAACAAGAAGGTGAAGAGGCTGGTGATGATTATGCGCTTAAAGAAGAGGGTGACAAGATTACCGATGACATCGAGTATATATGGGAAGAAGTCAACGGTCGTCCAGCAGCTAGTGTTATACCATTCCCCACCATCAGGTAGTTGTTGAATCATGTGGGAAGTGCTAACGGTGAGACGACAACCAGTGCAATAACATTCACGCGGTTTGAGCTTCACCCGCAAAGTGGACGTATTCAAGGCAGATGTTAGCACAGGCATGTGCATGACGGCTAGTCTAGACGGCCATGCGATTTTCATTAACAAACTCTTTTTCAAGTCCGTTTCGGCTTGTTGGGAGACGATAAAAGAGGATGATATTATTTTCGACGACACAGGCGAAGGTGTTCAACCTGAGGTCCCAGAGCATTAGCGCATCAAAGGATATATATTCCTTGACATGGATGTTTTCCCCCAGAGTTAGTAGTCTGAACTTCTGAACCAGCTGTTTCCTTTTTGTTATTCTATTCTAGTTACGTATCTCTATAGCAATATATATATATATATATATATATATATATATATATATATATATATATGACAAATTTTTCCTACTATCGGGTGTAGTTACTCCCATTTTTGTTTCATACGTTCTAGGTAGTATCTATCATATCGGAGAGTATGTACGCGTAGTATGTAGTATGTAAAAATGTTTAGGTAGTATATATACTATTTTTTATGTAGTATGTAGTATATTTTGAGCATACTCCTTTTTCGTACAAATATGTAAGTATTTCACAAATCACATGCAATTTTTTCACATAATTTGCTTTGGAGTATCTTAGATATAGTATATGAGCATACTAAAAGTAATAAAGTAGAGTATATACTACCACATGGTAGTATATGAGAAATGGGTGTAACTACACCCGGTAGTAGGATGCATTTTCCCTATATATATATATATATATATATATATGACTAAACAACACAATTACACAAGTCATGGGCATAAGAAAATGGTATATCTCCTGTAATGATTCGTCGGAGGGTTTGTTTGTTCCTTTGGATATAAGGTTTTTTTCATAATACAGTCTTGAAATACCATCGTATTTGGATATACCAAGAAGCTTTTGACACTTCTAGTACCAAAATAGCACAATAGCCTGCACCCACACCCTTTCATGGGCAATATCTTCAATCGATTTAAAAGTTTCATATTGTGAAGACTCTTTTTGAGTATATATTTTGAAGACTCTTATAACCACATAAAAAACATGCATATTGTAAACTACAGAAAGAAAATAACCGCGTCGGGTATAACAAAAGACAACACCTTTCGAATTTTTCCCAGCATCGGCATGGTCCCAAGCACCGTCGATCTTGCACATTGTCGAGCCATCTGTCGCTTGTGGCATCGCCCTCTAGTCAAGGTCCGCCGAAGTGCTAGCTGTTGTGTGTCCTTGACTAGAAGGGAACGTTATTGCTCCTTTTGACTACAAGCGTTGTTGGCACTGCATCTCTCCGATAATGCGCATTGTTGTCGGCTCTGCCGACGGCAGGCTCGCCCTCGACTGCATTGCCAAGAAGAGACACACTTATCTCTTGCTCGACCCTTTCTCCAGAACAACTGTGTCGCTACTTGAGCTTGACACCGTCATTGACAATGTACCAGAGTGGTTTCAAATCCACAAGGTGCTCGTACGATTGACTCCAAATGACCTTGCCGTCTTCACTACAAATGAGGCAAACTTCCCCGTCATAATCATCCACCCATGGAAGGGTGTCTGGTTGCCCGAGCTATAGTGTGCTACCTTCACTCCCATAGTTAATATTACATTCCTCGAAGACATAATTTATGAAATCAATAGGGCTGAGGACATGTTCTCCTTCCACGTCGATTACAATGGCAACCGGGTCACCAATATGAAGCGCATCATTCAAAATCTAGTGGACAATGATAATTCTAGTGTGTGCAGCGATGGCGATTCCGAAGTGTCGATTCAGTGGATGATGATAATTCTAGTGTGTGCAGCGATGACGATTCCGACGTGTGGAGTGACAACGAAGAGGAGGTGGACAGTAATGATGAAAATCTGAGCGAGGATAAGGAGAATGGCAAGGCGCTTAAACAAGAGGGCGATGATGATTCCAGTGTATGGTCGATGAAGATGAGGAGGCGGCAAATGATGAAAATCTAGGTGAGGATGAGGACAATGATGAGGCGCTTAAACAAGAGGACAAAGAGGACAATGGTGATTCCAATGTGTGTAGTTACAAGAAAGGTGAGGCAGCAAAAAATGATGAAAATCATGTGCTTGTGGAAAAAGACCATGGTGAGGCACTTAAACAAGAGGGTGAAGAGGCTTGTGATGGTTATGCGCTTCAAGAAGAGAGTGGCAAGATTAATAATGGCATCGATTATATATCGGGGGAAGAAGGCGACCATCACCCCACCGCCATCAGGTACTTTGTTGAATCGCGTGGGAAGCTGCCCATGGTGAGGTGGCAAATAGTGCAATACCCTTCAAGCGGTCTCGGCTTCACCCGCAAGGTGGACATACTTATGGCAGATGTCCGCACAGCATGGGATTTTCATTAGCAAGCCCTTTTGAAAGTCTGTTTCGGCTTGTTGGAAGGAGATAAAAGAGGATATTGTTTTCGTCGACTCAGGCAGGGTGTTCAACTTGAGATCCCCCCTGAGCGAGTGGTCTGAACGACATGTTTTTTTTTCTTTCTTTTGTTCTGGCTTAGTTATGTAAACATTCATTCCAACCTGAAACCAATGTAAGCCAATCTGATGAATGCTTTGATTTCCAAAAGTAGACTGGTTCTGGCATGAGCTACTCCGATCTCATTATCATGCTGCATCACCATGCAGAATGTACAATACGAAGGTACAACTTGATATCTGTGATTCTCATCTTGCTGATACAACATGAAGGTGCCTTCCTAAATGTGATCGTTCTTATGGACACAGAACACGGGGACCAAACAGCACGAGCTGAACTGACGCTGTTGAGGAATGGCAGCATCGCGCAAATATGTAACCACCAGATAGTACTAGCTGGTACATCCGCTTAAACAAAAAATTCTGCCCGCAGCAAATTAGATTGGCAAAGTGGTGAGGGAGCATATTTATCATGTAACGATGATCTTGGCCCTGGGAGACACCCTCGGCAGAGCTAATAGCTTCGTAAGAACCATGCTGCGGTCCATTTCGCCCTTCCACTCCATTCTCACTTCTTCCAAAGCAGGTGCCCAGCTCAATAGCTTTGCCACGAAATGGACTTCGTGGTCCACACCCCGGAAATCGTTCAGACAGACCGTTATGAGATGGTTCATTTGCATTTGCAGGGTAAGCTCTTGAATGCTCGCCTGATCCTGATCCCATGTGCTCCCAGGGTAACTCTGCGTATATTTTTCTTACAACTGAGTAGGTGCCATAAACTCAATAAACATGGATTGGATGATCGAGGGAGGGAGAGTATTTACTGCAGGCATATGTACCCACATATCAAGGTTCTTCAACTTAGGGGCATTCTGAAACAATGAACACACGGTCAAGACTTGCCTCTGGTCCCAAATGCATATTGTAAGATAAATATCCTCCAGGCGAGTGAACACGACAGGGAGTTTCGTAAGTATGCACGCCTTTGATAGATACTGCACCAAGAAAAAAAATGGCAACACAGATTAGACAGAAGGCAGAAGAAGGCCATAGCAACGCTGGAGCTAATATAATAGCTCACCTTCATGAAACTGCCAGAAATTCCAAGTGTTTTGATCTCACTTAGGCTTCCCAATGACTTCTTGACATGGCTTTCCTTATCATGCGCAATTGGAATAGATTGATATGCTTTAGATTTGTGATGATGGAAGAGAATGGCTGCCTTCAGATTAGGGGCATCCAAATCAATGTCTTCAAAGTCCCCAGCAACATTAAGATATTCTAGTTCAGGAGCCTGAATGTTTAGAGAGTTGATGCCCTCAAAATAATTTAGTATCAAATTGGTCAGTACAGGGCAGAATGAGATGAGATTTTGGATATCCATGTTTGAGGAGGAGAAAAATTTGAGGCTTAGGTCAGTTAGGCTCTTCAAACTGAAACCTTGGGATACCCGGGGCAAGCTGATGGTGCAGTTTTCTAGGTGCAGAGACTTCAGATGGCTGATAGAAAAGATGCACGAGGGTATCCTATACCTTGGCCTTGAGTTAAACTCAATTATAATTGATCTTGTGGATCTGCTTGACAGCATGAGCATCCACCTAGGGAACTCATCATGATAGCTTTCACTACCCGAAATATCAAACTGTTCTATAGTTCCCTTGTGGAGTGATAGCACCATATCAACCAACGTAACAAACTTAGTTCGTGTAAATTTCCCATCGCGAAGAGATATTTTTGGCATATCAGTCCATGCATCCCTCCATGTACTTGATAAGGTGCAAGTCCTAACCGCTTCTACGATATTCAAACGGGAGAGGATGTTGCCCTTTATCTCTGGAGGTAGACTGCTCAGTCTATCTGGAACAGATGTAGCTTCCCCCGTTGCCATTTTGCAGGTACTCATTGCTTCAGCATCCAGATTAAACTGTCCTAGCATTTCCAAAAGACGGGGAGCCTAAATTAGCGTGAATTCTACCACATAAAACTACAAATTTGATACATGCAGAAAATTAAATGGTGCACTGCGTAAGTTGCTTGTTCGTGGCAAAACAAAAAATAAACAACAGCCAAAAGATTGGACTACTGTTGTTGGTAAGCATGTTTCTATTAACAGAACGAAACTCGACTACTGTTGTTGGTAAGCTAAAAAAGCTTGATGATTCCAGCATTAACTATAAGCATGATCAACATGTGGTAGCTGAAAGTCATGGTTACCCATCACGGCAGTCCTAGTCGGAACGATTATGTGTGGCAATGCTAGGTACAAGGCTAGGTTCCAAATCTTTCTTACCAGATCAGTATGCTGGCTAGGGAAAGATTAATTCTGCGAGATTAGCACTGCAGAGGTTAGAGAATATAAAAGCAATGTAAAGAACAGAGTACTAAACAAGCATGTGAATAGCATTAAGATTAACTAGAGCCCAGCCTAATCTCCTTGCCACACACAATTTTGCTAGTCATTAATTAGCCCTTACGGAGCAATCTGATAACTGACAGAACCATACAAGCCCCGAAGCTGTTCAGCTACACATACAACACGGAATTGAGCATGGTTCATGTGGCTGCTGACTAACTTGAAACTGTTCAACATATAGAAGTATTGGTTTTTCAACGATTTTCATGAATTCGCTGCAGACAGGCCTCAAATTTCAAATGCATCGAGATAGCAAGCCAAATTAACACACGGGGTGTTGCTGTAGGGGTGTGCCGAAGAACGGGAGAAGGCGACGCTGCTCGCCTGCTACGGCCTGCCGCTAAGCAGGAGCGCAGAGGCCAGAGGACGCCGCCACGACGCCGAGCCGCCGGCCATGCCTAGGGTTGGTTGCGTTGCGCTGGGAGTTTTCAGAGAAGGGCTATATCGAGGTGGGGGTGGGGCTACCACTAGTACATATCTTGGGCTGAATGCTTACATAGTCTGCCATTCATGATACACACTTTTTTTTCTCATACCTAAAAAACAAAAACAAAATTTTAAATGAATATACATTTTTTTTCTCATACCCAATAAACGACTTTTTTCTTAAAAGAAATACACATTATTTTTTTGGCAAAAATAATATGTACTCAACTGACAATGGGTGATTTGGGACACAACAGTGCAGAGCTCCACCGGAGGGAAGGCGATTGGCCGGGTGAGTTTCGATGGAGAGTCATAAAATTCATGAATCCACCGCAAACCGAACTTACGGAGTTGCTGAGGGAGTACCGAAGAACGGGAGAAGGCAACGCCGCCCGCCCGTTGCGGCCTTGGGCTTGCGCGTGGGCGGATGCCTACGCCACCGGCCGCCGTGCCTAGGGTTTGAATTTTCATTTTTTTTTTCCTTGAGCAAAAGGGTTCGAATTTCCTAGTTACGATGCCAGCGATGGGGGGATTCGGAATTGGGGCTTGAAGACAGACTGGGCCACTGGGCAATGTGGGACTTGAGGTTTTGTGTGTGGCTGGGCTAGTCCTTATCTTGGGCTGAATGCTTGAATAGCCACCGGCCATTTTCATGTTTTTTCATGTATGATCCAGTCGTTGAGGCTGGAGCTCCTAACTGGCGCTCTCAGCGCCGGTTCGCTCCCTCCAACAGCGAACGATTTGCGCTAACCAACTGGACTACGTCACGCTATTGACCAAATTCAGGGTGAATTCATAATGTACATTTGTAGTCGTGCAATTTACTACACATGTAAACGTTTACTATGGCACTTTGATTTTTAAAATATTTGAAAACATTTGGGAAAAAGTTCATGAATTACAGCAAAGTTCATTGGTTTTTGAAAAAATCATATTTTGAAAAAAGTTTATCGATTTTGGAAAAAGTTCATCGGTTTTGAAAAAAAAGTTCATCAGTTCTAAAAAAATGTTCATCGATTTTGGAAAGAGTTCATTGATTTTGAAAAAGTTCATCGGTTTTTAAAAAAGAGTTCACCGGTTTTGAAAATAGAGTTCATCGATTGTGAAAAAAGTTCATCCATTTTGAAAAGAGTTCATCCATTTGGAAAAAAGTTCATCATTTTTAAAAAAGAGTTCATCGACTTTGAAAAGAGTTCATCGATTTTAAAAAAAGTTTATCAATTTTGAAAGAGCTCCTGATTTTGAAAAAGAGTTCATTGATTTGAAAAAAAGATTTTCGATTTTGAAAAGTGTTCGTTCATTTTGAAAAAAAAAATCGTCAAATTGAAAAAAGAGTTCATCGATTTTGATAAAAAGTTCATTGAATTTGACAAGGATTCATCGTTGAAAAAAATCACACATTTACGAAAAAAAGAAAAATGAAAAAGAACACGAAAAAGAAGAAGAAGAAAACCTGGTGACCTGGAGAAACAATAAAAGAAGGAAAAGTGGTTTACAGGGACCAAGTGGTTCGTTACCTAGTGGTAACTGCGCTGCTCCCTTAGACAAGGCATCTCAAGTTCGAACCATCACACAGGAGCAACTAGTGTTAATGAGCGCTTTTTTGGGAGCATCGTAACGATCAGCGCCATTTGGCGCGCTCTCAGCCATTCGCCACGTGTCGCGCTTTGGACGCTTCCTCCAGATTTTTTTTTATTTTTTCGCACGCGTTTTCCGCTTTTTAAACGGTTTTTTTCTGAGTTTTTTTTTATGTTTTGGTTTTTTCCTGGTCTTCCGTAGCTTTTTGATAAAAAAAATCGAAAAAAAACTTTTACGTGAAAAAACATGTTTTCTTTTTTTTCTTTCGTGAAAAGTCACGGTTTTCCTTCCACGAGAGGTATGGTTATGCTTTAGCGAAAGTCACGGCCGTGCCTTTCTGAAAAAAAGGCATTTTTTATTTTTTCTTTCGCAAAAAGTCACGGTTTTCTTCCGCGAGAGTCACGGCCGTGCCTCTCGGAAAGGGAAAAACAAAACGCCTTTTCTGTTTTTTTTTTCTTTTGCGAGAGTCACGGTTTTGCTTCCGCGAGAGGCACGGTTGTGCTTTCGCGAAAGTCACGGCCGTGCCTCTCGGAAAGGGAAAAAATACGCGTTTTCTATTTTTTTTCTTTCGCGAGAGTCACGGTTTTGCTTTCGCCAGAGGCATGATTGTGCTTTCGCGAGAGTCACGGGCGTGCCTCTTTCGGAAAGGGAAAAAAAATGTGTTTTCTGTTTTCTTTTTCCTTCCACGAGAGTCACGGTTTTGCTTCCATGAGAGGCACGGTTGTGATTTCGCGAGAGGCACGGGCGTGCCACTTTCAGAAAAGGAAAAAAACCGTACTCCCGGTTTGGTTTTTTCGTCCGGTTTTTTTCATGAAAAAAAAGTTCGTCAAAACCTATTAACATGGGATCTAGTTTTGAAGATCTCGACGCGAGGAATCCAATGATGAAAACGGTTTGAGATTTGGATGCACGGTTTAAGAGATAAAACGTTTTGAATAAATGGATCTATGAAAAAAGGAAAAACTCCCAGGTTGCGACAAGTGGCGCGCTGCATGTGCGCCACTTGTCGTGACCTGGAAAATGGAAATGTTCTTTCAACGAAGTCTTTTAATTAGTGATTTCGCCATCACACTCACCATTTTTTGATTGCTGCAGTTTTAACAGAAGAAAGAAGAAATGGGCCGCCCAGCGCGGCGCCCGTATGCGCCCGTTTGCGCGCAGCGAAGAAACGGGCGCCGTTGAGGCATAAGAGGATCTGATCGCCTGTGACCTTGTGGGCTATCTGGTTTGATACATCCAAAATCCAATGGGTGACGGTGATTCCAGTGTGTGGAGTGATGACAACTCCAATGTATGGACTGTCGAAGAAAAAGAGACGGTGGCTAATGATGAAAATGTAAGCGAGGACAAGGACAATCACAAGGCTTCACTCACAAGGTGGACGTGTTCTAGGCAGATGTTGGCACGAGCATGTGATGCCAATGACGGGTGGTCTAGACAGCCATGCGATTTTCATTAGCAAGTGCTTTTGCAAGTCCGTTCTCGGCTTGTTGGGAGGAGATAAAAGAGGATGATATTGTTTTTGTCGACAGTGGCGAGGTGTTCAACTTGAGTATTAGCGTGTCAAAGCAGCGGACCTTCGATATATATGCATTGACATGGATCTTTCCCCCTCAGCTAGTGGTTTGGACCACATGTTCTCCTTTCTTTCCTTTATTCTTTTTTTTTGAATAGTTTGGATTGCTTATCACATGTGTCACATGGTTTCCTTTGTTGTGCTTTAATTATGTATACTAAATGACCCGTTGCGCCAATGACGCAAAGGCCGAAAGCAAACCAGGCTTTCTTAACTTGCAAGTTAGAATATTTAGAGACCGACACCTACTTATATTGCCTTGTGAATGCTACCATACTATTGAATTAGGAGTGAAATCTTCGATAGCTTTCCCCCCATTCTCTCCTATTTATAAAACTGCAATAGTGGCTAACTGATCACAATCCTACACAAACAGGTAAATACATAAGATGTTTATATCAGGGAATAAACCCAAGGGAATATCCTTTGCAAAGTTAAGTAAAAGGTTTCATACGAGATCTATTGATAAGCGTTAACATATGACCAATAAGAATATGATGTGTTCCACCATTTAGTTTCAAGCACAAGTTTCATGTACCTATCAATTTCATATAAGCATTTTATAGAAATTTGGGCAGTCTGAAAGAATGTGCACCACTTATTAACACATGCAACCATTCTTACATGGCGCAGCTTCAGTTACTTTCAGTTGCTTGAAAACTCAGAAAGCACAATCTGTTCTCAGCCATGTGTAAGACTCATTTAAACCCTCCTGGTGCATTCAATTTTGAAACCTTGTAGTCGAAACTGAAATATCACTATACACAAAGGTTGTTTTTCTACTAAGTCACTGGAGCAAATACACACATGTCACCATGATTAAGGCCTCGACCAAGCGACATGGTCATCTTTTAGAAAATATGTAGAATCTACCGTCATCGGACTTACTCCCCCAAAATGCGGTCACCTAGAGACATAAAGACAAATTAGCACCACACCTACAACAACAACAATCAAAGCCATCATAAATTTGGTGCATGTCTCACATGGCTCACCTGCATATGCTGGAGTTTCAAATCCACATAGATTTGGTGCAAGCTGAGCCTTCTCTCAGTCACACCATCAGCATTCTTACACACCAAAGCCATCATAAAAAATAATACGTTGTGAGATAACCAGAGGAAATGTAGAACCAAATACCATAGAACTAAACAGGTTCCTAAAGAGGAATTAGAGTCCCAAAAATATTTATCCATGGGTTTATTTGACAAGCAGCACAAAAAGGAAATATAACCAAGCAACATGTCTAGGAGTAGCATACGAACCTTGTTTCAGCACTATTTGTCCATCCCAAATACCCATGGCACTTATGTAGGCATCTTGGCAAGGAAAGAATCTCAAACCCCAATCGTAGATTCAAAACTACATCTAGCTAAATTTCTCAAAAAATCACAAAGTTGTAAAGCCAAGATTATGAATGCTACATCCCTCCTTCCCATGACTGTTGCCGAATTCAACATTTGCCATTCTTCAAAACTGAATATGAGTTCACTTGCATATCAGAGCCAAATTTACTCTCTTAGATACACCAGCATGTAAAAGCACAAGAAGCATTCAAGTAGAAAGTTGTCCTCTTACATTGATAAGCCCAAGATCATATCTCCATGAACCTTATTATACACGATACATCTTTGGAATGTGAAATTTATAATCGTACCAAACATAATCATCATCCTGACGCCTAGCATGATAAGGAACACAAATGCAAACCTCATGCTGACACTGCTGTTTATTAGACAATTCATAACAAACTAAATCTGTTTATTAGACAATTAGTACCCAAATGCAAACCTCATGCTGACGCCTAACAGGATTCATAAGCTAGCAAGTCATTTAGAACATCCCAACTATCCCAACTGTTGGTATAGAACCAGGACACCACGTCCATTGCCTAGCGCCATGCAAACGCCGCCTCTTCCACGGTAAATACACATTAAATAAGCCACCATAGACGACCGCACATACCTCATGCGTCCCATATCCCAATGCAAAGCTCCGCCTATCGATTCCGTGATCAGGCGAGCTCGTCCACGCCTATGAATATTCGGTGTCTGCACCTATTTCTTTCAAGTAATTTTCATGTCTTACTACTGCATACATATGTAGTACATGGTATTGATATTTTATCACAGTGGCTCTACCTATTTGTTTCAAGTAATTTTTTTGTCTCACTAATGCATACATATACAATGCATATTACTGATATTTATCACAGTGGCTGTACCTATTTCTTGCAAGTAATTTTCTTGTCATGCCAAATCTACAGTTCTGACAAAACTGTGTACTGAACCTGAATATACACATGTGTGATTTAACACTAACGTTACTACAGATCTGATTCAGGTCATCATCATGAATTTGGTTGCCAGCATACGCAGCAGCCGGACGATCACCAGATATTACTATGATTAGCTTTAACAAGGGGACAAACAGTTTAATTAGTGGTTAGCTTAACAAGAATCTAAACAATCCATGGCATTCATCTCCTAAGACACATCCAACAGTTGTGAAGAAACAGTTACATCAGGGTGGGGATTGGAACAAGGACAGAGAGGTGAGGAACATACCTAGTACAAATACAATCTCAGTCCCTTTTTTCTTGTCGTTGATTACCACCATTGCCATTACGAACACCTAGAAAATATGTTTTCTCAACTCCTGAACATCCCACGAGAAATAGCAGCAATAAAAAATGATGAAACTGGACTTAAATTCAGAGAGATGGTGAGAGAGAGAGAGATCACCATGTTCTTCACCAAGATCTTCCTCAAGATTCATCCCCTTCTTTTTTTTTCTCATATACCTGTACACATATGTTTAGAAAAACAATAAATCAAGGAGTAAAAATTGGGGAGGAAGATGACTCGGCCACAGATGGGCAACCTTGGGACATGTTGACGACGGCCAGCACCGCCTGGAACTCCGACCTCGCTTCTCCTTCCCTCATGCCCATCGCCCTCATCCTCCCCTCCTCCACGCCACCACTAAGACCACGCCGCCCTGCTCTCCTATGGCGCGACCTGGGCCCGATCCAGACGCACGGCGCGCGGCAGCAGCGGATCCAAAAAACAGCCACCCGGACTAACCTAAACACCAAATCAATTAGGAATTAGGATTGCTACCAAGAATTAGAGCAAAAGTGGGGCAAGGAAGAACAAGGAAATGCAAAGAAGGATGCACGTACGTGGCCGAGAGGGCTGAAGATGTGCGAGCTCTCGGCAAAAGGCGGCCATGGCATCCTTGTCCACGGCACCTCCGCCCTCCCGTTCATCAGCGCATGAGCTCCCCCTCCGCCTCAATCATGGTCACCACTGAAGCAGGCTTGGCCTTAAACCCCCTCCCCCTTGGCTCCCTATGCTGCTGGTGGTGGTGGCTGGTGAGGTGCGAGGAAGGACGGATTGCGGGGGCGAGGGCCCAGCGATGGCTACTCCCACGGCGGCAAGGGGGGAGGCGAGGGAGCCGGAGTGGAAGCGCGGAGGCAGCGGGTTGGAAAGAAAGAAGACGAGGCGACGGGGATATTTTCACCTTGGTGCGATCTAGGTTTTCACCTTTCACGATCCTATCCTTTCGGTCAAAACTTCTGCTCACCAAAAAACACAGCAACACCACATTATTAACCAGGCCCACACCCAATAAGGCCCCATCTGACATTGACCATCGAAGGAGCTGGTTGTGTGAAACACTGACCAACGGACCAGCAGCTGCCAGCGTCAAAAGCCGTACGAAGTAAAAAGATCGAACGAGCCAGCTCGTTCAGCGCTCGCAAGTGCCGTCGTTAGGCGGGTAGCGTAGAGAGGTTTATATGTTCGATCTATACCAATGTATAGTTCAAAATCCCTCTAAGAGTGAAGATTTTCCTCTGGTTTTTTAATAGAGGAGTCATCCTAACCAGAGACAATCTGGCACGACGAAACTGGCATGGTTTCAAGACATGTGTCTTTTGCCAACATGACGAGTCTATTAAACACTTATTTTTTGAGTGCAAGTTCGCTCGGGCAGTTTGGGCCATAGTTCAAGTAGCTTCGAATCTATACCCACCACGTAATGCACGAAACATGTTCGTCAACTGGTTGCGGGGTATTGATAAACAATTTTCTGCACATATTCTTGTGGAAGCGGCGGCCTTATGCTAGGCACCGTGGCTTACCAGGAATGATGTGATTTTTAATAACAAATGTGTCTCATCTCCTATGCAGGTTATTCATGTGTGTACACGATGGCTCCGTACTTGGTCTATCCTGCAGAGGCGAAGGGCAGACCTTTTATGATGGCGTCTACACGGCTGGAGCATACGGCCAGGGAGGTTTTCTACCCCCATGGATGGCGGTGTGACCTACGGATAGGATCTGCCACTCCATAGGCTGGATTTTTTTCTTTTTTTTTTTGATTGGCATTGTATCGAATTATTTTTTACTTTTAGGATACTCTGAACTTTTTTGGCTGTGTGCATCTAGCTATGCAGAGGCCGGGCTTTCTTTCGATGCAATTGCATCACCTCGATATATCTATTCCATGAAATGTCCTTTATCGAAAAACCAACGTATAGTTAAAGGCGGCTGCTATGGATCAGTCGGCTGATAACAGCCAGACCTAAGCCGGCTGATCAGCCGTTGATTCGCACAGGTATAGTGTGGTTTCAGCCGCTCGATCCCCTCATGACAGGACTACGTGAAGTACAAGTACCACACGTCCACACCATCGCGTCCATCCCCAACCTGCCCATGTCTTTCCGCGGCGCCCCCGGCCGTCAGGTGTGCTGCAAACGCACGTCCCCGACTCAACGCGCTGCACACGTAGCTCCAGCGGGAGTTGCAGCGCCCTCCATTGGAGCACCAGCATTGCTCCGTTGGTCCGTTGATGATTCATTGCTGCCAGCGATAGCTCTATAGCAGAATCGGACACTGCATCTAGCTGCTGGCGAGCGCCTCGATGCAACACCGGAAGAGCTGCATCAGAGCACGGGGAGCCGCCGGCGAAGCTCCATTGCAGCATGGGGGTGCTGCATCAGAGCAGAGCATAGGGAGCCACCGACGAGCGCAGCGATGCAGCACAAGGAACCTCCGGGAGAGTGCTGCATCGGAGCATGGGGAGCTGCAGGCGAGCACTGCGATGAAGCACCAGGAACCGCCGCGAGAGTGCCGCATCGAAGCATGGGGAACCGTCGGCGAGCGCTTCATTGCAGCTCTGCCGCCAGCAAAGTTGCATCGGAGCGCGAGCACGCCGACGAGGTTGCATTGCAGCACGGGGGCCGTGGTTGAGCGCCGCGTCACATCGCTGGCAGCACCGATGAGCAGTGAAAAGCTCGGTGGTGCTTCCATTGGAAGCTTCGTTGCAACGCCAGTGGGGCATGCGCAGCGGTGGCCTGCGTCAAAACCTCCCTTGATTGATGGGTGGTGGTCATTGCTGGGAGCGCCATGGCCGGCGTGAAGAACAGAAAAGAGAAGAGGAATAAATGTGTGGAGGAGAAGAAGCCCGTAGAGAAGATAAGGCTGGAATGGGATGTGGTGGGTAGGCTACACAGGGGGCACGTGTCGAGACGAGGAGGTGGTTTACATGAGGAAGAGATCAGCCGGTTGATTTAAAGAGTTTTCCATAATTAAACAACACAAGTTGTGGTAAAGAGAAAATGGTATGTCTCCTGTAGTGACTCTTCCTAGGGTTTGTTTGTATGAATGTATGGAATTTTTTTAAACACGGTTTTGAAATACCACCGTATTTAGATATACCAAGAAATGTTTTGACACTTTTAGTAATATAAATAACATACAAGCCCGTACCCACGCAATTGCACGGGCAATATCTTGATTCATTTTAACTTTCTATATTATGAAGACTCTTTTTGAATAAATATTTTGAAGACTTTAACAACATCAGATAACGGCTTTTCAATGTAAGTTCAGTCCTTTCAAATTTAACCAGGTCAGGTATGACACCAGTAAATGGCCAATTAATTTTGGATACAAAGAAATAGGAGCACATGACATTAATCCAGTTGCACAATAACTGGCTCGTGTTCACTTCAATACGACAAAACCACAGTACAAAATATTAAAGCAACATATTAAAAGCGACAACAATGTAGAAATATTTCCCTTATGAAAAAAAAGGAGATGTAGGAGCATTAAACATTCATTCGAACCTGAAACAAATATAAAAGAATCTGATAAACGCTATGATTTCCGAAAGTAGACGGATTCAAGTGAACCTGAAACAAATATCAACAAGAAGTGATTTATGAGCTACTTCGATTCATTTCTTGTTGATACACTTCTTAAATGTGATCACTTCTCATGGACACATATATTTGCTACAACCAGGAATGTAACATAGAGCGAACACAGGCACAAAACAAGACGAGCTGAACTCGCACATTTGAGGAACGAATGCATATGGAAAATACTTGCTGATAGCACATCAAGTACTCCCACCGAACAAAACACACTACCGCTACCTGATGATTTGAGTCCAATGCACACACTAATATAACCACCAGGTCTAGCTGGTACATCCGCATAAACAAAGCCAAAATAATTCTACCCGCAGCAAATTAGATCAGCAATGTGATGAGGGATCATACGTATCATGTAACAATGATCTTGGCCCTGGGAGACACCCTCGGCAGAGCTAATAGCTTGGTAAGAACCATGCTGCTGGCCATTTCACCCTCCCACTTTATTTTCACTTCTTCCAAAGCAGGTGCACAGCTCAATAGCTTTCCCACGAACTCGACTTCGTAGTCCAAACCCTGGAAACATTTCACACTGGCCGTTATGAGATGGTCCATTTGCATTTGCAGGGTAAGCTTTTGAATGCTGGCCTGATCCTGATCCCATGTGCTCGAAGAGTCACTCTGCATTTATTTTTTCACAACTCATTAGGTGCCATAAGTAACGGAATGAACATGGATCGGGTGACTGAGGGAGGGAGAGGATTTACTGGAGGCATACGTACCCACATGAGAAGCTTCTTCAAGTTAGGGGCATTCTGTAACAATGCACAAGCGGTCAAGACTTGTCTCTGATCCTCAAAATTTATCATAAAACCAATATCTTCCAGGCGAGTAAACACGGCAGGGAGCTTCGTAAGTATGCGCCCCTTTGATAAATACCGCAACAAGAAAACAAAAGAAAATGACAAAACAGATTAGTCAGAAGGCAGAAGAAGGCCATAGTAATGTTGGAGCTAATAATAGCTCACCTTCATGAAAGTGCCAATAATTCCAAGTTTTTTTATGCCACTTAGGCTTTCCAATGGCAGTTTGACATAGCTTTCCTTGTTATGCGCAACTGGAACAGATTGATATGATTTAGCTTTCTGATCAAGACAGAGAATGGCCTCGTCCAGATTAGGGGCATCCAAATTAATGTCTTCAATGTCCCCAACAACACAAAGATATTCCAGTTTAGGGGCTTGAATGTTTAGACAGTTGATGCCCTCAAAAGAAGCTAATCTCAGATCAGTCAGTTCAAGGCAAAAGGAGATCAAATTTTGGATATCCCTGTCCGTGGAGGAGAAAATGTTCAGGCTGAGGTAAGTTAGTCTCTTGAAACCTTGGAATACCCGGGGCAAGCTGATAATGCAGTTTTTCAGTCACAGAGACTTCAGATCGACGATAGAAAAGAGGCATGAGGGAATCCTATACCTTGGCCCTGAGTTCAACTTGATTATAACTGATCTTGGTGATCTCCTTGACAGCATGAGCATCCACCTAGCGAATTCATCATGGTAATTTTTGTTACCTGAGATTTCAAACTCCTCTATTGTTCCCTTGTGGAGTAATAGCACCATATCGACTAACTTAACGAACTTGGTTCTTGTAAGATTTCCATCACATAGAGATATTACTGGCATTTCAGCCCATGCATCCCTCCAAGTAGTTGATAAGGTGCTAGGCCTAACCGCTTCTTCGACATTCAAACGGGAGAGGATGTTGCCCTTAATCTCTGGAGGTAGACTGCTCAGTCTGTCTGAACTCACAAAAGATGTAGCTTCCGCCCTGGCCTTTTTACAGGTACTCATTGCTTCAGACTGTCCTAGTATTTCAAGAAGACAGGAAGCCTAAATTAGCGTGTGGTCTATCATATATCACTAAAAATACAATACATGCAGAAATTAAATGGTAAATTAAGAAAGTTGTTTGTTCATAGAAAAACAAAAGATAAGCAACAACAAAGGGATGGCAGTTTATTAACAAGTCGGGTATGTTTCTATGAACAGAACTGAACTCGACCACTTCGTTGGTAAGGTGAAAAGCTTGATTACTGTTTGTGAACTTGAAGAGAAACCATGTGCCATGCTGCAAGTCGGAAATGGGTTTCTTTTGTTGAATACATGTGCCATCATTTGAAAAAGAGGTGAATAAAATATGAATAAGAAAACTTGTCCTGCAAAATATCGATTGGAAAAACGATATAGGGTATATAATTGAGATGCTGTCAACGTGGGCAAATGATGACATGCAACTCTACTTCAGCCTTCAGGACAGAGTCAATTTACCCCTGAACAGGCCCTCCTTTCTTAACCTAGATATGGACTTGCACTCAAATAATTGAGGAGCCACAGCGTGTTTAATTCAAACATTAACTATAAACTCTAAATTAGCAATGTGAAATTAGCACTGCAGATCTAGAGAATAACAAAAAACAATCTAAATTAGCACTGGATTCAGTTAAGCAACTGGATCTAAACAAGCATGTGAACAACTTAGCCATACAGGTAGGCTGATCTTTCAAAAATTGATGAATCCACCGCCAACAGGTTTCGAATTTCAAATATAATGGAACAGGGTGCAAAACGAACTTACAGAGTGGATCAGTTGCTGCAGGAGCGCTGGAGAAGAGGGAGCAAAACGAACAGGGAAGGCGACGCCGCGGCCGCCGGAACGGAGGCACGACCCACGGCGGCCGCTGGAGGGGCGAGGAACGGAGGCACGACCCACGCCGGCCCTACAGCACCCGCGCTTGCCCAAAGGGCTGCCTCTTCCTTGATCTTCGTTAGCAGGGTGTTCACCGATGGCCGTTCTCCATTGAAAACGCAATCGTTGCGATGTTTTCCATATCATCCATGGGACGAGGAGGGTCATGGTGCCAAGGCACTTGCGCATGGGCGTTGGGACGGATTGCCTTGCCGATTGCCACCGGTCTTGTAGTGAGGGCTCGTTGCCTGGCGGGGCACATGGGATCCGTAGCCAGCGTAGCGCTTCATGCCATATCTGTTGGGCAAAGGGGTGGGCGAGGATGAGGTGGTTGTCTAGAAGGATGTCGCACCAACCTTCAAACTTTTCAACCTGCCACCACCGACGGGACTATTTTCCAATTTTGAAAGACAAAGGAGAAAATTTCCCTAATTTTTCGTGTTGTAAGGTTGCTTATTGCCCATGGCTCTTGCCGCGTTTGGTGTAGGGATGGTTAGTGACGCTCGTCATATGACCCACGATCGGGTCATGTTCAGTCTATGCACAAAAACTTGCGGCAATCCATTCATATAAGCCAACTCGATAATGGAATATAATATCCCCGGCACAAAAATGGGGTACCGTGGGATCAAGGGTACAAACGTCTTTTAGTTTGATCGCGGTTTGAAGGCGACACTTGATTTTCCACGATGGTCTCCAACTACACAATGTTTTTGAACTCTAGTGGCGCACTTGTTTACTCCCCTGCTTCCCTTGATCTTCCTCTTCTATATCGCCTTTCGTCCATGGCTGCCTATAAGCTAGAGTCATTGCATCGGCTTTTGGCTTCCGTTACCCTTGATTCGCAGGACCACCGTTCGAGTTTCACTACTTAACCATTGATGACCATCACAACGTTTTTTCTTCTTCTTTTGACCTATTTTCTCGATGCATCATCACAAATTCAAACAAGGCTATTCTTCGTTTCTCACACATCGGGCATATGTGAACTCATACATGAACTAGATTGGTAACCACGGTTAGAGATAACACGCCTTAGTAGTTGACCTAACATTATTCCATGATGATCCACGCCATCACATTATATATTTGGGGAAGAAGAGGTGATCATCATCTCACTGCAATTGGGTACTTTGTTGAATCACATGAAACTTGTGCATGGTGAAGCGGCAACTACTGCAATACCCTTCACGTGATCTTGGTTTCATCTGCAGGGTAGGCATATTCAAGGTACATGTTAGCATGACCATGTCGGTGCCGATGAGGGGAGGTGGTCTAGACCACTAGTACTCCCTCCGTTCGGAATTACTTGTCATGAAAATGGATGTATCTAGACGTATTTTAGTTCTAGATACATCCATTTCTGAGACAAAGTAATTCCGAACGGAGGGAGTACATAATTAGGCTTTCGAGGAAAAAAAATTACATGGGTTGGCGGTGGTTCCTTGTTTTGCCTCAAATACTGTGCCGCGGCAGTTTTTGCAACCACCTCCAATGCTTCGCAGTCGGTTCTTTCGAACCAACTAGTCCAAATGCTTTTGTGGACAGAGGCGGTTCCCCCATACAATCGCCTCCATTTTATTTTTTAGGGCTGAGAACTATTTATATTTTGTTACCAAACCTCCAAATGAAATTGACAAAAACATACATACACGATATACATGCATACACTAGTACTGGTTTGTGCTATTAAGCCCCCACCTTCTAATATTATGTTCCACACACTTATTTTACAACAAATGTTTGCATTTGGGTACACACAGTTCGGGAAAATTAATTTTGTTTCATCAACAACTTACCTGTGGACGATGCATTGCACACGGTTCATTTATATGAATTGTTTGCGGCGTTGTCAGTCATCAGTCACACAATTGATTCCTCGTAACTGTATGCGATTGAGTTTAACATTAATACTATCTAGTCCATGTTCGTTGTTGCAAAAATTGCACACGCACTGGTAGAAAAAGGTCCATTTGTCCCGGTTCTGGAACTGGTAGAAAAATGGGTTCTTTGTCCGGATGGGTTCAATCGGTTCGTCATCGCACGCGATTGTTGTGATCTCAAACCTTTCATCCGAGCTCAACTTTTTCTTCGGGCCTCGTCTCCTTACCGAAGTTGTGCTCGATTCGGAGGGCTAGAAAAAAGAAGAAAGACAAGAGTTAATTAATATGTGTACATATACCAAAACAATGAATGCATCAATTAGCTAGTCAGCACAGGCTTAACTAATATATATACCTGGCCAGACTCGGTTCGGTCACTGGAGCCGTTATCACGGTCTCCTTCTTGCACCGTCATTGAGCCACCGGAGCCGTCCTCATGGTCTCCTTCTTGCACCAGCATTGGGTCAAAGGAGCCATCATAATTTCCTGCTTCTTCACCCTGTCCTTCCAGACCATCGGTGTCGTTCAGAAACGATAAGACGGCATCACTTCCATGTGCGATTATCTCCTCCAACATCACTTCTGTTGCTTCGTCTCGGGGGGTGTCCATAGTTTCTACAAATATTTACAACATGGCAATTATTATACAGACATGACAGATATGGATATATTAGTGGCAAACATAGAACTAGCTAGCTAATCACAGTAAGGAATCATATTAATTAGTGGCCTCGACGCTGCCTCGAGAGAGTTTGTCTGGTAGGGCGGCGGAGAGGGTAGGAGACCAACATCGTTTTTCTCTAGGGTTTGGGTGTCCTCGAGAGTTTTGGTCGAGCGAGAGGGCCGAGGGGGGTGCTGCCGTGGTATAAGTTATCACGGTCGAGAGGGGGTATATATATCGACCGCCCCTCATGTCGAAGTTATCCGGGAGGGGTTATATTGACAACGACGACATACATACATGGGAAAATAATGTTATTGGGGAGGGGGTATATTGACCCTCCCCCCTCATGTTGAAGTTATCGGGAGGGGGTATGGACAACGACATACCCGATAAAAAATAAGAAGACAAAATAAGAAATAAAAAGAGGAGAAGAAGAAAGGAATAGAAGAGAGATCGAAGAAAAAAAGAAGAAAAAAAAGAGGAGAAGAAGAAAGGAATAGGGGAGAACAAGAAAAAATAGAAAATATTCTATTTCTCTTCTTCTCCTCTATTCCTTTCTTCTTCTCCTCTTCTTTTTCTTCTTTTTTCCTCTTCTTATTTATTTCTCCTCTTCTCCTCCTTTCTTCCTCTTCTTATTTTCCTTTTTCCTCTCATTCTTTTAGTATTGCTTTTTTTTTAAATGTTCAAATAGAAAATTTCAAAAAGTAAAGGTTTTGCCTAATGCATTGTTCATATGAATATACAAACATTTGTATATTCTACAATAATTAATATCACCAAAAAATCTATGAACAGAAAAAATCCTAACTTTTCTAAAATCTATCTTTTGCATATATGAAAACATTAATACACATATGAACAAAAAATACATATATGAACAAAAACATGCTCTGAACAATTTTTATACATTTTGAACATCTACATACATATACACATATACATTATATATATATATATATATATATATGAACAAAAAACTAAACTAATAAAATGAAAAAAACAGAGCCAAGATAGCCACATACATACACATATACATTATATATATATGAACAAATAATTAAACTAATAAAAATGAAAAAAAAAACAGAGCCGGGGTGGCGCGGCGGCTCACGGGCGGCGCGAGGCGCCGCGCACGAGGTGGGACGGGGCAGGGGCTCGAGGCGGCACGTGATGTGACGGGACAGCGGTCTCGAGGCGGCAGTGATGTGGACGAGGAGGAGGTGGGCCCGGGGAGGCAAGCGGCGACGGGGATGAGGACGGCGGGCTCGGGGAGGCCGGCGACGAGGACGGCGCGGGCTCGGGGAGGCCGGCGACTTGGACGGCGCGGGCTCGGGGAGGCCGGCGATGAGGACGGCCTTGGCTCGGGAGGCGACAGCCTTGGCGGCGGCAGCAACAACAGGTGGAGCAACTGGCAGCGTCGATGAGCTCGGCGTCGTCGGGGGATGGGGGCAACTGGCGATGAAAACTGAGAATTTTTCACAAGTTTTTCTTATATAGTTGAAGCATTGGTCCCGGTTCGTGGCACCAACCGGGACCTATGACCCCTTCAGTCCCGGTTTGTGCCACCAACCGGGACCAAAGGCCAGTTTTCGGCAGCCCAAAGGGCAGGAAGCGGCGGCCTTTGGTCCCGGTTGATGGCACCAACCGAGACTAAAGGGGGGGCATTGGTCCCGATTGGTGCCACAAACCGGTACCAATGCCCCCTTTAGTCCCGGTTGGTGCCACCGATCGGGACCAAAGGCCCCTATGCTGCCCATGTCACGGCCAAAGTTTAGTCCCACCTCGCTAGTTGAGAGGGCTCAAGAGTGGTTTATAAGCGCTGCTGCGCCCACCCTCTCGAGCTCCTCTCAACTGCAGGCTTTCGGGCCTAATCTCACACTATGCTGCTGTGGGCCTATTGGGCCTCAATCCTGGCCCAGGTTGGGTTTCTAGTCGTATTCAGGCCATGGTGGCCCAATAGGTGGCAGCTTTTTTTAGTTTTTTTTTCAGTTTTTTGTTTTGTTTTTTGCATTATTAATTTTCTTTTATTTTTTGCTTTATTTTTTAATTCCTTTTGCTTTTAGGTCAGAAAATTTATAAAATTTCTTTTAGTGCCATTAGTTCTCAAATTTGAATAGTTAAAATTTTAATTCTTTGAAATTTGTGTGAATCACAAGTTTATGATTAACTTTACTAAAAAAAATTAGCATAGATGCGCCTATAGAGAGAATTCAACCTAAATTCATAATAAATTTCTATGAATTTCAGAGAAATTCAGTATGAATTTAGGTCAAATTCCCTGTATAAGGGCATCTATTTTCACTTTGAGAGGAGCTCAACAAGGCAGAAAGGGAGGGGCTTATAAATCGGTGTGAGCGCCTTTCGGTTGGCGAGGTGGGACTAAACTCTGACCGCAACGAGGACCAACCCTTTAGTCCCGATTTGTGGCACAAACCGGGACTAATGGTCATGGGCCAGGGGCGAGGCGCATTGGTCCCGGTTCATGTGAGGAACTGGGACCAAAAGGTCCAGACGAACCGGGACCAATGGCCCACGTGGCTGCCCTCTTGAGTGTTCTTTGTGAGAACATAGTTGACAAGGAGCGAACCGGGATTAATGGTATTACGAGGGCCGAACCATAAGACATTAAAGCATTTCAAATGAACTCTGAAAAAGTTGAAAGTTGGCATGGTATCATAATTTCACCCACATAGCACGTGCATGTACAAAACGGATAATGGTATCATACTCGTCTGTTACAAAGTTGGCATGGTATCATCATAATAGTTGCGAGAAAGTCTTCACTTTTTCTTCGCTTGTGTCATTTGCTTATTGCGTCGTAACCATGGATAATCTTCATCGTTTATCAGGATGCTTGGGTCAGCCTTGACTTTGAAGGGAGGAACTTCATGAAACTTTTCATAATCTTCAGACATGTCTGTCTTGCCCTCCACTCCCACGATGTCCCTTTTTTCTGAAAGAACTATATGGCGCTTTGGCTCATCGTATGATGTATTCGCTTCCTTATCTTTTCTTTTTATCGGTTTGGTAGACATGTCCTTCACATAGATAACCTGTGCCACATCATTGGCTAGGACGAACGGTTCGTCTGTGTACCCAAGATTTTTCAAATCCACTGTTGTCATAACGTACTGTGGGTCTACCTGTACCCCGCCTCCTGACAGATTGACCCATTTGCACTTAAACAAAGGGACCTTAAAATCATGTCCGTAGTCAAGTTCCCATATGTCCACTATATAACCATAATATGTGTCCTTTCCCCTCTCGATGGCTGCATCAAAGCGGACACCGCTGTTTTGGTTGGTGCTCTTTTGATCTTGGTCAATCGTGTAAAATGTATTCCCATTTATCTCGTATCCTTTCCAAATTGTAACAGTCGAAGATGGTCCCCTGGACAACAAGTACAGCTCATCACAAACAGTGTTGTCACCTCTGAGACGTGTTTCCAACCAACTGCTGAAAGTCCTGATGTGTTCACATGTAATCCAGTCTTCGCACTGCTCCGGGTGTTTGGAGCGCAGACTGTTCTTTTGTTCATCGACATAAGGGGTCACCAGTGTAGAGTTCTGTAGAACTGTGCAGTGTGCTTGAGACCAAGAATATCCGTCCCTGCATATTATTGAGTCCCTTCCAAGCGTGCCTTTTCCAGTCAGTCTCCCTTCATACCGCGATTTAGGGAGACCTATCTTCTTAAGGCCAGGAATGAAGTCAACACAAAACCCGATGACATCCTCTGTTTGATGGCCCATGGAGATGCTTCCATCTGGCCTAGCGCGGTTACAGACATATTTCTTTAGGACTCCCATGAACCTCTCAAAGGGGAACATATTGTGTAGAAATACGGGCCCCAGAATGACAGTCTCGTCGACTAGATGAACTAGGACGTGTGTCATGATATTGAAGAAGGATGGTGGAAACAGCAGCTCGAAACTAACAAGACATTGCGCCACATCACTCCTTAGCCTTGGTACGATTTCTGGATCGATCACCTTCTGAGAGATTGCATTGAAGAATGCACATAGCTTCACAATGGCTAATCGGACGTTTTCCGGTAGAAGCCTCCTCAATGCAACCGGAAGCAGTTGCGTCATAATCACGTGGCAGTCATGAGATTTTAGATTCTGAAACTTTTTCTCAGCCATATTTATTATTCACTTTATATTCGACGAGAAGCCAGTCGGGACCTTCATACTAAGCAGGCATTCAAAGAATATTTCCTTCTCTTCTTTGGTAAGAGCGTAGCTGGCAGGACCTTCATCGCTTCGGAGGCATGTCGTCTTTTTTCGTGCAAACGTTGCAGGTCCTCCCGTGCCTCAGGTATATCTTTTGTCTTCCCATACACGCCTAAGAATCCTAGCAGGTTCACGCAAAGGTTCTTCGTCACGTGCATCACGTCGATCAAAGAGCGGACCTCTAGGTCTTTCTAGTAGTGTAGGTCCCAAAATATAGATTTCTTCTTCCACATGGGTGCGTGCCCCTCAGCGTCACTCGGAACAGCTAGTCCGCGGGACCCTTTCCAAAGATTACGTGTAAATCATTGACCATAGCAAGTACGTGATCACCGGTACGCATGGCGGGCTTCTTCCGGTGATCTGCCTCGTCACTGAAATTCTTGCCTTTCTTTCGACATTGATGGTTGGTCGGAAGAAATCGGCGATAGCCTGTACACATTCTTCCTGCAGCTTCCTGTATATGCTTTCGGTGTCAAGTAAACAGTGCGTGCATGCATGGTATCCCTTGTTTGTCTGTCCTGAAAGGTTACTGAGAATGGGCCAATCGTTGATGGTCACGAATAGCAACGCCTTTAGGTCAAATTCCTCCTGTTTGTGCTCATCCCACGTACGTACACCGTTTCCATTCCACAACTGTAAAAGTTCTTCAACTAATGGCCTTAGGTACACATCAATGTCGTTGTTGGGTTGCTTAGGGCCTTGGATGAGAACTGGCATCATAATGAACTTCCGCTTCATGCGCATCCAAGGAGGAAGGTTATACATACATAGAGTCACGGGCCAGGCGCTGTGATTGCTGCTCTGCTCCCCGAAAGGATTAATGCCGTCCGCGCTTAAAGCAAACCATACGTTCCTTCGGTCACGTGCAAACTCGGTCCAGTACTTTCTCTCGATTTTTCTCCACTGCGACCCGTCAGCGGGTGCTCTCAACTTCCCGTCTTTCTTACGGTCCTCACTGTGCCATCGCATCAACTTGGCATGCTCTCCGTTTGAACAGACGTTTCAACCGTGGTATTATAGGAGCATACCACATCACCTTCGCAGAACCCTCTTCTGGGAGGCTGCCGTCAACATCACCGTGGTCATCTCGTCCGATCTTATATCGCAATGCACCGCATACCGGGCATGCGTTCAGATCCTTGTAGGCACCACGGTAGAGGATGCAGTCATTAGGGCATGCATGTATCTTCTCCACCTCCAATCCTAGAGGGCATACGACCTTCTTTGCTGCGTATGTACTGTCGGGCAATTCGTTATCCTTTGGAAGCTTCTTCTTCATTATTTTCAGAGCTTCTCAAATCCTTTATCGAGCACAGCATTCTCTGCCTTCCACTGCAGCAATTCCAGTACGGTACCGAGCTTTGTGTTGTCATCTTCGCAATTGGGGTACAACCCTTTTTTGTGATCCTCTAACATGCGATCGAACTTCAGCTTCTCCTTTTGACTTTCGCATTGCGTCCTTGCATCGACAATGACCTGGCGGAGATCATCATCATCGGGCACATCGTCTGGTTCCTCTTGATCTTCAGCAGCTTCGCCGTTCCAGCACCATCGCGGCACATCGTCGGTGCATCTTGATGTTCAGTAGCATCACCGTATTCAGGGGCACATAGTTGTCATCGTACTCTTCTTCTTCCTCGCCGTCTTCCATCATAACCCCTATTTCTTCGTGCCTCGTCCAAACATTATAGTGTGGCATGAAACCCTTGTAAAGCAGGTGGGTGTGAAGGATTTTCCGGTCAGAGTAAGACTTCGTATTCCCACATATAGGGCATGGACAACACATAAAACCATTCTGCTTGTTTGCCTCAGCCACTTCGAGAAAATCATTCACGCCCTTAATGTACTCGGAGGTGTGTCTGTCACCGTACATCCATTGCCGGTTCATCTGCGTGCATTATATATAATTAAGTGTGTCAAAAATCATTACAGAAAATCATGAATAGATAATTAAGTGACCAAATTAATAGAAGTTCATCATCACATAAAAACCAAAGTACATACATAGTTCTCATCTTCAAGCGAAAATCATTACAGAACAACATAAAGCTCTGCAGAGCATCTAAATTAATTAAACCATACACTGAAACTATGTAAAATATTTCAATGCGAAAACAAATGCGATCATAATCGTGTTGGAAATATGCCCTAGAGGCAATAATAAAAGCATTATTATTATATTTCCTTGTTCATGATAATTGTCTTTTATTCATGCTATAACTGTATTATCCGGAAATCGTAATACACGTGTGAATACATAGACCACAATACGTCCCTAGTGAGCCTCTAGTTGACTAGCTCGGTGGTCGACAGATAGTCATGGTTTCCTGACTATGGACATCAGATGTCATTGACAGCGGGATCACGTCATTAGAAGAATGACGTGATGGACAAGACCCAATCCTAAGCATAGCACAAAGATCGTGTAGTTCGTTTTGCTAGAGCTTTTCCAATGTCAAGTATCTCTTCCTTAGACCGTGAGATCGTGTAACTCCCGGATACCGTAGGAATGCTTTGGGTGTACCAAACGTCACAATGTAACTGGGTGACTATAAAGGTGCATTACAGGTATCTCCGAAAGTGTCTGTTGGGTTGACACGGATCGAGACAGGGATTTGTCACTCCGTATGACGGAGAGGTATCACTGGGCCCACTCGGTAATGCATCATCATAATGAGCTCAAAGTGATCAAGTGTCTGGTCACGGGATCATGCATTACGGCATGCAGTAAAGTGACTTGCCGATAACGAGACTAAAGCGAGGTATTGGGATACCGACGATCGAAGTCTCGGGCAAGTAACATACCGTCGACAAAGGGAATAGCATACGGGGTTGATTGAACCCTCGACATCGTGGTTCATCCGATGACAACATCGAGGCGTGTAGGAACCAACATGGGTATCCAGATCCCGCTGTTGGTTATTGACGGAGAGCGTCTCGGTCATGTCTGCATGTCTCCCGAACCCGTAGGGTCTACACACTTAAGGTTCGGTGGCGCTAGGGTTAATAGGAAGACAAGTATGTGATTACCGAATGTTGTTGAGTCCCGGATGAGATCCCCGGCGTCACGAGGAGTTCCGGAATGGTCCGGAGGTAAAGATTTATATATGGAAAGTGGTTAAACGGACTCGGAAAGTTTCGGGGTATACTGTAATGTACCGGGGCCACGGGGAGAGTTCGGAGGTCCACGGGAGGGGCCACCCCCTCGGGGGCCACATGGGCTAAGTGGGAGAGGAGCCAGCCCTGGTGGGCTGGGCGCACCTCCCACCTAGGCCCATGCGGCTAGGGCATGGGAGGGAAACCCTAAAGGGGCAAAGGCGCCCCCGGCAGGGGCAAGCCACCCCTTTCCTCCTCCCTTGGCCGCCGCCTCTAGATGCCATCTAGAGGGGCCGCCCCTCTCCTTCCTCCTATAAATAGAGGGTGGGGGAGGGCTGCACACGATTGAAGGCGCAGCCCCTCCCCTCCCCAACACCTCTCTTTCTCCACGAGAGCTTGGCGAAGCCCTGCCGGAGAACAGCCGTACCAACTGCACCACGCCGTCGTGCTGCCATTGGAGTTGTCTTCCTCAACCTCTCCTTCATCCTTGCTGGATCAAGACGGAGGAGACGCCATCGTCCCGTACGTGTGTTGAACGCGGAGGTGCTGTCCGTTCAGCACTTGGTCATCGGTGATCGGAATCACGTTGGGGCGTCTTCATCATCACCACTCCCTCGAACGCTTCCGTACTCGATCTACAAGTGGTATGTAGATGCAAACTCTCTCTCTTGACTCGTTGCTTAGTAGAACTCATAGATGGATCTTGGTGAAACCGTAGAAAATTTTTTAATTTTCTGCAACGTTCCCCAACAAATCGCAACCAAGGTAACAACTGATCCAACGGCATAATGATACCAAGCCTCGGTATGAATGGCATATTTTCTAATCTTTCTAATCTTCAAGCGCATTGCATCCATCTTGATCTTGTGATCATCGACGACATCCGCAACATGCAACTCCAATATCATCTTCTCCTCCTTAATTTTTCTTATTTTTTTCTTCAAGAATTTTTTTTCTTCTTCAACTAAATTTAACCTCTCGATAATAGGGTCGGTTGGAATTTCCGGTTCAACAACCTCCTAGATAAATAAAATCTATGTCACATTGGTCGGCATAATTTTCATAAACAATAATGAACCAATAGTTATGAAAAGATAATATATACCACATCCGAATCATAGACTGGACGAGGGCCGACGGGGGCGGATACCAAAACCATCGCACTATATAAGATGCAATAATAAAAGTAAGAAAATAATACAAGTATCTATCTAAACATACTAGTAAGAATATTTTTCCTTTCAGAAAGAAGATAAGAACACGAGGCTCACCACGGTGGTGCGGCGATGAGATCGGCGCGGGTGATCGACGGCGGTGAACACGGGGACGGGGCGTGACGGACCGCTAAACCTAGACAAATATTGAGGAAAATGGAGCTTGGAGGTCGAGCTTGGAGAGGAGAAAGCTTAAGTAGTGTGGCTCGGGCATTCCATCGAACACCTTGTGTGCATAGGAGGTGAGCTAGAGCACCACCAAGCCCTCTCCCCCTCGGCTGCCAAAAAACAGAGCAGTGTGCTCTGCTCTTACGCGAGGGGGTATATATAGGCACCTCATTGGTACCGGTTGGTGGCATGAACTGAGACTAAAGGGCAGCCTTTGGTCCCGGTTCAATCCACAAACCGGGACCAATAGTGGTGGGCCAGGAGCGAGGCCCATTGGTCCCGGTTCATCCCACCAACCGGGACCAAAGGTCCATTTAACCGGGACCAATGGCCCACGTGGCCCGGCCGGCCCCCAGGGCTCACGAACCGGGTCCAATGCCACCATTGGTCCCGGTTCTGGACTGAACCGGGACTAATGTGCTGACCCGGCCTGGACCATTGCCCCCTTTTCTACTAGTGAAAAGATATGGCCGTTTCACTTTTTCATAACACTTTTTTGCAAAACATGTCCAAATTTAAGTTTTTAAATTTTCCTAACTAATAGATGTAGTAACATAACTACATCTCGAAGGATTTTAATTTTTGAAGTTTTTATCATTTTCTTTTGCTTTTTACAAAACAGAAAAGGCGATCGCGGGGGGTTAGAGTTTGAAAATGGGACCTTTAGTCCGGTTTGAGACACGAACCGGGACTAAAGGGCATCGCACCCTTTAGTCTCGGTTCGTGTCTCAAACCGGGACTAAAGGGCTCATTTGAACCGGGACTAATGCCTTTAGCCGCATGAACCGGGACTAATGCTCACATTAGTCCTGGTTCATAATGCAATCGGGACTAATGTGTATATTGAGCTGTGACCAAAGCCCTGTTTTCTACTAGTGATGGTGGATAAGAACAAGTGTCAGCCCACGCGTCTTGCCAAATCATCCCACGTTGCGGCAAAGGACTTACATGGGCTAGTTTTGTTCCTGCCAGAGAGCTCGTCAGCGCGCATCTGCCCGGCATATATTTTTTACCGATTTCCAGGCGTTGGGGTCGCAACAGTGTGATGTGAGCGTTGGTGCCTCTATTCCCGTGCATCGCCAATCCTTAGAGCAAGTCTAGCAGACCCCGCATCCGCCCCCGACCCGCAAAATAACCGCCAAAATGCAGGTACGGGCCGGAATACCTACCCGACCAAACCCCGCATCCCGCCCCGGCCCGCAAAAATTTTTGAGGGGCGCGGCAAAATCCCGACCCCAACCCGGGAAAACGCGGGTTTCCCCCTCGCGGCTGAGGTGCCCAGCATCGGAGAGAAGCGGTTGGCCGGAGGGACATTTCAGCCCCGCACGCTTTCCCCCTCCTTCCGCCGCCGCCCGCCCTTTGCTTCCGCCCGCTCGCCGCCGGCGATTCCGGCCATATCTGTGGGCGGAATCGCGTCGCGGGGACGCCTCACACCCTCCCGCGTCGAGCCGCTGCACCGACCCCCCCGGATCCGGCGAGAAGAGCCGCCCCTCTACGTCGTCGCCGCCGGGGATCGACCACCGTCGAGCGCGCCCCCTCGTCGCCGCCTGGGATCACCCGCCACCGGTTAGTCCTTTTTTTGTGAATTTTGCGAGCTGTGTAGTTGATTGACGCACCGGCATGCGTGTAGATGGAGTTGAGCCCGTGCGAGAAGTCCTTGCTCTCCGATTCGGACGACTCGGATGTTGAGACCATGCTTGCGACCTTCCGGCGGCAAACATTAGTCATGGCGCTTGCCGTGAAGGAGCATGAAGGCGTGCACCGGAAGAGGAGGCGAGGATCAACTGTCGGGCGTCTATGCATTCGTCGGAATCGCCATCTTGGGAACGAGATGTTGATGCAAGACTATTTTGTGGAGAATCCTACATATCCTCTACACCTCTTCCGGAGAAGGTACCGAATGCGCCCATCCCTCTTTGTGAAACTTGTTCGAGCTTGCGAGGAAAATTGCCGGTATTTTACTCAAAGAAGAAATGTCGCGAGCTTAAAGGGATTTAGTGCGTATCAAAAAATCTCTGCAGCTATGCGGGTGATTGCATACGGCGTTCCGGCTAACTATGCCGATGAGTATCTTCGCATTGGTGAAGATACCACAATTGAGTCTGTGCATAGATTTGCAAAAGTGATCGTCCGTGTATTTGGTCCTGAGTATCTTCGGGCACCCAATGAAGATGACACAAAGAAATTGATGGCATCTAATGAGAGGAGAGGTTGGCCTAGCATGCTAGGTAGCATTGATTGTATGCATTGGAATTGAAAAAATTGCCCCAAGGATTGGCAAGGAATGTATTGTGGCAAGTCTCGTGATGCAACAATTGTGCTAGAGGCTGTAGCATCCGATGATTTATGAATTTGGCATTGCTTTTTTGGTATGCCGGGCACTCTCAATGATATCAATGTGTTGCAAAGGTCTCATTTGTTTGCAAGGCTTGCTAGTGGTGATGCTCCTGCTTGCAACTGCACTATCAATGGGCATGAATACACAAAAGGGTACTATCTTGCAGATGGTATATACCCTCCTTGGTGCACATTTGTCAAGAGCATCAAAGAACCCAAAACAAAAAAACAATGTGAATTTGCAAGGGTGCAAGAGGCAGCCCGAAAAGACATTGAAAGAGCATTCGGTGTTTTGCAATCTAGGTTTGCCATTGTCCGTGGTCCTGCTCGTTTTTGGGATAAGAAAACCTTGAAAAACATCATGACATGCTGTGTTATCCTGCACAATATGATTCTTGAAGATGAGAGAGGAATGAACTTAGAATTATTTTACGACAATGTGGGTAGCCGTGTCAAACCAGCTAGAGACCCTAACCGCATTAGAGCTTTTCTTCAGACATACAAGGAGATTGAAAATGCAGACACACACTTTCAACTTCAGGAGGATCTTATTGAGCACCATTGGCAAAGGGCTGGACAGTGACTAATTTTTATATTCATTTGTATTTGTATGCATGACAAGTTTTGTATTGCATTATTTAAGTTTGCTACGGTGATTTGAATAATTATTTGTAATATGGATGATTATTATATTATGTTTGATTTGAATAATTCAATTTGTTTTCGATTGTTGAATTATGTTGGATTTGATATTTGCGGGCCGATGATATGCGAGATGCAGCGGCGCAAAGAGCAGACCCCGCAAAGCCGACCCATGAAAAGGTATATTTCGCGAATATACTTTTTTACGGATCCGTTTGGGGGTCTGCATCTGTGCCAGCACGAGCCAGCCCGCAAAAGCGGTTTTGCGCGAACCGCAAACGCGTTTTGCGGGCCGGCGGTATGCGGGGTCTGCTAGAGTTGCTCTTATAGCCCAAGCGTGGTAGGCAGCTGCTCTAGAAAACTCTCATTTGCCCCTGAGGTCAAGAAAACCTCTATTTCTCCGCTGCCAATAGACACAATGGCTCCGGTACGCCAGGACAACGAGAGGGAGGGCGACATGCGCTTGGAGCTACTATTGCGCCACTCGCGCTCGGCAAGCTATGCTGGCGCACCGAGGCGCCTACTTTGGCCGCGTTGCATAGAATGTGTCCGATAGGGAGGCGGCAGCCGACTGCCGCCCTGAGGGTCGTGGCAACAACCAACGCTGTGGCGATGACGACAACGACGACCCCGAAGGTGCCGCACAGCTCCCCCGGGACACCCTGCTGGCCATTGGTCTCGCCCTAAGGGCCGAGCGCTTCGACGACCACCTCCATTTGGGTAGTATCTACCCTTGAGAGCTCCAGCACAAAAGCTTTGCAGATTTTCCAATAATCTCCACGCTTGCTTCACTAGCATAACATCATGGAAGACCTCGAGATCAAAAAATCCGAGCCCTCCCTTTGACTTTGCGATGGCCATCTTATCCCAAGACTGCCAATGCATGCCTCTTTTATCAAATGATCCATCCCACAAATATTTGGACATATTTGTCCAGCTTCTTGCACAGACCTTTTGTAAGTTTGAAACAACTCATAGAGTAGGCCAGTAAAGCTTGAAACACTGATTTCAACAGAACTTATTTTGCTGCACATGACATTTTCTTCGCACACCACCCTTGTACCTTTGCCCGCGCGCGTTCATTGATGTGTTCAAACTTCTGCTCTGTAATTCTCCCTACCGCCATGGGAAGGCCAAGGTATTTCTTTGTGAGTGCTTCTCAGTGTATATGCAAAGTAGTTTTGACACCCCTTCTCACCGAAGCACCCGTATTAGCACTAAAGAAAACCAAACTCTTTTGCTTTTTTGCACTTTGTCTAGAGTCCACACTATAGTGTTCCAGAATTTCATTCAGTGTGGTGGCACTCCTATCTGCTTTCATAAAAATCAAACAATCATCCACAAATAAAGGGCAAGAAATCCATGGCTTAGTTTACCTGACACAGATTCCTCTATCAATCCAACCCCCATCATAGTTCTTCAACATATAAGATGATCCTTCTCCATGAAGGAAATAGATAGGGCCAGATCGGATCCCCCTGCCGTTGCCCCCCCCCCTCCCCCCCCCCCCCCCCTAGAGGGTTTAAACACCGGAAAAAGCTCCCCATTCACTTTCACATGAAAACTCACGATCGTCATACAACGCATGACTAGTGAGATCCACTCCTCTGCAAAGCCCAATAGCTGCATAATACCCTGTATGTACACCCACTCAACGCGGTCATATGATTTGATCATATCAATTTTGACCGCACACCATCCTTGGTTTCCTCTTTTCTTCCCCATGGAGTGTATGCACTCATAAGACGTTAGGCCATTGTCGGTAATTAATCATCCAGTGACGAAAGCACTTTGCTCTACAATTATCTCATCAAGAATCTCCCTCAAGCGGTTAACCAAAACTTTGGAGAAGATTGTATACAGAACATTACATAATTAAAGATATTGGCCTACGTTGCGTTATATTATGAGGATTATTCAACTTCAGAATCAAGACGATCACCATACTATTCACCACAACCGGCATATGCCCTCTATTGAGATAACCGAGGACCGCCGTTGTCACATCATGGCCGATCAGCTCCCAGTGGCGCTGATAGAACCCTGCATGAAATCCGTCAGTTCCGGTGCCTTAGTCGACCCATAGCAAATAATGCATGAAAACCACAAACGAGATGGGGTGCGGGTAACAAAGTAGGAGTACTGCTTGACCAATAATGCAAAAATAAAGAACTAAAAAACTGAGTTTTGTCTCCAGTTTGTTATTATTTTGTTAGTGACTAGTTATAATCATTGGCTGCCCAAGCATTACTCCGACCGTAAACTAATATAAGATCAAAGTAGTGGTCTAAACGATCCTGTATTAGTTTACAGAGTGAGTACTGTATTTCTTTCGAAAAGAGGGTTGGAAACCGCGGCCTTCCATCAATTCAGTCCTCAATTAATTATTGTAAGGTATAAAGAAAGTACCCATAATGTCTCAAAAGGAAAACAAAAAGCTTCTGAAGGATAAAAAGGAACTTCTGAGCATAATATTAACAATGAGCATAATATTAATAATAAATCATGTATGGCACTTCATCTGTTACGTATGTAGTCCATATTGATATCTATAGAAAGACTTATATTTAGGAATGGAGGGAGTAGTACAAATTATTAAACCACAAGAACCGGAGGAAAGATCCATGTTGGTTGCTCCAGGTTAGAGCACAGCATCAACGACATAAGGTTATCATAGTTCCATTGTGCCTTGCTGTTTGTTTGGGATCTCATGCTAAACACGTCGACCGTGTCCATAAAATAGACCGCATCCTCCTCTATCTCCCCACAAGCCGGAATGAACTTGCTAATTGGTTTACTGAGGAGAAGTGCATGGCCGCCTAGCCCACCGACCACCGGCACCCACGCGCGTGTGACAATGTCTGCTTCAAAAACCTCCACCTTACGAGTGAAGTCAAGTTTGTATCCAAGATATTGTGCTTCTTGCTTTACCATGAATAGCTTCCCACACGACTCAACAAAGTACCTGATGATGTGAATCTCGGTTCCGTCAGCATCCTCGGCATAGTCAAAGTCTTGAAATACCACACCTAGCCCACCATCATTAAAGTAGTCAAAGTGCTCAGACAGACCATCATCCTCATCAACATCAGCAATGCCTTCAAGAACCTCATCTTCCTCATCAACATCAGCACTACCTTCAAGAAGCTCATCTTCTTCATCAACATCAGCAATGCCTTCAAGAACCTCATCTCCCTCAACATCACTGGTCTCTTCATCGTCCTCGTCATCATCCACATCACTTGCTTCATCAAATTCACTCGCCGGGTGTCCAATGATGCATCGGGCAGTACTAACCATGGGCACGCCTTCATCATCAAAGTTAACATCAAGAAAGTAAAGGTCTTCCGCCTTAGTAATGCCGTACAATTTGCCTCCAAGGAACACAATATCGATGATGCGTGCGAAGAAAGCATTTTGTGCTTCAGGGAACCACACACCCTTCCCGGCCCTGGCCAACATAATCGGGTAATTCCAGCGATCGTTTGTCATGAGAGCGACGACATCATCGGGGCCTGATCGCATGAGCACCTTGGTGACCATGGAACACTCTCTCACATCCTCGATGATGGTGTCGAGCTCAGGAATCGGCACGGTCGTGTGCGTGAAAGGATTGTGCAAGAGACATGTGTACTTTTTAGCGGCATCAATGCAGTGGACGAAAAGCCAGCTGCCTGATGAGCCAATGCATATGGCGTTCTTAGGGAAGGAGGAGGGCCGATGTGATCGCACCGAGGGGCTCCGGAAGTAACTCACGAAGTAACCATCAGGGAGAACCACCCACGGGGGTGGCTGGCGCGCCGGGGAGCCATGATTGCGCATTGCCGATTGCCATGAGCGGCAGACGGCTCGAAAGCGGGCGCAATCGACGGCGGTCGGGAGGCGGGTCACGACGGAGCCGACGAGATCTGGCGGGAGCTCGGACCATGGCGAAAACGATGCGTCCTCCATGTGTTGATTAAGCTACTGGACTGGAGTACGTACTAGACAAAGAAAGCAACGCCACGCCGGATTCCTACGCCGCCGCGCCGCTGGCCCCTCGAATTTCCTAGGGTTCGAATTCCTGGCTGCTGACTCGTTATCTCTCTGCGCTGCATCGCTGAGAGATTTCAGAATTTTGGGTGAGGAGACTGGGCCACTGGGCCTTGTCGGAGTAGGAAGGGGTGGGCTAGTCCTTATCTTGGGCTGAATGCTTCAAGAGTCTGCCATACATCATGATATACACCTTAGTTCTTTTCTGTGGCAAAAACAATGTGTATTCAAACTGATATTGAGTGGTTTTCTCTCTAAGAAAAGTAGAAAACTGACAATGAGTGGTTTTGCGACGTAGAGTACTCAAGGAAGCAGTACAGAGCTCCATGGGAGGGATGCGGCACGTGAAATTTTGTTCACTACGAGTGACTTTGTATGGCCGGAGCGTGGTCTAGTTTGTGCACAAACCGTTGTACCCAGCGATTTAGCTACTACGTTCAGTAATTCATTGAATCAACATTGCTTGGTATCCAGGGACTTCTCTGTGAACTCGTTTCTTCCAAATGAATCGATGTTGCTTTTTTACTTATGATTATCAATGCCCAATATGTGATGTTTTATTTCTCCCAACATCGCGTTTTTTACTTTGCGATTATCAGTGCACAATATCTGAATCAAAATTTCTTATTTACTTGAACAACATATTTTTTAGATTCTTCCATATTTTATCTCTCCCAAGTTTTTTCCACTAAAATAATTTCCATTCACTTTTACTTTATGTATTTGTTGTTCAAGGCTTTAATAGTACTTCACCAAATAGTTTTTTTAATGGTGAGAAGTACATGAACATGATTCTAAACTGTATGTGTTTTATCTTATAATATGATATGTAAATATTTGATCATGTGTAGTTATCTAAGTTCTGATGTGTAATGCACGCACTACCGAGAAAAGGCTTATAGGTTGCCACTAATGAGTGGCGGGTTGGTGTCCTAAATTAGGGGGTGCTTGCCACGTCAGTCCGTTGGTTATGGGCTGGGCCTAGGACCCACCGAAGACTGATAAATGGGCCCTTCTGGCCCTGGCCTCAGCTTTATCAAGACGAAGATCTCTTGGAGGCTTGGCGTACCCTTCAAGCATATTCGAACGATTGGCATGCTTATCCCTAAATTGTAACCGATCATGTGTAAATCCTAGGTCCCCGGCCCTAAATTATTTGAAGGGCAGGGGCTGCGACGTGCGAGTCCCAGGCGTGTAGACGAATGGCAGTATCGACATGTGTTCCCAGCTGCGCAAAAGGAACGAAGTGTTTCATATGAAAAAAACTTCCCGATAGCACATAAAGTATTCACATCGAAGATCGAACGTTCTCAGCAAAACACCTACCTCCACCTGATGGTTTGCGTCAAATGCACACATATACAAACACCAGCTAAAGCTCTAGTCCATACGTTCGCATGAACAAACCGATATAGTTCTACTCAGCAGCAAATTAAACCAACAAAGTAATGAGGAGACCATCACAACGTATTTTCTTCTACTATTGACCTTTTTTCTCGATGCATCATGACGAAATTCAAACAAGCCTATTTTTCATTTCTCACACATCTGGCATATTTGAACTCAAATATGAACATGATTGGTTCCCACGGTTAGAGAAAACATGCATGCATTAGTAGTTACATAACATTATTCCATGACAATCAATGACATTAGAGCATATATTAGGTGAAGAAGGCCATCATCATCTCACCGCCATCAGCTAGTTTGTTGAATCACATGGAAAGTTTCTCATGGTGAGGCGGCAATGCAATACCCTTCACATGGTCTTGTCTTGACCCGCAACGTGGGCATATTCAAGGCAGATGTCAACACGAGCATGTGGATGCTGATGATGGGTGGTCTAGATGGCCAAGCGATTTTCATTAGCAAGCCCTTTTGAAAGTCCGTTTCGGCTTGTTGGGAGAAGATAAAAGAGGATGATATTGTTTTTGTCGACGTGGGCGAGGTGTTCAACTTGAGATCCCAGAGTATTAGTGCGTCAAAGCAGCAGGAACTCAACACACACACACACGCGCGCGCGCGCACGGGCACACACACACACACATGTGTTGACATGTATCTTTCCCCCGGAACTAGTGGTTTAGTTATGTATCTTTCTTCTTCAATCCTAGGAGCAAAAAAGGAATGTCCTTTAGGACCAATGTATAATTAAACGACACAAGTTATGGTTATGAGAAAATGGTTTATCTCCTGTTATGACTTATCCTAGGGTTTTTTTTATGTATGGTATTTTTTTAAAAATAGCTTTGAGATACCACCCATTTAGACATAACAAGAAGTGTTCCGACACTTTTTCAGTACTAAATAGCACACTAGCCCGCACCCGCTCAATTGCACTGGCAATATCTTCGATCAAGTTAAAATTCTATACTATGGCGACTCTTTTTGAATAAATATTTTGAAGAGACTAAAAATGTATAGAAAGTGTAGCGTATAAATTACGGAATAGGAAATAACCATGGCAGGTATAGCACAAGACAACACCTTACAAATTTGCCCTCTCGAGCTAGGCAATAAGGGCATAGAGAAGGTCAACTATATATTTGATTAACACCTGAATAAACATTATTGAATTTGTTTTTATAAATTATTTGAAGCAATAATTGGATCAATGTGGATAACGCGATAGGTAATATTAAAAGCGGTGGTGGTATAACAATATTTTGCCCTGTCAGCAAACAAATAGGAAGATGTGTGAGCATTGAACATTCATTCTAATCTGAAATCAACGCAGGCCAATCTGATGATTTGCTTTGATGTCAAAAAGTAGAGTGGTCAGGCATGAGCTGCTTTTTTTTAACTCAAAAGACTTCAGGCTTCATACGACTACACATGCAGAAACAATACCAAGGTACAGTTTGATGTCTTGTGTTCACATCTTGCTGATACAACATGAAGGTGAATGCGATCACTTCTTATACACATATCTGCTAGAACCAGGAATTAACCGTACACAGAACACAAAGACAAACTGATCTGACACAATTAAGGAAGGACGGGCTGTGGCGTGCAGAGTCCCCGGTGTGTGAAGGAATGGCAGCAGCGGCTTGCGTTACCTTGGTTGCCCAAAGGAATGGAGTGTTTCAGATGGAAAACACTTGCTGATAGCACATTAAGTACCCCCACCGAATGTTGTCAACAAAACACACTACCTCTACCTAGATGGGGCATTCGCAACAACAAAGACGAAATAGTTCTACTCAGCAGCAAATTAAACCGGCAAAGTGATGGGGATTATGCACTGCAGACTGTATGGATGCATGCCTATCAAAATGTAACAATGACCTTGGCCCTGGGAGATACCCTCGGCAGAGCTAATAGCTTCGCAAGAACCCTGCTGCAGTCTGTTTCGCCCTCCCATTCTATCTCCAATTCTTCCAAAGCTGGTGCCCACCTCAGTAGCTTTGCCACGAAATCAACTTCATAGTCATGACCCGCAAAACCTTCCATACTGGCCGTTACGAGATGGTCCATTTGCAATTGCACGGTAAGCTCTTGAATGCTCGCCTGATCCTGATACCATGGGCTCGAAAAGCGACTCTGCATTTTCTTTTCACAACTCATTAGGTGCCGTGAATACAAGAATGAACATGGGTCGGATGGAGAGGATTGACTGGAGGCATATGTACCCGCATGTCAAGCCTCTTTAGGTTAGGGGCATTCTGGAACAATGAACAAGCGGTCAAGACTTGCCTCTGGTCTCAAAAGCATATTGTAAGATAAATATGCTCCAAGCGAGTAAATACAGCAGGGAGCTTCATAGGTATGCACCCTTTTGATAGATGCTGCAACAAGAAAAGAAATACCAACACAGATTAGTCAGAAATCATAAGACAGAAGAAGGGCATAGTAATGTTCGAGCTAGCAATAGCCCACCTTCAGGTAAAAGCCAAAAAATGCAAGTTGTTTTATGTCACTTACGCTTCCCAATGACTTCTTGACATAGTTTTTCGTGTCATGAGCAATTGGAACAGATTGATATGCTTTAGCTTTGGGATTAAGAGTGAGAACGGCCCATTCTAGATTAGGGGCATCCAAATTAATGTCTTCAAAGCCCCCAAAAACTTCAAGATATTCCATTTTAGGAGCTTGAATGTTTAGACACCTGATGCCCTCAAAACGAACTAATCTCAAATCAGTCAGTACAGGGCAGAACGAGATCAGATTTTGGATGTCCATGTCCGTGGAGGAGAAAAGTTTCAGGCTGAGGTGAGTTAGTCTCTTGAAACCTTGGAATACCCGGGGCAACAAGATGGTGCAGTTTTCCATGTGCAGAATCTTCAAATTGCCGATAGAAAATAGGCATGAGGGAATCCTATACTCCGGCAATGAGTTCAACTTGATTATAATAGATCTTGGTGATCTCCTTGACAGCATGAGCATCCACCTAGCAAACTCATAATGGTAACTTTTGTTACCTGATATATTAAACTCTTCTATGGTTCCCTTGTGGAGTGCTAGCACCATATCGACCAACCTAACAAACTTGGTTTGTGCAAGCTTTCCATCTTGCAGAAATATTTTTGGCATATCAGTCCATGCATTCCTCCAAGTACTTGATAAGATGCTAGTCCTAACCGCTTCTTCGACAAGCAAACGAGCAAGGATATCACCCTTTATCTCTGGAGGTAGACTGCTCACTCTGTCTGAACTCACAACAGATGTAGCTTCCGCTCCGGCCTTTTCACAGGTACTCATTGCTTCAGAATCCAGATTAAACTGTCCTAGCATTTCCAGGGAGCCTAAATTAGCGTGGATTCTACCACATAACACTTAAAATACGAAACATGGGAAAACTAAATGGTGCACTAAGTAAGTTGCTTGTTCATAGCAAAACGAAAAGGAAGCAACAACCGAGAGATGGCATTTGAGCGAAACAAGTCCAGTATGTTTCTGCTAATAGAACTGAACTCGACTATTGCGTCAATAAGCTGAAAAACTTGATTATACTTGTGTTAAAAGAGCAAACATGTGGCATGCTGCATTCTGAAAGGGGTCATTTGAAGAAGATGTGATTAATTTTTTGAAAACCTTGTATCACAAAATATCCAATGGACGAACAATGTAGGGTATATAATTGATATGCTGTCAACATGGGCAAATGATGAAATGCAACTCTGCTTCAGGACAGAGTCAATTTACCCCAGAACAGGCCCTACTTTATTAACATAGATAGATGTGGACTCGCACTCAAATTATTCAGGTGCAACAATGTGTTTAGTCAATACTCCCTCCGTTCCTAAATATTTGTCTTTCTAGAAATTTCAACAAATGACTACATACGGAGCAAAACGAGTGAATCTACACTTTAAAATGTGTCTATATACATTCATATGTGGTAGTCCATTTGAAATCTTAAAAAGACAAATATTTAGGAACGGTGGGAGTATAAGCATGATCAACATGTACTAACTTAATGTCATGATTACGTGTGGATTAACTTAAAGCCATGTACTAAATTATGTTAATTAATCTTTCTTAGCAAATGAAATATGCTAGGAAAATAATAATTCTGGGGAAATTAGCACGACAGAGCTAGAGAATTCAACATAAATAACAGGGTACTAAACTGGATTCAGTTAAGCAACAGAATCTAAACAAGCATGTGAACAACTGAGTCGCAAACAAGCACGCATGGCTGGTCTTTCAGTAATTCATGAATCCACCGCAAACAGGTCTCGAATTTCAAATATATGGGACAGGAAGCAAAACGAACCTGCGAAGTGGCTCAGTTGCTGCAGGAGCACCGGAGAAAGGAGCGCAGAGGTCAGAGGGTCGAGGAATGGAAGCACGACGCCACGCCCGACGCCCGCGCCGCCGGCCGTGCCGTGTCTAGGGTTCGAATCTGACTCTGCGCTGTGGCGATGGGGAATTTCAGAATTGGGCTTGAGGAGAGACTGGGCCATGTCGGAGTAGGTAGTAGGTAGGGAAGGATGGGCCAGTTCTGGGCTGAATGCTTAGATAGTCTGCCATACTTTTTTTTTTGTTTCTCAAAAGATATAAATATACCCCTAAAAAAAGATATACATATTTTTTGGGGGCACCCCCTAAAAAATTATATATTTTGGGTGCAAAAACAATGTGTATTCTTTTTTTTAGTTGGAAATGTTGCATTTATTCAGAGTCCGAGTTTAAAGATCCATAATACAAGATATGAAACCATAATTTGCATAGTTCATTTGTCCAACCTTCCTTAGCTAATACGTAAGTGAGAGACGCTATTAGCCGAGCGTCTCACCCACGAGACCCAGTACTCCTCTACGGTAAGGAGCACACCTTTCACCTCCTCTACAAGTAGTGCTCCATATATGGAGAGATCTCGTTCTTTTGCCTTGAGTTTGTTCACGATCATTTGAGAGCCTCATTCTCGCACCAGCTTTTTCACTCGTTATCTATTGCAACGCAGCCACCCTGCAAACACGTCAATAGCTTCACCAACTCAGGGTCCAAAGCAGAAGGGAAAGAACAGCAAGTCCCGCCAAGGAACCCGCCATGGTGATCTCTCAAGACTGCCCCTCCTCTTCCTCTAACTCGGGTCTTCGGCATCGCACCATCCATGTCAGATTTAATCCATCCCTCGTCTAGAGGGGGCCAATGCTCCGCCAATTGGGACCAGCGAGTTGCCTCCCTTGGTTCCTTTGTTGATTGCCATTCCTCGATGAAGAACTGAACCCCCATAGCTATAGCTTCCGAATCACTGATCCTGCCGCCGCCCACCTCATTTTTGGCGAGCCACATTTTGATAGATGGCTTGAAGGATCACCAATTCTCCATGTCCCCCGCCTTACCCGGTCACTCGAGCATCTAGTTACATAGCTCACACTAGGAGTAGACGGAACTCAACAGTGAGTCAATGGGTGCACTACACACGGCCAAAGGAGCTTTCCAAACCGTGTGTATTCAAGTGACAATGGGTGGTTTGGGACATAGCAGTGCAGAGCTCTAGGGGAGGGAAGGCCATTGGCGGCGTGAGGTTCAATGGAGAGAGACAAGAGAGGGGATTGGGTAAACTGTGGGATTCCTGTCGCCTTGAATCTATTTTTTTTACAAGGATGTCACCTCAATCTTCAAACTTTCTGACCTGACATCACCGGTGTCACGCCCAAGATGCGACCCTATCCTAAAGGAACTCGAAGGTCCCACTAAGGATAGAAGCGTATCTTGAAGACGCTTTTGCAAGGTGGATATCATTACATCAACATTACATAATGGATGGGGATACATACAAGGCATACAAATGCCGCAAGAATACATCAATATACATGAGAACAACATCCGACTACGGATGAAACATAAACAGAAACTCAAACGACATCCACCCTGCTAGCCCAGGCTGCCGACCTGGAACCTATCCCCTGATCGAAGAAGCAGAAGAAGAACTCCAAAACAAGTAAACATCGCTCTCGCGTCATGATCATCGCAAAACCTGTACCTGCAACTGTTGGTGTAGTAATCTGTGAGCCACGAGGACTCAGCAATCCCATTACCATGGGTATCAAGACTAGCAAAGCTTTATGGGTAAGGAAGGGGTAAAGTGGTGAGGTTGCAGCAGCGACTAAGCATGTATGGTGGCTAACTTACGCAGATAAGAGCGAGAAGAGAAGCAAAGCAAGCGGTCGTCAACTAGTAATGATCAAGAAGTGATCCTGAACTCCATGTTACGTCAAACATAACCAAAAGACCGTGTTCACTTCCCGGACTCCGCCGAGAAGAGACCGTCACGGCTACACACACGGTTGATGCGTTTTAAATCGAATCTGGTGTCAAGTTCTCTACAACCGGATATTAACAAATTTCCATCTGCCACATAACCGCGGGCACGGCTTTCGAAAGTTCAAACCCTGCAGGGGTGTCCCAACTTAGCCCATGATAAGCTCTCGCGATCAACGAAGGATATTCCTTCTCCCGGGAAGACCCGATCAGTCTCGGAATCCCGGTTACAAGACATTTCGACAATGGTAAAACAAGACCAGCAAAGCCGCCCGGATGTGCCGACAAATCCCGATAGGAGCTGCACATATCTCGTTCTCAGGGCACACCGGATGAGCCAGACGTCGGGTTGGCATAGACCCTGATTGCCCAGGGGGCGCCGGACATCGCTCGGTTTGGACCAGCACTCAGAGGAGCACTGGCCCGGGGGGTAAAATAAAGATGACCCTCGGGCTCCGAACCCAAGGGAAAAAAGGGCATAGGTGAGGCAAATGGTAAAACCAATGTTGGGCCTTCTTTGGAAGAGTTTTATTCAAAGCGAACTGTCAAGGGGGTCCCATAAATCACCCAACCGCGTTAGGGACGCAAAATCCGGGAACATAATACCGATATGACGAAAACTACGGCGGCAAGAGTGGAACAAAACACCAGGCATAAGGCCGATCCTTCCACCCTTTACCAAGTATATAGATGCATTAATAATAAAAGAGATATTGTGATATCCCAACATAAAACATAATCCAACATGGAGCAATCTTCATCTTCACCTGCAATTAGCAACGCTATAAGAAGGGCTGAGCAAAAGCGGTAACATAGCCAAACAACGGTTTGCTAGGAAGGGTGACAAAGGTTAGGGGCTATCATGGCAATTTGGGAGGCTTGATAAACAAGTGGTAGGTAACGCAGCAAAGCGATAGAACGAAGCAACTAGCATAGCAATGATAATAATGAGATCCAAGGTGACGGTCATCTTGCCTGAAATCCCACAAGGAAGAAGAACGAGTCCGTGAAGAAGATGAAGCCACGACGACGAACCAAGCGTAGACGAACGAATCCTCACGATCGCAGCGAAACGGGAACTATGGAGAAGAAGCACACAACATGGTAAACACACCACACATGAACAAGGCATGATGCTCAACCAAGTATGATGCATGACAAGGCTACAAGAATCTACTCATGGCAAGAGATGATGCATACAAGAGCAACACATCAAAGCAAGTTTAAATGAGGCCGGAGACAACATATAACAATTCCGGTAAGTCCTCATATGCAAATTTCAAAATTGGTCTAGATCCGAATAAACCTTATGTTCAAGTTGTTAAACAGCAAGTTAAGATACACCAAGATGGTCTACACGAAATTCTAGTCAAGTCACATATAAGGTTCATTTAATTCAGAGCTACGGCCTAGAAGATATGAGCAAAACAAGTTAAACATGGCATTGATGCAAATGCATTCAAACGTCAAGCAAACACATTCAAAACATGGATGCAACAAGATAACATGAAACTACATGCAAATCTAAGCAAGTTTCATATAGAGCACACCCAAAACGGAGCAACGGTTCAACACACACATGAAACAAGCTTAAAGGACAAGTTGTCCAAAACAGCAACTAGGCATCTTGCAAGCATCAAAACAATATGCTACAGCCACTCAACATGAAAGTAAAAGGCATGAACATGATGTAAAGGTAAAGCATGAAAAAGCATGAACAGTGAGATATCTCCAAAATTCACTAGAACATGCTCAAAAGGACATGGCAAGATTGCAAATAATAACAGGTTCACAGACTTAGTGGAAATCACTGTGCATGCCAGAAATAACATCAGGTTGCAATGTTTAGAGCTATCAAAAGACATGCTACAGGAACTTATCATGGCAATAAAAGGCATGGCATGAATCTACTAGTTGCATATAACAAAAGTCCCTTGCTGACCATGAGCCAAAAGGGCACAGAAAATATGATGGCAACCATGTAAACATAGCAAGTTCATAAACAGATTCAGACAGTGAAAATAACAGAGCATGGCATAAACAGAATTATGAAGGCATCTTTGCGAGCTTGATTCACTCATCACAAGGCATTTCATGACAAGATAAGCATACTAACAGAAAGAAGACATGTTCATGAATCTAAGAATGGCAATAGCAAGTTCATAGCATGCTTGGATCATTAACAACAACCATGGTAAAATTGATTAACATGTAAACAATCTGCCAGGAACATTTTATAGCAAAAGTAGAGCAAGATGTGGACATTCTAGAGCACTCTATAATTTCATCCAGGGCTATGGATGGATAGAGCATAACCATATTACTAAAACATCCTTACTGAACATACTCAAAAGAGGCATGGATCTCACTGTAGCAACATGAATACATGGCATGAAAATAACAGCAGAACAAAGACGTTGAAATTCTAAGACCCTGAAATCAGCAACATCACGGAGGCTACTTTGCAAGCTTGAAACAATCAATACATGGCATATCATGAAGATTGGATTACACCACAGCAAATATGGCATGTTGTAGCTCATAACACATGTAGACTTCATGCTCAAAAGAAAATCACACAAAAAGATGCAAAAATGACAAATGAGCAAGTTCTGATAACAGACAGCAGTTAACATCATATAGCACTCTTGCAATGATGATTAGGGCATAAAGATGGAATCAAATGAACATGGCACAATGGAACAAAATGAGGAGCATCTCAAAATGAACACTTTGATATATCATATGAATGAAACCGAGCTACATGCAAGAAGTTATGACATGATGAACATGGCACCAGATTGTAAATATTTCGGGACTTGCGCGATTTTTACCTCCGCAAAAGTCAACGCGGGACGGAAGCGTGCGGGACGAAGGGATCCAGGGGAGGTGGAGGCGCGTTTGGATCGGCGGGCTGGTGGATCTCGTCCCGATCCGGCCGGAGACGAACTCCGGCGAGCGGGGCGGCGGCCGGGCGAGCTCCGGCGAGGGGCACCGGAGGAGGTCGAGGGAGGTCGGCGCTCAGGGGCCGGGACGGACGGACGGCGCGCGCGACGAGCGGAGGACCGCGCGGGGCGGCGGCGCAGCTCGGTAAGTGGCCATGGCGCGGGCGGCGCTGCCGGCCGAGGCGGCAGTGAGGAGGCCGGTGCGGGAGGCGAGAGGTGCGGGCCGAGGCGGCGGGTCTCGTGGCGGCGAGGGCGGCCGGAGGGCGCGGGAGGTGCGCCCGGGCGGGCGGCGGAGCACGCCGCGGCGAGGCGAAGGCGCCGCAGCTGGGACGAGGCCTGGGCGGCGGCGTAGAATGGCCTCAAGCGGGCCCGATTCGCCCACGGCGGGTCGGATCCGGCCTCCGGCCTGGCGGCGGGGACAGGTGGCGGCCGCTGATTCGACGGGCGTGGCGGCGCGGACATGTCCGGCGGGGTCCGGACGTGTTCGGCTGCGGGAGGAGGAAGAAGCTAGGGTTTGGACGCAAATTTCGGGGGAGGGGACTATTTTATAGGTAGAGGGAGCTAGGAGAGTCCAAATGGGGAGCGGTTTTCGCACACACGATCGTGATCGAACGACCGAGAGCATGGAGGGGGTTTGGATGGGTTATTGGACCATTTTGGAGGGGTGTTGGGCTGCACACAAAAGAGGCTTTTACGGTTACCCGGTTAACCGTCGGGGTATCAAACGACCACCAAATGGAACGGAGCTTGACAGGCGGTTTACCGGTGGTGTAACAAGGCGGCTTGGCAAACCTCGGTCCATTCCGAGAATGTTTAACACCCGCACACGAAAAGAGGTAAAAGGGGGCGCCGAAGGACATAGGAGTGCCGGATTGCAAAACGGACAACGGAGACAATGCTCGGATGCATGAGACGAGCACGTATGCAAAAATAAGATGCACATGATGACATGGCAAAATGCAACACGCAAGCAGCTGACATGGCCACGACGGCGAATAAACGGAAGACACCTCGCGCATCGAATCCGGGGCGTTACAACCGAGGAGACTATTTCCCCACTTTCAAAAAACAACAAAGATAATTTCCCTCATTTTTTTCTGTGGTGTAATGTTGCTTATTGCCCATGGCTCTTGCTGTATTTGGGAAAGGATGGTTAGTGAACCCCAAGTCATAGGACCAACGATTAGGTCATGTTGCAGTTTGTGCACAAAGTTTGTAGCAAGTGATGTATCTAAGCAAGTTCAATACTAGAATGCAATTTTCTCGCTTAAAAAATGGTTACCATGGATTCGGGGGTATCTATCTATGTCCTTCTGGCTTGATTTTTGGTGTGAAGGTGATACTATGTTTTCTATGCTCGTCACCCAGTACACTAGGGTTTTGAACTCCAGTGGTGTGTGCTTGTTTTCTCCCCTTCTTCCCTTGATCTTCCTCTTGAACCTCGCCTTTCATCCATGGCTGCCTATAAGCTATAGTCATTGCATCATTTTTTGGCTTCAATTACCCTTAATTAGCGGGACAAAGGTTTGAGTTTCACGACTTTATGATTGATGCAAGCTATAATGAGGAGACCATCACAACATTTTCTTCTTTTTTTGACCTTTTTTCTCGATGATCACGATGAAATTCAAACAAGGCTATTTTCCATTTCTCGCACATCGGGCATATGTGAACTCATATATGAACTCGATTGGTTACCACCGTTAGAGATAACAAGCATTAGTAGTTGACATAACATTATTCATGTGGTCTCAGATTCACCCACAAGGTGGGTGTATTCAAGGCAAATGTCCTCTTTTGCAAGTCCGTTTTCGTTAAACGGTGTGGTGTCCCCCCCCCCCCCCCCCCACCCAGGTAGTTGTTTGATCAATTTGTTCAAGTTTGGTTGTAGGGTATAATTATTTTAACTGCGCTTTTAAAATACCACCATACACGAAGAAGCGTTTGACACTTTCAGTGCCAAATAGCAAATTAGCCCACACCCACACAATTGCACATGCAATATTTTCAGTTGATTTAAAATTCTATATTACAAACTTTTTTTGAAAATATATTTTGAAGACTCTAAAAAAACACAAAAAATGTAGTGTAAATTACAGAAAAGAAAATAACCAAGCCAGGAATAGCACAAGACAACACCTTTTGAATTTTCCCTCTCGAGCCAGGCAATAGGGCCCATATCATCTAATTCATGAGTATATAAATGTAAAATACAACTAGGGAGTAGATGCCACTAAAAGCAAGCCCATTGTAGACACTAATGGTGAGAACAATAACTGGTTAGTAGCTTTGGCTCATTCCAAGAGCGGGATTTGATTAACACCAGATTAAATAGTTTTGAATTGTTTAAAGTGGGTAGAAGTAAAAACTGGTTCCTGTCACCTCAACATGAGAAAACCATATCGAATAATGTTGGAGCAACATTTTAAAGTGACAGTGATATATAGAAATATTTCCCTTATAAAAAATAGAATAGTAGATGCAGGAGCATTAGACATTCATTCCAACCTGAAACCAATGTAAACCAATCTGATAATGCTTTGATTTCCGAAAGTAAAACTGAAATCAATCTAGTAAAACTGTCCACACATGCAGAATGTACAATACGAAGGTACAAATTGATCCCTTTGATCACTTCTCATGGACACATATACTTGCTACAACCAGGAATGTACCAGACAGAACACAGGCACAAAACAGGTCAAGATGAACTCACGCTGTCGAGGAACGACAGCAGTGGTTTGTGGGTTTCATATGGAAAAAACTTGCTGATAGCACATTAAGTACTCCCATCGAATGTTAAACAAAACACACTACGTCTACCTGATAATCTGCATCCAATGCACACAAATATATAACCATCAGATAGTCCTAGCTGGTAGATGCGCATAAACAAAGCAAAAAAACAACTCTACCCGCAGCAAATTAGATCGGCAAAGTGATGAGGGAATATAGTATCATGTAACAATGATCTTGGACCTGGGAGACACCCTTGGCAGAGCTAATAGCTTGGTAAGAACCATGCTGCGGTCCATTTCGCCCTTCCACTCTATTTCCACTTCTTCCAAAGCAGGTGACCAGCTCAATAGCTTTGCCACAAAATTGATTTCGCAGTCCAAACCCTGGAAACATTTCACACTGGCTGTTACGAGATGGTCCATTTGCATTTGCTCGGTAAGCTCTTGAATGCTTGCCTGATCCTGATCCCTTGTGCTCGAAGGATGACTCTGCATATATTTTTTCTCACAACTGATTAGGTGTCGTAAACTGAACGAACATGGATCCGATGATCCAGGGAGGAAGAGGAAAGGATTTACTAGAGGCGTACGTACCAACATATCAAGCTTCTTTAAGTTAGGGGCATTCTGAAGCAATGAACAAGCAGCCAAGACTTGCCTCTGGTCCGAAAAGCTTATCACAACACAAATATGCTCCAGGCGATGAAACACGGCAGGGAACTTCGTAAGTATGCACCCTTTTGATAGATACTGCAACAAGGAAATAAAATAAAAGAAATGGCAACACAGATTAGTCAGAATGCAGAAGAAGGCCATAGCAATGCTGGAGCTAATAATAGCTCACCTTCATGAAAATGCCACTAATTGCAAGTGTTTCGATGCCATTTAGGCTTCCCAATGACTTCCTGACATAGCTTTCCGTGTCATGAGCAATAGGAACAGATTGATACGCTTTAGCTTTGGGATCAACAAATAGAAAGGCCCATTCTAGATTAGGGGCATCCAAATTAATGTCTTCAAAGCCCCCAACAACTTTAAGATATTGCAGTTTAGGAGCTTGAATGTTTAGAAACCTGATGCCCTCAAAACGAACTAATCTCAAATCAGTCAGTACAGGGCAGAATGAGATCAGATTTTTGATGTCCATGTCTGTGGAGGAAAAAAGTTTCAGGCTGAGGTGAGTTAGTCTCTTGAAACCTTGGAATACCAGGGGTAACCTGATGGTGCAGTTTTCCATGAGCAGAAACATCAAATTGCCCATAGAAAATAGGCATGAGGGAATCCTATACTCTAGCCCTGAGTTCAACTTGATTACAACTGATCGTGGTGATCTCCTTGACAGCATGAGCATCCACCTAGCCAATTCATCATGGTAACTTCTTTTAACTGATATATAGAACTCCTCTATGGTTCCCTTGTGGAGTGATAACACCATATCGACCAGCGTAATGAACTTGGTTCTTGTAAAATTTCCATCGTGCAGACATATTACTGGCATATCAGTCCATGCATCCCTCCAAGTACTTGACAAGGTACTAGTCCTAACCGCTTCTTCGACATTTAAACGTGAGAGGATGTCGCCCTTTATCTCTGGAGGTAGACTGCAAAGTCTGTCCGAACTCACAACAGATGTAGCTTCTGCCCTGGCCTTTTTACAGGTACTCATTGCTTCAGAATCCAGATTAAACTGTCCTAGCATTTCCAGAAGACGGGGAGCCTAAATTAGCTTCCAGTCTACCGCATATAACTAAAAATAGATTACTTGCAGAAATTAAATGGTGCAATAAGTAAGTAGACTGTTCATAACAAAACAAGAAATAAGCAACAACCGAGAGATGCAGTTTAGGGAAACAAGTCCAGCATGTTACTAGTAACAGAACTGAAACTCGGCTATTGCGTTGGTAAGGTGAAAAGCTTGATTATCATTTGACATGTGTTACAAGACCCTAATTTGCGATCTTGAAGATCAAACATGCCCCCTGCTGCAAGTTGGAAAGGGGTTTCTTTTGTTGAATACATGTGCGGTCATTCGAAGATGTGATTAAAATTTGAAAAAAAAAACTTGTATTGCAAAATATCGACTGGGCATAAAATATAGGGTATAACTGAGAGGCTCTCAGCATGGGCAAATGATGAAACGAAACTCTAGTTGAGGACAGAGAGTCAACTTACCTTCCTTTCTTAGCCTGGATGTGGACTTGGACTCAAATTATTCAGGAGCAACAACATGTTTAATTTCAAAATTCACTATAAGCATGATCGACATGTACTAACTTAAAGCCGTGTACTAAGTACTAGAGTGGGTTCCAATTGACAATTAACTAATCTTTCTTACCAAATGAAATACACTAGGAAGATATTAGTTCTGCGAAATTAGCACTGAAGAGCTAGAGAATTAAAAAAAAAGCAACGTAAATGATAGGGTACTAAAGTGAATTCAGTTAAGCAACTGAATCTAAACACGCGAATCTCGCTAGTCGCCGATAACCCACATAACTTAACCATGCGGGCCACATGCATGGCTGATCTTACACAATTCATGAACCAAAACAAGTCTCGAATTTCAAGCATTTGGGAACAGGAAGCAAAGCGAACTTACAAAGAGCGCTGAGTTCCTGCAGGAGCGCCGGGGAACAGGGAGAAGGCGACGCCGAGACGAAGCGCACAGGCCTTGGGCTGCCGCCGAGACGGAGCGCAGAGGCCAGAGGGGCGAGGAACGAAGGCAGGACGCCGGATGCCTACGCCGCCGCGCCGCCAGCCGCCGCGGCCGTGCCGTGCCTAGGTTTCGATATGGTCTGCGACTCGTGGTCTCTCTGCGCTGCAGGCTGGGGATTTCAGAATTGGGATTGAGGAGAGACTGGGCCATACTGGGCCATATTGGACAATCAGGCGGGTCCAGGCGACTGGTTGGACTTTTTTTTAGGCGACTGGGTTGGACTTGAAATTTTGCTCGTTACGTATGACTTTTTTTTCCCGGGGATTCCCATCGGCTTGACACTGTTTGTCTGCAAGAATGTCACCTGAACCTTCAAACTTTTGGAGCTGCCACACCGAGGAGACTATTTCCCCGCTTTCAAGAAATAAAAGAGAGAATCGATCTCCCAGATTTTTTGTGTTGTAAGGTTGCTTATTGCCTGGCTCTTGCCGCGTTTGGTGCATGAATGTTTTTTTATATCAATAAGACTTTATTTCTCAAATGATAGAGATGTCATTTACAAGAAGTTGAGAAATAAAATCAGGAACAGATCTTTTTCAAAAATCAGAAGATCAAGTACTACTAGTAGAACGCCCGTGCGTTGCAACGGGCTGCATTGGCGACTTCATTTTGACCATTAAAGCGCGGGCGTGTGTAGGAGGAAATCAGGCTGCCCCAGCTATACGTTGAATTGCCCGTTTATAACTGAACCAGAAAATTACATATTTTTCTATTTCTTTATAAAGTCTGAAATCTGAAAAGATCTTTGTCAGTCAGGTGTATAGCATCTTCTGCAAACATTAAGTTTCCTCAAGAAAATAGCTTAGCTTGCCCAGAAGGCATGAAAACCGCTAGTAAGTAGTAACTCAGTTTGCTTCAGAAGGGATTCTAACATATTCGATAGAAAACACTTGGTTGTTACCAGAAGCATCCGGGTGACGGTCAACCGGCTGGGTATGAAATGACTGCAGATCAATGTCCCAAACGACCATTCCAACTTCTTCCAGCGTCTGCATCTTATAATCACCTATTCAAATTTTAATAGTGGTGCATTGAGGGGGCCCGATGTGCTCCTTCTTCACTTGTTTTCAGAACTACATCTCCAAATTTCGACACGGAAGACACGCTGACTCTTTGGGAGAAGAAATGCAATATAGCACATAATAAATCAGATTGCAATTGACCTGCAACGGAATCGAAGAGAGGAGATAACAAATCTGTTGTAGATTGAGGAGCGGACGCTTGGGCGCAGAGGTTCAGCGGAGGTACTGCTCAACGGAGTTGTTCGGAGGCCATGGTCGGCAAAGGAGAGAGGTTGTGGCCCCGCTCGCAGGTGGCCGCCCCACGTGCGTGCACATACCTGGCGGCAGCATCTCTCGCGCCCCTCTTGTTGGCGACGACGTGATCAACTCGGACCGGGAGGACTGAGGCGGTGAAGTCTCGCCGGCGACCAGGGTAGAGGGATCGTCACGTCCCAAATGCAGCTCGCCACGGCCGCCGTGGAGACGCTCATCGGCAGCCCTCGTGCAGATCGAGCGAGACGATGAGGGCGTGAGGGTGGATGTCTTCCAGGTCGTTGTGCGCGTCCCCTCCTGGCTGTCTTTCGCCTTCTCTCCCGAAGAGTCCTCGACCGTCACCAAACCACCTCTTCTGGGTGGTAATGGAGGTGACGCAGGTCGAGCACCGTCGCGTGGCTTCATTTGGAAAATGATGAGAGATCCAGTTGGGAGGAGAGACGAAAAAAACCAGACGAATGTAGGAGTGGAGACGAAAAAAACCAGACGAAAGTGGGAGACAAAAAATAACCGTGGAGGGGAGGCTACCAAGTGAGACATTAGGAGTAGAGATAGGAGTGGCTAGCCTAGCAATCAGCTACCGAGTTGGCTTCACGAAAGCAATGAGAGAATGAGACCTTTGCAAAATCACAAACCAACTGATTGCATTCTACGATCATTGCAACCTCCTCGCTGTGGTAATCTTCCTGTTTCTGCATAGTCTCCACCGCAAAACTAGAATCAGACTTAATATGAGCAACGTTTCATCTGATCCTCGCTGCCAAATAAAGACCATGCTTGATGGCCAAGATCTCTGCTGAATCAGCACTACTCATACTTGGTGCATGAATGGTTAGTGAACCCCAAATCATATGAGACGGTCGGGTAATGTTCTGCACAAAGCTTTTTAGCAAAATATTTACCTGAGAAAGTTCAACAATGGAATGTACTCTCCCTCCGTTCCTAAATATAAGTCTCTTTAGAGATTTCAATAAAGACTACATATGGATGCATATAGATATATTTTAGAGTATAGATTCACTCATTTTGCTTCGTATGTAGTCCGCATTGGAATCTCTAAAAAGACTTATATTTAGGAACAGAGGGAGTAATAGTCTTCGGTTAAATAAAAAGGTTATTGGGGGCTGTGGGGTCAGACAAAGAGTGTATACATATGTGTAGGCAAACTCCATGGTTTCCACCAATCTGGAAACGAAAGGTAAAGACTATTCCCTAGGTAATAATAATTCAAATATGGCAAAGAGATGACACAAGATTCATGTCACAACAACTAGGCAAAGGTTCCTATGTTTTGGCAGTTGATTTCTAGTACCATCTAGCGCAACTGCATGGAATTTCTATTCAATATCTTTAATTCTTTAACAGATTAATCTTCGCATTCCTATTTTCTTGCCCATAAGGGAAATGCTTATCCAGACCCCCAAAAAGCGAAGCTGGCTATAAGCATGGGTACTGCAGCGTCAAAAACAGAACATGAGTATTGGTCAAAACATATATGGTTATTTGAGAAACAAAAACTATGAGAATAATAACTGAGTAGTTGTAACTCATTCCAAGAGCAAGTTTGATCAACAACTGAATAAGTACCCTGAATTATGTGGACTGTTTGAGATAAAAACTGGATCCTATTCACCTCACTGAATAATTTTGACGTAAACAATAGCTGAATATTAAAAGCGACGGCGATGTAGAAATATTTCCTGTACCAACAAGAAAAGAATACGATATGCTGGAGCATTAAACATTCATTCCAATCTGAAACCAATGTAAACTAATCTGATTCCCGAAAGTACACTGATACAGGCATGGGCAGCTTTGATCTTATTACTTCAGGCCTCATATGTCTACTCATGCAGAAAGTGCAATATGAAGGTACAATTTGATGTCTTTGGTTCAATCTTGTTGATACAACATGAAGGTGCCTTCACATATGTCATCACTTCTTATGGACACATATATTTGCCGGAACCAGGAAATTTACCATACGCAGAACAAAGGGAGATAACAGGACAAGGAAGCGTGGGGTGGTGTGCGAGTCTCCAGCAAGTGGAGGAACAGCGGTAGCGGCTTGTGTGTCTCACTGTGTCACCCGTTGCACAAAGAAATGTCGAATGGTGTATCATATGGAAAACAATGTGCTGATAGCACATTAAGTACTCTTCAAAAAACGGACTGCCTCAACCCTGAAGCACACATACATATATTAACCACCAGCAAGGACAAAGCCGAAATAATTCTACCCAACAGCAAATTAAATCGGCAAAGTGATGGGGGATGCTATGTAGACTGTAGGGGTGCATGCTTATCAGAATGTAACAGTGACCTTGGCCCTGGGAGACACCCTCGGCAGCGCTAATAGCTTGGCAAGAACCCTGCCGCAGTCCGTTTCGCCCTTCCACTTTATATTCAGTTCTTCCAAAGCTGATGCCCAGCTCAGAAGCTTTGCCACGAAATTGATTTCGTAGTCCAGACCCCCGAAATCTTCCACACTGGCCGTTATGAGATGGTCCATTTGCACTTGCACACTAATGCTTACCTGATCCTGATCCGACAGGCCCAAAGGGTAACTCTGCATTGTTTTTTCACAACCCATTAGCCGTAAACACAATGAATGAACATGGATCAGGTGATTAAGCGAGGGAGAGGGTTTACTAGGGGTGTACGTACCCATAGCTCAAGCATCTTTAGGTTAGGGGCTTTCTGAAACAATGAACAAGCAGCCGAGACTTCCCTTTGGTCCCAAAAGCATATGCCAAGATAAATATTCTCCAAGTGATGAAACACGACAGGGAGCTTCGTATGTATGCATCCATTTGATAGATACTGCAACAAGAAAAAATAAATGGCAACACTGATTAGTTAGAATGCAGAACAAGGCAATGCTGGAGCTAATAATACCTCACCTTCAGGAAAAAGCCACTAACTGAAAGTGTTTTGATGTCACTTAGGCTTCCCAATGACTGCTTGAGATAGCTTTCCTTATCATGGACAATTGGAACAGATTGATATGCTTTAACTTCGTGACGAAGAGAGAGAACGGCCCATTTCAGATTTGGGACATCTAATTTAATGTATGCAAAGTCCCCATTAACATGAAGATATTTCAGTTTAGGAGCTTGAATATTTAAACAGTTGATACCCTCGAAAGAAGTTAATCTCAAATCAGTCAGTACAGGGCAAAAGGAGATCAGATATTGAATATCCCTGTCTGTGGAGGAAAAAATGTTCAGGCTGAGGTAAGTTAGGCTCTTGAAACCTTTGAATTCCTGGGGCAAGCTGATAATGCAGTTTTCCAGGCGTAGAGACTTCAGATCAGCAATAGAAAAGAGGCATGAGGGAATCCTATACCTTGGCCATGAGTTCAGCTTGATTATAACTGATCTTGGTGATCTCCTTGACAGCATGAGCATCCACATAGCAAATTCATCATGGTAACTTCCTTTACCTGATATATCAAACTTTTCTATTGCTCCCTTGTGGAGTGATAGCACCATTTCGACCAACGTAATGAACTTGGTTCTTGGAAAATTTCCATCACGCAGAAATATCTTTGGCGTATCAGTCCATGCATCCCTCCAAGTACTTGATAAGGTGCTAGCCCTAACTGCTTCTTCGATGTTCAAACGGGAGAGGATGTCGCCCTTTATCTCTCGAGGTAGACTGCTCAGTCTGTCTGGACTCACAACAGATGTAGCTTCCGCCCTGGCCTTTTTACAGGTACTCATTGCTTCAGAATACAGATTAACTGTCCTAGCATTTCCAGAAGATAGAGAGCCTACATTAGCGTGCAGTCTACCGCATATAACAAAAAATACAATGCATGCAGAAATAAAATGGTGCTGTAAGTAAGTAGCCTGTTCATAACAAAACAAGAAATAAGCAACAACCAAGAGATGCAGTTTAGGGAAACAATTTACTACTAACAAAACTGAACTCGGCTATTGCGTTGGTTAGGTAAAAAGCTTGATTATCATTTGACATGTGTTAGAAGACCCTAATTTGCGATCTTGAAGAGCAAACATGTCTCCTGCTGCAAGTTGGAAAGGGGTTTCTTTTGCTGAATACATGTGCGGTCATTTGAAGAAAATGTGATTAAAATTTGGGAAAAAAAACTTGTATTGCAAAATATATATCGACTAGACAAACAATATGGGGTATATAACCGAGAGGCTCTCAACGTGGGCAAATGATGAAATGCAACTCTACTTCAGGACAGAGAGTCGATTCACTCTCCTTTCTTATCGTGGATGTGGACTTGGACTCAAATTATTCAGGAGCAACAGCATGTTTAGTTCCAACATTCACTATAAGCACGATCGACGTGTACTAATTAAGTTAAATATTGATCCTGAGAAATTAGCACTAGAAAGCTAGAGAATAAAATTAAGCAACGTAAATAACAGGCTACTAAAGTGGATTCAATTAAGCAACAGAATCTAAACAAGCATATGGCTTAAACTGTATTTGTACTGTCCATGTATGTACCATGTATAGCTCCTAGTATTTAGGATCTCTAACGCCCACGGCCTGAGTGCCTTGACTCCCGGGCGTTCCTCTCCCTCTCTCGTTGTACATAAGCCAGTGTACTGTAACAGATGAATGCAAGGACAGAAACATTCTCTCCAACTATATGAACAACTGAATCTTGCTAGTCGTCAACACTCACGGAGCAATCCAATAACCCATATAACTGAATCATTTATGGCTGATCTTGTTTAATTCCTGAATCCACCGCAAACTAGTCTCGAAATTCAAATATATGGGAACAGGAAGCGAAACGAACCTACGGAGTGGCTGCCGGAGCGCCGGACAGGGGCGGAGCCAGGATTTGGACATGAGGGAGGCGAAGAATGTATATGCCGGGTAATACAAAAAAAAACTACATTCTATCAATGGGTTTGCACTCACGTCACGTATGTTTGAGCTAGAAGCACTGGGCTTGAAAAAACGAATCTATTTTCGTTGTATTCTTTCTCTGCATCCTTTTGTTTTGTGGGGGGTTATCTTCATCTTTAAATCATTGAAACATTAAACAAGGAGCGACATTAGATTTCTAAATTAGAACCTGCCTTATCAAACTAGTAAATTAAACAATTTTCTTCATAGGAAGTGCACAAATTTACAAAAATTACTACACAGCGGTGACATTCCTTGATTATTTGAAGTTGAATTTGATATGTTGATGTATGATACTGGTAAAGCACACAGGCAGTCGTTGTCTGGTGGTCTCTGATGGATTCAGTGGCCGTGAATTGGAGTACTTACCCTCTGCCGGTCTTCCCTGTGGAGAAGCGAGGGGCGGCGGCGCAGGGTCACACGGTCACACGGAACCACAAGATCGCCACGAACGAAATTACGAGGAGGATAGATCGATTGGAAAGTAACTGCTCCATCTCACGGCGGCTGATCTTTCCTGATGTCTACAACTAGCGATGCTTTCCCATGTTTGGGCCTTTGGGCTAGAAAGTTGCCACGCTTGGGCCATAATCAATTTATAGCATTAATAAATAGACAAATGGGAGAGCAACTAATTAACGAGCGCTCCTTCGGGAATCTCGCAATGATCAGCGCCACTTGGCGCGCTCTCAACCATGAGATGTTGAAGGAACGATGCCGTATCTCGCCCGAGGATGATACTCCTCGAATGATCTAGTAGTCCAGACGAGACGTGCTACATTTCCATGAGATATCAGCCGCCTAGCAGGCGGCTTAGTTGTGCGACTAGGTTAGGCACCAGTACGAACCGGGTTTCTCCGAGTACGATGAGGATCTCGGCATGAATAACGCGCGTTGTACCATCAACACTCTCCGAGATATGGGGATGGTGGCATCTGCAATGTGCCCACCATGCCTTTCTAATCGGGTGGTTTCCCACCCCTTCTCAATGAACTTTAAACTCACGAACTATGAGAAGTACGATGTGACCATGGATCCCTTGATTTGGATAGGCGGTTATATCCTTGTTGTCCAATTGGCGAATGGAGATGATCTACATGTCGTGAAGCACTTGCCGCTGATGCTAAAACGATAAGCTAGGTACTAGTTGCACAGACTAAGGCCCGACTCGGTTAATCCTTAGGCCGATATCTCGACCGAGTTCATGAGGAACTTCTGAGGTACGTACGTCCGACCTGCGAATGCTTGCGACATGGACAACATGAGGAAAGGGAAGGAGACACAAAGAAGCTACTGGACCCGATTCCTCAAAAAGAAAAAGGAGATCATCGAGTGCAAAAATGTCAAGGCCATTGCCGCATTCCAGCACGGAGCCAACCACGAGTTCCTTGCGAGGGACCTCGGTCATTACAAGCCCATATTCATGCACACGATCATTGAGATGATGGCAAGATTTTGATCCGAAGAGGATGCATGGTCGCCAAGAAGTGAAGCCAGGACGACCTTGGCCCGTCCAAGGTGAAGGGTGGGAAAGGGACATCTCGGCGCAATCATAAGAACAAGCGCCGGAATTCCGCCAAAACAAGACCTAATACAATCACTTGTTGTGTTTTTTCAAATATAGTACTCGCTGTCCACCTCCATGTCCATGGTCCAATGAGTATTTCAAAAGGTTAAAGCTAAAATGTATTGAAAGGAACATTTTTTAAAAGATAATGGCATCGTGTGTCACATGCCTTGTTAGTAACAATAACAATTTAATAATGTTAGGGTGTCTACAATACCAAATGTGCATTCAAAACCTGATTGGCATGTTTACACCAAGAAAACTTGTTTGATAAAATATTCTAAAAAATACTCAAATAAGGAACAAAATTTACATTTTTATGCACTATTTCTAAATGTGGGTATTAATAGACAATCATACATTCTAGAAAATTCAAGTCTAGATAATGTTCTTTGCAGGACTTAACCAAGATATTTGTAATCTAATATACAATACTCAAATAGAACATAAGACATACATATACACTATGGTTTTGTCCTGAAATCCACAAATTAGTATATAGGCTTGCAATCTTACCTTTTTTAATTTGAATCTTTGGGGCACTCAATTGAATGAATTATTTAGAACAATCAATGCATCATATGTGAAATAAAAATATTATCAAAAAATATAATATAATTTTACTAAAAGTATGTTTTAGGTGATAATAAAAAATAGTATAACAAATAATATTGTATCCGCATATTTGGTAACGACAATAATTGTGAGTTTCTCTTAGTGTAATGGAATACCAATATAATAAAAGTTGTAAATTTAATTTATAAGATATAATGAAATAAAAAGTTTAGTATAAATAGACACGACGTTTAGCAGCCTGAGCAAATGTTATCTCGTTATCTCGTCGGCGTTTCTCGGAGGAAGCACCTAGTCACAGCGGAACACTGGGCTAAATAACAAAATATTAATACTAAGAAGTCTAGGCCCGTAAGGGTTCGATTTTTCTGGTTTTTGGAAAAAAAAATTACCGTGTTTCTTTAATTGACACGTGTGCGCGGTGGTCTCCTAGGGCATCGAGTTTTTTTCCCTGCGGTCACGTCTTGTTTACTATTGACATTGTCACGCTGACTGACGTGTGTGTTGTGTGGTCTCCTGGAAGGTTCCTCTTTTTTACGGCTGCTGTAAAATGACACGTGTGATGGGTAGTAGCTGAGCGTTTCTTCTTTTGTGTAGCTCATCTGCATTTTGCACATTTCTTTCACTACGCTCGGTTCAGTTTTCCTCTAAAAATTGAACATGTGCCACGTGTGTCAGTCATCGTTTTAACTGGCTGCTACGTGTCTTGATTTCCTGAGATAATTTTCTTGTCTCTCTCTTGGGAAGACCATGTGTTGTGTCAGTCACCGCTTTGACTGGCTGCTACGCGTCTCGATTTCATGAGATAATTTTCTTGTCTCTCTCGGGAAGACTCGAGTCGCCACCGCTCCACCGCGGATATAAAATGGTTCCCGGCCATGTACAGCCCCAGATCCATCCTCCTCGTCCCACCCACCGACCACCGTCATGCTCCTGCCTCATCACCTGCAGGCTGCCCGTGCATCCGCCTCCTCTCCATACTCTCTCCATGAAGCCATCGTGCATCTTGGGAAGACTATAGTGAATGTTGGAACACATATGGATGTATATAGTCTATATTTAAGAGTGTAGATTCACTCATTTTATTCTGTATATAGTCACTTGTTGAAATTTCTAGAAAAGTAAATATTTAGGAACGAAGGGAGTACTATTTAGGATCTCTAACGCCCACCGCCCACGGCCTGCGTGCCTTGACTCTCGGGCGTTCCTCTCCCTCTAAGGCAGTGTATTGTAATAGATGAATGCAAGGACAAAAACATTCTCTCCAACTATATGAACGACTGAATCTTGCTAGTCGTCAATACTCATGGAGCCCACACAACGTAACCATACGGGCCTCATGAAGCATGCATGGCTGATCTTATATAGTATTTCATGAATCCGCCGCAAACAAGTCTCGAAATTCAAATATATGGGAACAGGAAGCGAATGGAACCTACAGAGTGGCTGCAGGAGCGCCGGACAGGGGCGGAGCCGGGATTTGGACATGAGGAGGGTGAAGAATGTATATGCCGGGTAATACAAAAAAAAAAGCTACATTCTATCAATGGGTTTGCACTCACGTCACATATGTTTGAGCTAGAAGCACTAGGCTTGAAAAAACGAATCTATTTTCGTTGTATTCTTTCTCTGCATCCTTTTGTTTTGTGGGGTTGTTATGTTCATCTTTAAATCATTGGAACATTAAACAAGGAGCGACATTAGATTTCTATATTAGAACCTGCCTTATCAAATTAGTAAATTAAACAATTTTCTTCATAGGAAGTGCAAAAATTTACAAAAATTACTACAAAGTGGTGACACACCTCGATTCTTTGAAGTTGAATTTGATATGTTGATGTATGATACTGGTAAAGCACACAAGCAGTCGTTGTCTCTGATGGAGCTATGTGTATAGATGAGGGGGCTATCCCCTCCCCCCCCCCCCCACCCCCACCCCCAAAATCCAACACAAATTCCTGAAGGAAAATTTTGTAGGGGGGCATAATTAGAACAAAGTATTCTCATTAGTCCCTATTAACATGTATACTTTGCTTCTGGCCCCCCGACGTTGCATTCAAGCTCCGCCAGTTTACATAGAGAGTACGTATACTATTATTTTTGGGGCTAAAACAAGGATATTTTGAGGGGATTCTCGCCGCATTAACTCTATTTTCGAGAAGGATTCGCCTCAACCTTCAAAAAAAATATCATGGGCGCTGAGGCCATAGGGGTGTGGAATGGAGGCAGGACAGCATGAGCATCACCGGTCCCTACGGTCGTATCGTGTGTAGGGTATGAAACGAAATTCCTAGTTGCATGAATCACGGTCTCTCGTGCGTTGCCATTAGGCATCTGGGCCATGTTGGAGTAGGGTGGTGGGCTAGTCCTTATCTTGAGTTCAATGGTCGAATAGTCTGCCATTCATGGTATATACAATACATGTTTTTTTGGCAAAAATAATGCGTATTCAACTAACGGTGGATGGTTTGGGACATACTTGTCAAAAGCAGTGTAGAGCTCCACGGGAGGGAAGGTGACTCGCGGCATAAGTTTCAATAGAGAAACACAAGCGGGGAGTGGGTAAGGTGTAGGAAAATGCTTCCATCGAGCAGTCAGGCAAACGAGGCGATTGCAATTGAGGGATGCGGCACGTGAAATTATGATCACTACATATGATTCTTATTTCTCGATGATTCCCACTGCATTGACTCTATTGTTTGAAAGAATGTCGCCTCAACCTTCAAACTTTCCGAGCTGCCACCACTGAGGACTAGGAGACTATTTCCCCAAGTTTCGAGAAACAAATGAGAGAATATCTCTGACTTTTTTGTGGTGCCTTGCTTATTGCCCACGGCTCTTGCCACGATTGGTGCATGGATGCATGGTTGGTGAAGCTCGAGTCATACGACCGGCATCGAGTCATGTTCCATTTGTGCACAAAGCTATGTAGCAAGCAATTCTGATAACGGAATGTAATATTCCTTGTTAAAAAATGGTTTAAAGGTATCTACGCCTTTTAGGCTTAATTTGTGATTTGAGGGTGACTAGGGTTTCCATGCTTTTCTCTCACTGCGCTTTGTTTCCGAACTCCATTGAGACGCTTGTTGTTTGCTCATTCACTTCCCTTGATCTTCCTCTTCAATCCCTATAAGCCATGATTGTTGCATCGTTTGTTGGCTTTGGTTACCCTTAATTTGCAATACCGACGCTCAAGTTTCGCCACTTAATGATTGATGCAAGGTCTACTAGGCGGCGAGCACAATGTCTTTTCCTTCTTCTTTTGACCTGTTTTCTCAATGGATCATGACGAAATTCAAACTAGGCCATTTTTCATTTCTGACACATCAGGCACATGCGAACTCAATTACTTCCGGCTGTTAATGATAATAGGCATTCATATAGTACATGACAACATTATTCCAGGCATTACGGTAATTTTGAAATGTGTGGTATATCTCATTTATTTATTTTTATTTTGTATGTGGAATGAACCTCCAAACCAGCTAGAACCTAGTAGATAGGAGTACATGGACTGAATGAACACTAGCCGCGCCGCCGCGGCCCCCTCCCCCACCTCGCTCCATCTCCTCGCCGCCGCCTGAGGCAGCCATCGGGCAAGCCTGGGGCGCCAAGGATGGTGGCGGCGGGCCTCGGCTGCCCTGCCTCTGCGTGGGGAGTCCCGGATCTGGAGAGACGGCTCCTTTGGCGAGGCACGGCAGGCTCTGGCGAGCAGCCGTGCGGACGGTGGATCTGGCGCCCTGGCCGTGCGGGCGGCGGGATCCCGGTTGTCGCTGGCGGCTGGCGGCGGCTTCTGCGGCGGACGGTGCGCGCGATCTGGCGCCTCCCCTCCTCCCCTGTTCGGCGTGCGGGTCAGCTTGGTCGGGCCACGCTTCCCTTGGTCGCCGGTACTGTACAGGAGGCGCTGGTGGTGGTGGGGATCTAGTTCGGGCCAAATCCCTGGTCGGCCATGACCGGCCGCGCTGACGGCGACGCCTGAATGCACCGTTCCCCTCCTTGGGGGCATCGGTATGGACTAATCTCCTCACTTCCCCTTCCCCTAGGTCTCCCGGGCGAAAGCCCTAACTTTGTTGGACGGCGGCGGCGCTAACGACGTCGTTCCCTTTTTGAAGGCGCCGCTTTGGGAACCTTGGGGTTGGGTGGCGCTTTTGGGTGGTGGGCGACGGCGGTGGTGCGGACCTATCCTAGCATGGATCTATGTCTGTTGCTTGGAGATGGGCTCGCGCAGGTGGAGGTCGTCGTTTGGCGTCGTGGTGGCGTCCATGGTGGAGGACCTACCAAGGCTCGTGTAGGTGGAGGTCGTCGTTTGCCGTCGTGGTGGCGTCGATGGCGGAGGACCTGCCAAGGTTGACACCTTAATCTGCTTTGAAGATGGACCAGTGAAAGATGGCAGCGACGACACATGTGAGTGCGTCAGACCGGTTTGTGCCTCGAATCCGGTAGATGGCTCGGTCGGGGCTTCCGGCTTTAGATGTTAGGCTTAGGTGAGAGATCTGGGTATGTGGCCTAGCTTGCACCCCTTCATCATATGGATAGGAGTAACGGCAGATGTTGCCAAGATGGCGAATTCAGGCATATTCTTGTAATACTTTGTAAGGTTCTCGAGAATAATCAATAAAATGACCGCATACACCTTCCAGATGCAGAGGCCGGGGGTCATCCTTTTTTTCTAAAAAAAAACATGAACTGGATGAAACAAAACCATAACTACTAAATCAATGGGTAGGATCCTTGCCGCATCCCATCAGGACATGGGTGAGTAGCATGGCTCCCCGGCGGGTCGCCTCCACCAGTGGGAGGCTCACCATCTCTCTGTTCTTCAGAGGCTTGTCCCACCTATATAAACATCCACACAATTAACACGTACACTAACTAGCTAGCTAATGGTGCTTCCACACGATTAAGTTTGGTGACAACTAAGTGGGTGTTTTAACTAATCAATCCGGGTGCTTGGCAACATTGCCTTCCTCGATGTCGAGTGTGATGAGGGACTCCAGGTCGATGGGCTTGCCAAAGACATTGTAGTGTTGCTTGTTGTCGATCAGTATCTATCTGCAATTCTGCATGCACCGCCCATTGCATTAATGTTTCGATCACATTTGTAAAATTTGTCCACTGTTACTATAGAGTATACGTGTGGTGACGATCGAAACTGCAGAAGATGGTGATGTCCAAATGAGTCGATTGCCTGGGATTTTCCGAAGGATTTCATGTTGATAGCCGAAGCGAATCCAGGCACCTGTCGTGGTTGGAATTTTACGAGCTAATCTCGGATTTGCGAACGCGAGCGGAGCGATCTTGGCTTTGATTACCAATTGAAGAACCCTATGATAGAGGAAAACACACGAGAGAAATTTGGTAATAAGAGAAAAGGTGAATTTAGGGATAAGGAGAGACGAACAAGAGAGAATCGATTAGAGAGGTCGGTGGGGAACTCAGATTGTTCATTAGTCATACATGCCAGGTCACAACGGCTCCCCGCACTTACAAGTGGGCCCCACCCCACCAAACACAGCTCACATAGCCAGCCGACTCACTCCTCGTCATCGCTTTTGTCCTGACAAGGAGGGCCCTTCTCAGATCCGATCCATTCGTCGGCTCAGGACTCCCTGTTCCGTCTGCCACCGTCCTAGTAGGAGAGGGCATGACATAGACTGATTATGTAAGTCAAATTTGTTGTTTTGACTCTTTTGCGAAAATTGAGCCAAATCTGACCCTGATTTAAAACAAAAAATCGAGATTTGATCCTTTTCCTACCGCCGAGGCCTTTGACGGTAGGGTTGTATGCCTTACCATAAAAAAATTCTAAGTACCAAATACGGTGCTAAATTTACTGTGTTTCGTCGGCTGGAGTATTTATGTTATGATAAATTTTGAGGATCAGAGGCAAGTGTCTGCTAATTCTGTCTGAACTCACAACAGATGTAGCTTCCTCCCTGGCCTTTTTACATGTACTCATTGCTTCAGAATCCAGATCAAACTGTCCTAGCATTTCCATAAGACGTGGAGCCTGAATTAGCGTGGATTCTACCACATATAACTGAAAATACAATACATGCAGAAATTAAATGGTGCACTAAGTAAGTTGCTTGTTCATAGCAAAACAAAAAATAAGCAACAACCAAGGGACGGCAGTAAACATGCTTGGCATGTTTCTATAAACAGAACTGAACTAGAGCACTCGTTGGTAAGGTGAAAAGCTTGATTATCATTTCCGATCTTGAAGAGCAACCAGCTGCCACGCTGCGGGTTGGAAATGGGTTTCTTTTGTTGAATACATGTGCCATCATTTGAAGAAGAGGTGATTAAAATATGAAAAAGAAAACTTGTCCTACACAGCAGGGGCGGATCTGGGCCCCAGGCCCCCAGGGCCCAGGCCCGGGGCGTGGCTGTTTTCTTTAGTTATTGGCTAGGCATATTTTTGAATGGGCCCGGGGCTTAGCCCAACACACAGCCACGGTCCAGGCCAGCCTCTCCATTGCGGCCACCAATTTCTGGATTTGCATGTGCACAGCCCAGGTCGCCCCGACAGTGGATGCAGAGACCTAGCCACGCACGCTGAGTTCCAGTCGCCAACGGAGCCGCCGCCGCCCGTCGTTATCACTCCCCTCCGGTCCGGCACTCCCGGTCGTCCCTCCGCCCGGCTCATGGCTCGCCGCCAGTTCCTCCGTGGCTCCTCCGCACGTCTGCCACTGCTCGCCCGCTTCGCCAACTTGCTTGCTCTTTCTTGCCCAGCTCCACCGCTCGCCTGCTGACCTCATCCTCCCCGCAGTCCTGCTCGACCGTCACGCTGCCCAGGATTGGTAATGGCTACTGCTGTATTGAACAACTTTTTATGCTAATTAGCTACTGCCTACTGCCCCTCTCCCCTGATCTTCTAAAAAAGAGCTACTCCTACTGGTAATGGCTGCTAATGGTAATGGCGGGTGCACGATGGATTGGGTCGTTGGGGGGAGAGAACGAGTGGTTTGGGTGGTGTATCGCTGCGGTTACCTCGAGGCGTAGACACTGATTTTTAATTTGCTACTGCATTACTGCTTATGGTTGTTGCTGCAGTCAAAATTCAATTGATTTGGTACTTTATTTTTATCAGGTTATGGAAGACACTAATGAAGCATATCATTGATTTGGTACTTTTTTATCACGTACTGTTCGTAGGTTTTGTCATGTTTCTTTTATATATTTTGTTGTATCTTAAAGCATTGTGTTTAAATATTAAATTTTTGGTGCAATTGAGTCATATTTAAGGCATTTTTCTAAGGTAGCTATAGATGACGTTGAGGTTTTCTCTCCCGATGAAAAAAATTTTTGGGCCCGGGGCTTGCTTCAATCCTGGCTCCGCCACTGCTACACAGTATCGATTGGACAAACAATTTAGGGCATATAATTGAGATATTGTCAACGTCGTGGGCAAATGATGAAATGCAAATCTACTTCAGGGCAGGCTCTCCTTTCTTAACCTGTATGTGTGCTAAGCACTAGGGTAGGTTCCAATTGACAATTGATTAATCTTTCTTAGCGAATGGAATATGCATGCTGGGAAAATATTAATTCTGCGAAATTAACACTGCAGAGCTAGATAAAAAATAAATTGAGCACTGTAAATAACAGGGTACTAAACTGCAACTGAATCTAGGCAAGCTTGCGCACAACTGAGTCACAATCAAGCATGCGCATGGCTGATCTTTCAATGATTCATGGATCCACCGCAAACATTTCTCGAACTTCAAATATATGGGAGCAGAAAGCAAAACGAACCTACGGAATGGCTCAGTTGCTGCAGAAGCGCCTGACAAGGGGGGAGGCAACACCGCTCGCCCGCTGCGGCCTTGGGCGCTGCCGCCGAGACGGAGCGCAGAGGAAGAAGGCAGGACGTCGGATGCCTCCGTCGCCGCGCCGCCACGCCGCTGGCGGAGGAAACGCCGAAATGGTCTGCGACTCGGCATCTCTCTGCGCTGCGGTGATGGGGGATTTCAGAATTGGGCCGCTGGGCCATATCGGAGTAGGGAGGGAGGGATGGGCTAGTTTTCGTTAACTAATATGGATGGATCGGAGAGGGTAGTAATTTTTTTTCCTACCCCTAAAAAAAAGTATTTTTTCCTCAAAAGATATACATTTGCCTTTGACAAAAGCAATGTGTATTCAAATGACATTGAATACACAACGTTTGGGGACATCCAGGCAGGGGAGGGAAGGCGAATGCCCAAATGGTCTGCTACTCGCCACACGCGGGCCGTCGTACATCATTCAAAAATGGTTTGGTATTTAGAAGAAGTCGATTTTGAAATTATATGAACTTCTTTTTGAAAATGTGATTTCAAAAAGTTTGGATGTTTGAAAAATGTTTGCAAATTCAGAAAATGTTCTTGAATTTGGAAATGTTCGTGATTTCAAAACAATGTTCTTCAACTCAAAAAACTATTTGCCAATTCAAAAAATCATGAATTTGAAAAATGTTCCTGGATTAAAAATAGATTCCAAACTACATGAAATGTTCATGAATATGAAAATTTGAAAATGTTGTTCCTGGATTCAAAAATTGTGTATGAATTTGAAAAATATTCCCAAATTTTGGAAAATGTTTTGAATTGCAAAAATGTTCACGAACTCGAAAAATTGTTCTGGATTGTAGAAATTGTTCTTAAATTTCAAAAAATACCTAGATTTCAAAAATAGATCCAGGTTTCAAAAGTGCTCATGAATTTGAAAAAGGTCCCGCATTTCAAAATTATTAACGAATCTAAAAAATGTTCTTCGGTTTCAAAATTTGTTTGCAAACTTGAAAATTTGTTCCTGCATTTTCAAAGATGTTTCACGGATTTAAAAAAATGATACAAATTTAAAAAATATGTGTGAATTTGAAACTGTTCTTGGATTACAAAAAATACTCATGAACTGGAAAATTGTTCCCGTATTTCAAAAAAATCTATTCCAATAAATGTTCATATGCTTTAAAATTGTTCCAATATGAAAAAAGGAATGAAAAGGAAAACCATTAAAGGAGCAATGCTCATATGCTAGGGCTCAGAGACATGGTTGACAATTGCATGTTGATCTACTTGGGAGCCTTGGGCACCTACAGGAGAGTAAGGTTGGATAGAGCCTTGGGATCGGCTGAATGGAGCGCTCAGTTTGCCTTGGCAAGCTCAAGCCATCTCACGGCTGCTACTTCGGGCCACGGACCCATTCCTTTGGAGCTTAAAGGAGGGGTGGTAGCTGGCAGTAGCAATTCTGTGTTTCTTTTTTTTTTAACATCAAGATGCAGACAAGTCATTATATACACGCCAAGATACGCCATTCCTATGAACGCACACACGCACACCCTACCCCTATGAGCACCTCCGGTAGACCGAGCCGGCATATCATCTTGAGATTCTACGGTCATCAGAAGGCTTTCGTCGTCGACGGGAACGTCTCCTCCCACTGAAAGCGCATCGCCGGAAATCCTGAAATAAATCCAGGAATAATGCGAGCACCAGGATTTGAACCCTGATGGGTTGGGGATTCCACTGTCCACCTAACCAACTCAACCACAGGTTGATTCGCAGCAATTCTGTGTTTCGGTATGAAGTAGCTTGGGACACGCATGAATATACATGACCTGGCACCAGGGTGAAGTCGCGGGCATCAAGGCACGTAGATAATTGAGCCAAGCTGGGATGCATACACAAACAGAGCAATAGAGTACAGAGGTGAGAGTCGAGTGGTAGTTACATATTGAGGAGGTGCGGTGCGGCATGATGCGCACCGACATGCCTCCGGGTAACGGTGACCTATTTCTCATAGGACCCTGATAAGTACGTGACGTTGTGGCACGGGCACGTGGCAAATTCAAACGTTTTTTATAGCAAATTTAGTGATACAAGGATGACAATTTTAATTTTAGTTGTCAAGCAGGGCTAGTGTTTTCAGCAAATCAACTCTACGACTGTGAACAAAAAAATGGCAATAAATGGTTGGCTTGCTCTCAAATCATCAGCTCTAATCTCGATTCCCTGTCAAAGGAACAGCACTCGACATGTACTCCCCTAGCGCGCCGGCCGCCTCCCGGCCCGGCCTTCCCCTCCCTCCCGTCGGCCACCACTCCGGTGCCGGCGTCCACCGCCCCCGCCAGATGGCCTCTCGGGTGTCCCTCTCCGCCTCCTCCTCCTCGTCGGGATCCCCCCCGCCCCCGCCCCGGCAGCCGCTCCGCTCGGTCGTCGTCGGCCCTGAGGTGCTCGGCACTGCCTTCGGCCCGATCCTCCAGGGTGGTTCCGGCGGCCGTGCCTCCCCCCTCCGCTGCCGGCGGCCCCGGCATGGCAGACCAGGGTCTCCCGCCGCCCGCGCCGCCCCCGCAGCCCTGGTTCCCCTCCGCATCCCCCGGCCTCGCGTCGTCGCCTCTCGCCCACTCTCCCCACCAGCAGGCTGCCGCGGACCCGCATCCCCTCTGCCCTTCACGGCTGCTGCTACAACTGCGGGGATGACCGCCACATCTCCCGCGACTGCCCGAATGAGACTTTGTGTGTTCGCTGCGGTGGCTCCGGCCACATCGCCAGGGAGTGTCTCCTGCGGGGGAGCGTCTCCCCGCCGCGGGGGCTGCCTCGGGGGCCGCCGGCGCCCCGCCTGGCTGCCGCGGCACCTGCGCCTGCACCTCGTCTCCCGGTCGGGGGTGGGGGCGTGGCGGCCGCGCCCACCGGCCAAGTGGATGCCTTTCCCCCCTGCAGCCGACCGGTGCTCTCGGTCCGAGGTCTCTGGCGCCGCTGCCGCCGCCGCCGGGCCCCCCTCCGGCAGGGGCGATCCGCCTGGTGAGCCCCTGGCGTCCGCTCTAGCGGGTGGAGTCCGTGGGTAGTGTGCGTGGACCGGTCCGGCTGGATGCGCCCGGCGATGCGGGGCCGCCGCCGCCGCCGCCCTCGGGGGGCAATGGCCTGGGCGGCTCTTCTGCGGGTGGTGACCCTGGCCGTGGCCCGTCGGTGTGGCAGGGGGAGGTTCGCCGATCTGCGGGCGAGGAGTGCGGGGGCTCGGCTGCATCCTCGGTGGCTTCGAACCCTCCAGCGAGGGGGGCGGTGGCTCTGGCGGCCGTGGCCGCGCCTGTGGCGGCGTCGCGTTCGCCCCCTCTGGGCCCCCTCGCGGTGGACCTGCCTGACGTCGGAGATAAGGAGACAGGGCAGCGCAGGACAGAGCTGACAGTGGATGGTCAGGCGGATCTTTTGACCGGTCGGACTGGGTGGACCGGGTCTTCGGCGGTCGCCCAGTTGGTGGACAGGCAGGCCCTGGAGAGTTCTGCCTCGTGCGCGGCTGGTTTGGGCGGCCAGCAACCGGAGCCGAATGCCGGGGCCCGGGAGTCAGCGTCGCCGCCGTCTGTGGGCATGCTGCCCGTGGGTTTGGCGCGGCCTCGGGTTTCGAGCAGCCCGGCCGCCCCGATCGTGGGTGAGGGCCCCCCATGCTGGTTGGGTCCATGGTTATGCCCCTGTCTAGCGCATGTGGCAGCGCCCACCTGCTGTCCCCGAGCCGCAACAAGCAGGCCTCGTTGCTCGATTCGCTGGCCGATGATGGCCAATTGGATGTGGAGCTCGGCACTCCCACCGACGCGCCAATCCGTGGAAGGCAAGATCAGGATTGGGAGCTGGTGCATATCAGTCCTTCTGCGCAGCAGCATGACACTGCCACCTGCCCGGTTCGCAGTGGGGGCGAGCCATGCACGCCATGCAGCCGCATGGACCCGTTGGTAGTGCTACGTGATGAGTTGGTGGCCGCCCCTTCCCCGATTCTTGCTAGGCCACTTGTCAGAGAACCACCGAGGGCCAATAAGCGTCCCAGGCAGAAGAGGCAGCCGGTCTCGAATCCTACAAGGAGTGTGAGGATAGCGCGCGGAGTTGGGCGGGGCTCGCAAGCCTCAAACTCAAAGCAGCAAGGAGTGCTTATCAGGAAGCTTTGCTTGGCTAACGAAGGAGACCAAATTTCCGACGACGCGCTGCATGCATGCATACGCTCAGCTTTTCCAGCAGCCACTAAACGACGGGCACATCAAGGCCATTCTAGCTCTTTTTGGTTGGGAGCCTTCGATCCTTCCTTTGCTCGAGCATGATGAGGCTGCGGGCTGCGCGTGCTAGTGCCCGGTCCGCGTGGTTCGGTAGGCCTTTGCAATGAGCGCACAACCATCCAAGATTCTCGTGTGGAACGTCCGCGGCTTGAACAGCCCAGCTCGTAGATGTTCCATTGGCCAAGTGGTGGTCGCAGCAAATCCAGCGGTGGTTTATTTCCAGGAGACTAAGTTAGAAGTTGTAACACTTGACATCGTGAGGCACTGCCTTGGGAATAGATTCGAGCACTTTTTCTACCTGCCGGCTATCGGTACGAGGGGCGGGAACTCCTGGCTTGGGACGCGTCGGTCGCGGCAGTCTCCAACCCTCACTACACCAGCAACACCTTGACTGCGCTAGTTCGGCCTTGTGAGGGCCAAGAGTGGTGGCTCACCGGAGTCTATGGTCCACAGCATGACCATGAAAAAATTGAGTTCATGCAAGAACTGTTCGACATTCGTGACTTGCACGCGGGTCCTTGAGTGGTCGTGGGGGACTTCAATATGCTAGTAAACCCTGAGGACAAGAACAATGAGTTGATAAACAGGCGGATGACAGCCCGTAGGCGGCTTAACTTGCTCGAGCTCAAGGAGCTCTACCTTAACGGTAGAAGATATACGTGGTCCAACGAGCGGGATCGGGCAACCATGGAAAAGATTGACCATATTTTTTGCACCAACTCATGGGAGGATATATACCGTAACAACCTCCTCACGGCGCTGAGCATTGCGGTTTCTGATCAGTGCCCCATGCTACTTAATATTGACGCGGAATTGAACATGGGGCGGAGATTCAAGTTTGTATCCTTTTGGACGAAGGCGGACGGCTTCTTTGACACTGTTAGGGACGCTTGGGAGTCGATCCCACAAGGTGGAAACCCGTACGTTGTGCTTGATCAAAAACTCAGGGCCACGGCCAAGGCTTTGAAGAAGTGGAGTGACCAGTGGGTAGGCAACGTCAAGATGCAAATTGCAATAGCTCTTGAAGTGATTTTTCGTCTAGACTCGGCCATGGATACAAGGGAGCTTTCTTATCAGGAGTCGGAGCTGCGCAAAATTCTGAAGCGGAAGCTGCTGGGGCTCTCCTCCCTTGAACGCACAATTGCGCGGCACCGTTCCCGTCTCCTCTTTCTCCGCGAGGGGGATGCAGACACCAAGTTCTTCCATAGCCACGCTCGTCACCGCGAACGGCGCAACATGATTACCATTCTCAAGGATGGGGAGGCTCTGGCCTCGGGCCAGGGACAACTTTCTTACATGGTGGACGGTTTCTATAGCCGCTTGCTAGGGGCGGCACCGCTGCGGGCGCAGGCCCTTAATTTGGAGGCCCTGAATCTACCGCGTAGAGACCTGACACACCTCGAGGTGCCTTTCACGGTGGATGAGATTGAGCAGGTAATCAAGTCCATGCCCATGGATAAGGCGCCAGGACCGGACGGCTACACCGGGCGATTCTATGCCTTTGCTGGCCTATAATCAAGGATGACATCATGCGCGCCATGGACCTCTTCCACCAAGGGGATATGCGCGGGCTGCCGGCGATCAACAAAGCCATTGTTACTCTCCTTCCCAAAATGGATGGGGCAGAGGATATTAAAGATTACCGGCCGGTCAGCCTCATGCATGGGGCGGTGAAGATTTTCGACAAAGCAATGGCAGTTAGGTTGGCGTCCGAGCTGCCAGCGCTTGTGGGCATGCACCAGAGTGCTTTCATCAAAGGTCGGTCGATCCACGACAACTTCATGTTGGTTCAGTGCATGGCGCGCCGGCTGCACGCTCTCCGAGAGCCCACGGTGATGCTCAAGCTGGACATCACTAAGGCGTTCGACATGGTCCAATGGCATTTTCTCCTCGAGGTGCTGCGGGCAATGGGTTTTGGTGCGAAGTGGATCGAGTGGGTGTGTGGGCTCTTGGCCACCTCTTCGACGCGGATTATGGTGAACGGGCACCCCGGCAAGCCAATATACAATGCCAGGGGTATGAGGCAGGGCGCGCCCCTCTCACCAATGCTCTTCATCCTAGCTATGGAGCCCTTGCACAAAATGTTCCAGCTGGCCGCATCCCGCGCCATCCTATCTCCGCTGGCCAGGCTTGGTATGCAACGACGGCTCTTGCTATTCGCTGACGATGTGATGCTCTTCCTCAAACCGAACAACGCTGACCTGCGAGCAAGCGCTTGGATCCTTCATAGCTTCGGAGAGGCTTCGGGCCTAGCAGTGAATCTTTCCAAAAGCATGGAATTGCCCATCCGATGCAACACGGTTGAGATGGAAAGAGTGGAGCAGATCCTGGGATGCCCGACGGGCGCTTATCCTTGCAAATACCTCGGCCTCCCGCTTACATTAAGAAAGCAAACATCGGCTCAGCTCATGGGGCTCGTGGACTGTCTCGCGCGCAAGCTGCCAACTTGGAGAGCCACATCCATGCCGAAAAGCGGCCGGCTTCTCCTAGTCAAATCGGTCCTGTGTGCAACCCCGATCCATGCAATGATGGCACTTGACATTCCTCAGAAGGTACTCACTGCCATGGGGAAGATCTGCAGAGGCTTCCTTTGGTGTGCCCGCGCGAGCGCGAACGATGGACAATGCAGAGTTGCCTGGGAGGCCGTTTGCACGCCCAAGTGGGCGGGTGGCCTGGGTCTTCCGAACCTCCGGTGGCTGAACATTGCCATCCAAGCCCGATGGCCTTGGCTCCAACATACGGATCCATTGAGACCATGGGCCGAATTCCATATCCGAGTTCCTGAGGAATCGCATCAACTCTTCAGGGCGGCCGCAAAACTACGCTTGGCGATGGCATGAGAGCCCGCTTCTGGGAAGATAGGTGGCTGGAAGGCTTTACAGTCCAGGATGTTGCCCCATCCATATATGTTGTCGTCGCTCCCAATGTGTGGGCCTCTCGGACGGTTCACCAGGCTATTCCAACGGGGGACTGGGCCTTGGACATTGGTCCCGACCTCTCCAGCGAGCAGCTAAGTGAATACATGAATCTGTGGGATTGGGTTACCAGCACGGCACTCAGGCCGGACGAGCCAGACCGCACCACTTGGAGTTTGGAGGCCAATGGAGAATACTCCACTAAATCGGCCTACGAGGCCCGGTTTGTGGGGCGAGAGGTGGAGCCGACGGCAGAATTCACGTGGAGATCAAAGGCCCCGCTTCGTTGCCGCTTCTTCCTTTGGCTAGCGATGCGCAACAGGTGTTGGACCTCGGACAGACTCGCGAGGCGAGGCTTGGACCACCAGGACGCATGCCCCTTCTGCGACCAACACGAGGAGACGCTTGACCATCTTCTTTTGGGATGTGTCTTCGCGAGAGAAGTTTGGCATGTCATTTGTGGAGCTCTAGGTAGGCCACAGTGGGCGCCGAACCCGGACTCGAGGCTGCGGGACTGGGGTGCCGTCACGGCTACTCCGGGACGGGAGGCGAAGGATACACGCGATTTCCTACTGCTCGTGCTATGGGAAATTTGGAAGCACCGAAACGCAATTGTCTTCGATGGCGCCTCCGTCTCTTCGAAGACGCTAGCGGGCCGAATCGACACCGAAGGACGCGCATGGAAGAGCGCCGGCATCTTCAAAGGCAACGTAGAAACTATTATGGAGGGTTTAGTTAGGTGGGCCGAGGGGAGAAGTTAGGCTTTGGTAGTGCACGGCTACGCCGGTGGAGTTGGTCCGCATGTAACTTTGTAACATGTAAACGCCAACATGGACGGGCTCTTGTCCCCATCCCCTTTCTTTAATATATAGTACGCACACTCGTGCGTATTCGAGAAAAAAAAAAGCAAATCAACTCTAACCATTGGCTTCCAAAGCATAAATAAGAATGAAGTATTCCTAATATTGGTTTTTATTATTAACAATAGAATAGAATCATGTATGGTAATAGAAATCATTAAAACACAAGAGACCGGGGGGGGGGGGGGGGTCCATTTTGGTTCCTCCCAGCAATGCCCCATGCCCATGGAATAGACCTCATCCTCCTCTATCTCTCCACTGGCAAGGATGAACTTGCTCACTTGTTTATGTCTAGCCATTAGCCCACCGACCCCAGTACCCACGCATGGACCTGCGTTGATGTCTGCTTAGAAAACCTCCACCTTACTAGCTAGTGAAGTCAACTTCGAACCCAATAAGTTGCAGTTGTCGCTTTACCATGAATAGCTTCCCACACGACCCAATGAAATATCGAACGACACTGATGTCAACCTTGGTTTCTTGGGCCACATCATCATGGTCTATATAGTCAAAGCCTTTAAACACCACATCTGCAACATCATCAAAGTAGTCAGATTCTTCAAGTACATTATCCTCGTCATTTTTCTCTTCCTCGCTGTCGACATTGTCAATGTCTTCAAGAATCTCATTGCCCTGCTTGTTTGTTCTCTTCCTCATCCTCGTTGTCATCCTCATTACATGCTCCTTCAATATTGCTTGTCGGGTTTCTATGTCACACTGGGCACTAGTAACCATGGGCATGCCATCATTATCGAAGGCGATATCGAGGAAGTAAAGGTTCCCAGTCTCAGTAAAGCCATACAATTTTCCTCCAAGAAACGCAATATCCATGATGCCTCTGAAAATATAAGTCATTTGTGCCTCTGGAAACCACAGACCCTTCCCGGACCTGACCAAGACGATGGGGTAATTCCCGTAGTTGGTGGTCATGAGAGCAACGACATCGTTGGGACCTGATCGCATGGGCACCTTCTGAACCGCATGGGCACCTTCTGAACACGACTTTCTCTGACGCATAGTCGATGAGAGTGTACAACTCGGGTAGTGGCACAATCGCGCTAGTGAAAGGATTGCGCAAGAGACATCTATGCATTTTCTTGACGTTGATGGAGTAGAGGAGAAGCCAATAGCCGGTGGTGCCAACACATCAAGTACATAGCAAAAAAAAAAACACATTTGGGGCCAGGATCTCTTTGCCATAGCCGCCTAGGGTTAGGGAGGAACGAGAGGATAACTAACTCAATTGTTTTGTCTAGCTAATAATAAATAAATATGGCAAAGAGATTATCATTTTACTACCATCCATCACATCATAAAAATTGCATGGAATTTCTTTTCAATATCTTCAATTCTTTACAAACGCATCTTCACATTCCTATTTTCTTGCCGATACTATCCAGTCCCCCTAAAAGCAAAGCTGTATATAAATAAGGGTCAAAACATATATGGTTATTTGAGAAACGAAAACTATGAGAGTAAGTAAAGTAGTTGTAGCTCATTCCAAGAGCAAGTTTGATCAACAACTGAATAAATACCTCCTAATTATATGAATTGTTTTCAGGTAAGAACTGGATCCTACTCACCTTAGTGAATAATTTTGACGTAAACAATAGCTGAATATTAAAAAAAAAGCCAGTGATGTAGAAATATCACTTATATAAACAAAAAAATAAAATAGGAGATGTAAACCAATCTGATAAAAGTTTTGATTTCCGAAAATGTCTACACTGATTCAGGCATGGGCTGCTTTGGTCTCATTACTTCAGGCTTCATATGTCTACACATGCAAAATTACGATATGACCATACAATTTGATGCCTTTGATTCACATATTTGCTAAAACCATGAACCTACCATACACAGAACACAGGGCCGAAACATGAAGACCTGAACTGGCGCCATTGAGGAAGGGCTCCGGCGTGTGGGTCCCCAGTGCATGGAGGAACAGCAGTGGCAGCTTGTGTGCGTGGGTTGCAGAATGGAATGGAGTGTTTCATATCGAGAACGCTTGCTGATACCACATCAAGTATTCCCACCGAATTTCCTCAACAAAATGCACTACATGCTAGTCTTAGATGGTACATTCACATAAACAAAGCCAAGATAGTTCTACCCAGCAGCAAATTACATCGGCAAACGGTTGCGGGAGCATGCTTATCAAAATGTGACAATGACCTTGGCCCTGGTAGACGCCCTCGGCAGAGCTAATAGCTTGGCAAGAACCATGCTACATTCCATTTCACCCTTCCAGTCTATCTTCAGTTCTTCTAAAGCTGGTGCCCAGCTTAGTAGCTTTGCCACGAAATCAACTTCGAAGTCCAGACCACCGAAATGGTTCACACTGGCCATTACGAGATGGTCCATTTGCAATTGCAGGTTAAGTCCTTGAATGCCCACCTGATCCTCACCCTGACCAAGGATGCTCCAAGGAAAACTCTGCAATTTTTTTCACAACTCGTTAGCCATAAACACAACGAACGAACATGGATCAGGTGATCGAGCAAGGGGGAAGAGTTTACTGGAGGCATACTTACCGATATCTCAAGCTTCTTTAAGTTAGGGGCATTCTGAAACAGTGAACATGCAGTCAAGACTTGCCTCTGATCCCACAAGCATATCATAAGACAAACACTCTCCAGGTGAGTAAACACGGCAGGGAGCTTCGTATGTATGCATGATACTGCAACAATAAAATAATAATAATAATAATAATAATAATAGATGTCAACACAGATTAGCCAGAGGCAGAAGAAGGCCACAGTAATGCTGGAGATAATAATAGCTCACCTTCAGGAAAAAACCATTAATTCTAAGTGTTTCGATGACACTTAGGCTACCCAATGACTGCTTGACATAGCTTTCCTTGTCATGCGCAATTGGAACAGATTGGTACGCTTTATCAAGAGAGAGAAAGGCCACCTCCAGATTAGGTGCGTCCAACTTAATGTCCTCAAAATCCCCTTCAACATAAAGATAATCCAGTTTAGGAGCCTTAATGTTTAGACGGTTGATGCCCTCAAAAGAATCTAATATCAAATCAGTCAGTGCGGGGCAGAACGAGATCAAATTTTGGATATCCTTGTCTGTGGATGAGAAGATTCTCAGGGTGAGGTCAGTTAGGCTCTTGAAACCTTGGAATGCCCGGGGCAAGCTGATGATGCAGTTTTCTAGGTGCAGATACTCCAGATCACTTATAGAAAAGAGGCACGAGGGAATCTTATACCTTGGCCCCGAGTTCAACTTGATTATAACTGATTTTGGTGATCTCCTTGACAGCATGATCATCCACCTACCGAACTCATCATGGTAATTTTTGTTACCTGAAATATCAAACTCCTCTATTGTTCCCTTGTGGAGTAATAGCACCATATCGACTAACGTAACGAACTTGGTTCTTGTAAGATTTCCATCACACAGAGATATTACTGGCATATCAGTCCATGCATCCCTCCAAGTACTTGATAAGGTACTAGTCCTAACCGCTTCTTCAACATTCAAACAGGAGAGGATTTCGCCCTTTATCTCTGGAGGTAGACTGCTCAGTCTGTCTGAACTCACAATAGATGTAACTTCCGCCCTGGCCTTTTTACAGGTGCTCATTGCTTGAGAATCCAGATTAAACTGTCTTAGCATTTTCATAAGACAACGAGGCAACATTAGCGTGCAGTCTACCACATATATCACTAAAAATACAATACATGCAGAAATTAAATGGTACACCAAGTAAGTTGCTTGTTCATAGCAAAACAAAAAATAAGCAACAACCGAGAGATGGCAGTTTAGGGAAACAAGTCTGGTATGTTTATATTAACAGAACTGAACTCGACGATATAGCGTTGGTAAGGTGAAAATCTTGATTATCATTTGACATGCGTTACAAGACCCTAATTTGTGATCTTGAAAAAGAAACCATGTCCTATGCTGCAAGTTGGAAAGGGACTTCTTTTGGTGAAACCATGTGCCATCATTTAAAGAAGAGGTGATTAAAATATGAGGAAAAAGGAACTTGTCCTGCAAAATACCGGTTGGACAAACAATTTAAGGTGTATAATTGAGAGGCTGTTAACGTGGGCAAACGATCAAATGCAACTGTACTTGAGCACCAACAGCACAGAGAGTCAATTTAACACACAAACAGGCCCTCCTTTCTAAACCTAGATGTGGACTTGCACTCAAATTATTCAGGGGCAACACGTGTTCAGTTCCAACATTCACTCTCTGTACTAACGTAAATCCGTGTACTAAGTACTAGGGTAGGTTCCAACTAAACCTTCTTAGCACTGCGGAGCTAGAGAATAAAGAAATTGAGCACTGTAAATAACAGGGTACTAAAGTGCAACTGAATCTAAGCACAACTGAGTCACAAACAAGCATGCGCATGGCTGATCTTTCAATAATTCATGAATCCGCCGCAAACAGTTCAACAACTTCAAATACATGGGAGCAGAAAGCAAAACGAACCTACGGAGTGGCTCAGTTGCTGCAGAAGCGCCGGAGAATGGGGAAAGCAAAACGAACCTACGGAGTGGCTCAGTTCCTTGAATGGGCAGAACCTACGGAGTGACTCAGTTGCTCGCCCGCTGCGGCTTTGGGCGCTGCCACCGGGGCGGAGCAGAGGCCAGAGGGGCGAGCAAGAAGGCAGTACGCCGGATGCCTCCGTCGCCGCGCCGCCGGCAGCCGCGGCCGAGCCGTGTCTAGGGTTCGAATTTAGCGGAGGAAACGCCAAAATGGTCTGCGATGGGGGGATTTCAGAATTGGGCTCGAGGAGAGACTGGGCCGTTGGGCCATATCGGCGTAGGGAGGGAGCGATATATACACATAAAATTGGTACGTGTGATCTCAAAAGAAAATATTGGTACCTAAAACAACATACATATATACCCCTAAAAAAACACCTACGAAAACATACATTTCTTTGTTTCCTCAAAAGATGTAACATATTTTTTTGACAAAAACAATGTGTATTCAACTGAGACTGGTTAGTGTGGAGATTGGCGGCATGAGTTTCAGTGGGGAGGCACAAGGAGAAGGGACTGGGTAAACTGCGGAAGAACGCTTTCATCGGGCAATCAAGGAAAAAGGCGATTGGGTTCGACGGGTGCGGCAAGTGATATTTTGTTCACTACATCGGATTTTTGTTCCAGACATTCCCACCGCTTTGACTCTATTGTATGGAAGGATGTTGCTTATACCTTCAAACTTTTTGAGCTGCCACCACCAAGGAGACTATTTCCCCACTTTCGAAAACAAAGGAGTTATTTTACCTGATTTTTTGTGCTATAAAGTTCTTATTGCCCATGGCGCTTGCCGCGATTGGTGCAAGGATGGTTATTAGTGAACCCCGAGTCCATGGCGTTTGCCGCAATTGGTGCATGGATGGTTAGTGAATCCCAAGTCGTAAGACCGAGTTCCTAAAAAGAAGTCATAAGACCGAAGACTGGATCATGTTCCAGTTTGTGCACAAAGCTTTGTAGCAAGATATTTATTTGTGAAAGATAAAAAAATGGAATGTAATATTCCTGCTTCCGAAAAAAGAAGGTTACCGTGGTCGTGGGGTCGGGGTATCTATGTCTTTCTAGCTAGTTTTGTGATTTGAAGGTGACACTAGGTTTTTCACACTCTTCTTTCACTTCACTAGGTTTTTCGAATTCCAATGACACGCTTATTTGCTCCTCCACTTCCCTTGGCCTTTCCCTTCAACCTCGCCTTTCATCCATGCATACCTATAACCTAGGGTCATTGCATCATTCGTTGGCTTCGGTTACCCTTAATTTGCAGTAGGAACGTTTGAGTTTCACGACTTTATGATTGATGTAAGCTATAATGAGAAGACCAGACACAACGTTTTTTTTTCTTCTTCTTTTGACCTATCTTCTTCATGATAAAATTCAAACAAGGCTATTTTCATTTCTCACACATCGGGCATGTGTGAACTTGATTGGTTCCCACGGTTAGAGATAATAGGCATTAGTAGCTGACATAACATTATTCCATAATGATCAATAGCATTAGAGTAGTTTTGGAGTACACGATATATCTAATTTTACTTATGTTTTTTGTCTATGGAATAAATCCCAAAACTACCTACCACCTAGATAGGAGTATATAGAGTAGAATGAAACCAAATCCTAGTGACTAAATCACGGTGTGGGGTCCTTGTTGACGCCCATGAGAGCATGGGTGAGCAACATGGCTCCCTGGTGGCTCGTTTCCACCAGCCGCCCCACCAACAGGAAGCTCACCGTCTCTCTGTTCTTCAAAGGCTTCTTGTTCCACCTGCATACACATTATGAAAATTAACACACTAACTAGCTATATGGTAGCGTTCCGATGATTAGGTTTGGTGACAGATAAGATCGGTCTTATTGTAGCTTACCAGTCCTGGTGCCTGATGACCTTGCCATCCTCGACGTCGAGTGTGATGACGGATTCTAGGTCGACATCCTTGCCAAAGACCTTGTAGTGTTGCCTGTTGTCGATCAGTATATGCATTCATGCACCACCCATTGCGTTGATATTCCGATCATGTTTGTAAAGTATGTTCATCGTTACTGTACAAAGTATATGCGTGGCTACGATCGGATGCAGAAGATGATGATGTCCAAATGAGCTTTTAATTACCTGGGATGACCCGGTCCAGTCGCGTTTTCCTTTATCGTGTACTCTACAATCTTGGACTTACCGAATACCTGACGACGCACGAGCCTTTGGATAAATGTATGCAATAACATCAAATGTATATAAAAAAGAAAGAATAAATATCCATGAATAAAGCATATGAATTTGCATATGTACCTTAGGCATCGTGAAGGCTGATTTGATCTGCTTCACGTTGCAATCAGATCGAACAGAATTCGTTTAGAAAAGCCACATGGATGATGGATCACATGAAGAAGAAAGTTAGGCAACAACAAATTCAGTTATGTACCTGTGGGCGTGCATGAGCAGGTCCTCAAATGTGGCATTGGGCGCGTACATCTCGAACTCCCGTGCCGTGGCGCATGAGCCGTATCTGCAGTGATTTGCCATGAGCGACGCGGTGAACAACTATTGAAAAAAATACGTAACAACAGAGCGATTCAAAAAATAGTCGAGGTGGACAATTATGTAGGTATACTGCCAAGTTCATTGGAGAGATAAAGCAATTAGCAATTATTTGATCGTGCATGGTACCTTGCTTGCGCAAGTTAACTGAACAATTAGCAATTATTAACAATTTGGCTGTGCAAGCTGAACTTTTGCGTTTGGGCTGCAAACAGTGCCCACGGTAGTAGCAGGGACATCCTCCGTAATCCCTTTTGGGAAATTTTGTGGAAGCTGCGGTACCCAGTCAAGTTAACTTTTTTGCTTGGAAGGTTTGCATGGAATCATACCGGGCTTAGCAATTATTGCAAACATACACATCCCTACTACTACAGAATATCCAGTTTGCTCAATGGGGCCGGAAGATGTCAAACAGTTGATGTTCACGTGCGATCGTGCAATGAAAGTTTGCAGATCATTGGATCTCATAAAGATAATCAATTGATGCTGCAAGTGTTGATAGATCGGGCTCCATTGTTCTCTAAGAGCTATTGCGTCGGCAAAATAATAAATCTCTGGTAGTAGGTTATGTTGGTCTGAAGGAAACAATCCTTGTTGGTGCTTGGTACATCCAGTAGCAGCAGAGGGAATTTGTCAAAGGGGAGTAGGTGGCTCCCCCATCACGCACAACTTTTGCAATTCAAGCACTGGCAACAAATTATTGGAGATCACATACAAGATGTCAAGATCTGAACCGCTTGAAATATCATGGAGTAAGCTGTCGAAGCACACATATAAACTGAATATTGATGTTGCTTTCTTTGATAATGGGTCGGGAGGTGCAGGAGCTGTAGTCTGAAATAATAAAGGAGAAGCTATACCAGGTGACTGTTGGCCTATTCAAAATTTTCTTGACGTCGCAATAACCGAGGTGACTGCCCTTCAGAAAGGTATCAACATGTTAGAGGGCCTTTGTTGTGTTCATGTTATCATCGAAATTGATTCTCTGGAACTTGTTCAAGCGTATAACAGAGATATTCAGGTGTGGAGTCTGTACTCAGCTATCCTGCAGATTGTTTTCAGACAGTGTACAAGATTGGTGAAATTTCCTTGCAATACTGCAACCGGGAGGCAAACTATGTGGCGCACAATCTAGCTAGACATGCTTTTGTTTCGAATTTTCTGTCTTTTGGGATGATGACCCCCTCCTTATTATTCTAAGTGTAATAAACGATGTTTCCGCATTTAAGTTGCAATAAAGTGCTCCATGAAGGCTCACTCTGTGCATTTTAAAACCAAACCCAAAAATCATACTGAAATAAACCGAACTGAACCATTTTTATGGTTTTTGGTATGGTATGGAATTTCCTTACCTTTTTTATTTCGGTTTTTGCATATATTCTATATATTGAAAAACCAAACGGTTAACCGAAGTAAAACTAATTTAGCTTTTTTTAGAGAGACCATAGTAGTCCAAAAAGATCTTGCAATGTAGTGTTTTTTTTTTTTTGTAGAAGAACAAGATTCCTTGCTAAGCACATCCATTTTTCTCTACTAAATGCTAAGCACGTCGATAAACAAAGGAACGTATACATTGCACATTTGCATGCATGAAAAACCATCCAGGCATGAATCCATGCATGCGTATATACTTACGCCCTGTTCGGAATCTCTCCCGTCCTCTCCACTCCGCGGAGCTCCAGGAGCTCGGTTTGAGCTGCTCCGTGGAAATAAGCTGCAGTTTCCTCCGCTCCGGGAGCGCGGTCCAGGGAGCGGAGAGGAACTGAACAGGCCCTTATTTATATAATGTTTGCATAAAAAAGTGTATTTTGAGTCTTAAATTTGTAAAATATTATTGTGTCATTTTCAATTCACATCAACTTTGGTTATTATGGTATATCCCGAGATCATATCACAATAATTTGATATATACCAAACTCGAACTGTATTTTAATTTTATACCATAGTTACCAAAGTATCAATATCTTACAAATTGAAAAAGAAAACATATAAACCAAACCATATAAACCGAATGCACATAGAGGCCTTTCCCTTAAAAAAAGGAAGGTGTTGCATTGAAGAGAGAGAAATGGTGAGAGGCTGCGGTGGCATTCTTTCCGTAATTACTCTGCAGCGTGAGGGAAGGGGACAGGGGGAGCGGGAACTTCCATTTTTTAGGCAAAAGTGGAGGGGGGAGTTTTTTTTTTGGAGACAATCCCACAAAGCTTTTTTAACTCACAAAGCTTTTATTAACTCGTCACAACGTTTAGAGGGACGAAAGTAAGATCACCCGGGGTGCCTAACCAAACATGGCGGCCAACCCCAAGTGAGAGATGATGCTGTTGGGGAACGTAGTAATTTCAAAAAATTTCCTACGCACACACAGGACCATGGTGATGGCATAGCAACGAGAGGGGAGAGTGTCTGTCCACGCACTCGTGAGACCGAAAGCGGAAGCGTTATAACAACGCTGATTGATGTAGTCGCACGTCTTCACGATCCGACCGATCCAAGTACCGAACGTGACGGCACCTCCGTGTTCAAGACACGCTCAGCTCGATGACGATCCCCGGCTCCGATCCAAAGAAAGCGTCGGGGATGAGTTCCACAAGACGACGCGGCAGGACGATGATGATGCTCCACCGACGCAGGCTTCGCCTAAGCTCCGCGACGATATGACTTCACCGGCGCAGGCTTCGCCTAAGCTCCGCGACGATATGACCGAAGTGGAATATGGTGGAGGGGCACCGCACACGGCTAAGGAACGATCCGTAGATCAACTTGTGTGTTCATGGGGTGCCCCTGCCTCAGATATAAAGGAGGGAGGGAGGAGGAGGCCGGCCTAGGGAGGAGGCGCGCCATAGGGGAGTCCTACTCCCACCGGGAGTAGGATTCCCCTTCCTAGTCCAACTAGGGATCCTTCCATGTATTAGGAGTAGGAGACTAGGAAGAGGAAAAGAGAAGGGAAGGAAGGAGGGTGCGGCCTCCCTTAGCCCAATTCGGACTAGGGCAAGGGGGCGCAGCCTGCCCTAGGCATCCTCTCTCTCTTTCCTGCAGGGCCCAATAAGGCCCAATACTTCTCCCGGCGAATTCCGTAACTCTCCCAGATTCGAAAAATACCCGAATGACTGGAACCTTTCCGAACTCCGAATATAGTCGTCCAATATATCGATCTTTACGTCTCGACCATTTCGAGACTCCTCGTCATGTCCCCGATCTCATCCGGGACTCCGAACTCCTTCGGTACATCAAAACTCATAAACTCATAATATAACTTTAAGCGTGCGGACCCTACGGGTTCGAGAACTATGTAGACATGACCTAGAACCATTCTCGGTCAATAACCAATAGCGGAACCTGGATGCCCATATTGGTTCCTACATATTCTATGAAGATCTTTATCGGTCAAACCGCATAACGATATACGTTGTTCCCTTTGTCATCGGTATGTTACTTACCCGAGATTCGATCGTCGGTGTCCAATACCTAGTTCAATCTCGTTACGGTAAGTCTCTTTACTCGTTCCGTAATACATCGCCTCACAACTAACTTATTAGTTGCAATGCTTGCAAGGCTTATGTGATGTGTATTACCGAGAAGGCCCAGAGATACCTCTCCGACAATCGGAGTGACAAAACCTAATCTCGATTCATGTCAACTCAACATATACTTTTGGAGACACCAGAGAGTACCTTTATAATCACCCAGTTACGTTGTGACGTTTGGTAGCACACAAAGTGTTCCTCCGTAAACGGGAGTTGCATAATCTCATAGTTTCGTGAACTTTGTATAAGTCATGAAGAAAGCATAAGCAACATACTAAACGATCAAGTGCTAGGCTAACGGAATGGGTCAAGTCAATCAGATCATTCTCCTAATGATGTGATCCCGTTAATCAAATGACAACTCATGTCTATGGTTAGGAAACATAACCATCTTCGATTAACGAGCTAGTCAAGTAGAGGCATACTAGTGACACTCTGTTTGTCTATGTATTCACACATGTATTATGTTTTCGGTTAATACAATTCTAGCATGAATAATAAACATTTATCATGATATAAGGAAATAAATAATAACTTCATTATTGCCTCTAGGGCATATTTCCTTCAGATGCTTCGCTAAATTGTGAGCCTTGGTATTCGAGCTCCTAAACTCATGACTAATCGAACAAGTAGTAAAAGAATTACAGTAATCTATAATTTCTCCTATGATTGCACCATAAGAAGGTACAGTCCTCTTCTTGATATCCTCGACGACAACCTTGCAATCAGATGCAACATAGATGCTCGTTTCATAGAGGTCGTCCGCGAGTGCCAATCCATCTCGGACTGCTAGAGCTTCCAGAGTTGTGGGGTCTGAAATCCCAACAAAAGTGATCGTCGAGGCCCCCAAATACTTCCCGAGGCTGTCCCTACACACAGCAGCAACAACGCCTACTTCCATGTTCCAAGTAAGAGCAGCTTCCTCGTTGATTTTGCACACCCCCACCGGTGGTGCAATCCAGCGAGTGGGCCTGGCACCAAAGTACAATGGGACGTGCTTCAGCCCACTGCATGCAGTAAAATAGCTTTGGGCTTTCAGCTTTTCCTAGTTGTTTGGTGCAGCTCCCGCTTTTTTCAGTCTAGTTGCCTCCCAAAGTTGAAGCAAACAGGGCCAAAAGAGGATGATATTGTTTTCGATGATTCGGCGAGGTGTTCAGCTTGAGATCCCAGAGTATTAGCGAGTCAAAACAGCAAACATTCAATATAAATCTTTTCCCCCGATCGAGCTAGTGATTTGAACATGTGTTTTGTCTTTCTTCTGTTCTGGTTTAGTTATGTGGTATATCTATTAGCCTAAGATAAGAAAGAGTTGTGTATATGTATCTCTATACAATGTATAATGAAACAGCACAAGTTATGGTTGCAAGACTTGTCCTACGGATTGTTTGTTTGGATGTATGGTATTATTTAAAAATATGTGGTTTTGGAATACCATCGTATTTAGATACACCAAGAAGCATTTGACACTTTTAGTACTAAATAGCACACTAGCCCGCAACCACGCAATTGCACGGGCGATATCTTCAATTGATTTAAAATTTATATTATGAAGAGTCCTTCTGGGAAGATATTTTGAAGACGCTTCTAACACATGAAAATGTAGTTTGTAAATTACAGAAAATGAAAATAGCTGAGGCAATAGGGCCCATAGAGAAGATCATCTAATTCATCAGTATATATAAATGTAAAATACAAATAGAAGCATATGCTATTAATCCAGTCGCCCGATGTGAGAACAATAATTGGCTGCAGCTCATTCCAAAAGCGAGATTTGATGAACACATGAATAAATAGCTTTGAATTCTGTGAACTCATTTGAAGTAAAACTGGTTCCTGTTCACCTCAATACGAGAACACCACAGTGAATAATATTGAAGCAACGCATTAAAAGTGACAGTGATAGAAATATTTCCCTTGCATACCAACCCGAAACCAATGTAAACCAATTTGATAAATGCTTCGATTTCCAAAAGTAGGCTGATTCAGGCATGAGCTGCTTCGATCTTGTTACTTCGTGCTGCATATGTCGACACATGCAGAATGTACAATCTAATGTCTTTGATTTACTTCTTGGTAAACCATGAAGATGCCTTCCTAAATGTGATCACATCTCATGGACACATATATTTGCTACAACCAGGAGTGTATCATAGACAGAACACAAGCACAAAACAGGACGAGCTGAGCTGACGCATTTGAGGAACAACAGCAGTGGTTTGCGGCATTTCATATGGACACACTTGCTAATAGCACATTAAGTACTCCCACCGAATGTTCAACAAAAACACACTACCTCTACCTGATGATTTGCGTCCAGTGCACACGCATATATAACCACCAGGTAGTCCTAACTGGTACACTCTCAAAACAAAGCCAAAATAATTCTACCAGCAGCAAATTAGATCGGCAAGGTGATGAGGGAGCATACTTATCATGTGACAATGATCTTGGCCCTGGGAGACACCCTTGGCAGAGCTAATAGCTTCATAAGAACCATGCTGCGGTCAGTTTCGCCCTCCCACTCTATTTTCAGTTCTTCCAAAGCAGGTGCCCAGCTCAATAGCTTTGCAACAAAATCAACTTCGTAGTCCAAACCCCGGAACCATTTCACACTGGCCGTTACGAGATGGTCCATTTGCATTTGCAGGGTAAGCTCTTGAATGCTCGCCTGATCCTGATCCCATGTGCTCGAAGGGTAACTCTGCATTTTTTTTTCTCACAACTAATTAGGTGCCGTAGACTCATCAAACAATAGATCAGATGATCGAGGGAGGGAGAAGATTTACTGGAGACATACGTACCCACATCTCAACACTCTTCAAGTCAGGGGCATTCTGAAACAATGAGCATGCAGTCAAGACTTGCCTCTGGTCCCAAAAGCATATTGTAAGGTAAATATTCTCCAGGCGAGTAAACACGGCAGGGACCTTCGTAACTACGCACCCCTCTGATAGACACTGCAAATAGAAAGGAAAACAAAAGAAAAAGGAAATGGCAAAACAGATTAGTCAGAAGGCAGAAGAAGGCCATAGTAATGTTGGAGCTAATAATAGCTAACCTTCAATAAAGTGTCACTAATTCCAAGTATTTTTATATCACTTAGGCTTCGCAATAACTGTTTGACATAGCATTCCTTGTCATGCGCAATTGGAACAGATTGATATGCTTTGTTATCAAGAAAGAGAGAGGCCATCTCCAGATTAGGGGCATCCAAATTAATGTCTTTAAAATCCCCATGAACATTAAGATAATCCAGTTTAGGAGCCTTAATGTTTAGATGGTTGATGCCCTCAAAAGACTTTAATCTCAAATAAGTCAGTACGGGGCAGAACGAGATCAGATTTTGGATATCCTTGTCTGTGGAGGAAAAGATTTTCAGGCTGAGGTCAGTTAGGCTCTTGAAACCTTGGAATGCCCGGGGCAAGCTGATGATGCAGTTTTTTAGGTCCAGAGACTCCAGATCACCGATAGAAAAGAGGCAGGAGGGAATCTTATACTTTGGCCCTGAGTTCAACTTGATTGTAACTGATTTTGGTGATCTCCTTGACAGCATGATCATCCACCTACCGAACTCATCATGGTAATTTTTGTTACCTGAAATATCAAACTCCTCTATTGTTCCCTTGTGGAGTAATAGCACCATATCGACTAATGTAACGAACTTGGTTCTTGTAAGATTTCCATCACACAGAGATATTACTGGCATATCAGTCCATGCATCCCTCCAAGTACTTGATAAGGTGCTAGTCCTAACCGCTTCTTCGGCATTCAAACGGGAGAGGATGTCACCCTTTATCTCTGGAGGCAGACTGCTCAGTCTGTCTGAACTCACGACAGATGTAACTTCCGCCCTGGCCTTTTTACAGATGCTCATTGCTTGAGAATCCAGATAAAACTGTCTTAGCATTTGCATAAGACAATGCGCCAACATTAACGTGCAGTCTACCACATATATCACTAAAAATACAATACATGCAGAAATTAAACGGTGCACAAAGTAAGTTGCTTGTTCATAGCAAAACGAAAAATAAGCAACAACCGAGAGATGGCAGTTTAGGGACACAAGTCTGGTATGTTTACATTAACTGAACTAAACTTGGCCATTGCGTTGGTAAGGTGAAAAACTTAATTATCATTTGACATGTGTTACAAGACCCTAATTTGTGATCTTGAAGAGATACCATGTCCCATGCTGCAAGTTGATCTTCAAGAACTAAACGGGCTTCTTTTGTTGAATATACATGTACCATCAATACCGGTTGGACAAACAATTTAAGGTATATAATTGAGAGGCTGTCAACGTGGGCAAACGATCAAATGCAACTGTACTTGAGCACCAACAGCTCAGAGAGTCAATTTAACCCACAAACAGGCCCTCCTTTCTTAACCTCGATGTGGACTTGCACTCAAATTATTCAGGAGCAACACTGTTAATTTACAACATTCACCCGACATGTACTAACGTAAATCCGTGCACTAAATAGTACTCCCTCCGTTCCCAAATATAAGTCTTTTTAGATATTCCAATGCGGACTATATACGGAGCAAAATGAGTGAATCTACGCTCTAAACTATGTCTACATACATCCGTATGTGGTCCTTATTGAAATCTCTAAAAAAAAACTTATATTTAGGAACGGAGGAAGTACTATAGTAGGTTCCAACTGAAAATTAACCAATAGTATTTCTTAGCCAATGAAATATGCTACTGTAGTTCAAACAATCTCGCTAGTCGTCATTACTCACGGAGGAAGCATGGCATGGCTGATGTTTCGATACTTGATGAATCCACAGCAAACAGGTCTCGAATTTCAAGTAGTAAGAATCTACGGACAGGGAGCAAAACGAACCTACGGAGCGCCGGAGAACGGGGGAAGGCGACGCCGCTCGCCCGCTGCCGCCGGGACGGAGCGCACAGGCCAGCGGGGCAAGGAACGAAGGCAGGACGCCGGATGCCTACGCCGCCGCGGCCTGCCGTGTCTAGGGTTCGAATTCAGCGGAGAAAACACCGACGTGGTCTGCCACTCCCCCCGCGCGAGCCCACTTTGTGCCGGCCCATGTGCAGGGCGGGCGCCCCTTTTTTCTTTTCATTCTTCTGTTTTTCTTCTCTCTTTTTGTTTTCGTACACCATTAAAAATTGTTTGGGATTTACAAAAAATCGAACACCAAATTATATGAAATTTATAAAAAATGTATAATTTCAATAAATGTTTGAAATTTGTTCTCAAATTCCAAAAAAAATCTCAAATGACAGTGATTTCAAAACAATGTTCTTGAACTCAAAAAGTATATGCCAATTCAAAAAATGTTCATGACTATGAAAAATGTTCCAATTAATAAACTGCCCACAAATTTGAAAAATATTACTGGAATTAAAAAAACTGTTTTAAGAATTTGAAAAAATGTTCACAAACTTGAAAACAATTCCGTGTTTTAAAATTGTTTATAAATTTTAAAATTATTCAATATACCCGGGTTTAACAAAAATGTACATGAATTCGATAAAAAAAACTGTTTTTACAAATGCTTCAAGAATTTCAAAAATGATCCCGCATTTCCAGGAATCTAAAAAATGTTCTAAGGGTTTTAAAAAATCACAAATTTTAAATTTTTACCCCATTTTTAAAAATGTTCACAAATTTTAAATTTTTACTCCATTTTTTCAAATGTTCATAAATTCGCAAATGTTCCTAGATTTCAATGAATGTTACAAATTATAAAATGTTTGTGAATTTGAAAAATGTTCCTGGATTGCAAAAAAATATTCATGAATTTGAAAATTGTACCCGTATTTAAAAAGGTTTTAATTTCATAATCACAACTTTTAAAATTGTTCCTATATGAAAATAAGGAAAGTCACAAATAAAAAAACACAGAGTAAAAAAATACCTGGTCTAGGAAGGTTATAGAACCTTGTCCAAAACGGAAGGGAAGTGTCCTTAAACAGTCCTGCCATCGAATAAAGTGGGTCAACCCACGTAAAAGAGGATGCGACGCGGGGGTGCATGCTACGTGTCTATCCACCGAGCTAGGCACTAAATTGTGTCTGCGCTACGGGAATGGGGTGTTTTCAGAATTGGGTCGTTGGGCCATATTGGAGTAGGGTGGGAGTGATAGTGCAACACACATAAAAATGGGCTAGCTTTCTTACCCAAAAAAGCATACATTTTTTCTTTTTCCGAAAGATATACATTTTTTGAAAAAAACAATGTGTATTCAACTGGCAATGGCTGGTTTGGGACGTAGCAGTGCAAAGCTCCACGGGAGAAAAGGCGATTGGCGGTGTGAGCTTCAGCGGGGAGGCGTAACGGGAAGGGAGTTAATAAACTGCGAGAGAACACTTTCATTGGGAAATTAAAGGGAACTAAGCGATTTGGTTGGAGAGATGTGGCAAGTGAAATTTTGTTCACTACATACGATTATTTGTAGGCATTCCCACCACCTTTCTTTTTGCGGGGGATATTCCCACCACCTTGACCCTATCGTGTGAAGAATGTCGTGTAAACCTTTTAAAAATTCAAGCTACCGCCACCGAGGGGACTATTTCCCCACTTTTAAAAAACAAAGGAGATAATGTCCTTGATTTTTGTGTTGTCAAGTTGCTTATGGCCCATGGCTTTTGCCGCTTTTGGTGCATGGATGGTTGGTGAACCCTAAGTCATACGACCAGTCCAATCATTATTCAGCTTGTGTACTGTGCACAAAGATTTGTACTGAAATATTTAGCTGCGAAAGTTCAATAATGGAATGTAATATTCCACTTCACAAAAGAAAAAGGTTACCGACGGGTCAGGGTATTTATGTATATCCAGGTTGTTTTGTGGTTTAGGGTTTTCACTATTGTCTCGCTGCACTAGGTTTTCGAGCTCCAATGACGCGCTTGTTTGCTCCTTTGCTTCCCTTGACCTTCCTATTCACCCTCGCCTTTCCTCTGTGGTGCCTACAAGCTAGAGTCATTGCATCATTTGTAGTCTTTGGTTACCCATAATCCGCAATTGCAACGTTCGAGTTTCACACAACTTCATGATTGATGTAAGCTATAACGAGAAGACTAACACAATGTTTACCCCTTCTTCTTTTGACCTTTTTTCTCAATGCATCATGATAAAATTCAAACAAGGCTATTTTTTTCATTTCTCACACATCGGGCCATGTGTGGACTCGATTGGTTCCCATGGTTAGAGGTAATGGGCGTTAGTAATTGACATAACATTATTACATAATAATAAATGGCATTACTGTAATTTTGGAATACACAATACATCTAACTTTACTTTTGGGTTTTTGTCTATGGAAATGGATCCCAAAACCTCCAACCACCAATATAGGAGTACTCAGAGTAGAATGAAACCAAATCATAGTGACTACATCACGGGGTTGGGTCCTTGCCAAAGCCCATGACAACATGGGTGAGCAGCATGGCTCCCCGGCGGCTCGTTTGCGCTAGCCGTCCCAACAGCGGGAAGCTCACCGTCTCCCTGTTCTTGAGAGGCTTTTTGTCCCACCTGGATATACATTCTGGCAATTAGCACACTAACTAGCTAGTAGATGGTAGCGTCTCGATGATTAGGTTTGGTGACAGATAAGATAAATATTGTTCTAGCTTACCAGTCCTGGTGCCTGACGACCTTGCCATCCTCGACGTCGAGCGTGATGAGGGATTCCAGGTCGACATCCTTGCCAAAGACCTTGTAGTGCTGCTTGTTGTCGATCAGTATCTGCATTCATGCATCACCCATTGCATTAATATTCCGACCTCGTTTGTGAAATATGTCCATTGTTACTATACAGAGTATATGTGTGGCGACGATCCAATGAAGAAGATGATGATGTCCAAATGAGCTTCTAATTACCTGGGATTTCCCCGGTCCGGTCGCGTTTTCCTTTATCGTGTACTCTACGATCTTGGACTCACCGAATACCTGATGACGCACGAGCCTTTGGATTAGTGTATGCAATAGCATCTAATGTATATAAAAAAGAAGGAATAAACATCCATGAATAAAGCATATGAAGGTGCATATGTACCTTAGGCATCGTGTAGAAGGCTGATTTGATCTGCTTCACGCTGTGATCGGATCGCACAAAATTTGATTAAAAAAAGCACACGAATCTTATGAAGAAGAAAACTAGGCAACACCAACTCAACTAATTACATACCCGTGGGCGCGCATGAGCGGGTCCTCAAATGTGGCATTGGGCGCGTACATCTCGAAGTCCCGTGCCGTGGCGCATGATCCGTATCTGCGGTGATTTGCCATGAGCGACGCGGTGAAAGACTATTGAAAAAAAATTACATAACTACATAATGACTCGGAAAATGGACAATTATGTAGGTATATATACTGCCAAGTTCAATTGCTTGGATGCTCAATTGCTTGCTCAACTTAACTGAACAATGAGCAAATTGCAATTAGCAATTTGGCAGTGCAAGGTGAACTTTTGCGTTTGCGCGGCAAACAGTGGTGACATTGAACCGAATCGTATGAATGAATAAAGTAAAGCTGGGATGCACGGACAACACAAGCAGAGCAATAAAGCAGAGCAGAGGTTGATTTGAGCAGTTAGTGGTTACATGTTGAGGAGATGCGGCATGATGCGCTCCAACACGCCCCCGCCCGCCGCCGGCTGCGCGGCCGCCGCCATGCCTGCGGTCGCCGTCGTCGAGAACAATAATCTCTGCTTCGCGGGCGCGAGGGCGGCAGAAGCAGAAGCTGCGCGGAGGAAGAGCGCAGACGGGGCGGACGGCAGGAGCAGTCGCAGTCGGGCGGCGGAGGTGGCGCAGAGAGCGGGGGGTGGCATGCGATGCGAGCTGACGCGCGCGCGGTGGTGAGAAGAGAAGAGAAGGCGAAACAGGGGAGGGGAGCTTGGCTAGCTAGTTGTAGACGAAAGGGTCTCTGGAGTTGAAATGTAGTAGCACGGCGCCTGAAGCAGAGCCGGCCGCGTTCCTCCGTTGACGGCATGCGCGGCGGAGGACGGCGCCACGTCGGCCGGCCGATCTGGTGGCGGGGGCTGCCTCCACGACGCCGAGCGGCCCCGAAGAGAGCCTCGTGTTGTGGGTCGTAGTTCGGGCCTTTCAGCTCGCAGGCCGGGCTTTCTGTATGGCTTAATTAGCTCTACCCAAGGCCTAGTTCATAACAGGAGAAAAAGAAAGACTATTTGTAAGTCAGTCTGTTTTTACTTGCGTAAATCATTCTTTTGGCCGTTGAATCTTCATCGGATGGCTGATGTGCGTCTTCTACGAACAGCCTCCTCCTTAACCGCCCATGATCACCGGCCGAACCGCCTAGGGCCGCCGTCCATGCCCGCCTTGCTGCCTCGTCCTCCCCTTATGATGCTATACCATCTCTCTCTCTCTCTCCCTCCCTCCCCTCTCTCTCTCTCCCTCTCTCTCTCTAACTTGGCACTTTGACCCTCCCCTCTTCGAAATTAACTTCAAATCTCGATACCCTGGATATCCCTTCGGTTTATAGGAAATGTATATCATAACTTATGTGTAACACTTTGAAACTATAACCACAACTTCAAGTGGTCATATAATGACACCATACCAAGTTTCACCTTTTTCAAACCGTGTTTACATTTTTTTAAATACAAATAGATTTTAGAAAATGTCGCGTTTGAATTATCCATTAAACATATATCAATTTTTTAATTATAAACAATTAAATATACACTATACAAATTTAGTGTATAAAAATTGTTTGTGTATGCTTAAAATCATATAAAAATAAATCTTAACAACATCGATCTCGTCATTTGTACAAGCGGCTAGTATGGTATTTAGCAATATTCTTGTTAAGTCAAAGATCATTATTATCTTCAACTTTGTACCCTTTTTTTTATCCGGTTGGTTGCTCTTCATTATACCTTCTCTCCGTCACTTTCGTTTCTTTTTATGACCCACTTAAGCTCGCAAAAGACCTCCATGGCGAGTGCAGAGCAGGTTGGAGCCAAGTAGAGAGACGATCCCACACTCATGCTGTCACCCGTCGGCCCAACTTTGTTGAAGGACCGGGTTTGACAATACGTGTTATTTGTCACGTGTTTACACTAATCATTTTTACTTATTTCTAGCCCCCCCACCCATCACAAAATTTGACCAGGTTTCCCTTTTCATTAATACATTGCGAATTATAAAATTTAATTGGAACATTTTTATTTTATTCTAAAACATTAACAACCTAACTACATTGTACTATCGAACTCAAAATTCATTGCTATTAACAATTCAAACACCTAACATCGCGAATAGCCCAATGCTAATGTAGACCTTTATTTTTCATGGAAAGCATTATATTCCATTAACTATTAGTTTGATACAATTTAATTATATGAGTTCGGTATGAAAGTATGAGCAAAGCCTATAATGAAAAAAATCACATCCATGTACCAAGTAATTTGTGGAATATTATGATATTATGATAAGAGGTTTTAAATGTACCAAGTCTAGCAAATATTAGAGCTTTCTAGAATATTATTGTGTAACCGAGATTAACCATTGGCTTGTTGACAACCCCGCAACATGTAATATTGTAATTGTAAAATACCATAACTATAGAAAGGATTGTTTCATTCCCTTCATTGTCTGTTTTGCATAAAAGCCCTTTACTTTTCTTAAAGTCATCTTACGGTCTAGTTTTAGGTCAGATTTTTCAATTTTGCAAAAACCCTTTGATATTTCAGCTAGTCAACCCGCAGTCCAGGTCAGATTTTCCCTTTTGCAATCCCCCCTAATGTTTCTGTTAAGCAAACCGCATCCCATGTTTAAATCAGATTTTCGCATATCAAATTAAAAAATAACTCATGATGTTATTTGGTTAGAAAAATGTGTAGAATCTGAATTTGATGTTATTTTTACATGTTAACCATTTTTAAGTTTAATTTAGGGTGCAACCTTAACCAATAGCGTGAAGGAAATATGCCCTAGAGGCAATAATAAAGTTATTATTTATTTCCTTATTTCATGATAAATGTTTATTATTCATGCTAGAATTGTATTAACCGAAAACTTAGTACATGTGTGAATACATAGACAAAACATAGTGTCCCTAATATGCCTCTACTTGACTAGCTCGTTAATCAAAGATGGTTATGTTTCCTAACCATAGACATGTGTTGTCATTTGATGAATGGGGTCACACCATTAGGATAATGATGTGATGGACATGATCCATCCGTTAGTTAAGCATTATGATCGTAACAGTTTCATTGCTACTGCTCTCTTCATGACTTATACATGTTCCTCAGACTATGAGATTATGTAACTCCCGAATACCGGAGGAACACTTTGTGTGCTACCAAACGTCACAACGTAAATGTGTGATTATAAAGGTGCTCTACAGGTGTCCCCAAAGGTGTTTGTTGGGTTGGCATAGATCGAGATTAGGATTTGTCACTCCATGTTCTGGAGAGGTATCTCCGGGTCCTCTCGGTAATACTCATCACTATAAGCCTTGCAAGCATTGTGACTAATGAGTTAGTTGCGGGATGAGTATTACGGAATGAGTAAAGAGACTTGCTGGTAACGAGATTGAACTAGGTAGTATGATACCGATGATCGAATCTCGGGCAAGTAACATACCGATGACAAAGGGAACAACGTATGTTGTTATGCGGTTTGACCGATAAAGATCTTCGTAGAATATGTAGGATCCAATATGAGCATCCAGGTTCTGCTATTAGTTATTGAACGGAGATGTGTCTCGGTCATGTCTACATAGTTCTCTAACCCGTAGGGTCCGCACGCTTAACGTTCGATGATGATTTGTATTATGAGTTATGTGATTTGATGACCGAAGTTTGTTCGGAGTCCCGTATGAGATCACGGACGTGACGAGGAGTCTCGAAATGTTCAAGACGTAAAGATTGATATATTGAAAGGCTATATTCGGACATCGGAAAGGTTCCGAGTGATTCGCGTATTTTTCGGAGTACCGGGGAGTTACGGGAATTCATCGGGAGAAGTAATGGGCCTTATTGGGCCATACGGGAAATAGAGGAGGCAGGCCAAGGGGAGGTGGCGCGCGCCCCCCATGGGTCCGAATTGTACTAGGGGAAGGGGGCGGCGCCTCCCTTGCCCTTTCCTACTCCCTCTCTCCTTCCTTCTCTCCTACTCCTAAAAGGGAAAGGATTCCTACTGGGACTTGGAAGTCCTAGTAGGACTCCATACACTTGGCGCGCCCCTAGGGGGCCGGCCTCTCTCCCTCCCTCCTTTATATACAGGGGCAGGGGCACCCCAAAGACACACAAGTTTCTCTTAACCGTGTGCGGTGCCCCCCTCCATAATTACACACCTCGATCATACCATTGTAGTGCTTAGGCGAAGCCCTGCGCCAGTAACATCATCATCACCGTCGCCATGTCGTCATGCTGACGGAACTCACCCTCGTCCTCAACTGGACCAAGAGCACGAGGGACGTCATCGAGCTGAACGTGTGTTGAACGCGGAGGTGCCGTACGTTCGGTACTTCATCGGTTGGATCGCGAAGAAGTTCGAATACATCAACCGCGTTATTGAAATGCTTTCACTTTCTGTCTACGAGGGTACGTGGACACACTCTCCCCTCTCGTTGCTATGCATCACCTGATAGATCTTGTGTGATCGTAGGAAATTTTTTGAAATTACCGCGTTCCCCAACAGTGGCATCCGAGCCAGGTCTATGCGTAGATGTTATATGCACGAATAGAACAAAAAGAGCTATGGGCGATAATAGTCATACTGTTTACCAGCATGTCATACTTTGATTGAGCGGTATTGTTGGATGAAGCGGCCCAGACCGACATTACATGACCATGTTCATGAGATTGGTTCTACCGACGTGCTTCGCACACAGGTGGCTAGTGGGTGTCTGTTTCTCCAACTTTAGTTGAATCGAGTTTGACTACGTCCGGTCCTTGTTAAAGGTTAAAACAGAACACTTGACGAAAAATCGTTGTGGTTTTGATGCGCAGGTAAGAACGGTTCTTGCTAGAAGCCCGTAGCAACCACGTAAAACTTGCAACAACAAAGTAGAGGACGTCTAACTTGTTTTTGCAGGGCTTGCTGTGATGTGATATGATCAAGACATGATGTGATATAATTTGTTGTATGATATGATCATGTTTTGTAACAAAGTTATCGGCAACTAGCAGGAGCCATATGGTTGTCGCTTTATTGTATGCAATGCAATCGCCATGTAATTGTTTTACTTCATCACTAAGTGGTAGCGATAGTCGCAGTAACAATAGTTGGTGAGGCGACAACGATGCTATGATGGAGATCAAGGTGTCGCGCCGGTGACGATGGAGATCATGACGATGCTTCGGTGATGGAGATCATGAACACAAGATGATGATGGCCATATCATGTCACATATTTTGATTGCATGTGATGTTTATCTTTTATGCATCTTATTTTGCTTAGTACGGCGGTAGCATTATAAGATGATCCCTTACTAAATTTCAAGGTATAAGTGTTCTCCCTGAGTATGCACCGTTGCTACAGTTCTTCGTGCCGAGACACCACGTGATGATTGGGTGTGATAAGCTCTACGTTCACATACAATGGATGCAAGCCAGTTTTGCACACGCAGAATACTCGGGTTAAACTTGACGAGCCTAGCATATGCAGATATGGCCTCAGAACACTGGAGACCAAAAGGTCGAGCGTGAATCATATAGTAGATATGATCAACATAGTGATGTTCACCATTGAAAACTACTCCATCTCACGTGATGATCGGACATGGTTTAGTTGATTTGGATCACGTGATCATTTAGATGACTAGAGGGATGTCTATGTAAGTGGGAGTTCTTAAGTAATATGATTATTTGAACTTGAATTTATCATGAACTTAGTCCTGATAGTATTTTACAAATTATGTTGTAGATCAATAGCTCGCGTTGTAGCTTCCCTATGTTTTTATATGTTCCTAGAGAAAACTAAATTCAAAGACGATAGTAGCAATGATGCGGACTGGGACCGTGATATGAGGTTTATCCTCATTGTTGCACAGAATAATTATGTCCTTGATGCACCGTTAGGTGACAGACCTATTGCAGGAGCAGACGCAGACGTTATGAACGTTTGGCTAACTCAATATGATGACTACTTGATAGTTTAATGCACCATGCTTTACGACTTAGAACCGGGACTTCAAAAATGTTTTTGAAACATCATGGAGCATATGAGATGTTCCAAGAGCTGAAATTGGTATTTCAGACTCATGCCCATATCAAGAGGTATGAGACCTCTGACAAAAACTTTGCCTAAAAGATGGAGGAGAATTGCTCAACTACTGAGAATGTGCTCAGAATGTCTGGGTACTACAATCACTTGAATCAAGTGGGATTTAATCTTCTAGATAAGATAGTGATTGACAGAGTTCTCTAGTCACCATAACCAAGTTACTGGAACTTCGTGATGAACTATAGTATGCAAGGATGATGAAAGCGATTCCCGAGCTCTTCGTGATGCTAAAATCGACGAAGGTGGAAATCAAGAAAATGTATCATGTGTTGATTGACAAGACCACTAGTTTCAAGTAAAGGGCAAAGGGAAAGAAAGGGAACTTCAAAAAGAATGGCAAGCAAATTGTTACTCCCATGAAGAAGCCCAAAGTTAGACCTAAGCCTGAAACTAAGTGCTTCTACTGCAAAGGAAATGGTCACTGGAAGCGGAGTTACCCCAAATATTTGGCGGATAAGAAGGATGGCAAAGTGAACAAAGGTATATTTGATATACATATTATTGATATGTACCTTACTAGTGCTCGTAGTAATCCCTGGGTATTTGATACTTGTTCGGTTGCTAAGATTAGTAACTCGAAATAGGAGTTGCAGAATAAATAGAGACTAGTTGAAGATGAAGTGACGATGTGTGTTGGAAATGGTTCCAAGATTGATATGATCATCATCGAGCACTCCCTATACTTTTGAGATTAGTGTTGAACCTAAATAAATGTTATTTGGTGTTTGCGTTGAGCATGAATATGATTAGATCATGTTAATTGCAATACGGTTATTCATCTAAGACAGAGAATAATTATTATTCAGTTTACATGAATAAAACCTTCTATGGTCATACACCCAATGTTGATGGTTTATTGAATCTCAATCGTGGTAGTACACATATTCATAGTATTGATGCCAAAAGATGCAAAGTTGATAATGATAGTGCAACTTATTTGTGGCATTGCCATTTGGGTCATATCGGTATAAAGCGCATGAAGAAACTCCATGCTGATGGACTTTTGGAATCACTTGATTATGAATCATTTGATGCTTGCGAACCATGCCTTATGGGCAAGATGACTAAAACTCTGTTCTCCGGAACAATGGAACGAGCTAGTGACTTATTGGAAATAATACATACCGATGTATGCGGTCCAATGAGTGTTGATGCTCGTGGCAGGTATCGTTATTTTCTGACCTTCACAGATGATTTGAGCAGATATGAGTATATGTACTTAATGAAACACAAGTCTGAAACATTTGAAAAGTTCAAAGAATTTCAGAGTGAAGTGGAGAATCATTGTAACAAGAAAATAAAGTTTCTACGATCTGATTGTGGAGGAGAATATTTGATTTACGACTTTGGTCTTCATTTAAAACAATGTGGAATAGTTTCACAGCTCACGCCACCTGGAACACCACAGCGTAATGGTGTGTCTGAACATCGTAACCGCACTTTATTGGATATGGTGCGATCTATGATGTCTCTTACCGATTACCACTATCGTTTTGGGATTATGCATTAGGGACAGCTACATTCAAACAGGGCACCATCAAAATCCATTGAGACGACGCCTTATGAACTGTGGTTTGGCAAGAAACCAAAGTTGTCGTTTCTTAAAGTTTGGGGTTGCGATGCTTATGTGAAAAAGCTTCAACCTGATAAGCTCGAACCCAAATCAGAGAAGTGCATCTTCATAGGATACCCAAAGGAAACTGTTGGGTACACCTTCTATCACAGATCCAAAGGCAAAATCTTTGTTGCTAAGAATGGATCCTTTCTAGAGAAGGAGTTTCTCTCGAAAGAAGTGAGTGGGAGGAAAGTAGAGCTTGATGAGGTAATTGTACCTTCTCCCGAATTGGAAAGTAGTTCATCACATAAATCAGTTCCAGTGATTCCTACACCAATTAGTGAGGAAGCTAATGATGATGATCATGAAACTTTAGATCAAGATTACTACCGAACCTCGTAGGTCACCTAGAGTATGATCCGCACCAGAGTGGTATGGTAATCCTGTTCTGGAAGTCATGTTACTAGACTATGACGAACCTACGAACTATGAGGAAGCGATGATGAGCCCAGATTCCGCGAAATGGCTTGAGGCCATGAAATCTGAGATAGGATCCATGTATGTAACAAAGTATGGACTTTGATTGACTTGCCCGATGATCGGCAAGTCATTGAGAATAAATGGATCCTCAAGAGGAAGACAGACGTTGATGGTAGTGTTACTATCTACAAAGCTCGAACAAGAGGAAGACGAACGTTGACGGACGTTGATGGGTGCTGACTACAATGAGATTTTCTCACTCGTAGCGATGCTTAAGTCTGTCCAAATCATGTTAGCAATTGCCACATTTGATGAAATCTGGCAAATGGATGTCAAAACTGCATTCCTTAATGGATTTCTTAAAGAAGAGTTGTATATGATACAACAAGAAGGTTTTGCCAATGCTAAAGGTGCTAAAAAAGTGTGCAAGCTCCAGCGATCCATCTATGGACTGGTGCAAGCGTCTCGGAGTTGGAATATATGCCTTGATGAGTGAAGCCTGTATTTACGAGAAAGTGAGTGGGAGCACTACAGTCTTTCTGATAAGTATATGTGAATAACATATTGTTGATTGAAAATGATGTAGAATTTTCTGGAAAGCATAAAGGAGTGTTTGAAAGGAGTTTTTCAAAGAAAGACCATGGTGAAGCTGCTTACATACTGGGCATCAAGATCTATAGAGATAGATCAAGACGCTTGATAAGATTTTTCAATGAGTAAATACCTTGACAAGTTTTTGAAAGAGTTCAAAATGGATCAGTCAAAGAAGGAGTTCTTGTATGTATTCCAAGGTATAAAGTTGAGTAAGACTCAAAGCCCGACCATGGCAGAAGATAGAAAGAGAATGAGAGTCATTCCCTATTCCACAGTCATAGGTTCTATAAAGTATGTTGTGCTGTGTACCAGACCTATTGTGTACCTTGCCATGAGTTTGGCAAGGGGGTACAATAGTGATCTAAGAGTAGATCATTGGACAACGGTCAAAATTATCCTTGATGAGGACTAAGGAAATGTTTCTCTATGATGGGGGTGATAAAGAGTTCATCGAAAGAGTTACGTCAATGCAAGCTTTTTCACTGATTGAGATGACTCTAAAGTCTCAATCTGGATACATATTCAAAGTGGGAGCAATTAGCTAGAGTAGCTCTATGCAGAGCATTGTAGACATAGAATATTTGCAAAATACATATGGCTCTGAATGTGACAAACCCGTTGACTAAACTTCTCTCATAAGCAAAACATGATCACACCTTAGTAATCTTTGGGTGTTAATCACGTAGCAATGTGAACTACATTATTGACTCTAGTAAACCCTTTGGTTGTTGGTCACATGGCGATGTGAACTATGGGTGTTAATCACATACAGATGTGAACTATTGATGTTAAATCACATGGCGATGTGAACTAGATTATTGACTCTAGTGCAAGTGGGAGACCGAAGGAAATATGCCCTAGAGGCAATAATAAAGTTATTCTTTATTTCCTTATTTCATGATAAATGTTTATTATTCATGCTATAATTGTATTAACCAGAAACATAGTACATGTGTGAATACATAGACAAAACATAGTGTCCCTAGTATGTGATACGTCTCCGTCGTATCTATAATTTTTGATTGTTCCATGCCAATATTATTCAACTTTCATATACTTTTGGCAAATTTTTATACTATTTTTTGGGACTAACATATTGATCCAAAGGCCCAAAGGTGCCGCTTTGTTTGTTGCAAGTTTTATGTTTCGCAGAAACCCAATATCAAACGGAGTCCAAACGGGATAAAAACGGATGGAGAATTATTTTGGAATATTTGTGATTTTTGGGAGGAAGAATCAACGCGAAACGATGCCCGAGGTGGCCACGAGAGTGGCCCACGCCACCCCTCCAGGGGGGGCGCCCCCCTATCTCATGGGCCACCCGTAAGGCGGTTGATGCCCTTCTTTGGCCGCAAGAAAGCTAATTTTTGGAAAACGATCTGGGCGAAGGTTTCAGGCCAATCGGAGTTACGGATCTCCATATATACACGAAATGGTGAAACAGAGCCTGGACAGAACACAGAAACAGAGAGATATATCCAATCTCGGAGGGGCTCTCGCCCCTCCCAAGCCATGGGAGCCAAGGACCAGAGGGGAAACCCTTCTCCCGTCAAGGGAGGAGGTCAAGGAAGAAGAAGAAGAAGGGGGCCTCTCTCCCCCTTGCTTCCGGTGGCGCCGGAGCGCTGCCGGGGGCCATCATCATCACCGCAATCTTCACCAACATCGTCGTCATCTTCACCAACATCTCCATCACCTTCCCCTATCTATATTCAGCGGTCCACTCTCCCGCAACCCGCTGTACCCTCTACTTGAACATGGTGCTTTATGCTTCATATTATTTTCCAATGATGTGTTGCCATCCTATGATGTCTGAGTAGATTTTTCGTTGTCCTATCGGTGATTGATGAATTGCTATGATTGGTTTGAGTTGCATGTTTTATTATTGGTGCTGTCCTATTGTGCCCTCCATGTCGGCAAGCAAGTGTGAGGGATTCCGATGTAGGGTTTGCAATATGTTTATGATTTGCTTATGGTGGGTTGCGTGAGTGACCAAACACAAACCCGAGTAAGTAGGTTGTTTGCATATGGGATAAAAGGGGACTTGATGCTTTAATGCTATGGTTGGGTTTTACCTTAATGAATCTTTAGTAGTTGTGGATGCTTGCTAGAGTTCCAATCATAAGTGCATAGAATTCCAAGTAAGGGATGATATGTTAGCTTATGCCTCTCCCTCAAATAGAAATGCAATAGTGATTACCGGTCTAGTAACATAGTCAATTACTTAGGGGCAATTTCACAACTCCTATCACCACTTTTCCACACTTGCTATATTTGCTTTATTGTATCTTTATCTAAACAGCCCCTAGTTTATATTTACGCGTTCTTTACTTTCTTGCAAACCTATCCTATCACACCTACAAAGTACTTCTAGTTTCATACTTGTTCTAGGTAAAGTAAACGTTAAGCGTGCGTAGAGTTGTATCGGTGGTCGATAGAACTTGAGGGAATATGTGTTCTACCTTTAGCTCCTCGTTGGGTTCGACACTCTTACTTATCGAAAACTGTTGCGATCCCCTATACTTGTGGGTTATCAAGACCTTTTTCTAGCGCCGTTGCCGGGGAGTCATAGTGTGGGGTGAATATTCTCGTGTGTGCTTGTTTACTTTATCACTAGGTAACTTTTATTTGCTGTTCTTAGTTGTTCTCTATCTTTAGTTATGGATATGGAACACAAAATACCAAAAAAATTAGAGGTACTTGCTACTCATGTAGATGGGGTAACTCCTAAAAACCCCGATTCTCATTATGTGAGAGATATTATTGTTGGAAATATGCCCTAGAGGTAATAATAAAGGGATTATTATTATATTTCCTTGTTCATGATAATTGTCTTTTATTCATGCTATAATTGTATTATCCGGAAATCGTAATACACGTGTGAATAGATAGACCACAACATGTCCCTAGTGAGCCTCTAGTTGATTAGCTCGGTGATCAATAGATAGTCATGGTTTCCTGACTATGGACATTGGATGTCATTGATAACGGTGATGTGATGGACAAGACCCAATCCTAAGCATAGCACAAGATCGTGTAGTTCGTTTTGCTAGAGCTTTTCCAATGTCAAGTATCTCTTCCTTAGACCATGAGATCGTGTAACTCCCGGATACCGTAGGAGTGCTTTGGTTGTTCCAAACGTCACAATGTAAATGGGTGACTATAAAGGTGCACTACAGGTATCTCCGAAAGTGTCTGTTGGGTTGACACGGATCGAGACTGGGATTTTTCACTCCGTATTACGGAGAGGTATCACTGGGCCCACTCGGTAGTGCATCATCTGTTGGAAATATGCCCTAGAGGCAATAATAAATTAGTTATTATTATATTTCCTTGTTCATGATAATCGTTTATTACCCATGCTATAATTGTATTGATAGGAAACTCAGATACATGTGTGGGTACATAGACAACACCATGTCCCTAGTAAGCCTCTAGTTGACTAGCTCGTTGATCAACAGATGGTTACGGTTTCCTGACCATGGACATTGGATGTCGTTGATAACGGGATCACATCATTTGGAGAATGATGTGATGGACAAGACCCAATCCTAAGCCTAGCACAAAGATCATAGTTCATATGCTAAAGCTTTTCTAATGTCAAGTATCATTTCCTTAGACCATGAGATTGTGCAACTCCCGGATACCGTAGGAATGCTTTGGGTGTACCAAACATCACAACGTAACTGGGTGACTATAAAGGTGCACTACAGGTATCTCCGAAAGTGTCTGTTGGGTTGGCACGAATCGAGACTGGGATTTGTCACTCCGTATGACGGAGAGGTATCTCTGGGCCCACTCGGTAATACATCATCATAATGTGCACAATGTGACCAAGGGGTTGATCACGGGATGATGTGTTACGGAACGAGTAAAGAGACTTGCGGAAACGAGATTGAACAAGGTATCGGGATACCGACGATCGAATCTCGGGCAAGTACAATACCGCTAGACAAAGGGAATTGTATACGGGATCGATTGAGTCCTTGACATCGTGGTTCATCCGATGAGATCATCGTGGAACATGTGGGAGCCAACATGGGTATCCAGATCCGCTGTTGGTTATTGACCGGAGAACGTCTCGGTCATGTCTGCATGGTTCCCGAACCCGTAGGGTCTACACACTTAAGGTTTGATGGCGCTAGGGTTATAAAGGAAGTTTGTATGTGGTTACCGAATGCTGTTCGGAGTCCCGGATGAGACCCCGGACGTCACGAGGAGTTCCGGAATGGTCCGGAGGTAAAGATTTATATATGGGAAGTCCTGTTTTGGTCACCGGAAAAGTTTCGGGTTTTTCAACGTCTGGGACCACCGGAGGGTCCCGGGGTCCACCAAGTGGGGCCACTAACCCCGGAGGGCTGCATGGGCCAAGTGTGGAAGGGGACCAGCCCGTGTGGGCTGGTGCGCCCACAAGGGCCCAAGGCGCCTCAAGAGGGAAGGGGCAAACCCTAGGGCAGATGGGCCCTAAGGCCCACCCTAGGTGTGCCTCCCCTCTCTCCCCTTCTGGCCGCCACCCAGATGGGATCTAGGGGCTTCCGCCACCCCTGGGGAGGGAAACCTAGAGGGGGCGCAGCCCTCCCTTCCCTATATATATTTGAGGTTTGGGCTGCCCAACACACATGAGAACTTCTCCCTCTTGGTGCAGCCCCGCCTCCTCCTCCTCCTCTCCCGTGGTGCTTGGCGAAGCCTGCTGGATTGCCACGCCTCCACCACCACCACGCCTGCCAGTGCTGCTGCTGGATTGAGTCTTCCACACCCTCTCCCTCTCTCCGTGCTGGATCACGGCGTGGGAGACGTCACCGGGTTGTACGTGTGTTGAACGCGGAGGTGCCGTCCGTTCGGCACTAGGATCTCCGGTGATTTGGATCACGACGAGTACGACTCCTTCAACCCCGTTCTCATGAACGCTTCTGCTTAACGATCTACAAGGGTATGTAGATGCACTCTCCTTCCCTCTTGTTGCTAGAATCTCCATAGATTGATCTTGGTGATGCGTAGAAAATTTTGAATTTCTGCTACATTCCCCAACAAAGGGCATCATGAGCTAGGTCTATTATGTAGATTCTTTGCACGAGTAGAACACAAAGTAGTTGTGGGCGTTGATTTTGTTCAATATGCTTACCGTTACTAGTCCAATCTTGTTTCGACGGTACTGTGGGATGAAGCGGCCGGACCAACCTTACACGTACTCTTACGTGAGACAAGGTTCCACCGATCGACATGCACTTGGTGCATAAGGTGGCTAGCGGGTGCCGATCTCCCACTTTAGTCGGAACGGATTCGATGAAAAGGGTCCTTATGAAGGGTAAATAGCAATTGGCATATCACGTTGTGGTTTTGCGTAGGTAAGAAACGTTCTTGCTAGAAACCCATAGCAGCCACGTAAAACATGCAAACAACAATTAGAGGACGTCTAACTTGTTTGTGCAGGGTATGCTATGTGATGTGATATGGCCAAGAAGAATCTGATGAATGATATGTGATGTATGAGATTGATCATGTTCTTGTAATAGGATTCACGACTTGCATGTCGATGAGTATGACAACCGGCAGGAGCCATAGGAGTTGTCTTTATTTATTGTATGACCTGCGTGTCATTAAACAACACCATGTAATTACTTTACTTTATTGCTAACCGTAGCCATAGTAGTAGAAGTAATATTTGGCGAGACAACTTCATGAAGACACGATGATGGAGATCATGATGATGGAGATCATGGTGTCATGCCGGTGACGATGATGATCATGGAGCCCCGAAGATGGAGATCAATGGAGCTATATGATATTGGCCATATCATGTCACTACTATATAATTGCATGTGGTGTTTATTATGTTTATGCATCTTGTTTACTTAGAACGACGGTAGTAAATAAGATGATCCCTTACAACAATTTCAAGAAGTGTTCTCCCCTAACTGTGCACCGTTGCTAAAGTTAAAGCTTCTAAGCACCACGTGATGATCGGGTGTGATGGATTCTTACGTTCACATACAACGGGTGTAAGACAGATTTACACACGCCAAAACACTTAGGGTTAACTTGACGAGCCTAGCATGTACAGACATGGCCTCGGAACACGGAGACCGAAAGGTCGAGCATGAGTCGTATAGTAGATACGATCAAAATGAAGATGTTCACCGATGATGACTAGTCCGTCTCACGTGATGATCGGACACGGCCTAGTTGACTTGGATCATGTAATCACTTAGATGACCAGAGGGATGTCTATCTGAGTGGGAGTTCATAAGATGAACTTAATTATCTTGAACATAGTCAAAAGACCTTTTGCAAATTATGTCGTAAGCTCGCGCTTTAGTTCCACTGTTTAGATATGTTCCTAGAGAAAATATAGTTGAAAGTTGAAAGTAGCGATTATGCGGACAGTAGAAAGCTTATGTCCTTAATGCACCGCTCAGTGTGCTGAACCCCAAACGTCGTTTGTGGATGTTGCGAACATCGGACATACACGTTTTGATAACTACGTGATAGTTCAGTTAAACGGCTTACGGCTTAGAATTGAGGCACCAAAAGACGTTTTTGAAACATCGCGGAACATATGAGATATTCTGAGAGCTGAAATTGGGATTTCAGGCTCGTGCCCACGTCAAGAGGTATGAGACCTCCGACAATTTTCTTAGCCTGGAAAGTAAGGGAGAAAGCTCAATCGATGAGCTTGTGCTCAGATTGTCTGAGTGCAACAATCACTTGAATCGAGTGGGAGTTGATCTTCCAGATGAGATAGTGATGTTTCTCCAAAGTCATTGCCACCAAGCTGCTAGAGCTTCGTGATGAACTATAACATATCGTGGATACATATGATGATCTCGAGGTATTCGCGATGTTTGACACATCGCGAAAGTAGAAATCAAGAAGGAGCATCAATTGTTGATGGTTGGTAAAACCACTAGTTTCAAGAAGGGCAAGGGCAAGAAGGGATACTTCATGAAACGGCAAATCAGCTGCTGCTCCAGTGAAGAAACCCAAGGTTGAACCCAAACCCGAGACTAAGTGCTTCTGTAATAAGGGGAACAGACACTGGAGCAGAATTACCCTAGATACTTGGTAGATAAGAAGGCTGGCAAGGTCGATAGAAGTATATTGGATATACATTATGTTAATGTGTACTTTACTAGTACTCCTAGAAGCACCAGGGTATTAAGATACCGGTTCGGTTGCTAAGTGTTAGTAACTCGAAATAAAAGAGCTACGGAATAAACGGAGACTAGCTAAAGGTGAGCTGACAATATGTGTTGGAAGTGTTTCCAAGTTTGATTTGATCAAACATCGCACGCTCCCTCTACCATCAAGATTAGTATTAAACCATAATAATTGCCATTTGGTATTTGCGTTGAGCATAGACATGATTGGATTATGTCTATCGCAATACGGTTAGTCATTTAAGGAGAATAATGGTTACTCTATTTATTTGAATAATACCTTCAATGGTCTTGCACCTAAAGGAATGGTTTATTGAATCTCAATCATAGTGATACACATGTTCATGCCAAAAGATATAAGTTAGTAATGATAGTACCACTTGCTTGTGGCACTGCCATGTAAGTCATATTGGTGTAAAACGCATGAAGAAGCTCCATGTTGATGGATCTTTGGACTCACTCGTTTTTGAAAAGTTTGAGACATGCGAACCATGTCTATTGGTGCATACGCATGAAGAAACTCCATGCAGATGAATCGTTTAGACTCACTTGATTTTGAATCACTTGAGATATGCAAATCATACCACATGGACAAGATGACTGAAAAGCCTCGGCTTCAGTAAGATGGAATTAGATAGCAACTTATTGGAAGTAACACATTTTGATGTGTGCAGTCCAATGAGTGCTGAGGCATGCAGTGAATATCGTTATGTTCTTACTTCACGGATGATTTGAGCAGATACTGAGTATATTTACTTGATGAAACACAAGTCTGAATTATTGAATGGTTCAAGTAATTTCAGAGTGAAGTTTAAGATCTTCGTGACAAGAGGATAGAATGTCTATGATATGATCATAGAGATGAATATCTGAGTTACGAGTTTTGGCACACAATTAAGACATTGTGCAAATTGTTTCACAATTAATACCGCACCGAACACCATAGTGTGATGGTGTGTCCGAACATCATAGTTGCACTCTATTGGATATGGTGCGTACCATGATATCTCTTATCGAATTACCACTATCGTTCATGGGTTAGGCATTAGAGACAACCGCACTCACTTTAATGGGGCACCACGTAATTCCATTGAGACGACACCGTTTGGAGAAACCGAAGTTGTCGTTTCTTGAAAGTTTGGGGCTGCGACGCTTATGTGAAAAAGTTTCAGGTTGATAAGCTCGAACCCAAAGCGGATAAAATGCATCTTCATAGGACACCCAAAACAGTTGGGTATACCTCCTAATTCAGATCCGAAAGCAATAGGGATTGTTTCTTGAATCGGGTCCTTTCTCGAGGAAAAGTTTGTCTCGGAAAGTTGAGTGGGAGGATGGAGACTTGATGAGGTTATTGAACCGTCACTTCAACAAGTGTGTAGCAGGGCACGTGAAGTTGTTCCTGTGGCACCTACACCAATTGAAGTCGAAGCTTATGATAGTGATCATGAAGTTTTGGATCAAGTCACTACCGTACCTCGTGAGGGTGACAAGGATGCGTCTTTGCTTGAGTGGTACAGTGATCCTGTCTTGAAGGTCATGTTGCTAGACAACAATGAACCTACGAGCTATGGAGAAGCGATGGTGGGCCCAAATTCCGACAAATGGTTAGAAGCCATGAAATCCGAGATAGGATCCATGTATCATAACAAAGCATGGACTTTGGTGGACTTGCCCGATGATCGGCAAGCCATTGAGATAAATGGATCTTTAAGAAGAAGACGGACGTGGACGGTAATGTCACCGTCTATGAAGCTCGACTTGTGGCGAAGAGTTTTTCACAAGTTCAAGGAGTTGACTACGATGAGATTTTCTCATCCGTAGCGATGCTTAAGTCCGTCGGAATCATGTTAGCATAAGCTGCATTTATGAAATTTGGCAGATGGATGTCAAAATGAGTTTCCTTACCAATTTTTGTAAGGAAAGGTTGTATGTGATACAATCAGAAAGTTTTGTCGATCCTAAGGATGCTAAAAGGTATGCTGGCTCCAGCGATCCTTTCTAAGGACTGGAGTAAGCATCTCAGAGTTGGAATGTACGCTTTCATGAGATGATCAAAGATTTTGGGTTTGTACAAAGTTTATGAGAAACTTGTATTTCCAAAGAAGTGAGTGGGAGCACTATAGAATTTCTGATGAGTATATGTTGTTGACATATTGATGATCGAAATGATGTAGAATTTCTGGAAAGCATATAGGGTTATTTGAAAGATGTTTTTCAATAGAAAACCTGGATTAAGCTACTTGAACATTGAGCATCGAGATCTATAAGGATAGATCAAAAATGCTTAATAATACTTTCAAATGAGCATATACCTTGACATGATCTTGAAGGTGTTCAAGATGGATCAGTCAAAGAAGGAGTTCTTGCCTGAGATGTAAGGTGTGAAGTTAAGACTTAAAGCTCGACCACGGCAGAAAAGAGAGAAAGGACGAAGGTCGTCCCCTATGCTTTAGACGTAGGCTCTATAGCATGCTATGCTGTGTACCGCACCGGAAGTGTGCCTTGCCATGAGTCAGTCAAGGGGTACAAGAATGATCCAGGAACGGATCATTGGACAGCGGTCAAAATTGTCCTTGGAGTAAATAAGGACACGTTTCTCGATTATGGAGGTGATAAAGAGTTCGGCGTAAAAGGTTACGTCGATGCAAGCTTTAACACCTATCCGAATGACTCTGAGTAGCAAAACGGATACGTATAGTGGAGCAACCATTTGGAATAGCTCCAAGTGGAGCGTGGAAGCAGCGTTTACAATATGACATAGAGAATTGCGAAGTACATACGGATCTGAATGTTACGCACCGTTGACTAAAACCTCTCTCACAAGCAAAACATGATCAAACCTCGTAACTCATTGAGTCTTAATCACATGATGATGTGAACTAGTTTACGAACACTAGTAAACTCTTTGGATGTTGGTGACCTGGCGATGTGACCTATCGCTGTTAATCACATGACGATGTGAACTAGATTATTGACTCTAGTGCAAGTGGGAGACTGTTGGAAATATGCCCTAGAGGCAATAATAAATTAGTTATTATTATATTTCCTTGTTCATGATAATCGTTTATTACCCATGCTATAATTGTATTGATAGGAAACTCAGATACATGTGTGGGTACATAGACAACACCATGTCCCTAGTAAGCCTCTAGTTGACTAGCTCGTTGATCAACAGATGGTTACGGTTTCCTGACCATGGACATTGGATGTCGTTGATAACGGGATCACATCATTTGGAGAATGATGTGATGGACAAGACCCAATCCTAAGCCTAGCACAAAGATCGTAGTTCGTATGCTAAAGCTTTTCTAATGTCAAGTATCATTTCCTTAGACCATGAGATTGTGCAACTCCCGGATACCGTAGGAATGCTTTGGGTGTACCAAACATCACAACGTGAATCGGGTGACTATAAAGGTGCACTACAGGTATCTCCGAAAGTGTCTGTTGGGTTGGCACGAATCGAGACTCGGATTTGTCACTCCGTGTAAACGGAGAGGTATCTCTGGGCCCACTTGGTAGGACATCATCATAATGTGCACAATGTGACCAAGGGGTTGATCACGGGATGATGTGTTACGGAACGAGTAAAGAGACTTGCCGGAAACGAGATTGAACAAGGTATCGGGATACCGACGATCGAATCTCGGCAAGTACAATACCGCTAGACAAAGGGAATTGTATACGGGATCGATTGAGTCCTTGACATCGTGGTTCATCCGATGAGATCATAGTGGAACATGTGGGAGCCAACATGGGTATCCAGATCCCGCTGTTGGTTATTGACCAAGAACGCCCTGGTCATGTCTCAAGATGGTTCCCGAACCCGTAGGGTCTACACACTTAAGGTTTGATGGCGCTTAGGGTTATAAAGGAAGTTTGTATGTGGTTACCGAATGTTGTTGAGTCCGGATGAGATCCCGGACGTCACGAGGAGTTCCGGAATGGTCCGGAGGTAAAGATTTATATTTGGGAAGTCCTGTTTTGGTCACCGGAAAAGTTTGGGTTTTTCCCAGAACGTCAGACCACCGGGAGGGTCCCGAGGTCCACCAAGTGGGGCCACTAACCCCGGAGGGCTGCATGGGCCAAGTGTGGAAGGGGACCAGCCCGGGTGGGCTGGTGCGCCCACAAGGGCCCAAGGCGCCTCAAGAGGGAAGGGGGGCAAACCCTAGGGCAGATGGGCCCTAAGGCCCACCCTAGGTGCGCCTCCCCCTCTCCCCCTTGTGGCCGCCACCCAGATGGGATCTGGGGGCTGCCGCCACCCCTGGGGAGGGAACCCTAGGTGGGGGCGCAGCCCCTCCCCTTCCCCTATATATATTTGAGGTTTGGGCTGCCCAACACACATGAGAACTTCTCCCTCTTGGTGCAGCCCCCGCCTCCTCCTCCTCCTCTCCCGTGGTGCTTGGCGAAGCCTGCTGGATTGCCACGCCTCCACCACCATCACGCCGTTGTGCTGCTGCTGGATGGAGTCTTCCTCAACCTCTCCCTCTCTCCTTGCTGGATCAAGGCGTGGGAGACGACACCGGGCTGTACGTGTGTTGAACGCGGAGGTGCCGTCCGTTCGGCACTAGGATCTCCGGTGATTTGGATCACGACGAGTACGACTCCTTCAACCCTGTTCTCATGAACGCTTCCGCTTAACGATCTACAAGGGTATGTAGATGCACTCTCCTTCCTCTTGTTGCTAGAATCTCCATAGATTGATCTTGGTGATGCGTAGAAAATTTTGAATTTCTGCTACGTTCCCCAACATCATCATAATGAGCTCAAAGTGACCAAGTGTCTGGTCACGGGATCATGCATTACAGTACGAGTAAAGCGACTTGCCGGTAACGAGATTGAACGAGGTATTGGGATACCGACGATCGAATCTCGGGCAAGTAACATACCGTTTGACAAAGGGAATTGTATACGGGGTTGCTTGAATCCTCAACATCGTGGTTCATCCGATGAGATCATCGAGGATCATGTGGGAGCCAACATGGGTATCCAGATCCCGCTGTTGGTTATTGACCGGAGAGCCGTCTCGGTCATGTCTGCATGTCTCCCGAACCCGTAGGGTCTACACACTTAGGGTGTGTTTGGTTCACGTCACGGGATGGAACGAGACGGAACCGTCCCGCACCTGGAGCTGATTCCTGTGTTCGGTTCACGAGTGGAACCAGAACCTGTTGATTCCCCCGAGCGGAATATTCGCCCAAGATGCGGAATGTGCTCGTACCTCCGATTCGAAGGAATTACCTCGTTCCTCGTCTCGGCTCTCATCTCCCGACTCACTCGCCATCTACGCTGCTTCTTCCTCGTCTCTCTCATCTATGGCGGCGCGGCCACGGCTCGAACACGGGTGGCGGCGACTGCTTTCAGTCGGGTGACACCGGCGGGAAGGCGGCAGCCGGAGAGACGGGCTGCGGCGGCCGACGGGAAGGCGACATCAGGAGAGGCGGGCGACGGTGGCCGGGGCGGGCGTCAGAAGCGGCTGGAGAAACTGCTCGATCTGGTCTTAGAAAAGGCGAGGATGCGGTGTGATTTCTTGGCTGGCAACAATCAGCGGCGACCCATATGGCCTTAACTCGCTGTTGATTGCAAGTTTCCTCGGTATGGTTAACTGCAAGTTAGAATATTAACACTAGTTTTATGTCTAAAAAAGGATTACAGTATCCCCTCGTCAAATTAAATTCATTTTTCCATTTCATCTCTTCAACCGAACACCGAAACGGAACCATTCCATTTTACGTAATTGTCTCTACCAAACACAGAAACGGAACCAACCCATTCTACTGGAATGGAATGGAATGGAACCATGACATTCCATTCCACTTCGTTCCCGAACCAAACACACCCTTAAGGTTCGGTGAAGCTAGGGTTGTATGAATATGAGTATGCAGCAAACGAATGTTGTTCGGAGTCCCGGATGAGATCCTGGACGTCACGATGAGTTCCGGAATGGTTCGAAGGTAAAGAATTATATATAGGAAGTGCTATTTCGCCATCGGGAGAATTTCGGGGGTTACCGGTATTGTACCGGGACCACCTGAAGGGTCCGGGGGGTCCACCGGGTGGGGCCACCTATCCCGGAGGGCCCCATGGGCTGAAGTGGGAGGGAACCAGCCCCTGGTGGGCTGGTGCGCCCCCCACTTGGGCCCCCCCTGCGCCTAGGGCTGGAAACCCTAGGGTGGGAGGGCGCCCCACTTGCCTTGGGGGGCAAGTCTCCCCCTTGGCTGCCGCCCCCCCTTGGAGATTGGATCTCCAGGGCCGGCGCCCCCCCTGGGGGCCTATATAAAGGAAGGGGGGAGGGAGGGCAGCCGGACCCTGCATCTTGGTGCCTCCCTCTCCCCTGCTACACCTCTCCCTCTCACAGAAGCTCGGCGAAGCCCTGCTGCGGTGACTGCTGCATCCACCACCACGCCGTCGTGCTGCTGGATCTTCATCAACCTCTCCTTCCCCTTGCTGGATCAAGAAGGAGGAGACGTCACGCTGACCGTACGTGTGTTGAACGCGGAGGTGCCGTCCGTTCGGCGCTAGGATCTCCGGTGATTTGGATCACGACGAGGACGACTCCCTCAACCCCGTTCTCTTGAACGCTTCCGCACGCGATCTACAAGTGGTACGTAGATGCATCTCTCTCTCTCGTTGCTAGATGAACTCATAGATTGATCTTGGTGAACGTAGGAAAAAATTTATTTTATGCAACATTCCCCAACAGTGGCATCATGAGCCAGGTTTATGCGTAGTTCTCTTTTGCACGAGTAGAACACAATCAGTTGTGGGCGTAGATGTTGTCAACTTTCTTGCCGCTACTAGTCTTATTTTGCTTCAGTGGTACTGTGGGATGAAGCGGCCCGGACCGACCTTACACGTACGCTTACGTGAGACAGGTTCCACCGACTGACATGCACTAGTTGCATAAGGTGGCTAGCGGGTGTCCTGTCTCTCCCACTTTAGTTGGAGCGGATTCACGAAAAGGGTCCTTATGAAGGGTAAATAGAAGTTGACAAATCACGTTGTGGTTATTCGTAGGTAAGAAAACGTTCTTGCTAGAACCCAATTGCAGCCACGTAAAAGATGCAACAAACAATTAGATGACGTCTAACTTGTTTTTGCAGCAATTGTGATGTGATGTGATATGGCCAGAAGTTGTGATGAATGATAAATGATATATTGTGATGTATGAGATCATGTTCTTGTAATAGGAATCACGACTTGCATGTCGATGAGTATGACAACCAAGGGAGCCATAGGAGTTGTCTTAATTATTGTATGACCTGCGTGTCATTGATTCAATGCCATGTAAATTACTTTACTTTATTGCTAAACATGTTAGCCATAGTAGTAGAAGTAATAGTTGGCGAGCAACTTCATGAAGACACGATGATGGAGATCATGATGATGGAGATCATGGTGTCATGCCGGTGACAAGATGATCATGGATCCCGAAGATGAAGATCAAAGGAGCTATATGATATTGGCCATATCATGTGACTACTTTATATAATTGCATGTGATGTTTATTATGTTTTATGCATCTTGTTTACTTAGAATGGCGGTAGTAAATAAGATGATCCCTTATAATAATTTCAAGAAAGTGTTCCCCCCTAACTGTGCACCGTTGCTAAAGTTAAATGCGTTTCGAAGCACCACGTGATGATCGGGTGTGATAGATCCTTACGTTCACATACAACGGGTGTAAGACAGTTTTACACATGCAAAACACTTAGGGTTAACTTGACGAGCCTAGCATGTACAGACATGGCCTCGGAACACAAGAGGCGAAAGGTCGAACATGAGTCGTATGGAAGATACGATCAACATGGAGATGTTCACCGACGATGACTAGTCCGTCTCACGTGATGATCGGACACGGCTTAGTCGACTCGGATCATGTAACACTTAGATGACTAGAGGGATGTCAAATCTGAGTGGGAGTTCATTAAATAATTTGATTAGATGAACTTAAGTATCATGAAAATTAGTCTAAAATCTTTGCAAAATGTCTTGTAGATCAAATGGCCAACGCTCATGTCACCATGAACTTCAACGCGGTCCTAGAGAAAACCAAGCTGAAAGACGATGGCAGCAACTATTCGGATTGGGTCCGGAACCTGAGGATCATCCTCATAGCAGCCAAGAAACAATATGTCCTAGAAGCACCGCTAGGTGAAGCACCCATCCCGAAGAACCAAGACATTATGAATGCTTGGCAGTCTCATCTTGATGATTACTCCCTCGTTCAAAGGCAGCATGCTTTACAACTTAGAACCGTGTCTCCAATAGCGTTTTGAGCGACACGGAGAATATGAGATGTTCGAAGAGCTGAAAATGGTTTTCCAAGCTCATGCCCGTGTCGAGAGATATGAAGTCTCCGACAAGTTCTACAGTTGTAAGATGGAGGAAAATAGTTCTGTCAGTGAGCACATACTCAAAATGTCTGGGTTGCACAACCGCCTGTCCCAGCTGTACATTAACCTCCCAGACGAGGCGGTCATTGACAGAATCCTCCAGTCGCTCCCACCGAGCTACAAGAGCTTTGTGATGAACTACAATATGCAGGGGATGGTGAAAACTATTCCTGAAGTATTCTCAATGCTGAAGTCAACAGAGGTTGAAATCAAGAAAGAACATCAAGTGTTGATGGTTAATAAAACCACTAAGTTCAAGAAGGGCAAGGGTAAGAAGAACTTCAAGAAGGACGGCAAGGATGTTGCCGCCCGGTAAGCAAGTTGCCGGGAAGAAGTCAAAGAATGGACCCAAGCCTGAGACAGAGTGCTTTTATTGCAAAGGGAAGGGCCACTGGAAGCGGAACTGCACCAAATACTTAGCGGACAAGAAGGCCGGCAACACTAAAGGTATATTTGATATACATGTAATTGATGTGTACCTTACCAGTACTCATAGTAACTCCTGGGTATTTGATACCGGTGCCGTTGCTCATATTTGTAACTCACAGCAGGAGCTGCGGAATAAACGGAGACTGGCGAAGGACGAGGTGACGATGCGCGTCGGGAATGGTTCCAAGGTCGATGTGATCGCCGTCGGCACGCTACCTCTACATTTACCTACGGGGTTAGTTTTAAACCTCAATAATTGTTATTTAGTGCCAAGTTTGAGCATGAACATTGTATCAGGATCTCGCTTAATCTGAGATGGCTACTCATTTAAATCCGAGAATAATGGTTGTTCTATTTATATGAGAGATATGTTTTATGGTCATGCTCCGATGGTCAATGGTTTATTCTTAATGAATCTCGAACATAATATTACACATATTCATAGTGTGAATACCAAAAGATGTAAAGTTGATAACGATAGTCCCACATACTTGTGGTAATCGCCGCCTTGGTCACATTGGTGTCAAGCGCATGAAGAAGCTCCATTCTGGTGGACTTTTAGAGTCTCTCGATTATGAATCATTTGACACATGCGAACCATGCCTTATGGGTAAAATGACCAAGACTCCGTTCTCCGGAACAATGGAGCGAGCAACCAACTTATTGGAGATCATACATACCGATGTGTGCGGTCCAATGAGGCTCGCGGAGGATATCATTATGTTCTCACTCTCACTGATGACTTGAGTAGATATGGGTATGTCTACTTGATGAAACACAAGTCTGAGACCTTTCAAAAGTTCAAGGAATTTCAGAATGAGGTAGAGAATCAACGTGACCGAAAAATAAAGTTCTTACGATCAGATCGTGGAGGAGAATATTTAAGTCACGAATTTGGTACACACTTAATGAAATGTGGAATCGTTTCACAACTCACGCCGCCTGGAACACCTCAGCGTAACGGTGTGTCCGAACGTCGTAATCGCACTCTATTGGATATGGTGCGATCTATGATGTCTCTTACTGATTTACCGCTATCATTTTGGGGATACGCTCTAGAGACAGCTACATTCACTTTAAATAGGGCACCGTCTAAATCCGTTGAGACGACACCGTATGAATTATGGTTTGGGAAGAAACCTAAGCTGTCGTTTCTAAAAGTTTGGGGATGCGATGCTTATGTCAAGAAACTTCAATCTGAAAAGCTCGAACCCAAGTCGGAGAAATGCGTCTTCATAGGATACCCTAAGGAAACCATTGGGTATACCTTCTACCTTAGATCCGAGGGCCAGATCTTTGTTGCCAAGAACGGATCCTTTCTTGAAAAAGAGTTTCTCTCGAAAGGAGTAAGTGGGAGGAAAGTAGAACTTCGATGAAGTACTACCTCTTGAACCGGAAAGTAGTGCAGCTCAGAAAATGTTCCTGTGGTGCCTACACCGATCGGAGAGAAAATTAATGATGATGATCAAGGTACTTGGATCAAGTTGCTACTGAACTTCAGAGGTCCACAAGGACACGTTCCACACCAGAGTGGTATGGCAACCCTGTCCTGGAAATCATGTTGTTAGACAACGGTGAACCTTCGAACTATGAAGAAGCAATGGCGGGCCCAGATTCCAACAAATGGCTTGAAGCCATGCAATCCGAGATTGGATCCATGTATGAAAACAAAGTATGGACTTTGACAGACTTGCCCGATGATCGGCGAGCGATAGAAAACAAATGGATCTTTAAGAAGAAGACGGACGCGGATGGTAATGTTACCATCTATAAAGCTCGACTTGTCGCTAAAGGTTATCGGCAAGTTCAAGGGATTGACTACGATGAGACTTTCTCTCCCGTACGAAGCTGAAGTCCGTCCGAATCATGTTAGCAATTGCCGCATACTATGATTATGAGATATGGCAAATGGACGTCAAAACGGCATTCCTTAATGGCTATCTTAAGGAAGAGCTGTATATGATGCAGCCGGAAGGTTTTGTCGACCCTAAGAATGCTAACAAGGTATGCAAGCTCCAGCGACCATTTATGGGCTGGTGCAAGCATCTCGGAGTTGGAACATTCGCTTTGATGAGATGATCAAAGCGTTTGGGTTTATCTTGAGACTTATGGAGAAGCCTCGTTTACAAGAAAGTGAGTGGGAGCTCAGTAGCATTTCTCATATTATATGTAGATGACATACTTTTGATGGGAAATGATATAGAACTCTTGGACAGCATTAAGGCCTACTTGAATAAAAGTTTTTCAATGAAGGACATTGGAGAAGCTGCTTATATATTAGGCATCAAGATCTATAGAGATAGATCGAGACGCCTCATAGGTCTTTCACAAAGAACATACCTTGATAAGATATTGAAGAAGTTCAAAATGGATCAGTCCAAGAAAGGGTTCTTGCATGTATTACAAGGTGTGAAATTGAGCTCGGCTCAATGTCCGACCACGCGTAAGATATAGAAGAGATGAGTGTCATCCCCTATGCATCAGCCATAGGTTCTATTATGTATGCCATGTTGTGTACCAGACCTGATGTAAACCTTGCCGTAAGTTTGGTAGGAAGGTACCAAAGTAATCCCGGCAAGGAACACTGGACAACAGTCAAGAATATCCTGAAGTACCTGAAAAGGACTAAGGACATGTTTCTCGTTTATGGAGGTGACGAAGAGCTCGTCGTAAAGGTTTACGTCGACGCTAGCTTCGACACAGATCTGGATGACTCTAAGTCACAAACCGGATACGTGTATATGTTGAATGGTGGAGCAGTAAGCTGGTGCAGCTGCAAGCAGAGCGTCGTGGTGGGATCTACGTGTGAAGCGGAGTACATGGCAGCCTCGGAGGCAGCGCATGAAGCAATTTGGGTGAAGGAGTTCATCACCGACCTAGGAGTCATACCCAATGCGTCGGGGCCAATCAAACTCTTCTGTGACAACACTGGAGCTATTGCACTTGCCAAGGAGCCCAGGTTTCACAAGAAGACCAGGCACATCAAGCGTCGCTTCAACTCCATTCGTGAAAATGTTCAAGATGGAGACATAGAAATTTGCAAAGTGCATACGGATCTGAATGTCGCAGATCCATTGACTAAACCTCTTCCACGAGCAAAACATGATCAACACCGTAACTCTATGGGTGTTCGATTCATCACAATGTAACTAGATTATTGACTCTAGTGCAAGTGGGAGACTGTTGGAAATATGCCCTAGAGGCAATAATAAAAGGATTATTATTATATTTCCTTGTTCATGATAATTGTCTTATATTAATGCTATAATTGTATTATCCGGAAATCGTAATACACGTGTGAATAGATAGACCACAACATGTCCCTAGTGAGCCTCTAGTTGACTAGCTCGGTGATCAATAGATAGTCATGGTTTCCTGACTATGGACATTGGATGTCATTGATAACGGGATCACATCATTAGGAGAATGATGTGATGGACAAGACCCAATCCTAAGCATAGCACAAGATCGTGTAGTTCGCTTTGCTAGAGCTTTTCCAATGTCAAGTATCTCTTCCTTAGACCATGAGATCGTGTAACTCCGGATACCGTAGGAGTGCTTTGGGTGTACCAAATGTCACAACGTGAATTGGGTGACTATAAAGGTGCACTACAGGTATCTCCGAAAGTGTCATTGGGTTGACACGGATCGAGACTGAGATTTGTCACTCAGACATGTAGAGGTATCACTGGGCCCACTCGGTGGTGCATCATCATAATGAGCTCAAAGTGACCAAGTGTCTGGTTACGGGATCATGCATTACGGTACGAGTAAAGTGACTTGCCGGTAACGAGATTGAACGAGGTATTGGGATACCGATGATCGAATCTCGGGCAAGTAACATACCGTTTGACAAAGGGAATTGTATACGGGGTTGCTTGAATCCTCGACATCATGGTTCATCATATGAGATCATCGAGGAGCATGTGGGAGCCAACATGGGTATCCAGATCCCGCTGTTGGTTATTGACCGCAGAGCCGTCTCGGTCATGTCTCAGATGTCTCCGAACCCGTAGGGTCTACACTTAAGGTTCGGTGGCGCTAGGGTTGTATGAATATGAGTATGCAGCAAACCGAATGTTTTTCGGAGTCCGGATGAGATCCCGGACGTCACGAGGAGTTCCGAATGGTCCGGAGGTAAAGAATTATATATAGGAAGTGCTATTTCGCCATCGGGAGAATTTGGGGTTACTGGGTATTGTCTGGGACCACTGGAAGGGTCCCGAGGGTCCATCGGGTGGGGCCACCTATCCCGGAGGGCCCCGTGGGCTGAAGTGGGAGGGAACCAGCCCCTGGTGGGCTGGTGCGCCCCCCACTTGGCCCCCCCTGCGCCTAGGGTTGGAAACCCTAGGGTGGGAGGGCGCCCCACTTGCCTTGGGGGGCAAGTCTCCCCCTTGGCCGCCGCCTTCCCTTGGAGATTGGATCTCCAGGGCCGGCGCCCCCCCTGGGGGCGTATATAAAGGAAGGGGGAGGGAGGGCAGCCGGACCCTGCATCTTGGCGCCTCCCTCGCCCCTGCTACACCTCTCCCTCTCACAGAAGCTCGGCGAAGCCCTGCTGCGGTGACTGCTGCATCCACCACCACGCCGTCGTGCTGCTGGATCTTCATCAACCTCTCCTTCCCCCTTGTTGGATCAAGACGGAGGAGACGTCACGCTGACCGCACGTGTGTTGAACGCGGAGGTGCCATCCGTTCGGCGCTAGGATCTCCGGTGATTTGGATCACGACGAGAACGACTCCCTCAACCCCGTTCTCTTGAACGCTTCCGCACGCGATCTACAAGTGGTATGTAGATGCATCTCTCTCTCTCTCTCTCTCTCGTTGCTAGATGAACTCATAGATTGATCTTGGTGAACGTAGGAAATTTTTTATTTTATGCAACGTTCCCCAACAATTATGTACTACTTTGATAATCCTGAGAAAACCCCACTCAACTTTATAATGGGAGACACGTTGGATCAACGTGAATACTTTAGGGATTATCGCTCGACACAAAAAGGGAAACTATTATGGGATCAATTTATTATGTTGCGTTGGTATGCCTGGAATCTATGCTTGAGATATGATATGACTTGTTGCTCTAGGATGGAGGCTCCACACCTCCCCTTTTCATGCAAATTTAACGATAATGAAACCTTAGCTTCTTATGCTAATGGTATATATGATTACTATGATGTGGAACAAATAGAAGAATTTGTTGCTTTTAAGGCTGCCTATGATATTGAAGCTTTGTTTGAAAAGTATGAAGCTTTTGATGATGATGGTTATAGGCCGGAAAATCTTGCTATACTTGGATATTGCTATGAAAAATATGAATACAATTACTATATTAATGCTTTTATGACAAAAGTTAACGCTGTCCAAGAAGAGACTAATATTTTCCAGGAAACTATGGAAGAAGAAATTGATGAAACTGTGAGCTCATTGGATGAAAAAGATGATGAGGAGAGTGAAGAACAAAAGGAGGAAGAGCGGATTAGCTACCCGTGCCCACCTTCTAATGAGAGTAACTCATCAACTCATACATTATTTAATTCCCTTCGTGCTTACCGAAGGATGATTGCTATGATGATTGCTATGATCCCTTGAATTTGTTTGAAATATCCCTTTTTGATGATGCTTGCTATGCTTGTGGCCAAGATGCCAATATGAATTATGCTTAGTTCCTTATGTTAAACATGAAATTGTTGCTATTGCACCCACGCATGATAGTCCTATTATCTTTTTGAATTCTCCCGACTACACTATATCGGAGATGTTTGCGCTTAGTAAGGATTATATTGATGGGTTGCCTTTTACCATTGCACATGATAATTTTGATGAATGTAATATGCATGTTCTTGCTGCTCCTACTTGCAATTATTATGAGAGAGAAACTATTTCTCCACCTCTCTATGTTTCCCACACGATGAAATTGCAAGAAACTGCTTATACTATGCATTGGCCTTTACTATGTGTGCATGAATTGTTCTTTTATGACATGCCGATGCATAGGAAGAGAGTTAGACTTTGTTGTTGCATGATATTTATTACTTTGTGCTCACTACTAAATTACAAATCATTGTTAATTAAAATTGACTTTGATATACCTTGGGATCCGGGTGGATTCATTACTTGAGCACTAAATGCCTAGCTTAATGGCTTTAAGGAAAGCGATGCCAGGGAGACAGCTCAGAAGTTTTAGAGAGTCATTTATTTCTGTTGAGTGCTTTCATATAGTTTAAAAATAACAAAAATAAAGAGGGGAACCCAAAACTTTTTCAAAAAGGAAAGCGAAAGTGAGAAAGACAAGCATTGTTGAAGTGGGAGAGCTCCTTGAACTTTGTTCATGCTCACAGCAACTTTGTGAATCTTGATTACAGAAACTTTTCAACAAAAATAATTATCCCCTTTTACAATTCCATTGTATTATAAAAATAATGTGCCAAGGTTTGCCTTTAGGATGTTTACAATACTTGTTGGTTTGTACGGTGCATGACAGAAACTTTGGCTGTAGTGCGCGATTTTTAATATTTTACTGGAACGTTAAATGGGTCTAATTCTTTTTGCACTGTCTTTATGTACAACTTGTTTATTTTTCCTAATTTTGGTAGAAGTTTTGGGGTACCAGAAGTATGGTGGATGTTCAGATTGCTACAGACTGTTCTGTTTTTGACAGATTCTGTTTTTGATGCATAGTTTGCTTGCTTTGATGAAACTATCAATTTATATTAGTGGATTAAGCCATGGAAAAGCTATATTACAGTAGACACAATGCAAAAACAAGATATGAATTGGTTTGCAACAGTACTTAGAGTGGTGATTTGCTTTATTATACTAACGGATCTTACCGAGTTTTCTGTTGAAGTTTTGTGTGGATGTAGTGTCTAATCGAGGATGTCTCGATATGAGGAAAAGGAAGAGAGGCAAGAGCTCAAGATTGGGGATGCTCGAGGCACCCCAAGTAAATATTCAAGGAGACTCAAGCGTCTAAGCTTGGGTTTGCCCCGGAAGGTATCCCATCTTTCTTCAACAAGTATCGGTATGTTTTCGAATTCGTTTCGTTCATGCATTATGCGCAAAGTCTTGGAGCATCTTTAGCATTTAGTTTTCATTTTTATTTTATGCACCATGCTGGTATTAGATAGTACTTGGTTAATTTATAGAATGCTCATTGCACTTCACTTAAATCTTTTGAGTACGGCTTTATAGAATGCTTCATGTGCTTCACTTATATCATTTGAAGTTTGGATTGTATGTTTCTCTTCACATAGAAAACCGCCATTTGTAGAATGCTCTTTTGCTTCACTTATAATTATTAGAGCGCGGGCATATCTTTTGTAGAAATAATTAAACTCTCTTACTTCACTTATATCTATTTAGAGAGATGACAGGAACTGGTTATTCACATGGTTAGTCATAAAATCCTACATAAACTTGTAGATCGCTGAAAATGATATGTTTGATTCCTTGCAATAGTTTTGCGATATAAAGGTGGTGATATTAGAGTCGTGCTAGTTGAGTAATTGTGAAAATGAGAAATACTTGTGTTGAGGTTTGCAAGTCCCGTAGCATGCATGTATGGTGAACTGTTATGTAACGAAGTTAGAGCATGAGGTGTTTATTGATTGCCTTCCTTATGAGTGGCGGTCGGGGACGAGCGATGGTCTTTTCCTAGCAATCTATCCCCCTAGAAGCATGCGCGTAGTACTTTGTTTTGATGACTAATAGATATTTGCAATAAGTATGTGAGTTCTTTATGACTAATGTTGAGTCCATGGATTATACGCACTCTCACCCTTCCATCATTGCTAGCCCTTTCTCACCTCGAGAGTTGGTGCAAACTTCGCCGGTGCATCCAAACCCCGTGATACGATACGCTCTGTCACACATAGGCCTCATTATATCTTCCTCAAAACAGCCACCATACCTACCAATCATGGCATTTCCATAGCCATTCTGAGATATATTGCCATGCGACTTCCATCATCATCATATACATGACTTGAGCATTCATTGTCATATTGCTTTGCATGACCGTAAGATAGCTAGCATGATGTTTTCATGGCTTGTCCGTTTTTTGCTATCATTGCTACGCTCGATCATTGCACATCCCGGTACACCGCCGGAGGCATTCATATAGAGTCATATCTTTGTTCTAGATATCGAGTTGTAATATTGAGTTGTAAGTAAATAAAAGTGTGATGATCATCATTATTAGAGCATTGCCCCAGTGAGGAAAGGATGATGGAGACTATGATTCCCCCACAAGTCGGGATGAGACTCCGGACGAAAAAAAAGAGAAAGGCCAAAAAAAGAAAAAAAAAGAGAAGGCCCAAAAAAATGAGAGAAAAAGAGAGAAGGGGCAATGTTACCATCCTTTTACCACACTTGTGCTTCAAAGTAGCACCATGTTCTTCATATAGAGAGTCTCTTGAGTTATCACTTTCATATACTAGTGGGAATTTTCATTATAGAACTTGGCTTGTATATTCCAATGATGGGCTTCCTCAAATGCCCTAGATCTTCATGAGCAAGCAAGTTGGATGCACACCCACTTAGTTTTAGTTGAGCTTTCATACACTTATAGCTCTAGTGCAGCCGTTGCATGGCAATCCCTACTCCTCACATTGGTATATATTAATGGGCATCTCCATAGCCCGTTGATACGCCTAGTTGATGTGAGACTTTCTCCTTTTTTGTCTTCTCCACATAACCCCCATCATCATATTCTATTCCACCTATAGTGATATGTCCATGGCTCACGCTCATGTATTGCGTGAAAGTTGAAAAGGTTTGAGAAACGTCAAAAGTATGAAACAATTTCTTGGCTTGTCATCGGGGTTGTGCATGATGTGAATATTTTGTGTGGTGAAGATGGAGCATAGCCAGACTGTATGATTTTGTAGGGATGAGCTTTCTTTGGCTATGTTATTTCAATAAGACATAATTGCTTGGTTGGTATGCTTGAAGTATTATTGTTTTTATGTCAAATGATAGACTATTGCTTTGAATCACTCGTGTCTTAATATTCATGCCATGATTAGACATATGATCAAGATTATGCTAGGTAGCATTCCACATAAAAAATATCTTTTTTATCATTTACCTACTCGAGGACGAGCAGGAATTAAGCTTGGGGATGCTGATACGTCTCCGTCATATCTATAATTTTTTATTGTTCCATGCCAATATTATTCAACTTTCATATACTTTTGGCAACTTTTTATACTATTTTTTGGGACTAACATATTGATCCAGTGCCCAGTGCTAGTTCCTCTTTGTTGCATGTTTTATGTTTCGCAGAAACCCAATATCAAACGGCGTCCAAACGGGATAAAAACAGATGGAGAATTATTTTGGAATATTTGTGATTTTTGGGAGGAAGAATCAACGCGAAACGATGCCCGAGGTGGACACGAGAGTGGCCCACGCCACCCCTCCAGGGGGGCGCGCCCCCCTATCTCGTGGGCCACCCGTAAGGCGGTTGATGCCCTTCTTTGGCCGCAAGAAAGCTAATTTTTGGAAAACGATATGGGCGAAGGTTTCAGGCCAATCGGAGTTCATACCAGCTTCTCTCATCTCAATCAGTTCATCATATATCGTCATTATTGCCTTTCACTTGCACGGCAGAACGGTGTGTATAATAATAATAGTGCACGTGCATTGGACTAAGCTGGAATCTGCAAGCATTCAACTCAAGAGAGAAGACAGAGTAATATGGGCTGTAAGTTAAATAAACAATCATGCATATGAGAGCCACTAAACATTTTTAATATGGTCTTCTACTCTCGACCCCAAAAGGAAAGAAAAGAAAATAAAACTATTTACACGGGAGAGCTCCCAACAAGTAAAAGAAGAATGAGAAATATTTTTGGGTTTTCATTTTAATTACTACTACAAACATGGAAATTAAACTAACTAATTTTTTTTTGGTTTTTCTTAAGGTTTATCAAACACACAAGAAGAAAGCTAGAAAAATAAAATTAAACTAGCATGGATAATACAATGAAAGAGTATGAACAACGACAACTAGAATAGCGTGTGAACATGAATGTAAAGTCGATGAGAAATACGTACTCCCCCAAGCTTAGGCTTTTGGCCTAAGTTGGTCTATTGCCAAGGATAGCATGGCTGATATCCGAAGTTATAACTGGGGTCGTACTGAGATGTAGCAACAAATGCATCCTGAGCTGCGGCATGTCGGCGAGCTGCCTCCGCTCTCCCCTCGTGTTCAGCTGCCTCCTCCCTGGTAACAACATATCTTCGTTCTGCCTGGTAATCAAAAAGGAAAGGAGCAGGGAGAGTAACATGGACAGAGCTACGTCTGTCAAAGATTAGTCGATATTGGAGGAATTGTTCATTCCTCAAAAGAAAACGATGTTTGACCATCGCGTCATAATCTAAATAAGCAGGAGGCAACTCCATATCCCCCTCTCGTGGGGCTATACCAAGATAATTAGCAACATGGGTCACATAAATCCCTCCAAATAAATCTCCAGACATACCATTATTATGCAACCTACGTGCAAATATTGCCCCCAAGTTGTAATATTTATTACCTAACACAGCACTCTTGAGGACACAAAGATCAGGGACACACATGTGAAATGCTTCATCTTTACCGTTAATGCATCTACCAATGAAGAGAGCAAAATAATGTATAGCAGGAAAATGAATGCTCCCTATGGTAGCTTGTGCTATATCCCTAGATTCTCCCACAGTAATACTAGCTAGAAAGTCTTTATATTCAGATCTGTGGGGGTCATTAACATTGCCCCACTGCGGAAGTTTGCAAGCAGTTGTAAAATCTTCTAAGTCCATGGTATAAGATTTATCATAAATATCAAACAGGACACTCTGAGAATTGCGCGAAGATTTATATTTAAACCTTCTTACAAATGAATCAGTTAATTGGTAGTACTGAGGACACTTATCTTGTAAGAAGTCCTCAAGATCGGCATTACGCACATATGCGTCAAATTCATCCTTGATGCCTGCTTCGACCATAAACTCGTCTGATGGCCACTCACAAGCTCGCACTTCAGCATCCCTTGGTGGTTCATCGTCTTGCTCACGCATAGCACGCCTGGTTCCTCTCTTTGTTGAGGAACCACCTTGATACATTCTCCTAGACATATTTCTTTTCTGAAAAATTTCTGAAATTTAACTTCAAAATAAAAGTGAATATAACTAAACAAGATTGGTAGCAACTACTCCTACAAGTGCCTAGAGCCTATATCATGCATTAGAATTACTTGGGACCTCATAAATTTGACATGCAAGCTCAAGAACAGGGTCACCTATGCAGCAAAAAATTGTAAAGAATAAAGCACTAGAACAAAAACTAATCGATAATGTTAAAATCCTGCCGACTGGTGGTTTGCTACAGATCCGCACGACCCGCGCGTCGTTGGATCTGGATCGCACGATCATGATTTTTTAACGGAAACTAATTGTAGCCCCACGTATGACGCGACATCTTAAGGAAACTACCTCCCCAAAATCATGTTGATTATAACCTGCCCGCCCGCACTCCCCTTTTTTCGCGCTGAATTAATTAATTATGTGCACGTCCGCACTTTCCTTTTTTTCGTAGGTGCTAATAACTATCCAAAAATAGAACAGGTTGGGCAATTAAAATTGCATGCGGGAGGCTTGAACTCAGCACCTGTAACATGTAGCTAAGGATGACCTTAATCCACTAACCAGTCCACACTGTGTATATACGTGTTAATTTTGATAAAGCTAAACTATTTCATCATGATATTTAGTACTGCATCTTCTATAAAACATACATTTTCCCTTTTTAATTTCATGAGTTTTCTCTAGTTTATCTTTTTCTGTTCCACTTTATGATGGAAATAGGTATCTCCGCCAACACCCGGATGACGGTGTGGATGATTTTGGTGATGTGATCAACGATTCTTGTAAAGAATATTCAGTCCGAGAGGTAGGAGATGTTGACAAACAGAAGGTGGTAGGTCGTCTCTGAAAGCCGGTAATTTTTGGGCCGCAAACATGGTAATTTACGTACAAGCACCGTGATAATTTTAGCCCGAGGCGAAAGAAGTTGTTGAAATATACCAACCGGTAATTTCTATGTGAATAACCTGGTAATTTATGCACCGCGGGCCTGATAACTTACATGCAAACATGATGATAACTTCTAAACCAGAAAAGGTTGATGAAATATACCCCAGTAATTCCTTTGTGAATATCATGATTTACACACCGCAAACATGATAACTTTTCCCTCCATGAGGGGGGAGTGTTGAGGAGATATAACCTTGATAACTTCTCTATAAATATGATGATAGTTTACGCATCACTGGCCTAATAACTTACGTACAAACATCACGGTAAGTTTTGATCGGGGTGAGGGGGGGTGCTGAAAACACACAACCCGGTAACTTTCAAGTAAATAGCATGATAATATACACACCACATATCTGATAACTTAATTACAAACTCTGTGATAACTTATGGCTCGGGAGGAAAAGTGTTTGAAAACATAACAGGTAAGTTTTGTATAAAGAACATGGTAAAGTATGCACAACAAAGTTGATAACTTACATACAAACACCGTGGCAACTTTTTTAACCCCAAAAAATCTTCATCAAATACCATGATTGATGAAATATCCCCCTAGTAACTTTTTATGTGAATAACATGATAATTCAAACATCGCATACCAAATAACTTATGTACCTCGGTACTTACAACTTTGGCATGGGGGAAGGGGTTGATGAAATATCCCCTCGATAACTTTTGTGTAATAGCATGGTAACTCACACACCGCAGACCTGATAACTTATGTGCCTCGGTCCCGATAACTTTAGCGAGGGGGTTGTTTAAAAACATCCCCCTGATAACCTTCGCGTAAATAGTTTGATACCCTACGCATCGTATACGTGTAACTCACGCACAGACACCGTGGTAACTTTAACCTGAGCTAATAAGAAGGTTGGAGAAACCAGGTTATAACCCAGTAATATCTGTGTAAACAACATGGTAACATATGTAGCACATGCGTGATTACTTATGTAGCCTAGTCGTGGTAACTTTTGATCTGAGAAAAAAGTTGTCGGAACATATCAACATGGTATCTAGTCTCAAAGCTCTCGTTGTGACAGATTTTTTATGTGATAACAATTTTTCGATCAGACTAAATGTTTGATTTACAAAACATTTTTGAAGTTTTGAAATAGAGGGGGGGGGATATAGGATCACATCATCTTTTCTGTCCTCTAATTCATTTGCACATGGGGAAAAGGTTAAAGGACCATTTTTATGCCCCGATAATTTCTATATAAACAAGATGGTAACTTAGTTATCACAGATGTGATAACTTACTCAGCCTGGGCCTGGTAACTTTTGACCCCCAAAAAAAGGTCGTCGAAACATATCAACATGGGATCTAGTTTCGAAGGTCTCATCGTCACGAATCTTTTATGTGAAAACGGTTTTTCAATCGGAGCGACGGTTAGAGCTACAAAACATTTTGAATTCTGAATTTAAATGAAATAATTGCTGACGTCAGCTATTTCATTTCACATGCATGCATGCATACATGCATACTCTAATCATCAGAATAGAATTGCTTCCTTATTTTACTCCTCATGCATTGCGCATTGAATACCGATGCCTGGGCATGTGAATAAGAATAGCAGTAGTCGTGCGGATCTGTTGCTAGCGACCAGTCGACTGGTCGTTAGCACAGTCCAAAACTAATTGGATCAATGGAGGAGTCACATACCAAGCAACAATCTCCCAAAGCAGTTTTGTGAATGGAGCTTTGAGCAAGGAGATCGAAAATCGGAGCAAAATGAGCTAGAACTCGTGCTTGAGCTGGACGGGGATTTTTTTGGGAAGACGATGGAGTGTGTGGGTGCAGGAATAAGTGGAGGGGGGCCCCCATGGGCCCACGAGATAGGGGCGCGCCAGGGGTGTGGGCGCCCTCCACCCTCGTGGCCAGGTGCTTGCCCCCCTGCAGTGTCTTCAGTGCCTAAAATCCTCAAATATTCCATAAAAAATCATACTAAATTTGCAGGGCATTTGGAGCACTTTATTTTCGGGATATTTTTTTATTGCACGGATAATTCAGAAAACAGACATATAATACTATTTTTTCTTTATTTATTCTAAATAACAGAAAGTAAAAAAGAGGGTACAGAAGGTTGTGCTTTCTAGTTTCATCCATCTCATGATAATCAAAATGAATCCACTAACAAGGTTGATCAAGTCTTGTTAACAAACTCATTCCGAATAACACGGAACCAGAGAAATTTCGAATAACACTAAGTTACCTCAACGGGGATATGAAGATCCCCAACAATCAGAATATCATATTTTTTCTTGACAGTAGGAAGAGGAAATTCAGCACCTCCAATAATGATAGTTGGAATTTTTCCAATAGAATTGATGCTATGAACTTGAGATTGTTTCCTTGAAAGTGTACTGTATGCTCATTACCATTAACATGAAAAGTGACATTGCCTTTGTTGCAATCAATAACAGCCCCTGCAGTATTCAAAAAGGGTCTACCAAGGATAATCGACATACTATTGTCCTCGGGAATATCAAGAATAGCAAAGTCCGTTAAGATAGTGAAATTTGCAACCACAACAGGCACATCCTCACAAATACCGACAGGTATAGCAGTTGATTTATCAGCCATTTGCAAAGATATTTTAGTAGGTGTCAACTTATTCAATTCAAGTCTACGATATAAAGAGAGAGGCATAACACTAACACCGGCTCCAAGATCACATAAAGCAGTTTTAACATAATTTTTTTTATGGAGCATGGTATAGTTGGTACCCCTGGATCTCCAAGTTTCGTTGATATTCCACCCTTAAAAGTGTAATTAGCAAGCATGGTGGAAATTTCAGCTTCCGGTATCTTTCTTTTATTTGTAATGATATCCTTCATATACTTAGCATAAGGATTTAATTTAAGCATATCAGTTAAGCCCATACGTAAGAAGATAGGTCTAATCATTTCAGCAAAGCGCTCAAAATCCTCATCATCCTTTGTCTTAGATGGTTTAGGAGGAAAGGGCATGGGTTTCTGAACCCATGGTTCTCTTTCTTTACCGTGCTTCCTAGCAGCAAAATCTCTCTTATCATAACGTTGATTCTTTGATTGTGGGTTATCAAGATCAACAACAGGTTCAACCTCTACTTCATTGTTATTGCTAGGTTGAGCATCACCATGAACATTATCATTAACATTATCATTAACATTATCTCTAGGTTCATGTTCATCACCTGATTGTGTTTCAGCATCATAAATAGAAATATCATTGGGATTCTCAGGTGTGTCTACAACAGGTTCACTAGAAGCATGCAAAGTCCTATCGTTTTTCTTTTTTTTCTTTTTAGAAGAACTAGGTGCCTCTAAATTATTTTTCTGAGAATCTTCCTCCATTCTCTTAGGGTGGCCTTCAGGATACAAATGTTCCTGAGTCATTCTACCGGTTCTAGTAGCCACTCTAACAGCAAGGTCATGTTTATTATTTAATTCGTCGAGCAAATCACTTTGAGCTTTAAGTACTTGTTCAGCTTGAGTGGTAACCATAGAAGCATATTTGCTAATGAGTTTAAGTTCACCTTTAACTCTAGCCATATAATCACTCAAGCGTCCTATCTCGAAAGCATTATTCTTTAATTCTCTACCAATATAAGCATTAAAACTTTCTTGTCTAGCCATAAAGTGATCAAATTCATCTAAGCATGGGCTATGAAATTTAGTAGAGAGGATTTCAACTTTATCATATCTATAGAGAGAATTTACCTTTACTACCTGTGTCGGGTTATCAAGACAATGTGGTTTTTCAACAGGCGGTATATTAAGACCATGTATTTCTTCAATAGGAGGTAAATTCTTAACATTGATAACCCACAAGTATAGGGGATCGCAATAGCTTTCGAGGGTAGAGTATTCAACCCAAATTTATTGATTCGACACAAGGGGAGCCAAAGAATATTCTTGAGTATTAGCAGTTGAGTTGTCAATTCAACCACACCTGGATAACTTAGTATCTGCAGCAAAGTGTTTAGTAGCAAAAGTGGTATGATAATAAAGGTAATGGTAGCAAAAGTAAAGATAAATGTTTTTGGGTTTTGTAGTAGTTGTAACAGTAGCAACGGAAAAGTAAATAAGCGAAGAACAATATATGAAAAGCTCGTAGGCAATGGATCAGTGATGGATAATTATGTCGGATGCGATTCCTCATGCAATAGCTATAACATAGGGTGATATAGACTAGCTCCAATTCATCAATGTAATGTAGGCATATATTCCGTAAATAGTCATACGTGCTTATGGAAAAGAACTTGTATGACATCTTTTGTCCTACCCTCCCGTTGAAGCGGGGTCCTAGCGGAAACTAAGGGATATTAAGGCATCCTTTTAATAGAGAACCGGACCAAAGCATTAACACATAGTGAATACATGAACTCCTCAAACTACGGTCATCACCAAGAAGTATCCCGATTATTGTCACTTGAGGTTGTCGGATCATAACACATAATAGGTGACTATAGACTTGCAGGATAGGATCAAGAACACACATATATTCATGAAAACATAATAGGTTCAGATCTGAAATCATGGCACTCGGGCCCTAGTGACAAGCATTAAGCATAGCAAAGTCATAGCAACATCAATCTCGTAACATAGTGGATACTAGGGATCAAACCCTAACAAAACTAACTTGATTACATGGTGAATCTCATCCAACCCATCACCGTCCAGCAAGCCTACAATGGAATTACTCATGCACGGCGGTGAGCATCATGAAATTGGTGATGGAGGATGGTTGATGATGACGACGGCGACGAATCCCCCTCTCCGGAGCCCCGAACGGACTCCAGATCAGCCCTCCCGAAAGAGATTAGGGCTTGGCGGCGGCTCCGTGTCGTGAAACGCGATGAAACTTTCTCTCTGATTTTTTTCTCCCCGAGACGGAGTATATGGAGTTGGAGTTGAGGTCGGTGGAGGTCCAGGGGCCCACGAGATAGGGGGGTGCGCCCTAGGGGGGCGCCCCCCTCTCTCGTGGACATAAATTCCAAAAAGTGCCTCCATGGATTTTCAGGACATTCCGAGAACTTTTCTTTTCTACACATAAAACAACAATATGGTAGTTCTGCTGAAAACAGCGTCAGTCCGGGTTAGTTTCATTCAAATCATGCAAGTTAGAGTCCAAAACAAGGACAAAAGTGTTTGGGAAAGTAGATACGTTGGAGACGTATCAACTCCCCCAAGCTGAAACCTTTGCTTGTCCTCAAGCAATTCAGTTGATAAACTGAAAGTGATAAAGAAAAACTTTTACAAACTCTATTTGCTCTTGTTGTTGTAAACATGAAAAGCCAGCATTCAAGTTTCAGCAAGTATTATGAACTAACCATACTAACAATAACACGTAGGTCTCATAAATTACTCATATCAATAACATAATCAGCTAGCGAGCTAATAAAACTCGGATGACAACACTTTCTCAAAATAATCATAACATGATATAACAAAATGGTATCTCGCTAGCCCTTTCTAAGACCGCAAAACATAAATGCAGAGCACCTTTAAAGATTAAGGACTGACTAAATATTGTAATTCATGGTAAAAGATATCCAGTCAAGTCATACCCAATATAAACCAATAGTAATGAATGCAAATGACAGTGTGCTCTCCAGCGGGTGCTTTTTAATAAGAAGGGTGATGACTCAACATAAAAGTAAATAGATAGGCCCTTCGCAGAGGGAAGCAGGGATTTGTAGAGGTGCCAGAGCTCGGTTTTAAAATAGAGACTGAATAACATTTTGGGCGGCATACTTTCACTGTCAACGTAACAACTATGAGATGGCTGTATCTTCCATACTACATGCATTATAGGCAGTTCCCAAACAGAATGGTAAAGGTTTATACTCCCCTCCTCCACAAGCATCAATCCATGGCTTGCTCGAAACAACGAGTGCCTCCAACATTCAACGGGTCCCAGGGGGAGTTTTGTTTGCAATTATTTTGATTTAGTTTGCATAAAGCATGGGACTGGGCATCCCTGTGACCGGCCCTTTCTCGTGAATGAGGAGCGGAGTCCACTCCTCTTGAGAATAACCCACCTAGCATGGAAGATATAGGCAGCCCTAGTTGTACATGAGCTGCTCGAGCATACAAAACAGAATTTCATTTGAAGGTTTGGAGTTTGGCACATACAAATTTACTTGGAACGGCAGGTAGATACCGCATATAGGAAGGTATAGTGGACTCATATGGAACAACTTTGGGGTTTAAGGAGTTTGGATGCACAAGCAGTATTCCCGCTTAGTACAGGTGAAGGCTAGCAAAAGACTGGGAAGCGACCAACTGAGAGAGCGACAACAGTCATAAACATGCATTAAAATTAATTCACACCGAGTACAAGCATGAGTAGGATATAATCTACCATGAATATAAATATCATGAAGGCTATGTTGATTTGATTCAACTACATGTGTGAACATGTGTCAAGTCGAGTCACTCAATTCATTCAAAGGAGGATACCATCCCATCATATCATATCATAATCATTCTAATAGCATGTTGGCACGCAAGGTAAACCATTATAACTCAAAGCTGATCAAGCATGGCACAAGTAACTATAATCTCTAAATGTCATTGCAAATATGTTTACTTCATAATAGCTGACTCAGGAACGATGAACTCATCATATTTACAAAAACAAGAGAGGTCGAGTTCATACCAGATTTTCTCTTCCCAATAAGTTCATCATATATCGTCATTATTGCCTTTCACTCGCACGACCGAACGATGTGTATAATAATAAGAGTGCACGTGCATTGGACTATGCTGGAATCTGCAAGCATTCAACTCAAGAGAGAAGACAGGGTGATATGGGCTCTAAGTTAAATAAACATTCATGCATATAAGAGCCACTAAGCATTTTCAATATGGTCTTCTCGACCCCCAAAAGAAAGAAAAGAAAATAAAACTATTTACACGGGAAAGCTCCCAACAAGTAAGAAGAAGAACTAGAAATCTTTTTGGGTTTTCATTTTAATTTTACTACAAGCATGGAAATTAAACTATCTAATTTTTTTAGGTTTTCTTAAGGTTTATCAAACACACAAGAAGAAAACTAGAAAAAGAAAATTAAACTAGCATGGATAATACAATGAAAGAGTATGAGCACCGACGACTAGTGTGTGAACATGAATGTAAAGTCGGTGAGAAATACGTACTCCCCCAAGCTTAGGCTTTTGGCCTAAGTTGGTCTAGTACCAAGGACCGCCTGGCTGATATCCATAAGTGAAGCTGGGGTTGTACTGAGATGCGGAGGCGATCGCCTCCTGAGCGGCAGCGTGTTGGCGAGCTGCCTCCATTCCTCTCTCATACTCAGTTGCTTCCACCCTGGTGACAACCCTCTTGCCTGATAATCAAAAAGGTAGGGGGCAGGAAGAGTAACAGGGACGACATTGCGTCTGTCATAGATTAGTCGATAATGGAGGAATTGTTCATTCCTCTCAAGAAAATGATGATGGAACATAGCTTCTTTATCCAAATAAACAGGAGGTAAAATCATATCCCCCTCTCGCGGAGCTATATTAAGAAAGTTAGCTACACGGGTTGCATAAATTCGTCCAAATAAATCTCCCTTTCTACTATTATTCTGCAACCTACGTGCAACTATTGCCCCCAAGTTATAACCTTTATAACCTGACACATCACTCTTGAGGACAGCAAGATCAGGAGCACACATGTGACATACTTCGTCCTTACCGTTAATGCATCTACCAATAAAGAGAGCAAAGTAATGTATAGCAGGAAAATGAATGCTCCCTATGGTAGCTTGTGCTACGTCCCTAGATTCTCCCACAATAATACTAGCAAGAAAATCTCTAAATTCAGATTTGGGAGGATCATTAATATTACCCCACTGCGGGAGTTTGCAAGCAGTTGTGAAATCCTCTAAATCCATGGTATAAGATGTATCATAAATATCAAACATGACACTAGGAGAATTACGCGAACAGTTGTATCTAAACCTCCGCACAAAAGAATCAGTCAACTGATAGTACTGCGGACACTTATCTTGTAAGAAGTCCTCCAGCTCTGCATTACGCACATATGTGTCAAATTCCTCCTTGAAACCTGCTTCAACCATAAAATCATCGGATGGCCACTCACAAGCCCGTACATTTGCGTCCCTCGGCAATTCAACATCTTGCTCACGTATAGCAATCCTTGGCCCTTTCTTTGCCGAGGAACCTCCCTGGTACATTCTTCTAAGCATATTTCTTTTTCTGAAAAAAATCTGAAATTTTAGTAACTTCAAAATAAAAGTGCATAAAACTGAACAAGATTGATAGCAACTACTCCTACAAGTGCCTAGAGCCTATATCATGCATTGGAATTGCTTGGGACCTCAAAAATTTAACATGCAAGCTCAAGAACATGGTCATCTATGCAGCAAAAATTTGCAATGAATAAAGCACTAGAACAAAAACTATTTGGACCAATGGAGGAGTCACATACCAAGCAACAATCTCCCAAAGCAGTTTTGCGAATGGAGCCTTGAGCTAAGAGATCGAAAATCGCAGCAAGAAGAGCTAGAACTTGTGCTTGAGCTGGATGGGGATTCTTTTGGGTAGAAGATGAAGTGCGTGGGTGCTGGCATAAGTGGAGGGGGGCCACCAGGGGCCCACGAGACAGGGGGGCACGCCCTACAGGGGGCGCGCCCTCCTCTCTCGTGGCCTGGTGCTTGCCCCTTCTGCAGAGTTTTCAGTGCCTAAAATCCTCAAATATTCCAGAAAAAATCATACTAGATTTGCAGGGCATTTGGAGCACTTTTATTTTCGGGCTATTTTTTTAATGCACGGATAATTCAGAAAATAGACGAATAATACTATTTTTGCTTTATTTAATCTAAATAACATAAAGTAAAAAGAGGGTACAGAAGGTTGTGCCTTCTAGTTTCGTCCATCACGTGATCATCAAAATGAACCTACTAACAAGGTTGATCAAGTCTTGTTAACAAACTCATTCCGAATGACACAGAACGGAGAAATTTCGAATAACACTAAGTTACCTCAACGGGGATATGAAAATCCCCAACAATACGAATATCATACTTTTTCTTGACAGTAGGGAGAGGAAAATCAAAACCTCCAAAAATGATAGTTGGAACTTTTCCAATTGAATTGATGCTATGAACTTGAGATTGTTTCCTCGGAAAGTGTACCGTATGCTCATTACCATTAACATGAAAAGTGACATTGCCTTTGTTGTAGTCAATAACAGCCCCTGCGGTATTAAGAAAAGGTCTACCAAGGATAATAGACATACTATCGTCCTCGGGAATATCAAGAATAACAAAGTCCGTTTAAATAGTGACATTTGCAACCACAACAGGCACATCCTCACAAACACCGACAGGTATAGCAGTTGATTTATCAGCCATTTGCAAAAATATTTCTGTAGGTGTCAACTTATTCAATTCAAGTCTACGATATAAAGAGAGAGGCATAACACTAACACCGGCTCCAAGATCACATAAAGCAGTTCTAACATAATTTCTTTTAATAGAGCATGGTATAGTTGGTACGATCTCCAATTTTCTTTGGTATTCCACTCTTAAAAGTGTAATTAGCAAGCATGGTGGAAATTTCAGCTTCCGGTATCTTTCTTTTATTTGTGATGATATCCTTCATATACTTAGCATATGGATTTACTTTAAGCATATCAGTTAAGCGCATACGTAAGAAAATAGGTCTAATCATTTCAGCAAAGCTCAAAATCCTCATCATCCTTTGACTTGGATGGTTTAGGAGGAAAGGGCATGGGTTTCTGAACCCATGGTTCTCTTTCTTTACCGTGCTTCCTAGCAACAAAATCTCTCTTATCATAACGTCGATTCTTTGATTGTGGGTTATCAAGATCAACAGCAGGTTCAATATCTACATCATTATCATTGCTAGGTTGTGCATAAACATGAACATTATTATTAACATTATCACTAGGTTCATGTTCATCACCTGATTGAGTTTCAGCATCAGAAATAGAAATATTATTGGGATTCTCAGGTGTGTCTACAGTAGGTTCACTAGAAGCATGCAAAGTTTTATCGTTTTTCTTTTTCTTCTTTTTAGAAGAACTAGGTGCCTCTAAATTATTTCTCTGAGAATCTTGCTCGATTCTCTTAGGGTGGCCTTCAGGATACAAAGGTTCCTGAGTCATTCTACCAGTTCTAGTAGCCACTCTAACAGCAAAGTCATTTTTATTATTTAATTCATCAAGCAAGTCATTTTGAGCTCTAAGTACTTGCTCAGCTTGAGTAGCAACCATAGAAGCATATTTGCTAACGCGGTGAAGTTCATCTTTAACTCTAGCCAGATTATCACCTACGCGTCCTATTTCGAAAGCATTATTCTTTAACTCTCTACAAAGAGAATAAGCATTAAAACTTTCTTGCCTAGCCATAAAGTCATCAAATTCATCTAAGCATGGGCTATGAAATTTAGTAGAGGGTATTTCAACTTTATCATATCTATAGAGAGAATTTACCTTTACTACCTGTGTCGGGTTATCAAGACAATGTGGTTCTTCAGGCGGTAAATTAAGACCATGTATTTCTTCAATAGGAGGTAAATTCTTAACGTCTTCAGCTTTAATACCTTTTTCTTTCATTGATTTCTTTGCCTCTTGCATATCTTCAGGACTGAGAAATAAAACGCCTCTCTTCTTTGGAGTGGGTTTAGGAATAGGCTCAGGGGTTGGCTCAATTGGTTCAGGAATTACTTTAGGAACTGGCTCAGGAAGAGTCCAATTATTTTCATTAGTCAACATATTATTCAATAATATTTCAGCTTCGTCGACTGTTCTTTCCCTGAAAACACAACCACCACAACTATCCAAGTAGTCCTTGGAAGCATCGGTTAGTCCGTTATAAAAGATATCAAGTATTTCATTTTTCTTAAGAGGATGATCAGCAAAGCATTAAGTAATCGGAGAAGCCTCCCCAAGCTTGTGGGAGACTCTCTTCTTTGATTTGCACAAAATTATATATTTCCATAAGACAGCTTGTTTCTTATGAGCAGGGAAATATTTAGCGTAGAAGTAATAAATCATATCCTGGGACTACGCACACAACCAGGAGCAAGAGAATTATACCAAGTCTTATCATCACCCTTTAATGAGAACGGAAATATCTTAAGGATATATAAATAGCGAGACTTCTCATCATGAGTAAACAAGGTGGCTATATCATTCAACTTGGTAAGATGCGCCACAACAGTTTCAGATTCAAGGCCATAAAAAGGATCAGATTCAACTAAATTAATAATATCAGGATCAACAGAGAATTCATAATCCTTATCAGTAACACAAATAAGTGAAGTAGCAAAAGCAGGGTCGGGTTTCATTCTAGCATTAAGAGACTGTTGCTTCCATTCTTCTAGTAATTGTAATAGTAGCAACGGAAAAGTAAATAAGTGAAGCACAATATGTGAAAAGCTCGTAGGCATTGGATCAGTGATGGATAATTATGTCGGATGCGATTCCTCATGTAATAGCTATATCATAGGGTGACACAGAACTAGCTCCAGTTCATCAATGTAATGTAGGCATGTATTCCGAATATAGTCATACGTGCTTATGGAAAAGAACTTGCATGACATCTTTTGTCATACCCTCCCGTGGCAGCGGGGTCCTAGTGGAAACTAAGGGATATTAAGGCCTCCTTTTAATAGAGAATCGGAACAAAGCATTAGCACATAGTGAATACATGAACTCCTCAAACTACGGTCATCACCGAGAAGTATCCCGATTATTGTCACTTCGGGGTTGTCGGATCATAACACATAATAGGTGACTATAGACTTGCAGGATAGGATCAAGAACTCACATATATTCATGAAAACATAATAGGTTCAGATCTGAAATCATGGCACTCGGGCCCTAGTGACAAGCATTAAGCATAGCAAAGTCATAGCAACATCAATCTCGAACATAGTGGATACTAGGGATCAAACCCTAACAAAACTAACTTGATTACATGGTAAATCTCATCCAACCCATCACCGTCCAGCAAGCCTACGATGGAATTACTCACGCACGGCGGTGAGCATCATGAAATTGGTGATGGAGGATGGTTGATGATGACGACGACGACGAATCCCCCTCTCCGGAGCCCCGAACGGACTCCAGATCAGCCCTCCCGAGAGAGATTAGGGCTTGGCGGCGGCTCCGTATCGTAAAACGCGATGAAACTTTCTCCCTGATTTTTTTCTCCGCGAGACGGAATATATGGAGTTGGAGTTGAGGTCGGTGGACTATCAGGGGGCCCACGAGACAAGGGGCGCGCCCAGGGGGAAGGCGCGCCCCCACCCTCGTGGACAGGTTGTGGGCCCCCTGGCCTTGATTCTTTCGCCAGTATTTTTTATATTTTCCAAAAGTTATCTCCGTGGATTTTCAGGTCATTCCGAGAACTTTTGTTTTCTACACAATAAACAACACCATGGCAGTTCTGCTGAAAACAGCGTCAGTCCGGGTTAGTTTTATTCAAATCATGCAAGTTAGAGTCCAAAACAAGGGCAAAAGTGTTTGGAAAAGTAGATACGTTGGAGACGTATCAAGTCTAAGCATGTAAACTTAGGTTTCTCTGTTAATTTTTATGCTGGTAATGGTATTCATACAATGGAGAAGCACTTGCCACTAGTAACTTTGTTGACACAAAGAAGCACTAATTTTGTATTGTGTGTTTGTGGTTTTTCATGCTCTACACCATGGCCATAAAATATGTGTTTATTGTGGATAGCTTTACTTTTTTTAGTTTATTGTTATGTTTTGGTCCCGTGGTTAATTCTTTGTGCCAAGCACCACTAGCAGCTAGTTGGTGTTTCTTCCTTCTATGTACATCTTCTTTAGTTTTAGTATAAATCTTAGTGGTTAATTTATTGCTTTGGTTGGTGTGATCGTGAATATAGGCACCAAACAGTTAGCATCATGTACATCCATACTCTGAATACATGGTCTGAACATCTGCAGAGGCAGCAGGTTCTTAATTACATCCCCCCATTATCTTGTTTATTTGAAATGTTGCGCATAATGTGCTAGCCTTCTGCGGTAGATTACTTCCAACTGGCCACATATTCTGCACTTGAATTATTCTTTGCCACCTTGGGTGTTCATCTGGAGGAAGCTATCATTGGAGTTCAGTGACGGATGGTAAAATTTGTTATCTGTGTATGTATGATTTTCGCAAGGGAAAATTAAGGATTTGAACCATGTTTCGATCTAAAAACACAAGGAATTCCAGTACTTTCTTTAACCTCCAAAATAACTGTCGAAGCGTGCTATAATCAGTTTCACTTCTAATTGTTAAGCAGATAGGTTGTAGTTGTAATGGTCTGTTTTTTGTAACAAAGTAAGCATTTGAGAGCTGGCCGTACTTCAACCTATCATACATTCATACACCAATGTTTGCTACGTGTCATTTTGCCGTGTTGTTAATGCTCTCAACGCAAGGTTATGGAAAGGCTCCCGAGGGTAAAAATTGATTTTGTTGGAGAAGGACCTTAAAGATGCATCATTGTTCAACTGCCAACTATTTGTTGTTTTCAGTAAGACACAACCCTGTCGAAGTCTTGCAGTGATTTTTCCTCCTAGATTTCGTTAAGATTTTGTCACTTTGTTGGCAATGATAAAGGATATTTTGTCGTAGTTCATGCAGTAAATCTATATCATACACTTGTGTGTTTATATGTTTCATCAGGTTTGTCTGACCTATGATTGTATCGAAGCCCAACCGTACATTGACCTTGACTTGTTCTGCCCGGCGTAAATGATAAAACAGTACCCCTTATAAGTTGTGATTGTCTGGATTGCTAGCAGATTCGTCTTTTAGCATTTTCAAAATCTCTCATCATTCCTGTGCGCGTATTTAACTCTGTAACTAAAATGGTAGGATGCACAATACATTTGGCAATTGGCCAAGCAAGCTGTTAAGTTTATTAGTCTACCACTTTTTTCCGATGATGTCAACTTCTCATGAAATCTTACATTTAGTTTTATATCTAAATTCTGACTATAGTTTATGGATTTCGTGAACGGTAAAGCACCATGTTAGTATTTCTGTTCATGAGATAAGTTGCCAATAACGTATTCACAATAGTGTTTGCATTTGTGTCCAACGAGCCAGTGTTGCGATTTTTTTGTACCGTCACTGATCTGGATTAGAAATGAACAACTTACTAAAATCCTAAAAAAAATAAGGTTTCCTCTCCCATGAAAAAGGTTTCACTCGTATTTCATCCGACTCCTCCCCGTGTTCTCGCCCACGTTGTTAAACATGAAAAACCGCCTGGTTTCGTCCATGCGTTGAGTCTAATATATGATACTTCCCATTACGAACAGCAACCGGAACGCAGTCCCTCGACCCCGCCAATCACGGAAAAATGACACCGCACGCTGCCCTGCTGCCCTCACCGCAGATCGCGGGAATTTTTTCCGTGGAGGACTATGTGTAAATCATGGGATTCTTGGCTCGATCGAGCCTTCCCCGCTCGATTGCAACCATGCGCCGGGGATTGTGCCCCTTCTCTCGCGCTCATCGATGATGTGCGCCCCTCCTCCAGCGTGTCCGACGTGCGCGACGGCGTACCGCCGTACAAGGCCTTTTCGACCAGACGATCGACGTGCTGTTGGCAGCGCTGTTGCGGGAGCCGGGCGAGCCCGTGGTGCTCCACCGTGGGGCACCGGAACACGAGAACACGATGTCTACCTAGTTGTAGACGATAGGGTCTCTGGAGTTGAAATGTACGTAGTTGCACTAGCAAAGCTGCGGCGTTCCTTTCGTTGACGGCGTGCGCGGCGACGAACGACACCACGTCGGCTAGCCGATCTGGTGGCGGGGGCTGCGTCCACGCGAGAGCTCCTATACGGCGCATAAAACGCTGCCACCAGGAGAAGAAAGAAAGGCGTTCTCGCCTCTGCCACCAGGGCGCCGTCCTCCGCCGGCTCCCCTCCGCCGATGACCTCGGTCGTCAGTGGTGAGGCGGTCGCCGGATCCACGTGTGTTGATTGTTTTAGGCATTATTTCTTAGGATTTTAGATTGTTCATCGTCATGGCTTCGGCGGTGGCTATGGCGGCGCCGACTAATAAATCTTCAGATCCTTCCCCAACGAGGCGATCCGCTTTTGGGGTGGATTTAAAAACCAGACTGTTCAAGCAAGGATGGTGCGGCGGCGGCGGCATCCTCGTGGTGGACCTGTGTCCTCGGGCTCCGTCGTTGCGACGGCGTTTGCTCCAGCGCCGGCATGGAGCTTTGGAGGTAGTCCAGGAGCGGATGCAGATTATGGTCTACATTGACGACATCTGGAAGATGGTGGATCTGGGTTCGTGGTTCGTGGCAGGCAGGTATGGTTTTCTCCACCAACGTCTTAGTTGGGCGGGGGAGCCAGATCTGGAGTTCGATGGCGTGTCCGGGGTGTTGCTCCGGTCTGATTCGTTCAACGGCAATGGCTTCGTCTTTATTGGCGAGCCACCTTGGAGGTCCGCAAAGCAGCATATCAGTGATGGAGCCGCGTCGAGCTCGGGTGTGGAGGTGATCTGTCATTTTCTTCTTTGGTGGCTGCTATGGTGGTGCCAGAGGCAGGTGACGGACGTTGGCGTCAAGCTCAGAGGATTCTCCGGTCTTGTTTGTAATTTTACTTCTTGGCTGGTGTTCCTGTGTGCAAAGGCTAGCGTGCTGCTGTCTTTTCAGATTCGACAGGTCGGTATGTACGTGGCTTGTATTATGATCCTTATGATATAAATGAGACACGTATTACTATGTAAAAAAAAGAAGCAAGCGCGACACCCCCCTCCCCTCGTGTCCTTTTGCGCCGGCCCATGTGCGAACCCGAACGCCGCCCATTTTTTATCTTCGTAATCTTTTGTTTTGTTTCCTTTTCAATAATTCGGGATATCAAAATGTCCTAAATTTCAGAAAAAGATACTAATTTTGAATAAAACAAACATGATTTCAAAAACTATTGATGACTTCAAAAAGATGCTTGGGAATTCAAAAAATGTTCACAAATTTGTAAAGAAAGTTCACAAAATAAAAATGAAATCATGAATTTCAAAAATGTTCGTGATTTCAGAAAAATGTCACGAATTTGTAAAAAAATGTTCATGATTTCAGATAATTTGTATTGAAATTAGAAAATGTGCATGATTTGAAAAACAAATGTTCGTGAATTCAAAAACATGTTCATGATTTAAGAAAATGTTTACAAATTTCAAAAAAGTGATCAGGAATTTAAAAAAAGTACACGATTTTGAAAAAATGCTCTCGAGTTTTAAAAAATGACCATGATTTAAGTTAATGTTCATGAATTTGTAAAAACAAAACCACGTTTCAACAAAGAAGTTCACGTATTTAAAAAATGTTCATCATTTCAAAAAACGTTCATAATTTTAAAAATCGCAAATTTAAAATGTTTTCGCAAATTGAAAAACAAGAATAGAAATGAAAACAGAAAATCATAAAAGAAAATAAAAACGAAAGGAATACATAAAAAGCGTCAAAAAAGGAGAAAAAGGAAATAGAAAAGAGTCAAAAAAGAATAAAAGAAAAACACAAAAATACGATTCAAGCGGGTGAAACCCAAAATGGACCGGCCCATAGAAGCAGCAGCGAGCAAGGATGAGCTATTTCGCTGGGCGCCCCTACCGTGATAGTGGGACGGCCAATTTACATGCCCCTTCGCGAGGGGCATGTAAATTGGCCGGCCCACCATCTAGGTAGGCCACAGCCTCCCTTTTCATTTTTTTGTGTTTTTCTGTTTCGTATTTTTAAATTTTGTGTATAATTTAAAATAATCTAAAAGTCTACTTTGCAGAAAAATCACTCTATTGTAACATTTGAAAATGTTGAACAATTACTTGAAAACTGTTGAATTGGTATTTGACAAATGTTGGAGAAGTATTTTTAAAAATTTTGATCATGTATATAAAAATGTTAATCAAGCATTTGAAAAAATGTTGAACAAGTATTTGAAAAAATGTTGGTCATGTATAAAAAATTGTTGAACAAGTATTTTAATAATATAATAAGTATTAAAAATGTTGAACAAGTATTTGAAAATGTTGATAAGTATGGAAAATGTAGAAAAAATTATTAGAAAATTCTGAATAAGGATTAAAATGTTGAAAAAATATTCAAAAAATGTTGAATAAATATTAAAATGCTGAAAAAGTATTTACATAATGTTGAATAAGTGCTCGAACAATGTTGATCTTGTATAAAAAAATGTTGATCACTTATTTGAGTTTTTTTATATATACAAAAATGTAGAGTGAAAATGAAAACAAACATACTCCCTCCTTCCCAAAATATAAGGCGTTGATTAAATTTTATGGTCTTCATTGTACAACTTTTACTATAATTTTCACGTAATGTATGTCTATAAAAATAGTGTGCAGACATATGAAAAAAAATTGCAAGACAAATACAACAATGCCATTTATACATGTTCAATCCATGTACTTTGATATATGTTAGTGGTCAAAGTTATGCATCGATCCATCGCATCTTATAGTTTAGGAAGGAGGGAGTAAGAAAAAACCAAAAAAAAGCAGAAGAAAAAAACAAACAAAAAAGGAGAAGAAAGAAAATTCAAGGAAACAAAAAAACGAAAAACAAAATGCAAGGAAACAAAAAACGAAGAAACAAAATGCAAGAAAGAATGAAAAGAAAATGGAGAAGAAAAAAATACAGGAAACAAAAGAAAACACACACAAAAAACCCGGCTAGAATAGCCTTATGTACAACTCGCCCTACAAGTAATCACAAGACGGAGGCGGAGTGGCTAGCAGCAGCCGAAATCTGACTCGTTGCTATTTTCAATTGCTACTCGCGCCAACGGGCCGGCCCAATACAATGCACACGGATGAAACCTTAAGCGACTGTTACCCTCTCGCGTCGTTTAAGGCAATAAATAGTCGCCGCGTATTTCGTTTACCAGCGACCTATGCGCTATATAGGAAGCGCCCGTTCACGACGCCGAGTGGCCCCGAACATCCTCCTGTGTGGGTCATCGTTGGGCCTTTTAGCTCGCAGGGCGGGCTATTCCTAAGGCGTAGGTAATAGCAAGAGCATCCACCAAAAGGTTAGGGTTTCGCCGAGTTCTCCCAGAGCGATCACCGCCGCTGTCGAGTTTTGCTCCCCTACCACCGATTAAACCCCCGTCCTCGTCGCGGCTCGGAGGGGACGGCCTCCCGGGGCTGTCGTCTCACCCGTGGGCAAGGGAGGGGCCGGCGGAAACTAGGGTTCCTCACCAAGCTACCCGATCTGTTCTTCGGGTGAGAGTTTTTATGGAGAATTCCGGAGCTAGTTCCTCCGGGATTAGTGATGTCGAGCAGATGATGAAAGAACTGGGACTGAAGGAAGAGGACTTGGACGATGTGGTTTTCGATGAGCAACCAGCGCCGCCGGAGGGGTCGAGATGGGTAGCCCTAGCTAGGGTTAACACCTCCAAAACCTACAGCCAGACTTGGTTCTTCAGAAACATGAGATCGGCATGGGATATTGCACAGGAGGCTAGGTTCAAACCCCTAGAGGACAACTTGTACACGGTCACATTCACTTGTTTGGGTGGCTGAGAGAGTTATGAATGAAGGCCCATGGAATTTCAGGGGAGATGCGGTAATCTTGCTGCCATATGACGGGATAACGAAGCCGTCTACTGTGAAGCTTGAGACAATCGACATATGGATCCAAATCCATGACGTACCAGAATTGTATGCCCATCTAGTGACTCCATTGGCAGCTAAGGTGGGCGAGGTTCTTTTCTCTGAACCTAACTCACATGACTTTGTCGACAACTTCCACCGGGTGTGGGTTAGAATCAACATCAACAACCCTCTCAAAAACGCGGTCTCTATGATCAGGGAGGGGAAGAGGCAGATATATAGAGTTAAGTACGAGAGGCTTCCCGACTGGTGCGTTGTTTGTGGTATGCTTGGTCACCAGTTTAAGGAACACGGCAATGGCGTTCACCCTCCGTCAGCCCTTGTGTTCAAGGATCTTCGCGCTAGCTGGGTTATGCGCAATGGAAGGGGTCCGGGAGAAGGCCGAAACCAGCATGGTGGTCGCAGAGGTGGACGTGCTGGGGGGCGCTCACGAGGCAGGTTTGATGAGGACAGAGATGTTATGACAGAGAAGAACGGGTATGGATCAACCCAGGTTTATGACGCTGACAAGGCTGCTATTGACACAGAGATAGAGGACCCGAGCAGGAAAAGGATCGCGGGAGCAGAACTAGGAGCCAAACACCCCATGACTAGCCCAAACCCAGATATTGCACATGCAGGCGCTAACTTACTCGCGATTGTACCCGCGGGCATAACAGCATCCAGCCCGCCACCTCATAGGGACCTGAAGAGAACCAAGAAGGGGGGAGAAGACCCCGAGGTGTCAGCATCAACTGTGAAGAATTTGGCAGGCTCCTTCGAGGAGCACCGCCGGGTCCAATGAGTGTACTATGTTGGAACTGTCGGGGCGTGGGTAAAGCCGTGACAGTTCGAGAGGTTCGCGAGTTTGCGAACAAATTTACCCCTACCCTCTTATGTATCGTCGAAACTCAGATAGAAGGCTCGAGGGTAGAATCTTTAGCTGGCACTTTTGGTTATGATAATAGTTTTGCAATTGATAGTCGAGGTAGAAGTGGAGGTATTGGTGTTTTTTGGAACAATGAAATAAGAGTGGAAATTCTTGGTTATTCGGATTATCATATAGATTGCTCTGTTGTGGAAGAGGGGCTTGATCCTTGGAGAGCCACGGTAGTATATGGCGAAGCACAAACCCACTTGCGTTATAAAACGTGGGACACCCTGAAAAACATTAGCTCTACAAGCAACCTCCCTTGGCTTTGCATAGGTGATTTCAATGAAGTTTTGCGACCAGATGAACATGAGGGAGTGGGACAACGGAGTAACACACAGATACAGAATTTTCGGGAGGCAGTGGACGTATGCATGTTGCTGGACATAGGCTATAATGGCCGTTTTTGGACTTTTGAAAAGAAGGTGCGAGGAGGATCCTACACTAGGGTCCGCCTGGATCGAGCGCTGGTCAGCGGAGATTGGCGAACAAGGTTTCCGTTAGCTGACTTGACACACTTGACTGCGGCGACTTCTGACCACTTTCCAATCTTGATGAGCACGAGCAGAGATCGACGAAGCAGACGGAGCCAAAAACCATTCAGGTATGAAGTCATGTGGGAAGGGCATGAAACCTGGAACGATACTATTAACTCAGCATGGACGGGGGGCGGAGTCAGTAACGGAACTGAAGGCTTACGAGCTAAGCTTCAGGCGATATCAATTGATTTAGGGCGCTGGAATAATGAAACCTTTGGGAATGTGAGAAAAGAGATTAAGAGATTAAAAGGGGAGTTGGAGAAGCTTCGTGTAGACCCAAGCAGAACTACACCATCTCATGTGGAGCTGAAGATCAATGAAACTCTAGTAGAGCTTTACCATCGTGAGGAGATTTTATGGAGGCAGCGGTCCAGGGTAGAGTGGCTCACGGCGGGGGACAGGAACACGAAGTTTTTCCACTTGAGAGCAAGCATTAGGAGGAAGAAAAATATGATTAAGGCTCTGCAAAATTCTCTTGGGACTCTGACTGATGACCCGGACGAACTCAAAGCAATGGTACATGACTTTTATAAATCTCTTTATACCTCTGAGGGAGTTAGCAACATGGAAACGGTCCTCAATTGTGTACCAACTAAGGTCACAGCAGAGATGAACGATCTTCTCGTTGCACCGTACAAGGAGGAAGAAGTCAAGACAGCACTCTTCCAGATGTTTCCAACCAAAGCACCCGACCCCGATGGTTTTCCAACTCATTTCTATCAACATCATTGGGAGATGTGTGGCGCTGAGGTGACGGAGGTAGTGTTGAGGATCATTCGGGGTGAGGAGAGTGCAGAAAGCATCAATGATACTGTTTTGGTTCTTATCCCAAAGGTAATGGATCCAACTATGCTAACTCAATTACGGCCTATTAGTTTATGCAATGTGTTATACAAGATTGTGTCCAAGGTGATTGCGAACAGATTGAAGCAGATTCTCCCAGAGATTATTTCAGAAGAACAGTTCGCCTTTGTGCCAGGAAGACATATCACAGACAACATTATTAGTGCTTATGAGTGTCTTCACTTTATGAAGCGCAGCAAAGCCAAGGTTAACAACTTTCGTGCCCTAAAGCTTGATATGATGAAAGCATATGAGAGACTAGAGTGGGATTACTTGCAGGCGATAATGATCAAATTGGGCTTTGCTCCAGCCTGGGTACAAATCATTATGAACATGGTGCGGTCTGCAGACGTTCTCGGTGCTTTTTAATGGTGAGAGACTAGACACTTTTCATCCATCCAGAGGTATTCGGCAGGAGATCCTATATCCCCATATCTCTTTTTAATCGCAGCAGAGGGCCTTTCGTGCTGCTGAAATCCGATTCTTCGTCGTCTCAGCTAGAAGGGATCAAGGTGGCACCCACGGCGCCCGTCGTGAACCATCTCCTTTTCGCTGATGATAGCCTGCTGATGTTTAAATCGAGTGTTGAAGGGGCTGTTACAGTATCAAACCTGCTAGAGCGCTACTGTTTGGCTTCCAGACAGCGTATAAATCACGAAATCATCTATCTTCTTCACGGAGGATGCCGCAGGGCATGAGAGAAAGCATCAAAACCACTCAATGTCCAGAATGAATCCCTCAGCGACAGGTACTTGGGGATGCCCACGGATGTTGGGCATTCCAAGAATGGCACCTTTAGGTACTTGAGAGACCGAGTATGGGAGAAGATCAGAGGTTGGATGGAGAAAATATTGTCAGCTACGGGGAAGGAAGTGCTTATCAAATCAGTGGCGCAGTCGATTCCGGTGTTCTCTATGTCATGTTTCCGTCTGCCAAGGGGTTTATGTGAGAATGTCACTTCATTGATCAGGCAATTTTGGTGGGGGAGTAAGCACGGAAAAGGCAAGCCAAGCTGGGTTTCCTGGGACGAGATGATGAAGCCGAAACATCTTGGTGGGCTTGGTTTTAGGGACTTGGAAATTTTTAACTTGGCACTACTGTCAAAACAGGCATGGAATATGCTCCAAAACCCTACATCCTTGAGTTCACGCATTCTCAAGAGCGTTTATTTCCCGGACGTTTCTTTGTTTCAAGCAGAATTGGGCCACCATCCATCGCAGATCTGGCGGGCTATTCTGGACGGAAGGGATATTATGGTGCAAGGACTAGTAAGGAGAATTGGAAACGGTGAAACGACCGACGTATGGCGTGACAATTGGATACCTAGCTCACTTATGAAGAGGCCAATCACATCTCTTGTTCCACATCCGCCACGTAAAGTGTCGTAACTAATCAACCACGCCACATCCTCGTGGAACGAGCAGCTAGTTCGGTCAACCTTTATACCGATTGATGCGGAGGCAATATTGCAGATCCCTCTTTGCACCAGACAGATTGAAGATTTTTGGGCATGGAGTGAAGACCGGCGGGGAATTTTCTTGGTGAGAACTGCGTATAGAATGATCCAGCAGAGAAAATTGAGCCGCGAAGCTTGGTTATATGAGCAAGATGGATCTTCTCATACAAACGCTGATGGTGATGGTTGGGCAAAGTTGTGGGGAATTAAGGTGCCTTCGAAACTCAAGATCTTCCTTTGGAGATTGGCTAGGCGGACCACCCCGACGGCTGCACTGTTGCATCATAGAAACATGGCGGAGTCGGCCGCGTGTTGCCTGTGCGGGGCCGAAGATACGTGGAGGCACGCGCTGTTAAAATGCACTGTTTCTCGAAGCACATGGGCGCTATCTTCTGAACGCATCATCGATGTGTTGAACAGCAACGAGGAACCGGATCCGAAGAGGTGGCTTTTCTCCATGCAAGAGGCGTTATCTCATGATGAGTTCACAATTCTTGTGGTAACTCTTTGGGCACTATGGGGGGCACGCCGCAAGGCAATATATGAGCGCATCTACCAAAGCCCGTCTTCAGTCCAAGCTTTTGTACATTCTTACGTGATTGAACTCAACGCACTGAAGTCCATCAAGTCGAGGCAGATGGCAAGACCTGCGCCACGAAGAACAGGTTGGATCGCTCCACCTGGAGGGCTGGCAAAGTTTAATGTTGATGCTGCAGTGGGAAGAGGGAGAGGACATGGAGCTGTAGCAGCGATTTCAAGAGACTCAGACGGAAATTTCTTGGGAGCTTCGGTTGTGGTCTTTGCAGGAATTTCTGAACCGGCGACACTCGAATGCATGGCGATCAGGGAGGCTCTAGCTCTAGCTGATGATTTGAACGTGACAAACATCCAGGTGGTTTCCGATGCAAAGGTGGTGATACAAGATATCCAGCAGAAGAATCCGACAGAATATGGAGCGATCATACATGAAATATTAGAGCATACATTGTCTTTCCAAGTTTGTAATATTTCTCACGAACTTAGGAGCTCGAATATCGAGGCTCACAAGCTCGCGAAGCACGCATTATCCCTCCCGGTTGGCCGACATGTTTGGTTGGGACAACCGGGTGGTCTTTCGTTCGTCCTTGTAGACATTGTGACGTCTGAATAAAAAGCTTCGGAGTTTGCCTAAAAAGAAAACCAAAAAGTCACTTTGGAACCTGGGTGCATTGGAGCCCTTTTTTTTAACTGTGCCAAAATGCTATTTTGAAGTTTTATAAAATTCTGAAAACAAATCAACATGTTTATATGAATGTATATTACACATATGTAAATTTTGATGCTAAAACAAGTAAACATGTGAGTTACACAAAAATGACAAAATCATGATTTTGGAAAGATAAACAGTACATGCATTATTCCCTATTTGGAAATCACCATTTTGTCATTTTTGTATAGATCGCAGATGTACTTATTTCATCACCAAACTTTACACATGTGTAATATAATTCATATGATCATGTAGAGTTTTTTTCAGAATTTTTTGAAACCTTAAATGTGATTTTCAATGTATTTAAAATAAGGTCCTCCAATACACCCGGGTTCCAAAAATCCACTCTCGAGCATCCACCCAATTAAGTCATCGTTATGTTCCGCCCGCGCCAGAGCACCTAATTGGTGCTACTCCTATAGCGTCGGCTTCCCCTTCTAGCTGTCACTATCGATTCGCCTGGGATCACAAATCCAAGAAAAGTTCATGAATTCGAAACAAACAAAAATTGAGAAAAAGTTCACAAAATAACTAAAAATATGTCCATGACTTTGAAAAAAAAACTTCACAGATTTTGAAAAAAGGTTAATAATTCGAAAAGGTTAATGAATTTTATTGAAAAAATCGTGACTCTAAAAAAAGTTCATGAATTTGAAAAGAGTTTACGAATTCAAAAAAATTCATAAATTTGTAAAAGTTTACGAAATTAAAAAAATGCAAATTTTGTAAAAGTTTAATGAGTTTTAAAAATTATGAATTGAGAAAAAAATAAAAAACGATAAAGAAATATAAAAGAACAAAGAAAATGAAAAAAAATCGTTTGCAAAGCTTCTAGAAACTTCCCAAAATGGTGGTAAGATTCCCAAAACGAGCCATAAGTTATGTAAAAACCAGAAACAGTTCAGTGTTATGGGTGGCCCAGTTGCTTCTAGCATGGGATTTGGGGTGTCCGCTGCCTACCAGACTGCCTGTAATTGGCGCTTTAAGACATCAAATAGGATTTGCCACCCGAGCGACGCGTAGGCACGACTCGCATGCAGGGAGCCGAAACTTGGCTTGCCCAGTAACCACATGTTGTGGCACGCTATCGTTATGCATGTTTTTCTATTGGGGGAGGGGGGGGGGGGGGTTCCTTTTTTCTTCATATTTTTATTTTCGTGTTTTTTACTTTAGTTTATACTGACAAAGGTAATTTTTTGGGAGCCCAATACAAGTTTATACCTATCGCGGTGGATGCAATAACAACAGAAGCGTTGGCCATGCGAGATGGGCTGATTTTTGCTAACTCCTTTGGGTGTAACCGGGTAGAAGCTGAATCAGATTCTTTGCAAGTAATCAATTATTGTGATGGACAAACAATATGATGGGACTCGGCGGCGGCTATATTCGCAGAATGTGTGGACACTAGTACTTCAATTGGGAAGGTCGTTTATAAGCATTGTTATAGATCTTGTAATCAAGCGGCTCATGTGCTAGCTCATTTCAGTTACTATAATAAGACTTCATTTAGTTGGTTGGACGAGCCCCCTGACTTTATTGTCAGTAAGCTCGTAGACGATGTAAACATTATTTAAGTTTTAATAAAGCTAGCCGTGATGGCCTTCCCTCAAAAAAAAAAGTTTACATAAAATTTCCAAAATTGTTAATTTTTAATTTGAAAAGAATTAAACGTGTATAGAAAAATGTTTCTGATGTTTACGAATTATTTTAAGAAATAAAGATGTCACACATTTAAAGCAAATGTACGTGACAATTATAAAAATAATTATAATATGTAAAACAATGATTGTATGGCTTTAAACAAACGTTACATACAATCTAAAAAAATGTATGTTACAATTAGAAAATTATGCTCATAATATTTCAAAAAAAAATGTTTGCACAATTACAAAATGGTTTGCATAGTTCAACAAAAATGTTTTTTATCATAAAAAATGTTTCAACATGTATTAAAAATGCATAACACATATTTGAAAAACAATATTCAAAACATTTTTTGTTGAAATGTTAAATATCTATTTGAAAAATGTTAATGTATGAAAAAAAAGTAGACACATGTTGGGAAAACAAGCAAATGTTGAAGAAAAAAATAGACATGCGTTGGAAAAATGACAAAGGTACAAAAAGAAAAGCAAAGAAATGAAAAATAATGAAAATCAAAGAATTATGAGAAAGAAAACCATTTAAAAAATAAAGAAACCCGATGCTCCATGAAGAAAAACCAGAGAAAATTGGTGAGAAAACAAAGAAAAATGAAAACAAATACAAAAAACTAGACCAAACGCAATGACCGGACGCGAGCGAGTGAGGCAGCAAGCGAAGACAACTAATGGTCCGCCCGTAGGCGACCCTTAAAGGAATCGGTACGGGTGAGACACAACTCTCGCAACCCAATGACGCGAGGGGATGACTATTTGTAAGTCTGTCTGATATTTTTTTGACGTAAATAAAAAAAATTGGCCGAGCTTCATCAAATGGCTGATGTGCCTTTTCTGCCTCGAGTCTCCTTTCTCCTCCTAATCCACCTATTGTCATCATCCGTGCCCATCTCACCGCCTCATCATCCCCTTGTCGCCGCCCATCGTGGTGCTGCCGCCATCCCCGACCATCCCTCTAAACCTTCATCAAATTTCTCTTGTGAACTTAAAATCAGTGCACCCACTCGCACCAGTCTACCCTCTTATTCGCCTCCAACTGCAATCTCGTAGCTTGCTACCGCTCACAAACCATCCCTGTCTCCAGGGAGGTCCTTGTTCAGCCTCCTCAGCGACGTCGCAACTCACCGTTGCTTGCACCACCATCCATGTCTTAGGCCTCGGATCTCCGCCAGGACCTTCGACTTACACCAAAAAATTCAGGTGATTTGCATATATCTCCTAGGGTGTAAGCACCCATCACAAGTCTAGCACTAAAATTGCCAAAAACCATCACAACTATGGCCTTCTTATAAAAAGGCCACCATGCTACACTTTTCTTTTGTGAAAGACCATCGACACTCAGTATTTTTTCCGGAAACAATAAAGGCTTGGTTGAGAGTCGTTTGACAAGAATTGTGACATGACGAGCCGCTATCACATCAAACATGGCAAGGGGCCGTGTCCAGCGCTTGAAAGGACGATATAGTTGACTAGAGGGAGGGTGAATAGGCAACTAACAATTTTTAAGCTTTTCTTTACCAATTTAAACTTTACAATAATAAAGGTTGTCTAGATGTGCAACTAGGTGGACAACCTATATGATGCAAACAACACAAGCACAAGAGCAAGCAAAGATAGGAACACAAATAAACTTGCACAAGTAAAGGGATAAGATAACCAAGAGTGGAGCCGGTGGAGACGAGGATGTGTTACCAAGTTCCTTCCTTTTGAGGAAGTACGTCTCCGTTAGAGCGGTGTGGAGGCACAATGCTCCCCAAGAAGCCACTAGGGCCACCCTAATCTCCTCACGCCCTCACACAATGCGAGATGCCGTGATTCCACTAATGGTGCCCTTGAAGGCGGCAACCGGACCTTTACAAACAAGGTTGGGGCAATCTCCACAACAATTGGAGGCTCCCAATGAAACCACGAGGCTTCACCACAATGGAATATGGCCTCGAGGTGACCTCAACTGCCTAGGGTGCTCAAACACCCAAGAGTAACAAAATCCACACTAGAAAGTATGGGGAACTAAATATCCTTTGGTGGAAGTGTAGATCTAGGTCTCCTCCTTCAAACCCTAGCAAATCAACAAGTTTGAGTGGCTAGAGAGAGATCGGGCAAGAAAGCTTGAGAGCATCAATGGAGGAGTGAGAGAGGTCAAAGGTGGGCGTGGTAGGTGGAAGAATCACCTTATATACCAGCCCTCATAAATCCAACCGTTACTGCGTTTTCGATCTTGCGGTACAACCGCTCCTTGTCCCAGACAACCGGGACTCACGATGTAGCTGCAGAACCCTACCAGCGGTACAACCGACCATCAGCGGTAGTACCGGTTATTAGCAAATAATCGACCAACCCGGCCACAACCGCCAGCCACCGCATCAAAACAGAATCCTGACCGGTACATGGGCGGTGCATGGCCGGAACAACCGCTCGCCTTGAGCGCTTGAGCTAAGGCACGAGCGGAAGAACTGCTGAACCTCCGGTTGTACCGTTAAAAGGAACAACCGGACCAACCGGGCCACCACCGCAGCCACCGCACCGCAATGTAACCTGTGCCGGTACATGTGCGGTGCCAGTCGGAACAATCACGCTGTCCTTTGTAGAGACAAGTGGCGGTACCACCGCCGAGGCAGCGGTACCACCGCTCGACAAAGGCGTAGAAGCGTCAAGAGCCAACGGTACAACCGCTCGGAAGAGCGGTACAACCGCTGGGAAAACACAGCAAGGATTAGATAAAGATGGAGGCACACTCTCGACAAAAGAGGGGTGAAGGAGGTGTACGTGAATGGAATCCCCTATACTCCCCAAAGTGGATTCCCTCTTGATAGTACGGGATCCCTACGACCAAAGAGATAAAAAGCGTTGATGTTTCCGTCTTCAATCGATTCCTTCGAGAGAGAACCACCTAGCGACGTAAGACTATTCATTGAGAACTCAAACATTTAGCATAGGATTAGACCAACAAAGGGTTGTCATCATCATCCAAAACATAAGGTAGGGAAATGCCCTTTCAATCTCCCCCTTTTTGGTGGATGATGACAACAACACAATATAAGATAGAAGTCTATAGAAACTAGACGGAGCTCCCCTAGATGTGAGCCCAGTCGAGACTCCCCCTAGGTTTTATAGACTGGCCACAAAGAGCATATAACAAGAAGGTAGCCAACACAATGAAACAAGAGCAATCCTGCCAATAGAGACCAACAAGCATAAAGATAAGATAGCAAGAGTGGCACAAAATCCACACAAAGCAAACGAGAACGACCAAAGTTCAACTGGAGACCACAGACTACGCAACCACCCATGCAACTCTCGAGTCCTATCACACTCTCTCCCCCTTTGGCATCAGGACACCAAAAAGGAAGAGAGCGAAGCTATCGTCCCAGGCTCAGTCGTCCTCCTCTGACTCCTCGGTAGCATCTGGATCTTCATCATTGTCAGAATCTTCACCATCATCAGAAACTTCATCATCGTCCCGATCTGAGTCTTCCATGATATCATCAGCAGCAGGAATGGTGGTGGAGGGCTGAGGAGGGCTTCATCATCGATCCAGTCTTTGTGGGAAGATATCCAACGCTCCTCCGGTGTGATGCTCTTCTCAGAACCACTCGGAACCGACATGTTGAGGTGCCTCATCATAGAAATTTGACGACGCCGTGCAAGCTTCTCATTGACATGTGCCTCATACAGCCTCTTCTGGATGTCAGACTGAAGGCAGAAAGTCTTCTTCACCTTGGCGTGAGCTTGTCCACCCACGAGGGCTTGGCCCCTGGTTCCAACTCAAAATCCTCATCATCATAAGTGGCATAGACATCCTCAGGAGCATCAACAGGGAAACGTGGCTCGGCGTGCGTCTTCTTCTTAAGGAGCTTGACTTCATGATTGGTAAGATTGTCAGGCGAGGTGAGGGCTCTCCAGACGGCGAACTGCCCACACGGAGTTCGTAAGGCACATGACAAACGGAGCATAAATGGGGACCTTCCTGTAGATGACCATGTTGTACATCTCGTGCCACGACCAGTTGGACACATCAAACGTCTCCCCAGATCCCACCTTGGTCTTCATAGCAACCATCAAGTTAACAAGATAGCCATGGATTTCATCTTGATTCCCCACTTTGGGCGTAAGCACATTGCGAAAAACACGATGCATGATGTCATAGACCTTCACCAAATCCTTAGATTCACCAATAATACCACGGCCCCGAATGTACAGAGGGGCAAGCTTCTCCTTAGGCATGGGCTCAGGGTGATCATGGGGGCGAATGCCACCCCTTCCTTCCAGACCGGTATCATCGTACCCAATAGCATTGAAGAAGGTCCTCCAGGGAACGTGAAAAAGCTCATCACGACACATGAAAGTGAGGGTCGCACGTCATCTTCTCCAAAGAGAACGGTGGCATAGAACTGATGGATGAGCTGAACATCAAAATCACAGGAGACGGACATGAGCTTGACAAGATCAAACTCCTCACAGAGTGCCAAAGCCTCACCAAAATACTGCAGGTTGTTCCGCCAATGATCAAGATCGATGGTCCACCGCTTGGCATATCTGTTCTTGTTGTGCTCAAAGAGTTCATGAACAATTCGTACTTGCATCTCATTCTCGAAACTGAGCGGTGGTCCAACGAGGAGCTACGGGAACCACATAAGGATTCTTTGAGCGGAAGGCTTCCCAATCCTTGGCTTTCCAACGGTGGAGTGGCATTACCACACGTTGCTTGATAGCGGCAGACTTTTCACGGCGAGTGGGCTTGGTAGGGATCACGACTTCCTCTTCAGAATCAGTATGCGGAGCCCTTCGAACCCTCTTCTTGGTCTTGCGAGGAGCAGGGCGAGAACTGGAGCCACCTGAACACAAATACGAAGGGGACACATGAAAACCAACAAGAATGAGAGGAAAGCATACGAAAAATGCAACACCATAGAAACCAGAACAGTGCTGAGTGGTGCAGACATTCCGGTTGAACCGGATCTCCCACCGGTAGAACCGCCCCACCGGTTGTACCGCCCATCTGGGCGGTAGAACCGCTGACAGTGGCACTACCAGGGAAGTTAGATCTGTTCAAGACGTGCAAATCACCTAAGCAATATTCGGAGTTCTAGGTACTGCACAGACACAAAAAGAACAACGATCTCTCCCAACCAAAGAACGAACAATAAACTAGGAGGGTAAAGTAATGCCCTAAAACAAGATGAAAACCTAGAACAAAGAACGAAGAACAGGGGCATTACCACCATCCATGGGAGAAGACCGGAAGGCTTCCACAGAGAGAATCCACGGAGAGCCCTCGGGTCCGAAGCGCGGGACGCACTCCGGGGCGGGGCAGAGGTGACCGGCGGCTAGGGCAAGGAGGAGGTGAACGAGGACGAAAGGGAAAAAGAGAAACCTTTCGCCCCGTCGGATATAACCGCTCCTAGGACCGGTTGTACCGCAAGTCAGGCGCTGACAGGTTGTAGTGGGCGGTACTTCCGTTTCCTGAAGGGCACCGGAAGTACCGCCCGGAGACAACCGGTAGAACCAGACGGAGATGCCCCAGTGGAAATGGGCGGTATAACCGCCCAAGCACCAACAACCAACTGGGCCGCACAACCAGGTATCAGCGGTAGAACCGCCCGTGACACCGGTTGTACCGCCCACCACCAAAGCCCAGACCAAAAGGAAGAGAACAAGACAAACGGGACAACAAATAAGAGAAACCAAACACGAAGAACAGGGAAAAGAACGAAGGGAAAACAAAAGCAACCGCACACAAGCAGAGCGAGCTCGGTCCTCTCTCTTAAGAGAGGGCGATGGCCGAAGCCACCTTTGTTTGAGTCAAATGGTATGGCACCGCGAAGAATTATCCTTGGGCCCATGACCAAAACTCGTCTTTGAAGCACAAGTACCATCAAAATGGCTGATGTGAAAGAGGTGATCGATTTATGCATGATGGGGAGGGAGAGCTCATCGAGAGAACAACACTCCCCTATGTCCATGCCTACACCTAAACTAGACAACAAGTTGAGTGTGGTGGGGTGCATGGGTTCAAGTCACATTGCTCAAATCAATGATATTTAGCTCATGCCTTAACTCATGAAATCTTGCTTCATCCAAGGGCTTCGTGAAAATATCTGCAAGGTTATCATGAGTGTTGACATACTTGAGCTCGATCTCCCTCGCCTAATGTGATCCTGGATGAAGTGATACCGAATCTCAATGTGCTTCGTCTTGAAGTGTTGCACCGGGTTGAGAGAAATCTTGATGGCACTTTCATTATCACACCAAAGAGGCACTTTGTCACAAATAACACCGTACCCCTTTAAAGTTTGACTCATCCATAGGAGTTGAGCACAACAACTACCGGCCGCCACATATTCCGCTTCGGTGGACGAGAGAGACACGCAACTTTGCTTCTTGGAAGACCAACTTACCAAAGAGCAACCAAGAAATTGGCACCCTCCGGAAGTGGACTTCCTATCCACTTTGTCCCCCGCCCAATCGGAATCCGTGAAACCTTCAAGCTTGAAATTTGCTCCTCTTGGGTACCATAAGCCAAAGTTTGGGGTATGAGCCAAATATCGAAAGATTCGCTTGACCGCCACATAATGACTTTCCTTCGGTGCGGCTTGAAACCGTGCACATTCCCACACTCAACATGATATCCGGTCTAGATGCACAAAGGTAAAGCAAGGAGCCAATCATGGAGCGATATACCTTTTGATCCACCGCTTTACCATTGGGATCAATGTCAAGTTGGCACTTGGTAGGCATTAGTGTAGTAGCCGGCTTGACATCACTTAGCTTGAATCTTTTGAGCATGTCTTGAGTGTATTTGGCTTGGTTGATGAAGGTACCTTCTCTTCTTTGTTTGATATCGAAACCAAGGAAGAACTTCAACTCTCCATAGAAGACATCTTGAACTTGGAGGTCATGAGAGCGGAAAATTCCTCATTGAAAGCTTTGTTAGGAGAACCAAAGATAATATCATCAACATATATTTGGCATACAAACAACTCCCCATTGACCTTCTTAGTAAAAAGAGTGGGATCGATTTGCCCCACTTCAAATCCACGATCTTGTAACAACTTCGGTAAGGTGGTCATACCACGCACGTGGGGCTTGTTTAAGGCCATAGAGTGCCTTATCGAGTTGATACACATGATCCGGGAAGTAGGGGTCCTCGAACCCGGGGGGTTGCTTGACATAGACCAACTCATTAATGGGACCATTAAGAAAAGCACTTTTCACATCCATTTGTTGCAACTTAAAGTTGTGATGGGCATCATAAGCAATCAACAAACGAATGGATTCAAGACGAGCAACGGGAGCAAAGGTTTCACCGTAGTCGATACCCTCGACTTGGGAGTAGCCTTGTGCCACCAATCTTGCCTTGTTGCGTAATGATGTTCCCATGAGCATCTTGCTTGTTCTTGAAGATCCACTTGGTTCCAATGACGTTGTGGTTCCCGATGGCCTTGGCACCAATCTCCACACCTTGTTGTACTCGAAATTGTTGAGCTCTTCATGCATGGCATTGAGCCAATCCGAGTCTTCGAGCGCCTCATAGACCTTTTGGGGTTCAACACAAGAGACAAACGCGTGATGTTCACAATAGTTTGCCAATTGTCTATGAGTGCTTACCCCTTTCATTAGGCTTCCAACCACATTCTCCATGAGATGGCCTTTGGTGGTGAGTTTGGAAGCAATCTTGGCACGACGCTCTAATTCCTCCTCGGAGGTGAGATGAGGAGGGGTCACTTGATCATCTTGAGCGCCGTCTTGAGCATGCTCGGGGGAGAGAACTTGACCTTGGGCATCATTTGGTGTATCACCATCATCTTGAGCATGATCTTGCCCTTGGTCTTGTTCATGAGGTTGAGGGCCTTCACTTTGTTCTTCTAAGCGTGTGGGCCTTGAGTTGGTGATGGCTCCACTTGAGTGGAGCATTGTCCTTCTCCTTCGCCACAAGGGGTTCCTCAATGGGTAGGATAAAACCAACACCCATTCTTCCGATGGCTTGAGGAGGAATTTCATCACCTACATCACAAGTGCCACTTTGCTCCACTTGGGAGCCGTTATTCTCATCAAACTCCACGTTACATGTCTCCTCAATAAGTCCCGTGGATTTATTGAGGACACGGTAAGCATGGGAGTTTGTAGCATAACCAACAAAAATGCCCTCATAGGCTCTAGCTTCAAATTTAGACAAACGAACACCTTTCTTGAGAATGAAACACTTACACCCGAACACCCGGAAATACTTGAGATTGGGCTTGTTACCGGTAAGTATCTCATAGGGAGTCTTGTTCAAGCCTTTGTGGAGATAGAGCCGATTGGATGCATGACATGCGGTGTTGATGGCTTCGCCCAAAAGTTGTATGGAGACTTGAACTCCGCCATCATGGTCCTTGCCGCATCCATCAACGCCCGATTCTTCCTCTCCGCAACACCATTTTGTTGAGGGGTATATGGTGCAGAATATTGATGCTTGATCCCCTCATCACTAAGAAACTCATCCAAGGTGTAGTTCTTGAACTCGGTGCCGTTGTCACTTCTTATAGTCAAGATCTTCACATTATGTTGACGTTGAGCTTCATTTGCAAAGTCGATGACGGTTTGTTGAGTCTCACTCTTCCTCTTGAAGAAATATACCCAAGTGTATCTTGAATAGTCATCCACAATCACTAAGCAATACTTTCTACCTCCAAGACTATCAAATGATGGTGGCCCAAAGAGATCCATGTGAAGGAGCTCCAAAGGGTCTCTTTGAGTATATGATGGTCGTGGGAGGGTGAGCCTTCTCATGAAGCTTTCCTTCAATACAAGCAATCGCAAGCACGGTCTTTGGCAAAACTAACATTCGTTAGTCCACGGACATGGTCCCCCTTGAGAAGACTTTGCAAAGATCTCATATTGACGTGGGCTAAACGGCGATGCCAAAGCCATCCCACGTCAACTTTAGCCATTAGGCATGTCGCGGTCTTAGTGGGTCGCTCTGAAAAGTTAATCACATAGAGACCGTTCTCGACATGCCCAACAAAGGCTACTTTAAGAGTCTTGCTCCACAAGAGGGCCACGGTATCAATGTCAAAGAAGGTAGCAAAACCCATGATTGCAAGTTGACAAACGGAAAGCAAATTGTATGCAAGGGACTCAACAAGCATGACTTTCTCGATCGTAAGATCATGAGAAATGACAACCTTGCCGAGACCCAATACCTTAGAATGTGATGCATCACCCCACTCGACATTGGTGGGCATAGATGGGATCCTTTGAACGTCCACCACCATGTCCTTGATCCCAGTCATATGATTTGTTGCTCCACTATCGAGCAACCAAGATCCCCACCTAAGCAAACCCCTACAAGAGATCAATGCTTGGTTTTAGGTACCCATTTGGTAATGGGTCCTTTGATGTTAGTGACGAGGGTCTTAGGAACCCAAATAGACCATTCAATGTACTCATAAGAAGAACCAACAAATTTAGCATAAACATGCCCATCACTAGCACGGCACAACACATATGAGGGGTTAAAGTCCCCGGCTATGTTCAAGGGGACGACGTTGTCCTTCTTGGCATTGCCACCCTTGGCACGGTTCTTCTTCTTCTTGGAAGCATCCTCTCCCTCCCTCACAAAAGTTTGCTTGAGAGGAGGAGGTTGCTTGGTCTTGTCACTCTTCTTCTTGCTCTTGGGCTTGGGCGCAAACCCAATCCCCTCCTTGGCCACAACTTCCTTTTGATTACTCAAAAGGTCGTTAAGATTCTTCTCACCTTGTATGCATGTGACAAGGCCCTTTTCAAGTTGATCCTTCAACTTAGCATTCTCCTCAACAAGATGCGCATGCTCACAACAAGGGTTAGTAGCATTTGCATTATCAATCAATATCATATGAGGAAAGGTGGCTTTCTCCTTGGTTAGCTTCACTTGGAGTTGATCATGAGACTCTTTGAGACTAGCATGAGCACCCTTCAAGACTTTGTGAGCCTTGTCGAGAATGTCAAAGTCCTCGTTGAGTCTAGCAAGATCAACTCCAAGCTTTGCCTTCTCGGAGCTAAGCACACGAGACACAACAAGAGCATGATCAAGGTCTTTCTTTAATTTAGCATGATCATCGTTGTATGACTCCTCAAGAGCCAAACGAAGACCACGCTCTTCCTCAAGAGCATTGGAAAGATCCGAATCTCATCGGCATAGTCACGACTATGCCCTTCCATCTTAGAGATGGTTTCTTCATGAGCCTCGATCATGACATTGGCTTCACCAAGTTGTTCCAAGAGAGCAATGAAGTGCTTCTTGGATTTGCCCTTGAGTTTACTCATAAAGATCTCAAACTCATTCTCCTCCACATTAGTCCCCTCATGTTCATCAATGCAATCCGTCAAAGAAGAATGATTGATGATGGTAGTTTTGATGTTGGGGGTTACCTTGTTGGTGGCTTTAGCCATGAGGCACTTAAGCGGTGATGCTTTCATTGGGTGAATCAAGAGAGACACCCGAGGAGTCGTTGCAATGGCAACGGAGGCCATGTCAACCGATTCACCATCTTCATCATCATCATCATCCTCATTGTACTCTTCTTGAACCACCAAGGCTTTGTGAGGAGTCTTCTTGGTGAAGTTGCTCTTGTTGGGGAAAGACTTGGCCTTGTCCTTACGGATGAGCTTGCCACCATTGGCTTCCCTCTTCTCATATGGGCACTCCGCAACAAAGTGACTCACATTGCCACAATTGAAACAAGTCCTCACTCGTTGCTTGCCCTTAGAGCCACTTGAGTTGCTCTTGTTGAAGTTGGGCCTTGAGTTCTTCTTGCTCCAAAATTTCCTTGAAGCAAGGGCCATGTGTTCATGATAGTCATACTTTGTATCTTCGAGGTTGCTCTCTTCTTCTTCCTCCTCTCCATCTTCTTCGACACAAATCTTGGCCTTCAAAGCGAGGTTGGGCTTCTTTGCTCTTTGGGAGCGAAGCACCGCATTATCGGCGGTCTTGTCCAATATGCTCATGGCCACAAACTCATCCAACACATCACTTGAGGACAGGGTGTGGAAGTCCGGTCGTTGACGGATGACGGAGGACATGGCTTTGTGGTAGGGCATCATTGCCTTGAGGAATTTGGCGCTTGATCCAGGTTGTCATCCGTGTCCTTACTTCCATGATCCCGAGGAGACAGCAAGCTTGGTTACTCTCCGATAGAGCTCACGAGGTTCTTCTTCTTCTTTCATTGCAAACTCATCGGCTTCATCTTGGACCACTTGATAATTGGAACGTTGAATGCTTGCGCTTCCTCGATAAAGGGAAACCACCTTGAGCCAAGCATCTTTGGCTAGGGAGTAGGGCCGGAGATGAGGGAGGTCTTCGGGAAGGATTGCTTCTTGGATGATGAAGAGAGCATTCTCATTGAATTGATGGTCCACGACCTCTCTTGGAGAAAAGTTGCTCGGATCATGCGGATAGAAACCTTCTTCAATGATTCTCCAAAGGTTAGTGTTCACATGATTTAAATGACGCTTAAAACGATAAACCCAAGAATCAAAATCCTCCTTTTTATCAATCTTAGGTGGTGGACCGGCATGATTCAAATGAGTGGAAGGAATCGGTCCACCATAAACGGGAGGTTGCACATGGGCAAAGATGCGGTGCCATTCTTACCACTAGACGAGGGGCTTTCTCACTAGTAGCTTCCCCTTATCGGAGTTAGCATCTGCTCCCGTGTTGGCGGGATCTCCCACTTTCACGGGTGCGGTGGAAAGTTTAAGCCCTTCTAGGAATTCCTTAAACATGTCCTTGACCTCGGTCGTCATGGAGTTTTTCAATGTGTCCAACGCCACATTGAATTCCTCACGAGATCGAGGTACCCCATCTCCGTAGATGATATCGGATTCGCACCGAAGTGCTCCCCACATCATCTACGACGTCAACCATACTCTTGAGCGGTAAAGTCCTTAAAAAGAGACGAGGCTCGATACCAATTGAAAGGATCGATATAGTTGACTAGAGGGGGTGAATAGGCAACTAACAATTTTAAGCTTTTCTTTACCAATTTAAACTTTGCAATAATAAAGGTTGTCTAGATGTGCAACTAGGTGGACAACCTATATGATGCAAACAACACAAGCACAAGAGCAAGCAAAGATAGGAACACAAATAAGCTTGCACAAGTAAAGGGATAAGATAACCAAGAGTGGAGCCGGTGGAGACGAGGATGTGTTACAAGTTCCTTCCTTTTAGGGAAGTACGTCTCCGTTAGAGCGGTGTGGAGGCACAATGCTCCCCAAGAAGCCACTAGGGCCATCAGTAATCTCCTCACGCCCTCACACAATGCGAGATGTCGTGATTCCACTAATGGTGCCCTTGAAGGCGGCAACCGGACCTTTACAAACAAGGTTGGGGCAATCTCCACAACAATTGGAGGCTCCCAATGAAACCACGAGGCTTCACCGCAATGGAATATGGCCTCGAGGTGATCTCAACCGTCTAGGGTGCTCAAACACCCAAGAGTAACAAAATCCACACTAGAAAGTATGGGGGAACTAAATATCCTTTAGTGGAAGTGTAGATCTAGGTCTCCTCCTTCAAACCCTAGCAAATCAACAAGTTTGAGTGGCTAGAGAGAGAGATCGGGCAAGAAAGCTTGAGAGCATCAATGGAGGAGTGAGAGAGGTCAAAGGTGGGCGTGGTAGGTGGAAGAATCACCTTATATACCAGCCCTCATAAATCCAACCGTTACTGCGTTTAAGATCGCAGCGGTACAATCATTCCTTGTCCCGCAGTACAACCGGACTCACGATGTAGCTGCAGAACCCTACCAGGCGGTACAACCGGACCATCAGGCGGTAGTACCGGTTATTAGCAAATAACCGAACCAACCGGGCCACCGCCGCCCACCGCATCAAAACAGAATCCTGACCGGTACATGGGCGGTGCACGGCGGAACAACCGCCTGGCCTTGGCGCTGAGCGGCTAAGGTACGAGCGGAAGAACTGCTCGAACCTCCGGTTGTACCGTTAAAGGAACAACCGACCAACCGGGTTACCACCGCTTGACCACCGCACCGCAATGTAACCAGTGCCGGTACATGTGCGGTGCCAGTTTGAACAACGCTGCTGTCCTTTGTAGAGACAAGTGGCGGTACCACCGCCGGAGGCAGCGGTAACACCGCTCGACAAAGGCAGAGAAGCGTTAAGAGCCAGCGGTACAACCGCTCGGAAGAGCGGTACAACATGGGAAAACACAACAAGGATTAGATAAGGATGGAGGCACACTCGACAAAAGAGGGGTGAAGGAGGTGTACGTGAATGGAATCCCCTATACTCCCCAAAGTGGATTCCCTCTTGATAGTACGGGATCCCTACGACCAAAGAGATAAAAAGCGTAGAGGATTCCGTCTTCAAACGATTCCTTGGAGAGAGAACCACCAAGCGACGAAAGCCTAATCATTGAGAACCTGAAACATTTAGCACAGGATTAGACCAACAAAGGGTTGTCATCATCATCCAAAACATAAGGTAGGGAAATGCCCTTTCAGCGCTGAAGATCGTTAGGCGACGCACATGTTAAGTTTTTTGGGCCAACCAAACTGTTCAGTCACCTCCATTCCCCCTCTCGCGCACTTTCCCGCTCTCCCTTCCGTCGTTTCTCTATGTTGCCGCTGCGGCAGCCATGGTGTCGTCGAACAACGAATCCCAGTCGCAACTCTTGAAGAATGACTACTACGAACCTCCATGGCTTTATTTATAAAGTCGGGCACTCAGCTTTTCTCTAAAACCTCCACATGTGAGCCCCCCCTCTATGAACTAGTGTTAGGGTTTCGGGATTTGGAGATTTTTTTGGACAGAGCTTCAGTTTTACCTCTATTTTGATTTATGGTGTTGCTTCTTTGTGCCATTTCAGGTCCCATACACAACATATGTCTCGGCTTGGTTTGACATTGCTAAAGGAGGGGGCCCTTTTCCCCATAAACGTTTGTGAGAGGTGTGCTGCGTTTGAAGGCACCAACACCAATATCAGGTTCTATGCTTGTACTGATGAGCATGCGAGTACCATTTTTTTTTAATTAATAGTAGTATGTGCAGTGCATTGCTCTATTTACTAGTGTGTACATTTGCTATGTCAGTATAAATGCTATATTTAGCGTGTTATGTCCGTGTGTAAATACTATATTAGAAACTCCCTGTCAGAACAAGTAGTGTGCAGTTTGAGTTAGTGGTTAAGTAAAGATCGAGCAATGCGTGGTGTGTGATGAATAACCGCTCATGTGTTTAGCGTGTAATGAAATGTGCGATATTGTTATGTTGTTTTTTGTATGGATCATTGGAAAGAGGTGTTGACTTTTGTTGTGGAGAAAATCATCAGTTGTGTTGGTAATTCCCTTTATGTAATGATGTAGACAATCTTCCCACACTCTACAATAATTTTGTTTCATGTGTTTGAATATTTTTTAGGGTATTTCATGTGTTTGATTAGGAAGGCACGAGTGTGGTGCTATGGACCGGCCTGTTCCACGGAGAAATGCACTCCATAGCTTTGGGATATGTGTGAACAGAATAAGCAAGACAGAATCAGTGACAATGTTGATCCGAGTACACGCCGTGGCACATTCCGGGACGATACCGCATATGTGCGAATGTGCGATTACTTATTAAAAAAGCCATTTTGGTTACGGATGGAGAGAAACGCAGCGCCTTGCGTGCCCACACCGCCCTTGACCACACCCCATCACCAACCGCCCTCCCCTCCCCTTGGCGACTCCCGCACACTTGCCCAACCAACCACACACTTGTCCCACGCCTCCCCTCTCCGCTTCCCCTTGTAGGAGTACCCACCTTGCCGCACCCAACCACCGACCATCCACACCACTTCTTCCCCCAAAGTCTCCTCCATCCTCCCTTCTCGACCAAGCAACCAAGCACCTCGCCGATGAAGAGGGAGGGCTTCCAGCACGGCGCCGTCCGGGTCAACCGCAACAAGCTGCTGCGGGTCGCCGGCGGGAGCGGCGGCGACGCGGCGGCCGCGGCGCTGGAGCTCGCCGGCGTCGCCTACGCCAGGGCGCCGTCCAAGCCGACCAACGCGTCCAGGGACACGGGCCGGTGCCGCCGGCCCCGCTGCGCCGGCTGCCACGTGCACCCCGCCGCCAAGGCCCGGGACAAGGCCAAGGGCGCCCACAAGCTGCGCGCCTCCGACGTCGCCCTCAACCACCGCCTCGTCTCCTGGCGCCTCGTCGACGGGGACCCCGCCGCCCGCACCGGCGGCGTCCCCGACTACAAGGGCGCCTCCGCCTCCGCCGTCCTCGCCTACCTCGCCGGCGGCAACAGCTGGCACGCCGAGGACGAGGAGGAGGATGACGAGGACGGCGCCGATCTTCAGGCCCCCCCAAGGGGGATCTCCGACCTGTACGACCTCATCGTCGGCCTCCAGGCCGGCGCCCCCCCTGCGCCGGGCGGCCCAGAAGACGACGCCGATGGCACAGCAGCAGCAGCAACACCCCGCGATGAAATCGAGGAATTGCAGGGTGCTGAAATCACTGACGACGCCGACGCCGAGGAGGAGGACGACATGGGGTTCTGCGTGGTGCAGGGCATCACCATCGCGCTCGAGTTCTCCGACGGGGAGGAGGACTGGATCGTGGTCTGATCTCATCCGATCTGATTCAATTGCAAATAATAAGACGTGCAACAGAGGTCAGCCTTCCGCATCCCTCCGCCTCTGCTGCTGCTGCTGCGCAATTCCCTTCCATCCGCATCTGCTCTCCTGTTAATCGATGATCGTGTCCCTGTGTGTGTATACTGCTCTGTTCCTCATCCTGTTAATTGGTCGCGTCCCTGTGTATATATCTGGTGACTGTCTGTCTAATCTGTCAAGAATTCATGGATTATCATGGCATGAATTTATCAAACATGTGTGAATAAAATTAATGAAGAAGGGATTCATTCTTCTTCACACCCTGTTTCTTTCTTTCTTTCTTTTTGATTGATTGATGAATGGATGGATACTGGTGTGGATGTGTGCTTTCTGAATGAATGCGCACTTTTTATTAATTTCCTTAAGAATAGAGAGACTATACGATGATCTGAATGTCTGATCGGCTTTTGGTTTGTGATGAAATCTGGTGAATTCAGTTCATGATGTGGGTGTGGCGATGTTTTGTTGAGAATGCTAGATGCAAACTGCATGGTTAGAGCATCTCTAGCCCTTCCCTCAAATCTTTTTATAACAAGAAGCAAATTGTGTCTGGAATTTTTCTGTGAGCGACCCATTTGCCTTCACCAACCGAAGCTAGCTTCAATGGTGAGTCGTGATACCAACGCAACAGTTTTCATGTGACTGTTTGCTTCGGGTGTTGGGGACGTGCTCTTGTTGGTCAGTATCCTCCGCCACTGGCTGTTTTACCTTGACACTTTGTGGCGAACTGGTTGCTACAGTAGCTTCCAAGACCCCTGTGCCTGCGAGCATCGGCTATGATTTCTTCATCACGACACCAGAAGGTTGTGTTGTGGACACTTCGCCATTCATCTCACGCTATTGAGCGAGGTGGTGCTTCTTAACAGCCTGGTTTTCGTATCCTCATGAGCTGCAATGTGTATGAATTGGATCAAGGATGAGCCTGCTGATCTCTTCTTTGTGTGTTGATCTGAGTCTGAGGTGACTGCTACGTACGTGGTTGCATGGAAGCTATGCTTTGTTTGGATAACCTTTCTGGCTATTACCTGTGTACTACTCCATGTGTAGATGCCAAAATTACCAAGCTGTTTTGCCCTGCTTTTGGAATATTTGCCAGCCGATCCGCCTCATGGTCTCTGCTTCATTCTGTTCATTAAGTGGCATTGTTGATATTTAGCAATCTTTATGCCTCATATAACTACTTGTTGAACTAGAGAATTGATTTGACCACTTGATCAATGGTTTTCTTAACACTCAAGTTTCAGCGCGTTTCCTGTTTGCACCCTTTGTTGGAGTAGCTGACAATGAGAAGATGCGGATTTTCCCCCGTGCTGGCTTGCAAGCTGCGCCTGACCTGTAGAGTAGTAAGTACTCCCTCTGTCCCAAAAATTCTTGTCTTAGATTTGTCTAAATATGAATGTATCAAGTCACATTTTAACATTAGATACATCCGTATCGTAGACAAATCTAAGACAAGAATTTTGGGACAGAGGGAGTACATTGGAGCACTAGTACTTACTAAATTAAATGCTCGCAGGATGCATCATATCCAACTTCTCAATGAAGTACTCTGTTATAGTTCATCCGTTTCGAAGAAAACTCCGTTATAATTCAGTTTTCTTCATGCATCTACCACCGCGAATGTTGGTTGTCTGTGTTGCTGGTTGTGACCAGGATGGTACTGTACCGCGACCCTTAAAATTCTTGTTGCACGGTTTGCATTTGCTATCATCTCTTATTGTGTCAGTTGAAGTTCAGCTGTTGACCTTCTTGGATAGATGCTTGATGCGATGTTTGTACCGAAGTCGATGTTAATAACTTGCGTTGTGCAGTGCATGCAGAAACTCCGGACACAGTTTTGTTTCTTGTTGTTTCTGGACGCGTATTGGAGATTCAGATGTTAACCTTCGTTTCCTTTTCTTGCACGATTTTCCTTTTGAAATTCCCTTGCTTGCACGATTTTCCTTTTTCAAATTCCTTTTGAAAAAATCGTGGTTTGCGCAGCACCTTGACCTTCCACGAGCGCTTTCCAGCTGTGGTCCGGACATGGCGGTGAATTGGTGAATGGTGATGGCGGGTCTGCGTAGGCACAAGTTTTACCTGAAAAAAGAAATGCTTGGTACGTACGTACAGCAGACGGCGACCGACCGGTACGCGTTTTCGTTACGGGGGTGACGTACTGGCACTTGTACGCATAAATAAGATCTGATGGTGAGAAAACAAAGAGGCACGTACGTATGTCATCCATCTTTTCTCTTTGTTTTCCATACGCTTTGGCGATGTCTCAGCCTAACCAGAAACCAATCCTCACAAAACACACAACAGGCGAACCAACCTGTGGTTGGGATGGTTAGGTGGACAGTGATATTCCCAACCCATCAGGGTTTAAATCCTGGTGCTCACATTATTTTTATATTTATTTTAGAATTTCCGGCGATGCACTTTCAGTGAAACGAGACGTTAAAATCGACGACGCCTCTGATGGCTTCATAAATCTCGAGATGATATCTTTCGGTTTACCGGAGAGTGCTTTCATAGGGGTAGGGTGTGCGTGTAATGCGTTCATAGGGATGAGTGTATGCGCGTGTATATGGTGACGTATGCATCTTGATCTTTAAAAAACACAACAGATCCTACAAAAGGAAAAAAAATCGTGCAGCTACCGGGTGGACACAGGTACGGCACTCGATGTCGTCTCCTCATCGGTTTCTGCTCATGTCACCAGCCAAAGGATCTGCCGGGCTCCAACAACTGAGATTGACAGGTGACCGTGGATCACTAGAGATTCCTAATATCCGAATCATTCGGATTCTTACATTTAGTAGCATTTTTCTCGGAATACAGGCCTGGGAAAGCTCCAGAGTGTTTTCCTCCGACAAGTGGATCCTGCCGGTAAGGGTCTAGTTGGGTCATGGGTACCGCATGATAATATTGGAACAAACATTCCATTCATACACTTCAACAAAGTTCAAAACATTTGTGATTTTATTTTTTTTGCGAATCTCTGGAAATTTTCACAAAATTTGAAATATATTATTGAATTAAACTATGTTTGCAAATTTAAAAATTCTTCGTGAATACGAAAAATGTCACGAATTATATATTTGTTCATGATTTTTTAAACATGGTCATGAATTCTAAAAAATTTCTGTGAACTTAGAAAAATGTTTGTAAATTTTGAAAAAGTTCAGAAATATGAAGAAATCTTCACCGATTTTAAGAAAATGTTCACAATTTTGAAGAAAATGTTCAAATATTGAAATAATGTCAACTGAAATTCAAAAAAAATATATTCATGATTAATAAAATAAAATATAAAACAAATATAAAAATGAACAAAAAAATTAAGCATGAAAAAATCCAGTAGAGAAAAAACCCGAAACCTTTCCAAAACTAGAAGAACCGGCCTACATGGGCAAACCGCTAGTGCCCGCGGAGGTCCTTGTTTGCTCTACCGCCTCCGCATTACACATTGAAGCCATAATAAGACCTGGAAGGAAAATAGAATTAATTCCAAAACCTAAGAACGACACGGTAAAGCATGTGTTATCCTCTAGTCTGAACTGAAATTGAAGGTATTCGTATTTATTTTACAAATACGAATATGGTACGTTTTTTTGACCCATGTGGGTATGGAGTGGATATATTTGTATCCAAATAAAGGTACATGAGCTAATTTAAGCAATTCTAGCCTTAATATGCCAATTATCCAACGTAATAGCCTAAGAAGTGGTCGGTTTTTTAGTGTGACTAGACTTTAAAATTATCAAGCATTAGTATTTGTTCATAAACCTATCTACCATTGTTTCATTGTATGTCGCAAAAATTGACCATTTTGTAGCACATAGCCATTGACTTATTTTCCTCGACTAACATGTTATTCGCATCCATTCCGAATAAAGTAAACATTCGATATGTATCCACATTTAAGTAATATCCGTTCCACATTTGTAACCGATAGCATCTGTTTTTAGTTTTGAAAATATGAAAATGAAAGTGAGGAATAGTAGTAGGCGGAGGTCCGTGTATTTAAGTAACTGTGTGTGCCGCATATTTTACTATATGCTGAATTTTATGCTGAATGATGAAATTTTGTAGAAAAGAAGAGGTTCACAACCTACCGTCGGGATTGATGATGATAGGGTTGCACGACCTACCGTTAAATATTTTCATTCGGGGCAATAATACCTTTATAGGGTTTTGGGGGCGTTAGAGCATCTCTAGCAGACCCGTATAAGTGGTCAAACCCTTATAATTTTTATGTTTTATAGCTTGTCGGAATCCGCCCTAAACTTGTCGGAATTCATCACCGCACACCGAAAAAGGCCGCTAGACACTGTAATCGATCGCCGCCGGTTCGAATGGACGAGCTCGACATCGCCGTGGCCTCCCATGACCTCAGCCTGGCCGACGGAATCCTCCCTGCGCGGCAGGCAATGGGGCATGGCTAGGCCGGCATAGGAGCTCTTTATTCCAGTCTTACAGTATCCGTTCGGCCGTAGCTAAAATAAACCCTTAAAATTCATTTTTTTCAATCTGTATCCCAGTTTTACAGTTTATGATTTTAAGACTGGACGCGATGACGATAAGACATAACAACCTACCCGCCCCTCGTATTTGGTGGTAGTCTATCTATCCATGTCAGCAACCACTGACGGCCGTCCGCCTCTACCGTTAATCCTATACCACCAAGGATCCCGACAGCAGGCAGTTATACCCTACCGCCATCGACCCTGGCGATACGAAAAGAGTCGGATCACGAAAAAATTTGCAAGGCCAGATCTTGCTTAAGTTTTTTTTTAATAAAAAAAGAGGGTTAAAACAGTGATTTCGGGCACGCGTGGTGGTGCTGCACTGCACGCGAAAGGCCTGGGAAACAAACTGGACATGTCCCTGCACTATTCCGTGTTTAAACTCGCCCTAACCGTAACCAGAAACCAACCAACCCGAAAGAACAAGAGTTGGTTGGTTGGTGCCAGCCGGACTGATGCAACGCGTACGGCTCGGCTCCCGACGTCGTCCGTCTCATCGGTTGTTTCTCCTGATCCGACGCGCCCAAGGCCGCGGGGACTCCACGCGGGCCGTCGATCGCCCCAGCCCCACTGCTGGCCGGATCCCGGCCGTTGACCACACGTGGCGCACGCCCGCCCCCTGATTAACAAAAATATTTTTAATTTAAAAGGGAGTAATCCAGCACGCAACTTCCTTGGCTGGTGGCGAGGGCAGGGGAGGGGAGAGACCAGACCGAGGAAGGGAGAGGCGACGGACGGAGACCGCGACCGCCCCGATTTGCTGTCCACACCGCACACCATCATCCCCCCTCCCCTCCATCCCGTTTCCGATTCCTCCCCCCCTCGCCGTCGCCGTCCTTTATTTATCATCCCTCGGCTCGATTCCATCTCCACTAGCGGCCCTCCTCGTCGCCGCCTCGCTCCCGGACTCCCCGTGTCCGATCCCGCGGTCGGGGGAGCCGGCGACCGCCGAGGCGCCCAGGTCAGTCGCCCTCTCCCCTACCCCGCCTGCCTCCGCCACCGCCCCGGCGCCGGTTTCGATCAGTTGGCTGTTCCTTACCCGGGAAGGTCGCGTGTGGTCTCGGGGCTCTCGCCCGCGCTTGCGTGCGCTGCTTTGCTTGCTCGCCCGCCTCCTCGATTGCTTCTCCTCCGCGCGCGCCTCGCGCCCTGATGCGAACAGCGGGGCGGGGAGGGTTCGTGCGCCATTGCTCTGCTCCCGGTAACCGCCACACACGATGGATGGACTGTACTACTGCTAATTCCCATAGAGAATTCTCGTCAGTTGCTCAGTCCACTGACCACTTCAATTACCTGCTTACTGCGTGGTCGCGCCAGTAATACGTACTGTACTGCACTTGGGGGCTGGGATATGCGAGTGCGGCCAAGTTCACTTAATGGCGACCCTGCTCTCTCAGATCCAAGGGGCAGCAGATTTCGTGACCCCGGTGGTCCAACGTCCTGTTGTTGTAGTGGTATGAAGGCAGTTTGGTGGGATACACTACACACATACGGTAGATGGTAGGTGGGAGGGAGGGAGCCTCCGTGCCATTGCTCCTCTGCTGCGCTGCTTCCTCTGCCCCGACAGCTACGGATTTGTCAACTGTTATGAACCGGGCAGATTTGGAGGTTGGGCGACCTGGACCCTGGAAGTGGACCTAGCTACTGTCACTGACCACCGGTTTGAGCGTGGACCTAGTTACTGCAGAGCATTGTAGCATTGGTTGCTAACAAGTGCTTAAGGAGCAGGGGAATTCGCAGGGGGTGCTCAGTGTTCTGCAATGGGGATGTGCACACTGGGTTATGGAGTTAAGGTTGGTAGTCAGTCGCCTGGGGGCAGGGGCAAAATTCTTCATGATTGGGGGCAGGGCATAGAGCTCACATTACCCTGTTGCTTGGTGACCATGTTTGCAATGCATAATACTTATCTGCTGAATATTCGCAGGTTCAAATTGGACATATTGCTGCTGTATTGTGACAGGCGGCGCCCTTGCTTGGTGACATTTGTGTTTTTGCTTGCTGTCTATATCTCCTTGGAGAGGGCAATCTAGCAACAATGTCATCGCTTCAGTTATTGCAACTAACGGAGCATGGGCGCAACCTTTTTTCTTCGAGAAGGTGTGCTGATCACAACACATTTTTTATATATAATTTGGTTAGTCAGTCGTTAGTTCTAATCTTATGCTTCTTCCTTTGAAACCACGTTCAGGAGGACGCTTGCAGTTGTTTCTGGCGCACTGCTTGCTGGTGGAACGTTAGCATATGCGCAGTCAGGTCGACGGAGGAAACATCGGGAAGAAAATCATTGTAATGATGGAAATGTACATACCAGGAGTAAAGAGAGCATTAGTCAAAATGGTGTTGACGGTAAAGTGGTTAAACCAAGGAAAAAGAAAAATTTATTGAAATCCTTACATTTCCTGGCTGCCATTTTACTTAAGAAGATTGGCCCAAGCGGAACAAATTACCTTCTTGGCTTGATGTTAACAGCAGTAAGTGCTGCAAATCTCCCCATTCTGCCTGTTTCATTTGTTTGACATACTGATGGTGCTTTTCTGAGTATCAGAATTTGTATGGTCCATATGTGCTAGTTTCATTTTATTGTGGCATCTTACTGGGTTGCTGACTTGGTTGCTGGCTATTTATGATAAGTTGTACCGGAGTTCAAGCATGTATAACCTTTTTAACCAATGGACATTCTGCAGGTGTTACGTACAGCCATTGGCCACAGATTAGCAAAAGTCCAAGGGTATTTGTTCAAATCTGCGTTTCTTCGGCGTGTTCCGGCCTTCACACGCCTGATCATTGAAAATCTTCTATTATGCTTTCTTCAGTCCACGGTATATCAGACCTCAAAGTACTTGACAGGATCCTTAAGCTTGCGCTTCAAGAAAATTTTGACGGATCTCATCCATGCTGATTACTTTGAGGTAGGTATATTGGGTTATGAAGTTGAAATATCCTTTCTGTTTCACACCTTGACATGTTTTTTCACTTCTTCAGTTCCCAGTTATGTACTGAAAGTCTGTGTTAGTCCTCTGAGATGAACCGATATAGCTGGTAGACTTTGCGGAGCATTATTTGTGAATTATTATTAGGTCAAAGAATTGCATCCTACTACTACACACAACAGCTGAAAGAACACAAATATTTTTATGGCCATGATACCTGGTCATGCAAAAATAATGTAGTGTGAAGTATCCTGAGGCTATCTAAGTGAAGCCAGTTCTTTTTGCTGCAATGCACATTAAGTGTTTTGTGTACTTACCACAGCTGTTCATTACCTCTTATCCTAGAGATTATCATGTGAAATTCAGATAACTTAATTAGTTGATAGTTTGGTCAATTGCTGAACTTTTCCTGCTTTGAACCACATATTCGCTGCAACTCCTCATTGATTTTTTCCTACTTCTGTCCAGAATATGGTTTACTACAAGATCTCGCATGTAGATCATCGGATTTCAAACCCAGAGCAAAGGATTGCTAGTGATATTCCTAAGTTCTGCGCAGGACTAAGTGACCTTGTACAAGATGATCTGATTGCAGTTGCAGATGGGTTAATATACATCTGGCGTATCTGCTCTTATGCAAGTCCAAAATATGTTCTCTGGATTCTGGTAAAAATATTTCTACATATACTGTTACCCTTAGTGATTTGTAGTATATGATATGGAAATTCTTATGGTCAAAGACAAACGCTCCTCTATTTGGAGGACACTATGCTGCCTTAATGTTTGTGTGTACTGTAATAATATTGTGATAACTAGTTTGCTGCTTAACTAATTAGATACAATGTTAATAAGTAATTGCTTTCAGGCATATGTACTTGGTGCTGGTGGCACAATTAGAAAATTTTCTCCTTCTTTTGGGAAGTTGAAAGCCATGGAACAACAACTAGAAGGGGAATATCGCCAGGTTCATTCACGACTGAGAACTCATGCTGAGAGCGTGGCATTTTATGGTGGTGAGAACAGAGAAGAATCACACATTATGCAGCGGTTCCAGGCTCTTGTGCGGCACGTGAATGTTGTTCTTCATGAGAACTGGTGGTTTGGCATGATTCAGGACTTTCTTCTGAAGTATCTTGGTGCCACAGTGGGAGTTATCTTGATTGTCGAACCTTTCTTTGCCGGAGATCTTAAGCCTGATACATCTACTTTAGGACGGGCAGAGATGTTGAGTAATCTTCGATATCACACAAGTGTGATAATATCATTATTCCAGTCTCTTGGCACCCTTTCTACCAGTTCAAGACGTTTAAATCTTCTCAGGTCAATGCACCATCCCTTAGACTCTTGTCAGAAATGCTTGAGATACCTATATGTCAAAGTAGATATTTGTATATTCAATTTTTTTTTATCAAATTGATTGCTGTAAATTGCCGTAGTTCCATAGTTGCTAAACATATAATGTTTGCATGTACATATTGTTCATGGCTTCCATTGAAGATTTGATCACAGTACTTTATAATCCGTCTGACATCATTTGACTCATATTTCCTGGATTTTTTTACCCTTAAGCACATGTTTGTTTATCTAATGGAGATATCTAGAGATTTCATCCACCATGCTTCATCAAGTAAGAATCTCTTTGGTACTCTGCTATCCAGAATGGGTCTTTAGGCCCCCCTTTAAGTGGTTTGCAGAATTGAATCTAAACGTATTAAATTCTGGCTTCTAAGAATTACATTGGTATTGTGTGTATGTTTCTCAACACCATTATGCCCGAAATACTTTAAGGACCTCTGGTACATTTTATTACTTTTAAACTATGTAACTTGAGATCTGTGTTCTGTTGAGTTATATTTAAGTTCCACCCAGCTATGATTGCTTCATGCATTTCTAGTATATACATAAGTTCTGATTTCTTTTGTCTCTTATGCTGATAAACTCTGCGCTCCGATTGACAGTGGCTATGCAGACCGTATTCATGAGTTACTGGATGTTTCACGTGAGCTATCTGGGGTTCGCGACAGATCGATGAGCCGAAATTCTTCTGCCAAGAATTATATTAGTGAGGCAAACTATATAGAATTTTCAGGTGTTAAGGTAATTATGATGGTGGGAGTATTATGCTCATTATTTTATCTGTTCGATACCAAGATATATATAAATAAAAGTTCGTTACAGGTGGTGACACCCTCTGGGAATGTCTTGGTTGATGATTTAACTCTCCGGGTGGAGTCGGGTTCTAATCTTTTGATCACTGGTAAGCTGTAACCTCTTTATCAAATATTTGCTCCCCTAGATCTGGTTCTGAGTCATGGCTGCAATGAAATTGAATCGATTGAATGTTTACACCTTCATTACTAGAAGAAATGACGGTACTTTCATTGTTCCTTCTTCCATACACAGTATACATAAACTTCCTTCGTGGATTTGATAGTTGTGGGTTTAAAGTAGGATTTGTCAACTTCTGTTGATATTTCCTCATTACCATTAGTCAACCTATTCCCCTCGTACAGGTTGGTGTTAGTTAGAAGCTGGTTATAGATCTTTGCCTAAAAGCACCTCTCTCACTTGGGAAAAACTCTTAAAACCAGTGCTTTGACCTGTAGGTGCTTGATCTTGATTTGTGGAGGGGTCAAAGTTTAAATTGATCTTCTTTGTGGTCCAGTTATTTTTCTGGTTGTCAACCTTAGACAGATCATTTTAACTGTTTTGTTGGCTTAGACGTCATTTATTGGCCAGCCTTATCTCGAGAACTGCCTCAAAGTTTGTGTGCTTGAACTTGGTAGGGTGATGTCTCAAGCTCTCTATTAGAGACCCTTGATATTTATGTGTATGCCTGATGTTATATTTATGTCTTCCCTGTCTTTTCTGCCACTTTTATGTGAAAACTGCAGGCATGGGAAATTAATCTTCTATGTGTCTTTGCTGTTATTTCAGGTCCCAATGGTAGTGGGAAAAGCTCTCTTTTCCGTGTTCTTGGGGGTCTGTGGCCACTTGTATCTGGCCACATTGTCAAACCTGGTGTCGGTTCTAATCTTAACAAGGAAATCTTTTATGTCCCCCAGCGACCATATACAGCTGTCGGAACACTTCTGACCAGTTAATCTATCCACTTACAGCAGATCAGGAAACCGAACCACTTAGCTATGGTGGTATGGTGGATCTTCTAAAGAATGTAATTATACCCAGACCAATACACTGGCCTGTTCAGCTATAGCCCCTTCATTTTGTTTGTGTGCTTCTTTCTTCTTAACAATTATTTAATGATCCTCTCTGGAGATCCTTAGTGTTGTCCTTTTCTCTTGCAGGTTGATTTAGAATACTTGCTAGAACGCTACCCTCTCGACAAGGAAGTGAACTGGGGTGATGAGTTGTCTCTTGGTGAGCAACAGAGATTGGGAATGGCCAGATTGTTCTACCATAAGCCCAAGTTTGCCATCCTGGATGAGTGTACTAGTGCTGTGACGACTGATATGGAAGAACGTTTCTGCAATAGGGTCCGAGCAATGGGCACGTCATGCATAACAATATCTCACCGGCCAGCATTAGTTGCTTTTCATGATGTCGTTTTGTCCTTGGATGGTGAAGGAGGGTGGAAAGTTCAAGATAACAGGTTACATTCATGATTCTTTCCCCTTTTTCTTTTCTTGTTTTGACGTGTTGTCTCTAGAAGGCTGAACTTTGTGTGAACCTCTTGTTTTTGTAGAAATGGTTCCTTCCTTCCTACTGATTCGGAGTTTGATGCATTGAAGTCATCAGAAACTGACCGCAAATCTGATGCACTTGCTGTTCAAAGGGCTTTTAGTGCTAATACAAAGGTAGTTATGATTTCATAGTCTGTTCTGCTACTGTTGGTCTTCGTTGTCTCACTCTTTAACACATTTCATTACCAGGAAAATACTTTATCGGGCCCCAAGGAACATTCTTATTCAACACAGGTCATAGCTACTTCACCCAATATGGAAATAGAATCCACAGAACAGCCACATCTGATCCCACAATTGCAGTGCTCACCGAGACCTTTGCCTGTTAGAGTTGCTGCAATGTCTAAAATACTGGTACACAATTAAATTTCCTAGTCGATTAATGTTTTTTTAGATAGTTAATTCTAATGATATTCTTGAATGCTTGCCAGGTTCCTAAAATCATTGATAAGCAAGGAGCGCAATTGCTTGCAGTTGCAGTACTTGTACTTTCTCGGACTTGGATATCTGATCGTATAGCTTCACTGAATGGTTGGCTCCTTGTGCGCTTTCCTTTACAACAAGAACTGGAGCTGGCTGGTGTACCATTTTTGTAACATGTTGCACGTCTTGACAGGGACTAGTGTTAAGTATGTCCTGGAGCAGGACAAGGCTGCCTTCATTCGACTGATCGGGACCAGTGTAATGCAAAGTGCAGCAAATTCAATTGTGGCACCATCACTGAGGTAGGTTTGGACTTTTGGTTCTGCTATTTTGAAGTTGGTTCTCAGGCAGATTTGATGCAGTGCTCGACTGCTTGTCACGACATTTTCTTTTAGTGAAGCACGCACACATTTAAAAAAAATATTTACTATCTATTCAATTGTATTATCTGAAGCATTACTGTATGTTACCTCATGTGGTCTTCGCCACAAGAATGAAAGTACTATTTCATGGTTGCGTGCATTTAACTATTTTCAGAGTGGCAGTTGATTGTTCATAATTGATTCCATGACCTGATCAAGTGTTTTCTTTACAGACACCTTACTTCAAAGATTGCTCTTGGATGGCGAATTCGCATGACCAACCATCTACTTGCATATTATTTGAAAAGAAATGCTTTTTACAAGGTAAATTGCCTTAACAAAATGTGTAATTTGCAAGTCATTTGGTTCCATTTTGCAGCAGTGTTTTCCCCTTTTAACCGTTGCTAGCATTGTTCTGTCATGACAATATTTCTGTTTGCATAAAAGCTGAGCAGTTTGACCTTTCTTTTCCAGGTATTTAACATGACAGGCATGGAGATTGATGCAGACCAAAGAATAACACGTGATGTGGAGAAGTTGACCAATGATCTTGCTGGCTTAGTAACTGGAATGGTGAAACCATCAGTTGACATTCTTTGGTGAGTTCTTTGTGGCATCATGTGTTGCTCAGGTGTTCTTTGGTTAATCAGGCCTTCATAGTTAAGCTACCGCTATTCTCCAGGTTTACATGGAGAATGAAGCTTTTATCTGGGAGAAGAGGAGTTGCTATTTTGTACGCATACATGTTGCTAGGGCTTGGTTTTCTAAGAGCCGTTTCCCCAGACTTCGGTGATCTTTCAAACCAAGAACAAGAACTTGAAAGTTCTTTCAGGTTAGTGACACAATTTGTTGGGTATTTGCGAATTTGGCTTTCTTATAACATGATGAGCCTCCAGTATTGACCTTCTAACTTTTGTTCAAGGTTCATGCACTCAAGACTGCGGACACATGCTGAGTCAATTGCTTTCTTTGGTGGTGGATCAAGGGAAAGAGCTGTGAGTTATTCCTACCACTTGACGGGGCTCCTCAAGATGCATTTTATGTATTCTGATTCTTGTGAATATCATGTTAAAATTTCTATTTATTGTGCTACACTGTAATCCTTATTCTGAATTTCAATCGAAATGCTAAATAATTAATGACTCATGTATCATGAACATAACTTCTGTTGAAAAAAAAGGGTAAAAATACATTACATGTAGCTTCATCTGCACATCTGGCATAGAATTTGTTAGTAGAAGTATATGGCCTCACATTGTCATTATTTTCTTATAAATCAGATGGTTGAAGCTAAGTTCGCAACTTTGCTTAACCACTCAAAGATTCTTTTGAGGAAAAGATGGCTTTATGGTATATTTGATGATTTCGTGACGAAGCAGCTGCCTCATAATGTGACATGGGGATTGAGTCTGTTATATGCTTTAGAACACAAGGGGGACCGAGCTTTGACTTCAACGCAAGGTTGGTAAATCTTGAAACTGACCCATTTTATCGATATTATTTTGCATACAGTTTTACAATACGTTCTCATTTTGAAATTGCAGGAGAGTTAGCACATGCCCTGCGGTTCCTGGCATCTGTAGTGTCACAAAGTTTCATAGCTTTTGGTGACATTCTCGAGTTGCATAAGAAATTCCTTGAACTTTCTGGTGGTGTCAATAGGATCTTTGAACTCGAGGAGCTTCTAAAGGCATCTCAAAGCAGTAAGTTTGAATCCGCAGCAAACTCTAGTGCCTCATATGCTTGAGTCAGAAATTTATGCCATTTGAATATAAAATGATATTGCATATCAGCAGCATAACTCCTATTTTTGTCAACCATTATGCAACCTGCCACAAGCTCTTGAACTGAAATTATGAACACTAACCACCCATATGATAAAATTTCATGTGAGCATGTTCAGTCTAGTATCATAAGAGTCAACCTTCTTATTTTTGCAACTTTGTCCAACTATGTAATGCCATCACTGTAGTTTTTTATACAACAAATTCTTGAGTGGAGGAAAAATTGAAAATCACCGTGTGTACTTAAAAGCATGATATTGTCGACCACCTTGACCACAGCTGGAAATTAGTTCATCAAATTTATAAGCCGCTGGATTGTTATGTTCATACTCAGTTGATGATGTTATCAAAGTTAAAAGTTTTTAGCCTTTTGGTATGTTGATGCTATGAATTGTACCTGAATATGACACCGTTGTTTTTCTAGACGCTGTCATGCCCTCAAATGTAATCAGGGTGCCATCTGAAGAAACTATTTCCTTCCGTAATGTGGATATTGTGACCCCATCGCAAAAGCTATTGGCTAGCCAATTGTCTTGTGATGTGTCTCAAGGAAAAAGCCTTCTTGTCACTGGTATGTCATCTGACTGCTTCTGCTTGGCTTTTATCTAGCACCATGTTAACATTGTTTCTCTAATACATGTGATTATGTCTTCTGAAGGTCCAAACGGCAGCGGCAAGAGTTCCATTTTTAGGGTGCTCCAAAGTTTGTGGCCTGTAGCTTCTGGAAGGCTTACCGTACCATCGGAAGGGATATTTCACGTTCCTCAGCGCCCATATACTTGCCTTGGAACCTTGAGGGATCAGATCATATATCCTCTCTCACGTGAGGAGGCAGAGTTGAAGATGGCCAAAACGGGTAAGTTCTACCTAACTCTGCAAAGGCAAGCATCTAGCTGTCGGATTCAGCTTCTGTATTCTAACCTGCGAAACACACATTTATAAAACCTCCTCTACTAAAATCCGAAGTGGCTTGTGCTCTTGTGCTAGTTAATGATGTTTGTAACAAACTTTTATAATGTGTTGAACTTCCCCTGTATTGTCATGAGCAAGGTTCATATTAATTTGTAGTGACATGACACCATAAACCTTGACCATGTAGGTGACAGGTCTAGATCGCTGGACGATCACCTGAGGACAATTCTAGAGAATGTTCGCTTGGTCTATCTTCTCGAAAGAGAAGGTTGGGATGCTACTCCCAATTGGGAAGACATTTTGTCCTTGGGAGAACAGCAGAGGCTAGGCATGGTCAGTGGTTAAATACTCACAGTTTGTTTCAATCTATCTCTGTACCTTTACGTGTACCTTTACGCGAACCAAACGGTGTATGAACTTGGAATGACTGCTTTCTTTCCAGGCCCGTCTGTTCTTTCACTCTCCTAAGTTCGGTATCCTCGACGAGTGCACCAAGTACGTGTTGAATGGCAATATATTTTGTACTCCCATTTCCCTTTCATTCATCAGTCATTGTACTTAAAAAATCTTGTATACGCACCACAGTGCCACGAGTGTCGACGTCGAGGAACATTTGTACAGGCTAGCAACTGACATGGGTATAACTGTGGTCACTTCCTCCCAAGTAAGTACTTTATTCATCAATTTATCCTCTCGAGCCTCTGGAAGTTAACACAACCGCTCATGGTAGCGTTTTTTTGAGTATGAAACTGTGCGTGTGTGTGTGTGATGCTGACGCCTTATCTTGTCTATTTGTTTTGCAGAGGCCTGCTCTCATACCCTTCCATTCATTGGAACTGAAGCTCATCGACGGCGAAGGAAAGTGGGAGCTGTGTGCAATCAACCACTAGTCGTTGCCGTCGCCTTATTTTTTGATCGGCTTTAGTTACTCAGTACAATAGTCACCTTGCTGCCTGAAATAGAGGCAGCACCCGGTTGGAGATAGAGCAGAACAATACACAGGGGTTGTAGAAGGGAAATCCTATTCTTTTCCAAACAGGATAGCATGGTATATATATAATCTTGTTCTCATACAGAATACACAGTGAGATCAGATTTGCCGCCGGAATCGACCGGTGGCGACATGTAGCAAATTATTTGTATAAACACTGGTGCGAAGCGTGCCCTTTTGTAAATATCAACTAGTTCAAAATTCATCTCCCTGATGCTGCCTTTGCCTTTGTCTTGCACTGTGCTTTTAGTTCTGTGTCGCCTGCTGATTATGAAAGTCTTCTGTTTGGGCACTTGCCGTGTCGATTTTGTACCGAGTTCATTATCGTTGAGTATGAATATGCAAGTTTTGTCCTAGACTCGGACTTGTATGTTTTCGGGATCGGGAGCTGAACTGTTTTTGACAAATTTCGGCAAAATTTCGAATGTCATCCGCGCCCATGATTATAAGCTCATATATTACATGGAGGAAAGAAAAGAGAAGGCATTTTGGGGTAAGCTGAAGAGGAGGCTACTATGGGGAGGGGGAGACTTGCTGCTGGGAGAGGAGGACGAGGAGGCCCTGGGGCCCGACGAGGATCTCGCTGAGGAAGCTGACGAGGCCGAACCAGACCACCGGCGTCACGTCGACGCCGCCCAGCGGCGGGATCACCCGGCGGGTGGCGGCCAGGATGGGCTCCGTCGGCGCGTAGGCCACCACGTAGGGGAACTTGGTGACCGGCAGCCTCGGGTACCACGACATGACGATCCGCGCCACGAAGAGGAACCCCACCGCCGACAGCGCCGGCCCCGCCACCCCGATCACCACCTTCGCCGTCGCCGGGTCCAGCTCCCCGAGCACCATCGCCGCCCTGTACAGAGATGTCTCGTACGCCGCCGGAGAGGTCGCCGCGTCGCACGGCAGGGCGGCGGCCGTGCTGCTCACGGCCACCGCCGCTGCCGCCATGGACAGGACATGGCCGTGCCCGTGGGCTCCTCTGGCCGGCTCGGTCCCGGCGGTGCTCCCTTCCGGCCGCCGTGTCTCGAGGTTCTGCTCGGTCGGAAAAGAAGTAGCGTGAGAGAGAGAGAGAGATGGATGGAGCTCGCTCTCCATGGACAGTAAGCAACCAAGAACCAACCGTCCCACCTTGCTGCCGGCGCCGGCGACTTTGCAGCCCCGCCCCCGCCCACGCGCCGCGGACGGCCCTCCCCTCGCCGGAGGGAGCAGCACCGACGGCTTGAGCATGGAGGCCTCCATGAGAGCCAGAGAGAAAAACAGAGGAGCGTTGGGAAGCAGAGGGCCGCAACGAGGGCTCGTGGCCTTCCTTTGCTCGGAGGATAAGGCAACAAAAAAAAGAGAGACGAAGAATGGCCGGCAACTTCTCCCGGGCTCATTCTGCCGGGCCTCCAGTGGACGACGGCCCGGATCGAGCCCAGCGGGGCACCAAAAAAACCCTACCTGCGGCCCAGCAGACTGAGCCGCCGAACTATTCCTTTCCCCTTCCCCTTCCCCTCCTCCACGGCAGCTTCTCCTCCTCCTCCTCGCCGGCGGCTCCCTCCACCAGCACAACCGGCCCCGCCGCCGCGATGCTCCGGCTCCGCTCCTCCGCCCGCCTGCTCCGCAAGGTGAGCCCCCGCCCGCCTCTCGCCTGCTTGTATTTAGTCGCCCCGCTGCTTGCCTCACGGTCGCTGGGATGGATTGCGTTTAATTGCAGCTGTGCGAGGCGTCCCGGCCGCTTGTGCGCGGCGAGGTCCAAAGGGTGCCGCCGACGATGACGCGGCGGCTCTCCGGCGCAGCCTCCGCCGCGCGCTCGACCTCGCTCCTGCACCCGCTGCCGGGGCTCGACCTCCCGCCCTGCCTCCCCGACCAGCTCCCCCGCCTCCCCACCCGCATCACCACGCTCCCCAACGGTGTCCGCGTCGCCTCCGAGGACGTCCCGGTACCGCCCCCCACCCCCCCCCCCCCCCCCCCTTCCCTCCTTCTGACGAGTTCATAGCGTCCTCTGCTGCTGCTGCGTCGTCGCTCTCCGCTGACGCCTCCGTGCGGTGGTTTGTCAGGGTCCCACGGCGTGCGTGGGGGTGTTCGTGGCGTCGGGCTCGATCCACGAGTCGCCCGAGTCCGCCGGCGCCACGCACCTGCTGGAGAAGCTGGCGTTCAAGGACACGGCGCACCGGAGCCACATGCAGATCGTGCAGGAGGTGGAGGCCACGGGGGGCAACGTCGGCGCCTCCGCCTCCAGGGAGCAGATGGTCTACAGCTACGACACGCTCAAGGCGTACATTCCGCAGGCCGTCGAGGTGCTCCTCGACTCGGTCCGCAACCCGCTCTTCGTCCAAGACGAAGTCGACCGCCAGGTCCGGAATGTCATCCATGCATCAAGCAGCTTATGATTGGGTATACCTTGTTTGTTGTGCGCTGATTATGGTGATTGCTGTGTTTCTTGTCAGCTGGCCCTTACCCGAGAAGAGGTCCACGGGGTGCAGAAGAACCCGGAGAAGTTCCTTCAAGAAGTAATTAACCTTGCTGGATACGAGGGGGCGCTCGCGAACCCGCTGATAGCTCCTGAGGAGGCTCTTGAGATCATCAATGCCGATATTATTCGGAAGTTCTATCATGTACTGCTTCTGACATTTGAGTTCTGCATTCCTCCTGAACATGGCTTGCTGCTTGGCGGCTCGTATTTACTTACTTTTTGGTAGGATGGCCATTTACATAGGGTGAACACATCTCAAAAGCATTACATGGTATTAGCACGCTGGTCACTGTGGAACATCCTTGCACACTTTGGTCGTTTTGCTCCCTATACTTTCAGTTTTCTGTGGATGTAGTTGCGGCAGATTCTAGATATTAACAATTTATTCTGTTGGCAGCGCTAAAATATAGAAGTAGTTCTATTTAACCGCATAATTGATATATACTAGAATTGATTTGTATGCGGCTGATCCAGTGCCAGCAACTATGAGAGATTTTGTTATCAGGGTTGTTCTAGTCTTACAACTTTATTTTCAATCCATGGATCATGATTGTTTGTAGGAGCAACAGTTTCGGCTATGCTGTTCTCACCATATGGTTGTTTTGATATTCTCTACAATGCAATGAATATGTTTTATTCAAAAAACATGAAGCATTGCTATTTCTATAACAGGAAAACTTCACTGCTGATCGTGTGGTTCTAGCAGCGTCAGGTGTTGATCATCAACAGTTGTTAGATGTCGCAGAACCTTTGTTGTCTGATTGGCACAAGGGGTCCCCTATGGAAACACCAAAGTCTACGTACACAGGTGGTGATTTCAGATACAAAGCAGAATCAGATGTAATATTCTTTCTAATCGAGTATTCCATTTTGAGTTTTGAGACTTCCTTATGTTCTACCTTGAAATTTTACTCATCTCTTTGCCTGCAGATGACACATGTCGCGTTGGCTTTTGAAGTGCCAGGCGGCTGGCTTAAAGAGAGAGAGGCTACAATTATGACCGTCATACAGGTATAGCAAAGGGTTGGTATTTGATAGTAATGATCTAGTCTAGTTTGACATCCGCATCTTCACATTCTAATTGTTAATTCCTGAATGTTCATGCGCAACAACAATAATATTTTGAAGACCTTAATGGGTGGTGGCGGCTCATTCTCCTCTGGTGGTCCTGGAAAAGGGATGCATTCACGGCTTTGTAAGTCACGAACACAATGCAATTGTCCATCTCCAGTATGGTTGCCATGGTGTAAACTAACTTTATGTGGTTGTTTCAGTTGCTGTTTTTTACATTTCAGAATAGTTCTGCTGGCTGTCTAGTTTATTTTTTGAAGTTCTAATTATTTCTTGTTTCAAAGGGGGTGAATGCTTTGAGGAAAAGGCTAAGTTCACTGTTGTTTCTTTGCAGACCTGAGAGTCCTAACTAAATATCACGGCGTCCAATCATTTTCAGCATTCAGTAATGTATATGATAACACTGGCCTGTTTGGTATCTATTTGACAACGGTGAGTTTATCCTTCAACGTCATTTTGTGGGCTTAATTATTGCTTTTGCATGTTGTGCATCAGGACCTTTACTACAAATACTGACTTTCTGCTGGTGATGATGGCAAAACAAGCAATAGAATTAAGAAAAAACTCAAATGTGAATTAATATATATATATATATATATATATATATATATATATATCTTAAAAAGTCTACTTGTTTTTGATTTCTCATAGCAAAACTATGCTACCAATATGTGTGTCATTTTATAACAGTTAACTCTAGCATGAAACATAGTTATTTGAATTTTATAATATTGTAATGGCACCGGCCTTGGATTTTCGTTTTCTATTAAATTTTAATATTAATATGATTTCTTGTCCATTTTTAATACTACAGCCACCAGAGTTTGTTTCAAAGGCTGTTGTTATCGCGGTGCAGGAATTGATTGCTATTGCAACGCCTGGACAAGGTATGAGTCATTCCCTATTCGGTAAATCTGTCTGAGGTTTCACTGAAGCTGCATGTTCTAAAATATGATTTGATTTTGCATGCATTTAGTGACGGAGGTTGAGCTGACACGTGCAAAAAACTCGACGATTTCATCCGTGCTAATGAATCTTGAATCGAGGGTATGTTTGGAGCCACACACCATTCTTTATTTCTTGTCAGTTATCACGTATATTTAAAAGGATTTGATATCCATCTGTTAACTTTGCACTGCAGGTAATTGTTGCAGAAGATATAGGGAGGCAGCTTTTGACTTATGGTAGCAGGTAAGTCCATATCTTCATCGGTTCGAACCCATATTTCACAAGCCTGTCTCATAGAAGAAACTCATCGATCCTGTTTTCGTGGTTGTTTGTTTGCATCACAACAGGAAGCCTATCGATCATTTTCTTCAGTGCATGGAGGAACTGACCCTAGATGACGTTACAGCGTTTGCTAAGATGATGTTATCTTCCCAACCTACAATGGCTAGCTATGGAGATGGTATGCTCCTTGATTTCCCCCTAGGTTTCATATGCAGCTGATTATTTAAAATTTATACACAGCTTATGAATTAATGTGAATTCCTTTGCCTTGCTTCTTCCGCAGTCAATAAAGTTCCGCCGTATGAATTTATTAGCATGCTGCTCCAACGGTTCCGATAGCACCCTAACACCATGATCCCTGGTGAAGACGAAGACACAGAGCTCTGTTCCAGTTCTCCCTAATACTTGGCGTTGTGCTCGGAATTTTTCTTTGTGTTTACTCGTGCGTGAACGAGGTTAGTTTTGTATTTGGCTTAGTTCAAACAGCGCATGCTGATGAAATGTCTTGGGTAGACAGGAAAACAATTTTCTTGAAGCTTGTATGGAAATTTTGCCCTGCCAATCTATGTGGTCTCGTTGCCATGTAAAATTTTCAGTACGTGGTGAGTTTCATGATGATAATATATCAATGGTGACTTTTATGGCCTCAAATAAGAATAATGGTTACTGGTTAGAATTGCGAGAATTTGTCGCACAATAATCTCTGTATTTCCTAATTTTGTTTCTGAGCAACGCTGTCACTGTAGTTTGCAGCCTTGCTAACTACTCCAGTTAATCTCTGTACATATTAATGCTGAGCAACGCTGTCAAATTTCTCCCTAATCTCTGTAGAAGGTTCAAACAACTAAAAGAACTCTGTCGACAAAATTCTATAACTAGCGATATTTTTCATCATATCAAGTTTCATAAAATTATGAGCGGTCAACCATGGAATCCAGTTATCATCGTCTCAAGTTCCACAAAATTCGAACAAACATTTTAAAGTCAGGTCACATATTTCAGGTGCAAAAGAACTGTCGAAAGAAATTCAGATGCTGCCTACAAAGGCTCTCATCGCAACAGAGATCCTAGAACAGGAGTTTACTGACACTACTCACTGGGCATAAACATCGTCTGTCAAGCCCACTAGGCACCGCTAATCCCATCCCGACAGTCCACCCGCACCCACCTCGGGCGCAGAGCACAACTGCTTAAGATCCGACGCGTCGATAGGGGTGCCCTTCGCCTTCTTCCTCTTCTTGGTGTGATCAATCACCAGGCCTCCGGCAAATTTTCCATCCAGAGCAGTTGCCTGGGCCTTGTCCTTCGCCGTGGGATCTGGAACGGCGCCGTCTCCAGAAAACATCAGCTCTGCAAACGACACTTCAGTGTCATCGATTCCTCCTGCATCTTTATCTTCTTTGCTGGCAGATTTCTTCTTCTTGGACTCCTTCTTGGCCTTTCCTTCGGTATCATTGGAAGAAGCTTTGTCATCCTTGCTTTTCGGTTTGCTGCTCTTGTCCTGCTCCGTGACTACCTTCTCCTTTTTCTTTTTCTTACTATCCGGCAGTGCGGATTCAACTGGGGCAGCAATGGTGGCAGCTGGAGGAGTGTCTTTGGCAGCAGGTTCTTCAGGGCTCTGCGCTTGTTGCTTTGACCGTTTCCTTTTCTCCTTCTTTTTCGTATTAGAATCGATGGGATCACGATCAGGCATCTCTTCATCCTTCTTCAGCTTACTCCCTTTCCCAGAGTTCTCATTCTGGGAGATGGCTTCTATGGGCTTTGCATTGAAAATGCGCAAGTTCGGCACAATTTTCATTACCTGAGAGAACATTTATAAGTTACTCAGGAACTATAATTACAATACACTCTGGAACGAAGAGAAGTCAGAGAGAGAGAGGGGTCACCTTTTTAGCTAGGGTGCCTTTCTCAGCAATAGGATTTCCCTGCAAATTTAGGTTCCTCAAGTAGCGCAGTTCAGAAAGGACCTAGCAACCAAACCAATGGTTAAAAAAGTCTAAGCAAACCATGGTGTTGAACATGTGGGGACGAAGTCAGATGCAAACCTTCAAATCTGACTCCCTCTCAATTAAGTTATTTCCCAAGTCAAGGTTCAAGATTTTGGTATTTTTGGCCAAGTCTGATGGAATTGTCTGCAAGTTACAGGTGCATAAGACCATGTTAACACGTAACAATAGCAATGAATGTGCAGGAGACGAGTAAATAAAATTGCCCTCCATGTACATACAGTGATCTTATTGTGAGCCAGCCGAAGTTCCTTCAATTCCACACATGCAGCAAGAGAAGATCCAATGCTTTCTATTTCACAGTGAGACATGGATATCTGGCAGGAGTTGTAACAATAAGACGATGGCCAAATACTGTTAGAAATGCTGCATCACAAAGCCATCAGAAGATATATTATATTTTTTGGCAGATTAAATAAAGAATAAGTACCTTCTTCATAGACTTGGCATTGATCAAAGCATCACCAAAAGTAATAATTGGATTCTTAGAGAGAACTGTGGCAGAGCAAACATTCACAATTAACTAAGTTCACGGTGACAGAAAAGTATGAATGAATTGTACATAAATTCGTATTTAATTGATTTGAACATTAGTAAAGCAATATGGATCCCTTAATATATAAATTAGGTAATATTTTGCATGCAACATTTTTTGAGTTCCAACACAACACCACACGGAGTTATATATTGCATTTGACAAGGTTGGTATTTTGTACTTGTAGTTTATAAAAGTTACTCTTCTTCACAACAGCCAGAACCGTCTGATTCCTTTCATATTATCAGCGAGAACTGTGAAGTAAGATTCGTACAGGAAAAAAAACATTGAAAGTATGCAGTGTGCTTCAATAGAGTGAAGGGACACAGTCCTGCAACCCATTGTATATAATAAATAAGTGCTATATCAAATATGCATACCAAGAGTATTCAACTGATGATGGGGATCAAGCTTGCAGATGGAAGTAATGTTGTTATCTGCACGAAAAATTACCAAGATCCGACATGAGTAAATTTAAGTAAGCTAACAACAGGGAAAGAAGAGCAGTAGAGAGTGTATAGCATTCATAAACCACATTACCGTTGAGAATCAAGGCTCCCAGGCTTGTCATAGATTTGACCTCATCGATTCTTGTCAATTTATTTTTGCCAGCATTCAGTACCTGCACAAGCCAGGATAAGAGAAACTCCCGAGCATTATGATTCATTCATTGAGCCAAAATTCTCCACTAAAAAAGTAGTGAGCTAGAATTTAATCCTGGATGGATTCAGTCAGATGGAAATGCAGCGCCAGGAAAGCATCTCACCTGCAGCTTCGAGAGGACCTCGGCACCTTTCAAGCTGACAAGCTTGTTTTCGATGACTGAGAGCCATTTGAGATTGGTGCACGCGGACAAACCCTTCAACATGTAAAAAAGCATGGACATAAGTGACAATAAGAAGATGCTCGGAGGCTCAAATGAAGCTAACAGCCAGTAGAGTTTACAGTCCCATGGAACAAGCAGAGCAGCTATCACCTATCATCATCATCCATAAGCCACAACAAGTTGGTAAATCCTAATCTGAGCGCATCTTCGAATTAGCGCGCTGTGGCATCATTTTACACCTACAGTTGCTTCCCTGTTATCTACCATTGTTGGTCGCGAAAGTAAATTCAGACGGAAAATAGTGGCAGCGCGCATGCATTTCTTCCGACAACAAGAGCTAGAACAAGTCGACAACGACGGGGTAGGTGCTTCTTGCGTATATCCAATCCAAAGGGGCGAGATGCCGGCAAGAATATATCTATCTATCTATCTATCTGTTTCTGTCGAGCAATCACGTCAAGGGCAGTAGTAAATCTTTGGAGCAAGTGCGTGGCATTTGAGATTGAGCGTACCTCGAGCGTGAGGAGGCAGTTGTGGCCGAGGTCGAGGCGCTCCAGGTTCTTGAAGCTCCCCAGGCACGACACCTGTCAGCAACGACGACAGAGAGAGAGAGATGAGCAAAGCCGGCGAGCCACCATGAAACTGTAGCAGCCGAGGCGGCGGGCGAGAGGGAGGGACTTACGTCGGTGAAGGAGCGGTGGGAGAGGTCGAGGAACGTGGCGAGGCAGCCGGCCGGCGCCGCCTCCCTCGCCGTCTGCTCCAGCGTCAGCCGCACCATGGTTCTCCGCCGCCGCCGCCGCTCCTCCTCCAAAAGCCCAAACAAAGAAACCCCGAGGTCTTTTGCCCTAGCGCCACAACCCACAAAGCCCACGAAGGCTTTCAGGCCCTGCTTACAGGTGGGCCCGCCCCACCAACTCGAGCGGGCCCACCTGCCAGCGCGAGATGATATCGGCGCTGCGTCTCGGTTGGTTGTTTCCTTGGGGTCGGTCGGTCGGTCGGTCGGTCGGTCAGAGGAGTTATTGGAGTCAGAAGAGAGGAGAGGAAAGCAGCAGGAGGCGACAGGTGCCCCACCGCCGGGAAGACTCGCTCCGCCGCCCGCCGGAGATGGCGATGACCGTGGAAGGTGAGGGATCCCTCTTCTCCCCCCGGCCCAACTCCTGTTGCCTGGCTGATCGGGCTGACCACGCATTCGGGATTTGCTGCTGCGGCGCGGGGATCGGGCCGCTAGGGTTCGTGGTGGGGGCGTGGGGTCGCGAATTGGCGGGTCAGGGCGCGGGGAGATCCGATTGCTTCGTGCGGATTGGTCAGAGCTCCGGTGCGGCGCTGGCCCGGGGGCTCTGTAGACCTAGCGTGGGCGAGGCTGCCGGCGATTGGTAATCTATAGGGGAGCGTGATTTTGCTCAGTCAGATCAGTGCGCTTTCCTCAGGAGAAAGGGGTCGTCGGCTGTGCTGCCAGGGGCCTAGATTTGCGTGGAACAGGGGCCGTGCAGGATGCGTCCGCTTCGTTTGCATCTTATCAATGGGCTACAGACGGGGCGGTAGCTGGAGATTTTGCCTGCGGTGTATGGATCCTTCTTTTTAGCCGTTCGCCTCGGTACGGCGCTCTGATCAAGATGGCGTAGATTCCGACGATTCAGCATGCAAGTAGTGGTAGGATGTATGCAAGTGTGGGTTATATCATTACAGCAGCATGACCTGAAGTTGCAGGGTATGGAATTCAGTGCCTGCGATCAGTTCAGGCTAGCGCTCTGTGGTTTTGCGTAGCGGGAAATTCCTCACTCGACTGATATATCCATTCGGTTTTGTGTCTGCCTTATATGTTATGAGCAAACATTAACCCCTTCAAGTGGTTCAATCTGAAATAGGAATAAAGGGGTTCCATTAAATATGAAACACGGTTTGGCTTATCCATTCTCATGAATTAATGCTCTGTAATGAGCAGTTACCCTCTGGTAGTACAGTCCGGTTTCAGCATTTATATTAGGTTCTTGCACTCTGAGCAGTTCTTGGTAATATCTATCTTTCTTATATCCTGCTAATTGCTTCAAGTGTTTGACTAACTTGTGTGTTCCTCGTCTGCTTTGCTTCCGTCCTTGCTGCTGGATGATTCTGTCAACTTACTCTTGGCGTGTATCTCTTTACAGTGTAAGTTCATTATTCTGCTGTCTCTAACCATTGTTTTGCGTTTGACTAAGTGTGTCATCTTATTAAAAATTTCTGTTACAGGCTCGCTGGACTTGCGTGTATGTTCTCCACTAGCGTTCTTCTGCAAATCCTGGTAAGCTATGTACATCCATGCCTAAAGCTCACTGAATCAGGTTTTGGAAAGATGGTACAGTGGCAGCAATGTTTTACTGACTGTCAGTTCAGTAACTTTGAGGACAACCTGCCAGATTGATTTCAAGTTTTGTTTCTATATAATTCATTCATGCCCAGTATTCTATTGTGTGTTTGTGCCAAAGAGGCAAGAAATGTATGAAAAAAGTAGTCATATTGTGGCATAGTTACTGGTCACTGGTTAGGGCTAGTGTAACAAGCATCATATTCAGTTAGGAGCCCCACATTCTAGGAAAATCATTTGAGTAGATGCACACAAAGATTGGTCTGATTGTGTAGTATTTTTTGTATAAGATTGCCATGCTCTTGTTATTTGACCAAGTTGTTACTTCTGGGTTCTCTGACTCTTTATTTCTTGGTGCAGGCATGTGCTTTGTACAACAACTGGTGGCCTATGTTAGCAGGTGACTGCTAGTTTGTTATCCTCCTCAATCACCGTGAGCAAGTCCCTATGGCTTTTTCCACTGACGTTTTTGTGCTTCTTCTGTTCTGCAGCACTCATGTATATCATTGTGCCAATGCCATGCCTGTTCTTTGGCGACGGATCCACACGGTTCTTGAGTAGCGGAGAGGGTGGAGCGTAAGTTCTAACTCGATGATTCTCTTTCCTTTGGAGTAGTAATCTGAACATGTATATGGCACAGAGCACATGATAGGCATTAGGCAGTCACAACTTAGGATGCTGATCCACACATTCTCTATCATAAAGATTGTAATCAGACAGGGCATCTCCGTTTTTCAGGTGGATGAAAGCAGCAAAGTTCCTGACCGGCATGTCTGCCATGGGAAGCCTCGCCATCCCGGCGATCCTAAGGCACGCTGGCCTGATCGAGACGGGGGCCATGTTCATCGAGTTCACCTCCTTCTTCATCCTCGTGTGCACGGTGCTGTGCTTCCACAGGGCTACCCTGGACGAGGAGTGGTAAAGGCTCACGCAAGGCCGCAAGGAGTGCCCGAGAGAAGAACGCCTGTTAGGATGCGGAAAAGAAATCCCTTGGCGGGAGGGAGCTAACGTGGAACTGTGTAGAAAGAAGCGCGCTTCAAGCGCTTGACTACTGTATTTATGTATACGCGTATCCGAGATTCGGTAATCTAGTTGGTAATCCGTGCTGAACCGGTCGTGTAAAGCATATGTGATTCGGCGCAGTTGATGGACGCAGGTAGTCTTTCTATGGTTTGGTTTGCCACTTGTGCATCCAGAATCTGCACTTGGAGAATGGTATGAACTATTGGATGGAATGAAGTGACAAGATTTTGTTTAGATGTTGGACCTGAAGCCAAAGTTGCTCAGTTACGTGCGCCCCAATTCTTCGTTTGTTTGTGTGTGATCTTTAGAGAACATTCTTTGGTGTGATATTTGGAGAGCTTCTTTTTATTGTTGTTTGTGTGTGATCTCTCTAGATAGCATATTTCGGTTGGGTTGTGGGGGGTCTCTAGAGAACTTGATAGAAGCAACGGTCTCTTGGGTCCGTTGCCAACTCCACAAAACCTAGAACATACTTTCTACTACTACTAACATAAGAAGCGCAAGTTGCGGTGGATCTGAAACAGCCTAAATCAGACGACTCGCGTTTGATATAGTGATGCTGCACATCGCATTGTATAGTTTCTAATTGGTTATCAATTATTCAGAGGTCTCTCGTTGTCCATGAAATTGTGTGCTACTCCCTCCGTTTCAAAATAAGTGTTCCAACATTTCTTTCGAAACGGCAGATTATTTGCATTCATTAAGAAGAAAAGAGGGAGTAATACACATACGTGACCACTACTTTGAGAAGTTGCCTGTTAGCATATGAACCATGGATAGGCCAAAATACGTATATCTATATGCTGGAATTCTGGAAGCAAGACTGCGTTTTCACCTGGAAAAAGTGTACATTTAACACTACGAGTTATGGTTGCCGACAATATATAGGCCAATACATAAACATTGTCACCAAAGACAGTTTGGCCGAGTGGTCTAAGGCGCCAGATTTAGGCTCTGGTCCGAAAGGGCGTGGGTTCAAACCCCACAGCTGTCATACCTTTTTTATTTTCAACGTTCTTTTTCTTTTTCTCCTCTTTTTATTTTGTTTTATTTTCAACGCTCCTTTTCTTTTTCTCCTCTTTTTATTTTGTTTTATTTTCAACGTTCCTTTTCTTTTTCTCCTCCTTTTATTTTGTTTTATTTTCAACGTTCCTTTTCTTTTTCTCCTCTTGTAAATCCATGAATCTTGTAAAATGCACTAACCATTTTTAGATTAGATCATGGAAATTCTTCAAACCATAACCTTCCTTTCTGCCCACTTCTTTCACTTTCAACCATTTCATATGACGTCCAGTTTTTCACTGACACTCTCAAGCACTTTTTTATTTTCAACGTTCTTTTTCTTTTTCTCCTCTTTTTATTTTGTTTTATTTTCAACGCTCCTTTTCTTTTTCTCCTCTTTTTATTTTGTTTTATTTTCAACGTTCCTTTTCTTTTTCTCCTCCTTTTATTTTGTTTTATTTTCAACGTTCCTTTTCTTTTTCTCCTCTTGTAAATCCATGAATCTTGTAAAAATGCACTAACCATTTTAGATTAGATCATGGAAATTCTTCAAACCATAACCTTCCTTTCTGCCCACTTCTTTCACTTTCAACCATTTCATATGACGTCCAGTTTTTCACTGACACTCTCAAGCACTTTTTTATTTTCAACGTTCTTTTTCTTTTTCTCCTCTTTTTATTTTGTTTTATTTTCAACGCTCCTTTTCTTTTTCTCCTCTTTTTATTTTGTTTTATTTTCAACGTTCCTTTTCTTTTTCTCCTCCTTTTATTTTGTTTTATTTTCAACGTTCCTTTTCTTTTTCTCCTCTTGTAAATCCATGAATCTTGTAAAAATGCACTAACCATTTTTAGATTAGATCATGGAAATTCTTCAAACCATAACCTTCCTTTCTGCCCACTTCTTTCACTTTCAACCATTTCATATGACGTCCAGTTTTTCACTGACACTCTCAAGCACTTTTTTATTTTCAACGTTCTTTTCTTTTCTCCTCTTTTATTTTGTTTTATTTTCAACGCTCCTTTTCTTTTTCTCCTCTTTTTATTTTGTTTTATTTTCAACGTTCCTTTTCTTTTTCTCCTCCTTTTATTTTGTTTTATTTTCAACGTTCCTTTTCTTTTTCTCCTCTTGTAAATCCATGAATCTTGTAAAATGCACTAACCATTTTTAGATTAGATCATGGAAATTCTTCAAACCATAACCTTCCTTTTCTGCCCACTTCTTTCACTTTCAACCATTTCATATGACGTCCAGTTTTTCACTGACACTCTCAAGCACTTTTTTATTTTCAACGTTCTTTTTCTTTTTCTCCTCTTTTTATTTTGTTTTATTTTCAACGCTCCTTTTCTTTTTCTCCTCTTTTTATTTTGTTTTATTTTCAACGTTCCTTTTCTTTTTCTCCTCCTTTTATTTTGTTTTATTTTCAACGTTCCTTTTCTTTTTTCTCCTCTTGTAAATCCATGAATCTTGTAAAAATGCACTAACCATTTTTAGATTAGATCATGGAAATTCTTCAAACCATAACCTTCCTTTCTGCCCACTTCTTTCACTTTCAACCATTTCATATGACGTCCAGTTTTTCACTGACACTCTCAAGCACTTTTTTATTTTCAACGTTCTTTTTCTTTTTCTCCTCTTTTTATTTTGTTTTATTTTCAACGCCTCCTTTCTTTTTCTCCTCTTTTTATTTTGTTTTATTTTCAACGTTCCTTTTCTTTTCTCCTCCTTTTATTTTGTTTTATTTTCAACGTTCCTTTTCTTTTTTCTCCTCTTGTAAATCCATGAATCTTGTAAAATGCACTAACCATTTTTAGATTAGATCATGGAAATTCTTCAAACCATAACCTTCCTTTCTGCCCACTTCTTTCACTTTCAACCATTTCATATGACGTCCAGTTTTTCACCGACACTCTCAAGCACTTTTTATTTTCAACGTTCTTTTCTTTTCTCCTCTTTTTATTTTGTTTTATTTTCAACGCTCCTTTTCTTTTCTCCTCTTTTTATTTTGTTTTATTTTCAACGTTCCTTTTCTTTTTCTCCTCCTTTTATTTTGTTTTATTTTCAACGTTCCTTTTCTTTTTTCTCCTCTTGTAAATCCATGAATCTTGTAAAAATGCACTAACCATTTTTAGATTAGATCATGGAAATTCTTCAAACCATAACCTTCCTTTCTGCCCACTTCTTTCACTTTCAACCATTTCATATGACGTCCAGTTTTCACCGACACTCTCAAGCACTTTTTTATTTTCAACGTTCTTTTCTTTTTTCTCCTCTTTTTATTTTGTTTTATTTTCAACGCTCCTTTTCTTTTTCTCCTCTTTTTATTTTGTTTTATTTTCAACGTTCCTTTTCTTTTTCTCCTCCTTTTATTTTGTTTTATTTTCAACGTTCCTTTTCTTTTTTCTCCTCTTGTAAATCCATGAATCTTGTAAAAATGCACTAACCATTTTTAGATTAGATCATGGAAATTCTTCAAACCATAACCTTCCTTTCTGCCCACTTCTTTCACTTTCAACCATTTCATATGACGCCCAGTTTTTCAACGACACTCTCAAGCACTTTTTTATTTTCAACGTTCTTTTTCTTTTTCTCCTCTTTTTATTTTGTTTTATTTTCAACGCTCCTTTTCTTTTTCTCCTCTTTTTATTTTGTTTTATTTTCAACGTTCCTTTTCTTTTTCTCCTCCTTTTATTTTGTTTTATTTTCAACGTTCCTTTTCTTTTTTTCTCCTCTTGTAAATCCATGAATCTTGTAAAAATGCACTAACCATTTTTAGATTAGATCATGGAAATTCTTCAAACCATAACCTTCCTTTCTGCCCACTTCTTTCACTTTCAACCATTTCATATGACGTCCAGTTTTTCACTGACACTCTCAAGCACTTTGGGTATGTCACTGGCCTAGTCACAAATTGTTCCAAAAGTCTTGCCGCCCCAAACCGTTGTGAAAATGTTGATCTTCCGGACATCCTCCAATCCTTCCTGGCAAGCTTTCCTCCTTTCTGATGAAATACCTTGGGTTGCCTTTATCTGTCAAGAGGTTGAAGAGAATTCACTACCAGCCCCTCGAGGACAAGATTGCGGGTCAGCTCACCCCTTGGGTGGGAAGGCACATTGCCTCGGCAGGTCGGGCGGTCTTGGTCAAGTCGGTCCTCATGGCGATTGTTGTCTACTACATGATGGTGCTAGATTTTAGCGGTGGAGGTCAAGAAGAAGATCGATGCCCTCAGACATGCTTTCCTTTGGGCAGGTTGTAATAAAGTCACAGGTGGAAAATGCAAGATAAACTGGGAACAAGTGCGCAAGTCCAAACTGCATGGAGGCCTGGGAATCCTAAATCATGACAAGTTTGCCATCGCCCTTCATCTCCGGTGGCTATGGGTCGAGTGGCTCCACCCGGACAAGCCATGGGTTGGCTGGGGAACCCCTTGTGATGACACCGACCGGAATATTTTTGCCAGAGCTACCAAGGTCGAAGTTGGCAATGGCTTGCGTGCCAAGTTTTGGGAGTCTCCTTGGCTAGATAGGATTAGGCCCAAAGACACGGCCCCTAAAATATATGAATTGTCGAAGAAGAAGAATTGCTCGGTTCGAATGGCTCTGCACGACAACTTCTGGACTTACCAGGTGGACATCCTTCGCGGCATTACTGTCGAACACCTATCTGAGTTTGTCACCCTTTGGGAGAAGGTCCCCCATATCCACCTCGACATCGACACGCCCAACACTATCACTTGGAAGCTCACCATTGATGGACACTACTCGGCGACGTCGACCTACAACGCGCAGTTCTTTGGCCATACTGACACTGAGATGATATCGATCGTTTGGAAGGTTTGGGCGCCTCCTAAATGCAAGTTCTTCGCTTGGTTGCCAATCAACAATAAGATCTGGACAACGGATAGGCTTCAACGTCGTGGGTGGCCAAACTGTAATCTTTGTCCCCTATGTAAGCAGGTTCAAGAGTCAGCGGCCCACCTTCTATTCCAATGCAGATGCACTATGAGAGTTTGGCACATGATCAAAGATTGACTGGGTCTCCATGACGTGCATCCTAGTGATTGGATTGACGCGACTTCCGTTAAAGAGTGGTGGAGCCACAATGATACCAAGAAGACACAATCGTGAAGACCACTTGCTTCCTTGATGCTTCTTATCTCTTGGGGTTGTGGAACGAGAGGAACACATGGATCTTTCATAATACTGATGTCCCAGTTGGAGTTATCGTTGCTAGGATTGTTGTAATTTGGCCATGGGCCCTAATTCTTAAACTTCTCTCTTAATCAATGAAAATGGCAAATCTTTTGCCTCGTTTAAAAAAAATGAATTGCCTTTTTAGAAGGAAATGAGCAATTTTAACATGCTCCCTCTTACCCCCTCTTTTCACATAGGAGGTAAGAACCTAAGAGTTAATCAAATCCACTACTCAATGCAATCAATGGCTCAGATCTATTTTATACCAGGGAGCATGTTAAAAAACCTCAAAGGAAATATATATTCCTAGAAACGTTAAACTTTTATCACATTTAGTAATATCCTCTCTTCCTCCTTCCCTCCTTCTATTATGCCCAGGGCCTCTTGTAGTCACTATAAAGGTATAGTCTTTCATGAACGCAGGGCTCTTGCAATGTTTTGAGTCACTAAGAGATGCTTACGGAAGATTTCGCTGCAGCACAGTCTAGGATTGTGAAGATCACTAGTCTAGGAGTAAGAGCATCTTCAAACCGGACCCCTACAATTCCCCCTACTTGTTCCGGCAGACAACTCAGACACGACCCAGGTAGAAAATGGTCACCCAAGCAGACCCCTATTTCCATCCCATATGTCGGGGCTGTTTGGCACTCCCATTTCCAGCCCATATGTGGGATAGATTTGGGACAACTCAGACACGACTCAAATAGAAAATTGCCACCCAACCAGGGATGTTTAGCACCTCCATTTCCAACCCATATGTGGGACAGATTTGAGACTGCCCAGACGCATTGTCACGTCGGATTGGCCTACCCGACCCCACAAAACCTCACTCCTATCACCATCTTGGACAGATTTGGGACAGCTCGGACGTGACCCAAATAGAAAATTGCCACCCAACCAGGGATGTTTGGCACCTCAATTTCCAGCCCATATGTGGGACAAATTTGAGACTGCCCGAACACATCTATCACTTCAGACTGGCCCACCCGACCCCACAAAACCTCACCCCTATCACCATCTTGGACCAAATCTTAGTTACTCTCATTGTCCGCTCCGCTTTCTGTCTGCTCCGCCAACGGTCATCTCCTTCCCTTTTCAGCCATCTCCGCCATGTCGAGCACCAGATCAGAGTCCGCCGGGTCCAGATCCAACCACAACGTTGACTGGGAGTTTGCCGCCTGATCAAACGAGGAGAAGATAGCCCTCCGGCTCGCGCTTCACCGGTCTCGGGTCGAGACCACAATGAGTACCCGACAAGAATAACTATTAGAATGTCGAAAGAAATCCCCTTGGTGGGAGTTAACATGGAACTGCATACAAAAGAAGCATGCTTCAAGCGTATGACTACTCTGTTTATGTATTATACACAGACTCGAGATTCAGCACTGTAGTGGCAATGCCATTTTCTTACATTAACCTCTTTTCTTGCCGGTGTTTTTCCTCGCATAATCTTTGCCTGAACTGCTCGGAAACATATAAATATAATCTAGTGTGTTGATGATAGACATCATTTCTATTTGATTGGTTGCCACTTGTGTATTCAGAATCTGCACTTGTAGGATGGTACTAAGAAGTGAATGGAATGTAGTGAGAAGGTTTTGTTTAGATCCTTCACTTGAGGTCAAATTTGCTCAGTTATTGACTTATGTGTGCCTATGTTTTGTTGCTTGTGTGTGATATCCCTAGAGAACATTTTTTGGTTGTCTTTGTGTGACCTCCATAAACAATTTTCTAGTTGTTTGCGTGTGATCTCTAGAGAACTTGATAGAAGCAAAAGTATCTTACATACCTTGCCAACTCCTCAAAACATAGAGTATACTCCACATCTACTACTTGTACTACCAACATAAAAAGCACAAGTTGCGCCGGATCTTGAGGGTCATAATTAACCATTAAAACCGCCTAAATCAGATGAGTCACATTGCTCTAACGATGTTGCACATCACATCTATAGTTTCTAATAGGTTATCAATAATTTGGAAACCTCTCGTTGTCCATCAGTCACATCAGTTTGTAGTTACCCTCATCATTTGGAGAGCTCCCGCCCACAAAGAAATTGTGATACTACACAGAGATTATCACAAGTTTGAGAAGTTACCAGTTAGCATCTCCACTAATGTTTTTTTGCCCACATAGACCCAAATATCTAGATGCTGGAAGCAAGACACTTTTTTCGAGAGAAAAAAAATCGTATATATAAGAAGGTGCAGTGGGATTATTATTCCAGTTTCTTTAACGCTACAAGTTCCCCACAAAAAAAAATAACAGGCTACCAGTTGTGGTTAGAATATATATGCAAATTAATACAACAATTAATAACAAAGACAGTTTGGCCGAGTGGTCTAAGGCGCCAGATTTAGGCTCTGGTCCGAAAGGGCGTGGGTTCAAATCCCACAGCTGTCAATTTTTTTTAATTTTTTTATTTTTTTATTTTCAACGTTTCTTTTCCTTTTCTCCTTTTGTAAATCCATGAATCTTGTAAAAATGCACTAATCATTTCGAGATTAGATCATGGAAATTCTTCAAGCCGTCAATTTTTTTTATTTTTTATTTTCAACGTTTCTTTTCCTTTTCTCCTTTTGTAAATCCATGAATCTTGTAAAAATGCACTAATCATTTCGAGATTAGATCATGGAAATTCTTCAAGCCATAACCTTCCTTTGCTGCCCACTTCTTTCACTTTCAACCATTTCATATGAATTACCTTTTTAGAAGGAAATATATATTCCCAGAAATATTTTAGATCCCCAAATGTTAAAACTATCCTCTCTTCCTCCTTCCCTCCTCCTTCTGTTATGTCACCAGGGCCTCTGGTAGTCCCTAAAAAGGTATAGTCTTTTGTGAGCGCATGACTCTTGCAATGTTTCGAGTCACTAAGAGATGCTTACGGAAGATTTCGGGACTATGAAGGTCGCTAGTCTAGGAGTAAGAGCATCTTCAAACCAGACCCCTAAAATTCCCCCCGATTTGTTTGGGCAGACAGCCTAGCCACGACCCAGATAGAAAACCGCACCCTACCAAACCCGCATTTCCATCCCATATGTCGTGGTTGTTTGCACCCCCCATTTCCAGTCCATATGCGGGACATATTTGGGACTGCCCGGACACAACCTAGATAGAAAGTGGCCATCCAATTGGGCCCCATTTCCATCCCATATGCCAGCCCGTACATGGGACATACTGGGGACTGCCCGGAAATGATCCAGATAGAAAATCACCACCCAACTAGACCCCCATTTCCATCCTATAAGTCGGGGCTATCTGTCACCTCAATTTCCAGCCCATATGTGGGATAGATTTGGGACTGCCCAGACGCATCTACCACGTCGGACTGGCCCACCCAAATCCTACCAAACCCCACCCCTATCACCATCTCGGACCAAACCTTAGCTACTCTCATTGTCCACTCCGTGCCAGACATCTCCTTTCCCTTTTTCAGCCATCTCCGCCATGTCGAGCACTGGATCAGAGTCCGCCGGGGTCCAGATCCAACCAGAATGTCGACTAGGAGTTTGCTGCCTAATTGAATGGTGAGAAGATAGCCCTCCGGCTCGCGCTCCACCGGTCTCGGGTCAGGACCACAATGAGTACCCTAGAAGAACAACTGTTAGGATGTCGAAAGAAATCCCCTTGGTGGGAGCTGATGTGGAACTGTATACAATAGAAGCATGCTTCAAGCGCATGACTACTCTGTTTATGTATTATACACAAGCTCGAGATTGAGCAGTATAGTGGTAATGCCATTTTCTTACATTATCTCTTTTCTTTTCTTTTGAAAAGGAGGATTACCCCCGGCCTCTGCATCAGAACGATGCATGCGGCCATCTTATTAAAAGGCCAATCAAAATTAACCTCTTTTTTTTTTGAAAAGGAGGATTACGCCCGGCCTCTGCATCAGAACGATGCATGCGGCCATCTTATTAAAGAGGCCAATCAAAATTAACCTCTTTTCATTTTTTTTCTTTTTTTGGGAAAAAAATAGAATTTCATTACTCAAGGAGGCCTCTTGGCCAGAGCCAGTTTTACAATGAAGTCCAACCCGGCACCGAGCCAAACTGCCCGTGTTTTCTTTCAGTATTTTTCCTTGCATAATCTGTGGCTGAACTGCCCATGTAAACATATTAATATAATCTAGTGTGTTGATGATAGATATCATTTTTATTTGATTGGTTGCCGCTTGTGCATTCAAAATCTGCACCTGTAGGATGATACTAAGAAGTGAATGGAATGTAGTGAGAAGGTTTTGTTTAGCTCTTTCACTTGAGGTCAAATTTGCTCAGTTATTACTTATGTGTGGCTCCGTTTTCTTGTTGTACGTGAGATCCCCAAGTGAACATTTTTTTGGTTGTCTGTGTGTGTGATCTCTAGAGACATTACGATCTCTAGAGAACTCGCTAGAAGCAAAATTATCTTGCATACCTTGCCAACTCAATAGAATATAGTACAATCCACACATCTACTACCTATACGGAAAAGAATTCTATGAAACCAGGTCTCACGGATTAGCAGGTGAGACCCATCCTATACTACCATCATAAAAAAGCACAAGTTGCAGCGGATCTCGAGGGTCATAATTAGCCATTGAAACCGCCTAATCAGATGAGTCACATCTATAATACCTAAATAGTTTATTCTCATTATATGATTTCTCTTGACATGCAGCCTATCCACATCAGCACACATGCCATGTCAGCAGTTGCCGTCCAATCATTTTTCTCGGTTCCACGTAAACAACCGAACAGTTTACCAGAAAAAAACACCGCTTCTGTAACTGACGATGAGGGCATGTGAGGCCACCCGTCCGGCTCCAAGGCGTAATTATCTTCTGATTCCTGGACTTGCGTAACAAATGCACTTTGACTTCGATGAGTCCGCTTCATGGGCCACGATTTCCAGAATCATAAAATTCACCACCGCGTGTGCGTGTCTACTCCTTCTTTTATCCCGTCTCCACCACATCTCTCACGGTCCCTCATCTTCATATCGCCGCCGGCCGTCTCGTGGCGCGCGCGGCTACGCCTTCACCTCCTCTTGCCGCCCCAGTGCGCCTTGCCGCCGGTCGCGCCATGCCACGTCGTCGTCCTACTGCAGAGGCCAGGAGGAGTTCTATTATCTACCATTTGACCTTTGTTATGTTGCAACCTACAGCATGCACAAGATACTGAAAGTGGTTCCTCAGATGTTTAAACAAAGGGCAAGAAAATGTATGATGATGACATAAATAAATCCTTTTGAAGCTTCCTCAAGGATGGTAGATAGCAACACGTCATCTTGATGCAGATTGAGTGACTTCACAAAGCCAAGTCTTCGCATAAGTTAGCCTACATCATCTTCCCTCCAATCCAGTCCAACAGCAGAGATGAAACAAAGGGAGAAACTCTTCAGGACTTGGTATGTTTCATCATTCTAGCTTCTAGCAGCAGTAGAAGCAGGACATGTCAAAAACAGTAGATTTTATGGGATTTGTAGAGTTACAACACGCAGAAAACTAAACCGATTCTGTGAACAACAACTAAGACTCAAATACACGAATTTAGAACGGAATACATAGATGCATTTTGTACCATTTACTTCATTATCTCGGTTTGCCCAATCTTTTAATAATTCACATCAATGTATTCATTTTCTAAGCTTACTACAGTGTATTCAAAACAAGGGAAAGGGCGGATACTGTAGTGGTATTCAGAAAAAGCATAACGGCAGTCATAACTTTTCTCCAGGTTTTCTATTGTATGTGCTTAGTTTAAGTTTCAACCTTTTTCATTAAATTTTTTGTGGTTGCTAGTTTGCTACTCTTCTCCGTGCACTAACCCTTGATGGATCCTACATCCACATGTCTTCCTCTGTTCAAGTATCTTTCTTATAAGTAAAATAAATTAATTCGTGATAACTGTGTTGTCTTCCCAAGTATTCTGCAATTTCCATATGTTGAACTGACTAAGTGACAAGCTATTTGCATTTCTCGATTCTAAGAGAGCACGGATTTTATTATCTCATGCTTCTGAAATAGTTAGTATGATCTTCTCCACCTTGATCGTGTGTCATAAGTAAATGCTTCTATGACTTCTCTATTGTATCCATGAAGTTGATCCCAAGAGATCAGGGAATATATTAATCTCATCCTTGATACTGGATTGAAAGGCTTCCATCATAACCTCCATCTCATCCGACCTGTCTCCTGGAGACAGTCTATTTTACTATTTATATGAAGAACAAGTGACACCAGAAAAGATATTGGGAGCCTTTTTTTTTCCCGAAACGGAGGCATAAGAATTGCCTCATCGATTAAATATTGGAAGGCTCACTACTGGGATGTTGCTTCAGTGCCGATACTTTCTCCTATTGCACTTAGTGAGCTGCACAATGACATGATTATTTTAGGTAAATATTTTTGTTGTCACACAAATAGATATGGCTCATTTTCTAATCAGTTACTATTATGTTACCCTACTAGCTACTACATTGGAGGGATCAACTTTATCTGGTATAAAAATAAAGTATCACACGGATAGTGATCAGTAATTTAGTATAGACGGAAAGTAGAACACCACATGTCAAGTAAGTTTAGTGCAGTATCTATTTGCCTGACTCCATGCTATTTGTGTTTAGTTTTCAATTGCTGAAATGTTTTTTTCTTTCAAATATGCCAATTTGCCCAAGGTCTGAACAAAACAATTTATCATGTTTGGCATTTTAAACCACAAAAGTTGCCATTCTCTATTTTTATTGGTTTAATATAGCTTATAAGTTTTAATACAGAGTTTATTTTTGTTGCTAAAAATTCTGGCTTCAAAGCGGTAATTTGCATCTCAGTGCTTATGTGTATAATTACTCATGCTCTTTTCAGCCCAATGCTTTAAGACAAAGGAATTGGTGCTCACTTTGGCAAAAATAGAGAGAAAGGAATCTGTTTCTTTGTCGATATTGAAGCTCTATCACTCACTCTCAAGTATTGCAAGCAAGAAACTGCAGTGCCCAATGATGCACATATGAAGATTGATTTACAACATTTTTACATAATATTTCATATTGTGTCTCTTTTGGAATCCCTGTTAGTGTACTTATACACATTAATATTCATGTAGACATGATCGAAAGACTCACATTTCGCAAATCTTATAATTATACCAAGTATTGTGTCCATTGCAATTTTCTTATTTTAAGTTCTTCATACACTATGCAAAAATTTAACTATCAACATGTTAATAGGGCTAAGAGTTCCCGCAGCAACGCATGGTATCATCTAGTTGCTCTAATGATGTTGCACATCACATCCATAGTTTCTAATCGGTTATCAATAATTTGGAAACCTCTCGTTGTCCATCAATCACATCAGTTTGTAGTTACCCTCATCATTTGGAGAGCTCCCCCACACAAAGAAATTGTGATACTACAGACATGATCACTATTCAGTAGTTTGAGAAGTTACCAGTTAGCATCTCATTTAATTGTTTTTACCCGGATAGGCGCAAATATTTAGATGTTGGAAGCAAGACACTTTTTTCGAGAGGAAAAAAACCGTATATGTAAGAAGGTACAGTGGGATAATTTTTCCAGTTTCTTTAACGCTACAAGTTCTCCACAAAAAAAAAACAAATAATACGCTCAAGTTGTGATTAGGATTAAATATTTAGTGTAATCCATCCAATTAATCACAAAGACAGTTTGGCCGAGTGGTCTAAGGCGCCAGATTTAGGCTCTGGTCCGAAAGGGCGTGGGTTCAAATCCCACAGCTGTCATACCTTTTTATTTGTTTTATTTTATTATTTTATTTCCGTCGTTCCTTTCCTTTTTCTGATTTTGTACATGTCCTACAGATTTTGGAGCAGTCTCTCATAAAACTGCACCACTTCTACATTTCTTCATGCCTTGAATGAGAGAAACCACCAGCGCGTCCACGTCCAGCTCTTTTGAGCGGTGGCGCCGCTCAGTTTGTCTAGCTACAGGGAGCCCGGGCAGACCAGATCCAGTACGGGTAGTCTTGCTCTAGCGCGCGGTGGTGCGGGCTGCGCAGTTTGGCTTGGTTTTCGGCGCGTGTTCTTGCGCGCGGCGGTGCTGACCAGCTTTGTCCGCCCCCCCCCCCCCCCGGCCTTGCCGGTGCGCTGCAGTGTGGAGGATCGTCCAGTTCTACGCACGGAGGTAGAGGGTGGCCAGATCCGGCCTGGCTCGCCCAGGCTTGCGTGCAGCGGTGCGGACCAGTCACACTGGTGTGTGCTCGCCGAATTCCTGCGTGCGGCATCGACCAATTCGTTTCTGGTAGTGTATGCCTGGACTCGTGCTGCTCCATGGTGCTGGTGGCCTCGGATCCAGGATTGTTGGTGGAAGGCACAACTTCAGATGAAAATCTTGCATCGACCCTGTCATTGTCGGTGATAACGGTATCCACGGATGTTGTCTTTCTCCTTGGAGGTATCGTTGTGGAGCCGTTTGCTCTTCCTACCCAATGGCGTGAGATCTCTGGGTGAAAACCTAAGATCTGGTAGTGCCAGATCGGGTGACGACGGTGCCCTCAACATCGTTATCCTCCTTGGAGGCGTCACCTTGGAGATCCCGACGATGGATTCTGATGGTGTTCACGATTGATGGTAGAGTTTGGGTTTGTGGTTCTGCCGACGGGGCCTTTTTCCTTTCTTTACCTTTTGCGCTGCCATTTTGCGGTGCTTTTTCCTCCGGGGATCTCTTATAACACTTCTTCTGATCAATGAATTTGGCACTTCTCCTGCCAACATTAAAAAAAACATTTCTTCATGCCATAATCTTCCTTTTCTGCCCACTTCTTTTACTTTCAATCATTTCATATGAATTACTTTTAAAGGAAGGAAATGCATATTTCCCTAGATCAAATGAATACCCCACTATACCAGGTGGAAATTAAAATACACCACTCTGAAACTCATTTCTTCTAGCAAAAAAAAAAAAACATCTCTGAAAAAGACTTTTGAAGCCCTGTTTGGACCAGACTAAGAAAGTGTTGTGACTTTCCTACCTCAACTCTTCTAAGGTCCTAATTCCTAAACAAGTTAACAAAACATTCTCATCTCACACCTATGAGCTAATTGTCTTCCTTAGTCCCGCCTTTTGTTCTATCCACAGGGCCTTCGGTAGTCACTAAAAGGTGTCGTCTTTGGTGAGTATGTGTCTCTTCATTGTTTCGAGTCACTAAGAAGGTGAAATTATGTCGACTGTATGGTACTGTGAAGATAGCTAGTCTAGGAGTAAGCAAAGCATGTGTTGGGAATTAGTTGAGATATTAGATATCATGAGCACAAAAGGAGTGGCTTGAGGAGTCTCAATAGCCACAACTATGGCTATTGGTTGAGCTACATGAAGTCCTTCCTACAAGGTTAGGATTCATGGGAGGTCATTGCAAGTACTGATACAAATCTTCCAAGGAGTGCAGAAACATTATGGAAGTGGCACATCAAGGCGGGCAAGACTATGTGTTGCTTTGAAAGACACGAAGGAGTACGACCTACATTCGAGATGTGGCGATGGCGGAGTGGCTAAGGAGAAACTGCAAAATTGTTCTCAAAGAAGAATGAGGCATGGCTCAATGTACCAAAAAATGAGCTTGTTGGTATCAACGCGACACTTCGAGTACTAGTTAGTACTTTACATAAGTAAATAATTTATGTTGTGTATCCTAGCTGCATCCTGAAGAGAAGGTTAGTGGAGGATGAGAAGGATCATAAACCATGGCCGTGGTGAGAGGATAGCCGTCACAACCCTCCTTAGCTCTAGAATTTATTGGCTAATTAGAAGGCGTTAGCCAAGGAGATTAACATAATCACCTTTATAGAGTGATATGAAGATGAGGCGTTCTATATCAATAGGAAGAAGGGTCCACTAAGAGGTCGAGAAGCAGTGAAGGAGAAGTGGACAAGAGGTGAAATATGGCGCCCAAAGGAAAACAACTTCCCAGAGGGGCTCAAAGAAGAAAAAAAGGGAAGAAGATCATTAGTAGCTGACAGATGAGAGAAAGAAGAGATGTGAGTTCTTCAACTGTGCCAAGAAGGGTCACCTTGCTAGACACTATTGGAGTCCAAGAAACGATCAAAAGGAAACATGGCTACTATATCAGATGCCACAATAGAGAAATGCCCAATTGTTGCCAAGGTGACAATATGCATGGAAGGTGGTGAAGTTTACTTTGTCAAATACCCGAGGGAGAGTGGGCATCAACCAACATGTGGCATTAGTCCAAAATATACGAAATAAGAAGAAGAATGGGACACAAAACATGGCTTTCTTCATGGAGGTAAGCAAACCAAGACCAAATCTTCTGTACCTGGATAAGATAGAGATGCTTGATAGCCACCATCTTCTTTTGATTGCACTTGTGGGTTCAAAATGTGCACTTGAAGCATGGTGCTAACAAGTGAATGGGAACGAGAAGGTTTTGTTTACAGCATGCACCTGAAGCAGAACTTGCTCATGTATGCATGCGCCCATTTTTTCGTTGTTTGTGTGAGATCTCCTAGAGAATTTGGTGGAATGAAAAATCCCTTGTATTCGTTGCTAACGCCTCGAAACTTAGAATATACTTGTCACATCTACTTCTACTACCAATATAAAAGACACAACTTGCAATGGATCTAGGAGTCTTAACCATCATGCTTTGATCGGCTCTGGGAAATTATTCAAGCCATAACCTTTTTATGCCCACTTTATAATTTCATTTCAACCATTTCATATTAGTTACTTTTTTTGAAGGAAAATCACATTTCCAGTAATATTTTAGGACCACAAAATTACTCAAGAAAGGAGCGATGTTTAAGCGACGCCATCACCTTATCTAACCACCCAAGGCCAGAATCTAGATTTTCACCCTAAAGAATCAGTCTAAGCATAACCAAGAAATGCCATCAACAAGGTAATGACGTAGAAACATTGCCATTACCAGGTATAACAAACTCGGGTAAGACCTAGGCTTTCATCCCAGAGCTCAAGACCGGATGCTCGAGTAGCACCACCATCAAAGTCAGACATGTGTTGTCGCCACTAATTTTCCACAAACCTAGCAACTACATGTGATGCGACCGCCGCCGCTGCACAACCATGACACTACATCAGCCGCCATCCATAGTTTGCATAACATCGCCGAAGTCAACCACTGAATCTGGAGAGAGGAACCCTCACGAAGACCTTTGAGAGGCCACCGCAATCCGTGGCGAGGCCATCACCTCGGGTCGAAGTGGTGACCACAGTGACCAATACCGATGGCGAAGCACACCACCACCGACCACCACCTCATCGGCGTGAGCCCTTCCTTGGCTGGTTGACCCAAGGGCCGACATGGCCGAAACTGGAGCACGAAAGGTAGATCACCACCGCCTCCATGCAGCCACCGCTAAATCAGGAGCACTTAGCCGCCTGATCGGCTCCATGCTTCCCGACCGGAGCACTGTGCCCGCCTCGAGTACGCCCACCGTCGCGCCTCAATCACACAACGCCATGGCCCCGCTGCCTCACATCCGCTCCACCATCGGAAGCACGCGGCCGCGCTGCCGTGCGTCATAGCAGGGCCCACGTCCATGTGAAGCCAAGACGTTCCGCGCCGCCAACCCACCCCGTGAGAGGACGAGCAGCCTCAGCGGCGCCCTCCGGCGTTGGCAAGGGAGAAGAGGGAATGTGATGCGGCTGGGCTTTGTGGCACTAGGAGTCGCCCTTGTCGTTCGCAGTAGTGGCAAAGGGCGATCAGTTGTTCCTCTTACGTGACATGCCTCACGTAGGGCTTACTCCATTCTGACCCCAACTTTGGGCCCAAGCGCTAGGCACAAGTGACGGAACTGGGGAGGGGGTTAGGCAGGTGATACGTCTCCAACGTATTTATAATTTTTGATTATTCCATGCTATTATATTACCCATTTTGAATGTTTATGGGCTTTACTTTACACTTTTATATCATTTTTGGGACTAACCTACTAACCGAAGGCCCAGCCCGAATTGCTGTTTTTTTGCCTATTTCAGCGTTGCAAAGAAAATGAATATCAAACGGAGTCCAAACGGGATGAAACCTTCGGGAGCGATCTTTTTGGAACAAATGCAAACCTGGAGACTTGGAGTGGACGTCAAGCAACAAACGAGGCGGCCACGAGGGTGCCCGGCGTGCCCCCGGGGTGGGCGCGCCCCCACCCTCGTGGGCCCCTCGAGCACCACCGACCTACTTCTTCCTCCTATATATACACCCGTACCCTGAAACCATCAGAAGCGACCATGAAAACCTAATTCCACCGCCTCAACCTTCTGTATCCGCGAGATCCCATCTTGGAGCCTTCGCCGGCACTCTGCCGGAGGAGGAATCGACCACGGAGGGCCTCTACATCATCTCCAAGGCTCTCCTATGAGTTGTGAGTAGTTTACCACAGACCTTCGGGTCCATAGTTATTAGCTAGATGGCTTCTTCCCTCTCTTTGAATCTCAATACAAAGTTCTCCTCGATCTTCTTGGAGATCTATTCGATGTAACGTGTGTTTGTCGAGATCCGATGAATTGTGGGTTTATGATCAAGTTTATCTATGAGAAATATTTGAATCTCCTCTGAATTCTTTTATGTGTGATTAAGTTATCTTTGCAAGTCTCTTCGAATTATCAGTTTGGTTTGGCCTACTAGATTGATCTTTCTTGCAATGGGAGAAGTGCTTAGCTTTGGGTTCAATCTTGTGGTGTCCTTTCCCAGTGACAGCAGGGGCAACAAGACATGTATTGTATTGTTGCCGTCGAGGATAAAAAGATGGGGTTTATATCATATAGCATGAGTTTATCCCTCTACATCATGTCATCTTTCTTAATGCGTTACTCTGTTCTTTATGAACTTAATACTCTAGATGCATGCATGAGTCAGTCGATGTGTGGAGTAATAGTAGTAGATGCAGGCAGGAGTCGGTCTACTTGTCACGGACGTGATGCCTATATACATGATCATGCCTAGATAATCTCATAACTATGCGCTTTTCTATCAGTTTCTCGACAGTAATTTGTTCACCCACCGTAATACTTATGCTATCTTGAGAGAAGCCACTAGTGAAACCTATGGCCCCCGAGTCTATCTTTTATCATATAAGTTTTCCATCTACTTTTATTTGCATCTTTTATTTTCCAATCTATATCATAAAAATACCAAAAATATTTATCTTATCTTATTATCTCTATCAGATCTCACTTTCGCAAGTGGTCGTGAAGGGATTGGCAACCCCTTTATTGCGTTGGTTGCGAGGTTCTTGTTTGTTTGTGTAGGTGCGTGGGACTTTTGAGGAGCCTCCTACTGGATTGATACCTTGTTTCTTAAAAACTGAGGGAAATACTTACTCTAGTTCGCTGCATCACCCTTTCCTCTTCAAGGAAAACCAACGCAAGCTCAAGACGTAGCAGCAGGGGGAACCATGGCATCCCAAGGTTGAAATTTTTGCAAATATAACCTTCTAATTTCCTGGAAAATTGCATATATACCCTTAAAATGTGTGTTTGGCCCCCTCTAAAGTTTGGTAATTTGAATTTGTGCCCCCCTCCCTGATCCGTCCCTTCTGGGCACGGGAGTGAGATCACGACGGCAAGGTCGGAGCATCGTGGGGGCGGCAGCAGAGGGCGCCATCTCACTCAGAAGAGATCGACAGCAGGACACATCAGGCATGATGTACCAGGCAGCTAGTATCTAGGAGCGTTTTTGGTTGCCATTGTGAAGAGTTCCTGCATCACATACACTTATCAACCCAGCCTGGTTGAGCAAAAACATGCCCTAATACGCCATCTGCAAGTTGTTTGGTTGCCTGCATCTAGTGTCCCTGCATTAGGTAATATGCAAGTGCACTTTGTTTGGTTGCCTGCAGTGGCCCAAGCGGCACATGAACACGGCGTTTGGTTGCATACGGCGTACATGTTGTGCTTACCTTGTAACCTAGTTGGCGAGCTTACCCACAATGATCACACCTAGCACACTAACGCCACAACACAGCAATGGCGATGAACTGGGCGAACATGACGAAGTTCTTCAGCTTCAGCCCAAACTGATGATCCACATTGACACCTCCAACCTTGCCACTGTCAACAATGCTGCCTCCGTGCTTTCGCACTCAGTTGGAGTAAGCTTGTTCTGCTGCCCGCCTAGTCTTGAACCCTCTATGGCTGCTGTTTCTATACGATGCCACTTGTGCACTGGCTTCTTCCCATGAACTGTAAACCCCTGGAGCCTTACCGATGAACACGGAATAGCACTTAGCAATGCATAAGAGCAAAATTTGAAGTAGCAAATCAATGGAGCACACAAGCAGCAAGCAAAGTAGCACACAAACAACAATGGAGTAGAAGACAAGAAGTAAAGCATGCATGATCATATGGCATAGCAAGTTCTACCTAGCACTACCTGATACGTCCCCGTCGTATCTATAATTTTTGATTGTTTCATACCAATATTATTCAACTTTCATATACTTTTGGCAACTTTTTATACTATTTTTGGGACTAAACATATTGATCCAGTGCCCAGTGCCAGTTCTTGTTTGTTGCATATTTTATGTTTCGCGGAAACCCCATATCAAACGGAGTCCAAACGGGATAAAAACGGACATAGATTATTTTTGAAGTATTTATGATTTTTGGGAAGAAAAATCAACACGAGACGGTGCCCGAGGGGGCCACGAGGCAGGGGGCGCACCCCTGACCCTCGTGGGCACCCCGTAAGGCGGTTGATGCTATTCTTTTGCCGCAAGAAAGCTAATTTCCGGAGAAAAATCTGGGCGAAGGTTTCAATCCAATCGGAGTTACGGATCTCCGGATATATAAGAAACGGTGAAAGGGCAGAATCTGAGAACGCAGAAACAGAGAGAGACAGAGAGACAGATCCAATCTCGGGCAAGAGGGGAAACCATGGACCATGGACCAGAGGGGAAACCCTTCTCCCATCTAGGGAGGAGGTCAAGGAAGAAGAAGAAGAAGAAGGGGGCTCTCTCTCCCCCTTGCTTCTGGAGGTGCCGGAACGCTGCCGGGGGCCATCATCATCACCGCGATCTACACCAACACCTCCACCATCTTCACCAACATCTCCATCACCTTCCCTCCATCTATATTCAGAGGCCCACTCTCCCGCAACCTGTTGTACCCTCTACCTGAACATGGTGCTTTATGCTTCATATTATTATCCAATGATGTGTTGCCATCCTATGATGTCTGAGTAGATTTTCGTTGTCCTACCGGTGATTGATGAATTGCTATGATTGATTTAATTTGCTTGTGGTTATGTTGATGTCCTATTGTGCCCTCCGTGCCGCGCAAGCGTGAGGGATTCCCACTGTAGGGTGTTGCAATACGTCCATGATTCTCTTATAGTGGGTTGCTTGAGTGACAGAAGTATAAACCCGAGTAAGGGGGTTGTGGCATATGGGATAAAGGGGACTTGATGCTTTAATGCTATGGTTGGGTTTTACCTTAATGATCTTTAGTAGTTGCGGATGCTTGCTAGAGTTCCAATCATAAGTGCATATGATCCAAGAAGAGAAAGTATGTTAGCTTATGCCTCTCCCACATAAAACTTGCTATCGGTCTAGTAAGGTAGTCAATTGCTTAGGGACAATTTCACAACTCCTACCACCACTTTTCCACACTCGCTATATTTACTTTATTGCTTCTTTATCTAAACAGCCCCTAGCTTTTATTTACGTGCTCTTTATTATCTTGCAAACCTATCCAACAACACCTACAAAGTACTTCTAGTTTAATACTTGTTCTAGGTAAAGCGAACGCTAAGCATGCATAGAGTTGTATCGGTGGTCGATAGAACTTGAGGGAATATTTGTTCTACCTTTAGCTCCTCGTTGGGTTCGACACTCTTACTTATCGAAAGAGGCTACAACTGATCCCCTACACTTGTGGGTTATCACTACCTTGGTGTTAACCTACCACCACATCCAAAAGAGGGTGTCGTCCTACCATCATAAGTTCACCATCAGCGTGAGGGGTTAGTATATACCACCTCACCAAAATATATAGACCATCAAATAGTTTTTCAGCCCTAGCTACACAAAATGTACGTCGTCATCGTCATCGTCGTCGTTGTTGCCTCAACCATCGCCGTCGGGGATCATGCACGTCCACAGGCAGCACTACTCTAGTAGTACTGCTTGCCCAGCCAGCTCATAAGCCACAACACCCTGTGAGCGTATGCCATGGCAACGAACCCAACATCCTGGGCCTTCTTGTCAAGCAGGTGGCTGAGAGCTGCTCTTGATAACCCACAAGTATAGAGGATCGCAACAGTTTTCGAGGGTAGAGTATTCAACCCAAATTTATTGATTCGACACAAGGGGAGCCAAAGAATATTCTCAAGTATTAGCAGCTGAGTTGTCAATTCAACCACACCGAAACTCGATTCTGCAGCAAAGTGTTTAGTAGCAAAGTAATATGATAGTGGTAATAACGGTAATAAAAGTAAAGACAGCAAAAGTAATATTTTTGGTATTTTGTAGTGGTTGTAACAGTAGCAACGGAAAAGTAAATAAGCGAAGACCAGTATATGGAAAGCTCGTAGGCACCAGATCAGTGATGGATAATTATGACGGATGCGGTTCGTCATGTAACAGTCATAACATAGGGTGACATGTAACTAGCTCCAATTCATCAATGTAATGTAGGCATGTATTCCGTATATAGTCATACATGCTTATGGAAAAGAACTTGCATGCCATATTTTGTCCTACCCTCCCGTGGCAGCGGGGTCCTATTGGAAACTAAGGGATATTAGGGCCTCCTTTTAATAGAGAACCGGAACAAAGCATTAGCATATAGTGAATACATGAACTCCTCAAACTATGATCATCACCGGGAGTGGTCCCGATTATTGTCACTTCGGGGTTGCCGGATCATAACACATAGTAGGTGACTATAGACTTGCAAGATAGGATCAAGAACTCACATATATTCATGAAAACGTAATAGGTTCAGATCTGAAATCATGGCACTCGGACCCTAGTGACAAGCATTAAGCATAGCAAATTCATAGCAAAATCAATCTCAGAACATAGTGGATACAAGGGATCAAACCCTAACAAAACTAACTCGATTACATGATAAATCTCATCCAACCCATCACCGTCCAGCAAGCCTACGATGGAATTACTCACGCACGGCGGTGAGCATCATGAAATTGGTGATGGAGGATGGTTGATGATGGCGACGACGACGAATCCCCCTCTCCGGAGCCCCGAACGGACTCCAGATCAGCCCTCCCGAGAGAGATTAGGGCTTGGCGGCGGCTCCGTGTCGTGAAACGCGATGATTTCTTCTCTCGATTTGTTTCTCCCCGAAGCCAATAAATAGAGTTGGAGTTGGCGTCGGAAGGTCTCGAGGGCCCACGAGGTAGGGGGCGCGCCAGAGGGGGGCGCCAGAGGGGGGGCGCCCCACCTCGTGGACAGGGTGTGGGCCCCTGGTCTTCATCTTTGGCGAGGATTTTTATTATTTATTCAAGATATTCCGTGGAGTTTTAGGTCATTCCGAGAATATTTGTTTTCTGCACATAAAACAACATCATGGCAATTCTGCTGAAAACATCGTCAGTTCCATTCAAATCAAATAAGTTAGAGTCCAAAACAAGGGCAAAAGTGTTTGGAAAAGTAGATACGACGGAGACGTATCAACTCCCCCAAGCTTAAACCCTTGCTTGTCCTCAAGCAATTCAGTTGACAAACTGAAAGAGAAAAAGAAAAACTTTTACAAACTTTGTTTGCTCTTGTTGTTGTACCTATGTCAAGCCAGCATTCAGGTTTTCAGCAAAGATCATAACTAACCACATTTGCAATAATTCTCAGGTCTCATGTTCACTCATATCAATAACATAATCAGCTAGCAAGCCATAATAATAAATCTCGGATGACAACACTTTCTCAAAATAATCATAATATGATATAACAAGATGGTATCTCGCTAGCCCTTTCTGAGACCGCAAAACATAAATGCAGAGCACCTTCAAAGATCAAGGACTGACTAGACATTGTAATTCATGGTAAAAGAGATCCAATCATAGTCATACCCGATATAAATTAACAGTAATGAATGCAGATGACAGCTGTGCTCTCCAGCTAGTGCTTTTAATAAGAGGGTGATGACTCAACATAAAAGTAAATAGATAGGCCCTTCGCAGAGGGAAGCAGGGATTTGTAGAGGTGCCAGAGCTCGGTTTTGAAATAGAGATAAATTATATTTTGAGCGGCATACTTCCATTATCAACATAACAACTAAGAGATGACGATATCTTCCATGCTAAACAAATTATAGGCGGTTCCCAAATAGAATGGTAAAGTTTATACTCCCCCTCCTCCACAAGCATCAATCCATGGCTTGCTCGAAACAACGAGTGCCTCCAACATTCAAGGGTCTCAGGGGGAGTTTTGTTTGCAATTATTTTGATTTAGTTTGCATAAAGCATGGGACTGGGCATCCCGGTGACCAGCCATTTTCTCGTGAGTGAGGAGCGGAGTCCACTCCTCTTGAGAATAACCCGCCTAACACGGAAGATAAGGGCAGCCCTAGTTGATATATGAGCTATTCGAGCATGCAAAACAGAATATTTATTTGAAGGTTTAGAGTTTGGCACATACAAATTTACTTGGAACGGCAGGTAGATACCGCATATAAGAAGGTATGGTAGACTCATATGGAATAACTTTGGGGTTTAAGGGATTGGATGCACAAGCAGTATTCCCGCTTAGTACAAGTGAAGGCTAGCAAAAGACTGGGAAGCGACCAACTAGAGAGCGACAACAGTCATGAACATGCATTAAAACTAATAAACATTGAATACAAGCATGAGTAGGATATAATCCACCATGGACATAAATATCGTGAAGGCTATGTTGATTTGTTTCAACTACATGCGTGAACATGTGCCAAGTCAAGTCACTTAAATCATTCAAAGGAGGATACCACCCCATCATACCACATCACAACCATTTTAATAGCATGTTGGCACGCAAGGTAAACCATTATAACTCATAGCTAATCAAGCATGGCATGAGCAACTATGATCTCTAATTGTCATTGCAAACATGTTTATTCATAATAAGCTGAATCAAGAATGATGGACTCATCATATTTACAAAAACAAAAGAGGTCGAGTTCATACCAGCTTTTCCCATCTCAGTCAGTCCATCATATATGTCATCATAATTGCCTTTCACTTGCACGACCGAACGGTGTGAATAATAATAATAGTGAACGTGCATTGGACTAAGCCGGAATCTGCGAGCATTCAATAAACAGGAGAAGACAAGGCAATATGGGCTCTTGGTTAAATCAACAATGATGCATATAAGAGCCACTTCAACAATTTAATCATGGTCTTCTCCTACCGATTTCAAAGAAAAGAAAAGAAATAAAAACTATTTACACGGGAAAGCTCCCAACAAGCAAAAGAAGAATGGGAAATATTTTTGGGTTTTCTTTTTAATTATTACTACTACAGCAGGAAAAATAAACTACTACTATTTTTTTTTGTTTTTCTAAGGTTTATTAAACACACAAGAAGAAAGTAGGAAAAAGAAAATAAACTAGCATGGATATTACAGTGAAAGAGTATGAGCACCGACATCTAGCAATGAGTGTGTGTGAACATAAATGTAATGTCGGTGAGAAATACGTACTCCCCCAAGCTTAGGCTTTTGGCCTAAGTTGGTCTATGGCCAGGGATAGCCTGGCGGATACCCGTAGGTGTAGCTGGGGTCGTACTGTGATGCAGCGGATATCACCTCCTGAGCTGCAGCGTGGCGTCAAGCCGCCTCCGCTCTTCTCTCGTACGCATCTGCCTCCTCTCTAGTAATAATATATCTTCCTCTTGTCTGAGAATCAAAGAAGGCAGGAGCAGGAAGACTAATATGGACAACATGCCGTTTGTTAAAGATTAGTCGATACTAGAGATGTGGTTCAGTCCTCTCAACAAACTGGTGGGAAACCATAGAATCAAAATCTAAATAAGTAGGGGGTAACTCCATATCACCCTCACGAATGTCTATCTCAAGAAAATTAGCTAAGAGGGTTGCATAAATTCCTCCAAAGAAATCTCCGTTATGTCTATTATGATGCAACCTACGAGCTATAATGGCTCCCATATGATAAGATTGGTCTCCTAACACAGCACTCCTGAGAATGCTGAGATCAGGGGCACACATGTGACATGCTTCATCCTTAGCATTTATGCATCTACCTATGAAGAGAGCAAAATAATGTATAGCAGGAAAGTGAATGCTCCCTATAGTGGCTTGTGTTATATCTCTAGATTCCCCCACAGTTATTCTAGCAAGAAACTCTCTAAATTCAGATTTAGGGGGATCCCTGACACTACCCCAAGATGGAAGTTCGCAAGCAAAAGTGAAATCCTCTAAGTCCATGGTATAAGATTTGTCATAAAGGTCAAAAATGACTGAAGGAGAATTACGAGAAGATGAAAACTCAAACCTCCTCACAAATGAACTTGTGAGATCATGATACTGGGGGCATTTGTCAGCTTCAAAGTCCTCAAGACCAGCACTACGCAAATATGCGCTAAATTCTTCTTTGATTCCCACTTGATCCATAAAATTTTCCGAAGGCCATTCACAGGGCCTCACAAGAGCGTCTCTTGGTGGTTCCTCGTCAGCATCACGCATTGCAAGCCTGGGACCTTGCTTCCTTGAAGAACCACCTTGGAACATCTTCCTAAACATATTGTTTCCTCTGAAAAATTTCTGAAATTTTTAGTAACTTCAAACAAAAGTGAACCAACTTCAATAAAATTGATAGCAACTACTCCTACAAGTGCCTAGAGCCTATATCAAGCATTAGAACTACTTGGAACCATATAAATTTGACATGCAAGCTCAAGAACATGGTCACCTATGCAGCACAAATTTGCAAAGAATAAAACACTAGAACAAAAACTAATTGGACCAATGGAGGAGTCACATACCAAGGAACAATCTCCCCAAGCAGTTTTGCGAGAGGTGCTTTGAGCAAGGAGATCGAAAATCACAGCAAAAGTGGCTGGAACTCGTGCTTGAGTTGGTTTTTCGGGTTTGTGTGAGGCAGAGGAAGAAGATGGGTGTAGGGATAAGTGGAGGAGGGCCACCATGGGCCCATGAGGCAGGGGGCGCGCCTAGGGGGGTAGGGCGCGCCCTCCACCCTCGTGGCCAGGTGGCAGCTCCCCATGTAATTTTTGCACTAAAATCCTCAAATATTCTAAAAAATCATATTAAATTGGCATGGCATTCTCGAGGACTTATATTTTCGGGATATTTTTATATTGCACGGATAAATCAGGAGACAGACAGAAAATACTATTTTACTTTATTTCTACTAAATAACAGAAAATATAAGGAGGGTACAGAAGGTTGTGCTTCTAGTTTCATCCATCTCATGCTCTTCAAAAAGAATCCACTAACAAGGTTGATCAGGTCTTGTTAACAAACTCATTCCGACTAACATGGAACCGGAGAAATTTCGAATAACACTATGTTACCTCAACGGGATATGGACATCCCCAATAATAAGTATATCATATTTCTTCTTGACAGTAGGGAGAGGAAATTCAAAACCTCCAAATATAATCGATGGAATTTTTCCAATAGAGTTGATACTATGAACTTGAGGTTGTTTCCTCGGAAAGTGTACCGTGTGCTCATTACCATTAACATGAAAAGTGACATTGCCTTTGTTGCAATCAATAACAGCCCCTGCAGTATTAAGGAAAGGTCTTCCAAGAATAATAGACATACTATCATCCTCGGAATATCAAGAATAACAAAGTCCGTTAAAATAGTAACGCTTGCAACCACAACAGGCACATCCTCACAAATACCGGCTGTGTATAGCAGTTGATTTATCAGCCATTTGCAAAGATATTCCAGTAGGTGTCAACTTATTCAAGTCAAGTCTATGGTATAAAGAGAGAGGCATAACACTAACACCGGCTCCAAGATCACATAAAGCAGTTTTAACATAATTTATCTTAATGGAGCATGGTATAGTGGGTACTCCTGGATCTCCAAGTTTCTTTGGTATTCCACCCTTAAAAGTATAATTAGCAAGCATGGTGGAAATTTCAGCTTCCGGTATCTTTCTTTTATTTGTAACAATATCTTTCATATATTTAGCATAAGGATTCATTTTGAGCATATCAGTCAATCGCATATGCAAAAAGATGGGTCTAATCATTTCAGCAAAGCGCTCAAAATCCTCATCATCCTTTTTCTTGGATGGTTTCGGAGGAAAAGGCATGGGTTTCTGAACCCATGGTTCCCTTTCTTTACCATGTTTCCTAGCAACGAAGTCTCTTTTATCATAATGTTGATTCTTTGATTGTGGGTTATCAAGATCAACAACATGTTCAACTTCTACATCATTATCATTACTAGGTTGAGCATCATCATGAACATCATCATTAACATTTTCACTAGGTTCATGTTCATTACCAGATTGTGTTTCAGCATCAGACATAGAGATATCATTTGGATTATCTGGTGGTTCAGCAATAGGTTCACTAGAAGTTTGCAAAGTCCTATCATTTTTCTTTTTCTTCCTTTTAGAAGAACTAGGTGCATCAATATTATTTCTCTGAGAATCTTGCTCGATTCTCTTAGGACAGCCTTCAGGATACAAAGGTTCCTGAGTCATTCTACCGGTTCTAGTAGCCACTCTAACAGCATAATCATTTTTCTTACTATTCATTTCATCAAGCACTTCTTTCTGAGCTGTAAGTACTTGTTCTACTTGAGTGGTAACCATAGAAGCATGTTTGCTAACAAGTTTAAGTTCACCTCTAATATTAGCCATATAATCACCCAAGTGTTTAATCATATTGGTATTTTGTTTTAATTGTCTACCAAAATAAGCATTAAAATTATCTTGTTTGACAATAAAATTATCAAACTCATCCAAGCATTGTCTAGCAGACTTATAGTGAGGAATATCACCTTCATCAAATCTATAGAGAGAATTTATCTTTACTACCTGTGTCGGGATATCGGGATCAGGAGGTCCTTCAGTGAATAAAGAATTGAGATCATATACTTCTTCAACAGGCGGTAAATTAAGACCATGTATTTCTTCAATAGGAGGTAAATTCTTAACATCTTCAGCTTTAATACCTTTTTCTTTCATAGATTTCTTTGCCTCTTGCATATCTTCAGGACTGGGAAATAGAACACCTCTCTTCTTCGGAGTTGGTTTAGGAATAGGCTCATTAATTGGCTCAGGAGCTGGCTCGAGTGTTGACTCAGGAGGTGCCCAATTATTTTCATTTGTCAACATATTATTCAATAGAATTTCAGCTTCATCCAGTGTTCTTTCCTGAAAAGAGAACCAGCACAACTATCCGTAATCTCTGGAAGCATCGGTTAGTCCATTATAAAAGATATCAAGTATTTCAGGTTTCTTAAGAGGATGATTAGGCAAAGCATTAAGTAACTTGAGAAGCCTCCCCCAAGCTTGTGGGAGACTCTCTTCTTTAATTTGCACGAAGTTGTATATTTCCCTCAAGGCAGCTTGCTTCTTATGAGCAGGGAAATATTTAGCAGAGAAGTAATAAATCATATCCTGGGGACTACGCACACAACCAGGATCAAGAGAATTAAACCATATCTTAGCATCAACCTTTAATGAGAACGGAAATATTTTGAGTATATAAAAGTAGCGCGATCTCTCATCATTAGTAAACAGGGCAGCTATATCATTTAACTTAGTAAGATGTGCCACAACAGTTTCAGATTCATAGCCATACAAAGGATCAGATTCGACCAAAGTAATTATATCTGGATCAACAGAAAATTCATTATCCTTATCGGGAACACAAATAGGTGAAGTAGCAAAAGCAGGACCAGGTTTCATTCTGTCCCTAAGAGATTCTTTACTCCATTTAACTATCAGCCTCTTAAGTTCGTATCTATCCTGGCAGGCAAAAATAGCTGCAGAAGATTCCATATCAAAAAGATAACCCTCAGGAATAGCAGGCATATCTTCATCATCACTTTCATCAATATTATCAGTTTCAATAATTTCTCTCTCTCTAGACCTAGAAATTTGTTCATCTAGAAATTAACAAGGGGCACAGTAGTATCAAGCATAGAAGTAGTTTCATCATAAGTATCATGCATAGCAGAAGTGGTATCATCAATAACATGCGACATATCGGAACGAATAGTAGAAGCAGGTTTAGGTGTCGCTAGCTTACTCATAACATAAGGTGAATCAAGTGCAGAGCTACATGGCAGTTCCGTACCTCCCCTCGTAGTTGAGGGATAAATTGTTGTCTTAGCGTCTTTCAAGTTCTTCATAGTGTCCAGCAGATATAAATCCCAAGTGACTCAAAGAATAGAGCTATGCTCCCCGGCAACGGCGCCAGAAAAAGGTCTTGATAACCCACAAGTATAGGGGATCGCAACAGTTTTTGAGGGTAGAGTATTCAACCCAAATTTATTGATTCGACACAAGGGGAGCCAAAGAATATTCTCAAGTATTAGCAGCTGAGTTGTCAATTCAACCACACACGGAAACTCGATGTCTGCAGCAAAGTGTTTAGTAGCAAAGTAATATGATAGTGGTGGTAACGGTAACAAAAGTAAAGACAGCAAAAGTAATGTTTTTGGTATTTTTGTAGTGATTGTAACAGTAACAACGGGAAAGTAAATAAGCGAGAACCAGTATATGGAAAGCTCGTAGGCACCGGATTAGTGATGGATAATTATGCCGGATGTGGTTCGTCATGTAACAGTCATAACATAGGGTGACACAGAACTAGCTCCAATTCATCAATGTAATGTAGGCATGTATTCCGTATATAGTCATATGTGCTTATGGAAAAGAACTTGCATGACATCTTTTGTCCTACCCTCCCGTGGCAGCGGGTCCTATTGGAAACTAAGGGATATTAAGGCCTCCTTTTAATAGAGAACCGGAACAAAGCATTAGCACATAGTGAATACATGAACTCCTCAAACTATGATCATCACCGGGAGTGGTCCCGATTATTGTCACTTCGGGGTTGCCGGATCATAACACATAGTGGGTGACTATAGACCCTAGTGATCAAGAACTCACATATATTCATGAAAACATAATAGGTTCAGATCTGAAATCATGGCACTCGGACCCTAGTGACAAGCATTAAGCATAGCAAAGTCATAGCAACATCAATCTCAGAACATAGTGGATACTAGGGATCAAACCCTAACAAAACTAACTCGATTACATGATAAATCTCATCCAACCCATCACCGTCCAGCAAGCCTACGATGGAATTACTCACGTACGGCGGTGAGCATCTTGAAATTGGTGACAGAGGATGGTTGATGATGACGACGGTGACGGATTCCCCTCTACGGAGCCCCGAAGGGACTCCAGATCAGCCCTCCCGAGAGAGTTTAGGGCTTGGCGGCGGCTCCGTATCGTAAAACGCGATGAGTTCTTCTCTCTAATTTTTTTCTCCCCGAAAGCCAATAAATAGAGTTGGAGTTGGTGTCAGAAGGTCTCCAGGGGGCCCACAAGGTAGGGGGGCGCGCCCAGAGGGGGGCGCCCCACCCTCGTGGACAGGTGTGGGCCCCCTGGTCTTCATCTTTGGCGAGGATTTTTTATTATTTATTCTAAGATATTCCGTGGAGTTTCGGGTCATTCCGAGAACTTTTGTTTTTTGCACATAAAACAACATCATGGCAATTCTGCTGAAAACAACGTCAGTCCGGGTTAGTTCCATTGAAATCATACAAGTTAGAGTCCAAAACAAGGGCAAAAGTGTTTGGAAAAGTAGATACGACGGAGACGTATCAGCTGCCATGAGAGCCTCATCGCTGAAGCCACCCTGGGTCATGACAGCGCCATACAGGTCAGGGTGGACGTCGAGGGGCTTGCACTCCCTGATGGCTGTTGCCACCTCCTTCACCGCCTCAGTCATGCTGCAAAATACATTGATCTCCTCCTCCATCAGGCCTCCTCTCTTCCTCTTCCTATCATGGACGGGGTCAAATGTCTTGTTGAAGGGCTTCACGAAGGGCTTGTCAGGGCCATCAAGGACCTCGACGTCCGGGGTCCCAGGGAAGTCTAGCATGGGAGAACCAAGAGGCTCCTCCGAGCTCATGGCATGCTTCCCAGTTGCCAGCCCGAAGGCGAAGATGTGCTGCATCTGGCTGTAGTTCTGTATGGGTGTGTTGAGGAACTCAGCGTCCCTTGGGTGGTCCTAAGAATGAAACACAAGTGTTGTTAGTTGCGATTAGGAGTAGGCAATGGTGGACAGTATGAAAATGAAGAGGGCTGTGAGCTAACCGCGACATGGCCAGCGTAGTGCTCTGCCTCCAGAACTATGGAGCAAGTGTTCTCATCCCATGAGGCGCCGCTAAGGTCTCTCAGCTTGGACACTTGGATCCATCGACCTCTCCACTTCCTCAGGTGGTTGTACACCTGGGTGGCAGACACCTCCTACCCATAGAATTCGAACACCTGCTTCGTACCGGTGTTCAAGTGCACCTCCTTGAAGCCCTTGTCAGTCCTGAATCCACTAGAGATGAGCTCACACATCTTGTTCAGCACGAACATGGACATGAACAGCTCCCACTTCATGTTATTCGACCTATCATCCTTCTTTGCCTTTGCTGTTGCTACCTTGAGTGCAGCGACGACAGCAGCAGGAGTTGGCTCAACGAGCACTACTGGCACATAGAGGGAATCAGACGCGAACACCTCTGAATCAGGTGCCATTTCAGACATAGCATGCGATTCCTCGACAAACGATGGAGCAAACTGGTTGTCGGACAGGACAAGGGTCTGACTAAGATCATTAATCATATTTTGATGTTGATGACAACACATATGCTAGGGACTAATCATGTTTATCAAGTATATCTCAGGATTATGTCTCAAAGACCGTGTGCAAGGATCATGACTAGGGACAAAAAGGATATAACTCAAGAATGTATATACATGACATTGACTTCGTTTATGGTTTGTTCTTGAGTATAGGGATCCCGCACTATTAAGAGGGGATCGTTGGATCTAGTGAAAAACTTGCTCAAAATCCATTGTTCCTATACTTTGCCTCCAGATGTCCGGGTTCTACGGACGTCCGGTCCCTCTCAGCTGTCCGGACGTCCGTCTCCCTCCGGTCGTCCGGTGTTCCTGTACAGAGTGGTTTTTACGGATGTCCGGAACTCTCCGGACGTCCGGTACTTTCACGACAGAACCACTTTTACGGATTTCCGGACTCTCCGGTCGTCCGGGCTCCGGATGTCCGGCCCGTCTCGGACGTCCGTGTCCTGTGTACTGGGTCGTGGCTCACAGGTTCACAGCGGCCGCTCGTCCGATAACTGTCGGACGTCTGGACCTATTTGTGCCTTCGGACGTCCGATGTTCTCCGGACGTCCGACCTATCCTGTGCACTTATGTATCCCAAACGGTCACCTTTTCTCACCTACTATATATATGCCGTGTCCTTCCACGGGATAAGGTTGACCATTCACTTTGATCTTGCCAAGAACACTCCTCTCTCTCTCTCTCTCTCTCTCTCTCAAACACCTACATCAAATCCTAGATCCCCAAGTGATTTAGGATTCTTGGAGAGAAGTTCTCCGATCAAGTGATAGATCCACTCCTTCCCCTTCTTTGCACCAAAGGAATTTGTGATTTGAACAAGTACTGAGATTTTTCCCAACGTTCCTATTACTCTTGGAGGTTGGAGACTCCTAGGCGGTAGGAGTCTTTCGGAGAGGAATCAACCATTGTGATTACCCCCGGAAAGTTTGTAAGGGTTTGGAGATCACCCCAAGGTCTACCATTAGTGGTTGAGAAATACCTCCGTGGTGTTGTCTCAAAGGGAGAATAGGGTGAGCCTTCGTGACGTTGGTGTGCCTTCGTGGTAACATCCACCTCTCTAACGGTGACTAGCTTCCCTCCAAGGAAGTGAACATCGGCATACATCCTCGTCTCCCGGAGTTGCTGTTATTCCTAACCCTAACTCTCTACTTGTGGTTACTTGTCTCCTTGCACTTACTTACATCGTATTGAGGTTGCTATTCTTGTGTGCTTGTGTTACTTGCTTAGTTCTTGTACTCACTTGCAATTGTTAGGCTCACTTTCATATTCCGCATTATTGCCTAAAATTGCTAAGGAATAATTAAAATTTGTAATTGTACCTATTCACCCCCACTCTAGGTCCATCTCGTCCATTTCAATTGGTATCAGAGCCTCGTGCTCTAGTCTTGTGGCTTAACTGCCCTAGAGCAAGATGAACTCGGATGGGACTCCCCTGGTTGTAGATCCTAAGGATAAAGGCGAGGCTTCCTCTGAAGTCAAGTCCTTTACGTCGGAGGATCTAGAACGGGCCCTTGCTAAGAAAAATAGGAGCATGATGCTTCTCTTGAGGCCTTGGTCAAAATGAGATTAGCCACGTTGTCCACGGTGCTTGCACCACTCTCGGGTGGTGCTGCTTCAAGGCCAACTGTGCCTACTCCATCACTTGGTCAACAACCTCCTAGCAATGCACACGCCAGTGTTCCTTGGCTTTATGCAAGACCTCAGGTTGAGAAACCAAGATATAATCCTCAAGTCAAACCTCCTTTGCTTAGTGCCACTTCCGATTTTGCTCTGTGGAGAGTTGCTATGCAGGATCATCTTCGACATGGAAACGATGAGATGCTGGAGATCTTGGAGTATGGCTATCATGTGGTTGATCCAAAGAACCCCACACCAAGAGAAATATATGACAAGAACCTCAATGACACTGCAATCATGTGTATAAGGAGAGGTATGGATGAAAAGCAAAGGAGACCGTTCATACACATCACAAGTGCCAAGGAACTATGGGAAAGTGTTGTACGATCCAAGACTGGCACTTCTACCCTCCGGAGTGCTCAATATGAAATTGCCAAGGGGCAATTGCAAAACTTTTGTATGGAGAAAGGTGAAACCCCCAATCACCTCCATGAGCGTCTCATGACTCTCACTGCCGATATTGAGTCATGTGAGTGTGACAAGACACAAGATGGATTCAACATGACCAAGAGGTTCCTTGTGGATAAGTTACTTCATGCTCTTGCTCCATTTCACCATCAAATGGTGTGGGACATAAGACAACACCATACCTTCAAGGAAATGACTACAGATGACATCGTATCCACCTTTCAACTATTTGAAGAGTCAAAGGCTAATGCCACAAAACATCTTGCCATGCATGGTTCCCCATCATCAAAGATCAATCTTGCATTGAAGGCCAAGCATGTATGTGAAGATGAACAAAGTGAAGCAGAAGAAGAAGAGGATGATGAAGATGGTGATGAGATTGAATCCGACGAGGGCCCTTCATATGAAGACATGGCTCTTTTGTCAAGAAGTTTAAGCGGGGAAAATTCAAAGGAAGATTTCAAAAGAAGAAAGTAAGAAAACGCTACAACTGTGAAGAAACCAATCACTTCTCCAACGAGTGCCCTTATGAGAAGAGAGAAGATAAACCAAGGTTTCCCAAGACCTTTCCCAAGAAGAAGTTGCCAAATCCTTTGAACTCCAAGCTCAAGAAGAGAGATGGAAAAGCAATGGTTCTCAAGAAGAATCTGATCCGGATGATGTTAGTGGCGTTGCCGGAGTTGCTCAAGACTCTCAAAACACTTTGAGGTTAGTAAACAAGAGTGGTGATGTGGCCACCTACAACTACATGAAAGACTACAAGGGCAACGCTCACAAGTGCCTAATGGCAAAGGCCGTGGTAGAAGATGGAGAGGACCAAAGCTCTCCTGACAAGGTCAAGGTAACTCCACGACAAATCCTCCTCTTTTCACTCCTTCTACTCCTAGTGATGAGTATCTTGATGCGGAGGATAGTTATGAGGATGATGATCTAAATGATCCTATGCTTGCTAAACTTAATAAGTTCATGTGCTCCCTCAAAGGAAAGAAGCTCACTATGTTTCAGATATGCTTATGGAGATGGTGAGTAAGCACACCATCACCATTAAGGAACTCGAAACCCTCGTCACCGAGGAAAAGGAAAAATGTGAAATCCTTGAGCGGAAAGTCCAATATGAGGAAGCACGGAATGATGAACTATGCTTAAAAATTGGTGCAAATATTGATGTTCATACTAAAGATCTTGCCTCCTTGAAAAAGGCTATTGTCTCTTGTGAAGAGTTGATGAATGATAAAAGTAAGCTTGCGAAGTCTCATGCTTCTCTCTCTAAGGATTGTGAGCTTCTATCATGTCTCTCAAGACTAAGGAAGAAGAGCTCACCCTTCTTACAAAGAGTTTTGAGACGCTCAAACTTACTTATCTTGAAACTCTAGCTAAGGCTTACTCGTCTCCTATTATCAATGTTGATGCTTGTTCTACTAACTCTAGTAGTGATCTAGCATCTATTATTGAGGAGAATCGTTTTCTCAAAGCTCAAATCGAGAAAGGGCTCATGACATGTGCTCAAGGGCAAAAGAACCTTAATGAGGTGTTGAGCCAACACAATGAAGTGTTTGCCAAAGAGGGACTCGGGTTTGACCCAAGCACAAGCAAGAAGAAGACTTCCTCTCAAAAGTGCACCACCCCTTTAAAAGAAACCTTTGCACGAGAAGGACACAAGGAGAAAGGTAAGGTTGTTAGTGGGAAGGCCACAAGGGGCATGCCCACTCTCAACAAGCCAAAAGAGTTCATGCCTCCATCCTATGTACTGCGTAAGACTAAGGATGGAGAAGTTTATGCAAAGTTTGTTGGTCCCCGAAATGCATTTCGGTTTTATGCTATTTGGGTCCCTAAGACCCTTGTGACTAACTTGAGAGGTCCCATTGCAAAATGGGTGCCTCTAACCAAGTAATAATTGTGTGTAGGTTGCCTTCTCCGGTGGAGTAAAATGGGTGATTGATAGTGGATGTACCAATCATATGATCGGAGATAGCAAATTGCTCTACGATTTCATGGAAGCTATTCAACCATTTATGAGCATTATGTTTGGTGGAGGATCAAAAGGACAGGTACTTGGGTTGGGGAAGGTGGATATCACAAATGACATGTCTCTTGCAAATGTCATGCTTGTCCAATCCCTTAAATATCATTTGCTTTACATTCATCAATTGGCTTCATTGGTTATGATACACTATTTGGACTAACGGATGTGAAAGTCTTTAAGAGAGATACTCTCGAAGTGGCCTTTGTTGGAGAGTTGGATGGCAACCTTTACACGGTTGATTTCTCGAAAGAGAGCACATTCCATGCAACTTGTCTAATGGCCAAGGTCGACAAGGGGTGGCTATGGCATCGCCGGCTAGCCCATGTCGGCATGAGGAATCTTCAAGATCTCTTAAAGGGTAATCAGATCCTTGGACTAACAAATGTCTCTTTTGAGAAAGATCGTGTGTGTAGTGCATGCATAGCCAGGAAGCAACATCAATCAAAGCACCCACCCAAGAACATAGTATCTACTTCAAGGCCCCTGGAGCTCCTTCATGTGGATCTTTTTGGGCCTCCTTCATGGGATAGTGTTGGTGGAAAAAAGTATGGGCTTGTCATTGTTGATGATTACTCAAGATATACATGGGTGTTCTTCCTCAAGTCCAAGGACGAAACCAAGATCACCTTCATTGATTTTGCCAAGCAAGCCCAACGCAAGTTTGACAAAGAAATCCTGGCAATAAGAAGTGACAATGGCTCTGAGTTCAAGAACTATACCTTGGAAGAATTCCTTAGTGATGAAGGGATTGAGCATCAATATTCAGCTCCATATACTCCTCAAAGAAACGGTGTAGCCGAAAGGAAGAACCGTACACTTGTAGAGATGGCAAGGTCCATGTTGGATGAATACAAGTCACCACATAGTTTTTGGGCCGAAGCTGTCAACACCGCATGCCATGCATCAAACCGGCTCTTCCTCCGCACTATATTGGAAAAGACTCCATATGAGCTGCTAACTGGGAACAAGCCAAATGTCAAGTACTTTCGTGTATTTGGGTGCAAATGTTTCATACTCAACAAAAGATAACGGTTAGGAAAATTTCAATCCAAAACAATTGAGGGTATATTTGTTATTATGGATCAAACTCTCACGCCTATAGAGTCTACAACAAATCCAATGGATGTGTTGTAGAAACTTGTGACGTGGTGTTTGATGAATTTAATGGCTCCCATTGGGAGCAAGTTGATCTAAGTGATGCAGATGAAGAAGATTCTTCTCAAGACATTTTGACCATGGGTGTTGGTGCACTTCTTCCTATGGAACAAGAAGCTCATGATGATGAAGAAGAAGATGGAAGTCTCACACAACATCAAACTACTTCAACACCCATACCATCACAAGCTCCTAGTGTTCAACCAATGCCCTTAGTCGAATAGAAGAAGATGATCAAGTTCCTCTTCATGAAAATCTTCAAGAACAAGATCCTCATCAAGTGCAAGAACAAGAAAGTCCAATCATTGATGATGAACCTCAACAAATGCAATATGAACAAGAAGATCTTCCTCCACACATTAATGATCCATATGTTGAGGACGTGGATGATGGACATGAAGTTGAACCTCGTGAAACCCTTACCTCCATCATGCCTCGAGTGGCCGGGCCGTGTTGATGTTGACAAAATTCTCACCGGCATATCGGAAGGTAGAGTCACTCGTAAACATTTGACAAACTTTTGTGCTCACTTCTCGTTTGTGTCTAGTGTTGAGCCCCTCAAGGTACAAGATGCATTGATGGACAACGATTGGCTCGTTTCTATGCAAGAAGAGTTGAGCAGTTTTGAATGCAACCAAGTGTGGTCATTAGTCAAGAGGCCACCTACCGAGCACAACGTCATTGGAACAAAATGGATTTTCAATAACAAACAAGATGAGAATGGTGTAATCATTCGCAACAAAGCAAGGTTAGTGGAACAAGGGTACTCACAAGTTGAAGGTTTGGACTTTGGTGAGACCTTTGCCCCTGTTGCCCATCTTGAATCCATTCGCATCGTACTTGCTTATGCCGCTTTCAATGGTTTTACATTACATCAAATGGATGTGAAAAGTTCTTTCCTTAACGGTCCTCTACAAGAAGAAGTATATGTGTCACAACCACCTGGGTTCGTTGGTCCCGATCACAAAGACTATGTGTACAAACTTCATAAGGCTTTGTATGGCCTCAAACAAGCACCTCGTGCTTGGTATGATCATTTAAAGAAGTTTCTACTTGATGATGGTTTTGTGAGAGGGGTGATCGATCCCACTCTTTTTACTAAGAGGGATAAGGGTGATTTGATCTTATGCCAAATCTATGTAGATGATATCATTTTTGGTTCTCCTAACATTCATTTGTGCAAGAAGTTTGCGGCTTCAATGACCAAGAATTTTGAAATTTCACTCAATGCGGATTTGAAGTTCTTCCTCGGATTTCAAATTCAACAATTTCAAGAAGGAATTTTCTTGTCTCAAGCAAAATACCTCAAGGATATTCTAGAGAAGTTTGGTACGTCTGATGCTAGCCCATGCAAGACACCAATGCCAACCAAAATAACACTCACCGAAGACACAAACGGTATTCCTTTCGACCCATCTAAATACCGCTCTATGATTGGTTCGTTGCTTTATCTTTGTGCATCTTGACCAGACATTATGTTTAGTGTATGCATGTGTGCTAGATTTCAAACTTCCCCTAGGGAAAGTCATCATAAGGCGGTTAAGCATATTCTTAGATACCTTGTTCACACCCCAAAGTTGGGTCTATGGTACCCCAAGGATGCTAAGTTTGATCTCATTGGGTACACGGATGCGGATTGGGCTGGAGACAAAGTGGATCGTAAGTCCACATCCGGTGCATGTCAGTTTCTTGGACGCTCCTTGGTAAGTTGGTCTTCGAAGAAACAGAATTGTATTGCCCTCTCTACCGCCGAAGCTGAATACATTGCTGCCGCGAGTTGTGCAACTCAGTTATTATGGATGAGGCAAACTTTGAAGGATTACGGTATCACCTACAGACATGTGCCTCTTCTATGTGATAATGAAAGTGCCATCAACATTGCTGAGAACCCCAAGGATCATCTCCGCACCAAGCACATTGATATTAGATATCACTTCTTGAGAGATCATGTTGAGAAGGGTGATATTCACATTGATCACATTGGTGCAGATTTGTAACTAGCGGATATTTTCACTAAACCATTGGATGAAGCAAGGTTTTGTCGACTTAGGCGTGAACTTGGTATCTTGGAGCTTGACAATATTATGTGAAATCTAGTACCCATTCATGCATAAAACTAATGTCTTATCTTGATGTAGGCATATATGTAGGGGGAGACACTCAACTCATGAGTATCCTCATCCTATGAAATGCATAAACCAAACAATCACTCTCAAAGCTACCATAACATCTAACTATGGTGCTTTCCATGATGGAGTAGTGATTATGCACTCAAAGTTCAAATCTTTCCGTGTCATGTCACGTATACTCACACATGGTGGCAATCGCCACCACTCGTATCATTAGAACAATATTGGAGTGATATATGATTATTATTGTTTGGGATAGGGTACTTGTTACTTAATAAGAAATTTTTACTATGAACGATATACATCATCTCCTCATCATGATCAGTAGCTCACCTAGCTCTCTCAAATTTTGTCGCCGGACGTCCGTAGATCATCGGACGTCCGTAAAATCTTCTCTAATGAACTCTTCCCGGTCGTCCGACCTCTCCGGACGTCCGTAAAATACTCTCTGGTCCCCTTAGCTAGCCTTGGCGCCGGAACACCGGACGTCCGTAAAGCTTCAGACGTCCGTAACTTCTTCTCTGTTAAACTCAGCACGGTCGTCCGGCCTATCCGGACGTCCGTAATATACTTTCTGGTGCTTTCACGCCGGTCGTCCGAGGCTTCCGGCCGTACGAAAAATCATCTTTGTCTATTTCTTGTTTCCCCTGGCCCCAGGCCCCGGTCGTCCGTGCCCTCCGGTCGTCCGGGCTTCGGTCATCCGTAGGCTCCGGTCGTCCGGTCATTTTTACCGGCCCCTATATATACTGCGCGGTAGGGTTTGAAACTGTTCCCTCATCCTCTCCACTTTTCCCCACCGCCGCCGCTCCAGCCCAGTGCTCTCTCTCTCTCTCTCTGCGTCGCGGTCACACGCCACCATGCTCCTCGCCGGTGCCCCTCTCTGCTCGAGATCCGCTCCGTGGCCTCGTTGCTCGCCGCGGTTCTGCTGACCAGCACTGGCCTTCGCTCAATGGTCTCTCCCTATGCCGGTTGCCTGATTTGTTCCGGTCGCCGCTCTTCTCCGTGTTCCTCACTTCAAGGTAGGCCATATCTTTTTCCCCTCATGAATCAACTCCTCGATCTATGGTGGGGTATTGATTTGTGTCTTTCTTCTCCCCAAGGGTCATGATGCCTAGGACCAAGCACTCCGCTCGCAAGCAAGTCCCCGGCGGGCCTGCCCATCCGTCTCGTCGTGGTGGCTCCGATGACTCCCAGGAGAAGGCTCGTCCTCGGAAGCGTGCCGCCCGTTCTCCCAGCTCATCCAGCGCCTCCTCCTCGGAGGGGTCAGACTTTGAAGATGAACTTGAGGAGGTGTATCCGGCCCCGTTGGTGGGTGTTCGTATCTCTGCACCCAAGCCGGGCACTCGTCGTCCAACCTTTCAGCCTCCTCCTCCTCCGGTGCAACCCACGGTGATGCTCGTCATATCTCACTTGAGCCGCCATTACCACTTGGCCGCCATGTTAAGCGTTTCAACATGGTTCCCACCAGTTCTTATCTTAAATTGCGTCGCGATGTTGATCAGTTTACTGTTGCTAGGGATTCTCAGGATAGTCGTTTTCGCACTAATGTCCAAGCCGACATCTTTACCACTATTGTCCTTCCTAAAGGCTTGTCACTCCATGTCTGCATTGATTTAGAGCATATTCGCACTCATCCGGAGAAATATCCGGGAGCCATTGAGCTCATTGAGTCATCCAATCTAGCTGCTCCATTTGCATTTCAACATGATTTCAATCATGCTGCCATTCATCAATTCTATGCCACATGTTATTTTGGTCCAGATAACACTGTCAAATGGATGACCTCAGACACCACACTCACAGCATCTTATGCTTAGTTTGTCACTGCCCTTGGATTTCCTGACACCGGATTCAAAATCCACAAGGATGATCCCAACCACAGGCCCAAGGGCATTGAGGTCTGTGAGGATTTTCTTAAACCTATATCAACTTTGTCTGACATTGAAAAACAAAAGGGTCTGAACCAAGTCTCCATTTGGCGTTTCCTTTCAACATCATATATCACAGTGTCATCCGCACCATCTATCCCAAGATGGGTGACAAAGGCTCTTGCAGCAGCTATTGCATTGATCCCATGCATCGCCTCTTTGCATCTCCCAAAGGGAAGATCAATGTTCCACACTTTCTCTGGCATGAGATCCGCCTTGCTAGCTTCCAGCACAAGAGGGCTTTTCCTCATGCCCCCTTTATTCAGGCTTTTATCGAGAGCATAGCTCCTTTTTCCATTGTCCGCACTCACGTGCATGAGCGATGGGTCATTCTAGCTCACATGGCGGCTGATTATGTTCCTCCTCCCATCAAGCCTATCGCTCGTCGCACCGCAGCTAGTGTTCCTTCTCATGCTGCCCGCTCTCCTTCCAGTTCTGCACCTTTTGGGCGCATTGCTCGTTTTCTTGGGAAGGCTCACTCTGCCATGATGAAGATGTTCTCTTTCCATTGCTCCCAAAATCACGTTGTTGTCACTCGTATGGTCACTTCCAAGAACGCTCTGAAGGCTCGCCTGAGAGACTCCGGAGTGTATGATGTAAGTGACGATGAACGCCTTCCTGACGAGCCTCCTTCTGATTTTGGTTTCCCTACGGGTCCTGAGTGGGCTGATTTCTTTGACGAGGCGGGTGGCAGTGGTGCTCATGATGATGATGATGAGGATAATCTCTGATGTTGTTCTATTTTCCCCCTTTCTATCTTTTTGGATATTTGATGCCAAGGGGGAGTAGACCTTTTATGCATGCTTTTCTAGCTCATTATGTAATCGAACCTATGTTATGATGTATTGAACTTGAACCTATGTTATGAGTTTGTCGAGACTGAGATTTGATGAATCTATATGAAGTTTGATTCTTGATTATCTTGTGTATGAGTTTTGGGTATATTGGTATCACTTTGAGGGGGGTCCCTCTTCATGTTTCAGATTCTATGGTATCATTTTGAGGGGAGCTCACTCTTTACTCATTCCTGATTATTATTATTGAGCTCCACAACAAATATTTTCGATTACTATTATGAGTGTGCATATGTGTTGTCATCAACTACCAAAAAGGGGGAGATTGAAAGTGCAATCATGCCCTTAATCATATTTTGATGTTCATGACAACACATATGCTAGGGACTAATCATGTTTATCAAGTATATATCAGGATTACGTCTCAAAGACCGTGTGCATGGATCATGACTAGGGACAAAAAGGATATAACTCAAGAATGGATATACAAGACATTAACTTCGTTTATGGTTTGTTCTTGAGTATAGGGATCCCGCACTATTAAGAGGGGATCGTTGGATCAAGTGAAAAACTTGCTCAAAATCCATTGTTCCTATACTTTGCCTCCGGATGTCCGGGTTCTACGGACGTCCGGTCCCTCTCAGCTGCCCGGACGTCCGGCTCCCTCCGGTCGTCCGGTGTTCCTGTACAGAGTGGTTTTTACGGATGTCCGGAACTCTCCAGACGTCCGGTACTTTCACGACAGAACCACTTTTACGGATTTCCGGACTCTCCGGTCGTCCAGGCTCCAGATGTCCGGCCCGTCTCGGACGTCCGTTTCCTGTGTACTGGGTCGTGGCTCACAGGTTCAAAGCGGCCGGTCGTCCGATGACTGTCGGACGTCCGGACCTATTTGTGCCTCCGGACGTCCGACCTATCCTGTGCACTTATGTATCCCAGACGGTCACCTTTTCTCACCTACTATATATATGCCGTGTCCTTCCACGGGATAAGGTTGACCATTCACTTTGAGCTTGCCAAGAACACTCCTCTCTCTCTCTCTCTCTCTCTCTCTCTCTCTCTCTCTCTCTCTCTCTCTCTCTCTCTCTCTCTCAAACACCTACATCAAATCCTAGATCCCCAAGTGATTTAGGATTCTTGGAGAGAAGTTCTCCGATCAAGTGATAGATCCACTCCTTCCCCTTCTTTGCACCAAAGGAATTTGTGATTTGAGCAAGTACTGAGCTTTTTCCCAACGTTCCTATTACTCTTGGAGGTTGGAGACTCCTAGGCGGTAGGAGTCTTTCGGAGAGGAATCAACCATTGTGATTACCCCCGGAAAGTTTGTAAGGGTTTGGAGATCACCCCAAGGTCTACCATTAGTGGTTGGGAAACACCTCCGTGGTGTTGTCTCAAAGGGAGAATAGGGTGAGCCTTCGTGGCGTTGGTGTGCCTTCGTGGTAACATCCACCTCTCTAACGGTGACTAACTTCCCTTCAAGGAAGTGAACATCGGCATACATCCTCGTCTCCCGGAGTTGCGGTTATTCCTAACCCTAACTCTCTACTTGTGGTTACTTGCCTCCTTGCACTTACTTACATCGTATTGAGGTTGCTATTCTTGTGTGCTTGTGTTACTTGCTTAGTTCTTGTACTCACTTGCAATTGTTAGGCTCACTTTCATATTCCGCACTATTGCCTAAAATTGCTAAGGAATAATTAAAATTTGTAATTGTACCTATTCACCCCCCCTCTAGGTCCATCTCGATCCTTTCAGTCATGTCCTACAATCGTAGCACGCATTGACAATAAGCATAGCACACAATATACCGGACAATCCATGAAAGCAGGAGCATACATGCACATGGTTCATCACTATCATAGCAAGCACATGCTTCATCACTATCATACTAAGCACATATGGTTCATCGTTATCATACTAAGCATACCGCACAATCTATGAGCACGAACATACATCTACAATAAACAACATGCTACAAATGGACCACCAATAGCTACAAATCACAGATCTAAGCACGGACCAACACAAGCACAAGGTCCAGCTTCAAACTCTACTACTAATCTAGCCTACCACATGCTTGAACATCTAGTCCTACCACAAATTGCAACCGCAGCATAGCAATCAACCATATGAACTCACAGATCAGACCACTAATCAACCATACATCTAGATCAAACCCTAGCTGCATCTCAGATCTAGCTAGAAGGAACAGAGAGACAGGGGGATTGAACTCACAGAGGCCATGGCTGCAGCTCGAGGACGAGGAGGGGGGGGGGGGCGATCGTAGAAGATCAACGCCGGCCGGTGAAGGAGCGCCGACGCCGTGGACCGCCAGCCGATCAAGATGCGCCGCTTACCTTCTCGTCGGTGCCGATGCGCGTCGGCGGGAAAGCTCGAACGGAGGAAGAATGGTGGCGAGAGTTGGGGCGGTGAGGGAGGGGGCTAAATAGGAGTGGACTCGGCAGGAGGTGAGCCGAAATCCTCCCGCCGATTTTTCGGCGACGCAGGCGAGCTCGCGCCATCTCCCTGGTCGCATGAGGAGAGAAGCGCGTTGCCCTCCCCTGCCTCGCCCGAGCCAGGCTCGACAGCTACTGCCGATTCGGGCGTTTCCCTGGGACTGGCCTGGAACTGCTTTAAGTTCCGTGCAATACGGGCCGCACAGTAAACGCAGACAATCAAACAGCCAAGTTCTTCCCGCGCGGGTCAGGCTGGGCCATATACAGGCCAGGCAACCAAACACGCCCTAGGAAAATGCACCAGGCAGGAGGACGAGAATGAATTCAACGTCAGCACATCTTCAGGTGTTAACCGCAGAGAAGCCCATCAGTGTACTAGATTATACTTCAAATCGTAACTATCAAAACAGCCCAAGTCAAATGACCCACGTTTCTCTCATGACTCAGTTATCAATTTACTTGGAGACCGATCGTCATCCATCAGTCGCATTACTCTGTAGTACTAGCTCTCATAATTTGGAAAGCTGTGTGGCGCACTAAAGCGATAAACAGAGTACTACTCGTGATTATGATATAAAGGGAAACGTGTCTAATTAAGCACCAAGACAGTTTGGCCGAGTGGTCTAAGGCGCCAGATTTAGGCTCTGGTCCGAAAGGGCGTGGGTTCAAACCCCACAGCTGTCATAACTTTTTATTTATTTTCCGCCTTTCTCTTTTGATTTGAGGTATTTTTAATTTTTTTCGTCATTTTTCAAGTCCATGGATGGAGGCATGGAGCAGTATTTTGTAAAACTGCACTAAATCATGCTTAGATCGGCTCATGGAAATTCTTCAAGACATCCTTTATTTCTAAGTTTATCAGTACTAATTAAATAAGAATAAAAAACCAAACTAGTGAATTCGAATCAAAGTAATTATATTAGAACTAATTAACAGTTGTCATTTTTACAAAATTTTTTATCTTAACGTCCTCTCATAAAATAGCGTTCTGTTTTTCATTTGTGCCTACTAATAAAGGGAAGTATGAGTTTCAAAAAATTAAAGGAAGGCCCTCAAGGACGACGAGTGGATCCTCAAAATTAGACCGCCCGCATCGGTTTTCATCGAGCATGTTGCACAATTCTTCACCCTTTGGATGCTACTGCATGAGGTACACCTGTATAAGCTAGCTGAGGATGACATCCTATGGAAGCACACGGAATCTGGGCACTACTCCACGGCCTCCGCTTACAGGGCACAGTTTTTGGGCTTGGTCCTCTCCCCCATGGACCAAATGGTTTGGAAGGCTTGGGCCTCGCTAAAAGTCAAGTTCTTTGCTTGGCTCGTGCTTCAGGATAGGCTCTGGCCTGCACAGATTGGAGAAGCGAGGATGGCCTAACTGTGGCCCTTGCCCCTTGTGCCGACGGGTGCAGGAATGTGGCCCTCATCTTTTCTTCAGATGCCGCTTCACTCTCTCGGGCTTTGGAATCTGGTTATTCAGAAATTTTGCATCCACGACATGGACACGTCTGCATGGCACATGTTTGATTCTGTTTAGGCCTGGTGGCGAGCACGTGCACCGCCGCCACCACCGACAGAAAAGCAAAGGCATCGATTACCATGCTAGTGTCATGGGTCATCTGGAACGAGCGCAACGCAAGAGTGTTCAGCCAAAAGAGCGCGCCTCCGCAAATCTTGCTCAACATCATTGTCGACGAGGCGAACCTTTGGATCAAAGCCGGGGCAAAGACTGTCGTTCTGTGACATGCCATAATTCGATCTTTTGTGCTTGTTATCAGTTTGACTAGGTTCGTATTAGTTCACATGCCATAATTTGATCTTGTGCTTGTTATCGGTTTGACTAAGTTTGTATTAGTTTTATGTACATGTTGTGTGCACAACTTGCAATTTGAATGAATAATGAATTATGTATTTCACGACAAGCAATAATTTTGATGACCATCATGTTTGTCTAATTTTATGTTTATCTAGACGTGTGTTGCATGTGCACGCTCACTTTGTTTGAACATTTTTAGCTGGTTGCTAACTTTCCTGACATCCTTTTGTAAGGCACTGAATACTTGCCATTAGCTGTTGGTGTCTTGGTGATGTGGATTCAAACAAAGTTCACAATGTTTGTGCTGAGTTTAGATAAAACTGTACATATGATTTTATTTTTTCCATGATTGTAATATGCTTGGGACACTCCTTATTATTCACAACATGGCTTACAAATGTAGGATTAGTGGCTATATTTTATTTCTTGCAGTTCCTGTTGTGAAGAAACACTTTCATAAAATAAATGTTTATTAGGAGTATTTGATAATGTACTTGGAATTAAGTCATCAGTCTTGCCTAAATATAATGTACGTGGCCCCGAGGAAGGTGGCGGCGGGGCCTTCGTCGTCCCTTCGCGGAGATCCGGATCCACGGGGCGGCGGCCCCTGCTGGTTCGGCGCCGCAGTTCGCGCCCTGGACGGTGTGCGCGGGGACTCTGCCCGGCGTCCTCGACCGCTCGGGTGGTGGGGAGTCGGCGCTTGGCGGCGGCAGTTCGGGGGCCTTCGTCCTCGCCAGATCTGGAGGCCTGCTGCTCCCTCGTTCCCGCTCCTTCCCCTTTGCGCTTGAGGCCGGTGGATACTGCTGCTTCCGGTGCTTCTGGGGATGGTGGTGCAGATTGGGACCGGGGGAAACCCTAGGCCGGCTGGTTCGGCTCGACAACGGCGTCGGCTTTGGGCGACGCATCCTTCCTGAAGGCGGTGTCATGGTCCTTATTCTTGCCACCTCCGGTCCTCTCCCGGGTGAAAACCCAAAATCCGGCCTGGATTGGGCAGCGTGGCGCCATGGGCGTCATCTCCTCCTTGAGGCGCGTTGCACGGGAGCTAGGACTCGGGTGTGGGCTCATGAAGGTGGGGGCTTTGGCCGGGTCGGCTCTCTGCAGCTACTCGCGGCGGCTTTCATGTTGTGCAGAGTGCCCCTTGTATCTTTAGGGCGTTTCCTGTTTTTGGTGTTCGCGTCGGAGGAGTGGCGTGGCATCTGGCACGTTGACAACGGTGAGTCTCAGCGGCATGGAGCAGTGGGGGTTTCGCCGGTCGGCGTGTTATGATGGACGAGCGCAGGATGGTGGCGCTGTCTGGCGTCGTGGTGGCGTCGATGGCAGAGAGACCTGGCACGGTTCATATGCAACAGTACAACTCTTAAGATGGATTGATGGTACGTGGCTGCGGCGGCCTCATACCCGGCAGGGGTCCTGGTTGAAGAGCACGCCGGACTGGTGGGTGCTCATACCCGACAGGTGTCCTGGTTAGGACCTCAGGTCTTAGATGTTAGGTTTGGCTGCGAGGTCTGTTTGGTATTAGGCCCAGCCATCAACGCCCCTTCATCAGTTAGATAGGAGTAGCGACAGAGGTTGCGAAGATGGTGGCTTTGGTCTTACTGTTGTACAACTTTGTAAGGTCTTATGTTAATAATTAATAAATTGGCCGTATGCATCATCCAGATGCAGAGGCCGGGGGTATTCCTCCTTTTCGAAAAAAAATGACCATGGTGCGTGCTCCAGTAGTATCTTTGAGTGCAATTACTGAGTCTCAACCAGATTCACCGTTGGGTGATTACTGATTACTGTACGCCTCTTTGGCTATGGAGAGATTAGTAGCCTATGGAGAGATTAGTAGTGCATCATCACTGCCTCCTGTTTTTTTAATCCTTCCATCTAGCTAGCTTCAATATGATAATCTGAGATATGCTTGCTGCATTACATATTGGCAATGATTCAAAGCAACGACAACAAAGTTAGTTATATGTTCTGTAACTTGAATATCAATTATTCTACTATCGTAATCATCTCAATTTATTTGCACGTTGTGTTACAATTATTTGCCAACCATGGCTAACTTAATTCCTTAGTTATACAGCCAGTCAATTTACACTGTAACCTGAGCTCTAAGAGTGTTTGCATGTCATTGTTCAGATTGCAACAGTTTTGAAATCATCATCTGCAATTTGATATGATTTGGAATGTCGCGGGAAGGAGGAGACAGCGGCGCTGTTACATACCAGACTGGACTGAAGGTGGAGCATCAGAGTCCTCTCCTGATCTACCACAGTGTCCGATTGATGCTGCCCGCTGCTCCATCAGCTTGCATCCCGCATATCTAAATTGACATTATATCAGATAAATACAGATGATGATTATTGCAGCCACTAACCTGTTGAGTCATCCCATCTTCATGAACATGATAGTCCTGCCTTTGCAGGTCCTCTATATATTTGTAATGGATTAAGCAAAGGGCCTCTCTTCATTCACATGTTGTTCCCATTTGGTTTCTATTTTGTTTGGGCAAGTGCAACAGCTTGCGAAGCTTTACTACTAATCCACAGAGTCACTATGTAACAAATAGTGGGCGATTGATAGTTCCAGTGTTTACTCTTAAACATGATTATTCTCAAATGATTTATCGAACAATACTGAGGAGACCCGCATGTCTGTTAGATTCTTAATATGGAACCATTAGATGATGGGTGGCCATTTTTTTGCAATATCTGACTGAGGAATGATGGCAAAATTGGTAAGACAAGGGCTGGACTAACCTCTGCAACAATGTTCTTTGCTCAAGTAATTCAAGGTATGTTCATTGACTTTCTGAGATATCACACAACACCATGCTCCTAATTCGTATCTAATTGATCCTCGTGGCACAATCCTATTTTTCATGAATAATTCAGTCATATATTGATGCATATATACTATGACTCGGCACCGGTATGTTCATTGACTTTCTGAGATATCACACAACACCATGCTCCTAATTCAGATCTAATTGATCCTCGTGGCACACTCCTATTTTTCATGAATAATTCAGTCATATATTGATGCATATATACTATGACTCGGCACCGGTATGTTCATTGACTTTCTGAGATATCACACAACACCATGCTCCTAATTCGTATCTAATTGATCCTCGTGGCACAATCCTATTTTTCATGAATAATTCAGTCATATATTGATGCATATATACTATGACTCAACACATGCACGTGTGCAACATTCCAATAGGGCAATTTATGGAAACCTAGCAATTTTAGATGTCTATGAACATCATTATGTGCCATCACGATCTCAACAGGATCGGCACTTTGTTTTGATTTTTTTTACTAGAACCTTTATTATTGATTTATACTTGTGCGTACAATCTTTATTCATTGTAGGTGATGATCTTTGTGTTTCATCAGTTGTAGGCTATGCAAAGTGACATAGTCATGGATGGTGTTACTTGATGGGTTGGAGAGTTTCAAAATTATGAGCTATGCATGATTAAGCGATGTTAGACCTCTCTACTTCATTTAGGGTCGTGGGTACCTGGCAAAGCAAGAAAGGACACCAAAGAAGCTGCTAAAATGGATGGGAGAATTTGTTAATAAATGTTTAGCCTTTTTTAAAAGATCAAGTGTATTCTAGAAAGAAAATAATTGTAAAACTTTCATGGGGTAACAAATTAGAAACTACCACAAGTATGTGTTCATTTTGATGGAATTTTGTCCAAGATCCTGGATGAGGGTATTGTCTCCATAGTACACGTATCCAAGTGCTTAGGTATGTCTTTTCTGGAAGAATTAGGTTTTTGAGTGAGCGGCTTGATACTTTTTGTGAATGTATTTGAGAAGGTGAAATACTGCTTGGTGTGGAAGCTTAGCACTGGGTCGTCTATCCTTTATTGAGGCAAGAATAGTTTGAACACACCAACTTTCATCTATGTGGTTGTCGGCAATGCGTGATGCATCTTGTCTGGAAAAGGATATTTATATTTGTATACAGAAAAATAAAGTTTTTGGTATTTGAATAAAAAGATGTCGTTCTGTGACATGGCACAATTCGATCTTTTGTGCTTGTTATCAATTTGACTAAGTTTGTATTAGTTCACATGCCATAATTTAATCTTGTGCTTGTTATCGGTTTGACTAAGTTTGTATTAGTTCATATGTACATGTTGTGTGCACAACTTGCAATTTGAATGAACAATGAATTATGTATTTCACGACAAGCAACAATTTTGATGACCATCATGTTTGTCAAACGAAATTTAAAAGGGTACCTTTGTAATGGGAGCCAGAGGAGGAGACTATGTCTGAGTCATGCATGCATCGTACTGATAAAAGGTGCTGACAAGAATTGACAAAACAATTCATACATGATGATGTTCAACATAATACAGAGGAATATTAGTATGCATGTAGACAGTGTGCTCCAATCTCCAAGAATTTAAGGGTGGATTTAGCACCGGTACATCCCTGCACCGGTAAAAAGAGGTTTGCGGGCAGAAGATAGAGGGGCTTTGCTGTGACGGAGGTCAACGGAAGACGCAGTGTGGATAAGGATGCGGAGGCGGTTGCATGCAGGGCCCACATGGAGACGCGTGGGAGCGACCGATCATCGCGCGCGCCATCGGGCGCCCGATCCGAGTCGTTTTCCAGTAGATGAGATTGACGCGTCATCGCGTCCGGATCGTATCTCGCAGCAGCATATCATATATACGTGAGGGAGCAGGTCCCATGGGCACAGAAAAAAGGCGCTTCCCGACCTCTCGCGTGAGGAAGTAGGGTCCATAATACAAAGGCAGGAAAACGAACGTGCGCAGCGCAAGGGTCGCCGGCGGTGCGGCGAGGGCTTGCTGCGACCTTGGTTCAACGAGCGGACTTGCGATGCCGCTCGCCGGCGGCGGATGCTGGCTGCTGCAAGCCGGACGGCGAGTGCGGCGGGCGGCTGTTCGTGCGTGCCAACGGCGAGGATGCTGCGTCGTTTCGCGCCGCGGGCGGTGCTTCCACGGAGGGGAGACGAGCATGATCCGTCACACGACGACGGCGTACGGGCGTCGCATCTGACGGCCGCGGAGCTGGCAGCCCTTCGGCGCCTCCCGCCAGGACAGGCTCCCGCCGCGCGCCGCACCCCAAGTCCGAGTCCGAGCACACCGACGGCCACCTCGGTGGTCGACGGCCAGCCGCCGCGTGCTCCCGTCGGGTCCAACCGCCGCGGCCTTCACACGCCCAGGACCAGGTGCGGCGAAGACTGTTGCTCCCGCCTCAACTACGATCAAAACGTGGCCGCGAGGGACGGCCAAGGAGCCTACGTCCGCCGCCGCCGCCAAAACTACGGCACATATGCTGCTGCTGGGTTGGATAGCGATTGCAGCCGCGTCCAAGAACTGAGTCGCCAATACCGCCACATACGTCCGACCGGGTGGGACGACGACGATGGTTATCGCGGCGCCCGCATATCGGGTCGGTCCACAATACCACAACAAAATTCTGGCCGAGTGGGATGGCAACGGCCGGCGCGCCCGCTTATCCGAGAACCAACACCATAACAAATATGCGACTACATAGGATGGCGATGGCTCTTGTATCCGTGTATTCAAAAGTGCTATTGTCAAAGTATTGAATTTGAGAGCATGATGTTAATTTGTACAACACTCGTATTGAATTGATCCAAGTTGTTTGTTATACTTAGATATTATATCATCCAAATTCTAGTCCATAACACAGGATCAGAGTTTAAAGTATGTATGATTCCATATACCATGAACGTATCAAGTCACTCCATACGATGGGCCAAACAAGTACCAGAGGGGGGCTCCGAGGGAAAGCACAACCCACCTGGGCGCGAGTGCGCGACCAGGTGGGTTGTCCCACCTTGTTGGCCTCCCGCACCGCGTCTTCGCTCTATAAATACCCAAATATTCCAGAAACCCTAAGTGAGTCGACGAAAATTTGTTTCAGCCGCCGCAAGTTCCAGAACCATGAGACCCAATCTAGAGCCCTTTTTCCGCACTCACCGGAAGGAACACAATCACGAAGGGGTTCATCATCCTCATTGATGCCTCTCCGATGATGCGTGAGTAGTTCACCTCAGACCTACAGAAGTTAATTGCAAGGAACTACCACACTTCGGCACGTCGTAACAAATCAGTACCATTAGTCATTTTTTTTGCAAGGGGTCTCAACTCTCCTCAACTAGCAAGGTGAGGCTAAACTTCCCACCACCTGCCATCGCATACATGGGCCTCAAGATTAACCTGGGATTAGTGTCTTATATGGGCCTAAGCCCATCCATAATCCATCACTATGACCCTGTGGAGACAGCCTACCTCTCAGAGTCATGGAGCACCGACCTTTAGATGTTGCTGCAATTCCCTTGTCTACGACCATTGGGCAGGTGATGCCTGTGAGTGGCATGACCACAGAGCCACTTGTGTTGGCACCTGCTCTAACTTTAGATGCTCTCTTCACGAAGAAACTTTCTGACTCGCTATCCAACATAGAGGTTGCTAGACCTGGTTTGTGCAGATCGATTCTTGCCTCCTGACAAAGATACCGATAAGGGTAAACAAAGGAAGGTGTGTTGGATAACGTAGCAATGCAATTTCAAAAAAAATTCTATGCTCACGCAAGATCTATCTAGGAGATACATAACAACGAGAGGGGGAGAGTGTGTCTACGTACCCTCATAGACCGAAAGCGAAAGCGTTTGACAACTTGGTTGATGTAGTCGAACTTTTTCTCGTTCCAACCAATCAAGCACCGAACGTACGACACCTTCGAGTTCTGCACACGTTCAGCTTGATGACGTCCCTCGAACTCTTGATCCAGCAGAGTGTCGAGGAAGTAGATGAGTTTCGTCAGCACGACGGTGTGGTGACGTGATGGTGAAGTGATCCGCGCAGGGCTTTGCCTAAGCATTATGAGAATATGACAGTTTGGCCGAGTGGTCTAAGGCGCCGGATTTAGGCTCTGGTCCGAAAGAGCGTGGGTTCAAATCCCACAACTGTCATCCTATTTCTTCTATTTCTTAAATTAACGTTTCTTTCATACGTATATTTTTTGTTCTGTTTTCGCAAGTCCATGAGGCCATCTCTTAAGAACTGCACTAATCATGCTTAGGCTGGGCCATAATTTTTCCATATAAATTACCGTTTTAAGATATATTCCCCGAAATATTTTGGATCCACTGAAGTTAAACTTTAGTCACAATTAGTACTATAGACCCTCTCTTGTGTAATATGCACTCTAGGAACCCCAACTCTTTTCTCCTCCACCTAGAAGTGCAATGGTTTGTGTTCTCCATGATAGCAATAGAGCAATAGCAAAAGGGTCTAAATGGAAAATGAGCACCAAGTGGGGAGGAGTCGTATTACATCTGACTATAAGGTACTGACGCTCTACTAGATGGTGGAATGTGCACTGATTGCTTGCAGTTTTGATGAGGTTAGTTTTGTTTTCTGTCAAAGGGAAGCCAATTCGGTGGCGCATGAGATAGCTAGGTATCCTTGTACTCCTGCAAATTATGTTTCCAGGGGTTATGAATCCCCTAGCTTTCTTTTGCCCTACTTATTGAACAATGTATCATTCTTTACAGATCAATAAAGCTAGCCGGATGGATGGCTTTCCCTCAACAACAAGAAGAAGAAGAAACTCTTTAGGGCATCTCCAACACTGACCCGCAAATTCGCTCTTGCATCTTGCGCATACAGGGGGAGGGGGGCAGCCCATGGATACGGATGCGGGAGCCGGCTATCCAAATCTATCCGCATACATTCGGCCCCTAATTTTTTTTAAGTTTGCATGTTTAAATAGCCGCGTATACATTGACTAGAAATGTTCAAATGCAGTAGTAGTTCTAATTTTAAAAAAAATCAAATAACCGCCCACAGATGCTCAATGAGATCTTCCCTCAGTTGCTCGATGTCGAATTTGTTGATGCATTTGAACAAACTCTTCAAATGTGGCCAGATTCTGATGTGGAAGTTAGATAGAATCACCCATGTTCTCAAATTCTAGAGTTGTGGCAGCATCCTCACCCTCATCCTCGACTATCATGGTGTGCATGATCACACAACATGTCATCACATCCCACATGGTCTCTGGATTCCATTGTTTAGCAGGTCCATGAACAACTTCAAAACTTGCCTGCAGAACTCCAAATGTCCTCTCGACATCCTTTCTAGTTGCTTCTTATCTTTGAGGAAAGTGAGACTTTTTCTGCCAACCGAGTTACAGAAGGTGTTGACAAAGGTAACCCATGGAGGATAGATACCGTCAACAAGATAGTAGCCCATGTTGTACTCATGTCCATTGACTGTATAGCGGCAAAGAGGAGTTTTTTCTTTAGTCAGCCTCGCAAACAATGGTGATCGTTGCAGCACATTGATGTCGTTGTGAGACCCGGGCATGCCAAGCGTGCCAAACCAAAAGATCATGTGGCACAACTGCTTCAAGAAAGATGGTGGGCTCCTTCCAATGCATGCAGTCAAGAGACCCAGGCAAACCCGACCATCCTCTTGCTTTTGAGATTGCCAAGATCCTCTCGGTGTCTGTCGTAGTTGGTTCTCTCAAGTGTTGAGGTCCAAACACCTCGACCACAATAGTTGCAAACCTGACCATGGCATCTCTGCATGTGCTCTCAAACATCCATAGGTACTCGTCCCACGAATCAGCAGTTGTGTCATATGCAAGCATTCACAGTGCGGCCATGCACTTCTGGTAACCAGAGAACTTAATCCTTCCCAGGGCGTCCTTCTTCAAGATGAAGTAGTCATCATAGGACTCGGCGCCATGGTACAAACAATCAAAGACATTTTTGTGGATCTGAAAGCGTCGGTGAAAATTGTCAGCGAAGAGGGCATCAGGGTTAAAGTAGTCATTCGTCAACGTCAAATGGTCGTGCGCCCTGTTGAAGTTGAGCACTCGATGACCCTTGATGGATACCTTGAAATTGAGAACATGCTCCTCCCACGCTCCTTATCTTCAAGGACTGCCTGCATCATAGTCGTCTCATCCGTGTAGTCCTCGTCTGACGAGCCATTGCTTCAAAGAAGAAGGGACAAAAAAATTAGGTCGGGCGATCACCGAAAAATTGACGGGCATGGTGAGTATTGTAGGAGCGGATGGTACATGGCGGGGCGGTCAGAGGAGAGGTGTGGAACGGTGGCGGAGAAGCGGGGTGGAACCCGGGTGTACCGCTGGAGGTGACGGATACGTTGAGTTCCGACAGGGGTGTGGCGTGGCGATCGGGGTGGTGAAGCAGTGGCGAAGGCAAGAGAGAAAAACACAAGGAGAGAAAAATGGGAAGGATTGAGGCGTCGGGGGTGTCGGAGTCCTAAGTGGCAGCTGTCCGGGCTCCCACAAAGCGAAGGTACGTCTGGACCGCTCGACGAACCGATACAGGCCCGCATTGGATGGTAAAACATGCTGGACCACGTGGTCTCGACGGTTACAGACGGTTTAAGGGTCTGCTTTGGAGATGCCCTTAGACCACCAGCTTAAGCAAGTGTCATGAGTTGCCTATCTCTGTTCACCTGAGAAACCTAAGTTAATCTAGTTGCCAATCTTCATTTTGTTCAATATTATTATACTTATTACATATGCATGACACTTTTGCAGCAGTACCATTGCATACTGTTTTCGATGTCACAAAAAAGGCTACGTAGGCGAGGGAAAGGTAGGTCGCTGTCTCTCATTACTTGCGCAACTCTGTTTCTTAATAGTTAAGTCGCCCACCCGCGGGAAACAAGAAAGAACACTTCAGGCACTGCATTTTGATGTTCAATACTCAATACTGCATGATAATAGCAATGTTTTATAGATACTTGCACAAAACAAACTTATTTGCAGTGAAAATGGTGAAAGAATGTCCTAGAAAACGTTAAAAGTCACGCTCTGTTGGAGAGCATTCATTCAAGCAAAGCATGATACTCCATTGCAAGAAAAATATTAAACATAGTATTTGTTATTACTTAGAACCATAATAACATAATCCAAACATATTTTGTAATACATTAGAACATGACTTTACAAATAGCATCATCCATCCATCCAGTCTCCAGGACCAAAAAACAACACACCCTGCTCAAACAATGTCAAGGAGCTGACCCCTGTAGGTGCTGGGGCCTCCACCTAGCCGAGATCTCAGCATCAGCATTAGAACAGGCCATTCACCAACAATCTTTGTCGCCAGCGGGACAAGAGCTCCACAGCAAAGAATGAGAATGGCCAACCACAAGTGATGTGGCGCCAACAATATGAACATCCCAATAGTGAAAGCTACAAGTGTGGACGCATACGAGACCCACATTAGCAGCTTTGTGACAGCCAAATAATGCACCAAGAATCTGTAGTCGCCCCAACGATAAAGAACACAGAGAAAAGCTACTAAAAAAGAAGAGAACATCGCCAGTGCATCAGATATCAAGAATATGATCTGACTCCTGGAGTAAACCGGCTGACCTGCGCTTCCCGGGTCTGAGCTATAGCCACCGGGCACCGTGAACAAGGCTGCAAACGTGATAGTGGCGATAAGAGTCGCAATGATCGCTGTGTTACTTGTGTTGGTCTTGCTCAATGACTTTGAATCCAATCTAGATGCATTGACTGCGTTTATCCTCGCTTCCTTTTGCAAAAAATGGATGGAGAAGATATCGCGAGGATCAGCCTTTGAAAGAAGCATGCAGATCTCATTCTGCAAGACACCAAAAATGTTAAGACTTAACATCCTGCAATAAAGAGTAACTGAAAGGGACCACAATACATAAAACAAGCATTCACAGTTATTCAACCACCGGCCAATAGCAGCTGACCTACGTTGTTAGGCATATATTTATTACTGAATTTTGTTCGCCCTCTCTGAACTGTGGTCTGTTCAAGTATCTTATGGCTTTGAAATTCTCTTCTGAATCTATGAGTTTCAGTGTCTTCTCTGGGTTTTAGGGAGTCTGTTCCTGCTCTGTTCAACATTCAGGCCGAACTAGTTTGCGGTGTTGTTGCAAATGCAAGGCTGGTGGCATCCTGCACGGATACACAGAGGATACTGCCGGATACAGCTCGATAGGTATCCTTTGATTTTTCAAATTTTTAGAAAGTAACTAGTCCTGATACGTGTGGGATACTGCTATGATACATTTTGGATACGGGAAACCCTCCTTTCAACGTTAAAATCCCTCTTGAAGCTGCACGACCCCATAACCTCTCGCCTTCCCTTGTCGAGTCGTCTCCCTCCCGGCTGCACGCCTTCTCCCAATCAAGTCTGTTCTGTAACTTCTGTTCTGAACTCAGATTAGATTGATTTATTCTGTAACCTGGCATGCAGTTAGTGATCACATCCGTTCTGCACGAGTGCACCTGTGCACATAGGTACTTTAGGCTTAGGATTTAAGATTAGATCGGTTTGTTATTTTGTTTCTGCTCTCTGTTCTGACCAGTTCCCTTAATCTCTTTGTACCATTCAGATCGGCCATGTCTAGTAGTTCTCCTTCCGTTGGAAAGTGAAGCAAGCAGTGGAGGAGGCACCGTGAATGCAGTACAGGTATTGGCTGCTGCTCATGTCATTCCGGCAGATGATAATGAGAAGATGCCTTTGTGGAGGTATGTCCAGAAGTTGGAAAACACTGGTAAAGGGAAAGGAGGCAACAAGAGATCCATGAAAGGGGGAAGGGGGGATCTTATTGAGGCATGCTTTGACATGGAAGCTCGCAGCCACCTTGATGCATTGATCACAAGTAAGTTTTACACAGCAGGACTAACTAGCCAATTAGGATCCATCACACTTATCCATATCATACAATATCTTAATCTAGTCAACAATACCGTCAACCACACAACTATGGGTAAAATAAACCTATGTTCCAACAAAAATTTAAATGATCTGGATAAGAGAAATTACCCATTCGAGTGTTTTCGCCTCGCTGTACGCATACTTCAGTTCCCATGCGGCAGAGTGACCCTCCTCATCAAGTATAGAAATGTCAATATCCTTGTGGGATAATATACTTTCAACCAATTTAGGCCTGCATTTGAGAACAGCGTGATGAAGCGCTGTCTTCCCCTCCTTGTCACGCAGGTTGACGAGAGCGCGCAGCTGCGGGGCACATATAATAAAGTTTAAAAACTCTTCGTGCTCTGAAACAATAGCTTCGTGAAGACAGGTCACTCCAGTGGTACTGTTCTCATATGGAGCGTCAGGGCAATGTAGGAGCAGCTCTTTAGCTACATCAATTGCACCATGCGAAGCCGCTGATACAAGGAGAGGTTGGCCTGCATTGCTAATTTCATACCCAAGCAAGAAATCCGTCTTCAGAAATACTCGAAGAACCTCAGTTCTACAAGTGATCACTGACAATCTCACTGGAGATGTCCCAACACTGTCCTCAACTTTTGCCATCGATGGGCGATGCTCCATGATTGTTTTCACAATGTCTGAAACCAACGGTACACATAATACATCAACAGCAAGAAGAAGGCATTATCAGACTTGAAATACAAAAATATCCAAAACAGTAGCATCAATTTTTCTAAGGCAGGCAGCATTAATTGGATAACACATCTCAGTCAGCAAGTATGGTGTTAATGGTACTTGAGAAATTTCAATGAGAAAAAACATATGGTGTTAACATTCATGCCAAATAGATAGAACAAATATTATCACAGCACTTTCTACAATAGTCAGTAGCTAGCATGTCGGAAACTCCATAACACATCTAAGACGGCAATCAACTTGGAATGTAATGAGTACAATGAATTTAATGATTGGTACGAGCAAAAAAGAAGTGACAAAAGAAACTTCATATTTTTATTACCTTCATTTCCATTCCTCACAGCTGCATGCAAGGCATTGTTGCCATGTTGACCGCAGTCAGCAGAGTCTGGAATAACGATAAGCTGCTCAAAAATTTCCTTGTAATTCTCGAGTGTAGCAATATACATTGGTGATTCATCCATTCTGCTTATCGCTTTGGACAACTCGGGAGCTTCCCCAATCAGCTTTAGTGCTAGGTCCTGATACCCACATCTTATAGCATGATGTAACACATTGTATCCAGCATCATCGGCTACCAATAGAGCTTCTTCCAAAACTAGTTGACCTCTCAAAAGTGAAACTGTATGTGTAACAATATCAGGAAACCCATGAATTACAGCAACCATCAATGCAGTCTGCCCATTACTGTTCACAGCAAGAACAAGTGGCTTCTGGAGCTGCCAAGCAGAGGTGAAGAACATGAGATGCCCACGCATAGCAGCAATATGGAGACAATTATTTCCTTGTGGAGTAGTTTGAAACAAACTCCAAGAGTTTCTGCTGCAAGTGCTCCTCAACAACCGGACATCACCTGACATGGCTGCTTCTAGCATTTTCTTATCAATATCACCTACCGGCCCATTCGGACACCTGGGTAGTAAATCTATAGCCCTCAGCCTCCTACCCATGGAACGCATGAACTCTGGACTGTCTTGAGCCTGAGAATTCTCACTGGACAGTGTGACCTCTAGATGTTGCATTTCTATATCTCCAGGAGTTGAACCAGATGCCGTGACCTCCTAATGGAGAAAGGATAAAAATATTTAACCACCTTATTCAAGTTGTACGATGGTGACAAACTAGTGGCTAGCTATCAGGTAATACCAGTCCACAAAAGATCTAAAATGTCAAAAAATCTAGGCCGAGCAAGAAGCAAACATCTCAAACACACATAACCAATTAATATGAATTTTAAAGGCTCAGATATTAACATGACTAAAGATCAAAAGGTGATTTCCTTGACCATCAAGCATTATATATAACTAGTCTAAGAGAAGTTGGTGGGAGAATGCAACAACTTCTATCAAGTAGGAATACACTGGGGCTACCTGCGGTTGATGGATATTGACATTCTCTACCAACACCTCATCGCATCCTCCATTGCTGCTGGCACCCAGCAGGTGATCCTCGTCTTCAAGGTTAGACATGGTAGCACCCCCGCACTGTACTGGCGATGGAAAATTCTCCGTTACCAATTTAATATCCAGGCAGACAATTTTCCAGCTGCAGTCAGAGGTCCTGGTGTAGTCTGCAACTGACGAAAGCCTAGTACCATCAGTTTCCCTACAACTGAGAACATTGATTCTGTAGATAAAAAGCAACCAACGCAACAACAAATTGCAACACTCATTCACTCCTAACGCATGGTTAAGAGTGCATAGGAATTAAGAACTATCTACCTTTAATTTTCAGGATTAGAGCTCCAAGAAAAAAATATGGCTCAGTTCTTGGAATTGCAAAAACAAACACCTTTAGATTGCACAATTCTGAATAAATACATAAGTGTCACAATAATCGGAGAACAGTGGAATGGAACTCTATGCTAAAAAATACCAGCAGTCCAAGAGAAATATGTGGAAGAATATATGTCCTTGCTTCTTTTGTGTGTGTGCAGATTATTTTAATGCACCCATTCAGTACCAAAAGTGCTTAAAAATAATAACATGCCCCATGCCAACATGAATGCCAAAGTCAGTTAACTGCAGCCTAAGTTGAGTGTCCCACATGTAACTTAATTGTAACCCAGGTTTCTCAGAAGCTAAGTAGTCAATTTGGAATTTAGTGTGATGCAATACGGGCATGATCAAGAGAAAGGGAAGGACAAACTCACCTTGGCCTGGGGACCGTCAAACTGGTGTGCCTAGATGAAGAGGATCTGCTGTGGGGAGAATGGTGGATGCCGTCCAATCCTTGGCCTCCTCGTCCTCGTCTTGGAAGTTTTCTTTCTTGCCCACCCTACCTGCTAAAAATTAACATTATCAAACAGTACTTACTAGTAAGGAAATTTGTTCAAGGGTAGAACAAATCACAGCTAATTCAACAGAAAATCGAATTACGTATATGCAGGCAAGCAATCCCACCCAAACTCAACCCCGATTCCCTGGACCGGCTCGCCTTGGATCGGAGCAGCTCGTGCGTGTGCTGGCGTGTGCAGGTGTGCTGCTCACCGCGCGTGGCCGTGTCCCCGTGTGTGTGCGCAGGAGCGGCACCAGAGACGGGCGTGGCAACCAGCGAGATGCAGTCGTCCGTCGCTGCCGAGCGGTGCGCCGTGCGTGTGTGAGCTCGGAATGGGAAGAGAGGGAGGGAGGGAGGGAGGAGCTCGCTTACCTCGTCGGAGTGCTCGGCGAGACACTAGGGCAAGCGCGACGGGGGGCGAACGGCGGTGTCCAGCTTCGGGGTGTGGCGACTGGCGAGCGGCAGACGACGGACAGCGATTGGCGCCGGGAGTGGAGGACGCGACGGCGACGGCGGCGGCGGCGGCGGCGGCGGGAGAGACGCGGGGCAGGCTCGGGTTCGGGAGAGACGCAGGGCGACTCGGTCACGCACTCCCTCTCTAACCGGAACCGCTGGTCACCGCTGTTCGGCTGGGCCAAAACCGGAACTGACCGCTTTGCGTCTGAAATGGTTTGTTGACCTCCCGCACAGGCTGGCCGGCCCATTATGGCCAGCTGCTGTATCAAGAAGCGTGGCGTACGGTTCTTATTTTTTCTGTTTTAAAAAAAACTATTTTTCAGTCGATTTTATTTTGTTGTCCAGCAAAAAAAATTATTTTAGAATGACAAATATTTTATAATAAAAATTAAAGTGTTTCCAAAAATTTGCAAACATTAGAAAAAACTCGACCATTTTTAGAGAACATGTAATTATTTTTTTAAAATTTAGAATATTTTTAAAAGTTTCCAAAATCCAGTTAAAACGTTAACATTTTTAATATAAACAAGAATGTGTTTTGGAATTATGAGCCTTTCCAAAAAATGTGTAAGTTTTTTGGAATTTTGGGTAGGGTAGTTTCTTTAAACAAATTTGATTTTTTTAATGTAAATAAAAAAGAAAAAAGAAAAATAAACCTGATAAATAAAACAAAAACATTGGATAGAACCTTCAAAAAGATTTCTAAAACTGACAAAACCAGAACTGGAACCTTTACAAAACCGGCAAACTAGCTAGTTGGGCCAGCCCATTTCACTTTCTTAGTGTTTGATCCACAACTCGGGCTCGACTATGTGTGGCTTCTTGCGACACCCTTTTTTTTAGTCTAAACACACTTTATTTAATGATCGTAGTCCAAATACATTTGGATACAATTTAGGTCTGGAGCATCGAGGAGCCACAGATGGTGTCCTAATGAAAGGCCTAAAGCATGTTTAGCGAGGCTATGTGCCTCGATCTTAGAATCGCGTCCCTCAAAGATGAAGGAGCAAGTTGCAAACTGTCTTGATGTCGCCTTGATCTCTCTGATGTTGCTTGCATATAAACCTCCCATGCCCTTGTTGAAGGAAATATGCCCTAGAGGCAATATTAAAGTTATTATTTATTTTCTTATTTAATGATAAATGTTTATTATTCATACTAGAATTGTATTAATCAGAAACTTAGTACATGTGTGAATATATAGACAAACATAATGTCACTAGTATGCCTCTACTTAACTAGCTCGTTGAATCAAAGATGGTTAAGTTTCCTAGCCATAGACATGAGTTGTCATTTAATTAATGAGATGACATCATTAGAGAATGTTGTGATTGACTTGACCCATTCTGTTAGCTTAGCACTTAATCGTTTAGTATGTTGCTATTGCTTTCTTCATGACTTATACATGTTCCTATGACTATGAGATTATGCAACTCCCGTTTACCGGAGGAACACTTTGTGTGCTACCAAACGTCACAACGTAACTGGGTGATTATAAAGGTGCTCTACAGGTGTCGCCAAAGGTACTTGTTGAGTTGGCGTATTTCGAGATTAGGATTTGTCACTCCGATTGTCGGAGAGGTATCTCTGGGCCCTCTCGATAATGTACATCACTATAAGCCTTGCAAGCAATGTGATTAATGAGTTAGTTGTGGGATGATGCATTACATAACGAGTAAAGAGACTTGCTTAATCTAGATTAAACTAGGTATTGAGATACCGACGATCGAATCTCGGGCAAGTAACATACCGATGACAAAGGGAACAACGTGTGTTGTTATGCAGTTTGACCGATAAAGATCTTCGTAGAATATGCGGGAGCCAATATGAGCATCCAGGTTCCGCTATTGGTTATTGACCGGAGACGTGTCTCAGTCATGTCTACATAGTTCTCGAACCCGTAGGGTCCGCACGCTTAAAGTTAGATGACAGTTATATTATGATTTTATATGTTTTGATGTACCGAAGATAGTTGGGAGTCCTGGATATGATCTCGGACATGACGAGGAGTCTCGAAATGGTCGAGACATGAAGATTGATATATTGGATGACTATATTCGGACACCGGAATGGTTCCGGGGGTTATCGGATGTATACTGGAGTACCGGGGGGTTACCGGAACCCCCCGGGGAGTTAATGGGCCTCATGGGCCCAAAGTGGAGCAGAGTGTTGGGGAACGTAGTAATTTCAAAATTTTCCTACGCACGCACAGGATCATGGTGATGCATAGCAACGAGATGGGAGAGTGTGTCCATGTACCCTCGTAGACCGAAAGCGGAAGCGTTAGCACAACGCGGTTGATGTAGTTGTACGTCTTCATGATCCGACCGATCAAGTACCGAACGCACGGCACCTCCGAGTTCAGCACACGTTCAACTCGATGACGTCTCTCGAACTCTGATCCAGCCGAGCTTTGAGGGAGAGTTCCGTCAGCACGACGGCGTGGTGACGATGATGATGTTCTACCGACGCAGGGCTTCGCCTAAGCACCGCTACGATATTATCGAGGTGGACCATGATGGAGGGGGGCACCTCACAGGCTAAGAGATCCAAGGGATCAATTGTTGTGTGTCCATGGGGTGCCCCCTCCCCCGTATATAAAGGAGTAGAGGAGGGGAGGGCCGGCCCTCTCTTGGGCGCGCCATAGGGGAGTCCTACTCCCATCGGGAGTAGGATTCCCCCCTTCCAAGTTGGAGTAGTAGAAAGGGAAGGGAGAAGGAGAAGGAAGGAAGCCCCGCCTAGTCCAATTTGGACCAGTCCATGGGGAGGGGTGCAGCCACCCTTTGAGGCCTTTCTGTCCTTTCCCGTATGGCCCATTAAGGCCCACTACGAATTCCCGTAACTCTCCGATACTCCGCAAAATATCCGAATCACTCGCAACCTTTCCGAAGTCCGAATATAGTCGTCCAATATATCGATTTTTACGTCTCGACCATTTCGAGACTCCTCGTCATGTCCCCGATCTCATCCGGGACTTCGAACTACCTTCGGTACATCAAAACACATAAACTCATAATATAACCGTCATCGAACTTTAAGCGTGTGGACCCTACGGGTTCGAGAACTATGTAGACATGACCGAGACACGTCTCCGGTCAATAACCAATAGCGGAACCTGGATGCTCATATTGGCTCCTATATATTCTACGAAGATCTTTATCGGTCAAACCACATAATAACATACGTTGTTCCCTTTGTCAACGGTATGTTACTTGCCCGAGATTCGATCGTCGGTATCTCAATACCTAGTTCAATCTTGTTACCGGCAAGTCTCTTTACTCGTTTTGTAATACATCATCCCGCAACTAACTCATTAGTTGCAATGGTTGCAAGGCTTATATTGATGTGTATTACCGAGTGGGCCTAGAGATACCTCTCTGACAATCGGAGTGACAAATCCTAATCTCGAAATACACCAACCCAACAAGCACCTTTGGAGACACCTGTAGAGCACCTTTATAACCACCCAGTTACGTTGTGACATTTGGTAGCACACAAAGTGTTCCTCTGGTAAACGGGAGTTGCATAATCTCATAGTCATAGGAACATGTATAAGTCATGAAGAAAGCAATAGCAACATACTAAACGATCAAGTGCTAAGCTAACGGAATGGGTCAAGTCAATCACATCATTCTCCTAATGATGTGATCCCGTTAATCAAATGACAACTCTTTGTCCATGGCTAGGAAACATAACCATCTTTGATTAATGAGCTAGTCAAGTAGAGGCATACTAGTGACACTCAGTTTGTCTATGTATTCACACATGTATCATGTTTCCGGTTAATACAATTCTAGCATGAATAATAAAATTTATCATGAAATAAGGAAATAAATAATAACTTTATTATTGCCTCTAGGGCATATTTCCTTCAGTCTCCCACTTGCACTAGAGTCAATAATCTAGTTCACATCATCATGTGATTCAACACCAATATTCACATCTGTATGTGATTAACACCCATAGTTCACATCATCATGTGACCAACACCCGAAGGGTTTACTAGAGTCAATAATCTAATTCACATCGCTATGTGATTAACACCCAAAGAGTACTAAGGTATGATCATGTTTTGCTCGTGAGACAAGTTTAGTCAACGGGTTTGTCACATTCAGAGCCGTATGTATTTTGCAAATATTCTATGTCTACAATGCTCTGCACGGAGCTACTCTAGCTAATTGCTCCCACTTTCAATATGTATCCAGATTGAGACTTAGAGTCATCTGGACCGGTGTAAAAGCTTGCATCGATGTAACTCTTTACGACGAACTCTTTTATCACCTCCATAATCGAGAAACATCTCCTTAGTCCTCACTAAGGATATTCTTGACCGCTGTTCAGTGATCTACTCTTAGATCAAAATTGTATTCCTTTGCCAAACTCGTAGCAAGGTATACAATAGGTCCAGTACACAAGATAGCATACTTTATAGAACCTATGGTCGAGGCATAGGGAATGACTTTTCATTCTCTTTCTATTTTCTGCCATGGTCGCGTTTTGAGTCTTACTCAACTTCACACCTTTGCATCACAGGCAAGAACTCTTTCTTTGACTGTTCCATTTTGAACTACTTCAAAATCTTGTGAAGGTATGTACTAATTGAAAATCTTATCAAGCGTCTTGATCTATCTCGATTGATCTTGATGCTTAATATGTAAGTAGCTTTGCTAAGGTCTTTCTTTGAAAAACTCCTTTCCAACACTCCTTTTATGCTTTCCAGAAAATTCTACATCATTTCCGATCAACAATATGTCATTCACATATACTTATCAGAAAGGCTGTAGTGCTCTCACTCACTTTCTTGTAAATACATGCCTTTCCAAAAGTCTGCATAAAACCATATGCTTTGATCAACTCATCAAAGCGTATATTCCAACTCCGAGATGCTTGCACCAGTCCATTGATGGATTGCTGGAGCTTGCACACTTTGTTAGCACCTTTAAGATTGACAAAACCTTCTGGTTGCATCATATATAACTCTTCTTTAATAAATCCATTAAGGAATGCAGTTTTGACATCCATTTGCCAGATTTCATAAAATGTGGCAATTTCTAACATGATTCGGACAGACTTAAGCATCGATATGAGTGAGAAAATCTCATCGTATTCAACACCTTGAACTTGTCGAAAAACTTTTTGCGACAAGTCGAGCTTTGTAGATAGTAACACTACTATCAGCGTCCGTCTTCCTCTTGAAGATCCATTTATTTTCTATGACTTGCCGATCATCGGGCAAGACAACCAAAGTCCACACTTTGTTCTCATACATGGATCCCATCTCAGATTTCATGGCCTCAAGCCATTTCGCGGAATCTGGGCTCATCATTGGTTCCTCATAGTTCGTAGGTTCATCATGGTCTAGTAACATGACTTCCAGAATAGGATTACCGTACCACTCTAGTGCGGATCTTATTCTGGAAGACCTACGAGGTTCGGTAGCAACTTGATCTGAAGTTTCATGATCATCATCATTAACTTCCTCTCTAATTGGTGTAGGAATCACTGGAACTGTCTTCTGTGATGAACTACTTTCCAATAAGGGAGAAGGTACAATTACCTCATCAAGTTCTACTTTCCTCCCACTCACTTCTTTCGAGAGAAACTCCTTCTCTAGAAAGGATCCATCTTAGCAACGAATATCTTGCCTTCGGAACTGTGATAGAAGGTGTACCCAACAGTTTCCTTTGGGTATTCTATGAATACGCACTTCTCCGATTTAGGTTCGAGCTTATCAGGTTCAAACTTTTTCACATAAGCATCGCAGCCCCAAACTTTAAGAAACGACAACTTTGGTTTCTTGCCAAACCACAGTTCATAAGCCGTCGTCTCAACGGATTGCGATGGTGCCCTGTTTAAAGTGAATGCAACTGTCTCTAATGCATAACCCCAAAACGATAGTGGTAAACCGATAAGAGACATCATAGGTCGCACAATATCCAATAAAGTGCAGTTATGATGTTTGGACACACCATAACATTGTGGTGTTCCAGGTGGTGTGAACTGTGAAACTATTCCACATTGTTTTATATGAAGGCCAAACTCGTAAGTCAAATATTCTCCTCCATGACCAGATAGTAGAAACTTTATTTTCTTGTTACGATGATTCTCCACTTGACTCTGAAATTCTTTGAACTTTTCAAATGTTTCAGACTTGTGTTTCATTAAGAAGATATACTCATATCTGCTCAAATCATCTGTGAAGGTCAGAAAATAATGATACCCACCACGAGCATCAACACTCATTGAACCACATACATCAGTACGTATTATTTCCAATAAGTCACTAGCTCGTTCCATTGTCCCGGAGAACGGAGTTTTAGTCATCTTGCCCAAAAGGTACGGTTTGCAAGCATCAAATGATTCATAATCAAATGATTCAAAAAATCCATCTTTATGGAGTTTCTTCATGCGCTTTACACCGATATGACCCAAATGGCAGTGCCACAAATAAGTTGCACTATCATTATCAACTTTGCATCTTTTGACATCAATATTATGAATATGTGTATCACTACGATCGAGATCCAACAAACTATTTTCATTGGGTGTATGACCATCGAAGGTTTTATTCATATAAACAGAAACAATTATTCTCTGACTTTAAATGAATAACCATATTGCAATAAACATGATCAAATCATATTTATGCTCAACGCAAACACCAAATAACATTTATTTAGGTTTAACACTAATCCCGAAAGTATAGGGAGTGTGCGATGATGATCATATCAATCTTGGAACCACTTCCAACACACATCGTCACTTCACCCTCAACTAGCCTCTGTTTATTCTGTAACTCCTGTTTCGAGTTACTAATCTTAGCAACCGAACAAGTATCAAATACTCAGGGCTACTATAAACACTAGTAAGGTACACATCAATAACCTGTATATCAAATATACCCTTGTTCACTTTGCCATCCTTCTTATCCACGAAATATTCAGGGCATTTCCGCTTTGTCACGCCCAACATGCGATACTATCTTAAAGCGACTCGAAGGTCCCATCAAGGATAGAACCGCATATTGAAACGCTTTTGCAAGGTGGATATCATTACATCAACATTACATAATAGATGGGGATACACACCAGGGGCATACAATGCCACATGAATACAACAACACACCATACATAAGATCAACATCTAACTATGGATGAAACACAAACAGTAACTCAAATGACATCCACCCTGCTAGCCCAGGCTGCCGACCTGGAACCTATCCCCTGATCGAAGAAGAAGCAGAAGAAGAACTCCAAAACAAGCAAACATCGCTCTCGCGTCATGATCATCGCATAACATGTACCTGCAACTGTTGTTGTAGTAATTTGTGAGCCACGAGAACTCAACAATCCCATTACCATGGGTATCAAGACTAGCAAAGCTTAATGGGAAAGGAAGGGGTAAAGTGGTGAGGTTGCAGCAGCGACTAAGCATATATGGTGGCTAACATACGCAAATAAGAGTGAGAAGAGAGCAAACAGAACGGTCGTGAAGCTAGCCATGATCAAGAAGTGATGCTGAACTCCTACTTACGTCAAATATAACCCAAAACCGTGTTCACTTTCCGGTCTCCGCCGAAAAGAGACCATCATGGCTACACACGCGGTTGATGCGTTTTAATTCGAATCAGGTGTCAAGTTATCTACAACCGAACATTAACAAATTCCCATCTGCCACATAACCGCGGGCACGGCTCTCTAAAGTTTATACCCTGCAGGGGTGTCCCAACTTAGCCCATCACAAGCTCTCACGGTCAACGAAGGATATACCTTCTCCCAGGAAGACCCAATCAGTCTCAGAATCCCGGTTTACAAGACATTTCGACAATGGTAAAACAAGACCAGCAAAACCGCCCGATGTGCCGACATCCCGATAGGAGCTGCACATATCTCGTTCTCAGGGCAACACCGGATGAGCAATCCGTACAACTAAAACCAGACCTCAAGTTTCCCTGAGGGGGCGCTGCAAAGGGCTATGGTTCGACCGGCACTTAGAGAAGCACCGCCCGGGGCTAAATAAAGATGACCCTCGAGAGCGCGACTCCCAAGGGAAAAGTAGGTGGTGGCACTAGTGCAGAACCGGACAATAGCACCGGTTCGTAAGGCCCTTTAGTGCCGGTTTAGGAACCGGCACTAAAGTGTGGGCACTAAAGCCCCTTTAGTACCGGTTCTGCACGAACCGGTGCTAAAAACCACCACGTGGCACGAGCCAGCTCCGGGGGCCGGGAGCCCTTTAGTACCGGTTGGTAACACCAACCGATACTAAAATGTTTGGGGGGTTTTTGGTTTTATGATTTCTTTTTCATTTAATTTTGTGTTTTCCATTTTAATTCTTTTTCGTTTCACCCGCAGATATATATATATAATAACTCATGCATGCTCGCATCATACATCATCATATATAATAACAAGTCCTACTAGCTAATTAATCAAGCATCATCATACAACTTCTACTCGTTATTAATAATAAGTCATACGATCATCATCCTCATAGTCATCGAACCCAACCCTACATAATTGTTCTTAGCACATGATCATCGATGCTGTAGGATCGGACCTAAACACACTTAAGGTAAAATAGCATAAAACAATATAGACCCTGACTCTCCATTATGAAGAATGGAGATCATCATGTCTCAATTCTTGCGCCTCGCTTCCTTTTGCTTCCAAGAAGCTCCTTACGACTGTCCATACATTTTTCCATCCTTTGATTGTCATGTCTCCACTTCTTTTAGAAATCCGGTATGGACAGTTGAGATTAAATAGGATGACCTGGATATATGTTCAAAACACGAACGCTGCCGCCATTCGATACATCAAATGAGGCACACAATTCTCTGGGATAAGCTGTTGAAAAACATAGTAATAACTTCGTAATTAGCAATGATGTACTAGTTTTAGAAGCACGCAAAAGATGCACGGATGTCATAATAGTAAAAAACTTACCAGGTATCTCCATGGTAGTTATCAGAGTTCAACACGTGCACTAGTGGCACGTATTGACCATAATGTTGAGGAGTTCGATTGTAGATATTGCAATTCTAAATATCATTACAAAATCCAACCAGATGAGTTTTCTCCTTGTAAGTTAACTCAGAGCCATCGGTGTAGTAAGTTCTATCTACCATATTCTGCACATTCTTTGATACTTCAAAATAAGCTGTCAATGGAAATAAGCTGTCAACTATTTTGAAATGAACAATATAAGTTCTATTAATAATTAACTATGTTTGAGAAACTCACATAGCGGTAGAACTGGAGGAGTATCAACAAGGACCCAAATGTCCATATTGTCTTGCTCGATTTCAGGATCACCAAGATCCATGGTGACAAGCATACCCTCATCAAAACCATACAATTTGCAAAATGCTTCCCAATTTTTGCAACCAAAATGGGTTACGCTCTCAGCATTATACAACTTTACTTCAAAATCCACATCATGATGGGTCCTTAGGTGAATTTTCTTCGTTTCAAAATTTTCATGGTCTTCAAAATCCATCCTCTCCAAGACATAGCGTCTTGCATGGCATGTGATCAACTATACTCGAATTGTAAAAGATGAAAATTACACGTTGAAATAGTTGAAGTCATGCTTAATTATGAAAAAAACACTTGTCAAATGCGTTCGCATCGTTTCAACTTCGAAAGTCTCCTCGAGCTTAATCGTCAAGCGACGACCATCGACCAGGTGAGGCCTGTCGCACACACCTCGATAGTCGTGGCACCAACGCACTCCGGGAGACTTTCGTCGTCCGATGATGACATTTCCTATCGTTCATAATTCAAAGACTAAATTAGATCATTATTATTCAACTAATCATATGCATATGACTTGCATATAGTGCTCTCCAATTTGACTAAAAAAGAAACTAGTTCTATTAATTTTCTTGCTAAAAATAAACTACTTCAACTAGTTCAACTACTAAGCACTTACTATAAATAGAATAATGTAGTACTTACTCAAAATAAACAAGTTGCCCTCTAACTAAGTCCATTAAACACTTTCTAACATAATAAACATAGACTCAAAATATATAAAAATTAAATAAACAAAAAACTCATTAACAAATTATATTTTAATTAGATCATCAAATATCAGATACCTAAATTTTCTTACTAAAAATAAACTAGTTATATTAATTATTGAACTAGTTCAAATCTCATATACCTAAATATAGTAAACTAGTTCGACAATTTTCTTACTAAAAATAAACTAGTTATATTAATTATTCAACTAGTTCAAATCTCTAGTTCGACAATTTTCTATCTAGCTAATTCATCTAACATTCGATCATCTAATTAACTTTTCTAAAAAACAGAAAATAAGTAAAAAATGTGTGTGTGTGTATGTGTATGTGTGCATGTACGTATATGTGTGTGTATATGTGTGTGTGTCCCCGTACGCCGCCGCCCGTCTTGTCTGACGAAGCGGCGCATCTGGCGACGTGGCGGCGGCGTATGTGTGTGCGGCAACAGCCGGACTGCGGCGAGAGAGCGAGAGAGACGTATACCGCGCGGAACGACGGCGGCGCGGCGTTAGCGGCGTGAGGCGGCGGCGACGACGACGGCGGCGGGCGGCGGGCAACGACGGCGGCGGCGGCGACGACGGCGGCGCGACGACGGCAACGACGGACGACGGCGGCGGCGGCGGCGGCGACGGCAAGCGCGAGAGGTTGAGACGAAAGAAGTAGAGATCTAACTGAATTTTCGCAAGTGTTGTATATATGGGAGAGGCCTTTAATACGGTTGGAGCCACCAACGGTACTAAACCAACTTAATACCGGTTGGTGGCTCCAACCGTACTAAAGGTGGTCTTTAATGTCGGTTGGAGCCACCAACCGGTACTAAAGGCCTTCTTCTGCCACCATGAGTTCGCAAAGTTTAGTCCCACCTCGCTGGGCAAGGGCAGCCGCACTGGTTTATAAGCCCAGTCACGGCTGCCTCTTTGAACTCCTCTATATAGCAGGCTTGAGGGCCTAATTTCTGCGCTGCCTCAGGAGTCTGCCTGGGCCTTTAGGCCTGTAATTGCACGCCTGCATGTGGCGTAGCAGGCCCACAGGACAGCGCCCCATTTTTTTATATTTTTTCTTTTCTGTTTCTTCTATTTATTTCTTCGTAGTTTTTGTATAGTTTTTCTTTTCTGTTATATTTATTTGTGAGTAGTTTTTCATCTAGTTTGCCAAAATTCAACATTTTCAGAGTTCATTTTGTAGTGATTTTCAATTTCACGGTCATTTTGTGAACGATTGAAAAATAGCAAATATAATTTTTTCTTTTCTGTTATATTTATTTCTGAGTAGTTTTTTCTTTTCTGCTATATTTATTTTCTTCTATTTATTTCTGAGTAGTTTTTTATATAACTTTTTTCTTTTCTGCTATTTTTTCTTTTCTGCAAAACTTGATGGTCAAAGTCTGGAGTTATAACCAAAGTTTAAAAAAGAAATTCTGGTGTTGTAATAAGTTTTAAAAAATAAAATGCCTTTGTAACAGATGAGTTTAATTTACGTAAACCTGACTACTTGAAAGAGATTGTTCAGTTTGTAAACGAAGTGCATCCAGTTTTAGCCGTAAGCCTCTCAGACTTTCTTGCACATGCTATGTGGGTGAAATGATGATACCATGCCAAGTTTCAACTTTTTCAAAGTTCATTTGTAGTGCTTTTTAATTTCCAGGTCATTTAGTTCTCAAAACAAATCATTGAATGCATGAAAAATAGCAAATGAAGGCAGAAATGGTTGAAAGTTGATGGCGTCGCTTTGAATGGTGCATACTGAACGCTTCTTCTTCTTCTTCTTCTTCTGCTTCCTCCTCTTCTTCTTCTTCCTCTTCTTCTTCTTCCTCTTCCTCTTCTTCTTCTTCTTCCTCTTCTTCTGCTGCTTCTTCTGCTTCTTCTTCTTCTGCTGCTTCTTCTTCCTCTTCTTCTTCTTCTGCTTCTTCTTCCTCTTCTTCTTCTTCTTCTGCTTCTTCTTCTGCTTCTTCTTTATATAGAGTTCAATGAAGACCAAATGCTTGTGATAGTTTTAAAAATAACATATTTAAATTGACATATTTAAATTGTGCATCTGAATGGAGAAAAAATACATTGGTCAAGACCGCCTTTCAGCCAAAACGCTCTTCGCTACAGATAAGTACATATAAAAAATACATTGAGCATCAATGATCTTTTTGTATAGAATCTACATCGTCAATAGGAATCTACCACCGATTTAAGAACTGGCGAAGACTCCTATTGCAGCCACAGATCCTACACATAGAGTTCAATGAAGACCAACTGCTTGTGATAGTTTGAGAAGTAACATATTTAAGGTGGTAAAAGGCTTGTTAGGGGAGCGAGGTGGGACTAAAAACAGCCTACCACAACGTCATTAGTACCGGTTCGTGGTTCGAACCGGCACTAAATGGTGATGGTGGGGCCATAGCCTGACCGCAGGCTGACACAACCTCTTTAGTACCGGTTCATGGTACGAACCGGTACTACAGGTTCGCCACGAACCGGTACTATTGATCGCCGCCACGAACCGGCACTAATATATACATTAGTGCCGGCTCTAATGCAAACCGACACTAATGTGCTTCACGTTTGACCCTTTTTCTACTAGTGTGGTGAGGCAAATGGTAAAACCAAGGTTGGGCCTTGCTGGAGGAGTTTTATTCAAAGCGAACTGTCAAGGGGGCCCATAAATCACCCAACCGCGTAAGGAACACAAAATCAAGGAACATAACACCGGTATGACGGAAACTAGGGCGGCAAGAGTGGAACAAAACACCAGGCATAAGGCCGAGTCTTCCACCCTTTACCAAGTATATAGATGCATTAATTAAATAAGAGATATTGTGATATCCCAACATAATCCTGTCCACCATGGAGCAATCTTCAACTTCACCTGCAACTAACAACGCTATAAGAGGGGCTGAGAAAAAGCGGTAACATAGCCAGACAACGGTTTGCTAGGAAGGGTGAAAAAGGTTAGAGGCTGACATGGCAAATTGGGAGGCTTGAAGAACAAGTGATAGGTAGCGCAGCATAGTGATAGAACGAAGCAACTAGCATAGCAATGATAGTAATAAGATCCAAGGTGACGGTCATCTTGCCTGAAATCCCGCTAGGAAGAAGAACGAGTCCATGAAGAAGACAAACAGACGTAGTCGAATGAATCCTCACAACTCCGGAACAAAACCGAAGCTAACGAGAGAAGCAACCCGGAAAGAAGCAAACAACATGGTAAACAACCATCACATAAACAAGGCATGATGCACAATCAAGTATGATGCATGTCCGGTTTAATGAGGCATGGCATGGCAAAGTGTACAAACAACACTACAAGTTAAGTGGAGCTCAATATGCAACGAGTTGCATATTGACGAAACACCACATCAATTATTTAGTTTAATCTCGTTATAAGCTACTCAACAATATTAAATATTGTTAAACATAGCAAGAGGTGAAACATAAGTAAACTAATTATCTAGGCAAGTTTAAATGAGGCCGGAACAACATACAACAATTCCGAAAAATCCCCATGTGCATATTTTATATTTGGTACTGTTCTTCCCTAAACCATATTTTAATGTTTTTAAACAGGAAAATAAAGTGCACCATGTTAAACTAGGCATTTTTCCACCCCATTTACATATAAAGTTTATTTAAAACCGAGCTACGGTTATTTAGTTATGAAATAAATCATTTTAACATGGCATTTGAGAAAATTTAAACAAACAACATTTTAACCATTTTAAACATGGATGAAAGTGGCATATTATTAATCTACACAAAATTCTAAGCATTTTACATGTTTAAATCATTTTAATCCGATGCACGGTTCATGAGTTATTATATGCATGATGCTTAGGGTTTTTTCAGTAAAACCGTAAACTCTGGATAATTAGCTAAAATCGTTCCGCGAAAAAAAAAACATGAATCAGGCCGAAACTGATTGGGCCAGCAGTGTACATGAGAGGGGCTGGAGGGGCTGCTTACCCATGGGCCAAGCCCAGGTCGGTGGAGAAAGCAGCAAGAAGGCGAGGCGGGCTGGACCTGATCTGGAGGCCAGCAGGCGACCCACGCGCGAGGCGGCGTAGTCAACACGCGGTCGAGCGCTGTGGCGCGCTGCTCGACCTGAAGCAAGGGATGCAGGGGAAGCAGGGCGGCGATGGTGTTGGCGGCTTGGGCCTCCGGTGGCGTGGTGAGGAGCTCGGGCAGGGGAGGATCGGGTGCTGGTTGGTTCGGATGCGGGTGGGCTCGGTGGATTTGGATCGAGGAAGGAGGAGGCTGCGGCTGGTTGGGTGGATCGGGCACGGGAGATCCTGAAGAGGATTTGGTGGAGTGGCGACGCTGCGATGGGACAGATAGGACAGCTCCCCTAGGTTTTAGGGTTGGTCTTTAAATAGCAAGTGGTTTTTTTGGTAGGGGTATTTGGTCCCTCCGATCGTAATCGAAAGGTCGAGAAATAAATAGGTAGGGAGTCCAAATAAGAAAACGGAGATGTTTTGTAGATGTTTGGAGATGATCCGGATCCATTGGTCATGACAGCCCGGGTCGGGTCCGGGAGAAGTTTTTGGACTAGGTTGCGGAGGTGGTCGGTGGCTATGCAAAGAGGCTCAAACGGTCGGACAACGAATGAACGGTTGGTCCCGAAAGGGATAACAAAGGCAAGGGGGAAACGCGGCAACTACGAACAGATGCAAGCTTTTTGAAAACATGCAGATGCAATGCGCATGATGCTATGAGATGAGATGCATGACACGAACAAAATGCAAAACGAAAGACAAAACCCAACCACGGAGGAAAATCACAACACATACCCGGAAATGGCAAGAGTTGGAGTTACATAAATGGGAAGTTACATCCGGGGTGTTATAACACTCCACCACTACAAGAGGATCTCGTCCCGAGATCTAGGATGGCACCGGAGAGAAACGGAAGAGGAAGAGAAGAGGTAAAACTAAGTTGCTTCTTCGACAAATGAGTGAAACCAAAGAACCTTGCGAGGTTGAAAAGTTGAAAGAAAGAACACAACGGAGTTGAACACAATTGAGAGCAGAGTGGTAGAAAATGGAAACAAGGAACATTACGGGAACTTGAAGGTTTCAAAGACATGAATCAAGAGTTTAATGGACAAGATAGAATTCGAAACCACTCCGGTTAAAACAAGATGAGACAGGAAGAATTTGGGCAGCACTCCGGTTGAACATGGAAGGAATAGAACATGAACTTGAGAAGATGGGATGATACTTGATGAAATCAACAACACACTGCCTCTGGAACTATTGAAAGAATGACACAATGGGTAAGAAGGATTTCAGACAGCACTCACGTTTGAAAAAGAGAGGCAAACCTTGATAAGATGAAAGAACTTGAATGAGAACACAACACTCCAGTTAAATGTATAAGCATGAAAAGAACATGACCTTGACAATTCGACATGATGAGTGAAAAGAGCAACATTACAATGCCTCCGGAAGAAAGAATAGAAGATAGATCGTTGGGATATAGGGACGGGGAAGAAAATGACAACTTTTGCCACAAGAGAACTTGGAAAGCACCCTTCCAAGAAGGTTACAACGGGGTTGTTGGAAAACCAACAACGAAATGAATAAGCTTGTAGTGGGCTTATGGAAAGCTTCTCAAAATTGAGCCGAAATTCTGCCACTACGGAAACAAATAATATAATTGATAACACCAACGAGATGAAAAACTTCTTCCACCAGGATAATAGAGAGATAACTTGGACCATTGATAATCACCACAATAGAACATTCCTTAGGGAAGGCTTAAGGTGAAATATGACATAAGATAACTTCCAACGAAGCAATTATGATGGGTTGAAACAACTCATGATTGAAGAGAAAATGATTGTTTTAAAATATCTCATTCTTGACAACTTGTGAATCATGAAACATGAAGAGAAATTGTCAAGGATGACATAACACCATCTCGAAAGATAAGATAGAAGGAATTGCTCTTCAGAATGCAAGATGAAGAATGCTTGAACGCCTCAAACAAAACATGTGTTGAGCACCATGTTTAATTTTGAGTATAGCTTGGCGGATCATCACCTCGAGACAAATCTTGAAGAACAAATGAAGAATGAAAGGAATCCTTGACGAACCACCATGTAGAGCCTCCAGTAAACAAAGGGATGAAAAGAATAGGATTCAAGCCTTGAAATGATTTAGATGGATCTTCGCGACGAGATAATGCGGAAAACTTGGAACTCCGGAAAACAAAAGATGAAACACTTCGAACCGAGAAAAATGACATGATGAACAACTCTTGAAAGAAGAAACTAGATCACTTGGATGAAACAATAATAAGAATTACGTTATGCGTATCCTTCACCAATTTAAATTGATGACAAACAACAGATTTGGCATACTACTTATTCTCGTAGAAAGGATTAAGAGAGATATAGTGCAAACTTGAGAAGGTATTGATGGAACCACTGGTGGGATTGAAACAAACGAAAGGATGAATGAATTGATACGATGACGAAGGAAGAGAAATCTTGAACGGGCCACCGTAAGAATTGAAAACGAAAGTAGTAAAGGCACAATTCACCGGGAAGAATTGGAAAACGAATGAAGATACTTGAGGGGATTTAGATACATGAGAACGAAGAGGCCATGAACTGATTAGAGGTTATTTGAATGATGCACCGGTAAGATTTGGAGAACGAGAGCTGAAAGCTGGAATGAATAATCCTGAAATGATGGCCTTCGCAGGAATAAAATGGAAACAACTCATGAAGTGGTCCGGATGGGTGGAAAGAATTGTCACAATCGAAAACAATTATGAGAGGGTGGCATCAAGCTTGAACTACGCATCTTTGGAAGAAGTGATAAGATTTGGAGGAAAAAAACTCTTCTGTCTTCAAATGTTGAGAAAGATGATGAGAACCACCCTCAAGAATTGTTGAGGCACTCCGGAATGAATAATAGAAAGGTTGAACCAACGATGGAAAGAATTTGAATGCGATCTTGGAGAAGGACATTTGACTGATGATGATTCATTCTTACATCAAACTTTGAAATGAATTTGAGAATAGCTCCGAGAAAATTAGAAGAGTCAGGTAAGATCCTGGGAAAAGACCTGTGGGTTAGGGCCCACTAAAAGATACACCATTGAACGATTGATTGAAAGGGGGGATTGCACCGGTTGAATTAAATGGCTTGAATGAGATAACAACCTCAAAATAACTTGAACGGATTGAGAATGGAAACATGAATCTTCCAAGATATCTTCAACACTCCGGATATGAACTGGGCAAGGTGAATAAATAAGAGAGCCTTGGATAAGAAATTCACATGGGAAGATATGTGAAACAAAAAAAGAGATATAATCAACGCCGAAGCTTGAAATCAATCCACCAGAGAAGAAAAGAGACAAAGAATAATAGACTTGAAGCTCTGTTAGTATCTTCCTAAGAATCATCGGATAAGAACACTGACGGAAAAGAATGGAGAGACTTCCCATCCATAAGATGGATACTTGATTAAGATATCTGAGTCCTTGAAGAAAAGGGTGGGAGGGCGGGAAAACAAAGGCAACTTGGGGAAGATGGAAGAAACGCCGTTGAGCAAACTTAGAATTGATCTCGCGAATGTTGAAATGATCGGATCCACTTGAAGAGAAGCACGCTGGTTGGAAAAGAATTAACATGACAACCTCGATGGTCAAGAAGGATTAGTATTCCCATAGAAATATGAGAACACCATTTAGGAAAGGTATGGATTCAACATTTGACTTCGAAGCAACTCGAATACCACAAATAAAACAAAACAAAGGATTTGGCTTGCAGAGTAAGCCGGAACAAATACATATGATAGAGATTTACCCAATCCCATATCATGCATCTGTCGGAAAGATATACTAGGAGCTACTTGAATTCCCACCTATAAAACTCCCGAAACTTTCTGGTCATGCAATCTGGTGTTGGGGATACAGGGGAAGCAATATATCTCACCCAAACTAACAATCCCTACATCCAGCTGTATCCATCCGTCAACACATAACCAAGAAAACTCCGGAAATCGTGTACCTCAACCTTCGAAAAGCATCCGTTATACGAGCTATAGCAATACTCCCGAACTCCCCAGTACTGGGTGGCGTCGAGGTTATCTCACCAACAACTGCATAAAAGAGATTTTCGATGTCGGCAAAACTCAGGTATTCCAGAACTGCAACGATAAAATTATGACGACAACACCTCGGAGCTCAACTCCCTGGGACACTGCCACAACCCCTAAATGTCAGGAGGCACCAAGAACAATGTTCTCGTCATAAGAATATCGGAACGATCCCAAGATACCCGCGTGATCCTAAAAAAAAATTTGTGAAAAATTGAGGAGATGAAAGGCAAAACATCTACGTCGAGAGTCCTCACCAGAACGACGAAGGGGGTTGAGGAGTAAAAAGAATCCTACTCTCCGATATATATAATCCTAAGACTCAAAATAGTTTTCTTCTAGACTCAACAACAACCAACAATCAAGGGGGCTCCTATGGTCGGTTGAGGCTCTGCTACCAACTTGTCACGCCCAATATGCGATACTATCTTAAAGAGACTCGACGGTCCCATCAAGGATAGAACCGCATATTGAAACGCTTTTGCAAGGTGGATATCATTACATCAACATTACATACACTAGTGGAAAAAGGGGCAAATCTAAGACACACTAGTGCCGGTTTGATTTTGAGCCGGCACTAATGTGTCCATTAGTGCCAGTTCCAACGGCTAGCCGGCCGCTCTCGTTAGTACCGGTTCGTGGCACGCCTTTAGCACCGGTTCGTGGCACGAACCGGTACTAAAGAGAGTGGTGGCAGGATGTTGTCAGTCCAGGGCCCGTCCAGCACCTTTAGTACCGGTTCGTGCCACGAACTGGTACTAAAGGTCGACGTACATAAACCCTTCGTCCACCCGAGCCACTCTGTTCTTCCCCTTTCCCCTCACTTTCCTCTGTTCTTCCCCTCTCTTCCTCGAGCTCCTCACAAATTTTGCCCAAAATTTGTCAAGATTTGAAGGCCCCCATCCATTCAAATGATCACAAAGGTTAGCAACTTTGTCCTTTCAACTCTCATTGCTAGATTAGCTCTTGCAATGCTTTGTATAGTGATTAATTTGGGAGGAATTATATTTGCTAGTATTTGATTTATATGCAATTTGAGGTCAAAAATAACACTTAGTTTGCATATGTAGGTGTGGTTTACTTAGTGCCTTCTAAATCTCCGTCAGTAACCACCGTCGATTGCCAAGACTGTCGTCAGCCGGCACCACCTTGTGGTGAGGCTCTTGTTCATGAATGTTTTACATTACCAAATTGATGTTTGTGTGATTTGGATATATAGGTACTCATATAATTGTCTTACCCATACGTTGTTTGTTATACATAGTGCCATGGTTTTGATATCCGTCCCCGTCGGCCCTCGTACTTGTTATGATTCTGATGTGGTATATTCTCTTTTAAAACTAGTTGTTGCATTTCGTGTTTATGACAAATTATGCCCATTAAGTTGACATAGATATTTTTATCTAGGAGGTATGTGAACCGGAAATTCCAACCGACCCTATTGTCGAGAGGTTAAATTTAGTTGAAAGAGAAAACGAGTATTTAAAAGAAAAATTGAAAATAATTGAGAGGGAGAAGATGGAATTGGAGTTGCATGTTTCCGATGTCGTCGATGATCACAAGATCAAGATGGAGAAAATGAGGTTGAAGATTAGAAAGATTAGAAAATATGCCATTGATAGTGTGGCTTGGTATCATTATGTTGTAGGATCATATGTTACCTTAGTTGCGATCTTGATCGCATTTGTTGTTGCATTTAAGTTCTTTAGCTAGAGAGTTATTTGTTGCATTTAATTAAGTGTTGTATATGAACTTTATGTATGAACTTGTATTAATTTGGTCTATTAGGTGTTGTGTATAATGAAGATATGAGCCGACAATGGATGTATGATGACCGATGCTCTCCCGGGTTCATTAATGGTGTGCATACTTTTCTCCTTGCCGCTGAGGCAAACAAGCGAGCGGATGGTTTTATGCCTTGTCCATGTGCTGGCTGTAAGAATGGTCGCAATTACTCTACGTCAAGAACCATTCACGTCCACCTATTTGAGTCTGGTTTCATGCCCCACTATAATGTTTGGACCAAGCACGGAGAAAGAGGGGTTATGATGGAAGACAATGAAGAAGAAGAGGACGACGACATCTATCCCGCCATGGGTTCCCTGAATACGATGATACAACAATGGAGGAAGAAGCTGAGCCGGCAATGCGGGAACAAGCTGAAGAAGAGGCATCAGATGAGCTCGCTGATGATCTAGGTCGGGCCATTGCCGATGCAAAGAGAAACCGCGCAAGTGATTTGGAGAGGAAGAAGTTGCAGCGCATGTTAGAGGATCACAAGAAATTGTTGTACCCGAATTGCAAAGCTGACAAAAAAAATGTGGGCACCACACTAGAATTGCTGCAATGGAAGGCAGAGAATGGTGTATCTGACAAGGGATTTGGAAAGTTGCTGGTAATGATAAACAATATGCTTCCAAAGGACAACGAATTGCCCGAGAGTATGTATGAAGCAAAGAAGGCTGTTTGCCCTCTAGGGTTAGAGGTGCAGAAGATACATGCATGCCCTAATGACTGCATCCTCTACCGCGGTGCGTACGAGGATTTGAACACTTGCCCGGTATGTGGTGCATTGCGTTATAAGATCAGTCGCGATGACCCTGGTGATGTCGAGGGCGAGCGCCCCAAGAAGAAGATTCCTGCCAAGGTGACGTGGTATGCTCCTATAATACCACGGTTGAAACGTTTGTTTCAAAACAAAGAGCATGCGAAGGCGATGCGGTGGCACAGAGAATACCGTAAGAAAGACGGAAAGTTGAGAGTACCCGCTGACGGTTCGCAGTGGAGAAAATTCAAGAGAAAGTACAGGGAGGAGTTTGCAGGTGACCGAAGGAACATATGGTTTGGTCTAAGCGCAGATGGCATTAATCCTTTTGGGGAGCAGAGCAGCAACCATAGCACGTGGCCTGTGACTCTATGTTTGTATAACCTTCCTCCTTGGTTGTGCATGAAATGGAAGTTCATTATGTTGCCAGTGCTCATCCAAGGCCCTAAGCAACCCAACAACGACATTGATGTGTACCTAAGGCCATTAGTTGAAGAACTATTACAGCTCTGGAATGGAACATGTGTACGTGCGTGGGATGAGCACGGACAGGAAGAATTTGACCTAAAGGCGTTGCTGTTCGTGACCATCAATGATTGGCCTGCTCTCAGTAACCTTTCAGGACAGACAAACAAGGTATACCGCGGATGCACGCACTGTTTGGATGATACTGACAGTATATATTTGGTGAGTTGTAGGAAGAATGTGTACCTGGGACATCGTTGATTTCTTCCGAGCAGGCATCCCGTAAGAAAGAAAGGCAAGCATTTCAAAGGTGAGGCGGATCACCGGACGAAGCCTCGCCACCGTACTGGTGCTGATGTACATGATATGGTCAAGGATTTGAAGGTAATCTTTGGAAAGGGTCCTGGCGGACAACCTGTTCCGAAGAACGCTGACAGACGCGCGCCCATGTGGAAGAACAAATCTATATTTTGGGACCTGCCCTATTGGAAAGACCTAGAGGTCCGCTTCGCAATCGACGTGATGCACGTGACAAAGAATCTTTGCGTGACCCTGCTTGGCTTCTTGGGCGTGTATGGGAAGACAAAATATACACCAGAGGCACGGGAGGACCAGCAATGTATGCACGGAAAAGACGACATACATCAGGGTCAGGCCAGCTACTCTCTTACCAAAGAAGAGAAGGAAATCTTCTATGAATGCCTGCTCAGCATGAAGGTATCGTATGGCTTCTCGTCGAATATAAAGGTTATAATAAATATGGTAGAGAAAAAGTTCCAGAACCTAAAGTCTCATGACTGCCACGTGATTATGACGCAACTGCTTCCGGTTGCATTGAGGGGGCTTCTACCGGAAAACGTTCGATTAGCCATTGTGAAGCTATGTGCATTCCTCAATGCCATCTATTAGAAGGTAATCGATCCAGAAATCATACCAAGGTTACAGAATGATTTGGTGCAATGTCTTGTCAGTTTTGAGTTGGTGTTCCCACCATCCTTGTTCAACATCATGACACACGTCCTAGTTCACCTTTGCGAAGAGATTAATGTTTTGGGTCCTGTATTTCTACACAATATGTTCCCCTTTGAGAGGTTTATGGGAGTCTTGAAGAAATTTGTTCATAACCGTGCTAGGCCAGAAGGAAGCATCACGAAGGGCCATGAAAATGAGGAGGTCATTGAGTTTTGTATTGACTTTATTCCTGACCTTAAGCCGATTGGTGTTCCTGAATCGTGGCATAAGGGCGCATCGATGGAAAAGACACGCTAGGAGGGGATCAAATAATATGTATGGACGGGCATTCTCTCACTGAAGCACACTACACAGTTCTACAGAATTCCACCTTGGTGGCTCCGTATATGGAGGAACACAAGAACTTTCTACACTCCAAACACCCGGAGAAGTCTGACGACTGGATTACACGTGAACAAACGAGGACTTTCGCCGGTTGGTTGCAGAAACGTGCCATGCATGATGGCGATATTGAAGATGACCTATACTCGCTGTCCCAGTTACCATCTTCGAATATAATGACTTTCAAAGGGTACGAGATAAATGGGAATACATTTTACACGATCGCCCAAGATAAGAAGAGCACCAACCAAAACCGTGGTGTCCGCTTTGATGCAACAACCAACACGGGAAAGGAAACATATTATGGTTACATAGAGGACATATGGGAACTTAACTATGCAGGTGGTTTGAAGGTCCCTTTGTTTCGGTGCAAATGGGTCAATATGACACGAGGCGGGTAACGGAAGACCCGTGAGTACGGAATGACAACAGTGGATCTCAACAATCTTGCGTGCAGAAGAACCATTCGTCCTAGCCAATGATGTGGCGCAGGTTTTTTATGTGAAAGACATGTCTACCAGGCCGAGGAAAAGAAAAGATAAGGAAGCGAATGGATCATACGACGAGCCAAAGCGCCACATAGTTCTTTCAGGGAAAAGAAACATCGTGGGAGTGGATAACAAGACAGACATGTCAGAAGATTACGAAAATTTTGATGAAATTGCTCCATTCGCAGTGAATATTGACCCGAGCATCCAGTTAAATGATGAAGATTTTCCATGGCTACGGTGCAAAGGGACACACGCGAAGAAGAAGTTTCACACCCAAAGATCCGGGATGTGATCGGCTTCACTATCATCACTTTCTTCTGTGTTTCACACCCAGGAGGGAATCTCTGTAATAGTTAGGGTAGTTATGTGTTTTGGCATTTGAAACGCGAAGAAATTTTATGTGCAAACAAATTCTTTCATGCATTTACTATCTCTTTTGAAGTATCAGAGTTTCGGACGAAAACTCATCTGTTACAAAGGCATTTCATTTTTAAATAACCTAAGCATTACCAAATTGAATATAATGATAAAACACAATTATATTAAACATAAGAAAAAAGAATCACTGAAAAATCTTTTTCAAAGTTAAGTTATTCACAAACTAGTGATTCACACAAATTTCAAATAATTCAAAATTTAAACTATTCAAATTTGAAAACTACCGGCACTAACAGAAAGTCTGTAATTTTTTGTACCTAAAGAAAATATATTCAGAAAGACACTCTAAATACAGCAAAAAACAACTCAAAAATAAATAAAACAAAAATAAATAAAGAAAAAAAATAAAAAGCCCGCCTACCGGGCCAAAGCGGCCTGCATACGACTAGAAACAGAACCTTCTGTTGGGCCAGGATGCAGGCCCGCAAAGGCCCAGTAGGCCCACATGGCAGCACTTAACAGGTAGGCCCAGTAGGCCTGCTTAGGAGAGGAGCTCGAGAGAGCTACCGACCGGGCTTATAAACCAGTGCGGTAGCCCTTCGACTAGCGAGGTGGGACTAAACTTGCCGCACCAAGATCAAGGCCAGACCCCTTTAGTACCGGGTCGTGGCACCAACTGGTACTAAAGGGGGGTGGGTCTTTAGTACCGCTTGGAGCCACCACCCGGTACTAAAGGGGGGCGCTTCCCGCCGCTTGGCCTGGCCAAAACAGACCTTTAGTACCGGGTCGTGGCACCAACCGGTACTAAAGGTCCATCCTATATATACAACAGTTGAAAAAAATCACTTTCCCTCTCTGTTTCTTCCCTCCGTCGCTCCGCCCTGCCCCGATCAACGCTGTCCTCGTCGACGTCGCCGCCCCCGCCCCTCATCGCCGACCCCGGCCGTCCCCGCCCCTCGACGTCGCCAAGACCGTCGCCCCTGCCCCTGCTCCCGTCCCAGCGCCGCCGCCTTCTGCCGCCGCGCCCGCCCGTCATTGCTGACCCGTCCCGTCGTCGCCGCCCCATCCCGTCGTCCCGTCGCCCCGTCGTCGCCTTGCCGGTGAGCTCACCCCGGCCGCCATGTTCACACACACACACATTACACACACACACACACATACACACACACCCATTATAGAATTTTTTCTGTTTTTTAGTTATAGAAATGTTAGAAATTATTCTGTTTTGTAGTTATAGAAATATTTTTAGAAATGTTAGTTATATAGAAATGTTATAAATTTTTCCTGTTTTTTAGTTATAGAAATATTAGAAATGTTATAATTGTTTCCTGTTTTTTAGTTATAGAAATATTTATAAAAATGTTAGCAATTTTTCTGTTTTTTAGTTATAGAAATATTAGAAATGTTAGTTATATAATCAGAAATGTTAGAAATTTTAGAATTAGTTTTAGTTAGATGAATTAGATTAATGTCAAATTGTTAGAATTTGCATATAGAATGTTAGATTAATGTTACTTTTTGCGGGCATATAGTATTTGTTCTCGACGATATGCACGACCCGCATCCTCGCCTCGACCCGTTCGTGACGACGTCATGCTTCAGAGGACCCATGTCCGGGACTGGGCTCCGCCGGGCTGGCACTGGGAGGTGCTACCTGGAGGGGCGTGCCGCTTGGTGAGGAACCGGGCCTCGGGTCCCATCGTCGACCCTGATCTCCTTTGGTGGCGTTCGCGTGGGCCACATTCGGTGCAGAGGCAGCCGGCCCCGCCGGAGGTGGTGCGTCGCCGTGTCAGGGAGGAAGATTTAGCACGTCCATCGCTACATGGCTGCTATGGACGACGCCGTTCTCCACTACTTGGCAAGTTCTTTGGGCAGATGACCGGAGATATGATCCTGTGATGGTTCCTTCTCTTTGGGTGTCCACCGCTCGCGCCCAGAACCGCGAGTGGCGCCCTAGATTCTTCTGTAGTACTCGATCTTTATTAGGTACCTAGCCAGTGATGTATTCGATATATAATATTCGAGACGATGTATTCGAGATTATATATATTATTCGAGACGATGATGTATATTCAAGACTATATATTAATCGAGACGATGCATATATATTGCTAATTTATATGATTCAGTTTTTTCTTATTGATTGCATCCATGCATTGTAATTTGAATACTAAATTGTTCTATATTTCTTCTGTATTAGTTAAGTAAAAGTTATGGCGGACAATACCGGCAGAGACAGAGAAGAGGAATTGTTCGACATCATACGCAGCCCTGTCAGGCTAGATGATCTGAATGAAGCAGATGACGGCTCCCAATATCTGAACAATACCGGAGAGGGTGATGAAAAGATATTCGATCTCGACGACCGAGCCGATGAAGTCATGAACTATGATTCTGATTATGATGACACAAACAGTGTTTATGATGACACAGAGAATGCTGAACTTCAAATAACAAAGACTACCGGCAAGGTATATTTATATAAGCAGGCATCTGGTGATCATCACATGTTTTTTTATTTTAAGATACATGAACGAATTGATCTTCTTCTTTCAGCCCTCCGGATCGAGCAAATCTGCTTCTACAAATAGCAGGACAAAGCGAGGCCCGAGCAGATTGTTGAAGGACGGTGTAAAGTACAACATCGAATCCGTCAAACCAAGTGGCGAACCCTTGAAGCCTAAGAACATTGCAAACAAGTGGACTCGTCAGTATGGAGTTCTTGTGAAGGACAAACTCCCGATCTCCATTCAAGAATGGAAAGAGCCAAAGACTACACGTCCGTGTGTTACTTGGGTCGCATTTACGAGCCAAAAAAGACCTTTGGGATTCTCTGATGGAACATTTCACCCTACCAGATTATTTCACTAAAGCAGATGTGGACAAAGTGAAGGGCGCTGCTCTTAAGAAGATGGCAATTGCATTCAACACCCACAAGAAAACTGTGTAGGCCAACCACCTTGCTGCAAAAAGGAAGACTCCAGAATTCACGGGAACACTGGAGAAGCAAAGAGAACACTGGGAGGATTTCGTGAAATTCAAGGATTCAGAAATATCTAAGGAACGGTCAATAAAAAACAAGGCCAATGCCGCAAAAAAGACGCAGTTCCATAGGCTGGGTCCAGGTGGCTACGCGGTGGGAATGCCTAAGTGGGATAAGTCTGAGCAAGAGATGGAGGGTGCAGGGGTCACTCCGACATTAGAGCTGGCCCCAGTGCGTAACTTGGTTCTATGCGCATGGGGGGCGTTGGACCCAAGACAGGCCGGGTGTCGAAGAAGGCAAGTCTAAAAGGAGCCGAACAAAAGATACTTGACGCAATAGAAGAAGCTCGAGCGGGGGTGTTCACGCCCAACAGAGAGAACGACGAGCTTACGCGCGCCCTGGGAAATCCTAAACACCCGGGAAGAACACGAGGCATGGGCGTTATTCCTTGGTATGAGGGCTTTTCGGACTGGGATGACGACTACAGGTCTCGTGCAAGAAAGAAGATGGAGGAGGAGAAGAAGAGGAAGCTGGAGGAGGTGCAGAGGAAGCAGGACGCAAAACGCCTTCAAGGCCTAGAAGCAAGGCACGCGGACTTGGCACTCAAATTCCAGTAGCAGCAGCAGATCGACTCACTTAGCCAGGAAAGGGGATCTCAGCAGCGGCAGCAGCAAGCGGATGATCGTCCATCGTTGGATAGCACCGTACCATCCATGCCGAGAAGCAGCGTTGGTTCTGCCCCGGTCGACACACTGCTGGATACATACCACCCTGTGGATGACATCATAGAGAACACTAACTGTGAGGTACACTCCAAAATGAAGAACATATCCATGAAGGTGGCGGACGGCGTTGCTTTCACAATTACCCCTGAAGCAACCTTCCATTGCATCCCGATTCCAGAGGGCTATGCTCGTGTCATGGTTGATGAAGTGGTGGAGCCATATTCGATGCTAGTACTTGACATTGCTGGAGGTGACGGCGAGCGCACACTAGGAGATGCCGTACATCGTATCATCCTATGGAGAAAGGATTGCATCATCTTTCCAAGTCCACCGACACCACTTCGTCTACCGACTCCTCCTTGAAGTCTGCCACCGAGTCAGCAGACTCCCGCTCCTCCAAGTCCACAAACGCGTGAGCCGACTCCTCCTCGAAGTCCGCCACCACTGTTGGAAATATGCCCTAGAGGCAATAATAAAAGCATTATTATTATATTTCCTTATTCATGATAATTGTCTTTTATTCATGCTATAACTGTATTATCCGGAAATCGTAATACACGTGTGAATACATAGACTACAATACGTCCCTAGTAAGCCTCTAGTTGACTAGCTCGTTGGTCAACAGATAGTCATGGTTTCGACTATGGACATCGGATGTCATTGACAACGGGATCACGTCATTAGGAGAATGACGTGATGGACAAGACCCAATCCTAAGCATAGCACAAAGATCGTGTAGTTCGTTTTGCTAGAGCTTTTCCAATGTCAAGTATCTCTTCCTTAGACCATGAGATCGTGCAATTCCCGGATACCGTGGGAGTGCTTTGGGTGTATCAAACGTCACAACGTAACTGGGTGACTATAAAGGTGCACTACAGGTATCTCCGAAAGTGACCATTGGGTTGACACGGATCGAGACTGGGATTTGTCACTCCGTGACACGGAGAGGTATCACTGGGCCCACTCGGTAATGCATCATCATAATGAGCTCAAAGTGATCAAGTGTCTGGTCACGGGATCATGCATTGCGGTACGAGTAAAGTGACTTGCCAGTAACGAGACTAAACGAGGTATTGGGATACCGACGATCGAGTCTCGGGCAAGTAACATACCGTCAGACAAAGGGAATAGAATACGGGTTGCCTGAACCCTTGACATCGTGGTTCATCCGATGACAACATCGAGGAGCATGTGGGAGCCAACATGGGTATCCAGATCCCGCTGTTGGTTATTGACTTGAGGTAGTCTCGGTCATGTCTCCGCATGTCTCCGAACCCGTAGGGTCTACACACTTAAGGTTCGGTGGCGCTAGGGTTAATAGGAAGACAAGTATGTGATTACCGAATGTTGTTGAGTCCGGATGAGATCCCGGACGTCACGAGGAGTTCCGGAATGGTCCGGAGGTAAAGATTTATATATGGAAAGTGGTTAAACGGACTCGGAAAGTTTCGGGTTATACGGTAGTACCGGGGCCACTGGAGGGTTCCGGAGGTCCACGGGAGGGGCCACCCCTCCGGGGCCACATGGGCTAAGTGGGAGAGGGAGCCAGCCCCTGGTGGGCTGGGCGCCTCCCACCTAGGCCCATGCTGGCTAGGGTTTGGGGAGGAGGAAACCCTAAGGGGAAAAGGGCGTCCCCTTGGCTTGGGGGCAAGCCACCCTTTCCTCCTCTCCCTTGGCCGCCGCCCTAGGGTTTTTCCCTAGAGGGCCGGCCCCTTGCCCTCTCTCCTCCTATAAATAGAGGGGTGGGGGGGAGGCTGCATACACAATTGTAGGCGCAGCCTCCCTCCCCAACACCTCTCTTTCTCCACGCAAGCTTGGCGAAGCCTGCCGGAGAACTGCCAGACCAACTGCACCACGCCGTCGTGCTGCCATTGGAATTGTCTTCCTCAACCTCTCCTTCACTCTTGCTGGATCAAGACGGAGGAGACGCCATCGTCTCCGCACGTGTGTTGAACACGGAGGTGCTGTCCTTTCAAGATTTGGTCATCGGTGATCGGAATCACGTTGGGAACGTCTTCATCATCACCACTCTCTCGAACGCTTCGTACTCGATCTACAAGTGGTATGTAGATGCAAACTCTCTCGTAACTCGTTGCTTAGATGGACTCATAGATAGATCTTGGTGAAACCGTAGGAAAATTTTAATTTTCTGCAACGCGTTCCCAACAGTGGTATCGAGCCAGGTTTATGCGTAGTTCTCTTTGCACGAGTAGAACACAATTTAGTTGTGGGCGTGGATCTTGTCAACTTACTTGCCGTTACTAGTCGCTTTCTTGCTTCCGCGGTATTGTGGGATGAAGCGGCCCGGACCAACCTAACACGCATTTCCACGTGAGACCGGTTCCACCGACTAACCTGCACTAGTTGCATAAGGTGGCTGGCGGGTGTCTGTCTCTCCTACTTTAGTTGGAGCGGATTCGATGAACAGGGTCCTTATGAAGGGTAAATAGAAGTTGACAAGATCACGTTGTGGTTATTCGTAGGTAAGAAAACGTTCTTGCTAGAACCCAATTGCAGCCACGTAAAAGATGCAACAACAATTAGAGGACGTCTAACTTGTTTTTGCAGCAATTGTCATGTGACGTGATATGGCCAAGTTGTGATGAATGATGATATATTGTGATGTATGAGATCATGTTCTTGTAATAGGATTCACGACTTGCATGTCGATGAGTATGACAACCGGCAGGAGCCATAGGAGTTGTCTTTATTTTTGTATGACCTGCGTGTCATTGAAGAACGCCATGTAATCTACTTTACTTCATTGCTAAACGCGTTAGTCATAGAAGTAGAAGTAGTCGTTATGCGTGACAACTTCATGAAGACACGATGATGGAGATCATGATGATGGAGATCATGGTGTCATGCCGTGACAGGATGATCATGGAGCCCCGAAGATGAAGATCAAGGAGCTATATGATATTGGCCATATCATGTCACTACTTTATAATTGCATGTGATGTTTATTATGAGTATACATCTTGTTTGCTTAGAACGACGGTAGTAAATAAGATGATCCCTTAGAACAATTTCAAGAAGTGTTCTCCCTAAGCGTGCACCGTTGCTACAGTTCGTCGCTTCTAAGCACCACGTGTTAATCGGGTGTGATGGATTCTTACGTTCACATACAACGGGTGTAAGCAAGATTTACACACGCAGTAAACACTTAGGGTTAACTTGACGAGCCTAGCATGTAAAGACATGGCCTCGGAACACGGAGACCGAAAGGTCGAACACGAGTCGTATGGAAGATACGATCAACATGAGAATGTTCACCGACGCAGACTAGTCCGTCTCACGTGTTGATCGGACACGGCCTAGTCCACTCGGATCGTGTAACACTTAGATGACTAGAGGATGTCTAATCTAAGTGGGAGTTCATTAATAATTTGATTAGATGAACTTAATTATCATGAACTTAGTCTAAAACTTTTGAATCATATGTCTTGTAGATCAAATGGCCAACGCTCATGTCAACTTGAACTTCAACGCGTTCCTAGAGAAAACCAAGCTGAAAGATGACGGCAGCAACTATACGGACTGGGTCCTAACCCGAGATCATCCTCATAGCTGCCGAAACAATACGTCCTAGAAGGACCGCTAGGTGACGCTCCGTCCCTGCAGAACCAAGACATTATGAATGCTTGGCGGTCTCGTCTTGATGATTACTCCCTCGTTCGGTGCGGCATGCTTTACAACTTAGAACCGGGCTCCAAAAGCGTTTTGAGCATCACGGAGCATATGAGATGTTCGATGAGCTGAAACTTGTTTTCCAAGCTCACGCCCGGGTCGAGAGATATGACATCTCCGACAAGTTCTACAGTTGTAAGATGGAGGAAAATAGTTCTGTCAGTGAGCACATTCTCAAGATGTCTGGGTTGCACAACCGTATGACCCAGCTGAATATTAACCTCCCTGATGAGGCGGTCATTGACAGAATCCTCCAGTCGCTCCCACCAAGCTACAAGAGCTTTGTGATGAACTACAACATGCAGGGAATGGTAAAGACCATTCCTGAAGTGTTCTCTATGCTGAAGTCAGCCGAGGTTGAAATCAAGAAAGAACATCAAGTGTTGATGGTCAATAAGACCACTAAGTTTAAGAAGGGCAAGGGCAAGAAGAACTTCAAGAAGGACGGCAAGGAGGTTGCCGCGCCCGCAAGCAAGTTACCGGAAGAAGTCAAAGAATGGACCCAAGCCCGAGACCGAGTGCTTTTATTGCAAGGGAAGGGTCATCGAAGCGGAACTGCCCCAAATACTTAGCGGACAAGAAGGCCGGCAACACCAAAGGTATATTTGATATACATGTAATTGATGTGTACCTTACCAAGAATCGTAGTAACTCACAGGTATTTGATACCGTGCCGTTGCTCATATTTGTAACTCACAGCAGGAGCTGCGGAATAAGCGGAGATCGGGCGAAGGACGAGGTGACGGCGCGCGTCGGGAATGGTTCAGTCGATGTGATCGCTGTCGGCACGCTACCTCTTCATTTACCCACGGGATTAGTTATGAACCTTAATAATTGTTATTTGGTGCCAAGTTTGAGCATGAATATTGTATCTGGATCTCGTTTAATGCGAGATGGCTACTCATTTAAATCCGAGAATAATGGTTGTTCTATTTATATGAGAGATATGTTTTATGGTCATGCTCCGATGGTCAATGGTTTATTCTTAATGAATCTCGGCGTAGTATTACACATGTTCATAGCGTGAATACCAAAAGATGTAAAGTTGATAACGATAGTCCCACATACTTGTGGCACTGCCGCCTTTGGTCACATTGGTGTCAAGCGCATGAAGAAGCTCCATGCTGATGGACTTTTGGAGTCTCTTGATTATGAATCATTTGACACATGCGAACCATGCCTCATGGGCAAGATGACCAAGACTCCATTCTCTGGAACAATGGAGCGAGCAACCAACTTGTTGGAAATCATACATACCGATGTGTGCGGTCCAATGAGCGTTGAGGCTCGCGGAGGATATCGTTATGTTCTCACTCTCACAGATGACTTGAGTAGATATGGATATGTCTACTTGATGAAACACAAGTCTGAGACCTTTGAAAAGTTCAAGGAATTTCAGAATGAAGTAGAGAATCAACGTGACCGAAAGATAAAATTCTTACGATCAGATCGTGGAGGAGAATATTTAAGTCACGAATTTGGTACACACTTAAGAAAATGTGGAATCGTTTCACAACTAACGCCGCTGGAACACCTCAGCGTAATGGTGTGTCCGAACGTCGTAATCGCACTCTATTGGATATGGTGCGGTCTATGATGTCTCTTACCGATTTACCGCTATCATTTTGGGGATACGCTCTAGAGACAGCTACATTCACTTTAAATAGGGCACCGTCTAAATCCGTTGAGACGACACCGTATGAATTATGGTTTGGGAAGAAACCTAAGCTGTCGTTTCTAAAAGTTTGGGGATGCGATGCTTATGTCAAGAAACTTCAACCTGAAAAGCTCGAACCCAAGTCGGAAAAATGCGTCTTCGTAAAATACCCTAAGGAAACCTTTGGGTATACCTTCTACCTTAAATCCGAAGGCAAGATCTTTGTTGCCAGGAACGGAACCTTTCTGGAAAAAGAGTTTCTCTCGAAAGAAGTAAGTGGGAGGAAAGTAGAACTTCGATGAAGTACTACCTCTTGAACAGGAAAGTAGTGCAGCTCAGGAAAATGTTCCTGTGATGCCTACACCAACCGAAGAGGAAATTCATGATGATGATCAAGGTACTTGAGATCAAGTTGCTACTGAACTTCAGAGGTCCACTAGGACACGTTCCGCACTGCAGTGGTACGGCAACCCTGTCACGGAAATCATGTTGTTAGACAACGGTGAACCTTCGAACTAAGAAGAAGCAATGGCGGGCCCAGATTCCAACAAATGGCTAGAAGCCATGAATTCCGAGATAGAATCCAACTATGAAAACAAAGTGTGGACTTTGGTGACTTGCCCGATGATCGGCGAGCGATAGAGAACAAATGGATCTTTAAGAAGAAGATGGACGCAGATGGTAATGTCACCATCTATAAAGCTCGACTTGTCGCTAAGGGTTATCGGCAAGTTCAAGGGATTGACTACGATGAGACTTTCTCTCCCGTAGCGAAGCTTAAGTCCGTCTGAATCATGTTAGCAATTGCCGCATACTATGATTATGAGATATGGCAGATGGACGTCAAAACAGCGTTCCTTAACGGCTATCTTAAGGAAGAGCTGTATATGATACAGCCGGAAGGTTTTGTCGATCCCAAGAATGTCGACAAAGTATGCAAGCTCCAGCGATCCATTTATGGGCTGGTGCAAGCATCTCGGAGTTGGAACATTCGCTTTGATGAGATGATCAAAGCGTTTGGGTTTATGCAGACTTATGGAGAAGCCTGCGTTTACAAGAAAGTGAGTGGGAGCTCAGTAGCATTTCTCATATTATATGTAGATGACATACTTTTGATGGGAAATGATATAGAATTCTTGGACAGCATTAAGGCCTACTTGAATAAGTGTTTTTCAATGAAGGACCTTGGAGAAGCTGCTTATATATTAGGCATCAAGATCTATAGAGATAGATCGAGACGCCTCATAGGTCTTTCACAAAGTACATACCTTGATAAGATTTTGAAGAAGTTCAAAATGGATCAGTCCAAGAAAGGGTTCTTGCCTGTTTTGCAAGGTGTGAGATTGAGCTCAGCTCAATGCCCGACCACGGCAAAAGATAAAGAAGAGATGAGTGTCATCCCCTATGCCTCAGCCATAGGATCTATTATGTATGCCATGCTGTGTACCGGACCTGATGTAAACCTTGCTGTAAGTTTGGTAGGAAGGTACCAAAGTAATCCCGGCAAGGAACACTGGACAGCGGTCAAGAATATCCTGAAGTACGAAAAGGACAAAGGACATGTTTCTCGTTTATGGAGGTGACGAAGAGCTCGTCAGAACAGGTTACGTCGACGCTTAGCTTCGACACAGATCTGAATGACTCTAAGTCACAAACCGGATACATGTATATGTTGAATGGTGGAGCAAGAAGCTGGTGCAGCTGCAAGCGAAGCGTCGTGGCAGGATCTACATGTGAAGTGGAGTACATGGCAGCCTCGGAGGCAGCGCATGAAGCAATTTGGGTGAAGGAGTTCATCAACGACCTAGGAGTCATACCCAATGCGTCGGGCCGATCAAACTCTTCCGTGACAACACCGGAGCTATTGCCCTTGCCAAGGAGCCAGGTTTCACAAGAAGACCAGGCACATCAAGCGTCGCTTCAACTCCATCCGTGAAAATGTTCAGGATGGAGACATTTAAATTTGTAAAGTGCTTACGTATCTGAATGTCGCAGATCCGCTGACTAAAACTCTTCCATGGGCAAAACATGATCAACACCGAACTCTATGGGTGTTCGATTCATCACAATGTAAACTAGATTATTGACTCTAGTGCAAGTGGGAGACTGTTGGAAATATGCCCTAGAGGCAATAATAAAAGCATTATTATTATATTTCCTTATTCATGATAATTGTCTTTTATTCATGCTATAACTGTATTATCCGGAAATCGTAATACACGTGTGAATACATAGACTACAATACGTCCCTAGTAAGCCTCTAGTTGACTAGCTCGTTGGTCAACAGATAGTCATGGTTTCCTGACTATGGACATCGGATGTCATTGACAGCGGGATCACGTCATTAGGAGAATGACGTGATGGACAAGACAATCCTAAGCATAGCACAAAGATCGTGTAGTTCGTTTTGCTAGAGCTTTTCCAATGTCAAGTATCTCTTCCTTAGACCATGAGATCGTGCAATTCCCGGATACCGTGGGAGTGCTTTGGGTGTATCAAACGTCCACAACGTAATCGGGTGACTATAAAGGTGCACTACAGGTATCTCCGAAAGTGACCATTGGGTTGACACGGATCGAGATCGGATTTGTCACTCCAGACACGGAGAGGTATCACTGGCCCACTCGGTAATGCATCATCATAATGAGCTCAAAGTGATCAAGTGTCTGGTCACGGGATCATGCATTGCGGTACGAGTAAAGTGACTTGCCGGTAATGAGACTAAACGAGGTATTGGGATACCGACGATCGAGTCTCGGGCAAGTAACATACCGTCAAGACAAAGGGAATAGAATACGGGGTTGCATGAACCCTTGACATCGTGGTTCATCCGATGACAACATCGAGGAGCATGTGGGAGCCAACATGGGTATCCAGATCCCGCTGTTGGTTATTGACTTGAGGTAGTCTCGGTCATGTCTGCATGTCTCCCGAACCCGTAGGGTCTACACACTTAAGGTTCGGTGACGCTAGGGTTAATAGGAAGACAAGTATGTGATTACCGAATGGTGTTCGGAGTCCCGGATGAGATCCCGGACGTCACGAGGAGTTCCGGAATGGTCCGGAGGTAAAGATTTATATATGGAAAGTGGTTAAACGGACTCCGGAAAGTTTCGAGGTTATACCGGTAAAGTGCCGGGGCCACCGGGAGGGTTCCGGAGGTCCACCGGGAGGGGCCACCTCCCGGGGGCCACATGGGCTAAGTGGGAGGGAGCCAGCCCCTGGTGGGCTGGGCGCGCCCCACCTAGGCCCATGCGGCTAGGGGTTTGGGAGGAGGAAACCCTAAGGGGAAGGGGCGTCCCCCTTGGCTTGGGGCAAGCCACCCCTTTCCTCCTCTCCCTTGGCCGCCGCCCCTAGGGTTTTTCCCTAGAGGGCCGGCCCCTTGCCCTCTCCTCCTATAAATAGAGGGTGGGGGAGGGCTGCATACACAATTGTAGGCGCAGCCCTCCCTCCCCAACACCTCTCTTTCTCCACGCAAGCTTGGCGAAGCCCTGCCGAGAACTGCCAGACTAACCGCACCACGCCCGTCGTGCTGCCATTGGAATTGTCTTCCTCAACCTCTCCTTCACTCTTGCTGGATCAAGACGGAGGAGACGCCATCGTCCAGACGTGTGTTGAACACGGAGGTGCTGTCCTTTCAAGATTTGATCATCGGTGATCGGAATCACGTTGGGAACGTCTTCATCATCACCACTCTCTCGAACGCTTCCGTACTCGATCTACAAGTGGTATGTAGATGCAAACTCTCTCTCGTAACTCGTTGCTTAGATGGACTCATAGATAGATCTTGGTGAAACCGTAGGAAAATTTTAATTTTCTGCAACGTTCCCCAACAACCACCTCCTCCAAGTCCCCGAACGCTTGAGCAGACTCCTCCTCCTTCATGTCCGGCACAGCGTCAGGCCACTCCTCCTGCTTCAAGTCCGGCACAGCGTCAGCCACGTCAGCCATCTCCGCCGTCTCAGCAATCGCAGAAGAGACACGCCGCAGCTATGGTGCGTAGCGGTACGAGTCGAGGTAGTACAGGAAGTACAGGCGGAGACAAGCGATATAAATATGGTCCAAGCCTCGCTCCTCTTCCTCAGAGGCCTTACGACATGACCGAGGAGCAAAACGCAGCCATAGTGCAGGCCCAAGTGGACGCCCATTTTGGACCAAAACCGGCAACACCACCAAAGGAGAAAGTGCCTGAGAAAACGATTGACCACTTCATTCGTATGGCTAGAGCACCAGCTCCCAAGCCTGTTGATTCAGACTATGAGCGCCAAATCAGGAAGCTACATCGAGCACGACTACAGAAGGAAGCGAGCTCGAGCTCGAGCCAACAAGCAACTGGCAAAAAATGCGGGAAAACTGTTCCCCAGCTGGGAGAACAGGCAACGCAAGCGATCCCCCCGCTTGTTGTGCCAACAACACATGAGAGGAGTACGCACGCCAAATATTATTATGGGCAAACCGTTAGCGTTCCCAGCAGGCGATGTGGTAATAACGGAGGAGCATATAATGCAGGCTGAAATGCTCAAGATCTCTGTTGGACAACTCCTCGAAATCGAGCCCATGTCTCCGCTTAAAGAATCGGAAATAAAATGGAAATATGTCTGGGCCAACCTTTGGTCCATCCGGACAAGGTCAAGGACCTCCCAACGAGAATGTATGAATTGCATCAATGGTACATGAACATTACCAAGATTTCAATCGAGTGTCCCTCATGGTGAATGTCAAGGAGGAGCATTATTACCATGAGAAAGCTCAGCCATTGAGTATCCAGAACTATTTCAGTTATACGATCAAGGCCTTTTCGACAAGTCTATCGCCGCTTGCTATTGTATGTAAGTGATTTCTTTCTGTAATTTAAGTCTCAAGCTAATTATGTAGTGATAATTTTGATCAATCATTACATGTAATTATCCTTACTATATTCTTTTCTGTGGTATTATATGCAGGATGAAGATGTATGAAATTAAAAAATCTGGACGCTATGGCATTGGGTTCATTGACCCAAATACCATTAATGAGGACATATGGAAGCTTCCATTTTATCAAGAAGGTGTAGAGGAAAGCATGCTAGAGTTCTTGAAGCTCCTCAATAGCAATGAAGATATACTACTTCCTTACAACTTCCCGTGAGTCACACTGTCTTGTACTACAAATTCTGTTTTTGCTTACCAGCTAGCTAGATGTTAATAATTAAGTGTATACGGTTTACGGTAGTTGATTAATTTTATGCACATGCCCGCTTAATTAAGACATGCAAACGTGTGCGCATGTAGTTGGCACTGGGTCTTGATAGACTTTAAAGTTGAGGAAGGAAAAGTTGAATTACTGGACTCACTAACTAAAGAAGATAAAGACTTCACCATCGTGAAGGGGATAATCAACAGGTAATTTCAATCATTATTAACTATATATATCTCGGCCTATTATTAGTTCGTCATTTCATGATATGAACTATTTAATAACCCCTTTATTAATTTTCTTTGCCGGCGGGCAGGGCATGGGCAAAGTTTATCAAGGTGACTCCAGGAAAATGGGCAAAAAAGTTGTTTTGGCATCGACCAAAGGTAAGTAATTAAGTAGTACTAGCTAGCTACCATCTCTTTAATCTTGTTTCAATATCATTAATTAATTATCATGCTTGATTAATCATTATCTGATTCAATTCCATTCTCGTAAAACCAAGGTTGGGCTTGCTGGAGGAGTTTTATTCAAAGCGAACTGTCAAGGGGGTCCCATAAATCACCCAACCGCGTAAGGAACGCAAAATCAAGGAACACACCGGTATGACGGAAACTAGGGCGGCAAGAGTGGAACAAAACACCAGGCATAAGGCCGAGTCTTCCACCCTTTACCAAGTATGTAGATGCATTAATTAAATAAGAGATATTGTGATATCCCAACATAATCCTGTCCACCATGGAGCAATCTTCAACTTCACCTACAACTAACAACGCTATAAGAGGGGCTGAGCAAAAGCGGAAACATAGCCAAACAACGGTTTGCTAGGAAGGGTGAAAAAGGTTAGAGGCTGACATGGCAAATTGGGAGGTTTGAAGAACAAGTGAGAGGTAGCACAACATAGCGATAGAACGAAGCAACTAGCATAGCAACGATAGTAATGAGATCCAAGGTGACGGTCATCTTGCCTGAAATCCCGCTAGGAAGAAGAACGAGTCCATGAAGAAGACAAACGGACGTAGTCGAATGAATCCTCACAACTCCGGAACGAAACCGAAGCTAACGAGAGAAGCAACCCGGAAAGAAGCAAACAACATGGTAAACAACCATCACATAAACATGGCATGATGCACAATCAAGTATGATGCATGTCCGGTTTAATGAGGCATGGCATGACAAAGTGTACAAACAACACTACAAGTTAAGTGGAGCTCAATATGCAACGAGTTGCATATTGACGAAACACCACATCAATTATTTAGTTTGATCTCGTTATAAGCTACTCAACAATATTAAATGTTGTTAAACATGGCAAGAGGTGAAACATAAGTAAACTAACTATCTAGGCAAGTTTAAATGAGGCCGGAACAACAAACAACAATTCCGAAAAATCCCCATGTGCATAATTTAGATTTGGTACTGTTCTGCCCTAAACCATATTTTAATGTTGTTAAACAGGAAAATAAAGTGCACCATGTTAAACTATGCATTTTTCTACCCCATTTACATATAAAGTTTATTTAAAACCGAGCTACGATTATTTAGTTATGAAATAAATCATTTTAACATGGCATTTGAGCAAATTTAAACAAACGGCATTTTAACCATTTTAAACATGGATGAAAGTGGCATATTATTAATCTACACAAAATTCTAAGCATTTTACATGTTTAAATCATTTTAATCCGATGCACGGTTCATGAGTTATTATATGCATGATGCTTAGGGTTTTTTTTGTAAAACCGTAAACTCTGGATAATTAGCTAAAATCATTCCGCGGAAAAAAAACATGAATCAGGCCGAAACTGATTGGGCCAACAGTGTACATGAGAGGGGCTGTAGGGGCTGCTCACCCATGGGCCAAGCCCAGGTCGGTGGAGAAAGCAGCAAGAAGGCGAGGCGAGCTGGACCTGATCTGGAGGCCAGCAGGCGGCCCACGCGCGAGGCGGCGCAGTCAACGCGCGGTCGAGTGCTGTGGCGCGCTACTCGACCTGAAACAGGGGATGCAGGGGAAGCAAGGCGGGAATGGTGTTGGCGGCTCGGGGCTCCGGTGGCGCGGTGAGGAGCTCGGGCAGGGGAGGATCGGGTGCTGGTTGGTTCGGACGCAGGTGGGCTCGGTGGATTTGGATTGAGGAAGGAGGAGGCTGCGGCTGGTTGGGTGGATCGAGCAGGGGAGATCCCGAAGAGGATTTGGTGGAGTGGCGGCGCTGTGATGGGATGGATAGGACAGCTCCCCTAGGTTTTAGGGTTGGTCTTTAAATAGCAAGTGGTTTTTTTGGGTAGGGGTATTTGGTCCCTCCGATCGTAATCGAAAGGTCAAGAAATAAATAGGTAGGGAGTCCAAATAACAAAACAGAGATGTTTTGTAGATGTTTGGAGATGATCCGGACCCATTGGTCATGACAGCCCGGGTCGGGTCCGGGAGAAGTTTTCGGACTAGGTTGCGGAGGTGGTCGGTAGCTGTGCAAAGAGGCTCAAATGGTCGGACAACGAATGAACGGTTGGTCTCGAAAGGGATAACAAATGCAAGGGGGAAACATGGCAACTACGAACAGATGCAAGCTTTTTTAAAACATGCAGATGCAATGCGCATGATGCTATGAGATGAGATGCATGACACGAACAAAATGCAAAACGAAATACAAAACCCAACCACGGAGGAAAATCACAACACATAGCCGGAAATGGCAAGAGTTGGAGTTACATAAATGGAAAGTTACATCCAGGGCATTACAACACTCCACCACTACAAGAGGATCTCGTCCCGAGATCTAGCATGGCACCTGAGAGAAACGGAAGAGGAAGAGAAGAGGTAAAACTAAGTTGCTTCTTCGACAAATGAGTGAAACCAAAGAACCTTGCGAGGTTGAAAAGTTGAAAGAAAGAACACAACGGAGTTGAACACAATTGAGAGCAGAGCGGTAGAAAGTGGAAACAAGGAACATTACGGGAACTTGAAGGTTGCAAAGACATGAATCAAGAGTTTAATGGACAAGATAGAATTTGAAACCACTCCGGTTAAAACAAGATGAGAGAGGAAGAATTCGAGCAGCACTCCGGTTGAACATGGAAGGAATAGAACATGAACTTGAGAAGATGGGATGATACTTGATGAAATGAACAACACACTGCCTCTGGAACTATTGAAAGAATGACACAATGGGTAAGAAGGATTTCAGACAACACTCAGGTTGAAAAGAGAGGCAAAACTTGATAAGATGAAAGAACTTGAATGAGAACACAACACTCCGGTTAAATGGATAAGCATGAAAAGAACATGACCTTGATAATTCAACATGATGAGTGAAAAGAGCAACATTACAATGCCTCCGGAAGAAAGAATAAAAGATAGATCGTTGGGATAAAGGGACGGAGAAGAAAATGACAACTTTTGCCACAAGAGAACTTGGAAAGCACCCTTCCAAGAAGGTTACAACAGGGTTGTTGGAAAACCAACAACGAAATGAATAAGCTTGTAGTGGGCTTATGGAAAGCTTCTCAAAATTGAGCCAAAATTCTGCCACTACGGAAACAAATAATATAATTGATAACACCAACGAGATGAAAAACTTCTTCCACCAAGATAATAGAGAGATAACTTGGACCATTGAAATTATGAAATAAATTGCATGTATATGTTGAATGGTGGAGCAGTAAGCTGGTGCAGCTGCAAGTAGAGCGTCGTGGCGGGATCTACATGTGAAGCGGAGTACATGGCAGCCTCGGAGGCAGCGCATGAAGCAATTTGGGTGAAGGAGTTCATCACCGACCTAGGAGTCATACCCAATGCGTCGGGGCCGATCAAACTCTTTGTGACAACACTGGAGCTATTGCACTTGCCAAGGAGCCCAGGTTTCACAAGAAGACCAGGCACATCAAGCGTCGCTTCAACTCCATCCGTGAAAATGTTCAGGATGGAGACATAGAAATTTGTAAAGTGCATACGGATCTGAATGTCGCAGATCCGTTGACTAAACTTTCTCTTCCCATGGGCAAAAACATGATCAACACCGTAACTCTATGGGTGTTCGATTCATCACAATGTAACTAGATTATTGACTCTAGTGCAAGTGGGAGACTGTTGGAAATATGCCCTAGAGGCAATAATAAAAGCATTATTATTATATTTCCTTGTTCATGATAATTGTCTTTTATTCATGCTATAATTGTATTATCCGGAAATCGTAATACTGCGTGTGAATACATAGACCACAATACGTCCCTAGTGAGCCTCTAGTTGACTAGCTCGTTGGTCAATAGATAGTCATGGTTTCGACTATGGACATTGGATGTCGTTGATAACGGGATCACGTCATTAGGAGAATGACGTGATGGACAAGACCCAATCCTAAGCATAGCACAAGATCGTGTAGTTCGTTTTGCTAGAGCTTTCTCAATGTCAAGTATCTATTCCTTAGACCATGAGATTATGGTTTGGGAAGAAACCTAAGCTGTCGTTTCTAAATGTTTGGGGATGCGATGCTTATGTCAAGAAACTTCAACCTGAAAAGCTCGAACCCAAGTCAGAAAAATGCGTCTTCATAGGATACCCTAAGGAAACCATAGGGTATACCTTCTACTTAAGATCTGAGGGCAAGATCTTTGTTGCCAAGAACGGATCCTTTACGGAAAAGAGTTTCTCTCGAAAAGAAGTAAGTGGGAGGAAAGTAGAACTTCGATGAGGTACTACCTCTTGAACAGGATAGTAGTGCAGCTCAGAAAATGTTCTGTGATGCCTACACCAACTGAAGAGGAAATTAATGATGATGATCAAGGTACTTCGGATCAAGTTGCTCTTGAACTTCGTGGGTCCACAAGGACACGTTCCACACCGTGAGTGGTACGGCAACCCCTGTCACGGAAATCATGTTGTTAGACAACGGTGAACCTTTGAACTATGAAGAAGCAATGGCGGGCCCAGATTCCAACAAATGGCTAGAAGCCATGAAATCCAAGATAGAATCCATGTATGAAAACAAAGTATGGACTTTGACTGACTTGCCTGATGATCGGCGAGCGATAAAAAACAAATGGATCTTTAAGAAGAAGACGGACGCGGATGGTAATGTCACCATCTATAAAGCTCGACTTGTCGCTAAGGGTTATCGGCAAGTTCAAGGGATTGACTACGATGAGACTTTCTCTCCGTGGCGAAGCTTAAGTCCGTCCGAATCATGTTAGCAATTGCCGCATACTATGATTATGAGATATGGCAGATGGGCGTCAAAACAGCATTCCTTAACGGTTATCTTAAGGAAGAGCTGTATATGATGTAGCCGGAAGGTTTTGTCGATCCTAAGAATGTTGACAAAGTATGCAAGCTCCAAATGATCCATTTATGGGCTGGTGCAAGCATCTCGGAGTTGGAACATTCGCTTTGATGAGATGATCAAAGCGTTTGGGTTTATGCAGACTTATGGAGAAGCCTGCGTTTACAAGAAAGTGAGTGGGAGCTCATGGCATTTCTCATATTATATGTAGATGACATACTTTTGATGGGAAATGATATAGAATTCTTGGATAGCATTAAGGCCTACTTGAATAAGTGTTTTTCAATGAAGGACCTTGGAGAAGCTGCTTATATATTAGGCATCAAGATCTATAGAGATAGATCGAGACGCCTCATAGGTCTTTCACAAAGCACATACCTTGATAAGATTTTGAAGAAGTTCAAAATGGATCTGTCCAAGAAAGGGTTCTTGCCTATACTGCAAGGTGTGAGATTGAGCTCGGCTCAATGCCCGACCACGGCAAAAGATAAAGAAGAGATGAGTGTCATCCCCTATGCTTCGGCCATAGGATCTATTATGTATGCCATGTTGTGTACCAGACCTGATGTAAACTTTGCCGTAAGTTTGATAGGTAGATACCAAAGTAATCCCAGCAAGGAACACTGGACAGCGGTCAAGAATATCCCGAAGTACCTAAAAAGGACAAAGGACATGTTTCTCATTTATGGAGGTGACGAAGAGCTCGTCGTAAAGGGTTACGTCGACGCTAGCTTCGACACAGATCTGGATGACTCTAAGTCACAAACCGGATACGGGTATATGTTGAATGGTGGAGCAGTAAGCTGGTGCAGCTGCAAGCAAAGCGTCGTGGCGGGATCTACATGTGAAGCGGAGTACATGGCAGCCTCGGAGGCAGCGCATGAAGCAATTTGGGTGAAGGAGTTCATCACCGACCTAGGAGTCATACCCAATGCGTCGGGGCCGATCAAACTCTTCTGTGACAACACTGGAGCTATTGCACTTGCCAAGGAGCCCAGGTTTCACAAGAAGACCAGGCACATCAAGCGTCGCTTCAACTCCATCCATGAAAATGTTCAGCATGGAGACAAAGAAATTTGTAAAGTGCATACGGATCTGAATGTCGCAGATCCGTTGACTAAACCTCTTCCGCGGGCAAAACATGATCAACACCAGAACTCTATGGGTGTTCGATTCATCACAATGTAACTAGATTATTGACTCTAGTGCAAGTGGGAGACTGTTGGAAATATGCCCTAGAGGCAATAATAAAAGCATTATTATTATATTTCCTTGTTCATGATAATTGTCTTTTATTCATGCTATAATTGTATTATCCGGAAATCGTAATACACGTGTGAATACATAGACCACAACACGTCCCTAGTGAGCCTCTAGTTGACTAGCTCGTTGGTCAATAGATGGTCATGGTTTCCTGACTATGGACATTGGATGTCGTTGATAACGGGATCACGTCATTAGGAGAATGACGTGATGGACAAGACCCAATCCTAAGCATAGCACAAGATCGTGTAGTTCGTTTTGCTAGAGCTTTCTCAATGTCAAGTATCTATTCCTTAGACCATGAGATCGTGTAGCTCCCGGATACCGTAGGAGTGCTTTGGGTGTACCAAACGTCACAACGTAACTGGGTGGCTATAAAGGTGCATCACAGGTATCTCCGAAAGTGTCTGTTGGGTTGACACGGATCGAGACAGGGATTTGTCACTCCGTATTACGGAGAGGTATCACTGGGCCCACTCGGTAGTGCATCATCATAATGAGCTCAAAGTGACCAAGTGTCTGGTCACGGGATCATGCATTACGGTGCGAGTAAAGTGACTTGCCGGTAACGAGACTGAACGAGGTATTGGGATACCGACGATCGAGTCTCGGGCAAGTAACATACCGTCTAACGAAGGGAGTAGCATACGGGGTTGCTTGAATCCTCGACATCATGGTTCATCCGATGACATCATCGAGGAGCATGTGGGAGCCAACATGGGTATCCAGATCCCGCTGTTGGTTATTGACCTGAGAGCGTCTCGGTCATGTCTGCGTGTCTCCCGAACCCGTAGGGTCTACACACTTAAGGTTCGGTGACGCTAGGGTTATTAGGAAGACTTGTATGTGATTACCGAATGTTGTTAGGAGTCCCGGATGAGATCCTGGACATCACGAGGAGTTCCGGAAGGGTCCGGAGGTAAAGATTTATATATGGGAAGTTGTCAAACGGACACCGGAAAAGTTTCGAGGCATATCGGTATTGCAGGGGTCACGGAAAGGTTCGGAGGACCACGGGAGGGCCACCCCTCGGGGGCCACTTGGGCTGCGTGGGAAGGGGCCAGCCCCTGGTGGGCTGGGCGCACCTCCCTTGGGCCCTTGCGCCTAGGGTTGAGGGGAACCCTAGAGGGGCGCCCCCTTGCTTGGGGGCAAGCCCTCCCTTGGCCGCCCCCCTCTAGATGCATCTAGAGGGGCCGGCCCCCTTCTCCCTTTCCCCCTATAAATAGAGGGGTGAGGGGAGGGCAGCCGCACCCAAGAAAAGGCGCAGCCCCTCCCCTCCCCAACACCTCTCCTCCTCCGTTGTGAGCTCGGCGAAGCCACAGCCGAGAATCTTGCTTCTCCACCATCATCACGCCCGTCGTGCTGCCGGTGGAGCTGTCTTCCTCAACCTCTCCTTCCTCCTTGCTGGATCAAGACGGAGGAGACGTTGCCCGTACCGTACGTGTGTTGAACGAGGAGGTGCTGTCCGTTCAGCACTTGGTCATCGGTGATCCGAGTACGACTCCATCATCACCATCCCCTCGAACGCTTCCGCACGCGATCTACAAGTGGTATGTAGATGCAAACTCACTCCCTTGAATCGTTGCTCAGATGAACTCATAGATGGATCTTGGTGAAACCGTAGGAAAATGTTTAATTTTCTGCAACGTTCCCCAACAAAAGTAGCATGGAGCAATAAAAAATTATAGATGCGTTGGAGACGTATCACCAGTTGCCGATAACTCGGTTACAAAACATGATCATCTCATACAATAAAATATAGCATCACGTCCATATTACATCGCAACATGCCATGCAAAAACAAGTTAGACGTCCTCTACTTTGTTGTTGCAAGTTTTACGTGGCTACTACGGGCTGAGCAAGAACCGTTCTTAACTACGCATCAAAAGTACAACGATAGTTCGTCAAGTTAGTGTTGTTTTAACCTTCTCAAGGACCGGGCATAGCCACACTTGGTTCAACTAAAGTTGGAGAAACTGACACCCGCCAGCCACCTATGTGCAAAGCACGTCGGTAGAACTAGACTCGCATAAGCGCACGCATAATGTCGGTCCGGGCTGCTTCATCCAACAATACCGCCGAACCAAAGTATGACATGCTGGTAAGGAGTATGACTTGTATCACCCACAACTCACTTGTGTTCTACTCGTGCATATAACATCTACACATAAAACCTGGCTCGGATGCCACTGTTGGGGAACGTAGTAATTTCAAAATTTTCCTACGCACACACAGAATCATGGTGATGCATAGCAACGAGAGGGGAGAGTGTGTCCACGTACCGTCTTAGACCGAAAGTGGAAGCGTTAGCACAACGCAGTTGATGTAGTCGTACGTCTTCATGATCCGACCGATCAAGTACCGAACGCACGGCACCTCCGAGTTCAGCACACATTCAACTCGATGACGTCCCTCGAACTCCGATCTAGCCGAGCTTTGAGGGAGATTCCGTCAGCACGACGGCATGGTGACGATGATGATGTTCTACCAACGCAGGGCTTCGCCTAAGCACCGCTACGATATTATCGAGGTGGACTATGATGGAGGGGGGCACCGCACATGGCTAAGAGATCCAAGGGATCAGTTGTTGTGTGTCCATGGGGTGCCCCCTCCCCCATATATAAAGGAGTAGAGGAGGGGAGGGCCGGCCCTCTCTTGGGAGCGCCATAGGGGAGTCCTACTCCCACCGGGAGTAGGATTCCCCCCCCCCCTTCCAAGTTTTAGTAGGAGAAAGGGAAGGGAGAAGGAGAAGGAAGGGGGCGCCCCCCTCCCTAGTCCAATTCGGACCAGTTCATGGGGAGGGGTGCGGCCACCCTTTGAGGCCTTTCTCTCCTTTCCCGTATGGCCCATTAAGGCCCACTACGAATTCCCGTAACTCTCCGGTACTCCGCAAAATACCCGAATCACCCGCAACCTTTCCGAAGTCCGAATATAGTCGTCCAATATATCACTACTAGGGAAAACCCTAGCAGTAGCGCTGGTTTTGTGCTCACTAGTAGCGCGGGTAGGCGCGCTACTAATAAGGCACTACAGCTATTGCTTAGCAGTAACGCGTGCCTGCGCGCGCTACTGCTTGGACAAATAGATGTAGCGTTTGTTCACCCCCACGCTACTGCTAATGAAACTAGTGGCAGCGCGTTTTCTGTCCATCGCTACTAGTATTCATTTTTTATTTTTTTTATTTTTAGTGTATTTATGCGGTTTTCTCTCCATTGTACAAATATTGGTACAATACCAGTTATGAGGTTTACATCATTATGTCCAGTGTCAAATGAAGGTGGATTAGGTTCAAGTGGAGGCAATATGTGGTGCATGTCAAAAGTATACTACTAATCCAAACTTGGTCTAGTTTGGACTAGTAGTACTTTCGATGTGCACCACATGTTGCCTCCACTTGAATCTAATCCGCCAGCACAAGCTATTTAATCATCATCATAGTAATTACCACCAACATTATTTGTTTAATTACCACTAACACTAGCTAATAATAATCATCATAGTCATTACCACCAACACTAGCTATTTTATCATCATAGTAATAGTGTAGCACATCATCATCCTCAAACTCATTTCTAGCTAGCTAATCACTCCTGCTGCTCTCTCTTAGGTAAAATAACATAAAACATGTGTAGCTCTCCTCCTTGATCAAGTTGGAGCATGCAGATGAACATGTCTCCTAATCGTGGGATGCGCTTCTGTTTGCTGCCCCCTTGTACTTCTCTGCGCTCCCCCATCACATATTTGGTCCAGTCTTGCACTATTAAGCATCCATCGCTAATCTTGAATGCACTACAGTAATCTGTAGGATATCTTGGCCGTAAGCTAACAATAGTCATGGTACCTTTAGTCTCGATCCCATAAGGCACAACATTCATCGGGACTCCCTGTTGAAGAACATCGTATGGTAACATACTTAGCAATGAAGTTTAGCTTCAAAAATAATGTTTGGAAAAGATGCACTGAGGACAAATATTAAAAATCTTACCATCCTTCCTAAATAGATGTGACCATAGTTCAGTATGAACACTATTGGTCGCACGTTTTCAGTACTAACATTTCTAAATCCAGGAAGAAAATTTATCTTGACAGTATCAAGATCCGCAAGCCATGAAACATAATGACTGAGCTCCTCGCAGTTGAGTTCAGCCCCGGCACAGTATACGGTCCTGTCTACCAAGCGCTGGACATGTTTGCTTGCACCGAAATAAGCTATCAATAGAAATTAATTGTCAACTATTTTTGAATAAACAATATCAAAGACATAAATATGGTTGAGAAACTCACATTTTGGTATAATCGAGGCGTCGCACATCGACCTAGATGTCGGTATTACCTTCAATATCATCTTCCTAATCGAATATCAAAGGTGATAACCATATCAGGCTCAAATGCATAAGTCTTGCATAGTGCTCGCCATGTTTTGCATCCAAAATAGGTGTAGTCATCTGAATTGTATAATTTTGTATGGAAAATATAACCATGCTCGGTCTTCAAGTAAAATTTCTTTACCTCCATAGTACGACTGCAACCTATCTTATCCAATACAAAAACTCTTGCATGGCAGGGGATACGCTAGTATAATAGTAAAAACAAATTATAAGTTGAAGCAAATGAAGCATATGTCATGCTTAATTATGAAAAAAGACTTGTCTTGTGACTTCATCAGTATCCACTTGAAGTTCTCGTCCAGCTTGATGCTAAAGCACCTATCATCATCTAGGAAGATTTAAATGCATACGAGCGCTTCGTCTTGCAGTATTTGCAAATACTGAAATCCTTTTCGTCGTCAGACATTTCCTATGTTCATTGTTAAAACATTAATTGAAAATCGATCGAAGACAACTACCAGGATACTCAACACACAAATCTGGGGCACTCGATATTTCCTACATATTCTGGCACAAGTCATGCCTAAATTCACGGAAAAATCCGGCATGACCTTTGCTAAAATAGGACATATCGGCGCCTGAAATTTGCCGGAACGGAAATGAATCAACACTCCAGCAAAACATAGGCCACTCGGAGGTGTAACCTGCAAACATGACCGCCACAGGCAAGCACATATCATATTTGAGCAACACAAGATATACATTTCAAAATATCTTATAGGACTCAAATTAGCATGCATTGAATAAGCAAAAGTAAATCATCTCATGCGTGTTCGTACATCGTCGAATATTATCACTAATACATCCCGAATAGTGTCATACATATAACATCAGTAATACAACTAAAACCCTAGCACACGACGAGTATCGGCGCGGGCGGTGGACACCCACAGAGAAGGAACCATCACGGGATCATAGCTCCAGTGAGATCCACAGAGAACCTGCCGGTGTATTGGAGAACCTGTGCTCCAATGCAAACAAGTAGCGACGGACGTCGCGTCCTCCTCATCGACACGATGACGCACTCCTCCGCTGGGTCCTCGAGCCTCTGGACCGTCACATCGCCCACGCGACCGCCACCAAAGAAGGTTCGGGTCAACGACAGGCTGGCTCCTCACCAACCTGCGCCCCCCGGTAGGTAGCGCCTCCCAGTACCACCCCAGCGGAGCCCAGACCCGGACATGGCCCATCTAGTCAAGCAAGTGTCATCCTCCACCGACTCGACGACGAGGATGCGGGATAGGCATCGTCCACGTCGATGCGGGAAAAATTGCTTTAACTAAAAAAATAGCAACAAGTTCTTACTAACATGTTCTATTAATTCAATTAGTTCTTACTGAAAATAAACTTACTATAAATAAAAATAAACTAGTACCTAGCTAATTAGTACCTAGTTCTTACTAACTAATTAGTACCTAGGAACTACTGCTAAGGGTTCATACTAACTAACTAACTAACACTAAATTAACTAACTAACACTAAAAATAGCCTAGGGTTCATACTAACTAGCACTAAATAGCTAGGGTTCATACTAAGCAAATTAACAAGAGGGATCAGAAAGGGAGAGTGCTTACAGAGGGCGGGGAGAGAGATGGGGTCGGGGGAGACGGCGGCGAGGCGGGGTCGGGGAGATGGCGTCAAGGCGGGGGGGGGGGGGGGGAGAAGGCGGGGGGGCGGGGCCGGGGGAGACGGCGGCGAGGCGGGGTCGGGGGAGACGGCCGCGAGGCGGGGTCGGGGGAGACGGCGGCGAGGCGGAGGCGACGAGGGGGAGAAGAGAGAGTGGTGAATTGGGGGAGGAAGAGGAGGGAATCAGGCCGCGCGGGGGGTTAGGTGAGAATCGATTTAACAGTAGCGTGGGATGGGAAAACACGCTGCTGCTAAAATCGGTAATAGTAGCGCCGTTTCTAAAAGGGCGCTACTACTATACCTAGCACGTCGGGAACGGTGTGGCAATTATAGTAGTAGCGCCAGATAGTTCCCGCCGCTGGCCATCGCTATAGTAACAGATGGCGGTTTTGGCAGACGCGCTACTGCTAGCAGTAGCGCCTCATTTTAACACGCGCTACTCGTAAGATTCTGTGTATAAGGTTTTCCCTAGTAGTGTATCAATCTTTACGTCTCAACCATTTTGAGATTCCTCGTCATGTCCCCGATCTCATCCGGGACTCCAAACTACCTTCGGTACATCAAAACACATAAACTCATAATATAACCATCATCAAACTTTAAGCGTGCGGACCCTATGGGTTCGAGAACTATGTAGACATGACCGAGACACGTCTCCGGTCAATAACCAATAGCGGAACCTGGATGCTCATATTGCCTCCCACATATTCTACGAAGATCTTTGTCGGTCAAACCACATAACAACATACGTTGTTCCCTTTGTCATCGGTATGTTACTTGGCCAAGATTCGATCGTCGGTATCTCAATACCTAGTTCAATCTCGTTACCAGCAAGTCTCTTTACTCGTTCTGTAATACATCATCCCGCAACTAACTCATTAGTTGCAATGCTTGCCAGGCTTATATTGATGTGTATTACCGAGTGGGCCCAGAGATACCTCTCCGACAATCGGAGTGACAAATCCTAATCTCGAAATATGCCAACCCAACAATTACCTTTGGAGACACCTGTAGAGCACCTTTATAATCATCCAGTTACGTTGTGACATTTGGTAGCACACAAAGTGTTCCTCCGGTAAACGGGAGTTGCATAATCTCATAGTCATAGGAACATGTATAAGTCATGAAGAAAGCAATAACAACATACTAAATGATCAAGTGCTAAGCTAATGGAATGGGTCAAGTCAATCACATGATTCTCCTAATGATGTGATCCCGTTAATCAATTGACAACTCTTTGTCCATGGCTAGGAAACATAACCATCTTTGATTAATGAGCTAGTCAAGTAGAGGCGTACTAGTGACACTCTGTTTGTCTATGTATTCACACATGTATCATGTTTCCGGTTAATCAATTCTAGCATGAATAATAAACATATATCATGAAATAAGGAAATGCATAATAACTTTATTATTGCCTCTAGGGCATATTTCCTTCACAGAGGAGGGACGGCCAGGACAGGCCGCCCCCCCCTTCCTTCCTCTCCTCTCTCCCCTTCCTTCCCCCTCTCCTACTTGGACAAGGAAAGGAGGGAGTCCTACTCCCGGTGGGAGTAGGAATCCTCCCTGGCGCGCCTCCTCCTGGACAGCCGCCCCCTCCCCCTTGCTCCTTTATATACGGGGGCAAGGGGGCACCTCTAGACAACAATTGATCCTCGAGATCTATTAGCCGTGTCCGGTGCCCCCCTCCACCATATTCCACCTTGATAATATCGTAGCGGTGCTTAGGCGAAGCCCTGCGTCGGTAGAACATCATCATCGTCACCACACCGTCGTGCTGACGAAACTCTCCCTCGAAGCTCGGCTGGATCGGAGTTCGAGGGACGTTATCGAGCTAAACGTGTGCTGAACTCGGAGGTGTTGTGCGTTTGGTACTTGATCGGTCGGATCGTGAAGACGGACGACTACATCAACCGCGTTATGCTAACGCTTCTGCTTTCGGTCTACGAGGGTACGTGGACAACACTCCCCCCCCCCCTCGTTTCTATGCATCACCATGATCTTGTGTGTCCGTATAATTTTTTTTGAAATTACTACGTTCCCCAACAGTGGTATCCGAGCCTGGTTTTATGCGTAGATGTTGTATGCACGAGTAGAACACAAGTGAGTTGTGGGTGATACAAGTCATACTGCTTACCAGCATGTCATACTTTGGTTCGGGGGTATTGTTGGATGAAGCGGCCCGGACCGACATTACGCGTACGCTTACGCGTGACTGGTTCTACCAACGTGCTTTGCACATAGGTGGCTGGCGGGTGTTAGTTTCTCCAACTTTAGTTGAACCGAGTGTGGCTATGACCGGTCCTTGAGAAGGTTAAAACAACACTAACTTGATGAACTATCGTTGTAGTTTTGATGCGTAGGTAAGAACGGTTGTTGCTCAGCCCGTAGCAGCCACGTAAAACATGCAACAACAAAGTAGAGGACGTCTAACTTGTTTTTGCAGGGCATGTTGTGATGTGATATGGTCAAGACGTGATGTTATATTTTATTGTATGAGATGATCATATTTTGTAACCGAGTTATCGGCAACTGGCAGGAGCCATATGGTTGTCGCTTTATTGTATGCAATGCAATTGCCCTGTAAGTGCTTTACTTTATCACTAAGCTGTAGAGATAGTCGTAGAAGCAATAGGTGGCAAAATGACAAAGATGCTATGATGAAGATCAAGGTGTCACGCCGGTGACGATGGTGATCATGACGGTGCTTCGGAGATGGTGATCACAAGCACAAGATGATGATGGCCATATCATATCACTTATATTGATTGCATGTGATGTTTATCCTTTATGCATCTTATTTTGCTTTGATTGACGGTAGCATTATAAGATGATCTCTCACTAAATTTCAAGGTATAAGTGTTCTCCCTGAGTATGCACCGTTGCGAAAGTTCTTCGTGCTGAGACACCACGTGATGATCGGGTGTGATAGGCTCTACGTTCAAATACAATGGGTGCAAAATAGCTGCACACACGGAATACTCAGGTTAAACTTGACGAGCCTAGCATATACAGATATGGCCTCGAAACACTGAGGCCGAAAGATCGAGCGTGAATCATATAGTAGATATGATCAACATAGTGATGTTCACCATTCAAAACTACTCCATCTCACGTGATGATCAGACATGGTTTAGTTGATTTGGATCACGCGATCACTTAGATGATTAGAGGGATGTCTATCTAAGTGGGAGTTCTTAAGTAATATGATTAATTGAACTTTAATTTATCATGAACTTAGTCCTGGTAGTATTTTGCAAATAATGTTGTAGATCAATAGCTCGCGTTGTTGCTTCCCTATGTTTTATATGTGTTCCTAGAGAAAACTATATTGAAAGATGATAGTAGCAATGATGCGGACTAGGTCCATGATCTGAGGTTTATCCTCATTGTTGCATAGAAGAATTATGTCCTTGATGCACCGCTAGGTGATAGACCTATTGCAGGAACAGATGCAGACGTTATGTACGTTTGGCTAGGTCAATATGATGACTACTTAATAGTTTAGTGCACCATGCTTAACGGCTTAGAATCGGGACTTCAAAGACATTTTGAACGTCATGGACCATATGAGATGTTCCAGGAGTTGAAGTTAATATTTCAAGCAAATACCCGAGTTGAGAGATATGAAGTCTCCAACAAGTTCTATAGCTAAAAGATGGAGAAGAATTGCTCAACTAGTGAGCATGTGCTTAGATTGTCTGGGTACTACAATCACTTGAATCAAGTGGGAGTTAATCTTCCAGATAAAATAGTGATTGACAGAGTTCTCTAGTCACCATCACCAAGTTAGAAGAATTTCGTGATGAACTATAGTATGCAAGGGATGACGAAAATGATTCCCGAGCTTTTCATGATGATGAAATCAATGAAGGTAGAAATCAAGAAAGAGCATCAAATGTTGATGATTAACAAGACCACTAGTTTCAAGAAAAGGGCAAAGGTAAAGAAAGGGAACTTCAAGTAGAATGGCAAGCAAATTTTCACTCCCGCAAGGAAACCAAAGCTGGACCAAAGCCTGGAACTGAGTGCTTCTACTGCAAAGGAAATGGTCACTGGAAGCGGAAATACCCTGAATATTTGGTGGATAAGAAGGATGGCAAAGTGAACAAGGGTATATTTGATATGCAGGTTATTGATGTGTACCTTACTAGTGTTTATAGTAGCCCACAGGTATTTGATACTTGTTCATTGCTAAGATTAGTAACTCAAAACAGGAGTTACAGAATAAATAGAGACTAGTTGAGGGTGAAGTGACGATGAGTGTTGGAAGTAGTTCCAAGATTGATATGATCATCATCGCACACTCCCTATACTCTCGGGATTAGTGTTAAACCTAAATAAATGTTATTTGGCGTTTGCGTTGAGCATGAATACACTACTAGGGAAAACCTTATACACAGAATCTTACCAGTAGCGCGTGTTAAAATGAGGCGCTACTGCTACTTAGCAGTAGCGCGTCTGCCAGAACCGTGCTATTGTTACTCCCTTAGCAGTAGCGCGGCCGGAACATAACGCACTACTACTATAATTGCCACACCGTTCCCGACGTGCTAGGTATAGTAGTAGCACCCTTCTAGAAACGGCGCTACTACTGCAGATTTTAGCTGCAGCATGTTTTCCCTCCCCACGCTACATTTAAAGCTATTTACACCTAACCCCCCGCTCGGCCTGATTCCCTCTCCTCTGCTTCTTCCCCCCAATTCCCCACTCTCTCTTCGCCCCCTCGCCGCCTCCGCCTCATGATCGTCTCGCCCGTCTCCCCGACCCGCCTCGCCGTCTCCCCGACCCGCCTGCCGCCGTCTTCCCTGGCCTCGCCTCATGCGCCGTCTCCCTCGACCCGCCTACTTGCCGTCTTCCCGACCCGCCTACAGCCGTCTCCCCGACCCCGCCTCGCCCGCGCCTCGGTGCCGCCGTCTCCCCGACCCCATCTCTCCCCGCCCTTTGTAAGCACTCTCCCCTTCCGATCCCTCTTGTTTGCTTAGTATGAACCCTAGCTATTTAGTGCTAGTAAGTATGAACCCTAGGCTATTTTAGTGCTAGTTAGTTAATTAGGGCAGTAGTTCCTAGGTACTAATTAGTTAGTAAGAGTGTAGATTCACTCATTTTGCTTTTTAGAATTTCTCTTTTTAGAATTTGTCTTTTTAGAATTTGTCTTTTTAGAATTTGTCTTTTTAGAATTTCAAATAGACTACCACATATGGATGTATATAGACATAGTTTAGAGTGTAGATTCACTCATTTTGCTTTGTATGTAGTCACTTGTTGAAATCTATAGAAAGACAAATATTTAGGAACGGAGGGAGTAGGTACTAATTAGCTAGGTACTAGTTTATTTTTATTTATAGTAAGTTTATTTTCAGTAAGAACTAATTGAATTAATAGAACTAGTTAGTAAGAACTTGTTGCTATTTTTTTAGTTAAAGCAATTTTTCCCGCATCGACGTGGACGATGCCTATCCCGCATCCTCGTCGTCGAGTCGGTGGAGGAGGACACCTGCTTGGCCAGATGGGCCATGTCCGGGACTGGGCTCCGCCGGGGTGGTACTGGGAGGCGCTACCTACCGGGGGGCGCAGGTTGGTGAGGAGCCAGCCTTTCATTGACCCGAACCTTCTTTGGTGGCGGTCGCGTGGGCCAGTGACGGTCCGTAGGCTCGAGGACCCCATGGAGGTGGTGCGTCACCGTGTCGATGAGGAGGACGCGCACGTCCGTTGCTACTTGTTTGCGTTGGAGCACAGGTCCTCCAATACCGGCAGGTTCTCCGAGGATCTCACCGAGCTATGATCCCGTGATGGTTCCTTCTCTGTGGGTGTCCACCACCGCGCCCGATACCGTCTTGTGCTAGGGTTTTAGTTGTATTAGTGATGTTATATGTATGACACTATTCGGGATGTATTAGTGATAATATTCGACGATGTACGAACACGCATGAGATGATTTACTTTTGCTTATTCAATGCATGCTAATTTGAGTCCTATAAGATATTTTGAAATGTATATCTTGTGTTGCTCAAATAGGATATGTGCTTGCCCAAGTGGCCGGTCATGTTTGCAGGTTACACCTCCGAGTGGCCTGTGTTTTGCCGGAGTGTTGATTCATTTCCGTTCCGGCAAATTTCAGGCACTCGATATGTCCTATTTTAGCAAAGGTCATGTCGGATTTTTCCGTGAATTTTGGCATGACTTGTGCCAGAATATGTAGGAAATATCGAGTGCCCTAGATTTGTGTGTTGAGTATCCTGGTAGTTGTCTTCGATCGATTTTCAATTAATGTTTTAACGATGAACATAGGAAATGTCCATTTACCTAAAAGGATTTCGATATTTGCAAATACTGCGAAGACGAGCGCGGCCTGTGTGACGGAATCTTCCTAGATGATGATAGGCGCTTCAGCATCAAGCTGGACGAGAACTTCGAAGTGGATACAGTAAGTCACAACGACAAGTCTTTTTTCGTAATTAAGCATGACATATGCTTCATTTGCTTCAACTTATAATTTGTTTTTACTATTATACTAGCGTATCCCCTGCCATGCAAGAGTTTTTGTATTGGATAAGATAGGTTGCAGTCGTACTATGGAGGTAAAGAAATTTTACTTGAAGACCGAGCATGGTTATATTTTCCATACAAAATTATACAATTCAGACGACCACACCTATTTTGGATGCAAAACATGGCGAGCACTATGCAAGACTTATGCATTTGAGCCTGATATGGTTATCACCTTTGATATTAAATCGTAAGATGATATTGAAGGTAATACCGAGCATATCCGGGTCGATGTGCGAACGCCTCGATTATACCAAAATGTGAGTTTATCAACCATATTTATGTATTTGATATTGTTTATTCAAAAATAGTTGACAATTAATTTCTATTGATAGCTTATTTTGGTGCAAGCAAACATGTCCAGTGCTTGGTAGACAGGACCGTATACTGTGCTGGGGCTGAACTCAACTGCGAGGAGCTCAGTCATTATGTTTCATGGCTTGCGGATCTTGATACTGTCAAGACAAATTTTCTTCCTGGATTGAAATGTTAGTACTGAAAAGCGTCGACCAATAGTGTTCGTCTTGAACTACGGTCACATCTATTTAGGAAGGATGGTAAGATTTTTAATATTTGTCCTCAGTGCATCTTTTCCATACATTATTTTTGATGCTAAACTTCATTGCTAAGTATGTTACCATATGATGTTCTTCAACAGGGAGTCCCGATGAATGTTGTGCCTTATGGGATCGAGACTAAAGGTACCATGAGTATTGTTAGCTTACGGCCAAGATATCCTACAGATTACTTTAGTGCATTCAAGATTAGCAACGGATGCTTAATAGTGCAAGACTGGACCAAATATGTGATGGGGGAGCGCAGAGAAGTACTAGGGGCAGCAAACAGATCGCTACCCACGATTAGGAGACATGTTCATCTGCATGCTCCAACTTGATCAAGGAGGAGAGCTATACATGTTTTATGTTATTTTACTGCGAGAGAGCAGCAGGAGTGATTAGCTAGCTAGAAATGAGTTTGAAGATGATGATGTGCTACACTATTACTATGATAAAATAGCTAGTGTTGGTGGTAATGACTCTGATGATTATTATTAGCTAGTGTTAGTGGTGATTAAATAAATATTGTTGGTGATAATGACTATGATGATGATTAAAAAGCTTGTGCTGGCGGATTAGATTCAAGTGGAGGCAACATGTGATGCACATCGAAAGTACTACTAGTCCAAACTAGATCAAGTTTGGATTAGTAGTATACTTTTGACATGCACCACATATTGCCCCCACTTGAACCTAATCCATCTTCATTTGACACACTGTTATGGACATAATCATGTAAACCTCGTAACTGGTATTGTACCAATATTTGTACGATGGAGAGAAAACCGCATAAACACTAAAAATAAAAAAATAAAAAATGAATACTAGTAGCGATGGAGAGAAAACGCGCTGCCACTAGTTTCATTAGCAGTAGCGTGGGGGTGAACAAATGCTGCAGCTATTTGTCCAAGCAGTAGCGCGCGTCGGCACGCGTTACTGCTAAGCAATAGCTGTAGCGCCTTATTAGTAGCGCGCCTACCCACGCTACTAGTGAGCACAAAACCAGCGCTACTGTTAGGGTTTTCACTAGTAGTGATATGATTTGATCATGTTTATTGCAATACGGTTATTCATTTAAAGTCAGAGAATAATTGTTGTTCTGTTTTCATGAATAAAACCTTCAATGGTCATAGACCCAATGAAAATAGTTTGTTGGATCTCGATCGTAGTGATACACATATTCATAATATTGATGCCAAAAGATGCAAAGTTAATAATGATAGTGCAACTTATTTGTGGCACTGCCGTTTGGGTCATATCGGTGTAAAGAGCATGAAGAAACTCCACAAAGATGGACTTCTGGAATCACTTGATTATGAATCACTTGGTACTTGCGAACCATGCCTCATGGGCAAGATGACTAAAACGCCGTTCTCCGGAACTATGGAGCGAGCAACAGATTTGTTGGAAATCATACATACTGATGTATGTGGACCAATGAATATTGAGGCTCGCGGTGAGTATCGTTATTTTCTCACCTTCACAGATGATTTGAGCAGATATGGGTATATCTACTTAATGAAACATAAGTCTGGAACATTTGAAAAGTTCAAAGAATTTAAGAGTGAAGTGGAAAATCATCGTAATAAGAAAATAAAGTTTCTACAATCTGATCGTGGAGGAGAATATTTGAGTTACGAGTTTGGTTTACATTTGAAACAATGCGGAATAGTTTATAACTCATGCCACCCGGAACACCACAACGTAATGGTGTGTCCGAACGTCGTAATCGTACTTTACTAGATATGGTGCGATCTATGATGTCTCTTACTGATTTACCGCTATCATTTTGGGGTTATGCATTAGAGACATATGCATTCACTTTAAATAGGGCACCATCAAAATCCATTGAGACGACGCCTTATGAACTGTGGTTTGGCAAGAAACCAAAGTTGTCATTTCTTAAAAGTTTGGGGCTGCGATGGTTATGTGAAAAAGTTTCAACCTGATAAGCTCGAACCCAAATCGGAGAAGTGCGTATTCATAGAATACCCAAAGGAAACTATTGGGTACACCTTCTATCACAAATCCGAAATCAAGATATTCGTTGCTAAGATGGATCCTTTCTAGAGAAGGACTTTCTCTCGAAAGAAGTGAGTGGGAGGAAAGTAGATCTTGATAAGGTAATTATACCTTCTGCCGAATTGGAAAGTAGTCCATCACAAAAAACAGTTCTAGTGATTCCTGCACCAGTTAGTGAGGAAGTTAATGATGATGATCATGAAACTTCGGATCAAGTTACTATCGAATCTCCTAGGTCAACCAGAGTACGTTCCGCTCCAAAGTGGTACTGTAATCCTATTCTGGAGTTCATGTTACTTGACCATGACGAACCTACGAACTATGAGGAAGCGATGATGAGCCCAAATTCCGCAAAATGGCTTGAGGCCATGAAATCTGAGATGGGATCCATGTATGAGAACAAAATGTGGACTTTGATTGACTTGTCCGATGATCAGCAGGTCAAAGAAAATAAATGGATCTTCAAGTGGAAGACGGACGCTGATAGTAATGTTACTATTTACAAGGCTAGACTTGTCGAAAAAGGTTTTGACAAAGTTCAAGGTGTTGAATACAATGAGATTTTCTCACTCGTATCGATGCTTAAGTTTGTCCGAATCATGTTAGGAATTGCCACATTTTATGAAATCTGGCAAATGGATGTAAAAAATGCATTCCTGAATGGATTTATTAAAGCAGAGTTGTATATGATGCAACCAGAAGGTTTTGTCAATCCTAAAGGTGCTAACAAAATATGCAAGCTCCAACGATCCATCTATGGACTGGTGCAAGCATCTCGGAGTTGAAATATACGCTTGGATGAGTTGATCAAAGCATATGGTTTTATACAGACTTTTGGAGAAGCCTGTATTTACAAGAAAGTGAGTGGGAGCACTACAACATTTCTAATAAATATATGTGAATGACATATTGGTGATCAGAAATAATGTAGAATTTTCTGGAAAGCATAAAGGAATATTTGAAATGAGTTTTTCAAAAAGAAAGACCTCAGTAAAGCTACTTACATATTGAGCATCAAGATCTATTGAGATAGATCAAAAACGCTTGATAAGATTTTCAATTAGTACATACCTTGACAAGATTTTGAAGTAGTTCAAAATAGAACAGTCAAATAAAAAGGTTCTTGCGTGTGTTGCAAGGTGTGAAGTTGAGTAAGACTCAAAACCCGACCATGGCAGAAAATAGAAATAGAATGAAAAGTCATTCCCTATGCCTCAGTCATAGGTTCTATAAAGTATGCTATGCTGTGTACCAGACCTATTGTATACCTTGCTCTGAGTTTGGCAAGGGAGTACAATTTTTGATCTAGAAGTAGATCACTGGACAGCGGTCAAGAATATCCTTAGTAAGGACTAAGGAAATATTTCTCGGTTATAGAGGTGATAAAGAGTTCGTCATAAAGAGTTACGTCGATGCAAGCTTTTACACCGATCCAGATGACTCTAAGTCTCAATCTGGATACATATCGAAAGTGGGAGCAATTAGCTAGAGTAGCTCCATGCAGAGCATTGTAGACATAGAATATTTGCAAAATACATACGGCTCTGAATGTGACAGACCCGTTGTCTAAACTTCTCTCACGAGCAAAACATGATCATACCTTAGTACTCTTTTGGTGTTAATCACATAGTGATGGGAACTAGATTATTGACTCTAGTAAACCCTTTGGGTGTTAATCAGATGACGATGTGAACTATGGGTATTAATCACATACAGATGTGAATATTGGTGCTAAATCACATGGTGATGTGAACTAGATTATTGACTCTAGTGCAAGTGGGAGACTGAAGGAAATATGCCCTAGAGGCAATAGTAAAGTTATTATTTATTTCCTTATTTCATGATAAATGTTTATTATTCATGCTAGAATTGTATTAACCGGAAACTTAGTACATGTGTGAATACATAGACAAACACAATGTCACTAGTATGCCTCTACTTGACTAGCTCGTTGAATCAAAGATGGTTAAGTTTCCTAGCCATAGACATGAGTTGTCATTTGATTAACGGGATCACATCATTAGAGAATGATGTGATTGACTTGACCCATTCCGTTAGCTTAGCACTTGATCGTTTAGTATGTTGCTATTGCTTTCTTCATGACTTATACACGTTCCTATGACTATGAGATTATGCAACTCCGTTTACGGAGGAACACTTTGTGTGCTACCAAACGTCACAACGTAACTGGGTGATTATAAAGGTGCTCTACAGGTGTCTCCGAAGGTACTTGTTGGGTTGGCGTATTTCGAGATTAGGATTTGTGACTCCGATTGTCGGAGAGGTATCTCTGGGCCCTCTCGATAATGTACATCACTATAAGCCTTGCAAGCGATGTGACTAATGAGTTAGTTGCGGGATGATTCATTACATAACGAGTAAAGAGACTTGCCGGTAACGAGATTGAACTAGGTATTGAGATACCGACGATCGAATCTCGGGCAAGTAACATACCGATGACAAAGGGAACAACGTATGTTGTTATGCGGTTTGACCGATAAAGATCTTCGTAGAATATGTGGGAGCCAATATGAGCATTCAGGTTCCGCTATTGGTTATTGACCGGAGACGTGTCTCGGTCATGTCTACATAGTTCTCGAACTCGTAGGGTCCGCACGCTTAAAGTTAGATGACGGTTATATTATGAGTTTATATGTTTTGATGTACCGAAGATAGTTCAGAGTCCCGGATGTGATCACGGACATGACGAGGAGTCTCGAAATGGTCGAGACATGAAGATTGATATATTGGACGACTATATTCGAACACCGGAATGGTTCCGGGGGTTATCGGATGTATACGGGAGTACCGGGGGGGTTACCGGAACACCGGGGGTTAATGGGCCTCATGGGCCCAAAGTGGAAGCAGAGGAGGCGGCGGGGGCAGGCGCGCCCCTCCCCTCTAGTCCGAATAGGACAAGGAGGGGGGGGGGCGGCGCCCCCCCTTTCCTTCCTTTCCTCTCTCCCCTTCCTTCCCCCTCTCCTACTTGGACAAGGAAAGGAGGGAGTCCTACTCCACCGAGAGTAGGACTCCTCCCTGGCGCGCCCCCTCCTGGCCGGCCGCCCCCTCCCCCTTGCTCCTTTATATACGGGGTCAGAGGGGCCCCTCTAGACACATCAATTGATCCTCGAGATCTATTAGCCGTGTGCAGTGCCCCCCTTCACCATATTCCACCTCGATAATATCGTAGCGGTGCTTAGGTGAAGCCCTGCGTCGGTAGAACATCATCATCATCACCACACCGTCGTGCTGATGGAACTCTCCCTCGAAGCTCGGCTGGATTGGAGTTCGAGGGACGTTATCGACCTGAACGTGTGCTGAACTCGGAGGTGCCGTGCGTTCGGTACTTGACCGGTCGGATCGTGAAGACGTACGACTACATCAACTGCGTTGTGCTAACGCTTCCGTTTTCGGTCTACGAGGGTACGTGGACAACACTCTCCCCTCTCGTTGTTATGCATCATCATGATCTTAAATGTGCGTAGGAAATTTTTTAAAATTACTATGTTTCCCAACACTTGTTGATCTTTGTAACAATTTCTTAACAGTCCGAGGCTATTATCACATGCGACAAATTTAAGTCTAGAGCCAAAGGCAAAGCTTCTCGACAAGCTAGTGCCAAAGATATCGGGCCAGATATCCCCTCACACTTAATAGCAGACAAGGTTAGGTGTTTGCCCATATCATCTCTACACACAACACAATATGATCCCTTGTTCAGACTCCGTGAAGTGACACTGTCAACTCCATCTTTGCATAACCAGTAGCGGGAGGCACTCGTTGTGCTCGTATTGTCCTGGTAGCCGGTGTTGGTAGGGACTTCTTTGGCTTGCACTCGTCAAACTCCCTCAAATAACTGGCTACAAAATCATTGGTTGAGTGAAGTGACTGAAAGATCTATTCGTGTAGTGCCTTACTACGTGCATGCCAGACAACCCAAAGGGTGAGAATAACCTTGAAAAATTCATCATGCGATAGGCTGTCAATGAGTGCAAATATCCATTGTTTGGCGTTCGGTTCTCTGCTGCTCTCCATAGCTTCAACAAGGTTCGGATTTTCAGGGGCCCATACACACCTTGCCATATGGCAGTGGAGAAAGGAATGTTGCCACGAATCTTCCGATCTACATATACCACAAGATGATATAGATGACATATTGCGATGGTGCAACAAATCAACAGAGGGGAGAGATTGTTGTTGTTGACACACGAACACGTTACGTGTACCCTCGACGCCGGGGGTGATGCACCGCAGCTCACGTCGAAGGAGACCCGACCGACAGCGCGGTACGCAAGACAGTCGGCGGGTGCTTTTGCAGACCCGAAACCCCGCGCACCCGGGAGGGACCCCGTCAGGGATTGCGGCGGCTATGGGCTGCCCTAGGTCGATTCGCTCGCCCCTAGAGCCTCGGGATTCGCAGCTCTCAAACACGGAGAACAGCGAAGAACGAGAGAGAAAACGGTGGGGAGATAAAACGTAGACAGGAAAAAGTAGTATATTGATTTGTTCGATTGTGTGTTTTGACGAGGCCAACAATCCGTATGTTGATCATTTTTCCAAATAAGGCCATCTTGAATACTCCACGGGGTCATCTCTAATTTCGAGTCGGATTCGTTCATGTAGCTGACCGGACCGTCCGACTCTTGCAACGTCTCTGCAGGTCATATACTACGTCGGATGATAATGACTCCAAAAACAAAGTTGACCGTTTCGATGTTACGAACAACTCCCGTGTTGAACATTGTTTCATCTGAAGCCATCTAGATAAGTATTTTAGCCCATCTTCAGCATCTGGTCGGATTGGCCTCGACAGTTTCTACTGTTCACGGCGGCAAGCTTTCCCGGCAAGGTTACTGTTCATGGCGGCAAACTTTCCCCTGGCAAGGTTACTGTTCACGGCGGCAAGCTCTCCCTGGCAAGGTTACTGTTCACGGCGGCAAGCTTTCCCCCGGCAAGGTTACTGTTCACGGCGGCAAGCTTTCCCCCGGCAAGGTTACTGTTCACGGCGGCAAGCTTTCCCCCGGCAAGGTTACTGTTCACGGCGGCAAGCTTTCCCCGGCAAGGTTTTTGAGGCAGTAAACGACCTCGGATAAAAATGTGCCCAAAAGCAAAGTTGACCGTTTTGACGAGACGAAAAACTTTCGTGTTGAATGTTTTCCGATTCGAGGCCATCTTCTAGGGCAAAACACTCACGCATTACGTTAGACACTTGCCAAGACATGTCTGGTCTCCCGCGTCATATTTCGCCTCTTGACAGGGCTGCATTCAGATAGCTCTAACTTTTGCATACGAAATCGGATTGAGATGATTTTTATATAAAAATCGACCGATTTGACGAGACGAAGACAATTCATGTAGAGCATTCCTTCATCCGAGGTTGTCTTGGAGGCTTAATTGACCAAAAAGCACTCAGAACACCTAAACATGACAATCTGAGTGTAGTTTTGGTTTTTGATATGATGCCGAATAATTATAGTCCAAACATTAAAGTTGTTCCATTCGGTGATGTGAAACTTTTCATGCTGAAAATCCTTTCACTCTGTATCTTGACAAAATCAGGCGTCAACACATGCCCCCCTGTTTTTCGGCAAAGCTTGCACGCCGAAAAATAATATGCATAGTGTTCGTTCTAAGGACAATGCCAACACTCCATCGGTCATTTATTTTCCTCAGGGCGATAATTATGTATTGGCCATGTTTGTGCTAAGGGCGATAGTCGTATATCGGCCATTGCCTACTCAGGCTTCCTGCCACACACTCGGGTGGTACTTCTTCAAATATTTTCCGTTGAGAGCTCGGGGTAACAATGCCCCTTGTATTGATTCCACCAAATATGAATTTCCGGGAACAACCCTTGTAATTCTAAAAGGACCTTCCCAACTCGGAGACCACTTCCCGAATTTCCTATCTCTTGAACCAATCGGCAGAATCACCTTCCAGACGAGATCACCAACTTGAAAATTCTTCAACTTAACTTTCTTATTGTAAGCTCTTGCAACCCTCAACTTGTCTCTCTCTATGTACTTCAAAGCAACCAATCGTTTATCGGCAACTTCATCAATATTGTCCATCATCAAGTTATAAAAGTCTACTGCCGATAAATCATTTTGTTTGGCTATTCTCAAAGCATTCAAATTTACTTCCACTGGTAAAACAGCCTCTTGGCCATATACAAGCTCATATGGAGTCACCTTGGTAGCACCATGCCTTGAAATTCTATGTGCCCACATAGCTTAAGACTACAACTCATGCCATCTCCTCGGATTATCCTCAATCCTCTTCTTGATGAGATTGATTAAAATTTTATTGCTAGACTCAGCTTGTCCATTAGCTTGGGCATAATACGGAGAGGAATTGAGCAACTTTATGTTATAAGATTCGGCAAACTCTCTGACTTGGTGTGACATGAAAGATGAACCTTGATCCGTAGTTAACGTTTGAGGAATACCGAATCTATGAATAATGTGCTCGGTGATGAACTGAATTACCTCCGTATGTGTCATGTTCTTGAGAGGTACTGCTTCAGACCATTTAGTGAAATAATCAGTTGCCACCAATATGAACCGATGCCCTTTTGAAGAAGACGGGTGGATTTGTCCAATGAAATCTAAACCCCAACCTCTGAAAGGCCACGGTTTGATAATAGGATGTAACATAGCAGCAGGAGCCAATTGAATATCACCAAACTTTTGACAAGCTTCACATCCTTTATAATATCTGAAGCAATCATTAATCATAGTCGGCCAATAAAACCCAGCACGTCGCAATAACCATTTCATCTTGGGAGCCGACTGGTGAGTGCCACAAATACCTTCATGTACTTCCCCCATAGCAACTCTTGCCTGGTCCTCATCCAAACACTTTAGAAGAACATCATCGACTGTTCGGCGATAAAGACCATCAGCTCTCATTGTATACTTAAAAGCCATACGCCGAACAGCCCTGTCCACCCTTTCACTCGGATTGCACAAGTAATCAACAATGGGCTTTCTCCGATGGAATTATCACCTGCACTAGATTTTTTGTTAATGGCCGAATCAGTGGGTTCAGGTTCGGCCTCTCCCATATTGGCAAGACAAGACATCGGTTTTTGAGAGATATGAAACATGCCACGATCAACATGATATCCAGATGCTTGCTGTGCCAACTCATTTGCTTTCCAGTTGTCATGTCTAGATATATGTGCAATGCTAAAACAATCCAAAGTAGAAATTATATCTAGACATTTATCAAGATAAACATTAAGTGATTCGTCCAAACACTGAAAGACTCTGGATATTTGCTGCACCACTAGTAACGAATCACCGTAAGCCTCAATATGTGTAACACCTATAGCAAGTAGCATCTCTAAACCGAATAACAATGCTTCATATTCGGCTTGATTGTTTGTGCAAAAATATTCTAAGCGGCATGAGGCTTCAAAAACAGCACCATGAGGAGATATATAAACAATACCAACACCTTGGCCATTGCTACAAACTGAATCATCAAAGTACAATCTCCATGGCACTAATGAAACAAGGTTTATATCAACATCATGCTTGTCATTAATCCGATGTTCAACAATGAAATTAGCAACAATTTGGCCTTTCATGGATTTTATAGATTCATAAGCCAAATCATATTCAATCAAAGCATAAGCCCACTTGCCAATTCTACCACTAAGAATTGGCCTATGCAACATGTACTTAATGACATCGGTTTGACAAGCTACTACACAAGCACTCGGCACTAGGTAATGTCTCAATTTTGTGCAAGCATAATATAAGCATAGACATAGTTTTTCAATAGATGTATACCTTGTCTCGGCGTACAATAAGCGTCTGCTCAAATACGTAATGGCATGCTCTTTTCCTTCGGTATCTTGAGTCAAAACAGCACCAATAACACCTTCCTCTGCTGCGATATAAAGCTTAAAAGGTTCTCTATGCTTGGGTGCTTTCATTACCGGAGGAGTGCACAAATAATTCTTGATCATATCAAAGGCTTCTTGCTGTTTTGCCCCCCAAGTGAAATTAACATCATTCTTTAACGAAGGATAGGAGTAAATGCATCAACTTTCCCGACAGATTGGCTATGAACCTTCTCAAATAATTGACCTTGCCAAGGAACTTTTGCATATCTCTCTTGCATGTTGGAGCCTCCACTTTCTGTATGGCCTCTATCTTTTTGGGATCAATTTCGATGCCATCTTCATGAATAATGAAACCCAAAATTTGCCGGTGACACGCCGAATGCACATTTCAAAGGATTCATCTTTAGTCCATACCTTTTCATTCTCTCAAAAGCTAAACGCCAAATCGGCCAAGTGAGATTCAAAATCATCCGATTTGACAACAATATCATCAATATAAACTTCAAGTATGATACCGAGTAAATCATGAAAATCAAATTCATAGCTCTTTGATATGTGGCTCCGACATTTTTAATCCGAATGTCATCACCGTCCACTCAAATAAACCAAGGAAACCAGGACATCGGAAAGCTGTTTTGTACATGTCCTCTTCAGCCATAAAAATTTGATTGTATCCGCATTACCATCTAGAAAGCTAATAACCTTATGTCCAGAAGCATCATTAATAAGCATATCGGCTATTGGCATGGGATACTCATCTTTTGGTGTAGCCCTATTCAAATCTCTGAAGTCAATGCACACCCTCAACTTGCCGGATCCCTTCTTCTCCACTAGGACAATGTTAGAAATCCACTCGGCATACCTGCAAGGTCGAATGAAATTAGCTTCAAGCAGTCGACCGATCTCTTCCTTGATTTGGTCATATGTTTTCGGATTAAACTTTCTGGTCGACTGTTTATAAGGTCTAAAACCGGCCTTTATAGGCAACCGATGCTCCACTAGCTCTCGGCTCAACCTTGGCATCTCATGATATTCCCATGCAAAGCAACAAACATATTCTTTCAATAGCTCGATTAATTTAGCTTTACAATCGGCTTTCAAATTTTTGTTTATAAATGTCGGTCGACTGACTGATCCGTCTCTGATATCTACCTCTTCTAACGGATCGGCCGATGTAAAACCTTGTCCAAGTTTATCCATGTCATCCAACTCCTCAATAGACTCATACATATCGTTCTCGTCGGACCGATATTTTACAAGACGTTTGTAGCGACCCGACCCAAAATCGGTCAAGTCTCTGTGTAGCTGTACCATCCCAAGATCATGCTGGCACACACAGTACATTGATGCAAAGATTCAAAGTTCAATCACACCTGAATTAATTACACGATTCTCATATTGAGTCTTTATTACAAGATAATAAATTCGGCCGAAGGCCAACTCCTGAGAAATGAACTAAATAAAGCTGCGGAAGCGTAGACGAATAGCGAGTCCATCCGACTCCATAGGGCAATCGTCAAGCGTGGATCGTAGCCTCACTCCTGATCGGAAAACTCCTCTGCAACATAAGACGTTGCAGCCGTGTAGGTCAGCATTTTGAATATGCCGCAAGTCAAAGAGAGAACAACAATAAAAATTACTAACACTATATGCAATTTGGCTGTGGGGCTCTAAGTTTCATTGTTTTCTTGAAAAGCCAGTTTTTCCTATAACAAGGACTTGTTTGCAAATACTACAAAATGTTGGTAGTTATTGAGATGGTTCCGCCAACCAATGTCTCATTCCCAATTATTAAATAACCCCCTCAATTAATTTATTAAGTTCGGTGTTGAGATATCCGAAATACTCCAAGTACCAGAGGCTCAAATTGTCCGTAACCGGGGATACGGCTAACCGATTAGATCTTCACTCTGCAGAGGTTTGCGCACTTTACCCGCAAGAATCGTTCCCTCCTTTAAGTCTTCGCACTTCATGGTGTTTGAAGACGGACGAACGAACAGGGTCTTCCTCAAGAGTTCCTTCTGGTCCATCGCCGTGCCCATCCAATCCTACCGTTCTTCTACATCTCGTAGCACCGTCCGCCAGAGTCACACCTAGGGCCGACCAAGCCAGAGCCCATAATGGCTTGCGGCTGCACAGGTAAGCTTCCGGTCAATGGGGTATCCATCCGTCTCTTCGTGGCTGGGTGAAGCTTTCCAAGATGTCATGGCGCTTCTACATGCATCCTGCCAGCCGCTGGTTTTCTCCAGTGGTGCCCACAACCGTCCTCCACCCAGTAGTGAATTGTGAAGTCCATCTTGAGTTTGAAGTCATGGGGTTGTCATCATCTTGACTCTCACATCTCCCTTATGAATCACTCAACCAACCCCGTCTGCGAGCATAGCAAAATTAAACTACTTCGTCCCGGGCCATGGTAACAAGGGGAATTGGTTTCATCCTACCTCATGATACTACTCAAGAACATAACTTAAAATTCTCCTACTGCATGCATGGTGGGGAGGTATAATTCTAATGCAACAAAATCATAGGTATTGTAAAACATGATCAAATGACTTGCCTGGCTGACGGTCTTCGAAAGCTAGGGACTCGTGATAGCAGGCTTCGCACTCCGGAAATTCTACTGAAGCAAACAATAATCATATAAGCATACAAACATACAATCACTTAACGTAACAGCATGCTAACATAAAACACACAAAACAATCGAACCAAAAACCAAAGAAAACTCGAAGAAATCCAAATCAAGGTTTTCACCACATCAAGCAACAACTAAGAAATAGTTTTACACAACTAAAACTTTTCTTAACAGAACCTAAGCATGGGTTTTGCTAACTAACAGAAGGGAAAACATCATACAAACTAGGAGCAAAAAGAATCACATCAAAAGCTATTATAGAACTCCTATTATGCCTATAACAATCCTAGCAAGGAAAAATAAAATAAAAAAAAATTATTCTACTGTAAATAAAAGTTCATCCTCTGTAGCTACAGAAACTAATCTAAAATAAACTATAATGTAGTAAAAATAAAATAATTTACTAACTAGAACAATAGGAAAACAGTAGCTAGTTAAATAAACAAGAAACACATGATTTTGACTAAAACTATTTTTTTGTTAAATCTAAAATACCTAAATAAATTCCTACTGCTAGGCAAGGTCAAAACAAAGTAGTGACAAAGAGAATCACTAAAATAAAATAATCCTAACTCATTTTATAGCAGAAATACTAATCTGTCTAAAACTAAAATAAAACAATTTCTAATAATTTAAACATGGCCAAACATATTTTATACAGAAACTACAACAAATTTGCAAACTAACAAAAAAAGAATCAACTAAAAATATTAAGTAACTTAAAAGATATGGATTTTACAAAACTGGAACTATTCTGTTAAAAACAGAAACGAAAAATATAACTAAAAAGAAATCTGGCGCTAACGGGCCTATCTAACGCTCAGGCGTCAAATAACTAAAACGTGCTCGCGGCTAACTGAAAATAAACCGATCGGCCGGTCTAAACTAAACCGCTAACTAAACCAAAATAAACCGTAATTAAACCGGTCTAATCTAAATAAACCTAACCCTTCGTGTGATCTAATCTAGGCCCTAGATTCTAGATCGAACGGCGGAGGATGGCTCCGGCGACTTACATGCAGTGGCGGCAGCGACGGGCGATGGCGGCTCGAGGCGGCGACGACGCCGGTGGCTCGGTGGTCGGGGGACGGCGGAGGCGTCCGTGGTGCGGATGAGCGAGGAGTCCGGAGGTGGAGTCGGTGAAGCTTCGGGGTCGGAGACGAGCGGGCGGCAATGGCGCTGGGCGGGGCGCTGCTCCGAGCGATTGCGGCGAGGGGAGAGGGTTTCGGGGGTCGTGAAGGGGCGGAACGGGGTGAGGGCGCGGGGTATTTATAGGGGCGGGTCGGCTTGGAGGAGGGGGCGAATCGGGGAGGTGATCCCGAGATCTCCGGGATTCCGGCGGCGGCGGCGGTTCGGGCGTGGGGAGGCGTGGGCGAGGGGAAAGAGATGAGGGCGGGCCCAAGGCCGCCGAGAGAGGGGAGAGGTGTTTGATCGGGCGACCGAGGGGAGGGGTTCATGCGCGGCTCGGGCCGGGCTGCCGGGTTGCGCCTGCCCGGCCAGTGGGCTGCCTCGGCGCCGGGTCAAGCTATTGGCTGGCGCCTGGGTTTTTTTTTCTTTTTTTTTGAATTGGGGAGAGGGGGAAATATATAATATATATATATATATTTATATAGGACATATATATATATATATCAAAATGATCAGGGGAATTTATCCTACAATTTGAACATTTTTCCAGGGGCAAAACTCAAACTAAAAAAAACATTTTCTAGAAATCCCAAATAAAATCAAATTTGAATTCAAACTTTTTGGCAAAAATTTTCCTCTGACATTTTTGGAGTGTCATGTTTACTCCTCTCATACTTTTTCTCAAGTATTTGTCAGGCATTGGTTTGAAGTAAATTTAACTGCCAATTTGAATTCAAGTTCCAACAACTCAAAAGCCTCTGAAATAATTCAAATGTCACTCAATTCAAACAATAATGCATAGATGCTTAGCTATAATTGTAAAACATTCCAAATGGGAAATTTGGGATGTTACAAACCTACCCACCTTAAGATGAATCTCGCCCTCGAGATTCGGGTTGGCTAGCAAATAGGTGCGGGTGGTCTCGGCGGAGGTCTTCTTCTCGCTCCCAGGTGGCTTCCTCCTCGGAATGATGACTCCACAACACCTTGCAAAACTTGATGATCTTGCTGCGGGTGACTCTGTTCGCAGTTTTGAGAATTCGGACGGGTTTCTCCTCATAAGTCAGATCACTGTCGAGTTGTATGGCCTCTAGGGGCACTGTGTCTCTCAACGGAATATCGGCCATCTCGGCATGGCATTTCTTCAGCTGAGAAACGTGGAAGACATCGTGAACTCCGGACAATCCTTCCGGCAATTCCAACTTGTAAGCAACTTCTCCACGACGTTCGAGAATTTTGTAGGGGCCAATGAACCGGGGTGCTAACTTTCCTTTAACACCGAACCTCTTGATTCCATGAAGTGGGGACACACGAAGATATGCCCGGTCTCCGCTCAGATGTTACTTCCTTGCGTTCTTGTCGGCATAACTCTTACGCCTCGACCGAGCTACCTTGAGCCTATCTCGAATCAGCTTGACTTTCTCTTCGGAATCTCTGATAAGATCGGGACCGAAAAGTTTTCGATCTCCAACACCATCCCACAGCAATGGTGTTCTGCACCTCCTTCCGTATAGAGCTTCAAAAGGGGCCATCTTCAGACTGGTCTGATAACTGTTATTGTACGAGAACTCCGCGTATGGCAAATTATCATCCCAGCTAGACCCATAGTCTAGCGCACAAGCTCTCAACATGTTCTCCAGGATCTGGTTGACTCTCTCGGTCTGTCCATCTGTCTGCGGATGAAAAGCTGTACTGAACTCCAGCCTCGTACCCAAAGTTTCATGCAACTGATTCCAAAACTTTGAAGTGAATTGTGTTCCTCTATCTGACACGATACTCCTCGGAACTCCATGCAGACATACGATCCTGGTCATGTATATCTTGGCTAACTTAGCGCTGGTATAGGTAGTCTTCACGGGAATGAAATGAGCTACCTTGGTCAATCGATCAACCACTACCCGGATGGAATCATAACCTGAACGGGTCTGGGTAATCCTGTGATAAAATCCATTCCAAGTTTTTCCCATTTCCACTCGGGAATCGGCAAGGGTTGAAGTAACCCTGCTGGCTTCTGATGTTCCGCCTTTACTCGCTGGCAAACATCGCATATTTCTACGTACTCAGCAATATCCTTCTTCATACCTGTCCACCAGAAACTTTCCTTCAAATCCAGATACATCTTGGTGTTACCCGGGTGAATCGAGTACGGCGAATCATGAGCCTCCTGAAGAATTAGCTTCCTGAGTTCGGGATCATTGGGCACATAAATACGGTCCTCGTACCATATAGCTCCGTATTCATCCTTACGAAACCCTTTAGCTTTTCCTTCATTCATCCTTTTCTTTATCTCATCAATTTCCTTGTCCGACTTCTGGGCTTCACGAATTCTTTCGGCCAAAGTGGACTGAACTTCCAGAGCTGCAACATATCCTCTCGGAACTATCTCCAGTCGGAGATCTCTGAGGCCATCGACTAACTCCTGGGGTAATCCTCCCGCTATGAGAGTATTCACATAACTCTTACGGCTCAAAGCATCTGCTACAACATTAGCCTTTCCTGGGTGGTAATGCAATCTCATGTCATAGTCCTTGATTAACTCTAGCCATCTCCTCTGCCTGAGGTTTAACTCTTTCTGCGTGAAAATATACTTCAAGCTCTTATGATATGTGTAAACATCACAACTATTTCCGATAAGGAAATGTCTCCATGTCTTGAGTGCATGCACTACGGCTGCTAACTCCAAATCATGTGTGGCGTAATTCATCTCGTGAGGTCGTAGCTGTCTGGAGGTATAAGCTACAACTTTTCCTTCCTGCATGAGTACTCCTCCGAGTCCCTGGCGAGAAGCGTCACAATATACCTGGTAATCCTTGTGTATGTCCGGCAAAATCAGTACTGGGGCTGTAACCAAACGTTTCTTCAATTCCTGGAAATTGGCTTCACAATCCTCAGTCTAGATGTACTTGGCGTCCTTCTTCAACAGCTCAGTCATGGGCTTGGCAATCTTCGAGAAATTCTCAATAAACCTCCTATAATATCCTGCGAGTCCGAGAAAACTGCGGATCTCCTTGACTGAGGTGGGTGACTGCCAATCGGTGACTGATACAACCTTGGTGGGGTCAACTGCTATTCCTTCTCCTGAAATAACATGTCCGAGGAATCCGACTTCCTTTAGCCAAAATTCACATTTACTGAACTTGGCATACAACTGATGTTCTCGGAGTTTCTCCAGAACTAGACGCAAATGTTCCTTATGCTCTTCCTCGCTCTTGGAGAAAATCAGTATATCATCGATGAACACCACGACAAACTTGTCCAGATATTCCATAAATACCTTGTTCATCAAATTCATGAAGTATGCAGGGGCATTAGTCAATCCGAATGACATGACCGTATACTCATATAAACCATACCTGGTGGTAAATGCTGTTTTAGGTATATCCTTTTCACGGATCTTCAACTGATGATACCCTGATCGAAGATCGATATTGGAGAATACCTTGGCTCCAACTAGCTGATCAAATAGATCATTAATCATTGGCAGAGGGTACTTGTTCTTGATGGTCACGTCGTTCAACGAACGATAATCCACAACCATTCTCAGGGTTCCATCCTTCTTCTCTACCAAAAGAACTGGGGCTCCCCAAGGTGACGAGCTTGGCCGAATATATCCCTTCTCCAATAGTTCATTAATTTGCTTTTTGATCTCTTCCAATTAGATTCGGGGCATCCGATAGGGTCTCTTGGATATTGCGGCTGTGCCGAGCAATAACTCAATCAGAAATTCAATGTCTCTGTCCGTGGCATTCTGGTAATTCCTCCGGGAACACATCGGGAAAATCTTGTACTACTGGCACTTCCTCCTGAACAACTCCCGTGAGGGAATTCACCTGATTCTTCATCGGGATACGTCTGGATACATACTTGATCCTCTTCTGCTCCGGAGTGGTGAGCAGAATCGTCTTCTTGAGCACAGTCTATGTTTCCTTCAAACTTCGTCAACCAATCCATGCCTAGGATTACATCCAAGGTCTGGGTTTCCAATACTATGAGGTCTGTGGGAAATTTATGGTTTCCGATGTTGAGGGTTGCATGACAGCCTAAGCCTGCCATCATTTCTCCTCCTGCGGAACTGACATGAAGAGGGCTTCTAAGGGTTCTAGTGGGCAACCCGTACTTTTCCACAACTACCCTTGATATAAATGAATGCGTTGCACCAGAATCAAAGAGTACCAATACTGGATGTGAATTTAATAAGAACTTACCAACCACGATTGTCCGGCTGATCATAGACGTCCTCCACGTCAATGTGGTTCACCTGAGCACGAGGAAAAGGGTTGGGCTTCTTTGCTGAGCTTACATTGCCGTTTCCATTCCTCTGCTTGGCCTCCGGGCAGTCAGTGGCATAGTGCCCTGTTTTTTGGCACTTGAAACAGGTGATGTGACTCAGATCCTTCTGAACCGGGGCAGGATGATGCTGGTTGCCATTGCCGTTTCCATTGCCTGACTTGTTGTCGTGGTTGCGGTTGTTCCCATTCCCTCCATGGTTATGTCCTCCATGGGTGTGATGGGTATGTCCTCCCGAGTATGGGGCATAACGGGCTTCATGAGCTCGAGTTGTACTTCCTGGCCATACTTCCGCTATGCGGCTATCAATCTGCTATCGCTTGCCTTCAAGTATGGTGGCCTTGTCTACCAGCTCCGGTAGTTGTTGAAGGTAGCCACCATTAGCTGCATTCCCAGCTCGTCATTGAGTCCCTCGAGAAACTTTCACTGCTGCGGCATCTGTGGCCACATCATCCGAGGCATAGCGAGCTAACTTGCTGAATTCATCCACGCATCGCCCCACAAGACGGTTCCCTGGCGTAAGTTGCGAAACTCACGCTTCTTGAGACTCATGGCTCCGGTGAGACATGAGCGGTGCGGAAAGCCTGCTGGAACTGATCCCATGTGATGGTGGCAATGGGATAAGTGGCGGTGTAGTTCTCCCACCAAGATGCTGCAGGTCCATCAAGCTGATGTGCGGCAAAGCGCACCTTCTCTGCATCTGTGCATCCAAAGATGGCTAACTCTCTTCCGACCTTGCGGAGCCAATCATCGGCCACAATCAGCTCAGTGCTGCTAGAGAACACTGGCGGATTCAGCCATAGGAAGCGGGTCAAGTTGTCAACAGGGGGTGGTGGCGGTGGATTGTTGTTGTTGTTGTTGTTGTGGTTCTGGATAAGCATCTGCATGAGGGCATTCTGCTGCTGGATCAGCTGGGTGAGCTCCGGCAGAAAGTTGAAACCGGGGTCACGTCTCGGAGGCATCTGGTGTTTTGGAGTGGATGAGAAATTTAGAATAGAACAAGGGTCTAATGAGAAAATATCACTACCCATATGAATGCACAATCATAATCACACCAATCATTTATTCAATCATCTCAAACATGGTTCAATCTCGGATTACAAATTCTCACGACTAATCGAAAATAACGGCCTAACTGATCGACGGAAAAATAAAATAACATGGCGGTCGACTAAATGTCTTCATCAATTATCCTTGCGTCCTCTGGTGCGGCGTCCTCCGGTGTGACGTCCTCTGGTGCGGCGCCTCCTCTTGCGGATTTCTTCGGTGGAGCTCTCTTCATAATCCTGGTCATTGCTCACGAGGGGTCCGTCATCTCCACTCGGAAAAAGGTCTTCTCCCAGGTCCATCTTCTCCTCTAATGCGGCAACATCCATCTTCAGCTTGTCGACTCTCTCCATGAAATCCTTGATTTCTTCTTCATGGTCAAGGAAGTCCGTGTGCTTTCTCCTCCGGTTCAGTTCACGGAACAACAGCCTCCTGTGTACCTTCGAGTTACGGCGAGTCTGGATTTCCCGTTTCTTGAGGAGACTCTCCAAGTCTTGGACATATGAGAGAATGGAGTCGTCTTCTACGGTACGGATGTTATCTTCATTCCTAGCTCTGCGAGAAATCATGGCGAGGTCTGATGGGTCGAGCTCGGCCATGTACTCTTCTCGGAGATGTCCAAGTGCACGATAAATCGCCATGCCTCTTCCGAGGATCCAACTGAAATCGGTAAACTCAAAGTCAATGTGCTCTGAATGTCCTCCGAAGGTCCTCCCTGGAATGTGCACCTTAATCCTGTAGCGGGTATCCGTCGGAAGTGCATTGGTAGGCTTCCTGGTGATTCAGGGCAGAGCAATCTTTAGCTTCTTCAGGATCTGAACCAACTTCTTGCCGAGAAGCATCGTCTCATCTGGTTGGCAAAACTCCGGTAGCAGAACTGGGGTGAACTCGGCAGCCATCTAGAATGTTGAAAATCGGAGAGAAGTCGAAATGAACAAAGTGGAGAATTACGGAATGATAAGGACATAAAATAAATAGTCTCTTCCTATGACTTTCCGATCCTAGGGGTTACGCCCCTACGGTCGGCGTGTGCTCGATACCATCTCTGTGGCGACCCGACCCAAAATTGGTCAAGTCTTCGTGTAGCTGTACCATCCCAAGATCATGCCGCACACACAATACATTGATGCAAAGATTCAAAGTTCAATCACACCTGAATTTATTACACGATTCTCATATCGAGTCTTTATTACAAGATAATAAATTCGGCCGAAGGCCAACTCATGAGAAATAAACTAAATAAAGCTGCGGAAGCGTAGACGAATAGCGAGTCCATCCGACTCCATAGGGCAATCGCCAAGCGTGGATCGTAGCCTCACTCCCGATCGGAAAACTCCTCTCGCAACATAAGACGCGTTGCAGCCGTGTAGGTCAGCATTTTGAATATGTCGGCAAGTCAAAGAGAGAACAACAATAAAAATTACTAATACTATATGCAATTTGGCTGTGGGGCTCTAAGTTTCATTGTTTTGCGAAAAGCCAGTTTTTTCCTATAACAAGGACTTGTTTGCAAATACTACAAAATGTTGGTAGTTATTGAGATGGTTCCGCCAACCAATGTCTCATTCCCAATTATTAAATAACCCCCTCAATTAATTTATTAAGTTCGGTGTTGAGATATCCGAAATACTCCAAGTTCCAGAGGCTCAAATTGTCCGTAACCGGGGACACGGCTAACCGATTAGATCTTCACTCTGCAGAGGTTTGCGCACTTTACCCGCAAGAATCGTTCCCTCCTTTAAGTCTTCGCACTTCATGGTGTTTGAAGACGGGACGAACGAAACAGGGTCTTCCGAAGAGTTCCTCCGTCCCACCGCCGTGCCAATCCAATCCTACCGTTCTTCTACATCTCAGAGCACCGTCCGCCGAGTCACACCTAGGGTCGACCAAGCCAGAGCCCATAATGGCTTGCGGCTGCACAGGTAAGCTTCCGTCAATGGGGTATCCATCCGTCTCTTCGTGGATGGGTGAAGCTTTCGCAAGATGTCATGGCGCTTCTCCATGCATCCCGGCCAGCCGCTGGTTTTCTCCAGGTGCCCGTCAACCGTCCTCCACCCAAAGAGTGAATTGTGAAGTCCATCTTGAGCTTGAAGTCATGGGGTTGTCATCATCTTGACTCTCACATCTCCCTTATGAATCAACCAACCCGTCTCTGAGCATAGCAAAATTAAACTACTTCGTCCCGGGCCATGGTAACAAGGGGAATTGGTTTCATCCTACCTCATGTTACTACTCAAGAACATAACTTAAAATTCTCCTACTGCATGCATGGTGGGGAGCTATATTTCTAATGCAACAAAATCATAGGTATTGTAAAACATGATCAAATGACTTGCCTGGCTGACGGTCTTCGAAAGCTAGGGACTCGTGATAGCAGGCTTCAGACTGAAATTCTACTGAAGCAAACAATAATCATATAAGCATACAAACATACAATCACTTAACGTAACAGCATGCTAACATAAAACACACAAAACAATCGAACCAAAAACCAAAGAAAACTCGAAGAAATCCAAATCAAGATTTTCACCACATCAAGAAACAACTAACAAATAGTTTTACACAACTAAAACTTTTCTTAACAGAACCTAAGCATGGGTTTTGCTAACTAACAGAAGGGAAAACATCATACAAACTAGGAGCAAAAAGAATCACATCAAAAGCTATTATAGAACTCCTATTATGCCTATAACAATCCTAGCAAGGAAAAATAAAATAAAAAAATTATTCTACTGTAAATAAAAGTTCATCCTCTGTAGCTACAGAAACTAATCTAAAATAAACTATAACATAGTAAAAATAAAATAATTTACTAACTAGAACAATAGGAAAACAGTAGCTAGTTAAATAAACAAGAAACACATGATTTTGACTAAAACTATTTTTTTTATTAAATCTCAAATACCTAAATAAATTCCTACTGCTAGGCAAGGTCAAAACAAAGTAGTGACAAGAAGAATCACTAAAATAAAATAATCCTAACTCATTTTATAGCAGAAATACTAATCTGTCTAAAACTAAAATAAAACAATTTCTAATAATTTAAACATGGCCAAACATATTTTCTACAGAAACTACAACAAATTTGCAAACTAACAAAAAAATAATCAACTAACAATATTAAGTAACTTAAAAGATATGGATTTTACAAAACTGGAACTATTCTGTTAAAAACAGAAACGAAAAATATAACTAAAAAGAAATCTGGCGCTAACGGGCCTATCTAACGCCAAAGGCCAAATAACTAAAACGTGCTCGCGGCTAACTGAAAATAAACCGATCGGCCGGTGTAAACTAAACCGCTAACTAAACCAAAATAAACCGTAATTAAACCGGTCTAATCTAAATAAACCTAATCCTTCGTGTGATCTAATCTAGGCCCTAGATTCTAGATCGAACGGCGAAGGATGGCTCTGGCGACTTACCGCGGTGGCGACGACGGCGACGGGCGATGGCGGCTCGGGCGGCGACGACGCGGTGGCTCCGGTGGTCGGGGACGACGGCGGAGGCGTCCGGCGGGTGCGGATGAGCGAGGGGAGTCCGGAGGTGGAGTCGGTGAAGCTCGGGGGGGTCGGAGACGAGCGGTGGGGCGGCAATGGCGCGGCGGGGGCGCTCGGCTCCGGCGAGCGATTGCGGCGAGGGGAGAGGGTTTCGGGGGTCGTGAAGGGGCGGAACGGGGTGAGGGCGCGGGGTATTTATAGGGGCGGGTCGGCTTGGAGGAGGGGGCGAATCGGGGAGGTGATCCCGAGATCTCCGGGATTCGGCGTGGCCAGTTCGGGCGTGGGGGCGTGGGCGAGGAAAGAGATGAGGGCGGGCCAGGCGTCAGCGAGAGAGGAGAGGTGTTTGCCCGGGCGACCGAGGGGAGGGGTTCGCGCGGGCGTGGCGGCTGCTCGGCCGGGCTGCTGCCTGCCCGTGGGCTGCCTCGGCTGGCTGGGCGGTTCTGGCCGGGCGCCGGGTTTTTTTTTTTCTTTTTTTTTGAATTGGGGAGAGGGGGAAATATATAAAATATATATTTTTTTATATAGGACATATATATATCAAAATGATCAGGGGAATTTATCCTACAATTTGAACATTTTTCCAGGGGCAAAACTCAAACTTAAAAAAAAACATTTTCTAGAAATCCCAAATAAAATCAAATTTGAATTCAAACTTTTTGGCAAAAATTTTCCTCTGACATTTTTGGAGTGTCATGTTTACTCCTCTCATACTTTTTCTCAAGTATTTGTCAGGCATTGGTTTGAAGTAAATTCAAGCGCCAATTTGAATTCAAGTTCCAACAACTCAAAAGCCTCTGAAATAATTCAAATGTCACTCAATTCAAACAATAATGCATAGATGCTTAGCTATAATTGTAAAACATTCCAAATGGGAAATTTGGGATGTTACAACGTTTTTGTAACCACTCGGAACTAGAATCCATTTAAACATATCATACCTTGGAGCCGATTGCATTCAGTCGGCCTTAAAGACACGGGCACAAAACCATTCTTGGTCGCGCTGAGAAAATCAAACTCTGATAAGTCACGTCCCGTCAAGCAAGTAGCATTGGGATGTTGCCAATCCACCGATGCATCGGCCAAAGCAACACAGGCCGAATTATCCGCATGAATGACTTCCACTTCATCATCAACCCACTGAATCAAAAACTGGTGCATAGTGGATGGCACGCACTGGTTTGCATGAACCCAATCACGGCCTAGTATAACGTTGTAGTTACCTTGCACCTCAGCGACAAAGAATGCAGTAGCCAAAGTTTTGCTTCCGACTGTAAGCTCCACATACATCACACCTTTGGCTTCAGTTCTCTTTGCCTTCAAACCCGTTGAGCACCATATTGGTCTTGATTAATTCTTCATCAGGCAAACCCAATTTCCTGAAGACTGAATAGGGCATAAGATTTACCATAGCACCACCATCAACAAGCATTCGACTGAGTGGCGATCCATTGATATGACCTCTGAGATACAACGGTTTCAAATGTGTTACTGGTTCTTTGGCTTCTCGAATATTGCGTTTTTAGGGCCAAAATCCAGTTGAGCCACTTCCCCTTCCTCATCTACAGCACGAAACTCAGCAGGTAAGTAATATACCATATTGATATCCATACCTTCATGGACCGGTGTAGACTCATAGTCTAACATATCAGCCTCTTCTTCAAGTGGATCGACCGATTCTGAAATCTGGTCAAGTGAAGGAGAAGTAAGAAGTGTTGCAGACGATGTAATAGCTGTCGCATCGTCCTCCTTGGGTGGTGTAGGCACCTCTGTGATAGATGTAGAAGCTGATGTATCTTGTATTTGTTTAGGCCTCCACACTTGTTTTTTGGAACCATGGGTCGAGTGTCATTGAACAACTTATCCCTTTGCTTCTCGGCCTCCTGCTCTGCCATCTCTTGACTCCTTAACCTCTGTAGTTTCCTCTTACATGTCTTTGTTAGCCCTCGAGGACACCACTTTGGTCGAGTGTATTTAGCATCTTTCACCTTTACTTGGCTGGTGCTTGCTTCATGGTCATTAACCGAGTGCTTTGGCGCGATAGCAAATGTCGGCTCGGTCGAGTGGTTATGCACAATCGGCTGCTGTATGGGGAATGTTTGATTGCCCAAGATAAGTGAGTCGACATCCATTTTCTCCTTGCCTTTTCCTGACTCAACTGCTGCAACACTTGGTGACTTAACACGCCATTCTTTTCGACTTTCCAGATGCATGAAATTTCCACTCGGGCGCACCTTTTTACTCGGATGGAATCCACTCGGATGGACGTCACTCTGATGGAATCCACTCGGATGGAACTCGATGATGGAATCTACTTGGCCACATTTTTTCACTTGGATAGCTTCCACCAGGTGCATTCTTACACTAGGATATTTTCCACTCGGTCGCATATTTTGACCAGCCGGTGATAGTCACCGATGTTCACCGGCCATTATATGAGTAATCAAGTCGATTCCACACAGATTGCCTCTGCTCTTACGAAAACTAAGCCCTTGGTCCACTCGGTTTCACATACCGACCGAACATATCATTTGATGGTGACCTTGGTCGCCTTCAAGTGTGATGGCGGTTAGAGCTGGGACCAATAGGTGATTAGCATATTTGGACAGCAACATATCAAAAGTTGGCTTGATTCGCTTATGCTGCACTTTAGCTTCATTCCTCTTCCATTTGCCAACTTCTGGACTCTTGGGCTTGACAAATTTAACTCGAGTGTCCTGCTGCACCTGTGTTTGCCCCCCGAGTGTAGGATTCTTGATGGTGATCGTGATCACTTCCTTGCCATCGGGTTGCTTATCAAGCACAACATGTCTCCACAAGACCTTGTCACCCTCCTTGTCTTTCCTGGGCTCACCAACAATGACATTAGCTTTATTAGCAGATTTGGCTACCTCCGGCCGAATGAGCAGCTTCTTCCCTTCTAAATCCATGGTTCTCATTGGATAGGGCTGTTTATCAACTTGCATCTCACAAAAGTTCAATCGTCCATCATTAATGGACGATTGTATCTGTCGTCGAAAAACATTGCAATCGTTAGTAGCATGAGAAAAAGAGTTATGATACTTGCAATAAGCACGCCGTTTCAGCTCTTCAAACGGCGGTAAAGTATGAGATATTCTAATAATCTTAGCCTGCAGCAAAGCATCAAATATTCTATCACACTTAGCAATGTTAAAAGTAAACTTCATCTCTTCATCACGATTCTTATGAATCGGTTTCAGATCATTGCAAGTAAAGGGTTTGGCCTTAGATGGCCAAACAAATTCAGTAGCAAAAACATCACCCTCATCGTCCGAAAGTGATCACTATCATATTCCACCATATTCATCTTTGGTCGATCGGCTTTGTATCTATGCACTTCTTTGAGATCTTTGCTTCGGCTTTCCTGAGCCAAGGCCCTTTGTAAGACTTGGTTGATATTTAAAAACTCATAGCCTTCTAGCTTTTCTCTAATGGGAGTTCTCAAACCACTCAGCACTAGGTCTGCCAAGTCTCTCTCGGTTATCACCAAACTAAAACATCGGTTTTTCGTTTCTCTGAATCTCTTGACGTAATCGAAGACCAATTCATCATGTTTCTGTTTAACCGATGTTAGATGTGACAACTTGAGTTCATATTCGAAGATGTAAAATTGATCATGAAATTTCTGATCTAGATGCGACAAAACTCGAATTGAACCATGTGGTAAAAAGAAAACCATGAAAATGCGGTACCAGTTAATGATAAAGGAAATAAACGCACTTTCAACTCATTCGTGAGCCTGCTTCACCTAGTTGTGCTAAGTATTGACTAACATGCTCCCATGTGGTTTTTGTGCCCTCTCGATTGATCTTAACAATATCTGGAATTTTATATCCTGGATGGCACTGGATGGCATCAAAGTACTCGGAGTACGGCTTTTGGTAAATCCGATTCCGAGGTAACTCAACCCCAAAATTCTCTCGAAGCATCTTAGCCATCTCCTCTCTAAGATTAGCTAGACCATCATCCATAGTGGACAATGAAGCTTGTGGCAGTGGCATAGGAGGAGTAGGGTTACTAGCTGTAGGTAAGAATTGTGGCAGGTATGTCGACCCATAACTTGCTAGTGGTCGAGTGGTTGTAGCTGTAGGTAAGGTTGGGTTCGGCGTTGCTACCGAACCTGGTATGCTCATAATAGGATTAATGGGTGCAGCCACAATCTGATTTGTTTGGGTAGGATAATAAGCCATCGGCACAGGAGGCGCCGATGCAATAGGTAAATCCAGATTAGGGTTTTGCACACTAGCGGATACACCATCATTACCACTAGTCGATTGAGATGTATTCTTCTGAGCATTAGTATTTTCTATGAAAGTTTGATAGACTAGATTGTTACCATCAGCAATACGACTTTCAATCTCAGCCCACCGCTCGGGAGAAAAGGTAGTACTCACGGAGGGTTTAACCTGCTACGGCTTGAAGAGGAGGAAACTTGATTTCTCCAATCGGAGTGATGTTGCCTTGGCGATCCTTCTTGAACTTTGCAAGGAACTCCTGCAAGTCCTTCTCCTCGCGCGCCTTCTTGTACTCCTCATAGACTTGGCGATGATCGGCCGATATCTCATCAAGACCGGGCTTAATGATGTTATCGGCGTCTACCTCAGATGGCTTGGGAAGATTAGACATGGTGGATGATGATGATTGATCTTCGATTGTCCCCAAATGGAGTCGCCAAAAGTGTGTTGACACACGAACACGTTACGTGTACCCTCGGCGCCGGGGTGATGCACCGCAGCTCACGTCGAAGGAGACCCGACCGACAGCCGCGACACGCAAGACAACGGCGGGTGCTTTTGCAGACCCGAAACCCCGCGCACCCGGGAGGGACCCCGTCAGGGATTGCGGCGGCTATGGGCTGCCCTAGGTCGATTCGCTCACCCCTAGAGCCTCGGGATTCGCAGCTCTCAAACACGGAGGACAGCGAAGAACGAGAGAGAAAACGGTGGGGGGATAAAACGTAGACAGGAAAAAGTAGTATATTCATTTGTTCGATTGTGTGTTTTGACGAGGCCAACAATCCGTATGTTGATCACTTTTCCAAATAAGGCCATCTTGAATACTCCACGGGGTCATCTCTAATTTCGAGTCGGACTCGTTCATGTAGCTGACCGGACCGTCCGACTCTTACAGCGTCTCTGCAGGTCATATACTACGTCGGATGATGATGACTCCAAAAGCAAAGTTGACCGTTTCGATGTTACGAACAACTACCGTGTTGAACATTTTTTCATCCGAAACCATCTAGATAAGTATTTGAGCCCATCTTCAGCATCTGGTCGGATTGGCCTCGACAGTTTCTACTGTTCACGGCGGCAAGCTTTCCCGGCAAGGTTACTGTTCATGGCGGCAAACTTTCCCCCAGCAAGGTTACTGTTCATGGCGGCAAGCTCTCCCCCGACAAGGTTACTGTTCACGGCGGCAAGCTTTCCCCTGGCAAGGTTACTGTTCATGGCGGCAAGCTTTCCCCCGGCAAGATTACTGTTCACGGCGGCAAGCTTTCCCCGGCAAGGTTACTGTTCACGGCGGCAAGCTTTCCCCGGCAAGGTTTTTGAGGCAGTAAACGACCTCGGATAAAAATGTGCCCAAAAGAAAAGTTGACCGTTTTGACGAGACGAAAAACTTTCGTGTTGAACGTTTTCCGATTCGAGGCCATCTTCTAGGGCAAAACACTCACGCATTACGTCAGACACTTGCTAAGACATGTCTGGTCTCCCGCGTCATATTTCGCCTTTTGACAGGGCTGCATTCAGATAGCTCTAACTTTTGCATACGAACTCGGATTGAGGTGATTTTTATATAAAAATTGACCGATTTGACGAGACGAAGACAATTCATCTAGAGCATTCCTTCATCCGAGGTTGTCCTAGAGGCTTAATTGACCAAAAAGCACTCAGAACACCTAAACATGACAATCTGAGTGTAGTTTTGGTCTTTGATATGATGCCGAATAATTATGGTCCAAACATTAAAGTTGTTTCATTCGGTGATGTGAAACTTTTCATGCTGAAAACCCTTTTACTCTGTATCTTGCCAAAATCAGGCGTCAACAGTTGTGCTAACCGTCATAACAATATTTTCACTTTATAAGGCACTTGGGTTTTCCACAAGCACGTCCAAGCCTTCTTCTCTTCCTCTGAATTAGATGAGGAGAGGTCCTAATCGGCGCATTCAGCGCCAGTTTCACTTTCTAGCGCCTACGACGTACATTCATGGGTTGCATCTATTATGCCCAAGCACGGTTAAATCATCCGGTTGACTGTTGCAACACACGTCTATCATAAGACCCATTATGTCAAACATTTTTTTTAAATGCGATCTATGTGAGGAATAAGGGTTATTTGAAATTCTAAGTACATCATTCCGTAAAATATTCCTGAGATAATAATTTAAATATTTAAAATGCATTCTCTGACCATTTACACCAAAACGAAAAGCTAATTTTAACATTGGGCAAAAGGCGGTTTTCCGATATCAAACAAAGTGTCCAATCTGGCGAAAACAATAATTCAGAAACTAAGATAACAACATCCATTAGCTGCCATAAACATCTCATCACCTCTTCTCTTTCTCCACATCGGCATCTTTATCCTGTCACCCAACATGTGCCGGTTCACCGGCCCATTTGATACGGAGCTTGCCGTATGCCTTGTACACTTTCTTCTAATCTCAAGTGCTTCTCCCCACCAACAGTGCGAGTAAGCCTACAGCAAAGCACGTGCATATAAAGATCGAACATAAGACTCATGCATCTTGAAAATAATAGCCACCATATACAGCTCGCTATGACATGTCAATTGGGTAACATTGACAAGTAATACCCAGGATAGATCCATGGAGGGCATATGTTAATGTAGCTCACAAAACGGATTATAGTGGAATGTAAATGTAATATGAATGAACAAAAAACTGGTAAATGGAATGCAATCACAAATAAAGGGAGCTTAAATATGGGGGAAATGGAACATATGCACTGGACATAAATGCCAGCCATGTTATGATATTTTTCAGTATAATTTAAACTTGATTGTGAGATGTCATCTATTCCAAGTCGATAATGCATAAAAATACTTTGGAAAGGGAATATAAAAACCAAGTAATAAAATTTGCTATTGCTCCACTCCAAAAAGAAATCAATTGTTCAACATTATCTTGTCTCAATTGAAATATCTTCACCAACATTATGTTCTCTGCATCCCCTTCATCCAGATTCATTATTGAAAAGAAATTTAGATTGCTCATTTGCCGACACTCAACATAGAGAGCAGTACAAAATTTAGATGGTGTAAGAAAACATCAACAATAAAAAGTAACCAAGATTACATTCATTATATTATATGGTACCATACTTCCCAAGGTAATTTCATTTGTTAACATGCCGAAAACTATAGATACCGATTGAAATAAGATGCGCCTAGTACATCAACGCAAGTATCTATTTATCCATATTGACAAGAACCAACAAAAAAGGATTACTAAAACCTGAAAAATAAGTGAAATGTTATTCCGGTATATTTAAATCACATACTGGCACCATTCTAAAAGGATAACTTTGGACAACATCAAATTTTATTTCTAAAGTTCCAAGTCTGCAGAAAAAAGAAATGCATATGGACATAGCTGAATAATGGGTGCATGATAGTTGGTTAAACAAGTCAACCAACACCGCCCAATAAAGATTTAAATTCGATTTATTTTAGTATGAACTGATGCACAATTTATCAAGGTATAACCATGCAAAGAAAAATCTTACCGCATCAAACATGAGTGAAAACAATGATTCAAGATGTCCTACATGAATATTTGTACTCAAGGACCAAGTATAAGAAAAATTAATGTGAGTTTTGATATTATATAGACTCATTCCGATGATATCATTTCTACGAATATGATCCTTATTTGCTTCTTGTACTGATTCCACCACCTGGATGAAAGGTTCTTAAGAGGACTTCACCAATGGTTAAACCAGAAAATACTTGGTGTGCCACTGATGCCCTTTGCCCTGGTAAGTGAAACCTTAGTAAAGAGAAGATATTTCATCTAGAGCAACACAAATTGTTGTTCTGAGGTATTGCACAAAATGAGGAATAACGAAGGTCTGATGCCCGGATAATTAAGATACAATAATCTTTTGCTAATCATGCCATGTCACCACGATAAATTTTGTTAGACTCTCGTTGATTCGAAAAACGGTTCAAATTCAAATTTAAAATTAAAGTCAAAGAAAAGATTTTCAAATGTCAAAACTAAAATGTCCAAACTCTGTACAATAATTCACAAGTATTGTTGGTGAAGAAACCAATTTTTTATAAAAGGCTTAAGTGTTCCAAAATGATTAAAACAGTGGCTTAAATAATTATATAAATGCCTTTTATAATTTCGAAAATATCAAACTAAATTATTTGAGTCCCAAAATTTTTGTCACAGAGGGTTAAACTAAAACACTAATTTAGGTGTTGGTCTCATATTTTTATTATACCAAAATAATGTGAGAATTAAGTAACGTAAATAAACAGAAAAGTTAAAAGAAAAATAAAAGCAAAACAATAAAAGAACAAAAAAAAAACCTCCCCTCATTGGGCCTCGGCCTAGCTGGACCGTCAGGCTGGCCCAGGCGCACGCTCCCTCCCCATCTCCCCTGTTCTCATTGCCTCAAAAAAAAAAATCTCCCCTGTTCTCACGTAATCGTGGATTGTCTCAAAAAAAAGAAAACATAATCGTGGACGCCGGCGATGGCCGGCACAGGGCGATGCCGTGGCACCCATCCACCGCGCCCCCTTCCTATATCTAACCGACGCCCTCCCTCGCCGGAAAACCCTAGCCGCTTTTCCCCTTCCCCCTCGTTCGTATCTCCTCTCCCATAGCACGTGCTCGAGACGTCGACGGCGCGCCCACGTCGATCCCGCGGCCACCTTGCTCCCCGCCGGTTAGCTCCGTGTCCAGGAGCTTTGTCTGCCTCCTCTACGTCGACCACGCACATAGGATCAAGCCGGAGACCCCACCTCGACTGGATCGAGCTCGTCCTCGCCTTCGGTCACCGATGCCACTCCGACGAACTACACCACCCCTGCGCTCCTAAATATCTCGACGGCCCCCTTGAGCCTACCCGGTGAGCACCACTCGTCTTCCCCCTCTCTCTACTCTCACGCGCATCCTCTAGGCCTGCCGACATTTTTGCCGAAGCTCGCCGCCGTTGGCCGCGCCGCCGCCGCAGCCACTGCAAGCTAAGCTCACGCCTGTGCCGCGCGTCGAACCCCCGATCTCCTAACCATAGACATGTGTTGTTATTTGATTAATGGGATCACATCATTAGGAGAATGATGTGATTGACATGACCCATTCCGTGAGCCTAGCACTTGATCATTTAGTATATTGCTATTGCTTTCTTCATGACTTATACATGTTCCGTAACTATGAGATTATGCAACCCCCGTTTACCGGAGGAACACTTTGGTACTACCAAACGTCCACAACGTAACTGGGTGATTATAAAGGAGTACTACAGGTGTCTCCAAAGGTACATGTTGGGTTGGCGTATTTCGAGATTAGGTTTTGTCACTCCGATTGTCGGAGAGGTATCTCTGGGCCTTCTCGGTAATGCACATCATATAAGACTTGCAAGCATTGCAACTAATAAGTTAGTTGCGAGATGATGTATTACGGAACGAGTAAAGAGACTTGCCAGTAACGAGATTGAACTAGGTATTGGATACCGACGATCGAATCTCAGGCAAGTAACATACCGATGACAAAGGGAACAACGTATGTTGTTATGCGGTTTGACCGATAAAGATCTTCGTAGAATATGTAGGAGCCAATATGGGCATCCAGGTTCCGCTATTGGTTATTGACCGAGAATAATTCTAGGTCATGTCTACATAGTTCTCGAACCGTAGGGTCCGCACGCTTAACGCTACGATGATGACAGTTTTATTATGAGTTTATGAGTTTTGATGTACCGAAGGAGTTCGGAGTCCCGGATGAGATCGGGACATGACGAGGAGTCTCGTAATGGTCGAGACATAAAGATCGATATATTGGACGACTATATTCGGAGTTCGGAAAGGTTCCGAGTGATTCGGGTATTTTTGGGAGTACCGAGAGTTACGGGAATTCGTATTGGGCCTCTTTGGGCCATACGGGAAAGGAGAGAAAGGGCCAAAGAGTGGCGCACCCTCCCCTTGGACTAGTCCGAATTGGACTAGGGAGGGGGGCGCACCCTTCCTTTCTTCTCCTTCTCTCTTCCCTTTCCTTCTCTCCTACTCCTACTACATGGAAGGGTTCCAAGTTGGACTAGGAAAGGGGGAATCCTACTCCCGGTGGGAGTAGGAATCCCCTAGGGCGCGCCATAGAGAGGGCCGGCCCTCCCCTCCTCCACTCCTTTATATACGGGGCAAGGGGTCACCCCAGGACACACAAGTTGATCTACGGATCGTTCCTTAGCCGTGTGCGGTGCCCCCTTCCACCAAATTCCACCTCGGTCATATCGTCGCGGAGTTTAGGCGAAGCCCTGCGCCGGTAGAACATCATCATCGTCACCACGCCGTCGTGCTGACGGAACTCATCCCCGACACTTTGCTGGATCGGAGTCCGGGATCGTCATCGAGCTGAACGTGTGCTGAACTCGGAGGTGCCGTACGTTCGGTACTTGGATCGGTCGGATCGTGAAGACGTACAACTACATCAACCGCGTTGTCATAACGCTTCCGCTTACGGTCTACGAGGGTACGTGGACAATACTCTCCCCTCTCGTTGCTATGCATCACCATGATCCTTGCGTGTGCGTAGGAATTTTTTTGAAATTACTACGTTACCCAACAGTGGCATCTGAGCCAGGTTTTATGCGTTGATGTTATATGCACGAGTAGAACACAAGTGAGTTGTGGGCGATACAAGTCATACTGCTTACCAGCATGTCATACTTTGGTTCGGCGGTATTGTGAGATGAAGCGGCCGGACCGACATTACGCCAGACGCTTACGCGAGACTGGTTTCACCGCTGCGAGCACACGTTGCTTAAAGGTGACTGGTGGGTGTCCGTCTCTCTCACTTTAGTTGAACCGAGTGTGGCTACGCCCGGTCCTTGCGAAGGTTAAAACAGCACCAACTTGACAAACTATCGTTGTGGTTTTGATGCGTAGGTAAGAACGGTTTTTGCTCAGCCCGTAGCAGCATCGTAAATTTTGCAACAACAAAGTAGAGGACGTCTAACTTGTTTTTGCAGGGCATGTTGTGATGTGATATGGTCAAGACGTGATGAGATATAAGTTGTTGTATGAGATGATCATGTTTTGTTGAAGTTATCGGCAATCGGCGTAAGCCTTATGGTTGTCTCTTTATTGCATAAGATGCAAGCGCCAAATAATTGCTTTACTTTATCGCTATGCGATAGCAATAGTTGCAAGAGCAATAGTTGGCGAGACGACCATGTGACGACATTGATATAGATCAAGATGATGGAGATCATGGTGGCATGCGGTGACGATGGAAATCATGACGATGCTTTGGAGATGGAGATCAAAGGCACAAGATGATGATGGCCATATCATGTCACATATTTTGATTGCATGTGATGTTTATCATTTATACATCTTATCTTGCTTTGATTGACGGTAGCATTTTAAGATGATCTCTCACTAAAATTATCAAGAAGTGTTCTCCCGAGTATGCACCGTTCGCGAAAGTTCTTCGTCTTTGAGACACCACGTGATGATCGGGTGTGATAGGCTCTACGTTCAAATACAAAGGGTGCAAAACAGTTGCACACGCGGAATACTCAGGTTAAACTTGACGAGCCTAGCATATAACAGATATGGCCTCGGAACACGGAGACCGAAGGGTCGAGCGTGAATCATATAGTAGATATGATCAACATATTGATGTTCACCGTTGAAACTACTCCATCTCACGTGACGATCGGACATGGTGTAGTTGATATGGATCACGTAATCACTTAGAAGATTAGAGGGATGTCTATCTAAGTGGGAGTTCTTAAGTAATATGATTAATTGAACTTTAATTTATCATGAACTTAGTCCTGGTAGTATTTTGCAAATTATGGTGTAGATCAATAGCTCGCGTTGTTGCTTTCATATGTTTATTTTGATATGTTCCTAGAGAAAATTGTGTTGAAAGATGTTAGTAGCAATGATGCGGATTGGATCCGTGATCTGAGGTTTATCCTCATTGCTGCAGAAGAATTATGTCCTTGATGCACCGCTAGGTGACAGACCTATTGCAGGAGCAGATGCAGACGTTATGAACGTTTGGCTAGCTCAATATGATGACTACTTGATAGTTTAGTGCACCATGCTTAACGGCTTAGAATCGGGACTTCAAAGACGTTTTGAACGCCACTGAGCATATGAGATGTTCCAGGAGTTGAAGTTAATATTTCAAGCAAATACCCGAGTTGAGAGATATGAAGTCTCCAACAAGTTCTATAGCTAAAAGATGGAGGAGAATCGCTCAACCGGTGAGCATGTGCTCAGATTGTCTGGGTACTTCAAACGCTTGAATCAAGTGGGAGTTAATCTTCTAGATAAGATAGTGATTGACAGAATTCTCTAGTCACCATCACTAAGTTACTAGAACTTCGTGATGAACTACAGTATGCAAGGGATGACGAAAACGATTCCCGAGCTCTTCGTGATGTTGAAATCGACGAAGGTAGAAATCAAGAAAGAGCATCAAGTGTTGATGATTGACAAGACCACTGGTTTCAAGAGAAGGGCAAAGGGAAAGAAAGGGAACTTCAAGTAGAAAGACAACTAAGTTGTCACTCCTGCGAAGAAGCCCAAAGATGGACCAAAGCCTGAAACTGAGTGCTTACATCGCAAAGGAAATGGTCACCGAAGCGGAAATGCCCTGAATATTTGGTGGATAAGAAAGATGGCAAAGTGAACAAGGGTATATTTGATATACAGGTTATTGATGTGTGCCTTACTAGTGTTTATAGTAGCCCTGAGTATTTGATACTTGTTTAGTTGCTAAGATTAGTAACTCGAAACAGGAGTTACAGAATAAACAGAGACTAGTTGAAGGGGAAGTGACGATGAGTGTTGGAAGTAGTTCCAAAATTGATATGATCATCATCGCACACTCCCTATACTCTCGGGATTAGTGTTGAACCTAAATAAATGTTATTTGGCGTTTGCGTTGAGCATGAATATGATTTGATCATGTTTATTGCAATACGGTTATTCATGTAAGTTAGAGAATAATTAGTGTTCTGTTTACATGAATAAAACCTTCTATGGTCATACACCCAATGAAAATGGTTTGTTGGATCTCGGTCGTTTGATACACATATTCATAATATTGAAACCAAAAGATGTAAAGTTAATAATGATAGTGCAACTTATTTGTGGTAATCGCCGTTTAGGTCATATTGGTGTAAAGCGCATGAAGAAACTCCATAAAGATGGATCTTCGGATCACTTGGTTATGAATCATTTGATGCTTGCGAACCGTGCCTTTTGGGCAAGATGACTAAAACTCCGTTCTCCGGAACAATGGAACGAGCTACTGACTTGTTGGAAATAATACATACCGATGTATGCGATCCAATGAGTGTTGATGCTCGTGACAAGTATCATTATTTTCTGACCTTCACAGATGATTTGAGCAGATATGCATATATCTACTTGATGAAACATAAGTCTGAAATAGTTGAAAAGTTCAAAGAATTTCAGAGTGAAGTGGAAAATCATCGTAACAAGAAAATAAAGTTTCTACGATCTGATCGTGGAGATGAATGTTTGAGTTGCGAGTTTGGTCTTCATTTGAAACAATGTGAAATAGTTTCGCAACTCACGCCATATGGAACACCACAGCATAATGGTGTGTCCGAAAGTCGTGACCGCACTTTATTGGATATGGTGCGATCTATGATGTCTCTTATCAGTTTACCACTATCATTTTGGGGTTATGTATTAGAGACAGCTGCATTCACGTTTAATAGGGCACCATCTAAATCCGTTGAGACGACACCGTATGAACTATGGTTTAACAATAAACCTAAGCTGTCGTTTCTTAAAGTTTGGAGTTGTGATGCTTATGTGAAAAAGTTTTCACCTGATAAGCTCGAACCCAAATCGGAGAAGTGTGTCTTCATAGAATACCCAAAGGTAACTATTGGGTACACCTTCTATCACAGATCCGAAGGCAAGTTATTCGTTGTTAAGATGGATCCTTTCTAGAGAAGAAGTTTCTCTCGAAAGAAGTGAGTGGGAGGAAAGTAGAACTTGATGAGATAATTGTACCTTCTCCCTTATTGGAAAGTAGTTCATCACAGAAATCAGCTCCAGTGATTCCTACACCAATTAGTGAGGAAGTTAATGATGATGATCATGAAACTTCAGATCAAGTTGCTACCAAACCTCGTAGGTCTTCCAGAGTAAGATCCGCACTTAGTGGTACGGTAATCATGTAGTCATGTTACTAGACCATGATGAACCCTACGAACTATGAGGAAGCGATGATGAGCCCAGATTCATGAAATGGCTTGAGGCCATGAAATCTGAGATAGGATCCATGTATGAGAACAAAGTATGGACTTTGATTGACTTGCTCGATGATCAGCAAGCCATGTTAAATAAATGGATCTTCAAGAGGAAGACGGACACTTGGTAGTAGTGTTACTATCTACAAAGCTCGACTTGTCACAAAAGGTTTTCGACAAGTTCAAGGTGTTGACTACAATGAGATTTTCTCAATCTGTAGCGATGCTTAAGTCTGTCCGAATCATGTTAGCAATTGCCACATTTTATGAAATCTGGCAAATGGATGTCAAAACTACATTCTTCAATGGATTTATTAAAGAAGAGTTGTATATGATGCAACCAAAGGTTTTGTCAATCCTAAAGGAGCTAACAAAATGTGCAAGCTTCGGCGATCCATCTATGGACTGGTGCAAGCATCTCGGAGTTGGAATAAACGCTTTGATAGTGTGATCAAAGCATATGGTTTTATACAGACTTTTGGAGAAGCCTGTATTTACAAGAAAGTGAGTGGGAGCACTACAGCATTTCTGATAAGTATATGTGAATGACATATTGTTGATCGGAAATAATGTAGAATTATGCTGCAAAGCATAAAGGAGTATTTGAAAGGAGTTTTTCAAAGAGAGACCTCAAGAAACTACTTACATATTGAGCATCAAGATCTATTGAGATAGATCAAGACGCTTGATAAGTTTTTCAATAAGTACATACCTTGTCAAGATTTTGAAGTAGTTCAAAATGGAACAGTCAAAGAAAAGTTCTTGCCTGTGTTGCAAACGTGTGAAATTGAGTAAGACTCAAATCCTGACCACGGCAGAAAATAGAAAAGAGAATGAAAGTCATTCCCTATGCCTTAGTCGTAGGTTCTATAAAGTATGCTATGCTATGTACCAGACCTATTGTATACCTTGCTCTGAATTTGGCAAGGGAGTACAATAGTGATCTAGGAGTAGATCATCGGACATTGGTCAAGAACATCCTTAGTGAGGACTAAGGAAATATTTCTCGACTATGGAGGTGATAAAAAGAGCCCGTCGTAAAGAGTTACATCGATGCAAGCTTTTTACACTGATCCAGATGACTCTAAGTCTCAATCTGGATACATATTGAAAGTGGGAGCAATTAGCTAGAGTAGCTCCGCAAGAGCATTGTAGACATAGAATATTTGCAAAATACATACGGCTCTGTATGTGACAGACCTGTTGACTAAGCTTCTCTCACGAGCAAAACATGATAATACCTTAGTACTCTTTGGGTGTTAATCACATAGCGATGTGAACTAGATTATTGACTCTAGTAAACCCTTTAGGTGTTGGTCACATGACGATGTGAACTATGGGTGTTCATCACATACAGATGTGAATATAAGTGTTGAATCACATGATGATGTGAACTAGATTATTGACTCTAGTGCAAGTGGGAGACTGAAGGAAATATGCCCTAGAGGCAATAATAAAGTTATTATTTATTTCCTTATTTCATGATAAATGTTTATTATTCATGCTAGAATTGTATTAACTGAAACATGATACATGTGTGAATACATAGACAAACATATAGTCACTAGTATGCCTCTACTTGACTAGCTCATTAATCAAAGATGGTTATGTTTCCTAACCATAGAAATGTGTTGTTATTTGATTAATGGGATCACATCATTAGGAGAATGATGTGATTGAGATGACCCATTCCGTGAGCCTAGCACTTGATCGTTTAGTATATTGCTATTGCTTTCTTCATGACTTATACATGTTCCGGTAACTATGAGATTATGCAACCCCCGTTTACAGAGGAACACTTTGGGTACTACCAAATGTCACAACGTAATCGGGTGATTATAAAGGAGTACTACAGGTGTCTCCAAAGGTACATGTTGGGTTGGCGTATTTCGAGATTAGGTTTTGTCACTCCGATTCTCGGAGAGGTATCTCTGGGCCTTCTCGGTAATACACATCATATAAGCCTTGCAAGCATTGCAACTAAGAAGTTAGTTGCGAGATGATGTATTACGGAACGAGTAAAGAGACTTGCCGTAACGAGATTGAACTAGGTATTGGATACCGACGATCGAATCTTGGGCAAGTAACATACCGATGACAAAGGGAACAACGTATGTTGTTATGCGGTTTGACCGATAAAGATCTTCGTAGAATATGTAGGAGCCAATATGGGCATCCAGGTTCCGCTATTGGTTATTGACCGAGAATAATTCTAGGTCATGTCTACATAGTTCTCGAACCCGTAGGGTCCGCACGCTTAACGTTACGATGACAATTTTATTATGAGTTTATGAGTTTTGATGTACCGAAGGAGTTCGGAGTCCCGGATGAGATCGGGGACATGACGAGGAGTCTCGAAATGGTCGAGACATAAAGATCGATATATTGGACGACTATATTCGGAGTTCGGAAAGGTTCCGAGTGATTTGGGTATTTTTGGGAGTACCGAAGAGTTACGGGAATTCGTATTGGGCCTCTTTGGGCCATACGGGAAAGGAGAGAAAGGGCCAAAGAGTGGCCGCATTCTCCCCTTGGACAAGTCCGAATTGGACTAGGGAGGGGGCGCACCTTCCTTCCTTCTCCTTCTCTCTTCCCTTTCCTTCTCTCCTACTCCTACTACATGGAAGGGTTCCTAGTTGGACTAGGAAGGGGAATCCTACTCCCGGTGGGAGTAGGACTCCCCTAGGGCGCGCCATAGAGAGGGCCGGCCGTCCCTCCTCCACTCCTTTATATCTGAGGGCAGGGGCACCCCATGGACACACAAGTTGATCTACGGATCGTTCCTTAGCCGTGTGCGGTGCCCCCTTCCACCATATTCCACCTCAGTCATATTGTCGCGGAGTTTAGGCGAAGCCCTGCGCCGGTAGAACATCATCATCGTCACCACGCCGTCGTGCCGACGAAACTCATCCCCAACACTTTGCTGGATCGGAGTCCGGGGTCGTCATCGAGCTGAACGTGTGCTGAACTCGGAGGTGCCGTACGTTCGGTACTTGGATCGGTCGGATCGTGAAGACGTGCGACTACATCAACCGCGTTGTCATAACGCTTCCGCTTACGGTCTACGAGGGTACGTGGACAATACTCTCCCCTCTCGTTGCTATGCATCACCATGATCCTTGCGTGTGCGTAGGAATTTTTTTGAAATTACTACGTTACCCAACAGCCACCCCGTAAGGCGGTTGGTGCCCTTCTTTCGCCGCAAAAAAGCTAATATCCGGATAGAGACCGTGTCCAAAATTCAGGCCAATCGGAGTTACGGATCTCCAGGAATATAAGAAACGGTGAAAGGCCAGAATCTGGAACGCAGAAACAGAGAGAGACAGAGAGACAGATCCAATCTCGGAGGGGCAAGCCCCTCCCACGCCATGGAGACCAAGGACCAGAGGGAGAACCCTTCTCCCACCTAGGGAGAAGGCCAAGGAAGAAGGAGAAGGAGGGGGGCTCTCTCCCCCTCGCTTCCCGTGGCGCCGGAACGCCGCCGGGGCCATCATCGTCACCGCAATCTTCACCAACACCGCCGTCATCTTCACCAACATCTTCATCACCTTCCCCCATCTATCTACAACGGTCCACTCTCCCGCAACCCGCTGTACCCTCTACTTGAACATGGTGCTTTATGCTTCATATTATTATCCAATGATGTGTTGCCATCCTATGATGTCTGAGTAGATTTTCGTTGTCCTATCGGTAATTGGTGAATTGGTATGATTGGTTTAATTTGCTTGTGGTTATGTTGCTTTCCTTTGCTGCCCATCATATGAGCGCTGCTGCGGATCACACCATAGGGTTAGTTGTATGTTGATAGGACTATGTATTGGAGGGCAAGAGTGATGAAGCTTCAACCTAGCATAGAAATTGATGCATACGGGGTTGAAGGGGGACCAATATATCTTAATGCTATGGTTGGGTTTTACCTTAATGAACGTTAGTAGTTGCGGATGCTTGCTAATAGTTCCAATCATAAGTGCATAGAATACTTAGTAAGGGATGGCATGCTAGCAGTGGCCTCTCCCACATAAAACTTGCTATCGGTCTAGTAAGGTAGTCAATTGCTTAGGGACAATTTCACAACTCCTACCACCGCTTTTCCACACTCGCTATACTAACTTTATTGCTTCTTTACCTAAACAGCCCCTAGTTTTTATTTACGTGCTCTTTACATTCTTGCAAACCTATCCAACAACACCTACAAAGTACTTCTAGTTTCATACTTGTTTTAGGTAAAGCGAACGTCAAGCGTGCGTAGAGTTGTATCGGTGGTCGATAGAACTTGAGGGAATATTTGTTCTACCTTTAGCTCCTCGTTGGGTTTGATACTCTTACTTATCGAAAGAGGCTACAATTGAATCCCTGTACTTGTGGGTTATCAAGACCTTTTTCTGGCGCCGTTGCCGGGGAGTTATAGCGTGGGGTGAATATTCTCGTGTGTGCTTGTTTGCTTTATCACTAAGTGATTTTTATTTGCTGTTCTAAGTTGTTCTCTATCTTTAGTTATGGATATGGAACACGAAATACCAAAAAAATTAGGTGTACTACTTTAATAATCCTGAGAAACCCTCGATGCTGGTTATATGAAAAATATTATGCACTACTTTAATGATCTTACCGAGCTTTCTGTTGAGTTTTGTGTGGATGAAGTGTTCGAAGATCGAGGAGGTCTCGATATGAGGAGAAGGAGGAGAGGCAAGAGCTCAGGCTTGGGGATGCCCAAGGCACCCCAAGTAAATATTCAAGGAGACTCAAGCGTCTAAGCTTGGGGATGCCCCGGAAGACATCCCATCTTTCTTCAACAAGTATCGGTATGTTTTCTCATGGAGATGGGGAACCTCCTAAAACCCTCGATGCTGGTTATGTGAAAAATATTATGCACTACTTTAATAATCCTGAGAAAACCCCATTCAATTATGTAACGGGAGACACGTTGGATCAACGTGAATACTTTAGGGATTTTCGCTTGACTCAAAAAGGGAAACTATTATGGGATCAAATTTATATGTTGCGTTGGTATGCTCGGGAACTATGCTTGAGATATGATTATACTTGTTGCTCTAGGATGAAGGCTCCACACCTTCCCTTTTCATGCAAATTTAATGATGATAAAACCTTGGCTTCTTATGCTAATGGTATATATGATTACTATGATGTGGAACAAATAGAAGAATTCGTTGCTTTTATGGGTGCTTATGAAATTGAATCTTTGTTTAAAGAGTGTGAAAATCTTTATGATGTTGTTTACAGACCTGAAAATTTTGCTATACTTAAATATTTTTATGAGAATTATGAATACAATTCCAATATTGATGCATTTATTGAGAAAGTCTCCGCTGTCCAAGAAGAGACTAATATTTTGCAGGAAACTATGGAAGAAAAAATTAATGAACCTGTGAGCTCATTAGATGAAAAAGATGAGGAGGAGAGCGAAGAACAAAAGGAGGAAGAGCGGATTGATCACCCGTACCCACCTTCTAATGAGAGTAACTCTTCAACTCATACATTGTTTAATTTCCCTTCGTGCTTACCGAAGGATGATTGCTATGATAATCGCTATGATCCCTTTGATTCTTTTGAAATATCCCTTTTTGCTGATGCTTGCTATGCTTGTGGCCAAGATGCCAATATGAATTATGCTTATGGAGATGAACTTGCTATAGTTCCTTATGTTAAACATGAAATTGTTGCTATTGCACCCACGCATGATAGTCCTATTATCTTTTTGAATTCTCCCGACTACACTATATCGGAGAAGTTTGTGCTTATTAAGGATTATATTGATGGGTTGCGTTTTACTACCACACATGATGATTTTGATAGATATAATATGCATGTGCTTGCTACTCCTACTTGCAATTATTATGAGAGAGGAACTACATCTCCGCCTCTCCATGTTTCCAATACGATAAAATTGCAAGAAATTGTTTATACTATGCATTGGCCTTTACTGTGTGTGCATGAATTCTTCTTTTATGACATGCCAATGCATAGGAAGAGAGTTAGACTTCGTCATTGCTTGATATATGTTGCTTTGTGCTCACTACTACTCCCTCCGTTCCAAATTACTTGTCTCAAAAGTGGATAAAAATGGATGTATCTACAACTAAAATACATCTAGATACATCCACTTCTACGACAAGTAATTCCGAACGGAGGGAGTAAATCACAAATAATTGTTAATTAAAATTGGCTTTGATATACCTTGGAATCCGGGTGGATCCATTACTTGAGCAATATATGCCTAGCTTAATGGCTTGAAAGAAAGCGCTGCCAGGGAGACAACCCGGAAGTTTTAGAGAGTCATTTATTTCTGTTGAGTGCTTTTATAAAGTTTAAAAACAAAAAAATAAAGAGGGGAACCCAAAACTTTTCAAAAAGGAAAGTGAAAGTGAGAGAGACAAGCATTATTGAAGTGGGAGAGCTCCTTGAACTTTGTTCATGCTCACGGAAACTTTGTGAATCTTAATTACAGAAAATTTTCAATTAAAGTAATTATCCCCTTGTACAATTCCATTGTATTATAAAAATAATGTGCCAAGATTTGCCTTTAGGATGTTTACATTGCTTGTTGTTTGTGCGGTGCAAGACAGAAACTTTGGCTGTAGTGCGCGATTTTTCATTTTTTACTGGAATGTAAAACGGTTCTGAAACTTTTTGCACTGTATTTATATACAAATTTTTTATTTTTCCTAATTGCTTCAGAATTTTTGGAGTACCATAAGTATGGTGAATGTTCAGATTACTACAGACTGTCCTGTTTAAGACAGATTCTATTTTTGATGCATTGTTTGCTTGTTTAGATGAAACAATCTATTTATATCAGTGGATTAAGCCATGGAAAAGTTATATTAAATTAGCTACAATTCAAAAATAAAATATGAATTGGTTTTCAGCAATACTTAGAGTAGTGAATTGATTTATTATACTAACGGATCTTACTGAGCTTTCTGTTGAGTTTTGTGTGGATGAAGTGTTCGAAGATCGAGGAGGTCTCGATATGAGGAGAAGGAGGAGAGGCAAGAGCTCAAGCTTGGGGATGCCCAAGGCACCCCAAGTAAATATTCAAGGAGACTCAAGCGTCTAAGCTTGGGGATGCCCCGGAAGACATCCCATCTTTCTTCAACAAGTATCGGTATGTTTTCGGATTCGCTTGCTCATGCGATATGTGCAAATCTTGGAGCGTCTTTTGCATTTAGTTTTCACTTTTATTTTATGCACCATGCCGGTATGAGATAGTCCATGGTTGATTTATAGAATGCTCATTGCACTTCACTTATATCTTTTGAGTATGGCTTTATAGAATGCTTCATGTGCTTCACTTATATCATTTGAAGTTTGGATTGCCTGTTTCTCCTCACATAGAAAACCGCCATTTGTAGAATGCTCTTTTGCTTCACTTATATTTGTTAGAGCATGGGCATATCTTTTGTAGAAAGAATTAAACTCTCTTGCTTCACTTATATCTATTTAGAGAGATGACAGGAATTGGTCATTCACATGGTTAGTCATAAAATCCTACATAAAACTTGTAGATCATTGAATATGATATGTTTGATTCCTTGCAATAGTTTTGCGATATAAAGGTGGTGATATTAGAGTCATGCTAGTGACTAATTGTGGATTAGTAGAAATACCTGTGTTGAGGTTTGTGATTCTCGTAGCATGCACGTATGGTGAACCGTTATGTAACGAAGTTGGAGCATGAGATATTTTTTTGATTGCCATCCTTTGTGTGGAGGCCGGGGGCGCGCGATGGTTAACTCCTACCAACCTCCCCCCTTGGAGTATGCATGTAGTACTTTGTTTCGATGGCTCATAAATTTTTGCAATAAGTATGTGAGTTCTTTATGACTAATGTTGAGTCCATGGATTATACGCACTCTCACCCTTCCATCATTGCTAGCCTCTTCGGTACCGTGCAGTGCCCTTTCTCACCTCGAGAGTTGGTGCAAACTTCGCCGGTGCATCCAAACCCCGTGATACGATACGCTCTATCACACATAAGATCCTTATATCTTCCTCAAAACAGCCACCATTCCTACCTATTATGGCATTTCCATAGCCATTCTGAGATATATTACCATGCAACTTCCATCATCATCATATACATGACTTGAGCATTTATTGTCATATTGCTTTGCTACGCTAGATCGTAAGATAGCTAGCATGATGTTTTCATGGCTTGTCCATTTTTTGATGTCATTGCTACGCTAGATCATTGCACATCCCGGTACACCGCCGGAGGCATTCATATAGAGTCATATCTTTGTTCTAGTATCGAGTTGTAATATTGAGTTGTAAGTAAATAGAAGTGTGATGATCATCATTATTAGAGCATTGTCCCGAAAAAAAAGAGGCCAAAGAAGCCTAAATAAAAAAAGGGGGCCAAAGAAGCCCGCCAAAAAAAAGAAAATAAAGAATAAAAGGGACAATGTTACTACCCTTTTTCCACACTTGTGCTTCAGAGTAGCACCATGTTCTTCATATAGAGAGTCTCTTGAGTTATCACTTTCATATACTAGTGGGAATTTTCATTATAGAACTTGGCTTGTATATTCCGATGATGGGCTTCCTCAAATGCCCGAGGTCTTCATGAGCAAGCAAGTTGGATGCACCCCCACTTAGTTTTCAGTTTGAGATTTCATATACTTATAGCTCTTAGTGCATCTATTGCATGGCAATCCCTACTCCTCACATTGACATCTATTGATGGGCATCTCCATAGCCCGTTGATTAGCCGCGTCCATGTGAGACTTTCTCCTTTTTGTCTTCTCCACACAACCTCCACCATCATATTCTATTCCACCCATAGTGCTATGTCCATGGCTTACGCTCATGTATTGCATGAAAGTTGAAAAAGTTTAAGAATACTAAAGTATGAAACAATTGCTTGGCTAAAACCAGGGTTGTGCATGATTTGAATATTTTGTGTGCTGAAGATGGAGCATAGCCAGACCATATGATTTTGTAGGCATAACTTTCTTTGGCCATGTTGTTTTGAAAAGACATGATTGCTTTATTAGTATGCTTGAAGTACTATTGTCTTAATGTGAAATGATAGACTATTGCTTTGAATAACTCGTGTCTTAATATTCATGCCATGATTAGATTACATGATCAAGATTATGCTAGGTAGCATTCCACATAAAAAATTATCTATTTTATCATTTACCTACTCAAGGACGAGTAGGAATTAAGCTTGGGGATGCTGATACGTCTTCGTCGTATCGATAATTCTTTATTGTTCCATGCCAATATTCTACAACTTTTACATACTTTTGGCAACTTTTTATACTATTTTTGGGACCAACATATTGATCCAAAGGCTCAAAGGCCGCCTCGCTTGTTGCATGTTTTTTGTTTCGTAGAAAATCCATATCAAACGGAGTCCAAATGGGATAAAAACTGACAGAGATTTTTTTTGGAATATTTATGATTTTTGGGAAGAAGAATCAACGTGAGACGATGCCCGAGGGGGCCACGAGGCAGGGGGCGCGCCCCAGGGGGTCAGGCGCACCCTGGGCCCTCGTGGCCACCCCGTAAGGCGGTTGGTGCCTTTCTTTCACCGCAAGAAAGCTAATATCCGGATAGAGATCGTGTCCAAAATTCAGCCCAATCGGAGTTACGGACACTACAAAAAAATACACTTCCGTGATGATACGTGTTTGTCACAGTAGGTCGCGTTTTTTGTCATGCATGTACATCCATGACAAATTTATGACAGAATCAAGATAGTCATACCGTGTCGTCAGAGAAGTGTCCCATGACATTACCAAAATTGTCATCACGGAAGTGTCCACTTCCATGACGATAAATCGCGCGTCACAGAAGTGCTTTCGTCAAGGATGACCGACACGTGGCATCCACCGTAACGGAACACCGTTAAGCTATCGGGTCGGGTTTTGGATCCGATAACCCGTTAACAGCCCCGACCAATGGGGATTTTCCGCGTGTAAAATCATCATTGCCTGGAGGAAACACGTGTCGACTCATCGTTGGGACAGATGCCATCCACTCATTGGACAGAAGGCGCCTATGATACGTCGACACGTGGCACGGCCCAACAGAGACCCATTCCTGTGGAAAGGCCGGCCCGTTTAACTTGGTCAAAAGGTGGCGGGCCGGCCCATGGAAAGCCTGTTAACGGCCTGTTCGCATATAGCCCATTTACAACCTGCTAACCCAAGGCCCGTTACGCCCTATCCGAATTAGGCCCAGTAGCATCATTTGGGCCATCCAATATGATTCCAGCATGTTTTCACTTCTGGCCCATGTATGGCCCATGACGTCTTTCGGCCCATATGAGGCCCTATGTAAATCTTAGCCTTTTAACGGCCCGTGGTGAAACTGGCCCGCAATAAACAGTGTATCACTTTACACCCATTAACGGCCCGTGGTGAAACTGGCCCATAATGAACAATATATCACTTTATACCCATTAAGGGCCCGTTATTCAGTTGGGCCGTTTCAGCAAATGTTATCTTTCGGCCTTCTCAGAGCCCATTTATTCTTGGGCTCATTTCCAGCATTCGTTTACTTACGGCCCGTTACTATCATTTTCTGCTTGTGGGCCAAATTCAGCCCGTGGTTACATCGGCCCGTTTGTGGTCCGTTAATACGTTGGGCCGTTTTCGTAGCGTCATCAAATACGGCCTATTAATGATGGCCCGTTATGGTCATACGACCCGTATAAGGCCCATTGATGATACGGCCCGTAGAAGGCCCATTGTTTCTACGGCCCGTAGAAGGCCCATTGTTTGTACGGCCCATAGAAGGCCCATTGTTTGTACGGCCCGTAGAAGGCCCATTGTTTCTACGGCCCGTAGAAGGTCTACTGTTTCTACGGCCCGTAGAAGGCCCACTGTTTCTACAGCCCGTAGGAGGCCCAAAGGTCACTACAAGAATATTAGCCCATGGTTATTGTGGCCTAGTTTTAAAAAAGAACTGCACCGACTACAAGCAAACAAATAAACAAGACAACAAGGAAATAAATAAGCAAGCAACTTATGCTAGGCTATCACGGCTGTTACACATATTACATCCATCGGGCATCAAAGTTCGCCACCAAAGGCAAATATAGGGAACAAAGCAGCATATCATATACACGGGTTGTCAAAGTTGGCGACCAGCGCAAATAAACGCCGCAGCAAAACAAATCCAGAACTGAAACCACTTCAGAAGATCTCAAGAAACAATATCCCGGGTACCCATAATGCTGGCAAGATGCTTAGCAAGCTTATTAACTTTCTCTTGTTTGGCGCTTAAATCCTCCAAATAGCTTGTCATTGCACCGTAAAATATGCATCTGAATTCTCTGTGGACTTCCTCGGTCCTTCAGCTTCCTGTCAGACATCTCGATCGATGTCTTTCAACTTGAAGTTGAGACTCAAGAAGACGAACTGATTCAGCAATGAAGTTCAAGAGCTTGTGCCAGCAGTAGTGGCCAGTAACTCGAACACTACATCAAGACAGGACTTTTGGGTTCCCTCACTGTCGTCACGATAGTTTTTATCAGCTTTCTTGGAGACCAACAGGGATGTCTCACTATCTTGAACCTTATCTGCATTACTTCCTTTACCATTGGATAACGCGGTACTATTTTCCAATATTTTGTCCACATTCTAAAAGAGAAACAAGCAGACACATCACATGTTTACCATGTTGTATATGAAACTCATTTTGGTAAATGAGTTCAGTAGTAAAGTGGATAGGATAACAGCATGAAACAAACATATATCTATGTACCATGGTCACTTTATGGTCTATATCATTCTAGTTTTTGTTGCCAAATCAAGATAGAGACACAGTTCAAATAATATTTGTTCAAGACAAAGCAGAATAGATGTAATATAAGTGTGGGTAACTATAGAGCAATAACAACACTTGTAATGTGCATGACATGAGAACATAACTGTTTAATCAATTGAAACCGAAATCAATATAGAGCAGGTTACAACAGCAAACCAGTTAAATAAACAGGTTTAAAACATATCTGTTGCGCCATTGGAGTTTCAATTCCATCCTTCAAATTTGAAAATAATTGGTATGAGTAAATACAGTAATGCAAGAGCAAAGGAGTATGAACCATAGCTACAGAACCTGACCTGAGAACAAATCTTCTTCTCCATTAAGTGTTGAGTTGGGATTCGAGTGGTGGTCCTTGTGCTTTGGGCACTGCAGTTCCCTTACTAACCGCTCGTGTTTGGGTGCTCCGTGGTGGAGACGGTGCTGTGTCAACTGGAACTGGGTTACTATCTGCCGGGGTTGGGGTTAGAAGGGGTGTAGCTGGTTCTCTGTCCAACTGGGTAGGGGTACAATCTGCGAGAATCTGGGTTATGTGTGGTGGATCTGGTCCTTGGGCAAGTACAACCGTGGTTCTATCTGCATCAACCGGTAGCACTATCTTTTCTGAAGACCGTGTTGTTACTCCCTTAGATACTGCCATCACGCTCTCCAATTCAAATGGCTGATAAACAAGAAAAGTAATTGAAAGTATAGACATTGTATGATAGACAGGTGCAATGGATAGTGGGGAATAAAAGAGGGCATGAAATAATTCATATTTATGTTGTCTAACCAAACAGGATAGCATGACACAATTTCACATATATGATGGCTAACTAAACAGGATAACATGACACAATTTCACATTATGATGGCTAACTAAAAAAGATGGAAAGACATAGTTCAAAATATGAGACTATGTAAACAAGACGACATGACATAACTATATAATGTGTTTATTAAATAGGTTGGCATACCATAATTCACATACATTCATGGATAGAATGCCATAATTCTAAATATGATGATTGTAAACACTAAACATGATGAGATGATATAACTATATGATGTCTTTATTAAATGGGTTGCCATGCCATAATTCAGATAGATGATGTGTATGTACTATGTAAACATGATGGCATGATATAATTCAAATATATGATTTATATAGTAAGCAAGTAAGCAGATGGCAATCTATATATGATGTAAAAACTAAGCAATGCAAGACAACATGCATGACATGGGTAATATAACCCTGCCAAGTTTGAGCATAGACCTCGGGGAAAATAGGACTGGTCATCGGTCTCAATCCTCCTCGAGGAGCTCTCTCAGAACCAAGAAGATGTCTGCTTCAGCAGGTAGCATTGTCGGCTCAATACCTTGTTTTCACTCGAGATACTTCCATCACCGCTTCAAATGGCTGATGCACAGGAAGAGTAGTTGAATATACAAATGTTGTCGACAAATGGAACACGTAATACAAAAAATGATAGCATGATATAATTCACATACATGATGATTGGCTGAACAGCATGGCATTGCATAATTCACATATATAATGCCTTTGCAACAAGATAGCATTATATAATTCACATATATAATGTCTTGCATCAAGATGTCAATGCATAATTCACATATATGGTAATTAGACACTGAACAGGTGGCATTCACACAAAGCATGTCTAAACTAATAAATGGCATAGCAATGCGAGACACCATACGCACAATATGAGCAACATAACCCTGCCAAGTTAGAGCATACACCTCGGGGAATAGGACTGGTCATCTATCTCTGAATCCTCCTCTAAGGAGCTATCCGTAACCAGCGAGACATGCGCTTCGTCAGATAGCATAGTCTGCTCAGAAGACATTGTTTTCACTCCAGAATTTTCCATCACCGTGTCAAATGGCTGATGCACACGAAGAGCAGTTGAATGTACTAACATTGTTGACAAATGTAATATGTAACGGAAAAAAAGATGGCCTGATATAATTTACATATAAGATGACTGGCTAAGCAGGATGGCATTGCAAAATTCACATATATGATGCCTGGCTAAACAAGGTGGCATTGCATAATTCACATAAACGATGAATAAATTAAACAGATGACATTCGCACAAAGGATGTCTAAACTAAGCAGATGACATATTTGATGTATAAAGTAAGCAATGCAAGACACCATATGCATGATATAACCAATATCAGCATGCCAAGTTAGAGCGAAGACCTCAGGGGGTAAATAAGAGTTATCTTCTCCTTCCAATCCCCTCGTAACAGATATCTTCCTCTCGATTACAATCCGAAATGCATGGAGGGGGGCTGCCTTTGCGCCTACCATGGAGCGACGTCTGCATGAAATTATATTGCCACGCAAGGCTCGTCTATTTTGCTCTACATGTTCAGTTCCATTGTTTACAATAACTGTCATGCATAGGAATAAAACATATTGAGATTATGTAAGGAGTGCATGCAGAAATCCAGATTGATGGTAGCAACCTGTGGATAGACCCAAAACCAATAATAGCAGGCAGATAATAGCTTTAGGTAATAAATACAGATAATGGCTTCTTTACTGTTTGTTTCCCACCCAACATGAAACTCATAGTAGACATCGGAGATTAACCAGATAGTAGATAGATACTATTGATAGCGGCACCGATATGTACCCCACAACCATTTAAAAACTCAAGTTTGACCATTAGCTTGGAGCTGACTCAGAGTCTAATAGGTGAACAGGACGATAAAGTAGCATGTAATATTAAGCGATGCATAATGTAAGCGGAACCACGAAAGAGTGCGACCTCTCTTGCGGACCGTGTAGTCCTCGAGGTCATCTGCTCGGTTGATGATGGTAATGCAGTTTTCATGGCTGCCAGCAGTGGGGAAGAAGATTTGAGGCGGCGAAAGACAGTCTTGGAGGCGGATCCTACTGTGCTAGACCCTTCTGTTGTTGGAGCAGCTGAGCTTGGGTGGACGACGACGCAGCAGGAGCGGGACAAACAACACAAGGTTTCCTTTGACAACTATCTGTAAGAGAAGTAATTCTGTAAGGGCTCGTTTGAATTGGAGGATTCCAACAATGCAGGGATAGTAAATAGACAGGAATAGGATAGGAATGCATGTGCAAAACAGAGAATTTAAAAACATAGGATTTCTGCCAATCTGGGTGTTTGATTCACAACAATTGGAAGATCACAGGATGCAAAGAACCATGGTGAGATTAAGTCAAACCACAAGAAAATGTATGGTTATAATGCTATTATGCTACTATCTCTTAGTCTTGTGCTTCATGAATTGGAATTTGAAAAGGAGGACAAGTGAAAATTAAAATTCCTACGTTTTTTCTTTCAAGGAGACACTAAAGGAACAAATCCGTGTGCTCGGTGGACAATATATATAACATGTAGAGTAAAAAAGAGATGCAACAAGTGTACAACCTCTTTGGCGAAGCCATGTCGATCTCAGCATGATTGGGTTGGCCGGTGAGGATGCTCCGACTGACTTTGCTGTTGGAGGAGGGGAAGAAGATCTTAGGCGTCTGGAAATGGAGCCCGAGGTACTGCTCCGCTGTGATGGAGGGTTTAAATCGTTGGAGCAGCTCCCGTGAGTTGTACGATGCCGAGGCTGAAGCAGGACAAGAGAGACAATGAACAACGTTAACCTGAGTGGAATTCTAATAGCATCTCCAATACGTGACGTAAAATACATAAACACAAAGTGCTAGATGTAAAATACATCAGCCGCTCATCTCTGAACTTAACTGTCGAAATTGAACTTAACTGTCGAAACTGAACCTAACTGTCGAAACTGAATTTTGCTGTTGAAACTGAACGCACTAGCAAGGTGAGGCTACATGTCGGTCGACTGACTTTTTCATCTCTGGTCAGTCGATTTTGCAGCCGCTGGATACGAAATCAAGGGCATGCGGTTCATCTTCAACCTCCACCCCCCTGAGCCGCCAGCCACCACCGGCCAAACATCAGCCCCCCGCCGCCCGCGGCCGGCGGTGCGCCGCCCCGCCCGCCCCGAAAACACTCCCCACCGTCGGTCCGCCGCCGCCCCGGCCATCCCTCTAGGCCCCAATGTGCAGAGCTTTTTCTCCGACGATCCCCATGCCACCGCCCCGCCAACGCCCCGCCACCGTCGGCGACCACCGCCCCCCACCAGAACCCTAAGATAGATAGTGGGGTACCTCTCAGTGAGCCCCCCCTCCCATGCGGCTGGTTCTTCCTTCACCGCGGCGAGCCCACCCCTTGAAAATTGACTGACCCAAAAGTCGATTCAGTCGACTGAAGTGTAGCCAAATCGAGCAGCATCGCAAGCAAGAGCAAGAGCGAGAGCAGCAGCGCGAGCAAGAGCAGACTAGGCAGGGGACCGAGAGCAAGAGCTGAGCAGCAGCACGAGAGAGAGCTAAAGCAGCAGCAGCTCCTACTGATGTGGACGACGGCACCGAGGGAGCGACGCCGTGGAGGAAGTGGCCGGCGACGCCGCCGTGGATGGAGTCGCTCCGTGTCGGCTCGGGACCGATCGCCGGCAGCACCGTGAGATCGAATCAAGAAGAAAATGCGGCGATTAGTGTACAACCTCTTTGGTGGCGCCGATTAGGCCGCAGCTTCATCCGAGGGAACGGTGATGATGATGCTCTTCGGTGGTGCAGGTGAAGACGACGGTGTGGGAATGGAGGTGGCGCGAAAGACGAGGGGAACGTCGGGGCAGCTCCTTGGAGGTGAAGGATGGGGTGGCTGAACCGGCGGGATGATGAGATCGACGACGGATCCTCATCCGGTACGGTGGATGAGGGACGCCGAGGTGTTCTTTGGACGACGTCGTCTGGGAAGAGGCTCCGGCTGGGTGGTGGACGGAGCAGGGTGTGGGGTTTCGTCGCGGGTTTTCGCGGCCTCGGTGTATGAATGGGTGGGCGGATGGGATGGCAGTGGGGAACCATGGCTTAGAGACGCGCTTGTCCGAAATGTGGGGTAAGTTACGAAAGTACCCCCACCGATTTGAGGCAGTTCTTTCGGTTCAGGGGTACCACGGGCATTTCGCGTGTCGGGATTTCACAGGAGGTGGGAGTTTTCGCGCGCGTTGTAATTTCGGAATAGCAAGGCGCAGGTTGAGATGGAGGGAGTTGTCGGAGCACAACGAGACAAAGATATATCTTAAATATTTCGGGCTAACAAGGCGCGGGTTGAAATTTGCGAACAAGCCTAACGTGTACTGTACCAAATCAATGCGCACTACAAATGTCATTCAAAACTTTGAATTCATGTTATGTTCAATTAAAATATTTCGCTACGTGTATAATGCATGCAACCTACTACTCAAATGAACGTTTTAGTGCATTCCAAACGTATATACTACCGCTTCAATATGAACTAAATTTGAATAAGATCTACAATAATGATTGTTGTGAAGTCAAATCATTTGAATTCGTTTCTCTATTTTAATAAGATCTACAATCATCATTATTGTCAAGTTAAACCATCGTTTGTGTATTATCTTCACAGCACACCACATGATTAGTCTCGATTTACATATGAACTATGTGTACTATATGAACTCGAACTAGATTTTTTGAATCCACTTTATTTTGATTTCAAATCACATTACATTTCTAGCTCTAGCTAGATCTTCATAATCTAAACCATGTCTCATATGTATAATGTGTTTATCACATTATGTACGGTGCCCCGCCCCCTACGCCTACAAGTATTTAGATGTGAGTTGCAAACACCACACATTAGCACAAATTCAAATAAAATGTGAGAATGTTCGATATATAGTATTGTTTAGATTGCTCGATATTTAGTTGTAAGCTGCAAACGCCGCACATTATCACACATTCAAATAAAATGTGAGATTGTTTGATGTATAGTATGGTTTAGATTGTTCGGCATTTAGCTGTGAGTTGCAAACGTCATGCATTATCACATTATGGTATAACATGTGCACAGCACGTGTATCACCGCTATATTCATGCATGCAATGTTTAAAACACTATGATATCCTATTCAAATATATGAATCCGCTTTCATATCAAATTATGATCTTTGTTAGTCTCTTACACCCACACAATCCTCTAACCTTTGTAGCTACCACTAACTTTCTCTTGTGCATGCACACGCCCTCCTCGCCCTCCCCCTCCCTCGGCATTCTATCCACTGGGCACATTCATTTTTTACTTTAGGTCGTTCTCCCAGAGTCTCCACAACTCCTTTCCGACACACACCGATCGATAAACCTCTCCAGTGATGCCTGCCTACAGCATACACACACAACTTCAATCTCCTCCTTTATGTGTCCTTGCCTCGTGTCTCTCATATGGTCAGACACACGTGTAAACTCTCGCCCCTCTTTTCATTGATCTCACAACCGCACACTCCTCTCCCTATCTAGCTAGTAGTTGGGCCTCTCGCACCACCTCCTAGCTCCATTCTCTCTGTCTATCCGTCTCGCTGGGCCTTATTTGCCTCTAACAAATGGACGTACACCGACCGATCTCTCGCTATACATATAGCCAGCTAGGTCCTATAACTCGTTTTTACCCACACATCGATCGATCTACCTCATTAGTTGTGTCTCTCCCTTCCTCCGACAAACAACAATTGATCTACCGATCTAGTTAGGTTTGCTTACCAAACACATGGTTCCCCTTCATCATCCATGGATGCGTCCCGACAGATCTATCACCCACACAGAAACACATCCCCACTCTTATTGATAACATTGCAGTTCCACCCTCAGTTTGTCTAGTAGGCCTCTCCCAACATCTCCGAGAAGGAACTCCATCACCCATCCAGCACTCTACCTGAGGGAGTCCTGGATTAGGGGGTGTCCGGATGGCCGGACTATAGCCTTTGGCCGGACTCCTGGACTATGAAGATACAAGATTGAAGACTTCGTCCCGTGTCCGGATGGGACTTTCCTTGGCGTGGAAGGCAAGCTTGGAGATATGGATATGTAGATCTCCTAGCATTGTAACCGACTCTATGTAACCCTAACCCTCTTCGGTGCCTATATAAATCGGAGGGTTTTAGTCCGTAGGACGAACAACAATCATACCATAGGCTAGCTTCTAGGGTTTAACCTCTCTGATCTCATGGTAGATCTACTCTTGTACTACCCATATCATCAATATTAATCAAGCAGGAGTAGGGTTTTACCTCCATCGAGAGGGCCCGAACCTGGTAAAAACATCGTGTCCCCTGTCTCCTGTTACCATCCGCCTAGACGCACCGTTCGGGACCCCCTACCCGAGATCCGCCGGTTTTGACACCGACATTGGTGCTTTCATTGAGAGTTCCTCTATGTCGTCATCTTTAGGCCCGATGGCTCCTCCGATCATCAACAATGATGCGGTCCAGGGTGGGACTTTTCTCCCCGGACAGATCTTCGTATTCGGCAGCTTTGCACTGCGGGCCAATTCGCTTGGCCATTTGGAGCAGATTGGAAGCTACGCCCCTGGCCATCAGGTCAGATTTGGAAGTTTGAACTACACGGCGGACGTCCGCGGAGACTTGATCTTCGACGGATTCGAGCCACAGCCAAGCGCGCCACACTGTCTCAATGGGCATGATCTAGCTCTGCATGAGGCGCCGAGGCCGCACCAGTGTCCGCTCCGACCCTTAGCTCGGAGCCAACTGCGCCGACCGAGGACGGGTGGCTAGACACCGCCTCGGGGGCTGCGATCTCTACGGCGATTGAGCTGAACACCAATCCTGTCCTTTGCGAAGCTCGTGAACCCAAGGTGCCGGACTCCTCTCCGGACTCCGAACCTTCCGCGCCCCTGCCAATCGAATCCGATTGGGCACCGATCATGGAATTCACTGCCGCGGACATCTTTCAGCACTCGCCCTTTGGCAACATCCTGAATTCATTAAAGTCTCTCTCTTTATCGAGAGCCTGGCCGAATTATGGTCGAAGGTTGGGATGCGGACGACGAAGAAATTCAAAGCCCACCCACCACCCACTTCGTAGCCACCGCCGATGATTTAACCGACATGCTCGACTTCGACTCCAAGACATCGACGGTATGGACGACGATGTAGGAGACGATTAAGAACCAGCGCCCATTGTAGCACCGGAAGGCCACCTCGTCATATGACATATACATGGTGGACATCCCAAAAGATGGAATGGCGATGGAACAGCGGAGGATGACCCTCCAAGAAACAGCCTAAGCGCTGGCGTCAAGCGCCGCTCTAAATCTCGCCACAGCAAAAACTGTGATTCCGGCACGGGAGATAATAACACCCGGGACAGTGCCGAAGACAACCTCCTCCAGCAGGATTCAGCGCAGGAGGATGGAGAAGCCAGCCCTCATGAGAGAGCGGCCGACAGAGAGGTAGAGGACAATAATTACATGCCTCCCTCCGAAGACGAGGCAAGCCTCGACGACGATGAATTTGTCGTGCCTGAGGATCCCGTCGAACAAGAGCGTTTCAAACGCAGGCTTATGGCCACGACAAGCAGCCTCAAGAAAAAGCAGCAACAGCTTAGAGCTGACCAAGACTTGCTAGCCGACAGATGGACTGAAGTCCTCTCAGCCAAAGAGTATGAACTCGAACGCCCCTCCAAGAGCTACCCAAAACGCAGGCTGCTACCCCGATTAGAGGAGGAAGCACCCAAACCTACATCACCAGCGCATGATGCGGCCGACCAGCCACCTCGTGGCCGCGACAAAGAGGCCTCTCGGCCCTCCACTCAAGCCGCACCCCGGCTGTCGGATTTCGGGTTCCGGCAGACCCTTGAGGTTCGAACACTGGGGTGCGCGCGGAGATCCAACCCTCTACCGTCTCGTACCTCGCCGAAACACATGGACCTAAACTACTAAACGGAACAGCACAAGAGACACGAGATTTATACTAGTTCGGGCCACCGTTGTGGTGTAATACCCTACTCTAGTTTGTGGCGTGGTGGATTGCCTCTGGGGCTGTTGAGGAACAGTACATGGAAGAACAGACTCGCGAGGGTCTGTTCTTGGTGGGTGTGATGAACTGCTAGGTGGTGTCCCGTCGCTCTAGCTTGAGGATCGGATCTCTGTCTTTCTCTGGATGCCGATCGTCTCTCTCACTACTCTGAGTGTGGCTACTCCTATTTATAGGCAAAGGCCATGGGCCTCTTCCCAAATATTGAGCGGGAAGGGCGCCAACAATTGGCCATTTTGAAGGGGAACAGCGGGTACACTTATCCTGACTAAAGTTGGTCCTCGCCTGCCAAAGGCTCTGGTGATGACGCCCGCTTGGGCTCCACGATGACTCCCTTCCAGCCGTTGGGGCTGGTCTTGGTCTTGTTGCACCGAAACGGATGCCTTTGCTTGATGCCCTCACTGCGCTTGCTCCCTTTGCACCAAATAGGAAAGGAGGGCGCTGCTGGCTGGCACCACCGGCGCCCTTGGTCGTCATGGCTTGCGTCATGGGCACCTTGCGAGGTACCCTGCCTTGAACTCTCCGCCTCCTCATGAGCCAACCCGGCGAGGCCGTGCACGAGGAAGCTCTGGTCGTCCGCCCATGAGGCTTGGCCCTCGCGAGGGTCTTGAGCTTGCGTAGATGAAGATGGGCTGTCCTGGGCCTCCTCTGAGCCACGCCCGCAGCCGCGAGTGCAAGTCTGGGGACCCCCGTTCCCAGAACGCCGATAGTAGCCCCCGGGCCCACGGCGCGCCCGAACTTGGCCGTGCAGAGAGGCGAAAGGGCAAGTGCGAAGCGTTGCGGGCCCTAGCAGCCTGCGGCCTTGGGCGCCACGTGGCGGTTGATTGGACGCGTGCGCCTCTGCAACCGCGTGGGTTTATAACAAAGCGGCATCTTCCTTGCCTCCTTTACTTTTGCCAGTTGCTGCTCAGATCCCCTTTCCCGCGCCTCTCCTCTCTACTTCCAAGACCTTCAGATCCACTCCGCCTTCGTGCCCTAGCCAGTCATGGCTCCTCGCCAAGCCCCGGCCGAAGCCTGGTACTCTCCTGCCTTGGACCCGCCAAATGCGTTAGCGGCGAGCCTCGCCCTGGTGTGTCGGTTGGCGGAAGCGCAGGGCGTCAATGGAATGACGGTGTTCAAGGCCGGCTCCTCCGCCCCTGAGGGTCGGGGGAGCACCTTCTACCCGTTCTTTGTGAGCGCCATCATTGCTGGTCTGGTGCCTCCCTTCTCTGAGTTCTTCTTCTCCGTCCTCCGTCACTACAACATCCAAGCTCTGCACCTCCATCCCAACTCCATCCTTCTTCTGGCAATCTTCGCCTACTATTGTGAGGCCCATGTTGGGGTGAAACCCTCGGTGGCCTTGCTGCGCCACTACTTCTTCCTCCGAACCACCCGTGGTTCCGCCTCCGCGTGCGCGAGCTTCGTTGCATACAGCGGAGCCATCGCCATTTCAAACCCTGGGAAGCGGATTGAGGGCTTCAGGAGCAAGTGGGTCTTGGTGGATGCTGGGCGCATCCTGTTGGGGAATGTAGTAATTTCAAAAAAATTCCTACGCACACGCAAGATCATGGTGATGCATAGCAACGAGAGGGGAGAGTGTTGTCCATGTACCCTCGTAGACCGTAAGCGGAAGCGTTATGACAACGCGGTTGATGTAGTCATACGTCTTCACGATCCGACCGATCCAAGTACCGAACGTACGGCACCTCCGAGTTCAGCACACGTTCAGCTCGATGACGATCCCCGGACTCCGATCCAGCAGGGTGTTGGGGATGAGTTCCACAAGACGACGGCGCAGGACGGCGATGATGTTCTACCGACGCGGGGCTTCGCCTAAGCACCGCTACGATATGACCGAGGTGGAATATGGTGGAGGGGGGCACCGCACACGGCTAAGGAACGATCACGAAGATCAACTTGTGTGTCATGGGGTGCCCCCATGCCCCCCTATATAAAGGAGCAAGGGGGAGGGGGCGGCCGGCCAAGGGAGGGCGCGCCAGGGAGGAGTCCCACTCCCACCGGGAGTAGGATTCCCTCCTTTCCTAGTCCAACTAGGAGACCTTCCATGTAGTAGGAGTAGGAGAGAAGGAAAGGGAAGAGAGAAGGGAAGGAAGGAGGGGGTGCGGCCCCTCCCCCTAGTCCAATTCGGACTAGGCCTTGGGGGGGGGGCGCGGCCTGCCCTAGGCAGCCCCTCTCTCTTTCCCGTATGGCCCAATAAGGCCCAATACTTCTCCCGGCGAATTCCCGTAACTCTCCGGTACTCCGAAAAATACCCGAATCACTCGGAACCTTTCCGAAGTCCGAATATAGTCGTTCAATATATCGATCTTTACGTCTCGACCATTTCGAGACTCCTCGTCATGTCCTCGATCTCATCAGGGACTCCGAACTCCTTCGGTACATCAAAACTCATAAACTCATAATATAACTGTCATCGTAACGTTAGGCGTGCGGACCCTACGGGTTCGAGAACTATGTAGACATGACCTAGAACTGTTTCCGGTCAATAACCAATAGTGGAACCTGGATGTTCATATTGGCTCCTACATATTCTACGAAGATCTTTATCGGTCAAACCGCATAACAAAATACGTTGATCCTTTTTCATCGGATATGTTACTTGCCCGAGATTCGATCGTCGGTATCCAATACCTAGTTCAATCTCGTTACCGGCAAGTCTCTTTACTCGTTCCGTAATACATCATTCCGTAACCAACTCATTGGCCACATTGCTTGCAAGGCTTATAGTGATGTACATTACCGAGAGGGCCCAGAGATACCTCTCCGACAATCGGAGTGACAAAACCTAATCTTGAAATACGCCAACCCAACATGTACCTTCGGAGACACCTGTAGAGCACCTTTATAATCACCCAGTTACGTTGTGACGTTTGGTAGCACACAAAGTGTTCCTCCGGTAAACGGGAGTTGCATAATCTCATAGTCATAGGAACATGTATAAGTCATGAAGAAAGCAATAGCAACATACTATACGATCAAGTGCTAAGCTAACGGAATGGGTCAAGTCAATCACATCATTCTCCTAATGATGTGATCCCGTTAATCAAATGACAACTCATGTCTATGGTTAGGAAACATAACCATCTTTAATTAACGAGCTAGTCAAGTAGAGGCATACTAGTGACACTCTGTTTGTCTATGTATTCACACATGTATTACGTTTCCGGTTAATACAATTCTAGCATGAATAATAAACATTTATCATGAAATAAGGAAATAAATAATAACTTTATTATTGCCTCTAGGGCATATTTCCTTCAGTCTCTCACTTGCAGTAGAGTCAATAATCTAGTCCACATCGCCATGTCATTTAACACCAATATTCATATCTGTATATGATTAACACCCATAGTTCACATCGTCATGTGACCAACACCCAAAGGGTTTACTAGAGTCAATAATCTAGTTCACATCGCTATGTGATTAACACCCAAAGAGTACTAAGGTGTGATCATGTTTTGCTTGTGAGATAATTTTAGTCAACGGGTCTGTCACATTCAGATCCGTAAGTATTTTGCAAATATTCTATGTCTACAATGCTCTGCACGGAGCTACTCTAGCTAATTGCTCCCACTTTCAATATGTATCTAGACCGAGACTTAGAGTCATCTAGATCAGTGCCAAAACTTGTATCGACGTAACCCTTTACGACAAACCTTTTGTCACGTCCATAATCGAGAAACATATCCTTATTCCACTAAGGATAATTTTGACCGCTGTCCAGTGATCTACTCCTAGATCACTATTGTACTCCCTTGCAGTGTAGGGTATACAATAGATCTGGTACACATCATGGCATACTTTATAGAACCTATGGCTGAGGCATAGGGAATGACTTTTAATTCTCTTTCTATTTTCTGTCGTGGTTGGGCTTTGAGTCTTACTCAATTTCACACCTTGTAACACAGACAAGAAACTCTTTCTTTGACTGTTCCATTTTGAACTACTTCAAAATCTTGTCAAGGTATGTACTCATCACTACTAGAAAAAAGGCTATAGATGGGATTGACACTAATGGCGCACCAGACAAGCGGTGCGCCATTAGTATATACTAATGGCGCACCACCTTCTGATACGCCATTAGATTTGAAACTACTAATGGCGCACCTGGCCCAAGGTGCGCCATTAGTATCAATTTTTTTTGAACTAGTGCACCTGTCCAAACATAGTAATGGCGCATCCAGACTCAATGCGCCATTACTAGTTGTAACTAGTAATGGCGCACCTGTCGGAGAGTGCGCCACTAATGTTGTTTTTTTATTATATTTTTATTCCTTTTTTTGCAAAACTACTAATGGCGCACTGTTCCACCGTGCGCCATTACTAGTTTAAACTAGTAATGGCGCATCGTGGAACAAAGGCGCCATTAGTATGTTTTTTTGCAAAACTACTAATGGCGCATCACCAGAAGGTGCGCCATTAGTAACCTGGATTACTAATGGCGCATTTAGAGTTGGTGCGCCATTAGTAAGTGGGCAACAACAAGATATTTTGGACAACCTCTCCTACCCACACTCACTTTCTCCCCACTTCATTCTCTCCACCTCCTCCTTGTCTCGGTGCCTCCTCTTTTTCACCTCATTTCCACCATAGATTCATTCAAATTAAGTGGTTAAATTACCTTGTTTTGATAGGTAAGTAAGGGGAAGCTATATTTATGTTGTTCTCCCTACAACAATGTGCACATGCACTTTTTATGGCCTAGCTAGATCTATGTATGTTCGTGGTGTTGCATATGTTTGTGGTGTTGCATATGTGTTTGTGTTTGGAGGTGTACCGTATTTGAAATGCGATAGTTGCCAATATTTTGCGGAATGTTGATTCATTTCCGTTTCAAGCAGAATTTTGGCATTAAGCATTCTTTTGGTCCTATTTTTAGGAAAGTCATGCCAAATTTTTCTTGGTTCTAAAAATCGTTTTGCTCTACCTCGCAGCGCATTGATGGTCCGCACGATGACCGAAGGCATCGTGAATAGGTTTTTGAGGCCCGAAGGCCGAGATGCTTCAAAAGAACGAGACGGAGATAAGATGTCCGTGTCGAAGATGCAAGTGAAGAGCCTTATTGCGGACCCGGATTCCGGCAGGTGCGGGACCACCTGCTCTTGCGTGGTTTCATGGATGGCTATCGGTGGCAAGGTGATGAAGATGACTACGAAGTCGACCATGGGGCCGGGCAAGAAATGAGGAAGGGCAGCAAGACAACCACCGCGGCTCGGGCGGGCGAGACGACGAAGAATCCCTGTGAGATGATCACGACGGTGATGCTGTACATATTCATCATGTAGAAGATGCAGGACATGATGATGAGGAAGATGCCTGAGCAGACGACGGGCATGATCATGAAGATGATGATGCCAACGGAGCAGACGACGCTGGACCATCGATGGGCTGGGTGCAGGACCCTCATATTCAAGAGCTGCTTCTCAAGCAGACGGATAACGCAAGAGCTGCCGCCCGAGAGAAAGCCAAGATGGATCAACTTGAGTTAGATGCGGTTACTCCATTGTATGAAGGATGCAGGCCGAGGATACCCGCTTTGAAAGTAACGCTCATGGCTCTGGAGATGAAGGTAAAACACAAAATGACCGACGCGTAGCTTCGACGAGAACATGTCATTACGCACGACGTCTTCCCAAGGGGAACAAGTGCCCGACCAGTTTGGAGGAGGCGAAGAAAATCGTGTGTCCTCTGGATTTACCGCACGTGAAATACCATGTGTGCATGAACAATTGCATCATTTATCGGGACGAGCACGCGGAGTCTACCATATGTCCGGTGTGCGGCGTCACTCGATACAAGAAGAGGAAGAAAGCTCCTCGAAAAGTGGTGTGGTACTTTCCGATCACTCCTCGTCTGCAGTGGTATTTCGCGGACCCTAAGGTAGCAAAGCTCCTGCGTTGGCACGCCGATAGGGAGGAGAAGAAGCGAGAAGATGACGCAAATGATCCAGAGATAGATAAAAAAGAAAAGATGCTGAGTCACCCTAAGGATGCGAGCCAGTGGCAAGCGTTGAACTTCGAAGACCCAGAATTTGGGAACGATCCAAGGAACATCATGCTGGGCGCGAGCACCGATGGAGTCAATCCGTTTGGCAGCCAGAGAAGCACACATAGCACCTGGCCTGTGTTTGTGTGGATGTACAACCTTCCCCCTGGTTGTGCATGACGAGGAAGTACATTCACATGAGTATGCTAATTGAAGGGCCGAAACAACCAGGGAACGACATCAATCTGTATTCTGGGCTGCTGAAAGAGGAGCTTGACACGCTGTGGAAAACGCCAGCCAATACGTGGGGCCTTGCAGAAAGAGTATTTCCCTATGAGAGCCGCACTGCTCACGACGGTGCATGACTATCTCGGTTACGGATATCTCGGGGCAGGTAGTCCACGGATTTTCTGGATGCGTAAGGTGCATGGATGACACAACGTATCGCCAGCAAGATAGAGATCCCGGGTCTTCGAAAACCGTGTTCATGGGACATCGAAGGTGGCTTCGCGACGATGACCCATGGAGGAAACGCAAGGATGTGTTCGATGGTGAAACCGAACCCCGAAAACGCCCGTGTACGAGGAGCAGCGAGGAAATAGACAAGCTGTTGAAAAATTGGAAAGATTGCCCACTGCCGGGACAGAAGCAAAAGGCGCCAGAGCCGGGAAAGAAGCGAAAGGCGCCAGAGCCGCTGCTGAAGGTATGGAAAACGAGGTCTGTTTTCTGGGACTTGCCGTACTGGAAGATCCACCGTGTGCCTCACAACCTTGATGTCATGCATATCACGAAGAACGTGTGCGAGAGTCTGCTTGGTACCCTGCTCAACATGCCAGAGAGGACCAAAGATGGGCCGAAAGCAAGGGCAGACTTGAAATCAACGGGCATCAGGCAGGAGCTTCACACTAATGATGATGATGATGATGATGATGATGATGATGATGATGATGATGAGGCGAAGCAGGACACAGTAAGTCGTCGCAAAGGCAAAAAGGCCAAGAAGACCGGAAATGACTACCCTCCCTCGTGCTTCACTCTAAGTCAGGAGGAGATCGAGCAGTTTTTCACCTGCCTCCTAGGAATAAACTTCCCTTACGGTTCTGTGAGGGAAGATAAGCAGATACCTAGAACCAGCGAAGCGAAGTTCAGTGGGATGAAGTCTCACGACCGTCACGCGTCTTGATGACGCAGATACTTCCAATTGCAATCCTCGGGATCATGGGCCAGCGCACGTCCGTGAAACGCTATTTGGCCTATGCAACTTTTTCGACGTCATCTCTTGGAAGTCGATTGGCGTGAGGCAACTTATAAGGCTACAGGAAGAGATCGTGGTGATACTATGCGAGCTTGAGATGTACTTCCCGCTCGCATTCTTCGACGTTATGGTGCATCTGCTGGTCCATATAGTGGAGGATATCATCCAACTCGGGCCGACGTTCCTGCACAGCATGATGCCGTTCGAAAGGATGAATGGTGTCATCAAAGGATACGTTCACAACATGTCATGTCCAGAGGGAAGTATAGCCAGGGGCTTTTCGACCGAAGAGTGCATCTCCTTGCACGCAATTATCTAGGCATCGAGAACCCCGTTGGTCTGCCCGTCAACAGGCACCTCGGCAGGCTCGCTGGATGGGGTCATCGTGAGGGTCGCCGCGAAATGCATGTCGACTTAGAGGGTCGACTCGCCGACTTTGAAAGAGCAAACCTAGTCGCGCTACAACACATAGACGTGGTCGATCCTTGGGTGGTAGAGCACAAAACCTTTATTAAGAAGACGCAATGACCGAGGCCAACAGAGGACGGACGGAGATATAATCAAAGAGCACAACTCATGTTTCACGCGTTGGTTCAAGCGAAGCTTCGTCGTACCCTTTACATGAGGATTCTTCCGCAGAAGAACAACTCATATTCCCCTTGTCACAGGTACCGAGCACAACCTGATGACCTATGAGGCGCATTTATATCAACGGCTACACATTCTACACCGAGGCCAAGGACATGAAGAGCGATGGTTATCAGAACTCCGGGGTAACGATGGAATCCTACACCGGTAATGACAAGGACAGATAGTACGGAAGGATCGAGGAGATTTGGGAGCTGAGCTACGCTGGAGAGAAGGTCCCCGTGTCAGATGGGCGAAGAGCGTCCTAAAAGAAGACCGGTATTTCACCACCATGGTTATACCCGAAGCCAAATCCAAGACCCCGGGCGCAAACGTCACCACGAAAAATGAGCCATGGGTACTGGCTTCCCAAGTTGACCAATGCTTCTTCATTACCGACCCGTCAAAGCCCAGTCGTGTTGTCGTGAGGAGAGGCAAAAGGAAGATCATCGGAATGGATGGAGTAGCCAATGAGCAAGACTTCGACAAAGTACGGGCGACCGAGGATCGAACATGACGGCGATGATGAAGTAGCAGCACACACCACAAGAAGAAGCAGGACCACCCTACCTAAAGGACGTCCGTTCCACAAAAGAACTCCATTTGTGAAAAAGAAGGGCAAGAAGATTGTGAACAGATAGCTAGCTAAGATCGATTGTATTTAAATCGTAGCCTTCATTTCTCGATTGTATTTCATGGGCACTTTTTGAACTATCATGAATATTTTTAAATTTCATGGACACTCGATCTCGATCACCCTCCATCTCGATCACTATCCCACCTCGCCAGATCCGGTCCCCCTCGCCGCCGAGCACACCTCGGTCCACCGGCCGCCGCCACCGACCCCCCGCACCCTCTATTCCCCTACTCAACCCCCGCCACGACCCCCGCACCCTCCCTACTCAACCGCCGCCGCCGACCCCCCGCACCCCCCGCACCCTCCCCCGCTCCTGGAATCGAACCCAGGACCTCCTGGTGTGAGAACTGGCTGCTAACCAGTCGAGCTAGTAGAGGGAATTTGATGTGGATCAGGTCAGGTGGAAGAAAACCTGTTGGCTCGAGTAGAAATCAAAAAAATAATAATAATGGCGCACCAGGGCGAGGTGCGCCATTAGTATGGATGTACTTATGGCGCACCGAGGGGTGGTGCGCCATTAGTATTGTGCCGCCCCCATCCATATTTCCTCCCCGGCCGGCCCAAACATATCCCCTCTCTCTCCCTCGCCCTCGCCCTCAATCCCCTTCCCCTCTCCTCTCCCGACGCCGCTGCCCCGCCGCCTCGACGCCGCCCACAGCGGCACCGGCACCAGCGCGCCTTCGTCGATCTGATCCGCGAGCGACCATCCTCGAGGTCGGCAGCAGCCATGAAACCCTAGCTAGCCGGCAACGACGACCTCAACCTCCAAGGACGCGCGCCGGCTGCTCTCGGCGCTCGGCGGGGAGCACCTCGACGCCGGCGACGGCCTGCAGCACCTACACCCCGGCCAAAGGTAGGTAGGTACGTACGTAAGCCATCTTCCTCCCAAATCCCCTCCCCTCCCCTCATCTTTTCCTCTTATGGATTTGTTATCTGATTTGCGTTTTTGTTTGCTTGTTTGTGCAAAAAGCCATCACCATCACCATTGAACAAGCTGCTACTACCTGCGTGTGAGGAGGCCACATCGCCATCACCATCACCATCACCGGAGAAGGAGGAGAAGGAAGCAGCAACGGGGAAGGAGAAGAAGGAAGCGACGAAGCTCTGCGCGGGCGACGGACGCCCCGGAGACGCGAGATCCTGCTGATTCAACGCCCCGAGGTCAGTTTAACCTACGCCCCCCTCGTCCGCACATCTCGTGGTTGCTGCTATTGTACGTTAACCTCTGTTTTTTGTTGGTTATTTTGCTATGTAGGTAATGTCAAAACAAAAGATCATTTGCGTCACAAATCATAGTTCCTCATTATCCTTTTGAGGCACTCCTTGCCTACATACTGGATTGTCTGGCCTACATAACTAAATGTCATCTTTTTTGTGCGTTCTCTATGTGAAAATAGCCTACAATTTCCCACAATCTATGATGCAACCCTTAACAGTATGTTTATCTACCCAGCTGGGAGTTTGAGCTTGTACATATTTGCTAGGCGGATGATAGAAACATGTGCATTTCTCTTATACCCTCTGGCAGTTTCATTCAAGTGTGATAACTAGGAAACACATCTCTGCCTCGCTAGTTGGAGTTTCAGTTGAGCCTACAGCCCTACACTAGGTAGTGTTGCTTGTTGCTAATGGGCTACTTTTTAGATCAAATGCCATGTTCATCTCTATCCAGTTATTTGCTTACACAAGAATCGACACCTATGAAATTGATGTGTGTTTTTCTAGCCAATTGGTCTCACTGATGCTACTGTATACCTTGTGCTTTTCTTTTTGTTTATTTAGCTAAATAGGTAATGCGAAGAAGAAAATCATTGGCATCACAACTCTTGGTTACTTATCATCATTTTCCTGCATATTGGATTGTCTGGTCTAGTAGATAACTAAATGCCCATCTCTTTTATGTTATCCATGTGAAGCTAATTAAGCTTCAACTTCTCGCAACTTATCATGCAATTCTAAAAGGTAGCGTATGTCTATCTACCCTGCTGGGAATTTTTAGTCTATATACAAATTTGAGAGGCAAATGTTGAGAGTTTCAGTCTTGTCTGATGGCTAGGAACTCAACTCTGCTTCTTGTTGTTGGAGTTTCAGGCTTGTTGCATAGTTTGTAACATCAAGTATACTCTGGCTTCTAGCCACAATGCACTACAAATTATTATAGAATTACAAAGTGTACACAACATTGCACCTTACATGCCTGAGCATTCTTTTCTTGTGATATCAAATGCCTTGACTGAGCATTCTTTTATCAACTTGCTATACACTTGCTCTGCTTGAGGCTACTGTATAACTTGTGCTTTTTAATTTGTTCTATTGTAAAAATAAATCTTTTGGGTCACAACTCTTCTTTTTAATCATTTACATGATTGGATTTCCTGGCCTAGATAACTAGTAAATGCCATGCCTTTTACAATCTGCATATGATGCAGTTCAGTTTATCTACCCTGCGGAGCTTCAGCCTGTACAAATTGGATAGGCAAATGATAGGAGTTTTACTCTAGTGTTATAACTAGGAAAGACAATTGTTCCCTGCTAGTTTGTTGGAGTTTCACTTCAGCCTACACTAGGAGTGTTGGCTTGTTGCTAATGGGCGCTTTTTTTAATCAAATGCCATGATTATCTCTATTCAGTTATTTTCTTGCACTAGAATCATGCCAATGGACTTGTTGTACTGTTTTCTAGCCACTTGCTCTGGTTGAGGCTACTATACATTGTGCCTTTTTTTGTTATTTAGCTACATATGTAATGTAAAAATAAAAGATCATTTGTACTTCCTCATTATCCTTTTGATGCACTCCTCTGGCCTACATAACTAAGTGCCATCTCTTTTGTGTTATCTATGTGAAAATAGCCTACATTTTCTCACAATTTCTGATGCAATCCTTAACAATATGATTCTGTACATATTTGCTATACCCTGCTGGGAATTTCATTCAAGTGTGATGACTAGGAAACACAACTATGCTACTTGTTGGAGTTTCAGTTCAGACTACACTAGGATTTTGTGTCCTTTAATTTGTAAATCTGCAGTTCTAGCCACATTTAGGATAAGTTGTTGTATATAATGTCATAAAGTTCAGCAAGAACAGGGCATCAATAGTGCTACTCTAGTATCTAGTTGGGGAGGGACAAATGGGCAGGGCATCACTTTAGGATTAAGCTGTTTCTTTGCTGTAACATATTGTATATCACTCCACAATGAAATACAGTACATATTGATGTACTTTGTAAAACTTGTTCATGTACCGAACTACTAATGCCTTGTGATGCTCTGAATTACTTGTGATGCCTCTGAATTACTTGTGATCACATTGAGAAAGACTTGTAAAGATGATGATCATCTTTTACGTAAAACAATTTCTGTAAACACGCCAAGAACTTTGCTAGTTTGCTGGGTTTTGTCTCCGACCATCGTGTCGTGATGATTTTGCAGGTACCCGAGAGGCCCTTGAGTTTGCTGGAATGTCGATTAACTTCCGTTTGGCAAATTGGTACTCCATATGTCCTATTTTCAGCAAAGGTCATGCTGAAATTTTCCGTGAATTTTAGCATGACTTTGCTAAAAATAGGACATATGGGGTACTTGTGACTAATGCATGGGTCGGGTACTTGTGATTAATGATGAAAGCTTAGGCTTTTAGGGTGCCTCAAGGCCGAAAAACCTTCAATGATAAAAGCTTAGCTTTTAGGATGCCTCGGTGTCGACAAACCCTAAATGATGAGACCATGATCTTGTTCCTTGACAATAACCAACTTTTGACCAAACTTTGTTCCTATTTAGAGAGAAACATGGCCAACAACGATGAGGCCGGGGTTCGGGCGGCAAGGCATTCTCGAGCTGTCCCAGAGATGGAGGAACAACCTCACTTGTATGAGGACGCCGCCTTCCCCACCGATCCTGAGACCACTGATGGTACCGCCGAGGATGACCCCACTGATGCCAACACTGATGGTGCCGCCGAGGATGCCACCACTGATGATGGCGGCACACACATAGATGGCAGCCAACCGAAGAGGCAACGGAAGGACCGGCGCCCGACCGTGCTCCGCACCCTCAAGGAGGAAGTTACTGAAGTGGACTCCGACGGGAATCCAACGGCGCCCGAACGAATAGTCAAGGGGTACTCGCTTCAGCTCGGGTGCATTCTCCGGAGCACCGTCTCGATCAACACCGAGAACCTGAGGCATCCTGACCGAGGGAATTTGCACAACCTCCTCTTCACGAAGCTGCACGAACGATACAAGTTCCCCGCTGAATTTGAAAACACAAGCCTCAAAGGGAATAAAGTGAACAATGCTGCCCTCACGAAGATGAGCAAGGCCCTGTCTACTTGGAAAAGCAATGTGAAGAGAATGATCGAGAAAGGTGAGAGTTATGAGAAGATCAAGGAGAAAACTCCGTCGATCACCGAAGATGACTACAACGACTTCAAGATCAATTGCTCGAGCACCGCAAACTCCCAATCAAGTCAGTGGGGGAAAGAAATGCGGGAGCTGAACTTAGGGGAACACACACTCGGTCCCGGCGGTTACAAGAGTGGCGGAGCCTATATGGGACAAGGAGGAGGCGGACCGTGCGAGCAAGACCTACCGCCCCTCTTCGATAAATAAGGTGACAAGTAGACCAGGAACTTTGTCAGGGCCCAGTACAAGAAGGACCCGAAAACAAAGGAGCTTACCACGGATCCGAAGACCAGGGCGCTTGAGCTTGATCTGGTAAGGAATACACCCCGCATAATTAGCTCCATATGGTTGCATTCTAATTAATGAAGCCAAATTTCTAAATGGTTCACATTCCTTCCGCAGGCGACTGAAAGCAGTAGCGCGGGGTCGACTAAGAGCAACCCTTGGGACACCACTCTAAATAGGGCGTTGAATGTAATGAAGAACAAGGATACGCCAAGAAGCCGGCGTCGGCTGGTCGTGTGGCGGCAAAGGCTTGTCGACAAAATGGTCGTCATACTATAACACCGGTGGGCGAAAGGAGAAAAGACCAGCTCGGAAAGCCAGCGCCGCGAGGTTCAAGAACTCAAGGCACGGTGGCGCGGATTCCGGAGATTGTCCAAGAGCACGTGCAACACAACCTCGGCGCGACGATCACCGCCATTGTGCCTACCTTGATCGAGGGGTTGAGTGCATGGATTGCGGGCGGCCAACAGGGGCCGCCCCCGATTCCTAGCTTCACGGCCAGCAACTCGCTGAAGGAGATGGCGGGGCCATTGGTGTCTCCGGCGGAGGCGGCATTGGTGTCTCCGACGCCGGCACGGGAGCTTAATGCACCCGGGTGTACGCCGGCCGCCACCTCTGCAGCAAGCGGCCCCTCCGTCAATCGTCCGCCGTTGGCGGTGCCTCGACATTAGCCGAGCTCGACGCCATCATCACGGTACCTAATTAAGCCTCTCGTCCGAGGACTTCATCTCCTAGCCTTTGACTGGGCATCCCTGACGCCCTACATGTTTTCGCAGGCGCCCGCCGACGTTCGTGCACTCTCACGCACTTCGTGAACAACGAGTTGGTCGATGTCGCCAAGGGCAAAATCGTTCAACCGGCAACCCTTGTTCCACGGTACCCAGATGCCACCCAACTTGTTTAGGGTTCAACTGGTTGGTGCTGCCAGGCTGCGACGAGTTGTTACCTCCGATTCGACCCGTCGGGGCGACGATGATGACGTGATGACCCTCGGCACCTGCCTGAGCTGGCCCTGCTTTGGCGAAGAGCCAGATTCGTTTGGGGCGGGGACACCACCCAAAGACAACACCGCCACGGTCGTGCGGCGCCAAGTCGGCCCCATGGCAAGACCGCCGCAACGGTGCGGACATCCCTATGCCATCGATCCAAACATGCATATGGCACAGGATCGTAACGACGGCAGCGACGATACATTTGGCAACGTCGATCAGTACTTTGCCGATCATGGGTACGGTGGCGACTTCATGGGGCCTCCTTCTCAAGAACCCAACCCAACAAAAGACGTGCGCGATCTAGCTGGTACCACGGAGAAGCCAAGTTGCAACAGGCGTCGTCTCTGCTCAGCTCTCGTGAGACGCCTCGACTGCCGACTTCACCGAGCCTCAGATAGGCGAGGTGCGAAATATTATCAGCCCCAACACACTCAAGAAGGCGGTCTATGAGCAGAACTCGGTCCCATTACAGGAGAAGAAGAAGGCACGCAAAATAAAGACTAACAAGGGTGCGGGCCAGCCGGCACCGAGTACGATCCGTGCTAAGGACGGGCCACCTTCACCTGAGGATATCTCGAGGAGGGTGCATGTGTCGGGTAGGGCGATGCTACTGACAAATATGCTCAATGCTGCAACCGGTGCTATGCGGAGTCTGCATGACAGTGTTCTTTCTTTGGAGAAGCGGCATCTCAGAGAGAAGGATGTGGCATACCCGGTTTTCGCGGCCAAGGTGCCAGAGGGCAAGGACTTTGTGGATAACTACATCGGGCGTACGATCGTCCTGCGGTTTGATGACATCCACGCTATGTTGAACCTTCATTCGCTGCACTACACCTTCATTCGGCTATTTTCGCTGAGTATGGAGATGCGGATCATTTGCGACAAGACCCCGGACATCGTGATAGTCGACCCCTTCTACATGCGTGCCAAGATCTTGGGCAGCGCTGGGACCGCAAGTCGCGAAGTTCTTACCTCGAAGGCGTCATTCGCAAACCAAGATAAGGATAACTTCCTCGTGCCTTACTTTCCCGAGTAAGTCCTCCCCTCAACCGCCCGTAACATATGAATTCTTAGATTTTGATCGCTTTTCTTTTAACATTTCGTGTTTTCTGCAAAGGACACACATTGCACGCTCATCCTCCTAAGCCCCAAATATTCCATGGCCCACGTATTTCGACCCGGACCGTCACCGAACGTAGACTACACAAATGTCAAGAAGGTTCTTGATGATGTTCTCCCCGGCTACGCCAAATCTGGAGGCACCTTCACCAGGCCTATTCGTAAGTACGACAAGCACGTGTTCTCCCACAATATGACGTTCTGCTGCGTCAAGCAGCCGCCTGGCGGTCAGAAGGGTTCCTACTACGCCATCCATCACATGCGGGCGATCGTACGGGACCATCATCAACTTCTGCTACCGAGTAAACTCAAAGATTGGGCCGCGAGCGTGTCGGCAATCCAGGATGCGGACATCGGACAAGAATTCTTTCGCATCCAATCGGAGTTTGCGGAAATCATCCATCAAGATGTCCTTCGTACCTCGGGCAGTTCTACCTCGTAAATCAACCGTCCAACAGTGACATCGACACAATGCTACAAATGCAGGTGACAACGCCCGTTATTTCATGACTCCCACGGTAGACGGCGGCTTCATCCATGCTCCGGTCCCTTGAGTCGAGTCGAAAGCAGTGATGCTGTGTCTAGTTCTGAAACATCGATTGGTTCATGTTGTAATTAAACTTTAATGAACTTGTAGTATGTCTCTTTGGTTTCGAGAGTCATTCAACTTAGATGTAATCGATGCTATTAATGTCTTGCTTTTCTCTTCCGATCATTCTGTTGCATACTTATATATTGCTTATGTATTGTCTGTGAATTGGTACTAACGTTTTGTTTGGCTAGTGCATAGCGATGCCGTCGTATGTCGTGTACAAGGGTAAGGTTCCCGGAGTCCACGACGACTGGGAGGAGTGTCGGAGACAGGTTCACCGATTCAGCGGTAACAGTTACAAAGGGTACACCACTAGGGCCGAGGCCGAATCTAGATACGCCCGCTATCTAGCGGGAGAGGGGAGGGAGCGTTGGAGGAACCGGATGAAGACGAGTTTCATCGTGATGATGCTCATCGTGATGACCGCAGCTCTCTTCTATGTGATGGTAGTTTAGATGATCGATATCGACTTGTAATGTGAAGACAAACTCGCTACTTGCGGTCTCGAGACTTGTAATATAATGTTCTATCTTTGTTCGGTCTTTTCAATTCGGAGACTAATATGATGAATTGTATTCGGAGACTAATATGATGAATTGTATTCAGAGACTAATCTTCTATTGTATTCGATGAATCTGTTGTTGATGTGTGCTGTCTATATTTTGTCCAATTATACATTTTGTAACCGGTGCAAAAACAGAAAATAAAAAATAAAAAACCTAATATTCATACTAATGGCGCATCACATCACGAGGCGCCATTAGTATGCCAAAGGATACTAATGGCGCATCATTAAATAGTGCGCCATTAGTATGCCGAAGTTACTAATGGCGCATCTTGTTGTTGTGCGCCATTAGTATGCCAAAGCACCTGGGTATACATGGCCCCCTGGGAGGCATACTAATGGCGCACTGTTGTATATACTAATGGCGCATCTGAGGTCCTCCATTAGTATACCAGATACTAATGGCGCACCAGTGGTGCGCCATTAGTAAAATATACTAATGGCGTTTACTAATGGCGTGACACTAATGGCGCACCACTAATGCGCCATTAATGGCCAAATTAGGTGCGCCATTAGTAGGCCTTTTCCTAGTAGTGCATTGAGAAAACTTATCAAGCATCTTGATCTATCTCTATAGATCTTGATGCTCAATATGTAAGCAGCTTTACCGAGGTCCTTCTTTGAAAAACTCCTTTCAAATACTCCTTTATGCTTTGCAGAATAATTCTACATTATTTCCGATCAACAATATGTCATTCACATATACTTATCGAAATGATGTAGTGCTCCCACTCACTTTCTTGTAAATACAGGCTTCACCGCAAGTCTCAGATAAAACTATATGCTTTGATCAACTTATCAAAGCGTGTATTCCAACTCGAGATGCTTGCACCAGTCCATAGATGGATCGCTGGAGCTTGCACATTTTGTTAGCTCCTTTAGGATTGACAAAACCTTCTGGTTGCATCATATACAACTCTTCTTTAATAAATCCATTAAAGAATGTTGTTTTGACATCCATTTGCCAGATTTCATAAAATGTGGCAATTGCTAACATGATTCGGACAGACTTTAAGCAACGCTAGAGTTGAGAAAATATCATTGTAGTCAACACCTTGAACTTGTCGAAAACCTTTTGCAACAAATCGAGCTTTGTAGATAGTAACACTACTATCAGTGTCCGTCTTCCTCTTGAAGATCCATTTATTTAACTTGACTTGCTGATCATCGAGCAGGTCAACCAAAGTCCCCACTTTGTTCTTATATATGGATCCTATCTCAGATTTTATGGCCTCAAGCCATTTCGCGGAATCTGGGCTCATCATCGCTTCCTCATAGTTCGTAGGTTCATCATGGTCAAGTAACATGACCTCCAGAATAGGATTACCGTACCACTCTGGTGCGGACCGTACTCTGGAAGACCTACGAGGTTATGTAGTAACTTGATCTAAAGTTTCATGTCATCATCATTAGCTTCCTCACTAATTGGTGTAGGAATCACTGGAACTAATTTCTGTGATGAACTACTTTCCAATTTGGGAGAAGGTACAAATTACCTTATCAAGCTCTACTTTCCTCCCACTCACTTCTTTCGAGAGAAACTCCTTCTCTAGAAAGGATCCATTCTTGGCAACGAATGTCTTGCCTTTCGGATCTGTGATAGAAGGTGTACCCAACATTTTGGGTATCCTATGAAGACGCACTTCTCCGATTTGGGTTCAAGCTTATCATGTTGAAACTTTTTCACATAAGCATCGCAACCCAAACTTTAAGAAACGACAACTTTGGTTTCTTGCCAAACCACAGTTCATAAGGTGTCGTCTCAACGGATTTAGATGGTGCCCTATTTAACGTGAATGCAGCTGTCTCTAATGCATAATCCCAAAACGATAGTCGTAAATCGGTAAGAGACATCATAGATCGCACCATATCTAATAAAGTACGGTTATGACGTTCGGACACACCATTACGCTGTGGTGTTCCGGGTGGCGTGAGTTGCGAAACTATTCCGCATTGTTTCAAATGTAGACCAAACTCGTAACTCAAATATTCTCCTACACGATCAGATCGTAGAAACTTTATTTTCTTGTTACGATGATTTTCCACTTCACTCTGAAATTCTTTTAACCTTTCAACTATTTCAGACTTATGTTTCATCAAGTAGATATACCCATATCTGCTCAAATCATCTGTGAAGGTCAGAAAATAACGATACCCGCCACGAGCATCAACACTCATTGGATCGCATACATCGGTATGTATTATTTCCAACAAGTCAGTAGCTCGTTCCATTGTTCCGGAGAATGGAGTTTTAGTCATCTTGCCCAAAAGGCACGGTTCGCAAGCATCAAATGATTCATAACCAAGTGATTCCGAAAATCCATCTTTATGGAGTTTCTTCATGCGCTTTACACCGATATGACCTAAACGGCAGTGCCACAAATAAGTTGCACTATCATTATTAACTTTGCATCTTTTGGCATCAATATTATGAATATGTGTATCACTACGATCGAGATCCAACAAACTATTTTTATTGGGTGTATGACCATCGAAGGTCTTATTCATGTAAACAGAATAACAATTATTCTCTAACTTTAAATGAATAACCGTATCGCAATAAACATGATCAAATCATATTCATGCTTAACGCAAACGCCAAATAACATTTATTTAGGTTTAACACTAATCCGGAAAGTTTAAAGAGTGTGCGATGATGATCATATCAATCTTGGAACTACTTCCAACACTCATCGTCACTTCCCTTCAACTAGTCTCTGTTTATTCAGCAACTCTTGTTTCGAGTTACTAATCTTAGCAACCTAACAAGTATCAAATACTCAGGGGCTACTATAAACACTAGTAAGGCACACATCCATAACATGTATATCAAATATACCCTTGTTCACTTTGCCATCCTACTTATCCACCAAATATTCAGGGCATCTCCGCTTCTAAGCACTCAGTTTTAGGCTTTGGTCCAGCTTTGGGCTTCTTCGCGGGAGTGACAACTTGCTTGCCATTCTACTTGAAGTTCCCTTTCTTTCCCTTTGCCCTTTTCTTGAAACTAGTGGTCTTGTCAATCATCAACACTTGATGCTCTTTTCTTGATTTCTACCTTCGTCGATTTCAGCATCACGAAGAGCTCGGGAATCGGTTTTCGTCACCCCTTGCATTATAGTTCATCATGAAGTTCCAGCAACTTGGTGATGGTGACTAGAGAACTCTGCCAATCACTATCTTATCTGGAAGATTAACTCCCACTTGATTCAAGCGATTGAAGTACCCAGACAATCTGAGCACATGCTCACTAGTTGAGCGATTCTCCTCCATTTTTTAGCTATAGAACTTGTTGGAGACTTCATATCTCTCAACTCGGGTATTTGCTTGAAATATTAACTTCAATTCCTGGAACAACTTATATGGTCCATGACGTTCAAAACATCTTTGAAGTCCCGATTCTAAGCCGTTAAGCATGGTGCACTAAACTATCAAGTAGTCATCATATTGAGCTAGCCAAACCTTCATAACGCCTCAAGATCTCGCTTCCCTCGCATTAGGTCTGCCACCTAGCGTGCATTAAGGACATAATTCTTCAGGCAGCAATGAGGATAAACCTCAGATCACGGATCCAATCCGCATCATTGCTACTAACATCTTTCAACACAATTTTCTCTAGGAACATATCAAAATAAACATTTGAAAGCAACAACACGAGCTATTGATCTACAACATAATTTGCAAAAATACTACCAGGACTAAGTTCATGATAAATTTAAGTTCAATTAATCATATTATTTAAGAACTCCCACTTAGACAGACATCTCTCTAGTCATCTAAGTGAACACGTGATCCAAATCAACTAAACCATAACCGATCATCACGTGAGATGGAGTAGTTTTCAATGGTGAACATCACTATGTTGATCATATCTACTATATGATTCACGATTGACCTTTCGGTCTCCGTGTTCCGAGGCCATATCTGCATATGCTAGGCTCGTCAAGTTTAACCTGAGTATTTTGCGTGTGCAAAACTGGCTTGCACCCGTTGTAGATGGACGTAGAGCTTATCACACCCGATCATCACGTGGTGTCTGGGCACTACGAACTTTTGGCAACGGTGCATACTGTGGATAACACTTCTTGATAATTTTAGTAAGAGATCATCTTAAAATGCTACCGTCAATCAAAGCAAGATAAGATGCATAAAGGATAAACATCACATGCAATCAATATAAGTGATATGATATGGCCATCATCATCTTGTGCGTGTGATCTCCATCTCCGAAGCACCATCATGATCACCATCGTCACCGGCGCGACACCTTGATCTCCATCGTAGCATCGTTGTCGTCTCGCCAACTATTGCTTCTACGACTATCGCTACCGCTTAGTGATAAAGTAAAGCAATTACATGGCGATTGCATTTCATATAATAAAGCGACAACCATATGGCTCCTGCCAGTTGCCGATAACTCGGTTACAAAACATGATCATCTCATACAATAAAATATAGCATCACGTCTTAACCATATCATATCACAACATGCCCTGCAAAAACAAGTTAGACGTCCTCTACTTTGTTGTTGCAAGTTTTACGTGGCTGCTACGGGCTGAGCAAGAACCGTTCTTACCTACGCATCAAAACCACAACGATAGTTTGTCAAGTTGGTGCTGTTTTAACCTTCGCAAGGACCGGGCGTAGCCACACTCGGTTTAACTAAAGTGAGAGAGACAGACAGACACCCGCCAGTCACCTTTAAGCAACGAGTGCTCGCAGCGGTGAAACCAGTCTCGCGTAAGCGTACGCGTAATGTCAGTCCGGGCCGCTTCATCTTACAATACCGCCGAACCAAACTATGACATGCTGGTAAACAGTATGACTTGTATCGCCCACAACTCACTTGTGTTCTACTCGTGCATATAACATCAACGCATAAAACCTGACTCGGATGCCACTGTTGGGGAACGTAGTAATTTCAAAAAAATTCCTACGCACACGCAAGATCATGGTGATGCATAGCAACGAGAGGGGAGAGTGTTGTCCACGCACTGTGAGACCGTAAGTGGAAGCGTTATGACAACGCGGTTGATGTAGTCGTGCGTCTTCACGATTCGACCGATCCAAGTACCGAACGACGGCACCTCCGAGTTCAGCACACGCTCAGCTCGATGACGATCCCGGACTCCGATCCAGCAGGGTGTCGGGATGAGTTCCACAAGACGACGTGGTGGACGGTGATGATGTTCTACCGACGCAGGGCTTCGCCTAAGCACCGCTACGATATGACCGAGGTGGAATATGGTGGAGGGGGGCACCGCACACGGCTAAGGAACGATCACCAAGATCAACTTGTGTGTCATGGGGTGCCCCCCTGCCCCCCTATATAAAGGAGCAAGGGGGAGGGGGCGGCCGGCCAAGGGAGGGCGCGCCAGGTAGGAGTCCCACTCCCACCGGGAGTAGGATTCCCTCCTTTCCTAGTCCAACTAGGAGACCTTCCATGTAGTAGGAGTAGGAGAGAAGGAAAGGGAAGAGAGAAGGGAAGGAAGGAGGGGGTGCGGCCCCTCCCCCTAGTCCAATTCGGACTAGGCCTTGGGGGGGCGCGCGGCCTGCACTAGGCAGCCCCTATCTCTTTCCCGTATGGCCCAATAAGGCCCAATACTTCTCCCGGCGAATTCCCGTAACTCTCCGGTACTCCGAAAAATACCCGAATCACTCGGAACCTTTCCGAAGTCCGAATATAGTCGTCCAATATATCGATATTTACGTCTCGACCATTTCGAGACTCCTCGTCATGTCCCCGGTCTCATCCGGGACTCCGAACTCCTTCGGTACATCAAAACTCATAATATAACTGTCATCGTAACGTTAAGCGTGCGGACCCTACGGGTTCGAGAACTATGTAGACATGACCTAGAACTGTTTCCGGTCAATAACCAATAGTGGAACCTGGATGTTCATATTGGCTCCTACATATTCTACGAAGATCTTTATCGGTCAAACCGCATAACAACATATGTTGTTCCCTTTGTCATCGGTATGTTACTTGCCCGAGATTCGATCGTCGGTATCCAATACCTAGTTCAATCTCGTTACCGGCAAGTCTCTTTACTCGTTCCGTAATACATCATTCCGTAACCAACTCATTGGCCACATTGCTTGCAAGGCTTATAGTGATGTGCATTACCGAGAGGGCCCAGAGATACCTCTCCGACAATCGGAGTGACAAAAACTAATCTTGAAATAGGCCAACCCAACATGTACCTTCGGAGACACCTGTAGAGCACCTTTATAATCACCCAGTTACGTTGTGACGTTTGGTAGCACACAAAGTGTTCCTCCGGTAAACGGGAGTTGCATAATCTCATAGTCATAGGAACATGTATAAGTTATGAAGAAAGCAATAGCAACATACTATACGATCAAGTGCTAAGCTAACGGAATGGGTCAAGTCAATCACATCATTCTCCTAATGATGTGATCCCGTTAATCAAATGACAACTCATGTCTATGGTTAGGAAACATAACCATCTTTAATTAACGAGCTAGTCAAGTAGAGGCATACTAGTGACACTCTGTTTGTCTATGTATTCACACATGTATTACGTTTCCGGTTAATACAATTCTAGCATGAATAATAAACATTTATCATGAAATAAGGAAATAAATAATAACTTTATTATTGCCTCTAGGGCATATTTCCTTCACATCCACCCTCGGCTGATCCTGCCCACGGAGCCTGCCGAGAGTTCCGACGACTGGTCTCGAGCGGAGCTTCGGGATCCCCGCGCGAAGCTGGTGCTGGAGAAGATGGATGCAGATCTGAAGCCGGCCCGGCCAGGCGCGAAGCGGTTGCGTCGCTGCTGAGGGAGTTCTGGAGCACCAACTAGCTCCGCTCGCCAAGATTTCGCCTGGCGTGGATGCCTCACTCGAGCCCCGTGGTCCTGGCCAGCGAGGATCTGGCGACGGTCCTCCAGTCCTTGGTTGGGGGCGATGTGGCGAGACTGGAGGGCGCCCCCGCGCCCTTGTTCCTTCGCGAGGATTGGGAGCAGGTAGTGGGGCCCATGCCCGTCTTCAATGGGGACGGGCCTGTGCCCGTGGAGGCTCCGGAGGACCTGGTGGACGTGTCCTCTTCCGACTCCAGCGAAGGGGTGGAGGAGAGAGAGCCAGGAGAGGGGGTTGATTCGGGGGCAGAGTCAAGGGCTCCTCCCCTGCGGCGCAGGCCCCGCGTTCTCCGCCTCCCCGAGAGTGAAGACGACGAGGATGAGGAGGAGCGGGGAGGCAGATGCCTGCCCCCGATCCCGATGAAGGACCGGACTGGGCTGGTCCCCCGCGGATCCGCCCCGGCTCCGGGGCGATCCGCAGACCCGCCTCCTGCTCCTGGTCCCTTGAAGCTGATCCCTGCAACCGGCTCTCGGGCTTCAAGTATGGCCGGAGGCTGCTCGAGTCCACCGGACGACACAGGTGCCTCGCTTCTGCCTTGACTATTGCTCTGTCGACGAGATCTGATGTCCACGTTCTTCGGCCAGGCTGGCGCCCGCGGCGAAGAAGCTGAAGGGGGCTCCTGAGGCCCCATCCGTGGCGGTGCCTCTGCCCGAAAAAGAAGATGATCCTGACGCCCGGGCCTCTCCTGCCCGGGCGTCCTCGCGAGGCCTGGCTGAGCCCGCTGGGGCGAGCTCAGCCCCCTTGGCCCAGGCGACTCCCGAGGTGCCCTTGCTTGGCGCTGCCTCCACTGTTGCCGTGGCGCCGCTGGTTCCGCCTCAGGGCGCAGTGGTTACGCCGCCGCCATCTCCTCCTACTCCACCAACTGCTGTCTCTCCGACTCCTCCCACGGTCCTGGATCGTGCTGCTGCTGAATTGGACCGGCTGCGGCAGGATCTTCTGGGCACCGACCCTCGCTTGGTGGCCGGGCGCTTGGAGCTGGCCTCTGGCTGGATTCGCTCCGACGCTTCGATTCGGGCGGCGCTGGTCCAGGCCTCGACGGCTTGCGACAAGGAGAAGCAAGTTGTTCGTGAGGCGAAGGTTGCACGCGATGCAGCCCTGGGGGAGGCAGCCAGCATCCAAGGTCGCTGTGAGACGCTGGAGGGCGAGCTGAAGAGCCTGCAGGACCAGCTTGCCGAGGAGGCCCGCCTCTGCCAGGAGCAGGAGGAAAGCGTGAAGGCTCGCGAGGCGGCCGCCAAGGACCGGGAGGCCAAGCTGAAGAAGCGCCGTGACCACCTAGGTGCGCTGGAGCAGGAACTGGAGGCGAGGAAGGTCGAGTTGGACGACAAGGCGCGGGTTCTTGCCGAAGATCGCGTGGCCTTCATGGATATGGAGGTGAAGGCTCGCGCCTTGTTGAGGGAGCTTTACGATAGCGGCCTGGAGAGCCCACTGGCCGGCGCAGAGGACGGCCCCGCCAAGCTGCTTCCCTTCCTGGTTCGCGCTCTTGAAGATGTCTTCCTTGGTCTTGGCCCCACGGCTGAGGCCGAGCCGCGTGTCTTGTCTTCCGCGGCACTGACGCGGATCCTCACCCACATCTATTTTCGCGATCCCAGCGTCGACATGGACAGCCTTCTGGAGCCAGCAAGCGGCGAGCATGCAGCTGCAGTTGCCGAGGCTGTGAAGGGTCGCGCGGAGGCTCTGTTGGGGAAGTTCCGGGCCTTCAACACCAAGCCGAAGCGAGGCGCTGCCGGCCCTGCTGCTTCACGAGGCGGCCCACTCTGCGTTGCTCCACTGCTGACAAGTGACTCCGTTGTGGCTCCTGCTTTGCTTTTAATTCCTGCACATGTATCATGCCTCGAGGAGGCGTTTAAACTTGCATTTGGTATTGCGATAACAGTGTGGACTGTAATATTTGCTTTTGAATTCCTTGAAATTTGTGCTTCCTACTTGCTTTATGCTCTACGCCAAGACAGCCTGCCCCCGATACCTCAGCCGCCTAGCCCCGACCGAAACCAGGACGGGACCAAGGAGTGAGAGGCTACGTGACAAGTTAGGCTCCTGAGTCGCGATGCTCAGGAGTCCCCCTTGGCGCACGAACAGCAAGTAGGGAGGTGAGACGCGGGCGGATCTGCCGTTCTACGTCTGCAGAGCCTGCCTCACGATACCTCAACCGCCGTTAGCCTTTCGGAACTAAGGGGTGAGGGGCTATGTGACCAGTTAGGCTCCTGAGTCGCGATGCTCAGGAGTCCCCCTTGACGCTCAAACGACATTCGTACCTTGGCTCTGCTCGGGGAGTGACGTGCGACGAACCAGGCCCGGGGGCCTGGCTGGGTGGCGTGCGTCTGGCGTGACTTCAGCACAGCCCCCGTGCCCAGCCCCTCGCGGGCGCTCTCGAGGGAGGCGCTGCGACGAGGCCGGACATCGAAGCTCTGGGCTCCCGAGGTTGATGCGACCGGGGCCACCTCGATTGTTTATCACCAGCGTGGAGCATAAGCGCTTCCGCATGCGTCACGGGCATAGCCGCTCCTTGGCAAGATTGCCACCAAGCGGAGCATGGTGCTTCCAACTGGAACGTGGGAGGGGCTCCTCCCGGAGGAGCCCCAGGCGATACAGCCCCACACTGACACGTGGCTGGCACGGTAGGGCTGGACGAGGTGTATCTGGGCACCCGCGAGCTAGCGCGGGACTCACGGGGCCCTACCTCAAGGCGGGTTGCGCCTGGCTCTGGGCCTTGTCTTCGAGTGTGTTCCTGTAAATTTGCCCAGATGCCGGTGTTTCACGTCTTGGTCCCGGCTCGTGCTGGTCTCACCGTTCGGGCAAGCCAGGTCGCGATGCCATGGACAAGACCAGAGGGTGAGGGCCGGAGAGCCGGTAGGAGCCCTGAGTCGCGATGTTCAGGCACCCCGCTTTAATGCGCAAGCTGGGTTAGATGACGAAACTCTACGTCCTCGGATCCCGGCTCTCGGGCTGGTCTCAGCCGTCGCTGGCAAGCCAGGTCGCGATGCCATGGACAAGACCAGAGGGTGAGGGCCGGAGAGCCGGTAGGAGCCATGAGTCGCGATGCTCGTGCACCCCTTTAACGCTGCAAGCTAGGTCAGATGCAGCAACTCTGCGTCCTCGGGTCCCGGTTCTCGGGCTGGTCTCAGCCGTCGCTGGCAAGCCAGGTCGCGATGCCATGGACAAGACTAGAGGGTGAGGGCCGGAGAGCCGGTAGAAGCCCTGAGTCTTGATGCTCAGGCACCCCCCCCTTTAACGCGCAAGCTGGGTTAGATGACGAAACTCTACGTCCTCGGGTCCCGGTTCTCGGGCTGGTCTCAGCCGTTGCTGACAAGCCAGGTCGCGATGCCATGGACAAAACCAGAGGGTGAGGGCCGGAGAGCCGGTAGGAGCCCTGAGTCGCGATGCTCAGGCACCCCCCCTTTAACGTGCAAGATTTTGCCACCCAGGAAAAGGCACCAAATAACAAGCATGGTGGAGCGAGAGCATAATCCTAAGGAAAAAGTAGGAAGGATACATGCCGCTGGGACTGGCCCGAGCGGGTTGGGGATGATGCAGCCCGAGGGGCGCCCCCAACAAGATAGGCTAACGACATGAAATAAAAGGGATACATGCCGCAAGGACGGACCCACGCGGCCTGGGAATAATGCGGCCCTGAAGGCGCTCCCAGCCTGAAATGAAACTTAAAGATGTCACCTGGTGATGTTGGGGATGAAGGGGTGTTGGTGTAGCAGACTCGGTGGGCTGCGGGAGCCGATCCTCACGAGCCCCCAGGCCCAGGGGCCTCGGGAAGCTCCGGAGGCGCTGGCGGCTCCTCGCGGGCCATCTCCATCTCCGCCAGGGCTGCGGCGCGCCTGACCTCTTGAGCCTCCAGGATGGTCCTCATGAGATGCTGGTACGCAGCAGCCGCGCTTTGTGCCATAAGGCATGCGTAGCGTGGCTGTGGGGGCGGACCCTGCAACGTCCCACTCATGAGGGCCAGAGGCGCTCTTGAGATGCGGCTCGGTTGAGCCCTGGTATGTCGATGCAGACGCGCAGCCCACCATCCTCGCCTGGATGGGGGGCCACAGCGGGTAGGCGGGGGCTGCCCCTCATGACCCTTGACTCCTGTAGCTCTTGAATGGCCTTGCTAACAAACTCCTGAGGGTTCTGCCCTCCTGGTCTTGCTCCTGCTTGCGGGAAACGTGCTTCGAAACATGCCTCCACGTGGTGCCCAAGCGCCTCCCTCGAGACCTTGGCGAGGTCGGCGGCCCTCCAGGGGAGAGCCCCCGAGCCCTGCCTGAGGAGGGCGCCGGGCGCGCTTTCCTATGCGATGGAAGGAGGCTCCACTGGCCTGATGTGGGCCCGGAGGGGCCTGTCTCTTGAAGAGCCGGGCTGGTCGATGTCTTCTTCTTCTTGGGTGCGGCCTCAGGAGGCCTCCTGCTGCTGTGGTCTGGGTCTTCCAGTGATGCGGCTCAAAGCTCGCCTCAGGAGCACATCGCGTCTCTCTTCACAGGGCACCGTGATGACCCCGCCGCTTCCTGGCATCTTGAGGACGTTGTAGCCATGGTGGGTTACGGCCATGAATTTGGCCAACGCTGGGTACCCGAGGATGGCGTTGTACGGCAGGCGAATATGGGCGACGTCGCAGTCGATGAGCTCGGTGTGGTAGTTGTCGCGAGCCCCAAGGTGACAGAAGGCGGACCTGCCCGATCGGGACTGTGGAGCCGCCGGTGACTCCGGAGAAAGGCTTGGTTGGCTGAAGCCGATCGTAAGGCACTTGAAGATTGTTGAATGTCTCCACGGACAGGACGTTGAGCCCTGCTCCGCCGCTGATGAGGGTCTTGGTGACTAGCACATTGTCGATGATTGGGGAACAAAGCATCGGAGAACTCCGCCGTGGCTGCGCACTTGAGCTGATCCGCCGAGCTGAACGTGATGGCGCACGCCGACCACCCGAGAGGGTGTGGACTCGAGCTTGGGGAGGACTGCATTCACTTCAAGGGCGAACTGCTTGAAGATGCGCCGAGAGGTGGGGCTTGAGCTCCGCCAGATGCAGCGATCACAGCGCTTCCTCGAAGCCCCCAGCCCCTCGGCCCCGATGACGGTCTTCGATACTCCTTGGCGGCGGCGGCAGCGGAGGGAGGCTCATGCCTCAAGGGCGATCCTCGTGAGGCTGATCCCTCCAGCCTCCCTCGCGAGGTGGGTCTTGCCAGCCGTCCTCGCGAGGTTGGTCGCGCCACCCTTGGCGCTGGGCATGGTCTTCCCAAAGGCCCTGCATTCCTTCCTCCTCCTCGGCCGTAGCCCCTGCCGCTGCGCCGGGCGTCTGCCGACCCTTCCTTCACAGATGGCCCGGAGCTCTTGACATTCATTGGTGTTGTGAGTGTGGAGGTCGTGGTACACGCAGTACCGGCTGCCCTTGGAGGACTCGGGCTGATCTCTGCCTCGCTTGGTGTCTGGTTCGGCCGCGAGTATGACAGCCCCCTTGCGCTTCACGTCCTTGGCCTTGGACTTCTTCTCTTCAGGATCCGCGGCAGGCAGCTCGAGGAGGGAGAGGCGCCCCTCCTCAGCCCCGGGCGCACTTGGTCGCCAAGTTGAACAGCTCCAGGAGGTGCACATATCTTCATGCATCGCCAGCTCCTCCTTCATCTTGACGTCACAGACCTCCGGAGAAGGCAGAGATGATGGCCTCCTCCGTTACCACAGGGATCTTGAGGCGCTGCTGTTGAAGCGCTGGATGTACTTTTTGTGGTTTCCCGGCTGCTGCTTGATTCGACGATGTCGCCACGGCGGTGGCCGGTCGCGAGTACCTTGGAAGTTGGCGATGAAGCGGGTACGCATCTCTGCCCAGGAAGAGATTGTGCCTGGGGCCAGATTCAGGAGCCAGGTGCGGGCCCCGTCCTTGAGCGCCATGGGAAACCAATTCGGCATGACCTTTTCATCCCTGCTGGCAGTTCGATGCCCAGCTCGTAGAGCTGGAGGAACTACGTAGGGTCAGCTGTGCCGTCGTAGCGAGGAGGCAGGTCTGGCTTGAACTTGGTGGGCCACGCGATGCTGCGCAGCTCGGAGATGAAGGCGCGGCAGCCCGCCGTGGCCGCGGGGGGCTTCGGACGATAGAGAGCTTGGTCTTGCAGGCCTCCCTGCGCCGCGGCTGGGGGCAGCGCAAGGTCCTGACGTGCCGGAGCGGGGAGCACTCGGGCAGCTTCTTGTGGGCGAGGAACTTCTTGACAGTTTCGCTCTTGCAGCTGCTGACGCTCGGGCGGAACGGGTTCCGCCCAGGGACCGCGCGCCTTGGGGCCAGGGCGCCTTCTTGAGGAGGAGGCGGCTAAGGCGCCCCGAGAGCTTCATCGCCCACGCGGGGCGGGGTGCGGTGCAGCGAGATGGACGGTGCGGGTCGCCTCGCCGCAGACGAGCTCGGCGACTCGGTCGAGCCATTCTTCGTAGACGTCGTCGACGGGGCGGTAGTGCAGGAGCTCATTAGCCGCGATGAGTGCAGCTCGGGCCTCCATGGCCACGCGGGGCGCGCGTGACGAAGAACCAGCGGGGGTGAGCGAAGGCGTGGCGGTGCGGGCCCGACGGGCGTCAGACATGGTTGCAGTGGTCGGGGAAGAACGAGGCGACGAAAGGCAGATTCCGGCGCACCCCTACCTGGCGCGCCAAATGTCGGATTTCGGGTTCCGGCAGACCCTTGAGGTTCGAACACCGGGTGCGCTGGAGATCCAACCTCCACCGCCTCGCACTCGCCAAACCGCAGGGACCTAAACTACTAAAATGTAACAGCACAAGAGACACGAGATTTATACTAGTTCGGGCCACCGCTAGGTGTAATACCCTACTCTAGTTTGTGGCGTGGTGGATTGCCTCTGGGGCTGTTGAGGAACAATACAGGGAAGAACAACCTCGCGAGGGTCTGTTCTTGGTGGGTGTGATGAACTGCTAGGTGGTGTCCCGTCGCTCTAGCTTGAGGATCAGGTCTCTTTCTTTCTCTGGATGCCGATTGTCTCTCTCCCTACTCTGAGTGTGGCTACTCCTATTTATAGGCAAAGGCCCTGGGCCTCTTCCCAAATATTGAGCGGGAAGGGCACCAACAATTGGCCATTTTGAAGGGGAACAGCGGGTACACTTATCCTGACTAAAGTTGGTCCTCGCCTGCCAAAGGCAATGGTGATGACGCCTGCTTGGGCTCCACGATGACTCCTTCCAAATTGCTGGGGCTGGTCTTGGTCTTGTTGCACCAAACAGATGCCTTTGCTTGATGCCCTCGCCGCGCTTGCTCCCTTTGCACCAAAGAGGAAAGAAGGAGGGCGCTGGCTGGCACCCGACCACGCCCTTGGTCGTCATGGCTTGCATCATGGGCACCTCGCGAGGTACCCTGCCTTGAACTCTCCGCCTCCTCATGAGCCAACCTGACGAGGCCGTGCCTGAGGAAGCTCCTGGTCATCCACCCCGCGGGGCTTGGCCCCTCGCGAGGGTCTTGAGCTTGCGTAGATGAAGATGGGCTGTCCTGGGCCTCCTTTGAGCCACGCCAGCAGCCGCAGTGCAAGTCCGGGGACCCTGCTCCTTAACGCCGACACCGGCATCGCTCAAAAAGTACCAAGGCACGGTGAAATGCGCCAGACCTGCGAGATATATTGGAGGATAAGGCAAGGCAAACAAGATCGATCTACGGATCGCGTGGGCGCCTCACGACACATGATTTATAATCGCCACGCCGATACGTAAAATCCGCCGAGCCGAACACAGCAGCATAAAGCTCATTTGAGCTACGCCGTGATATAGCCTAATACAGGGCGCCAGACACCCACTGTGCTTCACAAATGAAGTAATGGATCATCAAATCCCCGAGGGTTTCAAACCCGTAAACATCGAATCATACGATGGCACAACAGATCCTGCGGTATGGATAGAGGACTACCTCCTTCATATCCACATGGCCCGCGGTGACGATCTACACGCCATCAAATACCTCCCACTCAAGCTCAAGGGACCAGCTCGACATTGGCTTAACAGCTTGCCAGCGGAGTCAATTGGTTGTTGGGAAGACCTGGAAGCCTCATTCCTCGACAACTTCCAGGGCACCTATGTGCGACCACCATACGCCGATGACCTATGCCACATAATTCAGCAGCCAGAGGAATCGGCCAGACAATTCTGGACACGGTTCCTAACCAGGAAAAATCAAATCGTCGACTGTCCGGATGTAGAGGCCCTTGCAGCCTTCAAACATAATATCCGTGACGAGTGGCTTGCCCGGCACCTAGGACAGGAAAAGCCGAAATCCATGGCAGCCCTCACAACTCTCATGACCCGCTTTTGCGCGGGAGAGGACAGCTGGCTGGCTCATAGTAACAACATGACAAAGAGCCCTGGTAATTTGGATACCAAGGACAACAACGGCAGGTCGCGTCACAACAAGCACAAGCGCTGCATTAACGGCGATAATGCTGAGGATACGACAGCCAATGCCGGATTCAGAGGCTCCAAACCCGGTCAGCGGAAAAAGCCATTCAAAAGAAATACTCAGGGCCCGTCCAATTTGGACAGAATACTCGATCGCTCGTGCCAGATACATGACACCCCCGAAAATCTAGCCAACCACACCAACAGGGATTGTTGGGTGTTCAAGCAGGCAGGCAAGTTAAATGCCAAAAACAATGACAAGGGGCTGCATAGCGATGACGAGGAGGAGCCCCGCCGTAACAATAGAGGATGTAAGGGCTTCCCCACAAGTGCGGACGGTGAACATGATATACGCAACCCACATACCCAAAAGGGAGCGGAAGCGTGCACTAAGGGACGTATATGCGATGGAGCCAGTCGCCCCAGAGTTCAACCCGTGGTCCTCTTGCCCGATCACTTTTGATCGAAGGGACCACCCCACTAGCATCCGCCATGGCAGATTCGCCGCATTGGTTCTAGACCCAATCATTGACGGATTTCACCTCACTAGAGTCCTGATGGACGGCGGCAGCAGCCTGAACCTGCTTTATCAGGATACAATGCACAAAATGGGCATAGACCCCTCAAGGATTAAACCCACAAAGACGACCTTTAAAGGCGTCATACCAGGTGTATAGGCCAACTGTACAGGCTCAGTTACACTCAAAGTGGTCTTCGGATCCCCGGATAACTTCTGAAGAGAGGAATTAATCTTCGACATAGTCCCGTTCCGCAGCGGCTATCATGCACTGCTCGGACGAACCGCATTTGCAAAGTTCAATGCGGTGCCGCACTACGCATACCTCAAGCTCAAGATGCCAGACCCTCGAGGAGTAATTATGGTCAATAGAAACACCGAACGCTCTCTCCGAACGGAGGAGCATACGGCGGCCCTCGCGGTGGAAGTACAAAGCAGCCTCTCAAGGAAATTCTCGAGTCCGGCTATTAAACGTCCGGACACCGCTGCCGCTACCGGAGTAACCTACAACAAGACCGCCTGCACGATCCGGAGCATCGCCAGAGCAATGCGGCCCCAACCCCAGCCCTCGCGAAGTTGCAAAACCAGTACTACGCGTACATACTTACGCTATGGAAATACCATGGGCATAGGGGGAGGGGCACGACCACGGCATGCCCAGAATGCGGCCCAACCGCACTTGGGGCTCCCGATTGTGTCATTCTTTTTTTCTCTTACTTTCAGGACTCCGTTCTCCAGAAGCGCTGTCCAGCATTAGAATTGCCGAACACACGATGCAACAGCCAGGGAAGCAAAAAGCTACGTTGAGTGTCCAGGTGGTCTCTACTACGAGCAGTATACCTGTTTTACATACCATCCCGCAGCTTACCCTTGGAGGGGGACATGTCAAAAAGTCCCGTCCCTTGCTTGTCGCACTATTTGTATCGTTCTGCTTTTACTGCAGCCCTTTTGAATAAATAATACATAGCTTCTGCCTATTATTGCATTCCTTTTTCTATCTATATATGTTCAGTTATGACATTGTGCAACCGTACACTTTGGTACGGCCAATACACCAGGGGCTTATGTACCCCAAAATATGGTGTGATAAGTCCGAACACTTTCACAAGTGCGGCACCCCGAACTTATAGCATATATGCATCGGCTCCGAATCATGTCTTGGGTCAATAGTTGGGTTTGCCCGGCTCCCATGTTTTGGTACCTTACGCCCGTTATATCGGCTAAGGCAGCGCTGGGAGAACCACTGCGATTGTGCCCCGGTTGAGCTGGGTTAAGCACCTCGGTGAGAAAGCTAAACTGACCGTCATGATAGGGCGAGAGCCGGTCACTGTTCGAGAGGTTTTCGAGTCCCTAAAGACTTATGCCGCTTAGAGCGAGGAGTCGGCATTGTCCGGCCTAGGCGTGTATAGCGCCCCGAACTCGGTCTTGCGAATACTAGGGGCTTCGCCGAAATTTAAAATTATAGAATTCTATGGCTAAGTGAGAGTGTTCAAGCATTATAGTCCGGTTGTCTTGTTCGTTGCGTTGAGCGCCTCCCTCTAAGGACCCAAGAATGGGAACAAGAGCGCTCAAGTTTATCCCGAACACCCCAGCACTCGTGGCATGGGGGCTGAAGTCGACGACTCGTCATCTCTCAAAATTTAATAAACGGCCGCACAGAAGGTAATATTTTAAATTCACAAGCGTTGCTTAGCGCATATGAACAAGTTTTCAGCGTACAGGATAACAAATGCGAGTTTACTCAAAAATTACATTTTGGAGCATTCACCCGCTATAAGGCGGGCACCCTTCAGGACACCCTCATAATACATCTCGGGCTTGCGATACTCCTTACCCGGCGGTGGTATGTCCGTCACAAGCTTCTCAGCGTCCATCTTGCCCCAGTGCACTTTAGCACGGGCAAGGGCCCTACAGGCACCTTCGATGCAGACGGAGCGCTTGACGACTTCGATCCATGGACAGGCGTCCACCAGCCGCCTCACCAGCCTGAAGTAGCTCCCAAGCATGGCTTCCTTAGGCCACAGCCGAACTATGAGGCCCTTCATGGCCTGTTCGGCCACCTTATGGAGCTCGACCAACTACTTCAGCTGGTCGCTCAAGGGCACCGGGTGCCCGGCCTCAGCATACTGAGACCAGAACACCTTCTCCATCGAGCTCCCCTCCTCGTCTCGGTAGAACGCGGCAGCATCGGACACACTGCGGGGCAGATCTGCGAATGCTCCTGGAGAGCTCCGGATTCGGGTAAGTAACAGATAATTCACTTTCACGTGCTTGCTTTGCATAAAGAATGCCTTACCCGCCGCTATCTTCTTCAATGCCTCAATTTCCTGGAGGGCTTTTTGGGCTTCGGCCTTAGCGGCTTTGGCGCTCTCAAGGGCCGAGGCGAGCTCGGACTCTCGAGTCTTTGAGTCACGCTCCAAACTCTCATGTTTTTCCACGAGAGCCTGGAGCTCTTGCCGCACCTCCGCCACCCGCGCCTCCTGCTTCTCTCGCTCGGTGCGTTCCGGGGCCGCATTGCTTTCGGCCTTGGACACCGCTTCCTTCAGGGTCGCCACCTCGTTTGTGGCCCCTGCAATACCCACGTTATTCCTATCATTTCTTGCAACCATATCTTTTATATACTCCCATAAGGTATTACTTACCTTCCCTGTCCTCGAGCTGCTTTTTGGCAAGGCCGAGCTCATTCTCGGACCGCTCGAGGCTCTTCTTCAATGCACCAACCTCCGCAGTCAGTGCGGCAGAGGTCAGCAGCGCAGCCTGCATTCCCATATTGACATACTTATGTTAGACTCCTGCGTATATCTTTTAGATCCTGAGTTCGGCTTTTCTTTCCAAACACCGAACTAAGCATCAGGGGCTACTGTCTATGCGGTAATATTTTTACATATCTTAAATACTTACATCAAAGCCTGTTAGAAGGCTGGCACAGTGCTTCAGCCAGCTTCGCTTGGCGGACTGAACTTTCTGGATCACCACACTCATAACAGTGCGGTGCTCCTCGTCGATGGAGGCGCCGTTAAGTGCCTCCAGCAAATTATCCGGTGCCTCTGGTTGGACGGAGGTCACCGGTGTCGTCGTCTTGCCCTTCTTACGAAGGGGCCGCCTGCCGGACTCCGGAACCACTGAAGGTTCCGGTGCGGAGTCCGGCCCAGGGCCGGACTTAGAGCCCTTTGGGGTTTCATCCCCTTTGCGCATGGAGTCCGGGAGGTTGCCTTGCGGCGCCTCTTGGACCACCTCCTCCTGACTGGGCCCCTTTTGGGACCCCACCTCGGCGTCATCAGCAGCGCGAGGAGAGGAGGTAGCCGGAATTGAGGTGCTATTCACATCCGACGAATCCAGGGAGCCTTTCGTCAAAGCGCCGAGCCCGTCCTTGGGCGGGCTGCATGGTTATAATCGGTGTCATAAGATACTATGCGACAAATGAAAAGCCATGAGTTATTCTGGTATCCGGACACTTACGATTTCACCAGGGGCTTGGCCCTCAGTGGCCACTCTTCTTCGCCATCATCGGCGTTGGTGGAGTAGTCCAGAGGAAGGGTCCTTCCCTTCTTGGACCCTCCGGCCTCCCCAGTTGGGGCGGCCTTCCTTTTCTTCTTTCCCCCCATGGGGGAGAATCTTCTTGTTCCTCCTCCTCGTTTTCAAGGGAGGAGTCCGCCTCGGAGTCATCAGACGATGAGTCCGGCAACACCTGGCGCCGGGAACTCCTTCGAGTTCCCGTGGCCTTCTTCTTGGCCTTCTTCTCCGGCACCACATGAGCTGCCGGAACCAGCAGCCCCGTCAAGCGGGCGTCCGTTGGGTCTTCTGGCAAGGGAGCCGGACAGTTAACCTGCCCGGACGCATTCTGCCAGTCCTATCAAAGGTAAGGGAGTTTAGATCCCGCATAGAGTCAAACTATGAAAAACGAGAGTCCCGTAAAGGGTAAAATAGCTTACCTCGCTCGCCTGATGCTGCGAGCTGAATCCGCGATCTTCGGTAGCGGATGCGGGAGCCACAGCGCCCTTTAACAGCACCTTCCAGGCATCTTCGTACGTAGTGTCAAAGAGCCTGCTCAAGGTTTGGTGCTGTGCCGGATCAAACTCCCATAAGTTGAAGGCCCGTTGTTGGCATGGGAGGATCCGGCGGATGAGCATGACCTGGATTACATTGACAAGCTTGAGATTTTTGTTCACCAGGTTTTGGACGCAGGTTTGGAGTCCGGTCAGCTCTTCCAAATTACCCCACGTCAGGCCCGTCTCTTTCCAGGAGGTGAGTCGTGTAGGGAAGCCATATCGGAATTCGGGGGCCGCTGCCCATTTAGGGTCGCGCGGCTCGGTGTTATAGAACCACCCCGATTGCCACCCCTTTATGGTCTCCACAAAGGAGCCCTCGGGCCATAGGACGTTGGCCATCCTGCCCACCATGGCGCCTCCGCACTCTGCTTGGCGGCCGCCCACTACCTTCAGCTTGACATTAAAGGTCTTCAGCCATAAGCCGAAGTGGGGCTGGATGCAGAGGAAGGCCTCACACACGACGATGAACGCCGAGATGTTGAGGATGAAATTCGGGGCCAGATCATGGAAATCCAGGCCATAGTAGAACATGAGCCCCCGGAAAAATGGGTGAAGTGGAAAACCTAGTCCGCGGAGGAAGTGGATGAGGAACACCACCCTCTCATGGGGCCTGGGGGTGGGGATGAGCTGGCCCTTATCGGGGAGCCGATGCGCGATGTCGCTGGATAAGTATCCGGATTTCCGCAGCTTTTTGATTTGCCCCTCCGTGACGGAGGAGGCCATCCACTTGCCTCCCGCTCCGAACATGGCTGGAGAAGGTTGAGGTGGGATGTGCGGACTTGGGCGTTGGAGCTTGAGTGCACGGAAATGGATGAGCAAGGGAGGAAGAAGGCGTAGGTGAAAAGGTGGATCCTTATCTCCTTATATGGACGGACGAAGTTATGCGTCCCCCACCAGCCTGGTAAAGCTCGCTTATCTCCCAAGCACCGTAATCAATGGCGCGGTTGGGTTACCCACACCCGTATTGACGAGAATCCCGGGATAAGGGGACACGATCTCTGCTTTGACAAGACGTGCCAAGAAAACCGCCTCGCTAAACGATTTGAATAAAGGCTTGGCCGTGGTGTGATGTCACGCCACAGAATACATCAGCAGATTGAATTTGTGTAAATATTATTCTCTCTACGGTGGTATGTGGAACTTATTTTGCAGAGCCGGACACTGTCCTTGTGTTCAAAATCTTCTATGAAGTATTCGGAGGAGGAACCCGCCTTGCAATGCCGAAGACAATCTGCGCGCCGGACTCGTCGTCATTGAAGCCTGGTTCAGGGGCTACTGAGGGAGTCTTGGATTAGGGGGTGTCCGGATGGCCGGACTATAGCCTTTGGCCGGACTCCTGGACTATGAAGATACAAGATTGAAGAATTCGTCCCGTGTCCGGATGGGACTTTCCTTGGCGTGGAAGGCAAGCTTGGCGATACGGATATGTAGATCTCCTACCATTGTAACCGACTACAGGTAACCCTAACCCTCTTCGGTGCCTATATAAACCGGAGGGTTTTAGTCCGTAGGACGAACACCAATCATACCATAGGCTAGCTTCTAGGGTTTAGCCTCTCTGATCTCGTGGTAGATCTACTCTTGTACTACCCATATCATCAATATTAATCAAGCAGGAGTAGGGTTTTACCTCCATCGAGAAGGCCCGAACCTGGGTATAAACATCGTGTCCCTTGTCTCCTGTTACCATCCAACTAGACGCACAGTTCGGGACCCCCTACCCGAGATCTGCCGGTTTTGACACCGACACTACCCCTCTCCCTCCCTCTCTCTCTCTCCTCTCTCTCTCTCTCTGTCCCATCATATTTCCCGTCCTTCAGTTATGTATGGATGTCGACCGATCTCCCTCAAGACATAGCTGGGTCTCTCCTTCTCTACACATATACGAGCCGTTCTACCTCTATAGTTAGGCCTCTGCCACCCCCTCCCCCACCCCTCCCCCACCCACACCGATACATCAAGCGCTCTAGTCCTGTCTCCCTGCCACACAAAACATGACAAGTGCCCACAAACGATCTGGTAGGCCAGTCGCCCTATATCTTTGACTTGCACACACACACACACACACACACACACACACACAATTTCGATGGCTCTCTTCATCGATCTCGCACCCACCCACTTGATCCTCTCTTCGACTCTATCGATAGCTATGACCCCTCCCTCTCTTCTCGTGGATTGCCCGACCCTCTATGTATGATATGAATAGGCCTACGTTTCACACACATTGCATGCAAAATTTTGTTTGAGATGTCATCGACACATATTCCCACAAATAATTCACGAAATCAACCCCCACCCCACCCCCACCCCACCACAAAACAAAAAACACTCACGAACGCGGTTTGTATCTCTCACACACACCCACGTAGGTGGGGGACGTGCACGAAGAGAAGAGGTGCATGCACGGCGCACGTACTCCCGTCTCTTTCCCAACCACACCTGCGCGGGTACACGGTGGAGCTCATTTCTGTATGAAAAAGGCAGCCCACGTGGTAATTTGGCACGGTAATTGGTTGTCCACTTGGTGGAGGGAGGATCGTCTACCACGGGTGAACAAACAAATTGCGACTTGACGCGTTATGTTAACTTAAAAAAGAGGAAAACCATGTGGGGCCTACCTTAGAGGCAAGGCTCTATACACTGGAGTACTTTTGATGTGTCCCGTCAACTCGCAGAACGAGGAGAAGCTTGCTTAGTATGCCGTCTCCCCCGCCCACGGGCGCGGTGGCTCGCAGTATGAGGTGAAGCTTGCTCCTCCCTCGCCCATGCACGCGGTGGCTCGCAGGACGAGGTGAAAAATTTACTACTCCCTCCGTTTACTCCTCGTCCCTACTACCTTGGTTATAGAGATTATATCATATTGTTTGGAATATATATGTCCTTTAGTAGATTTCAATATGAACTACTAGTACATACCTGCATAATCGATGTATATAGACGTATTTTAGAGTGTACATTCACTCATTTTGCTCCGTATGTAGTAGCACTCTCCCTCGCCTCGACCTCGCCCACGGTGGACGTGCAGCAATTCATTCGGTCTCATATAGCCGTAACGATATATACTGCACTACCATTATTGCTCGACTTCCCAAGAGGCTAAGAGCCAATCGCAAGGTTAATATTTTGGAGATGCCAAGCGCAAGGTTATAGGAGAACGAGTAGTACGTGCCGGCCATTTATAAATAATTTTTTCTTCAGTGGCACGTACGCAATATGATAGGTTCATATGGAGAGAAAAGGAAACCGCTCCACTATATACATAGTCAGGATGGGCCAGCCTACACGGTTGCTTGCTGGGGTTGCTCTCTTCACACACTCTCGCACAAAACGACTGTGGCCACATCTCTAACATCCCGGCGGATCACGTCCGCTTGGGGAAGGGGTGGATGCTTAGTGTAGATGCGGTGGCCGTCGCCGATGGCAAAAACCCACTGTCGGCACGTCCCGATAAGGGGTCCCCGCCGTTCTCTCTCACAAAGCCGGTGAGGTTGCCTTCGTCCATTGCTCACTGCCACGACATGGGCAGTTGCCGCCTCCCGCCGCCCTCCTCAAGGTTGAGCTACGTCCCTCATGTACAACTCCCTTTACAGCCGGCTTGCACCACTGCTCCAGCTGCCCACATCACTCCCTGTGGATATTTCTCTACTTCTTTGCCCCGCACATACCTGATACCTCTACTGGCTTCTACGTACTGTATTTGTGATGAGTTTATGTCTCATCAACTAGTCCTAGTAATCTTATTCTAATCATGCTTCTTCAATTTCTTTGCCACAGGGATGCTCATCTCGATTTTGGTGAAACTGCACAAAATGATCCGATGGTCAAAAGGTTGCAAACTTCATTTATTAGGAAGCTCGAACGTTGCCAGCAAATTGAAGCCTGGTCAGGGTTCACGGTTCAAGGGCTAGGGACTGCATGGATTGTTTTTTCTTTAGCTGCCTCTGTTCCAAAATAAGTGTCAACTTTAGTAGTAGTACAACTTTGTACTAAAGTTTGCACAAAGTTGAGACACTTATTTTTGAACGGAGGGAGTACATATTTGCCATGATCTGTCAATCATTGAGATGCAATAGCATGCATGTTAGTCTCCTTTGTATTTGATGAAATGTTGCAAAGGGCAACCTTGGACGCAAGATACATGTAACAGGAGCTGGAAGCTTCATAGCATTGTACAAATTTATCTCGCTGATAAATTACAGTACATACTAGTACTATATTAGTACTTCCTCCGTTCCTAAATATAAGTCTTTGTAGAGATTTCACCATTAACCACATGCGCATGTATATAGATGCATTTTAAGTGTAGATTCATTCATTTTGTTCTGTATGTAGTTCACCTAGTGGAATCTCTACAAAGATTTATCTACTAGTAATAGCTAGCCCCCACTACTAGGAATTCTCTATCCTCTCCTTGAGCCACATCATCAAACTTGACGTAGCCGTTAGATGAAGTAAACCAGTCATAATAGCCATCTGATCTAGACGTTGAGAGGCTCAAGACTAAGCCACATGCAAGCATGCAGAAATACCGTGGCACATGCATGTGAGTGGGTTTTAAATCACATCAACATGTTCTGCATGCAAGCATGCACCGTAGCATGCATGTAAGTGAGCTTTTAAGTCCCATTAACACGCCAAAAGAAAATTATAATCCCATTATGCAAGAGGAGTTGGCTGATCTTTTTTCCTTACGTGGGATGATCTAAATGATGATGGGAGTTTATTTAGTTTGGCTACCACATTTGTCATGCGGTTATAGATTTTTTTAGTTCTATGAAATCGATAATTTTGCGCAGAGAGATATACCGCTGTTCCCCGGCAACGCGCGGGGACTCATCTAGTAATATTTAGGAACGCAGGGAGTACTATGTAAATAGTTAGGTGTCGCATGGTGATAGTGTGAGGTGGGCCATGTAATCACTGAGCCTACGTGTTTTCACTGCTCTTGCACTCCTCCGCTGTAAGAATGGAGAAAATTGTAGTCTACTACCTCCTTTCACGAAGCGTGGGACATCCAAAGCAGTCCTACCACCTCGCATAATAAAGACCAATGAGCCACAAATCACATAGACCCAGCAGAAGTTGGATGTACGAAGCAACCATCACTCTTGCGCTTAGTGAGAGGTCGCGTCCGCTCTGCCTGCACATGAATGTGGCACCGATTCTTTGGAGCGGCGCTGACCGTTTGGCGGGAAGGCCTTGTGGCGATGGAAGGGCTTTGGGTGGGCCAGGCTGGTCGAGGCGGGCGTGGCAGCTGTTCAAGATGTCCCTACCGGACACGCCTGAAATGAGAGGATGCACCGACTCTACGGCTAAAATCATACACTACACACCATATCTCTGTAGGGAGTAGGTCGATCTGTCATGATCTCTAACACACACATGTTGTTAAACACACACGCACACACACGCACCTTGGTCCCGTTGCACCTTCTAACGTGACTTATTACACCAAGACGGAGGGAGTAGTAAGTATACGAGATACGGTGGCACACTGACTTAGGTCGAATACAAGTGCCCAAAATTTGTGTGCATGTTATTATAAGGATTCACTTAAAATAGTACGTGAGCGAACAGAGGGATCAATTGGACAGTGTTCTGAGCAGTAGCGTAGATGTGTGAGGTAGTAAGATACACACTGGGCGCTTTTAATTTTTCTTATTAATTTGTTTGTTTCACCCTCCTGACCGGTGGGACCCAACGTACTATGTGGAGAGAGGTAAGGTGACTAAGGCTGCATTATTTCTGCACCACTGTGGATAGTCTTACCACCAAAGCCACATGACACGATTATGATTGAAATCCTAATGACTCCCACACACACAAAAGAAACACGGCATGCCTGTCACACGAATGCAGGAATATATAAAAGGTTATTTTCCTCTCGTTGAACATAACGGGAGGGTTGTGTAGCTCGTTAGCCTGTTCGCTCATCAAACTTGAGGTCTCGGGTTCGATAACTACACTTGAGCATAATTTTTTCCAGGAGGATTCTTTGACTGTTCAAAATGTTTTCTAGGGTTTGTACTCTTCACACTCTCTCTCCAGTATATATATACACGCTGGAGCCTCAGCGCTTGTAGTTGCTCTCTTCACACTCTCTCGCCCTCTCCCGCTGGAGCCTCTGGCTTAGTTGCTCTCTTCACACTCTCTCGCCTCTCCAGATCTAAATAAGACTTCGTTGGCCTCTCTCTCCTCACCGCTGCTCAAAGAGCCGGGCAGGATTCGGCCCACCGAAGGGAAGGAGGCTTAACATTGTCGCCGTCGGCGAGGGAGGAATCCACTCAAGGCGCTGCTGTTCACTTTCCACCCAGAAGTGGCGTAGGGAGGGCCTCCGACCCCTTCTTCTTCGCAGCCCCCCTGTCAGCCCATCGAACCACGCCCCAAGAACCTTAAGGTATATTTTACTTACTCCACATGCATTGCTCTAGCTGCATGTATACCATGAATCTAGGACGTGGTTCAAAGAGGAAAGGAGTGGGGGAAAGTAGTGGGAAAAGTTGTATATAGCATGAATCTAGGATGTGGTTCAAAGAGGAAATGAAGGGGGAAAGTTTTATAGCATGAATCTAGGACGTGGTTCAAAGAGGAAAGGAATGGGGGAAAGTAGTGGGGAAAGTTGTATCCATAAATCTAGGACGTGGTTCAAAGAGGAAAGGAAGGGGCGAAAGTACTAGTTCAAAAAGGAAAGGAAGGGACAAGGCTGTAGAGTTTGAGCAGGACTAGTTTTGCTACGCTCACATAGGGAAAGGTGTCTAAAGATAACAAAACTGGGACCAACACAAATATGCTCCTTGGTTGTTTGTTCTTTGTTGCAACAGACCGTGCATGACCACAAAGTACATGGGTAGATGCACATGGTGCTGAAAAGGCCAACTGTCCTGCAACTCATTAGCTGTTGTTAATCTAAGGCCCTGTTTGGTTAAAACTCCCTAGTCCCTACCTGCTTGGTTCCAGGGACTAAACATGGACTAGAGGTTATTAAATGACATGATAAAAGACCATGTTACCCCTAGTAATGAACTAATAGAAACAAGGTGCGATGCATGGCAGGGGCAACTGTTGGAAAAAGTCCCAAAAAGACTCCCTCAGGGTCTTGTTTCTTTAGTCCCAAATGCCCACTTTTAGTCCCGAAAAGTCCCTCCTGTTTGGTTTAGATGTGACTGACACGGAGTTTTTTTAGTCCCTACACCAAAATGTCCCTGTAAACAAACACCCTCTAATAATGCCGCTGGAAAATTGATGCAATGCCACAGTTAAAAGCAAATTACATGTTTAATGAATTTTATTGTTAATATAATCTCTATGTTAATATTAATCAATGCCACCATTTGAGAAATGCTACTTTCTTGCTTTCTTTCCCATTTAGATAAGGTAGATGCTTCTTTTTGTTGGCTTCTGTGTCATCCACCGTTATTGACCACTAATTGTTTCCTTTGCACCTCTGTGTAAACATGGTTATCTACTTCACCTCGTTGCCATTGTGACCTTTTGTTGCACTGCACAAAACACTTTTGTTTCAAGAGTGTTTTGTGCAGTTCAACCAAAATGTCACACCGACAATGTTTCTTGATTGCTTGATCTTAGTGGAACTGCACAAGAGGAGATCTTACTTCCTATTCGTTAAGGCGAATTTGGTTCAGATCTTCTTCTTGTGAGTTGTTTGAATTCCGCATCATGAGAGGTCAAGATTAGCCTTCTTTCACATGATTCTGCGCAGTGTGCTTTCATATGTTGTGCTACTTGTGCGATAATGTTGCTTGATTTTAGTGAACTGCACAAATGGAGACAAGACTTCCAATCAGATGTGCACGGTAATATCCCATTGAGGTAAGATAAGGATATTTCACAACTGCTGGCCTGTATTTTGCCACTTTCATCAGAAAATTAAGTTTAGTACTATACTTGTGCTCCCTAATTGACATGCCAAATCTTACATTGAAGGTGAAGCTTGTCTGTTATTGAACCAAGTGATGAAGGGGAAGAACAAGCGGAAGAAAAACAAAAATGAACTCCCGGTGCTGTAATGAAGCACTGGAACTGTGATGACACAAGTAATGATATAGTTTTGCATCTTAATTTATTGCTATGGCTGGAACGAGCAATAGTTTAGCCACTATTTGATGACATACTTAACTATCTCTACTTGTGCAAACAGGGATCTTCTTTGAAGATACCATATATTTTAGTGGAGCTGCACAAGAAGATGTTGGAAACATTAAACTAATCGAGGAGTATATAGTAAGCATGGCCACCCCTGTAGATAGCAACAGATGGTTCCGGAGACGTGCTTCATCTGTATGCTCTACACAATCAGCCTGCTGACAAATGTTGGTTCTCACCCACTGATTTCATCCATATGATTGAGCTTTGTCATCCCTATTGGTGTTGTGCTACTGTTTAGATACTGTCATGAAAAAGTGGTATTGTCCTTGAGAAGTTCTTCATCTGTAGTGTTTTAAATATTTCCTTTCCTTTTTTTTCGAGCAAACAGGGATCATCTTCCTCTGAAGAAGAATATGGAGTACATGAAGTGACTAGTTCTGATTATGCCAGGATGAAGAAGCCCTGTCTATCTTCTCATCAGAAGGAGCAGTTGAATGATGGTTACATTACTCCCCACAAGACCAAACTAACTTCAGCTCAGAAGGACTGACAAATCTCCATTTTTTTGCTGTGATGCACGACTACAATGTTGTTCTAGGATTCTTTCTGGTGAGTTCCATTTTTCTAAAAGTGTGCTCTACATGGACCATGTATGTGCCTGTTCAAACTGTCAATTCATAGTACAGTTTGCTTTATACTAATCACTTTTTGTATTTGTGCAAACAGGGGTGCTCAGCTTGATTTCAACGGGAACTGCACGAAATGTTCATGAATACATCGAACCATTCATTTCCACCACAAGAAAGGAGGTGCCCATAAGTTCAAGGCGTTGCAACATATAAGGGCGAAATCATACAAGCTACGCGCGAATTTGGTTGATTTTTGTGGAACTGCACAAAAAGAACAGCTGGTTTATTTAGCACGAGGTGCCATGTCAATGTCCGAACTGATGGCAAACCCTGCCCATTCCACAATCGTAGGCATTTGATATTTTGGAATGGGACAACCTTGTCAAATTTTGCTCATTGATTTTAGCAAGATATCGCTTGATATTTTCGAATGGGACGCCTTTTGTCGTCAAAGAACGGCGATCAATTTTTTCTTTATTCTTTAGTTGTGAAGTAAATATTGCCTCTGACATGTGATTCGCTGATGCATAATCATCGATTGTTTTGAATGTTCTCCATGAATTGCGAGGCCTGTGTGTTTGAATGCAATGTACAGAAACGCTAAAAAGCTGCTCAAACTCTTTGTACTCCTTCTGTTCCTTTTTACTTCGCACATTGTGAAAGTGCATACTTTTTTGTATAAGATTGGTCAAAGTAGAGATACTTTGACTGCAGACAAAACTTGTATGCAGACTAGAAAGGACCGGAGGGAGTACATGTGAAACTGCTGCAAACGTGGTGATCACCCTGGGAATAATGCTAGTACGTATTGTTTTGCATGTTCATCCAATGCCAGTGATACAGGAATTCGAACTAATCGAAATAAATTCATTCATACACGGTCGGATTTCATATAAACATGCCGGATTTCATTACATTTCATACATTCTTCAACTAAAAAGGGGTGTTTGTGGCCGCATGCATCTCCCAGATGTAGAGGCCGGGGGTCATCCTCCTTTTCTAAACAAAACTAAAAAGGGGTGCGCTGGAGGTATAATTAATTAAACGAAGCTACCCACCTGTGTCCCGCTGAGCCGAATGTAAGCTTGAAGGATTTAATCGCAGGTGCAGTTATGAATCGACATGTGGCCTGTTGGGCCCACGTGTCATTCAGCCAACTGCACCAGCAGTTTAGTAGAAGCAGCGTTCTTCTCCAGCGCAGTTCTCCGACTCCACGTCGCCGCCAAGAAGCTAACCGGCCGTCAATGGTCAACTAGCCTAGCTTGGCTTCAACCAGAGGGTAGCAGCGTTGGCCTTACTTGGACCCGAGCGGCGGCGACCTACCGTGTTCTACTCTTCCTCGTTTTTTGTATGGCGCGGCCTCGTTGGCAGCGGGGTGGGGTCTTGGCGGAGCCAGCGATGTCCTCTGTCTCGTTGCCGGCGGGCGGCGCCTCAGCGGAGCGGTGGAAATCCTCCCCCACGTTGCCGGCAGGGTGGGGCCTCGGCTGAGCCGGCGATGTCCTCTACCTCGTTGTTGGAGGGGCGGGGACTCGGCGGAGCCGGCGGTGTCCTCTGCCTCGTTATTGGCGCCACGGGGCCTCGGCGAGCAGGCGCTGCCGACGCCACGGAGCGGGACCTGCCGGAGCCGGCATTGTCCTCCGCCTCGTCCTCGGTCTCGCCAAATAGCGCCTCGCCTGCTTCATCGCCCTCTTTGCTAGCCTCTTTGTAGGCGGCCGCAGCCTCCGCCACCCGCATGCGGTACCGCCAGCGCTCGACGCGGCCCTTGCGAGCGGAGCAATACGACTCGAGCAGCGCCTCCTGCTCCGCCCGCTCCGCGGTGATCCGCTCCTCCGCCTGCAGGTGCTCCTGGAGGAGATGGTGGTTGTAGGCGGCGTCGGCCTGTGCCTCCCGGAACTGCTCCTCACGCATCGGCCTCACCCTGTCCATATATTGGGCATGGGCCTCGCCGATGGTCATGGTGCAATGCACCGGCAAGGATGGCGCGGAGGAGGGGTTACGCCGGATCGTTGACTACCATGTTCTCCATTAGGACATCGTTGCCCTCCGGCTGCTCGCCGCCAGCGGTCGGCAGCAATGGCTGCCATCTCCTTGTGGTCCGTCGCCGTCCGCCTGGCCCGTCAAGAGCGCTGGAGTGCGAGGAAGCCATGGTGGGCAGTAGTGGTGTGGACAGGAGAAAGGGAACGGATGCGGATGATCATGCTATGGCCGCGCATCGCTTTATATAGCAATGGTGGGCGGCGGAGGGACGGACGTGTGGCGCCGAGTAGCCACCTCGGCAACCGCGTATCATTAATGTGTGCGGCAGATGGACGGACGGACGGCACTTGTGTCGTTTGAAGGCGGAGCAATCACCTGCATCGGGAAGCCCGGCCGGGCGCCGATCGCTTTCAGTGTAGGCCAAGCGAGGAGATGACTTTACTTGGATAGGATGAAAATGGGGACCCATCAGGTCCATAGCCTCAATGCACGCAAGTGCCTCCTTATTATATATATATATATATATATATATATATATATATATATATATATATATATATATATATATATAACTATAATTTATTTTTCTTCCTCCCGGTCTCCTGACATCACGGTCCCACACCATTGTGAACCTATGTACTCCCTCCTTTCTGGTTTATAGAGCTTATCTCAAAATTTTAGTTTTTTCATTTTATAAGGCTCAATTGGTTGTTTTTCATCACATGTTCAGATTCCAAGGTGCATTAAATCATTGCATGCAAGTATTAAGAGAAAATTGACCAATGCATGTACTTTATGCATGCATGCATTGCAATTAATGCATTGATAAACATAATTTTTTGAGGATAACAAGAGCATCAATTAGGTGCTTTTGCAAAACTACAAAAAGTATTCCACCACTCGCCATCTACCTTGATTGGTGAGATTTTTGAATTGAGCATTATAAACCGGAAAGGAGGGAGTAGTCAATAAACGAGAGAATTGCACAAGAAGCGGCCGACAGCTGGGACCAAGCAGCTCGAGCAGTATTTGTGTTTTTGAGGTGTGAGCACTGCAGAGTTTTTTGATGTTTACCCCAGATATTAATTTTTCTCCTCTGAACAACAACGAAAACATCGCTGCAGGTATTAATCAAGGGCTGTGGTCTGCCTAGCCCAGGCCAGATATCCAGTCCAGATATTAATTTTTTTCAAGCTGAAAATGGCTAGCCCAGCTATACTTTTTTTAGGAATACCCAGGCAAGGTCAAGTTGTTATTCTCCGCCCCGCTGGGCTGCAAATCTTTCCTAGGAGGGATGCATTAGGCTTAACAAGAAAATGGGCTTTAAGAAATAATAAATGGGATGTAATTATAAAAACTGGGTAGTAACTATAAAAATGCACCAAACAGTGATTACTTTATAAAATATTATTTTTGGAATATTGAAAATTTTAATTTCATTAATTGTTGCGAGCGCAATGTTTCGTTGGATCTTTACGTAATATAAATTTATATTGAAATTGTATTTAATTTGACTAGAAATTTCGGGATAAAAATATTCGGATCCCATCAAAATTTGGGAAATTTTATTGAATTCTGTTTTGAACGGTTGGTTGAAATGGCCTGTACTTTTAACAAACTGTAAATGGGCTGTAGTTAATTCCATTAGAATTCAAAAATGGGCTACACATTCTTACAAATCTCAAATGGGCTATAAGTTCTCTGCCACACACTTCTGGCCTTACTAAGTTGACGCGTCCCCTAGAAAGAACAGAGTTGACGCGTATGCAAGGCTTTGTCAACTTATAGTCAACACACGGTTCTAGCAGCAGTGGTCGTTGGATGTCCATCCAACGGATGCCGTGCTTCTTCTTCAATCTCGGATATTCTAGCTTCACCCGCCCAAAAAATGATTCCTCCCCCTGACATCTGGGGCGCACTGCTTTGAAGCTGACTCAGGCCTACTAAGTTGACGTACCAAGGGCTTTGTCAACTTAGTCAATATAAACGATTCTAGCTGCAGTGACCGTACGATGTCCATCCAACGGCCGTCGTGCTTCTTCAACCTCTGGTCTTCTTGCTCCAGCCGCCCAAAGCAGCGCTGGTCGTGCCGCCTGCTCCTGCCTCCCGTGGCCGGCTGTGCTGCCGCGGAGGCCTCACCTCCCCCTACTACTCCCACCGCTGATGTGCCATACCTCCACTCACCCACACCCTCGTTATTCTCGGCGACGGCAGCACATCCAACCAGTGAACCCTCATACTCCCTCCGCAGTGCATCCACCGCCGCGTCTTCCCGGCCCGCCGCCGTCCCCTTCCTAGGCCTCGTCGTCGTCCACCGCCATGGTGCTCTCGGCGCGGCGTGGTCAACATGGTCAAGGAACGACTTCCATCGGACGTTGACTGTACGTGGAGAGGCTGACAGCTGGGTCCACGGCAGCCGCAAGGAAGTGCCTCCTTATTACGCGCAAAATAATTATTCCTCCACCTGACAGCGGGACCCACCGGACGGGCCACCGTATTTCGCGAAAAAAATGATTCGCCCCCTGACTGCTGGGACCCACGAGCTACATCTTCGCACGCAAGGAAGTGCGTCCGAAAAAAAACGATTCGCCCCCCTGACTGTTGGGACCCACCAACTACATCTTCGCACGCAAGGAAGTGCGTCCGAAAAAATCGATTCGCCCCCCGACTGCTGGGACCCACCAGCTACACCTTCACACGCAAGGAAGTGCGTCCGGGCAAAAAGAAAAATGATTCGCCCCCCTGACTGCTGGGACCCAACACCTACAACTTCGCACGCAAGGAAGTGCGTCCGGGCAAAAAAAATGATTCGCCCCCCTGATTGCTGGGACCCAGCAGCTACACCTTCGCACGCAAGGAAGTGCGCCCGGGCAAAAAAACAAAACGATTCGCCCCCCTGACTGCTGGGACCCACCAGCTACATCTTCACAGGCAAGGAAGTGCTCGATACCGGGACCCACCTGGTCGAAGCGTACGTAGCGTTGTCATCCTGGTCGCGAACGTGTACGTACATACTGGTCGATGTAGAGGCGCGCACGTGTCGTAGTAGAGGGGCGCACGTGTCGTAGTAGAGGCGCGCACGTAGCATGTACACGTACGTACAACAGCCAGGATGCAAGAATGAAAATACGGCCACGTATGTGTACATACGGGCGGGGTCTCGAACGCCTAGTCGCGCATAGGTACGGCGAGGGCTCGTGTTCATGTGGAGGCAACGGAATGCGTCGTGTTCATGGGGAGGCAACGGAATGCGTCGTGTTCATGGGGAGCAACGGAATGCGTCGTGTTCATGGGGAGGCAACGGAATGCATCGTGTTGATCGGGAGGCAACGGAACGCGTGGGAGCCAACCGGCTTGGACGGAACATGCGATGGAAACGAGGCCTGGCATACCGCAGAACGGAGGAAACGGCCTTGTGTTCGACCGGCCATGTTCGGAACGGGGTCCTGTTGATCGGGAGAGGTGTGGCGTACTGCAAAACGGAGGAAACAGACCTCCTACGGTCGAAACGGGGTCCTGTTGATCGGGAGGGGTGTGGCGTACCGCAAAACGGAGGAAACGGACCTCCTACGGTCGAAACGGGGGTCCTGTTGATCGGGAGGGGTGTGGCGTACCGCAAAACGGAGGAAACGGACCTCCTACGGTCGAAATGGGGGTCCTGTTCATCGGGAGGGGTGTGGCGTACCGCAAAACGGGACTCCACGGGATACTGTTCATCTCCACCGTCGACCTCCTCCAGCCTCCACGGGCTACCGTCGACCTCCTCGAGCCTCCACGGGCTCCTGTTCATCCAGCCTCCACCGCGTGCTACCCCACCGCCATCGCTCAACCACCGCTCCATCGTCTCATCGCTCATCCAGCCCTCCACCGTCTCATCGCTCATCCAGCCCTCCACACCACGGGTCCTGTTCAACCACCCCTCCACGGCCACCCCTCCACCGCTTCACTGTTCATCTAGCCCTCCACACCACAGGTCCTGTTCATCCAGAGGCAATGCCACCGCCACCGCTCATCCACCCCCGCAATGCTCACCGCTCATCCAATCGATCGGGTTCGATTAGCGGCGAGCGGGCGAATCGCTCCATCGGGTTCGATTAACAGCCATCGATCGATCGCCGGGTTCGATGAACGCGTAGCTGCAGCAGCAATCGCCGGGTTCGCTAGAGCCCAACGCCTCGCTCGGGTTCAATTAGAGCCAACGCCTCGCACACACACGCCAGACGCAGTACGAGAGAACGCATCGCCGCCCCTACCTCCCACCGTAGAACTGTAACTCCCGAAATTTTCCTACCCCTCGCTTCTACCACGGTTTTTTCCGTCATGGACGGCCCAAAGAATGTCATGCAGCTGCGTCTCCGCCCGCCTGTGATGAAATGCCCATTTTCTGTCATGATTTTTTGTCATAGAAGTAGGAGCCCACCACATCTATGATGATACCGAGTTCTGTCACAATTATCGTCATAGAAGTGTCATATGTATGACGGAATTTTTTTTCGTTCGGCCCAAAATGTCACGGATGTGTCTTTTTTTTGTAGTGGGATCTCCGAGAATATAAGAAACGGTGAAAGGCCAGAATCTGGAACGTAGAAACAGAGAGAGACAGAGAGACAGATTCAATCTCGGAGGGGCTCTCGCCCCTCCCACGCCATGGAGACCAAGGACCAGAAGGAGAACCCTTCTCCCACCTAGGGAGAAGGCCAAGGAAGAAGGAGAAGGAGGGGGGCTCTCTCCCCCTCGCTTCCGGTGGCGACGGAACGCCGCCGGGGCCATCATCGTCACCGCAATCTTCACCAACACCGCCGTCATCTTCACCAACATATTCATCACCATCCCCCATCTATCTACAACGGTCCACTCTCCCACAACCCGCTGTGCCCTCTAATTGAACATGGTGCTTTATGCTTCATACTATTATCCAATGATGTGTTGCCATCCTATGATGTCTGAGTAGATTTTCGTTGTCCTATCGGTAATTGGTGAATTGGTATGATTGGTTTAATTTGATTGTGGTTATGTTGCTTTCCTTTGGTGCCCATCATATGAGCGCGCGCGTGGATCACACCATAGGGTTAGTTGTATGTTGATAGGACTATGTATTGGAGGGCAAGAGTGATGTAAGCTTCAACCTAGCATAGAAATTGATGCATACGGGATTGAAGGGGGACCAATATATCTTAATGCTATGGTTGGGTTTTACCTTAATGAACATTAGTAGTTGCGGATGCTTGCTAATAGTTATAATCATAAGTGCATAGAATTCTAAGTCAGGGATGACATGCTAGCAGTGGCCTCCCCCCACATAAAACTTGCTATCGGTCTAGTAAGGTAGTCAATTGCTTAGGGACAATTTCACAACTCCTACCACCGTTTTTCCACACTCGCTATACTAACTTTATTGCTTCTTTACCTAAACAGCCCCTAGTTTTTATTTACATGCTCTTTACATTCTTGCAAACCTATCCAACAACACCTAAAAAGTACTTCTAGTTTCATACTTGTTTTAGGTAAAGCGAATGTCAAGCGTGCATAGAGTTGTATCGGTGGTCGATAGAACTTGAGGGAATATTTGTTCTACCTTTAGCTCCTCATTGGGTTCGACACTCTTACTTATTGAAAGAGGCTGCAATTGATCCCCTATACTTGTGGGTTATCAGCTGGCATGACCACGGGCCGACATGGCGTGGTCGAATTCCCGCCCCTTTCTGTGTGCTGGCATGTGTGCCGGCCGCTGGCAAGTGTGCCAGCATGAACTGCGTGGTGGTTTCCGTAGGCTGGTGATACGTCCATTTTGCATCATGCTTTTATATCGATATTTATTGCATTATGGGCTGTTATTACACATTATGTCACAATACTTATGTCTATTCTCTCTTATTTTACAAGGTATACATAAAGAGGGAGAATGCCTGCAGCTGGAATTCTAGGCTGGAAAAGGAGCAAATATTAGAGACCTATTCTGCACAAATCCAAAAGTCCTGAAACTCCACGGAAGTTATTTTTGGAAATAATAAAAAATATTGAGCGGAAGAAATACCAGAGAGGGCCCACACCTTGGCCACGAGGGTGGCGGCGCGCCCTAACCCCCTGGGCGCGCCCCCTGCCTCGTGGGCCCCCTGGTGGCCCTCCGATGCCCATCTTCTGCTATATGAAGTCTTTCGTCCGAAGAAAAATCATAAGAAAGCTTTCGGGACGAGACTCCACTGCCACGAGGCGGAAACTTGGCGGAACCAATCTAGGGCTCTGGCGGAGCTGTTCTGCCCGGGATACTTCCCTCTGGAGGGAAAATCATCGCCATTGTCATCACCAACGCTCCTCTCATCGGGAGGGGGCCAATCTCCATCAACATCTTCACCAGCACCAGCTCCTCTCAAACCCTAGTTCATCTCTTGTATCCAATTCTTGTCTCTAAGTCCGGGATTGGTACCTATAGGTTGCTAGTAGTGTTGATTACTCCTTGTGGTTGATGCTAGTTGGTTTATTTGGTGGAAGATCATATGTTCATATCCTATATGCATATTAATACTCCTCTGATTATCAACATGAATATGCTTTGTGAGTAGTTACGTTTGTTCCTGAGGACATGGGAGAAGTCTTGCTATTAGTAGTCATGCGAATTTGGTATTCGTTCGATATTTTGATGAGATGTATGTTGTCTCTCCTCTAGTGGTGTTATGTGAACGTCGACTACATGACACTTCACCATTATTTGGGCCTAGAGGAAGGCATTGGGAAGTAATAAGTAGATTATGGGTTGCTAGAGTGATGTAAGCTTAAACCCTCGCTTATGCTGTTTCGTAAGGGGCTGATTTGGATCCATATGTTTCATGCTATGGTTAGGTTTACCTTAATACTTCTTTTGTAGTTGCGGATGCTTGCAATAGGAGTTAATCATTAGTGGGATGCTTGTCCAAGTTAGGATAGCACCCAAGCACCGGTCCACCCACATATCAAATTATCAAAGTACCGAACGCGAATCATATGAACGTGACGAAAACTAGCTTGACGATAATTCCCATGTGTACTGGAGCGCTTTTCTCTATATAAGAGTTTGTCCAGGCTTGTCCTTTGCTACAAAAAGGATTGGGCCACCTTGCTGCACTTTATTTACTTTTGTTACTTGTTGCTCGTTACAAATTATCTTATCTCAAAACTATCTGTTACCTATAATTTCAGTGCTTGCAGAGAATACCTTGCTGAAAACCGCTTATCATTTCCTTCTGCTCCTCAAGGTTCGACACTCTTACTTATCGGAAGGACTACGATAGATCCCCTATACTTGTGGGTCATCAAGACTCTTTTCTGGCGCCATTGCCGGGGAGTGAAGCGCCTTTGGTAGGTGGAATTTGGTAAGGAAAATTTATATAGTGTGCTGAAATTTCATCATCACTTGTTACTATGGAAAGTAAGCACGTGAGGGGCTTGTTTGGGGTATCTTCACCCCGACCAAGAGAGCAAAGAGTTGCTCCTCAACCTACTGAACCTACTAAAATGAAAATGTCTACTTTGAAATTCCTTCGGTATGATAGAGAAACCGCTAGCTATTCCTTTTGCAGGAGATGGAACATTACATCCTGATGAGCACCTAATATATGTTTGTGGATTATTTAAGCTTGCAGGTATGCCCGATGATGTTATCAAGAAGAAGGTCTTCCCTTTATCTTTGAAGGGAGATTCATTGACATGGTATAGGCTATGTGATGATATGGGATCATGGAACTACAAGCGATTGAAATTGGAATTTCATCAGAAATTTTATCCTATGCATCTTGTTCATCATGATCGTAATTATATATATAATTTTTGGCCTCGCGAAGGAGAAGGCATCGCTCAAGCTTGGGGGAGGCTTAAGTCAATGTTATATTCATGCCCCAATCATGAGCTCTCAAGAGAAATGATTATTCAAAAATTTATGCTCGCTTTCTGACAACAATCGCACCATGCTCGATGCTTCTTGTACTGGTTCTTTTATGATGAAGACTATTGAATTCAAATGGGATTTATTGGAAAGAATTAAACACAACTCTGAAGATTGGGACCTCGACGAAGGTAAGGAGTCAAGTATAACACCTAAGTTTGATTGTGTTAAATCTTTTATGGATACCAATGTTTTCCGTAAATTTAGCACTAAATATGGACTTGACTCGAGATAGTAGCTTCTTTTTGTGAATCTTTTGCTGCTCACGTTGATCTCCCTAAGGAGAAGTGGTTTAAATATCATCCTCCCATAGAAGTAAAAGTAGTTGCACCTATTAAAGTTGAAGAAAAGACTATCACTTATAATGATCCTATTGTTCCTACTTCTTATGTTGAGAAACCACCTTTCCTCGTTAGAATAAAGGATCATGCTAAAGCTTCAATCAGAAATTCGTAAGATCAATATTAGAACTTATACACCTCCTGAGCAAGTTAAAGTTGAACCTAATATTGCTATTGTTAAAGATCTCTTGGCTGATAAAATTGATGGGCATGTTATTTACTTCTGCAATGAGACTGCTAGAATTGCTAAACCTTGTGCTAAAGATAAACACAGACCTATGGTAGGCATGCCTGTTATTTCTGTTAAAATAGGAGATCATTGTTATCATGGCTTATGTGACATGGGTGCTAGTGCTAGTGCAATAACTATTGACTTATACAAAGAAATTATGCATGATATTGCATCCGTTGAGTTAGAGGAAATTGATGTTACCATTAAGCTTGTCAATAGAGATACTATATCACCTATTGGAATTGTTAGAGACGTTGAAGCCTTGTGTGGGAAAACTAAATATCCTGCTGATTTTCTTGTTCTTGGTTCCCCACAAGATAGCTTTTGTCCCATTATATTTGGTAGACCCTTCTTAAACACTGTTAATGCCAAGATAGACTGCAAAAAGGATGTTGTTACCATTGGTCTAGGTGATATGTCTCATGAGTTTAACTTTTCTAAATTTCGTAGACAACACCGTGAAGAGGAATTACCTAGTAAAGATGAAATTATTGGTCTTGCTTCTATTGCCGTGCCTCCTAGTGATCCTTTAGAAAAATATTTGCTAGACCATGAAAATGATATGTTTATGAATGAAAGAAGGGAAATAGATGAAGTGTTCTTTAAACATGGACCTATTATGAAACACAACTTGCCTGTTGAAATCTTAGGGGATCCTCCTCCACCCAAGGGTGATCCCGTGTTTGAGCTTAAACCATTACCTGATACTCTTAAATATGTTTATCTTGATGAAAAGAAGATATATCCTGTTATTATTAGTGCTAACCTTTCAGAGAAGGACGAATAAAAATTATTGAAAACTCTAAAGAAGTACCGTGCTGCTCTTGGATATACTCTTGATGATCTTAAGGGCATTAGTCCCACTCTATGCCAACACAAAATAAATTTGGAGAAAGATGCCAAACCAGTTATTGATCACCAACGACGGCTGAATCTTAAGATGAAAGAAGTGGTAAGAAAGGAAATATTAAAGCTCCTTGAGGCAGGTATAATCTATCCCGTTGCTGATAGTCAGTGGGTAAGCCCTGTCCATTGTGTCCCTAAGAAGGGAGGTATTACTGTCGTTCCTAATGATAAAGATGAATTGATTCCGCAAAGAATTATTACAGGTTATAGGATGGTAACTGATTTCTGCAAATTAAATAAATCTACTAAAAAAGATCATTACCCCTTACCTTTTATTGATCAAATGCTAGAACGGTTATCCAAACATACACATTTTTGCTTTCTAGATGGTTATTCTAGTTTCTCTCAAATACATGTGTCAGCTGATGATCAAGCAAAGACCACTTTTACTTGCCCTTTCGGTAATTTTGCTTATAGACGTATGCCTTTTGGTTTATGTAATGCACCTGCTACCTTTCAAAGATGCATGATGGCTATATTCTCTGATTTTTGTGAAAAGATTTGTGAGGTTTTCATGGATGATTTCTCTGTCTATGGATCCTCTTTTGATGATTGCTTGAGCAACCTTGATCGAGTTTTACAGAGATGTGAAGAAACTAATCTTGTCTTGAATTGGGAGAAGTGCCACTTTATGGTTAATGAAGGTATTGTCTTGGGGCATAAAAATTCTGAAAGAGGTATTGACGTTGATAAAGCCAATGTTGATGCTATTGAAAAGATGCCATATCCCAAGGACATCAAAGGTATAAGAAGTTTCCTCGGTCATGCCAGTTTTTATAGGAGGTTCATTCAGGACTTCTCAAAAATTTCTCGGCCTCTGACTAATCTATTATAAAAAGATATACCATTTGTCTTTGATGATGATTGTGTAGAAGCATTTGAAATCAAGAAAGCATTGATTTCTGCACCTATTGTTCAGCCACCTGATTGGAATTTACCCTTTGAAATTATGTGTGATGCTAGTGATTATGCTGTAGGTGTTGTTCTAGGGCAAAGAGTTGATAAGAAATTAAATGTCATTCAATATGCTAGTAAAACTCTAGACAATGCCCAGAGAAATTATGCCACTACTGAAAAAGAATTCTTAGCAGTTGTATTTGCTTGTGATAAGTTCAGACTTTATATTGTTGATTCTAAAGTAACTATTCACACGGATCATGCTGCTATTAAATATCGTATGGAAAAGAAAGATGTTAAACCTAGACTTATTAGATGGGTTCTCTTGCTACAAGAATTTGACTTGCATATTATTGATAGAAAGGGAGCTGAGAACCCCATTGCAGATAACTTGTCTAGGTTAGAAAATGTTCTTGATGACCCACTACTTATTGATGATAGCTTTCCTGATGAACAAATTAATGTCATAAATGCTTCTCGTATCGCTCCATGGTATGCTGATTATGCTAATTACATTGTTGCTAAATTTATACCACCTAGTTTCTTATACCAGCAAAAGAAAAAGTTTTTCTATGATTTGAGGCATTACTTTAGGGATGACCCACATCTTTATAAAGAAGGAGTAGATGGTGTTATTAGGCGTTGTGTACCTGAGCATGAACATGAACATATCCTACGCAAGTGTCACCCCGAGGCTTATGGAGGACACCACGCCGGAGATAGAACTGGGCATAAGGTATTGCAATCCGGTTTTTATTGGCCTACTCTCTTCAAGGATGCTCGTAAGTTTGTATTATCTTGTGATGAATGTCAAAGAATTGGTAATATTAGTAGACATCAAGAAATGCCCATGAATTATTCACTTGTTATTGAACCATTTAATGTTTGGGGCTTTGATTATATGGGACCGTTTCCTGCCTCTAATGGATATACACATATTTTAGTTGTTGATTACGTTACTAAGTGGGTAGAAGCTATTCCAACTAGTAGTGCTGATCATAACACCTCTATTAAGATGCTTAAAGAAGTTAATTTTTTCCGAGGTTTGGAGTCCCTAGATATTTAATGACTGATGGTGGTTCACATTTTATTCATGGTGCCTTCCGTAAAATGCTTGCCAAGTATGATGTTAATCATATAATTTCATCTCCTTATCACCCAATTATGGGCTTATAGAACTGCATATAAAAATTCTATGGGTATGTCTCCATATAAAATAGTTTATGGAAAAGCATGTCACTTACCTCTCGAACTGGAACATAAGGCATATTGGGCCATTAAAGAGCTCAATTATGATTTCAAATTTGCCGTGAGAAGAGGTTATTTGACTTTAGCTCACTTGATGAATGGAGAACCAAGCCTATGAGAATGCCAAACTGTTTAAAGAAAAGTTAAAAGATGGCATGATAAAAGAATACAAAAGCGTGAGTTTAATGTAGGTGATTATGTATTACTGTACAACTCTCGTTTAAGATTATTTGCAGGAAAACTTCTCTCTAAATGGGAAGGTCCTTACGTTATCGAGGAGGTCTATCGCCCGTGCCATAAAATCAACAATTTCGAAGGCACAAATCCGAAGGTGGTGAACGGTTAAAGTATCAAACATTATATCTCAGGTAATCCTATAAATGTTGAAACCAATGTTATTGAAACCGTAACCCCGGAGGAATACATAAAAAACACCTTCCAGAACGTTCCAGACTCCGAAAAGGAGTAGGTATGTGGTCGGTAAGTAAACCGACTCCAAAACAGTTCTAATGGCAATTTTTCTCCGTTTTGGAATATTTAGAAAAATAGAAAAATAAGAAGCAGTCCGGGAAGGACACGAGGCCTCCACGAGGGTGGAGGGCGCGCCTACCCCGGGCGCGCCTGCCTCGTGGGCACCTCGTGCGCCTCATTTAACTCCATTTTCTTGCACGATACGTATTTTGGTCTGTAAAAATTCATTATATAAACTCCCGAAGGTTTTGAATCCTGTATCACGCAATTGTCCTCTGTTCTTGTTTCGAGCTGTTTTTCTGACAGACCTAGATCATCATGACGTTTCCAAGTGCCCCCAAGGATAAGTCTTCGAGAAGGTCATCAACCCCTACCTCGCGGAGGTGCTGCAACACCATCAAACCATTGAGATGCATGAGGGGGTGCTGCACATCCGCGATGTTGAGGGACCAAGGAGGACCGGAAGCATGGAGACAAGGCTCGAGGCAATGGAGCAACAAGTTTTCAAGTGCCAGGAGATGGTGGAGCATGGACTTGACTCCAATCACATAATGATCACGGAGTTCACCAACAACCACAAGCTGGATGCCAAGGACATTGGGAAGGCCATCTTCAAGCTCCATGAGAAAATCGAGCACCTCCAAGCCCAAATCTATGACCTACAAAACCAAAACTATGAGTATGAATATAGATTCAAGAGGATGAGTTTGGCTGTAGATTTAAGGATCCCGGAAACTCGGTCATCCTTCTATGATGGTGAGCCTATGCCTTGGAAGATGAACGACAAGCCTACATCATCAACAACTATCACCTCCTCCGAAAAAGGAAAACTATGTATCTGGTATGGGCACTCCCCTTGGCAACTGCCAAGCTTGGGGAGGTGCCCAAGATCATATCACCATCACACTCCTATCTTTACCGTTTTTCTTAGTTCGATCCTTTTAGTAATATCTTGATCTAGTAGAATAAAATTTTAGTATGATTTAGTTTTGAATTCTGCTTTATGATCCCTTTATGTAATCGAGTTCGTGAGCTATATAATAAATATTAGTGTTGAGTCAAGGGCTTGATTATTTTGATCTTGAAGGAATAAAAGAAAAGGAAAGAATAAAAGGAAATAAAGAGATCATATTGATCTTATGGAGAGTAACGACTACACATAGGAAGAGTATGATGATTAAAAGTTGTTGAGAGTACTTTGGTCATCGTTGCAATTAATAGGAAGTAATAAAGGAAGAGAGGTTTCACATATAAATATACTATCTTGGACATCTTTTATGATTGTGAGCACTCATTAAAATATGGCATGCTAAAGAGTTGATGTTGGACAAGGAAGACAACGTAATGGGTTATGTTTTCTTATATCTGAGATAAAGTATATTGTCATGGATCGTCCAACATGTTGAGCTTGCCTTTCTCCCTCATGCTAGCCAATTCTTTGCACCAAGTAGAGATACTACTTGTGCTTCCAAATACCCTTAAACCCAGTTTTGCCATGAGAGTCCACCCTATCTACCCATGGATTGAGTAAGATCCTTCAACTAAGTTGTCATCGGTGCAAGCAATAAAATTGCTCTCTAAATATGTATGACTTATTAGTGTGGAGGAAATAAGCTTTATACGATCTTGTGATGTGGAAGAAATAAAAGCGACGGACTGCATAATAAAGGTCCATATCACAAGTGGCAATATAAAATGACGTTCTTTCGCATTAAGATTTTGTGCATCCAATCCTAAAAGCGCATGGCAACCTCTCTGCTTCCCTCTCAAGGGCCTATCTTTTACTTTTACCTCTTACCCTTATGCAAGAGTCATGGTGATCTTCACCTTTCCTTTTTACATTTTATCCTTTGGCAAGCACAAGGTGTTGGAAAGATCCTGATATATATATATATATATATATATATATATATATATATATAGATATATATATATATATATATATATATATATATATATATATATATATATATATATCCAATTGGATGTAAGTTAGCATGAACTATTATAGTTGACATTACCCTTGAGGTAAAAGGTTGGGAGGCGAAACTATAAGCCCCTATCTTTCTCTCGTGGTCCGATTAAAACTCCGTAACCATAAGTATTGCGTGAGTGTTAGCAATTGTGAAAGACTAAATGATAGTTGAGTATGTGGACTTGCTGAAAAGTTCTTACATAGACTCTTTCCGATGTTATGATAAATTGCAATTGCCTCAATGATCGAGACTATAGTTTGTTAGTTCTCAATGAAGTTTCTAATTCATACTTGACATTGTGAATAGATTATTACTTGAGCATAAGAAATCATATGACAATATCCATATATGTTGCTGTTATAGGAATGATCATGATGCCCTCATGTCCGTATTTTATTTTATCGACACCTCTATCTCTAAACATGTGGACATATTTATCATTATCGGCTTCCGCTTGAGGACAAGCGAGGTCTAATCTTGGGGGAGTTGATACGTCCATTTTGCATCATGCTTTTATATCGATATTTATTGCATTATGGGCTGTTATTACACATTATGTCACAATACTTATGCCTATTCTCTCTTATTTTACAAGGTTTACATAAAGAGGGAGAATGCCGAGCTGGAATTCTAGGTCGAAAAGGAGCAAATATTAGAGACCTATTCTGCACAACTCCAAAAGTCCTGAAACTTCACGGAAGTTATTTTTGGAAATAATAAAAAATATTGAGCGGAAGAAATACCAGGGGGGCCCACACCCTGGACACGAGGGTGGGGGGCGCGCCCCCTGCCTCATGGGCCCCTTGGTGGCCCTCCGATGCCCATCTTCTGCTATATGAAGTCTTTCGTCCGAAGAAAAATCATAAGCAAGCTTTGGATTTAGACTCCGCCACCACGAGGCGGAACTCATGGAACCAATTTAGGGCTCATGGCGGAGCTGTTTTGTTGGGACACTTTCTCCGGAGGGGGAAATCATCGCCGCTGCCATCACCAACGCTGCTCTCATCGGGAGGGGCCCAATCTCCATCAACATCTTCACCAAAGCACCATCTCCTCTCAAACCCTAGTTCATCTCTTGTATCCAATTCTTGTCTCTAAGTCCGGATTGGTACCTGAGGTTGCTAGTAATCGCTGATTACTCCTTGTAGTTGATGCTAGTTGGTTTATTTGGTGGAAGATCATATGTTCAGATCCTATATGCATATTAATACTCCTCTGATTATGAACATGAATATGCTTTGTGAGTAGTTACGCTTGTTCCTGAGGACATGGGAGAAGTCTTGCTATCAGTAGTCATGTGAATTTGGTATTCGTTCGATATTTTGATGAGATGTATGTTGTCTCTCCTCTAGTGGTGTTATGTGAACGCCGACTACATGACACTTCACCATTATTTGGGCCTAGAGGAAGGCATTGGGAAGTAATAAGTAGATTATGGGTTGCTAGAGTGATGTAAGCTTAAACCCTAGTTTATGCGTTGCTTCGTAAGGGGCTGATTTGGATCCATATGTTTCATGCTATGGTTAGGTTTACCTTAATACTTCTTTTTTAGTTGCGGATGCTTGCAATAGGAGTTAATCATAAGTGGGATGCTTGTCCAAGTAAGGATAGCACCCAAGCACCGGTCCACCCACATATCAAATTATCAAAGTACCGAACGCGAATCATATGACCGTGATGAAAACTAGCTTGACGATAATTCCCATGTGTCCTCGGGAGCGCTTTTCTATATAAGAGTTTGTCCAGGCTTGTCCTTTGCTACAAAAAGGATTGGGCCACCTTGCTGCACTTTATTTACTTTTGTTACTTGTTGCTTGTTACAAATTATCTTATCACAAAACTATCTGTTACCTATAATTTCAGTGCTTGCAGATAATACCTTGCTGAAAACCGCTTATAATTTCCTTCTGCTCCTCGTTGGGTTCGACACTCTTACTTATCGAAAGGACTACTATAGATCCCCTATACTTGTGGGTCATCAGCTGGCAATGTATGACGGCCGCTGGCATGGTGCCGGCATGAACTCTTGGGTGTTGGAAATATCTATGGTCGGGCCTCTTTTTAATCTAAATATGCGGACATTAAATGGGTCGCCTGCTGGGCGTTTAATCGACCCAAAAGATAACAGGCGGACGCGAGCCAGCGTGACCCAAACAGACAAAAGTGGACAAAGCGCTACTCGCTTGGGTTGCCCCATTGGAGTTGCCCTTAGATCCCTTTGGTTTATCGGAATAGAATCTTATTTCTATGGAGCAATTTTTCCTATCGTCCACATTTCATAGAAAAATAAACGTTAGCCTAGACCCAATGAAACAAAATGCTATGATGTGAACCAAAGGGCATCTTCTTTTCTATTCCTATTCATAGGATTTCAGATAAATGCCATCTCATTTCCTATGACTTCCTTATTCCTATGACTTTTCCTATCCAAAGGAGGCCTCGGTGGCCGTGCCTGTAAGTGCATCTAGTGCCCCTTAGTGATTTTGGTGTATTGAAGACTTATAGGTTAAGTGACTAATATGTGTGTGAGTGTACACATGATCTGTAAGTCGATGAGGAGTTTGATATTTAGGACGAAAGTTGACCCCTAAAAATGTATGTCTTCAGCTGAAGACTTTGGTTCTCCTGAAGACTTTAAAAGTGAAAAAATTGGTGTGACCTTGAAGACTTGGATATTCATGCGAGGATTATGAAGCGTGAAGACTTTTGTTTTCGTAGTTTCATTTTCTCTTTCTTGAGTCATAGGAAACAACGTACTGTTAAAGGGGGTCGAGGCAATACGAAGGAAACATTTTCCAAGTGATGCTCAACTCAAATCCTACACCTACCCAATCCTTTCGAGTGAAGTTATTGGAAATCTCATATCAGTTCAGTCAATTTCTTCAGTGACAGAGACGAAGATCTTCTGGTCTCTGAGGAACTTTTCCTGACTGAGGAGTTAGGAATTCGCTAGTGCGAATTGCCTACATACTGAGGAACATGACAACCCTGAGGAAATTGAACCTCAAATATCCGACCGTTGCTGTGCTACGCGCCAGCTGTCCCAAAATATCTACCCACCTAATGATCATATCATTGAAGGGCATTTATGTCTTATCATGCCGGGCTGCTCCCTAGGCTATAAATAGCCGCCCCCTACAACCCCTAGCTGGTTGGATGCTCCGAGAGAAACTGATACATGTCATTGAGAGCATCCCATCCTCCGAGGACTTTGAGAGAAAATCATCAAGCGAGGAAAACCCAAAACCCAAAACCCAAACACCTACAACCAAAGTGATCGAGCATCATCAAGTGATTGTTCCTGTGGAACCGACACTTGTTACCTTTGAGGAATGTGTATCCTCCAGACGGTTAGGCGTCATGGTCTCGAGCATCCAAGAGGAATTGTGGATCGCTGAGTGACCAAGTTTGTGAAGGTTTGGAAGTTACCTGAAGACTTACCACGAGTGATTGGGCGAGGTCTGTGTGACTTTAGCTCAAGGAGAATACGGTGAGGACTGTGTGTCCTTGGGTTTAAATACCCAAATTGCTCCAACCAGACGCATAACCGTCACAAAGCAATTGGAACTGGTTTACCAAATCATTATCTTCACCAAGCCAATCGGTTCTATTTCCTCAACCCTTTCATTTCCTCATTCATGTGTTGATGAACCCGATCATTACTGTTTGAAGACTTTGATTGAAGACTTTCTCTATTTCCTCAATTCTATTTCTTTAGTCACATAGTCTTCAAATTTCGCTTATCCTGTTCTCACGCTTATCTCAGACTCAGACTTGTTTTCAGTTCATCACGATGACTATGATGTTGCTCTGTTATGCTTATACCGAGTACTTATTCTGCCGCTAGTGTGTCATTGCTTAGAATTTCTTCACCTAGAAATTCCTCAGTGACGAATTTGTAAAAATCGCCTATTCACCCCCCTCTAGTCGATATAACGCACTTTCAATTGGTATAGGTACTCCCTTGTTCTGTGTGATTTTGGTTTAACCACCTGGAGTTTTAGTTATGTTGACCGCATGTATGAAGAAAGTATCGTGCCCTATCTTTGACGGTCAATGATTATCCCAAGTGGAAGGCCATGATGACGGTTACTCATGGCGATGGACATCAAGTTGTGGACCGTCACAGAGATTGGCCTCAATGACTTATGCAAGATGGCGGATGCTGATGATATACGCAAGTACACTCGTCTGGATTGCATGGCTAAGGATATCATATGCTCAAGTCTCTCCAGAAATCAGTTCAGCTCATTATGCATCCGCAATGCAAAGCTTATCTGGGACCGAATCTCCGATGTTTATGAAGGTCATCGAACTCGTCAGATCCCCTGGTTTGATGATTTCAAGGAATCACTCAAAACAATGACTTTCGAACCGTAATCATCATCATCCGCATTCATGCCTCATGGCTAAGGGTGCAAAGGTAACTGATTACTCCTCATCCGAATCTAGTGATGATGAATCTGATGATGATGATGTCTTTGGATCTAGTTATACCAAGCTTGTTACCGTTGCCAATCTGATGCGGGGTGGTGTGGTGGCATGTCTGAAAAGGCGGCACGCGTCTCCGGGGTGTGGCTCCCTTCACGAACGGCGCCGCCGCCGGCACCTGGAGGGGGGAAACGGACGCGCCGGGTCTACACAGAGGGGATCTTGCTATGGGTTTGGCCCGGATGTTGCTCCAAAGTGTTCCTATGGGCTGACCTAACACAACCGGGTGGAGAGTTCCACTAGTCAAAGCACGTCCGTGTAAAGTCAAAGGGCTAGATCTCGTGGTCAAACACTACAGGGTTAGGCGGGACAGGGGCCCTGGGGTGTAGCAATGCCACCGGAGCGTCGCACCGGGACCTCATACATGCGGGTGGTGTGGTGGCATGTCTCAAGAGGCGGCACGCTGCCTCCGGTATTGCCCCTCACGGATGGCGCCACCGCCGGCACCTGGAGGGGGGAAACGGACGCGTCGGGTCTACACGGAGGGGATCTTGCTGTGGGTTTGGCCCGGATGTTGCTCCAAAGTGTTCCTATGGGCTGACCTAACACAATCGGTTGGAGAGTTCCACTGGTCAAAGCCTGTCCGTGTAAAGTCGAAGGGCTAGATCTTGTGGCCAAACGCTACAGGGTTAGGCGGGACGGGGGCCCTGGGGGGGGGGGGGGTAGCAATGCCACCGGAGCATCACACGGGGCCCTCATACATGCGGGGTGGTGTGGTGGCTTGTCTGAAGAGGCGGCACGCGTCTCCGGGGTGTGGGCCCCCTCACGGACGGCGCCGCCGCCGGCACCTGAAGGGGGGAAATGGACGCGTTCGGTCTACACGGAGGGGATCTTGCTATGGGTTTGGCCCGGATGTTGCTCCAAAGTGTTCCTATGGGATGACCTAACACAACCGGGTGGAGAGATCCACTGGTCAAATCCCGTCCGTGTAAAGTCAAAGGGCTAGGTGTCGTGGCCAAACGCTACAGGGTTAGGCGGGACGGGGGCCCTGGGGGGGGGGGGGGAATGCAACCGGAGCGTCTCACTGGGCCCTCATACATGCGGGGTGGTGTGGTGGCATGTCTGAACAGGTGGCACACGTCTCCAAGGTGTGGCTCCCCTCACGGACGACGCCGCCGCCGGCACCTGGAGGGGGGAAACGGACGCGTCGGGTCTACACGGAGGGGATCTTGCTGTCGGTTTGGCCCGGATGTTGCTCCAAAGTGTTCCTATGGGTTGACCTAACACAACTGGGTGGGGAGTTCCACTGGTCAAAGCCCCTCCGTGTAAAGTCAAAGGGCTAGATCTCGTGGCCAAATGCTACAACCTTAGGCGGGACGGGGGCCCTTGGGGGGTAGCAATGGCACCGGAGCATCGCACCGGGCCCTCATACATGTGCGGTGGTGTGGTGGCATGTCTGAAGAGGCGGAACGCGTCTCCGGGGTGTGGCCCCCTCACGGTCGGCGCCGCCGCCGGCTCCTGGAGGGAGGAAACGGACGCGTCGGGTCTACAAGGAGGGGATCTTGCTATGGGTTTGGCCCGGGTGTTTCTCCAAAGTGTTCCTATGGGCTGACCTAACACAACCGGGTGGAGAGTTCCACCGTCAAGCCCGTCTGCAAAGTCAAAGGGCTAGATCTCGTGGCCAAACGCTGTGGTTAGGCGGACGGGGCCCCGGTGGGTAGCAATGCCATCGGGCCCTCATACATGCGGGGTGGTGTGGTGGCATGTCCAAGAGGCGGCACGCGCTCTGTGGTATGGCCCCTCACGGACAAAGCCGCCACGCACCTGGAGGGGGAAACGGATGCGTCGGGTATACACAGAGGGGATCTTGTTGTGGGTTTGGCCCGGATGTTGCTCCAAAGTGTTCCTATGGGCTGACCTAACACAACCGGGTGGGGAGTTCCACTAGTCAAAGCCCCTCTGTGTAAAGTCAAAGGGCTAGATCTCGTGGCCAAATGCTACAGCGTTAGGCGGGACGGGGGCCCTTGGGGGGTAGCAATGCCACCGGGCCCTCATACATGCGGGGTGGTGTGGTGGCATGTTTGAAGAGGCGGCACGCGTCTCCGGGGCGTGGCCCCCCTCACGGACAGCGCCGCCGCCGGCACCTGGAGGGGGAAACGGACGCGCCGGGTCTACACGGAGGGGATCTTGCTGTGGGTTTGGCCTGGATGTTGCTCCAAAGTGTTCCTATGGGATGACCTAACACAACCGGGTGGAGAGTTCCACTGGTCAAAGCTCGTCCGTGTAAACTCAAAGGGTTAGATCTCGTGGCCAAACGCTATAGGGTTAGGCGGGACGGGGGCCCTGGCGGGGGGTAGCAATGCCACCGGAGGCCGCCGCCGCCCTCATATTTGCGGGGTGGTGCATAGCTACACCCCGAATCCCCCCACTAACCAGATTCCCTCCGTCTCGACCGTTTCCCCCCTCCGTGACACGGCGACAGCGACGTCCGTGAGGGGGCAAACGATATACCATCGGGGTATGTTTTTTTGTTTAGGTAAGGCACATTTATCTTGTGGAAAAATAAAAAATAATATAAAGTAAAAATAAAGAAAAATAAATGTATGCTGACGGAAAGGCCGTCGGCATAGGTGCGCACACGGAGGTACAATCCCACGGATCGATGACGTGGCATCACGCGCAGATCGATGATGTGGCAGAGAGCATGGGCCAAGTCTATGTCGACGGCAATGCCGTAGGCATATCTCTGCCACACAACGGGCCCCCCACTCCCTCGGATCGATGACGTGTCGACGACGTGGATCGTTGATGTCAGCAGATCTATGCCGACGGCATAGCCGCCGTCGGCACAGATATGCCGACGACCGTCATTACCAGCCGACGGCGTAGTTTGGACGCCATCAAATGGTCGTCGCTGACCGGGTAGGTGGGCTCGGGATATGCCGACGGCCCCCGTAGGCGTATCTCGTGCGGTCCCGACGGCCTCATCTATGCAGACGGCCCCGCCGGCATATATAGACGATGCCGACGGCGCTTTCACGATAATGGCCTTCCTTAGGCCGTCGGGATAGGTCTATCTATGCCGATCGGGCCGTCGACATAGATGAGGCCGCCGACGTAAGCGGATATTCCGTAGTGGTCACCTATCCAAGAGACCATTGTATTGAGATACAAAAGAGAGAAGAAGCCATCTAGCTACCGCCACGGACCAGAGGTCGAGTTAATTGCAAGGAACTACCACACTTCGACACGTCAGAATCTAATCAGCATTCATTAGTCAGCAGATCGTTGATGTCAGCAGATCTATGCCGACGGCATAGCCGCCGTCGGCACAGATATGCCGACGACCGTCATTACCAGCCGACGGCGTAGTTTGGACGCCATCAAATGGTCGTCGCTGACCGGGTAGGTGGGCTCGGGATATGCCGACGCCCCGTGAGGCGATCTCGCGCGTCCCGACGGCCTCATCTATGCAGACGGCCCCGTCGGCATATATAGACGTATGCCGACGGCGTTTCTACGCATACGGCCTTCCTTAGGCCGTCGGGATAGGTCTATCTATGCCGACTGGGGCCGTCGACATAGATGAGGCCGTCGACGTAAGCGGATATTCTGGTAGTGGTCACCTATCTAAGAGACCATTGTATTGAGATACAAAAAGAGAGAAGAAGCCATCTAGCTACTGCCTACGGACCTGTAGGTCGAGTTAATTACAAGGAACTACCACACTTCGACACGTCGTAACGAATCAGTACCATTAGTCATTTTTTTTTTGCCATGCAGTACCAACTCTAAGCCTAAGTGTTGCAAAAAAGGTCTGACAGCCATATAAGCACGCATCTGACTGAGTGGCCCCACCTGTCGGACGACACATGGCATATGTTCTTTTTCAGAAAGCCCCTCGCGCTATACTTAATCACGTACATGCCCTTTATGAAAATCTAAAAAGGATAGCGCACAGGCAGGATTCGAACCGGCAACCTGTCAGCACACACGCTGCGACCGACCACTACGCCAGCCTCGGCGACTTGTTCAAAGTACGATACCACGCATATATTGTTATACCTTTGAACAAATAAAATAAAACGAAAAAAGATGCTGCATCAGGATGCGATATATTTGTCACAGTTACTGCATACATTTCTGTATTTTTTAAATGCATAGTTACTCAAAAAATGGTAACATGTACTAAAAATTATTGTGTAATCGTAATAAATTTTATAATGCATGATGAACATTTTATAATATACATTTCAATTTTTAAATACGCGTTCAACTTTTCCAAAAATGTTCTGAACATTTTTTTAAAAGCACAAACACTTTATTTACCTTTCAGAGTAATTTTAAAATTTCAAACGTCAACCCAGAAACAATGTAGAGACCAGCAGGTTTATTCTTCACACTGAACATAGTGTGCGTAATGTATATTGATAAAAATCATACACACTTATATAGACATCATATATTATAAAATGTTCAATATATATGATAAACTTTTTATAATATGATATCGTACATTTAAACTTTTTAGAATATGCAATATATATACATATTAAACGATGCGGCGAACATTTCTTTAATCGTACGACACGATGAACATATAATATTTTTTAATATCATATAAAAACCAGAACGGCTCGGAGTTTAAAGACGTATACGCGTACTAGTTGACACATAGGATGGCGTGGGGCAGAGGCAGCAAGCGGGCACGGCGAGCGACTTGGCGGGATCGATTTCCGGCGGACGGTCACGCGATTTTGTATTTTGTAAAAAAACGAATGGTGCAAAGTATATATAAAGTCATGCGTGGCTTTTGACATGAAAGCAGCAGCAGCGTAGTGGCAGCGAGCTTTCCTGTTGAACCGCACGGTGCGGGTCCGAATCCTGGCTCAACGTGCCCGTTTGGTTTGTTTTTGAAAAAAGGTTTCTTTTGGCAGGATATTTTTTTTTTTGATAAATAGAGGCTTTATGCGTGATTAAATAAGAAGTGAGGGTTGTTTCTGTAAAAGAGCATGCCACGTCAGCCCCTGACACACGGGTCCCAGCGGTCAGATACACCGTCAATACGCGTTTATATGTGGCTTAGACCGTTTTGCAACACTTAGGCTTAGAGTTGGTACTGCATGGCAAAAAAAATGACTAATGGTACTGATTTGTTACGACGTGCCGAAGTGTGGTAGTTCCTTGCAATTAACTTCTGTAGGTCTGAGGTGAACTACTCACGCATCATCGGAGAGGCATCAATGAGGATGATGAACCCCTTCGTGATTGTGTTCCCTTCCGGCGGAGTGCCGGAAAAGGGCTCTAGATTGGGTCTCATGGTTCTGGAACTTGCGGCGGCTGAAACAATTTTTCGTCGACTCACTTAGGGTTTCTGGAATATTTGGGTATTTATAGAGCGAAGACGCGGTGCGGGAGGCCAACAAGGTGGGACAACCCACCCTGTCACAAGACTCGCGCCTGTGGGTTGTGCTTTCCTGAGCCCCCTCTGGTACTTGTTTGGCCCATCGTATGGAGTGACTTGATACGTTCATGGTATATGGAATCATACATACTTTAAACTCTGATCCTGTGTTATGGACTAGAATTTGGATGATATAATATCTAAGTATAACAAACAACTTGGATCAATTCAATACGAGTGTTGTACAAATTAACATCATGCTCTCAAATTCAATACTTTGACAATAGCACTTTTGAATACACGGATACAAGAGCCATCGCCATCCTATGTAGTCGCATATTTGTTATGGTGTTGGTTCTCGGATAAGCGGGCGCGCCGGCCGTTGCCATCCCACTCGGCCAGAATTTTGTTGTGGTATTGTGGACCGACCTGATATGCGGGCGCCGCGATAACCATCGTCGTCGTCCCACCCGGTCGGACGTATGTGGCGGTATTGGCGACTCAGTTCTTGGACGCGGCTGCAATCGCTATCCAACCCAGCAGCAGCATATGTGCCGTAGTTTTGGCGGCGGCGGCGGACGTAGGCTCCTTGGCCGTCCTCGCGGCCACGTTTTGATCGTAGTTGAGGCGGGAGCAACAGTCTTCGCCGCACCTGGTCCTGGGCGTGAAGGCCGCGCGGTTGGACCCGACGGGAGCATCGCTGGCGGCTGGCCGTCGACCACCGAGGTGGCCGTCGGTGTGCTCGGACTCGGACTTGGGGTGCGGCGCGCGGCGGAGCCTGTCCTGGCGGGAGGCGCCGAAGGGCTGCCAGCTCCGCTGCCGTCAGATGCGACGCCCGTACGCCGTCGTCGTGTGACGGATCATGCTCGTCTCCCCTCTCCGTGGAAGCACCGCCCGCGGCGCGAACGACGCAGCATCCTCGCCGTTGGCACGCACGAACAGCCGCCCGCCGCACTCGCCGTCCGGCTTGCAGCAGCCAGCATCCGCCGCCGGCGAGCGGCATCGCAAGTCCGCTCGTTGAACCAAGGTCGCAGCAAGCCCTCGCCGCACCGCCGGCGACCCTTGCGCTGCGCACGTTCGTTTTCCTGCCTTTGTATTATGGACCCTACTTCCTCACGCGAGAGGTCGGGAAGCGCCTTTTTTCTGTGCCCATGGGACCTGCTCCCTCACGTATATATATATATGATATGATGCTGCTGCTGCGAGGTACGATCCGGACGCGATGACGCGTCAATCTCATCTACTGGAAAACGACTCGGATCGGGCGCGATGATCGGTCGCTCCCACGCGTCTCCACGTGGGCCCTCGTTCTGCCCTCGATGTCACAGCAAAGCCCGTCTATCTTCTGCCCTCGTTCCATCTTAGCTCCCGCTACCCGGACCATTCACACTGCGACGCTAGCGCCGGCCCATGGAAAGCCGCGCGCCGCATCGGAAGTCCGATCGCGCCGACGACGGCCTCCGTCACGGACGACCAGCCGCCGCGTGCACCGCGGAATGCTCCCGTCGGGTGCACTGCCGAGCAGGGTGATGACCGCAACAGCAACAAGCGCCGCGGCCTTCACACTCCCAGTGCCAGGTGCGGCCAAGACTGTTTTACCCGAGCAGTTGCGCCCATCACCACCGACGGCCGATGTGGCCGCCTGAAGCCCTCAACTGCGGTCAATTTTTTTTGCGGGAAATTATGAGCTTTATTTAACAGCAACGGCACCAACACGATCAGCCATCACGCTGGTCATGAGGAAACCGGGCGGGGAGTCCATCCAACGGTCGGTAACCCCAATTGTGCTTGCATGTTTCGCACACAAGTGGGCCGGCAGGTTGGCACTTCTTATTACACGTTGAATCTCAAAATAAAGAAAGGATAAGGCTAGCGCATCAATTTCTAAAAGTAACGGCTCTACAATCGAGCACGAAAAACGTCACGAGTGCCATAGCTGTACCATCTCCAAACAATCTGTTTCCATAACCACTCACGAGAACCCCCGAAGCTTTGCAAATATCACCCCATCTCGCAACGCCAACGCTTCTGCGGTAAGAGGATCTGTGACATCGGGGTAAGGCTTACTCCAGGCAGCAACAAATGAAGAAGGAAATCTAGTTAAACCTCCTACTCCACTCTTATTCTCAGTCACTGAAACACTAGCATCAATATTGATTTTGACCCAATCAACTTCAGGCGATCTCCATCCATACCCAGGCAGTGTCTTGGTCTGCTCCAATGGGAGTTCCAACAGAGCCAGAGTTTCTCTTATACGCTTCATGGACTGGACCGGGTCCATATTCACTCTCTCATGTGTTATGTTGTTACGGGATGTCCAGATCGCCCACATGACAGTAACTATTTTCGCCCTGTCCGCCTAAGTAAAACATGGATCACAGAGGATATCCTTGCACCACGTACAAGGGTGTAGCTCCGGCAGCTTGAGGTGAAGCCAGCTTCTCGCTTCTGCCCAAAAGCTTTGCGCATGAGAGCACTTAATCAATGCATGAAGCATATCTTCATCCATACCTTTGCAGACCTTGCATCGCGCTAAGGTTGCTATATGCCTGTGTTGTAGTGTTGTTTCCACCGGTAGTATACCCCGAAGGACTCGCCACCAGAACACACGGACCTTGGGCAGCACTTTTAGTTTCCATAGTCGCGTCCACACCTGCTTATTATTCTCTAAAGATTCTGCAATCTGCCCTTCCTCTAGAGCTAACTGCTCGTTACAAGTCATTAGAGCACGATACATGGATTTTACAGTGTAGGAACCCGACCTCTCATGGGCCCAAGCCCAGAAATCATCACCACCACCATGTCTGAGCGGAATATTGAGAATTGCATCAGCATCTGGGGGTATGAAGTTATTCCTGACTAGATCAGCTTTCCAGGACCAGCTCTCATTGTCAATCAAATCTACAACTGTGTAGAGCATAGCAGAACCAACCTGCCAGGTCGAAGTGATAATCTCCCTGGTAGCCATCTATCTTCCCAGATTCTTACGGAGGTGTACTGAAATTTACTGTCACTTGTTACTATGGAAAGTAAGCCTGTGAGGGGCTTGTTTGGGGTATCTTCACCCCGACCAGTAGAGCAAAGAGTTGCTCCTCAACCTACTGAACCTACTAAAAATGAAAATGTCTACTTTGAAATTCCTTCGGGTATGATAGAGAAACCGCTAGCTATTCCTTTTGCAGGAGATGGAACATTACATCCTGATGAGCACCTAATATATGTGGATGAAGTTTGTGGATTATTTAAGCTTGCAGGTATGCCCGATGATGTTATCAAGAAGAAGGTCTTCCCTTTATGTTTGAAGGGAGATTCATTGACATGGTATAGGCTATGTGATGATATGGGATCATGGAACTACAAGCGATTGAAATTGGAATTTCATCAGAAGTTTTATCCTATGCATCTTGTTCATCATGATCGTAATTATATATATAATTTTTGGCCTCATGAAGGAGAAGGCATCGCTCAAGCTTGGGGAGGCTTAATTCAATGTTATATTCATGCCCCAATCATGAGCTCTCAAGAGAAATGATTATTCAAAATTTTTATGCTCGGCTTTCTGACAACAATCGCACCATGCTCGATACTTCTTGTACTGGTTCTTTTATGATGAAGACTATTGAATTCAAATGGGATTTATTGGAAAGAATTAAACACAACTCTGAAGATTGGGACCTCGACGAAGGTAAGGAGTCAGGTATAACACCTAAGTTTGATTGTGTTAAATCTTTTATGGATACCAATGTTTTCCGTAAATTTAGCACTAAATATGGACTTGACTCTGAGATAGTAGCTTCTTTTTGTGAATCTTTTGCTGCTCACGTTGATCTCCCTAAGGAGAAGTGGTTTAAATATCATCCTCCCATAGAAGTAAAAGTAGTTGCACCTATTAAAGTTGAAGAAAAGACTATCACTTATAATGATCCTATTGTTCCTACTTCTTATGTTGAGAATGTTGGGGAACGTTGCAGAAAATTAAAATTTTTCCTACGGTTTCACCAAGATCCATCTATGAGTTCATCTAGCAACGAGTATTCAGATTGGTTAGCATCTACATACCACTTTGTAGATCGTGAACGGAAGCGCCGGAGTGAACGTGGATGAGGTAGTCGTACTTGCCGCGATCCAATTCACCGATGATCTAGTGCCGAACGGACGGCACCTCCGCTGCTCAACACACGACGGTCAAGCGTAACGCCTCCTTCTTCTTGATCCAGCAAGGTGAAGGAGAGGTTGAGGAAGATGGCTCCAGCAGCAGCACGACGCGTGGTGATGGTGGAACTTGCAAGATTCGGCAGGGCTTCGCGTGCACTATGGAGGAGGAGGATGTGTTGGAGAGGGAGAGGAGGCGCCCAGGCAAAGGTGCTGCTGCCCCCTCCCTCCCCCCTTTATATAGGTGCCAAGGAGGGGAGGGCGCAGCCTTGCCCCTCCTCCAAGGGAGGGTGCGGCCAAGAGGGGGAGGTGTCCACCTCCCCAAGGCACCTGAGGTGCCTTCCCCTCATGGACTCTCCCTTTTTCCACCCTAGGCGCATGGGCCCCTTGGGGCTGGTTCCCTTGGCCCATGTGGGCCTAGGCGCACCACCTAGGGCCCATGTGGCCCCCTCGGGCTGGTGGCCCCACTTGGTGGACCCCGGGACCCCTCCGATGGTCCCAGACAATACCGATATCACCGAAACTTGTCCCGATGGTCAAACAGCACTTCCTATATATAATTCTTTACCTCCCGACCATTCCGGAACTCCTCGTGACGCCCAGGATCTCATCCGGGACTCGAACAACATTCGGGTTACTGCACATACATATTCCTATAACCCTAGCGCTATCGAACCTTATGTGTAGACCCTACGGGTTCGAGACAAGCGGAACATGACCGAGACGGCTCTCGGGCAATAACCAACAGCGGGATCTGGATACCCATGTTGGCTCCCACATGTTCCACGATGATCTCATCGGATGAACCACGATGTCAAGGATTCAATTAATCCCGTGATACGATTCCCTTTGTCAATCGGTATTTTACTTGCCCGAGATTCGATCGTCGGTATACCAATACCTCGCTCAATCTCGTTACCGCAAGTCACTTTTCTCGTTACCGCAATGCATGATCCCATGATCAAACACTTCGATCACATTGAGCTCATTGTGATGATGCATTACCGAGAGGGCCGGTGATACCTCTCCGTCAAGCGGAGTGACAAATCCCAGCCTCGATCCAGTCAACCCAACAGACACTTTCAGAGATACCCGTAGCATACCTTTATAGTCACCCGATTACGTTGTGACGCTTTGGCACACCCAAAGCACTCCTACGGTATCCGGGAGTTACACGATCTCATGGTCTAAGGAAAGGATACTTGACATTGGATAACTCTAGCAAACGAACTATGCGATCTTATGCTATGTTTAGGATTGGGTCTTGTCCATCACATCATTCTCCTAATGATGTGATCCCGTTATCGATGACATCCAATGTCCATAGTCAGAAACCATGACTATCTGTCGATCAACGAGCTAGTCAACTAGAGGCTCACTAGGGACATGTTGTTGTCTGTTATTCACACATGTATTACGATTTCCGGTTAACACAATTATAGCACGAATAAAGACAATTATCATGAATAAGTAAATATAATAATAATGCTATTATTATTGCCTCTAGGGCATATTTCCAACAGTCTCCCACTTGCACTAGAGTCAATAATCTAGTTACATTGTGATGAATCGAACACCCATAGAGTTCTGGTGCTGATCATGTTTTGCCTTAGGGAGAGGTTTAGTCAACGGATCTGCGACATTCAGATCCGTGTGCACTTTACAAATTTCTATGTCTCCATCTTGAACATTTTCACGAATGGAGTTGAAGCGACGCTTGATGTGCCTAGTCTTCTTGTGAAACCTGGGCTCCTTTGCAAGTGCAATAGCTCCAGTGTTGTCACAGAAGAGCTTGATTGGCCCCGACGCATTGGGTATGACTCCGAGGTCGGTGATGAACTCCTTCACCCAAATTGCCTCATGTGCTGCCTCCGAGGCTGCCATGTACTCCGCTTCACATGTAGATCCCGCCATGACGCTTTGCTTGCAAATCGCACCAGCCATCGCCCCACCATTCAAAATATACACGTATCCGGTTTGTGACTTAGAGTCATCCAGATCTGTGTCGAAGCTAGCGTCGACGTAACCTTTTACGACGAGCTCTTCGTCACCTCCATAAACGAGAAACATTTCCTTAGTCCTTTTCAGGTACTTCAGGATATTCTTGACCGCTGTCCAGTGTTCCTTGCCGGGATTACTTTGGTACCTTCCTACCAAACTTACGGCAAGGTTTACATCAGGTCTGGTACACAGCATGGCATACATAATAGAACCTATGGCTGAGGCATAGGGGATGACACTCATCTCTTCTATATCTTCTGCCGTGGTCGGACATTGAGCTGAGCTCAATTTCACACCTTGTAACACAGGTAAGAACCCCTTCTTAGATTGATCCATATTGAACTTCTTCAATATCTTATCAAGGTATGTGCTTTGTGAAAGACCTATGAGGCGCCTCGATCTATCTCTATAGATCTTGATGCCTAATATATAAGCAGCTTCTCCAAGGTCCTTCATTGAAAAACTTTTATTCAAATAGGCCTTAATGCTGTCCAAGAGTTCTATATCATTTCCCATCAAAAGTATGTCGCCTACATATAATATGAGAAATGCTACAGAGCTCCCACTCACTTTCTTGTAAACACAGGCTTCTCCATAAGTCTGTGTAAACCCAAACGCTTTGATCATCTCATCAAAGCGAATGTTCCAACTCCGAGATGCTTGCACCAGCCCATAAATCGAGCGTTGGAGCTTGCATACCTTGTCAGCATTCTTAGGATCGACAAAACCTTCCGGCTGCATCATATACAATTCTTCCTTAAGGAAACCATTAAGGAATGCCGCTTGACGTCCATTTGCCATATCTCATAATCATAGTATGCGGCAATTGCTAACATGATTCGGACGGACTTCAGCTTCGCTACCGTTGAGAAAGACTCATCGTAGTCAACCCCTATAACTAGTCGATAACCCTTAGCGACAAGCCGATCTTTAAAGATGGTCACATTACCATCCGCGACTGTCTTCTTCTTAAAGATCCATTTATTTTCTATGGCTCGCCGCTCAACGGGCAAGTCAGTCAAAGTCCATACTTCATTTTCATACATGGATCCTATCTCGGATTTCATGGCTTCCAGCCATTTGTCGGAATCCGGGCCCGCCATTGCTTCCTCATAGTTCAAGGTTCACCGTTGTCTAACAACATGATTTCCAAGACAGGGTTCCCTGCACCACTGGTGCGGAACGTGTCCTTGTGGACCTTCAATTTCAGTAGGAGCTTGATCAAGTATCTTGATCATAATCATTAATTTCCTCTCTAGTTGGTGCAGGCACCTCAGGAACGATTTCTTGAGTTTCGCTATTTTCCGGTTCAAGAGGTAACACTTCATCAAGTTCTACTTTCCTCCCACTTACTTCTTTCGAGAGAAACTCTTTCTCCAGAAAGAATCCATTCTTGGCAACAAAGATCTTGCCTTCGGATCTGAGGTAGAAGGTATACCCAACAGTTTCTTTCGGGTATCCTATGAAGACGCATTTTTCCGACTTGGGTTCGAGCTTCTCAGGTTGAAGTTTCTTGACATAAGCATCGCATCCCCAAACTTTTAGAAACGACAGCTTAGGTTTCTTCCCAAACCATAATTCATACGGTGTCGTCTCAACGGATTTCGACGGAGCCCTATTTAAAGTGAATGCGGCAGTCTCTAAAGCATAGCCCCAAAAGATAGCGGTAAATCGGTAAGAGACATCATAGATCGCACCATATCTAATAGAGTGCGACACGACGTTCGGACACACCATTACGCTGAGGTGTTCCAGCGGCGTGAGTTGTGAAACTATTCCACATTTTCTTAAGTGTGTGCCAAATTCGTGACTCAAGTATTCTCCTCCACGATCCGATCAGAGAAACTTGATCTTTCTATCACGTTGATTTTCAACCTCACTCTGAAATTCCTTGAACTTTTCAAAGGTCTCAGACTTGTGTTTCATTAAGTAGACATACCCATATCTACTCAAGTCATCGGTGAGGGTGATAACATAACGATAGCCACCATGAGCCTCAACACTCATTGGACCGCACACATCGGTATGTATGATTTCCAATAAGTTGGTTGCTCGCTCCATTGTTCCTGAGAATGGAGTCTTGGTCATTTTACCCATGAGGCATGGTTACTTGCGTGTCAAATGATTCATAATCAAGAGACTCTAAAAGTCCATCTGCATGGAGCTTCTTCATGAGATTGAAACCTATGTGACCAAGGCGGCAGAGCCACAAATATGTGAGACTATTGTTATCAACTCTAACTCTTTTGGTATTCACACTATGAATATGTGTATCATCACGTACGAGATTCATTAAGAATAAACCATTAACCAACGGAGCATGACCATAAAACATATCTCTCATATAAATAGAACAACCATTATTCTCGGATTTAAATGAGTAGCCATCTCGAATTAAACGAGATCCAGATACAATGTTCATGCTCAAACTTGGCACTAAATAACAATTATTGAGGTTTAAAACTAATCCCGTAGGTAAATGCAGAGGCAGTGCCGACGGCGATCACATCGACCTTGGAACCATTCCCGACGCGCATCGTCACCTCGTCCTTCGCCAGTCTCCGCTTATTCCGCAGCTCCTGCTTTGAGTTACAAATACGAGCAACGGCACCGGTATCAAATACCCAAGAGCTACTATGAGTACTGGTAAGGTACACATCAATTACATGTATATCACATATACCTTTGGTTTTGCCGGCCTTCTTGTCCGCTAAGTACTTGGGGCAGTTCCGCTTCCAAAGGACCACTTCCCTTGCAATAAAAGCACTCAGTTTCGGGCTTGGGTCCATTCTTTGGCTTCTTCCGGAAACTTGCTTATCGGGCGCTGCAACTTCCTTGCCGTCCTTCTTGAAGTTCTTTTACCCTTGCCCTTCTTGAACTTAGTGGTTTTATTCACCATCAACACTTGATGCTCCTTCTTGATTTCTACCTCTGCTGATTTCAGCATAGCATATACTTCAGGAATGGTCTTTACCATCCCCTGCATATTGTAGTTCATCACAAAGCTCTTGTAGCTAGGTGGAAGCGACTGGAGGATTCTGTCGATGACCGCTTCATCCGGAGATTAACTTCCAGTTGAGTCAAGCGGTTGTGCAACCCAGACATTTTGAGTATGTGTTCACCGACAGAGCCATTTTCCTCCATCTTACAGCTAAAGAATTTATCGGAGACTTCATATCTCTCGACCGGGCATGAGCTTGGAAAACCATTTTCAGCTCTTCGAACATCTCATATGCTCCATGTCTCTCAAAACGCTTTTGGAGTCCCGGCTCTAAGCTGTAAAGCATGCCGCACTGAACGAGGGAGTAATCATCGCGGCGTGATCGCCAAGCGTTCATAACGCCTTGTTCTGCAGGAGAATAGGTGCGTCACCCAGCGGTGCTCTTAGGACATAATCTTTCTTGGCAGCTATGAGGATAATCCTCAGGTTCGGACCCAGTCCGTATAGTTGCTACCATCGTCTTTCAGCTTGGTTTTCTCTAGGAACGCGTTGAAGTTGAGGACTACGTTGGCCATTTGATCTACAAGACATATTGTAAATATTTAGACTAAGTTCATGATAATAAAGTTCATTTAATCAAATTTAATGAACTCCCACTTAGATAGACATCCCTCTACTAGTCATCTAAGTATTACATGATCCGAGTCAACTAGGCCGTGTCCGATCATCACGTGAGACGGACTAGTCAACATCGGTGAACATCTTCATGTTGATCGTATCTTCTATACGACTCATGCTCGACCTTTCGGTCTTCTCGTGTTCCGAGGCCATGTCTGTACATGCTAGGCTCGTCAAGTCAACCTAAGTGTTTTGCGTGTGTAAATCTGTCTTACACCCGTTGTATGCGAACGTAAGGACCTATCACACCCGATCATCACATGGTGCTTCGAACGGCATTTAACCTTAGCAACGGTGCACAGTTAGGGTGAACACTTCTTGAAATTATTATGAGGGATCATCTTATTTACTACCGTCGTTCTAAGTAAACAAGATGCATAAAACATAATAAACATCACATGCAATTATATAAAGTAGTGACATGATATGGCCAATATCATATAGCTCCTTTGATCTTCATCTTCGGCTCCATGATCATCTTGTCACCGCATGACACCATGATCTCCATCATCATGATCTCCATCATCGTGTCTTCATGAAGTTGTCACGCCAACGACTACTTCTACTTCTATGACTAACGTGTTTAGCAATAAAGTAAAGTAGTTTACATGGCGTTCTTCAATGACACGCAGGTCATACAAAAAATAAAGACAACTCCTATGGCTCCTGCCGTTGTCATACTCATCGACATGCAAGTCGTGATTCCTATTACAATAGCATGAACATCTCATACATCACATATAGATCATTCATCATTCATCACAACTTCTGGCCATATCATATCACAAAGCACTTGCTGCAAAAACAAGTTAGACGTCCTCTAATTGTTGTTGCAAATTTTACGTGGCTGAATTAGGGTTCTAGCAAGAACGCTTTTCTTACCTACGTTCAAACCACAACGTGATTTGTCAATCTCTATTTACCCTTCATAAGGACCCTGTTCATCGAATCCGATCCAACTAAAGTAGGAGAGATGACACCCGCCAGCCACCTTATGCATCTAGTGCATGTTAGTCGGTGGAACCGGTCTCACGTAAGCGCACGTGTAAGGTTGGTCCGGCCGCTTCATCCCACAATACCGCTGAATCAAGATTGACTAGTAACGGCAAGAAGAATTGACAACATCTACGCCCACAACAAATTGTGTTCTACTCACAAGAAGAAGAACTACGCATAGACCTAGCTCATGATGCCACTGTTGGGGAACGCGTTGCAGAAAATTAAAATTTTTCCTACGGTTTCACCAAGATCCATCTATGAGTTCATCTAGCAACGAGTATTCAGATTGGTTAGCATCTACATACCACTTTGTAGATCGCAACGGAAGGCCGGAGTGAACGTGGATGAGGTAGTCGTACTTGCCGCGATCCAATTCACCGATGATCTAGTGCCGAACGGACGGCACCTCCGCTGCTCAACACACGTGCGGTCACGTAACGTCTCCTTCTTCTTGATCCAGCAAGGTGAAGGAGAGGTTGAGGAAGATGGCTCCAGCAGCAGCACGACGGCGTGGTGATGGTGGAACTTGCAAGATCTCGGCAGGGCTTCGCCGTGCACTATGGAGGAGGAGGATGTGTTGGAGAGGGAGAGGAGGCGTCCAGGCAAAGGTGCTGCTGCCCCCTCCCTCCCCCTTTATATAGGTGCCAAGGAGGGGAGGGCGCAGCCTTGCCCCTCCTCCAAGGGAGGGGTGCGGCCAAGAGGGGAGGTGTCCACCTCCCCAAGGCACCCCTGAGGTGCCTTCCCCTCATGGACTCTCCCTTTTTCCACCCTAGGCGCATGGGCCCTTTGGGGCTGGTTCCCTTGGCCCATGTGGGCCTAGGCGCACCACCTAGGGCCCATGTGGCCCCCAGGGCTGGTGGCCCCACTTGAGGACCCCAGGACCCCTCCGATGGTCCCAGACAATACCGATATCACCGAAACTTGTCCCGATGGTCAAACAGCACTTCCTATATATAATTCTTTACCTCCGGACCATTCCGGAACTCCTCGTGACGCCCAGGATCTCATCCGGGACTCCGAACAACATTCGGGTTACTGCACATACATATTCCTATAACCCTAGCGTTCTACCAACCTTAAGTGTGTAGACCCTACGGGTTCGGAGACAAGCAGAACATGACCGAGACGGCTCTCGGGCAATAACCAACAGCGGGATCTGGATACCCATGTTGGCTCCCACATGTTCCACGATGATCTCATCGGATGAACCACGATGTCAAGGATTCAATTAATCCCGTGATACGATTCCCTTTGTCAATCGGTATTTTACTTGCCCGAGATTCGATCGTCGGTATACCAATACCTCGTTCAATCTCGTTACCGCAAGTCACTTTTCTCGTTACCGCAATGCATGATCCCGTGATCAAACACTTCGATCACATTGAGCTCATTGTGATGATGCATTACCGAGAGGGCCCGGTGATACCTCTCCGTCAAGCGGAGTGACAAATCCCGCCTCGATCCAGTCAACCCAATGTACACTTTCGGAGATACCCGTAGCATACCTTTATAGTCACCCGATTACGTTGTGACGTTTGGCACACCCAAAGCACTCCTACGGTATCCGGGAGTTACACGATCTCATGGTCTAAGGAAAGGATACTTGACATTGGATAACTCTAGCAAACGAACTATGCGATCTTATGCTATGTTTAGGATTGGGTCTTGTCCATCACATCATTCTCCTAATGATGTGATCCCGTTATCGATGACATCCAATGTCCATAGTCAGGAAACCATGACTATCTCTCGATCAACGAGCTAGTCAACTAGAGGCTCACTAGGGACATGTTGTTGTCTGTTATTCACACATGTATTACGATTTCCGGTTAACACAATTATAGCACGAATAAAGACAATTATCATGAATAAGGAAATATAATAATAATGCTATTATTATTGCCTCTAGGGCATATTTCCAACAGAGAAACCACCTTTCCCTGTTAGAATAAAGGATCATGCTAAAGCTTCAACTGTGGTTCGTAAGAGCAATATTAGAACTTATACACCTCCTGAGCAAGTTAAAGTTGAACCTAATATTGCTATTGTTAAAGATCTCTTGGCTGATAAAATTGATGGGCATGTTATTTACTTCTGCAATGAGACTGCTAGAATTGCTAAACCTTGTGCTAAAGATAAACATAGACCTGTGGTAGGCATGCCTGTTATTTACTGTTAAAATAGGAGATCATTGTTATCATGGCTTATGTGACATGGGTGCTAGTGCTAGTGCAATAACTATTGACTTATACAAAGAAATTATGCATGATATTGCATCCGCTGAGTTAGAGGAAATTGATGTTACCATTAAGCTTGTCAATAGAGATACTATCTCACCAATTGGAATTGTTAGAGACGTTGAAGTCTTGTGTGGGAAAACTAAATATCCTGCTGATTTTCTTGTTCTTGGTTCCCCACAAGATAGCTTTTGTCCCATTATATTTGGTAGACCCTTATTAAACACTGTTAATGCCAAGATAGACTGCAAAAAGGATGTTGTTACCATTGGTCTAGGTGATATGTCTCATGAGTTTAACTTTTCTAAATTTCGTAGACAACACCGTGAAGAGGAATTACCTAGTAAAGATGAAATTATTGGTCTTTCTTCTATTGCCGTGCCTCCTAGTGATCCTTTAGAACAATATTTGCTAGACCATGAAAATGATATGTTTATGAATGAAAGAAGGGAAATAGATGAAGTGTTCTTTAAACATGGACCTATATGAAACACAACTTGCCTGTTGAAATCTTAGGGGATCCTCCTCCACCCAAGGGTGATCCCGTGTTTGAGCTTAAACCATTACCTGATACTCTTAAATATGTTTATCTTGATGAAAAGAAGATATATCCTGTTATTATTAGTGCTAACCTTTCAGAGAAGGAGGAATAAAAATTATTGAAAACTCTAAAGAAGTACCATGCTGCTATTGGATATACTCTTGATGATCTTAAGGGCATTAGTCCCACTCTATGCCAACACAAAATAAATTTGGAGAAAGATGCCAAACCAGTTATTGATCACCAACGACGGCTGAATCTTAAGATGAAAGAAGTGGTAAGAAAGGAAATATTAAAGCTCCTTGAGGCAGGTATAATCTATCTCGTTGCTGATAGTCAGTGGGTAAGGCCTGTCCATTGTGTCCCTAAGAAGGGAGGTATTACTGCTGCTCCTAATGATAAAGATGAATTGATTCCGCAAAGAATTATTACAGGTTATAGGATGGTAATTGATTTCTGCAAATTAAATAAAGCTACTAAAAAAGATCATTACCCCTTACCTTTTATTGATCAAATGCTAGAATGGTTATCCAAACAAACACATTTTTGCTTTCTAGATGGTTATTCTAGTTTCTCTCAAATACATGTGTCAGCTGATGATCAAGCAAAGACCACTTTTACTTGCCCTTTCGGTAATTTTGCTTATAGACGTATGCCTTTTGGTTTATGTAATGCACCTGCTACCTTTCAAAGATGCATGATGGCTATATTCTCTGATTTTTGTGAAAAGATTTGTGAGGTTTTTATGGATGATTTCTCTGTCTATGGATCCTCTTTTGATGATTGCTTGAGCAACCTTGATCGAGTTTTGCAGAGATGTGAAGAAACTAATCTTGTCTTGAATTGGGAGAAGTGCCACTTTATGGTTAATGAAGGTATTGTCTTGGGGCATAAAATTTCTGAAAGAGGTATTGACGTTGATAAAGCCAATGTTGATGCTATTGAAAAGATGCCATGTCCCAAGGACATCAAAGGTATAAGAAGTTTCCTCGGTCATGCCAGTTTTTATAGGAGGTTCATTAAGGACTTCTCAAAAATTTCTCGGCCTCTGACTAATCTATTATAAAAAGATATACCATTTGTCTTTGATGATGATTGTGTAGAAGCATTTGAAATACTGAAGAAAGCATTGATTTCTGCACCTATTGTTCAGCCACCTGATTGGAATTTACCCTTTGAAAATATGTGTGATGCTAGTGATTATGCTGTAGGTGTTGTTCTAGGGCAAAGAGTTGATAAGAAATTAAATGTCATTCAATATGCTAGTAAAACTCTAGACAATGCCCAGAGAAATTATGCCACTACTGAAAAAGAATTCTTAGCAGTTGTATTTGCTTGTGATAAGTTCAGACCTTATATTGTTGATTCTAAAGTAACTATTCACACGGATCATGCTGCTATTAAATATCGTATGGAAAAGAAAGATGCTAAACCTAGACTTATTAGATGGGTTCTCTTGCTACAAGAATTTGACTTGCATATTATTGATAGAAAGGGAGCTGAGAACCCCGTTGCAGATAACTTGTCTAGGTTAGAAAATGTTCTTGATGACCCACTACCTATTGATGATAGCTTTCCTGATGAACAATTAAATGTCATAAATGCTTCTCGTACTGCTCCATGGTATGTTGATTATGCTAATTACATTGTTGCTAAATTTATACCACCTAGTTTCACATACCAGCAAAAGAAAAAGTTTTTCTATGATTTGAGACATTACTTTAGGGATGACCCACATCTTTATAAAGAAGGAGTAGATGGTGTTATTAGGCGTTGTGTACCTGAGCATGAACATGAACATATCCTACGCAAGTGTCACTCCGAGGCTTATGGAGGACACCACGCCGGAGATAGAACTGGGCATAAGGTATTGCAATCCGGTTTTTATTGGCCTACTCTCTTCAAGGATGCTCGTAAGTTTGTCTTATCTTGTGATGAATGTCAAAGAATTGGTAATATTAGTAGACATCAAGAAATGCCCATGAATTATTCACTTGTTATTGAACCATTTAATGTTTGGGGCTTTGATTATATGGGACCGTTTCCTGCCTCTAATGGATATACACATATTTTAGTTGCTGTTGATTACGTTACTAAGTGGGTAGAAGCTATTCCAACTAGTAGTGCTGATCATAACACCTCTATTAAGATGCTTAAAGAAGTTATTTTTCCGAGGTTTGGAGTCCCTAGATATTTAATGACTGATGGTGGTTCACATTTTATTCATGGTGCCTTCCATAAAATGCTTGCCAAGTATGATGTTAATCATAGAAGTGCATCTCCTTATCACCCAATTATGGGCTTATAGAACTGCATATAAAAATTCTATGGGTATGTCTCCGTATAAAATAGTTTATGGAAAAGCATGTCACTTACCTCTCGAACTGGAACATAAGGCATATTGGGCCATTAAAGAGCTCAATTATGATTTCAAATTTGCCGGTGAGAAGAGGTTATTTGACTTTAGCTCACTTGATGAATGGAGAACCCAAGCCTATGAGAATGCCAAACTGTTTAAAGAAAAAGTTAAAAGATGGCATGATAAAAGAATACAAAAGCGTGAGTTTAATGTAGGTGATTATGTATTACTGTACAACTCTCGTTTAAGATTTTTTGCAGGAAAACTTCTCTCTAAACGGGAAGGTCCTTACGTTATCGAGGAGGTCTATCGTTCCGGTGCCATAAAAATCAACAATTTCGAAGGCACAAATCCGAAGGTGGTGAACGGTTAAAGTATCAAACATTATATCTCAGGTAATCCTATAAATTTTGAAACCAATGTTATTGAAACCGTAACCCCGGAGGAATACATAAAAAACACCTTCCAGAACGTTCCAGACTCCGAAAAGGAATAGGTATGTGGTCGGTAAGTAAACCGACTCCAAAACAGTTCTAATGGCAATTTTTCTCCGTTTTGGAATATTTAGAAAAATAGAAAAATAAGAAGCAGTCCGGGAAGGACACGAGGCCTCCACGAGGGTGGAGGGCGCGCCCTACCCCCTGGGCGCGCCCCCTGCCTCGTGGGCACCTCGTGCGCTCTACGAACTCCATTTTCTTGCACGATACGTATTTTGGTCTGTAAAAATTCATTATATAAACTCCCGAAGGTTTTGACTCCTGTATCACGCAATTGTCCTCTGTTCTTGTTTCGAGCTGTTTTTCTGACAGACCTAGATCATCATGACGTCTCCAAGTGCCCCCAAGGATAAGTTCTTCGAGAAGGTCATCAACCCCTACCTCGCGGAGGTGCTGCAACACCCTCAAACCATTGAGATGCATGAGGGGGTGCTGCACATCCGCGATGTTGAGGGACCAAGGAGGACCGGAAGCATGGAGACAAGGCTCGAGGCAATGGAGCAACAAGTTTTCAAGTGCCAGGAGATGGTGGAGCATGGACTTGACTCCAATCACATAATGATCACGGAGTTCACCAACAACCACAAGCTGGATGCCAAGGACATTGGGGAGGCCATCTTCAAGCTCCATGAGAAAATCGAGCACCTCCAAGCCCAAATCTATGACCTACAAAACCAAAACTGTGAGTATGAATATAGATTCAAGAGGATGAGTTTGGCTGTAGATTTAAGGATCCCGGAGACTCGGTCATCCTTCTATGATGGTGAGCCTATGCCTTGGAAGATGAACGACAAGCCTACATCATCAACAACTATCACCTCCTCCGAAAAAGGAAAACTAAGTATCTGGTATGGGCACTCCCCTTGGCAACTGCCAAGCTTGGGGGAGGTGCCCCGGTATCATATCACCATCACACTCCTATCTTTACCGTTTTTCTTAGTTCGATCCTTTTAGTAATATCTTGATCTAGTAGAATAAAATTTTAGTATGATTTAGTTTTGAGTTCTGCTTTATGATCCCTTTATGTAATCGAGTCCGTGAGCTACATAATAAAGATTAGTGTTGAGTCAAGGGCTTGATTATTTTGATCTTGAAGGAATAAAAGAAAAGGAAAGAATAAAAGGAAATAAAGAGATCATATTGATCTCATGGAGAGTAACGACTTCACATAGGAAGAGTATGATGATTAAAAGTTGTTGAGAGTTGACAAACATAGCTTTGGTCATCGTTGCAATTAATAGGAAGTAATAAAGGAAGAGAGGTTTCACATATAAATATACTATCTTGGACATCTTTTATGATTGTGAGCACTAATTAAAATATGACATGCTAAAGAGTTGATGTTGGACAAGGAAGACAACGTAATGGGTTATGTTTTCTTATATCTGAGATAAAGTATATTGTCATGGATCGTCCAACATGTTGAGCTTGCCAATCTCCCTCATGCTAGCCAATTCTTTGCACCAAGTAGAGATACTACTTGTGCTTCCAAATACCCTTAAACCCAGTTTTGCCATGAGAGTCCACCCTATCTACCCATGGATTGAGTAAGATCCTTCAACTAAGTTGTCATCGGTGCAAGCAATAAAAATTGCTCTCTAAATATGTATGACTTATTAGTGTGGAGGAAATAAGCTTTATACGATCTTGTGATGTGGAAGAAATAAAAGCGACGGACTACATAATAAAGGTCCATATCACAAGTGGCAATATATAGTGACGTTCTTTCGCATTAAGATTTTGTGCATCCAATCCTAAAAGCGCATGGCAACCTCTGTTTCCCTCTGCGAAGGGCCTATCTTTTACTTTTACCTCTTACCCTTATGCAAGAGTCATGGTGATCTTCACCTTTCCTTTTTACATTTTATCCTTTGGCAAGCACAGTGTGTTGGAAAGATCCTGATATATATATATATATATATATATATATATATATATATATATCCAATTGGATGTAAGTGAGCATGAACTATTATAGTTGACATTACCCTTGAGGTAAAAGGTTGGGAGGCGAAACTATAAGCCCCTATCTTTCTCTGTGTCCGATTAAAACTCCGTAACCATAAGTTTTGCGTGAGTGTTAGCAATTGTGAAAGACTAAATGATAGTTGAGTATGTGGACTTGCTGAAAAGTTCTTACATAGACTCTTTCCGATGTTATGATAAATTGCAATTGCCTCAATGACTGAGACTATAGTTTGTTAGTTCTCAATGAAGTTTCTAATTCATACTTGACATTGTGAATAGATTATTACTTGAGCATAAGAAATCATATGACAATATCCATATATGTTGCTGTTATAGGAATGATCATGATGCCCTCATGTCCGTATTTTATTTTATCGACACCTCTATCTCTAAACATGTGGACATATTTATCGTTATCAGCTTCTGCTTGAGGACAAGCGAGGTCTAAGCTTGGGGAGTTGATACGTCCATTTTGCATCATGCTTTTATATCGATATTTACCACATTATGGGCTGTTATTAACATCATGTCACAATACTTATGCCTTTTCTCTCTTATTTTACAAGGTTTACATAAAGAGGGAGAATGCAAATGGAATTCTAGGCTGGAAAAGGAGCAAATATTAGAGACCTATTCTGCACAACTCCAAAAGTCCTGATACTTCACGGAAGTTATTTTTGGAAATAATAAAAAATATTGAGCGGAAGAAATACCATAGGGGGCCCACACCCTGGACACGAGAGTGGGGGCGCGCCCTACCCCCCTGGGCGCGCCCCCTGCCTCATGGGCCCCCTGGTGGCCCTCCGATGCCCATCTTCTGCTATATGAAGTCTTTCGTCCGAAGAAAAATCATAAGCAAGCTTTCGGGACGAGACTCCGCCACCACGAGGCGGAACCTTGGCGGAACCAATCTAGGGCTCTGGCGGAGCTGTTTTGCCGGGGACACTTCCCTCCGGGAGGGGGAAATCATCGCCATCGTCATCATCAACGCTGCTCTCATCGGGAGGGGCCCAATCTCCATCAACATCTTCACCAGCACCATCTCCTCTCAAACCCTAGTTCATCTCTTGTATCCAATTCTTGTCTCTAAGTCCGGGATTGGTACCTGTAGGTTGCTAGTACTGTTGATTACTCCTTGTAGTTGATGCTAGTTGGTTTATTTGGTGGAAGATCATATGTTCAGATCCTATATGCATATTAATACTCCTCTGATTATGAACATGAATATGATTTGTGAGTAGTTACGTTTGTTCCTGAGGACATGGGAGAAGTCTTGCTATTAGTAGTCATGTGAATTTGGTATTCGTTCGATATTTTGATGAGATGTATGTTGTCTCTCCTCCAGTGGTGTTATGTGAACGTCGACTACATGACACTTCACCATTATTTGGGCCTAGAGGAAGGCATTGGGAAGTAATAGTAGATGATGGGTTGCTAGAGTGACAGAAGCTTAAACCCTAGTTTATGCGTTGCTTCGTAAGGGGCTGATTTGGATCCATATGTTTCATGCTATGGTTAGGTTTACCTTAATACTTCTTTTGTAGTTGTGGATGCTTGCAATAGGAGTTAATCATAAGTGGGATGCTTGTCCAAGTAAGGATAGCACCCAAGCACCGGTCCACCCACATATCAAATTATCAAAGTACCGAACGCGAATCATATGAGCGTGATGAAAACTAGCTTGACGATAATTCCCATGTGTCCTCGGGAGCACTTTTCTCTATATAAGAGTTTGTCCAGGCTTGTCCTTTGCTACAAAAAGGATTGGGCCACCTTGCTGCACTTTATTTACTTTTGTTACTTGTTGCTTGTTACAAATTATCTTATCACAAAACTATCTGTTACCTATAATTTCAGTGCTTGCAGATAATACCTTGCTGAAAACCGCTTATCATTTCCTTCTGCTCCTCGTTGGGTTCGACACTCTTACTTATCGAAAGGACTACTATAGATCCCCTATACTTGTGGGTCATCAGCTGGCAATGTATGACGGCCGCTGGCATGGTGCCGGCATGAACTCTTGGGTGTTGGAATGATCTACGGTCGGGCCTCTTTTTAATCTAAATATGCGGACATTAAATGGGTCGCCCGCGTTGGGCGCACGACCGACCCAAAAAGATAACAGGGCGGACGCGGAGCCAGCGGCCGACCCAAACAGACAAAAAGTGGACAAAGCGCGCGCCCGTTTGGGTTGCCCCATTGGAGTTGCCCTTAGATCCCTTTGGTTTATAGGAATAGAATCTTATTTCTATGGAGCAATTCTTCCTATCGTCCACATTTCATAGAAAAATAAACGTTAGCCTAGACCCAATGAAACAAAATGCTATGATGTGAACCAAAGGGCATCTTCTTTTCTATTCCTATTCATAGGATTTCAGATAAATGCCATCTCATTTCCTATGACTTCCTTATTCCTATGACTTTTCCTATCCAAAGGAGGCCTCGGTGGCCGTGCCTGTAAGTGCATCTAGTGCCCCTTAGTGATTTTGGTGTATTGAAGACTTATAGGTTAAGTGACTAATATGTGTGTGAGTGTACACATGATCTGTAAGTCGATGAGGAGTTTGATATTTAGGACGAAAGTTGACCCCTAAAAATGTATGTCTTCAGCTGAAGACTTTGGTTCTCCTGAAGACTTTAAAAGTGAAGAAATTGGTGTGACCTTGAAGACTTGGATATTTATGCGAGGATTATGAAGCGTGAAGACTTTTGTTTCCGTAGTTTCATTTTCTCTTTCTTGAGTCATAGGAAACAACGTACTGTTAAAGGGGGTCGAGGCAATACGAAGGAAACATTTTCCAAGTGATGCTCAACTCAAATCCTACACCTACCCAATCCTTTCGAGTGAAGCTATTGGAAATCTCATATCAGTTCAGTCAATTTCTTCAGTGACAGAGACGAAGATCTTCTGGTCTCTGAGGAACTTGTCCTGACTGAGGAGTTAGGAATTCGCCAGTGCGAATTGCCTACATACTGAGGAACATGACAGCCCTGAGGAAATTGAACCTCAAATATCCGACCGTTGCTGTGCTACGCGCCAGCTGTCCCAAAATATCTAGCCACCTAATGATCATATCATTGAAGGGCATTTATGTCTTATCATGTCGGGCTGCTCCCTAGGCTATAAATAGCCGCCCCCTACAACCCCTAGCTGGTTGGATGCTCCGAGAGAAACTGATACATGTCATTGAGAGCATCCCATCCTCCGAGGACTTTGAGAGAAAATCATCAAGCGAGGAAAAACCCAAAAACCCAAAACCCAAACACCTACAACCAAAGTGATTGAGCATCACTGAAGTGATTGTTCCTGTGTGGAACCGACACTTGTTACCTTTGAGGAATGTGTATCCTCCAGACGGTTAGGCGTCATGGTCTGAGCATCCAAGAGGAATTGTGGATCGCCGAGTGACCAAGTCTGTGAAGGTTTGGAAGACACATAAAGACTTACCACGAGTGATTGGGCGAGGTCTGTGTGACTTTAGCTCAAGGAGAATACGGTGAGGACTGTGTGTCCTCTGGTTTAAATACCCAGCCGCTCCAACTAGACGTACAACTGTCACAGCAATTGGAACTGGTTTACCAAATCATTATCTTCACCAAGCCAACTGGTTCTATTTCCTCAACCCTTTCATTTCCTCATTCATGTGTTGATGAAACTGATCATTACTGTTTGAAGACTTTGATTGAAGACTTTCTCTATTTCCTCAATTCTATTTCTTTAGTCACATAGTCTTCAGCCTGCTTATCCTGTTCTCACGCTATCTGTACTCTGTACTTGTTTTCAGTTCATCATGATGACTATGATGTTGCTCTGTTATGCTTATACCTGAGTACTTATTCCGCTGCTAGTGTGTCATTGCTTAGGAATTTCTTCACCTAGAAATTCCTCAGTGACGAATTTGTAAAAATCGCCTATTCACCCCCCTCTAGTCGATATAACGCACTTTCAATTGGTATAGGTACTCCCTTGTTCTGTGTGATTTTGGTTTAACCACCTGGAGTTTTAGTTATGTTGACCGCATGTATGAAGAAAGTATCGTGCCCTATCTTTGACGGTCAATGATTATCCCAAGTGGAAGGCCATGATGACGAAGCGCCTCATGGGGATGGACATCAAGCTGTGGACCGTCACAGAGATTGGCCTCACTGACTTATGCAAGATGGCGGATGCTGATGATATTCGCAAGTACACTCGTCTGGATTGCATGGCGAAGGATATCATCTGCTCATGTCTCTCCAGAAATCAGTTCAGGCTCATTATGCATCCGTGCAATGCAAAGCTTATCTGGGACCGAATCTCCGATGTTTATGAAGGTCATCGAACTCGTCAGGATCCCTGGTTTGATGATTTCAAGGAATCACTCAAAACAATGACTTTCGAACCAGAATCATCATCATCCGTACCATGCCTCATGGCTAAGGGTGCAAAGGTAACTGATTACTCCTCATCCGAATCTAGTGATGATGAATCTGATGATGATGGTGTCTTTGGATCTAGTTATACCAAGCTTGTGACTGTTGCCAATCTGATGCGGGGTGGTGTGGTGGCATGTCTGAAAAGGCGGCACGCGTCTCCGGGGTGTGGCTCCCGTCACGAACGGCGCCGCCGCCGGCACCTGGAGGGGGGAAACGGACGCGCCGGGTCTACACAGAGGGGATCTTGCTATGGGTTTGGCCCGGATGTTGCTCCAAAGTGTTCCTATGGGCTGACCTAACACAACCGGGTGGAGAGTTCCACTAGTCAAAACCCGTCCGTGTAAAGTCAAAGGGCTAGATCTCGTGGTCAAACGCTACAGGGTTAGGCGGGACAGGGGCCCTGGGGTGTAGCAATGCCACCGGAGCGTCGCACCGGGACCTCATACATGCGGGGTGGTGTGGTGGCATGTCTGAAGAGGCGGCACGCGTCTCCGGGGTATGGCCCCCCTCACGGATGGCGCCACCGCCGGCACCTGGAGGGGGGAAACGGATGCGTCGGGTCTACACGGAGGGGATCTTGCTGTGGGTTTGGCCCGGATGTTGCTCCGAAGTGTTCCTATGGGCTGACCTAACACAACCGGTTGGAGAGTTCCACTGGTCAAAGCCTGTCCGTGTAAACTCGAAGGGCTAGATCTTGTGGCCAAACGCTTCTGAGGTTAGGCGGGGCCAGGGGCCACAGGGGGGTAGCAATGCCGGAGCATCACACGGGCCCTCATACATGCGGGGTGGTGTGGTGGCTTGTCCAAGAGGCGGCACGCAGCGTCTCCGGTGTCGGCCCCTCACGGACGGCGCCGCCACGCAGACCAAGGGGGAAATGGACGCGTTCGGTCTACACGGGGGGGATCTTGCTATGGGTTTGGCCCGGATGTTGCTCCAAAGTGTTCCTATGGGATGACCTAACACAACCGGGTGGAAAGATCCACTGGTCAAATCCCGTCCGTGTAAAGTCAAAGGGCTAGATGTCGTGGCCAAACGATACAGGGTTAGGCGGGACGGGGGCCCTGGGGGGGGGAGGAATGCAACCGGAGCGTCTCACTGGGCCCTCATACATGCGGGGTGGTGTGGTGGCATGTCTGAACAGGTGGCACGCGTCTCCAAGGTGTGGCTCCCCTCACGGACGACGCCGCCGCCGGCACCTGGAGGGAGGAAACGGACACGTCGGGTCTACACGGAGGGGATCTTGCTGTGGGTTTGGCCCGGATGTTGCTCCAAAGTGTTCCTATGGGCTGACCTAACACAACTGGGTGGGGAGTTCCACTGGTCAAATCCCCTCCGTGTAAAGTCAAAGGGCTAGATCTCGTGGCCAAATGCTACAGCGTTAGGCGGGACGGGGGCCCTTGGGGGGTAGCAATGCCACCGGAGCATCACACCGGGCCCTCATACATGTGGGGTGGTGTGGTGGCATGTCTGAAGAGGCGGCACGCGTCTCCGGGGTGTGGCCCCCTCGCGGTCGGCGCCGCCGCCGGCTCCTGGAGGGAGGAAACGGACGCGTCGGGTCTACAAGGAGGGGATCTTGCTATGGGTTTGGCCCGAGTGTTGCTCCAAAGTGTTCCGATGGGCTGACCTAACACAACTGGGTGGAGAGTTCCACGGGTCGAAGCCCGTCCGTGTAAAGTCAAAGGGCTAGATCTCGTGGCCAAACGCTACAGGGTTAGGCGGGACGGGGGCCCTGGGTGGGTAGCAATGCCACCGGGCCCTCATACATGCGGGGTGGTGTGGTGGCATGTCTGAAGAGGCGGCACGCGTCTCCGGGGTGTGGCCCCCCTCACGGACAGCGCCGCTGCCAGCACCTGGAGGGGGAAACGGACGCGTCGGGTCTACACGGAGGGGATCTTGCTGTGGGTTTGGCCCGGACGTTGCTCCAAAGTGTTCCTATGGGCTGACCTAACACAACCGGGTGGGGAGTTCCACTAGTCAAAGCCCCTCCGTGTAAAGTCAAAGGGCTAGATCTCGTGGCCAAATGCTACAGCGTTAGGCGGGACGGGGGCCCTTGGGGGGTAGCAATGCTACCGGGCCCTCATACATGCGGGGTGGTGTGGTGGCATGTCTGAAGAGGCGGCACGCGTCTCCGGGGTGTGGCCCCCCTCACGGACAGCTGGCCACGCAAGCACTGGAGGGGGAAGCAGACGGCGTCGGGTCTACACGGAGGGGATCCTGCTGTGGGTTTGGCCTGGATGTTGCACCAAAGTGTTCCTATGGGCTGACCTAACACAACCGGGTGGAGAGTTCCACTGGTCAAAGCCCGTCCGTGTAAAGTCAAAGGGTTAGATCTCGTGGCCAAACGCTATAGGGTTCGGCGGGACGTGGGCCCTGGCGGGGGGGGGGGGGGGGGGTAGCAATGCCACCGGAGCGTCGCACCGGGCCCTCATATTTGCGGGGTGGTGCATAGCTACACCCCGAATCCCCCCACTAACCAGATTCCCTCCGTGTCGACCGTTTCCCCCCTCCGTGACACGGCGACAGCGACGTCCGTGAGGGGGCAAACGATATACCATCGGGGTATGTTTTTTTGTTTAGATAAAGCACATTTATCTTGTGGAAAAATAAAAAATAATATAAAGTAAAAATAAAGAAAAATAAATGTATGCCGACGGAAAGGCCGTCGGCATAGGTGCGCACACGGAGGTACAATCCCACGGATTGATGACGTGGCATCACGCGCAGATCGATGATGTGGCAGAGGGCATGGGCCAAGTCTATGTCGACGGCAATGCCGTAGGCATATCTCTGCCACACAACGGGCCCCCCACTCCCTCGGATCGATGACGTGTCGACGACGCGGATCGTTGATGTCAGCAGACCTATGCCGACGGCATAGCCGCCGTCGGCACAGATATGCCGACGACCGTCATTACCAGCCGACGGCGTAGTTTGGACGCCATCAAATGGTCGTTGCTGACTGGGTAGGTGGGCTCGGGATATGCCGACGGCCCCCGTAGGCGTATCTCGCGCGGTCCCGACGGCCTCATCTATCCTGACGGCACCGTCGGCATATATAGACGTATGCCGACGGCATTTCTACGCCTACGGCCTTCCTTAGGCCGTCGGGATAGGTCTATCTATGCCGACGGGGGCCGTCGACATAGATGAGGCCGTCGACGTAAGCGGATATTCTGGTAGTGGTCACCTATCCAAGAGACCATTGTATTGAGATACAAAAAGAGAGAAGAAGCCATCTAGCTACTGCCTACGGACCTGTAGGGAGTTAATTGCAAGGAACTACCACACTTCGACACGTCGTAACGAATCAGTACCATTAGTCAGCAGATCGTTGATGTCAGCAGATCTATGCCGACGGCATAGCCGCCGTCGGCACAGATATGCCGACGACCGTCATTACCAGCCGACGGCGTAGTTTGGACGCCATCAAATGGTCGTCGCTGACCGGGTAGGTGGGCTCGGGATATGCCGACGGCCCCCGTAGGCGTATCTCGCGCGGTCCCGACGGCCTCATCTATGCAGACGGCCCCGTCGGCATATATAGACGTATGCCGACGGCTTTTCTACGCCTACGGCCTTCCTTAGGCCGTCGGGATAGGTCTATCTATGCCGACGGGGGCCGTCGACACAGATGAGGCCGTCGACGTAAGCGGATATTCTGGTAGTGGTCACCTATCCAAGAGACCATTGTATTGAGATACAAAAAGAGAGAAGAAGCCATCTAGCTACTGCCTACGGACCTGTAGGTCGAGTTAATTGCAAGGAACTACCACACTTCGACACGTCGTAACGAATCAGTACCATTAGTCATTTTTTTGCCATGCAGTACCAACTCTAAGCCTAAGTGTTACAAAAAGGTCTGACAGCCGTATAAGCACGCATCTGACTGAGTGGCCCCACCTGTCGGACGACACATGGCATATGTTCTTTTTCAGAAAGCCCCTCGCGCTATACTTAATCACGTACATGCCCTTTATGAAAATCTAAAAAGGACAGCGCGCGGGCAGGATTCGAACCGGCAACCTGCCGCGTCACGCGCGCGCGACCGACCACTACGCCAGCCTCGGCGACTTGTTCAAAGTACGATACCACGCATATATTGTCATACCTTTGAACAAATAAAATAAAAGGAAAAAAGATGCTGCATCAGGATGCGATATATTTGTCACAGTTACTGCATACATTTCTGTATTTTTTAAATGCACAGTTACTCAAAAAATGGTAACATGTACTAAAAATTATTGTGTAATCGTAATAAATTTTATAATGCATGATGAACATTTTATAATATACATTTCAATTTTTAAATACGCGTTCAACTTTTCCCAAAAATGTTCTGAACATTTTTTTAAATGCACAAACACTTTATTTACCTTTCAGAGTAATTTTAAAATTTCGAACGTCAACCCAGAAACAATGTAGAGACCAGCAGGTTTATTCTTCACACTGAACATAGTGTGCGTAATGTATATTGATAAAAATCATACACACTTATATAGACATCATATATTATAAAATGTTCAATATATATGATAAACTTTTTATAATATGATATCATACATTTAAACTTTTTAGAATAAGCAATATATATATACATATTAAACGATGCGGCGAACATTTCTTTAATCGTACGACTCGATGAACATATAATATTTTTTAATATCATATAAAAACCAGAACGGCTCGGAGTTTAAAGACGTATACGCGTACTAGTTGACACATAGGATGGCGTGGGGCAGAGGCAGCAAGCGGGCACGGCGAGCGACTTGGCGGGATCGATTTCCGGCGGACGGTCACGCGATTTTGTATTTTGTAAAAAAACGAATGGTGCAAAGTATATATAAAGTCATGCGTGGCTTTTGACATGAAAGCAGCAGCAGCGCAGTGGCAGCGAGCTTTCCCGTTGAACCGCACGGTGCGGGTCCGAATCCTGGCTCAACGTGCCCGTTTGGTTTGTTTTTGAAAAAAGGTTTCTTCTGGCAGGATATTTTTTTTTTTTGATAAATAGAGGCTTTATGCGTGATTAAATAAGAAGTGAGGGTTGTTTCTGTAAAAGAGCATGCCACGTCAGCCCCTGACACACGGGTCCCAGCGGTCAGATACACCGTCAATACGCGTTTATATGTGGCTTAGACCGTTTTGCAACACTTAGGCTTAGAGTTGGTACTGCATGGCAAAAAAAATGACTAATGGTGCTTGATTTGTTCTGACGTCTTGCGAAGTGTGGTAGTTCCTTGCAATTAACTTCAGAGGTCTGAGGTGAACTACTCACGCATCATCGGAGAGGCATCAATGAGGATGATGAACCCCTTCGTGATTGTGTTCCCTTCGGTAGTGCCGGAAAAGGGCTCTAGATTGGGTCTCATGGTTCTGGAACTTGCGGCGGCTGAAACAAATTTTCGTCGACTCACTTAGGGTTTCTGGAATATTTGGGTATTTATAGAGCGAAGACGCGGTGCGGGAGGCCAACAAGGTGGGACAACCCACAGTGCCTTATTTCAGCCTTGGAGTGGGTTGTGCTTTCCCTCGAGCCCCCTCTGGTACTTGTTTGGCCCATCGTATGGAGTGACTTGATACGTTCATGGTATATGGAATCATACATACTTTAAACTCTGATCCTGTGTTATGGACTAGAATTTGGATGATATAATATCTAAGTATAACAAACAACTTGGATCAATTCAATACGAGTGTTGTACAAATTAACATCATGCTCTCAAATTCAATACTTTGACAATAGCACTTTTGAATACACGGATACAAGAGCCATCGCCATCCTATGTAGTCGCATATTTGTTATGGTGTTGGTTCTCGGATAAGCGGGCGCGCCGGCCGTTGCCATCCCACTCGGCCAGAATTTTGTTGTGGTATTGTGGACCGACCCGATATGCGGGCGCCGCGATAACCATCGTCGTCGTCCCACCCGGTCGGACGTATGTGGCGGTATTGGCGACTCAGTTCTTGGACGCGGCTGCAATCGCTATCCAACCCAGCAGCAGCATATGTGCCGTAGTTTTGGCGGCGGCGGCGGACGTAGGCTCCTTGGCCGTCCCTCGCGGCCACGTTTTGATCGTAGTTGAGGCGGGAGCAACAGTCTTCGCCGCACCTGGTCCTGGGCGTGTGAAGGCCGCGGCGGTTGGACCCGACGGGAGCACGCGGCGGCTGGCCGTCGACCACCGAGGTGGCCGTCGGTGTGCTCGGACTCGGACTTGGGTGCGGCGCGCGGCGGAGCCTGTCCTGGCGGGAGGCGCCGAAGGGCTGCCAGCTCCGCGGCCGTCAGATGCGACGCCCGTACGCGCCGTCGTCGTGACGGATCATGCTCGTCTCCCTCTCCGTGGAAGCACCGCCGCGGCGCGAACGACGCAGCATCCTCGCCGTTGGCACGCACGAACAGCCGCCCGCCGCACTCGCCGTCCGGCTTGCAGCAGCCAGCATCCGCCGCCGGCGAGCGGCATCGCAAGTCCGCTCGTTGAACCAAGGTCGCAGCAAGCCCTCGCCGCACCGCCGGCGACCCTTGCGCTGCGCACGTTCGTTTTCCTGCCTTTGTATTATGGACCCTACTTCCTCACGCGAGAGGTCGGGAAGCGCCTTTTTTCTGTGCCCATGGGACCTGCTCCCTCACGTATATATGATATGCTGCTGCGAGATACGATCCGGACGCGATGACGCGTCAATCTCATCTACTGGAAAACGACTCGGATCGGGCGCCCGATGGCGCGCGCGATGATCGGTCGCTCCCACGCGTCTCCATGTGGGCCCTGCATGCAACCGCCTCCGCATCCTTATCCACACTGCGTCTTCCGTTGACCTCCGTCACAGCAAAGCCCCTCTATCTTCTGCCCGCAAACCTCTTTTTTACCGGTGCGAGGATGTCTGCAGTCTTAAATCCACCCTTAAATTCTTGGAGATTGGAGCACACTGTCTACATGCATACTAATATTCCTCTGTATTATGTTGAACATCATCATGTATGAATTGTCTTGTCAATTCTTGTCAGCACCTTTTATCAGTACGATGCATGCATGACTCAGACATAGTCTCCTCCTCTGGCTCCCATTACAAAGGTACCCTTTTAAATTTCGTTTGACAAACATGATGGTCATCAAAATTGTTGCTTGTCGTGAAATACATAATTCATTGTTCATTCAAATTGCAAGTTGTGCACACAACATGTACATATGAACTAATACAAACTTAGTCAAACCGATAACAAGCACAAGATTAAATTATGGCATGTGAACTAATACAAACTTAGTCAAATTGATAACAAGCACAAAAGATCGAATTGTGCCATGTCACAGAACGACATCTTTTTTATTCAAATACCAAAAACTTTATTTTTCTGTATACAAATATAAATATCCTTTTCCAGACAAGATGCATCACGCATTGCCGACAACCACATAGATGAAAGTTGGTGTGTTCAAACTATTCTTGCCTCAATAAAGGATAGACGACCCAGTGCTAAGCTTCCACACCAAGCAGTATTTCACCTTCTCAAATACATTCACAAAAAAGTATCAAGCCGCTCACTCAAAAACCTAATTCTTCCAGAAAAGACATACCTAAGCACTTGGATACGTGTACTATGGAGACAATACCCTCATCCAGGATCTTGGACAAAATTCCATCAAAATGAACACATACTTGTGGTAGTTTCTAATTTGTTACCCCATGAAAGTTTTACAATTATTTTCTTTCTAGAATACACTTGATCTTTTAAAAAAGGCTAAACATTTATTAACAAATTCTCCCATCCATTTTAGCAGCTTCTTTGGTGTCCTTTCTTGCTTTGCCAGGTACCCACGACCCTAAATGAAGTAGAGAGGTCTAACATCGCTTAATCATGCATAGCTCATAATTTTGAAACTCTCCAACCCATCAAGTAACACCATCCATGACTATGTCACTTTGCATAGCCTACAATTGATGAAACACAAAGATCATCACCTACAATGAATAAAGATTGTACGCACAAGTATAAATCAATAATAAAGGTTCTAGTAAAAAATCAAAACAAAGTGCCGATCCTGTTGAGATCGTGATGGCACATAATGATGTTCATAGACATCTAAAATTGCTAGGTTTCCATAAATTGCCCTATTGGAATGTTGCACACGTGCATGTGTTGAGTCATAGTATATATGCATCAATATATGACTGAATTATTCATGAAAAATAGGATTGTGCCACGAGGATCAATTAGATACGAATTAGGAGCATGGTGTTGTGTGATATCTCAGAAAGTCAATGAACATACCGGTGCCGAGTCATAGTATATATGCATCAATATATGACTGAATTATTCATGAAAAATAGGACTGTGCCACGAGGATCAATTAGATACGAATTAGGAGCATGGTGTTGTGTGATATCTCAGAAAGTCAATGAACATACCGGTGCCGAGTCATAGTATATATGCATCAATATATGACTGAATTATTCATGAAAAATAGGACTGTGCCACGAGGATCAATTAGATACGAATTAGGAGCATGGTGTTGTGTGATATCTCAGAAAGTCAATGAACATACCTTGAATTACTTGAGCAAAGAAGATTGTTGCAGAGGTTAGTCCAGCCCTTGTCTTACCAATTGTGCCATTATTCCTCAGTCAGATATTGCAAAAAATGGCCATTCATCATCTAACTAATGGTTCCATATTAAGAATCTGACAGACATGCGGGTCTCCTCAGTATTGTTAGAAAAACCATTTGAAAATAATCATGTTGTAAGAGTAAACACTGGAACTATCAATCACCCACTAATTGTTACATAGTGACTCTGTGGATTAGTAGTAAAGCTTCGCAAGCTGTTGCACTTGCCCAAACAAAATAGAAACCAAATGGGAACAACATGCAAATGAAGAGAGGCCCTTTGCTTAATCCATTACAAATATATAGAGGACCTGCAAAGGCAGGACTATCATGTTCATGAAGATGGGATGACTCAACAGGTTAGTGGCTGCAATAATCATCATCTGTATTTATCTGATATAATGCCAATTTAGAGATGCGGGATGCAAGCTAATGGAGCAGTGGGCAGCATCAATCGGGCACTGTGGTAGATCAGAGGACTCTGATGCTCCACCTTCAGTCCAGTCTGCTACGTAACAGCACCTCTGTCTCCTCCTTCCCGCAACATTCCAAATCATATCTAATTGCAGATGATGATTTCAAAACTGTTGCAATCTGAACAATGACATGCAAACACTGTTAGAGCTCAGGTTATAGTGTAAATTCACTGGCTGTATAACTAAGGAATTAAGTTAGCCATGGTTGGCAAATAATTGTAACACAACGTGCAAATAAATTGAGATGATTACGATAGCAGAATAATTGATATTCAAGTTACAGAACATATAAGTAACTTTGTTGTCGTTGCTTTGAATCATTCCCAATATGTAATGCAGCAAGCATATCTCAGGTTATCATATTGAAGCTAGATGGAAGATAAGGACTAAAAAAAAGTATGTTCGTATAGCCCTTATTTTGTACACAGTTATAGAAATTTCTTGCAGATTTATTTTATAAAATTCTGGAAAGAAACAACAAGACTACAAGAGGCAGTGATGATGCGCTACTAATCTCTCCATAGGCTACCAATCTCTCCATAGCCAAAGAGGCGTACACTAATCAGTAATCACCCAACGGTGAATCTGGTTGAGACTCAGTAATTGCACTCAAAGATACTACCGGAGCACGCACCATGGTCATTTAATTAACTCTATGATGCCACATCATTTCAGTGATCAAGTCATCAGTCTTGCCTAAATACAATGGAAATAACTATCTCATGCAGGGCCATTGGTCTCTTTCTTCATATATCTGATTGTCATCCGCGGTAGCTTTCGTGAAAAAATTGATAGAAACATAGAGGGTCCCATGACTAACCACAAAGAGACAAATCATATCCTGTAAAGTTCACAATCAGTTCTTTGGGCCACTCTCTTGAACTGAGAAAGCAAAACTGAACCTAAATTTGGGTTATCATATTGAAGTGTGGTCAGTCCCATAATCAAAATCAACGTGAAGATTTGATGTTGATGCAAGAAAAATTATCAGACTTCATTAGCCCGTGAATTCAATTACTTAAATAACAAGGTAGATAACAAAGTTAGTATATCTTGCTGCAGACTTCTCTGCACTTCATTTGCCCATTGATAGGACTATATAGTAGTAATGAAGGGGAGGACGTAGATACCTTGTACATCTTGTTGCGGTTGATAATACAAACTATTCACCCGCATCGGTGTGCTGCAAATAATTCCAAGTACATTATCAAGTACTCCCTCCATCTCAAAATTTTTGTCTTAGATTTGTCTAGATACGGATGTATCTAATACTAAAACGTGACTTGATACATCCGTATCTAGACAAATCCAAGACAAGAATTTTGGGATGGAGGGAGTAATAAACATTTATTTTATGAAAGTGTTTCTTCACAACAGGAACTGCAAGAAATAAAATATAGCCACTAATCCTGCATTTGTAAGCCATGTTGTGAATAATAATGAGTGTCCCAAGCATATTACAAACACGGAAAAAAAATACAAATCATATGTACAGTTTTATCTCTAAACTCAGCACAAACATTGTGAACTTTGTTTGAATCCACATCACCAAGACACCAACAGCTAATGGCAAGTAATTCAGTGCCTTAGAAAAGGATGTTGGGAAAGTTGGCAACCAGCTAAAAATGTTCAGATTTCTATGAAAAGAAATCTGAGTTTCTCTTTTTTATTTCTCGATGTATGTTTCGAATTTTGATCTGAAATTTTTAGGGGTTATCTTAGTATGTGCTGTGAACATGCATGATTTTTTTTAGATTTTTTCGCAATGTTTAAATTTAAATTTGGGCCATATGTCACCGAGCGCATGTCACCTGATCCCAGTCCGTGTGGGGATGGGCTGGGTTGGTGGAGAAGAGGAGGGGATACGTGGTCGACACCGGCGGCTTGGGAAGAGGAGGACGAAGGGGATCGGGGCATGGGGTCGGGGGTTGAGCAATTCCTTTGCGAATTGGACGGGTCGTTTTCCTGAGTAAAATAAGTACATTCTTGGTCCTTAAACTCGGTGGCAGTGTTCAGAACTGTCCCGGAAGTTGCGAAGTGCCTCAATACGGTCCTGAAAGTTGCCGATACTGCTACTATACGGTCCCTGAACTTGTCAGGCCGGTCCTGGGCTACGTATGTGCATACACAACACGTACGCCACAGCGTACCACAGTGGCCACGTCAGCTAAGGGGCCCATAGACAGAAGATTTGGACGTTCCTGGTCAAGACCCTTGCATTCCCCGAACGCACCGCCGGAGATCCTCGTTGTCAACTTCAACCACCTCGATGGCCGAGCGCTGGCGACAATCAGGTGACCACGAGAGCAGTGAGCAGGACGGCTGTGGAGGGAGACGCAAGGGGCACGCTGCGCCGTGCGCTCGCGGTCACTGGTGTCGCCGGGGCACCGGGAGAGGCAGAGCACTGGGTTGCCCTCAATGTCCCTCATGGGCAGCTTCGCGAAGAACGCTGTCTCCGGCGCACGCCCTGAGACGTTGAGCGCGACGAGGTTCTCGAGAGCGGACATCAACTGGAGGTGGTCGCTGGATAGCTTGTTGTGCGAGACGTCGAGCACGACAAGCCGCGTGAGCCCGGCCAACTCCTTCCGCATCGCATGACAGCCCATTGCAGCTCAGGTCAAAATCAATCTGGCCAGCGAGTTGTCACCGACACACCGACCGAGCTCCAGTCCGCGCACGAGCGCTGATCTCCGGAAGTATCTGACTGGAGAGCCGGTAGCTGCCAAGAACGAGCTTGGCGAGCGCACTGAGCATGCCGACCGCCCAGGCGTACGTACAATCTTACACATATATACGCAAGTCTCCGGCGAGCTGCACTTACGTGTGCAGGTGTGCTAGACAAAATCGATCAAGCTGCTAGTTTTGTTTGAGCTAGCTTTGCACGTACGTACCGTACGTGTTGCTTGCTTCTGGGTTCGGATAGCGTTCTAAAACCAACAGCCGGGCGGGATGTGGCCAGTGATGCCGTTCATGGACAGGTCGACGACGTCGAATCCCGTGCACTTGCCGACCTCCAGCGGGATGACGCCGATGAGATTGCCATGCCACGCGCCGGGATGGAGCCCGATCGACAGCGCCTTCTCGTAAAGGTAGATGTTCTGCAGGCTGACGCGTTTCCGGAGCTCCGGCGGAATCGGGGCGGAGAGCAGCGTCGTGTAGGTGGCCAGCGTGTCGAGGTTCTTGAGCTGGCCTAGGCTCGCCGGAAGGGGATCCGAGATGCTGGTCTCGGTGAGCATGGTGAGGTTGGAGCAGTTGCCATCTCCAGCGGGAGCAGAGCACGTCCTGGAGGCTCTTGTTGCAGCCGCCGCGGAGCACCTCGAGGCTGGCCATCCGGCCGATGGAGGCCGAGATAGCACCCTCCAGCTAGTTGTTGTAGCGTCCGTGAGGTTGCTGACAGAGTTCGGTTTGGCGTCCTTGAGGTGGTTGGAGTTGACGGCCCTTCGCTGACGTGGCGACTGCGGTACGCTGCGGGTGTTCGCAGCACATACCCTGATATCGTGATACGTAGACCAGGACTGGCGTAACAAGTTCAAGGACCGTATAGTAGCAGTATTGGCAACTTCCAGGACCGTATTCAGGCACTTCGCAAGTTTGAGGACCGTTCTGGACACTGCCACAGTTTAGGGATCAACGGTGCATTTTACTCGTCGTTTCCTTGTCTGCGCGCGTGGGATCCGTACTATACATGAAAAAATAAGACCAACCCAAGAGCTAACCCTTGTTGGCACTTTTTTATAGGAGAAACTCCGCGAGCACCACGCGTCCCTCCCAGTCGGGACTTGAATTCGGATGGGCTGGCTGCAACCTCAACTACCTAGCCAACGGGTCGGCCCGAAAGGCAGAGTTCTCGTCCGCCAAGAGAAAACGCTAAACCTACTGTGGACACGTGGGTTTGTGTAATCTCGACGGTTAGATCGAATTAAGTTATCTGATCGTCTGGCAGTAATTTGTCCGTATCATTCTGTGTAGCTTAGGTTGTGTGCATGTAGTGATGAATATGTTTGCTTATTTTTATTTGAAGAAAGGCCGTCATGGTTAGCTTTATTACGGTCAAATAATAGATACATCGTCTATGAGCTTGCTGACCAGAACGTCAGGTGGCTCGTGCAACCAAAAAGAAGAGATCTTATTACAATAACTATGATTCGCTAGTACATGAGCTGCTTGATCTACACACTCTAATCCCATCCATGCCCTCAACTTCTACTTCATACTGCAACATACTAGATAGATCTTCCGCACAAAGAAGGAAAAGATAGGGAGAAAGGGGTCCTTTTCCCGCTGACTGACCACCTCTTGCCGCTCTTTTGTCCGCCTCTCTTGGTCACGGTCTCCTTCGTCCGCCCTCCTTCCATCCTGTTCAACTCAGATTTTTTTTCCAAACCTCTGATTGCAAAAAATCTGGCATACACCTCTCTCCTGAGAAAATCGGGACGAAATCCTCTCCCCCACCTTCCTTAAATTACTCCCAAGATTCGAAACGCAATCCCCGGCAAGTGAGGACGCCTGAATGCTCACGCGGCTTGTCGTTGCCAACTACGCCTGCCTCGCATTGCGGTGCACTTGGGCAGCGTTGGGTATTGGGTTTCTAGCCCCGAACAATGAGAGCCGACGTGGGCGGTTGGCACAGATCGCGCTCAAAGAAGCTGCCAAGAACCGACTTCGCGCACAGTTTGCCATGTACGTCATCACGCTGATGTGCGCCGAGAGGGAGTTGGCAAGCGACTGCCGCTTTTAGAGGATTTTCCCTGTTGGTACACAGGGTCTAGCCGGGCCAGCCGGTACAATCCCCTGAGTTTCTCCTTCGATCCATGGGGTTTTTGAGTATCAAGGCAGCCCTCGCGGCTTCAGCAGGGGCAGAAACGGCGCCCTATCGTCTTGCCGCACAGGGGTGCGCCTGCGAGGCTTGCCGGAAACCCGTCGGATGCGACAACCGGTGCTTGACGCCATGGACTTGGAGTTGCTGGGAGGGCACATCAGGAATAGCTTGGCCACCAAGATGTTCTTTCCGGGAGGTGCCCTCCTCGACTCCTTCAAAGCAGTGCCTGTCGGGGTTACTATCCTGACAATGAGTACTATGGGTATGAATAGAGGGGCATAGACTAGCTAGGGTGTAGGTGTTTGTGTAACACTCGGTGTTTAACGAGTTCAGGCCCCTCACTCGGTGGAGGTAAAAACCCTACGTCTCGTGCCTTGGGGCTTGCTTTGATATGGTAGATATGGTTACAAGATTGTGTGCTTGCTCGGGCGTGGAGAGGGGTGCGGCTTATATAGAGTGTGCCGCAGCCCACGTCCCCCACGCCGTTGAGGCAATAAATGTCATTGAATGTGTTCAGTTACTAGTGTAATGAGACTCAACTACAGCAGTTACAGATAACGGTAACTATTGACTATGTTTAATGGATTGCTTAGGATCCCTCGATCGTTGCAGCTTCCACTCCGTCCATCTGCTCTTCTATGTCTGAGTGCTGGTCCATTGGCCGAGTGACGAGTGCTTGTCCGAGTGCTGTCGAGTCGCCCGAGTGGATTCCTTGATGTGCGCATCCGAATGTTGGCAGGGACCTACCTATGATGGTAATGGGGCCCAGTGGGTCCCGAATGATGGGTCCTTGACCCTACCCGGAATAGGTGACCACATCATTAGCCCCCGAATCGGTTGAGATTTCGTAGAACAAACGAACCGATCCTTCGGTTAAGTTCGTGTGCTGTTGGGGCACTCGGAATATGATTTTGAATCGTGGTTCGTTGTTCCTTGGACGAGATCGTAATGGATTTCAGACTTTAGGTTTACCCGGGTGACCAGGTATCATTGATCGTCGAGAAAAACCCGATGGCATTCTTTTTGTCTCTCGGGAGAGATAAACTAGAGGCACGAGTGTAGGCATGTCATTACAACCCTAGTGGCAACACCGGCGCATGGTCTGTCTCTTCGGAGAGATGCCACTCCATATCCTAGGGGAACGCTAGTGTAGGCCTGCTGCGAGTCCAGGTTTACGAGTCATGCGCCTTGGAGCCTACTGAGAGGGTCAAGTGAACCAGCGGAAGGGCGTCAAGCTCGCCGCATAACGATCCTGAAGAAGACTTCAGTCGGGTGTTTAACGTGATACTACTAGGGAAAAGCCTAGCAGTAGCACGCATTGGAGGCGTAGTAGTGCACGGGGTGGCGCGCTACTGATACGACGCTACAGCCAATGTTTCGCAGTAGCCTGGGTCATGCGCGGTACTACTATCCTGCATAGCAGTGGCGTTCTTTGGCCGTGCAGCGCTACTACTACACCTTCCTAGCAGCGGCGTATTTGTTTCGCCCAGCGCTACTACTACATCTCCCTAGCCGTAGCGCGTTGTTGGCTACCCACGCTACTGGTAAAGTTTCTTTTTTTTTTCTTCTTCATATTGCCGCTGTATTTGTACAGGTTTTATATACTAGTCTCATCATATGATATGATGAGTTATTATTTCAGTGGGTGAAAGGGACTTGGATTACATTCAAGTGGAGGCAACATGGTGCATATCCAAAGTACTACTAATCCAAACTTGATAGTGATCAAGTTTGAATTAGTAGTACTTTCGATCTGCACCATGTGTTGCCTCCACTTGAGTCTAATCTATGTTTATTTCACCCACCGATATATAATAACTGATCATGCTCATAATGATATAACAACTAAGCATCATCATCATTAATAATGACTCATCATCGTTATCATAATAACAGGTCATACTCATCATCATCATAGTCATCTAACAACTTATACTTGTTATCATAATAACAAGTCATACTCATCATCATCATAGTCATCTAAAAACTCCTATTTAATTGTTCTTAGCAAATGATCATGAATATTAGCTAACTAGGACCTACTATCCTCTCTAAGGTAAAATAACATAAAACAAGATAGTCCCTCACATTCCATTATGGAGAACGGAGATAATCCTGTCTCTAATTCTTGCGCTTTGCACAATGTTGCTTTCATGTAGCTCCCTATGGTTGTTCATATATTTTTTCCATTCTTTGATTGTGTCCTCGTCGGTTTTAGAAATCCGCTTTGAACAGTTGTAAAGCCTAGGCAGACTTGGCCATAAGGAAATAACATCAAGGTGATCTTTCGAAAACATCAGACCAGACACACAATCCTTCGTGATTTTCTGTTGAAAAACATAATAATAACGTCGTAGTTAGCAATGTAGTTTAGTTTTAAAAGAATGTATGCAAAAGATGCACGGACGTCGTAATAGTAAAATCTTGCCATGCCATCTCCATGGATGTTACCGTAGTTGAACACGTGCACTAGTGGCACGTATTGACCATAATGTGCAGGAGTTTCATAATTGATATTGTAATTCTCAACATCAATAATAAATGAGATAAGATGATCTTTCTTCACATAAGTTAATTCAGCGCCATCAGTGTAGTAGGTTTTGTCTATCATCTTCCGTACATTATTTAAGAATGAAAATAAGCTATCAATGGAAATAAGTTGTCAAGTATTTTAACATAAACAATATACATTATTTAATAAATGAGTTTGAGAAACTCACATAGAGGTAGAAGCGGAGGCGTATCTATATCGACCCAAATGTCGATATTATCTTCGTTGATACTATCTTCGTCGATGTCATCTTCAGGATCACCAAGATCGAAGGTGACATGCAGATCGATGAGACCAGCAACATCAGGTCGCAAGTTCGATTCAGGATTCTCTATTTTCGTTGTATTTTTATTATGTGCACCTTATGAAAAAGGAAAAATAAACGGGTACTAATAGGCGCCGGCGCGCCGGCCCAGTAGTTCGGCCAGTCTTGCCCAGCCACCCGATTCAGTTGCCGCTGCCATTAGATCGTTGTATAGGCTTCGTCTTCGTACATGAAAAAAAATCCTCCGCCCCTGCACCATGGTATTCCGCCTCTCGTGTGCGGCTCCGACGAGAGCAACGGCCGCCTGCCACTCGCATCCGACGCCTCGCAGCCCCCCGCTGCTTGCCGAAGAACCTCCCCCCGCTCGTCGGTTCTGGTTATAGCTTTGTCGTCCATCGGTTGCAACTCCCGCCGTCGCCGCTCCATGGTTGCAATACCCGCTGTCGCTGCTCCATGGTTGCAACACCAGGATGTACTGCCGCTGTCGCCCCTCGTCGTCGATGCTCGCTACACGGATTTGTGTCGATGACGGCTACCCGTAAACGTCATTGAGTGGATGTAGCAAAAAACATCACCGGTCGTAACAAAAACGACAACGGTTGCAGCAAATTGTCATCGTAGCCGTCGCGAGGTCGCAGCTCCACCATGATGGATGTAGCAAAACCCCTCGCTAGTAGTAGCAAAATCCGATGATGGTTGAATTTTTATTATCTACAGTTGAAGCTTTTCTGTTAATGGTTGCAAAAAAATATTATGTTGCACTGCACGGTGGTTGAAGCTTTCTTAATCTACCATTGAAACTTTTCCATCAAATGGTTGCAGCTTTTTCTAGTTGGGCAATGCCGCTTGAAGCTTTCCTTATCTATGGTTGAAGCTTTTCCCAACTGCGCTTGAAGCTATTTTAGGAACGGTTGCAACACTTGTATACACGCATTTTCAGCCATGGCAGCAGGGAGCCGTGGCATCTCCACCCTAGCAGCAAGCCGTTGCAGTGCCGGCCATGGCCTTCATCACGGGATGAGCGTAGAGCAGCAGTAATGGCCGCAGCTACATGGCCTGGACTCAGGAAGAGAGATAGAGGATGGCCTCTAGCTAAGAGGGAGAACGTCCCGTGCAAAGAGGAAAAATAAGTGGAGGAGAGCGCCCCATGCGAGTGGATAAGGTAGATGGCGCCATCAGCGCGTGGGCCAAGTGGGCGTGCTCAGGTTCGAAAAATTGGTTACTCTATTTTTTTGTTCATTCCTTACTTGCAAGAAACAAGTAGAGTCGTTGCAATGTTTTGTTTTGTTAGAGCAACTTCAACGGGGCGACCCAAACGGACGGCGATTTTGTCCACTTTTTGTTCGTTTGGGTCGGCCGCCCTCCCGGCGTCCGCCCTGTTTTAGATATGGGTCGGCGGGGCGCCCAACGCGCCGACCCATATGTGCCGGCGTGGCTGCTTGGCCTCCCTATTTTTTTTGCATGATTGCATAGTTTGAATCAAAATAAAATTGTTTTGGACCGAATAAAATTGCATAGTTTATTACAAGCCAAATGAAAATAAAAAGGTCTCACATAGCTGTCACATAGTTTTGCAAACGAATAAAAGAAGATACATCTATTGGTTGCCAACATGAGCCCACATATGCTCAACCAAATCATTTTGCAGTTGCACGTAATTTCCCAATCACGCATGTCTTCATGAAATTGGGTGAACTGTTCAAACATTGCCGCTACTCCATGCTCAGGCACAACATTCTCACCCTGAAACTGAAACCCTTGATCATACAGACGTCTGGGCGCTCGTCTTCTACGGTCATATTATGCATGATCACACAAGCAGTCATCACCTCCCACAGTTTCTGTGTGCTTCAGGTATTAGCGGGATACCGAACGATGCCCCATCGAGATTGCAAAACACCAAAGGCACGCTCGACATCCTTCCTAGCACTCTCTTGCTCTTGGGCAAATCTTTTCCTCTTCTCTCCCACAGGGTTGGGTATTGTCTTAACAATTGGTCCATCCGGCCATGCCAAAGAAAGAGTGCCAGATCCAGAGATCTTGAGACGTCACGGCCTCAAGTATGACAGTGCAAGCCCTGACATGGCCCTTATACTGCCCTTGCCAAGCAGAAGGGCAGTTCTTCCACTCCCAATGCATGCAATCTATACTACCAAGCATCGCTGGGAAGCCCCTGCTGGCATTCATCGCCAACAAACAGGCTGTATCTTTAGCAGTCGGCTCTCTCAAGTACTCAGGGCCAAACACAGCAATAACAGCCTTGCAGAACTTATACAGGGACTCTAGGCAAGTAGACTCGCTCATACATACATACTCGTCAATGAGATCACTGCGCATTCCGTATGCAAGCATTCGTATGGCGGCAGTGCATTTCTGATAAGAGGAAAAACCAATCTTGCCAGCGGATCCTCTTTGCAGTCGAAATAGTCATCATAGCCGACCACCCCCTCTCTAATACGGTTGAAAACATACCTACTCATACGAAAAACGGCGGCGGAATTTATGATGTTTGAACAACGGGTTTGTTGTATCAAAGTAGTCCTTCCAAATAAGGAAATGTCCGCTATCTCGGTTGCGATTCAACGCCGAAAGGTGGCCCAGAATGGAGCCACGGAACAATGGCCGCTAGCTGTTGACGTGGTGATGGACCAACACGGCAGCCAATATCTCCTCCTCGTCATCGGAGGATGAATCGTCGGAGTCGCAAAGGAAATTGTGAAAAAAGAACTCGTCGGCGGAGTCCATTTTTGTACCTTGGCAAACTGTCGAACAGCTTGCGGGCGTCGGTGAAGGATGAAGGAAATATGCCCTAGAGGCAATAATAAAGTTATTATTTATTTCCTTATATCATGATAAATGTTTGTTATTCATGCTAGAATTGTATTAACCGGAAACATAATACATGTGTGAATACATAGACAAACAGATAGTCACTAGTATGCCTCTACAAGACTAGCTCATTAATCGAAGATGGTTATGTTTCCTAACCATAGACATGTGTTGTCATTTGATTAATGGGATCACATCATTAGGAGAATGATGTGATTGACATGACCCATTTCGTTAGCTTAGCACTTGATCGTTTAGTATGTTGCTTATGCTTTCTTCATGACTTATACAAAGTTCACGAAACTATGAGATTATGCAACTCCCGTTTACTGGAGGAACACTTTGTGTGCTACCAAACGTCACAACGTAATCGGGTGATTATAAAGGTACTCTACAGGTGTCTCCAAAAGTATATGTTGAGTTGGCATGAATCGAGATTAGGTTTTGTCACTCCGATTGTCGGAGAGGTATCTCTAGGCCTTCTCGGTAATACACATCACATAAGCCTTGCAAGCATTGCAACTAATGAGTTAGTTGTGAGATGATGTATTACGGAACGAGTAAAGAGACTTACCGGTAACGAGATTGAACTAGGTATTGGATACCGACGATCGAATCTCGGGTAAGTAACATACCGATGACAAAAGGAACAACGATATCGTTATGCGGTTTGACCGATAAAGATCTTCGTAGAATATGTAGGAACCAATATGGGCATCCAGGTTCCGCTATTGGTTATTGACTGAGAATGGTTCTAGGTCATGTCTACATAGTTCTCGAACCCGTAGGGTCCGCACGCTTAACGTTCGATGACAGTTCATTATGAGTTTATAAGTATTGATGTACCGAAGGTTGTTCGAGTCCCGGATGTGATCACGGACATGACGAGGAGTCTCGAAATGGTCGAGACATAAAGATTGATATATTGGAAGCCTACATTTGGACATCGGAAATGTTCCGAGTGAAATCGAGAATTTAGAAGTACCGGAGGTTACCGAACCCCCGGGAACTATATGGGCCATAGTGGGCCTTGGTGGAAAGGAGAAAGGGCCAGCCCTAGGTGGTCGCGCCTCCCCTTCCCCTAGTCCTACTAGGACTAGGAAAGGTGGGCCGTCCCCTCTCTCTCTTTCCCTCCGGTGAATCCTATTCCAACTAGGATTGAGGGGAATCCTACTCCCGGAGGGAGTAGGACTCCCAGCGCCTCCTCTTGGCCGGCCGGCCCCTCCCCTTGGCTCCTTTATATCACGGGGCAGGGGGCACCCAAACACACAAGTTGATCTACGGATCGCTCCTTAGCCGTGTCTGGTGCCCCTCCACCATATTCCACTTCGGTCATATCGTCATGAGCTTAGGCGAAGCCCTGCGCCGGAGAAGTCATATCGTCGTGGAGCTTAGCGAAGCCCTGCGTTGGTGGAGCATCATCATCGCTACCACGCCGTCGTCTTGTGGAACTCATCCCCGACACTTTGCTGGATCGAGTCCGGGATCGTCATCGAGCTGAACGTGTGCGTAACTCGGAGGTGCCGTGCGTTCGGTGCTTGGATCGGTCGGATCGTGAAGACGTCGACTACATCAACCGCGTTGTTATAACGCTTCCGCTTTCGGTCTACGAGGGTACGTGGACAGACACTCTCCCCTCTCGTTGCTATGCCATCACCATGGTCCTGTGTGTGCGTAGGAAATTTTTTGAAATTACTACGTTCCACAACAGTGGCATCCGAGCCTGGTTTTATGCGTTGATGTCATATGCACGAGTAGAACACAAGTGAGTTGTGGGCGATATAAGTCATACTGCTTACCAGCATGTCATACTTTGGTTCAGCGGTATTGTGAGATGAAGCGGCCCGGACCGACATTACGCGTACGCTTACGCGAGACTGGTTTCACCGCTGCGAGCACTAGTTGCTTAAAGGTGACCGGCGGGTGTCTGTCTCTCTCACTTTAGTTGAACCGAGTGTGGCTACGCCCGGTCCTTGCGAAGGTTAAAACAGCACCAACTTGACAAACTATCGTTGTGGTTTTGATGCGTAGGTAAGAACGGTTCTTGCTCAGCCCGTAGCAGCCACGTAAAACTTGCAACAACAAAGTAGAGGACGTCTAACTTGTTTTTGCAGGGCATGTTGTGATGTGATGTGGTCAAGACGTGATGCTATATTTTATTGTATGAGATGATCATGTTTTGTAACCGAGTTATCGGCAACTGGCAGGAGCCATATGGTTGTCGCTTTATTGTATGGAATGCGCATGCGATGTAATTGCGTTACTTTCTCACTAAGCAGTAGCGATAGTCGTAGAAGGAAGAGTTGGCGTGTCGAGGCCGATGCTACGATGGAGATCAAGGTGTCGCGCCCGGTGGCGATGGTGATCATGGCGGTGCTTGAGATGGAGATCACAAGCACAAGATGATGATGACCATATCATATCACTTATATTGATTGCATGTGATGTTTATCCTTTATGCATCTTATCTTGCTTTGATTGACGGTAGCATTATAAGATGATCTCTTACTGAAATTATCAAGAAGTGTTCTCCCTGAGTATGCACCGTTGCTAAAAGTTCAGTAGTACCCGGACACCACGTGATGATCGGGTGTGATAAGTTCTCGATCCATCTACAACGGGTGCAAGCCAGTTTTGCACACGCAGAATACTCGAGTTAAACTTGACGAGCCTAGCATATGCAGATATGGCCTCGGAACACGGAGACCGAAAGGTCGGCGTGAATCATATTGTAGATATGATCAACATAGTGATGTTCACCATTGAAACTACTCCATCTCACGTGATGATCGGACATGGTTTAGTTGATTTGGATCACGTAATCAATTAGATGACTAGAGAGATGTCTGTCTACGTGGGAGGTTTTAATATGATTAATTAAACTTAAATTTATCATGAACTTAGTACCTGATAGTATTTTGCTTGTCTATGTTTACTGTAGATAGATGGCTCGTACTGTTGTTCCGTTGAATTTTAATGCGTTCCTTGAGAAAGCAAAGTTGAAAGATGATGGTAGCAATTACACGGACTGGGTCCGTAATTTGAGGATTATCCTCATTGCTGCACGGAAGAATTACGCCCTGGAAGCACCGCTGGGTGCCAGGCCTGCTGCGAGCAACGCGAGAAGTTGTGAGCGTCTGGCGAGCAAAGCTGATGACTACTCTATAGTTCGATGTGCCATGCTTTACGGCTTAGAACTGGTCTTCAACGACGTTTTGAACGTCATGGAGCATATGAGATGTTCCAGGAGTTGAAGTTAATATTTCAAGCAAATGCCCGGATTGAGAGATATGAAGTCTCCAATAAGTTCTATAGCTGCAAGATGGAGGAGAATAGTTACAAGGTGAGCACATACTCAAAATGTCTGGGTATAATAATCACTTAATTCAGCTGGGAGTTAATCTTCCGGATGATAGTGTCATTGACAGAATTCTCCAATCACTGCCACCAAGCTACAAGAGCTTCATGATGAACTATAATATGCAAGGAATGACTAAGACAATTCCTGAGCTCTTCGCAATGCTAAAAGCATGGAGGTAGAAATCAAGAAAGAGCATCAAGTGTTGATGGTCAACAAGACCACTAGTTTCAAGAAAAAGGGCAAAGGGAAGAAGAAGGGAAACTTCAAAAGAACAGCAAGAAAGTTGCTGATCAAGAGAAGAAACCCAAGTCTGGACCTAAGCCTGAAACTGAGTGTTTTTACCGCAAGCGACTGAACCTTTGGAAGCGGAACTGCCCCAAGTATTTGGCGGATAAGAAGGATGGCAAGGTGAACAAAGGTATATGTGATATACATGTTATTGATGTGTACCTTACTAGAGCTCGTAGTAGCACCTGGGTATTTGATACTGGTTACATTGCTAATATTTGCAACTCGAAGCAGGGACTACGGAATAGACGAGCACCGCAAAGGGCGAGGTGACGATGCGCGCGTGGGAAATGGTTCCAAAGTCAATGTGATCATGATTGCACGCTACCTCTACATCTACCTTCGGGATTAGTTTTAGACCTAAATAATTGTTATTTGGTGCCAGCGTTGAGCATGAACATTATATCTGGATCTTGTTTGATGCGAGACGGTTATTCATTTAAATCAGAGAATAATGGTTGTTCTATTTATATGAGTAATATCTTTTATGGTCATGCACCCTTGAAGAATGGTCTATTCTTGTTGAATCTCGACAGTAGTGATACACATATTCATAATGTCGAAGCCAAAAGATGCAGAGTTGATAATGATAGTGCAACTTATTTGTGGCACTGCCGTTTAGGTCATATCGGTGTAAAACGCATGAAGAAACTCCATACAGATGGACTTTTGGAATCACTTGATTATGAATCACTTGGTACTTGCGAACCGTGCCTCATGGGCAAGATGACTAAAACACCGTTCTCCGGTTGTATGGAGAGAGCAACAGACTTGTTGGAAATCATACATACAGATGTATGTGGTCCGATGAATGTTGAAGCTCGTGGCGGATATCGTTATTTTCTCACCTTCACAGATGATTTAAGCGAATACGGGTATATCTACTTGATGAAGCATAAATCTGAAACATTTGAAAAGTTCAAAGAATTTCAGAGTGAAGTTGAAAATCATCGTAACAAGAAAATAAAGTTTCTACGATCTGATCGTGGAGGAGAATATTTGAGTTACGAGTTTGGTCTACATTTGAAGCAATGCGGAATAGTTTCACAACTCACGCCACCGGGAACACCACAGCGTAATGCTGTGTCCGAACGTCGTAATCGTACTTTACTAGATATGGTGCGATCTATGATGTCTATTTCCGATTTACCGCTATCGTTTTGGGGTTATGCTTTAGAGACGGCCGCATTCACGTTAAATAGGACACCGTCAAAATCCGTTGAGACGACGCCTTATGAACTATGGTTTAGCAAGAAACCAAAGTTGTCGTTTCTGAAAGTTTGGGGTTGCGATGCTTATGTGAAAAAACTTCAACCTGATAAGCTTGAACCCAAATCGGAAAAATGTGTCTTCATAGGATACCCAAAGGAGACAATTGGGTATACCTTCTATCACAGATCCGAAGGCAAGACATTCGTTGCTAAGAATGGATCCTTTCTAGAGAAGGAGTTTCTCTCGAAAGAAGTGAGTAGGAGGAAAGTAGAACTTGATGAGGTAATAGTACCAGCTCCCTTATTGGAAAGTAGTTCATCACAGAAATCAGTTTACGTAACAACTACACCGATTAGCGAGGAAGATAATGATAATGATCATGAAACTTCAGATCAAGTTGTCACCGAACTTCATAGATCAACCAGAATAAAATCCGCACTGCAGTGGTACGGTAATCCTATTCTGGAAGTCATGCTACTAGATCATGGTGAACCTACGAACTATGAAGAAGCGATGGTGAGCCCAGATTCCATAAAATGGCTTGAAGCCATGAAATCTGAGATGGGATCCATGTATGAGAACAAAGTATGGACTTTGGTAGACTTGCCCGATGATCGGCAAGCTATTGAGAATAAATGGATCTTTAAGAAGAAGACTGGCGCCGATGGTAATGTAATCTGTCTACAAAGCTCGACTTGTTGCAAAAGGTTTTCGACAAGTTCAAGGGGTTGACTACGATGAGACTTTCTCACCCGTGGCGATGCTTAAGTCTGTCCGAATCATGTTAGCAATTGCCGCATTTTATGATTATGAAATTTGGCAAATGGATGTAAAAACTGCATTCTTGAATGGATTTCTAGAAGAAGAGTTGTATATGATGCAACCAGAAGGTTTTGTTGATCCAAAGGGTGCTAACAAAGTGTGCAAGCTCCAACGATCAATTTATGGTGCAGTGCAAGCCTCTCGGAGTTGGAATAAACGTTTTGATAGTGTGATCAAAGCATATGGTTTTATCTGAGACTTTTGGAGAAGCCTGTATTTACAAGAAAGTGAGTGGGAGCTCAGTAGCATTTACGATACTATATGTGGACGACATATTGTTGATTGGAAATGATATAGAATTTCTGGATAGCATAAAAGGATACTTGAATAAAAGTTTTTCAATGAAAGACCTCGGTGAAGCTGCTTACATATTGGGCATCAAGATCTATAGAGATAGATCAAGACGTTTAATTGGACTTTCACAAAGCACATACCTTGATAAAGTTTTGAAGAAGTTCAAAATGGATCAGGCAAAGAAAGGTTTTTTACCTGTATTACAAGGTGTGAGATTGAGTCAGACTCAATGCCCGACCACAGCAGAAGATAGAGAGAAAATGAAGAATGTTCCCTATGCTTCAGCCATAGGCTCTATCATGTATGCGATGCTTGTGTACCAGACCTGACGTATGCTTAGCAATAAGCTTGGCAGGTAGGTACCAAAGTAATCCAGGAGTGGATCACTGGACAGCGGTCAAGAACATCCTGAAATACCTGAAAAGGACTAAGGATATGTTTCTCGTATATGGAGGTGACAAAGAGCTAGTCGTAAATGGTTACGTCGATGCAAGCTTTGACACTGATCCGGACGATTCTAAATCGCAAACCGGATACGTATTTTTATTAATCGGTGGAGCTGTCAGTTGGTGCAGTTCCAAACAAAGCGTCGTGGCGGGATCTACATGTGAAGCGGAGTACATAGCTGCTTCGGAAGCAGCAAATGAAGGAGTCTGGATGAAAGAGTTCATTTCCGATCTAGTTGTCATACCTAGTGCATCGGGACCAATGAAGATCTTCTGTGACAATACTGGTGCAATTGACTTGGCAAAGGAATCCAGATTTCACAAGAGGACCAAGCATATCAAGAGACGCTTCAATTCCATTCGGGACCAAGTCCAAGTGGGAGACATGGAGATTTGCAAAATACATACGGATCTGAATGTTGCAGATCCGTCGACTAAGCCTCTTCCACGAGCAAAACATGATCAGCACCAAGACTCCATGGGTGTTAGAATCATTACTGTGTAATCTAGATTATTGACTCTAGTGCAAGTGGGAGACTGAAGGAAATATGCCCTAGAGGCAATAATAAAGTTATTATTTATTTCCTTATATCATGATAAATGTTTATTATTCATGCTAGAATTGTATTAACCGGAAACATAATACATGTGTGAATACATAGACAAACAGATAGTCACTAGTATGCCTCTACAAGACTAGCTCATTAATCGAAGATGGTTATGTTTCCTAACCATAGACATGTGTTGTCATTTGATTAATGGGATCACATCATTAGGAGAATGATGTGATTGACATGACCCATTTCGTTAGCTTAGCACTTGATCGTTTAATATGTTGCTTATGCTTTCTTCATGACTTATACAAAGTTCCTGAAACTATGAGATTATGCAACTCCCGTTTACCAGAGGAACACTTTGTGTGCTACCAAACGTCACAACGTAACTGGGTGATTATAAAGGTACTCTACAGGTGTCTCCAAACGTATATGTTGAGTTGGCATGAATCGAGATTAGGTTTTGTCACTCCGATTGTCGGAGAGGTATCTCTAGGCCTTCTCGGTAATACACATCACATAAGCCTTGCAAGCATTGCAACTAATGAGTTAGTTGTGAGATGATGTATTACGGAACGAGTAAAGAGACTTACCGGTAACGAGATTGAACTAGGTATTGGATACCGACGATCGAATCTCGGGTAACTAACATACCGATGACAAAAGGAACAACGTATATCGTTATGCGGTTTGACCGATAAAGATCTTCGTAGAATATGTAGGAACCAATATGGGCATCCAGGTTCCGCTATTGGTTATTGACTGAGAATGGTTCTAGGTCATGTCTACATAGTTCTCGAACCCATAGGGTCCGCACGCTTAACGTTTCGATGACAGTTCATTATGAGTTTATAAGTATTGATGTACCGAAGGTTGTTCGAGTCCCGGATGTGATCACGGACATGACGAGGAGTCTCGAAATGGTCGAGACATAAAGATTGATATATTGGAAGCCTACATTTGGACATCGAAAATGTTCCGATTGAAACCGGAATTTACCGAGTACCGGAGGTTACCGGAACCCCGAGAACTATATGGGCCATAGTGGGCCTTGGTGGAAAGGAGAAAGGGCCAGCCCTAGGTGGCCTTGGCCTCCCCTTCCCTAGTCCTACTAGGACTAGGAAAGGTGGGCCGACCCCTCTCTCTCTTTCCCCTCCGGTGAATCCTATTCCAACTAGGATTGGAGGGAATCCTACTCCCGGAGGGAGTAGGACTCCTGGCCAGCGCCTCCTCTTGGCCGGCCGGCCCCTCCCCTTGGCTCCTTTATATCACGGGGCAGGGGGCACCCCACAACACACAAGTTGATCTACGGATCGTTCCTTAGCCGTGTGCGGTGCCCCCCTCCACCATATTCCACTTCGGTCATATCGTCGCGGAGCTTAGGCGAAGCCCTGCGCCGGAGAAGTCATATCGTCGCGGAGCTTAGGCGAAGCCCTGCGCCGGAGAAGTCATATCGTCGCGGAGCTTAGGCGAAGCCCTGCGTCGGTGGAGCATCATCATCGTCACCACGCCGTCGTCTTGTGGAACTCATCCCGACACTTTGCTTTGGATCGGAGTCCGGGATCGTCATCATCGAGCTGAGCGTGTGCAGAACTTCGGAGGTGTCGTGCGTTCGGTGCTTGGATCGGTCGGATCGTGAAGACGTACGACTACATCAACCGCGTTGTTATAACGCTTTCGCTTTCGGTCTACGAGGGTACGTGGACAGACACTCTCCCCTCTCGTTGCTATGCCATCACCATGGTCCTGTGTGTGCGTAGGAAAATTTTTGAAATTACTACGTTCCACAACAAAGGAGACGGCCAGCGAAGGGAGTCGCGGCGCACACGGACCAGCTGTTGTCCTGCCGGCGTCCGACGAGCGTGCCGGTGAGGATCTGGCCGGGCGGCGAGGCGGCTTCTCTTGGTCGGGGGCGGCTGTGTGGTGGGGGGCGCGGGGGGTGGGAAGCAGTCGGCTCCCGGCGGCAAGATGGCGGTGGCGGGCGACGTGGGACTGGGCGGCGTAGCTGGGCGGATGTGGAGGCCCCGGCAGCTTGCAGAGTCGCCGACAAAAATGGGTGGCGGCGTTGGCAACAGAGGAGGAGGGCGAGGGTTGCTGTTGGATGGGGGAGGGCAATATGACACAGACCAGCGGGCCCGTGGGGAGGAGAGGGCGAGCGTGCGCGCGTCTCGCGTGTCCGCGCCGACGCAAATCCGGCTGAAAAATGGGCCGGGGATGGGTCGCCCACGGACAAAAAGCGGACGCGCGTCCGTTGGGGTCGGCGCGTTGGGCCGCCTTTTCTGTCTGCGCCGACCCAAACGGACGGCGGCAGACAAAGTTGGTCACCCCATTGGAGTTGCTCTTATTCCATTTTATGAGCACAAATATGTCTATCATAAAATACATTAGAGTTTACAACCAGTAAGTACCTACTTAAGCATTAACATTGTAGACAGTATACAATTAAAAAATTCGTGTTGGTGCTAAATTTAGAATTTTGATTCAGAAAAATAACTATATTTGAAATGTTTAGATATTTATCTTAGTTGGAAACAATCTTGCCACGCAATTAAAGTTATTTGATAAGGGGTGCTTCTATTCAATTTTAGGATAACAATGGCCGAGTATCTCGAGTGAGGAACACATCATGCCCCTTCAAAGCGACCTATCAATGCTATCATTATGTATGGAAGTTACTAGGCACCGTGATTTTCCTATGAATATTTCTTTGTCTAAGAAGTTCCTCACTGCTAAACTAAATTTAGCTCATCATATAAAATGCACTTACTGCAATCCAAAATATTATAGCTCATGATATTTTCGTATGGTTGTAAATTTATCCGTTCACATATCATTCTGAGAAACATTTTTATTTGGGTGAAGGGAGAAAGAAAGATAAGAAGAGCGGTTTAATAGCAAAAAAGAAGTCTGACAATGCAGCCCGTGGCAACGTACGAGCGTTCTACTAGTACTACTTCAAATCGTAACCATCAGAACAGCCCAGGTCAAATTACCCATGTTTCCCTGATGACTCAGTTATCAATTTACTTTGAGACCTTCCCGCAACTTTTTTTTACTTTGAGACCTTCCCGCAACTTTTTTTACTTTGAGACCGATTGTTACGCCTTAGTTGCTCTCATAGTTTGGAAAGCGGTGTGGCGCACTAAAGCCATAAACATAGTACTAACCGTCCCATAATATAATTGCAAACGGGTATATTTATTCGCAAAGACAGTTTGGCCGAGTGGTCTAAGGCGCCAGATTTAGGCTCTGGTCCGAAAGGGCGTGGGTTCAAATCCCACAGCTGTCATACTTTTTATTTTATTTTTATCGTTTTTTCCTCTTTTCTTTTGCGGTAGTTTTTTCATCATTTTCCCAGTACATGGATTGAGGCATGGAGCAGTGTTCTGTAAAACTGCACTAAATCATGCTTATACATCGGCTCATGGAAATTCTTCAAATTCAAAACATCCCTTTTTTTTCTACTTTTTTAGTACTAATTAATTAAGGGAAAAACTAAACAAGTGGTTTTTTATTATTAATTATTAGTGCTAATTAATACTCCCTTCATCCTTTCCTTTTCCTGTTTTTGTAAATCAATGAAAACAGCCTACCATAAAAAAAGTTTCTTCTGTTTTTCATCTAGAGTAGTTTCATATTTTGTATATTAGGCATTGTAGATGTTTTTATTTTATTCTATAATTTTGGTCAAACCTTTTAAAGGTTAATTTGCACGGAAACCAACACCTTATATTTTAGAACGGAGGAAGTAATTAATAAAGTGAGGTATGAGTTTTAATAACAAAAAAAATAAAGGGAGATGCATATCTCCAAATTTTGGTCCGTTCACCGGTATAGAATTATTTTCTCCTGTACCTATCTGAGGTAGTACTTTCTCGTGCTTTCACTCACTTTTCGCTCTGATTGCCGCCGTTCTTCATCCTAGTTCACACCCCTTTTCCCCGTCCGCTACCGCATGGACCTGATCAAGATGTTCGAAGTTCTGCCAGAGGCGAAGACAGAGGATCCAGAGGCGGTGGCCGTCCGCAAATAGAGGAGCAGGTAGCTAGCAGCTGTGGCGACACTTCAGGTGCCACTGCCGATGCACTCTACGGCCTGGCAAGAGTAGCTGCAGATGGCATACTACTATGTCGCCAGTCGTGTAGCTCGGTCAGCAGTAGTCCCCGACCACCTCCGCCCCGCATGTGCCATGGAGCGTGGACCTCAACACGCCCATCCAAAGTTAGGGAGCCTTCATAACTATGGCCAGGAAGGCACCAGATGTTGCTTGCCAGGAGATGCCAAAACGATGATTTGAAGCACAATATTTCGGCATGGAGAAGAAGGCGAAGGTCGGACGAGGAGATCCAACCCCGACAATGTTGATGCCTAAAGCACCATCATAAGATCTTATTGTTGAGACTACACACGTCATCCTAAGCCGATGTGTGGGCATCAAGGTTGGACGGCCAACCTCTGAAACCCGACAACTTGGACCTATAACTAGAATAAGTGTAATAGTTGTGGTTTTGTGCCCAAATAACCACAATATGTGGTAAATTGATACAAGGGACGCTAATAAAGTGGTTTTGTGTTAGAAAAAAAAATGCTAGAGAGTGTTTTTTTTTTTTTTTGTATTTTGACTCTGCTTTTCTCATTTTCCAGCCTTTCATTTTTGCCTCTCCTTTTGTAACTCCATGGCGGTGAGAATTCACGTGGAACTAGCTGCACTAACCATGCTTGGACTGGCCCCATGAAATTCTCCTGTGCGCACTTCCTTCTTTTAGGGCCTGTTTTGATACTGTTTTGTTCCCTAACTTTAGCTCAGATGCTGTAACCTAACCGCTTTGGGGTCGCATGATTGAATCCTGCTCTGTGAACTTCCTTTTTTTAAGTGTTATTTGAAGTTCGGAAAAAGAATTATGCAGGGGGTCTCAAACCTGTGAGAGCTCCGGACCGAAACACAGCGCATTGACCAGTTTTTTTTTTTTTGAGGGTCAAACATTGCCGCTTTATTTAACTTATGAAATTCATCCGATAGAACAGAAAGAACGAAGTCTGGGGGAGCCCCCAACCAAATCTTACATAGTTCATCACCCACTCCTAGTCTAGCTAACTTATGCGCGGCAACATTTGCTGAACGACGGACCCACGAAACCTTGAACTCATCAAACGATCTCAGCATCATTTTGATCTCTTCCACCAAAGGTCCTGTCACCGAAAGCTCCTTTCCTTGATTTTGCAGCATGTGCACCACCCCCTTTGCGTCTAACTCCACTTGGACTCGCTGCACATTTGTATCTCTCGCCACCTCGAGAGCGCGCCTGCATGCCAGAAGTTCAGCTACCTCGGGATCAGTTACGCCAGAGAACAAATGACACGCCCCCGCTCTGAACGCTCCCATATGATCCCTGAGCACCACCCCTCCTCCGGCTTTGCCTGCCACTTTAGCTACTGCACCATCTGCGTTGACTTTGGTCCATCCCTCGGCTGGCGGCTCCCATGGCTGTGATGGCTGACTGGTTCGCACGGACGTAGACCTGGGGTTTGCCAACCTCCATTCTGTGATGTGCATCACCACTGAGCCCAATATTTCATGTGGCTCCTTCATTCTCTTGCCATCACGCATCTCATTCCTCGCTATCCAAAGACCATACAGCGCTTGCACCATCACCTGCCTCGCGTCATCAGTTGCCTCCGCTAGCCACTGCAGCAGCCAGCGCGCCACTTCTCCCTGGGAGTTTAACTGCCATGGGGGGATCGCCACCATATCTCCCATCTCCGAGCGAAGTAGCTGCCAAAAAAGTACAGTGTTGACACGACCAAAATCGATGAATGATGGTTTCCTCACGCCCACAAACTGTGCAAAAAACACTCGGTTTAATCCTTCTCCTATGTAGCTCTGATCCGACCGCCGAACCATTAGAAATCAATCTCCAAAGATGAATCTTGGCCTTCCCCGGTGCGTTAGTGTCCCAAAGAGCCATATACCCCTTGTGTTTATTGACTGAGCTAGAAGGCTCCGGTCGTCCGGTCCTCGCTCTCATCATAGCCATTCTCAAGTGATATGCTGACCGCACCGAAAAGACGCCATTCTTAGTGTAGTTCCAAGCTTGATAGTCCTCAACTCCTATCCCTCCCGCCACAATTTGTAAGATATCCTTTGCATCATCTGGAGAGAACATGTCGAGTACCCGCTGCCGGTTCCAAGTTTTCCCATCTGCCTCAAGGAGGTCGGCCACCCTAGTCACCCACTGCATATAGACCTGTCCAAGTGGCTTCATGGAACCATTCCTCGGAATCCAATTACTGTGATGTATGTTAACACGAGATCCATCACCAATCCGCCAAACGAGCCCTTCTCTAAGGAGGTCCCGGCCATGCAAAATACTCCGGTATGTGTATGAGGCTGACGAAGGGCACGTAGCACTCATGATGGACTCCTCCTGGAAATAACGCGCTTTGAGCACTCTTGCCACCAAGGACTCCGGACATTGCAACACATGCCAAGCTTGTTTCGCGAGCAGTGCCTGGTTAAAAGCAACTGGATCACGAAAACCCATACCTCCATCCCTTTTGGAAGTGCACATCTTCTGCCAAGAGATCCAATGTACCTTACGCTCACCATCCTTTGCCCCCCACCAGAATTTCGAAGAGATAGAATTCAGATTCCGACACGTTTTCTTTGTGAGGTGGAAACAACTCATGGTGAAAGTTGGCACAGATTGGAGTCCAGACTTGATGAGAACCTCCCTTGCCTTCTTTGACATACCCAAACCCTTCCAGCCGCTACATTTTCCTTTTGAGCTCTCTGTGACATAATGAAAAGTGCCCTCCTTGGATCTTCCAACCAATGTTGGGAGACCGAGGTACCTCTCACTTAGAGCCTCCGAGGACACACCCAAAACCGATTTGAGATCTTCTTTTGTGGTATCCGAACACCCCTTGCCAAAAAAGATAGACGACTTCTGCATATTTACCTTTTGGCCCGAAGCCGCCTCATATGTTGCCAAAATTTCCTTTAGAGCTTGTAGATATTCTGTGCACCCCTCTAGAAACACGATGTTGTCATCGGCAAATAGAATATGTGTAATATGGGGCCCAGTGCCCCCAAACGAAACACCCTTCATCCTGTTTTCTGACTGTGCCCTCCTCAGAAGCGCCGAAAAACCTTCAACACAGAATAAGAATAAGTATGGCGATAGAGGGTCTCCCTGCCTAAGCCCTCGGGAAGGAAAGAAATGCCTAGAACAGGCCCCGTTCAGTTTAACCGAAAAACTAGCTGTTGTCACACAACGCATAATCATCGCTATCCATGGGTGAGCAAACCCAAACCTCTCCAACATGTGTTGCAGGAAGTTCCACTCCACTCGATCATAGGCCTTCATCATATCCAATTTGACTGCACATAGAGGTTTCTTCCTCTTCCTATTGCGAATGGCATGTACGCACTCATAGGCCACTAACACGTTATCCGTGATCAGGCGCCCTGGCACAAAAGCACTCTGCTCCTCCGAGATAAGAGCTGGCAATATACATTTTAACCTGTTGGCAAGGACCTTTGTAGCTATCTTATATAGCACATTGCATAAGCTGATCGGTCGAAACTGGGACAGCAATTCCGGAGAGTGAACCTTAGGGATCATGTTGAGGATATAGCTACTAAGTATAAACCGGCCAGGAGGGCCCGGTTCACCTTAGACTGTGCTGAAGCCCATGAAGGTCTTGAAGATGGCGTTCAATTAGTAAAGCTTGGAAGCCCACGGCCCAAAGGCGGATTAGGCCCCGTAGTGGTAAACCGCCATGATTATGTAAACTTGTAATATAAGTTAGAAAGGAGAGAGACCGAGCCGGACACTTTGTGTAGGTCGGCTCGGGACTCTGTAGACCGGCCGGGCGTCAACCTGTGTATATAAAGGGACGACCCGGCGGCGGTTCACGACGGACAACAACAACTCGAGGCCTAGGCGAAGCTTATTTGCTCCCTAGTCATCGAAACCACATCAATCCCATCACAACTATACGTAGGCTCTTACCTTCATCGAAGGGGCCGAACTAGTATAAACTCTTGTGTCTTTGCGTCCGCTTTAACCCCTTCAAGTTAACCCGTAGCGATGGCTCCACGACTAAGTCCTTTCACGAGGACATCTGCCGTGACAAAACCACGACAGATCATGACAATCACCGTGTCATTAGAACCCTCCGGGGTGGCTACTCCATCCAAAAAATCACGGACCGCCCTGCAAATATCATCCCGAAGCAGCGACCAGTGTCGCTGATAGAAGAGCGTTGGGAGCCCGTCCGGTCCCGGAGCTTTTGTTGGACCCATCTGGAATAGAGCCGTCTCTATTTCAGTGTCCGAAATCGGTGCGATCAACGTTGTATTCATCTCCTCCGTAACCGCCCCTGTATATGTTGCAGCACCTCCTCCGCGCCTACTGACCCCTCCGAAGTGAACAAATTTTCATAGAATGATGCTGCCATAGCTCTCATCTCCTCATCCATAGTACATCTTGTTCCATCATCCCTCCTCAAAGCCTTGATCGTATTCTTTCTCTTTCGGTGCGAGGCCCGGTTTTGAAAGTATTTAGTGTTTTTATCATCCGCTTTGAGCCAATCCACCCTTGAACGCTGCTTGTACCCGCGTTGACCAGTTGAATAGAGAGTCTTTCGGTGGACATATATGTGCCTAAGTTTAATGTACTTCAATATTTTTTAATAATAATTCAAAATTCAATTGAAATTTAACCCACACATAAAGATTTCCTGGAGACCTCCTTCTTCGACCCCTCTCCAGCTGAGACGTGAGTTTTGAATTATCGCGTCCGCACGCCAAACTCACCTCATAATCTAATCTAGTTGAGACGTGAGTTTGACGCGTCATCGCGTCCGAATTGGTTTCTTGCAGCTGGCATGCAGCATCATATAGGAGTATATATACGTGAGGGGGTACGTCCGTAGGTAGAGAAAAAAGAAAAGGGCGCGGCTCGACTTGTCTCGTGCCCAGCGGTGCTGCAAGTGCAAGGGTCGCCGGCGCGGCGAGGACTTGCTGCTGCGACCGGGAGAACAGGAGGCTGCTTCGACCACCAAGCGGACTTGCGATGCGGCTGGCCGGCGGCGGTTGCTGGCTGCTGCAGGCCGGACGGCGAGTGCGGCGAGGATGCTGCGTTCACGCCCGCCTATCCGAGAACTAATACCATGACAAATTAATATGTGACTATACTAGTACTTCCTCCGTTCTTAAATATAAGTTTTTTTAAAGGTTTCAAATGGACTACAACATACAAATGTATATAGATATATTTTAGAATGTAGATTTATTCATTTTACTCCGTATGTAGTTCTTGTTAAAATATCTAAAAAGATTTATATTTGGAAACGGAGGAAGTACATAGGATGGTTGGTCATGCATGCATGGCACTCGGTCGCGTTGCATCCAGCCGTACGTCAACGCCACGACTGAGTGCGATGGCGATGGCAGTGCATGCGTCCTTGTTCCGGCCGACACCACGAGATGAATGCAGTGGAGTGGGATGGCGATCGATGACCGTCGTCGCTTCCGTCCGTGTGTCGCAACAAAGCCGCTACGATGAGCACAAACCAGAATTGGTAGAAGCGTGCCGGAATCTTATTATTTTTTGTTCAATAATATCACTTGTATACTTGTATTATTTACCAGTAGATAAGTCATGGAAAAGTTGCCATGTGTTGTCTTGTCACTAGTGCAGAACCGGGCAATAGCACCGGTTTGTAAGGCTTTAGTCTTGGGTTCATAACCCAAGACTAAAGTGTCAAGATTAAAGCCCTCCCTTTAGTACCTGTTCAGCGTGAACCCTAAAAAGCAACCACGCGTACGAGTCAGCTCCGAAGTGCTGAGCCCTTTAGTAATTGGTAACACCAACCGGTACTATAAGGTTTGGGGGGGTTTTAGTTTTATGATTTTTTTCATATAATTTTGTGTTTCCATTTTAATTCTTTTTCTATTGCTGGTATATTAAGATAATACACATTTTACACTTTATGCATATATATATATATATATATATGTGTGTGTGTATATATATATATATATATATATATATGTATATATATATATAGGGAAAATGCATCCTACAACCGGGTGTAGTTACACCCATTTCTCATATACTACCATGTGTTAGTATATACTCTACATTATTATTTTTAGTATGTTCACATACTATATCTAAGATACTCCAAAGTGAATTCGATGAAAAAATTTCAAGTGAGCTCATAGTTTTATTGTTTTTGTGAAATACGTACATATTTGTACGTGAAATGGAGTATGCACAAAATATGATACATACTACCAAAAAAGTCGTATATATACTACCTATACATTCTTATATACTACATACTACGCGTATATACTTTCCGATATGATAGATACTACCTAGAACGTATGAAACAAAAATGGGAGTAACTACACCCGGTAGTAGAAAAAATTATATACATATATATATATATATATATATATATATATATATATATATATATATATATATATATATATAGAATTTCTAGTAGAACCAATCATGCATATATATATATCATCAGTGTCTCACAAACCACCATATTAATTAATTCACACATACACACAAGTATAGCTATATACAATTTCTCCTACATATGCATGTTGCCTTCGGAGCCAGTGGCATTAGCCTAATTGGTGCCTTCGGAGCACGATGACAATCAGAAGTGGTTCATGGGGGCGGTAGCGGGTAATAGTATTCTCCCTTTGGATTTATGACCTGGTCGAGCAAAAATCCCGTTATTTCCTCTTGAAGTGCTTCTACGCGCTCCGTTTCTAGGAGCTTGTCCCGCACCTCTGTGAATTGTTAAGAAGGAGATCAATATGCATGTGTATTAGTTGTGTGACTAGATATCGATAATGGTGTAAAAATTGTGAATAGTGTTCTGACAAGCGTACCCATTCCTGTCTTTGAGATATGCTCCTTTTGGACGCCATCATGCGAATGTTCTCGCAAACGCAGAATGCACACAGGTCAGTCCCCTGCGCCTGCTTCAGGGCCTTTACGAGAATGGAAGTTGATCAGATAATAATTAATCAAGCATGATAATTAAAGAGATGGCAGCTAGCTAGCTAGCTAGTACTACTTAATTACTTACCTTGGGTCGAAATCATTTAAGCCTTTTTTTCCATTCGCCTTCCGTGACGCTGATGAACCTTGCCCAAGCCCTGCCCGCCGACAAAGAAAATGAATAAAGGGGTTATTAAATAGTTCATATCATGAAATGACAAACTAAATAGGCCGAGGTATATAGTTAATAATGAATGAAATTACCTGTTGACTATCCCAAACAAGATGTTATAGTCAGTATTTGCTTTGAGTAGTGAGTCCAGTATTTCAACTGTTCCAAGGCCAACTTTAATGATACACAAGATCCAGTGAAATCTGCATGCACACACGTTTGCATGTCTTAATTAAGCGGGGATATGTAAGCAAAAACATGTAGCTAGCTAGTAGGCAAGAACAGAGAATTTGTAGTACAAGATAGTGTGACTCACTGGAAGTTGTAAGGAAGTAGTATATCTTCATTGTATTTGAGGCGCTTCAAGAACTCTAGCATGTTGTCCTCTACGGCCTTTTCATGATGTGGATTTATTAGCCATGTGTATTTATTAACGGTGTTTGGGTCAATGAGCCCAATGCCAAAGCGTCCACCTTTTCTCATTTCATACATCTTCATCCTGCATAATACCACAGAAAAGAATATAGTAAGGATAATTACAGGTAATGATTGATCAAAAGGATCACTACAGCTAGCTTGAGACTTAAATTAAAGAAAGAAATCACTTACAGACAATAGCAACTGACGATAGATTTGTCGAGTGCGTCTTGATTGTATAACTGAAACAGTTCAGAATACTCAAAGGACAGAGCTTTCTCATGGAAGTAATGCTCCTCCTTGACATTCACCATGAGGGACAATTGATTGGAAATCTTGATAATGTTCATGTACCATTGATGCAATTCATACATTCTCGTTGGGAGGTTCTTGACCTTGTCTGGCTCGACCAAAGGTTGGCCCCAGACATATTTACGTTTTATTTCATCCTCTGTAAGCACAGGCATGGGCTCGATCTCGAGGAGTTGTCCAACAGAGATGTTGAGAACTTCAGCCTGCATTATATGGTCCTTGGTTATTACCACATTGCCCACCTCGGGAACGTAAACTGTTTGCCCACAATAATATTGGGCGCGCGTACTGTCACGTGTTGTTAGCACAACAAGCGAGGGGATCGATTGCGTCGCCTGTTCTCCCAGCTGGGGAATGGTTTTCCCGCATTTTTTGACAGCTGCTTGTTGTTTGCTCGATCCCGAGCTCGCCTCCTTACGTAGACGTGCTCGATTTAACTTCCTGATGTGGCGCTCATATTCTGTGTCAACAGGCTTGGGAGCTGGTGGTTGAGCCATACGAATGAAGTGGTCAATCGTTTCCTCAGGCACTTTCTCCCTTGGCGGCGGTGGCGGTTTCGGTGCAAAATGGGCTTCCACCTCGGCCTTCGATATGGCTGTGTTTTCCTCCTCGGACTTGTCATAAGGCCTCTGCGGAAGAGGCGTGAGGCTTGGACCATATTTATATATCGCCTTCGCTGTACTTCCTGTACTACCTCGACTCGTACCGCTACGCACCATAGCTGCGGGGTGTCTCTTCTGCGATTGCTGAGGCGGCGGAGACGGCTGACGGGGCTGAGTTGGACGAGGAGGAGTTGCCTGAAGCTGTGCCGGACTTGGAGGAGGAGTGGCCTGAGGTTGTGCTGTTGGGGAACGTAGTAATTTCAAAAAATTTCCTACGCACACGCAAGACCATGGTGATGGCATAGCAACGAGAGGGGAGAGTGTATGTCCACGTACCCTCGTAGACCGTGTGAAGCGTTATAACAACGCGGTTGATGTAGTCGTCGTCTTCACGATCCGACCGATCCAAGTACCGAACGTCACGGCACCTCCGAGTTCTGCACACGTTCAGCTCGATGGCGATCCCCGGACTCCGATCCAGCAAAGTGTCGGGATGAGTTCCACAAGACGACGGCGTGGTGACGATGATGATGCTCCATCGACGCGGGGCTTCGCCTAAGATCCGCGATGATATGACTTCTCCGGCGCGAGGCTTCGCCTAAGCTCCATGACGATATGACCGAGGTGAAATATGGTGGAGGGGGGCACCGCACACGGCTAAGGAACGATCTCAAGGATCAACTTGTGTGTTATGGGGTGTCCCCCTGCCCCCGTATATAAAGGAGCAAGGAGGATATGGCCGGCCTAGGGAGGAGGCGCACCAAGGGGGGAGTCCTACTCCCACCGGGAGTAGGATTCCCCCTTTCCTAGTCCAACTAGGAGTCCTTCCATGTATTAGGAATAGGAGACAAGGAAGGGGAAGAGAGAAGGGAAGGAAGGAGGGTGCGGCCTCCCCTAGTCCAATTCGGACTAGGCCATGGGGGCCTTGGCGGCCTGCCCTAGGCAGCCCTCTCTCTTTCTCGCAGGGCCCAATAAGGCCCAATACTTCTCCCGGCGAATTCCCGTAACTCTCCGGTACTCGAAAAATACCCGAATCATTCGAACCTTTCCGAACTCCGAATATAGTCGTCCAATATATCGATCTTTACGTCTCGACCATTTCGAGACTCCTCGTCATGTCCCCGATCTCATCCGGGACTCCGAACTCCTTCGGTACATCAAAACTCATAAACTCATAATATAACCGCCATCGAAACCTTAGCGTGCGGACCCTACGGGTTCGAGAACTATGTAGACATGACCTAGAACTATTCTCGGTCAATAACCAATAGCGGGACCTGGATGCCCATATTGGCTCCTACATATTCTACGAAGATCTTTATCGGTCAAACCGCATAACAACATACGTTGTTCCCTTTGTCATCGGTATGTTACTTGCCCGAGATTTGATCGTCGGTATCCAATACCTAGTTCAATCTCGTTACCGGCAAGTCTCTTTACTCGTTACGTAATGCATCATTCCGTAACTAACTCATTAGCTACATTGCTTGCAAGGCTTATAGTGATGTGCATTACCGAGAGGGCCAGAGATACCTCTCCGAGCAATCGGAGTGACAAAACCTAATCTCGAAATACGCCAACCCAACATGTACCTTTGGAGACACCTGTAGTACTCCTTTATAATCACCCATTTACGTTGTGACGTTTGGTAGCACCAAAGTGTTCCTCCGTAAACGGAGTTGCATAATCTCATAGTTACAGGAACATGTATAAGTCATGAAGAAAGCAATAGCAACATACTAAACGATCAAGTGCTAGGCTAACGGAATGGGTCATGTCAATCAGATCATTCTCCTAATGATGTGATCCCGTTAATCAAATGACAACTCATGTCTATGGTTAGGAAACATAACCATCTTTGATTAACGAGCTAGTCAAGTAGAGGCATACTAGTGACACTCTGTTTGTCTATATATTCACACATGTATTATGTTTCCTGTTAATACAATTCTAGCATGAATAATAAACATTTATCATGATATAAGGAAATAAATAATAACTTTATTATTGCCTCTAGGGCATATTTCCTTCAGTCTCCCACTTGCACTAGAGTCAATAATCTAGATCACATCACCATGTGATTAACATCGATAGTTCACATCATCATGTGATTAACACCCATAGTTCACATCGCCATGTGACCAACACCCAAAGGGTTTACTAGATTCAGTAATCTAGTTCACATCGCTATGTGATTAACACCCAAAGAGTACTAAGGTGTGATCATGTTTTGCTTGTGAGAGAATCTTAGTCAACGGGTCTTTCATATTCAGATCCGTTATGTATTTTGCAATTTTCTATGTCGACAATGCTCTGCACGGAGCTACTCTAGCTAATTGCTCCCACTTTCAATATGTATCTAGATCGAGACTTAGAGTCATCCAGATCGGTGTCAAAACTTGCATCGACGTAACCCTTTACCTAACCTTTTGTCACTTCCATAATCGAGAAACATATCCTTATTCCACTAAGGATAATTTTGACCGCTGTCCGATGATCTACTCCTAGATCACTATTGTACTCCTTGCCAAACTCAAGTGTAGGGTATACAATAGATCTGGTACACAGCATGGCATACTTTATAGAACCTATGGCCAAGGCATAGGGAATGACTTTCATTCTCTTTCTATCTTCTGCCGTGGTCGGGTTTTGAGTCTTACTCAATTTCACACCTTGTAACACAGGCAAGAACTCTTTCTTTGACTGTTCCATTTTGAACTACTTCAAAATCTTGTCAAGGTATGTACTCATTGAAAAAAAACTTATCAAGCGTCTTGATCTATCTCTATAGATCTTGATGCTCAATATGTAAGCAGCTTCACCGAGGTCTTTCTTTGAAAAACTCCTTTCAAACACTCCTTTATGCTTTGCAGAATAATTCTACATTATTTCCGATCTACAATATGTCATTCACATATACTTATCGAAATGCTGTAGTGCTCCCACTCACTTTCTAGTAATTACAGGCTTCACCGCAAGTCTGTATAAAACTATATGCTATGATCAACTTATCAAAGCATGTATTCCAACTCTGAGATGCTTGCACCAGTCCATAGATGGATCTTGGAGCTTGCATATTTTGTTAGCTCCTTTAGGATTGACAAAACCTTCTGGTTGCATCATATACAACTCTTCTTTAATAAATCCATTAAAGAATGTAGTTTTGACATCCATTTGCCAGATTTCATAAAATGTGGCAATTGCTAACATGATTCGGACAGACTTAAGCATCGCTACAGTTGAGAAAATCTCATTGTAGTCAACACCTTGAACTTGTCGAAAACCTTTTGTGACAAGTCGAGCTTTGTAGATAGTAACACTACTATCGTTGTCCGTCTTCCTCTTGAAGATCCATTTATTTAACATGGCTTGCTGATCATCGAGCAAGTCAATCAAAGTCCATACTTTTGTTCTCATACATGGATCATATCTCAGATTTTATGGCCTCAAGCCATTTCGCGAATCTGGGCTCATCATCGCTTCCTCATAGTTCGTAGGTTCATCATGGTCTAGTAACATGACCTCCGTAATGGGATTACCGTACCACTCTAGTGCGGATCTCACTCTGGTTGACCTACGAGGTTCGGTAGTAACTTGATCTGAAGTTACATGATCATCATCATTAGCTTCCTCACTAATTGGTGTAGTAGTCACAGGAACTGATTTCTGTGATAAACTACTTTCCAATAAGGGAGAAGGTACAATTACCTCATCAAGTTCTACTTTCCTCCCACTCACTTCTTTCGGGAGAAACTCCTTCTCTAGAAAGGATCCATCTCAGCAACGAAAAACTTGCCTTCGGATCTGTGATAGAAGGTGTACCCAATAGTTACCTTTGGGTATTCTATGAAGACGCACTTCTCCGATTCGGGTTTGAGCTTATCAGGTGAAAACTTTTTCACATAAGCATCACAACTCCAAACTTTTAAGAAACGACAGCTTAGGTTTACTGTTAAACCATAGTTCATACGGTGTCGCCTCAACGGATTTAGATGGTGCCCTATTAAGCGTGAATGCAGCTGTCTCTAATGCATAACCCCAAAAGCGATAGTGGTAAACTGATAAGAGACATCATAGATCGCACCATATCCAATAAAGTGCGGTTACGACTTTCGGACACACCATTATGTTGTGGTGTTCCATATGGCGTGAGTTGCGAAACTATTTCACATTGTTTCAAATGAAGACCAAACTTCAGAACTCAAATATTTATCTCCACGATCAGATCGCAGAAACTTTATTTTCTTGTTTACGATGATTTTCCACTTCACTCTGAAATTCTTTGAACTTTTCAATTATTTCAGACTTATGTTTCATCAAGTAGATATACCCATATCTGCTCAAATCATCTTGTGAAGGTCAGAAAATAACGATACTTGCCACGAGCATCAACACTCATTGGATCGCATACATCGGTATGTATTATTTCCAATAAGTCAGTAGCTTGTTCCATTGTTCCGGAGAACGGAGTTTTAGTCATCTTGCCCCAACCGGCACGGTTCGCAAGCATCAAATGATTCATAATCAAGTGATTCCAAAAGTCCATCAGCATGGAGTTTTCTTCATGCGCTTTACACCAATATGACCTAAACGGCAGTGCCACAAATAAGTTGCACTATCATTATTAACTTTGCATCTTTTGGTTTCAATATTATGAATATGTGTATCACTATGATCGAGATCCAATGAATCATTTTCATTGGGTGTGTAACCATATAAGGTTTTATTCATGTAAACAGAACAACAATTTATTCTCTTACTTAAATGAATAACCGTATTGCAATAAACATGATCAAATCATACTTATGCTCAACACCAAATAACACTTATTTAGGTTCAATACTAATCCCGAAAGTATAGGGAGTGTGCGATGATGATCATATCAATCTTGGAACTACTTCCAACACTCATCTTCACTTCCCCTTCAACTAGTTTATGTTCATTCTGCAACTCCCGTTTCAAGTTACTACTCTTAGCAACTAAACCAGTATCAAATACCGAGGGGTTGCTACGAACACTAGTAAAATACACATCAATAATCTGTATCTCAAATATACCTTTGTTCACTTTGCCATCCTTCTTATCCGCCAAATACTTGGGGTAGTTCCGCTTCTAGTGACCAGTTCCATTGCAGCAAAAGCACTTAGTCTCAGGCTTAGGTCCAGACTTGGGTTTCTTCACTCGAGCAGCAACTTGCTTGCCGTTCTTCTTGAAGTTCCCCTTCTTCCCTTTGCCCTTTTCCTTGAGACTAGTGGTCTTGTCAATCATCAACACTTGATGCTCCTTTTTGATTTCTACCTTCGTCGATTTCAACATCACGAAGAGCTCGGGAATCGTTTTTCGTCATCCCTTGCATACTATAGTTCATCACGAAGTTCTAGTAACTTAGTGTTGGTGACTAGAGAATTCTGTCAATCACTATCTTATCTGGAAGATTAACTCCCACTTGATTCAAGCGATTGAAGTACCCAGACAATCTGAGAACATGCTCACTAGTTGAGCGATTCTCTTCCATCTTTTAGCTATAGAACTTGTTGGAGATTTCATATCTCTCAACTCGGTATTTGCTTGAAATATTAACTTCAATTCCTGGAACATCTCATATGGTCCATGACGTTCAAAACGTCTTTGAAGTCCCGATTCTAAGCTGTTAAGTATGGTGCACTAAACTATCAAGTAGTCATCATATTGAGCTAGCCAAACGTTCATAACGTCTACATTTGCTCCTGCAATAGGTCTGTCACCTAGCGGTGCATTAAGGACATAATTCTTACGTGCAGCAATGAGGATAAACCTCAGATCACGGATCCAATCCGCATCATTGCTACTAACATTTTTCAATACAATTTTCTCTAGGAACACATATAAAAACATAGGGAAGCAACAACGCGAGCTATTGATCTACAACATAATTTGCAAAATACTACCAGGACTAAGTTCATGATAAATTAAAGTTCAATTAATCATATTACTTAAGAACTCCCACTTAGATAGACATCTCTCTAGTCATCTAAGTGATCACGTGATCCAAATCAACTAAACCATAACCGATCATCACGTGAGATGGAGTAGTTTTCAATGGTGAACATCACTATGTTGATCATATCTACCATATGATTCACGCTCGACCTTTCGGTCTCCGTGCTCCGAGGCCATATCTGCATATGCTAGGCTCGTCAAGTTTAACCTGAGTATTCCGCATGTGCAAAACTGGCTTGCACCCGTTGTAGATGGACGTAGAGCTTATCACACCCGATCATCACGTGGTGTCTGGGCACGACGAACTTTGGCAACGGTGCATACTCAGGGAGAACACTTCTTGATAATTAATGAGAGATCATATTTAAAATGCTACCGTCAATCAAAGCAAGAATAAGATGTATAATAGATAAACATCATATGCAATCAAAATATGTGACATGATATGGCCATGATCATCTTGCGCCTTTGATCTCCATCTCCAAAGTACTGTCATGATCTCTATCGTCACCGGCACGACACCATGATCTTCATCATCTTGATCTATATCAATGTGTCATCACATGGTTGTCTCGCCAACTATTGCTCTTGCAACTATTGCTATCGCATAGTGATAAAGTAAAGCAATTATTTGGCATTTGCATCTTATGCAACAAAGAGACAACCATAGGGCTTCTGCCAGTTGCCGATAACTTCAACAAAACATGATCATCTTATACAACAACTTATATCTCATCACGTCTTGACCATATCACATCACAACATGCCCTGCAAAAACAAGTTAGACGCCCTCTACTTTGTTGTTGCAAATTTTACGTGGCTGCTACGGGCTTAGCAAGAACCGTTCTCACCTACGCATCAAAACCACAACGATAGTTTGTCAAATAGACTCCGTTTTAACCTTCGCAAGGACCGGGCGTAGTCACACTCGGTTCAACTAAAGTTGGAGAAACTGACACCCGCCAGCCACCTGTGTGCAAAGCACGTCGGTAGAACCAGTCTCGCGTAAGCGTACGCGTAATGTCGGTCCGGGCCGCTTCATCCAACAATACCGCTGAACCAAAGTATGACATGCTGGTAGGTAGTATGACTTGTATCGCCCACAACTCACTTGTGTTCTACTCGTGCATATAACATCAAACCATAAAACCTAGGCTCGGATGCCACTGTTGGAGAACGTAGTAATTTCAAAAAAATTCCTACGCACACGCAAGACCATGGTGATGGCATAGCAACGAGAGGTGAGAGTGTATGTCCACGCACTCGTGAGACCGTAGTTTAAAGCGTTATAACAACGCTGTTGATGTAGTAAATGCGTCTTCACGATCCGACCGATCCAAGTACCGAACGTACGGCACCTCCGAGTTCTGCACACGTTCAGCTCGATGACGATCCCCGGACTCCGATCCAGCAAAGTGTCGGGGATGAGTTCCGTCAGCACGACGGCGTGGTGACGATGATGATGCTCCATCGACGCAGGGCTTCGCCTAAGCTCCGCGATGATATGACTTCTCCGGCGCAGGGCTTCGCCTAAGCTCCGCGACGATATGACCGAGGTGAAATATGGTGGAGGGGGGCACCGCACACGGCTAAGGAACGATCTCAAGGATCAACTTGTGTGTTATGGGGTGTCCCCCTGCCCCCGTATATAAAGGAGCAAGGAGGAGGTGGCCGCCTAGGGAGGAGGCGCAAGGGGAGTCCTACTCCCACCGGGAGTAGGATTCCCCTTTCCTAGTCCAACTAGGAGTCCTTCCATGTATTAGGAATAGGAGACAAGGAAGGGGAAGAGAGAAGGAAGGAAGGAGGGTGCGGCCTCCCCTAGTCCAATTCGGACTAGGCCATGGGGCGCGGCCTGCCCTAGGCAGCCCTCTCTCTTTCTCGCAGGGCCCAATAAGGCCCAATACTTCTCCCGGCGAATTCCCGTAACTCTCCAGACTCGAAAAATACCGAATCATTCGAACCTTTCCGAACTCCGAATATAGTCGTCCAATATATCGATCTTTACGTCTCGACCATTTCGAGACTCCTCGTCATGTCCCCGATCTCATCCGGGACTCCGAACTCCTTCGGTACATCAAAACTCATAAACTCATAATATAAGCATCATCGAAACCTTAAGCGTGCGGACCCTACGGGTTCGAGAACTATGTAGACATGACCTAGAACTATTCTCGGTCAATAACCAATAGCGGGACCTGGATGCCCATATTGGCTCCTACATATTCTACGAAGATCTTTATCGGTCAAACCGCATAACAACATACGTTGTTCCCTTTGTCATCGGTATGTTACTTGCCCGAGATTTGATCGTCGGTATCCAATACCTAGTTCAATCTCGTTACCGGCAAGTCTCTTTACTCGTTCGTAATGCATCATTTCGTAACTAACTCATTAGCTACATTGCTTGCAAGGCTTATAGTGATGTGCATTACCGAGAGGGCCCAGAGATACCTCTCCGACAATCGGAGTGACAAATCCTAATCTCGAAATATGCCAACTCAACATGTACCTTCGGAGACACCTGTAGAGCTCCTTTATAATCACCCAGTTACGTTGTGACGTTTGGTAGCACACAAAGTGTTCCTCCGGTAAACGGGAGTTGCATAATCTCATAGTCATAGGAACATGTATAAGTTATGAAGAAAGCAATAGCAACATAATAAACAATCAAGTGCTAAGCTAACGGAATGGGTCAAGTCAATCACATCATTCTCCTAATGATGTGATCCCGTTAATCAAATGACAACTCATGTCTATGGTTAGGAAACATAACCATCTTTGATTAACGAGCTAGTCAAGTAGAGGCATACTAGTGACACTCTGTTTGTCTATATATTCACACATGTATTATGTTTCCTGTTAATACAATTCTAGCATGAATAATAAACATTTATCATGATATAAGGAAATAAATAATAACTTTATTATTGCCTCTAGGGCATATTTCCTTCATGTGCCGCACTTGGAGGAGGAGTGGACGTCTGACGCTGTGGCGGACTTGGAGGAGGAGGAGTGGCCTGACACTTTGCCAGACTTGGAGGAGGAGTGGCCTGACACTTTGCCGGACTTGGTGGACTTGCAGGAGCGGGAGTCTGGCGACTCGGTGGCGGACTTCGACGAGGAGTCGGCTGACGCGTGTCGGTGGCCTTCAAAGATGATGCAATCCTTTTTCCATAGGATGATATGATGTTTGGCCTCTCCGAGAAAGTGCTCGTCGTCACCTCCAGGAATGTCAAGCTGTAGCTTCGAATATGGGTCCACCACCTCATCAACCAAGACACGAGCATAGCCCGCTGGAATCGGGTTGCAATGGAAGGTTGCCTCGGGGGGATTTGTAAAAGCAACGGCGTCCGCCACCTTCATGGATATGTTCTTCATTTTGACGTGTAGCTCGCAGTTAGTGTTCTCCATGATGTCATCCATGGGGTATCTATCCAGCATTGCATCGTCCGGGGCGGAACCCACGCTGCTTCTCGGCATGGATGGGGCGGTGCTATCCAATGCTGGATCATTCGCTAGCTGCTGCAGCTGCTGAGACCCCCTTTGCTGGGTAAGTGAGTCGATCTGCTCCTGCTGCCGCTGGAATTTGACTGCCAATTCCGCTTGACTTGCTTCTAGGCCTTGAAGGCGTTCATAGTCCCGCTTCCTCTGCTCCTCCTCCATCTTACTCTTCTTCTCCTCCGCAATCTTCTTTCTCGCACAGGTTCTGTAGTCGGTGTTCCAGTCTGAAAACCCCTCATACCACGGAATAGCGTCCTTGCCTCGTGTTCTTCCCGGGTGTTCAGGATTTCCCAGGGCACGCGTAAGCTCGTCGTTCTCTCTGTTGGGCTGGAACACCCCCGATCGTGCCTCTTCTATTGCAACAAGTATCTCATCATTGGCTCCCTTCAGAATTGCCCTCATCGAAACATTGCCTGTCTTCGGGTCCAACTCCCCCCCATGCGCATAGAACCAAGTCCTGCACCTGGGGGGCCAGCTCTTAGTAACCGGAGTGACACCTGCATCCTCCATCTCTTTCTCAGACTTATCCCACTTAGGCATTGCAACCGTGACAGCCACCGGCCCCTTATGGAACTTATCCTATTTTTCGGCATTCTTCTTGTTTATTCTCGACCGTTTCTTAGCTAATTTGAATCCTTGAATTTCACGAAATCGTCCCACTGAGCACGTTGGTTCTCTAGTGTTCGCTCGTATCCTGGAGCCTTCCTTCCTCCCTTGACGTACTTGTCCCATTCACGATTCTTGTGGTTATTGAATGCAACCGCCATCTTCCTAAGAGCAGCGTCCTTGACTATCTGCACATCTGCTTCTGTGAAATGATCTGGTAGGGTGAAATGTTCCATGAGAGTATCCCAAAGTAGATCTTTTTGTCTTTTGTCGACAAAAGTAACATCTGGACGTGGAGCAGCGTCCTTTTTGTCTTTTTGTCTTTTGTCTTTGCTGGCTCTCTCCATTCTTGAAGGGAGATCGAGTTGGTCCTTCACAACAACTCCGCACTGACGAACGAACTTGTCCGCAATCTTCTTAGGCGCTAATGGTTCGCCATTAGGTCTGATGGCCTCGATATTGTACTTTACGACCTCCTTCAACTTTTTGTTCGGGCCTCGTTTCGTCCTTTTGCACGAAGATTTGCTCGATCCGGATGGCTGAAAGAACAAAGATCGATTCGTTAATATATCTTCAAGTCATTTAAAACATGTGATGATCACCAGATACATGCTTATATAAATATATATACCTCGCCGGTCTTTGTTGTTTCAAGATCAACATTTTCTTCGTCATCATCATAATCATAGTTCATGACTTCATCAATTCGGTCGTCATGATCGAATATCATATCACCCTCTCCGTGTTGTTTAGAAATTCGAGCCGTCATAATCTTCTTCATTCGATCATCATCCGCCTGTGAGGATGGCGTATCATATCGAACATGGCCTGTTCTCCCTCTCTGGCGGTATTGTCCGCCATAGCTTTTATTTAACTAATCCAAAAGAAATATAAAACAATTTAGTATTCAAATTACATCGTCTCGAATAATAGATATAATCTCGAAAACATCGTCTCGAATAATAGATATAATCTCGAATGAATAATAGATATAATCTCGAATACATCGTCTCGAATAATAGATATAATATCGAATACATCACTGGCTAGGTAGCTAATAAAGATCGAATACTACAGAAGAATCTAGGACACTCGCGGTTCTGCGCGCGGCGGTGGACACCCAAAGAGAAGGAACCCTCACAGGATCATAGCTGAAGTGAGATCCTCAAGAAACTGCCAGTATTGGAGAACCTGCCGCCTCTAACGCAACCATGTAGCGATGGGCGGTTTCGTCCTCCTCCCTGACACGGCGACGTACCACCTCCGGCTGCGCCGGCTCCCTCCGCGCGACCGGCCCACGCGAACGCCACCAAACGAGATCAGGGTCGACGACGGGACCCGGGGCCGGGTTCCTCATCAAGCGGCGCGCCCCTCCAGGCAGCACCTCCCAGTGCCAGCCCGGCGGAGCCCAGTCCCGGACATGGGTCAGCCGGACGTCGTCGCGGACGTGTCGACGGCGAGGATGCGGGTCGGGCATCGTCGAGAACAAATACTAGCTATATGCCCGCAAAAAGTAACATTTTTTAATGATTGGATTTTGATAACTAAAATTTCTAACATTTCTATATAACTAGCATTTCTATAACATTTCTAACAATGCTATATATAGCTAACATTTCTATAACATTTCTAATATTTCTATAACTGAAAAACAGAAAAAAAAATTATAACATTTCTATATATATAACTAACATTTTTATAACTATTTCTATAACTCAAAAAAAGAAAAAATACTAAAAATTCTAACATTTTTATAACTATTTCTATAACTAAAAAACAGAAAAATTTCTAACAATTCTAACATTTCTAACTATTCTAACAATTCTAACATTTCTAACTATTCTAACAATTCTAACATTTCTAACTATTTCTGAAAAACAGAAAAAATTCTAACAATTTCTAAAAACAGAAAAATTTCTAACTATTTGTATAACTAAAAACAAAAAATGTATGTGTGTGTGTGTAAGCTCACCGGCGAGGCGAGGGACGACGGGGAACGGGCGACGGGGTCGGGCACGGGGCGACGGGTAGCGGCAGCGACGGGATGACGACGACGACAGGGGACAGGGCAGGCGGCGGCACGACGGGACGGGACGGGCTGGGGCGGCGGCGATGACGGGACGTACAGGGCGCCGGACGACGGGGACGGGACGACGCGACGGGTCGGGGCAGGCGGCGGTGTCGGACGGGGCAACGGGACGGGACGACGAGGGGACGGGCGGCGGCAGGCGGCGACGAGGATGGAGACGTCTGGGCGTGAGCGGCGGTGCAGAGGAGAAGAAGCGGATGAGAAACTGAAATTTTCGTAAGTGTTGTTTATATAGGAGAGGGCCTTTAGTACCGGGTTTGTGCCACCAACCGGTACTAAAGGCCAGTTTTGGCCAGCCCAAGCGGTGAAGCGACCCCTTTAGTACCGGGTGGTGGCACAAACCGGTACTAAGGCCCCCCTTTAGTACGGTTTGTGCCACGACCCGGTACTAAAGAATGCGCTGGGCAGGTGCGGTGCGGCAAGTTTAGTCCCACCTCGCTAGTCAGCGGCGACCTGACCGGTTTATAAACCTCGTGCGGTCGCTCTCCCGAGCTCCTCTCCAAAGCAGGCCCACTGGGCCTACGTGTTCTTTTGTTGTCTGTGGGCCCACTTGGCCTTTAAGTGGTCTGCATCCTGGCCCAACAACAGGTTGGGTTTCTAGTCGTATGCAGGCCGCTCTGGCCTAGTAGGCGGGCTTTTTTTATTTTATTTTTGCTTTATTTATTTTTGTGTTGTTTTTTTGTGTATTTAGAGTTTCTTTGTGAATATTTTTGCTTTAGGTACAAAAAAATACAAACTCTTTGTTAGTGCCCGTAGTTTTCAAATTTGAATAGTTTAAATTTTGAATTATTTGAAATTAGTGTGAATCACTAGTTTGTGAATAACTTAACTTTAAAAATCAGTAAAGGCATGAAATAATTTGTTTGCACATAAAATTTCTTCGCTTCAAATGCCAAAACACATAACTACCCTAACTATTACAGAGATTCCCCTGGGTGTGAAACATGTAAGAAAGTGATGATAGTGAAGCCGATCACATCCCAGATCTTTGTGTGTGAAACTTTTTCTTCAAGGCGTGTGTCCCTTTGCGCCGTAACCATGGAAAATCTTCATCATTTAACGGGATGCTCGGGTCAATATTCACTGTGAATGGAGCAATTTCATCAATCTTTTCATAATCTTCTGACTTGTTTGTCTTGTCATCCACTCCCACGATGTTTCTCTTCCCAGAAAGAACTATGTGCCGATTTGGCTCATCGTCGCGATGCATTCGCTTCCTTATCTTTTCTTTTTCTTGGCTTGGTAGACATGTCCTTCACATAGAAAACCTGTGCCACATCATTGGCTAGGACGAATGGTTCGTCTCGCATACGCAAGATTGTTGAGATCCACTGTTTTCATTCCGCATCGCGGGTCTTCCGTTACCCTGCCTCGTGTCATATTGACCCATTTGCACCAAAACAAAGGGACCTTTAAACCACGTCGATAGTCAAGTTCCCATATGTCATGTATATAACCATAATATGTTTCCTTTCCCGTCTTGGTTTCTGCATCAAAGCGGACACCACTGTTTTGGTTGGTGCTCTTTTTATCTTGGGCGATCGTGTAAAATGTATTACCATTTATCTCGTACCCTTTGAAAGGCATTATATTTGAAGATGGTAACTGGGACAGCAAGTACAGGTCATCTTCAATAGAGGTGTCATGCATGGTGCGTGTCTGCAACCAGCTGGCGAAACTCCTGCTTTGTTCACGTGTAATCCGGTCATCGACCGCTCCGGTGTTTGGAGCGTAGCAAATTCTTGTGTTCATCCATATACGGAGCCACCAAGGCGGAATTCTGTAGAACTGTGTAGTGTGCTTCGGTAGAGAATGTCCGTCCATACATATTATTTGTTCCCTCCTAGCGTGCCTTTTCCATCCAGTCTGCCCTTATGCCGCGATTCAAGAACACCAATCGGCTTAAGGTCAGGAATAAAGTCAATACAAAACTCAATGACCTCCTCATTTTGATGGCCCTTGGAGATGCTTCCTTCTGGCCTAGCACGGTTATGAACATATTTCTTTAAGACTCCCATGAACCTCTCAAAGGGGAACATATTGTGTAGAAATACAGGACCCAAAACGTTAATCTCTTCAAGATAGGTGAACTAGGACGCAAGCGTCATGATGTTGAAGAAGGATGGTGGGAACACCAACTCGAAACTGACAAGACATTGCACCAAATCATTCTGTAACCTTGGTATGATTTCTGGATCGATTACCTTCTGAGAGATTGCATTGAGAAATGCACATAGCTTCACAATAGCTAATCGAACGTTTTTCGGTAGAAGCCCCCTCAATGCAACCGGAAGCAGTTGCGTCATAATCAGGTGGCAGTCATGAGACTTTAGGTTCTAGAACTTTTTCTCTGCCATGTTTATTATTCTCTTTATATTCGATTTAGAAGCCAGACGGTACCTTAATATCGAGCAGGCATTCAAAGAAGATTTCCTTCTCTTCTTTGGTAAGAGCGTAGCTTGCATGACCCTCGATGTATGCCGTCTTCTCCGTGCATACGTTGCTGGCCCTCCCGTGCCTCGGTGTATCTTTTGTCTTCCCATACACGCCCAAGAAGCCAAGCAGGGTCACGCAAAGATTCTTCGTCACGTGCATCACGTCGATTGCGGAGCGGACCTCTAGGTCTTTCCAATATGGCAGGTCCCAAAATATAGATTTCTTCTTCCACATGGAGTGCGCGTCCGTCGGCGTCCTTCGAACAGGTTGTCCGCCAGACCCTTTCCAAATATCACCTTCAAATCCTTGACCATATCATGTACATCAGCACCAAGACGGTGGCGAGGCTTCGTCCGGTGATCCGCCTCACCTTTGAAATGCTTGCCTTTCTTTCTTCACGGGATGCCTGCTCGGAAGAAATTGACGATGTCCTGTGTACACATTCTTCTTACAACTATTCAAATATATATCGTCGGTATCATCCAAACAGTGCATGCATCCGCGATATCGCTTGTTTGTCCGTCACGAAAAGGTTACCGAGAGCAGGCCAATCATTGATGGTCACGAACAGCAACGCCTTTAGGTCAAATTCTTCCCCATGTGCTCATCCCACGCACGCATACATTGTTCCATTCCACGCTTATAAGAGTTCTTCAACTAATGGCCTTAGGTACACATCAATGTCGTTGCCGGGTTGCTTAGGGCCTTGGATGAGCACCGGCATCATAATGAACTTCCGCTTCATGCACAACCAAGGAGGAAGGTTATACAAACATAGAGTCACTGTGCCAGGTGCTATGGTTGCTGATCTGCTCCCCAAAAGGATTAATGCCATCTGCGCTTAGACCAAACCATACGCTCCTTGCGTCATCCGCAAACTCCTTCCCGTACTTTCTTTCGATTTTTCTCCACTGCGACCCGTCAGCAGTACTCTCAACTTTCCGTCTTTCTTACGGTCTTCTTCGTGCCATCGCATCGCCTTGGCATGCTCTTTGTTTTGGAACAACGTTTCAACCGTGGTATTATAGGAGAATACCACATCACCTTGGCAGGAATCTTCTTCCTGGGCGCTCGCCCTCGACATCACCAGGTCATCGCGGCTGATCTTATAGCGCAATGCACCACATACCGGCAAGCGTTCAAATCCTCGTACTCACCGCGGTAGAGGATGCAATCATTAGGGCATGCATGTATCTTCTCGCACCTCTAACCCTAGAGGGCAGACAGCCTTCTTGCTTCAGACGTACTCTCGGGAAATTCGTTGTCCTTTGGAAGCATATCCTTTATCATTACCAAAAACTTTCCAAATCCCTTGTCAGATACACCATTCTCTGCCTTCCATTGCAGCAATTCCAGTGTGGTGCCCAGCTTTTTCTTGTCACCTACGCAATTCGGGTACAACAATTTTTTGTGATCCTCTAACATGCACCGCAACTTCTTCTTCTCCAAATCACTTGCGCAGTTTCTCTTTGCATCGGCAATGGCCCAATCTAGATCATCAACGGGCTCATCTGATGCCTCTTCTTTAGCTTCTTCCCGCATTGCCGGCTCAGCTTCTTCCCGCATTACCGGCTTAGCTTCTTCCCCCATTGTTGTATCATCGTATTCAGGGAACCCATGGCCAGGATAGCTCTCGTCATCCTCTTCTTCTTCATTGTCTTCCATCATAACCCCTCTTTCTCCGTGCTTGGTCCAAACATTATAGTGGGGCATGAAACCGGACTCAAACATGTGGACGTGAATGGTTCTTGACGTAGAGTAATTGCGACCATTCTTACAGCCAGCACATGGACAAGGCATAAAATCATCCGCCCGCTTGTTTGCCTCAGCCATATAGCATAAAAGTATGCACGCCCTCAACGAACTGGGGAGAGCATCGGTCATCGTACATCCATTGCCGGCTCATCTTCATTACACAACACCGAATAGACCAAATTAATACAAGTTCATACATAAAGTTCATACAACACTTAAATGCAACAAACAAATAACTCTCTAGCTAAAGCATTTAAATGCAACAACAAATGCGATCAAGATCGCAACTAAGGTAACAATTGATCCAACAGCATAATGATACCAAGCCTCACTATCGATGGCATATTTTCTAATCTTTCTAATCTTCAAGCGCATTTTCTCCATCTTGATCTTGTGATCATCGGCGACATCGGCAACATGCAACTCCAATTCCATCTTCTCCCCTCAATTCTTTTCAAGTTTTATTTCAAGTACTCGCTTTCTCTTTCAACTAAATTTAACCTCTCGACAATAGGGTCGGTTGGAATTTCCGGTTCACATACCTCCTAGATAAAAATATCTATGTCAACTTGATGGGCATAATTTGTCATAAACACGAAATGCAACAAATACTTTTAAAAGAGAATATACCACATCCGAATCATAACAAGGACGAGGGCCGACGGGGACGGATATCAAAACCATGGCACTATGTATAACAAACAACGTACGGGTAAGATAATTATACAAGTAACTATATATCCAAATCACACAAACATCAATTTTTTATATAAAATTTCATGAACAAGAGGCTCACCACAAGGTGGTGCCATGACGGATCTAAAAGGGCGATCGACGGTGGTTACGACGGAGATTTAGAAGGCACTAAGTAAAACACACCTACATATGCAAACTAAGTGTTATTTTGACCTCAAATTGCATATAAATCAAATACTACCACATATAATTCCTCCCAAATTACTAAAACCCACAATTAATCACTATATAAACCAATGCAAGAGCTAATCTAGCAATGAGAGATGAAAGGACAAAATTGCTAACCTTGGTGATCATTTGAATGGATGGGGGCCTGCAAATCTTGACAAATTTGAGGCAAATTTTGTGATGAACTCGAGATGAAGAAGGGAAGAACAAAGGAGAGGGAGAGGGGAAAGGGTGAAGAACAAAGTGCGGGTGGACGAAGGGTTTATATAGGACGACCACGAACCGGTACTAAAGGTGCTGGAAGGGCCCCACTCTGACAACATCCTGCCACCACTTTCTTTAGTACCGGTTCGTGGCACGAACCGGTGCTAAAGGTTCGCCACGAACCGGTACTAAAGAGCTCCTCCCGCCTAGCCGTTGGAACCGGCACTAATGGACACATTAGTGCCGGTTCTGTTACAAACGGGACTAATGTATCTCACATTTGACCATTTTTCTACTAGTGTGTACTAGCTAGTACTTACCAGACAAGATCAATAACATTTTTATTAATTTCTTATGTTGCCAGAGTCTTCTTTGTCTACAAGAAAACTTTCACTCATCATCAATCATGCTAGTACAATGAATTGAATATCAAAAATAATAAAAAATACATGCATATACGTAGACCATCCAGCGATGACTACGAGCAGTAAAGCAAGCCGAAGGCGTGCCGCCGTCAACTTTATTTAATTCATTTGAACAAATAAATTTTTTATTATTTGTTGGCAGGTTAGTCTATTGGATATTAGTTCATCGAGCTCATAAATCATTGTACATATATATTTTTTGCGGTTATTGTAGATGTAAATTGACATAATAAAACTATATTTATTTTATACATCTTGGTGCAAGTATTCCACGAAGGGCTAGTACAACCCTAGTAGTACCAAACATTGCAGAAATCACTTGGTCGCGTGGCCAATTGGGAAAATAATGCACTTGATCTTGCGTGAAAGGAAATGCCACACTGGTGAAAAAACAGGCTTCCGTCCAGCCCCATAAGTCGCGAAGCTGTAGGAACCGCGACTAATGGGACCTTTAGTCGCGGTTCTGGAGGTGAACCGCGACCAAAGGCTCCGGGCCCAGGCGCTCGGTGGCCAGCTGGTGCGTGAGGGCTTTAGTCGCGGTTGGCCAGGACAACCGCGACTAAAGGCCTTCGGCACTTTTTAGTCACGGTTTGCCAGGCCAACCGCAACTAAAGCCCCTCCCTATATATACCCATCCAGCAGCCAACACTTAGCCATTTGGAGCCATTCTCTTCACAAGTGGGTGTAGGTTTGCTTTTGGTTCCTCTTATGCACATAAGGTGTTTGATGAAATGCCCCAAGAGCATGAAAGAAACATGACATGAAGTGTTGAAGCCACACTCTTCGATCGCGGTTAGCAACTTGATGAACCTTTGATGTGTCAATATGCATGTGTGTAGTTCATTGTTTAATTTATATTGTTTGTAGCTAGTTAGTTTAACAAATGCATGATGGTTAATTATATATTTTATATTATAATAATGCAGATGAATCGGCAATGGATGTACGGTAACCGACTCTCCGGCGAGTTCACTACGGGTTTGAAAGATTTCCTCGTAGTGGCTAATGCGAACAAGCGGGGGGTTTTGTTATCTGTCCATGTGTTATCTGTAAGAATGAGAAGGGTTACTCTTCCTCAAGAGTTGTTCACATGCATCTGCTTGAAGGGTTTCATGCCAAGCTATAATTGTTGGACCAAGCATGGAGAAAGAGGGGTTATAATGGAAGAAGATGAAGAAGGATGATTTCATCGATGAAAGCTATCTTGCTCATTTCGGTGATACTTTCATGGAGGATCTTTGAAGGTGAAGGGAAGGGAAGAAGAGGCACGTGATGATCCCGTTGATGATCTTGGTCGGACCATTGCTGATGCACGGAGACGCTGCGAAACTGAAAAGGAGAGGGAGAATTTGGATCGCATGTTAGAGGATCACGTAAAGGCGCTGTACCCGGATGCGATGATGGTCTGAAAAAAGCTGGGCTGCTGCTTCGGATTTGCTGAAATGGAAGGCGAGGCAGGTGTAGCTGACTCGGCATTTGAAAACTTGCTGAAAATGTTGAAGAATATGTTTCCAAAGGATAACGAGTTGCCCGCCAAGACGTCATTTAAGCAAAGAAGGTTGTCCGCCCTCTAGGTTTAGAGGTTCAAGATACATGCATGCATCAACGATCGCATCCTCTACCGCTGATGAATACGAGAATTTGAATGAATGCCCGGTATGCAATCGCATTGCGTTATAAGATCGTGAGGCGATGACCACGGTGACGATGTTGAGGGCCGAAACCCGTGAAGAGGGTTCCCGCCAAGGTGATGTGGTATGCTCCTATAATACCACGGTTGAAACGTCTGTTCAGGAACAAAGAGCATGCCAAGTTGTTGCGATGGCACAAAGAGGACCGTAAGTCGGACGGGAGTTGAGACACACCGCAGATGGAACGCAATGGAGAAAGATCGACAGATGGTTCAAAGATTTTGCAGCGACGCAAGGAACATAAGATTTGCTCTAAGTACGGATGGCATGAATCCTTTTGGCGAAGCGTAGCTCCAGCCATAGCACCTTGCCCGTGACTCTATGCATCTACAACCTTCCTCCTTGGTTGTGCATGAAGCGGAAGTTCATTATGATGCCAGTGCTCATCCAAGGTCCGAAGCAACCCGGCAACGACATCGATGTGTACCTAAGGCCATTAGTTGATGAACTTTTACAGCTATGGGGTGGTGTCCGTGTGTGGGATGAGCACAAACAAGAGGAATTTGACCTCTGACGTTGCTTTTCAGAAACCATCAACGATTGGCCTGCTCTTAGTAACCTTTCCGGGACTTTCAAATAAGGGATACAATGCATGCACGCACTGCTTACATGAGACTGAAAGTGTACATTTGCCAAATTGTAAGAAGAACGTGTACCTTGGGCATCGTCGATTTCTTCCGAAAATTCATCCAGAAAGAAAGAAAGGCAAGCATTACAACGGCAAGGCAGATCACCGGCCGAAGCTGCGAACGACCGGTGCTTTGAGGTATTTGATATGGTCAAGGATTTGAAAGTCATCTTTGGAAAGGGTCCCGCGGACAATCAGTTCGAAGGGAGCCGACGGGCACGCAGCCATGTGGAAGAAGAAATCTATATTCGGGAGCTAGAATATTGGAAAGTCCTAGATGTCCGCTCTGCAATCGACATGATGCACGCTACGAAGAATATTTGCGTGAACCTCCTAAGCTTCTTGGGCGTGTATGGGAAGACAAATGATACAAAGGAAGCACGGCAGGACCAAAGCAACGCTTGAAAGACCACGATGACCGCATCCGGAATGGTTTCAAGGTCGTGCCAGCTACGCCCGACCAAAGAAGAGAAGGTCATCTTTTTGAATGCCTGAGCAGTATGAAGGTTCCGTCTGGATTCTCGCCCAATATAAAGGGAATAATAAACATGGCGGAGAAAAAGTTCCAAAACCTGAAGTCTCACGACTGCCACGTGATTATGACGCAATTGCTTCCGATTGCTTTGAGGGCTCCTGCCGGAAAATGTTCGAGTAGCCATTGTGAAGCTATGTGCATTCCTCAATGCAATCTCTCGAAGGTAATCAATCCAGAAGTTCTACCACGGTTACGTAGCGATGTGATCCAATGTCTTGTCAGTTTCGAGTTGGTGTTCCCGCCATCCTTCTTCAATATTATGACGCACCTCCTGGTTCACCTAGTCGAAGAGATTTTCATTCTCGGTCCTGTATTTCTACACAATATGTTCCCTTCGAGAGGTTCATGGGAGTATTAAAGAAATATGTTCGTAACCGTGCTAGGCTGAAGGAAGCATCGCCAAGGGCTATGGAAATGAGGAGGTAATTGAGTTTTGTGTTGACTTTGTTCCTGACCTTAAGCCGATTGGTCTTCCTCGATCGCGGCACGAGGGGAGACTAAGTGGAAAAGGCACGATCGGAATGAAATCAACGATATGTATGGACGGCCATTCTCTGATCAAGCACACCACATCAGACCGACCAATTCCAGCTTGGTGGCTCTGCACTTTGAGAAACACAAGAATATTTTACGTTCTGACAACCCGGGAAGCCTGAATCCTGGATTAGGAAGGCCCACATGGAGACTTTCGGCAGTTGGTTGAGAAAACATTTAATGAATGACAATGATGTTGTAGATCAGCTGTACATGTTGGCCAAGACACCATCTTCGACTATAACGACTTTCCAAGGGTACGAGATAAATGGGAATACATTTTACACGATCGCCCAAGATAAAAAGAGCACCAACCAAAACAGTGGTGTCAGCTTTGATGCAGCAACCGAGAATGGGCAAGAGGTCACATATTATGGTTACATAGAGGAGATATGGGAACTTGACTATGGACCCTCCTTTAAGGTCCCTTTGTTCCGGTGCAAATGGTTCAAGCTAACAGGAGGTGGGGTAAAGGTGGACCAGCAATACGGAATGACAATGGTGGATTTCAACAATCTTGGTTACCTTGACGAACCATTCGTCCTAGCGAAGATGTCGCTCAGGTTTTCTATGTGAAGGACATGAGTAGCAAACCGAGGAAACGGAAAGATAAGAAAAGCGATCAGTACATCATGCGATGATCCAAAGCGCCACATTGTTCTTTCAGGAAAAGAAACATCGTGGGAGTGGAGGACAAGATGTATATGTCGGAAGATTATAATATGTTTGCTGAAATTCCGCCCTTCAAAGTGAACACCGACCCAAGCATTAAGTTAAATGATGAGGATGCTCCATGGATACGGCACAATCGTAAGCAAGCGGGGACACAAGGGAAGAAAAATGATGTGTAATAATTTATTGTACCAAACTTTGTTGAATGGATCATGTGAATTATATTACCCGTGATGTGTTTGGTGTCCATTTTGAATGATTCGAGATACCACCGATGATACATGAAATTTGGAGTGATTTAGTCATACTCCTGCCTAGGCGTATAATATGCATACTCGTAGTCTTCATAGCCGCCGTCGTCGTTGTCTTGGTAGTCGCCGCCTTCTAAGTTGCCGCCGTCTTTGTCGTCATTGTCGTCGGGCGGCGCTTGGCTCGAATCGAGGGTAGCGCAGCGGGGATATCGCCGGCCGTGATGTAGTCCATGACGCTCTGCAGAGTCCGGCCATACCACCATAGCCGACGGCCGGCCTCGTGGAAGTTCCTGTGAGGCGGACCGTCCTCCTCATACTGGCGGCGCCCTCTCACGCCGATTGATGAAGAAGGCGTCCCAAGTATGCTGGTTATCGGGATGCCGGGATTCATCCGCTGCTCCGGCGTCGGTCGAGGTAGTAGTGGTTCGTGATGGCCGCCCGGCTGCATACCACTGAGGGACGGGAGGGACTGCACGCCACGGGCGCTTAGGCTCCAAACCGGTGGGGACGCGGTAGCCGGTGGACAAGGGTAGTTCGAGGCGCAAAGCTCCTCCACCTGCTGGTAGGTTAGAGTGGGTGCGGTGGAAGCCATGAGAGAGTGATGAGAGATTGTAGAGATGTGATAATGCTGGCCAAGCCGGGCTACATATATGTAGTGAGAAATGGCGGGAAAAATGGGAGCTGGAAGACAGAGGCGGGAAGAAAGTGGCGGAAGAAAGAGGCGGGAAGACAGGGAAGAAATGGCGGAAAACCCTAAACTGCTGCGGCCTTTAGTCGCGGTTGGGCGAGCGACCAGCGACTAAAATAGCAACAATAAGTATTTTGTTGTAAGTAGAAACAAAATAAAATAAATAAAGCAACAAAGAAAACAAAATAGTGTTTTCAAATTTGAAAACTAATGGCACTAACAGAAAGTTTATAATTTTTCTAAAACTAAAAGCAAAAAGAATTAAAAAATAAAGCAAAAAACAACAAAAAATAAATAATAATGCAGAAAACAAAACAAAAAAACTGGAAAAAAATAGTGCCGCCAAATTTGAAAACTAATGGCACTAACAGAAAGTTTATAATTTTTCTAAAACTAAAAGCAAAAAGAATTAAAAAATAAAGCAAAAAACAACAAAAAATAAATAATAATGCAGAAAACAAAACAAAAAAACTGGAAAAAAATAGTGCCGCCTCTTTGGACCCCCACGGCTGAATACGACTAGAAACCCTACATGGGCCAGATTCAGGCCCGCAGGAGGCCAAGTAGGCCCACAGCACATAGCTAGTGACAGATTAGGCCGAAAGCCTGCAGTTGAGAGGAGCTCGAGAGGGTGGGCGCGGCGCTTATAAACCACTCTCGAGCTCTCTCAACTAGCGAGGTGGAACTAAACTTTTAGGCGCGGGCAGCAAGGCCTTTAGTCGCGGTTGGGCGAGGCGACCAGCGACTAAAGGGTACCTTTAGTCATGGTCTCGTCGCCACCCGCCACTAAAGGGGGGCGCGGCAAAAAAACCGCCAAAACCCCTTTAGTCGCGGTTGGGCAGGCGACCCGCGACTAAAGGGCACCTTTAGTCGCGGGTCTGCCGCCAACCCGCGACTAAAGAGACTATAAATACAAGCCCTCGGCGCCGCCGCCGTTTCTACTTTGTTAATCTCTGCCGCGCCCTCGGCGCCCGCCCGTCGCCCTCGCCCTCGGCGCCGCCCGCCGTCGCCCTCGCCCTCGGCGCCGCCCTTCGTCGCCCTCGCCAGCCAGCAGCGCCGCCCGGCCTCGGTCTTGCTCATTTGGACTGCCTCACCTCGCCTCTCCGTCCCCTCCCGCGGCGCCCGGCACCTCCTCGATCCGTCTTTGGAGCAGAGGCATGACCCAGCGGGCGCTCCGTCGCCCGGTGCTCGTGCTTTCGCGGTGAAACCGCCAGCGCACCGCGTTATCCGCCAGCGCCCGTCGCCGCTCGTGCCACTGCATTTGTTGCATACGCCGCAAATCCCGCTCAGCCCGCAGCCCCGTCTTGCTCTCGCCTTCTTCACTTGGACGCGGCGCCGCACCTCGTCGGGACCACGTCCGTGCCGTCCGCTACCTCGCCGCCCAGCTGCCTCCTTATCGCCGGTGGCGCGCCGAGCCATCGCCTGGGCTCGCCCGGTGGGCGCTCGTGGCACCCGTGAGCCCACAAGTCCGCACGCCCTTACGCCCGTTAGGCCCTCTACGGGCCAGCGACAAGCAGGGCCCGCGCCCTGAAATGTAAAAAGAAAAAAAGCAGGAAAAAATATATTAATTAAAATTATTAATTAATTAACCAATTAATTAACTTAATTAATCTTGTTAATTAATCTAACTAACCCTGTTAATTAAGATTATTAACCTAATTATATAAAAGGTCAATGATAGACGGGCCCCACTGACCTGTTATCTAACCATGTAAATTAACCTTAAATTAATTCTGTTAATTATAATAATGTATTAAATCATTGATAATTAATATTAACTAATCCGTAGTCGGATGAAAAAACTTTCTACATGAAAAACTTTCTACATTAACCTAATTAACTTATTAACTAATTAAACTGTTAATTAGTGTTAGTCAGTGACAACCGGGACCCATGTGCTAGTTTGACCAGTCAAACAGACTGTTGACAGACCTTGAACGCGTAGTTGTTTTCAAGATCCTAAAAAAAAGTTGTCGATCCCGGCGTTGATCCAAAATCAGTGGACCAGCAAAATCTAGTAGTAGTAGTCGATCTAAATCCTCGTTGGCAATTGGAAACCGTTTCCAATCATTAGGAGCAACAGACGCTACCTGTATTTTTTACCAAACATTGACAAATGTTTAATTGCTTGCAAAGTTTCTTCACAAAATGACATTCGTGAAGACGTGGTTGTCTGTTGTCCTCGCCTCCCTCTCCGTGTGTGTTGTCCTCGCCTCCCTCTCCGTGACGCCTTGCTGCTCGCCGCCCTGCCTCGCGCTCTCTGGCGACACCCTCTCCCACCCCTTCCTCGCCTCCTTTTGCCACCGCCCTTTCGCCACCGCCACCGCCACCGCCCCTTCTTCACTTAATTAATTTGTTTTACTACATGTTTTCAGGGTGACATAATGGCGGACGATAGAGCTGACCCGATTATGGACAACTATGATCCGGACGGTGAAGCACATATGTTCGGCATCATAAACGGCGATATTCAATATGTGCCGACCGGAGAAGAAGAAGATGATATCTCTTCTTATCTGAACCTTGACGGTGAAGATGAAGGGCGCCACAAGAAGATGATGTCAAGAAACGTCGATAAACGCATTTATCTTCAAATGGAAGTAGCAACCACCTCCGGCCGAGGTATATATATACATTGAGCCTCTGGTGATACAAACTAACTGATTTGAATAAATATGTGTGTACTAACGCAGCGCGACTCTCTTTCTTATTTTAGCCCTCGGCGGATCGTCAAACAATCGAGTATCGCCGTCAAAGCGTGGCGCAACCAAGACGATGAAACAAGGAGAAACATGCACCATCGAGGTTGTCGACAATTGCAACCGCAGGTCAGCTGGAGCCCCGCAAGAACGCCACCAAGTTTGTCACCAATGCGGAGCCATTGTTAGAGACAACGTCTCGATCACCGTCCCAGGAGTGGAATGAGCCAAAGAAGGCACGAATTGATGGTTTCACTTTTGTCGATAAGAGAACAAAAAAGATTGCTTCAAGAAGCTTATGGAACATTTCGTTCTACCTCCGGAATACAACAAATTCGATGAGGAGGGTAACAAGATTGAGGAAAACAAGGAGAGGAGGAGGCTAGTCAAACATTTCGCTCTTCATAAGATGGCCGACGCATTCGGAAATTCAAGCAAAATCTAGCCCGTGACTTTGTCAAGCGAGAACAAGACTCGGATTTCAAAGGACAATATGAGAAACTGAAACATGATTGGCCAGAATTTGTGAAGCAAAAGAAATCGGAGCAGTTCATTGAAATATCGAAAAAATAAGGAAAATGCGGCTAAGAAGGAGTACAATCATGTTATGGGGCCAGGAGGGTATCGCATTTTGGTGCCTAGGTTGGAGAAGATGGAGAACGAGATGAGGGCGCGAGGAATCCGTCCAGTGCGGAGGATGGGACCCAAGGGCCAAAAGCTGGTGGTACGGGCATGGGGAACGCTGAACCCGGAGAGGGGAGTGTGTTTACCGGGCAAATTAATTAAACCCACCCAAGCCCTTATTGGCGCAATGAAGGATGCTCAACGAGGGAAGATCAAGTTCAACAGAGAGAACGACGCTACCGACAAAAGCCCTCGGGAATCCCGAACACGGAGGGCGTGTCACGAGGCATGGGGCACATTCCGTGGAAAATAGGGTTCCCCGAGCGATGACCCGTCTGATTCTGAAGCCGTAAGAGAAAGATGGATCGGGAATCGGATGTTGTGGCGCGGTTGGCATCGGAAATGGATGTGATGAAGAAAACCATGAGTGTACTAGTAGCGAAAGAGATGCAGCTCGGGTGCGGCATGAAGATCATCCAATGGATCTCGAAAGCCAGCAGCGGAGAAGCAGCGTGGCTTCCACGGAGGCCCACCGGCTGGTGCAGATGCACCGACGATCGAAATTACTGCACCGGAGCCTCCGGTGGTCGAAATCTTGCACCGGAGCCTCCGGTGGTCGAAATTACTGCACCGGAGCCTCCTCGCTACCCGTGGGCGATATAAAGGAGATGAAAGAATGTCATCCATTATCCTATCGGGAACATGTCCATGAAGGTAGCCATCGGCAGTGCTTTACCATGTTTACTGGAGCACTCCACCACAACAACCCCATTCAAGATGGCTATGCTCGTGTCACGGTGGAGGACATAGTCCAAGGGTTTGAGGACACTGGAGATTGACATTGCTACACCAAGGGGAGAAAAGACTTGGAGATGTCAAGCGCCATTTCATTCTATGGCAAAAGAAGTTTATCAAGTTTCGAGCGAGGCGCCAAGGACAACAAGTCCACCCCCTCACGGTGGTGGTGGTGGCGGTGGCGGTGGTGGTGGTGGTGGTGGTGGTGGCGGTTCACCTACACCTCCGTCACGTCGACCGACGCCGCCGCCCGATCCTAACGTCCGGCGGTGATCAGCCGCCGCCCCGATCCTCGTCCGTGGGTGATCGACGCCGCCCCAATCCACCTCCGACAAAGAAGCGAAGCAGTCTGGATTATTAACCCGGACCCTTATGTACCTAAGACCACAAAGGTACCGGAGCCATCATCAAGCCTCTCCCCACAAGGCCTTGGGAGCGTAGTGCCGAGGAAGTCGGCGCGGCTGCTCATTATGAGAAATGGAAGGCGGACTGCAAGAAGAAAAGAGAGCCCGAGCCCAAGCCAGTATATTACGATGAGCAAAAGAAGTGGGCTAAGTCATTTTTGAGCACACCGTCCCAAGCCCAAGAATCTGCCTTTGACGACTATGCACGTGAACTTCGCAGGCAGGCACTCATGTTCAAGGAGAACAAAGAGCGGGAGAAGGCCGAAGTAAAAAAGCGGGAAACAAGTTGCCCAGCTCGGGAACAAAGTAAACAATCGATTGCCCGCTTATAGTGGAAGCCCGGATGCCCCGAGATCATACAAGCTGCGACTGACACATGGATTGACCATCGAGTGCGAGAACAAGCGGCCAACTTAGGTATTACTCTTCGTGAACTGTTAGGCCTTGATGAGGCGCCCGATGAAGGAGGTAGTAATTACATATGTCAAGAATGGGCCTCTCGTCGAGCCTCGCGAGGAAAATGATCTACGACCAAATGAAAGGTCTGCTGAATTGGTACAAGGGTTACATAAAAATAAAACGCCAAAGAATATATTTATGCGGAAGTTAGACATGAGCATCACTTCAAACATTACTATGTACAAATTGCACTTTGAGTGAATTGTTCCAGCTTTTCAATCTGCGCGAGCTCGACAAATCTATCATCGGTTGCTACGTTACGTAAGTGATTTATTAATTTCTACCCCATCTCGTTCATATTGCCTGCACTATATATATGTCCTAACTATATTGTTGTGTCCGCTATTATACATGCGAATGAAGATTAAGGAATGCGAGTAAGGAACATCCATGATGTTGGGTTCATTGACACACACATCGTTTATGGACTTGTGTTGGAGCGTCACCCCGCCGACGTGGAGGCAGAACTGTGGCAGTTTCTTACAAAGCAGGAACTCAAAAGTGATATTCTATTTCCTTACCATTTTGGGTGAGTGTTTCTGTCTTGAGCACATTAATTCTCTTTTGTTTACTCCATGCATGGTATGTGGCGGCTAATCGATGAGTTATGCATGACGTCTTGTGCATGTATCGTGTCCGCAGGTTCCACCGGATTCTGCTAGTAATTAAAGTTAACACCTCGTAATGTCTCGTCCCACGACTCTCTGAATATGGATCCAAAGCTTTGGGCCGACATGAGAAGAATGCTGCGAAGTAATTATTTTCATTCATTTGCGCTCTATATCGATCGGCCTATTTCGTTCATTTCCTAATATCAAGTAACTAATAACTCTCTTGTTCACTTAATTTTCTTTTGCCTCGTAGGGTTTGGAGACGGTTCGTAGATACAAAGGTCGGTGAATTCAAAAAGAGCTAGAATTCAAAATGTTAAAGCCTAAGAATGCTTTGGGGATATTCAGCCACGGAGACCAATCTATGTGGATACTATATGCAGGAGAGGATCCGGAGATACACCTCTGATCGGGTTCCGAGTGATATCAATGCTCAGAGGAATAACCTCCGGATGATGCTTAGTCCAGAAGCTCGCTTCCGACCACTTCAAGAGGAACTAGCTGGATGGTTCAGCAGGAAAGTCCTCCATTCTAAAGGAGAACACTATTACGAGGACGTAGAACTTTATATGGATTAAATCATGTATGGAAACTTGTTCAAAATTGTATATGGTCATCCGATGATATTGAATATATATTGTATATTCCTCTTGAATTCTTTTTGGTTCTAATTTCAAATTTATTTGAGATTGTACATTCATATGCATGTATGTAGTACCGTAGAATATATGAAACTCCTTCAAAATTAAAATAAAGCACAAAAGAAATAAAACAATACAAATTAAACAGAAAACAGGTTTAGGGGGTGGCTAAAACCCTAAACCTGTGGCGTGCCTTTAATCGCGGTTGGCGGAAGAACCGCGACTAAAGGTCCTCCGCCCGACGGCCGCTTTGGCGCCCAGGTGGACGGGCGTTTAGTCGCGGTTCTTAAGCAGCCGCGACTAAAGGTGGGGGGCTTTAGTCGCGCTTATTTGGTCGCGGTTGCGCAACCGCGACTAATGGCAGTTGCGAACCGCGACCAAAGGCCTTTTTTCCACCAGTGCCAATAGTCGTTAGAAACTATGACCAAGAAAGCATATAAAACAAAATTAGTGAAAGCTATTAAGTAGAAACGAAGATCAGTCAAAGGTGGTTCCGCATGGAATATTAACGTAATCGCATAAACTTTGTGCAACACATTACGGACACACTCCCGGTCCTTTTGACTCCATGTATTAGATTTTTTTTTCAAAGTCAAAGTCTTTCAAGTTTGACCATGTTTATATAATAAATTATTAACATTCGTCAAACAAAATCAATATCATTAGGGATGTGCTACGCGTCGGTCGGTGGATCTTTTTAAAAGATCCGCCGCCTCGCGAGCCATCGAATCTGGCTGACTAGCACCGAACGTCATCCTTCATTTTTGCCGCTTTTTTTAACATTGTACAAACGCAAAAGCACTCGTATAAACGTGCATACACTCACCTCTATGAGCACCTCCGAAAGACTGAGCCGTCATATCATCTTGAAATTTACGAAGTCATCGTAGGCACCTCGTCGTCGACAAGAACGTCTACTCCCACTGAATACGCATCGCCGGAAATCCTGAGATAAATCCAGGAATAAATGCGAGCACCAGGACTTGAACCCTGGTGGGCTGGGGATACCACAGTCCCTCTAAACATCCAACCACAAACTATGTTGCAGATTTTTTTTTACAACGGAGGACATGTTGCAGAAGACATTTGTAACAGAGGTTGTGTTGCATAACTATTTTGCAACAGAGATTATGTTGCAATTTTTTTGCAACAAACATTATGTTGCCAATTTCTTTTGCAACAGACATTATATTGCAGAATGTTTTTGCAACAAAGATTATATTGCAGAATTTTGTCTGCATCATCACACTATTCCGTTGCCACTGCAACATTCCCCATGTTTTCAGAAACATAGACGATGTTGCAAAATCCTAAGACTTGCGGTGTGTGGGACCGTCCGGCTCTCGATGAGACGGATCATGATGCATAGATCGGCCGGATGATTCTAATCGTTTCCCATATCATTGGATCCATCATAAAAATATATTTTCATATTATATTTATTTTGTATAGTGAATGTTGACGATTTTTAATATAAATCTGGTGAAACTTCACGAAGTTTGACTTGGAGGAAATCTAATATGCAGAGTAAGAAGGACCGGAAGAAGTACCAAGGGGTTTTGCCGACGTTAATAAAGCGGTTTCGTGTAATTGACTCTATTTTTGTTATTTTCCGACCTTTGGTTTTTGCTTCTTCATTCGTAAGTCCATGGAGCCGAGAATTCGCATGGAAACTCTCATGCAAAACTGCAGTAAACCATGCTTAAATTGGCTCAAGGAAATTCTTCCTTTCTTGTTTGCCTACTTCCTTCTTTTGCTGTCAACCATTTCACACCAATCTCATTTTTTTTAGCTTACCAGTCTCATTTTTTAAGGGAACAAAAATGTTTCTCCAGCAATATTTTAGGTCCATAAAAATTAACCTTTAATCACACCCGGGGCTCCTCAGCCCACGGCTGTTGGATCTCAGATTGGTAGCCATCCGTGACGCGAATGGCCCCCGCGCCCGACCCCGCGGTCCGCGATGCTCTGGGTCTAAATTCACTACAGGTCTTCATACTCGTCGCGATGGCCGCATTTCTCCTCGTACTTGCAAATACCCAAAATACAGTCCTACAACTTGTCTCATGTAGTCGTCTATGGTCCAAAATACCATTTCCTCTACGTATCTGCTGACTTGGCGGTTGACTGGCTTGTCCACGCGTGCGTTGACTGACACCTAGTATTTATTTTTTTGCAAAAAAAAAACCTCAGAGTTTTAAATCCGTCACGAATAACTCCATCTTCTTCCTTCGTGCTCTCCCGTCACCCGCGCCTCGCAGCCACCGTCGGCTTCCCACCTGCGTCGCCGCCCGCCTGGACCCGCACCGCGACCAACACCAGCGCCGCCCAGCGCGCGACCTACACCAGCGCCGCCGCCCGCCTGGACCTGCGCCGAGGCTTCCCACCTGCGGCGCCCGCCGCGAAGGCAACCTGCGCCGGCGCCCGCCTCGAGCTGCGCCGCTGGCCCCGTTTAATCTCGCTGCACGCGGTCACCCACCTGCGCCGCCCGCGGTCGCCCACCTGCACAACCTCCTTCGCCGCCCACGGCCACAAACCTGCGCCTCTGACTTTGTCCGCTTCGGCCGCCGGCGCCGTGGAAAATTCCGGCCACTCCCGCCTCTGATGTTGCTACTGCTGGTGGGCGACGCCGACGTGGACCTCTGATGATGCTTCTTCCCTTTCCCTTGCCCCGACTCTGCTCGTACTGGTGCTAGTGAGTCTGCCCCGCCAGCCTCTGCTACTGTTGCTGTTCATCTAGTGGTGTGAGTCTGAAGATTATTGTTGTGTCTGGAGAACCTACAAAGATAATTCTTGAACCTGCAAGATAATTGTTGAATTGAGTTGGGGTAGTTGAGTTGAGTTGTCATGCTGAAATGGTGCAATGTTGATACAAAAAAAATTCAGTTAACTTTTCAACACAAGTTAACTGCATTCAGATCTCTTGATGCTCAAAACCTGTCAATTTCTGTCAGCTTTTGATCTGTCAAGTTGATATTCAGTCAAGTTGATGTCAAACTTGACACATAAAGTTGATAATCAGAATATTTATAGTTCCCCAAATCACAAAACTGGATCTAAACAGTGCATCTGATAATTTTGAAGGACAGGCCAAAGGAATCAGTTGTCACTGTTAATTGATTGGAAAATGCATGCTTCCATGAGTGCACTGAAAATTCAGTGAACACACATGGAGTATGCAAATTTTTGCGGGCAATTCGATGGATGGCTCGCTCACCTATTTGGACCAGAGGGAACAACTTCTATCTATACATGGTCATGCAACAGATCAACTAAGATAGGGAACTGAAATCAGTGCAAGAGCAGCGTAGGTGAGTGCAAGAGTAACAAAGTCAGGACATGGTGATATACTCCCATCTCTAGATAAATACAGTAACAAAGTTAAGAATATGTTGAGCCATCAGTCAATCTATGTAAATGCATATTCCAGCATGGTCATATAGCAGCACCACTTCATATAGCAGCAGAACTTAAATGATTCCTAGATGCACTAGTAATCATTTTGTTTAAAACTTAACAAGGTTCAGTAACAATTGAAACATCAGCTTTAAAAAACAGAGAGACAAGATGTAGGGTTTTTAGCTGCTGCCACAACACAAAGTCTATAGATGCACCACATTCAGTGTCATACAATTACAGAGACGTAGAGTTGTCAGTATTAAATCATTCAAAATTTTCCTGAATATAAAAGGTTTTCCTGAATAGACTTTTAAGCTCAGGCAGTAGCTCTAGGCAACACTATAACACTATAATGCACAGGCAAAAGTGTTGTTGGTAATACAGTCTTCTCTTCTGACATTAGCACTGGTAGATTATAAAAGCTCTGAAAAAACAACACACTGTCCAAGGGTAAATCTATGCTTAGGCTATCTATATATACTCTCAAATTATTAAGTGAGGAGTACCGACTAAATTTAGTTAGCAAACAAGTTTTGTTCTGACTAAATTAAGTTCGAAGTACTGCCATTGATTCAGTTTAATATAGTCTGAATTCAGTCATCAAAATTCAGACATTGTTACAAGATATTTTACACAGAATGTAGCAAACAAGACAATATTCATAAAAATTCATAATGGATGGCCAGTAGCTGTTCTAGTAACTTAATAGACGGTGTGGTTACCATAAGAGTACAGAGTCTGTTGTGTTATTCAACTAAAGCATCTTCAAATGGTTGTGTCTCTGCATATAAGCTTTTACGGTCTCGTACAGAGATGGGGGAGATCGATCGATCGGAGCCTAGCTAGCAGTTAGCAGAGTAGTGAGTGCCTGAGTGGTGGTGATTAACACGAGAATGAATCCATGGCCATGGGCGCGTCGGATCAGCTGGAGCGCCGGCTGGCGGGGCTGTCCAGCTCTGGAGGCTAGACCCTGTAGACCACGACGAAGCAGGGGAGCACGGCGCGGCGGTCCATCACCACCAGCTCGCCGCCGCCCGGGTCCACCGAGTCGTACTCGTACTGTGCTCTTCAGGGCGTACGTCGGCAGCGGAAACCGGCAGAGGCGACGGCCAGCCACCTCCGAGCGGCAAGTGCGGCTCTGGCGTGGCACGACAGATCCGCGAGCCGAGGCAGCGGCCTCGACCACGGCATCCTGACGCAGCTGGACGGTGACGACCCGCCGTGAGCCCGTGATGGCTGGCTAGAGCAGAGCAGCAGTGGCTGTCGGCGCCAGGCCACTCCCATAGCGAAGCATCTGCGCAGGCCTCAGGGAAGCGCGGGTCGAGGCGCGCACCGGCGAGGTCAGCAGTTCGGCACGCGATATCTGCTGCGTGCGGCGGTGAGCTCCTGGACGTGGCCCTGGTACGCGTGAGCGAGCTCGAGGGCCTCTCACTCGGCCTCGCGGAGCTGCACGCACAGCCCCTCCTCGGCCTCCTCCGCCGCCTCGGGTCGCACTCGCGCGGTCTCCAGCTCCGCCCGCAGCACCGCTACCTCCGGCTCCAGTTCGGCCTCTACGCCGGTCCCGGAGAGCATGGCCCGGCACGGCCGGCGGCCAGCAGAAAAGCGCGGGGACGCCACCACCCCCGATCCGACACCGCAGAGGAACCCTACGCCGCCCGAGACCTGGGAGAACACGAGCGACAGCAGATGGCGGAGCCCCCCGCTCCAGTTCGGCGTCGATGGACTTCAAGCAGTTTAGCTTTAACCGTGTTAATGGTCGGCGCGAGCAGCAGCAGGAGGACATTTTGCAAAAAAATCCCCACATTCCTTCGTATTAATTCGTTTAGACCGGGTGCTGATGAGTTGGCAGTCAACGCATGCGTGGACAAGCCAGTCAGCTGCCAAATCAGCGCGTATGTATAAGAAATCGTAGATTGGACCGTAGGTGAACCCCTGAGACAAGTTTAGTGGCGTATTTTCGGGTATTTGTAACTACAGGGACTAATGTGGCCAAAGCGACGAGTATGATGACCTCCAATGAATTTTTCTCTTGCCAGGCCGCGCCGCCGCTCGTCCTCTCCTTGCGACGGCGTGGGGAGGCCGCCGGTCGAGGTTCCCGGAGCGATGCGCATCGCCGCGCCGCTCCATCACCAGCAAGGGTCGCCACCGAGGCTTCAGTCACTGCGTCGCTGCTGTATGCCCACCACCAGCCCCGTGCGCTGCGGTGCCTTGGCCGGTGGGCCGGCGTTCCCCCTTGGCCTTCCACCGACGAGAGGCTGCCACCTATCGGAGGCGCCGCTGCGCAGTCGGCGTCGTGAGAGACGGAAGGAGGAGATGCCGCGGCAGGCAGGCAGGCAGGCTCTGCGCTCTCCTTGGGCCCGAATCACAAGATCTTCTCCTCGTCTTTTCTTCCCTGGTTTGGTTTGTTGAATCACATGATACTTACCTAACGTGTGACATGGCGAGTAAATTTCTGATTTCTGGCATGATGCATTCTGCATTTCTATCGGAATTGTCTCTGTTCCCCTTTTTATATATAGTGGTTAGCTTTCTTCCATTTCTGATGAAAAATGGTGTGTTTTCTTTAACTCAGGCACAACAAGTGTGGCATCATGCTGCATATTATTCACACAGGAATCATGACCTTGTAGGTGAAGAGTCTGCTGCTGGTGCTGGATCATGAGGGTAAAAGTGTGTGTATTTTGGGCCGAAGCCACAGAGGATATCAAAATTTCCTGATTAGTTTTGATCATTTTCCACTACTCATACCGTACTGTTAATCGCCTATACTAGGATACAATCATACAAGTGCCTGGATCATAGAAGCAAACCTACTCTGAGTGACAAAAGAAGGTTTAAGATAGCCCAATCAACTCCTAGCAGGAAAAACAAAAAAACTGGTTCAAATTTTATTTTCTATGTCATCCTCTTCTGCAGTAGTAGTAGCCTAGGAACACATCCTTATTTAAAAATAAAGATTTAACCCCCTTCACATGGAACTGATGACAGTGGATCTCTGCTTCCAGTCATGATGGAACTTATTTAAATCCTGCCTGGACGGCTGGACCAGTCATGACTTGCGTGCCTCTGCTCACCCAGACCCAGGGGTCGTAAACAAAGTCTTCTCTCCTCATTTCACATCCCCATCTGAAGAACTAGTCCCCTTCCTCGGTTCCTCCTGTCCCCCATGGCCCAATCTTGGGCCTCCTTCCTCCTCCTCGCTCTCTGCTCCTCCAGCCTCCTCGTCTGCGGCAGCAATGGGGAGAGGGTCTTCCTCTACCCGCAGTCCCAGAAGGTCTCCTCCATCGTCAGCCAGCGGTACCGGACCGCCTACCACTTCCAGCCCCCCAAGAACTGGATCAACGGTATGTTCATACCGTCATACGCCTCTCTGCTTCATCCTCTCTGCTTTGCTTGCTTCCTGGGCCATCTGTTGACTTTCTGGCTGTGGCCAATCAGAGGGTGTGATTTGGTTTGCTTTTCTTGTTCTTGCGTGTTTCTGAAAAAGCAAGTGATCTGATTGCCTGGTGTGCTGTTCACTTGTAGAAGCTGAGTTAATTATGTTGGTACTAGTGTTATTGAATAATTTACCTGCTAAAATATACATGTTGTAGTAATTTTTTTGAGGTAGTATCATACTGTTTTTCCTGTCAGAAAGTAGTTATTACAGGGTGAGGGGGACGGTAGGTGGCCAACTCATTACTTGTGCCACTCTCTTTCTGAATGTTGCATACATTAGGTGCTCGCTGTACTGTAAGGCCCTGCAGTTGGACTTTGAGTAGCACTGCTTCAGTATGATGATACCCATGTTTCTGGATGCTTGCCCAAAACGGATGTGTTCACTGTACAAATGCTGAACTGATTTCCCAAGGATGCTTGCCCACATCCATAGTATTCTCTCAAGATGTCCAAATTTGCTCCACCGTTAGTGCTACTTTTTTGTCAGACAGCATTCAGTTAAGCAAAGGGACATATATGTTTTCTTCCATTTGTCACAGACCTAACTAATTACAGCACTCATGTGTATCAGACAGGTCTGTTAATACCCATACAGAAATGATGAAGTACTGACCTGTTTTTAAATACTCCCTCCGTCCGGAAATACTTGTCATCAAAATGAATAAAAGAGGATGTATCTAGATGTATATTTGTTCTAAATACATCCCTTTTTATCCATTTTGATGACAAGTATTTTCGGGCGGAGGGAGTACAGGATATATTTGCTCCTGTTTTACGCATTATCAAATCATATTAGTTGCGTATCGCTGACATTCTCCCACCTTTTTCATGTATCCGATGGATTGGTGGTCCTTGGAAATCGACGACAACACAAAAGATCCAAACGGTACGAATATTTCTGGCACAAAACACTTTTGAATTGCAGCACCCTACATCTTACACTGCCTTCATAAACATTTCAGGGCCAATGTACTACAATGGCATCTACCATGAGTTCTACCAGTACAACCCCAATGGCTCCGTCTGGGGTAACATAGTTTGGGGCCACTCGGTTTCGACAGACCTCGTCAACTGGATCCCACTTGAAACTGCAATAGAGCGGGACACCCCAAGCGACATAAACGGTTGCTGGACAGGCTCAGCCACAATTCTCCCCGGTAACCGACTGGTCATCATATACACCGGTGCCGACCCGGAGAAGCGACAGGTCCAAAACATTGTGGTTCCGAAAAACCTGTCTGACCCGTACCTGAGAGAATGGACCAAAGCCGGAAATAACCCGGTGATCCAACCGGTCGGACCCGGCTTGAACTCGGGCCAGTTCAGGGACCCGACAACTGGTTGGATCGGACCTGATGGATTGTGGAGGATAGCAGTTGGTGCTGAGCTCAACGGCGACAGTGCTGCACTTTTGTACAAGAGCAAAGACTTTCTGAACTGGACTAGAGTTGACCACCCACTGTATTCATCCAATTCCTCCTCTATGTGGGAGTGCCCGGATTTCTTCGCGGTATTGCCGGGCAATAGTGGTGGACTGGACCTGTCTGCAGCGATCCCGAATGGTGCCAAGCATGTCCTCAAGATGAGCCTGGATTCCTGTGACAAGTACATGATTGGGGTTTATGATCTGAAAAGTGACACCTTTATTCCAGATACTGTCCTAGATGACCGGCGGCTATGGTCGAGGATCGATTATGGTAATTTCTATGCCTCAAAGTCGTTTTTCGACTCGAAGAAGGGCAGGAGGATCATATGGGGTTGGACTAACGAGACAGACAGTTCTTCAGACGATGTAGCAAAAGGTTGGGCTGGAATCCATGTAAGAAAATCTGCCTCTCATTGGCTATAACCGCTTCATGTTGAAATATTGCTTTACCAAATCAGTGTAGCAACTTTAACAATTTTTGCAATTAATTTTAGGCAATTCCCAGGACAATTTGGTTAGACAGCCATGGCAAGCAGTTGCTGCAATGGCCAGTTGAAGAGGTCGAGTCCCTTCGAGGAAATGAAATCAACCATCAAGGACTAGAGCTGAAGAAGGGAGGTCTGTTCGAGATTAAGGGAGCTGACAGTTTCCAGGTAGTTTCCTTTACACAAACGAGGCTTGCCTTGGTCATCCAGAAAAAAAAAACCTCAAAAAATCCCATGCCAATAAACTGATAGTTACAGATTTGGCGACAAAAAGACTAGCATATATTCTTCAGCTTAGGTGTTCTGTATTTTTCAGAGCAACTGTAGCTGATCCGGCACGTCATTCTCTTGAAACAGGCTGATGTAGAGATAGACTTTGAGCTGACGTCCATCAATAAAGCCGATCCTTTTGATCCCTCCTGGCTTTTGGATGTCGAGAAGCATTGCCGGGAAGCGGGTGCATCAGTCAGTGGTGGCATAGGGCCATTTGGACTTGTTGTCCTGGCCTCTGACAACATGGAGGAGCACACTGCTGTGCACTTCCGGGTGTACAAGTCAGAGCACAAGTACATGATACTCATGTGCTCTGATCTAAGAAGGTCAGTGTGTATGGTTTTTTCCTTTATGTTTTATTTCTCTCTGAAAATTTCCATATCTGTTGATGCCTGAAAATTAAAAATAATCATTTTCTTTTCTTTGCACAGTTCTTCATTGAGACCAGGACTGTACACACCAGCCTATGGAGGCTTCTTTGAATATGACCTGGAAAAAGAAAAGAAGATATCTCTGAGAACTCTGGTGAGTTTCGAAGAAGGCCTTTTCATTTCTCCTCCTATTGTTCACTTCATGCGCTTCGTGTCAGAACTGAACATGAATGATTTGCCGTGCAGATTGATCGGTCGGCGGTGGAGAGCTTCGGTGCCGGCGGCAGGGTCTGCATCATGGCCAGGGTGTACCCCATGGCGGTTGTCGATGGTTCGGCCCACATGTATGCCTTCAACAACGGCAGTGCCACGGTCAGGGTGCCACAGCTCAGGGCCTGGAGCATGAGGAGAGCACAAGTGAATGTGAAAGGGATGGAGTGATGATGGTTAACAAACCAGAGCAATTCTAATTGACCTGTGATTGGAGGACCGGATCAATCATTCTGATCACTTGTTTAGCACACTTCACTATTTTGAAAGAACAAATTACTCCCATTCATGAGCACTTCTAGTAGGTAGAAATAAAAGGGAATTCGACAGGGAAGAATTAGCTGCTCATTTCCTTGACCTCTAGGATTCATGTATTATAGTTTACCGGTACTTGGTCACAAAGAAGGAAAAAATATTACTGTTTTAAAGTAGTGGTAGTTGGCAATTGGTAAAGAAACATGATCCTTTTTGCCAGCATCGGTATTACCGCTGTGAAACGATTCAGAGTTACAAAAGGTAATAATCAATAGTAGTGGTACTACGAGCTTGTGCATGTCAGACAGCTCAAGACAGAACCCCTGATAGGAAATGTCTTTTGCTTGTGATACTGTAAGATCTGCACTACTGCTCATTGTGGATCATATGAACGATATGGCTTCAGGACAGCTCCCGTGTCAGTTTCACTATTTATTACACTTCACTATTTTGATAAAACAAATAACTCCCATTCATGAGCACTTCTAGTAGGTAGAAATAAAAGGAAATTCAACAGGGAAAAAAAATCAGCTGCTCATTTCTTTGACCTCTAGGATTCATGCATTATAATTTACTGGTACTTGGTCAGAAATAAGGAAAAATTATTACTGTTTTAAAGTAGTAGTATAGTTGGCAATTGGTAAAGAAACATAATCCTTTTTGTCAGCATCGGTATTACCGTTGTGAAAATATTCAGAGTTACAAAAGGTAATAAATAGTATTACGATCTTGTGCATGTCAAATAGCTCAAGAGAGAATCCCTGATAGGAAATGTCTTTTTGCTTGTGAGACTGTAAGATCTGCAGTTCTGCACTACTGCTCATTGTGGATCATGAACGATATGGCTTCAGGGTAGCTCCTGCGTCAGTTTTGCACTTTTTTCTTTTGCGAATAAATGAGATTTTATTGCTTAACCTTGGGATTACAATCATGACGGTGCAACAAATCAATCTCATTTTGTCCAGACGTACCTAAGTCAGTTTCGCACTGTGATCTGTTGCCCTTTGAGTCTCTCATGATTCTATCAATGACATCCACTAGGGATGAGATCAGCTGCCGGCTATGGCTTTTTTCGTGTGGTGTACATGTCACAATTTAAGGGAGCAAATGGTAAGCAATTTTTTGCAGCAAATGAGATAAAACTTATAGTAATAGTGTGCGACAATATTTACCCAATTTTAAAATATTGGCATATGTTACAGCCTACACGCTGGGCGTAACTCGGAATCAACCAGCAACGTGTTTTTTTTTTGAGAAATAACCAACAACGTCTTTGTTTTCACGGAAGTGGAATAACCTAACGTCCGATCGACGGACGTTAAGCAACAGATCCGCACGATCCCCTCGACGGGGGAAACAACGTTCCACCTACTATTCCTGTGCTCCTCCGGATCGATTTATTGCACCATAACTAAAAACGCGAAAAAAAATTACCTACATGGGATTCAAACCTGCATCGGGATGGAAAGGACAAGCCCAAGTACAAAGCCCAACAACCATCACGCCAACCTAGTTTGTTGTTCATTAGTTGAAAACGAAATTGTTTTAAACTCTTTCTTACTACTGTCATAAGAAAAAACAAAGCTATTTTTCTGGAAAAAATTCCACTTCATCAATGAAAGTTACCGGGGGTATATTTCATGATGCCCCTCCCTCCCCCACCCCGGTCCCCAAAGTTATCAGGACCAGGGTACACAAGTTATCAGGTCTGTGAGGCGTGAGTTACCGTACTATTAACATGAAAGTTACCGTGGGTATATTTAATCAACCCCTCGCCAAAGTTACCAGGACCGGGGTAAATAAGTTATCATGTCTTCAAATGTGTGGGTTACCATGGTATTTCACACAAATGTTACCCCCCCCCCCTCCTCGTGCCAAAGCTATCAGGACTGGGTTAAATAATTCATCTGGTGTGCGATGTGTGAGTTACCATACTATTCACACAAAAAGTCACCGAGGGGATGTTTCGTCAACCCCCCCACCCCCACCCCCACCCCCGTACCAAAGTTATCGGGACTGGGGTCCATAAGTTATCAGGTATACGATGTGTGACTTATCATGATATTGACACAAACATCTACCGAGGGGATATTTCATCAACTCCCCCAACCACGTTCGTTGCCAAAGTTATCAGGATGGGGCGCATAAGTTATCAGGTTTGCGATGTGTGAGTTATCATACTATTCACACAAGAAGTTCACAACCCCCCACACACACACGCACTTCGGTCACCAAAGTTATCAGGACAGGGATACATAAGTTATCAGGTCTACAAAGTGTGAGTTATCATGCTATTAACAGAAAAGTTACCGGGGTATATTTGATCAACTCCCCTCCCCCCGGCCGCTGAAGTTGCCAAGACATTGGTGCATAAGTTATCAGATATGCGATGTGTGAGTTACCATACTATTCATACAAAAAAGTTATCGAGTGTATGTTTACATTAGTTTTTTGGTCAAAAAAAGCTACGACGATATTTGTACATAAGCTATCGGGTTTGTGGTACGTATAATTATCAAGCTCATTGCAAAAGAATTTACCGAGATATGACAAATGAGAAAAAGACTGTTGTTCGAATTCTATAGGAGTGAAACATTTATTTCTCTAGAAAACATTCATCACTAAAAAAAGAGACAAGTGGAGTACAAAACACGTTGCATCGATGCTTTAAAAAACTTGGAGCAAATGGTTTTGTCTCCTTATCAAAGGCTTTGTGGTCTTTATTTCTCGCTCTCATTTACTAAGGTAGAAATATAAATTGACCCGAAAATGAAACAGAACAGGTAGTTAGCTCAGCTGGCAATGCATCGTGGCCACAACCAACAGGTTGCGTATTCGAATCCTTGCGGTAGCAATATTTTTCTGAAGCTCTTTGACAGTCGGCAGGAAAATAGCTTTTCCGTTAAAATATAAATGGGCTGCTCGTGGGGAAGCACCGCCACATGATCGTGGGCTGCCATAGTCTCGTGTAGCTTTCCAGCCCAAAACGGTGGTAAGCCCTCTGAGGGAGAGGTTTACCGAGCTAATCACAACAGGATTATTAGTACCACCTTGCCTAAGCACAGCGTGGAGCCCGTGGAGATAGCTATAAAACAAAGTGGCGAGTCTTGTTTCAAAGCATACCTTTCTTGGTCTTTTGGCTAAGATCAAGTGTAGTATCTGTTCTTATCAGTTTAATATCTAATATGTGGGCCATGTGCCCACAACGATATTAAATTTATTTTTATAGGGAGGGTCCAACACAATAGCTTGCTATTGGGGCCCTCACGTGTCGCCTAGGCGTTGCACTATTGCATATGCCCTTTTTGAATTACCTTTGTGTATGACACATGCATTTCGCTTTGTTTTTTATTCCTAAAATCTTTAAGAATGCAATTTGATTTATTTTTATATCCCTATGATAGGAAATAAAAGACAAGATCAAGCTTAAGCCGATTCCATTGCGGAAAAGAGAGAGGCTCTCCCATTCCCACCAGATACGTCAAAAGCAATTAATCAGAACGACCTTAAGCTTTAAGACTATTTTTTCTTCTAAAATAGGGCAGTTGTTGTTGCACTAAGGAGGTATATACAAATAAATAAACCCATCATTATAACAAGATTACCTCTGCACTGTTTTTCCTTTCACAAAGCTCGATTTAAATTACATGATTTTTTAATTGTATGAAAACTTTTTAAAAGATGAAAGAAAATTTTTAAAAAATACATGTACATTTTTATGCATGATGTTTTTTCGAAATTCAATGATGAGTTTTAAACACGTCATCCCCTTTAATTATATGAACTTTTTTGAACATGTATAAATACTTTCAAAAGATATCTTAACATTTCCTAACAACATGAACACTTTTTGAAACCCCGTTAACATTTTTTAAATACATGAACACCTTTCCAATTTTTTTTGAATTTTTTGTATAATGCACGAACACTTTGATAAATTACTTGAACAATTTTTAAACACATGAATAGTTTATAAAAAACAATACTTGAACACATTTCAAAGGTATACCTTTTTAAAACACGTGAAACTTAATGAAAACAACTGTTTATGTATCTCCATAGCATATTTTCTACTTATTGGGTGCATTCATCCTTTGTTAAGTGTAGCTCGGATGGTTAGGTTGAATGTGGTGAAACTAGTCACTGAGGTTCATGTCCTTAACTTGGCACTGGTGTTCGCAATTTCTAGCAAGTGCTCATATGAGTAGGGTGTGCGTGCATGCGTTTATAAACATAAGTGTATGTGCGTGTATATGAGCATCTATGATCATACTGTGTTAAAAGAAATAGACAAATGTGAGGTGCATGTTGTTTTTCTAAACGTGGGCACTCGTTGTTAATTGATTAAACGGACAAGTTTTTTTTTCCGAGTGGAAACTGAAAAGATGAGCTGAACGCACGTTGAGGAAAACGAATGCTTCCTGGGAGAGCCTATGTGAGTGAGTCCACAACAAGACTTGCTACAAGCGATATATAGACACACCCTGCTACCGGCGAATCCTATTTGACGCTGAAGGCATCGGTTACTACTGGTTCTGCAAACCAGCGCCTGAAGCCGCAAGGATTCGAACCGGCGACCTACTGGTTGAGGGCACGCCGCACTAACCACCAGATCACCTTCACCTTATGTGCTCAGTTACATTTCTTTACTCTTTTCCTTATGTCTTTTTTCCTTTTCTATTTTCTATTTTATTTTATTGTTCACATTCTTTATTCGAAACAATTTTTTTCATTCTTTTCTTTTTCTTTTTTCCATTTTGTGAACATTCTCGTGTTTGTGATTTATTTTTCTTTTTTGTGAACATTTTTTTGAATCTTTTTGAATTCGTGATTTTTTTCAAATTCGACGAACTATTTTTCAAAAGTTGATGAAATTTTTTACAACAATTGATGAACTTTTTTTTTCAAATTTCATGAACTTTTTTCAAATTCAATGAACTTTTTTCAAAATTGATGAAGTTTTTTTCAAAAATCAAGGAACATTTTTTGAAAAACTTCATCCAATTTGAAAAATGTTCATTGATCTCATCAAATTTGAAAAAAGTTCATCAATCTGAAAAAAGTTCATCGAATTCTAAAAACATTCATGATTTTGAAATAAAGTTCATCGAATTTTAAAAAGTTCAATGATTGTTTTTACAAAATTCATGCATTTAAGAAAAAGAACAAGAATATGTTTCCGTGAAGTAAAGAGAATAAAAGGAGAAAAGGAAGTATGTAACCACCATGCCACAGGCGCCAGTTTCTCCAAGTGGCGCTTAAGGCGCCACTTAGGAGCTTCCCCCTGCTACCTTGTTGGTCTCCTTGTTGTCCGTGTTGGTCTCGATCGTATGCGCAGTTGCGTCAATAATCTCGGTTGGGCTCAGAAGTGGGGGGTCGAGGGCTGGCCGTCTGCGGTCTGTCTAACCTGCATACACGCAGCACTTGGAAGGGCCCAGGCCACGTGAATGACCGAAATGAGTAGGGAATTCAAACGTACTTGTCACTGGAAGGAGATCGGGATAACTGGAATCCCTGTCAAAAAAAAAAAGGATAATTGGAATCCTTGCTGATGTGGACTTGTTCAACGTAGCTGCACGGTCACAAATTCCACAAGCACACCATTTGAAAGAAACAAGGATTTTTTGGGGATTGAAACAACCAACACCCACTTCTTAGTGCATCACGTCTCTAGCCTTGTGCCACGAGCTCCTTCTGTGCCTCTTTCACAAGAGAAGCCAGAGGCCTGACAGGCATCTTGCCATGGTTGCCACTCATGAACATACGTACATCCGCACTCGACATGGTCTCAAGATTTTGATGACTGACCAAGTATGTAATATACTAATATATATATATATATATTTATGCCACTATTAACTTCATGTGGAAGCCCCATGTTGTAATCAAAATTTTAGATTAGCTAACTGGATACATACCAACTTCCACAGTTTGTTGATTCTGATTTATAATTGTTGCTTTTTATATAATAAATAAGACAATTAACTATCTTAGTCAGCAAATTCTGTAGGCAAGATACAACATGTACATCTATAATTCCTTCACGCTGCACAGTACACTTCATGAGCAAAAAAAAACATGTTTATGTCTTTTTGTTAAGTAAGTATATACTCTTTTGTTGACTGCAAAAAAGGTGAGTGAGTTAAATACCAAATATCAGTGCTCATGTCTTATCATTACAATTTGCAGTTAAACATAATTATAGTATTACAATATATTCATGTGCGAACTATCTTGATTTTTTTATTTGAATCATTCTTCCCTGCAATCTCTACTTTCATGTGGCCCCCTTTTATTCTTCAGTTCAATATTGTTAACTCTATAAGATTCAACATTTGAGTACAAGTGAGTTTCAATGCCCTTTCTGAACTCGGTCTAAGCTAACAATACCTTTTATGACAATAATTGTTTCAACGCTCACTAACCTGCAGTAACTAAAATACATGACTGTATCTCACAGTAGTGAGGTCTTAGACTTTACCATGTATTCATGCATTTCAAATGGAAATATCAATATTCCGTCAAGTTTTTATTTGATGCCAACTTTGCTTCTTTCCGTTTCAAGTATTTTCTTCTTCTTTTGAGTAGTTCATAAAAAGCATGGTAGTTAAAAGTCCTACAGCAACGCGCGGGGTATCACCTAGTATATATGTTAGTTAAAAGTCCCGTAGCAACACCCTACTACCGATAGGTCTCCTTCTGTTCCGCGGAGCCTTGTTGGTCTCGATCGTATGCCCAGTAGCGTAAAAAAATCCTCGGTTGGGGGTTGAGGGTTGGGACCTCCTATTGGGCGCTTTAAGCACCGGTTAAGGCTGGTGGCGCTCGTACAAAAATAGCAATTCTGATTGTTACATGGAAGAACTGGGATTCGAACTAGGGATGCTTATTTCAAGCAGCGTGGCACCAAAACCATTAGACCAAGCTCACTTGGTTATTCTACTAGCAGGAAAAACGTAACTACTTGACCGGTATAAATTATTTTAAGAAAAGTACAAGAATTGAAAAAAGTTCATAAATTTCGAAAAATGTTCACTCATTTAAAGAAAAGGTTCATTTATTTGAAAAAAATCATTGAATTTGAAAAAAAGTTCATTAAATTTTAAAAATAGTTTATCAAATTTGGAAAATGTTCATCAAATTTGAAAATTATGTCATCACATTTATTAACAAAAGTCTACAAATCTGAAAAAAAACATCAGTTTTTTTAAAAGTTCACTAATTTGAATAAAATTTCCCAGATTGTGGAAAAGATGCTTATTTCAAGCAGTGTGGCACCAAAACATTAGACCAAGCTCACTTGGTTGTTCTACTAGCAGGAAAAACGTAACTACTTGACCAATATAAATTATTTTAAGAAAAGTTCAAGAATTGAAAAAAGTTCATAAATTTCGAAAAATGTTCACTCATTTAAAGAAAAGGTTCATTTATTTGAAAAAAATCATCGAATTTGAAAAAAGTTCATCAAATTTTAAAAATAGTTTATCAAATTTGGAAAATGTTCATCAAATTTGAAAATTATGTCATCACATTTATTAAAAAAAGTCTATAAATCTGAAAAAAAACATCAGTTTTTTTAAAAGTTCACTAATTTGAATAAAATTTCCCAGATTGTGGAAAAGATGCTTATTTCAAGCAGCGTGGCACCAAAACATTAGACCAAGCTCACTTGGTTGTTCTACTAGCAGGAAAAACGTAACTACTTGACCAATATAAATTATTTTATGAAAAGTTCAAGAATTGAAAAAAGTTCATAAATTTCGAAAAATGTTCACTCATTTAAAGAAAAAGTTCATTTATTTGAAAAAAATCATCGAATTTAAAAAAAAATTCATCGAATTTTATAAATAGTTCATCAAATTTGGAAAAATGTTCATCAAATTTGAAAATTATTTCATCGCATTTATTAAAAAAAGTCTACAAATCTGAAAAAAAACATCAATTTTTTTAAAAGTTCACTAATTTGAATAAAAGTTCACAGATTGTGGAAAAGGTTCGTCGATGTTGAAGAAAAATCATCAATTTGAAAAGAATCTTCACATTGAAGAAAAAGGAAAAAAAGGGAATAGAAAGAAAAAGAAAAACTGAATAAAAACGTCTGGAAAAAACGTCGTTCTAATAAAGAAAAAAAACAAATGGGAGATTTATCCTGGAGGTTAGCGGGCTTCCCTTCCAATGGTTAGTTGCAAGTTGAAAGCTTGCCGCGTACACCTTTTTTGCGAGAGTTTATAGAAAGAAATGAAATGGGCCGGCCCAAGTAAAAGCGCCTTCAGGGCTAGTTAACAAAATGCACGTTAACGGGCTCTAAAGGAGCCGAATAGGAAATGTGTGAGGGTTGGATGTCTTCCTAACCCGCACCACGTTTATTCTGTCGCATCGTGGTGTATAAGGATTTTTGAATAGTCTTTGGATTGAACCCTTTTGTTCCTTCTCTACTATCAGGGCTACTTCATTATGCAATATATTGATTCGATGTATGAGAGCTCTTGGAACGTTCTGACACATCTCCGTGCTAAAACGTTAGAGATGCCGCGAATCAACCTGTGGTTGAGTTGGTTAGGTGGACAGTGGTATCCCCAACCCATCAGGGTTCAAATCCTGGTGCTCGCATTATTCCTGGATTTATTTCAGGATTTCCGGCGATGCGCTTTCAGTGGGAGGGGACGTTCCCGTCGACGACGAGGCGCTTACGGTGACTTCGTAAATCTCAAGATGATATGCCAGCTCAGTCTCTCGGAGGTGCTCATAGGGGTAGGGTGTGCGTGTGTGCGTTCATAGGGATGAGTGTATACGCGTGTATATGAGCGCTTATGTCTGTACTGATGCTAAAAAAAAAACGTTAGAGATGCCTTCATCTTGGCAATTGAAGCGGAAAGCCCCCAGTGCTTCCGCGTCACAACAATTCGGGATCTTGTTCCTAATAAACAAACGAAAATCACATCCAAAACTATGGAACTATTCCATTGGGCTTTTGCGTGACATGTTCGAGATCCCCAGGCATTTATCGACCCTAAACTAAACTATTGGGGCGATACGCAACATGGGCGGTGTGTGGGAGTGGGATAGAAATTTTGATTCCAGCTGATTCAATGTCGGTTTTCTAGGAAGATCCTCGCGAGGCTGGGTGATTGGGTTAACCGTGTTATCTGGACGCGAGGTTGTATATATATGATCTCCAGGCTTGGCCCATCCGATCAAAATCGTGATCTATTCGAGTGTTGAACCGTTTCTTGGGCGGAGACCGTATGGGTGGCTTCGGCTACGTCCCAAGTATCTATCCGCCAAAGGTCCAATCGCCAGATCTATTTCGTTAGATTTTTAGTCCTGACGACGAGCAGGTACTCCAAGGTGCTCCTGGGCTTCGGTTGAACCGAGGCCTTGTGTTTCCGACGTAAGGGTACGTCGTCATGGATCTGATCGTCAAGCGACATCTCATCGCTCCTTCGTGACCACACATCAGTACCTGCATGGGCCACAAATGTCGGTGCTAAAACCGGCGGATCTTGGGTAGGGGGTCCCGAGCTGATGATCTTGGCACGATGGTAACATGACAAATGGGGATACGATTGTTTACCCAGGTTCGGACCCTCTCTTAGAGGTAAAACCCTACGTCCTGCTTCTTTTGTATTGATTGTGGATGGGATACAAAGTATAAGATGATCTATCGAGATCGTATAAATAAGCTCTAGTCTAAAAATCTTGCCTCTACAGACTAAACCCCTCGGCTTATGTAGGCACCGGGGGTTTCTAGGCTTACAAGTATGTCGGCTACAACTAGGGATAGCACGTCGATCATTCAAATACGCCTTGAAGTGTACGACAAGTCTTCGGAGGATTCCATCTTGAGTACGCTGCGGGCCAGGGCATGCGTGGCCCATTCTTCGGTCATCGGTGACGTGGGGGAGACCCACTAATCCAAGTCACCGTCATCAGGTGCTTCAGATCTATGAGGAGTTTAAATGGCGATAATTGCGGTTCCAGGGCGTTGGTCCTTAGAGGCACGTGCACGAAGACTTTTCGGTTGTCCTCAGAAGGTCAAGCCAGCTCAGGTAGGGGAGCTACGACAGCGACGCATCACCTGCTCGTTCTGAAGGCAATAGTGGTGGTTGATGGTCTCGGAATCTCAATGTATTTTTTGTTATGTTTGAGATGTTTTGTATTTTTTATAACTTTTTTTAATTGAATCAGATCTTTTTTTCCCGAAAAATGAAAACTTGCTCCACGCAGGAGATATTTCTCTTCTATACCAATCATGGGGCGGGCTTGCAAGTGCAACCGCACAGATTTGTGGAAAGTGACACTTGCGAGAGCTGACAAGCTAGGTGGCAGAACAAGTTAAATTGTACCCACGTCCACGTGGTTGTGAGTAGTGCATGCAACTGAATTCCGGTCTGTGGAAAATGCATAGAAGCTTGTAGATTTCCACCAAAAAAGAGAAGAAAAGTCATGCCAACATAACATGTGAGACGCCGCGTCCGTCTCTCCTACCACTATATAATCTCATCATCGGCGCAAGAGCAGCTCCCATCCCATCCAGTTTCATCCAGCAGCAAATCCAACACACACACGCACACACACACACACACTAGCTTAGCAGGTTGTCACTGATCACCTAGTGTGGTCGACTCGACGACGATGGCCGCACGCGTGATGCTGGTGGCGGCGCTGCTGTGCGCGGCGGCGGCGGCGGCGGCGGCGCAGCAGGCGAACAACGTGCGCGCGACGTACCACTACTACCGGCCGGCGCAGAACAACTGGGACCTGGGCGCGCCGGCGGTGAGCGCCTACTGCGCGACCTGGGACGCCAGCAAGCCGCTGTCGTGGCGGTCCAAGTACGGGTGGACGGCGTTCTGCGGCCCCGCCGGCGCCCACGGGCAGGCGGCGTGCGGCAAGTGCCTCCGGGTGACGAACCCGGCGACGGGGGCGCAGGTCACGGCGAGGATCGTGGACCAGTGCGCCAACGGCGGGCTGGACCTGGACTGGGACACCGTCTTCACCAAGATCGACACCAACGGGATCGGGTACCAGCAGGGCCACCTCAACGTCAACTACCAGTTCGTCGACTGCCGCGACTAGATGAAAGGCTAGGCTAGCTATGATAAGAATAAAAGGCTAGCTAGCTACGAGTGAGCAGCTGAGACTGATCCATGCTGTTGAATAAAAGCGAGCACGCGTTGCTGCATTGTATACGTGTATACAGTACGTACATGGAACGAAATAAAGTGGATCAGATCAAACGGGTTGTGTATTCATTCATGTATATGGAGTGTACTACCCGTTTATTTTGAACCAATTCATATTTCGGATTTGCTAATTCTGATGTATATGAGAACAAATAAAATCTGTCTAAATACTACTCCCTCCGTTCCTAAATACAGTACAAGTCTTTTTAGAGATTTCACTATAAAGACTACATTCAGAGATGTATAGACGTCTTTTAGTGTATATGTTCACTCATTTTGCTTCGTACGTGGTCAATAGTGAAATCTCTTAGAAGACTTGTATTTAGGAACGGAGAGAGAACATCATTTGGTTAATCAAACAAGAAAGAGAGCTAGCATTTTCGCGTAAAACCGAGTGTATGAGGTAGATGAGAATTCGTTAATTCTCATTTCGACGAGAGCTAACAACACCGTCAAACATTTATCGTCTTTCTCTGCGCTCCTGTGTGTGAAACAGAGGGAGCAGCCGGGTAAAAGCAGTAGTACGTCCAAATCACGTACGTGCACCGATTGCACGACTTGTTTTGTCAGATTTCAGAAGTTTACGCAAAATCCAAGGAGTAATAGCAACCAACGTAAAAAAAATAGCGCGCTGCCGCAAAATAATAGTGTGGACCTCAAAATATGCTATTAGCGTGCTATATCATGCTATTAACGAGACATTGTACATCGATATAATTTAGCGAGGCGATTTTCAATACGCTATTTTTTTTCAGTGGTAGCAACTGAAACAACCAGTCGTACAGTGTGGAGCTGTATTGTTTAGACCACACGCCAGTCGTTGACAGTCCTTTCATTACAACCTAATCCTGAAGCGTAGAATCTTCAGGTCAGAGCAGCCGGCTTGGGGCTGGGGGACTGCACCAAGACGTCGCTCTGGAGATATTGATCTTATTAGACCCGTCATCTTCTTCTGGATGCATATGGGACGGGACGGGTCAAACTTTCCGGCCCGTCTCTATCCGAGCCAAAATCTAGCCGAATTTCTTCTGGAAGCTACTGCGTATTTGTTGTTGGAATTCCACGGCATGGCCTCAGAAATCTTGGCGTGATTGAAGGACCCAGGCGTGTAAGGTGCCACCCTGCTTGAAGACATTGCGGTGGAAATTTGGCGTGCATTCCAGATCCAGCCGATCGAGCATTAATTAACATCAGGCTTCTTGTGGAATAAGCACCGCGATATATTTGATGTCGTAAGAGCATTTCTAGCAGACCCGTAAAAGAAGCGAACCCGTATAATTCCGGCGAGTATACGGGTTCGGCCCGTCTTGCTGACCAGAATAGAAACCACATCTGTGGCCCGGCACGTAAAGTTTTTACCGCGGCACGCAAAAACTCTCACCGCACCGGTATATGCGGTTTCACCGCTCGGATAGGGGTCAAACCCTATCCGCCTCTGCCGCGATTCCCCTCCTCCGCCCGATTTCTTGCCGCTTACGAGCCTGAAAAAACCATGGATGGCTACGATAGCTCTGGCGATGAAGCAGATGCGCCGCGACCTCTCCAGATACGACGCCGCGGAGGTGGCTCAACCGCAGTAGCCGGCCGCCACCGGCGTTCGAGCGCCGCGAGCTCGACCGCCGCTGCCACGCCTCCTCCGGTTCCTCTGTCGCGGGGAGCTCATCCGCGGGCGCCTCGAGCTCGCGGCTCACTCCGGTGAAGAGAGCCGGAGGAGCTCAGGCCGCGCGCTGTCAAGCTCGAGGCCGATGCGCCGCCGCGTCGAGGCATGATCGGCCCCGAGGACTACCTCCCCCCAGGGCTGGAGGAGCACCTCGAGCGTTTCGTCCTAGAGCGGTCGGCGAGGGAGCTGGAGGAGGCCGAAGAGCGCCGCTGGCGCGAGCTCGAGTACGAGCACATGTTCCTCTAGGCGGGCGTTGCGGCGTCGCAGGCGCACGCGTCCAAGGAGGCGGACCTGCTCTTCGTGAAGGCAGAGCAGGCGAAGTTCTTCATCGACCTCGACTCCTCCAACTCCGATTGAGCGTCGCCGCTGGTCAGCTACCGCACGAGCTCTGTGGTGGCCACTGACCTCAGCACGGTGCCTGTGCGGCGCTCCCACCGTAGGTGGCCACCGTCTTCTGCACCTGCCGGGAGCCGCAGCACGAGCCGGCCGTCGGCGACCTCATCTTGACCAAGCCTATGCTGCAGTTGTTCCCCTCCCTTCTCTCGGGCCCCGCTGCTGCTTCAGGTGCGCCATCTGCTGCGGCTTTCGGCCTGAATCTGGGCACGGCGACCTGGCACTCGGAGGATGTTGTTCGTGCTGCCTCCGATGTAGCCCCAGATCCAATTCAAGCCCAGCATATGGAGGGGGTGCAGGCGCAGCCGGTGGTGCCTGCGTCCCCGGCGCAGTCAGCGGATTAGGAGCGCGTATGACAGCATGCGCCTGGGCTCGGTGGAGCGTGCTGCCAAGCGGAAGGCAGCGGCGTCCGAGTCTGACTCCGGCAGCGGGCTGTCTCGCCGTCCCAGCTCTTCGTGTCAAAAGAAGGCGAGGGCGGCGGCTATGGCAGGGCTACTTCAGCTGCCACTCCTGGACACCCTGTCTCCGCTAACGAGGGGAAAACTGCGTCAGATTGCCCAAGTGTGCGACCTCAATGCCCCTGTGATCCTTGATCAAGTCAGGAACCGAGCGGCATCTGCCTCATCTGGTGATGCATCCCCTGCTGCCAGCAGCTCCTCTGCTTCTTCCGTGCGCGTCCTCGGCTCTTCCAATGAATAGCTCTCATGGTGCCGTTTTTCAGTCTTTGTGCTTCAGTCTTCGAGTCTGTTCTAGTTATGGTTTCCATGCTTAGTCTAGCAAGTTGTCATCAATCTCCAAGTTATCATAGGTTTTCTAGAGGCTGTAGTTTGGACTGCTCCAAGGGCAGGTTTATCATGTCAGTCGAGTCCAGCGTCGGTCTGTACCATGTATGCGTTTGTTTCAACAAGTTTGTATCAGCATCTATCCCAGCTTGCATTCTCTTTAGATTGCTTCTGTCTCTTCTTTTGGGTTGTGTACTCATTGCTAATCCATGAAGATTCTAAGTTGGAATGTCCAGGGACTAGTGGAAAATGTTAAGTGCTCGCTGGTCTGTGATACTATAACCTTTTGTTGACCTAGTGTTGTTTGCTTGCAGGAAACCATGCTGTCGTCCCTCTCTAGCTTCAAGTTGAGATCCTTCTTGCCCACCAACCTCAAAGATCACTCTGTCACTTTCTCTGATGGTGCTTCCGGTGGTATCCTGGTTGCCTAGGACCCCGGCTGCGTCCTGGGTCAAGTTGTTGCAACCCACAAATTCAATATCACCATGAAGATGACTTCTCCTACTACCAACAGCTCCTTCCTGCTCACCATTGTGTACGCACCGTGCCGAAGCAGGGATAGACCAAGTTTCTTTGAAGCCATAAACAACACAACTGTGTCATCAGATACCCCCTGGATTGTTCTTGGGGACTTTAATATGTACAGGTTTGCACATGAGATGTCTCGTGGCCATGTCAGTTGGAGGATGATGGAGAATTTTAACTCCTGGATCCGAGGGCATGATCGGGATGATGTTCAAATTGATAACAGGCGCTTTACTTGGTCCAACAAGAGAAACTCGCTTACTCTTGCTCGTCTGGACCGAGTGCTTGTCAATGCCACATGGAATCTAAGTTTCTTACAATCAGCCGCCACTTGCATATCAACAACCATGTCAGATCATGTGCCTATACTTTTGTCTTTCTCTGCAGACACCCCCAAGAGCAAGTTTTTCAGATTGGAGAATCACTGGTTAGAGATGGAGGAGACCAGAAACGTCATTATCGATTGTTAGTCAAGGGGTACTAGAGATCTCCAATCCTGTGCTTCTATCATCAACTTCAAGATGAGGCGTACAAGGGCTGCTATTCAAAGTTGGTGCAGGCGGAAATACACCTTGAAGGCGTTGATAGATGATAACAAACATGTGGCCTGCTTTTTGAATGCTGTTGAGGAAAGGAGAAGTTTATCTGTCTTGGAGGCTGTTCTCAGAGTTTGTTTCTGCCAAAGCAGAGCAGCTAATTCTTTGGCAGATGGCTTTTTGGCGGCGCCGTGCCAAGGTGCGATGGTGTGTCTCAGGAAATGAGAATTGCCAATTCTTTCATGCAGCTGCCAACTGCCAAGCACGTCGTAATAACATCAAGGTTATTGTTAAAGATGGGGTGGAGCACTTCCAGAACTGCCACAAGCTCAGCCTGGCTACGAGCTATTTTGCTGAGATCCTGGGCCAGCCTGCTCCTTCGAGACCTTCTGTCTAGTTAGCTCTATGTATGCGCCTACGGACTTGTCAAAGCTAGGGGAGGTCTTTTCTTGGGATGAAATAGTGGAGGCCATTGACAAGCTGCCGAATAACAAAAGTCCAGGGCCAGACGGTTTCACAAATGAGTTCTACAAAGCCTTCAAATCCCTTCTGAAAGATGATCTCCTCAGGTTCTTCAGTGACTTTCACAATAACAGTGTGAGTCTAGATGGAATCAACACCGGCTTTCATCACTTTGCTGCCTAAGAAAGACACCCCCTTGGAATTGCGTGACTATCGGCCTATATCGTTGGTGCACAGTACGTCAAAGCTGGCTTCCAAGGTGATGATCAATAAACTGAAAAGGAGGATCCCCAGCTTAATCCATTACCTGCAATCTGGGTTCATGCGTGGCGTGGAAAATTTTGCCTTGGCTGCTGAAATGATACAGTGTGCTCATAAAAGGAAGCTGCCAGTTATCGCCTTGAAATTGGATTTTCACAAAGCTTTTGATAGTGTTAGCTGGCATTGCCTGGATCAAGTGCTTGAGCCCCGGGGTTTTCCACCCTCATGGATTCAGTGGGTTCATTCTCTCCTTTCCACTGGATGCTCCCGTGTTCTAATCAATGGTGAGTTGGGTGATCCCATTCTTGCCAAAAGAGGCTTCCGGCAAGGTGATTCCTTGTCACCGTATCTCTTCATCCTGGTTGCGGACGTGCTGCAGAGATTATGTTGCCAACTTCCAGGAGGGCACCCTGCCGCATCCCCTGGGCCCTCACAGCTTCTTCCCAGTGCTGCAGTACGCGTACGACACTTTGATACTTTTTCGGGGTGACATTCAACAGGCGTCTGTAATCAAGAGTGTCCTTACCTCTTTTTCAGACTTCTCTGGGCTGAAGATCAATTTTCACAAGAGCACACCCGTACTTGTTTCCATGGATGCGCCTGCGGCTTCTGAAATTGCCCAACTCCTCGGCTGCCCTGTCTCTTCCTTTCCATGCACTTACGTTGGGTTGCCGCTGTCTCTGCACAAGCTTAGACATGGCATGTTACTCCCTGTCATCCACAAGGTTGATCGGAAACTTTCCGGATGGCTAGCTATCTTCCTGTCCATGGGAGGGAGGCTTACTCTCATCAACTCTGTCCTTGCTGGCATCCCTAGCTATTTCATGTCCTATTTCTCTTGGCCCAAGGAATCTTATGCCCATGTACACTCTGTCCATAAGAATTGATTTGCCTCTACCATCACCCTACACGGAGATCGTACCACGACATCTTAACTGCCACTTGAATTCACCCATGTCGCTACGGCGTCCACAACCCTACAAATAAGAAGCGTGGTTAGAGGATATACATATGTTTTAGACAAGGTAGTTCAATTTATATCTCTGATCGATGTAGGCAAGATTGAGATGCAATGCAATACATCCAGTTGGTTTATCAAAATAATCAATCTCATTCCCTCCCACAGCCAGGATTAGATTAAAGCCCTAATCCAAGTGTGCATCGATACTCTTTCATAAGGCCCGAAGTCAGTAAACCCAAATAATCACTCCCTTCAAGCCGGCATACAAGGCTTATTTGGTTTCTCCAAAATCAAGGACGTCCAAATGTTCAAGATTTGACCATGGCAAAGCAAACGTTTTCGATGACAATTTTAATGATGCGAGGATGACAAGTTTAGTTGGTAAACATGGCAAATCCGGGCTCATTGTATTTTTTGCCAGAAAATTGCCTTGCATGTTAAGTAAACTTGTCATCCTCGTGTAAACATGTCATAAGATTTGCCATGATCAAATCCCAAACGTTCGGGAATTATCATTTCCATAAATCAAACCTCTTTTTTCGTTTGACCATGTTTATTGAGAATAAAATGTCAATGCCAGAGTATCAAATCAATATAACTAGATCTAACAAAAGTATGAGCATCATATAGTATTTATTTGAAGTTGTACATGTTATGATTTTATTGATAAGCTTGGTCAAACTTAAACAAGTTTGACTTAGGACAAACTAAATTGAAAACTAGGCCCGAGTAAGAATTGAGCCCCAACATAAGGTCTAGGTTAGTAAACGACGGCCAATACAGTACAAGCATTATAAGAAAGCCCAAACAACAAGTACAATTTTTTGTTAATCCCGAGTCATCTAAGAATTCTTAGTTGTTTGGTCGTGCTGAGAAGTGTCAATTCGAGGTTAAGATCCATGCAAAGTTTAAATTTTCTTGAACTCTATGAACAAATGCTCAATCTGACTAAGAACACATGTGCCAATTAAGAAGTCCAAACATCACTAAACCATCAGAAAGTTACTTCTCATCCGATTAGACATATGGTAGCATATTCAAAATTTCAAATTGACACTTCACGATTATCCGATCACACTAACGTCAAGCACCAAAACCATCTGAACCATGATCGAAAGAAAACATCTAGAGCTAACAAGTACTATGAAAGTAAACTGAGACGCGAACGACTAAAAATGATCATTTTCAGTTGGCGGCGGCGCCGTCCTTGGACAGCGTGCCCATCCACGCCGGCGGCAACATCCCGGTCTGCTCGTGCACCGTCTCCAGCAACGGCGGGAGCATCTTGTACACCCCAGCCACCTGCTGCAGTGCGCCGCCCTCGCCGCCACCATCTCCGTTGCTCCAGACGCTGATCTTGGGCCGCAGGCCGTTGACGGCGCTGGCGTTGATGCGCGCCATCTCGGCGTACATGCCGCCGTCGATCATGAGGTAGTCCCTGAGCGCGCGGTAGTCGCCGCCGAGCGCCGCCAGCATGGACGCCACGTAGTCCGCCTTGGCCTTGCCCACCAGCGACAGCGCCTCCGCCTCTCGCTGCTTGGCGTACAGCTTGGCGTCCTCCGCCATCTTCTGCTCGAAGAAGAGCGCGTCGGCCTGCGCCTTGCGCGCCTCCGCCGCCTTCATCTCCTCGTACAGAGCCGCCTCCGCCGCCTTCTGCCGGCCGTAGAACAGCGCATTCGACTCTTGAACCTACGTACACAATATATACAAATGTCAGTGATCTTACATACAGGATGATCGATCGGTAAAGCTGTCAACAAGAAGATCTAATAAATATTTTCAAAAAAGATATATGATGATCGAATAGCAACCTGTGTGTCATATTGGACGGTGGCCTTGCTGAGCTGCTCGGCCTTGAGCTTCTCGGTCTGGCAGAGGGCGTTCTTGATCTCGACCTCCATCTGCAGCTCGGCGTCGCGGATGGCGACGGCCTTGGCAGCCTCCACCTCAGCGACCTTGGCCTGCCTGTCCCAGCCGGCCTTCTTCATGGCGAGGTCGGTCATTGCGGCGGCGACGTCGGCCTCCCTGGCGTTCTGAAAAACCTGCACCTCGGCATTGACCTTGGCCTCCTCCTTGAGCGCCTCGCCTTGCTGCCGCACCGACAGCACCTTGGTCTCGGCGTCCACCTTGGCGGCGTTCTGGAGCGTGAGGCCGGTCCGCTCCTTGGGGCCCACCTCGCCCTTCATCCTCGCCTCCGCCACGTCCACCTTGGCCCTGCTAGCCGCCTCCTGCTGCGTCTTCTGGCCGAGGTAGGAGAAGTACTCGTGCCCCGGCACGTCCACCAGCTGCTTCACGTTGGCGTTGTAGATGAAGAGCCCGAACTGGTTGAGCTCCTTTTGCACGCTGTCGAACACCTCCTGCTTGAACTTCTTGGTGCCGGTGAAGATCTCGTCCATGGTCAGCTGCGCCGCCAGCACCGGTCTCGCCCTCGATCACGCCCTTCACCAGGTCGTGCACGCGGCTGGCCGAGGCGCCGCCCAGGTGCAGCGGCGCGATGAGCTTGGCGTAGAGCAGGAGCTTGGCCTCCACGGCCGCCTCGGCGGCGTCGCCGAGCTCCAGGGTGGTCACCTGGGGCCCGATGGTGAATACAGCGGGCAGGACGAAGGGCAGCTTCTCGGAGCTCATGGCGTTCACCTCGAACTCGTAGTTGACGGGCGTGACGCTGAACTTCTTGCACTGCTGCCCCGCGAACACCCACGCCTTCTTGGCCAGCTTCACGTCGTTGATGCCCCAGCCGGTGATGGCAAGGTACTCCGACGCGTCCGCCACGATGAAGCTCGCCATCTCGGTTCGCCGGCGGTATTGCTGCCTGATTGCTGCTAGGGTTTTCTTCGCTTCGTACTACGTAGGTGTTGAATCAATCGGTGGCGGCGGTATATATGTAATGGCGGTGAAAAATAAGGATACGGATAGCATCATGCATGCATGGAAACGAATCAATCGAGGAAGGAAAGACTTCCTAGCATGCAGTACGTACGTCTGATAGGAAGCTTCCATGACCATGCACTAAGCCAAGGTGCTTAATTAGGAAGGTGCTTGGTACAATCGATCGGGGTTTCTAAAATTCTGCTAGCTGAGATTTAATTTGAGCTCCTTTCACAAGTTGATCAGTTGGATTAAAACTCACGCTGCGTGCCATTAGCTCAGGAAAAGGTTTTACGTGGACCGTGGCTGTCTGTTTTCGTTTTGCGTTCGCGGCCTGTACTTCTCGTTTGTCAAGCGGGCTTGTGTGGGTCATTTTATGTTGCCAGACCGGGGTGGGCATGCGTATGTTAATGGGCTTTTTTCTAGTTGGATCAGTAGCGTTCTTGCGTCCTAGTTTTCATGATTTGGAAGTGTTCAACCTTGCATTACTGTCCAGACAAGCCTGGCGAGTCCTGCTACATCAGCCTCACAAATTTCTAAAAAAAGAAATAACTACATGCGCCTCACCCACTCAGCGCAAATCGCTCAAAACACACACACTCGACCAGCCTGACCATGGTCATGGAGACTACCTCTTCTAACGACGATGCATCATGAATATGAGCATGGAGAACAGCGAGCTTCTGACCAGACCCTGTTGCATTGTAATCCCTGAGGACGACCGCCACAGTGCAGTTGCTCTACCGGTAGCATATACCTCGACCACGCTGGTCAACTGGCGCTACTTGCGTCGTTTCTGTGCAGCTATCCTATGTGCACGTTCACCTGGGCCGACTTCTTCTCGTCGTCTGCTGGCTCTTCTTATGGTTGCTGAGGACGAACAATTGTAGAGCACCAGGAAGCTGGAGGCTGGAGCAGGTTCACGTGAAACGACTTCCTTGCATATATAGTTGCACCTATCATAGCAAACCTCTTGAACATTGCATACTATACAACAAGAACGCATCAGCACTTGCGATTGCATTACCCAAAAAGCCACGCCGAGCAGTCAGAGTCGAGGCGATCTACATACATACATACATAGATACATATATAGGGGCAATGTTGCCGAGCCGACACGGCCAATCAATTCTCTTATTCTGGTTGACCAATTTCCTTGTGAATTTAGGCAATTCAATCAAAATCTGCTTGACCAATTTCCTTTGGAACCTATAGGAAAAAATTCGATATCGGCACCACTAGAGTTCCACCAATGCAAATCCATCTCCGTGCAGAAGCGGCTGCTGATCAGATTAGAACCACATGCCGCCGGTGAGTCTCCTGAGCTGGACCCTCCGCTTGGGGTCACCTTCCGCGAGCTGCACCGACTAAAAGTCACGGAACAACACCTTGACGGGGCATCTGATACTAAAGCTCCTGTAGAAAACGCAACTGCCCGGGAACCGCACTCCTCCTCTCCACTAGCCGGCTCGCGGTCATCATCTTGTCGGATGGCATCGTTGCCATGGACGTTGTGGTGGCACGAGCCAGCTGGGCGGGGAGGCTGACACCTCCTGCCTGAGCTCCCTCAGCTTCCTCCCATCGTGTTTGCATGATAGGACTTTGGTCGAGTTGCACAGTATTGACATTTTTCCAGAGATGGTATGGTTTCTAAAAGCCCGATTCATGATAAGTTGTCTATTTGAAGGTTATTTCTTTGTCATGTACTCCCTCTGTTCCATATTAATTGTCGCTCAAACGGATGTATCTAGCACTGAAATACGCCTAGATACATCCGCTTTCAAATGACAACTAATATGGAATGGAGGAGTAGTTAGCTACAATTTTATATGGAAATGCTAAAAATCTGATGTCAGGATGGCAAATTGTGTTGTCGCGAGGATGGCAATATCTTTTAGCAAGCATGGCAATTCCTGGCAAAAAACTGAACATGGCAAGGATTTGCCATGCTTGCTAAAGGAAATTGCCATCCTTTCTTATTTGATTCCATTTTTTGTTTCTTTTCATTTTCTTGGGAACTGACAAGAGATTATCATTACATTATTTACATGATATAAGCCAATTACTTCAACTAGATCAGACAAATTTTGGAAGTATGCCGTGATCAGGGCTGAAAGCAGGCTGTGATTTCGAAACCTTGAGTGGGTGTGGTTCAGTGGGTGTTGATCTGTCGTGAGAGTGTTGACCCTCATTTTGCATCGTATGTTCCTTTAGGGTGAACCAACTGCAAACATATTTTGATGATCCTTGAGAAAACAGATGCATCATAGATCGTCACCTCATTGTTTTCAGTAATTGCTTGTTATTCCATATGTCTCCTTATTAACTCAAATCATTGTCATGGCGATATTTTTCTGACTGCAGCCAGAGCTGGACGAGGGAGAGGATGAGGATATTAATAAAGTTATTTTGGAGCTGCAGAAAAGACTCTTTGATCAGGTGGGTATATTCAGCATTCAATTTTGGTTAAACTCAACAGATCATTCGGATAATTAAAGTTATCAAGTCATCATTTCTTCTTCTCTGGAGTTCACATGAAGTTATTGTGAAAACTTAGAGCATACTAAACTGGCATTGGTATTAGTAGTTCTAGAACTTGCATTCGAGGCTTCAAGCTTAAGTAGTGAGACTGATGAGAATATTATGGTGCAATTGCTTGATATGTTGGGTCTCATGTGAGTATGTGACAAATTGATAGTACCTGAAACTAGTGAAATAGCAGGTCTCACCCACTTAGCAGATTTCAATAGATAAGTGGTTTGGTGAGAAAGTCACTTTTTTGGGCTGTTTGAATATGGCAATATTGCATAACTTGGAATAGTTTAAGTCAATTTGAAACGGTCCCACATAGGGAGCTTTAAACCAAATGAGATTATGCCCCACACTTCAACTAATTCTAGCAGCCTTATCCTCATTTTTCACGTGTTGATGATTTCCTTTTGTCGCTGGGTTTACAGCAGTTTTATGCATTAAAAACATTAAAAAAAGCATTTTAATGCAAAAATACCTCCATGCATGTGTCCTTTTGACAACATTCAGTTTGGCATATTTCTTAGTACTTGTGCAACTTGCACATTTTTGTAGGAAAGGATATGCTTTTCTAATTAATATGTATGCTTCTCGACTTGTTTCAGGTGAATCAGAAGAAATGCCAATTAAATAAGCTAGAAAAAGCAATTCGAAATACTAAAAACATGGAGGAAAGGTATTAATGGTTCTACCTATGTCTATTTTTTTATTAATGTAACTGAGTAGAAATTATTGCGGTGTCTAATTCCAAAATTTTGTTTGCAGGAGCCTGGAGCAACACGCAATGAACAAATTAGTAGAGAGGGCATACAAAAAATTGCTGGTACCTGAATACTCTATTAGTTACATTACCGCCAACTTTTGTTAGCACTATCTTTTTAAGGAATTGGACGATTAGGGCATTCTGCTTCCCATAGGTTTCGTGTCTTAACTGATTGCTGAACAACTGAGGTGGGTGATGTGATGAATGTTGGCCTGGCACCTTCATAGTGTAGTCTTGTTGATAGCAATGTTTGCTCCTAAATATCTCATTTTTGGGATGCATTAATCTGGCATTCACTATTTGTCCATTCTGTATAACTAGGAAATATTTTATTGGTTGGTTTCCAGTGTTGCTTGTTTCTTTCTATGTACGGGTTTTTTTGTTTACCACTTCAGAAACCAATACAAGTAGTAACCTTAACCTTGATCTTTTTCACAGGGTGGTCGAGGTAGTTCTAGTCACAAGGGCGGTCTCAGTAAAGCGGCCAGTAAGGCCGCAAAACAGCTTGCATTGGCTTTTGCCAAGCGAACACTTGCCCGGTGCCAGAAATTCGAGGAAACAGAGAAAAGCTGCTTCAGGGAGCCTTTCCTTTGGAGTGTGCTGTCCGCGCCTTTGCCAAAGAGTGACCCAGTTGATGGTAATGCACATGCAATTGTGGATATCGAAATAAGCCACACAAACCCGCCTATTTATTTGACACTATAGTTGTAAGAACTTCCATATAATTAATCTGCCTTCTTATGCTCCAGGTGTCCCTCCAGGATCTGCAGATAGGCCAAAGGCCCTAAAGCTTGACAGAAGCCCATTGAGCCAAGGTATTTCTAGCACTCTTGAACAAATTTTACTTAACTTTGGCATGATGATTTTGTAATAAATCCTTTTTCATGAGGTATCCCAATTTCTGCTGAGGCACCGGTGGAAAAAAGGCCTTTGGTCGCGGTTCGCAACTGCCATTAGTCGCGGTTGGGCAACCGCGACCAAATAAGCGCGACTAATGCCCCCCACCTTTAGTCGCGGCTGCTTAAGAACCGCGACTAACGGCCGTCACGTGGCTCCACGGGCGCCAAAGGTTGTCAAGTGGAGGACCTTTAGTCGCGGTTCTTTCCGCCAACCAGCGATTAAAGCCGCCACAGGTTTAGGGTTTTAGCCCCCCTAAACCTGTTTTCTGTTTAATTTGTATTGTTTTATTTTTTGTGCTTTATTTTAATTTTGAAGGAGTTTCATATATTCTACGGTACTACATACATGCATATGAATGTACAATTTCAAATAAATTTGAAATTAGAATCAAAAAGAATTCAAGAGGAATATACAATATATATTCAATATCATCGGATGACCATATACAATTTTGAACAAGTTTCCATACATGATTTAATGCATATAAAGTTCTACGTCGGCGTCGGCGTCGTGCCTTCTTTGGCTCATTCCACTCCTGGACGGTGATCGAGACGTTGTCTCTAACAATGGCTCCGCATTGGCTGACAAACTTGGTGGCGTTCTTGCGGGCTCCAGCTGACCTGCCGGTTGCACTGTCGACAACCTCGATGGTGCATGTTTCTCCTTGTTTCATCGTCTTGGTTGCGCCCACGCTTTGACGACGTACTCGATTGTTTCGACGATCCGCCGAGGGCTAAAATAAGAAAGAGAGTCGCGCTGCTAGTACACATATTTATTCAAATCAGTTAGTTTGTATCACCAGAGGCTCAATGTATATATAGACCTTGGCGCCGGAGGTGGTTGCTACTTCCATTTGAAGATCGTCGTTTATCGACGTTTGTTCAACATCATCTTGTCGACGGGCGCCCTTCATCTTCACCGTCAAGGTTCAGATAAGAAGAGATATCATCTTCTTCTTCTCCGGTCGGCACATATAGAATATCGCCGTTTATGATGCCGAACATATGTGCTTCACCGTCCGGATCATAGTTGTCCATAATCGGTCAGCTCTATCGTCCGCCATTATGTCAGTCCTGAAAACATGTAGTAAAAACAAATTAATTAAGTGAAGAAGGCGGTGGCGGTGGCGGTGGCGAAAGGGCGGTGGCAAAAGGAGGCGAGGAAGGGGTGGGAGAGGGTGTCGCGGTAGAGCGCGAGGCAGGCGGCAGCCAGCGGCGTCACGGAGAGGGAGGCGAGGACAACACATACGGAGAGGGAGGCGAGGACAACAGACAACCACGTCTTCACGAATGTCATTTTGTGAAGAAACTTTGCAAGCAATTAAACATTTGTCAATGTTTGGTAAAAAAATACAATTTGTTTTTGTTTACTTGTCACTCGAGCTCACGTAAGCTCAAGCTCAGAATACCACTTTCGAGATTTTTTCTTGTTTCTTTAAGGTCTTTTCACCTCTTATTAGTCGGGCCCGACATCTCGCCCAAAATTAATAAGGGCCAATAAGCAGCCACAAAATTAATAAATAAATAGGTGATGCAGACGGACAGGCTAACACATCTTTCCCTAATCCCTAATCCCTAATTCCCTAATTTATTAATATTTTTATTTTTATTTTTAATTTTTTATTTTTAATTTTTAATTTTTAATAAAGCAAATAGTGTTTCTGGTAAATGCGTCATTCGGCTATTTTGCATGAAAGTCCCTTCGTTTCTGAGAATTCAACGCACAGTCCTACTTTAAGTGTGTTCTGATGAGATAATGTTTTATTTTTATAGAAAACCCCCGCCACCATCGCCACTTATCCATTGCCGCCATCACTGCCACTTATCCATTGCCGGCCTCCACCGCCGGCACGCACCGCCGCTTGCCGCGTGCACGCCGGAGAAGCCAAGGAAGGGTGATCGTCACAAGGGCGTCCGCCGCGTGAGCCCAAGAATGGGTCGAGGCGTTGGAGAGCGCGCGCATGTGAAGTAGCCGGAGGTGGCCTTGGCGGATGCACTACCAGGTTGCCGAGGGCGGGCGAAGCGAGGCGGCGCGCGTGGGCGAGGGAGGCCGGTCAATGGCGCGTTGAGGGCGGGCGAGCGAGGCGGCAGACCGAGGTCGGCCGGCGGCGCGCGCTGGTAGGCGAGGGGCGATGGCGGGCGGCCGAGGGCGAGGGCGACGGCGGGCGGCGTCGAGGGCGAGGGCGACGGGACGGCGCCGAGGGCGCGGCAGAGACGAACAAAGTAGAATCGGAATCGGAGAAGACGAGAATCGAGCCTTGTATTTATAGCCCCCCTTTAGTCGCGGTTGGCGAGACCATGATTAAAGGTACCCTTTAGTCGCGGGTCGCCTGCCCAACCGCGACTAAAGGGTTTTTAAGGTTTTTTATGCCTCACGCTTCCTTTAGTCGCGGTTGGCGAGGAGACCGCGATTAAAGGTACCTTTTTAGTCGCTGGTCGCCTGCCCAACCGCGACTAAAGGGTTTTGGCGGGTGTTTTATGCCTCGCTTCACCTTTAGTCGCGGTTGGTTAGCCACCCGCCACTAAAGGCCGCCGCAGGTTTAGGGTTTTAGCCCCCCCCCCCCAAACCTGTTTTCTGTTTAATTTGTATTGTTTTTTTTAATTTGTATTGTTTTCTGTTTAATTTGTATTGTTTTATTTCTTTTGTGCTTTATTTTAATTTTGAAGGAGTTTCACATATTCTACGGTACTACATACATGCATATGAATGTACAATTTTAAACAAATTTGAAATTAGAACCAAAAGAATTCAAGAGGAATATACAATATATATTCAATATCATCGGATGACCATATACAATTTTGAACAAGTTTCCATACATAATTTAATGCATATAAAGTTCTACGTCCTTTGTATCTACGAACCGTCTCCAAACCCTACGAGGCAAATACAAATAATATGTCAAAAATAAAACTAATTCAATTCAATATGTTAAAAATACAAATAATATATCAAAAATTCAGAAAAATAGAACTAATTCATTTCAAATTTCTAAAAATACAAATAATATATCAAAAATTCAGAGAAGTTCTTCCCGGCCGCCTCTGTCTTCCCACAAGTTCTTCGGCCGGTCTTCCCGCCAGTTCTTTCCGCCTATGTCTTCCCGCCATTTCTTCACGCCTCTATCTTGGCCAGACGATGCTCCTTTTATAGGCACGGGCGCCGCTTCTGCTTTGTCTTGTTCCTCCGACAGGCGTCAGGCGCTACCCACGCCCCTGTCTAACCTTTAGTCCCGGTTGCACCAACCAGCCGGGACTAAAGGTTAGATGACCAACTCTGGATTCCTCTTCTTCCCGCCATTTCTTCCCTGTCTTCCCGCCTCTTTCTTCCCGCCACTTTCTTCCCGCCTCCTGTCTTCCCGCTCCCATTTTTCCCGCCATTTCTCACTACATATATGTAGCCCGGCTTGGCCAGCATTATCACATCTCTACAATCTCTCATCACTCTCTCATGGCTTCCACCGCACTCCACTCTAACCTACCAGCAGGTGGAGGAGCTTTGCGCCTCGAACTACCCTTGTCCACCGGGCTACCGCGTCCCCACCGGCTGGAGCCTAAGCGCCCGACGGCGTGCCGGTCCCTCCCGTCCCTCAGGGTACTGCGCGCCGGGCAGCCATCACGAACCACTACTACCTCGACCTCACGCCGGAGCAGCGGATGAATCCCCGCTGGCATCCCGATAACCAGCATACTTGGGACACCTTCTTCATCAATCGGCGTGAGAGGGCGCTCGCCAGGTATGAGGAGGACGGTCTGCCTCCTGGGAACTTATAGGGCTGGACGGAAGCCTGTTTTTCCACCAGTGTGATCCTTTTGCAGGTAGCACAAAATTGAAAAAGGGCGAGAGAGAAAGGGACCAGAGCAGAGATGGGTCTGCCAAGAACTCCAGCTCGAAATCAGGCAGCGGCCGGAACTCGTCTGGCAGCGGCCGAAACGAGCGCAAGACCAAGATGAAGCCAAAGCAGAAGCTAGCGCAGCTATCAACATCTGGAAACGTCCTTGGCAGAGTCACAGAGCCATCCAACTCCAGCTTCCCATCACCGTCGCCGCGAGAATCCAACGAGTGGAACAACCCTCTGAGCACAAGACCTACCCAGCAACCAAGGAACAGCGCGGCCAACGTCGCTCCGGAGTCCCTGGACGCCCCCATGAACCTGCCACCGATGGACCCCATGGTGGACATCCTGGACGTACCAGAGGGCAACGACATCAGCGCCTGGTTCACGGACGGCCTGGACGACTCGCTGCAAGACTTTGATTTCTCCGGAGGCCTGGAGATCCCGGACGACGATCTCACCCAGCTAGGGTTCATGTGAGATGAGAGCTATAGTAAATATATCATTATATATATGTGCATATAATTGGATGATTCTTGATGCTGTGTTAGCAAGCGCTGCCTTGCTGGTTTGCCGCACTAACCACCTTAGCTGATGTAACTAACCCCAATTGGTATTGGTGAGCATCATGAGGTGACAGCATCTATTAATCTGCAGTTTCAGTCTTGAGCATCATGTGAAGACTATATATGCTTCACGGAAAGTACTTTTGGCTAACTTTTGTCTTTTGTTTTTTGTGGTGAAATTTTGGTAACAAGTTGCCCATGCTCCCCATATTTCATCTCCGTTTTTGTTTTCCGAGTTTCCAAAATTGTTCACAACTTAATGGATGCAAGTGGAGTACTATATAATTTGCATATTAAAAAATAATACCAAAAATATATAACATAATGTGAACTGTACAAAAAAGGACAGTGCATGTTACTTAACTTAGCACTGTTCATCTGAATATTTGTCCTCTTTTGTGTAGTCACAAATGGTTATATTATTGGATAAATTCTTACAAGTGCACAACTACATGGCATTACTAACATCTACAGTATGAATTCTTTCACATTTGTTATAGAAATTAGGAAAAGGTTAAAAAGGCTAGAATACGGGTTTGCAACGGGCGAATAGTTTGCACAACTTTTCTACCTTGACAATCTGGCGATTGTGCTCATCAATGTACATTATACTAGCATAGCCCGCGCGGCGGCACGCCGCGCCCATCGATACAACATATCTATATGCGGCGTGATGTTTATTTATGGCAAGTACTTTTAGGACCGTGCTGATAGAATCACACGAAAATAAGATGAGGTGGAAATAGATGTTGATACATGTATAAAATATCAATTGAGGATGATATGATGAAAGCAAGTACATTTATTGCCATCATGCATGATACATGCTATACTAGACAGGAGAACACACACCCCTCAAAAAAAAAAGCAGGAGAACGCACACTCATACATATCTGATAAATCTACTTATTGGAACTGTGCACAGTCCGGATTACAGAACAAACATTACACGATGACACTACTGCGGCGAGATAGAAGAAGCGTAGACGATTAATTGCTAGATCAGATCATCTAGTGTAGCCTCCAGCAAGATTAGTGCATGTCATAAAGTGATAGATTGTGTTTGCAAATTCCAGAATTTTTTTCACTCCATTCATATAAAAAATATTATTACACTATGAAAGATATTCATACACCGAAAAATCATTACATCATGCCTACCGAAGGGTTTGAGTTTTCTCATCTCTTTTTGATTTTTTTTAGAATCCTTGTGAAGCTCGAGATCCTGCAATTGGTAAATTTGGGTACACAGGCTGGTAGCATTTCCCTTTTCTTTTTGATTTGTTGCTTGGTCAGCCCGGAGTGTCGGCCTGTCACTGTTATCGGACTGGTTGCTGCCATCGATCGCTTCCGGATGCATGCAGTGGCTGGCTATGACTTGATAACATCGATGCATGAGAATAGGAAAGGTGTTGAGTTTAAGAAAAATGATGATTGGTAGAGGATATTTACAGCCACTGATTACGTAGAAAATCTCGGTCTCTCTCGGTACCGCCTGATGTAGAAGCCGAATGGAGGAAGAGACACATCACGCATAGACACGGGAAAAGGAGATAACATGCATCGGCTGTTTATGACTGTATTTTGCACATCACGAACACGGAACACATGCACCCACCCAGTGCACGCACATCTAGCCCACGTACCACACACGACGCAGCCGAAGAACGCAAGCCGCGCATGCGAGGCAGCGCGAGGGGCACGGCCAAAAGCGAGCTAGAGGCAGTCAGCGTGGGCTTACCTTCCTGCATCTCATGCGGAGTCACACAGACAGAAGCTGGGGGTGCCTTCTCGCGTCCGCTTCGACTGTAACCTAACTGACGCCGCATCTCTTGATGACGACGACGCACGGCGGACGGCTCCGGTAGCATACGCCGGTGGTCTAGGCGGGCATTGACGTGGGAAACTCGCACGTCAAGCGCGAGGTACACCTGGGCGGCATAGGACGGTGGGGTGCCGGTGGTTTGGGCAGGCATAAGCTTGCATCGTCCGCAAGCTGGACGAACTCGAGGTCAGAAATGTCAGCACCGCATGCATCCGCGACGACGCCTCGTCGGGATGGTCCGCCTCTAATGGCCTATCAAGCCGGTACTTGGGCTATAGGTGTTCCGGAACGCGGCGACGATGGCGCGGTGGTGCTCGGCGGCGTTGAGGGCAAACGTCGTCGTTCGCCTCGATCATCTATGCCATGCTTGCCCGGAAATCATCCTCCGGGTCCGCCGACTCTTTCAGAACCACGAGGCTCTCCTGCAGCCAGAGCTGGTGCTCATGCGTAGCCTCTGCGGCTTGGTGGTCGCCGCCGGAGTATGTGCATCTGCTGGCGCCCACCGCTTGGCTTCATGTATAGGTGCCGCCACCACTCCTTGGTCGTCGGCGACGCCCTGACGCTGCCCTGGGCCTCCTCCTCCCCGTCGACCTTCTTTGCGGCGCCGACAGCAGGGCTGGTGAGCATCAGCCGCAGCTTCAGATCCGGCATGCATGCCGGCGCCGTGTTCGCGCCTCCATGTGGCTTCTTTGATTCCATCCACCCACTCATCTCATGCGGCGCCCCCTCCTTGTACTTGCTGGTTGCCTGTAGCGCCGGTGTGGTGCATCGTGGGCTAACGGTGGCTGTGGGCTTCGAAGGACAGTGCAATGGCTGCCATCCCTTGCCGCCCGAATAGCATGGTGACGCCATGGACGCGGCAAGGCCATGGGTTCCAAATATACGCTGATAGTTATGCCTATAATGCAAGCAGCGAAAGGAAACACCTATATATAGGATTCCTAAACACACCCAAATCACGAATTAAGCGGCGAGAAACAACTGGAACCATGAACTTCGTGCTTGCTCGAGTCTTGCTGCTCATGCTGATGTCTGTCCGAAAAGAGCATGACAGTGGCGACGGGATTGCATTTGCGGCGGCCCTCGAAGATGCTGGTAGCCTTGCAAACGGCTGTTTCTGCCCCTGCGTGGTGTCACACACCACCAGCCGGTCTAGAATAGATCGGTCCGGCCCCTGCCGCTCCGTCGACAACCGGCGCCGGCGGCACCGAGGCCACGATTAAGGGCCGGTCGACCGGGGCGGGGGCTGGCGGAGGCCTACGGCGAGGCAGCAAAGTGGGATGTGGGCGCCACCAGAATTTAGCAAAGCAACGATCGAGTGGTGGGGTTCAGAAGCGACACGAGGATGCTCGACATGAATGAAGCGATTTCTTTTATAGGCGCAAACTGCGATGTGGCGGTGGCGGTAGGGTTCAAGATAAGAACGGAGTGAGACGTGTGTGACTTGATGAATTCCTTCGTGAGAGAGAGGAGACTTGAAGGACCGAGAGAGACTTGGGAACAACCGCTCAAGTAAACGCACGCCAACACGTGGTTCCATCACGGCAACATGCATCAACCAATCCAAATAACATGCACCGTATGTAACGTTGGAAGCAAGAGATGTCAAATCAATCGCATGCACAAACGGATACAGCAAAACAAATGTCCCAGCCCAGACTGTTGGGGAACGTTGCTGAAAATTAAAATTTTTCCTACGGTTTCACCAAGATCCATCTATGAGTTCATCTAAGCAACGAGTTATGGGAGAGAGATTGCATCTACATACCACTTATAGATCGCGTGCGGAAGTGTTCACTAGAACGTGGATGATGAAGTCGTACTCGTCGTGATCCAAATTACCGATGACCGAGTGCCGAACGGACGGCACCTCCGCGTTCAACACACGTACGGAGCGGATGACGTCTCCTCCTTCTTGATCCAGCAAGGGGGAAGGAGAGGTTGAGGAAGATGGCTCCAGCAGCAGCACGACGGCATACGGTGTTGGTGGAGAAGCAACACTCCCGCAGGACTTCGCCAAGCACGTGACGGAGGAGGAGAGGTGTAGCAGGGGAGAGGGAGGCGCCAAGATGCAAGGGTGCGGCTGCCCCTCCCTCCCCCTTTATATAGGCCCCTCTGAGGCGCCCGGCCCTTGGAGATCTGATCTCCCAAGGGGCGGCTGACCAGGGAGGCTTGCCTCCCAAGGCAAGTCGGCGCCACCCTAGGGTTTCCAACCCTAGGCGCAGGGCCCAAGTGGGCGCACCAGCCCACCAGGGGCTGGTTCCCTCCCACTTCAGCCCACGGGGCCCTCCGGGATAGGTGGCCCCACCCGGTGGACCCCCGGGACACTTCCGGTGGTCCCGGTACAATACCGGTAACCCCCGAAATTCTTCCGATGGCCGAAATAGCATTTTTTATATATAATTCTTTACCTCCGGACCATTCCGGAACTCCTCGTGACGTCCGGGATCTCATCCGGGACTCCGAACAACATTCAGTTTGCTGCATACTCATATTCATACAACCCTAGCGTCACCGAACCTTAAGTGTGTAGACCCTACGGGTTCGGGAGACATGCAAACATGACCGAGACGGCTCTCCGGTCAATAACCAACAGCGGATCTGGATACCCATGTTGGCTCCCACATACTCCTCGATGATCTCATCGGATGAACCACGATGTCGAGGATTCAATTAATCCCGTATTTAATTCCCTTTGTCAATCGGTACGTTACTTGCCCGAGACTCGATCGTCGGTATCCCAATACCTCGTTCAGTCTCGCATCGCAAGTCACTTTACTCGTACCGTAATGCATGATCCTGTCACCAATCACTTGGTCACTTTGAGCTCATTATGATGATGCATTACCTAGTGGGCCCAGAGATACCTCTCCGTCATACGGAGTGACAAATCCCAGTCTCGATCCGTGTCAACCCAATGCACACTTTCGGAGATACCAGAAGCGCACCTTTATAGTCACCCAGTTACGTTGTGACGTTTGGTACACCCAAAGCACTCTTACGGTATCCGGGAGTTACACGATCTCATGGTCTAAGGAAAAGATACTTGACATTGGAAAAGCTTTAGCAAACGAACTACACGATCTTGTGCTATGCTTAGGATTGGGTCTTGTCCATCACATCATTCTCCTAATGATGTGATCCCGTTATCAATGACATCCAATGTCCATAGTCAGGAAACCATGACTATCTATTGATCAACGAGCTAGTCAACTAGAGGCTCACTAGGGACATATTATGGTCTATGTATTCACACATGTATTACGATTTCCGGATAATACAATTATAGCATGAATAAAAGACAATTATCATGAACAAAGAAATATAATAATAATCCTTTTATTATTGCCTCTAGGACATATTTCCAACACAGACCACACATGGATAAAACAAGTTCAGAAAATCTACGCTAGAACCGTTCCATACCTCCATACACGTGCAGTCATGTCCCTTGTCCTCTTGCCGTTGAACCCATGCCCGAATAGCCTGATCGCCGCTTTTGGCAGTTCCGATTGGTCGTTCACCCAGCCACACGGCATGTCCCCACTCGGCTACATGCATGCATCACTGAAATGACTACGTGCCTCTCTCGCCTCGCACTTGGACGCAGACGCACACCGCTGACAACCGCTTTGCTCATCTCTCCCTAATGTACGTGCTTCTCATACCATGCAAACACCCACCTACATTTTCCTGCCACATATCCAAGCCATCCTGAGCTATTGCACGCTAGAGCGGTGCATACAAAGAAAAAACACAAAAGACAAACAAGATGCTAGCGCTAGAGCTACAGGGCGACTACACAACGATGAAACAATGAAGTTCTAAAAATTTGAATAAAAAACTCACAGCCACACACTGGTTTCTACCCCACCATATCCCAAAGTAATACACGTGTCAAGGAAGGAAATGCCCACACGTTGCTTTCAACCAAGTGGTTAAACGTCAGGGCAAAAACATCCTCTGAAATAGAGGTTTGGGTATAAACTTGCAAAAGGGCCTGTGCGTTGCAATGGGAGAAAAAAAATTCATAATCTTCGATGGCCAAGATCACATTTTGCTGCATCACTGAGATACACTATCATTCCCAATTTCGTGAAATCATGAACATTTTTTGAAACTCGTGAACATATTTGAAATTGTGAACATTTTTCAAATTGATGAACACTTTTACAAAATTTCGAACATTTTTCTAAAATGAAGAACATTTTTTGAATTCATGAACATTTTATACTATTTGACAAACATTTTTATTTAAATTGTGAACATATTTTTTTTACAATTTTCTTGAATCGGCGAACATTTCTAGAATGGACGAACCTTGTTTTAGAAATTGGCGGAACAAATTTTAAATTCACAAACATTGTTTTAATTTAACAAACATTTTCAGAAATGCATGAACACTTTTTGAATCAATGAACATTTTAGGAACGAATAAGCTATTTTGTAAGTCACGAACAGTTTTTAAGTTTAAAGGATATTTTTCCCTTCATGAATATTTTCATAATTGGCGAAATTTTGTCAATTTCATTATAAAATTTAATACATGAACTTTTTAAAAAATCATGAACATTTATTGATTTCCCGAACATTTGTTTTCAAAATTTTGAACATTTTTTGAATAAGAAATTTCTTTATAAAACATGAATTTTTTTTGAATCCACAAACGATTTATTAAAATTTTTATTTTGATTTTTTTGGAACTTTTTTGAATTCGCCAATTTGTTTAAAGTAGAAAAAATAAATGGAAAAGAAAAGGAAAAAAATGAAAACGAAATTTGAAAAACTGGCCGCCCGGACATGGGCCAGCCCAAACGGGCACACTGCCTCTTCTCCCAGCGCGCATGACGCAGTATAGGAGGTTCCTACTACATGGGCCGGCCCAGACGAGGGATTTCACTATGTGAAACTTTTTTTTATCACTTATAGATGTCATCGTTGGGTAATATTTTGTAACTTTTGGGACAATTTTCATGACGTACCGCAAGAAGCAATAGTCCTTCTATTATTATAAGGTAGGTATAGATATTGATATAGATTTAGTATCACATAATTTAGTCCAACATAACAGAAGAATGACTGCAATTGAAAATGTACATATGACATTGTCATAATGTTTTTTTCTAAAGAGTCAAAAAGACTTGCCTCATCAATTAATTAAGCATAAAAGAGTTTCCCACTTAATTAAAGTAAAGACAAGCGAAAACCGGTACAAACACGATCACATGCAGACTACTACCAAACACTACTGGAATCAGCTACTTTGCCATCTGCCAGCTCTTTGCCGTCTGCTAGCAGACGGCAAAGAAGCTCTTTGCCATCAGCTACCCGAAAGCTGACGGCAAAGAACTGGCTGATGGCAAAGTGCCGTCCGCTAGCGGACGACAAAGAGGGAGGGGGCCCCACTGAGGAGCTGGTTAAAAAATACTTAACGCCTCCCCCCTCTTTGCCGTCTGCTAGCGGACGACAAAGAGCACATTAGCGGACGGCAAAGGTGGCGGACGACAAAGATTAAACATATCTAACGACGCACCCCCACCCCGCCTCTCTGTTTCTCTCGCTCCAACACGCCGCCCTTCACCACTCGCCCGCCTGGCCGCACCACCGCCGTCGCCCCACCGCCTGCCGCCCCACCGCCTTCACGCCTGCCATCTCGGCCAGCCTTCACGCGCCCGCGCCTCCCGCCCGCCGCCTCCTCCACCGCCCCGCCTCGTCATCGCGCCCCGCTTCCCCGCCCGTCGCCGCCTTCCGTCTCGGCGCCGCTGCCTGCCCCGCCTCAGCCCACCGCCTCAAGCGCCGCCTCCCAGGCCGCCCGCCTCCTCCTCCAGCCACCTCCTCCACCGGCCCAGGTGAGCTCTACCTCTCCTCTGTTTTTCCTTTTTTTTATGTTTTTTTAGTTTTAGGTTTATGTTTAGTTTAGTTTTAGTTTTAGTTTTAGTTTTAGGTTTAGTTTTAGGTTTAGGTTTAGTTTTAGTTTAGTTTTAGGTTTAGATTTAGTTTTTCCTTTTTTTTCTTCTATTTTTTTAGTTTTAGGTTTATGTTTAGTTTACATTTAGGTTTAGTTTTAGGTTTAGTTCAGTTTTAGGAAAGAAGAAGAAGAAGAAGAAAAAAACAGGAGAGGAGGAGAAGAAGAAGAGGAAAAAGGAAAGGAAGGAGAAGAAGAGGAGGAGGAGAAGAAAAAAGAAGAAGAGGAAGAAGAAGAAGAAAAAAGAGGAGAGGAGGATAAGAAGAAGAGGAAAAAGGAAAGGAGGAAGAAGAAGAAGAAGAAGAAGAAGGAAAAAAAGGAAGAAAAGGAAGAAAAGGAAGAAGAGGAATAAGAAGAAAAGGAAAAAAGAGGAAAGAACCCCGACCCGACACGGCACCCCGGCCCCGACCCGCACCCCGACACCACACCCCGACCCCAAGACCCCGACCCGACACCCGACCCGACACCGACACCCCGACCCGACACCCCGACCCCGACCCCGACACCGACACGGCACCCCGACCCCGACACCGAAACCCGACCCCGACACCGACACGACACCCCGACCCCGACCCGGCACCCCGACCCGACACCCCGACCCCGAGACCCGGACCCGACCCGAGCCTGACCCGACACCCGACCCGACCCGGCACCCCGACCCGACACTCACCCAGACCCGAGACCCGACCCGACCCGACACGGCACCCCGACACCGACGACACCCGGCGACACCTCCCGAAAAGGTGTTCTTTGGCCTTCCAGAGGCCGACGGAGTCATATATTTGTGAATTATTAGTTAGGTCATATATTTTTCGATTTTGTTATGAAAAACATCATATATAATTGTGTTGATTGGGTAGTTTTAAATGTGCAGTTGTTTCATCGCTGCGAGGTTTGGTGTTCGGACGACCTCGCCGTGCGTTTGATTTGAGCTCCGCCCCTTCGTTCGTGGGTGAGCACAAATGACATGTCCTCCTCCCCCATTATTTATTTGATCTATTCCGATGAAACTTGATAGCTAGCTATATATGTGTCTTGAATCATCAGTATGCGTAACCAATATGTGTCTCCCGTTCGAAAGCGTCATAGTTATAAATATGCATGCATTTGCATATTTATAACCTTGATTCTTTCGAATTGTCCAACGCTATCCATGGACAGCCGGTATGTGTAGATTGGGTTCGTTTCCCATATGCTTTGCTCCGGATCCGACGCATAAATTTGTCGTTTGCCTCCCGGTTGTTCTCCGGGTACACATCCTCTCTGTTTATTGCAGAGACGTGTATCAGGAGAACAGCGGGGAGGTGCTGCCGAAATTTTGCGCCGGATCCGGAGCATAGCATGGGAAAATGAACTCAATCTACACATACACGGGTGGGATTAGGACCTATCATTACCTATTAGAGTGTAGGTTGCATGGACGTAATAAAATTGACAAAATAGATCAACTGATGAATATATACATGGTGAATTACATATATAATTGTTGTGTGTCCAGTAGCTCTGAAAGTCAAGATGAGTGATCGTGCGTGGATGTATACCGGTCACACTGGTCAGAACAAATGGAGTGCTGAATGGTTCACAAAAACCAAGGGGTTTGTGCAAGCCGCATTTGCAAATGGCCAGAAGAAAACCTGGTGCCCCTGTTTACGGTGCGGCAATTGGGAAAAGAGGACAGAGGCTGAAATAGGCAAACACCTGCAGAAGAATGGTTTTACGCCCGATTATACGGTGTGGACATTTCATGGTGAGTCTGCCCAACGTGACCGAGCTGAGGTGGATCATCGTCGCACCGACGAGCATGGTACCGGGATGGAAAACATGGTGCAAGACTATGATGATGCTCGGGATTCGGACGAGGAGATGGAGGAATCTGCAAAGGCCTTCAATGAAATGTTGGAGTCTTCAAAACGTCCGCTCCACGAGCACACTGAGCTTTGTCAGTTGGATGCCATCTCACAAGTAATGGCTCTGAAGGCTCAGTTCAACTTGGGCAGAGAATGCTATGACGCAATTATGACAGTATTTGGACGCTTTCTACCCAAAGGCCATGTAATGCCTGCAAACATGTACCAGTCGGACAAAATCCTCCGTGCACTGAAGATGCCCTATGAGAAGATACATGCCTGTGAGAAAGGATGTGCCTTATTTAGGCTTGACTATGCGGACTTGAACTATTGTCCCATTTGCAAGTCTTCCAGGTATTGTGGTAGACAACGGTATGGGCGAGAAGACACAGACCAAAATCCCCGTTAGTGGGCGTTGACGCACTGCTGACGTCAACTGGCGGACGGCAAAGGGGTGGTCAAATTTGCCGTCCGCTGGCGGACGGCAAAGGCCGCCGTTAGCCACCTAACGGACTAACGCTGGCGGACGTCAAGTATTTTGCCGTCCCTCCCCTTTGCCGTCCGCCACTGTAGGCAAAGGACTCTTTGCCGTCCGCCGTGAAAAGCAGACGGCAAAGGACCTGTTTGCCGACCCTGTCTTTGCCGTCACTCTTTGCCGTCCGCCGCTGACGGCAAAGCTCTTTGCCGTCCGCCGTCCGTGCCTTTGCCGTCCGCCGTGGCGGACGGCAAAATACTGGATTCCTGTAGTGAAAGAATAAACCCTACTACCACAAAGGTGGCTCGTCAAATACTACAACATGCCACAACTGCAAGCCATCAACGTAAAGAACAAAACATCACACATGAACCCTAACGGGAACCCCTCGACCAAGACATCGAGCACCAGCAAAATCACCATGACACCAAACCCATGACGACATGCAAGAGATTATGGTCATCCATCAAGCAACCACACAGACGCCTTCATCGTTTGATCAACGTTTGGGTCGAGTAAAGCTGAGTAGACAACCTTAATCTTCATCGTGTAACCAGCATAGGGAACGACTGCACGCCCTTCTCTGTAGAGAAGAGGCGTGAAAGCGAATGATGACGTTGTGTGCAAGTCAGCACTGTCACCATGTCATGTCTCAACCGTAATCACCAAAGAATCCGCTGCCAACACCGCCGCGACACGCCGCGAGAGCTCGAGCACGCCATTGTCCCTGACTGTGATGGCCACACCCGACGCGTTGCTGTTGAACAACACCATCTCCTCCGGGGTCTTGGTTGTGCCTATGCGTGCGCGTCTCGAGATCTAAGTATACAGTGTGTCAACAACAACAGGAAGATCCTTTTTGTGGTTTCCATCATCTTTGGTAGAATTCTCAAGGATCTGGATCTCGACGGTGCACTTGATGGCGACGAGCGGTGATGAGAGCATGTCGGAGATGTGGGTGTGTTGGTTCATGTGAACATTGTACTCCATCATCCCTCAGATGAATTCTACGTCACCCTCCTCGACACGACCTTTGTGGACCTTGAGGTCAATTTTGAAGAAGTGGAAGCCGAAAACCACGAGGCTGCAGGTCGGGCCTGTGAGCAACAATGGCTGGCCCTGCGAGGTGATGAGCTGGGGGTCGTCGCGCTCGTGGAGGAACAAGCGGATCCTCTCATGCTCGCCCAAGACGTCTCTCACGACAATGGAGCCGTAGAGGCTGAGGGGAAGCCGGCGACGCCGGAGTCGGAGCTGGTCACCTTGATGGAGGGGACGTTGGCTGATGGCTTGAGGGATGCCCCGACAACGTCTATGTTGCGACCGGGCTGAAGCGGCGACTCCTCCTCTATGTCAAAGTCGATCTTTGGGGAGAAGAAGGTAGTCCACACGGCCTCCGTGATTTGCGTCGTGTCTTTTGAGTCGCTCGGAGAGGAAATTGGCGTCGATTTTGGAGAATGCCAGCGCCGATGGCGGTGGCAGTGGTTGCTCGGTCTCGGTCTGCATCTTGAGCTCCGCCATTGGCACCCCTGACATGCCCACAACCATGGATTTGAGGTGGAACGTCTCCATGTGAAAAGGGGTCACTCGGCCACCAACTTCAGCTGCCACCACCATGTTGTTCCCATTCCTTGCATACCTAAGCTTTACAGAAGAAGAGAATAACAAGTATAAGACGATTACCACTCATTGCGAAAAACGAGCATAGCACAACTCCACATGTGGCTAGTACAAGGACAACCACCCACGACAATACAACTACAATGCAAAAAAGCCCACCCAAAACCAAGAACCTCGCCGCGTCTTCACCGACGTCGGTCACCTTTGAAGAAGAGCGGCTCCCACCAAGCTTCCCTTGTCCATGGGCATATTTGAAGGACCCGCCGACAGCTGGAAGAAATCTGCGACATGGTATGTCTCCGTCATATCTATAATTTTTGATTTTTTAATGTCATTATTCTACATCTTTCATATACTTTTGTCAACATTTTATATTATTTTTGGGACTAACATATTGATCCTGTGCCGTGCCCAGTGCCAGTTTCTGTCTGTGCATGTTTTTGTTTCACAAAATATCCATACCAAACAAAGTCCAACCGCGATAAAAAATTACAAAGATTTATTTTGGAATATATGTGATTTTTGGAAAAAAAGAATCAACGTGAGAAGATGCCCGAGGGGCCCACAAGCCCAGAGGGCGCACCCCCCTACCCAGGGAGGGCCTAGCAGGCTTGTGGCGCCCTTGTAAGGCGGTTGGTTCCCTTCTTTCACCGCAAGAAACATAATATTCAGAAGAAAGTCCCCTCAAAATTTCAGCCCAATAGGAGTTACGGATCTTTGGGAATTTAAGAAACTATGAAGGGCCAGAAAATAGGAACGCGAAACAGAAGAGAACACAGAGAGAGAGAGATCCAATCTCGGAGGGGCTCCTGCCCTCCAGGATCCATGGAGGCCAAGCAGTGATGAAGGAATTGGGCAGGCTTTAACAGGCTTGAGCCTACCCTCCAGACATGCGATTTTTTTTATTAGTACTGATTTCAAGGCCCAGCCTAGCCAGTCGTTACGTGTTTGAAGCCCACCACGCACAGACGGAACGACCAGCTCGCTCCATTATCTCGCCCAGTCGCGCCAGAGCAGACATCGCACGCCCTCACGAGCAGCTCCCATGTGCGGCTGTGCCCTAGCCGCCGGCCGCCGACCGCCGGATTTCTTCTTCGGGCCGCCACCAACGACGGCCAGCCTCCCCAAAGCGGCGCCCGGCTCTCCTCTAATCTGGTGTTCGTCCCCTTGACCCCTTCCCCAACACTGCGCTCGTCTCTCCCTAATCAGATTCGCCTCCTCCCAGTGCGGCCGTGGATTAGCTGGTTGCTCCGCCTCTGGCTTGCCACCGGCGACCTGCATCTGGACTCCGGGATCCTGTGCCATTCGGCTGCTGCTATCGCTGCTCTGCTCTACTGCTCCTGAAGACTGAACTGCTGAAGGTTGTATTCTGTAGTTCTATATATACTCTATAGCTACTAGCTAGTTCTCTGTCTGTTCTTATGATTTGCTATTTGGCTACTAATTCATGGTAATGCTAGCTAGCTGTTAAGAGTGGCTGGTTCAAGTACTAGAGAAGAGAAGCAATATAGCGAGCTGTTTATATAAGATTAATCCGGTACTAATCCCCATTGTTGATTGTAGAAATGAAGAGAAAGAGAACTTTGCACAATTGGTTTACGAGCAATTCAAATGCCCCCAATGTTGTTTCCGAACCAAATACTCCTCCAATTGAAGTTGTTGTTCAACCAGCCCCAATTGAGAACATAATTCATCCTACTCCAACAAATGAGAGCACTAATCCCTCAACCGATGTCGATGAGAGCACTAATCCCCCTGCAAATGAGAGTACCAGCCCCCCAACTAACGAGAGCACAAACCAGCCACCAAGGAATCATATACTAGAATTCCATCCAAGTCAGATTTTTGGTGATCCGGCTGATCGAATACCAATAGAAGATTATGCCCCTGAAATTCGAAGTGAAGTGAGAAGAGCTTATTTGTTGAAACAAAGGAACAAAGCTACCGGGCATAAATTTGAGGTGGGATTGGACGGTAAAATTTGGGGATCCTTTCAACCACAATGGCTAGATAAGTTTGATTGGTTGGAATATAGTGTGAAAAAGGAGGCTGCCTTTTGTTTCCCTTGTTTTCTTTTCAAGAATCCATCACAAGCGGCTAGATTTAGCAATGATGTATTTACAGTAGAAGGTTACAAGCGTTGGAAAACAACTTTGGGAAATTTTAAGAAACATGTTGGTGGTCCATCTAGTTACCACAACATTGCTATGGGCTTGTGTGTTGATTTCAACAACCAAAGGGCTAATGTGGCTACCAAACTCCGAGTTTACAATAAAGAGGCTGATATAAAATATAAAATCCGGTTGACTGCATCACTGTATTGTGCAAGGTATCTCATAGCTCAATGGGAAGCTTTTCATGGACATGATGAGTCCTCCACTTCCATCAACTAAGGCAATTTCAGGGAGTTCTTGGACTGGTATAAGGACAAGAATAAAGATGTGAAAGATGCATTTGATAAGGGGCAAGGCAATGCACTTATGATATGTCCAGATATTCAAAAAGACCTTGCTACATGTCGTGCATTGGAGGTAACCAAAGTCTTAAAGGATGAGCTTGGAGATAAGAATTTCTCAATACTTATTAATGAGGCTAGATATTGCTCAATAAAGGAGCAAATGGCAATAATTTTGAGGTGATCCACATGAATTTGCATAGTCTTTTATTATATGTCATTGTTTGTTTATGTTCTATTAACTTGTAGCTTCCGAAATGTGCAGATTTTTGCATGATCACGGGGAGCTTCAGGAGAGATTTCTTGCTATTAAGCACATCGCAGATTGTACATCTGCCGGAATTAAAGAGGCATTGGTTCATGTGTTGAAGTACCATGGCCTGCCTATTAATAGGCTACGTAGACAAGGTTATGATGGGGCTTCAAATATGAAAGGAGAATTCAACGGTTTGCAAAAACTAATTCGTGATGAGAGTCCATATGCGTTTTTTGTTCATTGTTTTGCCCATCAGTTGCAATTAGTGGTTGTTAAAGTGGCTTAGTGTTGTCCAGTTACTGCTGATTTTTTCAACTATCTTCCCTTGATAGTGCCTTAGGTGGGTTCATCTTGCAAAAGAAAAGACGCATTGCTTGCAAAGCATCAAGACAACTTGATAGAAATGATGGAGAATTGTAAGATATCATCTGGAACTGGGCTACATCAAGAAACTAATCTAGCAAGACCAGGAGCTACTCGTTGGGGCTCACATCTTAGAACCTTGCTTCGTATTTACACAATGTGGGATGCAGTGGTGGACGTGCTTGCAATTGTGGTTGACGATGCCCGAGAACACTCTTCTCAAGGTGGAGCTTCAGGTTTGATCATACAGATGGAATGCTTCCAATTTGTGTTCATCATTCTATTCTTAATAAACTTGTTGAGCATCACTAATTTGCTATCACAAGCTTTGCAAAGAAAGAAACAAGATGTTGTTGAAGCCATGCGTTTGATCTTGGATGTGAAAGAAGCTTTGCAAGCTATGAGGGGTAATGGGTATGAGTCATTATGCGACCAAGCAACAAACTTTTGTGAGGAACATGGCATTGAGGTGCCAAATATGGATGATCTAGTTGGAGCTATGGGGCAATCTGTTCGCTCCAAGAATAAGGTGACTCGACATCATTATTTCAAGGTTAGCATATTCAATGTTGCTATTGATGCAACTCTCACCGAGATGAATCACCGATTCAATGAAGTTAATACCGAGTTAGTGGATTGCATGTCTTGTCTTAATCCAACAAACAACTTCTCAAAGTTTAATGTTGACAAACTTATTCGGCTTGCTGAAATTTATGCTGAGGATTTTACACAAACTGAACAGTTGTTGCTAAGAAGTCAACTTCCAACATTCCTTACAAATATTAGGAGAAGTGATGAATTTAATGGATGTTCGGATGTTTCTACCCTTTCTCGGTTGATGGTTCAAACAACAAAACATCAAACTTTCCAATTAATATATCGCCTCATCGAGTTGACATTGATTCTTCCAGTGGAAACTTCATCGGTCGAGCGAATATTTTCAGCAATGAAGATCATTAAAACTGATTTGCGCAATAAGATATCAGATGATTGGCTCAATGATTTAATGGTGTGCTATTGTGAGAAAAGGATATTCAAAAGTATTCCGGATGACCAAATTATGATACGGTTCCAGAAAATGAAAGATCGCAATGGTCATTTGCCTCGTGAGTATAATGTGACTTCTTAGAGGTATATCTCAGTTTTACTATGTTTTAGTCACTTATGGATGCCTTATATTGCTGTATTATATTACTAATAATTATGCTAATTTGGATGGACAGATGGCTTGTTGTTGGACAATTGGGCATCTATTCTATATTTTGGGTTCTGGGTGTTCTGCAACCTTTAGTAACCAACATTACTATAATTGTTGTTGTTTTTCTAGTCCTTCTGTATTGGTGTATGAACTGTATTGGTTTCGAATATGAATCTTTTGTTGGAAATATGCCCTAGAGGCAATAATAAATTAGTTATTATTATATTTCCTTGTTCATGATAATCGTTTATTATCCATGCTATAATTGTATTGATAGGAAACTCAGATACATGTGTGGGTACATAGACAACACCATGTCCCTAGTAAGCCTCTAGTTGACTAGCTCGTTGATCAATAGATGGTTACAGCTTTCACGACCATGGACATTGGATGTCGTTGATAACGGGATCACATCATTAGCAGAATGATGTGATGGACAAGACCCAATCCTAAGCCTAAGCGCAAAGATCGTGTAGTTCAGTATGCTAAAGCTTTTCTAATGTCAAGTATCTTTTCCTTAGACCATGAGATTGTGCAACTCCGGATACCGTAGGGAATGCTTTGGGTGTACCAAAGCGTCACAACGTGAATCGGGTGGCTATAAAGGTGCACTACAGGTATCTCCGAAAGTGTCTATTGGGTTGGCACGAATCGAGACTGGGATTTGTCACTCCGTGTGACGGAGAGGTATCTCTGGGCCCACTCGGTAGGACATCATCATAATGTGCACAATGTGACCAAGGGGTTGATCACGGGATGATGTGTTACGGAATGAGTAAAGAGACTTGCCGGTAACGAGATTGAACAAGGTATTAGCATACCGACGTTCGAATCTCGGGCAAGTACAATACCGCTAGACAAAGGGAATTGTATACGGGATTGATTGAATCCTCGACATCGTGGTTCATCCGATGAGATCATCGTGGAACATGTGGGACCCAACATGGGTATCCAGATCCCGCTGTTGGTTATTGACCGGAGAACGTCTCGGTCAAGTCTGCATGGTTCCCGAACCCGTAGGGTCTACACACTTAAGGTTCGATGACGCTAGTGTTATAATGGAAGTTTGTATTACCGAATGTTGTTCGGAGTCCCGGATGAGATCCCGGACGTCACGAGGAGTTCCGGAATGGTCCGGAGGTAAAGATTTATATATGGAAAGTTGTTGTTCGGTTTCCGGGAAAAGTTGAGATTTTACGGTATTGTACCGAAGCTTCCGGAGGTCCGGAGGTCGGAAGATGTTCCACCACATCCAATACAGCAGCATGGGCTGTAAGGCGTCCTAGCCTTAATGGGCCAGGGGCACCAGCCCCCAAGGCCCATGCGCATGGGAGAGGGAAACCCTAAGGGGAGGGCCTCCACTTGACTTGGGAGGCACTCCTCCCCCTTGGCCGCCCCAACCCTAGATGAGATCTAGGGGCGGCCCCTCTCCCTCCACCTATAAATAGTGGAGGGGTGGGAGGGCAGCCGCACCCCAAGTTCTGGCGCAGCCCTCCCCCTCTCCCAAGTACTCCTCCTCTCCCCCGGTGCTTGGCGAAGCCCTGCAGGATTGCCACACTCCTCCATCACCACCACGCCGTTGTGCTGCTGCTGGACGGAGTCTTCCTCAACCTCGCCCTCTCTCCTTGATGGATCAAGGCATGGGAGACGTCACCGGGCTGCACGTGTGTTGAACGCGGAGGTGCCGTCCGTTCGGCACTAGGATCTTCGGTGATTTGGATCACGACGAGTACGACTCCTTCAACCCCGTTCACTTGAACGCTTCCGCTTAGCGATCTACAAGGGTATGTAGATGCACTCTCCTTCACCTCGTTGCTGGTTTCTCCATAGATAGATCTTGGTGATGCATAGAAAATTTTGAATTTCTGCTACGTTCCCCAACATCTTTGTGGTATGGTAAAACATGTTACTATATTAGTTCGAAATGATGGCTATTTTGCGAGAAAGGTCTAACATTTGATATTTAAAAAAAATCCAAAAGATTACAGTAAATATTAACCTTCTTTGGACAAAAGAATTGGGAGTCGGTGGCTTTTTTTTCCGCACTGTGAACTTTGAGTCCGCCCTCGATTTTCTTCCAAGATTCGCCACTGAGGCCAAGAGCTAGAGGGGAAACCCTCCTCCCATCTAGGGGGATGCCAAGGAAGAAGAAGAAGGAGGGGGGCTCTCCCCCCTCTCTCCCGGTGGCGCCGGAACACCGTCGGGGTAATCATCGTGTGACGGCGATCTACTCCAATAACTCCGTCATCTTCATCAACACCTCCATCACCTTCCCTCATCTATATTCAGCGGTCCACTCTCCCGCAACCCGCTGTACCCCCGACTTGAACATTGTGCTTTATGCTTCATATTATTATACAATGATGTGTTGCGATCCAATGATGTTTGAGTAAATTTTTGTTGTCCTTTGGGGGTAATTGGTGAATTGCTATGAATGGTTTAATTTGCTTGTGGTTACGATGCTGTCCTTTGGTGCCCATCATTTGAGAGTGCTTGTGGATCACACCATAGGGTTAGTTGTATATTGATAGGACTATGCATTGGAGGGCAAGAGTGACGGAAGCTTCTTCCTGCCATAGAAACTGATTCATACGGGATTGAAGGGGGACCGATATATCTTAATGCTACAGTTGCGCTTTACCTTAATGAACTTTAGTAGTTGCAGATGCTTGCCAATTTTTCCGATCATAAGTGCATAGAATTTCAAGTAAGGGATGACATGCTAGCAGTGGCCTCTCCCACCTAAAAACTTGCTATCCGTCTAGTAACTTAGCCAATTGCTTATTAGGGACAATACCGCAAATCCTACCACCAGTTTTCCACACACTCGCTATACTAACCTAATTGTTCATTTAGTAAAACAACACCTAACTTTTATTTTCACGATCTTTATTATCTTGCAAACCTAGCCCTTTACGCCTACAAAGTACTTCTAGTTTTATTTCTGTTCTAGGTAAAACAAATGTTAAGTGCGCGTAGAGTTGTGTTGATGGTTGATAGAACTTGAAGAGAATATTAATTCTACCTTCAGATCCTCGTTGGGTTCGGCACTCTTACTTATCGAAAGAGGATACAATTTGTCCGCTATAATTGTGGGTTATCAAGACTTTTTTCTGGCGCTGTTGCCGAGGAGCAATAACATGGGGTTGATATTCTCGTGTGTGCTTGTTTGCCTTATCACTAAGTACATTTTATTTTCTGTTCTAAGTTGTTTTATATCTTTTGTTATGGATATGGAATACGAAACACCAAAAAATAGTTATACTTGCTACTCAAGATAGGGAATCTGCTCAGCCTTGGCCTCCTCTCCCACCATGATGTCCTTCATGGTATGATCGACGCTTAAGTCCACGACCGTCCGACAGCCGCCTGCCTTCTCCTCGGCAAGCCGGTGGCGCTCTAGTCTATGTCGCCTCTCAGCTCCAGCAAGGTCTCGCTCTGTTCTCGCTCTGTCCACAACAAAGCTATTTGGACGGAGTGCTCCAAAACCAAGCTTTTCGACCATTTCCTCCAGGTAGGTCCGCCAGCCCTGGAGCTCCGTCAGCAGCTGCGGCTTCCCATGGATGCTCTCATCGTCTGCCCAGCGGCCGCAGAGGCAGTCCATGCTGCGCCTCATCCACGCTATGAAGCTCCCGTCGCCGCTAGAGGCCGCCATTGATATCCTATCTCCGCGGCAATGATAAGGGTGAGTTTTCGGGGATTGCTCACCTTTTATATTCAAAATCATCAGAAATCGCTCGATACGATGAGTCCAAACTTTTTTTTTTTGCGGGAGAAATAGAATTTCATTACTCAATCACAACGTACACGAGTCCAAACTTAATTACATAGCCCAGTTAACGTACATGAAGAACTAATCACCTCATGATCAGACCCATCTAAAAAATAATTTGACCTTGCGATGTACTCCACGGAAGCAAGTATTCAAGTACTTATGCACCTTGGGAGCTCGTACCCTGGAATATTTATATGAATTTCAAACATTGCCTTTGGAAACTTCAAGCCCTTGACTACACCTAGGTCAAGGCGTGTGGGCCCCACTTGCAGCTCTGGTCCCTTGTTTTGATATGCGTCTTCCAAGAGTAAAATATTGACGCACTTTTTCTAGGACTTTTTGGGAGCTCGAAAAGATTTTGTGTCCGCGGACTAAAACATGCAATTATGCTTTTATATCATATATAATGAGTAGGTTAGTCTAAATAACAATATTAATTATGTGGAATTTTTTAAAGAAATAAACTTAATAAAACTTTAAAAGTTATATAGGCAGTTTTAAATGTATCACCCATGAATCGTAGTCTAGATTATTGTTGAGACTTGAGAGTACACTTTTCTGTTTATTATCTTGGCCTTCCCCCCTATTATTTATTACTTCAAATTTTCTTTTGAACTTTTTTTGTATTGTATTCTTTTTTTTCTTTTTTGTTGTTGTTCCTTTTCTTCACTTTATAATGCGTGTTTTTCTTTGAATTTTTTTACATGGATGTTTTTTTCTAAAATACTAAGCCTTTTCTTTTGGAAGCCCGAAACTTTATTTTTGAATATCCTCAAATTTATTTTGAAATACAAGTAAGCATGTATACACATCCTTATAATCAGCTAGCTAGATATCAGGAGGAAGAAGCCACATGCTATCATATCGACAATCTTCCATGAAGTAACCTACCGATCTGATCTTGAAATTGTCGGCAATGCTCTTGCTGTAGTGTTCCTTGTGATACCTGAGGTCGCCATCGCTTTGTGAGATCGTCAAGAATACCTCATCACCATTGACTGTATTGCATAGACGTAGGTGGCGGTGGTTGCAGTAGTAGATGTGATTTCTCTCTATGTCGCCAAGCCTATCTGCTGGCAAGTGCACCACCTTGGAAAATTTCTGTCCCAAGAATAAGGCATGGTCGCCCAAGCTGGTCACCTCAGACCAAGTGGTAGGGTTGAGCTCGAACAACCTAAAGAAAGGCCTGGGGGAAAAGCACCGCCGGTTAATCACCACAATCGTACACTTTCCATGCAGATCCACGATGTAACATGTGTACTCATTGCAAGTGCTCCATGCTGATGGACGGTCTACCCTAAGCATTTTTATCCGGTAATTTTCGGTGACCACTGGAGCAACATCCTTCTTCACACGGATCTCAAATTTGACGAGATCATCGTAACCTGGTTGAATGCCATAGAGCTCACCATTACAAAAGGCAATGTCCATGAATCCCGACATATGACATCCATATATGGTCCACCCGCCACGTGGGCAATCAACCCTACAAACCGCGATTCCACAGTTACCGGTCATGGCAGCCATGATGCAGCCGTCCGAGGTGGGCGTCTTGGAGAAGACGATTTTCAAGACGACCGGGCCGTAGGCGTCACCACGCCCATGGAACAAGCAGGCGATCCTCTTCTGTTTCTCAGAGAGCGCCACCTCGGCGCCGGTGAAGAGGTTGACGATCCTGAGCGGCGGCTGCTGGGACAAGACGACCCAGCCGCCATCGTAACCACCGACTAGGGACGTCCCAATGTCCCTGCGGTGCTGGAACTGCATCGCGGCGCCGTCCTCAGGGCAGTGCGCGCGCCACGTCCTGTCTCCGGCGTCGCGCGGCGAGAGCAGCAGCCATGGCAGTGCGGGCACCCGCTGCTCTGCGGCGACGGCGGCGCGCCAGGACCTGCAGACGGTGGAGAAGCGCATGCGACTGATCGGGGACTCGGCCAGAAACCGGTAGACGATGAGAAGGAGAACGTCGGGGAGCGCGGAGAACGACGGGCACGGCCGCACCGTCGCCCTGGCGGCCCCCGTGCACTGCGCGCCCTTCGTTTCCTGCGTGGACATCTCACCTGCCGGCGCTCCCTCTGTCGATCGGTTACGATTCACGAGGAGAGACCGAGATAACAAACGAGGGAAGGCCGGAGATATTTGTTTGATGCCGTGCATGACTCGAATTGGATTCAGTTTAGCCTAACAAAAACATCATATATTTAGGCACGGAGGGAGATATGGTTGGATCCGATCCAAAGTTCGGGGGTTTAACGTGGAAAGGAGGCGTCCAGTGGAAGGACTACGTGGACGTCGAAACAAGCTATTCAATTTTTCAGGATCTAAACTTGCCATGTATGTTTACTTATTTGACACTCCAAATAAGTAAATTTACCGGAGCCGGTAGCTACCGGTTGTCAATCCACCGTCCATCAATTTCATCAAAATTTATGATGTCTGACACGGGATAAACTTGTAAATACGGTTCTCCTTGTAATAATTGTCCCCCTTTTCTACTGGAATAAAGTAGGCCACCCGCCTAGTTAGCTAAAAAGGAATACTGTCCAGGACATCTGGCTTTGATTTTGGGCCAGAAGTTCTCTCCAGGGGCTAAAAAAGACAACACTGTTTTCACCATTTTTATTAACGGGGTGTTCAGATGCGGACTCAGCTCCGCGGAGCTGACGGAGCTGCAGGCTAAATTTGTGGAGCTGGTAAATACGTGCTCCGCAGATCTCCTAATTCCACGGAGCCGGTGGAGAGCCGAACAGGCCCTAAGTTCAGCTCGATCTAACCTCAGTTCCAGAAAAATGTGATCTGAACTTTTTTCCGGGTCGGTATGTTTCTTCGTGTAAAGGCTGGCGTTCTGTTATTTGTTCAGTTTTACAAAGTCAATATGTACGTGGCTTGTACTATAATCCTTATGGTTCAAATGCGACACATATTATCATGCAAAAAAAGTCAAGGCGTGTGGCTCCCACATGCCACTTTGGCCCCTCGTCTTTTTTCCTCCGGTAATATTTACGCTTTATTTTTCTAAGATTTTATTTGGTGTTCGGCAAGTGCCGTGGAGTTAAACATGCAATTATGACTTCTGGCTGATAGGCAGTAGGTTAGTATAAGTAAAATATTAATTATGTGTAAATTGTTAACTAATAACCTCTGTTAAAAAAACCATTCGCTAGGGGGCGCTTAGGCATGCTTAGGCCCTTCCCAGTGCTTCATGGTGGACAGGTGCTAAGCATGTCACATAGGCAAAAAAATGTTATGATGCAGTAATTAAGAGGAGAGAGAGCACTTTGGTGACCCCAAGAAGAACTAATGGCAATCACGTGAACCTATACAAACCACTTAAATGAAAAATTTAACCAATGCATGAAAGAGTTTAGGTGCTAAATCATTAAATACAGTGAGCAAGTTAAGCACCTATGCATTGGTGAGTTGAGTTGCTAAACTATTTAATGCACTTAGCATCTTTTCTAAGCACCTTTGCATTAGTGAGTTGAGTTGAGTTACTTACACCTAGTGCATTTTCTAACCTTGAATAAGCATTGAAACTATAAAGTTATAGATAAGTTTGAGTCATCTCACCTATGAAGCGTAGTCACATGCATGTTGGTCGGCCCACTAGCTAGGTTTTATTCTATTTCTTGTTTCCTTTTTGTTTGTCCTTTTACCCTATTTACTTCAATTTATCTTTTGAGATATTAGTTATATTTTGTTTATTCTTTTTTTGTTCTTTCTCTTCACCTCTATATTTTATTTTTATTAATTGCTTATTTTTTATTGTACATGAATATTTTTCTCCGATACCAACCTTTTTCTTTTGGAAACCCCGAACCTTCATTTTTGAATACCCTCAATTTTTTTTGCCAGAACCCTCAAATTTGTTTGGAAATACAAGTAAGCATGTATACACATACTTATAAGAGCATCTCCAGTCACGCACCCAACAGGCCCTCCTGGCCCATTTATCGGTGCCGGCGCCTAAAAAACGGCCCAGTCGCGCTCCCAGGAGCCCGTTTTTTGCCGGTTTGGGCCGAAACTGGCGCCGGCGGACCCAGGCTGCACTCAACGTGCTGGGTGGGCGCCGGGGAAAGCGATTTTGGCGCGAATGGGAATGGGCTCGCCAAGTCAGTGACACGCCGCTTTGTTGTCCTCATCGTCTCGGTTCCCTCAGGAATCAATGCCAAGCCTGCAGCGCTGCCGCGCCGGTCAGCCTCCATTGATGCCTCACGGGCGGCACAGTGAAGGCGCCTCGACGCGCGTCCCGCCTGCTCCCGCCACACATGCCCGACATTCAGATTCTGACATCCCCGCTTCGGCTATAAAAGCCGACCTCCCCACCCGTGAACGCCATAGTCGCCACAACTCGCCCCGTCTCCTCTCTCGTCTCGTCTCACCACAGACCCTCCCCGAGGGAGTCCTGGATTAGGTGGTATCCGGACAGCCGGACTATATACATCATCCGGACTATTGAAGCGTGAAGATACAAGACTCAAGTCTTCGGCCCGTGTCCGGATGGGACTCTCCTTTGCGTGGAAGACAAGCTTGGCGATCCGGATATTATGTTTCCTTCCTTGTAACCGACTCCATGTAAACCCTAGCCCTCTCTGGTGTCTATATAAACCGGAGAGGATGGTCCTTAGAAGGCCGATCACAATTACAATCATACCATCATAGGCTAGCTCTTAGGGTTTAACCTCTATGATCTCGTGGTAGATCTACTCTTGTACTACACATATCTTCAATATTAATCAAGCAGGAAGTAGGGTTTTACCTCCATTGAGAGGGCCCGAACCTGGGTAAACATTGTGTCCCTTGCTTCCTGTTACCATCAGCCTAAGACACACGGATCGGGACCCCCTACCCGAGATCCGCCGGTTTTGACACCGACATTGGTGCTTTCATTGAGAGTTCCTCTGTCGTCGCTTTGAGGCTTGATGGCGTCTTCAATCGCCAACAACACGGTCCAGGGCGAGATTTTTCTCCCCGGACAGATCCTCGTGTTCGGCGGCTTCGCACTACGGGCCAATTCGCTTGGCCATCTCGAGCAGATCGACAGCTACGCCCCTGGCCACCAGATCAGGTTCGGAAACTTGAATTACATGGCGGATATTCGCGGAGACTTGATCTTCGACAGATTCGGCCCTGTGCCAGGAGCGCCGGACAGTCACGTCGAGCACGGCCTAGCCTGCGCGGACCATGCTTGGGACATCATCCCTGCAATAGCCCCGGATCTAAATCCGGAACAGGTCGCATCGCCCAAGGACGGAGGGGTAGACACCGCCCCACAGGACGCATACTCATCAGCGGTGGAGCCGAACACAGGTCTCACCTCTGTCGAGGCCTGTAACCTCGGGCCCCCGGACTCGTATCTGGTTGTTGGTCCCGGTCTGCATACCCTCGAGCCAGTCTGGCCAGGTTGGGCTCCGGTAATGGAGTTTACCGCTGCGGACATCTTCCAGCACTCGCCCTTTAGTGACATGCTGAACTCATTAAAGTCTCTCTCTTTGTCAGGAGGCTCTGGGCCGAACTATGTCCGACCTGAGTGGGAAACATGCGACGAAGGAATTCGTTGCCCACCCACCAACCACTTCATTGCCACGATCGATGATTTAACCGACGTTCTGGACTTCGACTCCAAAGACATCGACGGTATGGATGACGATGCAGGAGAAGCTTCAGAATCTCTGGGGCGCGGGACTACTACCTTGTCACACGATACATACATGGTGGATACGCCCAAGAAGAACGACGGTGATAGTCCGGAAGATAAAACTCCCGGCCAAAAGCCAAAACGGCGGCGCAGACGCCGCTCGAAGTCCAGCAACAGCAAAAATAGCGACAAGAGCGCAAGAAGGGTCGACATACCAGTAAACCCTGAAGGCAGTAATGACCACACGGAACCAGCGATGGAGCAGGACGAGCCAAGTCACGCCAAACCAAGTTCAGAACAAATATCCGATCACAATGATCCGGAGGGACGAGCTCATGAAACCGCCCCAGAACAGGAAGACGGTCCGGACGACGATGCATTCATCATCCCGGACGAACAAGTGGAACGAGACAACCTCCACCGAAAGCTTATGGCCACAGCAAAAAGTCTAAAAAAGCAGAAGCAACGGCGCAAGGCCGCACAGGAAAAGCTCAGCCGCAGATGGAATAAAGTGCTAGACACTGAAGAAAGATATGGCGACGATCGCCATACGAAAAGCTATCCAAAGCGCAAGCTACTTCCAGAATTCGACGACGAGGCCGTTCCACCAAAGAATAATACGACCAGGAGACCAGACGTACCGCTCCACAACCGCAACAGAATGGCCACTGACGCCGCGCATGATCTGCGTCAGCATCTGGATAAGAAAGCCGATGCAGCCAGGTCCATCTATGGATCTAAAGGACACACCCCGGCGAGGGACTATGGTCACCCAAACGCTCATACAAGCCAAATATCAGTTCGGAATAAACTCCGGACACAACAACAGCTGACTGCATGCCACAACGCGTCCAGATACAGAGGGGCTGCTCACCCCATGTGCTTCACTGAAGAAGTACTGGACCATGAATTCCCACAAGGTTTTAAACCTGTGAAAATAGAAGCATACGATGACACGACAGACCCAGGGGTCTGGATTGAGGATTTTATCCTGCATATTTACATGGCTCGTGGGGATGACCTCCACGCCATCAAATACCTTCCCCTAAAGTTGAAGGGACCAGCTCGACACTGGTTGAAAAGCCTCCCCGAAAACTCAATTAGGAGTTGGGAGGAACTCGAAGACGCTTTCAGGGCCAATTTTCAAGGGACTTATGCCCGGCCTCCGGATGGAGACGATCTAAGTCACATAATCCAACAGCCCGGAGAGTCCGCCCGCAAGCTTTGGAACATATTCCTCACTAAGAAGAATCAAATTGTCGATTGTCCGGATGCCGAAGCCTTAGCGGCATTCAAACACAGCATCCGCGACGAGTGGCTCGCCAGACACCTCGGCCAAGAAAAGCCAAGGACAATGGCAGCCTTAACAAGCCTTATGACCCGCTTTTGCGCGGGTGAAGATAGCTGGCTGGCCCGTAAAGGCACCAGCGACCCCAGCACATCCGAAATAAGGGATGGCAACGGGAAGCTAATGTCTACTACACAACCTTCTTCTTGTAGACGTTGTTGGGCCTGCAAGTGCACAGGTTTCACTACTACAAAAAGGGCTATAGATAGAATGGCCACTAATGGCGCACCTGTCATGTGGTGCGCCATTACTATATTCTAATGGCGCACCATGCCTCGGTGCGCCATTAGTAATATATTACTAATGGCGCACCTGGTGTGTGGTGCGCCATTAGTAGTTTTGAAAAAAACATAAAAAAATTGTTACTAATGGCGCACGATGTCCGTCGTGCGCCATTAGTAGTTGACATAGTAATGGCGCACCACATCTGTCGTGCGTCATTAGTAGTTTTGAAAAAAAAGTAAAAAAAAAGTAAAAAATATTTGTTACTAATGGCGCACCATGTCTCGGTGCGCCATTACTAGTTTTAACTAGTAATGGCGCACCACCCCATGGTGCGCCATTACTAACTTGCCCCAACACTGAATGCACCCCCCCTCCCGTGGATCGCCTTTTCAGTTTTAAAAAAAATAAAAGAAAATGATGGAAATGAAAAAAAATAAAAGAAAATAAGTTTCCCATGTGATATGTGGTCTAGTTGTTGGGAAAATTTACAAATATGAATTTCGACTATATTTGCAAAATCTGTCTGAAAATTTGTAAAATGGCCATAACTTTTGCATACGAACTCGGATGAAAAAGTTTTTTATATGAAAAATCATCTACTCGAAAAGTTACATCCAAATTTAACTGGGGAAACCCCGTTAAACATTTTCAAAATCCCCAAAAACCTAACAGAAAAAAAGTTACGGGGCTTTCAAGATCTAGAGGCAAAAAAATTCAAAAAATTTCAAACTTACTAGTGGCGCACCGTGGATGTGGTGCGCCACTAGTAACAGAAAAAAAAATTGGTTTTGAATATTTTTTTGATTTCTTTTTCAAAAATTGATACTAATATGACCGGTAAGTTTGAAATATTTTTGAAAATTTCATCATAGTCATGAACATGAACAAAGTCCTAGACATCAACAAGGTATAATAGGATTGATATGCTAGATATATCAACAAGTGCCTGTGAAGTGAGCTGTTCTTTGGTGTTGGATAAAACTCTGAAGTTAAGCGTGCTTGGGCTGGAGTAGTGTGAGGATGGGTGACCTTTCGGGAAGTTTGACCACAGAGTGCGATTTGACCCGAGATTAAGCCATAGTGAACTGAGATTAAGAAAAAAACGAAAAATAAATTTAAAAAAAAATCTGAAAAAATATTGTTACTAATGGCGCACTTCTATGTGGTGCGCCATTAGTATACAGATACTAATGGCGCACCGTGGGCTATCCTAATGGCGCACCAGCTGGTGCGCCATTAGTATACCAGATACTAATGGCGCACCTCCCAATACAATGGTAAATCGTATAGGTGCACTAGTTCAGCGAAGAGATGGTGATACAAGTGCAAAATAGATAGTAGATAAAGGTTTTTGTAATCTGAAATTATAAAAACAGCAAGGTAGCGAGCGATAAAAGTGAGCGTAAACGGTATTGCAATGATCAGAAACAAGGCCTAGGGTTCATACTCTCACTAGTGCAAGTTCTCTCAACAATAATAACATAGATAGATCATATAATAAGCCCTCAACATGCAACAAAGAGTCACTCCAGAGCCATTAATAGCGGAGAACAAAGGTAGAGATTATGGTAGGGTACGAAACCACCTCAAAGTATCGATCTATAAAAGAGTTCGTACTAGAATAACACCTTAAGACACAAATCAACCAAAACCGTAATGTCACCTAGATACTCCATTGTCACCTCAAGTATCCGTGGGCATGATTATACAATATGCATCACACAATCTTAGATTCATCCAACCAACGTAAAAGTACTTCAAAGAGTGCCCCAAAGCTACTACCGGAGAGTCAAGAACGTGTGCCAACCCCTATGCATAGGTTCCCAATGTCACGAAACCCGCAAGTTGATCACCAAAACATACATCAAGTGGATCAATAGAATAATCCATTGTCACCACGGTTATCCCACGCAAGACATACATCAAGTGTTCTCATAAAAGACTCAATCCGATAAGATAACTTCAAGGGGAAAACTCAATTCATCACAAGAGAGTAGAGGGGGAGAAACATCATAAGATCCAACTACAATAGCAAAGCTTGGGATACATCAAGATCCTGCCATAGAGGGAACACGAGAGAGAACACGAGAGAGAGAGAGAGAGAGAGAGAGAAAGAGAGAGAGAGAGAGATCAAACACATAGCTACTGGTACATACCCTCAGCCCCGAGGGTGAACTACTCCCTCCTCGTCATGGAGGTCGTCGGGATGATGAAGATGGCCACCGGTGATGGATCCCCCCTCCGGCAGGGTGCCGGGAAGGGCTCCCGAGAGGTTTTTGGTGGCTACAGAGGCTTGCGGCGGCGGAACTCCCGATCTATCTTCTCTTCTGGAATTTTTTCTATACGTAGGTATATATGGGTACAAGGGGTACGTCGGTGGAGCTTCGGGGGCCCCACGAGGCAGGGGGGCGCGCCCCCCACCCTCGTGAGCACCTCCCGTATCTTCTGACGTGGGGTCCAAATCCATCTGGTGGGTTTCCTTCCAAAAATAACTTCTCCAGTTGATTTCGTTCCGTTTTGACTCCGTCTGATATTCCTTTTCCTCGAAACACTGAAATAGGCATAAAACAACAAATCTGGGCTGGGCCTCCGGTTAATAGGATAGTCCCAAAAATAATATAAAAGTGGATAATAAAGCCCAATATTGCCCAAAACAGTAGATAAAGTAGCATGGGACAATCAAAAATTATAGATACGTTGGAGACGTATCAAGCATCCCCATGCTTAATTCCTGCTCGTCCTCGAGTAGGTAAATGATAAAAAGAGAATTTTTGATGCGGAGTGATACTTTGGCATAATTTTAATGTAAATCTTTTTAATCGTGGTATGAATATTCAGATCCGAAAGATTCAAGACAAAAGTTCATATTGACATAAAAATAATAATAGTTCAAGCATACTAACTAAGCAATTATGTCTTCTCAAAATAACATGGCCAAAGAAAGTTATCCCTACAAAATCATATAGTCTGGCCATGCTCCATCTTCCCCACACAAAATATTTAAATCATGCACAACCCCGATGACAAGCCAAGCAATTGTCTCATACTTTAATAATCTCAAACTCTTTCAACTTTCACGCAATACATGAGCGTGAGCCATGGACATAGCACTATATGTGGAATAGAATGGTGGTTGTGGAGAAGACAAAAAAAGAGAAGATAGTCTCACATCAACAAGGCGTATCAACGGCCTATGGAGATGCCCATTAATAGATATCAGTGTGAGTTAGTAGGGATTGACATGCAACATATGCACTAGAGCTATAAATATATGAGAGCTCAACAAAATAAACTAAGTGGGTGTGCATCCAACTTGCTCGCTCACGAAGACCTAGGGCACTTTTGAGGAAGCCCATCATTAGAATATACAAATATAATGAAAAATTCCCACTAGTATATGAAAGTGACAACATATAAGACTCTCTATCATGAAGATCATGGTTCTACTTTGAAGCACAAGTGTTGTAAAAGGATAGTAGCATTGTCCTTTCTATCTTCTTCTCTCATCATTTTTTTGTTTGGGCCTTTTCTATTTTTTTATGGCCTCTTTTTTTTTAATTTTTCGTCCGGAGTCTCATCCCGATTTATGGGGGAATCATAGTCTCCATCATCCTTTCCTCACTGGGACAATGCTCTGATAATGATGATCATCACACTTTTATTTTTCTTACAACTCAACAATTACAACTCGATACTTAGAACAAAATATGACTCTATATGAATGCCTCCGGCGGTGTACCGGGATATGCAATGGATCAAGAGCGACATGTATGAAAATTATGAAGGTGGCCTTGCCACAAATACAATGTCACCTACATGTTCATGCAAAAAGCAATATGACAAAAGTAATGTGTGTCATAAGAACAGAACGGTGGAAAGTTGCATGGCAATATATCTCGGAATGGCTATGGAAATGCCATGATAGGTAGGTATGGTGGCTGTTTTGAGGAAGGTATATGGTGGGTGTATGATACCGGCGAAAAGTGCGCGGTATTAGAGAGGCTAGCTATAGTGGAAGGGTGAAAGGGTGCGTATAATCCATGGACTCAACATTAATCAAAAGAACTCATGCACTTGTTGCAAAAAATTAGAAGTCATCAAAACCCAAAGCACTACACGCATGCTCTGTTGGAAATATGCCCTAGAGGCAATAATAAAAGTATTATTATTATATTTCCTTGTTCATGATAATTGTCTTTTATTCATGCTATAATTGTATTATCCGGAAATCGTAATACACGTGTGAATACATAGACCACAATATGTTCCTAGTGAGCCTCTAGTTGACTAGCTCGTTGATCAACCGATAGTCATGGTTTCGACTATGGACATTGGATGTCGTTGATAACGGGATCACATCATTAGGAGAATGATGTGATGGACAAGACCAAATCCTAAGCATAGCACAAGATCGTGTAGTTCGTTTTGGTAGAGCTTTTCCAATGTCAAGTATCTTTTCCTTTGACCATGAGATCGTGTAACTCCCGGATACCGTAAGAGTGCTTTGGGTGTACCAAACGTCACAACGTAACTGGGTGACTATAAAGGTGCACTACAGGTATCTCCGAAAGTATCTGTTGGGTTGACACGGATCGAGACCGGGATTTGTCACTCCGTATGACGGAGAGGTATCTCTAGGCCCACTCGGTAATGCATCATCATAATGAGCTCAAAGTGACCAAGTGTCTGGTCATGGGATCATGCATTACGGTATGAGTAAAGTGACTTGCTGGTAACGAGATTGAACGAGGTATTGGGATACCGACGATCGAATCTCGGGCAAGTAAAATACCGATTGACAAAGGGAATTGTATACGGGGTTGTTTGAATCCTCGACATCGTGGTTCATCCGATGAGATCATCGAGGAGCATGTGGGAGCCAACATGGGTATCCAGATCCCGCTGTTGGTTATTGCCCGAGAGCCGCCTCGGTCATGTCTGCATGTCTCCCGAACCCGTAGGGTCTACACATAAGGTTCGATGGCGCTAGGGTTGTATGAATATGAGTATGCAGCAAACCGAATGTTGTTCGAGTCCGGATGAGATCCCGGACAGCACGAGGAGGTCCGGCATGGTCCGGAGGTAAAGATTTATATATAGGAAGTCTTATTTTGGTCGCCGGAAAAGTTTCGGTCATTATCGGTATTGTACCGGGAGTGCCGAAAGGGGTCCGGGGGTGAACCTGCCCCGGGGGGCCACATGGGCTGTAGGGGGTGCGCCTTGGCCTATATGGGCCAAGGGAACCAGCCCCAAGAGGCCCATGCGTCAAGATATAAGAAAAAGGGGAGAGTCCTAAAGGGGGAAGGCACCTCCGAGGTGCCTTGCTGAGGATGGACTCCTCCCCCCCTCTTGGCCGCACCCCTTCCTGGGTGGAAGGGGAAAGGCTGCGCCCTTCCCCCCTCTCTTGCGCCGATATAAAGGGAGGGGAGGGAGGGAGTGGCCGCACCCATAAGCCCTGGCGCCTCCTCCTCCCTGCAACACCTCCTCCTCCTCCCGTAGTTGCTTAGCTTAGCGAAGCCTGCCGAGTTCTGCTGCATCCACCACCACGCCGTCGTGCTGCTGGATCATCATCAACCTCTCCTTCCCCCTTGCTGGATCAAGAAGGAGGAGACGCCATCCGCTTCGTATGTGTGTTGAACGCGGAGGTGCTGTCCGTTCAGCACTAGGTCATCGGTGATCTGAATCACGGCGAGTACGACTCCATCATCCCTGTTCCATTGAACGCTTCCGCACGCGATCTACAAGTGGTATGTAGATGCAATCACTCTCCCATGACTCGTTGCTAGATGAACTCATAGATGGATCTTGGTGAAACCGTAGGAAATTTTTTAATTTTCTGCAACGTTCCCCAACAGTGGCATCATGAGCTAGGTCTATGCGTAGTTCTCTATTGCACGAGTAGAAAACAATTTTGTTGTGGGCGTAGATCTTGTCAACTTGCTTGCCGCTACTAGTCTTTTCTTGCTTCAGCGGTATTGTGGGATGAAGCGGCCCGGACCGACCTTACACGTACGCTTACGTGAGACAGGTTCCACCGACTGACATGCACTAGTTGCATAAGGTGGCTAGCGGGTGTCTGTCTCTCCTACTTTAGTTGCAGCGGATTAGATGAAAAGGGTCCTTATGAAGGGTAAATAGAAGTTGACAAAATCACGTTGTGGTTATTCGTAGGTAAGAAAACGTTCTTGCTAGAACCCAATTGCAGCCACGTAAAAGGTGCAACAACAATTAGAGGGCGTCTAACTTGTGTTTGCAGCAATTGTCATGTGATGTGATATGGCCAGAAGTTGTGATGAATGATGAATGATATATTGTGATGTATGAGATCATGTTCTTGTAATAGGAATCACGACTTGCATGTCGATGAGTATGACAACCGGCAGGAGCCATAGGAGTTGTCTTAATTATTGTATGACCTACGAGTCATTGATTCAACGCCATGTAAATTACTTTACTTTATTGCTAAACGTGTTAGCCATAGTAGTAGAAGTAATAGTTGGCGAGCAATTTCATGGAGACACGATTATGGAGATCATGATGATGGAGATCATGGTGTCATGCCGGTGACAAGATGATCATGGAGCCCCGAAGATGAAGATCAAAGGAGCTATATGATATTGGCCATATCATGTCACTACTTTATATAATTGCATGTGATGTTTATTATGTTTTATGCATCTTGTTTACTTAGAACGACGGTAGTAAATAAGATGATCCCTTATGATAATTTCAAGAAAGTGTTCCCCTAACTGTGCACCGTTGCTAAAGTTAAATGCTTCAAGCACCATGTGATGATCGGGTATGATAGATCCTTACGTTCACATACAACGGGTGTAAGACAGTTTTGCACATGCATAAACACTTAGGGTTAACTTGACGAGCCTAGCATGTACGGACATGGCCTCGGAACACAAGAGACCGAAAGGTCGAACATGAGTCGTATGCAAGATACGATCAACATGGAGATGTTCATCGACGATGACTAGTCCGTCTCACGTGATGATCGGACACGGCCTAGTCGACTCGGATCATGTAACACTTAGATGACTAGAGGGATGTCAAATCTGAGTGGGAGTTCATTAAATAATTTGATTAGATGAACTTAATTATCATGAACATTAGTCTAAAATCTTTGCAAAATGTCTTGTAGATCAAATGGCCAACGCTCATGTCACCATGAACTTCAACGCGTTCCTAGAGAAAACCAAGCTGAAAGACGATGGCAGCAACTATTCGGACTGGGTCCGGAACACGAGGATCATCCTCATAGCAGCCAAGAAACAATATGTCCTAGAAGCACCGCTAGGTGATGCACCCATCCTGAAGAACCAAGACATTATGAATGCTTGGCAGTCTCGTCTTGATGATTACTCCCTCGTTCAGTGCGGCATGCTTTACAGCTTAGAACCGGGCTCCAAAAGCGCTTTTGAGCAACACGGAGCATATGAGATGTTCGAGGAGCTGAAAATGGTTTTCCAAGCTCATGCCCGGGTCGAGAGATATGAAGTCTCCGACAAGTTCTATAGTTGTAAGATGGAGGAAAACAGTTCTGTCAGTGAGCACATACTCAAAATGTCTGGATTGCACAACTGCCTGTCCCAGTTGGACATTAACCTCCCGGACGAGGCGGTCATTGACAGAATCCTTCAGTCGCTCCCACCAAGCTACAAGAGCTTTGTGATGAACTACAATATGCAGGGGATGGTGAAGACCATTCCCGAAGTATTTTCAATGCTGAAGTCAGCAGAGGTTGAAATCAAGAAAGAACATCAAGTGTTGATGGTCAATAAAACCACTAAGTTCAAAAAGGAAAGGGTAAGAAGAACTTCAAGAAGGACGGCAAGGATGTTGCCGCCTTGCAAGCAAGTTGCCGGAAGAAGTCAAAGAATGGACCCAAGCCTGAGACTGAGTGCTTTTATTGCAAAGGGAGGGGTCACTGGAAGCGGAACTGCCACAAATACTTAGCGAACAAGAAGGCCGGCAACACTAAAGGTATATTTGATATACATGTAATTGATGTGTACCTTACCAGTACTCGTAGTAACTCCTGGGTATTTGATACCGGTGCCGTTGCTCATATATGTAACTCACAGCAGGAGCTGCGGAATAAACGGAGACTTGCGAAGGACGAGGTGACGATGCGCGTCGGGAATGCTTCCAAGGTCGATGTGATTGCCGTCGGCACGCTACCTCTACATTTACCTACGGGATTAGTTTTAAACCTTAATAATTGTTATTTAGTGCCAAGTTTGAGCATGAATATTGTATCAGGATCTCGTTTAATGCGAGATGGCTACTCATTTAAATCCGAGAATAATGGTTGTTCTATTTATATGAGAGATATGTTTTATGGTCATGCTCCGATGGTCAATGGTTTATTCTTAATGAATCTCAAACGTAATGTCACACATGTTCATAGTGTGAATACCAAAAGATGTAAAGTTGATAACGATAGTCCCACATACTTGTGGCACTGCCGCCTTGGTCACATTGGTGTCAAGCGCATGAAGAAGCTCCATGCTGATGGACTTTTAGAGTCTCTCGATTATGAATCATTTGACACATGCGAACCATGCCTCATGGGCAAGATGACCAATACTCCGTTCTCCGGAACAATGGAGCGAGCAACCAACTTATTGGAAATCATACATACCGATGTGTGCGGTCCAATGAGTGTTGAGGCTCGCGGAGGATATCGTTATGTTCTCACTCTCATTGACGACTTGAGTAGATATGGGTATGTCTACTTGATGAAACACAAGTCTGAGACCTTTGAAAAGTTTAAGGAATTTCAGAATGAAGTAGAGAATCAACGTGACCGAAAGATAAAATTCTTGCGATCAGATCGTGCAGGAGAATATTTAAGTCACGAATTTGTTACACACTTAAGGAAATGTGGAATCGTTTCACAACTCACGCCGTCTGGAGCACCTCAGCTTAACGGTGTGTCCGAACGTCGTAATCGCACTCTATTGGATATGGTGCGATCTATGATGTCTCTTACTGATTTACCGCTATCATTTTGGGGATACGCTCTAGAGACAGCTACATTCACTTTAAATAGGGCACCGTCTAAATACGTTGAGACGACAACGTATGAATTATGGTTTGGGAAGAAAACTAAGCTGTCGTTTATAAAAGTTTGGGGATGCGATGCTTATGTCAAGAAACTTCAACCTGAAAAGCTCGAACCCAAGTCAGAAAAATGCGTCTTTATAGGATACCCTAAGGACACCATTGGGTATACCTTCTACCTTAGATCCGAAGGCAAGATCTTTGTTGCCAAGAACGGATCCTTTCTGGAAAAAGAGTTTCTCTCGAAAGGAGTAAGTGGGAGGAAAGTAGAACTCGATGAAGTATTACCTCTTGAACCGGAAAGTAGTGCAGCTCAGGAAAATGTTCCTGTGGTGCCTACACCTATTGGAGAGGAAATTAATGATGATGATCAAGGTACTTCGGATCAAGTTACTACTGAACTTCATAGGTCCACAAGGACACGTTCCACACCAGAGTGGTATGGCAACCCTATCCTGGAAATCATGTTGTTAGACAACGGTGAACCTTTGAACTATGAAGAAGCGATGGCGGGCCGGATTCCAACAAATGGCTTGAAGCCATGCAATCCGAGATAGGATCCATGTATGAAAACAAAGTATGGACTTTGACAGACTTGCCCGATGATCGGCGGCGATAGAAAACAAATGGATCTTTAAGAAGAAGACGGACGCGGATGGTAATGTTACCATCTATAAAGCTCGACTTGTCGCTAAGGGTTATCGACAAGTTCAAGGGATTGACTACGATGAGACTTTCTCTCCGTAGCGAAGCTTAAGTCCGTCCGAATCATGTTAGCAATTGCCGCATACTATGATTATGAGATATGGCAGATGGACGCCAAAACGGCATTCCTTAACGGTTACCTTAAGGATGAACTGTATATGATGCAGCCAGAAGGTTTTGTCGACCCTAAGAATGCTAACAAGGTATGCAAGCTCCAGCGATCCATTTATGGGCTGGTGCAAGCATCTGGAGTTGGAACATTCGCTTTGATGAGATGATCAAAGCGTTTGGGTTTATGCAGACTTATGGAGAAGCCTGCGTTTATAAGAAAGTGAGTGGGAACTCTGTAGCATTTCTCATATTATATGTAGATGACATACTTCTGATGGGAAATGATATAGAACTCTTGGACAACATTAAGGCCTACTTGAATAAGAGTTTTTCAATGAAGGACCTTGGAGAAGCTTCTTACATATTAGGCATCAAAATCTACAGGGATAGATCGACGCCTCATAGGTCTTTCACAAAGTACATACCTTGATAAGATTTTGAAGAAGTTCAAAATGGATCAGTCCAAGAAAGGGTTCTTGCCTGTTTTGCAAGGTGTGAAATTGAGCTCGGCTCAATGCCCGACCACGACAAAAGATAAAGAAGAGATGAGTGTCATCCCCTATGCCTCAGCCATAGGATCTATTATGTATGCCATGCTGTGTACCAGACCTGATGTAAACCTTGCCGTAAGTTTGGTAGGAAGGTACCAAAGTAATCCCGGCAAGGAACACCGGACAGCGGTCAAGAATATCCTGAAGTACCTGAAAAGGACAAAGGACATGTTTCTCGTTTATGGAGGTGACGAAGAGCTCGTCAGAAGGGTTACGTCGACGCTTAGCTTCGACACAGATCTGGATGACTCAAAGTCACAAACCGGATACGTGTATATGTTGAATGGTGGAGCAGAAGCTGGTGCAGCTGCAAGCGAGCGTCGTGGCGGGATCTACATGTGAAGCGGAGTACATGGCAGCCTCGGAGGCAGCACATGAAACAATTTGGGTGAATGAGTTCATCACCGACCTAGGAGTCATACCCAATGCGTCGGAGCCGATCAAACTCTTCTGTGACAACACCGAGCTATTGCACTTGCCAAGGAGCCCAGGTTTCACAAGAAGACCAGGCACATCAAGCGTCGCTTCAACTCCATTCGTGAAAATGTTCAAGATGGGGACATAGAAATTTGCAAAGTGCATACGGATCTGAATGTCGCAGATCCGTTGACTAAACCTCTTCATGGGCAAAAGATGATCAACACCGAACTCTATGGGTGTTTGATTCATCACAATGTAACTAGATTATTGACTCTAGTGCAAGTGGGAGACTGTTGGAAATATGCCCTAGAGGCAATAATAAAAGTATTATTATTATATTTCCTTGTTCATGATAATTGTCTTTTATTCATGCTATAATTGTATTATCCGGAAATCGTAATACACGTGTGAATACATAGACCACAATATGTCCCTAGTGAGCCTCTAGTTGACTAGCTCGTTGATCAACTGATAGTCATGGTTTCCTGACTATGGACATTGGATGTCGTTGATAACGGGATCACATCATTAGGAGAATGATGTGATGGACAAAAACCCAATCCTAAGCATAGCACAAGATCGTGTAGTTCGTTTTGGTAGAGCTTTTCCAATGTCAAGTATCTTTTCCTTTGATCATGAGATCGTGTAACTCCCGGATACCGTAAGAGTGCTTTGGGTGTACCAAATGTCACAACGTAACTGGGTGACTATAAAGGTGCACTACAGGTATCTCCGAAAGTATATGTTGGGTTGACACGGATCGAGACTGGGATTTGTCACTCCGTATGACGGAGAGGTATCTCTGGGCCCACTCGGTAATGCATCATCATAATGAGCTCAAAGTGACCAAGTGTCTGGTCACGAGATCATGCATTACGGCATTTAGTAAAGTGACTTGCCGGTAACGAGATTGAACGAGGTATTGGGATACCGACGATCGAATCTCGGGCAAGTAAAATACCGATTGACAAAGTGAATTGTATACAGGGTTGTTTGAATCCTCGACATCGTGGTTTATCCGATGAGATCATCGAGGAGCATGTGGGAGCCAACATGGGTATCCAGATCCTGCTGTTGGTTATTTCCCGAGAGCCGTCTCGGTCATGTCTGCATGTCTCCCGAACCCGTAGGGTCTACACACTTAAGGTTCGGTGACGCTAGGGTTGTATGAATATGAGTATGCAGCAAACCGAATGTTGTTCGGAGTCCCGGATGAGATCCCGGACGTCACGAGGAGTTCCGGAATGGTCCGGAGGTAGGGATTTATATATAGGAAGTCTTATTTTGGTCGCCGGAAAAGTTTCGCGCGTTATCGGTATTGTACCGGAGTGCGAAAGGGGTCCGGGGTCCACCGGGGTCCACCTGCCCGAGGGCACATGGGCTGTAGGGTGCGCCTTGGCCTATATGGGCCAAGGGCACCAGCCCCAAGAGGCCCATGCGCCAAGATATAAGAAAAGGGAGAGTCCTAAAGGGGAAGGCACCTCCGAGGTGCCTTGGGGAGGATGGACTCCTCCCCCCGTCTTGGCCGCACCCCTTCCTTGGAGGAAGGGGCAAGGTTGCGCCCTTTCCCCCTCTCTTGCACCTAGATAAATGGAGGGGAGGGAGGGGTGGCCACACCCATAAGCCCTGGCGCCTCCCTCCTCCCTGCAACACCTCCTCCTCCTCCCGTAGTCGCTTAGCGAAGCCCTGCCGGAGTTCTGCTGCATCCACCACCACGTCGTCGTGCTGCTGGATCATCATCAACCTCTCCTTCCCCCTTGCTGGATCAAGAAGGAGGAGACGTCATCCGCTCCGTACGTGTGTTGAACGCGGAGGTGCTGTCCGTTCAGCACTAGGTCATCGGTGATCTGAATCACGGCAGTACGACTCCATCATCCCGTTCCATTGAACGCTTCGCACGTGATCTACAAGTGGTATGTAGATGCAATCACTCTCCCATGACTCGTTGCTAGATGAACTCATAGATGGATCTTGGTGAAACCGTAGGAAAATTTTTAATTTTCTGCAACGTTCCCCAACATGCTCCTAGGGGGATAGATTGGTAGGAAAAGACCATCGCTCGTCCCCGACCGCCACTCATAAGGAAGACAATCAATAAATAAAATTGTGCTCCGACTTTATCACAAAGCGGTTCACCATACGTGCATGCTACGGGAATCACAAACTTCAACACAAGCATTCTTTAAATTCATAATCACCCAACTAGCATCACTTTGATATTATCACCTCCATATCTCAAAACAATTATCAAGCATCAAACTTATCTTAGTATTCAACACACTCAAAAGAAAGTTTCACATATCTTGAATATCAAGTATATTAACATTAAGCAAATTACCATGCTATTAACGACTCTCAAAATAATCTAAGTGAAGCATGAGAGATCAATAGTTTCTTTAAAACAAATCCACCACCGTGCTCTAAAAGATATAAGTGAAGTACTAGAGCAAACGACAAACTACTCTGAAAGATATAAGTGAAGATCAATGAGTAGCTAAATAATTATGCAACTATGTGAAGACTCTCTCTCATAAAATAATTTCAGATCTTGGTAATTTATTCAAACAGCAAGCAAAGCAAAACAAAATGACATTGCAAGGATAGCACAACTCATGCGAAGTAGCAAAAACTTAGGCTCAACCGATACTAACCGATAGTTGTTGAAGAAGAAAGGTGGGATGCCTACCGGGGCATCCCCAAGCTTATATGCTTGAGACTTCTTGAAATATTATCTTGGGGTGCCTTCGGCATCCCCAAGCTTGAACTTTTGTGTCTGCTTAATTCCTCTCATATCATGGTTTCTTTTTTTATCAAAAGCTTCACTCACAACAAACTCAACAAGAACTCGTGAGATAGGTTAGTATAAACCAATGCAAAACCATATCATCTTCTACTGTAACAAATCACTAACATTATTATTCAACATTTAATACTAAATTTCTCTGCATATTTAATACTCCTATCTTCAAATAGAATCATTAAACAAGCAAACATATGCAAACAATGCAAACATAACAGCAATCTGTCAAAACAGTACAGTCTGTAAAGAATGCAAGAGTAACAACACTTCCCTGACTCCAAAAATTGTGAACTAAAATTCCCACTGTAATAAATTTATCAGAGCTTAATATGCAAAAATATTCAACATTATACCATTCTCTGACTTTTCTGGGGAATTTTTGCAACAGCGGTAAACTTTCTGTTTTCAAACAGCAACGTGTATACTAGCAAAATAAGCATGGCAAAGGCTATCCTTGTCATTTTTATTGAAAATAAAGATGCAAAACATTATTCTAACTAACAGCAAGAAAAAACTAACAAAAGAAAATGACGCTCCAAGCAAAACACATATCATGTGGCGAATAAAAATATAGCTCCAAGTAAAGTTACCGATGAACGAAGACGAAAGAGGGGATGCCATCCGGGGCATCCCCAAGCTTAGGCTCTTGGTTATCCTTACCTTGGGGTGCCTTGGGCATCCCCAAGCTTAGGCTCTTGCCACTCCTTATTCCATAGTCCATCGAATCTTTTACCCAAAACTTGAAAACTTCAACCACACAAAACTCAAAACAAAACTCTTAAGCTTCGTTAGTATAAGATAATAAAACCACCACTTAGGTACTGTAATGAACTCATTCTAAATTCATATTGGTGTAATATCTACTGTATTCTAACTTCTCTATGGTTCATACCACTTAATACTAGCCACAGATGCATAAAAATAAGCAAACAACACAATGAAAACAGAATCTGTCAAAAACAGAACAGTCTGTAGTAATCTGTATCAAACGTATACCTATGGAACCCCAAAAATTCTGAAATAAATTGCTGGACCTGAGGAATTTGTCTATTAATCATCTGCAAAAATAATCAACCTAAAATCACTCTCCACTAAAAAATGGCAGCCATTCTCGTGAGCGCAAAAGTTTCTGTTTTGTACAGCAAGATCATATAAACTTCACCCAAGTCTTCCCAAAGGTTCTACTTGGCACTTTATTGAAACAAAAGCTATAAAAAATGATTACTACAGTAGCATAATCATGTGGACACACAAAAACAGTAAGGGTAAATATTGGGTTGTCTCCCAACAAGCGCTTTTCTTTAATGCCTTTCTAGCTAGGCATGATGATGACAATGATGCTCACATAAAAGATACGAATTGAAACATAACGGGAGCATCATGAAGCATATGACTAGCACATTTAAGCCTAACCCACTTCCTATGCATAGGGATTTTGTGAGCAAACAACTTATGGGAACAATAATCAGCAATCATAGGAAGGCAAAACAAGCATAACTTCAAGATTTTAAGCACATAGAGAGGAAACTTGACATTATTGCAATTCCTACAAGCATATATTCCTCCCTCATAATAATTTTCAGTAGCATCATCAATGAATTCAACAATATAACCAGCACCTAAAGCATTATTTTCATGATCTACAAGCATAGAAAATTTACTACTCTCAACATGAGCAAATTTCTTCTCATGAGTAGTAGTGGGAGCAAACTCAACAAAATAACTATCATGTGATTGAAAATTAAGATCAAGATGACACGTTTCATGGTTATCATTATTCTTTAAAGCATACGTGTCATCACAATAATCATCATAGATAGGAGGCATGCTTTCATCATAGTAAATTTTCTCATCAAAGCTTGGGGGACAAAAAATATCATCTCCATCAAACATAGCTTCCCCAAGCTTGTGGCTTTGCATATCATTAGCGTCATGGGTATTCAGGGAATTCATACTAACAACATTGCAATTATGCTCATCATTCACATATTTTATGCCAAGCATTCTATGTAATTCTTCTTCTAGCACTTGAGCACAATTTTCCTTTCCATCATTCTCAGGAAAGATATTAAAAAGATGAAGCGTATGAGACAAACTTAACTCCATTTTTTGTAGTTTTCTTTTATAAACTAAACTAGTGATAAAACAAGAAACAAAAAGATTCGACTGCAAGATCTAAAGATATAACTTCAAGCACTCACCTCCCTGGCAACAGCGCCATAAAAGAGCTTAGTTGACAGGGTGTGAGTGAGTGCCCTTTACCTAGCCTCCCCGGCAATGGCGCCAGAAAAGAGCTTGATGTCTACTACACAACCTTCTTCTTGTAGACGTTGTTGGGCCTGCAAGTGCACAGGTTTGTAGGACAGTAGCAAATTTCCTCAAGTGGATGACCTAAGGTTTATCAATCCGTAGGAGGCGTAGGATGAAGATGGTCTCTCTCAAGCAACCCTGCAACCAAATAACAAAGAGTCTCTTGTGTCCCCAACACACCCAATACAATGGTAAATTGTATAGGTGCACTAGTTCAACGAAGAGATGGTGATACAAGTGCAAAATAGATAGTAGATAAAGGTTTTTATAATCTGAAATTATAAAAACAGCAAGGTAGCGAGCGATAAAAGTGAGCGTAAACGGTATTGCAATGATAGGAAACAAGGCCTAGGGTTCATACTTTCACTAGTGCAAGTTCTCTCAACAATAATAACATAGATAGATCATATAACAAGCCCTCAACATGCAACAAAGAGTCACTCCAAAGCCACTAATAGCGGAGAACAAACGTAGAGATTATGGTAGGCTACGAAACCACCTCAAAGTTATTCTTTCGGATCGATCTATAGAAGAGTTCGTACTAGAATAACACCTTAAGACACAAATCAACCAAAACCCTAATGTCACCTAGATACTCCATTGTCACCTCAAGTATCCGTGGGCATGATTATACGATATGCATCACACAATCTCAGATTCATCCAACCAACATAAAAGTACTTCAAAGAGTGTCCCAAAGCTACTACCGGAGAGTCAAGAACGAGTGCCAACCCCTATGCATAGGTTCCCAATGTCACGAAACCCGCAAGTTGATCACCAAAACATACATCAAGTGGATCAATAGAATAACCCATTGTCACCACGGTTATCCCACGCAAGACATACATCAAGTGTTCTCATAAAAGACTCAATCCGATAAGATAACTTCAAAGGTGAAAACTCAATTCATCACAAGAGAGTAGAGGGGGAGAAACATCATAAGATCCAACTACAATAGCAAAGCTCGGGATACATCAAGATCGTGCCATAGAGGGAACATGAGAGAGAACACGAGAGAGAGATCAAACACATAGCTACTGGTACATACCCTCAGCCCCGAGGGTGAACTACTCCCTCCTTGTCATGGAGAGCGCCGAGATGATGAAGATGGCCACCGGTGATGGATCCCCCCTCCGGCAGGGTGCCGAGAAGGGCTCCCGAGAGGTTTTTGGTGGCTACAGAGGCTTGCGGCGGTGGAACTCCCGATCTATCTTCTCTTCTGGAAGTTTTTCGATACATAGGTATATATGGGTACAAGGGGTACGTCGGTGGAGCTTCGGGGGCCCCATGAGGCAGGGGGCACGCCCTAGGGGGGTGGGCGCGCGCCCCACCCTCATGAGCACCTCCCGTATCTTCTGACGTGGGGTCCAAGTCCATCAGGTGGGTTTCCTTCTAAAAATAACTTCTCCAGTTGATTTCGTTCCGTTTTGACTCCGTCTAATATTCCTTTTCCTCGAAACACTAAAATAGGCATAAAACAGCAAATCTGGGCTGGCCTCTGGTTAATAGGTTAGTCCCAAAAATAATATAAAAGTGGATAATAAAGCCCAATATTGCCCAAAACAGTAGATAAAGTAGCATGGAGCAATCAAAAATTATAGATACGTTGGAGACGTATCAGAAGCCACGGCGAAATAAAAACAAACGCCAAAACAAGGAAGAGAGCCCGGATAACACGACGGTCAACGCCGGATTCAGGGGCTCTCGACCTGATCAGCAAAAGAAGCCATTTAAAGGCAGTAAAGAGGGACCGTCCGGTCTGAACAGAGTCCTGGACAGACTATGCCAAATTCATGGCACCCCGGAGAAACCTGCGAACCACACCCATAGAGAGTGCTGGGTCTTCAAGCAGGCCGGCAAATTAAATGCCGAACACAAAGGGAGGGAAACACCAAGTGAAGACGAGGACGAACCTCGCCAACCGAACACTGGGGGACAGAAAAATTCCCGCCAGAGGTTAAAATAGTAAACATGATCCACGCGACTCACACACCCACGAGAAGGCATGAACGCGCGCTCAGAGACGCGCACGATGTAGTGCCCATCGTACCCACATCTAACTATTGGACGTCTCGTCCGATCACTTTCGATCACATGGATGGCCGAACTAGTATTCGGCACGGAGGATCACAGGCCTGGGTGCTTGACCCAATAATTGACGGATACCGTCTCACCCGCGTCCTCATGGACGGCGGCAGTAGTCTCAATTTAATATATGAGGACACTGTCCGCAGAATGGGGATAAGCCCATCTAGAATTAGCCAAAGAAACACCGCCTTTGAAGGGGTGATACCAGGCGTTGAAGCCTACGGCAGGGGCTCCGTCGTGCTGGAAGTAACATTCGGCTCCCCATGCAACTCCAGAAGCGAAGAACTACTCTTCACCATCGCACCCTTCCAAAGCGGCTATCACGCATTGCTTGGAAGAGCGGCCTTCGCCCGGTTCAATGCATTGCCGCACTATGGCTACCTTACACTCAAGATGCCCGCTCCACGTGGCGTCATCACCATTAGCAGAATCACAGAGCGCTCTCCGGGCACAGAGGAACACGCTACGGCCCTAGCGGCCGGACTATAAGCGGCCTCCAATATCAAAAAACATGACTAGTTATTAAGACCACAGACTCGGTTAGACGAGGCCGGTAGCCCGGATAAAATTCAACCAGGGCACCGTATATGTAATCCCATAGCGGAAACCATGGGCTATAAATATTTAATACAGCCCCACACTTGGCTCAACCTTATTGGCAGACCAACATCTTACACTTTTATTATCAATCGCATACTTACGTCGTACTCTCTTACGAGTTTTCTCTTTCCACAGACAACGTTCGCGCGATACCCTTCCAGGATACGGCACGACGGAGACAAAGGCGCAGACGTGCAGCAGGGCCCCATTCAACAGGTTTCTTTTTACATTAAGCCCCTGTGTAAACCTTTTATACTGCCTCTTGTTGTTTAACCATCCCATGGGTTCCATACCCACAGAGGATACTGCCGTTATTGGCATTTGGCCACGGCAGATTAAATCGCACGTACCTGGAAATTTAGGGCTTATAATAGGCTCTCATCAGCCTATTTTCTTTTACAAAGACCGAATACCCTCGAGAGTGTTCGGCGTCACGAGTTTGGCCGTATATGCATCAGCTCCGAATCATGTCTTTGGTCAAATGTTGGGTTTGCCCGGCTCCTGGGTTTGCCGCCTTACGTTCCGTTATTATCGGCTAAGGCAGGCCACAGGAGAACTACTGCGATTGTGAACTGATTATTCCGGAAGAGCGCCTCAGTAGAGAAAGCCGAGAACTGACTGTCATGATACAGCGAGAGACTGTTCAACCACTCGAAGACTCACCTGAATCTTTAAGGATTCCTCCGCATTAACGAAGGGCCGTTTCCCGGCCATGTACACTGATACGTCTCCAACGTATCTATAATTTTTGATTACTCCATGCTACTTTGTCTACTATTTTGGACTATTTTGGGCTTTATTTTCCACTTTTATATTATTATTGCGACTAACCTATTAACCGGAGGCCCAGCCCAGAATTGATGTTTTTTGCCTATTTCAGTATTTCGAAGAAACAAAATATCAAACGGAGTCCAAACGGAATAACACCTTCGGGAACGTGATTTTCTCACCGAACGTGATCCAGGAGACTTGGACCTAATACGTCTCCAACGTATATATAATTTTTGATTGCTCCATGCTACTTTATCTATTGTTTTGGACTATAATGGGCTTTATTTTCCACTTTTATATTATTTTTGGGACTAACCTATTAACCGGAGGCCCAGCCCAGAATTGTTGTTTTTGCCTATTTCAGTGTTTCGAAGAAACGGAATATCAAACGGAGTCCAAACGGAATGAAACTTTCGGGAACGTGATTTTCTCACCGAACGTGATCCAGGAGACTTGGACCCTACTCCAAGAAGTGCCAGAGGCGGTCACGAGGGTGGGGGGCGCGCCCTCCTCCCCTGGGCGCGCCTCTCTTCCTTGTGGGCCCCCTGACGCTCCACCGACGTACTCCTTCCTCCTATATATACCTACGTACCCCAACAGATCGGGGACGGAGCCAAAAACCTAATTCCACCGCCGCAACTTTCTGTATCCGTGAGATCCCATCTTGGGGGCCTGTTCCGGAGCTCCGCCGGAGGGGGCATCTACCATGGAGGGCTTCTACATCATCACCATAGCCCCTCCGATGAAGTGTGAGTAGTTTACTTCAGACCTTCGGGTCCATAGTTAGTAGCTAGATGGATTCTTCTCTCTTTTGGATCTCAATACAATGTTCTCCCTCTCTCGTGGAGATCTATTCGATGTAATCTTCTTTTTGCGGTGTGTTTGTTGAGACCGATGAATTGTGGGTTTATGATCCAGCTTATCTATGGAAAATATTTGATTCTTCTTTGAATTCTTTTATGTATGATTGAGTTATCTTTGCAAGTCTCTTCGAATTATCCGTTTGGTTTGGCCAACTAGATTGGTAGTTCTTGCAATGGGAGAAGTGCATAGCTTTGGGTTCAATCTTGCGGTGACCTTACCCAAAGGATGTAAAGGGTTGCAAGGCACGTATTGTATTGTTGCCATCGAGGATAACAAGATGGGGTATTTATCATATTTCATGAACTTATTCCTCTACATCATGTCATCTTGCTTAAGGCGTTACTCTGTTTTTAACTTAATACTCTAGATGCATGCTGGATAGCGGTCGATGAGTGGAGTAATAGTAGTATATGCAGAATCGTTTCGATCTACTTGTCACAGACGTGATGCCTATATACATGATCATTGCCTGGATAACCTCATAACTATGCTCAATTCTGTCAATTGCTCAACAGTAATTTGTTCACCCACCATAGAATACTTATGCTCTTGAGAGAAGCCACTAGTGAAACCTATGGCCCCCGGGTCTATTCTCATCATATCAATCTCCATCACTTTATATACTTGCTTTTGCTTTTACTTTTTACTTTGCATCTTCATACCAAAAATACCAAAAATATTATCTCTATCAGATCTCACCCTCGTAAGTGACCGTGAAGGGATTGACAACCCCTAAGCGTTGGTTGCGAGTAGCTATCGTTTTGTGCAGGTACGAGGGACTTGCGCGTGGTCTCCTACTGGATTGATACCTTGGTTCTCAAAAACTGAGGGAAATACTTACGCTACTGTGCTGCATCATCCTCTCCTCTTCGGGGAAATCCAACGCAAGCTCGAGACGTAGCAAGAAGAATTTCTGGCGCCGTTGCCGGGGAGGCTTACGCAAAAGTCAACCATACCAAGTACCCATCGCAATCCCCATCTCTCGCATTACATTATTTGCCATTTGCCTCTCGTTTTCCTCTCCCCCACTTCACCCTTGCCGTTTTATTCGCCCTTCTTCCGTTCGATCTTATGGTTGCTTGTGTCTCCTTGTACCTTCTTTTTGCTTGCATCTTCGCTTGCTAAAATTTTATGGATCCTCGTCCACTTGCCAATCTCTTTAAGAGATCTAATTATGATGAACCTATTGCTAGTGAGTTGAGTGCACTAGATTATCTTTATGAGGTTTTGCTTGAAATTCGTGAATCTAAAAATTGTGATGGAGTACTTTATGAAGCGATTCATGATAGATCTTTGAATAAAAAGCATGATTGCAATGATTGTACTATAAATTCTCTTGATGTCAATTCTGCTAATAATATGCAAAACCCTAAGCTTGGGGATGCTAGTTTAGCTATGTTTACTACTTGTTGCAATGATCATGATTGGGGTGATTCTTCTTATAACCTTGAAAATTTATTTAACCCCCATGATGAATATGAGATTGATGATAATGTTTACAATACTATTGAAAGTGGGTTTGGAAGAGTGTCAACTTTAGATCCCACATATTTGTATTTTGATCAATCTTATGAAATTTTTGATAAAGGTGGGCTTGGGGAGGTCATGACTTTAGTTAATGTTAATCCCATTATTTCAGAAGAGTGTCAACTTTGCATGCATGTGGATCGTGTTGAAAATATTTTATGTGCTAGCTATTTTGTTGAATTTGCTTATGATCCCACATGTAATTATTATGAGAGAGGAAAATATGGTTGTAGAAATTTTCATGATAATAAATTACCTCTCGTTATGTTAAGATTGCTATTGTTTCTTTCCGCCTCCTTGCATATGCTAGTTTTTGCTTGCCTTGATAATTTGTTTGCCTATAAGATGCCTATGAATAGGAAGTATGTTAGACTTAGATGTGTTTATCACGTGTTTTATGATGCTCTCTTTGTGCTTCAATTCTTGTCTTTCTTGTGAGCATCATTGAAATATCAATGCCTAGCTAGGGGCGTTAAACGATAGTGCTTGTTGGGAGGCAACCCAATTTTATTTTGTGTTTTTTGTTTTTGGTTCTGGTTAGGAATAAACAATCCATTTAGCCTCTGTTTATATGTGGTTTTGTCTTTTAATTAGTGTTTGTGCCAAGTTGGACCTATTGGATCTTCTTGGATGATAGTTATTTGATCTTGCTGTAATTTCCAGAATCTTTGTGCTCAGTGCCCGAATTGTTAAAAATCACCAGAACGTGATAAATTACTGATTCCAATTGCTGCTGATCAATAAACAAATTTTCCAGGTCGTCTAATGTTGGTAGAATTTTTTGGGTTTCAAAGTTTACGTTAGTTACAGATTACTACAGACTGTTCTGTTTTTGACAGATTCTGTTTTGCGTGTGTTGTTTGCTTATTTTGATGAATCTATGGTTAGTAAAATAGTTTATGATCCATAGAGAAGTTGGAATACAGTAGGTTTAACACCAATATAAATAAATAATTAGTTCATTACAGTTACTTAAAGTAGTCTTTTGTTTTCTTTCACTAACGGAGCTCACGAGATTTCTATTGAGTTTTGTGTTGTGAAGTTTTCAAGTTTTGGGTGAATTCTTTTGATGGATTATGGAACAAGGAGTGGCAAGAGCCTAAGCTTGGGGATTCCCATGGCACCCACAAGATAATCCAAGGACACCAAAAAGTCAAAGCTTGGGGATGCCCCGGAAGGCATCCCCTCTTTCGTCCACTTCCATCCGTAATTTACTTGGAGCTATATTTTTATTCACCAACATGATATGTGTTTTGCTTGGAGAGTCTTGTATTATTTGAGTCTATGCTTGTTAGTTTACCACAATCATCCTTGCTGTACACACCTTTTGAGAGAGCCATACATGATTTGGAATTTGATAGAATACTCTATGTGCTTCACTTATATCTTTTGAGCTAGATAGTTTGCTCATAGTGCTTCACTTATATCTTTTTGAGCGTGATAATTTTTGCTCTAGTGCTTCACTTAGATCTTTTAGAGCACGGTGGTGGATTTGTTTTAAAGAAACTTGATCTCTCATGCTTCACTTAGATTATTTTGAGAGTCGTTAATAGCATGGTAATTTGCTTAATGTTAATATACTTGGTGTTCAAGATATGTGAAACTTTCTTTTGAGTGCGTTGAATACTAAGATAAGTTTGATGCTTGATAATTGTTTTGAGATATGGAGGTAATAATATCAAAGTCATGCTAGTTGATTAGTTGTGAATTTGAGAAATTCTTGTGTTGAAGTTGGTAAATCCCGTAGCATGCACGTATGGTTAAAGTTGTGTAACAAATTTGAAGCATGAAGTGTACCTGGCTTGTGCATCCTTATGAGTGGCGGTCGGGGACGAGCGATGGTCTTTTCCTACCAATCTATCCCCCTAGGAGCATGCGCGTAGTACTTTATGTTTGATGAATTATAAATTTTTGCAATAAGTATATGAGTTATTTTGACTAATGTTGAGTCCATGGATTATACGCACTTTTACCTTTCTGCCATTGCTAGCCTCTTCGGTACCGTGCATTGCCCTTTCTCACATTGAGAGTTGGCGCAAACTTCGCCGGTGCATCCAAACTCCGTGATACGATACACTCTATCACACATAAACCTCCCTATATCTTCCTCAAAACAGCCACCATACCTACCTATTATGGCATTTCCATAGCCATTCCGAGATATATTGCCATGAAACTTTCCACCGTTCCGTTCATCATTATTATGACATACATTACTTTTGTCATATTGCCATTGCATGATCATGTAGTTGACATCGTATTTGTGGCAAAGCCACCATGCATTATTTTTCATACATGTCACTCTTGATTCATTGCACCATCCCGGTACACCGCCGGAGGCATTCATATAGAGTCATACCTTGTTCTAGTTTCGAGTTGTAATCCTCATGTTTTAATAAATAGAAGTGTGATGATCATCATTATTAGAGCATTGCCCAAAAAAAAAGAGAAAGGCCAAAAAAAAGGAAGGCCCAAAAAAAAGAAAAGGGCACTGCTAGTATCTCTTTTCCCACACTTGTGCTTCAAAGTAGCACCATGTTCTTCATGTAGTGAGTCTCATATATTGTGCTTCAAAGTAGCACCATGTTTTTCATATAGTGAGTCTCATAAGTTGTCTTTTTCATACTAGTGGGAATTTTTCATTATAGAACTTGGCTTGTATATTCCTATGATGGGCTTCCTCAAATGCCCTAGGTCTTCATGAGCAAGCAAGTTGGATGCACACCCACTAGTTTTCTTTTGTTGAGCACTCATAGCTCTAGTGCATCCGTTGCATGGCAATCCCTACTCCCCATGTTGACATCAATTGATGGGCATCTCCATAGCCCGTTGATTATCCTCATCAATGTGAGACATCTCCTTTCTTGTCTTCTCCACAGAATCCCCATCATCATATTCTATTCCACCCATAGTGCTATATCCATGGCTCACGCTCATGTATTGCGTGAAGGTTGAATTTTTTTGAGATTATTTAAGTATGAAACAATTGCTTGGCTTGTCATCGGGGGTATAGAAGTTGGGAACATCTTTGTGTGACGAAAATGAAGCATAGCATAACTATATGATTTTGTAGGGATGAACTTTCTTTGGCCATGTTATTTTGAGATGACATAATTATTTTGATTAGTGTGCTTGAAGTATTATTATTTTTATGTCAATATGAACTTTTGTCTTGAATCTTTCGGATCCGAATATTCATATCACAATTAAGAAGATTTACATTGAAATTATGCCAAAGTATCACACTGCATCAAAAATTCTCTTTTTATCATTTACCTACTCGAGGACGAGCAGGAATTAAGCTTCGGGATGCCTGATACGTCTCCAACGTATCTATAATTTTTGATTGCTCCATGCTACTTTATCTATTGTTTTGGACTATAATGGGCTTTATTTTCCACTTTTATATTATTTTTGGGACTAACCTATTAACCGGAGGCCCAGCCCAGAATTGTTGTTTTTGCCTATTTCAGTGTTTCGAAGAAACGGAATATCAAACGGAGTCCAAACGGAATGAAACCTTCGGGAACGTGATTTTCTCACCGAACGTGATCCAGGAGACTTGGACCCTACTCCAAGAAGTGCCAGAGGCGGTCACGAGGGTGGGGGGCGTGCCCTCCTCCCCTGGGCGCGCCTCTCTTCCTTGTGGGCCCCCTGACGCTCCACCGACGTACTCGTTCCTCATATATATACCTACGTACCCCCAACAGATCGGGGACGGAGCCAAAAACCTAATTCCACCGCCGCAACTTTCTGTATCCGCGAGATCCCATCTTGGGGCCTGTTCCGGAGCTCCGCCGGAGGGGGCATCTACCACAGAGGGCTTCTACATCATCACCATAGCCCCTCCGATGAAGTGTGAGTAGTTTACTTCAGACCTTCGTCCATAGTTAGTAGCTAGATGGCTTCTTCTCTCTTTTTGGATCTCAATACAATGTTCTCCCCCTCTCTCGTGGAGATCTATTCGATGTAATCTTCTTTTTGCGGTGTGTTTGTTGAGACCGATGAATTGTGGGTTTATGATCTAGCTTATCTATGGAAAATATTTGATTCTTCTTTGAATTCTTTTTTGTATGATTGAGTTATCTTTGCAAGTCTCTTCGAATTATCCGTTTGGTTTGGCCAACTAGATTGGTAGTTCTTGCAATGGGAGAAGTGTTTAGCTTTGGGTTCAATCTTGCGGTGTCCTTACCCAGTGACAGAAAGGGTTGCAAGGCACGTATTGTACTGTTGCCATCGAGGATAACAAGATGGGATTTTTATCATATTGCATGAATTTGTCCCTCTACATCATGTCATCTTGCTTAAGGCGTTACTCTGTTTTACTTAATACTCTAGATGCATGCTGGATAGCGGTCGATGAGTGGAGTAATAGTAGTAGATGCAGAATCGTTTTGATCTACTTGTCTTGGACGTGATGCCTATATACATGATCATACGTGATGTCTTGGACTTGAGCATGATCTCCTACTGGATTGATACCTTGGTTCTCAAAAACTGAGGGAAATACTTACGCTACTTTACTGCATCAGCCTCTCCTCTTCGGGGAAATCCAATGCAGTGCTCAAGAGGTAGCAAGAAGAATTTCTGGCGCCGTTGCCGGGGAGTTTGCGTAAAAGTCAACTATACCAAGTACCCATCACAATCCCTATCTCCCGCATTACGTTATTTGCCTGTCGTTTTCCTCTCCCCCACTTCACCCTTGCCGTTTTATTTGCCCTCTCTTTCACAATCTCCTCCTCTCTTTGTCTCCCGCCTTTCTTCGTTTGCCTCTTTGTTTGCTCGTGTGTTAGTCTGCTTACTTGTCGCAATGGCTCTCCCTAAATTGGGTGATCTTCACCTTAAAAGGCTAGAAGAGATCGAAAGTAATGTCAGAAAGTTTATGGTTTGCAATTTGAGCATAATAATTTCTTTAGAAACGAGCTTAAGGAACAAAAATGTTTTATGAGTTTTATGAATAAAGAACTCGATGATATGTCTAAAGAATTCGATGCTATAAGAGCTCAAATTGCTCGTCTTGAAAAAATGACCGCTGAAATTTCGGAAATGCAAGCTACCTTAGTTAATAAGATGGCCGCTAAACCAAATTCCTACGAAAATCAAGATGAAGATCTAAAAGTTATTTATGTGTCCCCTATTAAATCTTTGTTTTGCAATATGAATCTTGATGAAACTGAATATGATTTTCCTTTACCTAGAAGGCGTTCTAAGAATTCAGAGTTTCTAGATCTTGATGATGAAATTGATGAAAGTGGGATTGAAAGAAATAAAAATCTTGATGTTGCTAAACCCACTATTTTGGATCTCAAGGAATTTAATTATGAAAATTGCTCTTTGATTGGTTGTATTTCCTTGTTGCAATCCGTGCTAGATTCTCCTCATGCTTATAGTCAAAATAAGGCCTTTACCGAACACATTGTTGATGCCTTGATGCAATCTTATGAAGAAAAACTTGAGTTGAATGTTTTGATCCCTAGAAAACTCTATGATGAGTGGGAACCTACTATAAAAATTAAAATTAAAGATTATGAGTTTCATGCCTTGTGTGATTTGGGTGCTAGTGTCTCCACTATTCCTAAAACTTTGTGTGATTTGCTAGATTTCCGTGACTTTGAAGATTGCTCTCTAAACTTGCATCTTGCGGATTCCACTATTAAAAAGCCTATGGGAAGAATTAATGATGTTCTTATTGTTGCAAATAGGAATTATGTGCCCGTAGATTTTATTGTTCTTGATATAGATTGCAATCCTTCATGTCCTATTATTCTTGGTAGACCTTTCCTTAGAACGATTGTTGCGATTATTGATATGAAAGAAGGGAATATTAGATTCCAATTCCCCTTGAGAAAGGGTATGGAACACTTCCCTAAAAAGAAAATGAAATTACCATATGAATCTATCATGAGAGCCACTTATAGATTGCCTACCAAAGATGGCAAAACTTAGATCTATCTTCGCTTTTATGCCTAGCTAGGGGCGTTAAACGATAGCGCTTCTTGGGAGGCAACCCAATTTTATTTTGTGTTCTTTGTTTTTGTTCCTGTTTGGTGCTAAATTTTGTTTCTACTTTCTGTTTAGATGTGGTTTTATGTTTTAATTAGTGTTTGTGCCAAGTAGAACCTATAGGATAAGCTATGATGATAGTTGATTTGATTCTGCTGAAAAACAGAAACTTTGCGCTCACGAGAAAAAATTCAATAAATCACAGGAACGTGCTTTTGCATTGATTCTTTTTGCTGCTGATCAATAAAAACATTGTCCAGTACTTCATACTTTGGTAGAATTTTTAGAGTTCCATAATGTTGCGTTAGTTACAGATTGCTACAGACTGTTCTGTTTTTGACAGATTCTGTTTTTCGTGTGTTGTTTGCTTATTTCAATGCATCTATGGCTAATAAATTAGTTTATAAACCATAAGGAAGTTGGAATACAGTAGGTTCAACACCAATATAAATAAAGAATGAGTTCATTACAGTACCTTAAAGTAGTCTTTTGTTTTCTTTCACTAACGGAGCTCACGAGATTTCTATTGAGTTTTGTGTTGTGAAGTTTTCAAGTTTTGGGTGAATTCTTTTGATGGATTATGGAACAAAGAGTGGCAAGAGCCTAAGCTTGGGGATGCCCATGGCACCCCAAGATAATCCAAGGACACCAAAAAGTCAAAGCTTGGGGATGCCCCGGAAGGCATCCCCTCTTTTGTCTACTTCCATCGGTAATTTACTTGGAGCTATATTTTTATTCACTACATGTCATGTGTTTTGCTTGGAGCGTCTTGTATTATTTGTGTCTTTGCTTGTTAGTTTGCCACAATCATCCTTGCTGTACACACCTTTTGAGAGAGCCATACATGATTTGGAATTTTCTAGAATACTCTATGTGCTTCACTTCTATCTTTTGAGCTTGATAGTTTTGCTCATAGTGCTTCACTTATATCTTTTGAGCGTAATAATTTTTGCTCTAGTGCTTCACTTAGATATTTTAGAGCACGGTGGTGGATTTGTTTTAAAGAAACTATTGATCTCTCATGCTTCACTTAGATTATTTTGGGAGTTGTTAATAGCATGGTAATTTGCTTAATGTTAATATACTTGGTATTCAAGATATGTGAACCTTTCTTTTGAGTACGTTGAATACTAAGATAAGTTTGATGCTTGATAATTGTTTTGAGATATGGAGGTGATAATATCAAAGCAATGCTAGTTGGGGGTGATTATGAATTTAAAGAATGCTTGTGTTGAAAGATTTGTGATTCCCCTAGCATGCACGTATGGTGAACCGCTTTGTGATGAAGTCGGAGCACAATTTCATTTATTGATTGTCTTCCTTATGAGTGGCAGTCGGGGACGAGCGATGGTCTTTTCCTACCAATCTATCCCCCTAAGAGTATGCGTTTAATGCTTTGGTTTTTGATGACTTCTAAATTTTTGCAACAAGTGCATGAGTTCTTTTGATTAATGTTGAGTCCATGGATTATACGCACTCTCACCCTTCCACCATTGCTAGCCTCTCTAATACCGCGCATTTTCGCCGGTATCATACACCTACCATATACCTTCCTCAAAACAGCCACCATACCTACCTATCATGGCATTTCCATAGCCAGTCCGAGATATATTGCCATGAAACTTTCCACCGTTCCGTTCATATGACACACATTACTTTTGTCATATTGCTTTTTGCATGAACATGTAGTTGACATTGTATTTGTGGCAAGGCCACCCTTCATAATTTTCATACATGTCGCTCACGATTCATTGCATATCCCGATACATCACCGGAGGCATTCATATATATAGAGTCATACCTTGTTCTAAGTATTGAGTTGTAAGAAAAATAAAAGTGTGATGATCATGATTATTAGAGCATTGTTCCCGTGAGGAAAGGATAATGGAGACTATGATTCCCCCATATCAGGATGAGACTCTGGACTTTATAAAAATAAAAGAGGCCAAAGAAGCCCACCAAAATAAAAAAAATAAAAAAAAAGAAAAAAAAATATGAGAGAAAAAGAGAGAAGGGACAATGCTACTATCCTTTTTCCACATTTGTGCTTTAAAATAGCACCATGATCTTCATGATAGAGAGTCTCGTATGTTATCACTTTCATATACTAGTGGGAATTTTTCATTATAGAACTTGGCTTGTATATTCAAATGATGGGCTTCCTCAAAAGTGCCCTAGGTCTTCGTGAGCAAGCAAGTTGGATGCACACCCACTTAGTTTCTTTTGTTGAGCTTTCATATACTTATAGCTCTAGTGCATCCGTTGCATGGCAATCCCTACTCACTCACATTGATATCTATGATGGGCATCTCCATAGCCCATTGATACGCCTAGTTGATGTGAGACTATCTTCTCCTTTTTGTCTTCTCCACAACCACCATTATATTCCACCTATAGTGCTATGTCCATGGCTCACGCTCATGTATTGTGTGAAAATTGAAAAAGTTTGACATTTCTAAAGTACGAAACAATTACTTGGCTCGTCATCGGGGTTGTGCATGATTAAATACTTTGTGTGATGAAGATAGAGCATAGCCATACTACATGATTTTGTAGGGATAACTTTCTTTAACCATGCTATTTTGAGAAGACATGATTGCTTTAATTTGTATGCTTGAAATATTATTACTTTTATGTTAATATGAACTTTTGTGTTGAATCATTCGGATCTGAATATTCATGTCACAATTAAGAAGATTTACATTGAAATTATGCCAAAGTATCACTCCGCATCAAAAATTCCTTTTTATCATTTACCTACTCGAGGACGAGCAGGAATTAAGCTTGGGGATGCTTGCTACGTCTCCAACGTATCTATAATTTTTGATTACTCCATGCTACTTTGTCTACTGTTTTGGACTATATTGGGATTTATTTTCCACTTTTATATTATTTGTGGGACTAACCTATTAACCGGAGGCCCAGCCAAGAATTGTTGTTTTTTGCCTATTTCAGTATTTCGAAGAAACAGAATATCAAACGGAGTCCAAACAGAATAAAACCTTCGGGAACGTGATTTTCTCACCGAACGTGATCCAGGAGACTTGGACCCTACTCCAAGAAGTGCCAGAGGCGGTCACGAGGGTGGAGGGCGCCCCCTGGGCGCGCCCCCTGCCTCGTGGGCCCCCTGTTGCTCCACCGACGTACTCCTTCCTCCTATATATACCTACGTACCCCCGTCAGATCAGATACGGAGCCAAAAACCTAATTCCACCGCTGCAACTTTCTGTATCCACGAGATCCCATCTTTGGGCCTGTTCCGGAGCTCTGCCGGAGAGGGCATCTACCACAGAGGGCTTCTACATGAATACCATAGCCCCTCCGATGAAGTGTGAGTAGTTTACTTCAGACCTTCGGGTCCATAGTTAGTAGCTAGATGGCTTCTTCTCTCTTTTTGGATCTCAATACAATGTTCTCCCCCTCTCTCGTGGAGATCTATTCGATGTAATCTTCTTTTTGCGGTGTGTTTGTTGAGACCGATGAATTGTGGGTTTATGATCCATCTTATCTATGGAAAATATTTGATTCTTCGCTGAATTATTTTATGTATGATTGAGTTATCTTTGCAAGTCTCTTCGAATTATCCGTTTGGTTTGTCCAACTAGATTGGTAGTTCTTGAAATGGGAGAACTGTTTAGCTTTGGGTTCAATCTTGCAGTGTCCTTACCCAAAGGATGTAAAGGGTTGCAAGGCACATATTGTATTGTTGCCATCGAGGATAACAAGATGGGTTTTTTATCATATTGCATGAATTTGTCCCTCTACATCATGTCATCTTGCTTAAGGCGTTACTCTGTTTTACTTGATACTCTAGATGCATGTTGGATATCGGTCGATGAGTGGAGTAATAGTAGTAGATGCAGAATCGTTTCGATCTACTTGTCTTGGACGTGATGCCTATATACATGATCATATCTAGATAATCTCATAATTATTCGCTTTTCTATCAATTTCTCAACAGTAATTTGTTCACCCACCGTAGAATACTTATGCTCTTGAGAGAAGCCACTAGTGAAACATATGGCCCCCGAGTCTATTCTCATCATATCAATGTCCATTACTTTGTTTTTACTTTGCCTTTTACTTTTTACTTTGCATCTCTATATCAAAAATACCAAAAATATTATTTATCATCTCTATCAGATCTCACCATCGTAAGTGACCGTGAAGGGATTGACAACCCCTAATCCCGTTGGTTGCGAGTAGCTATCGTTTTGTGTAGGTACAAGGGACTTGAGCGTGATCTCCTACTGGATTGATTCCTTGGTTCTCAAAAACCGAGGGAAATACTTACGCTACTTTACTGCATCATCCTCTCCTCTTCGGGGAAATCCAACGCAGTGCTCAATAGGTAGCATATACACGCGCCCGTATTCGGATGCACGCGAATGTACCAGGGGCAACATAGTAGCCCCACCATTATACTCCCATGGCTAAGCGAAAGTGTTACAGCTATATAGTCCGGTTGCCTAGTTCGACGTGCGATCACCTCCTTAATGGACCAAGACGTTGGATCAAGTGTGATTAAGCATATTTTTCGCGAACACCCCCGCATTGTATGCGTGGGGGCTGAAGCCAATGAATGCTATCTTTCGGACTACTTATACATATGAAAACGGCCGCAAAGGGGACACAATCATACTTCTAGGCAAAAAGTATAAATACAGCCTCATAATCAAAATAAACATTGTTTTTTACAATGATTCGACTTATCACTCGAACAAGACATTCTTCGAGCACTGCGCCTCTATTAGGCGAGCACCTTCTGTGACCTGCGCCAAGTAGTGCTCGGCCGGATATTGGCCTCCCGCCAGATCCTAGGTCGCTATAATGGTGACCTCCATATCCGTCCAATAGGCTTTAACGCGGGCCAGAGCCATCCCCGCACCCTCTATGGCATCAATCCGAGACACGACCCCAAGGAATTGCTGCACCAAACCAAAGTAGCTGTCCGGCTTAGGCCCCTTCGGCCAAAGATGGTCTATCACAGACCGCATTGCAAGCCCGGACAGCCTATGGAGCTCCGCCATAGCAACCACCTTCTCATTTAGCGGCAGCGGGCAAGTGGGAGCACTGAACTGCGACCAGAAAAGCTTCTCCACTTCTTTATCACCTTGACACTCGAAGAACTTGACAGTGTCAGCTGTACTATTCGCCAAGTCCGCATATGCGTCTGCAGGACTCAAGCGCCCAGCCAGGGGAGCATACTTCGGATCCAAAAGCTTCGTCCGTAGTAAGTAGGAGTCCCCAGCCACGATTTTTTCGGCCTGTTGGAGCTCCTCCCGCATACCCCGGATTTCGGTCCGCATGTCCTTGGCGGCATTAAGTGCCTTGTCTAGCTCGGCTGAACTAGCCTTATTCTCCTTTTCAGGGAGTACATACCGGTCGGCGGCATTTTTCAACTCCTCAGCCATTTCGGCTATCTTTTCCTCGCTTCGGCGATGGGCAGCCTGTTTGGCTCTCAATTCTTCAGCCGCCTTTAGGGCAGCCGCATTGCTAGCCCGAGCTTGTTCCTTGGCCTGAGCAAGTTCCGCCCTCAGGGCCTCCACGACAGCAGCACCATTTGTGGTACAAACACATTGCATTAATATTATACCCCTCTTGCATTTTCCTATACATCATAATAAGGAAAGCAGAGCACATACCCTGTGACTCGTCCAGCCGTTTGTTTACTAGCGTCATATCGGCATCAATAGATCCGATCTGCCTCCTCAGTTCGGCAACTTCAACAGACTGGTCGGCCGCCGGATCCTTATGTACCTGCGCATATGTATGGCGCAACCATTACTATATGATCCCCCGTTTGCCGCCTATGGCGGGCAACTAGAGTCTCAGGGGCTACTATCCATAGGGAGCACACCTAGCGCGTGCTTCATAACCAAAAAGTTGTGTATTTTTGACTACTTACCTCAAAGCCTTTGAGCAGGCTTGTAAATGCCTCATTCAAACCGCTTCTAGCGGACGTAATCTTCGTGAGCACCGTGCTCATTAAAGAACGGTGCTCCTCCGAGAGCGCGGCTCGCTCCAGAAGGCCTGTCAGTATGTCCGGCCGGACATCGAACTGTGGCGGACCCTTCTCAACGCCCCCCGTGGGAGCCAAACGCTCCGGGTTCAGGGCGACTGACGTGTTAGCCTCCGGCTTCGGCAGACCCGGACTCCTCCGTGACGACACCTCGGTGTCGCCCACTTCATGAGGCGGAGAGGTGGGTGGGGTCTCACTCTCCATCATCTCCGGAAGAAGATCCCCCGAAGACAAACTCTGTTGAGAAGATCTGCTCGTCGGACTACAAAAGACGAAGTACCATTTATGGATCTCGGAGAAACACCATACCTTCGAATTAACGATCAACTTACAGCTCGGTGCAGGGCTGGCCCGTTGGTGGGCACGACGCGGTGAGGGTGCCCGTTGTCGTAGAGCCCCCTAGTGATACCTTCTTCCCTTGCTTGGGCGTCTCCGCCTGCAAGTCTTCGGAGGCGGCCCTTTTCCTCCCGCTCGGGGAGGAGGCTTTAGCCTCCCCTTCCTGACTATCCTCCACAAGAGAGGTAGCAATTCCCCCGGTCTGGATGCATAGTATCTGAAGTTCGGCTTCATTGCCCTTTCCTTCGCCTTTCCCTGAGGGGATTTTGCTGAGCGCCCGGCCAAGCATCTTGGCAATGGTTGGACCAGGCGAGCCTTCAGGAAGTGGCGCCGGACACCTAATTCTCTCCGCCTTGTTGAGCCATTCCTGGCCACGGAGGGATTTTCAGAATAATAGTTATGATAAATATAAACGAAGTGTCCGGCTTTAAGGTTACTTACTTGGGCATCTAGGAGATTGCAGCTTAGGCCCGCATCCTCGGTGGTGTCCGAACACTTTACTTGTGGTCCGAAGTATAATTTACACATCCCTTCGAGCTTCAGGCCGAAGAAGTGCTTAATAGTCCGCGGACCCTCCGGATTAAACTCCCACATCCGGAGAGGCCGACGTTTGCACGCAACATCCGTCGGACTAGCATCACTTGCATTATGCTGACAAGATTTATGTCCCTCTCAATAAGCTCCCGGATGCGATTCTGCAGTTCTGGTACATCGCTAGCATGCCCATAATTCCATCCTACGTCGATCCAAGACGCCAACTGTGACGGAGGGCCCGAGCGGAACGCGGGGGCGGCTACCCACTTTGTGCCTCTGGGAGCCATAGCCTAAAACCACCTCCGTTGCCATACATCGGATACTTCCCAGAAAGAACCCTCTGGCCTTGGGGCATCAGCCTTCCTGCTTATTATGGCACCTCCGCACTCCGCATGTCGCCCCTCGATCATCTTTGGCTTCACATTGAAGGTCTTGAGCCATAAGCCAAAGTGTGGGGGGACGTGGAGAAAAGCCTCACACACAATAATGAACGACGAGATATGGAGGATGGCGTCTGGAGATAGATCATGAAAATCCAACCCATAGTAGAACATTAGCCCCCTCACAAAGGGGTCGAGGATGAGGCCCAGGCCTCGGAGGAAGTGAGGGACAAACACGACGCTCTCATTGGGCTCCGGCGTGGGGATAACTTGCCATGGAGCAGGAAGCCTGTGCTGGATATCAGCGGTCAGGTATCCGGCCTCCCTAAGCTTAGTAACATCCTCCTCTTGGATCGAGGAGGCCACCCACCGGCTTTTTGCGTCAGATCTGGACATAGTGGAGGATCTGGGGTGTTGGATCTTAGGTTTTGAGTGTTGGAGCTCGAGGTGCGAGAAGGAGCAGGAGAGGTGGAAAAGAGGCGTAGACCTCGACCCCTTTATAAAGGGGATGAATATCAAGAGTCCTCAGCGTGACCGCTTGAGACTTGTCTAAAATACACTGAGTCATACCAACGGTCGCCGTGGGGTTACACACACCCGTATTAATGAAATATCCCATATTACGAGGAACACGATCTCTGCTTTGGCAGGACGTCCCAATAAAATCGCCTCGCGGCACGAGTCGAGGTGGGGAAGGAAGCGACGGTTCGTGTTGGACCAGGCCACGATGCAAGGGCGCGACGTATAAAGATTGCCCGCAGAATGAATTTATGTTATGTTCCCTACAATGGTGTGTGAAGATCATCTTGCAGATCCGGACACGGTCTACGTGTTCGATAATAACCTTGGAGTATTCGGAAGGAGGAACCCGCCTTGCAATGCCGAAGACAAGACTGTGCGCCGGACTCATCGTCATTGAAGCCTGGTTCAGGGGCTACTGAGGGAGTCCTGGATTAGGGGGTATCCAGACAGCCGAACTATATACATCGTCCAGACTATTGAAGCGTGAAGATACAGGACTCAAGACTTTGGCCCATGTCCGGATGTGACTCTCCTTTGCGTGGAAGACAAGCTTGGTGATCCGGATATTATGTTTCCGTCCTTGTAACCGACTCCATGTAAACCCTAGCCCTCTCCGGTGTCTATATAAACCGGAGAGGATGGTCCTTAGAAGGCCGATCACAATTACAATCATACCATCATAGGCTAGCTCTTAGGGTTTAGCCTCTACGATCTCGTGGTAGATCTACTCTTGTACTACACATATCTTCAATATTAATCAAGCAGGAAGTAGGGTTTTACCTCCCTTGAAAGGGCCCGAACCTGGGTAAACATTGTGTCCCTTGCTTCCTGTTACCATCAGCCTAAGACACACAGATCGGGACCCCCTACCCGAGATCCGCCGGTTTTGACACCGACACTCCCCCCCCCCCCCCCGACGAACAATGGCTGAGCGGTACCCCGGTGACGCGGCGGCGGCGAACGGCTTCGGCTGCAGCCATCTCCATGAGGACGAGGCGCGCCTCCTCTACGAGGCCGACTATCCGGCGCCCCCAGACATGCGGGTGCCGGGCTCGTGGAAGTTGAGCGCCGGCGGCGTCCCAGTACCCCTCTGCCTACCGGGGGCTGAACGGTGAGCCGAGATCACCCGCATCCGTTCATCGCTGACGGAGGAGCAGCGGAACGAGCCGAGGTACACTGCCGACAGCGACACGTTGTGGACGATGTACTTCGAGCGCCGCCGCCAAGACCAAATCGCCTCCGCAAATGTCACTATCCCCCGCGGCCAATTCAACACCGACGGGCGGCGCGAATGGTGGGGCGTGCCCGGTCGCACCCTCGAGGCTGTCCTCGACTACATCAAGACTGCAACACGCCGCGCCTCGAGTACCTGTCCCTCCCGTCTTTCTCTCGCTGTTGTTGCAGCTCCTGGACACCGCGGCGAATGGAGGGGCGACCTCCTCGTCGTCGGTTTCCGGTACGCTCTCCTTCGGGTCGCCGACGCTCCGCCCCGTCAAGCCGGAGCCGCAGGAGACGCCGCTTGGGCGCCGCACCCAGCGGCGCCCTCGTCATCAACGAGGGTGGCCGCCCCTCCCCGTGTTCCCTCCCCCTTTTCCGGCCAAATACCGAGCCGGGGTTGCTCCCCGTCAAGAAGGAGCACGCGGATATGGCCGCCGCCGACGAGACCACCCTCATGTGGATGAGGGAGGACTACGTCCGCGAGCAGGTGGCGCACCAGCGACTGGCCTACGAGGAGATCAAGGCCCGGCGCCTCGGCCGCGAGGAGGGAGGCGTCTCATCCTCAACAGCGATGAGGAGGACGCGTCGGGGCCGTCCAACCCCCTGCGCATCGGCTACCCCTGGTTAGGGGTGCAACACGGATGGCGGCGGCTCCGGCAGGACACAGGGGGGCGACGGCGACGACAACGACGATGACGACGTTGGCGGCGACTATACCCGGTTCTACATGCTCCTCGACATGTAGAAGGCCGGCGGCGGCCGCGGCGTAGCAGGGCTAGGCGTAGGCGTAGTTTGTTTGTTTTCTGTTTTTTTGTACAAATTTGAATGAAAATCGCCGAGTTTGTGCCGAATTCGCCGAGGTTGCGCCGAGTTGGGGGCGAAGATTGGGAACGCAATCGCCCCCACGCCGAAAGTGGGCGCCGACCCCATACGGCGCTTTTTTCGGTGTTTTTTTTGAGGGGGGGGGGGGGGGGGCTGGGAGCTAGATATCATTAGGAAGAAGCCACATGCTATCGTACCGACCATCTTCCACGAAGTAACGTACTGATGTGATCACACATTTGTCGGCAATGCTCTTCATTGCCTCCCTGTGATACTTAAGTTCAGCATCGTTGTTTGAGATTGTCAAGGATACCACATCACTTTGGGAGAATGGACTTAGAAAGCAACGGTTGTAGTACTAGGTGTGGTTTCTCACTATGTCGGCATGCCTATCAGATGGCACATGCACTACCTTGGAAAATGGCGGTCCCGAGAACAATGCATGGTCGCCCAAGTTCATCAGCTCCGGCCAAGCAACGTTGTCAGAATCACAATTCTGAATCGAATCGGAGCGGAGCTCCGATGGTAGGGTCGCAAATCGTAGCTCAGGGGCATCATGCGGCTGGATCGGAGCTCCGGGGCATCATGCGTTTGTGGCTCAAGATCAAGCCATCCTATCTGCTATCCAGTCCTCTCTCACGAAGGGAGTCTCGTCGCTAGTCATCTTTGCCGTTGCGTATCGGGACGCGTGTACGGCTCTTCATACCAGTTTTGTTTCGCAGTCACAAGTTCGTGCTCATGCTATTCGCACTGCGCTTGGGGAGGTGAAGCTTCATGACCTCACTATCACTGACTACTTCAACAAGGTGACGGGTATGGCTGACTCACTTGCCTCCATCGGTAAGGCTCTTGGTCCGGAGGAGTTCACCTCCTATGTGCTTAATGGACAGAGCGACGCTATGATAATTTGGTGAAGAATATCAATGGTCGTGACACTCCCATCCAACCGCGTGAGTTGTACGCGCGTCTCCTCGCCACGGAACAGTGCATCCAGGCTCGTCGCTCTATGCCGAGTTTCCCTTCCGCCAACGCTGCAACGCGTGGGAAGGCCAAGCCCTACAGGCTTGGTGGCAAACCTCCGCCGACCGCACCTAGTTCGCGGACACCACTTCCTTCACGGGAGATCGAGTCCGTGCCTGATGTCCTTCACGTGGTGCTCAGGTCTCCTGCCAGCTGTGTGGGCTTGATGGTCACATTGCCTCTCGTTGTCATTGTCACTTCAAGCAGGACTTCTTGGGGATCGCGAACAATGGCAAGGGCAATGAGAAGCAGGCTGTCCTGGCAAGTCATGAGCAGGGGCATACTCCTTCCTACCCAGTTGATGCATCTTGGTACTTGGATATGGGAGCTACCAATCACCTGATGGGTGAGATGAGCAAGCTCTCTACACAGGAGCCGTACCGTGGGCACGACCAGGTTCGCACCGCTAATGGGGAAGGTATATGCATATCTCACATATTGGTCAGGCACCACTTCTTACACGTCGATCCACACAATTGCGTCTTCTTAATATCCTTCGTGTTCCCTCTGTTTCACGTAGTTTGCTTTCAGTTCCTAAACTTACTCGTGATAATAATGTTCTTACTGAATTTCAACCTTTACATTTTTTAAGGACCGGGACACGAGGGACTTACTCCTTAGAAGTTGACTGTGCAATAATGGTCTCTATGCACTTGATTTGCCACCATCTCCTAGTGCTTTCAGTCAGTGGTGTTCGCGTGTCTTCATCCCATTGGCATGCAGCCTTGGTCATCCTGCCACTCCCATCGTTCGCCATGCAGTTCATCGTCATGAGCTTTCAGTAATGTCAAATAAACATGTTGATGCAATTTGTGATGTCTGTCAGCAAGGCAAGTGTCATCAGCTTCCTTTTTCTGAGTCGAGTCGTATAGTCAATAAACCGCTTGAACTTGTGTTTTCGGATGTATGGGGCCATGCCCAAACCTCTGTTAGTGGTCATAATTACTATGTCAGTTTCATTGATGCTTACAGTCGCTTTACTTGGCTTTATCTTCTTAAACGCAAATCTGATGTGTTTAATGTTTTCTTGCAATTCCATGCGCATGTTGAGCGTATGCTCAGTCATAAAATCATTCATGTGCAATATGATTTGGGTGGTGAGTATCATAACCTTAATGCATTCTTTAATAAACTTGGAATTACAAATTGTGTTTCTTGTCCTCGTACACATCAGCAAAATGGTGTTCGTCATATAGTTGAGACCGGTCTTTCTTTGCTTGCTCATGCCTCCGTCCCTTTCCGCTTTTGCAGTGATGTGTTTTCCACTGCATGGTTTCTCATTACAAAAATGCTTGCGTTCGGCGCGCGCTTCGGCCGGTCACATGCGACCCGTGCGATCTCCTTTTCATCGTATGGCTAGCCATGTACGTGGTCTTCCTCGCGTGGCTGATGAGGCCCACCAACCGCCAGCACCTCGCCTTGTCCATTCGCGGATGCTTTGCTTCCATTCATTTATCTCGCCCTGCGCAGCTGCGCTGCTTCCTCCTCGATCTGTTCTCTCTTTCCAGACATCAACGACCATCACGCACAGCTAGATCAGGCAACTTGAGGGGGGCTGGAGATCCACTGCGCGCTCTCCGGTGATGCTGCGCCCGGAACAGCAGTGGAGACTTTTTGCTGCGGGCTGCAAGTCGGCTCGGCTACCGTTCCATGTCCGTGCAACTCCGGCGATCCCCGGCTTCGATTAAATATTCCCATGTCATCAGTGGAAGATTTCTTCTATCTTTGATTTGCTCACACGGTTGTATCTTTTTGAATCGCTAGTAGCAGCTTTCTGCTTAACCGGATGAATTTTTTTAAATCACTTTTAGATCCAGCTTTGATCCAAATATATGTTTTCCTTTTCATTTTTTTTCCAAATCACCGGTTCCAGCTTACCAAATCACCAGTTGTAGCTTTTTATTCAGCTGGTTGTAGCTTTTTTGGATTTCCAGCGTCAATTCGAAATCAACTGTTGTAGCTTTTTTTGAGCTGATTGAATATTTTCCAATCATCGGTTCCAGCTTTTTGAATCATCGGTTCCATCTTTTCAGCTTAATTCATATTCTTTGCTAGAACCGGGTCTTTTTTTGCTGGAAACGACAAATGATTTTGCTGCGACGAGTTTCTTGCTTGAGAAATTTGCTACGATCAGGCGGCGGCGACGCATTTTTGCTGGATGCGTATTAATTTCTGCTGGAATCATGAATTTTTTTTGCTTCAAGCGGCCACGGCGTGCTATGATGGGCGGTGCCGGTGCAAGTTTCTGCATCCGACGTCTTGCAAAGCTGCATCCGGCAGGGGGTGGTGCCAAACGATGGGATATGAGGAGGGTGTGCGATGATGGTGAATTGGAGTTGCGGAGAGAGGCGGCGAGCGGTGGAGATCCGACTAGCGGCGGAGATCCGGCGGGTCAGGTTGCTCGTCCATGGCGCTCGCTCCTGCTATGGTGGGGACGAAAGCATCCTTAATCTGACGGCTAAAAGAGTTTTAATCATACGCACAGGGTGTGACCGGCCCAAATTTGGGCCGGCGCACCGGCGCCTAGTACTGCCCTTCTCATTAGCAGACTCCCTACACGACCCTGTCAGTTGAAAACACCACTTGAGCTCTTGCTAAATGAAGTTCATGATTATACGTTTCTCAATGTCTTTGGGTGCGCCTGTTTGCCACATCTTCGTCCATATAACTAACGCAAGTTGGAGTTTTGGTCTAAACAGTGTGTATTTCTTGGTTATAGTTCTTTTCATAAAGGTAACAAGTGTCTTCATGTTTCCTCTAACCGCGTCTACATCTCAAGTGATGTGGTGTTTGGTGAGAATGTTTTTCCTTTTTCCGCATTGTCGGTCACTTCCACCATTCTTGTTGATGCTGCATATACTCCCTTATTCTAGCTAACCATGATGCAGGTATTGGGCGCGAAGCACGCCTCGAGCTTCTGGATGAGCAGTTGCTCGCGTCCCCTCGGATGTTTGCCGAGCCCGCTCGCGACGTAGAGTCGGGCACTACAGGGCTTCCCAACGCGCCGACCGAGCCGACATCCTCGCCCTAGCTGGCATCCTCGCCTGAGCTGGCGTCCACGCCTGGGTTGACCTTGAATGCCACTCCGCCGGCCTCGCCAGTCCTGTTGCCTGGGTTGGCCTCGCCTACCCCGTCGTCTAGGCCAGCCTCGCCTACCCCGTCGCCGCGTTCCTCCTCGCCTAGAGTCGAGGCGGCTGGTCTGGGTGGTCTCACCGTGGATCCTCCTGAGCCGACTTCACCAGCCCCGGTGTCACCTACTGCATCGCCGCTCACGTCTCCTGTCGTGCCTTTTACGTCGTTCCTGCCTCCGCGCCATCGGTGGCTGCTGCGCAGCGACCGCATACACGCAGCCGGTCTAGGATCTTTTATCCCAAGGAACACACGGATGGCACTGTTGCATGGCTCGCCGCTTGTGTTGCTCAGTTACAGGTTGATCCTTCCGCCGAGCCATGGCATTTTAAGGCTACTCTTGGGATCACTCATTGGCGTTCTGCCATGGAGCAGGAGTATGAGGCGCTGTTGAACAATGGCACCTAGCGATTGGATCCTCCGGTCTCTGGTTCTATTGAGCGGTACAAAGCACGGTTAGTGGAAAAGGGCTTCAAACAACAGTATGGTCTTGACTATGAGGATATTTTCAGCCCAGTAGTGAAACCAGCTACCATTCGACTCCTACTCTCCTTGGCTGTTACTCGAGGCTGGTCTCTTCGTCAGTTCGATGTCCAGAATGCTTTTCTTCATGGTGTTCTCACTTGGGAGGTTTATATGCGTCAGCCTCTAGGGTTCATTGAACAGGCACGTCCTCATCATCTGTATCGTCTGGTCAAGGCGCTCTATGGGCTGAAACAGGCTCCCAGTGCATGGCATGCTCGGCTGGGTTTCTCTCTTCGAGCTCTTGGTTTTGTTCCCTTTAGTGCTGACACATCGTTGTTTCTTCTTCAACACCCTGAGGTGACGATGTATTTGCTGGTCTATGTTGATGACATCATCCTTATTAGCTCCTCAAATGCTGCTACTGATCGTCTTCTATCTGCTTTCATTGGTGAGTTTGCGGTGAAGGACTTGGCACTTTGCATTACTTTCTTGGCTTGGAGGTTGCTAGGTCCTCTATCAGTTTGACTCTCACAGTGGCGGAGGTACAGGGTGGACAGGGTGGGCCACGGCCCACCCTGGGATTTTGGACTGGGTTATATATATATGCATATTGAGATGGGCCAGGGAAAAAAGAAGCCCAACTTCATATTTGACCCAGTGCACACGGCACACACAGAGACACATCGATCCAACCTGCTCTTCCCATCCCTGCTGCCTGGCCGTTCTTCGCCGGCTCGCCGCCTTCGCCGGTCGCCGTCCGAATCCCAGCTGTGCAGGAGGCCCCTTCTTGTCCTTCCGGCCTGTCTGGCCCCCAGCGGCAGCAGCACCCCCCGCGAGCTGCGACCCAGTCCTTTCCACGGCCGTCTGGCGCCCTTGCAAAGTCGGCGGCAGCAGCCCGGTCAATAGTCCGGCACTCGGCCGGCAGCAAGTCAGCAAACCTGCCCCAATTAGCCTGATTTAAGGTACTCCAATTTATCCACTCCCCAATTTCTTATTTAGTTATTTAGGGTTTGCTTTTTTGAAGTTCCATGACATGAACCGAACACACATTATAAATTTGGACGTCATTTTTGCCTCAATTAGCATTATTGATATAAAGTAAATTTTGTTGAAGAATGAAGTGGACCGGAGACATTTTCTCTCTTTTTCATAGGCATGCTTTGAAGATGGGGAAAAAGAAAGGGGCCATGGCGGATGTTGCCAAAGAGCAAACAAGAGATATAATTGATACTTTCATGACCATGCAAAAGCGTAGGCCAGAAACATAATCTTCTTTAACTTTTCAAGGTATGTACTATGGAAAACTGGGAATTTTAGTAAGATTTTAAGACCATATTAATCTATTTCTATGTCATGTGTTATGCCAGAAACATAGTCTTCTTTAACTTCGAATGTTCACATAATCACATGTCACGTGTGTTGGCAAAAAAAAAAAAATAGGACCACCCTGGTATCAAATCCTAGATCCGCCACTGGACTCTCACACAACATAAGTACTCTCTGGATCTATTGCGTCGTGCTGGTATGATCAACTGCAAGAATGCTGCTACACCTATGTATGCCACTAACCGTTTATCTGCTCTTGATGGAGATCCTCTCAGTTCTGATGATGCCACTGAGTACCGCATTTTTGTTGGAGGTCTACAGTACTTGACTATCACTCGACCTGATATCTCCTATGCAGTGAATAGTGTGTGTCAGTATCTTCATGCTCCTCGGACTTCTCATTCGTCAATTGTCAAGCGTATTCTCCGCTATGTCCGCCTCACTGCCTCGTATGGCATACTTCTTAAGTGTGCAGTGTCCTCTCAGCTTTCAGCATTTTCTGATGCGGATTGGGTTGGGAGTCGTGATGATAGGCGATCCACGCGGGGATATCCAGTCTTTCTTGGTCCTAACTTGATCGCGTGGAGTACTCGCAAACAACCTACAGTGTCTCGCAGCAGTACTGAGGCGGAATACAAGGCGGTTGCTAATGCCACATCTAAGATTATTTGGGTACAGTCTCTATTGAGAGAACAGGGCGTCTCCCAAACTCGGCCACCTATCCTTTGGTGTGACAACATCGGTGCTACATACTTCTCGTCCAATCTAGTGTTCCATGTCTGAACGAAACACATCGAGGTTGACTACACTAGTAGAAAAGAGGGCTTTGGTCCACCCCGGGTTAGCCCATTAGTCCCGGTTCAGTCTAGAACCGGGACTAATGGGGGCATTAGTCCCGGTTCGTGCGCCCAGGCGCCACGTGGGCCATTTGTCCCGGTTCATCTGGACCTTTTAGTCCCGGTTGGTGCCACGAACCGGGACTAAAGGGTGCGATGCCCATTAGTCCCGGTTCGTGGCACCAACCGGGACTAAAGGGTTAGACCTTTAGTCCCGGTTCATGCCACCAACCGGTACTAATGGGTTTGAGGCATTAGTACCGGTTCATGGCACGAACCAGTACTAAAGGTCCCATTTTCAAACTCTACCCCCCCCCCCTCCGGGGATCGCCTTTTCAGTTTTAAAAAAAAATAAAAGAAAATGATGAAAATGTCAAAAAAATAAAAAAAATAAGTTTCCCATGTGATATGTGGTCTAGTTGTTGGGAATATTTGCAAATATGAATTTCGAATTTATTTGCAAAATCTCTCGAGAATTTGTAAAAATGGGCATAATTTTTGCATACTAACTCGGATGAAAAAGTTTTTTATATGAAAAATCGTCTACTCAAAAAGTTACATCCAAATTTAACCGGGGGAACGCCGTTAAACATTTTCAAAATCCTCAAAAACCTAACAGAAAAAAAAGTTACGGGCCTTTTTAGATCTAGAGTGGAAAAAATCAAAAAAAATTCAAACTGTAGTCAAACAATGGTCAAACAAATTATTCTACAATATTAGTGTTACTAAATAATTATTTCAGTTATTTTGAATTTTGGTCAAATCTGGTCAAAATGTGGTCAAACAATGGTCAAACTATGGTCAAACAATAGTCAAACTAATTACTCAAGAAATATTAGTCTTACTAAATAATTATTATTTTTTAAAACAATAGTTTCAAACTCAAACAGTGAAATATGTCACTTCATGCTCAAGCAAAATTCCTGAAGGTTAATAGGATTGACATCTTACTATTGTCAGGAAAACAACAAGTGCAGACTTGGAAAAGAGGGAGAATAGAACCCGGAAGTTAAGCGTGCTCAGGCTGGGGTAGTGGGAGGATGGGTGACCGTTCGGGAAGTTAGATGATTTGGAATGATGAGGGGTGATTAGAGATTAGAGGATAAATTGAGCAGTGATGAGGGGTGGTGATTAGAGATTAGAGGTTAAAATAATTCAGAAATTTGAAAATTAATAAAAATTAAAAAAATTCAAAAAAAATCGTAAAATTTCCTTTAGTCCGGGTTGGTGTTACCAACCGGGACTAAAGGTGAAGCTCTGACGGTCGCTGCCTTTAGTCCGGCATAGTAATCTATTTCTTTAGTCCCGGTTCATAAACCGGGACTAAAGGGCCTTACCAACCGGGACTAAAGCCCCTTTATCTACTAGTGCTATCATTTTGTGAACGTGTTGACATAAGCTAATACACATCAAGTTCAACTCTTCTAAAGATCAACTTGCTGACATCTTCACGAAGCCTCTACCACATCCATAGTTTATAGGTTGTAGGCGCAATTTTAACTTGCTTTGTACCTCATACCACAGTTAAGATTGTGGAAGAGTGCTAGACTGTATATATACATAGCCTATATATATGACTTGTAATCTGTAACGTACATCTTTGTACACCCTTTATATATATGAAATAGCCGCACCCACTAAAGGGTGTCGAGCAGTTTCCCAAACCCTAGCTTTTACACGCGCCTGGTGGAGCCAAGGACAGAGCGACGGCTTCGCTGGTGACACCACCTGGAAATACATACATGGATGGTGCTGAGGACGAAGAAACGGCTGCGCCATCAGTGAGGGCTACGGTGTCTCATTTTCTTCAGAATCAAGGAAGACAACGACTGCTATGCGCAACTGCGGCGTGCAGGGGATAGGGAAAATAGCAGGTTGTACAACAGCACTAGAGTTCAATACGCAACTGCCGCCGCCATCGTTTTGTGCGTGAGGGAGAGTATTCCGCGCAACGAGTATTCCGCACCAGAGTTCAGTACCAAAACGTTTTTTAGGGAATACCATGCCGAAACGTTTAGACTATGGCCCAGAGCTATGATGCGGGGCGCGGCTCCTGCTCGCGAAGAGCCGAGAGCAACTAATTAACGAGTGTTCCTTCGAAAGTCTTGCAACGATCAGCACCATTTGGCGCGTTCTCAGTGATTCGCCACGTGTCATACTTTGGGCGCTCCTTTCTAATTTCATTTTTTTTAATTTTTCCGCATGCGTTTTCGGCTTTTTAAACGGTTTTTTCCGGGGTTTTTCGATGTTTCGGTTTTTCACCGGACTTCCCTATCTTTTCGAAAAGAAAAAATTCGGGATTTTTTTTTTGCACAAAAGAACATGTTTTCTTTTTTTCCCCTTTCGCGAGAGTCACGCTCTCGGAAACGAGAAAAAACACGTTTTCTTTTCTTTTTCTTTCACGAGAGGCACGGTTTTGCTTCCACGAGAGGCACGGTTGTGCTTTCGCGAGAGTCATGGCCGTGCCTCTTGGAAACGAAAAAAAATGTGTTTTTTGTTTTTTTTTTCTTTCGCGAGAGGCACGGTTTTGTTTCCGCGAGAGGCACGGTTGTGCTTTCGCGAGAGTCACGGCCGTGCCTCCTCGGAAGCGAAAAAAATGCATTTTCTATTTTTTTTTCTTTCGCGAGAGTCACAGCTTTGCTTCCGTGAGAGGATGGGTTGTGATTTCGTCAGAGGCATGGGCGTGCCTCTTTCGAAAAGGGAAAAACCCGTGCTCCCGGTTCGGTTTTTTCGTCTGATTTTTTCAGGAAAAAAAATTCGTCAAAAACTATCAACATGAGATTTAGTTTTGAAGGTCTCGATGCGAGGAATCCAACGGCGAAAGCTGCTCGAGATTTGGACACACGGTTTAAGAGATAAAACGTTTTGAATAAATGAATCTACGGAAAAAGGGAAAACTCCCGGTTGCGACAAGTGGCGCACATGCAGCACGCCACTTGTCGTAACCTGGAAAATTGGAATGCTCTTCACAATAAGTACTCCTTAACTAGTGATTTCGTGAAGAGCCAGAACAGAGAGGACAACGTTTTTTGGTGAAGGGCTAAAATATCCAATGAGTCCATGGCCCAATCAACTTCGCAATGAGTCCGTGACCTAATCAACTTTAGTAAAAAAAAATCAGCACCGAAACAGGCACGTGCATGTACATGCAGCGATCATGAATTCAGGTATCTGTTGCTTCATTGGCTGCCAAATATAATTTCTAATAAACTAATGCCCACATGTGTGGCATCTTCCACATTGCACACACGTTTCCATCACTACTCATTTTGCCACGTATGAACAGATAAAATCAGCAGGAATCATTTTGGTTTCGGCTTAAAAATCCATTTTCATCATTAAATCCGTCTCGACGAGATCTTCAAAACTAGACCTCATGTTGATATCTTTCAAGGAATTTTTTTTGCCCAAAAATTGCCATGATGTTTACACTATAGTTGTCATAGTGCTTAAACTAAAGTTGCCATGTGGCAATTTTAATTTTTTGATGATAGCAATTACAGTACTTTAACCATGAAAATTATTTTTTGTATGAACCATGGCAATTTTAAGTGCATGTATCATGGCAATTTTAGTTTATGGTTCATGACAAGTCTAGTTTCTTAATTCTCCGTTTTATAATATGTCAAAAATTACTTTCAAATGTACAAGAAAATAGCAGGTCAACTTCAGTGTAAACATCATAGCAATTCATATGCAATAGACATGGCCACCTTTAACCCAAAAAAACCATCAAAATATATGGATATGAGATATAGTATCGAAGATCTCGTCGCGAGGGATTTAATGGTGAAAACGTATCTTCAATCGGACTTTTATTTAAAAGATAAAACATTTTAAAAAATGAAAAGATTTCCACATGCATGCATGTGTTGACGTGGCGCGGTCCGTTTGTTATAGGGCATGTGGGCAGGTTTGGCTCCCACCACAAATGTGGGCGTTAGCGTTGTCCCATAATTTTTGGCCTTGTCCGTTATCTTCCTTTATTTAAATCTAAACCGCCAATCTTTGTGATTTACATAAAATCAACGGATGTAAAAGGATGACGTATGGAGAACTATGAAAGCCTTCTTCCTTTAATATTAGGTGAAGATAAACATTGGTTTTGCCAAACCCAACTGCAGCATGGATTCCAAGCCGACAGACCAATCGGCTTTGGCTAAGCTGACGGGGACTAATCGGCATGGCCGATGTCGATTAGTTCCAATCGGTTTTGCCGAATCCGATGGTGTTTTATTTTTAAAATTTCTCAAAAACGTGTATTATTTCTGAACTTTCTTGTTTAAAACATATTATACTCATCCTCCTACCAGAAGTAGGCGTAGATATTTTACTCATGTCTAAAAATATCAAATACTCACAAACGACATAAATCAGCCAGAAACAACATATTCATTGAAATATTCTTCTCCAAGAGAATTGCTTCTATTAAAGCTGGCCGGCAATTAGTTCAGATACTGTCAAGGATAATTTACAAGTGCATGCACTTGCATCAAATCTCAGCAACGCCCTAGGTATGCAACTAACAACTGGTTTTTAAATCTTTGACTCCAACATTTAACCAAGCCGAGACGCAAACCATGTTGGCCAGTCCATATTCATAGGCATGGCAATGCTATTCAGGCCGTTCTGGAACTGCTGCTCCTCCACCACCCCGGTTTCGACATTGACCTTGTGCACGCACTGGGATTCATCATCTATGACGAGTAATGTGTCGCTCTTCTCGACCGACAACATGTGTACACCAGAGAGATGATAGAGATGCTCCGTCTGGCTCGGTAGCTCGATCACCCTTGAGTGTAGCCAGACTTGATTATCGACATCGTTTCCCCGAGGCCTGCTCCGGTGCTCCCCCTAACCTAATTTCAGAGGGGTATTTTTGTCCCCGCGAATTTGTTTTTTTCCTGGCCCGCCGCAGCCCAGATCCAAGCCCTGTCTAGCCCTGTATAACCCAGACCGTATACGTACAGTATCCTGGTCCGGAAAAAAAAACATCACACGACCCCACGTCGATGTAAGACCTGCCGAATCCAATCATTCACGCGAGCAGCTCCATCAATCTCGCGAGCATTGACGCAGCTCCATAAGTCACGTAGTAGATCTCCACCGGCCGGCGGCTATCTCGTCGCCGGCGATCTCGTCGGACAGCGGGCGCGACAACGTCGTGAATCTCCAACGATCGCGCACAGGTACCGCATCCCGCGTCCCCCCTCTAGTCTCGCTCGCGGCAACATCGAACGAACTGCCGCCGCGCCAGTGGCAGTGGTTAACCTAGCGGAGCGGGTAACATAGCTACCCGGCGGGGCATGCGATCGTGGATCTTGTTCCGGTAGTGCTGCTCCTCGTGATCTGGGTTCACGTAGCGTCGGGTGCCGTCGGTTGTGTGCACCATGTGGATCGTTAATTGATGTGGCGGCTAACCTAGGTATCCGGCGGCAGAGGTAATCACAGATCTAGCTAGGTTTTGAGATCGTGCAGTTCCTCGCGATTGAAAGTGATCTCGACGGGTACCGTGGCCATCTTCCTTACTAAGTTTGGCAGATCTGAACGGCCTCGGTTGTGGTTGTTTACATAACATCCGTGATCATGTGCTATGTGTTTTATATTTCACCATTGATAATGTTTGCACATGTGATGATACATATTATTGGTTGTAGGAAATGGCAGACGAGGAGTTAACTGATATCATGGTAGACATGGAGTTTGGAGAACTGATGAAAGACTGGATAGAAGATTTGTCAGATGATGAAAATTCAGATCGTCAAGATCGGTCAGAGAATGGGAACGAATGGGACGATCTTAATGTGCGTGGCATTGTCATGTTGTAATTTTTTGGTGGCATCTGACAACATTTAATCTTTGTGTTGAAAATTTATAGATGGATGAGCTTGATGATGATCAGGAAAACAACTCGGAGCTCTCGAATGAAGATTACATTAGTCAGGTACGTAAGTGAAACGTTTTGTTGGCATGCAAATTGAATTTCTTCTGGAACATTATATGATAAGTAATTATGTATTTGTGTTGTATTTTTTAGTTCATTTCTGAATGTCATAATGCGTACGACTATTACGGTGAATCCGACGTGGAGACAGACCTTAACGATTTAATCATTAGATGCACCTGGTTCTGGGGAGTCCGAGTCGTCGGTCATCATGAGTGAGGTATGTGTGTAATCAATGTTCTATGGATGTAAGTAATGTTTAACCATACAAAACAGTTTTCATGGCTATGTTGGGGTAATGAATGTAGGTGACAGAAGATGGTGGGGTAATGAATGTCCAAGATACTGCCAGTGCAGATGATAAGAGGGATATGTTCATGCAGATAATGGACATGAATTTTTTGACTCACGATGCTGCGTATGATTTCTACAACAGCTATGCTAGAGCTAATGGTTTCAGCATTAGGAAGAATAAGGTCAGGTATACCAAAACCGAGGCACATCTTATGCGTTATAGGAAGTTTGTTTGTTTCAGACAAGGGAAACGTGATAGCAAGTTGCTAACCGAGGAAGGGCACTGCCGTCGGCTCAGAGCCGAGACACGCTGCTTTTGCGAAGCACACCTGACTGTCAAGCTTGACCAAAAGCGTGGGGTTTGGTATGTTGCAAGTTTTGAGGACAAGCATAGCCATATGTTGGCAGGACCGGACGAGGTACCTTTTCTTTGGTCCCACAAAAAAATCAAAGAGTTTCAGAAGCATGAGATAATGTCCATGGGAGCTGCAGGGATTAGAATTCACGACATGATGGATTGCCTCATCAGCAAACATGTATGGTATGGCGGTGTTGGTTTTACCAGGCGTGAAATATACAACCTTTGTGCCAGGGAGAAGAGGAAGCTGCTTTCAAAAGGTGATGCTGCCACAGCCATAGGCATCATGGCCAGTAGGAAACAGAGGGATCCTAGTTTCTTTTTCGAGTACATGCTAGATAAGGAAGGACACTTGAATAGGATGTTCTGGTGTGACTCCCAGTCTCGTCATGACTATGAGGACTTTGGCGGCGTGCTTGTATTTGACAGCACGTACAAGATGAACCGCTATGGTATGCCATTCATACCTTTTGTTGGTCTTAACAATCACCGGAAGACCACTGTTTTTGGTTGTGCCATAGTTTCGGTCGAGACCGAACAGACATACGTGTGGCTGCTGCAGACTTTTTTGAGGTCCATGTGTCAAAAGATGCCAAAGAGTGTAATCACAGATGCCGACGCTGCGATGATCAAGGCAATTCGCGAAGTCTTGCCAGACGTGTGGCACCGTATATGTACGTGGAATATAGAAAAAAATATGAAGATTCACCTCAGTCCCAAGTCCTTGAAGGAGTTTCGAACCCTTCTGTACTACAGCACGTCCACGGCCACGTTTCAGGAGAGATGGCACGCGTTTACCAAAAGATGGCAGTCGGAAAAAACAGTAACATGGTTGAGACGGATGTATAAGAAGAGGAGACTGTGGGCCGCGGCTTATCTGACAGAGGGGTTTTGGCTTGGCATGAAAAGCAACCAGCGGAGTGAAAGCCTAAACTCATGCCTTCACCTCCACCTAGACGGTGAAATGACCCTGGTGGATATGATTTTGCATTATGAGAACGCCGTTGTACGTATCCGTGAAAACGAGGCGCGAGATGACTGCACGGCCTCACAGAGTTTACCGTGCCGCCATTAGCTCGAGGGAACTTGAGATAGCTGCTTCTCACGCCTTCACTCCAGCAAACTTCTATATGTTGCAAGATGATCTTAGAAAAATTGATGGCATGGAGATTGTAGAAATTAAGCTGGGAGACGGATCACAGCAGTACATCGTGGCCTGGAAGAATAACCGGAATAGCCGTTTTTGGGTGGAGTGTACAGCAGTAAATTCCGCAAAACCTATACGGTGTAGCTGCAGAAGAATGATTCGAAAGGGTCTACCTTGCAAACACATATTCCACGTACTGAAGTACTTGAACATATCTGAAATACCAAAGTGTTTAGTTCTTGTTCGGTTCACGAAACAAGCAAGGTTGGGACTACCCGCGAGGCGCACAAGCGATCTGTTGGGATATGGTTGGACTGGGGCAGAGGAAAGAATGAAATATAGCCAGGTCAGTGTGTTAGCTTCAGAAGCTATGCATGCGGCATGCAAACACCCAGCTTTGTGGGATCAGTTACAGGATAGTTTGAAGGCTGTGATAGCTAAGAGTCATGAGTATGTTCTGCTACAGGAAAATTTGAGCAACAATATAACTAACTTCAGTAAGTGTGCGGTTGAATATGTAGACGATGGTGAAGGCAACATGGTCGCAGTTAAAGATCCTATGAAAGTGTCCAGCAAAGGTGCAACAAAGGTAGATGAGAACCGCCCTGTCTCGAAAAATGGTAGACCACTCTCTTTTGATGAGTTGAAAACCCGGTGCGGCGCTTGCAAATTGCTAGGACACACTAAACGTAGCAAGAAATGCAAACTAAATCAGAAGTAAGTGTTTGTATGCATTCTGGATTATTGAAAAAATTATCATTCATTAACTTATCTTGTCTTCTATGATGTGCAGAACAGTGGAGAAGGAAGAAGTGTAGAACACTTGCTTCAATTTTTTACGGATAAATCGAGTGAACATGGTAGTATATCCTTTTCACATTATGGCATCAATTTTAGTTCGACGTTTAACATCGTGTTGATCCTATATATATCTTCTATACCTAAATAGCTAGCCCCCACTACTAGATTTGACTACACATGCGTGCTTCCACATCACCTCAATTATTTACAGCCTTCCGATCAAAATTGTGTGGCATCAAGGAATCATGCATGTGCTCATAAGTTACTTTTTGCATTAATGTAAATTATGCCACCTCATTGTTCATGCATGTCTTATTTTCCCAGCGCATGCATGCATTTTTTGCATTAACCTATCAACTCAAACAACGCCACTTCATCAATCATGTCTTCTATTTGTGGGGATTTTTTTTCTCTTTTATACATCATTTTGCCACACACACTTCTTTTAAGTTTTATCATTTTTAACATGTAAAACTCTTACATTTAATTTCATTGATTTTAAGCACTAATTTATGGATTGGTTTTAACACGGTTCCACAGCAACGCGCGGGGCATCATCTAGTTGTAGCAACTCGATCGACACTTTGTTTAGTGGGAGTGTGAAATTTTTACATCTCTAAATAAACAACAAAATCCGACCTAAATAAATTAGCTATAAATTAGAAAGAATATTGTACATTTCCTCCCCACGTCCTAACTGCCATTAAATCACCTAACTTACCACTCCCCACCACACATTCACCCACCTACCTCGTGCGTCGGTTCGAACTCCCCTTATCCCCACCTACAGTAGATCGAGAAAACCACCGCTGGCGACCGCTGTAGCCGCCTACATGGAGTAAAGCCTCGGCTGGCAGAGAGCGATGATGAAGCTCGCCGGCGATGACGAGGGGTGGCGCGCCCAGTTGGCGGAGGTGTGCGGCTGGTTCCCCAGCACGGAGATGTTGGTCAACCACGCGCGTGGCCTCGTCAAAGTCCTCACCGACGCCGAGAAGAAGCGCGCCTTCCCCTACGGCTGCGGCGTCCCACCGGCTCTCCTCCTCGTCTGGGCAATGCGAGAGGCCACGCTGAGCGACTCCCCTGTTCAGCGTGCAAGGTGGTGGATCTACCGCTCCACCACCATGACGTTGCGGCCAGATCCAGCACGCGTCGCGTTGATGGCGGAGCGCATCAACGTCGAGCTCGCTATCCCTGCGCCCGTGAGCCCGGACTACCACGTCCGCCACGTGCCGAAGCCAGTCCTGCCGTTGGGCTCTGACGTCGTGGAGAACTACGTGGACGAGGTACTGCTCATCCCTGATGACCCTGAGGAGGCGAGGAGGACGCCGTGCAGATGGTAGCGCCGGTTGCCGTCGAGGGTGGCAAAACAATGCCCATCGATGTCGAGCTCCTTTCCCTGCACCCTGACATAGTGAAGGTGGAAGAAGAGGAGGTGGCTCAGGATCAGGTGGCGCCGGCGGTGGTCAAGAAGAAGGCTTCTCCGTGTGTGGTGCGCCGCTCACGCCGCCTCAAATTTCTGAAGAAGTGAAGATGGGCACAGTTGCTGAAGGGTGATGAAGCTGCTGGTTATCTTAAGTTAGGTATGCTGTTATATGTTTCAGCATATAAGTTAACATTATTTTGGGTTTGATGTTGGTTAGGTATGCTTTTATATGTAAGCATATAAGTAATGCAATCGGTACGGTTTGATCGGGTTCTTTGTGGCTGAAGAACTGAATATCTACTGCTCACCCTAAGTGCCAAGTTCAGTTAAATATCTGAATATTGAATATGTATTGTTGCTTTGCTTCAGTGTTGCATGGAAGCTGCTAGATGTTGCTCCTATGTTGCAACAAGACAATGTACTAGTCTGCTACATAAATCAGTAGTGTTGCTAGGTGATGTGCCCATGTGCATCACATACCAAATATAGAACATGCCAAAGGTGCATTGTCTCATGAAATACAAGACATGCCAAAAGTGCATTGTCTGCCAAATATAGAACATGCCAAAAGTGCACTGTCTACCAATCATTATGGCCCCATGTTATTTATGCTGCAATCTCTGTTACACTTTGCCCATAAAATGAATAGCAAATAATTCAGCATCATTTCATCATGTCAATTACAATGATGTCAATAACTTTATGAACAATCTACTTGCTAACTATGACAGCAATCATAATGGCAAGCAGGCCAAGATACAGAAGACCTCCAAATCCTAAAATCCTATCCCTATAGAGCAATATCTCCTTGTGCATCTTAACCATTGCCCTCTTTTCTTTCTCATTCCTTTTAATTTCAGCTTCATATTCTGTAATCTTAGTCTCCAGTTTCTTGTTCTTCATGGCAAGATACTTAATGACTGACTTTGCTTTGCTATCCCACTCCCCATCAACCCATTCAACATACTCAGAAGTGATATCATCCTAAATAAATCATGAGCAATTCAAGTCATTTTATAACTGAACTTGTCGCTGCAAGCGTTAAACACTGAACATTTTTGCAGCTTGACCACAATAGCAGTACTAGTTTGAAGATCATGCTCAGTACACTAACCTCAAACACACATCCCCCAAGTGCGCTGCCAAAATTGTCAAACATCTATGCGTACCACGGGCACTAGGAGTTTCTGATGACCACATATATGGAGCTTGTCATGGCCACGTGTGATGAATTATGGGCGATAATGCGGGATGTAAAGAACAACGGTAAAGAACTTACCTTTTGCCACCAAAGTGTAGCACTGAAGAAATCCTAGCTGCAGGTTCTCCGCCCGCCGCCACGAAAACCCCGTCCCCTGTTCCACTAGATCCGCTGCCGCTGCCTCCTGTAATCAATCCGGCCCACCTGCTTGCAGGACCCAGGGTTCGACCTAACTTGCGGTCGCCACCGCTCTTCTCGCCGCAGCCGCCGCCGCCCGATGCCCAGCTCGCTGTCATGCTTTCGCCGTCGAGATTTGGAGGCGCAAATAGAGAGGGAGGGCTAGGGATTTGGAAAGGGAAACGAGAAAAGGGGAAAGATCGATGTGAACCTGGCAAAATGGGCTGGTGTAGCGCTGCCGGGAAGATAGCCCGCCTGTGGGGCCCCTCACGTGGTTAGATGGGCCGTGCCTGGCATTATGGTGAGTACAGAAAAAGTTAATTATACATATAATAAAAAAACAACGGGTTTGTAAAACAAACTAGAAAAACATGATGCCTGATAACACACGATAGAGCCAACGAGCTGACACGACTAATTTTGATGAGTGTAATATTACATTTTGTCTTGATATATTTACTTATCTACCATGACTACTTTTCATAATAATGTGATGAGGGGGAATTACTGGGAGATTATGCAAGATGATGACATGCAGATAGCTAAGGCAGAATGCTAAGCTTGGTAGAGTTTAAAAAAAAGTTAAGATTGTGAAATTTTTAATATGAAACTTACGAGAGCAGTTGAAGAGAAAAATAGAATATTATAAAAATTGAAGAAGGAGAAAAATATTAAGCAAGAACAGTTGATAAGTAAAGCCGTGAAAAATACAATTATAAAAATTGGAGAAGGAGAAAATATTAAGCAAGAACAATTGATAAGTGAAGCCAAAACTTTATTGGTACGACCAAATTGTCTTCTCCGAGCGAATTTTATGACCGAATTGTCTTGTACGAGCAAATTGTCTGACAGACACATACACATGCATGTGCCCTGTTTATTACATAAAATGATAGAACCCCTAAGATAATCATGCCGTCGAAACCTTCGACCGGACTAAATCCAAACCACTAAAACTTCAATCTTTGCATGCCGCATGGATTCTTCAGGCGCGCCTTTTGCTTGTGATTTCGCGAATTTTGTTCTTCACACACTCCATCGTGTTTGAAGGTGACATAATCAACTCTGTGATTTAAACGCCTTCTCCTTGCGTCAACGGTGGCCTGCAAAAAATGACATAAAGGTTACATGAACCGAAGTTGCTACACCACCATAGTAGCTAGTCTACAAACGAAAATAACAGCATACCTGTGTAAATTTGTGGGTGATTTTGTCCCCGTCCCAATGTTCTAGACATTCTGTGACAAAAAGGCCACAAGAGTTCCTGGTACATATGCAGACATTAGCGGTGGGCAATACAAAAATGTGTGTTGTTGTTTGATTATGCATGATTTCCTATTAACTCACCCATCCTCTTGCTGGGGTATGTCATACTCCTTGATAGGCCACTTACTTACGTCCGGATATTTCCCTGGTGTAATAAGATTTGCCTGACGCATATCGTGTGCTATAGCCCTTCGCTATAAAGAGGATAGTGTTAAAGAATAATCATAAACAATATGTAAGAGTATTGGTACAAATGTTGGTTACATTACCAGTGCTTTAACAGTCCTCTCAGTCAGGTCCAGAGGATAGAGCGAATCGAGAACTTGGAATTCTTTCTTGATCATGTGCATGACCACGGTCATCCAGTGGCTATTGTCGATATTCAACGCGATATACGTCTACAGTGCAAAAAACCATTACGTAGCAAAAGAAATACTTGATGAACTATCCTGTAGTGATGAATCACAAACATTACGTACCTTATCACGCACAGTATACTCTTTCGTGACTCTATTAACTGCCCCAGCTTTGGTCAGAGCACTATCCATGTTGCAGCAAGATGGCAATGGATCGTCATTTGCGATAGCATGATCTACAAGGAATTTGGACCTCCACGCTGGACAGAGGTAACGATCATGACCAACACGCAGCTCCAAATGTCCCATATAAGCATCAATAACCTGCATAGAATACCAGCGCATTACATGTTGTGAGTTGAGACATAGATTTTTGAGCATTTTAAAAATAGGACATACAAGTAGTACTTACATCGTCCGACAGCCATCTATGGCCTAGTACCGGTAGAATCCTTTCGGAAGTCAGAGTTATGCCACGGCCTTCACTGTAGTAAATTTTTTTGTTCTTGTTCTTCTCAGTGCTAGCAGCTAACTCGACAAATGAAACAGCAGCATCAATTATTTCCGGCGTCAACTCATCTGCCACAACCTCCGGCACATTATTTTTCGAAAATAGAGTTGCATGAAATAATATGAACGTCAACAATGGTGATCATATGCATTGGTAGTAAATAAAAAAATTAAGAATGTTAGTTACGATACCTCTAGTAGCAGTACTAGTACCAGAGGCTCTCTGACCACGGCTGGTACGCCTGCCGGGCTTGTCAAGTGCGAAGGGGGATTCAAATTTCTTGGGAACGGTCCGCTCGCCACCGGACATAACCTCGCTATCCTTATCGATTGTTGCACCCTTTTTCCATTCGCCTTAGCCATGAACTTGCTGATGTAAGATGGACAAATGTATATGTCCGATGAAGGTGCTACAGTAGAAGTACCAACCACCCAAGGGTTTTCGGGTGTAGCCCCACATACATCATTACGCTTAAAAGGTGAAGCTTCCTTGTGTCCATTCAGCTTCGGTGGGGTTTTCTGTTTCGAAAACTAAATCGTGTGAACATTTCTGGACGAAAAAAATTAAACGACAAAATTATAGACAGAAAGATAAATACATAGTACCTTAGGTACGGTTTTATGGTCGGGAAGCACTATATCAGGCTGCGTCATGTCAATGATCGGGTGTCCATCACTGTCCATGTCTTCCTTGTACACGAATTCCTTCTTTTCATATGGACCATTCTCGAATGAATCCACTTCGTCCGGATCATTCTCCATGGATGGCACGCCAAAGCAGCCGGCTTGTACATGACACCTGCTTTGTTCAACTTCTCCAACAACCTCTGCAATAGAAATATAAACTTAGTAATGGTAGCATGGTTTAAAACAGCAAACATACTCTAAACTATAAAGTTTGGGTGTGACACCTCAAGCAACTATATCAGGATTTGCCTCATCTCGGTGTGTATGAAGTCCATGCACCGCTTCATTAGAAGCTCCATCAAATCTTCCGACAATGCGGCTGTCGTCGACTTCTTTGCGTTCCCAGTTGCAGGCTTTGTTTTTGGCTTCATGGTAGGCGCATTATTTGGGATGTCGGGCTCCTGAGCCCTATACTCCTGGGTGATATTATTTTCGATCTGCATGCGATATTGAAGTACATGTGATGAATAAAAAATAAATAGTATTAAGTTACAAAACATTTAAGAAAGACGAAACACAATGACTTACCCTTATGTTACCACGGCCGCGCCCATTATCAAAGTCGAACCTATCTCTCCTAGTGGCTGCACCTTCTGTCCAGTTCCTCATAAGAGGTTGTATGGACAAGTTGGAATTGTAGGCGCATTCGCCTTGGACCGGTTGCACCTTCTCCCAGTACAAGTACTACAAAAAATATAAGGATTTAGAGTTAGTAAAATACATCACATAAAATTGCAATAATATGATAATTGACATTATGCAACAGGTCTGATATGTGTACTGCAAGAGAGCCAAATTGCCTTTCGCCATTGGCGCAGGTGTTTGCCTTTCTTCACTATGCGAGGGCAATCAAGGAGAACACGCCTGGTGAAGGCATTCCAGTTAATCTTTGAAATACGTTTCACATCGTAGACCAAAGCGTAGTACTGCTTTGGCACAATCTTGCTCGACATGGGAGCAATAATTGTTCCTAACAGGACCAGCACTACTTTGCGAAGGAGAATAATCGGTGGCTTTACTTTTAATTATGTCCTCAATGAGATTATCTATCACTATGTTTTCTGATGTCTTACTGAGAAATTGTGGCGGCACCCGCTCCTTCATGTCCTCGCCTTCTTCAGTCAGAATGTCCGAAGCGGACAGTCCTTGGTTCTCGAGGTTAAATATGCACTCGACGTCGACCGCACCGAGAGTCACCTCCCCAACCTGCTCTTGTATAATGAATCTGCCCGTGCTGGCCTGAAAATTCTCAATCATATACCTAATCAGCAGGGTACGCATTTTAATAGATGGTATTCTGCAGCATGCTGCGCAATGATGTATCAGCCACTCTAGCGCGTTGACCGCTCGATAGATCTGCAACAAGCTTGCACCATTTCTCCACTGCGCATACTATTTCTCCATTTAGCTCGTCCATCCTGTTGACGTTAGCTAGCACTAAAGCAAAAATAACAATAGGCATGCAAAAATATAAAATTTTCTGGCAGTAGCTAACACTAATGCAAATACAAAACTATCACCATGTATACTGCAACATGCAGCCAAGTGTGTGCTGACATGAGGCAATAAAAAAATAACTACAATTGGTAATTGAATTTACTTGCATCTGATCAAGTTCTTTGAGTATCATATAAATTATATAATCAATAAAATTAATATGGTAAACTGTTACTTATTCGTCTGGTTGTCTTACTAACAGGGTGACAAATTGTTCAGCTGTAAATAAACTAGAGTCTATAGCAATGGTACCTATTTGAGGTTCATCAACATCTAATGTTAATAACTCTTTAATGTTCTATGTGCACAATATTATAATTGGATCGTGTGACAAAAATATAATTGGATCTTGTGACAAAAAATGTATTGTGTCATGCTTCTCGAGAAACAACATCTTATTCTACCATAATATGAAAGAACCAAAGAATGTTTTCATCTACGCCATCTGGTCAGAACGCATCTAGTCCAGTTCATACTAGTTGAAATTATGTGGTAAACCTAAGTCCATCAAAGCAACAAGACGGAGGAAGTAGCTTACTTTGAAGGCGCGAGGGAAAGAGGACAATTTACTTGATCTATCGACGAAGATGAAAGAAGTCGGCGATGCGTTCTCGACGTAGTTTGTCGAGGTCGGCCTGCACGTGCGGACGACCTTGATCTTCTCGGGGTTTTTCTGGCGTGTGGGATGCGGCGGACGGAGCTGTCGACGCCTCGCCGGCAGGAGTCGATCTAGTCGACGACATGTGCGAGGAGGAGGAGATTATATACGAGGTCGACGCCTAGGTCGTCGTAACTTCCCTGTGGCCAATGTCGCGATCTATATTTTCCTCCGTTGAAGCGAGGCTGAACGTGCTCCTCAATCGTAGGGATTAGGAACATATGGATTAGCACGATCCCAGAATTGTGTAACAGAACGGCAACTACTCCCGTGATCGACGTGCGTGTGATCGACGTGCATGGAAAGCGCATCGTTGTGGGATCCACAATATGGATCCGACACTTATTTGCGGTCTGGGCCGCCCACCTACCTGCATTGTTTCTTCCTCAAAATAAATATCATTGGTTCATCCCTAAAAAACTCTTTGTGACACGTATTAGTTATTGTATACTTGTATCTGTTCAACAATATTTATAGTATCTCTATCATTTCTACAATATTATACATGCATCGAGTGTCGGAAATGAAGGATACTTGTCATGCATGCATGCCATGGTCATCGTAGGTTACGGCTTAAGTTTGGGATCATTTCGTGAGATCGTAAAGAATAATAGATACAGGGTATCAAACCTATAGAGTTTTTGCATCAAAGGTACTTCGATCGAGATATTGGACATAGAATGCCACTCTTTAAGAAGGAAAAAAAGGTTACGCATAAACCACTTTCAGACCTGCCCTCCGGTAGACCCGAATGGTCCTGCTTGTACATGGTGCATGTGGAAGCATGCATGAGATGACCGCCAACTTTTGGGAGCATGTGGGCTTGGCCAATGTGGTCCCCCAGGCAAGGTGTGCAATTTAATTCGGACACAAAACGCGCGTTGCGTCACGTGGGGGCAGTGTTGTAGGGTTTTGTCGCCAGAAAAGCCTAGAAATTGCATCGAGTGTCGCATATGAACGATACTTGTCACGCATGCAAGCCATGATCATCGTAGGGTATGCATGAAGTTTGGGATCATTTGGTGGGACCGTCAACGAAAACCAATTTCAGACCTGACCTCTGACAGACCCGAATGGTCCTGCTTGGACATGGCGCATGTGGAAGCATGCATGAGATGACCCCAACTTTGGGAGCATGTGGGCTTGGCCAATGTGGTCCCCCAGGCAAGGTGTGCACGAATTCGGACACAAAACGCACGTTAAGGCCACGTGGGGGGTAGTGTTGTAGGGTTTTGTCGCCAGAAAACCCTAGAAAATGCACCGAGTGTCGCATATGAACGATACTTGTCACGCATGCAAGCCATGGTCATCGTAGGGTATTTATGAAGTTTGGGATCATTTGGTGGGACCGTCAACGAAAACCAATTTCAGACCTGACCTCCGGCAGACCGGAATGGTCCTGCTTGTACATGGTGCATGTGGAAGCATGCATGAGATGACCCCAACTTTTGGAAGCATGTGAGCATGGCCAATTTGCCCCCCCCCAGGCAAGGTGTGCACGAGTTCAGACACAAAACACACGCTATGTCACGTGGGGGCAGTGTTGTAGGGTTTTGTCGCCGGAAAAACCCTAGAAAAAGCATCGAGTTTTGGAAATGAACGATACTCGTCATGCATGCTTGCCATGGTCATCCTAGGGTGTACATACAGTTTGGTCTGAATTGGTGAGACCGAGAAGATAAACCTGCTCCTGGTACATGGTGCATGTGGAGGTATGCATGCGACTGTCCCAACTACATTTGGTTAATAATATTTCAATTATCAAACAGAAAATAAAATTTATAATTTGGAATGAAGAATTGAAATAATGAAGAAGTGCAATAGAACATAACATATTATCTTACATTTTGAAAATATTTCGAATATAAAGAAGAGAACAAATATTAGAATGAAGAAGTGAAATAAAACAGAACATTTTATCTTACAAACTAAAAATATTTCAAAAATAATAAAGATAACAAATATTAGAATTAACAATTAAAATAGAACACACCATTTTAGTTTATATTTCCTAAATATTATCAATATACAAAAGAGAACGAACAAATGAAATAAAACACAACAGAATTTGGCTTATTTTTTAAATTTTAATAAACACTTTTACAAATAATATAGAAAAAAGAGATTTGATTTTAAATATTAGAAATATAAACAAGAAAAGAAACAAAGAAAATAGAAAACATATCAGCGCGCGGGTAAGGCTGCCCTGAGCCCGCCCAAATTGGGCCCAAGGCGGAGCCGCGCAGGGCACATCGAAGCGCATAGCCGTTGGGTGGTGGGAGTTTAGTCCCACCTCGCCAAGCGAGAGAGCGCCGCACCGGTTTATATACCCTGCTGCGACTCCCCTCAGAAGCTCCTATCAATTGCAGGCAGTACATTGCCTAACTCTCGTACCCTCTGCCCCGTGGGGCCTACTAGTAGCAGAGATATTCTGCACCATGGGCCTGCATCCTGGCCCATGCACAGCAGGGTTCCTAGTCGTATGCAGGCCGTGGAGTATGAATTCTCCTGCTCTTGTAGGTGGGCACTTTTTTGGCATATTGCCATGTGTATTGATCTTCAAATCACACACTAAATTATACACATGCTCACTTGCATTCAATACACAATTTTTTTTGTAATACATGACAAGTTAATGTTTTGACCTTCAAGTCATCTAATAAATTATTTTGAAATTGTTTTTTATTAATTTATAATGCCTTCTAGACTGACTGGTCAAAACATCGGTCTATACCTTAGGGGGGCATTGTAAAAAATTCTTTTTCCAAATTTTCTTTCCTAGCCATGATTGGCATAACACACTAAATTATAAACATGCTCACTTGCGTTCAATACACATTTTTTTTTGCATATATGACAAGTTAATGTTTTGACCTTCAAGTCATCTAATAAATTATTTTGAAATTGTTTGAATTTTTTATTGATTTATAATGCCTTCTAGACTGACTGGTCAAAACATCGGTCTATACCTCGGGGAGCATTGTAACAAATTATTTTTCCAAAAACTGGCTTAAGTTAGACCAAATGGCCCCTCCGGAATGCGGTCATTTTTTCGCCACCTCCAAATGACCTCAACTTTGGCACACATGATCTATTGGACAAACAAAGGTGGGTTCCAAATGTTTTATATTTTTTTCAATTTTTTATTTATTTATAATGCCCTCTAGACTAACTGGTCAAAACATTGGTCTATACCTCAGGGGGGCATTGTAAAACATTCTTTTTCCAAATTTTCTTTCATATCCATGATTGTTACAAGTGGGTCACCATGTTCAAGAAAGTTTGTGTGATTTGGAGGTGGTGGGAAAAATCACATTTTTTCAAAAACTGGCTTAAGTTAGACCAAATGGCCCCTCCGGAATGCGGTCATTTTTTGACCACCTCCAAACGACCTCAACTTTTGCACACATGATCTATTGCACAAACAAAGGTGGGTTCCAAAGGTTTTATATTTGTTTGAATTTTTTATTAATTTATAATGCCCTCTAGACTGACTGGTCAAAACATCGGTCTATACCTCGGGGGCATTGTAAAAATTCTTTTTCCAAATTTTCTTTCATAGCCATGATTGGCACATGTGGGTCACCATGTTCAAGAAAGTTTGTGTGATTTGGAGGTGGTGGGAAAAATCACATTTTTTCAAAACTGGCTTAAGTTAGACCAAATGGCCCCTCCGGAATGCGGTCATTTTTTCGACCACCTCCAAATGACCTCAACTTTTGCACACATGATCTATTGCACAAACAAAGGTGGGTTCCGAAGGTTTTATATTTTTCGGAATTTTTTATTAATTTATAATGCCCTCTAGACTGACTGGTCAAAACATCGGTCTATACCTCAGGGGGGCATTGTAAAAAATTCTTTTTCGAAATTTTCTTTCATATCCATGATTGGCACATGTGGGTCACCATGTTCAAGAAAGTTTGTGTGATTTGGAGGTGGTGGGAAAAATCACATTTTTTCAAGAACATTTGGGTCACAATTTTTGAATTTTATGAAATGAAGGAATATGTGCTCAGTTATTGGAATATTTGATCATATGGTGGAGTATTTGCTATTTTTGCTTACTCAAATGAAGGAAAGATGTCATATGTGTCGACGAACAATTTCCACTTACTTCACTAAAAAACATTAATTTACTTAACCCAAAGTTTTACATTTGGTCAATTTTGCTTATGGGCAGAGCATGTTGCACATGGCCACAGCCTGGGAATTTATTGTACCATTGCAACAGCATGTTCCACATGGCCGTAGCATGGGAAGTGTTTGCAGCATGCCTGATCAGTGAAGCAACACTGATGCGGCATGTCTGATCACTGCAGCAGCTAAATTGAAGCAAAACATACATCTAAGGAACCATAATGGCAAATTTAAGGGACACAAATATAGATAGAAATATATACTACTGCCATAGATAGCAGCATCCACACAGCACACTTGCTGATGCAGACCACTACCATATTAGATATGTTTCGACCGCACACCACAAGATCGCACTTAGATAAAGTTCATACTAAATTACCACCACAAGTTTCCACCATCGTAACACCACACAAAGTTCACCAAAAGGACTGAGCCTTCCTACATCATACGACAACGAGGGTCTAGGGCAACTACAAGTCAGGGTTTCAGGACCTTGTGGAGGGCAGAATGCTGAGCCCTGATCTTGTAGTCATGACTGGTGATGGATGTAGCCCGACAATGCTCCATCAGATGCTCCAGCAACCCAGACCTGGGCTTGGGCCTGCTGCAGTAGGGGCACCGGTACTTGTCAGACCTCCAGTTGTAGTACTTAGCAGGTCCTTGGGCCCTGATCTTCAACTCCTCCTTCTCTTCAAAGGACTTGGCGTTCCGCTGGACCACATCATCTCCAGATTCATACTGCACACATTAATGACTGACATTAATACATTATGTATTCAAATACTATAAACATCTAACACTAACTCAATGCACAAATAACATTTCAACTAGGCCTTACCTCGTACGGCTCATCCTCATCACTGTCATAAGGGTCGCACCAGATCGTCCCACTTCCTCTTGTTGCCAACAAGATCCTCCTTCTGCTATATTGTCAACCAAGCAAGTCATTTACAAGGAATTGAATTGCAGTTCAAATAATGTCATTACAAACAAAATTGTGAATGTGAACCACGTTGGTATGTTGCAAGTGACCAATAATGTCAATATATTTTCCAATGCAAAATATTTTAATATGAAACCTACAGATAAACAAATAAAGCTACCTAAACAATCTGTTTTTGCATAATGATGGAAAGCTCCAATCTATATTGGACAACATAGCTAATATAAATACATATTCTGGAAAACTTTCTAATTACAGGAAACCTACACAAAAGAATAATTCAGATGTACCTAAGCATTTTTTGAGATAATACAGCAAAGCTCCTACACATATTAACATAATGCAGTAGTTAATTAGGTACAACTTCAACTATAAATGCATACATCTTCAACAAACAACTAAAATTTCATTACTTACCTAAACAACAACAAATTATACTATAGATGTATCTTGTATCATCTAAATCAATTCATTGCCACATCATAATTAATGCATTCCAAATCAAATATGTTTCCATCCAATATCATTGAATCACAGATCAAATCAAATAATCATATATGTCTGCAGCATTGAACTACAGATCTAATAATCATATATGGTTTATCTGACCTTAAATTCCCCCTTAAATAAGGTATTCAACCTCATACTAATTAAAATCTAACAAGCAAAAATTCCAGGACTAATCTAATAAGCATCTAAAAAAAACCCCAAGATGCTCTTATCTCTGAATCAACGGCATTGGAGAGGATGTTCAATCCTGTAAATATCTCTGAAGCAATTGCCAAATTCCACTGCTAACCCAAACTAAATAAGCATAGACTGCCCCTTCCCCTCTCCTTCAGAAGCCCCATTCCAACACAAAAAAATCCATCAATTGAGAAGCTCTTTTTGATTAACATGACAACACCAATTACATGAGCACATCCTTCACTATATTTACAACCAAACTAATGCACCATCTAATCACCTCAGGTAGACAATTTCCAAAAACACAAGGCCATGCACAACCCATCTCATAGCCTCTGCCTGACAGGCATCAATCAAGCATCAAAGAACTGCAACTATGACAACATGCATCAATGAAGTATCTAAGAATTGCAACTATGACAGGCATAATCCCTAGAACTAAGCATCCATTTAATTAATCATCAATAGAGAAGTATATATTTGACTAATCCATCGTCTAATCCTCAAGCCAAACACCTACAGAATTGCACAAATTCCACTACTAATCTCATAAGCATCTGAAAAATCTGCATCCCTCAATCCGGCTACTTCTAACCTAATCTAATAATCATATGAGGTCCACCATTCTTGCACGAATCAAATACACAAAAACCCTAATGCAGAGAAAACCCCACATCCAACAAATCTAACCAAAGAACCTTCTGACCACAAACCCTACAATCTAAAAACTACCACATTAAAGTGATAAGCACATACCTTCTGCTCCGCCTGCTCCTCGCCAGAGCCGGCCTCCACCTTATCCACCTTCTCCACCTCGTGCGCCTCGCCGGAGCCCGCCTCCACCTTCTGCGCCTCGCCGGAGATCGCCAGAGCGGGCGCATCTGGCTGGACTGCGCCGCTGCATCCCGCCCCCGCCTTCTCCAGATCTGCAGCGGAGGGAGCACCGCGCTGGACGCCGGCACGTCCCCTCACAAAGGTGCCCGCAGCGACCTGCCGCGCCTGCTCCACCAGATCTGCGCCCCAATCCAGGCGCCACCTCCTGCGCCCGCCATGGCGATGGAGAGGATGCGGTGAGGGAGACGAGGAGGTTGGAGAGGAGAGGGAGTGGGGCTCGTGGGGAGTGGGGAGTGGAGATAGGGAGACGATGCGGCGGGGGTAAATGGTGGGCGATGCGGCCGGAGGTGGTTGTCGTCCACATTTATATGATGGGACAGTTTTGGCAACCCCTCGTGACACGTGCTGCCCCACGCGCGGGCGATTGCAGGCGTTCACGAAACGCCGCCGTATACGAATACGAGCATACGGCCGGGCATACGATCTAACCGGGCCCGTACGGGCCTTCCAGGGCTCCTCGACGGCTATACGCGGGGGCAACAAAGATGATCGTGCCCCTCGTTATGAACCGTTTTTGGTTCATCCTGGCCGTCGATGTGTTTTTTCACCTCGCGTTCAGCCCAGGGGGAGCACCGGAGCAGAAACGCGTTTCCCCGCTTCCACACGTCTATCCTCCTCATGCGAGCTTTTTCGTTTATGCAAACCAGGGAGAGCGCCTCGTCAGCGGTGACGCCGAGCGTCGAACGGCTATTAGAATATGTTATGTGTTGGCTCACAGTGGTCGGTAGCTCAGTCAAGGAAGTGTGTCCGGTGTCGGAGCTCACGTCCAAGGTGTAATATTTTGTGGGTTCCTCGAAGTGGCCGAAGTAGTACCAGACGAGCCAGTGCGCCGTCGTACCACACAAGGCATTGTTGCCACTGCTGATTTGTGGAAACTGGAAGCCGCTCTTGCCGGGTTGGTAGATTTCATCGAGACACTTTCTAGGTGCGCTCCACAATGACTCGGTGGACGAGAACGTGTAGAGAGGTTAGGCTCCCGATCGTCCTTGCCCTTGGGGTTGTCCAAGGAAACGACGGCTAGCACCTTAAAATAGTCCAAGGACCGGTGATGTTGGTGGCACTCTGCACCGGTTAAGAAAGTGCAACTGACAAAGGAGACCTTGCACTCAAGTGAAGGGAGCACGTGACACGTGCGGGCGAACGGGTCGCAGACGGCCATGTGGACCGATTCATGGCGGCGGATGCCGGTGAGGAGACGCACAAGGACGAGGCCATGACGTGCAGCGAGCGGCTCCGCCATGTGCGTGTCATCATCTGGCAAGCCGTCGACGATAGATGTAAGAAGACGGCGTTGAGTGCCGAGCACGGACCCCTCCGGCGGCGGCACGAAAAACAACCGGTACGAAGGCTTGCAGTCGATGTCCACGCGTTGCCGATTAAAGAAGCCAAGGAGGGTGGACGGACCACCGGCGCTCTCACCCGGCCAGCAGCGGGTGAGGAAGGAGCGGTCGGCTACGAGAGTGTGCCATCGCTTGCACGCCGCGGCGCAGCGGAGCAGGGCCGCGCGATCCGTGGACACGCGGTGGAGGATCTCGAGGACGGCGTCTTCGGTCGAGAGCAGCCTGGCCGCCGCTGCCTGCACCATGTTTGATCTTTTCCTTTTTGAGGAGGGGAGAACCATGTTTGATGTGATCTGCGGCGTGGTTGTCTCAGGGCCGTATACATATACTATAAGCATGTAGTATATGGCAGACGTCTTCCATTGCGTTTCGTGATCGTTCTCGATTTCGATTAGAGTTCTGTACGGGGCTGGTTGGCCCATGTACGGCCCACGATGGGTTGTAAACAGAAAGAACTCGTTACGGAGGAAAGGGATTCTCCCGTGCACGTTGGCTCAGTTGGAGAATCGAGAGCAAGCAAACTAGCCTTCTCCATCTTTATCTTTACCTTTACCTAATATTGAATGACGAAGGCTTTCATAGTTCTTCATACATCATCATTTTATATCCGTTAATTTTATAGTTAATCATAAGGATTCAGATGAAATTTAATAGAAGGCATGTTTGACTTTTCGTCTCTCCGACTGATTTCGATGCACGTCTAGGTGTTTGTCCGTGTTAGGCTTTTAGCCGTTGCCGAGTAGGATTAGTATTGGCTAGCTACCTAATATATAACTATGTACCCCAGCCTGTAACTAGGGAGACCGTGTGTACCAATACGGATCAACAAGAGGCTCGGTACGAGCCATTGGCAATCAAGCCAACTTTCGTGTGCGTGCGTGTTGTGTTCCGGCCGGCTGGCCGCTGTGCACCGTACAGGTCTTCGGTATTGGTTCACGGCAGCTTCACATAGATCGATTAGGTGAGGATTATCAGGAGGCTTGCTTTGCACTGAGTAGATCGATCAGGATACAGTTTGCTTGTTCGAGTTCTTCGTCGTGTTCGTCGCCGGTCGTATCGCCGTCGCCTGAAGTTCTCGACATGGAGAGTGGGCAAACAATGAGCACCAAATTGCAAAGCGTAAACGCACATGTAAAGTGAACCGTATTCGCCAATCTGTGTGTGACCGGAGTCGGGGGAGGATCAGCCATGGTCGGCGGGAGCAAGCAACATGTTGTGTCGACGAAGGAGTGCACCAAGCGGGACCAATAGGCGGGAACTCGATCGGGGACGCTCTATGTTTCACGCTGTGGCAGTGAACTCTCGTACAGCCGAGCATGTGCACCGCACTATCTTCCTTGCACCGATTGTCGTGCTGCTGGCGTGCTTCGCTCGTGGAGAGGCCGCTGTGTCACCTTAGGCAAACGCTAGCGTCGCTCGCTGGAAGTGGCCTTAGTCGCCCCACACTCCAATGGACCATGCAATAGACAACACCGTTTGCCGGAGCCTGGAGGCTGTGCTGGGAGCCGACGCTGTGAGCCGACGAGGCAACTTCCTGACTGTATTTTTCTCATAAAAAGGCAGGGGAAAATCGTGGGAGGTCCTTGTGACTCGTCAGCGTGGTTAGGAGATGGCGACCGTGTGATACATGCATGTGTGGTGCGTGTGGGTTATGATAGGCCCGGCCGGCCAGCAGCTTCATGATGGGACCATATTGGCCGAGCGGGTTGCCGCAGCGGAGTTCGTGGGTGGCATGAAGGCGGCACGACAGGTCTGAGACCTGGTGGTGCTAGGCCCGCAGAGTGCTCGGCATTCTACGGGCGTGTTTGGATTTTGCGCGAGTTAGCCCTGCCAATGCATGGGCATGCCAAAAAAATTGGCGAGCTTTCGCCCACCCGTGAGTCGCCAACTATTGGCACAAAAGTTCACGTGAAAGTGAACTGGCGGGATGGGCTTTCAATGGCGTGCCAACTAATTGGCTTCGTTCCAAGCGGTTGCCCATGCGGTAGTCAACGCCAAAAAATTGGCTTGGCAGGCATTGGCAGGGATCCAATGTCCTCACAGCCGACACCTGCGGAGACATCGTTGTCAATTTCATGGTCGCATCCATGCGCTATCGGCGTACGAAAACACAAATAATCAAGCTGGCTGCGGTTGGCATATCACTTTTGGCAAACCATGACCAGGATCATTCATCAATTTGATGAAATCCCCGTCATTGGGTTTGAAGCAAATCAGTGTCAGCTATGATCGGTCAGCCAGATTTGCCATCCTCAACGCTATTTCAGTTAGAAGCCCATCATATTTTCTTTTTTGCTAAATCGCAAACTTTCCTGCTCTAATCATCAGCACGTTGGACTGATTAAATTCTCTAGATAAAACTGCTCGATCCCTATGTCTTATCACAAAAGACGGAGAGCTTAACGTTTTTTCCTGCTCACGAGATATATGAAAATCTTGGTTTCCTTTCTAAATTTAGCAAAAATGTGGAGGACGTCCAAGAAAACTAGACTCGTCCAATTAATTAGTCTAAAGTTTTGTTCTTGACTAGTGACCAGAACACTGATCTGTGTGGTGATTTTCATTTTTTTCTTACGACTTACGAGTCAGGTTAGAAAACATGGTTTTGTGGTCGTCGACTTTCGCAACAGAGAGAAAATTATGGAGGGTTAAGAGGAGAGATATGCTGGATTTTATTTTTTATTTATCCAGGGAAGAGATTATGATAATAGAGATGTTGTATTTTGTGAGATCGCTAAGTGGTGAGATATGCTGGATTTTATTTTTTATTCATCCGGGAAGAGATTATGATAATAGAGATGTTCTATTTCGTGAGATCGCTAAAGTTTTTTGTATATGTTTTGTTCAATTTATTGAATAATAAAATTAATCTATCTAATCACTGAAAACAAAATAGAAAGAAATTTCTGATCTTACGGCAAGTTTGATTAGTAATTTAGTACGATGACAATTTAAGCTGGGACTATACGTACTGGACTTGGAGCTTATGGATTTATTCGCCATGTAGAACCGTCTATCATTTTTGTGTTTTTAAGTTAGTGGTCATGTCATCCATCTCATATATAAGAACATGGCAACATGCATAGGTACAAGATAGTAGAGACATGCAGCTTCAGATTAAGTTTTTTTTTATAGGTACAACCTCATTTTCTTCATCAAACAATGTTACATCGCGTTGAGTCGAGTATTTCCCTGGTAAAATAATGGATACAACGCTTTTGAACTTTTGAACTAACTTCTTGTGAAGGTATAACAAGCTATATAAAAAATATTGCACAAGTCTTATGTTTTATTTGCATGATTGGTTCTCTTGAGGTTACTGTAGTAACTCTAATAAAAGGCGATCCAATCATCCAAAGGGTTCAAATTTAGATCATAACTTACCGCACCTGTGTTTTATAATTTTCCCTCTAATTTGTTACATGCTTTAGTTTATATAACAATGTTTGCTTATATATCGCTCCATAATAGCTGGACCATCAAATCCATTGTATATAAAAGCCCAATTTTCTCAATAGTAGTAACTGGTTTTATTAATTTTCCAATCTCCAATTTTGTAGCCTTGATGACATTGCCACAAAAAAATTGGTTGTGCAAAAGTATTTCTTTCTTTAATTTATAAATGTAGCCAATCAAGATTTATTTCTCCCGTTGCAAGGGCATATGTGCTAGTAGTATACAAGTACCAGTATAGCAGTGTATTATGCCAGACCAGCCATCACTTTATGTCATGCCGCCATGCAAATGACGCATGCATGGATTATCTTTCTCTCTTTTCCTGCTCACAGTACAACTATGACATGCGCACGTCTAAAATAAATTCATAGACTTTATTTCAGGATAGACAATTTAAATCACTAATATCTTTTAAACTATAAACAAGAAAGCTAACCTTCAGTTGACTAGAAGTTAGCGACATATCCGCATGATTCTGGAGCCGCTCAATCCGCTTCTGCTCTCAAGCGATCCCTTCCCGATTTGATTCTGGAGCCGCTCGATCCGCTTCTTCCTGCGTAATACTGGATTGGTTGTTAGGGCAATCCCGTCCAAACTGCCTCATGATCAAGATATGCAAACTCAAAACAATGTTATATCTGCGCTTCAGACACAAGTCCAATCCCTAACACCGACCCTTTATGAAACAAGGACTTCCATTGTTTGATGTCATCAAGATATGCATGGTTTAGAAACCAGACTATCAGACATTTGCTATATTGTTCAGGAGCCTAAAAAAATGAAGGCGAAGTTTATGGTACTCCATCGGACAGTACAACATGAAGACATAACAGTTAGATCAAATGAACCGAACTTCTGAACTTCTGATATTGCATTTATCTGCCGGACTGTTAACGTTTATGCCAACCTTCCGTTTGTTATATGGCTGTAATTTGTTTTGTTGCGATACAAAATTTGTTCTTAACGGGCAACGACCGACTAAGAAAACAACAAGCCATTTTTGTATAGTGTAGGGTGTTCCTTATATTTGCCCTGGTGGCGAACTTTGATGCACAGTGGATATAATCTGTGCAATCGCCTTAATAGCCTACGTTAGTTTATGGCTTATTTACTTTCTTAGTCTTCTTTTTCCTTGGTTTGCTAGTGGCCGCAACAACCATGGGCCAGATACGAACCGTGGTAATCTTGAGCCTGCTACGAGCCGTAGAATCAATGGGACTCCTACATGTCGTCAGATAAATTGGAGGATGCATCAGTTGCAAGCTTTCTGGCAATCAATAACGTGCAGTCTAGTTTTCATCTTCCCCTCTCTGTTGAAGGGCGAGAAGAACTCCGGCACCTTCATGAATTTAGTGCTGACACGGAGCCTGACGTCGCCACAACGGATGTTTGGACCTACACATGGGGAACACACTATACCTCGGCAAACTACTATAAGTTCTTCTTTCGAAATGTCATAGCTGATGATGCCTTTTCTTGGATCTGGAAATCCAAATGCACGATGAAAATAAAGACCTTCACCTGGCTACTCCTGGCCGACAGAGTTAACACTAGAAACATGCTGAAGAGAAGGCATCATCATGTGGGAGATGATGCCAACTGTTCATTATGTACCCAGCAAGAGGAAGAAACGGTTGAGCACTTATTCTTCAGGTGCCCTTTCAGTCAACAATGTTGGGATACTCTAGGCATCACATGGTCGAATGTTGGCAACAGACTTGCTCTTATCCATGAAGGGCGTCGTGCCTGGCAAACACACATGTTCATGGAAATCTTCATGTTGTCTGCTTGGAGCATTTGGAAGGAACGCAATGGCCTAATATTTAGGGGGGTCCCACACACCCTTGCCTCATGGAGAGAGCGCCTTAAAGTTGACCTAGCCCTTCTATGCCATAGGATTAAGCCCTCCTTGGCTGAGTTCATTTCTTTGTTTTTAGACACTACATTGTAACTCCCATCTCACTTCATCTTCTTTCCTAAGATCAAAACCCCCACACCCATGTGGTATGTGGTGACTTTGATCCTAGGAATCATGAGCAATTGCTTATGAACCCCCCCATGTAACTGTTCCTGATTAATATATGTCAGTAGGATCCTCTCCTACTGTCTTTGATTGTTCAAAAAAAACGTGCCATAGGATCCATTGGCCACAAATGTCCAACAATTCATGTGCCAAAACCAGACCACGACATGGGCCGTAAACGACCTTAATTGGTATCGGGCCAGCACGGCCATGGGCCGTTAACAGGCCAGAAAACAGCAAAATCTTAATTCTGTAATGGAATTAACGGGTCGTTAATGGGCCCGAATACATGGCGGGTTGGAAACGGCGCAATGGGTTAACAGGCCGATTCTAACGCGGGCTGAATTTGGTCCACTAGGAGAACATGACAGTAGCAAACCGGAAATAAGGATCCGAAAAGGAGCCCAAGAATTTATGGGCCCTCGTAGGCCAAAAGCTAATACGGGCTGGAAACGGCCCATGTGAATCATGAGCCGTTAATGGGTATAAAAAATTGACGGTTTATTATGGGCCAGAGTAACCATGGGTCACTAAAGGGCCCAAAGGGACGAAAGACCTCATATGGGCCGAAAGCCATCATTGGCCAAAAGTGAAACGGGTTGGTATTATACTGGACAGCCCACACGACGTTGTTGGGCCGAATTGGGAAAGGCCATAACGGGGCGTGAGTTACCGGGACGCAAAATGGGCTTTATGCGAACAAACTGTTAACATGCTTTTTCATGGGCCGACCCGCTAGCTTTTGACCAAGTCAAACAGGCCGGTCTTTGTAAGCTAAATGGGTCACTGTTGGGCCGTGCCATGTGTCAACGTATCATAGGTGCCTATATGTCCCAATGGCGAGCTAATAGGTGGTTCCTGTGGTCAATGAGAATTTTGCACGTGGAAAATCCCCTTTGATCTGGGCTGTTAGCGGGTTATTGGATGCAAACCGGAACCCGATAGCTTAATGGCGACCTGTTACGGTGGAAGCCACGTGTCGGTTATCCTTGACGAAAACACTTCCAGGACACGATATTTATTGTCATGGAAGTGGACACTTCCGTGGTGATAATTTCAGTATTGTCATGGAACACTTCTACAACACCACAGGTATGACTATCTTGATTCTGTCATAAAAGCGTCATGGATGTACATGCATGACAGAAAACGTGACCTACTGTGAAAAACACGTATTATCACGGAAGTAGGTTTTTTGTAGTGCAACCTACTGCACCTACTGAAAATATTGGTTATGAAATTCCTTCAGTTATGATTGAACAACTGCTAGCTATCCTTATGCATGAGACGGAATGATGCATCCCGATATGCATTTGATACATGTGGATGAAATTTGTGGATTATTTAAACTTGCAGGTTTACCCGGAGATGAAGTTAAGAAGAAGGTTTTTCCTTTATCATTGGAGGGAAAAGCATTGACATGGTATAGGCTATACGATGATATTAGATCGTGGAACTGGAATCGATTGAAATTGGAATTTCACCAAAAGTTTTATCCTATGCATCTAGTTCATCGTGATCGGAATTGTATACATAATTTTTGGCCTCGTGAAGGTGAAAGTATCGCTCTAGCTTGGGGGAGGCTTAAGTCAATGTTACATTCATGCCTCAATCATGAACTCCTGAGAGAAGTAATTTTTCAGAATTTTTATGCTCAGCTTTCTCGTGATGATCAATCCATGCTCTAGCATGAATAATGAACATTTATCATGAAATAAGGAAATATAAAATAATAAATTTATTATTGCCTCTTGGGCATATTTCCTTCAAAGAAGAGGACGAGGAGCAAGCCGAGGAAGAAGATGAAGTAGGTGGTGAGGAGGAGGAGGAGTATGATGACGATGACAGACCTCCACCCACTCAGCCAACCGAGGACAAGAAGGGAAAATAGCCAAATAAGCAATGGAAGGGTGCGTCCCCGTTTCAGAAAGAGCGTCCTCCTCATAGTCGCACGAAAAATCCGGATGAGACCCGCTCCAAGAGGAATGGGGAGCGAACGGCCAAAAGGGGGAGCAAGAGAAAGTGAAATGGTCATGTTGAACTAGTTGTTTAGTTAAACTATTTGCTGTTTATGTTGATCTGTGAACGAGAACTTGTTTGCCATGTCGAACTACTTTGGAATTGTCGATTTGCTACCTATTTTCTCAGTTGGACATGTAAACCCTATTTGATACACTAGTGCAAAACAGGTCTTTAGTGCCGGTTCGTGACGGCCTTTAGTGCCGGTTCGCCAACCGGCACTAAAGAGTGGGGACTAAATGTCCCCCCCCCTTTATTACCGGTTTGTCACGAACCGGCGCTAAAGTGCAAACACGTGGCACGAGCCAGGCCCATGTGCGCGTAGGTCTTTAGTACGGGTTGGTAACACCAACCGGTACTAAATGTTTGGGTTTTTTTTTAATTTTTGCTTTAGTTTTGTGTTTTCAATTTGGCTTTATTTTCCATTTAATTCTTTTTTGTTTGCTGGTATTTCACGATACTACAAATTGTACACATTATGCATACATATAAATAGATTTTCTCGTACGTAGAACCGCATATATATATCGGAGAGTAGTTACTCCCACTTTTGTTTCATACGTTCTAGGTAGTATCTATCACATCGGAGAGTATGTACGCGTAGTATGTAGTATATAAGAATGTTTAGGTAGTATATATACTACTATTTTGGTAGTATGTATCATATTTTGCGCATACTCTATTTCACATAGAAATATATACGTATTTCACAAATACAATAAAATTATAAGCTCACTTGCAATTTTTTCATACAAATCACTTGGGAGTATCTTAGATATAGTATATGAACATAATAAAAATAATAAAGTAGAGCATATACTACCACATGATAGTATATGAGAAACGGGTGTAGCTACACCCGGTAATAGGATGCATTTTCCCTATATATATATATATATATAGTATATCATCGAATGTCTTACAGCCAACACCGTTAACTATTCACACATACACATGTATATACATATATAATTTCTCCTACATGTTGCCTTGGTGCCTTCGGAGCATGCACGATGACAAGTGGTTCATGGGGCGGTAGCGGGTAATAGTATTCTCCTTTGGGATCTATGACCTGGTCGAGCAAAAATCCGGCTATTTCCTCTTGAAGTGCTAGTATGCGCTCCTCGGGTAGGAGCTTATCACGCACCTCTCTGAACTGTTAAGAAGGAGATCAATATGCATGTGTATTAGTTGTGTTACAAGATATCGATAATGGTGTGAATAGAGTTCTGACAACGTACCCATTCTTGTCTTTGAGATCTGCTCCTTTCGGACGCCATCATGCGAATGTTCTCGCAAACGTAGAATGCACAAAGATCATTCCCCGGCGCCTGCTTCAGGGCCTTTACGAGAATGGAATTGAATCAGATAATGATTAATCAAGCATGATAATTAATTAATGGTATTGAAACAAGAATTAAAGAGATGGCAAGCTAGCTAGTACTACTTAATTATTTACCCTTGGTCGATGCCAAAACAACTTTTTTGGCCATTTTCCTGGAGTCACCTTGATGAACTTTGCCCAAGTCCTGCCCATCGGCAAAGAAAATCAATAAAGGGGTTATTAAATAGTTCATATCAAGAAATGACGAACTAATAATAGGCCGAGATATAGTTAATAATGATTGAAATTACCTGTTGACTATCACCTTCATGATGGTGTAGTTTTTATCTTCTTTAAGTAGCGAGTCGAGTACTTCGACTGTTGCTTTGTCAACTTTAATGACTAACAAGATCCAGTGGAAACTGCATGCGCACACGTTTGCATGTCTTAATTAAGCAGGCATGTGCATAAAATTAATCATCTATATATCGTAAACCGTATACACTTAGTTATTAACATCTAGCTAGCTAGTAAGCAAAAACAGAATTTGTATTAACTCACGTGAAGTTGTAAGGAAGTAGTATATCTTCATTGGTATTGAGGCACTTCAAGAACTTTAGCATGCTTTCCTCTACAACCTGCTTTAGAAGTTGCAAGATTCCCTGTGTACTCATTAATGGTATTTGGGTCAATGAACCCAATGCCATAGCGTACAAATTTTTTCATTTCATACATCTTCATGCATATAATACCACAGAAAAGAATATATAGTGAGGATAATTACATGTAATGATTGATCAAAAATTACAGAAAGAAATCACTTACAAAACATAGCAACTGACGAGAGATTTGTCGAAAAGGCCTTGATTGTATAACTGATATAGTTCTGAATACTCAACGACAGAGCTTTCTCATGGTAGTAATGCTCCTTCTTGACATTCACCAGGAGGGACTCTCGATTGGAATCTTGGTAATGTTCATGTACCATTGATGCAATTCATACATTCTCGTTGGAAGGTTCTTGACCTTGTCTGGGTGGACCAAAGGTTTGCCCTGAGCATATTTCCATTTTATTTCCTCCTCTCTAAGCGGAGACATGGGCTCAATTTCGAGGAGTTGTCCAACAGAGATCTTGAGCATTTCAGCCTGCATTATATGCTCCTCCGTTATTACCACATCGCCTAGCTGGGGAACTTTAACGGTTTGCCCACAATAATATTGGGCGTGCGGCCTCCTCTCATGTGTTGTTGTTGGCCCAACAAGCTGGGAGATCGACTGCGCCGCCTGTTCTCCCAGCTAGGGAACGGTTTTTCTGCATTTTTTGCCCGCTGCTTGTTGGCTCGAGCTCGAGCTCGCTTCCTTCTTTAGCCGTTCTCGATGTAGTTTCCTGATTTGGCGCTCATAGTCTGAGTCAACAGGCTTGGGAGCTGGTTCTCTAGCCATTTTAATGAAGTGGTCAATTACTTTCTCAGGCACTTTCTCCTTTGGCGGCGATGCCGGTTTCGGTCCAAAATGGGCGTCCACTTGGGCCTGCACTATGGCTGCGTTTTGCTCCTTAGTCATGTCGTAAGGCCTCTGAGGAAGAGGAGCGAGGCTTGGACCATATTTACATCGCTTGTCTCCGCTGCATTTCCTGAACTACCTCGACTCGTACCGCTACGCACCATAGCTGCGGCATGTCTCTTCTGCGATTGCTTAGATGGCGGAGACGGCTGACGTGGCTGAGTTGGACCAGGAGAAGTGGCCTGACGATGTGCCGGACTTGAAGCAGGAGGTGTGGCCTGACACGGTGCCGGACTTGAAACCGGAGAAGTGGCATGACGCTGTACCGGACTTGAAACCGGAGGAGTCAGCTCACGCTGCTCGGGGACTTGGAGGAGGTGGCGGACTTCGAGGAGGAGTCGGCTCACGCGTTCGTGGACTTGGAGGAGCGGGAGTCTGCTGACTCGGTGGTGGAGTCGGCAGACGACGCGGTGTCGGTGGACTTCGAAAGATGATGCAATCCTTTATCCATAGGATGATACGATGTATGGCCTCTCCCAATGTGCGCTCGTCTTCACCTCCAGGAAAGTCAAGCTGTAGCCCCGAATATGGGTCCACCACTTCGTCAACCATGACAGCATCATAGCCCTCTTGAATCGGGATGCAATGGAAGGTTGCTTCGAGGGTAACTGGAAAAGCAACGCCGTCCGCCACCTTCATGGATATGTTCTTCATTTTGGAGTGTAGCTCACAGTTAGTGTTTTCTATGATGTCATCCACAGGGTATGTATCCAGCAGTGTGTCGCCTGGGGCAGAACCAGCGCTACTTCTCGGCTTGGATGGGACGGTGCTATCCAATGCTGGGCGATCATCCGCTTGCTGCTGCCGCTGCTGAGACCCCCTTTCCTGGCTAAGTGAGTCGGTCTGCTGCTGCTGCTGCTAGAATATTTGAGTGCCAGGTCTGCGTGCCTTGCTTCTAGGCCTTGAAGGCGTTCTGCGTCCTGCTTCCTCTGCTCCTCCTCCAGCTTCCTTTTCTTCTCCTCCTCCATCTTCCTTCTTGCACGGGTCCTGTAGTCCTCGTTCCATTCTGAAAAGCCCTCATACCAGGGAATAACGCCCTTGCCTCGTGTTCTTCCGGGTGTTCAGGATTTCCTGTATGCCGCTTAAGCTCGTCGTTCTCTCTGTTGGGCATGAACACCCCTTTCGAGCTTCTTCTATTAAGGCCAATTATTTTTTGTTCGGCTCCTTTTAGACTTGCCTTCCGCGAAACTTCGCCTGTCTTCGGGTCCAACGCACCCCCATGCGCATAGAACCAAGTTCTGCACCTGGGGAGCAAGTTCCTAGTAACCGGTGTGACCCCTGCATCCTCCATCTCTTGCTCTAACTAAAACTAATTATAAAATTTAACAAATACTATAGGCCCGCAAAAACTATTTATATAAATAAAAAACATAAAAAATGCTAACATTTCTATAAATATTTATATAACTAAAAAACAGAAAACATTTATAACATTTCTATATAACTAACAATTCTAATATTTATATAACTAAAAAACAGAAAAATTGCTAATATTCTATAACTAAAAAACAGAAAACATTTATAACATTTCTATATAACTAACAATTCTAATATTTATATTACTAAAAAACAGAAAAATTGCTAACATTTCTATAAAAAAATGGCGCGTGTGTGTGTGTGTAGTGTGTGTGTGTGAACAACTAGACATGGCGGCCGGGGCGAGCTCACCGGCGAGGCGATTTACGGCGGCGACGATGAAGGGGGCGGGCGGCGACGGGCGACGGGACGGGCGGCGACGACGGGCGGTTGGGCGCGGGCGACGGGACGGCGGGGACGACGGGGACGGGGACGGCCGGGGCGGCGACGTCGACGGGGGCGGCGACGAGGGGCGGGCACGGCCGGGGTCGGCGACGAGGGGCGGGGGCGGCGACGTCGACGGGGACGGCGTCGATCGGGGCAGGGCGGCGCGACGGAGGGAGGAAACAGAGGGAAACTGAAATTTTTCAAGTGTTCGATATAGGATGGACCTTTAGTACCGGTTGGAGCCACCAACCGGTACTAAAGGTCTGTTTTGGCCAGCCGAAGCGGCGGGAAGCACCCACCCTTTAGTACCGGGTCGTGGCACCAACCGGTACTAAAGGGGGTGCGCTGGCGCAGTGCGGTGCGGCAAGTTTAGTCCCACCTCGCTAGCCGAGGGGCTACCGCACTCGTTTATAAGCCCAAGTGCGGTAGCTCTCTCGAGCTCCTCTCCTAAGCAGGCCTACTGGGCCTACATGTTCTCTTCTGACAAGTGGGCCTACTGGGCCTTTGCGGGCCTGCATCCTGGCCCAACAAAAGGTTGGGTTCCTAATCGAATGCAGGCCGCTTTGGCCCAGTAGGCGGGCTTTTTTATTTTCTTAATTTTTTTCGCTTTATTTATTTTTGTTTTATTTATTTTTGAGTTATTTTTTGCTGTATTTAGAGTTTATTTATGAATATTTTTGCTTTAGGTACAAAAAATTACAAACTTTCTGTTACTGCCGGTAGTTTTCAAATTTGAATAGTTTAAATTTTGAATTATTTGAAATTTGTGTGAATCACTAGTTTTGTGAATAACTTAACTTTAAAAAAAGATTTTTCAGTGATTCTTTTTTCTTATATTTAATATTAGTGTGTTTTATCATTATGTTCAATTTGGTAATGCTTAGGTTATTTAAAAAATGAAATGCCTTTGTAACAGTTGAGTTTTTGTCGGAAACCTTGATACTTCGAAAGAGATTGTTCATTTTGTACACGAAGTGCATCCAGTTTTTGCCGTAACCCTCTCTACTTTTGTTTGCACATAAAATTTCTTCGCGTTTCAAATGCCAAAACACATAACTACCCTAACTATTACAGAGATTCCCTCCTGGGTGTGAAACACGTAAGAAAGTGATGATAGTGAAGCCGATCACATCCCAGATCTTTGGGTGTGAAACTTTTTCTTCAAGGTGTGTCCCTTTGCGCCGTAGCCATGGAAAATCTTCATCATTTAACTGAATGCTCGGGTCAATATTCACTGTGAATGGAGGAATTTCATCAAACTTTTCATAATCTTCTGACATGTCTGTCTTGTCATCCACTCCCACGATGTTTCTTTTTCCTAAAAGAACTATATGGCGCTTTGGCTCTTCGTATGATCGATTCTCTTACTTATCTTTTCTTTTTATCGGCCTGGTAGACATGTCTTTCACATGTAAAACCTACTCCACATCATTTGCTAGTACGAATGGTTCGTCTGCATACGCAAGATTGTTGAGATCCACTGTTGTCATTCCGTACTACGGGTCTTCCGTTACCCCGCCTCGTGTCATATTGACCCATTTGCACCGAAACAAAGGGACCTTTTTAAATCACATCCATAGTTAAGTTCCCATATGTCCACTATGTAACCATAATATGTTTCCTTTCCCGTGTTGGTTGTTGCATCAAAGCGGACACCACTGTTTTGGTTGGTGCTCTTCTTATCTTGGGCGATCGTGTAAAATGTATTCCCATTTATCTGGTACCCTTTGAAAGTCATTACATTCGAAGATGGTAACTGGGACAACGAGTACATGTCATTTTGAATATCGCCATCATTCAGGGCACGTTTCTGCAACCAACTGGCGAAAGTCCTCGTTTGTTCGCGTGTAATCCAGTCGTCAGACTTCTCCGGGTGTTTGGAGTGTAGAAAATTCTTGTGTTCCTCCATATACGGAGCCACCAAAGCGGAATTCTGTAGAACTGTGTAGTGTGCTTCAATGAGAGAATGCCCGTCCATACATATTATTTGATGCCCTCCTAGCGTGCCTTTTCCTTCCACTCTGCCCTCATGCCGCGATTCAGGAACACCAATCGGCCTAAGGTCAGGAATAAAGTCAATACAAAACTCAATGACCTCCTCATTTTCATGGCCCTTCGACATGCTTCCTTCTGGCCTAGCACGGTTATGAACATATTTCTTCAAGACTCCCATGAACCTCTCAAAGGGAACATATAGTGTAGAAATACATGACCCAAAACGTTAATCTCTTCGCAAAGGTGAACTAGGACGAGCGTCATGATGTTGAAGAAGGATGGTGGGAACACCAACTCGAAACTAACAAGACATTGCACCAAATCATTCTGTAACCTTGGTATGATTTCTGGATTGATTACCTTCTGAGAGATTGCATTGAGGAATGCACATAGCTTCACAATGGCTAATCGAACGTTTTCCGGTAGAAGCCCCCTCAATGCAACCGGAAGGAGTTGCGTCATAATCACATGGCAGTCATGAGACTTTAGGTTTTGGAACTTTTTCTCTGTCATATTTATTATTCCCTTTATATTCGACGAGAAGCCAGACGGTACCTTCATGCTGAGCAGGCATTCGAAGAAGATTTCCTTCTCTTCTTTGGTAAGAGCGTAGCTGGCCTGACCTCGATGTATGCCATCTTTTCCGTGCATACGTTGCTGGTCCTCCTGCCTTTGGTGTATCTTTTGTCTTCCCATACACGCCCAAAAAGCCAAGCAGGGTCACGCAAAGATTCTTCGTCACGCAAGGCCACGTCGATTGCGGAGCGGACCTCTAGGTCTTTCCAAAGATGGCAGGTCCCAAAATATAGATTTCTTCTTCCACATGGGTGCGTGTCCGTCAGCGTCCTTCGGAACAGGTTGTCCGCTAGGACCCTTTCCAAAGATTACCTTCAAATCCTTGACCATATCATGTACATCAGCACCAGTACGGTGGCGAGGCTTCGTCCGGTGATCTGCCTCACCTTTGAAATGCTTGCCTTTCTTTCTTACGGGATGCCTTGTCGGAAGAAATCGACGATGTCCCAGGTACACATTCTTCCTACAACTATCCAAATATATACTGTTGGTATCATCCAAACAGTGCATGCATGCGCGGTATCCCTTGTTTGTCTGTCCTGAAAGGTTACTAAGAGCAGGCCAATAATTGATGGTCACGAACAGCAACGCCTTTAGGTCAAATTCTTCCTGTCTCTTCTCATCCCACGCACGTACACCTGTTCCATTCCACACCTGTAATAGTTCTTCAACTAATGGCCTTAGGTACACATCAATGTCGTTGCCGGGTTGCTTAGGGCCTTGGAAGAGCACTGGCATCATAATGAACTTCCGCTTCATGCACAACCAAGGAGGAAGGTTATACAAACATAGAGTCACAGGCCACGTGCTATGGTTGATGCTCTGTTCCCCAAAAGGATTAATGTCATCTGCGCTTAGACCAAACCATACGTTCCTTGGGTCACCTGCAAACTCCTCCCAGTACTTTCTCTCGATTTTTCTCCACTGCGAACCTTCAGCGGATACTCTCAACTTTTCGTCTTTCTTACGGTCTTCTGTGTGCCACCGCATCGCCTTCGCATGCTCTTTGTTTTGAAACAAACATTTCAACCGTGGTATTATAGGAGCATACCACATCACCTTGGCAGGAATCTTCTTCCCGGGCGCCGCCTCGACATCACCAGGGTCATCGCGATCGATCTTATAACGCAATGCACCGTGACATCTTGGGCAAGCGTTCAAATCCTCGTACTCACCGCGGTAGAGGATGTAGTCATTAGGGCATGCATGTATCTTCTGCACCTCTAACCCTAGAGGGCAGACAGCCTTGTTTGCTTCATACGTACTCTTGGGCAATTCGTTGTCCTTTGGAAGCATATTCTTTATCATTACCAGCAACTTTCCAAATCCCTTGTCAGATACACCATTATCTGCCTTCCATTGCAGCAATTCAAGTGTGGTGCCCAACTTTTTTTGTCAGCTTCGCAATTCGGGTACAACAATTTTTTGTGATCCTCTAACATGCGCTGCAACTTCGTCCTCTCCAGATCACTTGCGCGGTTTCTCTTTGCATCGGCAATGGCCCGACCTAGATCATCAGCGGGCTCATCTGATGCCTCTTCTTCAGCTTCTTCCCGCATTGCCGGCTCAGCTTCTTCCCCCATTGTTGTATCATCGTATTCAGGGAACCCATGGCTAGGATAGCCGTTGTCGTCCTCTTCTTCTTCATTGTCTTTCATCATAACCCCTCTTTCTCCGTGCTTGGTCCAAACATTATAGTGGGGCATGAAACCAGACTCAAATAGGTGGACGTGAATGGTTCCTGACGTAGAGTAATTGTGACCATTCTTACAGCCAGCACATGGACAAGGCATAAAACCATCCGCCCGCTTGTTTGCCTCAGCGGCAAGCAGAAAAGTATGCACGCCATTAATGAACTCGGGAGAGCATCGGTCATCATACATCCATTGTCGGCTCATCTTCATTACACAACACCGAATAGACCAAATTAATACAAGTTCATACATAAAGTTCATACATAAAGTTCATATATAGCACTTATTAAATGCAACATACAAATAACTCTCTAGCTAAAAAATTTAAATGCAACAACAAATGCGATCAAGATCGCAACTAAGGTAACAATTGATCCAACAGCATAATATGATACCAAGCCACACTATCAATGGCATATTTTCTAATCTTTCTAATCTTCAACCTCGTTTTCTCCATCTTGATCTTGTGATCATCGACGACATCGGCAACATGCAACTCCAATTCCATCTTCTCCCCCTTAATTCTTTTCACTTTTTCTTTCAAATACTCGTTTTCTCTTTCAACTAAATTTAACCTCTCGACAATAGGGTCGGTTGGAATTTCCAGTTCACATACCTCCTAGATAAAAATAACTATGTCAACTTGATAGGCATAATTTGTCATAAACACGAAATGCAACAACTAGTTTTAATAGAGAATATACCACATCCGAATCATAACAAGGATGAGGGCTGACGGGGACGGGTATCAAAACCATGGCACTATGTATAACAAACAACGTACGAGTAAGATAATTATACGAGTAACTATATATCCAAATCACGCAAACATCAATTTGGTAATGTAAAACATTCATGAACAAGAGCCTCACCACAAGGTGGTGCCGGCGATGGGACGGTGCGGGCGATCGACGGTGGTTACGACGGAGATTTAGAAGGCACTAAGTAAACCACACCTACATATGCAAACTAAGTGTTATTTTTGACCTCAAATTGCATATAGATCAAATACTAGCACATATAATTCTTTCCAAATTACTAAACTCACAAATTAATCACTATATAAAGCATCGCAAGAGCTAATCTAGCAATGAGAGATGAAAGGACAAAGTTGCTAACCTTTGTGATCATTTGAATGGATGGGGGCCTTCAAATCTTGACAAACTTTGGGCAAAATGTGTGATGAGCTCGAGGAAGAGAGGGGAAGAATAGAGGAGGAGTGGGGAAAGGGGAAGAACAGAGCGAGCTCGGGTGGACGAAGGGTTTATGTACGTCGACCTTTAGTACCGGTTCGTGCCACGAACCGGTACTACAGGTGCTGGACGGGCCCCAGACTGACAACATCCTGCCACCACTCTCTTTAGTACCGGTTCGTGGCACGAACCGGTGCTAAAGGTTTGCCACGAACCGGTACTAATGAGAGCGGCCGGCTAGCCTTTGGAACCGGCACTAATGGACATATTAGTGCCGGCTCAAAATCAAACCGGCACTAATGTGTCTCAGATTTGCCCCTTTTTCTACTAGTGATATGTTGAACTATCATTTCTATCGATGTATGATGTGTTATAATATGTGAGATCATCATCATTTTTTTGATTTCTAAACTATATTGATGGTGTGCAAAAATTTTCAGAATTGAAGCGAACAGTTCTGCACAATAATTAAGTTGGACGGGACCCTACCGTCGTAGTCCCTGGCGGTAGGGTTGGACAGCCTACCATTTTTTGGCAAGTTTCGGTTATAGCAGCAGGCACAAGACCCTATTGTCAGGAACAATGGCAGTAGGGTGTGCAAACCTATAGTTATTTTTTTCTTTTGCAAATTCGAAACATCGGGCATAGGCGCAGTTGATTGCAGCATACCGCCGGCCTCTCTGACGGTATAGCTGCTAGGACACGTCAGCAGCAACATAGTTAGATGGCGACCGTTGCCGTTAACCTATCGCCTTGAGCCTCGGCGGTGAGCTATGCAATCCTACCGCCAACCATCCCGACGGTAGGGAAAGGGTTAGATCCGGATTGTTTGAAACCAGGGTTATATCCGGCTAAACTTTACAAAAAAAAAATGTCAAAACTCCAAATTCGGCCTACAACCGCTACCCACGCAACATCTTATTTTTGGAAAAGGATACAAGGCAGACGGCACGGTTATGTAAAAACGGGTCACTCATTCACGTAGATGGAAATGCAATAATGGGTACCCTGCCGATAGGGAAGGGCCAGGGATAGGTGCATCGTGACAGACAGAGGCGGCAACTCCTCCGGCCCAGTGTACACGGGCGTCACCCGACCCGAGCATTTCGGCGATAACGGATCCTGCGAGGGAGCTGAACGACTCCGTCTCGTTGCACACGAGGATGACAAGAAGCAGTTCTGGTGAGGTGGGTAGGTCATCAGCTGCATGCAGCTCTCTGTCTGTCTTTCTCCCTGCCCTAGCTAGCTAGTGCGCACCAGGAGGGGAGGAGGAGGGATCACCTCGCCTCGCTTCGGGCGTGCTCGCACTCACAAACTCGCTAGCTCGTGACATGCATGCCAATCATAGAACCAATCAATCTGTGAACCTCAACATCCAACAGTTACTGTATCTTGGTTCCACGATTCGGCGGCATGTACATCCCGGAGCACGGACGGAGATCACGACGCCCCTCAGCCCTCACCTGCAGCAGCGAGTTGAGTGCATTGCAGTGCAGGGCTTCGTACGTGCAACCACTCCAGTTTAAGGAAACCATCTACCTGTTCTTAGGAGCCGGTTTGGAGTTACGGAAAACGGCTCCACCTTTACCAGACTGCATGCAAAAGGAGTCAAGTTGCAACTCCGCATCACCACGGCGTGGGAGCACGGCTGGATGCTGGTTCCAGTACTGGAGGTTGCCGAATCCAACATCTCCATGTGCTGATTCCAGCACGGCCAGACGCCCCAGCGTCTCCGTGCATCGCTTCCAGCACGGCTGGTCGCTGCATGTAGCACGGGCCCAACTCCGCCGGGTGCAGCATCAGGGAAGCTTTGATGCGGGGATGGAAGATAAAAGCAGATGGATGCTACTAGCGAGCATACGAGACGGAGCGCTGCTGTGGACGGTGACGATTTTGCTTGGGTGGACAAAGGACATGGCGTCGGAGAGAGATGGTGGGGATTGGGAATTTTCTGGGATGGACGAAGAAGAGAAAGATCTGGTGAACGGATAAGGTCAAGCCACCGAAAAAGAAACAAGTAGCGACACCTACCTCGGCCCCACGTTTCAGGCAGCCACGCACACGAGCGACCGGCCGAGCGTTCCGCCGGCAGGCCGATTCCAAACGTTTTCCTTTTATAAATGGATCAGTGCTACTAGTAGTGCAACAAGATTTTTCACTTCATCAGTTTTTTTGCACAGTGCACAAGATAATGATTCAAGCATCTCATCGATGGCATTGCCTTCTGGCCCAGCTAATGATTGCTTATTTCGTGCCATGCCGGGCGGGCCCATGTGCCTGATAAGAAAAAAAAGCACAGCATGGGCCCAAAGGTCAGTTTCGGACTGTGCGGCCTGTTTCAGGCCATTTCTCTTCTTCTTTTTCGAGCCTGTTTCGGGCTGTTTGACCGGTTCTTTTTTCTGAAAATTTCAGAAAAGAATACCGAAAATGTAAAAGTTAAGGAATAGAGGCCAAATGTCATATGGGGGGTAAATAGTGAGCTTTATTAAGGTTGCCTAATTAAAACCTTGGTATGGAAAAAGAGTAAAGACGACGCAAATTGGCGAGCATGGAGTTCCTGATGCAGTCTATCAGCTAGTAAGAATGAGCTTTGCTACACCTATGAAAATTCGTTACAAAGATTTAGTTGGCAAATTATGATTAGAAGGGAGGGAGGCCCACCCTGAAAATCAGCGGCGGGGGGGGGGGGGGGGGGGTCAGGAAGACATGTCAGCACATAAGTTAATTTCCATAGGTATAGAATTTTCGAGTAAGAATGGTCCCATCTTTCAGTTTTCAACATCTAGGAATCTCAAATCTGTAGCTCTGCAGTGCCAATTCCAAACTTTGGTTCGTGAAACAGATTCCCTTTGAATGAAGAGTTTTTTTAGAATCTTTGAATGAAGAGTTAGACGACACGAACAAAGCTCACTATGAACTTAATTTTTTAGTACATTGAAAATTATTTCGAAATAGATCTAATCTTGCATACATATACTTATAACCAACTAGCTAGATATCAGCAGGACGAAGCCACATGCTATCATAACCATTATCCTTCACGAAGTAACCTACTAATGTGATCTCATTTTTTTTCTGGAAATGGAGGAGGACCCCGGCCTCTGCATCTGGACGATGCATGCAGCCATTTTATTAATTATTCACACAAGACCATACAAAGTCATACAACATAAGACTGAAGCCACCGTCTAGGCAACAAACGTGTCGCTACTCCTATCCAAGTGATGAAGGGATGCTGATAGTCTGGGCCTAGTACCAAACAGACCTCGCAGCCAAACCTAACATCTAAGACCTGAGGTCCCAACCAGGACGCCTGCCGGGTATGGGTCACGTACTAGTCCGGCGCACTTCTCAACCAGGACGCCTGCCGGGTCTGAGGCCGCCGCTGCCACCTGCCACCGATCCATCTTCAGAGATATACTGCTACATCTACCTTGCCTGATCTAGCTGCCGTCGACGCCACCATGACGCCAGACCGCGTCACCCTCCTACGCGAGTCCATCTCCGCGCATCGGACGCAGAGTCACCACAGCGCCATGCCGTCGAGACACGCCGCCATCAATGAGTGAGATGCCGCACCGCTCCACCAAAGAATCCGTCCTCTGGTCCTACATCCAGCCGCTGCTCAGAAAACGATGCCCCCATGAGGGAAAATGACGCCAAAAGCACCGCCATCGTCCGATCCGAAAACTCCAGACCGCTTTTGTAGAGAAAGTAGCGAGCCATGACCGCTTTTTTCAGCAAAGGAGGAATGCCACCGGAGAGCTCGGGCATAGCACCTTTCAGAAGGTGACAGCCGCTTTGCGTATGTTGGCATACGGTATACCGGCTAATCTTGTTGATGATCACTTGGCTATGGGTGGGAGCCAAGCCATCATGTGTGTCAAAGCTTTGCAGTGGGAATTGTGCAAGTGTTTGGCGAGGAGTATTTGAGATCTCCCAATGCTGAAGACGTCGCAAGGCTATTGGCGATGAACAAAGCTCGCGGCTTTCCTGGCATGCTCGGCTCAATAGATTGCATGCATTGGAGTTGGAAGAATTGTCCAAAGGCATGGCATGGGCAATTCCACGGCCAAAAAAAGGTTCCACTATTCCTTGAAGCGGTGGCCGATCAGGAGACTTGGATTTGGCATGCATTCTTTGGAATGCCTGGATCTTTGAATGACATCAATGTTGTCAACCGGTCACCAGTGATGAATAAGATTGCAAACGGTGAGTTGCCACCGGTGCAGTTTGTAGCAAATGGTCGTACGTACAACTATGGCTATTATCTAGCGGATGTCATCTATCCAAAGTGGCAAACCTTCGTGAAGCCGTTGAAAAAGTCGGAAGGTAAGAAAAATCTTGATTTCCATAATGCTCATGCGGCGGCTAGAAAAGATGTGGAGAGAGCATTTGGGATTTTGCATGCTCAATTTGCTATTATGAGAGGACCGGCTAGATTTTGGGATCAAAAAATGCATTGGTACATCATGCACGCTTGTGTGATCATGCACAACATGATCATCGAGAATAAGCGTGGCCAAGATTTAGACTACTCACAGTATAAACTCTTGGGACATCCCAGCATGAAAAGTCGACGGAGGGCTGAAAGGGTAGCCCGTTTTATTGCCCCCTATCATGCCATTCGGCGTCCCGCAACGCACAATGAACTTTAGAATGATCTGATTGAAGAGTGGTGGGCATGGCATGGACGACAAAGAGCATGATGATTTCTGCATTCGACATTGTATTGTTCATGAACTATTTGTTGTGTTTATTGCATTATTTTTTGTACTGAATGATAAACTATTTGTTTGAGTTGTAATGATAACAAAATTGAACTATTTATTGTTAATTTATTTTGTTTGTTTGATCATTTTTGTTCTTTTTCTTTGAAATGTATATGTGATTTGTGCGGCGCGCGCGCTGTATTTTTGGGCGTCTGCTGGAGCGGCGTGCGCGCTAAATTATAGCGCGGCTGCTGGAGCCAACGCTGGCGGCCGCGCTAAATCAGCCGAAACGCGCGGCAAACAGATTTTTTACGTGCAGCGCTTAGCACGGCTGTTGGAGATGCTCTGATGAGAGCAGCAACCACGGCAGAGCGGGCACCCGCGGCGACCGTGGCGCGCCACGACCTGCAGACGGCGGTGAAGCGCATACTGCTTCTCGCTGACTCGGCCAGCAACCGGTAGACGATGACGAGGAGGTCGTCAGGGAGCGTGGAGAGCGACGGGCAGGGCCGCACCATCCTGGCTGTACCCGTGCGCCGCGCGCGCGCCGTTTCCCGTTACTGGCCGGCGGTGGTGGCTATCTGGACGGTCATCTCGGCGGCGCTCCCTCTGTCTATCGATCGATTGCGAGACGAGAGAACAGAACGTGGGGTCCAGATGAATCCAGGAGAGGAAAGAGAGGCGTCCTTCTTCTTGTGGAAGACCTAGGGGCTCCGACGTCGTCCAAAGGAGTCACGATTTGTTCTCTTGTTTTTTTGTTTTTTTTCGAGTGATTTGTTCTCTTGTTTAGACTGAGGACGCCGGCGATACGTGAAGATCTACAAAGCACGCGCACACGAGGGCATACGTGGGTCGGGAGATTTAGTTTTCTCCAGATCTATACTTGACATGCACACTTGTATACACTCGTATTTGGCTTTGGGCACATCAAAACGTGAAGATTTCCATACGAACCTGCCGTTCTGTATCTCTACTCCTAAGAGCATCTCTAACAGCTGCCCAACACGCGGCGCGTTAAAAAATAGTTTGCAGTGCGCCCATCGTCCCGAAAAGCGCGGCGGGCAGCGCTGGCTCCAGCAGCCGCACCAAAATTTAGCACGCACGCGTAGCTCCAGCAGCCGCGCTAAAATGCAGCGCGCGCTATCGCACGAACATTATGTATAAAATAAAAACGATACTAAAATTCATAGATAAAAACGATACATTGATATTTTACATAGTTCCATAGCATAGATAAATAAAACTATGATGCAACAACATAAAAAAACTACTAGATAGTGCAACTACAACCTACTCCCAGTCGTCGTCGTCATCATTATCATCATCATTCGCACTGGTCTGGTTCGAGGTATCGAGCCACATGTCGTCCCAACGAGGATCATTAGCCGAAAAGATCGACCGCCCACCATTTTCAACGATATCGCACTCCAGCGCCTTCCGCTGACGCCTCTCCAACCGATCCGTGCGGCGCTTTGCCGTCCTCTCCGCCCAGTAAGCTAGCTTGTTGGCGACGTCCTCTGGGTGGTGCCAGCGCCACTCCGCCATGCCTCGCTCGTCCTCCTCGTCGATAAGGAGGCAGCGCTCCTGCCGAGTGTGCTCCGCACGGTCTTGGTCAGTGATAAGACGAGGCGGAGGGGCGACGTCCTGCGCCTGCTGCCGCGTGTAGACATCATGGAAGTTCATCTGCCGGCGCGGCCTGCCTAGGCGCCACGCCGCTGCGTCGTATGCGCGGGCGGCCTCGTGCGCAGTCTCGAAGGTGCCGAGGCTGAGCCGGACGTCGCTGGACCGGATCTCGGCGTAGTACCAGCCGTTGGGGCGCTAGCGGACACCGCGGTAGCCCGACAATCCTCGGCGGAGCGACGACATGGTGGCGCGTTGGTGGCGGGGAGCTGGAGCGGCGAGGAAGCAACGAGGAAGCTGGGGAGGCGCGCGTGGCAGTGTGGATAGCCGTGTGGCGAGCGCGGCAATTTATAGGCGCGCCGGAAGTGGTGTGCCAAAAGTAGCGCGCGAGCTGCCGCCTTTTCCCGCGCGCGCTAGTTTTTCGCCACCGCTGGAGCGCGCGAAAACGTCCCGCGCGTGCTAAACACCCAATTTACCCCGCGCGCGCGTCTTTTGGCGCGGCTGTTGGAGATGCTCTAATGGATCAGTTGGTAGCCTGGTATGCTGGTTTTATTTTTGTCTGGTTTTATTTCCTCCCACCTCCCACAACGGTTTAATTTCGGTCTAATCATTCTCAGCGACAATAAATTAATACAATCGGTCGCCTTCCCTAACGCTCAAACTCAATTCTCAGCAGTATCAAAACTTTCCAAAAAGTTCTCCTTCCCATACCCCAATCGTGGATCTCCTAATCACCCTGAGGCATTATTTCCATCTATTTCTTACCTGAATCAGAACTTTCCAAAACTTCGACTGACTGAATCGCAATTTTCCTTCCTCCCCTATCATATCTCAATCAAATCATGAGCTATAGTACGTTCGTTCTCCACCTCGCCGCCGGTCACCTGTGCCTCGCTGTTCGATCTCACCGCCGGATCAGCACGACTCCGCTGCGCTGTGCCGTCCTTGCCGGGCACACATCATGGCGGCGCGAACACTGTATGCAGTGGCTACAATCAGCAGCCGATTCAGCAGCGTAGCAGGCACTGGCGACCCAGCGGGTATGCTGGTCGCTGCCCGCCGTGGCGTCTACCTGGCAACAAACAGCTATCTGCGGGGGTGCAACGGATCGGGCCCAGACCCCGAGCTCGTCGTGGCGCTCCGCACAACTTCCCTTGCGCCGGCTGACTCATGCATGCATCCACAACCTAGCTAGCTAATTCGTCCCTTTGATGCTATTTTCTCTGGTTGTACTGTTCCACATCTTAGGGATCATCTAACAATCCATCGTCTCATGCATGCACAATCTAACTAATTTGTCTACTGACTGCAGTTTATGAATTGCTCCACAGATCATTTATATAGATGATTTCGGACTTGGAAGTTTTGAGGAATAGTTTTGAAGTTGTATTCACAACATCATGATGGTCTAAATGAAATGAAAATTTGATGGATTCAAGAAGAAAAAGGTCAGGTATGTTTAGTATGCACTACAGTAGAAATTTCACTCGTGATCATCTTGGGATACTTGTACTATTTTACATGCTTGGTGTTACAATAATTCTACTGATTATTTCCATGAAAGTGCTGAACTTTGCTCCAATGAGCAAGAAACCCACTGGGTAACATATTCCAATCCATACAAATGGATCTGCATTTTTTTTATCAAGGTGTTGTCTCATCTTTTAATTTGCATCGTCACTCTTGAATAATCAATTTTCATAGAGATTTATATTTGATGTGAGCATTTTGAACTTTCTTTTTGCATAACCTTGATAAAACAATTGACAACAAATAATTAGAGAAGACTAGCCAGCAAGAGGAGGAGAGGAAAAGATGTGAGAAGAAACAAAATGCAGTAATGTATATCAATTTAAAAGTCGTAGCAGCGCACATCCTTCTAAATGTTTATGTGATCGGTCACAAGTTGTAGTTGGTAGTGGTAGTAGTATATATTCACTATAATTGTTTGTACGAAATCACATTAACAAAAAAATCGCACATAAATCACAACAATTGCATGCAAAAACACATAATCTTACATATTTCATAGGGTGCTATCATTTTTCATGTTCGTAGTTGTAGTGGAAAAGAAAACAAACAATCCGGTTGGTATACAATTGGGATTTTTTATGTTTGCATAATCTTACCATTACACAGCACGGTTATGCTTTTGCTACCTCTATATATGTCCTATGATAGAGATGCTTTGTTTGCAACATAAAAAAAGTACCAATTTAGGTTTATATAAATGCAATTCTATTATCCCATATACTAGAGTTCACATCAAAACTTTATCCTAGATGAACTAGACATTCAATATGCCGTTGTGCAACTCGCTGGTGCTGTGCTCACACGGCGTTCTAATTAATCTTATTCGAGCTCTAGGTCTGGATTAATTTTATCTTGATTACATATTAAATGATTAATCAAACATAGTCGGTGTTCATCCAGACTGCATATGTTTGATTGTATTAATTAGTATCATCTTTTTGAAGTCAAGTACTACAATGTTCAAATGGAAATACTTTTAAATTGATCACCTAAGTTATACAAGACAACATACAATTAATCTTAATGTCTACATGTTTTATTTGCTCCCGTGTTCACTTCTTTCAAGTTACAACCTCATGGTACTCTTGATTCTTTTGACATTTGTATTAACCGACCATTATTTGGGGCACACAACACGGTTATCCAATGGCTACCAATAGTCTTTCAGCACTCCGTTAATACCCCCAGTCTGCCTCTTTCCCAAAGCCGGATAGGCATGGCCGCGCCATAACCAGACTATGCATATATTGTTGTCTCCGGTGAGGTTACCAGGTGACTATTATTTATTGTTAGTGTACATCTACTATACTATTTTTAAGTGTCAACCACGTTCCTCGTGGTTGTGTTCTAATGATCTAATGGCTCTGTAGCTAATTCACTCTTGACATTGCTTATTCAAGTTAGCACCATGATCTTGCTTTAAGTATACAGATTGTGAACGAACCCCCTACTAGTTTTGTCTTAAAGAGTTCCAATATTATGGGAGGAAGGAAGTGGAGTGTCACGTGGTGGCAGAGAAGAGGAAGGGGCATGAAGATGACAAGGAGATGCATTAATCTACCACATCACGAGCATGAGATATCATCACATGTAAATAGTATATGACTCTCGTATCACATGACCTTTCTCTTTGTAAAAACATTTTGTTAGCACATTTGTTGTTGTACATATAATTTTTTTAGTGTGTGGCAACACACGGGCATCCAACTACGTGAATAAATTCACTTTTGGTTCATTTTCAAACTTGCTAATTGCCTTCTTACAACTCACGATGGATCTTTGTATGAACGGCTGATCGGACATAGACATGATGTAACTAGGAATCGGCACGGACTCGGGCGCATGCCTTGGTTATGGATCGGCACATACACATGGGGAGGGGATTGGGGCGAAGACTTCTCTTTGGTAGTCCGTGGGGAAGTACAGTGTGAAGGAGAGAAGGCCATGACGAAGGTGAGGTGGGCATCATAAAGGAGAGGGCTCTATTAGGAAAAGGAAAGGGTGTGTCATGGGGCAGGGTTTCTGTGTTGGTCCCACGTGTTGGAAATAACATGGTGGATAATCCAGATAGCCACATTTCTTCCCCACATATGGTCTGGATTTGGGGAGTCTGGACTATCCAGACGGACCGAACACGACCGAGGGAGAAATCAGTTTCGACCTTGGAGACGAACTTAATCATTTGTTTGAGTCACTTATATGCATTATAGCCCGTAGCAATGCACGGGCGTTCTACTAGTATGTCAATAATTAAGCACCGGCGGCTATTTATGCAGGATGCATTGATGTGGTTTTCATGATTGGGAAGGTCGACTTTATTCATTGTCCTAGAGAAGCCAACAGCCTCCTCCTCCAAGAAAGAAAGTTAGGGTTCGTGCCTCTCGTCGGCGCCAGCGCAGGTCCGCATCGTGTCCGGTGGCCCTAGGGCTATGGAGGCGCGGTGGATCCTGGCAAGGGCCGGTGGGAGGGCTCCATTTTTAGTCGTTTTCTTCAATCTAGCTAGGGTTTGTGTCCTGCTCAGGAAGGCGAGGCGGTGGCGGCTCCCTGAAGATGGAATAAAGGTCTCTCCGCCTAGCCCCCTTTCCGGCGGTGCGTCTAGCCTCGTTGGTGGGCGTGTGGGGGTGCGTCTCCGGCAGATCTATGGTGGATTTCGTCGGATCTCGTCGTTTTTCGTCTACGTTCATGTGTCTTCGGTTTGGATCCTTACGATCTATGTTATTTTTCATCAGCGGTGGTTGCTGTTCTGGGGTGCTGGTCCTATGGGGCCTTAGCACGACGACTTCCCGACTATCTACTACAACAAGTTGTGCCCGACTCCGGCGATGGAGGGGCGATGACGGCGGCGCGCCTTCGGCTTGCTTCAGTGCTTATAGTCGTTGCTACCTGGTCTATGAATCTGGATGTAATTTTTATTTCTGGTGTCCGTTGTACTGCCATGATTGAAGATGAATATATTGGAAATTTTTCCTCGAAAAAGAGAAGCCAACAGCCTTCCGCACGAGCTAGCTAGCCATAGTTTTTTGGATAATTTATCTTGTAATTGGGACGATGATCACCCTAGTTGGTTATACTCGAACTCGTGGATGATGTAATGTTGCTTAATAATCAATCAAGCTAGCCATGATAACGTTCCTTAAAAAAAGTACCAGCGGCTTTGAATTTTTTGTGGAAAAGGCCAAACTGCACGTAAACCTGACCCAACCTAGACGTAATTAGCAGTGGACACAATTAATCACCAGCGTTCAGATCTTATATCTAATCAGAGAAAAATAAAAAATAGAAACCATCTATTTTGAGGAACTCCCCATGTTCTCTAACCTAACTGCCACCGTTCCTCTGCTGATTCTTGGATGCTAATCAAGTCTAGCCATCGCCCGTCCTCTCCTAATCCCGACGTTGCAAAGGCCGGACGCCAAAACTCTGGCGTTTAGGTCCGGAACGTAAGGGTAAACAACAATTGTCGTGCCACTGTTACAAACCAGCAAGATCACTCGGTATTACGTGGAAGTGTTGCATGCACGTAACCAGAAGTTTGTTAGTCAGGTAGTTAACCATGGTAATACCGAGTGATATCGCTGGTTTGGCAACAACAGTGGCACAACACTTGTTGTTTATCCATACATTTCGGACCTAAACGCCAGAGTTTCTGGCTTCCGGCCTTTGCCACGTTGGGAGCAGCCAGGAGGTGGGCAATGGCCAGATGCCGCAGACCATGGCATCTCTCGTGTAAGCAAGACACCATGGTTACTGACGTCTTAAAATGGATTAGATCTGGAAAAAGTTTTCAATAAGGGCCAAATCATACTAATCTTTTGTGGATGGGCCAAAACAGTAAAAAAGTCCTCTTGCGGTGACTTGCACAGCATGCATGGCTGTGTTCGGCGGACACGAGCACGTGAAGGCGGTGAAAGACATGGGACACAGGGGACATGGGGACCTGCAGCTGCAGACTCGCACATCCTAAAACAAGAACATCAGCAAGTCCCAGGCTCTCTCAGCGATTTGGCACATCCGCCGCCGGATCATTACCGAAGCATTGTAGGAATGAATAGTTACCTCTCCAGTGTGCCACCGCGTGTAATTATGGTGTCCCCCTGAGGGCATTCTTGTCATTTCAGGCACATGCTTATAAAAGGCAGCACGCCTGTGATGAAACCCTAGCCGCCTCTCTCCCGCACTCGCACAACCCCCTATCCTCTTCCTCCCGCCTCACCTCTCTCTCTTCCTCCAAACCCTAACCCGCGCCCGCCTCCCTGCCCCGTCGTCGTCATCCCCTTCGTACGGCTGGCCGCTTCCACACCGCACGAGGTGGGATGCGACCCATGCCCCCGCCGTCTCCTCGGCTTAGCCGACCAACCCTCCTCTGCATTCCTTCTTGTCTCACCACTGTCGGATGAGGAGGAGTGGACTGGCCGTTGCTGGCGGTGATGCGGAAGGAACGGACTGTCCTCCGTCGAGGAGCGAGGAGCGCCCATCGTAGGCTCTCCCATCTGATACTTCTTTTCACCAGGAGGGGCACAACCGGCCACTCAAGCCGCCGTTGCGGGTTCCTCTCTCTCTCTCTCTCTCTCTCTCTCTCTCTCTCTCTCTCTCTCTCTCTCTCTCTCTCATGGTGTTGCCTTTCCTTGCAGGTCGACGCAGTCGTGCAGCCGTGGACGTGATCTCCGGCCATCCCTCATCATAGCTTGCAGTCCAGGTAGACGCCAAATTCGACTTCCAAGAGGCATTTTTGTGCTGCAACTGCAGGTTCGTGCTCTTGGGGAAAATCTTTGTTTGTTTCTTTTTTTTAAGTATCTTTGTTTGTTTCTTATATGGCGATGTGGGTGAGTTGATTCTGCCAGATTTGTGCCTTTTCATCTTGATGTGTTTAGCATTAGAACCCTTGAAGCATTTGAATAGAGGACATATAGGCATGCTCTGGTTCATCTTAGATGAGTGTGAAGCTCTAGCATCCTTCACAATGTTGAAGTGTGATTTCGTAGCATTAGGCTTGCAATTTAAGAGATCTCCCAATACATTTTTTTCTGGTTTTTGGGGATGTGTACAATGTAGAATCTATTACATATAAAAAGTATTTGATGGGTTAACCAGAAAAAAGAGAAATAGCATAGAAAATCCTATATTAATTAGAAATATCCGACCATCTAAAAAAGAGAAATAGCATAAAAGCCTTTCACGTTGCCATTCAATGACCCTTTCACATTTCCCCCAAAAGAAACTTTCACGTTTCATTTTGTCAAAAAAAACTTGGCCGGTCACCAGCCTTCGACTTAGAAAAAACTGCCCACGCTACCAATCAATTATACTTCCATGTTTCATGTTGTCAAAAAAAAAAAAAAACCTGGCCGGTCACCAGCCTTAGAATTTTTTTTCAAAAAGAAAGAAAAAGGCTGGTCGGTCAGAATCAATTAACCAGTTGTGTAGATGTGTTTGTTGCTAATTGGTCAGTGACTGAGTTAGTTTTTTAAATCAAGTTAGCTTTATGTATAACTGTATCACATAGGAATCAAGCCAACTTGCTATGTCGACTCGCTGGCCGACTGGCTTCGGCGGTCGGACGGGTGGACGTAGAGTCCACGTGCATTTCCACTACACGGTTGCTTTGTCAGTCGGCCAGGCAGACGTACGATAGATAGACTCCACAAGTATCATGCATGAAGCATCTCCACTACATGGTTGTCTTCGATGAGATCGACAATGCTTTAAAAATATACTCCCTCTGTAAATTAGTATAAGAGTGTTTAGATCACTATCTTAATAATTTAAAGGCTCTTATATTAGTTTACGGAGGGAGTACATATATAAGATTGATTTGGTCATGTATATCGTTGGGCACATTACCGAAAAAGGTTTTCGCCCCGCTTTATATATAAAGCACGATTCCCACAACTCGGTACAACGCACGCCACCACAACACACGCACACACCCAAGGCATGATACATAGGCGCTGAGCGCGGCAACACCACCCCTAGCACTACCACCGCGAAGAGATGAAGCCGCATACGACGAACCGTGGGCTCCAAGGCGGCGCCTTCAGGAAGGTACGACACCAGAGCGCCGCCACCGCCCAATCCGAGGATTAGAGTTTCCCCCGGAGCCGCACGACGAGCAATGAGAGCCGCGACGACGCCTTCAAGAAGGGAACGAGCTTCGCCGCCGCTGGTCCGTCCGAAGATAGAACATGTTTTCACCCCGGACAAAACTCACTGCCACCAAACGCCGCACCCCGACGGCCATGCCGCCCACACGGCCATGGCCACCAGGCAGCACCAAGCCACGACCTCCACCTGAGAGCACTGCGCAACCACCACCAGGCCGCCGCCCCGGCATCCAAGACCTTGACACCACATCACCCGAGACCTGCCGCTATCCCAACCAAAGAGACGAGCAGAAAGGTCCCAACTTTCGCACCCCTGGGCGACCCCCAGCGCCGAGACCCAATAGGTCGGCCATCTGGCCTCCATCGACCCGTCCTGCAGCACCGGGCGCGAGGCGAGCTCGGTCCCATAACACTGTGCGCGAGATGAGGCAAAGTCCTGCAGCACCGTGCGCGAGACGAGCTTAGTCTTGCGGCACTATGCGCGAGACAAGCTCGGACCTGCGCACCGGGCGCGAGACGAGCGATGGACCGCGGCTGAGAGAAGGCCATCCCTTCGCCGAATGTAGTGACCGGACGACAAGGAGGAGGGATCAGAGGCCGATACAAGCCGCCTACGGACGAACCGACGCCAGATTTAGCCAGCCGTCGCCGGCCGACTTGCCAAGCCACCGTGGAGCCATCCACGGCCAGAACAGCGACCACCCCGGCCACTGCCCAACCCGCGCCGCCCGGCGAGCTCCACGCGTCGGAGTCGCCGGCCACACACCTCCCAGGGCACCACCACCACCACGCCGCTGCCTCCGAGGGGAAGGAGGAGGCAGCCGACCACAGACCAAGGCCAGCGCAGCCCGCGCCATCCAACAGGGGGCTCGAGATCCCCGGGCTGGACACGCATCCACCATCACGCGTTGCCGGCCGCCACAACCTCCCGCTGCCCCGCACTAGACACCGCCGGCCGGCAACACACAGGAGCTCCGGCGAGTTCCCTCCACCCCCTGCGCCGCCAGCCGGACCCCAGGCGGCAGATCCGGGCGGATCTGGCCAGGCACCCGCCAGCGCGTCGCCACCCGAGCCGGACCACCCAGCAGCCGCCGCACAGCCACCGGGGCCCAGACCGCCGCACCGCCGCCCGCACCACCAGCACCGTGACGCTGGGCCCTGCCGCAAACCCAGTGCCGCCACCCACGAGCTCCGCCACAGCGAAACCCGGGCGAGAGGAGAAAAGGCCCGCCACGCCGCCAAGGCTGACTGGCTTTGTTTGTCACGCCAAGCCGGGCGGCGGGCGGGGAGGGAGGGGTGGGAGGGGGACGGGAGGAGCGACGGCTAGGGTTTCCATCCCGACGCGCGCGGGCGCGTCGCGGGAGGGGAGGGGGAGGGGAAGACCTCACCCGTAGCCTCACAATGCAGTTTTTTCCGTTGGGCACATTAGATTGCTACATTTTCATCAAATCTTATAGGCCATGCATGGCACCAAATCTCTTTAGCAATGCATGGAGTGAACAGCCACCTAGATCCACACAATACCGTGTCGCAAGCATACCAGGTCAACGTCCTGAGTGGCACCGATAACTGATCCCACCGCCCACAGACCAAGGAAGTGGCGGAGGGGTGGTGGAACACAAGTGACATCTACCCAAACAGGTTGCAGAGGGAGGAGCGATGGAACCTCCTCGACTTTCACTCACTAGAAGCAATCTTCACATCATGCGATTTAACATTATACTCAAAAGCCGCCACACGCCGCAAAATGTCCACTGACAGGAAAGGAACCAAGAAAGTATTGTCCCCATGCGGCACCGCTTCCCACTTCCATGAGGTATGTACTGAGGCTATCTTGGCGACCTCAACCTCCACCACAGAAGCAGATAATGTGCCCCCTGTGATCATAAAGAAAGTTGTCGGTGTTGGGGACACACATAACAGGTAGGCCTATGTAGGGTCAAAATATCACAAATCATGGAGTCCACACATGAGGTGGGTCCAGATAAATCTCATTCATACATACTATCCACTCGGACGTATCGACGTACCATCCACTCGGATGGCAGGCAACCACTCGGCAGTATGATTCATATGCGAAGACCAACAGTCGGCAAGGCAGTTGAAGCATCATACTAGTAGTAGGCTAACATTATGACATTCATGCTCCACCTTGTAACATAAGAGGTGAGGGGGTGGCGCACTCTATATAAGCCACCCCCACCACTAGACTTGGGGGTAGGCCCTCATTCTTCTCCTCTAACTCTCATCTCTCTCACCACTAGTCTCAGGACTTAGCTCAGGCATGGGGATCTGTTCTCCTCTCTCTCACACACTGTAATATCCGGATATGTACTCAGATAAAACAAAGCCTCTTCAGAGCACGATACATTGGGATGTTATCTCCACCGTGGGAGGCCCTAACTCGCTAAAACCACCGTGTCACCCATATCCATCTCGATAGATCATGCTCCTTTACCCTATCTCTTATTATTGTCAGAATCGTTCCCACGATAGTTGACGCCCACCAAGAGGCATGGCGTCTATTGAGCCATGATGCAAATGGTTTTTTCTTGAGTCTTCGGCAGCGGATCAACGACCATCGCTAGAGAAATCGGCCGCTGGATGTCTAGCCATTGCGCCATTCGAACAAACAAAAAGGATCAGGGATGTATCCATTCAATCTAATCTTTTCATAATAAATCATCTAACAATGAGTTTGTCTTTTGCTCCTGTAGGATCAGGCACACCCATGCATGATCGATCATGAAGCAGAGAAGAAGAGAAAAGGACAAGTCGTTCCCCATATTTCTTACCTTCTCACAGGATCATCATCAATGGCAACCACCGAAAACGACCACCGGCGAGCGGTCCGCCGTGTCGTCTCCGGCCTCGTCTACGACGCCGTCGACGAGCTCGTACAAACGCCTTCTGGTGCGGTCCACCGAGTTGTCTCCGGCCTCATCTACGACACCGTCGGCGAGCTTGTACAAACACCTTCCTGCGCGGTCCGCCACATCGTCTCCGATCTCGTCTATGACGCTGTCAGCGAGCTCGTACAAACGCCCTCCGGCGCGGTCCGCCGCGTTGTCTCCGGCCTTGTCTACGACGCCCCCATACACGGCCACCTCCTCTCGCCGGCGTCAATCGCTCGGCGGCTGGGCTTGCGTTTGGCACGCATGCATGCATACTCTAATCGCATATCCCACTTGCATGCACGTTACAGAAGGAGAAGAAAGGAAATTACTTTGATTGACAAATCAATGACAATTAGTGCGCGGCCAACTGAAGAAAACTTCCATTGCATGCAGCAGGCGTTGGCGTTAACTAGCAAAAAGTGCCCGTACGTTGCAATAGGAGAAAAATTTATCGCATGTGTTCTTTAATTTCCCTCTAAAAATAAATATATTTCCATGACTATATCACAAAAATGTCAATGATAGACCAAGTAAAATTATTTTGAAATCTGAACTTCTTACAGCAATGTCAATATAGTGGGAGGGATAGTTGGGGCATCATAAACTTATCATGACTAGTAGAATGCCCGTGCGTTGCTACGGGCTATAATGCATACATATAGATATTAACCTGCACAACTCAATAGGTATATACTCCATGTACAGCTGAACATGCCCTGCACAACTCCCTGCTGCGCTCTCGAGACAGTCATAGAAAAATAAAAACATGTCCATGAATTCATTCATGGAGTTGGATAGTCAAAGATACATAATGAACCAAAAAGAATCAGTAGCAAATCATGACTAATGCAGATGGCAAAGCTATTGGGAACTGTTCATCACATGGACAAACATCAATACAACATGGAGAGAGATAAATTTTCACAATGAATCACTGTGTTGATTGTATAGACATCATCAATTATAATGGACGGGATAATTTATGTGATTTAATCCTTGCAAGTAAAGGTTTATGCATTATATAGATTTTCTATGACTGCCTCTTGCATGTTTGATTTTAAATGCAAAAGATAGGCAGCATGAATGTACCAAATATTCGTTAGAGATTTATTCCCTCTGTACTGAAGACAACTATAGGAGTTCTATTATATTAAAATATATTTGCAAGTGGTAATAGGATAAACTTAATTGACACAAATACTATAGCCTAACTTGGAATCGAGCCTAACTTACATACTTACCCGCTCCGTTATTTTAGTCTGCATATAAGATTTGATCAAAGTCGAAATTTGTAAAGTTTGACCATGTTTGTTGGAAAAAATATCAACATCTACAATACTAAAGCTATATGGTATGAAAATTAATTTCATGATGCATCTAACAATATTGATTTCATTTTGTGAATCTTGATTTTCTTTCTATAAACTTAGTCAAAGTTGATAAAGTTTGACTTTGAACAAATCTTACATGCAGACTAAAAAAAACGGAGGGAGTACATACTTACATATATAGGTCACTGAAAGGATTAGCCACCCCTGTAGGTATTAGGTAGGTACTATTTTTTCAAGCTCATAGTCCAGTGCAGCAGCACATGACTTTTAACCATCAATTTTTTTCCAGAGATTTGTGGTCAAAGTATGAAGTTAAATAATCTAATTATACCTCTAGTAGTAGAGATTTTAGAATGTCGAGAGTACGGTTTACCTGAGAAACCCAAACTATATATCTCGCTTTGCAGTACATGTGTTGGAAAATTCTCCTAAGAAGGGAGTGTTAAATAATCTAGGTGGACAAGCTATCAACGGCTCTAGTAATGCATGAAGCATCATTATCTAGTTATTCTATTTAACAAGTTCATTGCTGCTACAATCAAGCAGGCACTAGAAAGGAGAAAATTTTCAGTACGTACAATTTGATATCTTGAAATTTTATAATCTAAGAGACAATAATCTTATAATTTAAGAGGCTGCAGTATGTATGTGTTGTAGTATGAACTATGACATAAAAGGGAATCGAGCAACCTCTTGTTCCAACATCATCGCTTGTCTGTTTTAAAGCATCTGGAAAGGGAATAACATGAACGTATTTCATGACCATGATTCACAGCCAGAAAAATCCATTGCGGTGTCTAAGCTTCATCTCTGGGATAATTGTGCTAAGGATTCCCAAAAGCCACACTGCAACAACAGAGTATAAAATGCTAGATGAGCTTAGCGGAGCCACAATTTTCTCTAGGATTGACCTTAAAAGTGGCTGCTATCAAATATGCATCCAGGAAGGTGATGAATGGAAACCGCATTAAGACCAAATTTGGCTTATATGAATGGCTTGTTATGCCAATGGGTTTATCCGAAGCACCTGGTACTTTCATGCGAGTCATGCATTTTGTTCTTCGCCCCTACATTGGAGTATTTGTTGTGGTCTATTTTGACGTTATCCTTGTGCTTAGCAAATCTCTTAAAGATCATGTCACCCATCTTAGAACCGTGTTACAAACCCATAGGAAAGTGCGCATTTATGCTAATATGGACAAATGCCTTTTCGGTGTTGATAAGTGTGTTTTCTTGGGTTTTGTTGTGTCTTCTAAGGGTGTTCATGTAGATGAATCTAAGATAAATGCTATTAAAACTTGGCCCCAACCAACCAACTTGCAACAAGTGCATAGTTTTCATGGCTTAGCCGAATTCTATCGTAGATTTGTGAAGAATTTAAGCACCATTGCTTTACCTTTACATGTTTTGAGTAAGAAAAATGCACCTTTTGTTTGGGGACCATCTCAAGATACCACATTCAATGAGCTTAAGAATTTTCTTACACATGCCCCTTTGCTTGCATTACCCAACTTTGATAAACCATTTGAGATACATTGCGATGCTAGCGGTTATGGCATAGGAGGTGTGTTAATGCAAGAGAAGCGCCCCATAGCTTACTTTAGTGAAAAAAATTCCGGAGCGCAACTCAATTACCCCATCTATGACAAAGAGCTATATGCTTTAGTGAGAGTCTTGCATGTTTGGGAGCATTATCTCCGCCCTCATGAGTTCATTCTTCACATGGATCATGAAACACTTAAGTACCTTAAGGGTCAAACTAAGTTGAATAAGCGCCATGCTAAGTGGAGTGAATTCATTGAGTCATTTCCTTATGTCATCAAGTACATCAAAGGTAAGGAAAATGTTGTGGCGGACGCACTTTCCCGTAGATGCATGCTTGTTACCCAACTTGAATTGAATGTCATTGGTTTTGAGCACATCAAAGCCTTGTATGCGCATGATCCTACCTTTGCTATTCCATATGCCAAATGTTTGACGCATACGTCTTGGGATCGCTATTACATCAAAAGATGGTTATCTTATGAGAGATAACAAACTATTTATTACCGACTCTTCTCTTCGTTTGTTACTTATGCAAGAATCTCATGGAGGAGGACTTATGGGACACTTTGGACGCGACAAGACATTTTCTACTATCCCAAAGAACTACTATTGGCCCAAGATGTTCCGTGACGTCTCCCGCTTCACCAACCGATGCTCTACATGTCGCAAAGCTAAGACCCCATGGTCTGTATATGCCACTTCCTATTCCGTACCACCCATGGGAAGATATTAGTATGGACTTTATGCTTGGTTTTCCCCGAGCTTGTAATGGCAAAGATTCCGTGTTTGTTGTTGTGGACCGATTCTCTAAGATGGCACATTTTATACCATGCAACAATATAGGCGATGCTTCACATGTTGCAAATCTTTTTTGTAGAGAAATCTTGCGTCTACATGGAGTTCCAAAGACGATTTTCTCGGACCGCGACATCAAGTTCTTGAGCTACTTTTGGAAGACCTTATGCGCCAAGCTCGGAATCAAGCTTTTGTTCTCTTCGGCATACCATCCTCAAACCGATGGCCAAACGGAGGTCATGATCCGGACACTCTCCACTCTACTGTGTGTGTTGATCAAGAAGAACATCAAGGAGTGGGAGGAGTGTCTACCCATCGCCGAGTACGCCTACAACCGTGCAAGACACTCTACTACCGGCAAGTCCCCCTTCGAGAGGTCGTCTATGGTTTCAACCGATCGTCCCCATTGGACATTCTCCCTCTACCACTACAATAGCGCATCAACATGGACGCGAGTGCATGAGTGACATACCTCAAGAAGATGCATGAAGATACAAGGCACACCATCGAGTGCCAAGTACAACGACTCGCGACCAAGCTCAACATCAACAAGCAACCCATGGTATACAACATGGAGATCTTGTATGGCTACACCTTCGCAAGGAACGCTTCCCCAATGAATGCAAGTCCAAGCTACGACAACGAGCCGACAGACCTTTCAAGGTGCTCGAGCTCTACAACAACAATGCGTACAAGACCGACTTACCACGTGACAAGTACTCCATGAGCGACATCTTCGACGTCAAAGGATCTCTCTCCCTACCATGGTGATGAGGCTTTCGATCCTATGTCGGATCTTTCCCAAGGGGGGGAGATGATGCGGAGCATCTCATGGTCATCCCCATGGACCTACCTATGCCTCCCACGACACCACTTGGACCAATGACAAGAGCTCGAGAAAAGGCTATTGAAACTAAGGTGAACTCGCTCCTCTTCAAACTACCACTTCATACATGTGAGACATGGCTACTACCTCAAGCAGAAACCCTGTGTGATCAGGTGCTTGGAGGACGGTCACGGATCAGCGACACCCAACGGACAAGACGACGAGGACACCAAGTACAAGAAACAAGAAGAAGAGATGCGAGGAGTCTACAACCACCGGACGACCGGTCTGGACCAGACGCCTGACGCCTGGAAGCGCCAGCCAGCCAAGTCCCAGCCTGCGCACGCTACAGCAGCCGGACGTCCAACACACCCCAGTGACCGGACGACCGAGCCCCTCCAGACATCCGGTGTCACCCAACAGAAGGGAAATTATCGGAAGTCCGAAGCCTCCGGATGACCGACGACCCCAAGCGTCTCCGGAAATCCGACGCCACGTGATCCGAGCCGAAATGTCGGACGTCCAACCGCTTCCGGATGTCCGGACCCCCGCGAGCCACCGTACGTCCGACAGTGTTTGGACGACCGACGCTTGTCTGTGCACAGCGGGTTGGGTCGAGGACCATGTACCCCTTCGCCCCCTTAGAATATATATACTCCTCCTCCTCCCTCTTTCTAGGGTTAGCAATGTGATAGCTCACTTGAGAGATAGAGCTTTGCTCATCCAATTGATTACTTCTCCACCGGAGTTCACGACCCCTACAGAGAAGATCCCCCAAGTGGATTCAAGACCCCTAACGGGAAGACCCTCAAGACCTCCTCGTGGAGAAGAACTTGCTACTTGTATCATCCCTTGTTGATCGTGGATCGTTTATCTCTTTGTGTTTCGAGGATCTAGCACATGTGTAATCGAATCTTGTTGGTTTGAGTGATTTCTCTCATGTTTTCCGCTCGTATTCTTCATGTTCCACGTAGGATTACCTCCAAATTGTGAAAGATCGGCCCTAGGGTTTCCACCCTATATAAATTATGCAATTTATGGGCATGTTTTCTTGTGGGGTTCTTTTGCCTCAATGGTATTATTCTTCTAGAAGCTATGTTGCCGATTTTGAATTTGTATTTACTTCAGAAATTTCAGAGTAAACACTGACTTGCAACGTGGAAAAATTTAATACCTCATAAACTTTGCAGGTTTTGTTTCAATCTTGTAGTTTGGTTTGCTTTCTTGTGTATATGTGCGTGTATAATGAGAGGGAGGGAGATATTATTCTTTTTCGATTCAGGGCGCTTTTATTATCTAAAAATGTAGCATCAAGCGGATACAAAGCATTATGAGTAACACCCGGCCTCTGCATAAGTAGGATGCACACAGCCAATTCTACGAAGTCTGAGAATAAGAAAAGAAACAAAACCAACAAAATGGAAACAGTAGAGTCCTACGGACCGACACTATGACAATGTCGAAAGTGGTGGCGGGTCAATCCGGAGGTTATGCTGCCATACTTGTTGGGAAAAAACCTTCATAGCCACCTGCTCGAATCGCGTGCACATCGCCTTGAACAGTGGTTGGTACTCCACTTCCTGTGGCGTAGACCACGTACGAAGCGAGTGCGTACACTGGAAAATAACCTGTAGAGGGAGAAGCATTTTTGTCATTAAAAATCAAATCATTTCTACATAGCCATAGCGACCACATAAGGCATACGCTCTCACACTTATTAGTGATTTGAACTTATTTGGAATACCGTCCAACCAATGACCAAAAATATTGGCAACACTTGTGGGCGGATTCAAATTTGACGCTATTTGGATGACTGGCCATGTAGAACATGCAAATTTGCATTGGAAAAAGAGGTGTTTGATTGGCTTGTCATGAGTACAAAAACAACACTTCTTACTCCCTTGCCAGTTGCGTCGTGCGAGGTAGTCTTTGGTTAGCACAATTCCCCTATGAAGATACCACATGAAGATTTTGACCTTTAGTGGAATCTTCGACTTCCATAGTTTCTTATTATTTTTCATCGGTGCCTTAGAATGTGTGAGTGCACGGTACATGGAGTCTACTCCCTTAGAATGTGTAGTAAGGTTCCAGCGAAACAAATCTCGGCCTTGTGTCAGGTTAATCGAATCCAGCCTGGACAATAGATTATGCCATGACGTAAGTCGGGGCCCAATCAAATCCCGTCTGAATGAAATATTGGGTGGGGATAAATTCAGCACCTGCGCAATAGTATTATTCTTCTCGTGAGTAATGACGTATAAGGTTGGATATTGTTCTCGGAGACTGGCATTGCCTAGCCAGATGTCTTCCCAAAAATGAATCTCTGACCCATCCTTTATCACGAAAGACCCAAAGCGAAAGAGATGTTTCTTTGCCTCCATTAGGACAGCCCAAAAGTAAGAGTCTCCAGGTTTCCAATATGCTTGAGACACCGCCTTTTGGCCTAAATACTTGTTGCGCAGCATCGTTTTCCAAAGACCATTGCCAGTAAGTAGTTTGAATAACCATTTACTAAGTAGGGCCTCATTCTTGACCTCTAGGTCATGAATTCCAAGGCCACCTTGGTCTTTCGGCCTACAAACCACACTCTATTTGGCCAGTCTATATTTTTTCTTTTCCCCCTCTCCTTGCCAAAAGAATTTGGATCTAAAATAGTCTAGTCTTTGCAAGACTCCTTTTGGTAGTTGGAAGAAAGAATGCATATAAGGAAGCATATTTGTGAGGACGAAGTTATTCAAAACCAGTTGTCGCCAAACTGAGAGCAGCTTTCCTTTCCAACTGCTCAATCGTTTCTCTAGACGCTCCTCTACATACTTCCACTCTGCAATAGTGAGATGCCAATAGTGAACCGGTATTCCCAAATACCTAATCGGGAGTTGGCCATGCGTGCAACAAAACAGGTCAGCATATTCGGCCGCCGACTCAAGGGCTGCTCCGAAGCAGAACAATTCGCTTTTATGGAAGTTAATTTTAAGACCCGACAGCTCAAACGCCGAAAGCCATAGTTTCAGGTTTCGAGCTTTGTCCAGGTCATGTTCCATAAAAAGAATTGTGTGATCGACATATTGCAGAATAGAGAGGCCACCATCCACAAGGTGTGGCACTACTGCTGCAATCTAGCCATCCTGCTTGGCGCGCTCAATCAGAATAGCCAACATGTCAACAACAATGTTAAATAACATTGGGGACATGGAGTCACCCTGCCGCAGTCCTTTTTTCTCTGACAATAATGGCCTACATCATCATTGACTTTGATGGCCACACTACCTCCAGTTACAAAGTTTTGGATCCATTGAAACCATTTATCGGAGAAACCTTTCATCCTTAGGGCATGTTGGAGGAAAGACCATTTGACCTTGTCATATGCTTTTTCAAAGTCAATTTTGAATACTACTCCACTCATGTTTTTCCGGTGCATTTCATGAACGGGCTCATGCAGGATTACAACCCCATCAAGTATATTCCTACCTTGCATGAACGACGTTAGAGATGGTCGGACCACATGTTCAGCCACCGAGTTTAACCTATTCGTAGCCACTTTTGGTAAAAAATCTTAAAGCTGACATTAAGGAGGCATACTGGTCTGAACTGTTGGATCCGTTCGGCCTCCTTAACCTTCAGCAACAAGACCATCTCGCCAAAGTTAAGTCTTGATAGGTCAAGTCTGTCGGCATGAACATAACTGAATAATTCCAAAAGGTCAGTCTTGATGATATCCCAGAAATTTTGATAGAATTCTGCTGGGAAGCCACCAGGTCCTGGAGCTTTGTTGTGTCCCTTCTGGAACACCGCCGCTCTCACCTCCTCTTTTGAGAATGGCGCCGTAGGGATAACATTTTCTTCTGTCGTGACTTGTGGAATATCATCTGTTCGAGTCTCGTCAAGGGTGATGTTCCCTTCAGCCGTCGCCCCGAACAGAGATTTGTAGTATTTTGTGATATACTTTTTGAGCTCTTCCTGACCTTCGATCTGCCTCTCATCTTGTTGAAGACTATAAATACATTTCTTCCTATATCGCCCATTGGCAATCAATTGGAAGTATCTTGTATTATTATCACCCATCAAAATGAAGCCAGCATTGGATCTCTGGTAGTATTTGAATCTCTCTTCTCGCAAAAGCCTAACCATCTTCTCATTAGATTGATTTTTCAATTAAATCTCTTGTTGAGATAAGGTGCACATCTCTGCAATCTTGTCGAGGTCATCAATAATGGTGGAGAACCTTTGTTTTTCTTTTTTATATATTTCGTTGGTGTATTTCGCCCATCCAGTGAGGTGTTCCCTCATGGCCCTTATTTTAAAGTTCCATCTCTGAATAGGTGTACGACCACTGGCAGGCCGCTCCCAAACATTCTTAACCATGTCCACAAATCCTTCCCGGTGCAGCCATCCCAATTCAAATTTGAAGGGATGATGAGCAGGTGGATTTGTAGAGTTAGAATCCAGAATGATGGGTGCATGATCAGATAATGCCTCAACACACTCTAGGGCACGCACGGTTACGAAAGAAAATTTTAGTTCCCATTCGATGTCCATGAGTACCCTATCAAGCTTCTCGTATGTCAGCATAGATCAATTATTAGCCCAGGTGAACTGCCGCTCCGACATAATGGCCTCTCAAAGATCCAAACTGTCTATCACAACATTGAATAGAAAAGGCAAATGGGTGTCGAAGCGGTCATTATTTTTCTCTTGCGGGTACCTAAGTGTTGGAAACATAGTAATTTCAAAAAAATTCCTACGCACACGCAAGATCATGGTGATGCATACAACGAGAGGGGAGAGTGTTGTCCACGTACCCTCGTAGACCGAAAGCGGAAGCGTTATCACAAAGCGGTTGATGTAGTCATACGTCTTCACGATCCGACCGATCAAGTACCGAACGTACGGCACCTCCGAGTTCAGCACACGTTTAGCCCGATGAACTCCCTCGAACTCCGATCCAGCCGAGTGTTGAGGAAGAGTTTCATCAGCACGACGGCGTGGTGAAGATGATGATGTTCTACCGACGCAGGGCTTCGCCTAAGCACCGCTACAGTATTATCGAGGTGGACTATGGTGGAGGGGGGCACCGCACACGGCTAAAAAATCAAACGATCAATTGTTGTGTCTTTGGGGTGCCCCCTGCCCCCTTATATAAAGGAGAAAGGGGGAGGTGCGGCCGGCCAGGAGGGGTGCGCCAGGAGGAGTCCTATTCCTACCGGGAGTAGGACTCCCTCCCTTTTCCTTGTTGGACTAGGAGTGGAGGGGGAAAGTGGAGAGAGAGAGAGGAAGGAAAGGGGGCGCCGCCCCCCTCTCCTTGTCCTATTCGGACTAGGGGGGGAGGGAGGGGCGCGCAGCCCTGCCCTGGCCGCCTCTCCTCTTCTCCACAAGGCCCACTATGGCCCATTAAGCCCCCGGGGGGTTTCGGTAACCTCCCGGTACTCCGGTAAAATCCTGATTTCACCCGGAACACTTCCGATATCCAAATATAGGCTTCCAATATATCAATTTTCATGTCTCGACCATTTCGAGACTCCTCGTCATGTCCGTGATCACATCCGGGACTCCGAACAATCTTCGGTACATCAAAACATATAAACTCATAATATAACTGTCATCGAAACTTTAAGCGTGCGGACCCTACGGGTTCGAGAACTATGTAGACATGACTGAGACACGTCTCCGGTCAATAACTAATAGCGGAACCTGGATGCTCATATTGGCTCCCACATATTCTACGAAGATCTTTATCGGTCAAACCGCATAACAACATACGTTGTTCCCTTTGTCATCGATATGTTACTTGCCCGAGATTCGATCGCTCGTTACCGGCAAGTCTCTTTACTCGTTCCGTAATATATCATCCCACAACTAACTCATTACTTGCAATGCCTGCAAGGCTTAAGTGATGTGCATTACCGAGAGGGCCCAGAGATACCTTCCGCCTGAACGTTTTTTGCCCTCTTGCTCACATCCTTATCAGATATGTCCGCATCCCGGTTAGCATCGTCATCATGCCCGTTGTCATGGTTTTCCCAGATCTTAGGAATGAAGTCATCGTCGGGGACAAAATCATTCTCCTCTAGTATAAACTGAAATACATATCCGTTAAGCACTTAGAATTGGGGCGGCTGAGGGACGGCCGCCATAACACGGCATTCGAATTGGGGTGGTGGCCGTAGGGCGAAAGCTGTGCGGCAGGGCGGCGGTGGGTGTGGGGGGTTGGGCGGTGGCGATAGCTGAAACGGCGGCGGGGACGAACCGGGCGGCGGCAGTGGTGCGGCGGAAAATACAGTCGATTCATAGCGTGCGAGGCAGAGCGGTGGTGCGGTAGTGGCTGGGCGGGTACTTGGCGGCTTGGTGGTGGCTGCGGCGACGGCAGAAACGGCGGCGAGGACGAACAGGATGGCGGCAGTGGAGCGGCAAAAATTATGCGTGCGGGCGGAGCGGCGATGCGCTGGTGCCAGGGATAGGCCGTGAGGTCGGGGATGGATGGACGGGCAGTGACGGTGACGTTTCCGGCCCGGCGGCGGATGCGGGCAGTCGTCGGAGTGGCGGACTCAAATCGGCTTACGTACAAGTATGATTTTTCTTTGGTAAGATGGCGGTCTAGCTAGTTTAAACTTGCCCTTGCAGCTGCTAGTACTAGTAGTGGTCCAAGTAGAAGCTTCGTCTAACCCTGAGAAATGGGAACACCTGTGACTAGTCAGACTCATAACCTTGAAGTTTCCCACCGACGAAACCCCCTCCGTACTGCTAATGTATGAGGGACGAAAGAGTGACACGTCGGCGCATGGTTAGTGCATGGACGATACATCCTGCTCCATCTCAATCGAGCGTTGCAGCATAGTGGCGCAAGTTGCATCGTACGTGGTCCGTTTATACCTTCCGCAATAATAGTACTCTACTATGCAGATGCAGATGCTTGTGGTAGCATCGTACACCCCACGCGGTGCACGTCAAGTGAGGTGGGTCATGTGGACGGACGAGGTTTAGAGAGAGCGCCATTGATGCCAGCTTGATTGCCACGTGAGTCGTCCTGAGGCTGAGGTAGGTAGACGGACGCAGTCAAGGGAATCACTAGTGCATGCCTTGCCTTGCCTTGTATAATTAAGGACCATCACCATATAGATATACTTGTTCTTCTCCCGCCAAAGGTATTGGATCCTCTTCTTCCATTCCAGTTAAGGTCAGCCGACGTACCTCCTTGATCCTCTTCTTCTCTGGCTGATGCATGCATGCATACATCCATCCAGTTGCGCTCTCTATTTTCATTTTGCTGTCAATTTACGGTCGATATATATATATATATATATATATATATATATATATATATATATATATATATATATATAGATGGGCATCACGGTGACGGTGAGGCGGGCAACCATGGTGAGGCCAGCCAAGGAGTTGCCGCGGTCTCGGCTATGGAACTCCCACCTCGACCTGCTGGTGCCGCGCTTCCACACGCCAAGCGTCTACTTCTACCGCTGCCCTGAGGAGGCTGTCCCTGAGGAGGGGGCGTCGGAGGGGTTTTTCGACGCCGACCGGATGCGGCGAGCGCTGGCTGACGCGCTCGTCACCTTCTACCCCATGGCCGGCCGCCTCGCCCGGGACAAGGACGGGAGGATTGAGATCGACTGCAACGGGGAGGGAGTGCTCTTTGTCGAGGCCGACGCGCCCGACGCCACCGTCCCCGACTACGGTGACTTCGCGCCCACCATGGAGCTCAAGCGACTCATCCCGGCTGTCGACTACACGGACGAAATATCCTTCCCACTCGTCCTGCTCCAGGTCAGCTCATTTTCTTATGCCAGTTATAGTTATTGGGAGCTTAGCGCATCTGCAACATGCCAGTTACAGTTATTGGGAACTTAGCGCATCTGCAACGCTCTCCCACAAATTTGCTTCAGCGTTTTCTGTTCCCGGACATGGACCAGTCTACAGATATGGATGCGGGAGCCGACCATCCAACTTGTCTGCATACATTTCAACCACTGTTTCAATGGACGAAATCCATGCAAACACGGGAGATTTTATTAAAGTTCGGATAAAATTTACATAAAACGGATGATATTTCCACCGTTCGACTAGAAACTCTAAAAATAAAACCTAAACCATATACCGGACGACCACCTCGTACGCATGGCCACCCGGTCCTGCCGCACCGCCATCGTCGAACATCCAGCGGCGGAAGGGCTCGTGGATGCCTGCGGCTCCCAGAGGAGCCGCCTCGCCTCTTGTTGCACGGTGCGGTGGGCCGCCTTGGCCACTACTGATGGCGCCGGTGAAGCCCCGGCGGCGGCCTTGCCCCTGCCGACGTTGTCGGAGCCGTCGTTAAGCGACCGCTCCTCACAGATCTTGGCGAGCTCACCCTCAAGGCGGTGGCAGCGCCTGGCGGCTGCCACCATGGTGGTGACAGAGCGGTCGAGCACCCACGTGGCAGCGAGGTCCCCCATTCTGGTGCCACGACCGTCTTGGCGAATGCGGAGCGGCGAGCGGGTTTGCGGCGGTCGTACCGTACCTGCTGCCTCGCCGCGCATTCTGCCTCGGATACGACGGCCCTCGAGCCTGAGGAACCACCATATACGACTCCTCTAAGGTAGTGAAGGATATGGCCACGCACCTTCGTGATCGTGGGCGGCAGCTTCTTATTTATCGGGTGGCGGCGATGTCGACGAGGGACCATCAATTCGGGCATAACTGCTGTGCGACGGGAGGCACCACTGGCTCGTCCTTGATGCGGTAGGCACTGAGGATGCGGGCTCCTCCTTCACGCGCCAGAGTGGGGATGTTGGCTCCCGCTTCATGCGGACGCGCGTCATGGACTGGCTCCTCCTTCATGCGCGCCGGCGATGGTGGTGCCGGTCCCATCTGATGAAGCGAGCGCTCCGTCATGATCTCCATCTGACAGACGATCGTCCCTCAGAGCCGCCTCCACGAGGAGATGTGGCTTCTGCTGCAGCTGCATGTCCTCCTCGTCGTCGGAAGAGATGACTACCTCTTTCTTTCTGGAAGAGCCCACCGCCGTACCCGTTGATGGTCCCAAAGAGCGAGGACGGCGCCATGATCCGCCTAAGGAGGGACTTGTACCACTTGCGCCTGCCGGCACGGAGAACCAGGACTTCGGCATTGCCGCTGGGCTAAGGATCGGTGACTGGGAGGGGGAGGGGGAGGGGACGATGCTCGTGGAGGGGTAGTGCGTCTCTGTTTGTCGCTAGCACATGGCTTATATAGGCACGACCAGACTAGACGAAGGGACGGTTAGCCCGCTTCAATCCAGCATAGCGGCCGGAGTTGGTTTCTCGGGACATGACGTCCGCATTGAAGCAGCGACGGCCGAGAGGTCATGTCCGTCAGCGCCGACCTCGCATCCAGTCAAATCATGGGCATTAATGTCAGCCGTTGCATGCTCCGAGCCAGCGTGAATGTGGCACGAAAAGCGACGCGGGCGTGTGATGGAAGGGTGGGGGAGGCGGGTGGGATTTTTGGGTGGGCCTGGTCAGTCAGAAGCAGACATGGGAGCGGTCCGGACGCCCGCAACCCCTCCCCCCACTTTGTGTCCGATTTGCGGTAAAAAAGAGTGTTCGGGCCGCCGAATGAAGCGATATAGGCCCGTGTTGGATGGCTTCCAGAGTTCGGACCACGCGATCGAGACGTATGCGGGCGGTTTGATGGTCGGCGTTAAAGATGCCCTTAGAATACAACCAGTTGTTGGCTCCATGCGGCTGTCCGGGACCATCGGCGTAAAGCCAAGCATAAAGAATACCATGCAGCTGGATGAAGATAACAAAAAGTAAAAGCTGAGCACTGCCATAACCAAGGTCTAAGGAGGGTAGAGAATTTCATTTATCACTTGGTGCACTTATATGATTTTCATCTATATTTCAAGAAACTAATGCAGCTTGTGTCATTGAATGCACATCGTCAGAAGGTCTGAAATAAATCTAAAAAGACATGAGCATCGGTGTCAAGTCTAAGACTTGAACTTTGGTGAACTGGGGAAACCATTGCCCACCTAACTATCAAACCACATGTTGGTTCGCTAGCTGAGTATATAATTGGAAACTGGAGAATAAGTCCTAACCATAGAAATGTGATTCACCAATGTCTAATTGACTCCTTCAACATACAATCTGATCAATTTTTTGGTGTGCGCGGATAATAATATAATAGCTGCTACTCCAGTTAAAGTAATATATACGGTGAGATTTAGGTGGCCCTCGGTCCATCATTGGGATTTGAGGCCACACAGCCCAACCACCTTGGAGGTTGCCTTTATTAGAGAAGCTAATAACATGAGTTGGTACATACTTCCTTCGTCTTGGTTTATTGGTCTTCTTCGTATTTAGTGTAAAATTTTGGTCATAAATTTAACTAACAGAATGTCAATGAATGTCATAAAAAATTATGCCATTGAAAACTATGTTCAAATACGAATCCAAGAATATAATTTTTGGTGACATGCATTAATATTTTGTTAGTTAAATCTATGGTCAAAATTTGACACAAAATATGAAGGGGACTAATAAACCAGGACGGAGGTAGTACTACTGTTTTGTGATTTTTTAATGAATTTGGTGTGTTTGCTGGCACATACTACAATTTATTGATTACCTCATTGGTATATACTCCCTCCATGTAAATATATAGTGCATACCTACTTTTGCCCCGAATCAAACTTTGAAAACTTTGAAAAAGGTTATTAAAAATTTACCGACATCTACAATACCGATGAAATATATTGCCACGCCTCTTACCTATTTGGTATTATAGATATTCATATTTTTTCCTATAAAACTTGAAAAAATATCTAATATGTACTGTATATTGAAAAAAGGGTGTGTAAAATTCCTAACCTGAAAGGCGTGATTATTACATGGTCCTCACTAGCCAAATATATTTCTCACAAAGGCTAATGAGCAATAAAGAAATACAAAAGCCAAGCATAAAGAATACTACCATGCAGAGCTGGACGAAGATAACAAAAAGTAAAAGCTGAGCACTGACATAACCAAGGTCTAAGGAGGGTAGAGAATTTCATTTATCACTTGGTGCACTTCTATGATTTTCAAGAAACTAATGCAGCTTGTGTTTTAATCCTTGCATTTTTACTGTACACCAGGTGACCTATTTCAAGTGTGGAGGTGTCTCCCTCGGTGTTGCCACACAACACCATGTCGCTGATGGCATGTCCGGCTTGCATTTTATTAACTCATGGTCCAACCTCTGCCGTGGAGCTCAAATTGCAGTCATGCCCTTCATCGACCGCACCCTCATCCACGCTCGAGACCCTCCGACTCCATGTTACCCACATGTTGAGTACCATCCATCCCCAGCCATGTTGTCATCCAAGCCCCAGGATCTCTCTTCTAATTCTAAGCGAACATCGCCTGACACTGCTGTTGACATCTTCAAGCTCACCAGCTCAGACATTGGCCGCTTACGCTCACAGCTTCCCACCGGCGACGACATGCCACGGTTGAGCACGTACACATTGCTGTCTGCGCATGTCTGGCGTTGTGTCTCTCTTTCACGTGGCTTGCCATCTGATCAGCCCACCAAGTTGTATTGTGCCATTGATGGGAGGAAACGGCTGAAGCCGCCGCTACCGGATGGTTTCTTAGGCAACGTTTTGTTCACCGCCACGCCGATCGTCGAGGCAGGCAAGGTGACCAGAGGGCTGGCGGATGCAGCAAAGATAATCCAAATGGAGCTAGATAGGATGAACGATGACTACTGCTGCTCAGCATTGGACTACCTTGAGCTGCAACCTGATTTATCGGCCTTGGTCCGAGGAGCACAAACCTACTGTTGCCCTAACCTCGGAATCACCAGCTGGGTGAACCTGCCCGTCCACAACGCAGATTTCGGATGGGGCCGGCCGGTGTTCATGGGTCCTGGCGGCGTCGCATTTGAGGGTCTCGCCTACGTCCTCCCAAGCGCACACAATGACGGGAGCTTGTCCATCGCCATCTCTTTACAAGCCGATCACATGAAGAAGTTCCGACAGTTGATCTTCGTACTGTAAGCTAATTGGCATTACTTAACACATGCCAAAATTAGTTGCATGCATGACAAGAAATTTGACTTTGGATCTGTAATCTATTCTTTTGAGCTTCCCTTTTGCTAGGCCAAATATGTTACTCCTGATTTCCTGCACAATAAAACACCCATTTGGACCTTGTTTTGAGAAGTTCCCCAACACGCACTAGTAGCAAATAATGTGAATATTTTTTAGCAGTTCCCCAACACGCACTGATAGTATTGGCTTTTCCTATAGACTCAATGTGATCTTGGATCACTAAAATATAAAATGTAGAGTCTTGAGATTTGAGCTTGAGCCAATCCTTTTGTCCTTAGCATTTTGAGGGGTCCACATTTCTCATCCATGTCATGCCAATCATTGAGCTTTCCTGAAATATTCATCTTGAAATAGCATTAGCTCAATGAGCTATACGTTGTTAGGAATTACCAAAACCACCTAGGGATAGTTGCACTTTCATATATATATATATATATATATATATATATATATATATATATATATATATATATATATATATATATATAGAGAGAGAGAGAGAGAGAGAGAGAGAAAGAGACACTATTCTGGTCACGGGATGAGAATAATATTATGATAACTACCTGACCTGTCCGAACGGTAGTAGTTGAACTTCCCCAAATGCTAGGTTGAACTTCCATGAACATTGTCCAGATGAGGCTTGCGATATACCGTTGAAAAGTTGTGGACATGAGTAACACGATCGAAGTTAAAATTTTGGCAAAACCTAAGTGGTTTAAAAGCAATTTTAAAAACCGTTTTTCTTCATACAAAAAACGTGAATGGTATTTTTTTTATCGCATTTCTAAACCAATTATTGAAATGAGGCAAATAATATGGCGTTGGAAAGCCGTTGCAAATCCGGTCCTTCCACATGTAGAAAGTTTTCTCTAATTTCCTATGGTTAAATAGTAACTTCGAAAATCGTAGAATTTCGCAAACCGAACAGCCGAGTTCGTTTTTTCGATGCCATTTCTAGATGGCTAATCCAATGGAGGCAAATGATATGCTGTTGAAAGCTTATGAAAATGTGCTTCTTTTCATGTACAAATTTTTTTCTAATTTAGAACGGTTTAAGAGTGATTGAGAAAATCGTCCAAGTTCCACCGAGTTCATATTTTCACAATAATTTTTTAACCGTCAGTCAGAATGCAACAAACGATATGGCGTTGGAAAGCTTGAACAAATGTGGAACTTTTTGGTATATAAATTTTCTTCCAATTCCTTACGGTTTTTCGTCAATTTTGAAAATGGTTAAAAACGTTTTCTGGCTGTAACTTTTGCAAACTAGGTCGGAATGAGGCAAATAATATACCGCTGGATAGCTATCAAAAATGCGAAACCTTTTCGTATGCAAAGTTTTCTCTAACTCTCAGCCGTTTTCAAGTAATTCAGAAAATGGCGAGATCATGATTTCTGCCTTCATCGCGAAAGAAAATGCTCTGCGTGATGTACTTGAACTTCTGTGGTAGTTCTGTTTGATCTTCACTCTGTTTTTGACGTGCTGTATTTTGCCCGTAACTCCCAAACCACTTATCAGAATTGAGCAAATAATATATCGATGGAAAGCTGTTTAAAATACGCAACTTCCCCATGTTGATCGGTTTTTCATGCTCGTGATGGTTCAAAAGAATTTTTTGAATACATAAAAATGTGTTCTAAACAGTGTACATGAAAATTTTAAACCGTTCATCAAAATGTAGCACATAATATATCATTGGAAACCTTATGAATAGCAGCAAGTTTTTCATGTAGACAAGTGTTACAAATTCGTTGTCGTTTGAGAGCAGTTTTTTAAATGGCAATACAACGTTGTTTTTTTGCCTTTTCAACATGTAAATGAACGACAGACGTCTCACACATGAATTTTGAACTATGCTACGAGGAGCATGTGAACTTCTTGCAACAAACCTTTTAAGCTTTTTGTTTTCTATACTTATATTCTTATCTGAAACGCATTCCGTTTAGTAGTTTAACTTCGCGCAGTTTTCACCTTGAACTTCTGTCACGTATTTTTGTTCAACCTCTCTCACAAGAATTTTTTAACTTTCTCGGGCCGAGCACTTGAACTTCTAACAACAAAACTTTTCAGCCTTTGCTTTTTCATTTTTTAAATACAAAATGCACACCGTGTAGTACGTGAAGTTCTTGAAGTTATCAATCTGAACTTCAGAAATCATGCGTTCTCCTTCATCGCAAAAGCAGAGTCTCCGAAAATGCACTGCGTGAAGAGGTTGAACTTCTGGAGCAGTTCTGTTTGAACTTCACTCTGTTTTCACGTGCTGTTTTTGCCCGTAACTCCCCTATGAAGAAAACCGATGAAGAAACGCAGAAAAAACTGCAGAAAACCGATGAAGAAACACAGAAAAATAGAAAATATCAAAGAAAGAACGACGAAATAACCGATGAAACAAACCAAAAACCGAAAAGAAACAACAGGAAGGAAAACCAGAAGAACCCCCGTAAGGAAATTGGTCGAAAAAACGAGTAGAAAATCATGTGGCACATCGTGGCGGCAAGAAAATGCAAAAGCTATGTCTTGCTTATTGAAGACATCCATCGCTCTCGCTTATATGAATTGTCAAAGTGGGCCGGCCTAATTCGTGTATTAGCGAGCAGTTTAGAGAAGCTTCCATGACCGGTTCGAAAAACCTTCCATGGGTTCGTGGAAGGTTCCATGCAGTTTTATTTCTTATTTTCTTTTTCAGTGCTTTTCTTTATCTTTTTCATTATTTTTCTTTTGGATTTTTAAATTCTAGGTTCTTTTTTCCTATTCATTTTTCTGATTACATGTTGACTGGTTTTCGTACACACTGAACATTTTTCATACCGAAGTCAAACATTTTGTAGATACATGTTGAACAATTTTTAAGTAAATGTTGAACATTTTTATTATACATGTTGAACGTTTGTGAAATGCACACTAAATATTTTCATACACATTAAAAAATTTAAAACCTACGCTAAAGAATTTTTATATTTTGTAAATATTTTTGTTAAACATGTAAAAAAATTAATTGTGATGATCAATCTTTTGAAAGATATAAACATTTTTATAAACATTACATGAACAAAGTTTTATATAACAGGAATAATTTTTTTTGCATGGTCAACTTTTAAAAAATTCAGTAAAGTAATTTATCAAAGACATAAATTTAAAAGATACATAAAAAACACTAAGTAGCATACATGACTATTTTTAAGAGAGAAACATAACGTACATGTTGAAGTGCGTACACATAGCAGTGCGTGCTGATACGCACCGCGCTGGCCTGGCCCATTATGGAGGAATCTTGAAGCGACATGACCTTTCGTGTCACTTTAAGCGAGACCTAGACCAGGCCTTCTTTATTTTGTGGATGAACGGCAGGGGACCTCCTATATGTGCAGGGTGGGATTGTCTCAAAAAAATGTGCAGGCCGGGATTAATGTTGATGCTTCCATACCCCGTCATGGTGAGCAAGGAGTTTGTGCTGTGGTTTGCCGTCATGATATGGGTAACTATATGGGAGTTTCAGTTACTTTTTATGCAGGCCTAACTGACCCGGAGATACTCGAGGCACATGCTTGTTGTGAAGGGCTGTCTTTGGCTACAGACTTATACATCGTTTTTTCTTTTTGTGAAGGGCTGTCTCTGACATTCATTGATAATAACCGGAAGCAATGGAAAATAACAAGGTGGTGAAGGTTCTAGGACCAGAAGATCTGAAGATCAAAGACAAAAAGGAAAAACAGCAACCCTAATAGCTGTAGCACGATACTCCATACAATCCATACTAGGCAGCGCAGCTCCGGCTCTGACGGTGAACTACTAAGGAAACTAGGCAGGGTGGCGTCACGGAGGATCACCGAACGAACCACTTCTCACGCCCTGCATATATGTTGGTGATTTCAAAAAAAGTTCGTGATTCAAATTATCAAAAATGTTCATGAATTTTTTAAATGTTCAACACATTCAGAAAATGTTCGAGAATATAAAAAATGTTAAAAAATCCAAAAAATGCTCGCAATATCAAAATATTCCAGAACTCGAAAAAAGTTCCTCAAAATTAAAAAATGTTCCTGAATTTCAAAACTTGTTCTCAAATATCAGAAATATTTTCTGGTTCTAAAAAATGTACGTATTGCAAAAAACAATTCGTGGAATTGAAAAAAGCTCACGGTTTAGAAAAATGTTCATGAATTGGTGAAAAATTATCTCAATGTAAATAATTCATTTTATAATAGAATCGTGAACAAAATATTCACAATTTAAAAAATATCACACATTTGAAAGTGTTTTGCAGATTGAAAAAAATAATGCAAATTGAAAAAAATGCAAAAATTTAAAAAGAAGATAGAGAAAGAAGTAGAAGAAAAAAGTAAATGAAAAAATTAAAAAGAAAACAAAAAACGACTTCGAGGAAGGTTCTAAAACCTTCGCAAAACCGATGGAGATGAAATCCGAAAATGGGCCGGCCCATACAAAAACTAGCAGGTTGTGTCGTAGCCTTTTTTTTAGCGAAAGATTGTACAAAGTTGAGTCATCTATTTCGGAACGGAGAAAGTACTACGGAACAGTAGTACTATGATTTTTTGTTGACGTTTTTCGAAAAAGGGAAAAAAGAGAAAAAATCGCAACAATATAAAAAATAGTTAATCCACAAAAGTTCATGGTTTGAAAAAAAACGTTCACAGAGTTAAAAAAAGTTAACGAAATTGAAAAAAGTTCACCTATTTTGAAAAAAATTCATCGAAATAGAAAAAAGTTCATCTAATTTTTAAAAAAGTTCATCAATTTAAAAAAAAAAGATCACTGATTTAGAAAAATAGTTTATCGAATTAGAAAAAAGTTCATTGGATTTGAAAGAAAGTTCATCAATTTCGAAAAAAGTTGACAAAAAATGATAAAAGTTCGTTGTTTTTTTTTGGAAAAATAACCAATCAAAGTAAAGAAAATAAAAAACCAAACTAAACCGGAGCAGAAAAAGAATCGAAAACAAAAAAACGGCTTCAGCGAAGTGAAGAATAAGGGGGAAAAACACGGAATATTGACACAAGGGGTGAAGTAGTCCAAGTCGTTACTGCCTTAGTAGCGGAAGAAAGAGATCTCTATTTCGAATCTTCATGTCGCACTTTTTTTGGAAATTAAACAGAAAAAGACGTAAACATGTAAAAATTGGCCGGCCCACGAAGCAGGGAGGGGTGTGCCCTATCGTGTCCTTATTGCCAGCACAAGTGTTATATCTGGCACGACTATATCTCACGTATAGTATGAAGTAGCGCAACTTTCCCTCAAGCAGTGTCAGAAGGGGCCAGCCAAGCAAGGACCGCAGCCCTTGTGATTTTTTATTTCGTTTTTCTACATTTCTCCTTTATTTCATATTTATTTTTAATTTTTCTTAAATTTTGTAATATACTAAATATAATAATAATAACTCTTTAAATACAAATTCTAAAAAAACATGAACCATGCATTTGAAAATATTGCAGATCATGCATTGCATTTGCTTGTGAGAGAATTTCTGATTATGAAGAGCCCCTCCACCACTATTTACACGAGGAGCAAGGGGTGAAAAGACCAAAAGGGGTTTGGATATTTCACCATGCCACATAAGGGGGGCTTGTTCTTATCCAACAAATGGTGGAAGGAAGCACCATGGGGGCCCCTCCAAGGCCCATGGACGAAATTGGCTGCCCCCTTGAGGGGGCGGGGGGCACCACGATTCCATCCACCTTATCATCTCTCCATAAATAGGGAATTCCATCTAGAAGAAAACCCCATTAAAAACAAGAAAAAAACTGAAGAAAATAGGTGAAGAAACCTAGAAAAATGAAAGATAAAATAAATGAAAACAGGAAACCTAGAAAAGTGAACCTAATCACTACGTCAATCGATCAAGCGACAACTAGCAAACGAGTGAACCCGTTACACAGGCGGGGGCAAAATGATGTGCTAGGAAAATAGCTTCACGCGCGCGAAGCGCACATCTTAATGTAAGGGAGATATAGCTCTAGCGGTGTTACACCGTCCAGATCGCTGGTAAATGGACTGTAATAGATGCGGCCCATTGAAAATAATAAAAATTTCCTTTATTTTTAAGTAGTTGATCAATTAATAAATTTGAAAAAATACATGTGTTATATATAAAATTATTTGGAAAAAATACATACTGAATATAATTATTTGATTTTGAAAATCTGTTATTTAAGAACTTCGTTCTTATATCATAAATTTTTAATTATGAAATTTTTTCATATTTTTCAATTATAAACTTCAGATTTTTAAAAAAAAAAATTCTAACTATGCATTTTTAATCATTCTTTTTTTATAAAGTTCTCAAATCATTTTAGGAAATATTCATGTAAATCAAAAAGTAGTTACATCTTAAAATATATACTTGTAGTTTCAAGAAGTCCTCTTTCAAGAAAAAGACATGTAACTAAAAAGTTTTGAACTATTTTAAAATATATCCAGGCCATTTTAAAAAGTTTTAAGTTCCTTGAAAAATGTTAGTTTTGTTATTAAAAGAAGTCATGAATTTATCAAAAATATTAACTTGTTTTACTGAATATTTTGCTCAACTAATTTGAAAATAATACTATCGAAAAAAGTTTTGTAAATGCTGAAAGGAATATTCCAAGAAAATATCCACATACATGCACATATATGTTCATGCATATGAAATAAAATATTCATCACTTTAAAAAAATTGTTCAGAGCATGTATGTGAAATTTTCATATATATCTTTTGAAGTTCGTAGTTTTCGTAAAAATTGACCCATACATGTGTGAATATTTGTTACTATATTGTGGACAAATATTCAAGATTTAACTAAAATAAAATAACAAAAAACACAAATAAATTGCGAAAAGTATAGCAAAACAACAGAAGAGGAGTTGGAAACATAAAAGAAAAGGGAAAATGGAATTGAAAATATGTAGAGAAGTAAACACAGAAGAAAAAAGAAAGTAGGAACAACAGTGAAAACAAAAATGATCAAGAATAATGGCGCGAGGTACTCATTTGTTTGTTTGTATGATGCTTTCGGCGTCAGTAGGACTTCCCACCACGCGGTGGCATTACTGACCGAAGCGGAGCAAAATATTGTCGACACAGAGCTAGAGGAGTGCGATCAGGACATAGGTGGAGAGCAGCATGACAGTGGCTGCCCTTGAGCTACATCTGGACGACCACGACTTCATTGTTGAATATGGGGTCTATTGGCGTCATAGAGATTACTAGTAAACATGCCCGTGCGTTGCTACGGGAGAAAATAAGTTGATGTGCTTCGCTGCGAAGCAAATGCCAATTGTCCCAATTAGATTGGTAAGATAGAGAATAAGTTTGATGATAAAAATGATGGATCAATTAACAATAGGATTCTTTGGGGCGCTAGTCCAAACATGGGGCACGAATCCTAGTCAACTAATCGGGTGAACTATATTTAGATTTGAGTACTGGTAATGAAAATATCGTACACATAGTGGTTATTTTGATTTAGACATCAGACAATAAAAATGTGTATACATGCCAAAGCAGGTATGCTTCGATCATGTGCTAACCGTGATATCCTTGTCGTATAGATGTTTTATGTTCTTGTTATGTTGCGATATATGTAGGATAGAATCTGTGCTTAGTCTTTTGTGCCTGAATTTACGGTTAGATGTAATTTGATCTATTCTAGCTTTCTTTTGTTCTGACTACATATTTGCTTTTTTCGTGCGTATTATTTTGCGCTCGTGAGATTTTTCAAGAATGTGTTGATTAAAAATAAATTGATTAGATTCTACATCATAATTATAGCATAGGTAACTACTCATAAATTAATTTAATCACACCACATATAAGCATTAGAATATATGTGTTGTTTAAACAGTAATGTTTTACTTCTTCCTTGTACCCCTTTTTAAAACCGTGGATCATTTTGGCATGAAGTTCAAGTTGATATTTGCTGTTAGAGAATAGTTTAGACAAACATAACAAAATCCAACCTGACAACAAAAAAATAGAATCAAATCTGGCAACGTGTGCATGTTCGGAGAACAAATACATGCGTGCACGCGTGATGAACTTGGAGATATTTATCCGTCTGTGAATGATTCAAACCCAATCAACTGTAATTAAAAACAGGAAAACATTATCTCCCCGGTTTATCTCCCTATCTCCGCCTCTCTCTTTTGGCACTACACCAGACCACCACGACTCTGCTTTTCCCCTGCCTGCAGCCCGGCAGAGCGGCTGGCTCACTCCATCACCACGAGATGGGACTGGGAGCAAGAGCGGCGGTGAGCAGTGCTGGTAGCTTCCATGGTCCGGAGCGGAGGTTTCTTGACCAATTCCGAGTGCGCAAGCGGCGGAGGGAAGGCAGGGGCGGTCGCTTTGGAGTCGCGCGCTGCCACGACTGTGGCGGCGACGGCGTCGGTGGCGTTCCTTGGTTGTTGGCGGCCTCGGCAGTGGGGAGGGGGAGGCAACGCCGCCAATGCGCTCGCCGACTTGGACCCGGCGGTCGCAACCACTACTCGCTCCTCCTTCATCCCCTTCCCCCCGTCCTGTCCTCGTCCTTCTCTGACCATCGTGTGAATGGCCCTGCTGTGCAGGTCACCCCGCCGCTAGTAGTGTCACAGGGGTCTTTAGGCTGCTCCACTGCTGCACAAGCCGGCCACCAATTTAGTTAGTTGCGATGATCCCTTATTTTATGATCGGCTGCGACCCTTTTGTTAATCTGGGCAACGTAGACTCTCTGTTGTTTCTCTTTTTGGTTCCTTCCTCGATGGAACCAGCCTGGCCTTCTTCCTCCTGAGAGATGTTTTTCGATTGGTGATGCATATATGCGTCCTATTCTTTCCACCCTCAGTCCACGACGTCCGCCCGCATTCCAGCTGCACCCACAACTCCGTTCCTCTTCTCCGACTGTGGCAAGGGCGATTGTTGCCGCACGCCCCCATGCTCCCCCCGGCCGCCCGTGTTGTAGCCGCACCAACGGCTCTGCTCTACTTCCCCGGCCGTGGCAAGGGCGATAACCGCCGCCCAACGCTGCCGGACGCCATCACCGGAGCAACTGTTGGCAACTTAATCTAGTCGTTGATAGCTGTAGTTTCTTTTTGCTTTCCTTGTTTCCTTTCTTTCAGTCAAGTTCAGTTAGGCATGAGCCGCGTCTGTGCGTGCCGTGCATGTAGGGCTAGGACCCGGTCTTGGTGCTCGTGGGATGGCGCGAGCGTGAGCCAGATCGTGGCGCCGAGGTAGGATCTCTACCGGCCACCGTTTCCCTTTCTGTAACAGAATAAGAAGGAATGAGATAGACAGAAAAGTCGCAACGTTTTCACGCGACGCAAAAAACCCCTGGAGTTCATCTCTATCAGAGTGAGATCGAGAGAGACTAGGGATTTCTGACAATTGGCATCAGAGCCTCCTTCGATCCGAGGCGACCATGTCCAACGGCGGCGCATGCACGCCATCGACGCCACCCGACGGACAGGGCGGAGGACGCGGTACCACCGGCGACACGGACGGAGCTGCGGCGCGGCCACGAGAGCGGAGCCGTGGCCGCAGCGTCGTCAGACGCGGCGGCAACGAGGTCATCGTGCACGAGCGCGTGGTGCAGGATCGCTCGAACTACGGCAGCAACATCGTCTACCCCACGCTGACGGCGACGAACTACATCGAGTGGGCCCTCGTTATGAAGATCAACCTGCGGGCGCAGGGTCTCTGGGAGGCCGTGTCCGGCATGGGCGAGCCGGGCGATCGAGAGGACATGGCGGCACTCTCGGCGCTGATCCGGGCGGCACCGCCTGAGATGACGCCGGTGCTCTCCGTCAAGGACACCGCGCACGAGGCGTGGGAGGCGATCCGTTAGATGCGCGTGGGCGTGAACCGCGTGCGGGAGGCGACGGCGCAGCGGCTGCGCAAAGAGTTCGAGCAGATCGCCTTCAAGGAGGGTGAGTCGCTCGACGCGTTCGGCATGCGGATCACGGGCATCGTCAACGATCTCCGATCCCTTGGCGACACGGTGGAGGAGACCAAGGTGGTGCAGAAGTTCTTGCGCGAGGTGCCTGCGCAGTACGCCCAGATCGCGTGCTTGATCGAGACGCTGCTCGACCTCAACGGCATGTCCGTGGAGGAGCTGATCGGGCGACTCCGATCGGCCACAGAGCGCTGCTCCATCACCACCTAGAACCACGACGGCGAGCTTCTTCTCACGGAGAAGGAGTGGCTCGCGCGCGCCAAGCACAAGGAGAGGGGGCAGGGCTCCAACTCCGGTGGCGGAAAGTACAAGGGCAAGCAGCAGCAGGGCACTGGGCACGGCGGCGAGCAGAATAGGCAGCAGTCCGGGGGTGGTCGCGACATGTCCAAGGTAAAATGTTACAATTGTAACAAGTACGCGAATCACTTCTCCAGGGACTGTCCCGAGCCTCGCCGTGAGCGCAAGGAACGCGCCAATCTGGTGCAAACTGAGGAGGAGCCGAAGGAGTCCGCGCTCTTCCTCGCCAGCATCTGCGCGCTCTCTATCACGGAGGGCACCAACGAGCATGTCCTGCTGAGTGAGGAGCGCTCCCAGGCACGCATCGCTGCAGAAGGGGAGGGGTGCGACACGTCCTGGTTCCTGGACACGGGAGCCAGCAACCACATGTCCGGTCGCAGGGACATCTTCTCCGACCTCGACACCGGCGTGCACGGCTCGGTCAAGCTGGGCGACGGCTCGGCGGTGCAAATCGAGGGGAGGGGAACGATCCTCTTCGAGAGCCGCACGGGTGAGCACCTCGTTCTGTCAGAGGTCTACTTCATCCCTAGGCTGCAGAGCAACATCTTCAGCATCGGCCAACTAGACGAGAACGACTACGACACCCGCATCACCCACGGCATCCTGGAGCTGCAAGACCCGGACGGGCGGCTGATCGCGCGAGCTCCGCGCACACAGGGGCGTTTGTACGTTTTACGCCTGAACCTGGCGCGCCCCGTGTGTCTGGCGGTGCACGGCGGCGAGGACGCGTGGCGCTGGCACGCGCGGTACGGCCACATCGGCTTCCAGGCTCTGCGACGCCTCGCCCGCGAGGAAATGGTGCGTGGCCTGCCTCCGATCGACGAGGCGGACCGCGTCTGCGAGGCGTGCCTCGCCGGCAAGCAGCGACGCGCGTCGTTCCCGCACCAGGCACTAAACCGTGCGGAGACGGTGCTTGAGCTGGTGCACGCGGACATCTGCGGCCCAATCTCTCCCCTACACCGGGGGGAAACGCTACTTCCTGCTGCTGGTGGATGACAAAAGCAGGTACATGTGACTCCTCCGATTCAATCATACACTAATCATGCACGCAAACGTGTTCGATCTAGATTAGGGACTCACGGAAAGATATCACAACACAACTCTAAAACATAAATAAGTCATACAAGCATCATAATACAAGCCAGGGACCTCGAGGGCTCGAATACAAGTGCTCGATCATAGAAGAGTCAGCGGAAGCAACAATATCTGAAGTACGTACATAAGTTAAACAAGTTTGCCTTAAGAAGGCTAGCACAAATTGGGATACAGATCGAAAGAGGCGCAGGCCTCCTGCTCAGGATCCTCCTAACTACTCCTGGTCGCCGTCGGCCGGGCTGCACGTAGTAGTAGGCACCTCCAAAGGTAGTAGTCGCCATCATCGGTGGCGTCTGGCTCTGGGCTCCATCGTCTGCTGCAGCAATCGAGTAGAGATAGGGGGAAAGGGGAAACAATGCAACCGTGAGTACTCATCCAAAGTACTTCGCAAGCAAGGAGCTACACTACATATGCATGGATATATGTGTAAAGGGCCATATCAAGGACCGAATCGCAGAATGCCAGAATAAGAGGGGGATAGCTAGTCTTATCGAAGACTACGCTTCTGGTCACCTCCGTCTTGCAACGAGTAGAAGAGGGTAGGTTGAAGTCCTCCAAGTAACATCACATAGCAATATTCCTACCCGGCGATCCCCTCCTCGTATCCCTGAGAGAGAGCGACCACCGGTTGTATCTGGCACTTGGAAGGGTGTGTTTTATTAAGTATCCGGTTCTAGTTGTCATAAGGTCAAGGTACAATTCCAAGTCGTCCTGTTACCGAAGATCACGGCTATCCGAATAGATTAACTTCCCTGCAGGGGTGCACCACATAATCCAACACGCTTGATCCCATTTGGCCGGACACACTTTCCTAGGTCATGCCCGGCCGCGGAAGATCAACACGTCGCAGCCCCACCTAGGCTCAACAGAGAGGTCAGCACGCCGGTTCAAACCTAAGCGCCACAGGGTCTGGGTCCATCGCCTGAGCACACATGCACGCTATGCACGTCTGCCGGAAGCAGACCTAGCCTAGTGGCGTTCCAGTCCAATCCAGCGCGCGCCACTCAGTCGCTGACGCCACGAAGTGCTTCGGCTGATACCACGACGCCGAGTGCCCATATCTCTCCCACGTAGTTGGTTAGTGCGTATAGGCTCGTAGCCAACTCAGATCAAATACCAAGATCTCGTTAAGCGTGTTAAGTATCCGTGAACGCCGAACAGGGCCAGGCCCACCTCTCTCCTAGGCGGTCTCAACCTGTCCTGTCAGCTCCGCCACAAAGATCCACTCATGGTGCTCCACCACCCGACCGACTTTAGTCTCCACATGTATCATGTATAAGTATATAGTATATACCCGTGATCACCTCCCGAGTGATCACGGCCCGATAGTATAGCACAGCAGACAGACAAGAATGTAGGGCCACAGATGAAAATACTAGCATCCTATACTAAGCATATAGGATTGCAGGTAAAGGTAACAACAAGAGTAACAAGGACAAAGCTATGCATCGTGATAGGTATAACGGAAAGCAAGAACATGTTACACTACTCTAATGCAAGCAATATAGAGTAGAATAGGCGATATCCGTGATCAAGGGAGGGGGCTTGCCTGGTTGTTACGGCAAGAGAGAGGGTCACAACTCCGTAGTCGAACTGGGCAGCAGCAGCGTCGGTCTCGGTGTCTAGCGAGAGAAGAGGGGGAAGAAACAATAAATATTTAAGCAAACAGATGCATAGCGATGCATGACATGACAAGTAACGATGCTAGGCGTGCCCTAACGTGGTATGAGGTGATACCGGTTAAGGGGAAACATCCTAATATCCCTTGTTTCGTGTTTTCGCAGAGGAGCCGAGGGGGAAAGTTGCGAGTTCGATAGGTTAGGTGTGTGGCGGACGAACGGACTGCATCCGGATTCGTCTCGTCGTTCTGAGCAACTTTCATGTTGAAAATAATTTAATCCGAGTTACGGATTAAAAGATATGATTTTCTAAAGATTTTATTAATTTCTGGAATTTAATTAATTATTTAATCCAACATTATCCAGAATAGTGAATGATGACGTCAGCATGACATCAGAGTGATGTCAGCAGTCAACGTTGACCATTGACCTGGTCAACCTGACGTGTGGGTCCAGTGGGACCCACCTGTCATTCTCTGTTTAGGTTAATTACAGATTAGTTAATTTAATTACTATTTAATTAACCTAACTAGTTAATTAAATTAATTAAACCGGATTAATTAACTTAATTAATTCATTAGATAATTAATTAATAATTAATTTTATTAAATCATTTTTATTTTTATTTATTAATTTTATTTTTAATTCTCTTTTTTTAATAAAACGTTATGGGCGTGGGCCCTCGTGGTCAATGTACAGAGGCCATTATGGGTCGGGCCACGGTGTGGGTGCGGCGAAGGGTGGCGCCTGATCGGCAAGCCGCCAAATCGCCGGGCGAGGAGGACCGGGGCAAGGCCGGTCGGCCACCGAAGGGGAAACGCCGACGGGGGAGCAGCAGGGCGCCACCGGCGACGCGGGCCGGCAGGAGCTGCCCATACGGCGGCGAGCAAGGGAGGGCGGCCAGGACGGTGCATCGGGGCGACCGAGGCGAGGCCGAGGCGAGGTGGTGGGGGATCAGGGGAGGAGGAGCAGCGAGGGAGGCCGGTGGCCACGGCGAGGGGAACGGCGCCGGCCAGGAATGGGCGCTGGGCGCTGGGCACCGCCGGGGCGGACCCGAGCGGCGGCGGCATCGATGCCGAGAGCGGAGCCGGGCGGCACGAGGCCGAGGGCGAGCGGGTGACGCGGTGGCTGGGCGCGTGGACGAAGAGCGGGGGAGCACGGGGGCGCGGCCGTGCGGAACGAGGCCGGCAATGGCGACGCCGACGATGGGCAGGGGCGGGCACGGCCGCCCGGGGAGGGACCGGCGACGGCGTGGACGGAGCGCGGGCGGTGACCGCGGGGAAAGGGGAAGGAAGGGGGGGCGCTCACGGCGGGGCTGTAGGGCACGGGCAGCGGGCTCGAGGGAGGTTGTGGAGGACCGGCGAGGAAGGGGTCGAGGTGGCGGCAGTCCGGCGACGATGGGGAGGCAGCTCCGACGAGGGGGGGGGGCGAAGCTCCGGGCGGCGACGGGGTTCGGCGGTGGTCTCCTCCCGATCCAGATCGGGGGAGAGGGGGGATATTTCGGGGGGAGTGGGGGCTGTCGGTGGAGAGTGGGGGGGAGGAGTGGATAAGGGAGAGGAGTGGGGGCCGACCTGGGCCGGCCTAGTTGGCCCGATGGCCACCGGGCCATGATCCAGTGGGGGCGGCTTCTCCCCCTTTCGTTTTTTTGTTTGTTCTGTTTTCTTTTGTATTTTCTTTCTTTTTTAAATCATTTTGAATTATTTAGGCCTTTTATAAAAATGTGTTTACCTCACCACAATTACCTTTGTAATATTTGACAATCACCGAACATTTTAGTTTTAATTTTTTGGAAACTTTTATTGTTATCTTGATTTTGAATTTTGAATTATAATCGGTTTCAAACTAACATGAGATTAGCAACAGTAATCGAGGTGATGTGGCATCATTAGCAAAGGTTTACTGTAGCTTGATTATCCGGGCGTTACAAATCTCCTCCACTACAAGAAATCTCGTCCCGAGATTTAGGAGGTAGAAGGATACAGTGCGGGGTATTCATCACGAAGACGATCCTCGCGCTCCTGTGTGGCTTCGTCTTTCAGAGTGATTCGACCATCGACCTTGAGGAACTTGATCGCCTTCTGACGTGTGCGGCGTTCAGCTTGGTCGAGAATGCGGACCGGATGCTCTTTATAGGAGAGGTCCTGCTGCAATTCGAGCACTTCATGATCCACTGCTTGGATTGGGTCCTTGAAGCAGCGACGGAGCTGGGACACGTGGAACACATCGTGAACCTGAGAAAGGTTCAACGGAAGCTCCAGTTGATATGCCACTTTTCCACGCCTTTCCAGAATAGTGAATGGGCCAATATAGCGAGGAGCTAGCTTGCCCTTGATCCCGAAGCGGTGAGCACCCTTCATTGGTGTAACGCGAAGATAGGCCTGTTGGAAATAATGCCCTAGAGGCAATAATAAAAGCATTATTATTATATTTCCTTGTTCATGATAATTGTCTTTTATTCATGCTATAACTGTATTATCCGGAAATCGTAATACACGTGTGAATACATAGACCATAATACGTCCCTAGTGAGCCTCTAGTTGACTAGCTCGTTGGTCGACAGATAGTCATGGTTTCCTGACTATGGACATCAGATGTCATTGACAACGGGATCACGTCATTAGGAGAATTACGTGATGGACAAGACCCAATCCTAAGCATAGCACAAAGATCGTGTAGTTCGTTTTGCTAGAGCTTTTCCAATGTCAAGTATCTCTTCCTTAGACCGTGAGATCGTAACTCCCGGATACCGTAGGAATGCTTTGGGTGTACCAAACGTCACAACGTAATCGGGTGACTATAAAGGTGCATTACAGGTATCTCCGAAAGTGTCTCATTGGGTTGACACGGATCGAGACAGGGATTTGTCACTCCGTATGACGGAGAGGTATAACTGGGCCCACTCGGTAATGCATCATCATAATGAGCTCAAAGTGATCAAGTGTCTGGTCACGGGATCTTGCACTACGGTACGAGTAAAGTGACTTGCCGGTAACGAGACTAAACGAGGTATTGGGATACCGACGATCGAGTCTCGGGCAAGTAACATACCGTCTGACAAAGGGAATAGCATACGGGGTTGCTTGAACCCTCGACATCGTGGTTCATCCGATGACAACATCGAGGAGCATGTGGGAACCAACATGGGTATCCAGATCCCGCTGTTGGTTATTGACCTGAGGTGGTCTCGGTCATGTTCGCATGTCTCCCGAACCCGTAGGGTCTACACACTTAAGGTTCGGTGGACGCTAGGGTTAATAGGAAGACAAGTATGTGATTACCGAATGTTGTTCGAGTCCCGGATGAGATCCCGGACGTCACGAGGAGTTCCGGAATGGTCCGGAGGTAAATATTTATATATGGAAAGTGGTTAAACGGACTCGAAAGTTTCGGGGTATACTGTAATGTACCGGGCCACCGGGAGAGTTCCGGAGGTCCACCGGGAGGGGCCACCCCTCCCGGGGCGCCACATGGGCTAAGTGGGAGAGGGAGCCAGCCCCTGGTGGCTGGGCGCACCTCCCCACCTAGGCCCATGCGGCTAGGGCATGGGGAGGGGAAACCCTAAAGGGGCAAAGGGGCGCCCCTTGGCTTGGGGGCAAGCCACCCCTTTCCTCCTCCCTTGGCCGCCGCCCCTCTAGATGCCATCTAGAGGGGGCCCCCTCTCCCTTCCTCCAATAAATAGAGGGGTGGGGGGGAGGGCTGCACACACCATTGAAGGCGCAGCCCCTCCCCTCCCCAACACCTCTCTTTCTCCACGCGAGCTTGGCGAAGCCCTGCCGGAGAACTGCCGTACCAACTGCACCACGCCGTCGTGCTTCCATTGGAGTTGTCTTCCTCAACCTCTCCTTCATCCTTGCTGGATCAAGACGGAGGAGACGCCATCGTCCCGTACGTGTGTTGAACGCGGAGGTCCTGTCCGTTCAGCACTTGGTCATCGGTGATCGGAATCACGTTGGTAACGTCTTCATCATCACCACTCCCTCGAACGCTTCCGCATCGATCTACAAGTGGTATGTAGATGCAAACTCTCTCTCTTGACTCGTTGCTTAGTAGAACTCATAGATGGATCTTGGTGAAACCGTAGGAAAATTTTAATTTTCTGCAACGTTCCCCAACAGGGGTATCAGAGCTAGGTCTATGCGTAGTTCTCTATTGCACGAGTAGAACACAATTTAGTTGTGGGCGTGGATCTTGTCAATTTACTTGCCGCTACTAGTCTTATCTTGCTTCCGCGGTATTGTGGGATGAAGCGGCCCGGACCAACCTTACACGTACGCTTACGTGAGACCGGTTCCACCGACTAACATGCACTAGTTGCATTAGGTGGCTGGCGGGTGTCTGTCTCTCCTACTTTAGTTGGAGCGGATTCGATGAAAAGGGTCCTTATGAAGGGTAAATAGAAGTTGACAAGATCACGTTGTGGTTATTCAGAGGTAAGAAAACGTTCTTGCTAGAACCCAATTGCAGCCACGTAAAAGATGCAACAACAATTAGAGGACGCCTAACTTGTTTTTGCAGCAATTGTCATGTGATGTGATATGGCCAAGTTGTGATGAATGATGAATGACATATTGTGATGTATGAGATCATGTTCTTGTAATAGGAATCACGACTTGCATGTCGATGAGTATGACAACCGGCAGGAGCCATAGGAGTTGTCTTTATTTTGTATGACCTGCGTGTCATTGAAGAACGCCATGTAACTTACTTTACTTTATTGCTAAACGCGTTAGCCATAGAAGTAGAAGTAGTCGTTGGCGTGACAACTTCATGGAGGCACAATGATGGAGATCATGATGATGGAGATCATGGTGTCATGCCGGTGACAAGATGATCATGGAGCCTCTAAGATGGAGATCAATGGAGCTTTATGATATTGGCCATATCATGTCACTACTATATATAATTGCATGTGATGTTTATTATGTTTATACTTCTTGTTTACTTAGAACGACGGTAGTAAATAAGATGATCCCTTACAACAATTTCAAGAAGTGTTTCCCCTAACTGTGCACCGTTGCTAAAGTTCGTCGCTTCTAAGCACCACGTGATGATCGGGTGTGATGGATTCTTACGTTCACATACAACGGGTGTAAGACAGATTTACACACGTGAAAACACTTAGGGTTTACTTGACGAGCCTAGCATGTACAAACATGGCCTCGGAACACGGAGACCGAAAGGTCGAACACGAGTCGTATAGAAGATACGATCAACATGAGAATGTTCACCGATGATGACTAGTCCGTCTCACGTGATGATCGGACACGGCCTAGTCGACTCGGATCGTGTAAACACTTAGATGACTAGAGGGATGTCTAATCTGAGTGGGAGTTCATTGAAATAATTTAATGAACTTAATTATCATGAACTTAGTCTAAACCTTTTGCATAATATGTCTTGTAGATCAAATGGCCAACGCTCATGTCAACTTGAACTTCAACGCGTTCCTAGAGAAAACCAAGCTGAAAGATGACGGCAGCAACTATACGGACTGGGTACGGAACACGAGGATCATCCTCATAGCTGCCAGAAACAATATGTCCTAGAAGGACCGCTAGGTGACGCCTCCGTCCCAGAGAACCAAGACATTATGAATGCTTGGCAAACTTCATACCGATGATTACTCCCTCGTTCAGTGCGGCATGCTTTACAGCTTAGAACCGGGCTCCAAAAGCGTTTTGAGCATCACGGAGCATATGAGATGTTCGAGGAGCTGAAACTTGTTTTCCAAGCTCACGCCCGGTCGAGAGATATGACATCTCCGACAAGTTCTATAGTTGTAAGATGGAGGAAAACAGTTACAAGGTGAGCACATATCAAGATGTCAGGTTGCACAACCGTATGACCCAAATTGAACATTAACCTCCCTGATGAGGCGGTCATTGACAGAATCCTCCAGCCGCTTCCCACCAAGCTACAAGAGCTTTGTGATGAACTACAACATGCAGGGGATGGTAAAGACCATTCCTGAAGTGTTCTCTATGCTGAAGTCAGCCGAGGTTGAAATCAAGAAAGAACATCAAGTGTTGATGGTCAATAGGACCACTAAGTTCAAGAAGGGCAAGGGTAAGAAGAACTTCAAGAAGGACGGCAAGGAGTTTGCCGTGCCCGGTAAGCAAGTTGCCGGGAAGAAGTCAAAGAATGGACCCAAACCCGAGACTGAGTGCTTTTATTGCAAGGAGGGGTCATCGAAGCGGAACTGCCCCAAATACTTAGCGGACAAGAAGGCCGGCAACACCAAAGGTATATCTGATATACATGTAATTGATGTGTACTTTGCCAAGTACTCGTAGTAACTCTTGGGTATTTGATACCGTGCCGTTGCTCATATTTGTAACTCACATCGAGCTGCGGAATAAGCGGAAACCGGAAAGGACGAGGTGTCGATGCGCGTCGGGAATGGTTCCAGAGTCGATGTGATCGCCGTCGACACGCTACCTCTTCATTTACCTACGGGATTAGTTATGAACCTTAATAATTGTTATTTGGTGCCAAGTTTGAGCATGAATATTGTATCTGGATCTCGTTTAATGCGAGATGGCTACTCATTTAAATCCGAGAATAATGGTTGTTCTATTTATATGAGAGATATGTTTTATGGTCATGCTCCGATGGTCAATGGTTTATTCTTAATGAATCTCGAGCGTAGTATTACACATGTTTATAGCGTGAATACCAAAAGATGTAAAGTTGATAACGATAGTCCCACATATTTGTGGCACTTGCCGCCTTTGGTCACATTGGTGTCAAGCGCATGAAGAAGCTCGAGCTGATGGACTTTTGGAGTCTCTAGATTATGAATCATTTGACACATGCGAACCATGCCTTATGGGCAAGATGACCAAGACTCCGTTCTCCGGAACAATGGAGCGAGCAACCAACTTATTGGAAATCATACATACCGATGTGTGCGGTCCAATGAGTGTTGAGGCTCATGGAGGATATCGTTATGTTCTCACTCTCACCGATGACTTGAGTAGATATGGGTATGTCTACTTAATGAAACACAAGTCTGAGACCTTTGAAAAGTTCAAGGAATTTCAGAATGAGGTAGAGAATCAACGTGACCGAAAAATAAAATTCCTACGATCAGATCGTGGAGGAGAATATTTAAGTCACGAATTTGGTACACACTTAAGAAAATGTGGAATCGTTTCACAACTCACGCCGCCTGGAACACCTCAGCGTAACGGTGTGTCCGAACGTCGTAATCACACTCTATTGGATATGGTGCGATCTATGATGTCTCTTACCGATTTACCGCTATCATTTCGGGGATACGCTCTAGAGACAGCTACATTCACTTTAAATAGGGCACCGTCTAAGTCCGTTGAAACGACACCGTATGAATTATGGTTTGGAAAGAAACCTAAGCTTTCGTTTCTAAAAGTTTGGGGATGCGATGCTTATGTCAAGAAACTTCAACCTGAAAAGCTCGAACCCAAGTCGGAAAAATGCGTCTTCATAGGATACCCTAAAGAAACCATTGGGTATACCTTCTACTTAAGATCCGAGGGCAAGATTTTTGTTGCCAAGAACGGAACCTTTCTGGAAAAAGAGTTTCTCTCGAAAGAAATAAGTGGGAGGAAAGTAGAACTCGATGAAGTACTACCTCTTAAACTGGATAATGGTGCAGCTCAGGAAAATGTTCCTGTGATGCCTACACCAACAGAAGAGGAAATTAATGATGATGATCAAGGTACTTCGGATCAAGTTGCTACTGAACTTCGTAGGTCCTCAAGGACACGTTCCGCACTGCAGTGGTACGGCAACCCTGTCCTAGAAATCATGTTGTTAGACAACGGTGAACCTTGAACTATGAAGAAGCGATGGCGGGCCCAGATTCCAACAAATGGCTAGAAGCCATGAAATCCGAGATAGAATCCATGTATGAAAACAAAGTGTGGACTTTGACCGACTTGTCCGATGATCGGCGACGATAGAAAACAAATGGATCTTTAAGAAGAAGACAGACGCGGATGGTAATGTCACCATCTATAAAGCTCGACTTGTCGCTAAGGGTTATCGGCAAGTTCAAGGGATTGACTACGATGAGACTTTCTCTCCCGTAGCGAAGCTTAAGTCCGTCCGAATCATGTTAGCAATTGCCGCATACTATGATTATGAGATATGGCAGATGGACGTCAAAACAGCATTCCTTAACGGTTATCTTAAGGAAGAGCTGTATATGATGCACCCGGAAGGTTTTGTCGATCCTAAGGGCGCTAACAAAGTATGCAAGCTCCAGCGATCCATTTATGGGCTGGTGCAAGCATCTCGGAGTTGGAACATTCGCTTTGATGAGATGATCAAAGCGTTTGGGTTTATGCAGACTTATGGAGAAGCCTGCGTTTACAAGAAAGTGAGTGGGAGCTCAGTAGCATTTCTCATATTATATGTAGATGACATACTTTTGATGGGAAATGATATAGAATTCTTGGACAGCATTAAGGCCTACTTGAATAAGTGTTTTTCAATGAAGGACCTTGGAGAAGCTGCTTATATATTAGGCATCAAGATCTATAGAGATAGATCGAGACGCCTCATAGGTCTTTCACAAAGCACATACCTTGATAAGATTTTGAAGAAGTTCAAAATGGATCAGTCCAAGAAAGGGTTCTTGCACTGTCTTTGCAAGGTGTGAGATTGAGCTCAGCTCAATGCCCGACCACGGCAAAAGATAAAGAAGAGATGAGCGTCATCCCCTATGCCTCAGCCATAGGATCTATTATGTATGCCATGCTGTGTACCGGACCTGATGTAAACCTTGCCGTAAGTTTGGTAGGAAGGTACCAAAGTAATCCCGCAAGGAACACGGACAGCGGTCAAGAATATCCTGAAGTACCTGAAAAGGACAAAGGACATGTTTCGTTTATGGAGGTGACGAAGAGCTCGTCAGTAACGGGTTACGTCGGCGCTAGCCGACACAGATCTGGATGACTCTAAGTCACAAACCGGATACGTGTATATGTTGAATGGTGGAGCGAAGCTGGTGCAGCTGCAAGCGTAGCGTCGTGGCGGGATCTACATGTGAAGCGGAGTACATGGCAGCCTCGGAGGCAGCGCATGAAGCAATTTGGGTGAAGGAGTTCATCACCGACCTAGGAGTCATACCCAATGCGTCGGGGCCGATCAAACTCTTCTGTGACAACACTGGAGCTATTGCCCTTGCCAAGGAGCCCAGGTTTCACAAGAAGACCAGGCACATCAAGCGTCGCTTCAACTCCATCCGTGAAAATGTTCAGGATGGAGACATAGAAATTTGTAAAGTGCATACGGATCTGAATGTCGCAGATCCGCTGACTAAACCTCTTCCGCGGGCAAAACATGATCAACACCAGAACTCTATGGGTGTTCGATTCATCACAATGTAACTAGATTATTGACTCTAGTGCAAGTGGGAGACTGTTGGAAATATGCCCTAGAGGCAATAATAAAAGCATTATTATTATATTTCCTTGTTCATGATAATTGTCTTTTATTCATGCTATAACTGTATTATCCGGAAATCGTAATACACGTGTGAATACATAGACCACAATACGTCCCTAGTGAGCCTCTAGTTGACTAGCTCGTTGGTCGACAAATAGTCATGGTTTCCTGACTATGGACATCAGATGTCATTGACAACGGGATCACGTCATTAGGAGAATGACGTGATGGACAAGACCCAATCCTAAGCATAGCACAAAGATCGTGTAGTTCGTTTTGCTAGAGCTTTTCCAATGTCAAGTATCTCTTCCTTAGACCGTGAGATCGTGTAACTCCCGGATACCGTAGGAATGCTTTGGGTGTACCAAAGCGTCACAACGTAATCGGGTGACTATAAAGGTGCATTACAGGTATCTCCGAAGTGTCTGATGGGTTGACACGGATCGAGACAGGGATTTGTCACTCCGTATGACGGAGAGGTATCACTGGGCCCACTCGGTAATGCATCATCATAATGAGCTCAAAGTGATCAAGTGTCTGGTCACGGGATCATGCATTACGGCACGAGTAAAGTGACTTGCCGATAACGAGACTAAACGAGGTATTGGGATACCGACGATCGAGTCTCGGGCAAGTAACATACCGTCGACAAAGGGAATAGCATACAGGGTTGCTTGAACCCTCGACATCGTGGTTCATCCGATGACAACATCGAGGAGCATGTGGGAACCAACATGGGTATCCAGATCCCGCTGTTGGTTATTGACCTGAGGTGGTCTCGGTCATGTCTCATGTCTCCCGAACCCGTAGGGTCTACACACTTAAGGTTCGGTGACGCTTAGGTTAATAGGAAGACAAGTATGTGATTACCGAATGTTGTTGAGTCCGGATGAGATCCCGGACGTCACGAGGAGTTCCGGAATGGTCCGGAGGTAAAGATTTATATATGGAAAGTGGTTAAACGGACTCGGAAAGTTTCGGGGTATACTGTAATGTACAGGGCCACCGGAGAGTTCGGAGGTCCACCGGGAGGGGCCACCCCTCCGGGGCCACATGGGCTAAGTGGGAGAGGAGCCAGCCCCTGGTGGGTTGGGCGCACCTCCCCACGTGAGGCCCATGCTTGACTAGGGCATGGGGAGGGAAACCCTAAAGGGGCAAAGGGGCGCCCCTTGGCTTGGGGGCAAGCCACCCCTTTCCTCCTCCCTTGGCCGCCGCCCCTCTAGATGCCATCTAGAGGGGCCGCCCCTCTCCTTCCTCCTATAAATAGAGGGGTGGGGGGAGGCTGCACACACCATTGAAGGCGCAGCCCTCCCTCCCCAACACCTCTCTTTCTCCACGCGAAGCTTGGCGAAGCCTGCCGGAGAACTGCCGTACCAACTGCACCACGCCGTCGTGCTGCCATTGGAGTTGTCTTCCTCAACCTCTCCTTCATCCTTGCTGGATCAAGACGGAGGAGACGCCATCGTCCAGTACGTGTGTTGAACGCGGAGGTGCTGTCCGTTCAGCACTTGGTCATCGGTGATCGGAATCACGTTGGGAACGTCTTAATCATCACCATCCCTCGAACGCTTCCATTACTCGATCTACAAGTGGTATGTAGATGCAAACTCTCTCTCTTGACTCGTTGCTTAGTAGAACTCATAGATGGATCTTGGTGAAACCATAGGAAAATTTTAATTTTCTGCAACGTTCCCCAACAAGGCCTTTTCGCCAGGTTGATAGACCATGTGTTTATGATGACGGTCATAATTACTCTTTTGACGTGACTGAGCAGTCTTGAGATTCTCGTGAATAATGCGGACTTGTTCTTCGGCATGTTGGATAATATCCGGACCAAAGAGTGGACGTTCCCCAGTTTCTCGACCAGTTCGAGGGGTTCGCACTTTCGTCCATATAACACTTGAAGGGGCCATATTCAGACTAAGCTTGATAGCTATTATTATAAGAGAACTCAGCATACGGGAGAGATTCCTCCCATTTCTTGCCGAAGGAAATATCACAAGCTCGAAGCATGTCTTCGAGAACTTGGTTGACACGTTCAACTTGCCCTTGTGACTGCGGATGAAACGCAGTACTGAAAGATAAGTGAGTCCCCATAGCTTCTTGGAAACTTGCCCAGAATCTTGAAGTGAATAAGCTGCCACGGTCCGAACTGATAACCAGTGGAATACCGTGAAGTGAAACAATTCTGGACATATAGAGAGTTGCAAGCTGACTAGCAGTGATCATTTCTTTGACCGCCAGAAAATGTGCAACTTTAGAAAGCCGGTCAATGACGACAAGAATAGCATCATTACCTTTCTGCGACTTGGGAAATCCAGTGACGAAGTCCATTTCAACATGGTCCCATTTCCATTCAGGAATAGAGATAGGTTGCAGAGTTCCAGCAGGTCGTTGATGTTCTGCTTTGATACGACAGCAAACATCACATTCAGCAACATAACGAGCAATGTCTCGCTTCATATTAGACCACCAGAATCTCTGACGAATGTCTTGGTACATCTTGGTGCTACTGGGATGAATAGACAAAGGCGTATCATGAGCTTCTTTCATAACCTTTGGAGTCAGATTCAGGTTTTCCCTCTTACTCGGTACCACTAGGCGACCTTTGAAGAATAAGGTGCCTGCGTCATCCACAGTGAAGAATGAGGGCTTTCCTTCTGCGAGATAACGTTTAATCCTCTCGACTTCATCGTCACATTTCTGTATACATTTGATGGTGTCCACAAGATCTGGTTTCGCAACCAGGGTATTGAGAGAACCCCTGGAAACAAGATGGAGGTTCATCTTGCGTAACTCCTTAGGAGGGGGAGCGAGTGCACCCGGAGGAACAATATGGAGGTTCAGCTTTCTAAATTCTTCAACGAGTGAGGCTGAACTTTGTGAACCTGGAGGTGGTTGCAGTAAGACTTGCGGCTCAAGGCATCAGCCATTACATTAGCCTTGCCTGGTGTATAGGAAATACCCAAGTCAAAGTCTGCAACAGTCTCCATCCATCTCTGCTGACGGAGGTTCAGGTCTGGCTGAGTAAACAGATACTTCAGACTTTGGTGGTCAGTGAAGATCTCGCAACGATTATCGAGAAGGTAATGTCGCCACTGCTTCAGTGCATGAATGACAGCAGCAAGTTCGAGGTCGTGAACTGGGTAGTTCACTTCGTGAGGGCGCAATTGCCGAGAGGCATAAGCAACCACTTTGCGCTCTTGCATTAGGACACAGCCTAGTCCTTGACGGGAAGCGTCGCGATAAATGACGGAAGTCATTCTTAGTATCAGTGGAGCTAGTACTGGGGCAGAAGTCAACTTGTCTTTGAGTGCCTGAAAACTTTCCTGACATTTATCTGTCCATTGGAACTTGACGCCCTTATGCAATAGGTTAGTCAGGGGCCTGGCGATCTTGGAGAAGTTCTCGACGAATCGACGGCAATAGCTGGCGAGACCGAGAAAACTTCTGACTTGCTTAACGTTCTTCGAAGGAGTCCAATCGAGAATAGCTTGAACTCGTTTAGGGTTGACGGCAATACCATCCTTAGAGATGACATGCCCAAGATAGGTTACTTCGGGTAGCCAGAATTCACACTTGGAGAACTTGGCATATAGCTGATGCTCTCGTAGCTTTTCCAGCACAAGACGAAGATGTTCAGCATGTTCTTCTTCATTCTTGGAAAATATCAGGATATCATCCAGATAAACCACGACGAACTTGTCGAGGTAATCCATGAATATATAGTTCATCAGGTGAGAGAAGGTGGCTGGAGCATTGGTTAAGCCGAAAGACATGACGGTGTACTAAATGCGAACCATAACGAGTCACGAATGCGGTCTTTGGGATATCCTCTTCGCGAACACGGATCTGGTGGTAACCCAACCTCAAGTCGAGTTTAGAGAACACTGATGAACCAGCCAGTTGATCATACAGATCATTGATCCGAGGAAGAGGATACTTATTCTGAATGGTAGCTTGATTTATAGGACGGTAGTCTTGGACCAATCGGTTTGTCCCATCCTTCTTCTTGACAAAGAGAGAAGGTGCTCCCCAAGGAGAGCAACTTGGGCGAATGAAACCACTGCAAAGAGACTTGTCGATTTCCTCCTTGAGCTCAAGGAGTTCATGCGGCGGCATCTTGTAGGGTCGCTTGGCTATAGGAGTGGTGCGTGGTTTCAAGTCGATGACGAATTCGACAACTCTAGCAGGGGGAATCCCTGGAAGTTCTTCAGGAAAGACGTCCTGGAAGTCGCGAACGACAGGAATGTTTTCAATGCCCTCGAGGGGTGCGACGTTCAATGCATTCAATGCATAGAGCCTTGCCTCGGCATTCTGAACCAGACGAGCATTGTAGCTTATTATTTCATCAGAAGGGTGTAGCAGATGGACGGTCTTAGTGGCGCAAACGATTGAAGCAAGATATGCGCTTTCAACCAATCCATCCCCAAAATGAGGTCGATGTTAGACGTCTTGAGGATAATGGGTGAGGCATAGAATTCCAGCCCTTCGATTTCCACAGGGACGTTGACGCCAACCATGGAGGTTTGACATTGTCCCAAAGGGGTTTTTACCACTACCGAAGAGTTCATCTCCTCACACTTAACGTCGTGCTTGTATGCAAAATCTTCTGACATGAATGAATGCGATGCTCCTGAATTGAATAAAACAGATGCAGTCTTGAATTTACGAGGAGTGTACCCATCACAAGAAAGGTGCTGGTCTTGAGCTTCGTTCAGATCAACGTGGTTGGCATGAACTTCGACCATAAGGCTTGGCATTATTGTTGCGGGACTGGTTGCTTCCACGGCCGGTCATTGGAAGGGCCAGTTGATTCTGGTTCTGGTTGCATTCCCTAGCACGGTGCCCTGGTTGACCACACCTGAAGCACAAGCCATTATTGGGAGTGGGAACAGGGGCTTGGGGTGGTGGAGCTGGAAGCTTTGGCTGCCTAGTTGGAGTAGGCAGACGAGGTGCGGCATAGCTCTACCTTGGGGCAGGTGCATTTGGCTGGTACATGCTGTTGGGAATCCATATCTTACGCTTCATGAGGACGGGCCCAAGATGAGCCCGTGTCACGGTTCTTGCTGTTAGAGCTCTGGTATTCCTGCAGACCAGTTTCGACATTGATAGCTTTGTTCACCAAGGTGGCGAAATCAGCAAAGTCGTGCACTAGAAGTGCGAAGCTTGATGTCGACTTGAAGGCCGTCACGGAACTTCTCTGTCTGCGTGCATCGATTGCAATGTCCTCTTCAAGATAGTGAGACAAGCCCGGGAACTCTGTTGATGAGCTTCAACAGTCTTGTTGCCTTGGGTGAGGTTATGGAACTCACGCTTCTTCCGTCCATGACTCCTTGAGGATGAAGCGGGCACGGAAAGCAGCTTGGAAGTCCGGCCAGTGATGATTGTTCCTACTGGCTGAGTACGCCTGGCTGTCCCACCATTGAGCTGCGGGTCCTTTCAGAAGAAGGAAGCAAAGGTGACATAGCTGGCAGGGCTACATCAGCCAGACTCCATCTCATAAGTGATGTCATGGAGCCATCCTTGACATCCAGGGGTTGGGTTGAGCTGCGGTACACAGTTGGGTTCAGGCGCATGAAATCCTGCAGAGTTACTGTGTTTGGCTGTTGGTTCATATTGGGGCGAGGAAACTGAGCCATCATGTTTTCCATGAACTGGCGATTCATCTCAAGCTGTTGGATCATACCAGCCATGTACTCAGGCGGTGGTGGGAAGTTGCCACCACGACCACGACTAGCTGGTCTAACCATCATTATAATATATAACGGTAGTTCAGCATTTGAGAATATGCAAAGGACAAGAATCATTCATGATAAAACATGCATAATGAAAGCAGCACGATAGAAACTACATAGTAGTCGGCATATCATACAAAAGGGATCATGCATAGAGTTCGGTACACAGGGTTCAGTACATAGACTAAGACATCATAGGCGGCACGCAGGCTCGCGACGAATGCATCTAACACTTAACAAGCAAGCCTACATCAGTCCCACGCGGTACTGCGGAGGTAGCTGTAGCCTGAAAAGCTGGTAGTGCGGCAGCGGATAGTCCTCCACGCCGGTGACACAGGGGCCGCGGATACTGGTGCGTAACCCGACGCCGTGTGGTAGAAGAGGACCAAGTCGGGAGAGTAGCCTCCCACATCCGCCATCCGACACCACAGGGCATCACGGTCCTGGCTGGGTAGATCGCATGAACGCGGCAGCTCTCTGGATCGGACAAAGGTGCAACAGCGTCGAGCACGGTAAAGGTGCCGACGGATGGTGTACAACTTCGTGGCGAAGAGCTCGGTTAGCTCGATCCAGCCCATCGACATGCGTAACAAAGTTACGATGGTAGAAGGGCTCTCGGGTGACAGTGGAGTAGGCAGCAGCAGTAGTAACCCTCCTCACCAACATCGATGCGATAGCAATGTGCCTGAAGGGGGAGGTGTCCAACTCCCGATACTCTCCACGAAGACGGGTCAGAGCAGCATAAGCAGCATCGTGGACTGCCATATCGACAGTCACCCCAACACCATGTGCGGTGTGCAGCACAGTGGTGGAGTCATACTCCCGAGAGTAGAGGTGGACGATGGCTCGGTACTGCTCCTGGTTAAAGTCCTGGTACTCCTTAAAGACGGTGTACTCAGGGTGCCAGCGATAACCCAGATAGGTCATCATCTCTGCTAGCACCGCACGTGATCCCGAGGCACCAATGGCCGTCGTGTGGCGCACGACCTGCCTCGTGGGCTCCATCTGAAAACAAAGATGTTTCAAAGGAGTCAAATGACAGTGTGGAAATTGATCAAAATACAATTCCAAGGAATAACTATAACTTTATCCAACTTTGGGGTGAATGTAGTCACGGGATCCTAGTGTTAGTTAGTAAATTCGTTTAACCCGAGTAGAAGAGAGTTCAGAGTCCCAGAGTAAAGGTTGAGGAGTAAAAGATCCTAGTACCACCCGATGGCGACGTGGGCCCGTAAGGCACACAGCCAAGTTAGTAAAAGTTTTGCAATGTCTAGACTCGACTTCGGCCAAGGAGTGTGGAAGGGGGATTCCTACAGGCAGTCGGCTCTGATACCAACTTGTGACTCCCCCGATTCAATCGTACACTAATCATGCACGCAAACGTGTACGATCAAGATCAGGGACTCACGGGAAGATATCACAACACAACTCTAAAACATAAATAAGTCATACAAGCATCATAATACAAGCCAGGGCCTCGAGGGCTCGAATACAAGTGCTCGATCATAGACGAGTCAGCGGAAGCAACAATATCTGAGTACAGACATAAGTTAAACAAGTTTGCCTTAAGAAGGCTAGCACAAATTGGGATACAGATCGAAAGAGGCGCAGGCCTCCTGCCTGGGATCCTCCTAACTACTCCTGGTCGTCGTCAGCGGGCTGCACGTAGTAGTAGGCACCTCCAGTGTAGTAGTCGTCATCGTCGGTGGCGTCTGGCTCCTGGGCTCCATCGTCTGGTTGCAGCAATCGAGTAGAGATAGGGGGAAAGGGGGAAACAATGCAACCGTGAGTACTCATCCAAAGTACTGCAAGCAAGGAGCTACACTACATATGCATGTATATATGTGTAAAGGGCCATATCAAGGACTGAATCAGAATGCCGAATAAGAGGGGATAGCTAGTCTTATCGAAGACTACGCTTCTGGTCACCTCCGCCTTGCAACGAGTAGAAGAGGGTAGGTTGAAGTCCTCCAAGTAACATCACATAGCAATATTCCTACCCGCGATCCCTCCTCGTATCCCCTCGAGAGAGAGCGACCACCGGTTGTATCGGCACTTGGAAGGGTGTGTTTTATTAAGTATCCGGTTCTAGTTGTCATAAGGTCAAGGTACAACTCCAAGTCGTCTTGTTACCAAAGATCACGGCTATTCGAATAGATTAACTTCCCTGCAGGGGTGCACCACATAACCCAACACACTTGATCCCATGGGTACAACTCCAAGTCGTCCTGTTACCAGATTCGTCTCGTCGTTCTGAGCAACTTTCATGTTGAAAATAATTTAATCCGAGTTAGGGATTAAAAGATATGATTTTCTAAAGATTTTATTAATTTCTGGAATTTAATTAATTATTTAATCCAACATTATCAAGAATAGTGAATGATGACGTCGAGATGACATCGTGAGTGATGTCGTGATCAACGTTGACCATTGACCTGGTCAACTGGCGTGTGGGTCCAATGGGGCCTTTTGTCATTCTCTGTTTAGGTTAATTATAGATTAGTTAATTTAATTACTATTTAATTAACCTAACTAGTTAATTAAATTAATTAAACCAGATTAATTAACTTAATTAATTCATTAGATAATTAATTAATTAATAATTAATTTTATTAAATCATTTTTATTTTTATTTATTAATTTTATTTTTAATTCTCTTTTTTTTAATAAAACGTTATGGGGCGTGGGCCCCTGTGGTCAGTGGCACAGAGGCCATTGCGGGTCGGGCCACGGGTGTGGGTGCGGGCGAGCGGGTGGCGCCTGATCTGGCGGCCCAAATCGCCGGGCGAGGAGGACTGGGCAAGGCCGGGCGGCCACCGGAGGGGAAACGCCGATGGAGCAAGCAGGGCGCCATCCGACGCTGGCCGCGCAGAGCTGCCCATACGGCGGCGAGCAAAGGAGGGCGGCCAGGACGGTGCGTCGGGGCGGACGAGGCGAGGCCGGGGCGAGGTGGGGGGGGTTCAGGGGAGGAGGAGCAGCGAGGGAGGCCGGTGGCCACGGCGAGGAACGGAGCTGCCAGATCGGGCGCAGGGCGCTGGCCAGCCGGGCGACTCGAGCGACGGCTGCATCGATGCCGAGAGCGGGCCGGGCGGCACGAGGCCGGAGGGCGAGCGGGCGACGGTGGTGGCCGGGCGCTGGGACGAAGAGCGGGAGCACGGGCGCTGCTGTGAACGAGGCCGACAATGGCGACGCCGACGATGGGCGGGACACGGCCGCCCGGGAGGGACCGGCGACGGCGTGGATTCGAGCGCAGGCGGTGACCGCGGGAAAGGGAAGGACGGCGCCACCGGGCTGTAGGGCACGGGCAGCGGGCTCGGGGGAGGTTGGGAGGACCGGCGAGGAGGTCGAGGTGGCGGCAGTCCGTGACGATGGGGAGGCAGCTCCCGGGGCGGCTCTGGGCGGCGACGGGTTGGCGGTGGTCTCCTCCGATCCAGATCGGGGGAGAGGGGGGATATTTCGGGGGGGAGTGGGGGCTGTCGGTGGAGAGTGGGGGGGGGAGGAGTGGATAAGGGAGAGGAGTGGGGGCCGACCTGGGCCGGCCTAGTTGGGTCTGATGGCCACTGGGCATGATCTAGCGAGGGGCTTCTCCCGCTTTTGTTTTTGTTTGTTCTGTTTTCTTTTGTATTTTCTTTCTGTTTTAAATCATTCTAAATTATTTAGGTCTTTTATAAAAATGTGTTTACCTCACCACAATTACCTTTGTAATATTTGACAATCACCGAACATTTTAGTTTTAATTTTTTGGAAACTTTTATTGTTATCTTGATTTTGAATTTTGAATTATAATCGGTTTCAAACTAACACGAGATTAGCAACAGTGATCGAGGTGACGTGGCATCATTAAAGGTTTACTGTAGCTTGATTATCCGGGCGTTACAGTACATGTGGCTGCGGCTCCTCGCGACCAAGGACGAAGCAGAGACGGTGCTGAAGCAGTTCCAGGCGGCCACAGAGCTCGAGTCAGGGCACCGTCTGACGGCACTGCGCACGGATCGCGGAGGCGAGTTCACCTCCTCCAGCCTCGGGAAATACTTCGCTGATTAGGGGGTGAAGAGACAGCTTACGACTCCCTACTCGCCCCAGCAAAACGGCGTGGTTGAGCGGCGGAATCAGACTGTCGTCGGCATGGCGCGCACTCTCCTGAAGGCAAAGGGTGTCCCTGGGCGGTTTTGGGGGGAGGCAGTCACCACGGCGGTGTACCTGCTCAACCGCTCCACGACCAAGAGCGTGGCCAAAATGATGCCGTACGAAGCTTGGTGCGTCAAGCGGCCTGCCGTTCATCACCTCCGGGCGTTTGGGTGCATCGCTCACGTCAAGACGACGCGCCCAAATGCAAAGAAACTAGACGACAGGAGCCAACCGATGGTGCTGCTCGGGTATGAACCCGGCACCGCGGCGTACCGGGTGTATCATCCGTCAACTGGGAAGGTGCACGTCTCCAGGGATGTCATCTTCGACGAGAAGGCCACTTGGGACTGGAGCAAGCCCCAGGGAGCGGAAGAGCCAGCACCTGTTCATGGTTCGTTCGTCATCGAGGAGGCGTATTGGCCGGCGGTCACCGCGGACACTTTTGACGCGGCGCCGATGACGACGATGCCGTCTGCGTCACCCTGCACGGCTGCTGCCACGTCCACGCCTCTGAGCACGCAAACGCCATCGACACTCGAGTCCACTGAGCAGGGCTGGGAGACGAGCGCTGGACAGGGTGCAGCGATCAACGTGCATCCTATGCGCACCCGCGCCAAGGAGGGCATAGTGCAGCCGAACACACAGCTGGCTGACTACGTCCTGTTCGCCGAGGAAGAAGGGCAGCACTCATGTCTGCTAGCTGCAGAAGAACCAGCGTCGCACAACGAAGCCAAATCCGTGAAGGGGTGGTGCGACGCCATGGAAGAGGAGATGCGAAGCATCGTCGACAACCACACCTGGGAGTTGTGTCAGCTCCCTCCTGGGCACCGGGCCATCGGCCTAAAGTGGGTGTACAAACTGAAGAAGGACGCTCAAGGGGCCGTGGTCAAACACAAAGCGAGGTTGGTTGCAAAGGGATATGTCTAGCGGCAAGGGATCGATTTTGAGGAAGTGTTCGCGCTGGTCGCACGCATGGACTCGGTGCGCTTGCTGATCGCCCTCGCCGCGCACCACGACTGGCAGGTGCACCACATGGACGTGAAATCGGCGTTCCTAAACGGTGACCTGCTCGAGGAGGTATATGTGCAGCAACCGCCGGGATACGTGCAGACCGGAGAAGAAGGCAAGGTGCTGCGCCTCCGCAAGGCTCTGTACGGTCTGCGCCAAGCTTCGAGGGCGTGGAACGCGAAGCTGGATGACAGTCTGATCACACTCGGCTTCGAGCGCTGTCCGTCAGAGCACGCTATGTACCGGCGGGGCACGGGAAGTTCACTGCTGCTCGTTGGGGTTTATGTGGATGATCTCATCATCACTGGCGTGAACGTGGAGGAGATCACAAGCTTCAAGCAGCAGATGACCAGGCTTTTCCGCATGAGTGACCTGGGCAGGCTCAGTTTCTACCTTGGCATTGAGATTCACCAGGAGCGCGATCGGATCACACTTTGTCAGACGGCATACGCCAAGCGGCTGTTGGAGCAGGCTGGGCTGGCAGACTGCAACTCCCTAAGTACACCAATCCAACCAAGACTAAAACTGAGCAAGGATGGCGTCGGGGATGCAGTGGACATCACGTACTACCGGAGCATCATCGGAGGCTTGCGGTACCTGACGCACACGAGGCCTGACATAAGTTTCGCGGTGGGTTATCTGAGCAGGTTCATGGAGGCCCCTGCTGCAGATCACTACGCTGCGGTGAAGAACCTGCTGCGGTATATAGCAGGAACGCTGGAGTATGGATGCGAGTTCAGGCGCGGAAATGGCGAGCCGAAGCTGACAGGATTCAGTGATGCAGATCATGCCGGGGATATAGTTGATCGGAAGAGCACGACAGGCACCATCTTCTTCCTCGGTGAGAGCCCTGTAAGCTGGCAGTCGCAGAAGCAACGAGTGGTGGCCATCTCCTCGTGTGAAGCTGAGTATGTTGCAGCCATCACTGCTGCCTGTCAAGGAATCTGGCTGGCACGTCTACTTGGAGAGATGTTAAACACGGAGACAGTGCCGCCAAAACTGTTCGTCGACAACAAATCGGCGATCTCCTTGTCGAAGAACCCCGTCTTCCATGAGCGGAGCAAGCACATTGACATTCGATACCATTTCATTCGGGAATGCGTGGAGGAAGGAAAGATCGACATCGACTACGTTCGAACCAATGATCAACTTGCCGATACTCAGACCAAGGGACTTGGGCGGCCTGCTGCCCAGGAGCTGAGGAGGAGGATCGGCATGACTGAAGTCTTTAGGAAATAAAACCACAACGACAAGATTAGGGGGTGATTTGTTGGCAACTTAATCTAGTCGTTGATAGCTGTAGTTTCTTTTTGCTTTCCTTGTTTCCTTTCTTTCAGTCAAGTTCAGTTAGGCATGAGCCGCTGGCGTGCAGGCGTGCCGTGCATGTAGGGCTAGGACCCGGTCTTGGTGCTTGTGGGATGGCGCGAGCGTGAGCCTGATCGTGGCGCCGAGGTAGGATCTCTACCGGCCACCATTTCCCTTTCTGTAACAGAATAAGTAGGAATGAGATAGACAGAAAAGTCGCAACGTTTTCACGCGACGCAAAAAACCCCTGGAGTTCATCTCTATCAGAGTGAGATCGAGAGAGACTAGGGATTTCTGATAGCAACCACACAGGCCGCCCCCTTACGATATCTCCTTCTCCTCCTTCCCTCCGCCCTCTCTCTCCTACGCCCCACCGCCCCCTGCTCATCTTCTTCCTACTCCCCCCTCTCTCTCTCTCACCTCTGCACCTCTCTTTCTCTTAATCCCTCTCCCTCGCTCACCGCCGATCTATAGGAGCTTGCCGCCGCCACCAGATCCCGGCCCCACCACTCGCCCCCACCGCTTGCCGGAGATCACGCCGCCGCCGTCGCCCGGTTCCACCTGCCCCGTGCAGCGCAGAGTGAGAGGGATGGGATCAATGTAGGGGTGTCCTTGCAAAATCGAAGCGTTTTCTCAGACTGCGGGTTAAATTCTCCAAAACGTAGGGGCTTTTATGCAAAACTGCCAATGACGTACGACCAGAAGCAGTCGCTGGTTTATTAGTAGGTAAGATGGTGAGGATGAACCCCTTTGGAGTTGGCATAGATCGCCAAGCTTGTTGTTTCCCAAGACTGATTCATGACCACGCTAATTTGGCTGACCATGTGCAATGCATGGGCTTGTTATAGAGCCAATATGTAGTAGTGTTTTGAACCGGGCTTGCTCCTTTCATTTAAAATGCATGACAAAAATAGTTGTTGTTGTTGTTGTTGTTGTTGTTGTTGTTGTTGTTGTTGTTGTTGTTGTTGTTGTTGTTGTTGTTGTTGTTGTTGTTGTTGCTGTTGTTGTTGTTGCTGTTGCTGTTGCTGTTGCTGTTGCTGTTGCTGTTGCTGTTGCTGTTGCTGTTGCTGTTGCTGTTGCTGTTGCTGTTGCTGTTGCTGTTGTTGTTGTTGTTGTTGTTGTTGTTGTTGTTGTTGTTGTTGCTGTTGTTGTTGTTGTTGCTGCTGCTGCTGTTGTTGTTCCCCATCTCTCAATAAAAATTCCAGACAAATTTGGTCTATCGTATCGCACGCTCCTACAAAAAAAAATCCAAATTATACTTTTGACCTTGTAACTAGTCATTTTTTGTTATGAAAAAGTCATAAGTTTTAAGCTTTACAAATAAGTATTCATATTACTCTAATTGACAGTAAAATGGAGTATGATGTTCAATTGTATACTCTCCCGTTTCTATTCGTCGCTCAAATCATTCACTATCCATCATCGACCGCCGCCGAAAAAAGACATTTGTCTTGGGACACATCGCACCACATCCCGAACCCATGAATGCAACTCTATATTGTAAAGTATCGCCTGCGAGTTTCAAAATTGGAATACTTATAAAATCTTATTTATACTACAAAATTTGACTCGTCTCTTCAAGGAAATCTTAACAAATAAGTTGTGTGCCAATATTACTACCCAAAGCTCGGATCCTAACAAATAAGTTGGTAGAGGTTTCAAGACTGTGTGATTGCCTACGAAGTGACAACTAAGTGTAAGAGCAATAAGTTTATTCATAAACGGACTTGTCCTGACTGTCAATTTCTTGGTGAAAATCTTAAGAAACACTTGCAACATGCAAATAGGTCAGTATTTCTGTATAACATCAATATCTACAACCCTTGGTTTTAGGGTGATGGTACAATAAATGCTCCTACTGATATCGACCATCTCTCCATAAAACAGAAAATTTGCAATGGCTAGCTACTTGATTGATAAAATTCAATAGGAAATCCATGCGGACATTCAACCATGCCCTTTTTGCATGTCATCAAGAACATCTATAATTTGCTACTCCTCAGAATATCTGCCTAGTTGGATTTTTATCCTCCTTTGTGAGTTTTCATTTACCTTGACAAGCATCATCATTGAGTACGTATTGGATCACTTCATCCCCTTGTTGGGGAGAAAAGATCTACCCTCCCCCATTCTACTCAAGTTTGGGTTGCAAACCCACGAAACAAAGTTGTGTTATTCTTAACAAGGTTTTTTGAGCTTGTAACTTATCATTTTTGTGTCACATAAAAGTCCTAAATTACCTGTTCAAAACATATTTTTACTCTAATTGTTGGTAAAATCAAGTCTTGAGATATGTTGAGAAAGTGGAAGGCGTACAATGTACGTACTACATAGTACCACATATGTGAAGATGGCACACACCCCCCTTGTCGAGAATCATATATGTTGATGAAAATCAAATGCCAGCTATATATGGTCATGGAATATGACTGGCCTTTCATGACCAAGTTGTTTCTTTTTTTAATTTTTTCCCGCTCTGACAGCCACTACTCCTTCATTAGAAGCGAAGATACGCCGCGAGTTGGCGTAGTGGTGCAACCCACGTCGTCCCACAACCACTGCTACGTACCCCTCGATCGCACCCAACCACCTCCTCCACGTCCGACTCCTCCTCTTCTTCTAGGTGGTCTCCATCGGGTCTCCCACCTCCCATCGTGTACGCTACGTACGAGAAACCACCAGCCGATACCGCGTCCTCTCCTCTCCTCATCGCTGCCACCTCAAGGGGCACGCGTAAGGGCACCGGACGGATCATACCATCAGGATGGACATTGGCGGCGGCAGCGGCGGCGGTGGCGAGGAGGAGGAGGTGGACCGGGCCGCCGGCGCCGGCAGCAGCCAGCCGCAGCGGATGAAGATCGGCTGGCCCACCGACGTGCGCCACGTCGCGCACGTCACCTTCGACCGCTTCCACGGCTTCCGCGGCGTCCCCGCCGAGCTCCAGCCCGAGCCCGCCCTCGCCAAGGCCCCCAGCGCCAGGTACGCTACGCACGCGTCCTCCTCCCTCCTCTCGCCGTCTGTCCCAATCCATCTTCCTCCTCGCCATTCAATCATCGATGATCGTCTCCGTGTCCGGCGTGCGTGCGTGCAGCAAGACGGCGTTCGGCGTGTCGACGGAGTCGATGCAGTGCGCGCACGACGCGCGGGGGAACAGCGTGCCCACCATCCTGCTCCTCCTGCAGCGCCGCCTCTACGAGCAGGGCGGGCTCAAGACGGAGGGCATCTTCCGCGTGGCCGCCGACGGCGCGCAGGAGCAGCGCGTCAGGGACCAGCTCGACCTCGCCGCCTCCGTGCCGGACGACGCCGACGTGCACTGCCTCGCGGGGCTCATCAAGGCCTGGTTCAGGGAGCTGCCGGGGGGGCTCCTGGACGCGCTGCCGGAGGAGGAGGTGGCGCGCTGCGCCACGGAGGACGCGGCGGCTAGGCTGATCGGTAAGCTGCCGGCGGCCAAGGCGGCGCTGCTCGACTGGGCGGTGCAGCTCATGGCGGACGTCGCGAGCGAGGAGGCCCGGAACCGGATGGGCACCCGCAACGTGGCCATGGTCTTCGCGCCCAACATGACGGAGGTAATTAGCGATGCAGAGTACGAGCTTAATTTTGGTCATTTTACTTTACAGCCATTTACATTTGGACGCGGAAGCAATATATTTTCTCATTTACCAATGAAATCTCACCCAAAAATGTGGGGAAATTCACTTATTTTACATGGTATACTCCACAAATATCTTGCATTTCGTTCAAATTATTCAAATGCCAGTCAAGTACAGATGGGATTGGAATTTCTTCAAACTTAAAGTGGGTTCAATTTAAATCACTGTGAAATCGCTATTGGAAAACAAGCATATCATTTCCAGCAAAAGATGTCGAATATTGCAGACGTTTTTGTATTTATCGAAACATCTGGTATCTCAATCAAAATATTTGTCAGACTTCAAAACTTTTGTCAAGTTCAGACAGACTTCAAATTTGTTGTTAACAAATTCATAGGCTAGATGGTTAGATTTTCAGCCAAATTCTAGTGAAGATATCCACCCTCCGACCGAATTTAAAGCTGGAGTTTCCTCTGACTGACGTGATCGATGTAACTTATTTGCAGGAGGTGGATCCTCTGACGGCGCTCAAGTACGCGGTGCAGGTGATGAACTTCCTCAACCTGCTCATCGAGCGGGCGCTCCGCCAAAGGCAGCAGGACCAGAAGAAGAAGCAGCCTAAATAGTTAATTGATGGCTTGATTGACGTACCCTTTGGTTAATTCGATTAGTCCTGTGCTTAGTTAATTTCGTTCGGTTGGGTGTCCATCGACTAAGCTGACTTGTATGTACCTGAGCCTAGCTAGGACCCAGCAAATCAGCTAGATGTGTGTGTGCGTCTGTTAGTCATGTCTGATTTCCCCTTTGGATATTTGTGCACTTTGAATGGTTAATTTGCCCTTACTTTCGGTTGTGTATATGTCATCGCACTCGTTTGTCTTTGGATCCTATTGACCGTTCGATTTCGCTACCGAGGGCTGAGATCGAGCCATGTCGTCCACTAACCATTAAGGTTGTTCCACAGAAATCTTAGAGTATAAAGTCTATTCGTATTGTAATATATCTCTATTAGTCTAGTCTTGGAGCCCAAGCTTTGTAATCTATATAAACAGCCCTTGAGGCCCCAATCAATACAACAATTACTTCTCCAAAATCTCAATCTATCATGGTATCTGACGCCTAGGTTTTCCGCACCTGGTATGGCTCCGTCACCCGCGCCGCCGCCCCGGCCGATTCGGCCCTTCTTCTCCATGGCCGAGTTCCGCGGCCGCGCCCATCCCCTACCTCTTCCTCTACAACTACCCAAACACCCCCCCCCCCCAAACCCGTCATCCACCGCTCCCGCGCCACCAGCTCCGTCGTCATGGCCTCCTCAACATGATCCTTGGACTGGCCTCGTCCAGGCTTGGTTGATGCCTTGGTCGGCCCCCTCGCCGTATGGTGCCCCTCCTGCGTACACGGGCACGTGGAGCCCCGGTTCGCCCGTGCACCGGCTCTCCGGGACTCCTTGGACCCAGGCCGCCGGGCGACGCTTCACACCGTCACTCCCACTCCGCCTACCAGCACGCCAGGACCGCCGTCAGCCTCCAACACCATGCCGGTCTTTTACGGCAACATGCAGGCCCCAATCGCGATACTACCCATCCGCTATCCCTACGTCAACATGCAAGCTCCTGGCCCTTCTGCTCCTCCCCAACAGCGGCTTGGGACCAAGCCGCCTTCATCAACGCCATGAACAATTTTGTCCTCAACGACGAGGTAATGGATTGGATTTTCAATTCTGGTGCATCAATGCATATGTCTTCAAATATGAATTTATTGTCAGCTTGTTTTCCTTCTGCTTTTTCCACTATCACCATTGGCGATGGCTCCACCATCCCTGTTTCATGCACCGGTCACTCTTACATCCCTTCCTCTCATGCCAATTTTCTTCTCCGCAATATTCTTGTGGTTCCTTCCATCATTAAAAATCTTATTTCTGTTAGACAATTTTGCATTGACAACAAAGTTATCCTGGCCTTTGACCCTTTTGGTTTGTCTGTCAAGAATCTGACAACGGGGGCGGTCCTTGCTCGGTACAATAGCACGGGCGATCTTTATCCTCTTCATGGCGCGCCCACATCCACCCCTAGTGCCATGCTCGCATCCGTTGATCTATGGCATCGCCGCCCGGTCATCCCAGCAAAAACACTTTGACGCCTTTACTCCAAGAATTTTGTATCCCTAGTTCTAGCAGTCCCCATAATCCCTCTCTGTAATGCATGTCAATGCGGCAAACATGTTAGATTACCTTTTGGAACCTCTACTACCATTAGTACTTTTCCTTTTGAGTTACTTCACTGTGATTTATGGACCTCCCCAGTCCCTAGTGTTTCTGGTTATAAATATTATCTTGTGATCTTGGATGATTATTCTCACTATACTTGGACCTTTCCTATCCCGCTAAATCTGAAGTACCTGCAATCTTTCTCAACTTTCGACAATATGTAATCACACACTTTGGCTTGCCAATTCGATTTATTCAATGTGATAACGGTCGTGAATTTGATAACACCCAAAACCGCACCTTCTTTCTCTCCCAAGGCATTCTTCTTCGCTTTTCATGCCCTTATACATCTTCTCAAAATGGTAAAGCTGAACGCTGTCTTCGCTCTATTAATGATGTTCTTCGCACATTGCTTTTACAAGCCTCTCTTCCTTCCCGCTTTTGGGTTGAAGCCCTTCGCACCGCCACACTCCTTCTTAATATTCACCAACTAAAACTTGCCCTCTTTATTCGCCTTTCCAATCTCTTTTTCTCTCCCACCCTGACTATTCTTTTCTGCGTGTTTTTGGCTGTCTATGCTTTCCCAACATCGCCTCTACCGCCTCCAACAAACTAGAACCACACTCACTACCTTGCATTCACCTTGGTCTTTCTGATGATCACAAAGGATATCGTTGTTTTGAACCATCTTCTGGTCGTATCATTCTCTCTCGTCATGTCACATTCGATGAAAATACTTTTCCTTTTTCTGTCACTACAACCACAACACCAATTCCACCACAATCCGCCACCACCAAAACCCTTTCCCTAGTTCGCCTTCGGTCATCTCTGCTGCCATGGAATCTTGTTCCGCCTCTCACCGGAATCGCCCAACGTTAGCCACCCTCCTGCCCCTGTCCCCACCTCTCCATAACTGCATCCTCTACCCCAGCCGTCTTTCCCTCACCACATCCTACCACGGCAACCCCCTCGACACCCACCACCTCTGATTCTTCTTCCTCACCGTCCTCTTCAACCGAAAACCCACTGCCACCCAATGCCGTTCTTATACCACCGCTCACCAATGATCATGTCATGTGCACCCGTGGAAAACGAGGATTTCTTCTCCCCACCAAACGTCTCAATCTTACCGCCACCCCAACCATCTCTCCTATTCCAACCAGTTATAAGCGAGCTCTTCTTGACCCACTCGGCTTTTCTGCTATGCGCGATGAATTTGAAGCTCTTCAGCAAAATAATACATGGACTCTTGTTCCCAAACCTCCTGGTGTTAACATTGTTTCGCAAATGGGTTTTTCGTCATAAATTTCATTCCGATGGCACTCTCGCCGTTACAAAGCTCGTTGGGTGTGTCGTGGTTTCTCCCAAAGCAGCCTGGTATTGACTTTTGATGAGACTTTTTCTCCTGTTGTTAAACCAAGCACTATTCGTGTTGTTCTTAGTCTTGTTGTTTCCTCTTCTTTGCCTATTCATCAACTTGATGTTAAAAATGCTTTTCTTCATGGCACTCTCAATGAAACTGTTTATTGTCAAGAACCCTCCGGTTTTGAGAATCCTCATCTCCAAATTTTGTTTGTCTCCTCAACAAATCTCTTTATGGCCTTAAACAAGCTCCTCATGCATGGTTTCAATGCTTTGCTACTTTTATTCAAACCATAGGCTTTATTCCCTCCAAATCCGATTCTTCTCTCTTTGTTTATCAGTCTTCTACTCACACTGCCTACCTCTTGCTTTATGTTGATGATATCATTCTCACGGCTAGTTCTCGATTCTTTTCTTCAACATACCATCTCTTCTCTCAATCGGGAGTTTTCCATGACTGATCTTGGTCCTCTTCATCATTTTCTAGGTATTCATGTTTCTCGCACAAAATCTTCCCTCTTTCTTTCTCAACGGTCATACATTTTGGACTTGCTTTCTCGTTCTGGTATGTCTGATTGTCAACCCTCTCGTACTCTAGCCGACGTTGGTGCTAAACTGTCGGCTGATGGTGATCCTCTTTCTGATCCTACTTTATATCGTAGCATCACTGGCGCTCTTCAATATGCCACTCTTACTCGTCCTGAAATATCCTATTCAGTTCAGCAAGTCTGTCTCTTTATGCATGATCCTCGTGCTCCTCATCTGGCTCATGTCAGACGCATTCTCCGCTATTTAAAAGGCACTCTTGATCACGGTCTCCTTATTAATTCTTCTTCACCTACAAGCTTGACAGTTTATTCTGATGCAGACTAGGCAGGTTGTCCAGATACTCGACGATCTACATCCGGATTTTGCGTTTATTTGGGTGATAATCTTGTTTCTTGATGTTCTAAAAGGTAGGTAACAGTTTCCAGGTCTTCTGCTGAGGCTGAGTATAGGGCGATTGCTCACGCTGTGGCCGAGGCGGTGTGGCTACGGCAGCTTCTCGTTGAACTTCATCGTCCGCTCCCACGTGCTACCATTGTTTATCGTGATAACATCTCTGCAGTATACATGGCTTCCAATCCAGTTCAACATCGCCGCACAAAGCACATTGAGATTGACATTCACTTTGTTCGTGAAAAGGTGGCTCTTGGCGAGGTTCGCGTTCTTCATGTTCCTACAAGTGCCCAATTTACTGACATTTTTACCAAAGGACTCCCGACTGCATCGTTCACCGACATACGCCTCCAGTCTCAACATTGTTTCACCCGACGTTGAGACTGCCGGGGATCTTAGAGTATAAAGTCTATTCGTATTGTAATCTATCTCTATTAGTCTAGTCTTGGAGCCCAAGCTTTGTAATCTATATAAACAGCCCTTGAGGCCCCAATCAATACAACAATTACTTCTCCAATATCTCAATCTATCAAGAAAGATATCCCATTCTCTCCTAGAAATTTGAACCTGTATTTTCATTTTGTTGGTGAACCAAGCAATATACCCTTTTGGTGAAGTAATCGATCTTGTAGAAGTGAGACGATAAGATCAACAAATGTCAACTTGGCAAGGGTAATGTCGGATAAAAGTGTCGACGTGAGTTTGAAACACAAACTATAACGAAGGACGCACGAATATCTGACGAATCGGTAAGATAAGACGGTTGTCAAGGGAGAGCATCATAGACAATGAAAAAGATGGTTTAATAAAATGTGTGTGTGGGACAATGTGCAATGGAAAAAAATGGCACATTTCGTCTCCTATCCTCTCTTGGTGCATGTCGTCTCTTACCTATCGTCACTTCTCCTTGCTCATCGTCATATGGCTTCCACTCCGCTCTGGGCCAACATCCACTAGGCCATGTCTTACAAGATCAAAGACTCTGCTTGACTCTTGTATGGGACGGGGACGACCAACCACACTTACAACTATACAACACCAATCAGAAGCCACCGCCATGATGCTACACTGCCAAAGGGTACTGCACCACCACAACTACCTCCTCGATTGTCTCTAACGCTAGCACACATGCGGCTCCTACAATCTGCGCCGCCTGAGAGGCATATCGAAACCCGCCGCACATAGGACCAACATGCATATGTCACACAATGTCCCAGAGCTAGAGCCGAAGAAGTCCATCTCTCGTTCCTCCCATCTCACCCTCTATCTATTAGCCTTATGCCCTTACCTCCACACCTTGTGAAGGGTTCGAGTAATTACAACCTTTTAGCAATGACTAGAGAATGAGGAGGTATTGGATTCAAATTGTTCTAAACAACATTTATGAAGAACAACCAATCTTTTGGCACAAAAGATCTAGTCAAAGGTGACTTCTCAAAGATCCGAATAACATATAACACAATTGTTTTTCTTAGGGTTGTTAGTGAGGCAAAATATATAATATTTTCTCTAAAACAAGGGGATGAAGTGATCGAGGGTAGTAATGACTTAATGAAGCATGTCCTCATATGTATAAGAAAATTTTGATGCTACACTTGACTTCCAATGCAGACTCGAAGATGGCATTTTTGCTAGAGGATGAGAACTCGGGCAGAGAAAACTTTTTGAGGGGGATAGTTACTCACATACCAAAAGTTGCAAATGTCGGTGCTATACATAAGTAAGAACATATTGACTTGCTTGTGTTGCTGAAAAATTTCTATCACACACGCTCAAAACCTTTGTCAAGATATTTGTTGGAATGTGATATTTATATAGTAATATTTAGTTATTTACACGAAAAGACACATATAAGTCAACTACATAGCATACATTAATAAACAAGGCAATACTTTTGTTCTATTCTATTTTTCTCTAATATAGGATATGTGGTTTAACCATAGATTTTCAACATCAATCGATCTCATAAAGGAAACAACTAACATCACTTCATCACAAAACATGGTTTAACCATCATGCTATTATATTTTTCCGTGACAGATATGAGAAATGTGTAATGAAACTATTGCTACTTTTGCAATATGTAATTAAAAATGGCTTAAGATGTCTGTGAATAGATGACTTATAAATAAGTCAAAAAGTTTAGTACAATTAATGGTTTTATAACATTATAATTTCCAATAGAAGAGAGGAAAATGTACATTGTGTGTGTTAGTTGGCGATGTGTGTGCATATAATGAACATTGAATTGCAAGTGTGATTTAGCTTTATTTATTCCATTCTTCAGCAAACAACTTGTCTAAAAGTTATTATGTTATGTAAGCGAAGAGAGGAAACATTTCTTTTGCTAGATCTTTTAAGTCACCATTAAGCACCACAAATTTAGACAATATAATCCATCGGGAAACCATTAAAAATAATAACATCAATAACAAAATATTTGCAACTACATTTATTCAAACAAAAAACTTGTAGGATTACTTACAATGAGCTATCATCAATAAATTTCCTATAATCGACTGTGCACCACCTTGCTTTCAATTATTGATACCTTATATCAAGAAATCAACATTACAGTAGCATGATTAACACAGTTATGTTGGGGAACGTATTAATTCAAAAAAATTCCTACGATCATGCAAGATCTATCTAGGAGAAGCATAGCAACGAGCGGGGAGAGTGTGTCCACGTACCCTTGTAGACCGAAAGAGGAAGCGTTTAGTAACGTAGTTGATGTAGTCGAACGTCTTCACGATCCAACCGATCCAAGTACCGAACGTACGGCACCTCCGTGTTCAGCACACGTTCAACACAATGATGTCCCTCGAGCTCTTGATCCAATTGAGGGCAAGGGAGAGTTTAGTCAGCACGACGGTGTGGTGACGGTGATGATGTAGTTACCGGCGTAGGGCTTCATCTGAGCACTACGACGATATGACCGAGGTGTGTAACTATGGAGGGGGCACCGCACACGGCTAAGACAAATCTTGGAGTGCCTTTGGGGTGCCCCTGCCCACGTATATAAAGGAGGGAGGGAGAGAGGCTGGCCCCCTAGGGGCGCGCCAATAGTATGGAGTCCTACTAGGACTTCCAAGTCCTAGTAGGAATCCTCTTCCTTTTCGGAGTAGGAGAGAAGGAAAGAGGGAAAGAGAGAGGGAGTAGGAAAGGGCAAGGGGGCTCCGCCCCCTTCCCCTAGTCCAATTCGGACCCATGGGGGAGGGGGCACGCGCCACCTCCCCTTTGGCCTGCCTCCTCCTTTGTCGTATGGCCCAATAGGGCCCATTACTTCTCCCGGTGAATTCTTGTAACTCCCCGGTACTCCAAAAAATACCCGAATCACTCGGAACCTTTCTGATGTCCAAATATAACCTTCCAATATATGAATCTTTATGTCTCGACCATTTTGAGACCCCTCGTCATGTCCGTGATCTCATACGGGACTACGAACAAACTTCGGTCATGAAATCACATAACTCATAATACAAATCGTCATCGAACGTTAAGCGTGCGGACCCTACGGGTTCGAGAACTATGTAGACATGACCGAGGCACATATCCGGTCAATAACCAATAGTGGAACCTGGATGCTCATATTGGCTCCTACATATTCTATGAAGATCTTTATCGGTCAAACCGCATAACAACTTACGTTGTTCCCTTTGTCATCGCTATGTTACTAGCCCGAGATTCGATCGTCGGTATCATCATACCTAGTTCAATCTCGTTACCGGCAAGTCTCTTTACTCGTTCCTTAATGCATCATCCCACAACTAACTCATTAGTCACAGTGCTTGCAAGGCTTATAGTGACGTGCATTACCGAGAGGGCCCAGAGATACCTCTTCGGAGACACCTGTAGAGCATATTTATAATCCCCCAGTTACGTTGTGACGTTTGATAGCACACAAGGTGTTCCACCGGTATTCGGGAGTTGCATAATCTCATAGTCAGAGGAACATGTATAAGTCATGAAGAAAGCAATAGCAATAAAACTAAACGATCATTATGCCAAGCTAACGGATGGGTCTTGTCCATCACATCATTCTCTAATGATGTGATCCCGTTCATCAAATGACAACACATGTCTATGGCTAGGAAACTTAACCATCTTTGATTAACGAGCTAGTCAAGTAGAGGCATACTAGGGACACTCTGTTTGTCTATGTATTCACACATGTACTAAGTTTCCGGTTAATACAATTCTAGCATGAATAATAAACATTTATCATGATGTACGGAAATAAATAATAACTTTATTATTGCCTCTAGGGCATATTTCCTTCAAGTTATCCCCGCATGTTGAATTTGTCAATAACGATTGGTAAAAATCCTTAATTTTCTGGGTGTTGATGTTGTAAGGGCATATTTATCCCGTAAGTGTTTTGGTGATTGATGACGATACTTTTGCGGACTAATCGTATGCTTTGAGTTCCTCAGATGGTTCATCTCTAGGCTCGAGACGATTCGGTGCCCCTCGGAGACTATTGAAGACGGCGTCGTCCTACGTTTCTTTTTGGTGGATTTGAGTCGTAGGAGAGCCGTACTATTAAGAGAGGGTCCGCGTCGGAAAGGTTAGGGCGGAATCAACACGTACACTTGTCCCTCCTTTCCCTGCACTTTGGAGCTTCCCTTTGTTATCTTGGTTGTGCGGAAATCTGACATTTGCCTCTGTACTTGCGGTAGTACCGCAGGTACACGCGGTAGTACCGCAGGTACAAGCGGTAGTACCGCGGGGCGCCACGGTAGTACCGCTCCCCAGGAGTGGTAGTACCGCGGCTCCTAGGCCTAGTGCCGCTCCGGTGCGGTAGTAGGGGCGGATGTAATTTTTTACATCCGCGCTTCACGGTAGTACCGCTGTCTGCAGCGGTAGTACTGCTGGGCGCCACGGTAGTACCGCTCCCCAGGAGCGGTAGTACCGCGGCTCCTAGCCTAGTGCCGCTCCGGTGCGGTAGTAGGGGCGGATGTAATTTTTTACATCCGCGCCCTCCACGGTAGTACCGCTGCTGAAGAGCGGTAGTACCGCGTCGGATTTTCGCACTACCGCAGTTTCAGCGGAAGTTGGCACGGATGTAATTTATTTCGTCCGTGCCCTTCTCAGGTCGTGACTCCTCTGCCTTACGGTAGTACCGTAAGGGGGAGCGGTAGTACCGCCATGAGCGGTAGTACTGCCCTGGTCAGGCTAGTTCCGGCCTGTCTTTGCTGCCAGTAGTACTGCGTGGTCCTCCACGGTAGTACCGTCTTGACGGCTCATGTAGTACCGCTACCGAGCGGTAGTAATCGCGCTCATGAGCTGACTAAGTGGATAACGGTTGGTTTTTCCCACGCCTATATAAGGGGCTTCTTCAACCTCTAGTTGACCACCTCTTCCTCCCCAAAGCTCCATTGTTGCTCCAAGCTCCATTTTGGCCCGATCTCTCCCTAGCCAATCAAACTTGTTGATTTGCTCGGATTGGGTGACAAGGGCCCGATCTACACTTCCACCACAAGATATTTGATTCCCCACTTATCCCTTGCGGATCTTGTTACTCTTGGGTGTTTGAGCATCCTAGACGGTTGAGGTCACCGTGGAGCCATATTCCATTGTGGTGAAGCTTCGTGGTGTTGTTGGGAGCCTCCAATTAAGTTGTGGAGATTGCCCCAACCTTGTTTGTAAAGGTTCGTCGCCGCCTTCAAGGGCACCAATAGTGGAATCACGGCTCTTGCATTGTCGAGGGCGTGAGGAGATTACGGTGGCCCTAGTGGCTTCTTGGGGAGCATTGTGCCTCCACACCGCTCTAACGGAGACGCATTTCCCTCAAAAGGAAGGAACTTCGGTAACACATCCTCGTCTTCACCGGCTCCACTCTTGGTTATCTTATCCCTTTACTTGCAAGCTTATTTGTTTCCTATCCTTGCTTGCTCGTGTGCGTGTGTTGTTGCATCATATAGGTTGTCCACCTAGTTGCATATCTAGACAACCTTTATTAGTGCAAAGTTTAAATTGGTAAAGAAAAGCTTAAAATTGTTAGTTGCCTATTCACCCCCCCCCTCTAGTCAACCATATCGATCCTTTCAATTGGTATCGAGCCTCGTCTCTTTTTAAGGACTTCACCGTCCGTAGAGTATGAGTTGACGCCGTAGATGATGCGGGGAGCACTCCGGTCTTGAATCCGACATCATCTACGGAGATGGGAGTACCTCGATCTCTCGTGAGGAATTCAATGTGGCGTTGGACACATTGAAAAATTCCATGACGGCGAGGTCAAGGACATGTTTAAGGAATTCCTAGAAGGGCTTAAACTTTCCACCGCACCCGTGAAAGTGGGTGACCCCGCCAACACGGGAGCGGATGCTATCTCCGATAAGGGGAAGCTACTAGTGAGAAAGCCCCTCGTCTAGTGATAAGAATGGCACCGCATCTTCGCCCATGTGCAACCTCCCGTTTATGGTGGACCGATTCCTTCCACTCATTTGAATCATGCCGGTCCACCACCTAAGGTTGATAAAAGGAGGATTTTGATTCTTGGGTTTATCGCTTTAAGCGTCATTTAAATCATGTGAACACTAACCTTTGGAGAATCATTGAAGAAGGTTTCTATCCACATGATCCGAGCAATTTCTCTCCTAGAGAGGTCGTGGACCATCAATTCAATGAGAATGCTCTCTTCATCATCCAAGAAGCAATCCTTCCAAGACCTCCCTCATCTCCGCCTTACACCCGTGCCAAAGATGCTTGGCTCAAGGTGGTTTCCATGTATCGAGGAAGCGCAAGCATTCAACGTTCCAATTATGAAGTGGTCCAAGATGAAGCCGATGAGTTTGCAATGAAGGAAGAAGAAGAACCTCGTGAGCTCTATCGGAGAGTGTAACCAAGCTTGCCGTCTCCCTCCGGGATCATGGAAGTAAGGACACAAATGACAACTGGATCAAGCGCAAATTTCTCAAGGCAATGATGCCCTACCACAAAGCCATGTCCTCCGTCATCCGTCAATCGACGGGACTTCCACACCTTGTCCTCAAGTGATGTGTTGGATGAGTTTGTGGCTATGAGCATATTGGACAAGACCGCCGACAATGCGGTGCTTCGCTCTCAAAGAGCAAAGAAGCCCAACCTCGCTTTGAAGGCCAAGATTTGTGTCGAAGAAGATGGAGAGGAGGAAGAAGAAGAGAGCAACCTCGAAGATACTAAGTATGATTATCATGAACACATGGCCCTTGCTTCAAGACAATTTTGGAGCAAGAAGAACTCAAGGCCCAACTTCAACAAGGGCAATTCAAGTGGCTCTAAGGGCAAGCAACGAGTGAGGACGTGTTTCAATTGTGGAAATGTGAGTCACTTTGTTGCGGAGTGTCCATATGAGAAGAGGGAAGACAATGGTGGCAAGCTCATCCGCAAGGACAAGGCCAAGTCTTTTCCCAACAAGAGCAACTTCCCAAGGAAGACTCCTCACAAAGCTTTGGTGGTTCAAGAAGAGTACAATGAGGATGATGATGATGATGAGGATGGTGAACCGGCTGCCATGGCCTCCGTGGCCATTGCAATGACTCCTCGGGTGTCTCTCTTCAGTTCACCCAATGAAAGCATCACCACCAAGTGCCTCATGGCTAAAGCCACCAATAAGGTAACCCCCAACATCAAAACTACCATCATCAATCATTCTTCTTTGACGGATTGCATTGATGAACATGAGGGACTAGTGTAGAGGAAAATGAATTTGAGATCTTTATGAGTAAACTCAAAGGGAAATCCAAGATGCACTTCGCCGTTGCTCTCTTGGAACAACTTGGTGAAGCCAATGTCATGATCGAGACTCATGAAGAAATCATTTCCAAGATGGAAGGGCATAGTCGTGACTATGCCGATGAGATTTCGGATCTCTCCAATGCTCTTGAGGAAGAGCGTGGTCTTCGTTTGGCTCTTGAGGAGTCACACAACGATGATCACGCTTAAATTAAAGAAAGACCTTGATCATGCTCTTGTTGTGTCTCGTGTGCTTAGTTCCGAGAAGGCAAAGCTTGGAGTTGATCTTGCTAGACTCAACGAGGACCTTGACACTCTCGACAAGGCTCACAAAGTCTTGAAGGGTGCTCATGCTAGTATCAAGGAGTCTCATGATCAACTCCAAGTGAAGCTAACCAAGGAGAAAGCCACCTTTCCTCATATGATATTGATTGATAATGCAAATGCTACTAACCCTTGTTGTGAGCATGTGCATCTTGTTGAGGAGAATGCTAAGTTGAAGAAGCAACTTGAAAAGGGCCTTGTCACATGCATTCAAGGTGAGAAGAACCTTAACGACCTTTTGAGTAATCAAAAGGAAGTTGTGGCCAAGGAGGGATTGGGTTCGCGCCCAAGCCCAAGAGCAAGAAGAAGAATGACAAGACCAAGCAACCTCCCCCTCTCAAGCAAACTTTTGTGAGGGAGGGAGAGGGTGCTTCCAAGAAGAAGAAGAACCGTGCAAAGGGTGGCAATGTCAAGAAGGACAACGTCGTCCCCACGAACATAGCCGGCGACTTTAACCCCTCTTATGTGTTGTGCCGTGCTAGTGATGGGCATGTCTATGCTAAATTTGTTGGTTCTTCTTATGAGTACATTGAATGGTCTATTTGGGTTCCTAAGACCCTCGTTACTAACATCAAAGGACCCATTACCAAATGGGTACCTAAAACCAAGCATTGATCCCTTGTAGGGGTTTGCTTCCGGTGGGGGATCATGGTTGCTCGATAGTGGAGCAACAAATCATATGACCGGGAGCAAGGACATGGTGGTGGACGTGCAAGAGATTCCATCTATGCCCACCGATGTCGAGTGGGGTGATGCATCACATTCTAAGGTATTGGGTCTCGACAAGGTTGTCATTTCTCATGATCTTACTATCGAGAAAGTCATGCTTGTTGAGTCCCTTGCATACAATTTGCTTTCCGCTCACAACTTGCAGTCATGGGTTATGCTACTTTCTTTGACATTGATACTGCGGGCCCTCTTGTGGAGCAAGACTCTTAAAGTAGCCTTTGTTGGGCATGTCGAAAACGGTCTCTATGTGATTAACTTTTCGAGCGACCCACTAAGACCGCGACATGCCTAATGGCTAAAGTTGACGTGGGATGGCTTTGGCATCGCCGTTTAGCCCATGTCAATATGAGATCTTTGCAAAGTCTTCTCAAGGGGACCATGTCCGTGGACTAACAAATGTTAGTTTTGCCAAAGACCGTGCTTGCAGTGCTTGTATTGAAGGAAAGCTTCATGAGAAGGCTCACCCTCCCACGACTATCATATACTCAAAGAGACCCTTGGAGCTCCTTCACATGGATCTCTTTGGGCCACCATCATTTGATAGTCTTGGAGGAAGAAAGTATTGCTTGGTGATCGTGGATGACTATTCGAGATACACTTGGGTATATTTCTTCAAGAGGAAGAGTGAGACCCAACAAACCGTCATCGACTTTGCAAATGAAGCTCAACGTCAACATAATGCAAAGATCTTGACTATAAGAAGTGACAACGGCACCGAGTTCAAGAACTACACTTTGGATGAGTTTCTTAGTGATGAGGGATCAAGCATCAATATTCGCACCATATACCCCTCAACAAAATGGTGTGGCGGAGAGAAAGAACCAGACGTTGATGGATGCGGCAAGGACCATGATGGCGGAGTTCAAGTCTCCATACAACTTTTGGGCGAAGCCATCAACACCGCTTGTCATGCATCCAATCGGCTTTATCTCCGCAAAGGCTTGAACAAGACTCCTTATGAGATACTCACCGCAACAAGCCCAACCTCAAGTACTTCCAGGTGTTCGGGTGTAAGTGTTTCATTCTCAAGAAAGGTGTTCGTTTGTCTAAATTTGAAACTAGAGCTCATGAGGGCATATTTGTTGGTTATGCTACAAACTCTCATGCTTACCGTGTCCTCAATAAATCCACGGGACTTATTGAGGAGACGGTAACGTGGAGTTTGATGAGAATAACGGCTCCCAAGTGGAGCAAAGTGGCACTTGTGATGTAGGTGATGAAATTCCTCCCCAAGCTATAAGAAGAATGGGGTTGGCTTTATCCTACCCATTGAGGAACCCCTTATGGCCGAAGGAGAAGGACAATGCTTCACTCAAGTGGAGCCATCACCAACCCAAAGCCCACACGCCCGAAGAACAAAGTGAAGGCCCTCAACCTCATGAACAAGACCAAGGGCAAGATCGTGCTCAAGATGATGATATCACCTTAAATGATGCCCAAGGTCGAAGTTCTCTTCCCGAGCATGCTCAAGATGAAGGTCATGCTCAAGACGGCTCAAGATGATCAAGTGACCTCTCCTCATCGCACTTCCGAGGAGGATTTAGAGCGTCGTGCCGCCAAGATTGCTTCCAAACTCACTACCAAAGGCCATCTTATGGAGAATGTGGTTGGAAGCCTAAGAAAAGGGGTAAGCACTCGTAGACAATTGGCAAACTATTGTGAACATCACGCGTTTGTCTCTTGTGTTGAACCTCAAAAGGTCTATGAGGCTCTAGAAGACTCGGATTGGCTAAATGCCATGCATGAAGAACTCAACAACTTTCAGTACAACAAGGTGTGGAGATTGGTGCCAAGGCCATCGGAGAACCACAACGTCATTGGAACCAAGTGGATTTTCAAGAACAAGCAAGATGCTCATGGGAACATAATTCGCAACAAGGCAAGATTGGTAGCACAAGGCTACTCCCAAGTCGAGGGTATCGACTACGGTGAAACCTTTGCTCCCGTTGCTCGCCTTGAATCCATTCGCTTGTTGATTGCTTATGCTTCCCATCACAACTTTAAGTTGCAACAAATGGATGTAAAAAGTGCTTTTCTTAATGGTCCCATTAATGAGTTGGTCTATGTCAAGCAACCCCGGGTTCGAGGACCCCTACTTCCCGGATCATGTATATCAACTCGATAAGGCACTCTATGGACTTAAACAAGCCCCACGTGCTTGGTATGACCACCTTACCGAGTTGTTACAAGATCGTGGTTTTGAAGTGGGGCAAATCGATCCCACTCTTTTTACTAAGAAGGTCAATGGGGAGTTGTTTGTATGCCAACTATATGTTGATGATATTATCTTTGGTTCTCCTAACAAAGCTTTCAATGAGGAATTTGCCGCTCTCATGACCTCCAAGTTCAAGATGTCTTCGATGGGAGAGTTGAAGTTCTTTCTTGGTTTCGATATCAAACAAAGAAGAGAAGGAACCTTCATCAACCAAGCCAAATACACTCAAGACATGCTCAAAAGATTCAATCTAAGTGATGTCAAGCGGCTACTACACCAATGCCGACCAAGTGCCAACTTGACATTGATCCCAATGGTAAAGCGGTGGATCAAAAGGTATATCGCTCCATGATTGGATCCTTGCTTTACCTTTGTGCATCTAGACCGGATATCATGTTGAGTGTGGGAATGTGTGCACGGTTTCAAGCCGCACCAAAGGAAAGTCATTTTGTGGCGGTCAAGCGAATCTTTCAAATTTGGCTCATACCCCAAACTTTGGCTTATGGTACCCAAGAGGAGCAAACTTCAAGCTTGAAGGATTTACAGATTCGATTAGGCGGGAGACAAAGTGGATAGGAAGTCCACTTACGGAGGGTGCCAATTTCTTGGTTGCTCCTTGGTAAGTTGGTCTTCCAAGAAGCAAAGTTGTGTGTCTCTCTCGTCCACCGAAGCGGAATATGTGGCGGCCGGTAGTTGTTGTGCTCAACTCCTATGGATGAGGCAAACTTTAAAGGAGTACGGTGTTATTTGTGAAAAAGTGCCTCTTTGATGTGATAATGAAAGTGCCATCAAGATTTCTCTCAACCCGGTGCAACACTTCAAGACGAAGCACATCGAGATTCGGTATCACTTCATCCGGGATCACATTAGGCAAGGAGAGATCGAGCTCAAGTATGTCAACACTCAGGATAACCTTGCAGATATATTCACGAAGCCCTTGGATGAAGCAAGATTTCGCGAGTTAAGGCATGAGCTAAATATCATTGATTTGAGCAATGTGACTTGAGCTCGTGCACTCCCCACCACACTCAACTTGCTGTCTAGTTTAGGTGTAGGCATGGACATAGGGGGAGTATTGTTCTCTCAATGAACTATCCCTCCCCCCATTATGCGTAAATCGATCACCTCTTTCACATTAGCCATTTTTTTATGGTACTTGTGTTCCAAAGACGAGTTTTGGTCATGGGCCCAAGGATAATTCTTCGCGGTGCCATACCATCCTACTCAAACATAGGTGGCTTCGGCCACCGGTCTCTCCCCTTGAGAGGCCTTGTCGTTTGGTGGTTTCTTGTTGTCCTTTGCCTTTTGTTTGCGGTTGAGTTTGTGGTTTCTTGTGTGTAAACAAAAAAAAAATTTGCTAAGGCCTTTTTCGTTTTTGAATCTTGCGGTGACTTGAGAGTCACGGTACTACCGCGGCCAGCTGCGGTACTACCGCAGCCAGCCACGGTACTACCGCTTGTGGGAGCACGGTACTACCGCAACCGCACGGCAGTAATTTTTTACTGCCGCCCGGTCGAGCGGTACTACCGCCTCGGTGCGGAACTTCCGCCCGAGCGGTACTACCGCGATGAGACGCGGTACTACCGCGACGGTTCGCGGGCGAGGGGATAAGGCCGGGCAGGGGGAGTTCCAACTCCCCCATACCCATTCGTTACCTTCTCCCCACATCGCCTCCTTCTCTCCCTCGCTCAAGAACGGAGCCGGCGTCTCTCGCCGGATCTCCTTCACCGGCTGCCCTCCCGTGATTCCGACCGGTGGGATCGTTCTCCACCGCGTGCTCTTGCTATGGACCCAGGTTTTTCCCCAATTCCCTCTCCTTATTGTTGGTGTTTGGCGTTCCTAGGTCTTGGGGAGGCTTGTGTGTTCTTGAGATTGATAGGCCTAATCTCTGCAAGCATAGGATGAAGGAGTGTAGTATTGCATAGGATTTATATGTGTATTGCTGTCATGCGCTAGATCGGATCACTGTAGCACCGCCATTGTTTCGCGGTTCTTTTCAGATTCAAATCGGTATTTGGATCCGCTGCGGCGCGGTACTACCGCCCCTTAGGTGCGGTACTACCGCACGCACGGTACTACCGCCCAACGGGTGCGGTACTACATGCAGTACTACCGCCCCTCCTGCGGCGGTACTACCGCGCCCTATCTTGACACTACAGCTTTACTTCCGCTCCAGCCACGGTACTACCGTGACCCCACGGTACTACAGCGTCTGGAGCAGATATTCGCTTTAGTACCGCAGGCAGTGGCCGTCCTACCGTGCCTCACACCTATCGCATGCCCACTTTCTCATATGTCTCCTATGTTTTTCATGTGCTTTTTCGTGGCATTTGCATTGATCTTCTTGCGTTTTTGGTGCTTTGCGTGTGTGGTTCAGGTGGTGGCTCTCGCCGGTCCAATCCCAGCCGTGACACCGGCTCCAAGCGCTTATGCAACCCCCGATGACGCACTGTAGGGCTCCTCTTCTGCCCCCAAAGCGCCATGTCAAGACAACTGCCACCAAGGTCAAGGAGCCCTCCAGGAGCATGGATGAGATGCCCCATTCTGACTACGTCCGCCTCCGGAACATGGATCCGTACGTGACCCCTCGTTCCTCAGTCAGGGGCTGTGAGCTGTTCTGGAACAAGCATCAAACCAACATCTATCTGGACGTCATTAAGAACAAGCAGAATACCTATGTGGATGTGAAGTGGATTGACATGCATCACTTGAGGAAGGAGAAGTTCCGTGCCTACTTTGGCGAGGCTCTGGACTTGGTGGAGCAGTTTGGCATTGAGCATATTATCTCTTTTCACCTTGACTATGATCCTGAGCTCATTGGTCAGTTCTTTGCTTCTGTCTACTTTCACCCCAATGAGGAAAGGAGAATGACCTGGATGACAAATGGCCGCAAGCTGACAGCTACCTGGAAGGAGTTCATGGATCTGCTCCAAGTTCCTGATGACGGGCTTGACTCCCCCGTAGGTGTTCGTCCCCATGCCAACCCTGACTCTGCCAACAAGGACAGGCTTGCACCGTTCTATGTTGAGAAGACACTTCCAAGTGGCAAGATAGGTTTGGTGCTCAACTCCTTTTGGATATCATGTACCGCATCTTCCGCAACTCCTTGTTCCCCGCATTGGTGACAAGGACAAGGTTCATGCCTATATGGTGGATATGATGCTCATCTACGAGGAGGCTCGTGTGTCTCGAGACTCAGCCACTTGATATCTCACACATCATGTGGATTGAGCTTCGGTTTGCCGTGTTCAACCGCAAGGTGCCTATATACGGTCCATATCTGTTTCTGATCTCGAGGACTTGGGACAAGATGTTCCCTGGTGAGGAGTTCCTTGCCCCTGTTGGATTCGCCATGACCCCATCTCGTCATGCGTGTCAAACCCAACCGGGCCAACACTACTACTCGTCTTTGAGGCATCTGCAGCTAGGGCTGCTGTTGGAGAGGAGGATCTTTGGCGCCGAGAATGTTGATGAGGGCCATGCTGCTAGGCCTTCCCAGAGCTCCTCTATGCCTTCTTGGGCCACAAAGCTGAAGGACAAGATGAAGACTCTTTTCTGCATGCAAGCCAAGGGGCAGTACAGGACTCATGTGGCATCCAAGGAGAGTCGTCGCCGGGACAGGAAGATCTTGAAGCTCTATGGTGAGGATGTGTCTGGAGGATCTGAGGAGCACATCACCCCAGAGGCCGAGTGGATGGCGAAGCAAGGCTACAAGTGGACTGATTCTGAGGAGGACGTCGAGGAGTCCGTCCCTGCTGCTGAGGAGTCTGACGACGAGGATTGGGACGAGTTCCCTGCTGCTTGAGCCACCGCTTGTGTGTAGGTGTCCTCTCTGCCTTTTTGGCGTCTCGATGCCAAAGGGGGAGAGAGCGTGAGACTTGGCGAGGCTTGTGTCGTGTTCGCGTTCGTTTGGTGTGTTTATTGCGTTCTCGGTTGAATCTCGCTTGAACCTCGTTTTATTTGCTTTTCCTTCTTATGGTGTAAGACATATGCACTCTATCTATCTTAGCAAGCTTATGTTATTTCGTGCTATGGTGTAAGACATATGCACTCCATCTATCTTAGCAAGCTTATGTTATTTCGTGCTATATGTTGTTTAGACTTTTGTCTCTAAAATATAGGGGGAGTGGTGATCCTAGATCGTGTGCTATGCAGTCCAAAGCATTCATCCGGAGTGCACACATCTAGGGGGAGCCCGTCTATATTTTGGAGAGGAGGGTTTGCTTTTGCTCTATATTATTGTATCTTTGTGCAAATCCCGTATTGTCATCAATCCACCAAAAATGGGAGATTGTAAGGGCATATTTATCCCGTAAGTGTTTTGGTGATTGATGACGATACTTTCTTGGACTAATCGTATGCTTTGAGTTCCTCAGATGGTTCATCTCTAGGCTCGAGACGATTCGGTGCCCCTCGGAGACTATTGAAGACGGCGTCGTCCTACGTTTCTTTTTGGTGGATTTGAGTCGTAGGAGAGCCGTACTATTAAGAGGGGGTCCGCGTCGGAAAGGTTAGGGCGGAATCAACACGTACACTTGTCCCTCCTTTCCCTGCACTTTGGAGCTTCCCTTTGTTATCTTGGTTGTGCGGAAATCTGACATTTGCCTCTGCACTTGCGGTAGTACCGCAGGTACACGCGGTAGTACCGCAGGTACAAGCGGTAGTACCGCGGGGCGCCACGGTAGTACCGCTCCCCAGGAGTGGTAGTACCGCGGCTCCTAGGCCTAGTGCCGCTCCGGTCTGATAGTAGGGCGGATGTAATTTTTACATCCGCGCCCACGGTAGTACCGCCGTCTGAGCGGTAGTACTGCTGGCGCCACGGTAGTACCGCTTCGGGAGCGGTAGTACCGCGGCTCCTAGCCTAGTGCCGCTCCGGTGCGGTAGTAGGGGCGGATGTAATTTTTTACATCCGCGCCCTCCACGGTAGTACCGCTCCTGAGGAGCGGTAGTACCGCGTCGGATTTTCGCACTACCGCAGTTTCAGCGGAAGTTGGCACGGATGTAATTTATTTCGTCCGTGCCCTTCTCAGGTCGTGACTCCCCTGCCTTACGGTAGTACCGTAAGGGGGAGCGGTAGTACCGCGCGAGCGGTAGTACTGCCCCTGGTCAGGCTAGTTCCGGCCTGTGCTGCTGCCGCGGTAGTACCGTGGTCCTCCACGGTAGTACCGTGCGGCCTCGCGGTAGTACCGCGCCCCTGGAGCGGTAGTACCGCGCTTCGCGAGCTGACTAAGTGGATAACGGTTGGTTTTTTCCCACGTCTATATAAGGGGCTTCTTCAACCTCTAGTTGACCACCTCTTCCTCCCCAAAGCTCCATTGTTGCTCCAAGCTCCATTTTGGCCCGATCTCTCTCCCTAGCCAATCAAACTTGTTGATTTGCTCGGGATTGGGTGACAAGGGCCCGATCTACACTTCCACCACAAGATATTTGATTCCCCCCACTTATCCCTTGCGGATCTTGTTACTCTTGGGTGTTTGAGCATCCTAGACGGTTGAGGTCACCGTGGAGCCATATTCCATTGTGGTGAAGCTTCGTGGTGTTGTTGGGAGCCTCCAATTAAGTTGTGGAGATTGCCCCAACCTTGTTTGTAAAGGTTCGCCGCCGCCTTCAAGGGCACCAATAGTGGAATCCACGGCTCTTGCATTGTCGAGGCGTGAGGAGATTACGGTGGCCCTAGTGGCTTCTTGGGGAGCATTGTGCCTCCACACCGCTCTAACGGAGACGTACTTCCCCTCAAAAGGAAGGAACTTCGGTAACACATCCTCGTCTTCACCGGCTCCACTCTTGGTTATCTTATCCCTTTACTTGCAAGCTTATTTGTTTCCTATCCTTGCTTGCTCGTGTGCGTGTGTTGTTGCATCATATAGGTTGTCCACCTAGTTGCATATCTAGACAACCTTTATTAGTGCAAAGTTTAAATTGGTAAAGAAAAGCTTAAAATTGTTAGTTGCCTATTCACCCCCCCCCTCTAGTCAACCATATCGATCCTTTCAGATGTCCTAAATGATGAAAGGGTATATTACCATCGAGTTGAAAGTGCTTTTAGCAATATCTCGGTCTTACAATTGTGGTTGTCCGCTCCAAGGAAAGATGTTTCAAACATATTGTCTTAGGTCAAGAGTGATAATCCCCAAGTGCAGGGAATCATCGTAGCAATTTCCAAAGGTGGAAGTGATAAGTATGGAGTGTCGAACCCACAAGGAGCTAAAGGTAAGATCAATATTCTCTCAAGTCCTATCTGCCACTGATACGACTCTACGTACACCGAACGTTTGCTTTCAACTAGAAACGAGAAATAAAACTACGTTGTGGGTATGAAGAGGATAACTTTGCATGATATCGGAGAGCTAAAACATAAAAGTAGGTGTTGTTATCATAAAGTTAGAATATATTACTAAATATTATAAATAGCGAGTGTGGAATAATGATGGGTCGGTGTGCGGAATTGTCCTAGGCAATTGTTAACAAGACCGGTAGTCGTCATTGCAATTTCATATGAGGGAGAGGCATAAGCTAACATACTTTCTCTTCTTGGATCATATGCACTTATGATTGGAACTCTAGCAAGCATCCGCAACTACTAAAGATCATTAAGGTAAAACCCAACCATAGCATTAAAGCATCAAGTCCCCTTTATCCCATAAGCAACAACCCCCTTACTCGGGTTTATGCTTCTGTCACTCAAGCAACCCACTATAAGCGAATCATAAACGTATTGCAACACCCTACAGCGAGAATCCCTCACGCTTGTGCGACACAGAGGGCACAATAGGACAGCACCAAAATAAAACATACAACTCATACCAATCTATATCATCAATCAACCCAAAGACAAAGGATATCTACTCAAACATCATAGGATGGCAACACATCATTGGATCATAATATGTGGCATAAAGCACCATGTTCAAGTATGGATTACAGCGGGGTGCGGGAGAGTGGACCGCGTAAAATAGATGAGGATGGTGTTGATGATGGTGATGTTGATGAAGACGATCATCGCGGCGATGATTCCCCTCCTGATGGCACTCCGGCGCCACCGAGAGAGAGGAGGAGAGGTTCTCCCCCTTGTGCTTCCTCCTCCATGGCCTCCCCCTAGATGGGGAGAGGTTCTCCCTCTGGTTCTTGGCCTTCATGGCGATGATGGCCCCTCCAGAATCCTCCTCCATGGCCTCCGGTGATGATGGCCCCCTCCGGCAGGGTGCCAGAGAAGGCCTAGATTGATTTCTCGTGGCTACAGAGGCTTGCGGTGGCGGAACTTCTGATCTAGGTTTTTCTGGAGGTTTCTGTATTTATAGGAATTTTTGGCGTAGGTCTCACGTCAGGGGGGGTCTCCGAGTCGTCCACGAGATAGGGGCCCATGCCCAGGGGGGGTGGGCGCGCCCCCCGCCCTCGTGGACAGCCCGGGACTCTTCTGGCCCAACTCTTTTACTCCGTGGGCTTCTTCTGGTCCATAAAAAATCGTCAAAAATTGGCACGTCAATTGGACTCCGTTTGGTATTCCTTTTCTGTAAAACTCAAAAACAAGGAAAAAAACAGAAACTGGCACTGGGCTCTAGGTTAATAGGTTAGTCCCAAAAATCATATAAAATAGCATATAAATGCATATAAAACATCTAAGATGGATAATATAATAGCATGAATACTTCATAAATTATAGATACGTTGGAGATGTATCAAAGAGCTGGAAAGGTCAAGGTTGTTGAAAGGAGTGAAGTCCTTGTCAAATATGTCCTCTAAGCTACTCCAACTTGGTCTATGTGTCGCCACAAAAATTCCCAAGAAATTATGCCGGAACCAAAGTTCTATCTCATCTAAATTTTGGTGGGGAGCAACATAATGGAGAACGCAAGGTCCACTAGATATCGTGGGACAAGATGTCCTTGTCAAAGAGAGCACACATATTAGGGCTAGGAGATTTGAAGCCTTCAACCGGGCACTACTAGGAAAAGGCCTACTAATGGCGCACCGGTTTTGCCTACTAATGGCGCACTACCGGTGCGCCATTAGTATCACGCCACTAGTATTTTTTACTAATGACGCACCACTGGTGCGCCATTAGTATCTGGTATACTAATGGCGCACCACCTAGTGCGCCATTAGTATGTAACACCATGCGCCATTAGTGTGCCTCCCGGGGGGCCATACGTAACCATGTGCTTTGTCATACTAATGGCGCACCCTGTTGTGATGCGCCATTAGTATCCTTTGGCATACTAATGGCGCACCTGGAGGTGATGCGCCATTAGTATGAATATTTGGTTTTTTTTACTTTTCTGATTTTTGCACAGGTTACAAAATATATTATTGGACAAAATATAGACAGCAGCACACAACAACAACAGATTCATCGAATACAATAGAAGATTAGTCTCCGAATACAATTCATCATATTAGTCTCCGAATTCAAAAGACCGAACAAAGATAAAACATTACAAGTCTAAAGACCGCGAGTATCGAGTTTGTCTTCACATTACAAGTCGATATCGATCATCTAAACTACCATCACATAGAAGAGAGCTGCAGTCATCACGATGAGCATCATCGCGATCAAACTGGTCTTCATCCGGTTCCTCCAATGCTCCCTCCTCTCTCCCGCTAGATAGCGGGCGTATCTAGATTCGGCCTCCGCCCTAGTGGTGTACCCTTTGTAACTGTTACCGCTGAAACGGTGAAGCTGTCTCCGACACTCCTCCTAGTCGTCGTAGACTCCGGGAACCTTACCCTTGTACACGGCATACGACGGCATCTCTATGCACAAGCCAAACAACAGACAATACATAAGCAATATGTAAGTATGCAACAAAAGGATCGGAAGAGAAAAGCAAGACATTAATAGCACGATTCATGGTCCTACTAATAAATAGCATCGATTACATCTAAGTTGAACGACTGTCCAAACCAAAGAGACATACGAATTCATTAAACTTTAATTACAACATGAGCCAATCAATGTTTCAGAACTACACATCACTACTTTCGACTCGACTCATCGGACAGGAGCGTGGATGAAGCCGCCGTCTGTCGTGATGGTCATGAAATCGCGGTTGTTGTCACCCTGCATTTGTAGCGTTTCATCTATCTCACTGTTGGACGGTTGATATCTGCGGAAGAACTGCCCCGAGGTACGAAGGACATCTTGATGGATGATGTCCGCAAACTCCGACTGGATGCGAAAGAATTCTTGTCTGAGGTCCGCGTCCTGGGTTGCCGACAACCTCGCGGCCCAATCTTTGAGACTATCTGGTAGCAGAAGGTGATGATGGTCCCTTACGATCGCCCGCATGTGATGGAGGGCATAGTAGGCATCTTTCTGACCGCCAGGCGGCTGCTTGACGCAACAGAACTTCGTATTGTGTGAGAAGGTGTGCTTGCCGTGCATTTAACTGCCCTGGTGAAGGTGCCTCCAGATTTGGCGTGGCCGGGAGAACATCATCAAGAACTTTCTTGACATTTGTGTAGTCTATCTTGGAGTTACGGTTCGGGTCGAAATACGTGGCCATGGAATATTTCGGCTTAGGAGGATGAGTGTGCAATGTGTGTCACTGCACGTAACACGGAATGTTAGAAAAAAGAACGATCGAAATCTAAGAAATCATATGTTACGGGCGGTTAAGGGATGACTTACTGGGAAAGTAAGCCACAAGGAAGTTATCCTTATCCGGTTTGCCGTAATGACGCCTTCGAGGTGTGAACTCGCAACTTGGCGGTCCCCAGCGCTGCTCAAGTACTTGGCACGCATGTAGAAGGGGTCGACTATTACGATGTCCGGGGTCTTGTCTATAATGATCCGCATCTCCATACTCAGCGAAAACAGCCGAACGAAGGTGTAGTGCAGCGGATGAAGGTTAAACATAGCAAAGATGTCATCAAACCGCAGGACGATCGTACCCCCGATGTCGCCATCCACAAAGCCCTTGCCCTCTGGCACCTTGGCCACGAAAACCGGGTATGCCACATCATTCTCTCTCAGACGCCGCTTCTCCAAAGAAAGAACACTGTCGTGCAGACTCCGCATAGCACCGGTTGCAGCATTCAGCATATTTGGCGGTAGCATCGCCCTACCCGCCACATGCACCCTCCTTGAGATATCCTTAGGTGAAGCTGGCTTGTCCTGAGCACGGATCGAACTCGGTGCCGGCTGGCTCGCACCGGCGCCCTTGTTAGTCTTTTGTTTCTGACCCTTCTTCTTGATCTCCTGTAATGGGACCGAGTTCTGCTCACAGACTGCCTTCTTGAGCGTGTTGGGGCTGATAATATTTCGCACCTCAGCTATCTGAGGCTCGGTGAAGGCGGGAGCTGGAGGCGTGTCCTGAGAACTGAACGCCGCATTTACGGCGCTGTTGCAATTGGATTTCTCCGCCGTACCAGCTAGATCGCGGTCGTCTTGGTTGAGTTCTTGAGAAAGAGGCCCGCAGAACTCGATAGCGTACCCATGTTCGGCAAAGTACTTCTCAACTTTGGTAAATGTACCGTCGTCGTTGTCGTCGCCATCCAGATCATGTGCCATAGGGCTGTCCGGATCCTGTGCCATAGGGATGTCCGGCAGGTCCGGTACCGTTGCCGCGTTCTTGCCATGGCTTGGCGCCAGCACGACTGGCGGTCTTGTCTATGGGGTGGTGTCCCCCGCCCCCAAACGAATCTGGCTCTTCGGCCAAAGCAGGGGCCAGTTTACGCAGGCGCTGAGGGTCATCTCATCTTCTTCGTCGGCCCCAGCGGGTCGAATCAGAGGTAACAGCTCGTCGCAGCCTGGCAGCACCCGAACCACTTCAACCCTATACACTGTGGGTGCCATCGGATTACCGTGGAACATGCGGTTGCCCGGTTGAATGATTCTGCCCTTGGCGACATCGACCAACTCGCCGCCCACGAAGTGAAGAAGAGTGCAAGGAACATCGGCGGCGCCTTGCGAAAACATGTAGGGCGTCAGGGATGCCCAGTCAAAGGCAAGGAGATGAAGTGATCGGCCGAGAGGCTTAGTTACCGTGATGCCGTCGAGCTCGGCTAATGTCGAGGCACTGCCAACGGTGGGCGTGCAACTAACGGAGGGGGCGCTTGCTGGCGAGGTGCCGGCCGGCGTACACCCGGGTGCATTAAGCTCCAATGCCCGTGCCGGCGCAGGAGACACGAATACCGCCTTCGCCGGAGACACCAATGGCGCCGCCTGCGCGCTATGCGAGTTGCTGGCCATGAAGCTGGGAACCGGGGGAGGCCCCTGTTGGCCGCCCGCAATCCACATCGTCAGCCCATGAATCAACGTAGGCACCATGGCGTTGAGCTTCGTTCCCAGTTGTTCCACTTGCTCTTGGACAAGCTCCTGAATCCGCGCCACTTGTGCCTTGAGTGCTTCAACCTCGCGCGTCTGGCTTTCCGAGCTGGTCTTTTTCTCCTTCCGCACACCAGCGGTATAGTATGACCCCCATTTTGTGGACAAGCCTTTGCCGGCCACACAACCAGCTGACGTCGGCTTAGTGAGCTTATCCTTGTTTTTCATTACGTTCAACGCCCTATTTAAAGGGGTGTCGAAAGAGGAGCTCTGAGATGACCCCGCGCTACTGCTTTCAGTTTCCTGCGGAAGGAACATAAACCATTTAGAAATATTGGGGATTAATTAGAGTGCAATCATATGGAGCTAATTACGCGGGGGTGTATTCCTTACCAGAACAAGCTCAAGCGCCCTGGTCTTCGGATCTGTGGTAAGCTCCTTTGTTATCGGGTCCTCCTTGTACCGGGCCCTGACAAAGTTCCTGGTCTGCTTGTCACCGCTGTATTTCTCGGCGGGCGGCAGGCCTTGCTCGGCTGCGCTCGCGTCCTCCTTGTCCCATATAGGCTCCGCCATTCTGTAACCGCCCGGGACCGAGTTTGTGTTCCCCTAAGTTCAACTCCCGCATTTCTTTCCCCACCGACTTGATTCGAGGTTGCGCTGCTCTCGCACTTGATCTTGAACTCCTTGTAGTCATCTTCACAGATCGAAGAATATTTCGCCTTGATCATCTCATAACTATCACCTTTATCAATCATTCTCTTCACCGCGCTTCTCCAAGTAGACAGGGCCGTGCTCATCCTCGTGAGGGCGGCACTGTTCACTTTATTCCCTGAGAGGCGTGTGTTTTCAAAATCGGCGGGGAACTTGTATCGTTCGTGCAGCTTCGTGAAGAGGAGGTTGCGCAAATTCCCTCGGTCCTTATGCCTAAGGTTCTCGGTGTTGATCGAGACGGTGCTCCGGAGAATGCACCCGAGCTGAAGCGAGTACCCCTTGACTATGTGTTTGGGCTCCGTTGGATACCCGTCGGAGTCCACTTGAGTAAATTCCTCCTTGAGGGTGCTAAGCGCATTCGAGCGCCGGTCCTTCCTTTGCTTCTTCGGTTGGCTGCCATCTGTGTGTGAGCCACCATCATCAGTGGTGGCATCCTCGACGGCACCATCAGTGGTGTCATCCCCGATGCCACTAGGGGTTGTGTAGTCAGGATCGGTGTCTTCGGCGTCCTCATAGCGGTGAGGTTGTTCCTCCATCTCCTAGGACAGCTCCCAGAATTGCTTGCCGCCTCAACCGGCCTCATCGTTGTTGGCCATGTTTCGCTCTAAATAGCAAAACAGTTTGGTCAAAAAGTTGGTTATTGTCAAGGAACAAGATCATGGTCTCATCATTTAGGGTTTGTCGACACGAGGCATCCTAAAAGCTAAGCTTTTATCATTTAGGGTTTGTCGACGCCGAGGCACCCTAAAAGCCTAAGCGTACATCATTTAGATTCTCATCAACACCGAGGCACCCTAAAAGCCAAGGTTTTATCATTTAGGGTTTGTCGACACCGAGGCATCCTAAATGCTAAGTTAAGTTTTCATCATTTAGGGTTTATCGATGCCGAGGCACCCTAGGTTGGGCCTAATCACTTGGCACTAATCACTTGGCTCTATTGCCACATATGTTGGGTTTATCATATAGGGTTTATCGATCTTTGAGGAGAATTCTAAGTTGGGCCTAATCACTTGGCTCTATTGCCACCTATGGTTTAATGCAGCAAGAATAAAGGGGCAGTTGATCCTACTTAATTAAGTACTAAGATATCCCGGCCCATGCATTAGTAGCAAGTACCCCATATGTCCGATTTTTAGCAAAGTCATGCTAAAATTCACGGAAAATTTCAGCATGACCTTTGCTGAAAATAGGACATATGGAGTACCCGAATTTGCCGGAACGGAAGTTAATCGACATTCCGGCAAACTCAAGGGCCTCTCGGGGTACCTGCAAAATCATCACGACACGAAGGGCCTCTCAAGGGCCTCAAGCAGCAGCGGCGTCTCCCAGGACCCCATTTTTTTGCTAAATTTCTTTGAGCAACAATCAGAGCAGAAAATTCAGCATATTTCTATACAACAACACTGTAAAGATGAAGAACAGTTCTACAGCAGCCCATTTGTATACAATAGCATCTTTGGTCATACCAATTTCTGAAACAATTCAAATCTGAACTGTATCTTGCGTAGGCACCACTACTGCAAGTGCCATACTACTGCAAGTGCCATACTACTACAAGTGCTATACTACTGTAGGAAAGGAGGATCATCATACACATATATAGGAAAGGAGTCACATTCCTATTTTAGGAAGCAAACAGATGTACACATAAGATAAAAATGTAGTACTGAAAGTTTAATGCTTACAAAAGACTTGCTGAAATAGTGAAAAATATGGAGTCACCAAGATGGCTAAGAAACTCCCAAAGTCCACTAGCAAATCCAAGATATAATCCTGTTACACACATCATAACAATTTAAGATAATTAGGATAAGGATAGTAGGAAATGAAAAAGAAAGAGCTCAAAAAACAATCACAACAGAAAAATAATAAAAACCTAGTCCTAGAATAAAATAAATCCTAAAAGAAAAGAAATCTAAAATCTGGAGCAAGTCCTAGCAGTAGTAGTCCAACTAGATGGCCACCACTACTACTCCTATCACTAGAGTAATTTAGGTACACCCAACAGACCTTAAACTACTACTTCATCAATGATGACTCACATGGTACAAAAGAAGTTGAGTGGACCAAGTTACAAATCCAACAAGATTCTAGGATGTGAACCAAATGATTTGCCAATAAAAGTTAACAATGATATTGCAGGAATAGACCTTCCTAAAATAGGAATGATAATCTACTGTCAATAACCATTGAATAAAACAGATTTACCAACAAAATCTAAAAGGACACCTGCCTATCAGATTCAAACAGTTTATCAGTTTCTAAAGCCATAAGCACAACAATCATGATCAGAACTAACACTACTTCAGACAAATAACCAATTAAGCGCCAAAAAAAGCAAATAAACACTAATCAGCAGGCACTCTCCTGCTACAGCTAACCAAAATCTGCTAGCTGATTCTTAAATCAGACAGTTTGAGCACTACAATTCTCACAAGATCTGCAATAGGTCAGGTAAAGACAGTTTGAGCACTACAATTCTCACAAGATCTGCAATAGGTCAGGTAAAGACAGTGATGACCAAGTTGTAACTACTTGAACAATCAGTGGACAAGATATTCACAACATAAAGGTTGTGCACCTCAAATATATAAATCACATGGTATACAAATAATTACTTGGAGAAAGATGTTCACTGTAGTTTACTGAACATGTTAGGCATTTGTCATGTCATAATCTTTGCCATTTTACAATTAAATTTCTAAGATGGAGCTATTGATAAATTGAACTGTTAAGCACTTGTCATGTCATAATCTTGGAGAAGGAAGAAGCAGTACATAGGAGATTCAGAACAGTAGCTAGGTAGATAGTCACAGTACACAAATTCATGCTTGTGTGTAAAAGTTCACTGGTAATCTCATTGTGCTGCTGTAAACAAAGATTGCAAGAAGATCTCAATCTTACTGATTGTTGTTGCATGAGTATTATTGAGATCTTACTGATTGTTGTTGAGCAAACCTACCCCTATCTAAATTGAAAATACACATCTTCAATACTCTAATTATACAAACTAGAAATTATGACAGTACATGCAGATCTCAGTTTCAAACTGGAATAATTTACAAGCAGGTCTAGAAAAATGCACTTGTTTGTGTGGACTAATTTTGAAGCAGTTTGTAGAGTACTGTCAAAATTCAGAATGGTGACTGAATTTAATTGATTTTTTCAGTAAAGTTCATATGGAAAGGTAATAAATCAGTTTTGATTCTATTGACAGGAGTACATTGAACTCTGTCAATACAATTAGACATGAATAAGAACTCTGTCTAAACATTCAGTCTATACTTCAAGATTAAACTGTCTAAATATTCAGTATGCTATTGACAGGACTAGTAAACATTCAGTCTAAATATGAACTCTGTCAATAGATTCAGTTGACAGTACACTTCAAGATTCAGTATAATTATCGTAAATCTGTAATCTTGATCAAAGACAATGGCTTGGACCTGCAATTCACCATCAAATCGAATCCGGAGGGGAAGGGAGGGCACCTTTGACGAGCTCGATCGCCTCCCAGATGCAAGGGCGTGCATGCAAGAAGCGAAGAAGGCACGACGGGCGGCGGTGAGCTCCTGCTCCTAACCCTAGGTCGCCGCCCCGTGGGGGCATGGGGATGAGCGGGGGAGAGAGGGAGGGAGGGACAGAGACTAACCGTCGTCGATGAGCAGCAGCCGCGCGGGGAGGCTCGCGCCGCCGTCGAGGAGTGCGTCCGACGAGGCTAGCCGCTGTCGAGGGGCAGCTCCGACGAGAGAGATTTGGTGGTGGCGGGGAGGTCGCGGGTTCGAGGGGGGGAAGGGGAGAGGGAGGCGGCGGGGGCGCATGGGCGGCAGCGGCGCAGTGGGTTGGGGCAGCGGCGGCGGCGGCACGGTGGAGGGAGGGACGAGGGAAGGAGCGACGCGATGGATCGAGGGAGAGGGAACTGGTGAGGGAGAGGGAAGGGGGGATCGCGCGAAGGGGTATCCAGCTAGACACTATAGCAATGGCGCACCACCCTCTGGTGCGCCATTTGTAGTTTTTTTTCTTATAGCAATGGCGCACCCTCCTCTGGTGCGCCATTAGTAACTTTTTTCTAATAGCAATGGCGCACCCACCTAGGGTGCGCCATTAGTAACTTTTTTTTCATTATTTCTTGTTGCATCTAATAATTTGTTTTTTTATCAAATTTGTTATTTTCATGAGGACTAGAACAGAAGATATCATCAAATATCATCAATTTTTTTTGAAAATATCATCAATTTTTTTTAATTGAAAATATCATCAAATTTGTTATTTGAAAATATCATCAAAAAGTGGGGGAGGGTGCGGGGTGTCGGCGGCGGCGGTGGAGCGGGGGAGGGTGCGGGGGGTGCTCGGCGGCGGTGGAGCGGGGGAGGGTGCGGGGGGTGCTCGGCGGCGAGGGGGATCTGGCGAGGGGGATCGGATAGCTATCGAGAGGGAGGGGGATCGAGATCGAGTGTCCTCATGAATATTCAATATTTTTTCATATTGAATATGAAAAAATATCATCAAATTTGAAAAAATATTCATGAATTCAAAAAGTGCCCATGAAATTTAAAAATATTCATGATATCAAAAAGTGCCCGAGAAATGAAGACTACGATTTAAATACAATCGATCTTAGCTAGCTATCTATTCACAATCTTCTTGCCCTTCTTTTTCGCAAATGGAGTTCTTTTGTGGAACGGACGTCCTTTAGGTAGGGTGGTCCTGCTTCTTCTTGTGGTGTGTGCTACTACTTCATCGTTAAATAGCCATGTTCGATCTTGGTCGCCGTGCTTGTCGAAGTCTTGCTCATTGGCTACTCCATCCATTCCGATGATCTTCCTTTTGCCTCTCCTCACGACAACACGACTGGGCTTTGGCGGGTCGGTAATGAAGAAGCATTGGTCCACTTGGGAAGCCAGTACCCATGGCTCATTTTTCACGGTGACGTTTGCGCCCGCGGTCTTGGATTTGGCTTCGGGTATAACCATGGTGGTGAAATACCGGTCTTCTTTTAGGACGCTCTTGGCCCATCTGACACGAAACATCAGGACCTTCTCTCCAGCGTAGCTCAGCTCCCAGATCTCCTCGATCCTTCCGTAGTATCTGTCCTTGTCGTTGCCGGTGTAGGATTCCATTGTTACCCCGGAGTTCTGATAAGCATCGCTCTTCATGTCCTTGTTCTCGGTGTAGAATGTGTAGCCGTTGATATTGTACACCTCATAGGTCATCAGGTTGTGCTCGGCGCCCTGTGACAAGGCGAATATGAGTTGTTCTTCCGCGGAAGAATCCTCATGTAAAGGGTACGACATAAGCTTCTGCTTGAACCAACACGTGAAACATGAGTTGTGCTCTTTGATTATATCTCCGTCCGTCCTATTTGGCCTCGGTCATTGTACGTCTTCTCAATAAAGGTTTTGTGCTCTACCACCCAAGGATCGACCACGTCTATGTGTTGTAGCGCGACTAGGTTTGCTCTTTCAAAGTCGGCAAGTCGACCCTCGAAGTCGACATGCATTTCGCGGCGACCCTCACGGTGACCCCATCCAGCGAGCCTGCCGAGGTGCCTGTTGACGGGCAGACCAACCGGGTCCTCGATGCCTAGATAATTCATGCAGTAGGAGATGCACTCTTCATTCAGAAAGCCCCTGGCTATGCTTCCCTCTGGACGTGACATGTTGCGAACGTATCCTTTGATGACACCATTCATCCTTTCGAACGGCATCATGCTGTGCAGGAACGTCGGCCCGAGTTGGATGATATCCTCCACGATATGGACCAGCAGATGCACCATAACGTTGAAGAATGCGGGCGGGAAGTACATCTCAAGCTCGCATAGTCTCACCACGATCTCTTCCTCGTAGCCTTCGAGTTGCCTCACGCTAATCGACTTCCGAGGATGACGTCGAAAAAAGTTGCATAGGCCAAATAGCGTTTCACGGACGTGCGCGTCCATGATCCCAATGGATTGCAACCGGAAGTATCTGCGTCATCATCGCGTGACGGTCGTGAGACTTCATCCCGCTGAACTTCGCTTCGCTGGATCTAGGTATCTGCTTATCTTCCCAGCGTAACCGTAAGGAAGTTTTACTCGTCTGAGGCAGGTGAAAAACTGCTCGATCTCCTCGACTTAGAGTGAAGCACGCGGGAGGGTAGTCATTTCCGGTCTTCTTGGCCTTTTTGCCTTTTGCGACGACTTTCTTCGTGTCCCTGCTTCGCCTCATCATCATCATCATCATCATTAGCGTGAAGCTCCTGCACGATGCCCATTGATTTCAAGTCTGCCCTTGCTTTCGGCCCATCTTTGGTCCTCTCCGGCATGTTGAGCAGGGTACCAAGCAGACTCTACACGTTCTTCGTGATATGCATGACATCAAGGCTGTGAGGCACACGGTGGATCTTCCAAGACGACAAGTCCCGTAAAACAGACCTCGTTTTCCATACCTTCAAGAGCTCTCGCCCCTTTCGCTTCTTTCCGGCTCTGGCGCCTTTTGCTTCTTTCGGCGGTGGGCAGTCTTTCCAATTTTTCAACAGCTCGTCTATTTCCTCGCCGCTCCTCGTACAGGCGTTTTCGGGTTCGGTTTCACCATCGAACAGATCCTTGCGTTTCCTCGACGGGTCATTGTCGCGAAGCCACCTTCGATGTCCCATGAACACGGTTTTCAAAGACCCGGGATCTTTATAGCTGGCGATACGTTGTGTCATCCATGCACCTTACGCGTCCAGAAAATCCGTGGACTACCTGCCCCGCGAGATATCCGTAACCGAGATAGTCGTGCACCGTCGTGAGCAGTGAGGCTCTTATAGGGAAATATTCTTTCTCTGTGGCGTCCCATGTATTGGCTGGCGCTTTCCACAGCGTGTCTAGATCCTCCTTCAGCAGCCCTAGATACAGATTGATGTTGTTCCCTGGTTGTTTCGGCCCTTCAATTAGCATACTCATGTGAATGTACTTCCTCTTCATGCACAACCAGGGGGAAGGTTGTACATCCACACAAACACAGGCCTGGTGCTATGTGTGCTTCTCTGGCTGCCAAACGGATTGACTCCATCGGTGCTCGCGCCCAGCACGTTGTTCCTGGGATCCTTCCCAAATTCTGGGTATTCGAAGTTCAACGCTTGCCACTGGCTCGCATCCTTAGGGTGACTCAGTATCTTGTCTTTTTATTTATCTCCGGATCATTTCCGTCATCTTCCCGCTTCTTCTCCTCCCTATCCGTGTGCCAACGCAGGAGCTTTGCTACCTTAGGGTCCGCGAAATACCGCTGCAGACGAGGAGTGATCGGAAAGTACCACACCGATTTTCGAGGAGCTTTCTTCCTCTTCTTGTATCGAGTGACGCCGAACACCGGAAATTTGGTAGACTCCGCGTGCTCGTCCCGATAATTGATGCAATTGTTCATGCACACATGGTATCTCACGTGCGGTAAATCCAGAGGACACACGATTTTCTTCGCCTCCTCGAAATTGGTCGGGCACTTGTTCCCCTTGGGAAGACGTTCGTGCCAGAATGACATGTTCTCGTCGAAGCATGCGTCGGTCATTTTGTGTTTTACCTTCATCTCCAGAGCCATGAGCGTTACTTTCAGGCGGGTATCCTCGGGCCTGCATCCTTCATACAATGGAGTAACCGCGTCTATCTCCGGTTGATCCAGCTTGGCTTTCTCTCGGGCGGCAGCTCTTGCGTTATCCGTGCAGCTTGAGAAGCAACTCTTGAATATGAGGGTCCTGCACCCAGCCTCCATCGTCGTCTGCTCCGGCATCTTCATCTTCATGATCATGCCCTTCGTCTTCATCTTCCTCATCATCATGTACGGCATCTTCTACATGATGACTGTGTACAACATCACCGTCGTGATCATGTCTTGGAGATTCTTCGTCTTCTCGCCCCCCCTCTCCGCGGTGGTTGTCTTGTTGCCCTTCCTCATTTCTTGCCCGGCCCCCATGGACGACTTCATAGTCATCTTCATCACCTTGCCACCGATAGCCATCCATGAAACCACGCAAGAGCAGGTGGTCCCGCACCTGCCCGGAATCCGGATCCGCAATAAGGCTCTTCAGCTTGCATCTTCGACACGGACATCTTATCTCCGTCTCGTTCTTTTGAAGCATCTCGACCTTAGCGGAGCTCAAAAACCTATTCACGATGCCTTCGCTCATCGTGCGGACCATGGTCGCCTGCGGGGTAGAGCAAAATGATATTTTAGAACTAAGAAAAAATTTGGCATGACCTTCCCTAAAAATAGGACCAAAAAGAATGCATAGTGACAAAATTCTCGCCGAAAATGAATCAACATTCCGGCAAAATATTTGCAACTATCGCATTTCAAATACTGGTACCTGCAAACACAAACATATATGCAACACGACAAACATATGCAACATCACAAACATACATAGATCTAGCTAGGCCACAAAAGTGCATGTGCACGTTGTTGGAGCGAGCTAGGGAGAAAAAAGTAGATCTACAACATGAAGATAGCTTTCCCTTACTTACCTATCAAAAAAGGTAATTTCACCACTTAATTTTGATGAATCTATGGTGCAAATGAGGTGAGAAGGAGGAGGCAGCGAAAGTTTGGAGAAGGAGGTGGAGGGAATGAAGTGGGGAAAGTGAGTGGGTAGGTGTGGCTGTCCAAAATATCTTGTTGGGGTCCCAGGTTACTAATGGCGCACCACCAGCAGATGCGCCATTAGTATGCCTGCTTAGTAATGGCGCACCTGCAGGTGGTGCGTCATTAGTAGTTTTGCAAAAAAAAGTAAAATATATATATACTAATGGCGCACTGTCTGTCTAGTGCGCCACTAGTAATGGCGCACTTCGGTCGGATGCGCCATTAGTATGTATGTAAAAATGAAAAAAAAACTTTATTACTAGTGGCGCACCGTTTTTCTGGTGCGTCATTAGTGTCTTCCACACTAATGGCGCATCACCAACTAGTGCGCCATTAGTATATAGTAGTGGCGCACTACATCCCTGGTGCGCCATTAGTGTGAATCCTATCTATAGCCCTTTTCCTAGTAGTGGGGCATTGTTGGCTAATCAAGCCTTTAGTACACTCACGATGCAATATTCTGTATGCACCTAAGTCCTCAAAGCCAGGTATTTCAAGGACTCCAACATTTATTAGACACTTGTCCTAGGAGGGAGGGTTATTGACACGGAGAAGTATCTGACATTAGCGTGATCTATGGATAGAGGAGTTGATATGAAGAATAGGTGATAACACTCTAGTTAATGTGTGGGAAGATAACTGGATCCCACATGCAAGTGCTATGAAGCCTATTGGTGTTTTGAATCCAAGAAAAGCATTCAGAGTCTCTTATCTCCTTGATGACCATGGTATGAACTGGAATGAGGAGTGACTGAATTAGTTTTTCCTTAATAGTGATACATAAGATATGAGAAAACACACCTGGATGGAGTTGGACGGGACGATAACATTGACTAGAACTTCACCTGGAATGAAGTCTTTACTATCTTCTCAACACACCACCTTAAGATGTCACTAAAGAAGCTTCAAATGGACGCCACATATACAGTGCTCTTCCTAGTTGCAACCTTGAGACGTCTTCGTCGTATCTATAATTTTTTATTGTTCCATGCCAATATTATAAAACTTGTATATATTTTTGGGAATATTTTATATTATTTTTTGGGACTAACATATTGATCCAGTGCCCAGTGTCAGTTCCTATTTGTTGCATGTTTTTTGTTTCGCAGAATATCCATATCAAACGAAGTCCAAATGCAATAAAATTTTATGGAAAATTATTTTGGAATATATGTGATTTTTGGGAGGTGGAATCAACGCAAATGGAGGCTCGTGGTCTCCACAAGACACCAAGGCGCAGCCTCCCCCCCCCCCCCCCCGCCCCTCGACGCACGATGGTGCCTTGTGGGCACTCCGTAAGTTGGTTGGGGCTCTACTTCGGGCGCAAGGAAGCTTATATCCGGAAAAAAATCGTGTTAAAATTTCAGCGCAGTCGGAGTTACGGATCTCCGGATATTTAAGAAACGGTGAAAGGCCAGATCTGGGGAACGCAAAACAGTAGAGAACAGAGAGACATATCCCATCTAGGAGGGGCTCCTGCCCCTCCGTCGCCATGGAGGCCATGGACCAGAGGAGGAACTCTCCTCCCATCTAGGGGGAGGCCAAGGAATAAGGAGGAAGGGGGCTCTCTACCCCTCGCCGGAGTGCCGCCGGGCAAGGATCGTGACGGCGATCTACATCAACAATCTTGCTACAGTCAACACCAACTTTCTCCCCCTCTATGCAGTGGTGTAACACCTCTTTTACTCGCTGTAATCTCTACTTCAACATGGTGCTCAACGCTATATATTATTTTCCAATGATATGTGGTTATCCTATGATGTTTGTGTAGATCTGTTTTGTCCTATGGGTTGATTGATGATCGTGATTGGTATGAGCTGTATATTTTATTTTGGTGCTGCCCTATGTTGCCCTCCGTGTCGCGGAAACATGAGGGATCCCCGCTCTAGGGTGTTGCAATATGTTCATGATTCGCTTATGGTGGGTGGCGTGAGTGACAGAAGCACAGACCCGAGTAAGTGGGCTGTTGTGTATGGGAGTAAAGAGGACTTGATACTTAATGTTATGGCTGGGTTTTACCTTAATGATCTTTAGTAGTTGGGGATGCTTGCTAGAGTTCCAATCATAAGTGCATATGATCCAAGTAGAGAAATTATGTTCCCTCATGCCTCTCCCTCATATAAAATTGCAATAATGATTACCGGTTTAGTTTTCAACTGCCTAGGGACAAATCTTTCTCTGGTGTTACAAAAAGCTATTTTACTAAACAACTAACTTTTATTATCTCGCAAAGTACTCTTAGTTTTATTCTTGCAAAGTAGTTCTAACATCACACCTACAAAATAGTTGCATACTTGTTCTAGGTAAAGCAAACGTTAAAGTGTGTGTAGAGTTGTATCGGTGGTCGATAGAACTTGAGGGAATATTTGTTCTACCTTTAACTCCTCGTTGGGTTCGACACTCTTATTTATCGAAAAGGGCTACAAACGATCCCCTATACTTGTGGGTTATCAAGCCCACAAGGGCCGGCTCGTGATATTGAGAATAGACATACCAAAGAAGGTTAACAGTGCACACTCCGTGATTGCTAAAGAACATGCTTGCCATGGGAGTTCACAAGCGACAAACTAAACCTAGAGTTTGGGAAACCTAAAGCTAACTTAGGGCCTAAGCCACCATGCTTATGGTGGTGTCACCATTCTCCACAAGTTTGGGAAAACCTTAAGGGATGTTACCATGTTGCGCAAGTTTGGGAAAGCTTAAGTGGTGTCACCATGCTGCATGAGTTTGGGAAAGCCTAAAGCTCACTTAGGGCCTCCAGTATCTATCATCGCCCCCTTATTTGTTGTGGCGCACAAGTTGCACAAGTGGTTCTTGGGTTGTATCGGGCAAGCAAATTCACAAGAGAAAGAGTTGGTTATGATGGGTATTTCCAGACGTGGTTAGTAATGAAAGTTGCCAGGGATGGTAAAAGGACCGACGAACCCAACACAATTGCCAAAAAGGCATGCCACTTACTTGAGGGATATCACAACTGTAAGGAGGCACGCATAGTTTCCCCTACTCAGCAGGGGGAGCACTGGCGAGTTCTAGACGAGGGATGGACGAAATCAAATGTTGATGGTGCTAAACTCAGTATGGTCCTTGTGACGCCCCCGATTCAATCGTACACTAATCATGCACGCAAATGTGTACGATCAAGATCAGGGACTCACGGGAAGATATCACAACACAACTCTAAAACATAAATAAGTCATACAAGCATCATAATACAAGCCAGGGCCTCGAGGGCTCGAATACAAGTGCTCGATCATAGACGAGTCAGCGGACGCAACAATATCTGAGTACAGACATAAGTTAAACAAGTTTGCCTTAAGAAGGCTAGCACAAACTGGGATACAGATCGAAAGAGGCGCAGGCCTCCTGCCTGGGATCCTCCTAACTACTCCTGGTCGTCGTCAGCGGGCTGCACGTAGTAGAAGGCACCTCCGGGGTAGTAGTCGTCATCGACGGTGGCGTCTGGCTCCTGGGCTCCATCGTCTGGTCGCAGCAACCGGGTAAAGAAAGGGGGAAAAGGGGGAACAAGGCAACCGTGAGTACTCATCCAAAGTACTGCAAGCAAGGAGCTACACTACATATGCATGGACATATGTGTAAAGGGCCATATCAGTGGACTGAACTGCAGAATGCCAGAATAAGAGGGGGATAGCTAATCCTGTCGAAGACTACGCTTCTGGCAGCCTCCGTCTTGCAACATGTAGAAGAGAGTAGACTGAAGTCCTCCAAGTAGCATCGCATAGCATAATCCTACCCGGCGATCCCCTCCTCGTAACCCTGAGAGAGAGCGACCACCGGGTTGTATCTGGCACTTGGAAGGGTGTGTTTTATTAAGTATCCGGTTCTAGTTGTCATAAGGTCAAGGTACAACTCCAAGTCGTCCTGTTGCCGAAGATCACGGCTATTCGAATAGATTAACTTCCCTGCAGGGGTACACCACATAACCCAACACGCTTGATCCCATTTGGCCGGACACACTTTTCTGGGTCATGCACGGCCGCGGAAGATCAACACGTCGCAGCCCCACCTAGGCACAACAGAGAGGTCAGCATGCCGGTGTAAACCTAAGCGCATAGGGTCCAGGCCCATCGCCTTAGCACACTGCACGTTGCATACGCTGTGCCGGAAGCGTAACTAGCCCCTTAATACAAGAGCAGGCCTACGTTCCAATCCGTGCGCGCCGCTTCGCCGCCGACGTCACGGCAAGTGCCGGCCGATACCACGACGCGTCGAGTGCCCATAACTGTTCCCGCATAGTTGGTTAGTGCGTATAGACCAAATGGTCGACTCGAGATCAAATACCAAGATCTCGTTAAGCGTGTTAAGTATCCATGACGCCGACCAGGGCCGAGCCCACCTCTCTCCTAGGTGGTCTCAACCTGCCCTGCCGCTCCGCCACAAAGTAATCGGGGCCGTCGGGAACCCAGGCCCACCTCTACCGGGATGGAGCCACCTGTCCTTTCAGCCCCCATCTCCGAACAGCATCACAGGTAATGTAATAGTGTAAAGTATATAGTATATGCCCGTGATCACCTCCCGAAGTGATCACAGCCCAGTAGTATAGCATGGCAGGTGGACAAGAGTGTAGGTCCACTGATGGAACACTAGCATCCTATACTAAGCAGTAGGATAGCAGGTAAAGGTAACAACAAGAGTAGCAAGGACAAAGCTATGTAGCAGTATAGGATTAACTGAAAGCAGTAACATGCTACACAACTCTAATGCAAGCAGTATAGAGAAGAGTAAGCGATATCTGGTGATCAAAGGGGGGGCTTTCCTGGTTGCTCTGGCAAGAGAGAGGGGTCGTCAACTCCGTAGTCGAACTGGGCAGCAGCAGCGTCGGTCTCGGTGTCTAGCGAGAGAAGAGGGGGAAGAAACAATAAATATTTAAGCAAACAGATGCATAGCGATGCATGACATGAAGTATCGGTGCTAGGGGTGCCCTAACGCGGTATGAGGTGATACCGATGAAGGGGAAGCGTCCGGGAAAGTATTCCCGGTGTTTCGCGTTTTCGGGCAGAGGAGCCGGAGGGGGAAAGTTGCGAGTTCGATAGGTTAGGGGGGTGTGGCGGATGAACGGGTTGCGTATCCAGAATCGTCTCGTCGTTCTGAGCAACTTTCATGTTGAAAATAATTTAATCCGAGTTACGGATTAAAAGATATGATTTTCTAAAGATTTTATTAATTTCTAGAATTTAATTAATTATTTAATTTAATCCGAAAATGGAATTATGACATCAGCATGATGTCATGCTGACGTCAGCAGTCAACAGGGGTTGACTGGGTCAATCTGATGGTGGGACCCGGTTGTCATTGTCTAAGACTAACTAATCAGGTTTAGTTAGTCTAACTAAAATGATTAGGTTTATTAACTACAATTAATTAGGTTAACTAATCAGGATTAATTAAGTTAATTAATTCTTTAATTAATTAATTAATATTTTAATTATTTTAATTATTTATTTATTTACTTTTTTTAAAATCTTTCTTTTTTTTTAATTTACGTTCTGGGTGGGGCCTGCTTGTCATAGGGCCAATGGCCTTAGCGGGCATGGGTGCTAGTGGCTGGCGTCAAGGGCTGCATCGGGCGCCATCCGCCCGACAGGCACCGCGACCGAGGCGAAGGCGCCGGCGTGGCGTCTGAGGCGACGGGCCTCGCCTGAATCGTGGCTCCGCGACCATTTGGTCACCGAGAGCGGTTACGAGGAGAAGCGACGCGAGTCGAGGAGAGGGGTCAGTAGGTGCGAGGGGGTGGCCGGAGCGATGGCTACGACGACTGACGAGCGGTTGTGGCGACGGAGCTGCATCGGGGAGGAACGGGGCGGCGCGGCCAGGAGTTGGCGTCACGGGCAACGACGGGTGCGGGGAGAGGACGAGAGGGAGCGCGGGGGTGCGGCCATGGCACGCAGACGAGCACGGCCGAGCACGGCGAAACACGCACGGGCGTGGCCGAGGGGAAACGTCACAGGAAGGGGGAACAAGGCGTGGTGAGCCAGCGCGGGCCGGGGCGCAACGAGCTGGACAGAGAGGAGGGGAGGGGTGAGGGAGTTCCGGACTAGGGGGTGTCCGGATAGCCGAACTATCATCATCGGCCGGACTCCAAGACTATGAAGATACAAGATTGAAGACTTCGTCCCGTGTCCGGATGGGACTTTCCTTGGCGTGGAAGGCAAGCTTGGCGATACGGATATGTAGATCTCCTACCATTGTAACCGACTATGTGTAACCCTAACCCTATCCGGTGTCTATATAAACCGGAGGGTTTTAGTCCGTAGGACGAACAACAATCATACCATATAGCTTCTAGGGTTTAGCCTCTTTGATCTCGTGGTAGATCCACTCTTGTAACACACATCATCAATATTAATCTAGCAGGACGTAGGGTTTTACCTCCATCAAGAGGGCCCGAACCTGGGTAAAACATCGTGTCCCTTGTCTCCTCTTACCATCCGCCTAGACGCACAGTTCGGGACCCCCTACCCGAGATCCGCCGGTTTGGACACCGACATTTGTGCTTTCATTGAGAGTTCCTCTGTGTCGTCACCGATAGGTTCGATGGCTCCTTTGATAATCAACAACGACGTGACCCAGGGTGAGACTTTTCTCCCCGGACAGATCTTCATGTTCGGGCGGTTTGCATCAAGGGCCAATTAAGCCATCTGGAGCGGATCGAAGCTTCGCCCACCCGTCGAGTCAGATTCGGAAGTTTAAACTATACGGCCGATATCCGCGGAGACTTGATCTTCGACGGATTCGAGCCGCAATAAGCAGCGCCCGCCTTTGTCTCGATGGGCATGATCTAGCTCTGCAGCCGAACAGTGCCCTGGAGGCCGCACCTGCATCCGCTCCGACCCTTAATCCGGAGCTGGATTCCCCGATCAAGGACGAGTGGTTGGACACCGCCTCGGGGGCTTTAATCTCTACGGCGATCGAGCCGAACTCCATCCATGTCCTTTGCGAAGGCCTCGACTCCAGGGTGCCGGACTCCTCTCCGGACTCCGAACCCTCCGCGCCCTTGCCAATCGAATCCGATTGGGCGCCCGTCATGGAGTTCACTGCCGCGGACAACTTTCAGCACTCGCCCTTTGGCGACATCCTAAATTCACTAAAGTCTCTCTCTTTATCCGGAGAGCCCTGGCCGGAGTACGGTCAGGAAGGTTGGGATGCGGACGACGAAGAAATTCAACGCCCACCCACCACCCACTTGGTAGCCGTCGACGATCTAACCAACATGCTAGACTACGACTCCAAGACATCGACGGTATGGGCGACAATGCGGAGGCGACCAAGACCCAGCGCCTACAGGCACCGGAAGGCCACCACCTCGTCATCTGACATATACATGGTGGACATCCCAAAAGATGGGAACGGCGATGGAACAACGGAGGATGACCCTCCAAGAAGCAGCCCAAGCGCCGCGTCGTGGCGCCGCTCTAAATCCCGCCACAGCAAGAATGAAGATTCCGCACCGAGATAACAATACACCGGACAAGTGTCAAGACAATCCACTCCAGCAAGATCCAGCGCAGGAGGATGGAGACGCCAGCCCTCAAGAGAGAGCGGAAGAAGAAGAGGTAGAGGATTATATGCCTCCCTCCGAAGACGAAGCAAGCCTCGACGACAATGAATTCGTCATGCCTGAGGATCCCGTCAAACAAGAGCGTTTTAGACGCAGGCTTATGGCCACGGCGACTAGCCTCAAGAAAAAGCAACAGCTTCGAGCTGATCAGATCTGCTAGCCGATGATGGACTGAAGTCCTCGCGTCAAGAGCATGAGCTCGAACGCCCCTCCAAAAGCTACCCTAAACGGAAGCTGCTCCCCCGATTGGAGGAGGAGGCTTATGAACCCGCATCACCAGGAGACAATACGGCTGACCGACCACCCCGTGGTCGCGACAGAGAGGCCTCTAGGCCCTTCACTAGAACCGTACCCCGGCATCGCTCAAAAAGCACACGGCCACAGGGGAACGCTCCGGACCTGCGAGATACATTGGAGGACAAGGCAAGACAATCAAGATCGATCTATGGATCGCATGGGCGCCCCACGGTACGTGACGACAACCGTCGCACTGGACACAGTAAGTCCGGCCGGTCCGAACAAAACAGACAAAGCTCTTTTGAGCTCCGTCATGATATCACCCAAAGACAGAGGCGCCAAGCACACCCACTATGCTTCACGCACGAAGTAATGGATCATCAAATCCCGAAGGGTTTAAACCCGTCAAGATTGAATCCTATGATGGCACAACAGACCCAGCGGTTTGGATCGAAGACTATCTCCTTCACATCCACATGGCCCGCGGTGACGATCTTCACGCCATCAAATACCTCCCCCTCAAACTTAAAGGACCAGCTCGGCATTGGCTCAATAGCCTGCCAGCAGAGTCAATTGGGAACTGGGAGGACCTGGAAGCCGCATTCCTCGATAACTTCCAGCGCACTTATGTGCGACCACCAGACACCGATGACCTAAGCCACATAATTCAGCAGCCAGACGAATCGGCCAGGCAATTCTGGACACGGTTCTTAACCAAGAAAAACCAAATCGTTGAATGTCCCTTCAAGCATAACATCCGCGACGAGTGGCTTGCCCGGCACCTAGGACAGGAAAAGCCGAAATCCATGGCAGCCCTCACATCACTCATGACCCGCTTCTGCGCGGGTGAGGACAGCTGGCTAGCACGCAGCAACAACCTCAGCAAAAATTCTGGCAATCCGGACTTCAAGGACCGAAATGGCAGGCCGCGTCGTAACAAAAACAAACGTCGCATTAACGGCGACAATATTGAGGATACGGCAGTCAATGCCGGATTCGTGAGGCTCTAAACCCGGTCAGCGGAAAAAGCCATTCAAAAGAACTACTCCGGGTCCGTCCAATTTGGACCAAATACTCGACCGCTTGTGCCAGATACACGGCACCCCCGAAAAGCCAGCTAACCACACCAACAGGGACTGTTGGGTATTCAAGCAGGCAGGCAAGTTAATTGCCGAAAGCAATGACAAGGGGCTGCATAGCGATGACGAGGACGAGACCCAACCGTCGAACAATAGAGGATGTAAGGGTTCCCCCACAAAGTGCGGACGGTGAACATGATATACGCAGCGACATGCCCAAAAGGGAGCGGAAGCGTGCACTCGAGGATGTCTACGCGATGGAGCCAGCTTGCCCCAAAGTTCAATCCATGGTCCTCCTGCCCGATCACTTTTGACCGAAGGACCACCCACCAGCATCCGCCACGGCGGATTCGCCAGACCGTCTTAGACCCAATCGTCGATGGATTTCACCTAACCAAAGTCCCGATGGGCGGCGGCAGCAACTGAACCTGCTTTACCCGGGATACGGTCGCAAAATGGGCATAGACCCTCAAGGATTAAACCTACCAAAAGCGACCTTTAAAGGCTTCATACCAGGTGTAGAAGCCAATTGTACAGGCTCAATTACACTGGAAGTGGTCTTGGATCCCGGATAACTTCCGGCGAGGAGTTAATCTTCAACATAGTCCCGTTCCGCAGCGGCTATCATGCCTTGCTCGGACGTATCGCGTTTGCAAAGTTCAACGCGGTGCCGCACTACGCATACCTCAAGCTCAAGATGCCAGGCCCTCGAGGAGTCATCACGGTCAACGGAAACACTGAACGTTCTCTCCGCATGGAGGAACATACAATGCTCTTCTGACGGAAGTGCAATGCAGCCTCTTAAGGCAATTCTCGAGTCCGGCCGTTAAGCGGCGGACACAGCCAAGCGCCGCCCGGAGTAACTTACAACAAGACCACCTGGCATGTTCTCGAGCAGCGTGCCAGATGCGGCGGCCCCAACCCCAGCTCTGCGAAACGTCAAAGCAGGTCCTTCGCACACCATTACGCTCTGAAGGCACCATGGGCATGGGGAGAGGGCACGACCACGATAAACCCAGATCGGCTCAACCACACCAGGGGCTCTCAAGTGTGTCGTTCCTTTTTATTTTCTTTTTACCTTTTACTTTTTACCCACAGGACTCCGTTTGTCAGAGGCCCTGTCCGGCAGCAGACCTGCCGAACTCACGATGCAACAGCCAGGGAAGGATGAAGGCTACAACGAATATACAGGTGGTCTCCATTACGAGCATTTTCATACACCAATCTGCAGCCTACCCACGGAGGGGACATGTTTAACAGTCTCATACCTTGCTTATCGCACTATTTGTATCGTTACGCATTCAGTAGCAGCACTCACCGAATAAAACAATGCAGCACCTTGCTTATAATTGCATTTCTTTTTCATACATATGTTCATTCACGACATGGTGCATCCATTACACTTTGGTACGGCTAATATACACCAGGGCTTATGTTTCCAGCGTTATGGTGTGATGAGTCCGAACACTTTCACAAGTGCGGCACCCCGAACTTATAGCACTATATGCATCGGCTCCGAATCATGTCTTGGGTCAATAGTTGGGTTTGCCCGGCTCCCGTGTTTTGGTACCTTACGTTCCGTTCTTTCGGCTAAGGTAGCACCGGGAGAACCACTACAATTCTGCCCCGGTTAATTTGGGTTAACGCCTCGATGGAAAGCTAAAACTGACCGTCATGATGAGGCGAGAGACCGGTCGCTGTTCGAGAGGTTTTCTACGAGTCCTTAAAGACTTATGCCGCTTAGAGCGAGGAGTCGGATATTGTCCGGCCAAGGCGTGGATAGCGCCCCAAATTCGGCCTTCCGAAGACTAGGGGCTTCGCCGAAATTTAAAAGTATAGAATTCTATGGCTAAGTGAGAGTGTTCAAGCATTATAAGTCCGGTTGCCTTGTTCGCTGTGTTGAGCGCCTCCTAGATGGACCCAAAAATGGGAACAAGAGCGCTCAAGTTTATCCCGAACACCCCAGCACTCGTGGCATGGGGGCTGAAGCCGATGACTTGCCATCTCTCAGATTTGATAAACAGCCGCACAGAAGGTAATATTTTAAATTAACAAGAGTTGCTTAGCGCATATGAACTAAGTTTTCAGCGCACAGGATAACAAAATGCGAGTCTACTCAAATATTACATCTTTGGAGCACTCACCCGCAATAGTGCGGGCGCCCTTCAGCACACTCTTATAATACATCTCGGGCGTGCGATGCTCCTTGCCCTCTGGTGGCGGGTCCGTCACAAGCTTCTGGGCATCCATCTTGCCCCAGTGCACCTTTGCGCGGGCAAGGGCCCGACAGGCACCCTCGATACAAGCGGAATGCTTGATAACTTCAACCCACGGGCACGCATCCACCAGCCGCCGCACCAGGCCGAAGTAGCTCCCAGGCATGGCCTCCTTAGGCCACATCCGAACTATGAGGCACTTCATGGCCTGTTCGGCCGCCTTGTGGAGCTCGACCAGCTGCTTCAGCTGGTCGCTAAGGGCACGGATGTCCGGCCTCGATATCGAGACCAAGACCTTCTCCGTCGAGCTCCCTCCTCGGCCCGGTAGAATGCGGCAGCATCGGACACGCCGCGAGGAAGATCTGCGAACGCCCCTGGAGAGCTCCGAATTCGGGTAAGCAACAGGTAATTAACACTCACATGCTTACTCTGCATGAAAAATGCCTTACCGGCTGCTATTTTCTTCACCGCCTCAATCTCCTAGAGGGCCTTGTAGGCTTCGGCCTTAGCAGCTTTGGCACTCTCAAGAGCCGTTGCAAGCTCGGACTCTCCAGTCTTCGAGTCACACTCCGAGCTCTCATGTTTTTTCACGAGATCCTGGAGCTCTTGCTGTACCTCCGCCACCCGCGCCTCCTGCTTCTCTCGCTCGGTGCGTTCCGCGGCTGCATTACGTTCGGCCGCGGCCACCGCCTCCTTCAGGGTCGCCACCTCGTTAGTGGCCCGTACAATACCCACGTTATCCTTGTCATTTTCCTTGCAACCAAATCCTTTTCTCAGAAGGTACAATTTTCATAAGGTATTACTCACCTTCTTTTCCTCGAGCTGCTTCTTGGCATGACCGAGCTCGTTCTCGGACCGCTCGAGGTTTTCTTCAAATTATTGACCTCCGCAGTCAGTGCGGCGGAGGTCAGCAGCACAGCCTGCAATCCCATATTGACATATTTTTTATGACTCCTGCGTTTATCTTTCTACTCAGTCCGGCTTTTCTTTCCGAACACCGAACCGAGCATCAGGGGCTATTGTCTATGCGCTAACATTTTACATATAATGAAATTCTTACCTCAAAGCCTGTTAGAAGGCTACTGCAGGCTTTGGTCAGCCCGCTCTTGGCGAGCTGAACCTTCTAAATCACCGCACTCATAACAGTGCGGTGTTCCTCTTCGATGGAGGCGCCGTTGAGCGCCTCCAGCAAATTATCCGGCACCTCCGGTTGGACGGAGGCAGCCAGGCGTCTCGGTCTTGCCCTTCTTACGAAGGGTCGCCCGCCCGGACTCGGAGCCACCGTGGCCTCCGGGGCTGAGTCCAGTGCACAGTCGGGAGGGTGTCCTGTGACACCTCCGGGCCTCCTCCTCCTGGTGGGTCCTTTTGCAGGATCCCACCTCGGCGTCGTCCGCGGCACGGGGTGGAGGCAGTCGGAAGGAATCCATATCCGACGCACCCAAGGACCCGCCGGCAAGCAGGAAGATCATCCTTGGGCGGACTGCAGGGTTGTATGCGGCATTAGAAAGACATTACGTGGCGAAAATAAAAACCTTGAAGTTATTCGGCAGTCCGGATACTTACGATCTCGCCAGGGGCTTGGCCCTTGGATGCCGATCTTAAATAAATAAATCCTTTGGCGTTAGCGGAGCAGTCCGGAGGAAGAGTTTTTCCTTCTTGGACCCTTCGCCTCCCTTGTTGGGGAGGCCTTCCTTTCTTTCCTCCCCGATGGGGGAGAGGCTTTCTTCTTCTCCTCCTCACCTTGGTGGGAGGAGTCGGCCTCGGATTCATCATCCGATAGCACCTGAAAGCGGGAACTCTTCTGAGTCCCCGTGGCCGTCTTCTTGGCCTTCTTCTCCGGCACCACGTGGGGTGCCGAAGCCAGCAGCCCCGTTAGGCGGGCGTCCGCTGGGTCCTCTGGCAATGGGGCCGGACAGGTAATCCGTTCGGCCTTCGCCAGCCATTCCTGTCGAAGGTAAAGGAAGTTTAGATCCCGCATAGAGCCAAACTATGGAAAACAAGTGGTGAAATCACTTACCTCGTCAGCTGGACACTGCGAGCAGAATCCGCGATCTTCGGTAGCGGATGTGGGAGCTTCGGCGCCCTCGAACAGCACCTTCCAGACATCTTCGTACGTAGTGTCGAAGAGCCCGCTCAGGGTCTGGTGCTGCGCCGGATCAAACTCCCACATATTAAAGCCACGTCGCTGGCACGGGAGAATCCGGCGGATGAGCATAACCTGGACTACGTTGACAAGCTTGAGCTTCTTGTCCACCAGCTTCTGGATACCGGCTTGGAGTCCGGTCAGCTCCTCCGAATCCCCCCAAATTCGGCCACTCTCTTTCCAGGAGGTGAGCCGTGTGGGGATGCCAGTTCTGAATTCGGGGGCCGCTACCCAATCAGGGTCACGCGGCTCGGTGATGTAGAACCACCCGATTGCCACCTTGATGGTTTCCACGAAAGTGCCCTCCAGCCCACGTAACGTGGGACATCCTGCCCACCATGGCGCCTCCGCACTCCGGCTTGGCTGCCCTTCACAACCTTCTCGCTTGACATCAAGGTCTTGAGCCACAAGCCGAAGTGGGGCTGGATGCAGAGGAATGCCTCGCACACGAGCCGAGATGTTGAGGATGAAATTCGGAGCCAGATCATGGAAATCTAGGCCGTAGTAGAACATGAGCCCCCGGACAAAGGGATGAAGCGGGAAGCCCAGTCCGCGGAGGAAATGGGGAAGAAATACTACCCTCTCATGGGGCACAGGGTTGGGGCGAAGCTCTCCCTCGTCGGGGAGCCGATGCGCGATGTTGCTGGACAGATATCCGGTGTCGCGCAGCTTCTGGATCTGCCCCTCCGTGACGGAGGAGGCCATCCACTTGCCTCCCGCTCCGGACATAGTTGGAGAAGGTTGAGGTGAGAAGTGCGGACTTGGGCGCTGGAGCTCGAGTTCATGGAGATGGATAAGCTAAGGAGGAAGAAGGCGCAGGTAAAAAGGCTGGATCTTTATCCCCTTATATGGGCGGACAAAAACATGTGTCCCCACCGGCCTGGTAAAACTCGCTTATCTCCAAAGCGCCACAATCCATGGCGCGGTTGGGTTACCCACGTCCGTATTGATGGAATCCTGGAATAAGGGGAACACGATCTCTGCTTCGACAAGATGTGCCAAGGAAACCGCTTCGCTAAACGCGCTAAGGTGGAACAGTAAAAACAATTTGAATGAAGGCTTGGTAGTGGTGCGACGTCACGCCACAAAATACGTCAGCAGATTGATCTTGTGTAATATTATTCTCTCTACGGTGGTATGTGGAATTTATTTTTTGCGAGCGGACACTATCCTGGTGTTCACAATCTTCTATAAATTATTCGAGGAAGAACCCGCCTTGCAATGCCGAAGACAACATGCGCGCCGGACTCGTCGTCATTGAAGCCTGGTTCAGGGCTCTTTGAGGGAGTTCCGGACTAGGGGGTGTCCGGATAGCGAACTATCATCATCGGCGGACTCCAAGACTACGAAGATACAAGATTGAAGACTTCGTCCCGTGTCCGGATGGGACTTTCCTTGGCGTGGAAGGCAAGCTTGGCGATACGGATATGTAGATCTCCTACCATTGTAACCGACTCAGGTAACCCTAACCCTATCCGGTGTCTATATAAACCGGAGGTTTTAGTCCGTGGGGCGAACAACAATCATACCATAGGCTAGCTTCTAGGGTTTAGCCTCTTTGATCTCATGGTAGATCCACTCTTGTAACACACATCATCAATATTAATCTAGCAAGACGTAGGGTTTTACCTCCATCAAGAGGGCCCGAACCTGGGTAAAACATCGTGTCCCTTGTCTCCTGTTACTATCCGCCTAGACGCACAGTTCGGGACCCCCTACCCGAGATCCGCCGGTTTTGACACCGACAAGGGGCGAGGCGGAGCTCACTGAGCGGGGTAGGGACTGGGCAGCGTGCTCGACGGAGCTCGGAGAGGTCGACGGGGACGAGCGACGGAGTGGAGGAGGACGGCGAGGTGGCGGCGTCCTGGCGGCGGGGCGGCCACGGCGAGGTCATCCACGGGCGCTGGGGACGGCGGGTCCGAGGCGCCAGCGTGAATGGGGGGCTGCCATGCGGTCCAGTAGCGTGGGCGGGGCGACGGGGTTGCCTCTCCCCGATCCGATCTGGATCTGGGAGGAGGGAAGAGCGAGTGGGGGCAGTGGGTGGCTGCTAGGGTTGCGAGGTGAGGAGTGGATAAGGTGAGGGGTGGGTGGCCGGCTGGGCGGTTTGGGCCTGCCAGTTGGGCGGTGGCGAATGGGCGGCAGTTGGGTCGGCTGGCCCGGGGGGGTTTCTTTTCCTTTCCCTCTTTTTTTTGTTTGTTTGATTTCTGTTTTCTTTTATTATTTCTTTCTTTTCTGTTTAAATCATTTTAAACCATTTAGCCATTTTATAAAAAGGTGTTTATTGCACCATAATTACCCTTGTAATATTTGGCAACCACCGAACATTTTTGTTTCGAATTTTGAAAATGTTTGTTGTTTGACATATTTAGAATTTAAATTTCGAAATGGTTTCGAATCAATGCGAGGTTAGCAACAGTAAACGAGGTGACGTGGCATGATTAGCGTGGGATTACTGTAGCATGATTACCCGGGCGTCACAATTCTCCTCCACTACAAGAAATCTCGTCCCGAGATTTAAGAGGTGTTTAAGGAGGGGAAAGTCTGGTTACGAAATTCCAACGGATCTCCTTGGTCTTGGTTGCTTTTCTCGAAGAGGTCAATCCATTCCATTGATGTCTGCATTCCATTGCTTCATGTCGTCATTATGAAGTCTTCATCCTTTCTTCGGGGGTTCCACCGTTCTTACGAATAGGTAACGGGGCAGATCGGCAATGACAGAATGCTATAAGGCTAATAATCTGTGATTAACCCATGAATGAGTATATGAGTACCTCTCGAGTTGAACAAATAAAACACATCGAGAGTGAGGTTCAAAGGTGCAATAAGAGGTCCCAAGCAGCTAGATAGTTGCTCGAAGTCTGAACCTGAGTGAGAAAGGGGTTCAGAGTAGCGAGAGTAAGTATTGCGTCTGATACCAGAATAGAGCACTAGGAAGGTGGCACATGAATTAAATACGAAGCCAAGCATGGAGAATAACCATTAGAAAGCAGGGTTGTATGCAGAGAGTCAGGTTTCGATCCTGTGGAACTGTGGGTTATGGGCCCACCATGTGGTTTAAAGTAGAAAGGGGGGTTGACATCTTGCACGGTCATGATAGCAGGCATGTCAGAGGGTAGCCTCTCAGTTATGTCGGCGACAACATCGATACGAAGGGCGAGGGACGAAGAGAACCATTTTCCTGCTCGTTGAACGAGGTTGGCCAATAGGCAAAGTTCTCGTCCATCGGTGGTTATCGGGATGTCATCAACAATAGTAACAGGGTCTTATTGACAGAGTTGTACAACTGAGGTGTTTATATAAGCAGCGAATCATTACCGCTTAGATCATATAAACCACGAGAAATGTTAAATAAGACAATGGAAAGGAAAATGTGATCATCAGATTAAACAGAACAATGGAAAGAAAAATGTGTTTAAACACATATGTCGAGGTATATCCTTCCCAAGGACAAGCAGAACATGATAACCATGACATGATATTAAGTAGAAAAGCCTCTAGGTGAGGGGAGAGAAATTTTCATGACATTATCCATACAGCGGTGTTTGGATAATTGAGCAAGAAACATTTAGCATTGGGCTTCAAATGTTCTTGTTGAAACATCGGAGTACCATAGACATGCTTCGAGATAGCATTGACATGGTCAACAGGTGAAGATCAGACTTTGGAAACAAAAAGGATCCATCAGGAACAACTTATAGAATAAGTCTTACAATTTCCTCATGGAAGAATGGATAACCTTGCTAAAAAGGAAACTATAACAGTAGGTCCTCCGGCCAGATGTGCTGGGCATGAAATCACCTTACCGGGTCATATACAGACCAATGTTGTGACTCTTGGAAAGTGTTCCAACCATCATATCTGACCGAGATTCAGATCTGATCGGTGTTAGGATACCCCAGACTCAGGATGCTTGAGAAGAAAAGGTGCGACACAATTTGACGGGATGACACTGTAAGATTCTCGAGAAATGAACTATGAAGTGATTTCCGTTAACAAGAGTTCATCATTAACCCAAGGAGAGGACAAGGAGGTGGCTGATGAACTCAGCGACAATTCATCAAGATTTCCAAAGGATGGATTTCCACAATTATGTGAACAAGGAGATAACATTTGTCGTTAAAATGATATATTGATGTATGCTCGAGGAAAACATACACAATTTAACAATGGTTGAAAGGTGCACCAAATATGGGCTGGGTTGCACGGCCAACATTGGAATGGTGATTCAATAATCAATAGTCTAAGAATGAACGGTCGACCATTAACTTCAAAGCAATAGGGTTGCTAGAAGGGCGGAATCCAAACAACACCACTCACTTGTTGGTACCCTGGTTGGAATCAACACGAGGACCCAAGAAAGAATGGTGATGGTGAGAAGTATCACCATACCAAGAATTCTTAAGAGGTGGTGAAATTCCCACGACATTCTTGACATAAAAGGTGGTAATATTCCAAGGTAAAGAAGAACAATGCTGGGTAGCAAGGAACTCAAGGTATAACACAAAACACGAACAAGTTTGTGTCGGAGGGAAGGCAATCGAGTGGTCGATGATAACACAAATCATCGAGAGCAAGGATGGTATTTCTCATCATGAATTCAATTGATGTCCTTGAGGAGCTCGGAATGTTGATGATGATCATGACACATTTGTCGAGAGGTTTCATGAAGATATAATCTCTCATCGACGACATCAAGCAAAAGGAAGGATGGAGCGAAAAGTTATTGAAACCACGGATACGACACAAACTCGTACTCAAGCTTGTTGTTCAAGGCGAAATGATATGACGAGGGAAGTCGACGTAAGCTTAGCTCATCGTCGAAAATTGTGCTTCGGAAAGAAGGACCAGATAGCACAGTTAAAAAGTTGCACGATAATGATATAGCCATACAGGCTAGGAATGACATGATGGAGTATTAAACTACTCAACAACAAAGTACTGGGAGTACTGAATCTCAGTGTTGATTCGATTCACAATTCGGTGTTCTTGATTGACGACAACCCAGAACCTAGGAAAATTGGAATCGGTGAGAAATAACAGTTGATGAAGAACCCATAAGAAGTTATGTAGTTCCATGATATTCTCATGATACCGGAGGGTATACTCAAGGGTAGAGCAGGATAGAGGTTGGACAAGTGAAATCATTTGCAGAAGGCAAGCACTTAAACTTGTCCAAGAAATGGGACCAAAGAAGAACAATATGGTCGAAACCACGGTTGCAAGGGATCAATTCACAGATACCATATGTTAGTTATCAAGGAAATAGTTATTGTTACAAGAAGCTTCCATGATAGGATATACATCGCGTCCATGGGCATGAACACAAAGTTCAAGGTCGACTCCCACTTCCTCAATGCATAATCTTCCATTCACCTCTCGTATTTCAAGATGACATTAGTTGTTGAAAGTTTTACAGTGCAATACCAGATAAGTATGACTCGTGAAATCTTTCGGGTTCACACCGATGAGGGAAGGCGTTGGTTCAATCCCATCGGGGCTTCTTACGAACATATACCATAAGCTTCAAGAGTAAATATCACGAGCTCGAAAGCAGAGCATGGTTGACAAAAGGAAAGGATACAATTTACCAAAGGCATTATGTATCAGAGAAAGAACTCACAAAGTGATTAATTATGAAGGACACTCTCGGATAATAATCCATCAGTGGATATGGCGATCCACAATGGGGCTGATATGAGTATCGATACCCAATCAGAGGAAGAAAGATTGCAAATGCATCGGTTTATAGAACATCTGAATAATTCAATGTTTAATTAGCAAAGTAATTATGAATTTCAAATCAAGGGATCAGGAGCAAATGCTCTGATCAAGGATGGATAAGCTGAATAGACTTAGGGGTACAATCGACGGGAATTTGATTGGTCGATAACCAGCTCATGTTTAAAATGACGTCTGAGCCGGAAGGATGAATTCTAGGATCTGTTTGAGGATTGCGAGCATTCGCAACAAATCGAATCAATGGACTCAAAATGATAATGACAATGGATGATGTCGGTGTCAAAACCAGCAGATCTCGGGTAGGGCGTCCCGAACTGTGCGTCTAGGCGGATGGTAACAGGAGACAAGGGACACGATGTTTTACCCAGGTTCGGGCCCTCTTGATGGAGGTAAAACCCTACGTCCTGCTTGATTAATATTGATGATGTGTGTTACAAGAGTGGATCTACCACGAGATCAAAGAGGCTAAACCCTAGAAGCTAGCCTATGGTATGCTTGTTGTTCGCCCCTCTGGACTAACACCCTCTGGTTTATATAGACACGGATAGGGTTAGGGTTACACAGAGTCGGTTACAATGGTAGGAGATCTACATATCCGTATCGCCAAGCTTGCCTTCCACGCCAAGGAAAGTCCCATCCGGACACGGGACGAAGTATTCAATCTTGTATCTTCATAATCTTGGAGTCCGGCCGATGATGATAGTTCGGCTATCCGGACACCCCCTAGTCCGGAACTCCCTCAGTAGCCCCTGAACCAGGCTTCAATGACGACGAGTCCCGCGCGCATATTGTCTTCGGCATTGCAAGGCGGGTTCTTCCTCCGAATAATTTATAGAAGATTGTGAACACCAGGATAGTGTCCGGCTCTGCAAAACAAGTTCCACATAACACCGTAGAGAGAATAATTCTTGCACAGATCTGCTGACGTATTCCGCGACGTGACATCACACCACGGCCAGGCCTTTATATGAATCGTTTTTTGTTGTTCCACCTCAGCGTGTTTAGCGAGGTGGTTTCATAACACGTCTTATCAAAGCGTAGATCGTGCCCCTTATTCCGGGATTCTCATCAATACGGACGTGGGTAACCCAACCGTGCCGTTGGCCTGCCTTCTCTATCGGCGAGTCCTAATCGACCACGGGTGGGCTCTTGGTATTCAACCTCTTTATAGTGAGACCAAGGCCCTCTTCTTTTTACACCCTCCATCGAGTTCGCCTCGCGCTTGAGTTCCAACACCCAGAGCTTCAGATTCAGCGCGGACCTTCGATGATGTCCAGCTCCGACCAGCATGGCCGATGGATGTCTTCCTCCGTCACGGAAGAAGACGTGCTAAAGCTGCGAGACGCCAGGTATCTAACCGGCGAGATCTCGCATAGGCTGCCTGCTCCAGGGCAGGTCATTCCCACTCCTGAGCCCGGTGAGAACGTGGTGTTCGTGTCCCACTTCCTTTGGGGTTTAGGCTTCCCGACGGATCCCTTTGTGCGGGGGCTCATGTTTTATTATGGGCTTGATTTCCATGACTTGAATCCGGAGTCCATCCTCCATATCTCGTCATTCATTGTCGTATGTGAGGCCTTCCTCCATATTACCCCCCACTTTGGATTGTGGCTCAAGACCTTCAAGGTGGAGCCAAAGGTGATCAAGGGGCAGCAAGCAGAGTGCGGAGGGGCGGTCATAAGCAAATGTGCTGATGCTCCGTGGCCCGAGGGCTCTTTTCAAGAGGAGCTTGGTTTGTGGCAACGGAGTGGTTTTATATCACCGCCTCGGGGGCACCAAATGGGCGGCGCCTCGCCTTCCGCTCAGTCCACCACAGCGGCCGGCGTCATGGGTCAACAAGGGGCTCGGGGGGGCCATCCAAGGATGTTCCCCTGCTGCAGGCCATATTCGAGATCTCCGGAAAGAGGGATCAATCTGGTTGCGATGGCGCAGGTTATGATGATCCGCGCCTTCAGCCCTACAAACGCCGCCTCCGCCTGTGGGAATTCAATCCGGAGGGACCACGAGCTCTCCAAAATTTTATGGGCACGACGCCCGTGGAGATGTATAAATTGTTCTTCGGATCACAAGAGAAGTGTCCGGACTTGACCGAGGACGCAGGACTAAGCTGCAATCGCCCAGATACTCAAGTAGGTAGTCCTGTAACCGGACAAGCTGTTCATTCATTTATTTTATATATACATGCCCCTTAAAGGAGCCGTTTCTTGAACAGGAGTGGATAGCCAAGGCAAAGTTGATAAGGTGTCCGGCTCCCCTCCCAGAGACCACGCCGGATCCCATGTTGACCAAGATGTTGAAGGTCGCGCCTTTTGAAGAGGGCGAAGGGGGGAGCAGGGGAAGCAACTGCCTCTGCGAAGGAGGATATCAAGGAAGGAGGGATTAAGAGTCCCACCTTCCGAGGAGAGAAGAGGACCGCTTGGAAGATCCGAGGTCAAGGCCTCAAAGAAAGGAAGGAATCTTCTTGGCAGAAGTCCGGCTACCGGGAAGTAACCCAGCCGCATTATTTCCCCAAGGGATCAGCCCTCCAAATGAGCCGTAAGTAGAAAGAAGGAGTCTTGTAAATAAGGAGCATCCTCTGTATTTATTTATGAAGATAACCAAATTGTACCTTGTAGTTCGGACCTCAGCCCTTCTCAGTGAGCTCGTCTTGAGGATCTTCTCCGGAGATGATGGAGAGCGAACGCCTCCACCTGTCGCACCCTCATGTGAAGCGGACGACCGGAGGTGTCGTCGCGGAGGGTTCCCCAAGTCCGTGAGGCGGAAGGTCCGGCGCCGAGTGGTGTGCGGTCGGAGGAGCTGAAGGATTTGCTCGGGCGAGCGGCTATCTCAGAAGATCACCGTGCTCTAATGGGTACGGTGATTGAAAGGATTGCATCCGCAGAGAGCGGATTGCATGAAGCCGTCAGAAGCTTACTGACGGGGTTTGAGGTACGCAAAAATAATGTACCTTCTAGCAGTTATGCATATAAAATGCGCCATGTATAGATAGTAGCCCCTGAGACTCGGTATGTTGTCAAAATTGATGACGTGCCGAGGATCAAATTCTCAGTTTTAAAGTATCGCTGCTCCTAAACAGGTGGCGGGGCGTCCGGAGGCCAGCCGAACTGATGAATATGCCGAACTAAAGCGGCAGCTTGATGAGGCGGATGCGGACATCATATTTGGTCAATAAACGGTTTGACGAGTCACAAGGTATGCGACTACTATGCGGACACCTGGTAAGGGAGCTTGACGCCCATGTCTTACTGTTTGTATGCTTAATGCAGATGGTGCCACTGTCGTTGAGGAGCTGCGGGTAGAACTCGCCCGAGCGAAAGAGCAAGCCAGGAGTAGTAATGCGGCCGCTTTAAAGGTGGCCGAAGAGCTAGAAGCTGAACGGGCTGCTCACTGCCGAAGCAAAGAGGCGATGGCCGATATGGCCAAAAAGTTAAGGAATACTACCGATCGCTGCGAGGTTCTTGAAAAAGAGCGTCAAGCGGAACAAGAGGGCCTAAAGAAGGCCGCCGCCGAATCCAAGAATGCCCAATCGGCTTTGAGAGCTGCCAAGGAGGAGCTGAGTCAGGCCAGGGCAATTGCGGCTGGAAAACCGTTTCTGCTGCGGAGGAAATATACAGATCCAAAGTATGCTCAGTTGGATAAATTGTGGAGTTCAGAGGATGCTTATCTGGATTTGGCGGCGAGCGCTGTGGGCCAGCGGTTGAGCACTTCCGGGGCCGAAGGGGCACGAAGGGAAGAGCTATATTGGTCGCAATTCCATAGTCCGGGCGTCCCTTCCGCCACGACCGATCGGTTGGCGAATGGGCCGAGCTAAATCGATTGTCCGGATTTGCCATGAAGCATGTCTTGACTCACTTGTGGCCGGACGGACCCCAGCCGAAGAGCTATTTTGGTTTAGTGCAGCAGTTTCTTGGAGCGGTGCCGCGTATCGACGCGATGAAGCGATCGGCATGTATTGAGGGAGCGTGGATGGCTCTTGCCCGTGTCAAGACATACTGGGCAGAGATGAAGGCCACTGACGTTGCATCCCAGGATTCGGACAGAGGCCGAGTACCTGCCGAGCACTACTTTGAAGAAGTCCTGCCGGGTGCTCGTTTAATAGAGACGCAGTGCTCGAAGGATATTATGTTTGAATGACATGTATGATTTGTGAAAACGATGTTTCAATGTAATATAAGTGCTTTTTATACTTGTGCGTGCAAGTAGTAAACTACTCCCTGTGCGGCCGTTTATGTATATGTGTATATAACCTGAAAGATGGCAGTCCTTGGCTTCAGCCCCCACGCACATAGTGCGGGGGTGTTTGCAAAAAAGCACTTTTTCACACTTAATCCAACATCTTGGTCCTATTAAGGAGGTGATAGCGTAGCAAACCAGGCAACCGGACTATAATGCTTTATCACTTTCACTTAGCCATAGGAGTTCGAGGGTGGGGCTACTATATAGCCCCTGGGGGCGCCGCACTCTCCCGAATTCAGGGTGCGTATGTGCCTGACCAAAAACCGGTCCTTCGTTAATGCGGAGGAATTATAAACATTCATGTGAGTCATCGAGTGGTTGACCAGTCTCTCGCTATATCATGACAGTCAGTTTTCGGCTTTCTCTACTGAGGTGCTCGCCCGGCCGAACCGGGGCACAATCGCAATGGTTCTCTTGGTGTCGCGTTAGCCGTGAAAACGGAACGTAAGGCAGCAAAACACAGGAGCCGGGCAACCCAACATTTGACCAAAGACATGATTCGGAGCTGATGCATATAAGGCCTAACTCGAGACACCGAATACTCCCTAAGGTATTCGGTCTTTATGAAAATGGGCAAAATAATGCCCTAAGCCCCTTGTGTCCAGGTACGCGCAAAAATTCTGGTGCGGCCAATGCCAAAGCACCAGCCTCCTCCTCAGTTATATTAAGGAACTGGGGGAATGTAAATCAACAAGAGACAGTGAAAAAAGGTTTACGCAGGGTCTTAATTTGAAAAGAATCCTTGCAACGGGTCCCTGCTGCACGTCTGCGCCTGTGTCTCTGTTGTGTCGTAGCCTGGACGGGTGTAGCATGTTGTTCATCTGTAAAAGAGAGGAACTTAGTTTGAAAGAAAAAGGATCGTGCGAAAGATGTACTTAATATTAAATGAACAGAGTACGGTTCGAAGAATAAAATTGAGCTCTATTGTCTCTTGTTGCACATGCATGTAGCCCCTCGTATGGGGGTGTGCCGCTAGTAGGCGCCGGACTCGTCTAGCCGTGTCCGGGGTTTGAATGACCAATTACAGGTTCTTTGCCTAGTGGAGCCGGATAGCTGTTGAGTTGTCGATGCCGTCTCCCCTTCTTCCGTGCTCGAGTAACACTTAATACTTCCTTTTAACGAGATGATGCCACGTGGACCGGGCATTTTAAGTGTTAGAGATGCATAATGCGGTATTGCGTTAAAGCGGGCGAAAGCTTCGCGTCCCAATAGTGCTTGATGGCTACTTTTAAACGGGGTGACATGGAAGAGTAGCCTTTCGCGACGGAAGTTGTCGGATGAACCAAACACAACTTCTAGTAGTATGGATCCCGTGCAGAGGGCGTATGGGCCGGGCAGTACTCCTTTAAAGGAGGTGTTGCTACGGCGAATTTTGGTTGGGTTTATCCCCATCCTGCGGATTGTGTCCTGATATATCAGGTTTATGTCACTGCCGCCATCCATGAGGACATGTGTAAATTGGAATCCGTCGATTATAGGATCCAATATCAAGGCAGTCCATCCTGCGTTACGGATATTTTCGGAATAGTCCTGATGGTCGAAGGTGATTGGTTTTGACAACCAACGTGCGGCGCGCCTTTTAGTGGGCGCCGCTCAGTTTTTCCCTTCGATCACGTGAAGTGAGTTTACTGTTTTAACCTTTTGTGGGAAATTCTTTTGTTTTCCGGTGCTCTGCTTGTGGTGCTCGTCATCATTTTCCCTTGGTGTGTCGAGCCCCTTGTGTTCGGCGTTAAGTCGGCCGGATCGCTTGAAGACCCAACAATCTCTGTGGGTATGGTTTGCGAGCTTCCGGAGGTACCATGTATTTGACCACGATCTGTCCGAGAATCTTGTTTAGGTTGGATAGCTCGTCCTTTGTTATCCTTTAGGGGCAGTGTTTTGTTGTTCGCCGAGAGCTTTTGAATCCGGCGTTGACCGCCCGTACTATTTGGGCCATTTTCTTTATTCGGCGCTGATCTTTTCTGCGTCGTGATTTCATTTCCATCCCTGGTTTTGGATGTACTCGAATTGCTGGTACTGCATCTAGCCAGCCAGCTATCCTCTCCAGCATAGCGGGTCATGAGGCTTGTTAATGCGGCCATTGTTCTTGGCTTTTCTTGGCGAGGTGTCTGGCGAGCCATTCGTCTCGGGACGTTGTGTTTGAAAGCTGCTAAGGCTTGGCGTCCGGACGATCGACTATTTGGTTCTTTTAGTAAGGAACCTGTTCCGAAATTTCGGGCTGACTCTCCGGGCTGTTGAGTTACGTGACTTAGATAAATGCGCATCCGGAGGCGGACATAAGTCCCCTGAAAATTTGCCCGGAATGCGTCCTCGAGCTCCCCAGCTTCCAATGGTATTTTCGGGGAGGCTTTTAAGCCAATGCCGAGCTGGCCCTTTGAGTTTAAGGGGTAAGTATTTTATGGCATGGAGATCGTCTCCTCTAGCCATGTGTATGTGGAGGATGTAATCCTCGATCCAGACTCCAGGGTCTGTTGTTCCGTCGTATGCCTCTCTGTTTACGGGTTTGAATACCGCTAGAAATTCATGATCCAGCACCTCATCGGTGAAACATAGGGGGTGTGCGGCGCCCATATATTTGGGTGTGCCGTGATCTTCAGAATTTTGGCGTATTGCATTGCTTTGACGAGCCTGCTTTCTTGGCCCATAGATGGACCTAACTGGGCCATCCTCTTGATGTGAATCCTTATGCAGATCGCAAATTGGCTTGTGTCTTGGCGCCATTCACCGCTCTCTTTTTTGCCGTGGGGTCGTCCATCCGACCGGGTGGCCTTCTTATTTTTTAATTGTGGGGGCTCTAAGGCCTCCTCGTCGAATTCGGGCAGTAGCTTTCTTTTCGGGTAGCTCTTTGTTCGGCGATTGTCGCCGTACTTGTCTGCGGTGCTGAATATTTTGCTCCATCTGATCCTGAGTGCATCTTCCGCTGTTTTGAGCTTCCGCTTCTGCTTTTTCAGGCTACGCGCAGTGGCGACGAGCCTTTTCTGGAGGTTATTTTGCTCCAATGGTTTGTCCGGCGTGAGGTCGTCCGGACTGTTGTCTTCGCCGGGGACAGATTGTTTATCCAAGTTGTCTTGTTCGGACGATTGCTCGATAGCTTGTTCGTTGTCCATCGGTTCGCCCTGCTCTATGGCTGGGTCTTTGTTGAGGCGGGACTTTGTTCGGCGTTTACGTTGCCGTTTCGACTGCTTTTCGAGGGATTTATCCTTCGTAGCGTCCAGTTGTTCCTCGTCTTCATTTTCTTTAGGTGTATCCACCATGTATACATCATGGGATGAGGTTGTCCAGCGCCCTATAGGTGCTGGTTCATTGTTGTCTCCTACATCGTCGTCCATACTGTCGATGTCTTCGGAGTCGAAATCGAGCACGTTGTGTAAGATTTCGACAGTGGCTATGAAGTGGGTGGTGGGTGGGCTTTGAATTTCTTCGTCGTCCGCTTCCCAGCCGTCCTGACCGCAGTCCGGCCAGGGCTCTCTGGATAAAGAGAGAGACTTTAGTGAATTCAGGATGTCGCCAAAGGGCGAGTGCTGAAAGATGTCCGCGGCCGTGAACTCCATACGGGCGCCCAATCGAATTCGATTGGCAAGGGAGCGGAGGGTTCAGAGTCCGAAGAGGAGTCCGGCACCCTGGAGTCGAGGTCTTCGCAAAGGACAGGGATGGAGTTTGGCTCGATCGCCGTAGAGATTAAAGCCCCCGAGGCGGTGTCCAACCACTCGTCCTCGATCGGGGAATCCGGCGGATTAAGGGTCGGGCCGGATTCGGTGCGGCCTCGAGCCTTTGTTAATTGCAGAGCTAGATCATGCCCATCGAGACAAGTCTGTGCACGCTTGGCTGCGGCTCGAATCCGTCGAAGATCAAGTCTCCGCGTATATCGGCCGTATAGTTTAAACTTCTAGATCTGACCTGACGGTCAGGGGCGTAGTTTTCGATCTGCTCCAGATGGCCAAGCGAATTGGCCCGCAGCAAAAGCCGCCGAATCTGAAGATCTGTCCGGGAAGAAAGGTCTCACCACAGACTGCGTCGTTGTTGATGATCAAAGGAGCCATCGGGCCTATCGGTGGCGACAGAGGAACTCTCAATGAAAGCACCAATGTTGGTGTCAAAACCGCGGATCTCGGGTAGGGGGTCCCGAATCGCATGCGTCTAGGCGGATGGTAACGAGGAGACAAGGGACGCGATGTTTTACCAAGTTCGTGCCCTCTTGATGGAGGTAAAACCCTACGTCCTGCTTGATTAATATTGATGATGTGTGTTACAAGACCGGATCTACCACGAGATCAAAGAGGCTAAACCCTAGAAGCTAGCCTATGGTATGATTGTTGTTCGATCTCTGGGACTAAAACCCTCCGGTTTATATAGACACCGGATAGGGTTAGGGTTACAAGTCGGTTACAATGGTAGGAGATCTACATATCCGTATCGCCAAGCTTGCCTTCCATGCCAAGGAAAGTCCCATCCGGACACGGGACGAAGTCTTCAATCTTGTATCTTCATAGTCTTGGAGTCTGGCTGATGATGATAGTTCGGCTATCCGGACACCCCCTAGTCCGGAACTCCCTCAGATGCCAACAAGATTACTAGACTTATGGGATTAACCATAATGCAAGTAATCAAGAATTTCGAGAGCAATAGGATGCTCAGGATTTTCGAAAGATCGAATGGTTTTTCGAGGATTGGTGACATACATGAATCAACTGGGGATGAGCGGATACAATTATCCGTAGAGGTATTCATGTAACAAAGAACTGCAAGGCAATAGGCGCAAAGTATTCTCGGAACATTAGAGAGAATTTCGGGGTATCTTGTAATAACAAGATTAACTGGGAATAAAAGTAAGAACGACAGGCGTAAGTATTTATCCATAGGGATGTTTCGGTGGTAGGGAATTGCAAAAGCGACAGGCAAAAGGTCTCGAGAGAATATCGGAGAGTATCTTCAAATTCTTCTGGTTCACGGAGCAATCACCTGTAGTGAGGGGTTCTCCGGGAGGAAGTAGTAACGAGATCCTAAAGTTAGATTTTAGTAAAAATCGTTTAACCCGAATAGAAGAGAGTTCAGAATCCCGGAGTAAAGATCGAGGAGTAAAAGATCCTAATACCACCCAATGGCGACGTGGGCCCATGGGCCGCACAGCCATGTTAGTAAAAGTTTTGAAAAGTCTAGACTCAACTTCGGCCAAGGAGTTGGAAGGGGGATTCCTACAGGCAGTCGGCTCTGATACCAACTTGTGACGCCCCCGATTCAATCATACACTAATCATGCACGCAAATGTATGCGATCAAGATCGAGGACTCTCGGGAAGATATCACAACACAACTCTAAAACATAAATAAGTCATACAAGCATCATAATACAAGCCGGGGGCCTCGGCGGCTCGAATACAAGTGCTCGATCATAGGCGAGTCAGCGGAAGCAACAATATCTGAGTACGGACATAAGTTAAACAAGTTTGCCTTAAGAAGGCTAGCACAAAGCTGGGATCTGAGATCGAAAGAGGCGCAGGCCTCCTGCCTGGGATCCTCCTAACTACTCCTGGTCGTCGTCAGCGGGCTGCACATAGTAGAAGGCACCTCCGGGGTAGTAGTCGTCATCGACGATGGTGTCTGGCTCCTGGGCTCCATCGTCTGGTCGTAGCAACCGGGTAAAGAAAGGGGGAAAAGGGGGAACAAGGCAACTGTGAGTACTCATCCAAAGTACTCGCAAGCGAGGAGCTACACTACATATGCATGGATATATGTGTAAAGGGTCATATCAGTGGACTGAACTGCAGAATGCCAGAATAAGAGGGGGATAGCTAATCCTGTCAAGACTACGCTTACAGCAGCCTCCGTCTTGCAACATGTAGAAGAGAGTAGATCAAGTCCTCCAAGTAGCATCGCATAGCATAATCCTACCCGGTGATCCCCTCCTCGTAACCACAGGCGAGGCGACCACCGGGTTATCTCGGCACTTGGAAGGGTGTGTTTTATTAAGTATCCGGTTCTATTTGTCATAAGGTCAAGGTACAACTCCAAGTCGTCACATTACCAAGATCACGGCTATTAGAATAGATTAACTTCCTGCAGGGTGCACCACATAACCCAACACGCTTGATCCCATTTGGCGGACACACTTTTACGGGTCATGCCCGGCCGCGGAAGATCAACACGTCGCGTCGCAGCCCCACCTAGGCTCAACAGAGAGGTCAAGACGCCGGTCTAAACCTAAGCGCCTGAAGTGCAGGCCCATCGCCCTTAGCACACTGCATGTTGCGTCTGTGGCCGGAAGCATAACTAGCCCCTTAATACAAGAGCAGGCCTCGTTCCAATCCGTGGCGCGCTCGTCGTGGACGTCACGAAGTGCCGGTGATACCACGACGTCGAGTGCCCATAAGCTGTTCCCGCGTAGTTGGTTAGTGCGTATAGACCAAATGGCGGACTCGGATCAAATACCAAGATCTCGTTAAGCGTGTTAAGTATCCATGACGCCAACCAGGCCAGCCCACCTCTCTCCTAGGTGGTCTCAACCTGCCCTGCCGCTCCGCCCACAAGTAACGATCGGGGGCCGTCGGGAACCCGGGCCCACCTCTACTGGGATGGAGCCACATCCTTTCACCGCCATCTCCGAACAGCATCACGGTAATGTAATAGTGTAAAGTATATAGTATATGCTCGTGATCACCTCCCAAGTGATCACAGCAAAGAGTATAGCATGGCAGACGGACAAGAGTGTAGGGCCTTGATGGAACACTAGCATCCTATACTAAGCGATGGGATAGCAGGTAAAAGGTAACAACATGAGTAGCAAGGACAAAGCTATGCACGGTATAGGATTAAGCGAAAGCGGTAACATGCTACACAACTCTAATGCAAGCAGTATAGAGAAGAGTAGGCGATCTCTGGTGTTCAAAGGGGGCTTGCCAGGTTGCTCTGGCAAGAGAGAGGTCGTCAACTCCGTAGTCGAATCGGCAAGAAGTCGGTCTCGGTGTCTAGCGAGAGAAGAGGGAAGAAACAATAAATATTTAAGCAAGCAGATGCATAGCGATGCATGACATGAAATGTCGGTGCTAGGGGTGCCCTAACGCAGTATGAGGTGATACCGGTTAAGGGGAAGCATCAAGGAAAGTATTCCGGTGTTTAGCGTTTTCGAGCGGAGCCGGCGGGGGAAAGTTGCGAGTTCGATAGGTTAGGGGGTGAGGCGGACAAACGGGTTGCGTATCCGGAATCGTCTCGTCGTTCTGAGCAACTTTCATGTTGAAAATAATTTAATCCGAGTTACGGATTAAAAGATATGATTTTCTAAAGATTTTATTAATTTCTAGAATTTAATTAATTATTTAATTTAATCCGAAAATGGAATTATGACATCAAGATGATGTCATCTTGACGTCGGCCGATCAATAGGGGTTGACTGGGTCAATCTGATGGTGGGACCCGGTTGTCATTGTCTAAGACTAACTAATCAGGTTTAGTTAGTCTAACTAAAATGATTAGGTTTATTAACTACAATTAATTAGGTTAACTAATCAGGATTAATTAAGTTAATTAATTCTTAAATTAATTAATTAATATTTTAATTATTTTAATTATTTACTTTTTTTAAATCTTTTTTTTAATTTTCGTTCTGGGGTGGGGCACCTTGTCATAGGGCCAATGGCCTTAGCGGGCATGGGGTGCTAACAGGCTGGCGGAGCGGGCAGGGCATCGGCGCCCGGCCACCGACAGCACCCGACCGAGGCGAAGGCGCCCGTGGCGTGGCGTCTGAGCGGCGAGGCCTCGCCGGACTCGTGGCTCGGCAACCATTTGGTCACCGAGAGCGGTTATGTGGAGAGGCGGCAAGCGAGTCGAGGAGAGGGTCGATGGAGTGCGAGGGTGGCGGAGCGATGGCTCTGACGATTGACGAATGGCAGCGGCGACGGAGCTGCGTCGAGGAACGGGCGGCGGCCGGAGCTGGCGTCGGGGCAACGATGGGTGCGGGAGAAGGACGAGAGGAGGGCGAAGTGCGGCCATGGGCGCGGCGAACCACAACCGCACGGCGAAACGCGCAGGCGTGGCAGAAACATGCAGGAAGGGGGAACGGTGCGCGGTGAGCCAGCGGGCCGGGGCCTGTGGCCAGAGACGAAGAGGGAGGAGGCGGCGGAGCTCACTGAGCGGGGTAGGGACTGGGCAGCGTGCTCGACGGAGCTCGGGGAGGTCGACGGGGATGAGCGACGGAGTGGAGGAGGGCGAGTGGCGGCGTCTCTGGCGAAGCGGCGTCGGCCAGCGGCAAATCGTCCACGGCGCCGGGCAATGAGTCCGAGGCTTCGGCGTGCGGTTGAGGCGGCCAGCGGTCCGGCGGCGTGGGGCGATGACAGGTTCGTTCCCGATCCGATCTGGATCGGGAGGGGGAAGAGCGAGTGGGGGGGCAAGTGGGTGGCTGCTAGGGTTGCGGGGGTGAGGGGAGTGGATAAGGTGATGGGGTGGGTGGCCGGCTGGGCCGGTTTGGGCCTGCCCAGTTGGGCCGGTGGCCGAATGGGCCGCCAGTTTGGTCGGCTGGCCCGGGGGGGGGGGTTCTTTTCCTTTCCCTCTTTTTTTTGTTTGTTTGATTTCTGTTTTCTTTTATTATTTCTTTCTTTTCTGTTTAAATCATTTTAAACCATTTAGCCATTTTATAAAAAGGTGTTTGTTGCACCATAATTACCCTTGTAATATTTGGCAACCATCAACATTTTGTTTCAAATTTTGAAAATGTTTGTTGTTTGACATATTTAGAATTTAAATTTCGAAACGATTTCGAATCAATGCGAGGTTAGCAACAGTAACCGAGGTGACGTGGCATGATTAGCGTGGGATTACTGTAGCATGATTACCTGGGCGTCACAGTCCTTGTTGGGGAACGTAGTAATAATTTAAAATTTTCCTATGTGTCACCAAGATCAATCTAGGAGATGCTAGCAACGAGAGAGAGGGAGTGCATCTTCATACCCTTGAAGATCACTTAGCGGAAGCGTTACAAGAACGCGATTGATGGAGTCGTACTCGCGGCGATTCAAATCGCGGAAGACCCGATCCAAGCGCCGAACGGACGGCACCTCCGCGTTCAACACACGTACAACCCCGAGACGTCTCCTCCTTCTTGATCCAGCAAGGAGAGAGGAGAAGTTGAGGGAGAACTCCAGCAACACGACAGCATGGTGGCGATGAAGCTCGTGGTTCTCCGGCAGAGCTTCGCTAAGCACTAAGGAGGAGGAGGAGGAGGAGAGGGCTGCGCCAGGGTAGGGGTTGGGCTGCCCTCCCACCCCCTCACTATATATAGGGGGAAGGGATTGGATCTCCCTAGGGAAACCCTAGGAAGACTTGCCCCCCAAGCCAAGCCAGGTGGAGGCTTGCCTCCCAAGTCAGGTGGAGGCGCCCCACCTCCCCAAGCAACATGGGAAAGGGTGTGGGGGCGCACAGCCCCTTAGTGGGCTGGTTTGCCCCCTCCCCTTGGCCCATGAGGCCCTGCAACACTTGCCGGGCCCCCCCGAAACACCTTTCGGTCATGCTGGCCATAGCCTGGTACCTCTGGAACACTTCCGGACTCCAATACCCTTCGTCCAATATATCGATCTTCACCTCCGGACCATTCCGGAACTCCTCGTGATGTCCGGGATCTCATCCGGGACTCCGAACAACCTTCAGTAACCACATACTATTCCCATTACAACTCTAGCGTCAATGAACCTTAAGTGTGTAGATCCTATGGGTTCGGGAACCATGCAGACATGACCGGGACACCTCTCCGGCCAATAACCAATAGCGGGATCTGGATACCCATATTGGCTCCCAGATGTTCCACGATGTCGGGGATTCAATCAATCCCGTATACAATTCCTTTTGTCTATTGGTATGTTACTTGCCCGAGATTCGATCGTCGGTATCCCTATACCTTGTTCAATCTCGTTACCGACAAGTCTCTTTACTCGTCCCGTAACTCATGATCCCGTGACTAACTCCTTAGTCACACTGAGCTCATTATGATGATGCATTACCGAGCGGGCCCAGAGATACCTCTCCGTCATACGGAGTGACAAATCCCAATCTCGATTCGTGCCAACCCAACAGACACTTTCGAAGATACTTGTAGTGCACCTTTATAGTCACCCATTTACGTTGTGACGTTTAATACACCCAAAGCATTCCTACGGTATCCGGGAGTTGCACAATCTCATGGTCTAAGGAAATGATACTTGACATTAGAAAAGCTCTAGCGAACGAACTACATGATCTTGTGCTATGCTTTGGATTGGGTCTTGTCCATCACATCATTCCCCTAATGATGTGATCCCGTTGTCAACAACATCTAATTTCCATGGTCAGGAAACCGCAACCATCTATTGATCAACGAGCTAGTCAACTAGAGGCTCACTAGGGACAAGTTATGGTGTATGTATTCACACGTGTATTACGGTTTCCGGTTAATACAGTTATAGCATGAACAATAGACAATTATCATGAATAAGAAAATATAATAATAACCATTTTATTATTGCCTCTAGGACATATTTCCAACAGGCCTGAGTCCAAAATCCAGGTACTTTAAGGGCTCCAACATTTATCTCACACTGCCCTAGGAGAGAATCGTTGACGTGGAGAAGTATTTGCTACGGAGAATAGGCGATTACACTTAAGTCAGTGTGTGGTAAGATAATTGGATCGCGCGGGTAGGTGCTATGAAGCCTATTGGTGTTTCGAATTCAGGAAAAAACATTTATCTCTCCTTGATGACCATGGCATGAGATGGAATGAGGACAAACGGAGGAGCTGGCGGGGACAATTACGTTACCTCGAACTTTATGCAGAATGGCGTCTTCACAGTTTGCTCGAGATGTCACCAAAGAGGATTTGAACGGAGCTACAAAGGGCTCTTCCTCGGTTGCAAACCACAGGGGATGGCTCGTATTGTTGAGCATAGGCGTACCAAACAAGCTTAAAGTGCACACCTGATGTTTGTTAAAATACATACTGCAAAAAAATACATGTTGGCCATGGGAGTCGAACTTCACAACCGGCAAATTGATCCGAGACGCTCTAATATCAGAATATTCTAGCGAAAAAATGGCTTGGTAACAAACTCTGTAAAACATGGTTGCATGTAATTTGATTGCATCTCGAGCACGGACGCTGTAATATCAGAATATTCTAGGGTTAATTAGATAAATGCCACTTCAATTTACAAACTCCAGAAAATGCCAGAATCAACCTAATATTCGAAAGAAAAACCCTTCTGGTAGTTTTTTTTTATGTGTGAATGAAAAAAGGAATTCGTTTCGATACCGACGTATTACGTAGTATTACGCGAAGCAAAAAGGAACCGACATTGGTGTTTATTAAGCGCAACTAAACCGGCAAAGGGCAGGGGGCTTCCCGCAAAACGCAACCCCCGTCCCGCCCCGTCTCCTCTTCCTCCTCAGACAAGAAAAAGCCCTCCCCCTCGCTGCCGCCGCCGCCGCCGCCGCCGCTCCGGTTCCCCTCCGCTGCCACCCGCAGGTAACGGCGGCTCCCTACTCTCCTCCCCGCGCCCCGGAAACATCAATTAATTATCCCGCACTTCTCGATCTGTGACCCGCCGCCCGGCGAGTAGCCGCTGAAATCTAGGGTTCCTCCTCCCCCCTCCCCCGCGGGTAGTTTAGGTGTTCCGGACAAGGGGGCTGCCACAGTCCGTCAGTCACCCCGGGCTCTTGATGTACGGGTCTAAGAGAGAGTTAGGGTTGCTGCTGATTTCGTTTGTTTTCCGTCCGCAGGTCGCCGCCGGCTTCGCTTCGCGTCGATGGCGGAAGAAGCAGCTGCCAATGTAAGCATCCATCCCGCGCTCGCAATTTCCCCTACTTTTATCCCTGGGTGTATGGATGTCTTAACTAGTGACTGACATGGTTCTGTTTGCGGCGGCAGGCGGCGAAGAAGGAGGAGGAGGAGTTCAGCACCGGCCCCCTGTCCCTGCTCCTCATGAGCGTCAAGAACAATACTCAGGTGGGTGTTCCTCTTGTTTCTTACCTGTAGCAAAACCAAAATCTGAGATATGCCATGGGCTGAAATTTCCTTTTTACTGTCTGTCTGCCTGCCTGTTTCCGTGTCTCTGTTTGAATTGAACAGCAGGTGGTGTTCTAGTTGTGCGATACACTTGCTGAAAATCCAACCGACTTAGTTGCTTGTGATCAATCCTGTTGTGCAAGAGAAAACGGGCTTTTGTCAATTGTTTTTGCTAATGGTGCTGCCCTCGTAGTGCTGTCAAGTTAAATTGGTCTGGTGCGTAATATGTGAGTAATCAACATGGTTCCTGTGTGGCATTTGTCCTAGTGTTATTGCTGCATATAATGGGCCCTTTTATTAACTGAAACAAATGCAGCTCTGTAATCTGAAAGTTCATTCCATTCAGTTTGGGTGAATCATATTTTTCTGTAACCTGAAACTTGGCACAACTCTGTACATATTGTTGCAAATGAACTGTAGTTTCCTGGATTGCCTTTGCTAATAATGATGTGCTCTTTGCCCTGCAAAATTAAATGCCCTGGTTCATAATGTGTGAGTAATCAACTTGTTTCCGTTGCAGCATGCTTCTCTGCAGCATTTGTCCTAGTGCTGTTGATGCATATAGGATGCACCCTTTTTATGGAGTGAAACAAATGCGACTATGTAACCTGAAAGCTCTTTTCTGCAATGTTGGTTGTATTGATCCTGCTCTGCAAGTGAGCAGTGGCTCTCTTGAATTGTGATCGCTAATAGTTCCTGTGCAGCATCTGTCCTAGTGCGTATCATAGGCCCTTTTATTAACTGAGGGAAATGCAACTCTGTTACCAGAAAATTATCTTTTATCAAATTTCATCTCTTGTTTGAAATATGAAGGTGATGCAATGGTCCTCACTTGATAGTATTGTTTTGTATTTTGACAAGTGCAATTCTGTATTGGTCATATTGCTGTGTGTTTCTTTGCATGTACCACCGCTATGGTATTATATTGTTTCTAAATTGAAAATGTCTGGAATTGGAATTGTTGTTGTCGGTTGTGTTGTCATGTACTTAACTAGGTCGGTCTGTGTAGTAGCTACTGTAAAAATGGCTGCAAGATTAGTTACTGACTGTTTAATGAAGCCTCAATGTTTGAAATGTGTAGCCAGTTATGAACCCTTGGATGAGCCCAATGCACACCATGAACCTTGACTAGTACATGTATGGATGCAAACAAAAAAAGTGCTATTAGCTGATCCGCTTGATAGCTGCTACAAGTCTTATTGTGTATATATCTGCGTGCTTGATGTGATTCTGTACTTCTGTAGGCAGGTTGTTTTACATAAATGTTTCGTGCGTGCAATCTTACACCTTTGCTTGCCGCAAACACACCTGTTACACTCTTCTACTCAGTATAATTAATATAATAAAAAAAAGATCTCTAGGTGATTGCATGTCTGCACTTGCACTGACTACAGATGATGTTTATGACATTAGCCGTTGTACTGACATTGTATGCTCTCTTCTGCCTCAGGTGCTTATCAACTGCCGGAACAACAAGAAGCTACTTGGTCGTGTGAGGGCATTTGACCGTCATTGCAACATGGTTCTTGAGAATGTTCGGGAGATGTGGACTGAGGTATGTGCACATTACCCCAACTTCTGCGCTGCTTCCTTATCTTCGAGCTTATTGCTGTGACTGTTCGCTAACATCCCCTGCTCTCGTTACAGGTTCCAAAGACTGGCAAAGGCAAGAAGAAGGCCCTTCCAGTGAACAAGGACAGGTTCATCAGCAAGATGTTCCTCCGCGGCGACTCGGTCATCATTGTTCTAAGGAACCCGAAATGATGTAGACGACGACAACGACACCTCGTATGCCTAGAAGAGTCTCTTTGCTATGTAGTCGCTGTTAAGTTTGTAATACTGAATACTCTAAAACAGTGAGTGTTTAAGAGATGATATCAAGCCGAGATTAGCAGTATCGATTACCGGTCCAGTGTTGTAGTTTGGGATGTTCTGAGTTTTGCCTGTCCTGTATCTAACTTGCGCTCATAGTTTCTATTCGGATCATCAATATATCGGCAGAAGACAATTTATGTTTGCGAAATGTTTGATTTGCCGTTGATTCCGATTTCAGCGAAATTTGTGACTGCCCATCTTAACTTGCACCGGCGGTTTCTATTTGGATCATCTATATATCAGATGAAGGCAGTTTTAAAACATCAAATATGTTTGATTTGCCATTGGTTTTGAGTTTGTGAATTTGTAATTTTTTTCCCATCTTTCTACAGGGCTTTGTTGTTTGTTCATCGTTTTTGTCACTTTACATGAATTATTATTTTATATTTAGCCAGAGACCAAAGGTAGTCTGTTTCAGAAAGCAAAAGCGCAGATAAAAGGATTAGTAAGTTAATTGTTCTGTTTAAGCATGACAGGGTCCATTGCTCAGTGGTAGAGCAATTGACTGCAGATCAATAGGTCACCGGTTCGAACCCGGTTGGGCCCTCCCATGCTTGTCTTTTGCATTTTTTGCCTCGGCTTACAAGACAATTTAGATACAAGTGAATTCATAATAGTCAGTAGCACGATGCTATGACAAGACAATTTAGATAAAATCAACATCTGTTCTTCCACTTCTGTTTTGCAATCCTTGAGATGTAATATTAATCAAATGCAGGAAGTAGGGATCGCGGTCTTATCTTAAGTACTACGAGTAAATCGTCTCAAAATAAAAATCAAGAAACAAAATGATTGTTCCATTTTATTCCCTCTTTTCGAACACCGGCCCGGGAAGGGCATTGCCCTGGTTGTTATGTTGGTGGTGTGATGCATCTGGAAGCACCGAAAGACATGGCGCCCCACTAAACTAGGAAAATGGATGCTGGCAAGCGCGAAAGGGGCATACCGCCTTACCGCCAGCATCGACAAAAGGATAATGACTAGGAATGTTGTATTGTAAGCTGTGGATGTGGCCCGTCGTTGAGATTGTACAAACTCATCTTCCGTTAATGCATCGAAACGCATGGCATTTCCCTTTTTTCGGAAAAAAAATCTCTCTTCCAAGGGGACAGAAATCATAGTGCTAGCAAAACTCACACATTGCACATGCTCTTACACCAGTTGATTATATTCGTATATCACATTCGCACCGCTGTAGATTATTTTAAGCCAGTTCAAATTCCATCTTTTTTAAGGATCGAGCGTTCGCCATCGGGGCAACTCCCAGAGATCGTTTTCGATCGTTCGATGTGGGTGGCAGGCCAGGATGACCCCGATTGACCCAAAACGCTTAGCTAGCTGTTTTTTTATTTCAAAAAAATGCCATGAACCCCAAAAAACATTTTCTTATAAAAATGTATAGTAAATCTAAAATTTGAAAAGGCCATGCTCTAAATCTATTTTTTTATGAAAAATGTCATCGTCTAATATCAGAAATTAACCATGAATATTAAACAAATATATTTAAACTTGCCGTGGTCCTATAATTTGAGTTGCCAAAAGAAAAGAAAAGATAGTCCATGATAAAAAAATGTCTTCTCTTAATAAACAAAAAATTCCATCTGAAATAACATTGCCATGTCTTACTAAACAAAGAAAATTCATCTCTTAATAAACATAAATGTCATCTCTTAATATAAAAACGCCTCTTAATAAAAATAAGATGACATCTGTTAATAATAAAAATGACATCTCTTAATAATAAAAATTTCCATCTCTCGATAATATAAAATTTCATCTCATAATAACAAAAAATTTCATCTCTTAGTAACAAAAAATTCATCTCTTAATAATAAAAAATGCCATCTTATAATAAAAAATGTCATCTCTTAATAGTAAAAATTCCGTCTCTTAATAATAAAAATGACATCTCGTAAATAATAATAAAATACATCTCTTAATAATAGAAATGTCATCTCTTAACAATGAAAATGCCATCTCTTAATAGAAAAATGTCATGCACAAAAACAAGCTTGACTTGTGAAAGTGAACAAAAAAGAACTTTTTGTTTAAATTGGCATGGCATAGTTCAAAAATTTATAAAACTTACATGTTGATTATTTCTTGAGAAACTACCATCGGATGAAAAGGAGAGAATAAAAAACGTAGACTTGGGGCTAGCCAGTGCGGTGGCTATAGTGGATTTGCAAATATTGTCTGGGCCTGGAGCCCGGGAAGTACGCAGAATCGAGCCCGCCCAAACCTTACAGCCAGACAAGACCCACTGGAGATTCTCAAAAAAAAAAAAAAAAAAAAAAAGACAAGACCCACTGGAGCCCTAGCCCGCTTCCCCTCGTCTCCCCCCACCACCGGAGCCGGAGCGCCGCCGGCCGGTGCGAGCGCCCAAGGAGGTCCTGCTCCACCCCCTCCGGCTCCTCCGCCGAGCAGCAGTACGACATCCCACTCCCTCTCGTGCGAAGCTACTGAATAAGCAGCCATATATATAGTGCTAGGATGCCACTTGGGAAGAAAACAAGAACCAAGTGCAGATTCATTACTTTGATTCGGCGATCTTTTAATTCAAGCCGAGTCGACTGTCATCCGTATTATTCCGGCGTGCTATTTCATACCAAATCCGAAACAAAATTTCTGTTGATTAGCCTCGATGGCTGGGTTTCAGAGTGCCATTTGTGCATGGATGCTTTATCTCAAGATAATTGAGGTCATGTAAATTCCAAATTTACTGCTGAGCTATATATCAGTTCCATGCGCCAGAGGCGCACACACCCTAGATAGTCTGGCTAATAGTGAACCGGCCTAAACCATAAGAGCAAATTTTGCGCTTCAGGAAATGTGAATTTGTATTGCATGTGTCAGTCAGTTCATCTATCTGATTTTCATGTTTGTTTGCTGAATTAGGACGGGTGAACATGGGACCACAGAAGAACAGGTTGACCAACCAGCAATACCGTGCATGCACCTGAGGATGTTTTGAAGGAGAATCTTAGCCCGGCCAACTAAGGAGTCTGATGAGCTTGAAGACAACGGGGTAAGCAAATGGAGATATAAGCTTCGACTCATTAGCATATTTGAGTGACTTATGTATTTTGCCTTGTATGCTCCTTATATATTAATTCGCCGAGTCCCTTTTATTTTCTCATTGGACAGATGCATGATGGATTTTGGTGGCTTCTGACTTGATTGTAATATATATGCTGCATACTATGAAACGAGCAAAACAGTGGTGCATCATGTCAAGGAGCAAGCAGCAACTTGCTGGACAGAGAACCAACCGAACATTTGAGAGGTGAGATCACCAACAACAGCTGCAGTACTTCTACTCAACCAGTCCCCTATGTTGACATTTAGACTTAGATATGTTGACAAGTTACCTACTTGATTTATGTCAATAATTGAGACACTGAGCAAACTCGTTCTATGCCTCTATCTACAGAGGAGACAATAAATTTAACACACAGTATCAATATATCCACAAGAGCACATCAGCCACAGCCCACGATGAAGTTGAGCAGAAATCCAACGAGTATAAGAATAGCCGACCTTATGTACATATACTTTACACAGTGTTGACCTCCCTTGGGATGATCGTGGCAGTTCCTCCAGCTACACAACAAGGTTTGTGATTTTTGTTGCCTGAATGTTTGTCAGCTGGCAATCAATCTTTGCTGTGTGTTTGGGCACTGAAACCTTAGTTACGCAAGAATTCCTTGAGTTCAGAAAGATGCTCCAAGCCAGAAAACTGAAATGAAGACACACTGGGGCAGTCGACCTTCAACAGCTCAATGTTTTTTCATTGCTTTGCGTCCAAAAGTCACATGAAAGCTGCTGGAGCTGGAGCTGCAAGCAATCTCCAGGACCTTCACCTTTTGATAACAGTTGTCCTCTTCTCCATTCACAAGGACTTGGAAATTGAGCTCAGGATCTTGAAGCTGCTTGACGCGAAGAATACATAGCTGTGGTAGCTTACCAATGAAACTCTATGTCACCTGCCATTAAATTGGCCATCTCTAAATCCAACTTTGCGAGCTTGCTAAGCCGGTCACTCCCCCATTCTGGCAATTTGTCATTAAGCCCGTGCAGTTTAAGGCTCCGCAGGTTCTTCAAAGGCAGGGGGATGCCATCTAAGCAACAACCTTGATTGTTGTCCTTGTTGAGGCATACAGACAGAGATTCAAAACGGTCATGATCTGAGATTGCAGAGAAGAACTGCTTGTTGTTATGCCTGGTGATGCCGGACACTCCGAGCTTGTGCAATTGGAGTGCAAGCTCGCCAAGGAATTTTATGTCACCTTCCATTAAAGTGTCCATCTTTAAATCCAGTTTTACGAGCTTGTTAAGCCGGTCACTTCCCCATTCTGGCAATTTGTCATTATGCCCATGCAGTTTAATGGAAGATACACTTGGGGTCGACCTTGAACAGCTCAAGTTTTTTTCATTGCTTTGCATCCAAAATTCACATGAAAGCTATTGGAATTGGTGTTGCAAGCAATTTCTAGGACCTCAACCTTTTGATAACAGTCGTATTCTTCTCCATTCACAAGGACATGGAAATGGAGCTCGGGATCTTGAAGCTGCTTGATGCGAAGAATACGTAGTTGTGGTAGCTTGCCAAGGAACTTTAGTCACCTTCCATTAAAGTGGCCATCTCTAAATCCAATTTTGCGAGCTTGCTAAGCCGGTCACTTCCCCATTCTGGCAATTTATCATTAAACCCGTGCAGTTTAAGGCTCCGCAGATTCTTCAAATGCAGGGGAACGCCATCTAAGGAACAACCTTGATTGTTATCCTTGTTGAGGCGCACTGACAGGGATTCAAAATGACCATGATCTGAGATTGCAGAGAAGAACTGCTTGCTGTTATGCCTGTTGATGCCGGACACTCCGAGCTTGCGCAATTGGGTGAGCTTCTTGAGCTCTGGCAAGAAGGCCTTCGCCCCTGAAGCGGAAACGTTAATGACACCGAGTGTCTGCAGAGGCGTCAGTTTTCCAATCGCTTTGGGCACCTCAACACCGACTAGGTGACGACGACGTCTACACACATCAGGCAACCAAGAGGAAATAGGTGGTGGCGTCGATGCTGCTGAATAAACAGTGCTGCCAGCACGAAAATACTGCAACTTGTTTAGATTGCTGATGCTTTTTGGCATGGTGACAATGGATGTGCCTCTGACGTCCGGAGTTTGCAGCTGCCTCAGCTTACCCACTGAATCGGGCAGGCGTGTGATGTGGATGCATCCTCGTAGTGAGAGGAACTGGAGGTGACGTGGCAGCTTCCCCATCTCGTGTAGGTCATCGTCTGTCAGATTCATCGTGTCCTCAAGATCAAGCACCCGAAGCAGTCTCATATTGCAGCTGGAAGATATGAAGAATGACCTCCACTCCCCGAACATTGTCAAAGATCGCAGCCGTGACAAGTCCATGCTCTTGAACACAGTCTCATCTCTGTCCCAGCTGCTGCCTATGCTGAGGTGTCGTCCACCGCGGTGCTAGTCAAGGCTGTAATGCCCTTCAAGTGCAAACACAAGGTTATCCTCCATTGGCCGTGAGATAGTGTATTCACGGAAGAAACCGCTGACTTGCCATGTGCCTCCGGGCTTGCTGCTTATGATTGGTGACTGCTGCTGAATTACGCTCAACTCCATGAGCTCTGAGAATAGCCTTTCTCGGTTCTCCTCTGCAGAAATACCTGCAGATGTGTCTGTAGAGTAACCTTCCGCGACCCACCGCCTGAACAAACGCCTCTTCCTAATGTTATGATTTGCAGGGAAGACCGTCAGATAGAAGATGCATGGCTTGACTGAATCTAAGCAATCATCATAGTAGGACTGCATCCAAGAAAACAGACCCTTCAAGGTATGGAATTCTGGTCTGGTCTCCAAAATGTGCATGAAGTTGTCACTGAGACCCTCCAACAAGTCATTTGTGGCGAGTTCACCTATAGCAGCTATCACCGATGGAAGCCCGCCACACTTGGCTACGGTAAGCTTCATCATCTCATCGTCAAATTGCTGCATGTCACCACTGGCAATCTGCACATACATGTTCAGGAATTAATTCATTAAAATTATGAGATATACACAGACAAATTCTGAGATAGAGCACATGCATGCATTACATGTCCAATTAATCAGTTAATGGCTTTGACAGTCCCTAGTGTTTACCTTTTTGAATAGTTCACAGGCAGCGTCAGTTTTGCAGACATTTGACGTTGATCACTCGGTCATCATTATTTTCTACACAATGTCTGGCGACGCTTCCTTCAGTTGTAATGACTACAATACAACCTGTAGTAGGCTTGGAAAACAGTGCGGCCCTTATCAAGTTCCAGTCATCCTTGGACCGCAAACCTTTAATGACAACGAAGCATTTGTATTCATGCACAAACCTACGACACTCTTGAATTGGGTCCTGTCCTTCCATCATACCAACTGCTGCAATTTCCATTGCTTGGAAATCATCTGAATGGAAGTCCAGATGTAAACGCCGACAGAAGTCATTCACATTAAAAGCTTGGGGCACATCCACCCAGCTGTAGACTGCAAAACTCATTTCAGAAAATTCCTTTTTTTCATTGCTAAGGACCATCTCAAATTCTCAAACTCTAGCCATTAGGTCGTAGTAAATGTTTCTGACAAGAGCTGATTTCCCAACACTTGCAATTCCCCACACGGAGATCACACCAGGATGTGTTAGACTTTCTTTTGGCAGGGCAAGAGTAAGTCAAGGTCAAGGGGGGGCAGTGCCTTGTGGCCTGGGACAAAGTTACACTGCCTCGTGCTAATGGGGGCTTGGGTGTCCGCAACCTACATGCCCACAACCAGGCTATGTTATGCAAGTTCATCACCAAAGTTCTACAGTTCTCTGAGGTTCCCTGCTACCAATGGTTTGCTGCACAATACTGCAAAAATGTCGTACCTCACAACGTTAGCAGCAGAGACACAGCTATGTGGAGAGGGTTCAAGGAGCACATTCCTTTGGTGATCAACTCGTTGCGCTGTGTTTTGGGCTTTGGTGACCTAATTTCCTTTTGGCAAGATCAGTGGCTTCAGGCTGGCAGGCTGTGGCAGATGTTCCCGGTGTTATTTTCCTTCGCCAGAAGCCCATCCTGCTCTGTTCGATCCCAATTCTGCCAAGGGTCCTGGGTGGTGCAGCTACACCCAAATCTAACCCAAACTGCCGCAACAGAGTTAACGGTCCTCACTCAGCTTCTTCAACAGGTGGTTCCCAACAGCGCAAATAAGGATGCTCGAACACCATTAGTGGCCTGCAATCATATAAGCATCCGTTATTTTTACCAGCTGCTCACGTTTCGAGGGGTCAAGTGCTCAGAAGAACCATGGATTTGGGACTCGCTAATCCCTCTCAAACACTGAACTTTTCTTTGATTAGCTTTCTGGGGCCGGCTCAACACTCGGGATAACATGATCAGAAAAGGTTGGTCTGCTATTGCCCCGTTTGCCGACTGTGATACTTGCCCTGCTGTGGAGAGCATTGGTCACCTTGTGCTACGATGCCGGGCAGCTTCTGTTTTATGGAACAAGTTGATGCTGGGCTCCCTGGCGCGTGTCTCCTCTGATATCTTATCCTTTGCTGAGTAAGCAGGCCGACGACTGCCTTTTAGACGCAAATGGAATGTTGCTTTTGCTGCCTGCGCCATCACCACATGGCATGCACGGAATGATAGAGTTTTTCATTCAAAAATATGGTCTAAGGCATACATCACATACTATGCAGCTGATCTAATCCGTCTTTGGAGCAACAGGGCAAATAGGCAGCAAGACATGAGCGACCTTCAGGTCTGGTGTAGTTTAATTGATGGCTAATCTGCCTAGGCTGTTGATACCTCCTTCCTCCCTGCTGTGTTCCCCACCCCCGCACCCCACTCCCCCTTTTTTCTTTCACTCTTTTCCTTGTGACCTTGCACCTGGGTGCATTTCACAAGTTTCATGTAACAAGTTACGCTCACAGGTTTTTCAGCCTGTTTTGAAATATAAGGTTGGCCTTGAGCCACCTTCTTTTTCAAAAAAAAAATTGTATTTTTTTTTCAAGTAACTGGCAGGGCAGAGCTTTGGGAAGAGAATTTACCAGTTTATAGAAAACTGGTTGAAAGTTGGTACATTTGCGACAAAAGCACACGCTAGCCCCAAGGATGCGCATCAACTGAGTCAACAACACCATCACCTAAGTGGCAAGAGATGACACCCTACCACCAGACACTAGTTCCAGAGCAACCGCTCCGATGTCCACACCGACCAGAGGCCCCAACAACAAAAGCCAACATCCTCGCACGTGAGATCTCCAGAGTTGCTGCTTTAACTTCCACACCGGCCCCAAGGTCATGAACCAGCCTAGTCGATGACAATGCCACCAAAGCGACCAAAGCCAACACCACAAGGCTGTGGAAGACCCCACAGCCCACACCGGGCTAGTTGCAGTCGTTTTTGTGCACATGCAGTTAAAGTCGGGTTATAATCATTGCAATTGCATGTCTAGCGGTGAACATGCAATTGGCTAGACTGCCCCCTGTCGATCCCATTTGCGGTCACTTTGTACCATGCAATTGCAACCGAATAACAACACTTGCAGTTGCATGCCTGTTGGTGGACATGCAACTGGCTCGACAACCCCAATCTCGACCCCAGTTTGTAGTTGCTTTGTATCCATTGCAGTTGCAGCTGGGTTACAACATTTGCAGTTGCATGTCTAGTTGTGGACAAGCACCTGGCCCGAGAACCCTTCTCCCGACTCCAGTTGCAGTCGGGTTACAATGCATGCAATTTGGACCGGCCGGAACTCCTTCCGCCTCCAACTTGCAGTCGCTCTTGTGCACATTCAGTTGCAATTGAATTATAATGCTTGTAGTTGCATGTCTAGTGATGGACATGCAACTGGACCGACAACCCCTCCTCCTCCCGGCCCCAGTTCTTTGTGCCCATGCAGTTGCTGTCGGGTTACAATACATGTTGTTGCAAGTCTAGTGGTTGACATGCAACTGAACGTCAATCCTTCCCGCTCTAGTTGTTGTGGCGTTGGGCCATACAGTTGCAGTTGCATTTCTAGTGATGGACATGCAATTGGTCGACAACCCCCTCCCAGCCCGGTTGCAGTCGCATCATTTGCCGAAAAGTTTGTAGCCAAGTTGCAACACTTGTAAGTAGTATGCCTAGTGGGTGGACATGAAACTAGATGACAAACTCTCCTACTTTTAGTTGCAGTCGCTTTGTGTCCAGTGTAGTTGCAGTCAGGTTGTAATTGCTAGAAAAGCGTCATGCACAACTCGGTAGTAGAATTAATAGAATCATTCAATAAGATAAAGAAATAGTAAAGCCGAACCTAGCGAGTTGCATGTATGTTGTTTGTCGGTTGCAATTTTTTATGATGTTCCGCACCTTTGAAAGTGTGAACCTTCCATACAAAAACAATGTACCGCATGAAATTTTCCTCCATAAGAAACAATAGTTATAAGGGTTCAAACAAATGGAACCTCACATGAGATGACAAACTCTGTGGCTTGGAACCCGTCGAGGAACGTAATCTTCTCGGTGTGGTCTGCCTACTATTAGGAGGGGAAGAGCCAATGCGGTCAAAAGATTCAGCCGAGTAGTACATCATCTACCCCTGGTGATACATGGGATTCAGTTTGGAAACTGCAATGCCCTGCTAAGATAAAAAATATTCATTTGGAGAGCCCTTCATAGTGTTATACCGTGTCGTGCTATCTCAGCAGCAAAGCATATGAAAGTTAAACCCGATTGTCCGGCTTGCAACCAAGGGCTAGACAACCTCATGCACTTACTGTTTCAATGCCCTATGGTTGTGGAAGTTTGGAAGTTGTTGGGAATTTATGATGTTGTCAAGAGGGCAGGACAAGTTGACCGGTCAGGAGAAGTAGTTCTTGAGCATCTTCTGTGCCTCCTAGATTGGGATGTACATGTATTCGGCCTACCAAATCTGAGAGACTATTTGCAACCACTGCATGCATGCTACTTATGTTTTGAGCCAAGGGAAGCTTAACTATGACGAACAAACACAAAGTGCTTCCCAAATTCAGTTAGTAGAGGGAGATCATATTTTTGGTTCGTCGCACACTTTTTACAGAAAACCCTAACATTTATATGAATCAACAAGCGGTCCATTGAGAAAATAACGTTTCGGGCAACGCACGCCCTGTATTACCTCTATTGTGCTATCTGCTATGCGTCAAAGTGTAAATAAATCGACTCAACACGCCCCGAGCCATGTCCGCATGTCGCTCGCCTGGGTCAATTCAGTTGAACTAGCTAGAACTCATTTGGAGCACGAGACCAAGTTGGCATCTGTCGACCCACCCGGGCCTGCATAAGCACACGAATACACGATGGGAGGAAGCTGAGGGAGCTCAGGCAGGAGGTGTCAGCCTCCCCGCCCAGCTGGCTCGTGCCACCACAACGTCCATGGCAACGATGCCATCCGACAAGATGATGACCGCGAGCCGGCTAGTGGAGAGGAGGAGTGCGGTTCCCGGGCAGTTGCGTTTTCTACAGGAGCTTTAGTATCAGATGCCCCGTCAAGGTGTTGTTCCGTGACTTTTAGTCGGTGCAGCTCGCGGAAGGTGACCCCAAGCGGAGGGGGTCCAGCTCAGGAGACTCACCGGCGGCATGTGGTTCTAATCTGATCAGCAGCCGCTTCTGCACGGAGATGGATTTGCATTGGTGGAACTCTAGTGGTGCCGATATCGAATTTTTTCCTATAGGTTCCAAAGGAAATTGGTCAAGCAGATTTTGATTGAATTGCCTAAATTCACAAGGAAATTGGTCAACCAGAATAAGAGAATTGATTGGCCGTGTCGGCTCGGCAACATTGCCCCTATATATGTATCTATGTATGTATGTATGTAGATCGCCTCGACTCTGACTGCTCGGCGTGGCTTTTTGGGTAATGCAATCGCAAGTGCTGATGCGTTCTTGTTGTATAGTATGCAATGTTCAAGAGGTTTGCTATGATAGGTGCAACTATATATGCAAGGAAGTCGTTTCACGTGAACCTGCTCCAGCCTCCAGCTTCCTGGTGCTCTACAATTGTTCGTCCTCAGCAACCATAAGAAGAGCCAGCAGACGACGAGAAGAAGTCGGCCCAGGTGAACGTGCACATAGGATAGCTGCACAGAAACGACGCAAGTAGCGCCAGTTGACCAGCGTGGTCGAGGTATATGCTACCGGTAGAGCAACTGCACTGTGGCGGTCGTCCTCTAGGATTACAATGCAACAGGGTCTGGTCAGAAGCTCGCTGTTCTCCATGCTCATATTCATGATGCATCGTCGTTAGAAGAGGTAGTCTCCATGACCATGGTCAGGCTGGTCGAGTGTGTGTGTGTTTTGAGCGATTTGCGCTGAGTGGGTGAGGCGCATGTAGTTATTTCTTTTTTTAGAAATTTGTGAGGCTGATGTAGCAGGACTCGCCAGGCTTGTCTGGACAGTAATGCAAGGTTGAACACTTCCAAATCATGAAAACTAGGACGCAAGAACGCTACTGATCCAACTAGAAAAAAGCCCATTAACATACGCATGCCCACCCCGGTCTGGCAACATAAAATGACCCACACAAGCCCGCTTGACAAACGAGAAGTACAGGCCGCGAACGCAAAACGAAAACAGACAGCCACGGTCCACGTAAAACCTTTTCCTGAGCTAATGGCACGCAGCGTGAGTTTTAATCCAACTGATCAACTTGTGAAAGGAGCTCAAATTAAATCTCAGCTAGCAGAATTTTAGAAACCCCGATCGATTGTACCAAGCACCTTCCTAATTAAGCACCTTGGCTTAGTGCATGGTCATGGAAGCTTCCTATCAGACGTACGTACTGCATGCTAGGAAGTCTTTCCTTCCTCGATTGATTCGTTTCCATGCATGCATGATGCTATCCGTATCCTTATTTTTCACCGCCATTACATATATACCGCCGCCACCGATTGATTCAACACCTACGTAGTACGAAGCGAAGAAAACCCTAGCAGCAATCAGGCAGCAATACCGCCGGCGAACCGAGATGGCGAGCTTCATCGTGGCGGACGCGTCGGAGTACCTTGCCATCACCGGCTGGGGCATCAACGACGTGAAGCTGGCCAAGAAGGCGTGGGTGTTCGCGGGGCAGCAGTGCAAGAAGTTCAGCGTCACGCCCGTCAACTACGAGTTCGAGGTGAACGCCATGAGCTCCGAGAAGCTGCCCTTCGTCCTGCCCGCTGTATTCACCATCGGGCCCCAGGTGACCACCCTGGAGCTCGGCGACGCCGCCGAGGCGGCCGTGGAGGCCAAGCTCCTGCTCTACGCCAAGCTCATCGCGCCGCTGCACCTGGGCGGCGCCTCGGCCAGCCGCGTGCACGACCTGGTGAAGGGCGTGATCGAGGGCGAGACCCGGGTGCTGGCGGCGCAGCTGACCATGGACGAGATCTTCACCGGCACCAAGAAGTTCAAGCAGGAGGTGTTCGACAGCGTGCAAAAGGAGCTCAACCAGTTCGGGCTCTTCATCTACAACGCCAACGTGAAGCAGCTGGTGGACGTGCCGGGGCACGAGTACTTCTCCTACCTCGGCCAGAAGACGCAGCAGGAGGCGGCTAGCAGGGCCAAGGTGGACGTGGCGGAGGCGAGGATGAAGGGCGAGGTGGGCCCCAAGGAGCGGACCGGCCTCACGCTCCAGAACGCCGCCAAGGTGGACGCCGAGACCAAGGTGCTGTCGGTGCGGCAGCAAGGCGAGGCGCTCAAGGAGGAGGCCAAGGTCAATGCCGAGGTGCAGGTTTTTCAGAACGCCAGGGAGGCCGACGTCGCCGCCGCAATGACCGACCTCGCCATGAAGAAGGCCGGCTGGGACAGGCAGGCCAAGGTCGCTGAGGTGGAGGCTGCCAAGGCCGTCGCCATCCGCGACGCCGAGCTGCAGATGGAGGTCGAGATCAAGAACGCCCTCTGCCAGACCGAGAAGCTCAAGGCCGAGCAGCTCAGCAAGGCCACCGTCCAATATGACACACAGGTTGCTATTCGATCATCATATATCTTTTTTGAAAAAATTTATTAGATCTTCTTGTTGACAGCATGTATCATGCATGATGGCAATAAATGTAGTGTCATCGTGTAATGTTTGTTCTGTAATCCGGACTGTGCACAGTTCCAATAAGTAGATTTATCAGATATGTATGAGTGTGTGTTCTCCTGTTTTTTTTTTTTTTGAGGGGTGTGTGTTCTCCTGTCTAGTATAGCATGTATCATGCATGATGGCAATAAATATACTTGCTTTCATCATATCATCCTCAATTGATATTTTATACATGTATCAACATCTATTTCCACCTCATCTTATTTTCGTGTGATTCTATCAGCACGGTCCTAAAAGTACTTGCCATAAATAAACATCACACCGCATATAGATATGTTGTATCGATGGGCGCGGCGTGCCGCCGCGCGGGCTATGCTAGTATAATGTACATTGATGAGCACAATCGCCAGATTGTCAAGGTAGAAAAGTTGTGCAAACTATTCGCCGTTGCAAACCCGTATTCTAGCCTTTTAACCTTTTCCTAATTTCTATAACAAATGTGAAAGAATTCATACTGTAGATGTTAGTAATGCCATGTAGTTGTGCACTTGTAAGAATTTATCCAATAATATAACCATTTGTGACTACACAAAAGAGGACAAATATTCAGATGAACAGTGCTAAGTTAAGTAACATGCACTGTCCTTTTTTGTACAGTTCACATTATGTTATATATTTTTGGTATTATTTTTTAATATGCAAATTATATAGTACTCCACTTGCATCCATTAAATTGTGAACAATTTTGGAAACTCGGAAAACAAAAACGGAGATGAAATATGGGGAGCATGGGCAACTTGTTACCAAAATTTCACCACAAAAAAGAAAAGAAAAAAGTTAGCCAAAATTACTTTCCGTGAAGCATATATAGTCTTCACATGATGCTCAAGACTGAAACTGCAGATTAATAGATGCTGTCACCTCATGATGCTCACCAATACCAATTGGGGTTAGTTACATCAGCTAAGGTGGTTAGTGCGGCAAACCAGCAAGGCAGCGCTTGCTAACACAGCATCAAGAATCATCCAATTATATGCACATATATATAATGATATATTTACTATAGCTCTCATCTCACATGAACCCTAGCTGGGTGAGATCGTCGTCCGGGATCTCCAGGCCTCCGGAGAAATCAAAGTCTTGCAGCGAGTCGTCCAGGCCGTCCGTGAACCAGGCGCTGATGTCGTTGCCCTCTGGTACGTCCAGGATGTCCACCATGGGGTCCATCGGTGGCAGGTTCATGGGGGCGTCCAGGGACTCCGGAGCGACGTTGGCCGCGCTGTTCCTTGGTTGCTGGGTAGGTCTTGTGCTCAGAGGGTTGTTCCACTCGTTGGATTCTCGCGGCGACGGTGATGGGAAGCTGGAGTTGGATGGCTCTGTGACTCTGCCAAGGACGTTTCCAGATGTTGATAGCTGCGCTTAGCTTCTGCTTTGGCTTCATCTTGGTCTTGCGCTCGTTTCGCCGCTGCCAGACGAGTTCCGCCGCTGCCTGATTTCGAGCTGGAGTTCTTGGCAGACCCATCTCTGCTCTGGTCCCTTTCTCTCTCGCCCTTTTTCAATTTTGTGCTACCTGCAAAAGGATCAGCAGAAATTGGGATACCTCATGAAAAAGGATTTATTACAAAATCATCATGCCAAAGTTAAGTAAAATTTGTTCAAGAGTGCTAGAAATACCTTGGCTCAATGGGCTTCTGTCAAGCTTTAGGGCCTTTGGCCTATCTGCAGATCCTGGAGGGACACCTGGAGCATAAGAAGGCAGATTAATTATATGGAAGTTCTTACAACTATAGTGTCAAATAAATAGGCGGGTTTGTGTGGCTTATTTCGATATCCACAATTGCATGTGCATTACCATCAACTGGGTCACTCTTTGGCAAAGGCGGACAGCACACTCCAAAGGAAAGGCTCCCTGAAGCAGCTTTTCTCTGTTTCCTCGAATTTCTGGCACCGGGCAAGTGTTCGCTTGGCAAAAGCCAATGCAAGCTGTTTTATGGCCTTACTGGCCGCTTTACTGAGACCGCCCTTGTGACTAGAACTACCTCGACCACCCTGTGAAAAAGATCAAGGTTAAGGTTACTACTTGTATTGGTTTCTGAAGTGGTAAACAAAAAAACCCGTACATAGAAAGAAACAAGCAACACTGGAAACCAACCAATAAAATATTTCCTAGTTATACAGAATGGACAAATAGTGAATGCCAGATTAATGCATCCCAAAAATGAGATATTTAGGAGCAAACATTGCTATCAACAAGACTACACTATGAAGGTGCCAGGCCAACATTCATCACATCACCCACCTCAGTTGTTCAGCAATCAGTTAAGACACGAAACCTATGGGAAGCAGAATGCCCTAATCGTCCAATTCCTTAAAAAGATAGTGCTAACAAAAAGTTGGCGGTAATGTAACTAATAGAGTATTCAGGTACCAGCAATTTTTTGTATGCCCTCTCTACTAATTTGTTCATTGCGTGTTGCTCCAGGCTCCTGCAAACAAAATTTTGGAATTAGACACCGCAATAATTTCTACTCAGTTACATTAATAAAAAAAATAGACATAGGTAGAACCATTAATACCTTTCCTCCATGTTTTTAGTATTTCGAATTGCTTTTTCTAGCTTATTTAATTGGCATTTCTTCTGATTCACCTGAAACAAGTCGAGAAGCATACATATTAATTAGAAAAGCATATCCTTTCCTACAAAAATGTGCAAGTTGCACAAGTACTAAGAAATATGCCAAACTGAATGTTGTCAAAAGGACACATGCATGGAGGTATTTTTGCATTAAAATGCTTTTTAATGTTTTTAATGCATAAAACTGCTGTAAACCCAGCGACAAAAGGAAATCATCAACACGTGAAAAATGAGGATAAGGCTGCTAGAATTAGTTGAAGTGTGGGGCATAATCTCATTTGGTTTAAAGCTCCCTATGTGGGACCGCTTCAAATTGACTTAAACTATTCCAAGTTATGCAATATTGCCATATTCAAACAGCCCAAAAAAGTGACTTTCTCACCAAACCACTTATCTATTGAAATCTGCTAAGTGGGTGAGACCTGCTATTTCACTAGTTTCAGGTACTATCAATTTGTCACATACTCACATGAGACCCAACATATCAAGCAATTGCACCATAATATTCTCATCAGTCTCACTACTTAAGCTTGAAGCCTCGAATGCAAGTTCTAGAACTACTAATACCAATGCCAGTTTAGTATGCTCTAAGTTTTCACAATAACTTCATGTGAACTCCAGAGAAGAAGAAATGATGACTTGATAACTTTAATTATCCGAATGATCTGTTGAGTTTAACCAAAATTGAATGCTGAATATACCCACCTGATCAAAGAGTCTTTTCTGCAGCTCCAAAATAACTTTATTAATATCCTCATCCTCTCCCTCGTCCAGCTCTGGCTGCAGTCAGAAAAATATCGCCATGACAATGATGTGAGTTAATAAGGAGACATATGGAATAACAAGCAATTACTGAAAACAATGAGGTGACGATCTATGATGCATCTGTTTTCTCAAGGATCATCAAAATATGTTTGCAGTTGGTTCACCCTAAAGGAACATACGATGCAAAATGAGGGTCAACACTCTCACGACAGATCAACACCCACTGAACCACACCCACTCAAGGTTTCGAAATCACAGCCTGCTTTCAGCCCTGATCACGGCATACTTCCAAAATTTGTCTGATCTAGTTGAAGTAATTGGCTTATATCATGTAAATAATGTAATGATAATCTCTTGTCAGTTCCCAAGAAAATGAAAAGAAACAAAAAATGGAATCAAATAAGAAAGGATGGCAATTTCCTTTAGCAAGCATGGCAAATCCTTGCCATGTTCAGTTTTTTGCCAGGAATTGCCATGCTTGCTAAAAGATATTGCCATCCTCGCGACAACACAATTTGCCATCCTGACATCAGATTTTTAGCATTTCCATATAAAATTGTAGCTAACTACTCCCTCCATTCCATATTAGTTGTCGCTGAAACGGATGTATCTAGACGTATTTCAGTGCTAGATACATCCGTTTGAGCGACAACTAATATGGAACAAAGGGAGTACATGACAAAGAAATAACCTTCAAATAGACAACTTATCATGAATCGGGCTTTTAGAAACCATACCATCTCTGGAAAAATGTCAATACTGTGCAACTCGACCAAAGTCCTATCATGCAAAGACATCTGCGCATACTGATATCCATATAATGGTAAAGATAAATCTTTTCCGGGAGTTTGATACTGCTGTGTAATCTGCGGTACTGATCCATGCAAAGAGCCGTTTTCTGGGTACCCCATAACATTCATCCCATCTGATAGATTCTCACTGCAAACTGAACTTTGACTATATGAGCCCCTCAAATTACTGGACACTGCGAAACCATTGGACATGCTGTTATATGCTAGGTTACTGTTTGAATGCTTGAAATCAGGAGACATTCCAAAACTGGATTCTAGCCCCGTAGCTTCGAATTCAACTGAGGCAGCACGAGGAAGGTAGTCATTTGAGAATTCAAGAAGTATATCTCCTTGGACACCATTGGACTCGGGAAAGTCATCAACATCTTCTACAATCAAGGCAGAGAGCAGTCTACTTGTCAGGGGAGCCATTTCACCAAATATTCCTTGCCCCTGTGCCTTTTGAGATGTGTTGTTATGATTCTCGCCATTATTATAAGACAAAATGTCAACAGATTCCCTTGGTCCAACACCATTTGCTTCCCCTTGATCCAGCAACAAAGAAGAATTGGATGGAGGCAGAACCTGGGTGGAGTGCTCAACCTACAGATGAAAATAATATATGAAACATAGGTATCAAATTCAGATCTTTGCAGTACAGGGTAGACAAATAAAGGAATACAGAAGTTGAGGATTTTATTGGAAACATCTTGCACGATAAGAGTAGGGGGTAGACATATAAAGGAATACAAAAGTTGAGGATTTATTGAAAACATCTTCCACGATAAGAGTAGAGGAGTGGCAGAAGGTAAAGTACCATTGATGGTGGCCCATTGTAGTTAGCTGATGCATTTAACTGATCTTCATCGTGCTTATTAGACATGCCCATCTCAAGTTCTTCCAAGAATATTATCTGACCAGAGACTCCGGTAAGTGATGATTCATCCCAACAAGGCAACAGGTCCATTATACCAACTTGTAAGGAAAATAAAATCGAACCTGGTTTTTTAAGAAGGATAAATCTTCAGAGCTGATGAAAGTAAGCATGGGTTCTATTTTCTTCCAAAAAGGGCCAGCATATGCACCAACTGCAGAAAAGGATAAAGAATTCATCAACCATGAGACATAAAATTGCAGCTCTTTGCATGGCAAATAGATAATTACGATATGTGCAATTGCACACCTATTGCACCACGGGCAGCATTTGCAGCAGCTAGAAGTTCTTCTCGGTCATCTTCAGATTCACCTACAACAAACAGCTTAGCATCAGGATCAACTTTCAGAGAAAGAAACCAAAGGTCTTCAATGGTAAATTAAAATGTCTATCAGCAAACCTGTAGTATCCATTGACCCACAATTCAGAATTTCTGGGTGACGAGATGATGCTTTGCGGTCCGAGCCTTTCTTTGTTGGAGGACGGCCTAACTTACTGCACCAAATTAAAGAAAACCATAAGTTTCAGATACAAAATACAATACATGTGTTCGCTAGAATTCAGTCATTAAGCACCTTTCATTCTTTTCAGATGCAGGTCTTACGCTCTTTACCAACTTCCTCGTTTCAGTGCTGTCCAACTTCTCTTTTGGTATGGATGAACACCCTTTAACATGCATAGTGCCTCTTCCACTCCTCCCTTGACGACGAATACTACCATCTTCAAGTTCTTCTTTCAACGGAATCCTGCTTTTCTTGGACGAGAAAATTAAATCTGATGCCACATGAGCTGAATTTGCCCCCTCATTCTCAAAGTCGCCACTGTTTGTGACTTTTTCCTTATTCCTGTGTTCAGTAGCAACAGACCCTTCACTTTCTGATAGACCAGCTGGAGATGTAACATTATCCATTCTAGATGCAGCTTGTGAATTATTGCTAGCTGCACCCCTTGGAAGTAAAAGGCCAGGCGTTTCTAAAGCTGGCCTAACAGCAACATCAACTGGTGATCCTTCAGATACGGGTTCATCAAAATTTGACACCGGTGATACAACATTTGCCCTTCTTGTCCGTGACATTTTCTGTGGACGTTGACCCACCCAGGCAACAGGAGGTGAAGAGGCACTTGCAGCCATGGGACGCTTGCGATTTGTGGTGCTTGCCAATGGTGAGGCTTTATTTGTGCACGGTGCTTCTTCCCATTCATCAATTCCTCCAGCTGAGCGTAGCAAAGTAGATGATGAGTGGATACCGACAAGTGAACTGGTTCTTGGTGCTCTGGTTGCTTTACCCTTGGTAACAGGACTTAAGGTTCCAGGTTGCATATCCTCGGAAATATGTGCTCTGGAATCACGATGGAGGCAAAACATCAGAAGAATGGAGAAGCACATAACTATTCACATTTTGCAAAATAAAAAGTTCCTAATATGAACCATAGAAGGTTCGAAACTACATGCACTACAGCAGCACAAAAAGGGTTCAACCAAACAAATCAGTCTGATCATGTTATAGAATGTGTTGCTACTTGTTACAATACTGACATCAAGCTATCAATGCTTACTTGTTTCCTTTCACCAAAACCCGTTCTTTGTCTAGCCCACCATGGCGCTCTCGTCTTTCATTTGGAAGAGGGGTGGAATCCATCTCTGTCTTCAGAAGATACCGTGAGCCAGAACTACTCAGTTGAGAGCTTCCATCCGTCTTGCTACCTCCAGATGCTCCAGCAGAAGCTCCATGTCTGTCATACAACAATTAAAAGGAGGATAAGATAAGTGCCCCTGAATGCGGAGATGACTCACCATGGTCATGAACCTGAAGACAATAATCTGAGGTTGGACCTCTGAAGCCATAGCATTCTTAACCTCATAATGCATCTCCATAATGATCCATTTGAAGCTTATGTGGAAAAACTATAAATACATAACAAAGCTGATGACAGTGCACGAAGATTACCTAAATGGAATAGCATCACTAGATCGTCCACGCATTTCACTGTTTGATCTATGTTGAACTGATGGTTTAACATCTCGGTCTACATCACTGCCTCTATTGAGCATAGTTCCAACAGAACGCTTACGTTTCATCTTTTTCTCCCATCCTTCACCACCAGGAGCTAGGCCTCGTAATTTGTCTTCAGAAAACCCTGATGTAGCATTGGCAATTCTGACGGAGCTTTTGTCCTTCTCCAAAGATGGGTTTTTCTCAGCATCAACCAAAGGGCCTCCTTGCCTTGTAGAAACACTAACACGCCCCTCCAACTGAAATATGCGGCCAAAGAGTCAAAACAAAAGGCAAATGGTAGCCTTTGAAGACATAATAAGGATGAAATATACTCATAGTCAAAAAACTAAAAATGTGTATTGTCTAACAATTGAACAGGCCACAAAAAAATAAGTGTGTGGACTTTAACTTAACCACTGAGCAACAAAAGGGAATTCGGGAGAGAGACATGGTATTAAAGTGTTGCTCAATCTTGACACATCTCCACCTAGGGGAACCGGTTCACTCAAGATTAATCGACCCAACTGTTCTGTCTCCACAATGTTTTAATTCAGTCATGAAATTCGATACACTGCAGGAATAGTTGGGCCTAAGCGCATAGTTATCAGCATCATAGAAGTATACAAAGATTTGTCATTTAAGATGAGATCACTTCCATGACCTGTTGTCCCATGTGATTTGCGCACGCAAACTGATATGCCATGCCAACTACCAGTTCACACAAATTTATCTGTTTAGAATAGGAATAACGGGACCTCTAATATGTCATAACGCATAACTACAACCGTGGAAGCAATGGCATACAAGCGAAACGGAGTTGCTGATTGAAAGCATCGGCGAAGCGGCAGAAGTACAAACCCGTGCATCTGCCGTCAGCGACGACCGGACACGCTTGCTCATGGTCGAGCTCTTAGCCCTCTCCTCGAGCCTTTGGACGGGGTTATCCCCGCTGTTCTGAGCCCCGATCCTGAGAGAGCCGCCGACGCTCCCCGACGACCTATCCACCGACGCGCCGTCGCTCCTCTGCCGGCGCCGCGTGACGACGTTCTTGTACTTGTCCAGCTTCTGGATGGACTCCTGCAGCGACTTCACCCTGTCCCTGCAACCCCATTCCATTTCAGGCCTCACCGGAGCAGCAATGCACGCGGAAGAAAACACGGTGAAAAGATACGAGGAGCAACGTGTACTTGGCCCTGGCCGACGACTCCGCGACGCCGCCCCGGATCCGCCGGAGCTCCTCGGCGGCCGCGGGGGGGAGCGGCTTGCCCTGAGCCAGCGCGGCGAGCGGCTGCTCCGCCGAGTCGGCGAGCGCCCGCCGCAGCTCCGCGGAGCGCGAGTGCCGGTGCTCGCCGACGGGGAACTGATCCAGCGAGATGTACTGCGCGAGCGACGGCGGCTCCGTCGCGGCCCCCGGCGCCCCCCTCGCGGGGAAGCCCCCCGCGGCGGCGTCGGGCCTCGAGCCTCCTCCTCCCGACATCGCGCCCCGTCGTCAGCACCCTCCGAAGCTGCACGGCATCAAGGTCAAGAACGAATCCCGCCGACCGGCCGGACGAGGGCGGCCAATCCGGCCGTCGAGCGGCCGGGATCGGCCGGATTGGGGATCGAGGGGCCCGCGGGTTGGGGAAATTCGGGGCGGGCCGGGGGGCAAAACCCTAGAAGCGGAGGTCGCCGGCGGCGAGGGGGAGCGCGTGGGGGAATTCGGCTGGGTTGCGGGTACAGATGGGAGAGAAAGATCGGTCCTTTTTAGGCACGAGGGCAAATTCTGACACTCTTGGACCCGGGGTCAATTTGGTCAATCATCATTTCATTTCTCTCTTGTAGTACAAATTTTTTTCATGGGTAGTGTAGTACAACCTCAGGCTTTCTATGCAACAAAACTTCTTTTTCAAGTGTAGTATTGTGCTCTCTTTGTTCGATTTATTAGGGCTCAAAGCCAAAATATGATATCAAGGCGTGATTAATTTAGTTGAAAACGAGCGCACGAGCCCAACCATGTCGCTACATAATAACCACGCTCTCTCACGAAGATCATGGGTCGCGCGCTCTCGTGAAACTGACCACATGTCGCTACTTAAATTCGTTGGGTTTACCATTAGTGGGGGATAAGGTGAAGAGTTGGAGGCAAAATGGAACATAAAAATGCCGCGCGGGGTAACTATGGAAGAGAATTGAGGATTCGAGACGGATAACAAGAAGAGGGGTCGAGGGAAATCACTGCACATAATAAAGCACGAGTTTAGATCGAAATGGGTGCAAGCACATATTTATCGCTTATTAATTTCGTTCGACGACCGCACGTCTCTCTCACTCGCATTTCGCAACTTAACTTTGCTGGAGTTACCCGTAGAGGGGACCAGCGGAGCGCGGGATCGAAAATGGAAAATGGACACGCATCGGTAACCGTCCAGGCGAATAACGTGCGGAATGGGAGGATGGATAGAAATCGTTGTGCATAATAACCAATGCCTTACAAATCTGAACTCTGCCCGGCAACCCTCGGTCCTTCTAATCCCAAAGTCAGTGGTATAAAAGTTCCGTAGCACCAGTAAAAGCAAATGAGTACTAAAGTTTGTACCGTGCAATATAAAAATCTAAGATGAAACACCAATCATAATAGTTGATCTCAACAGATGCATTACATGTGTGATCTATGTGAAGATACCCTAAATCCATACAGGTAGCTACTAATGTCTTTGTACAGAGAACAGATTACATGTAGAAGACATACAAGAAAAATCTTTAAAACAAATATAGGAGTGTGTACACAGTGATGTACTACTACCCTAGGGTTGAGATGGATTGCACATACACAAACAATGACATACAAAAAATCTTTAAAATGAAAATGCAGGGAGTGCATACATAGTGTTGAACTACTACCCTAGAATTGAGATGGATTGCGCATACACAAACAATGCTACAAGGGTTCCCATTCTTTTTTATTATTATTTGGAAGAAAATGGATAAAGGTAGGCTAGAAAAAAACTGCTAGTATGGGCTGAAGTGGCTGCACCAAATTCGTACATGTCGTAGACATGTGGAATGTGGTGAAAAGGACATCCCAGTGTCATGAGATATTTACACACCCTATCAGAAATTCTTGCTTTTTATTGTCTATAAATTTATATTTATTTAAATTTTCAAAATGCATTCATAAATGAAGAGCTTAAACCAGCCTCTCCCCAATTACCATCTCTTCAACCATACTGCGCCAACCACACTGATATCCATGTTGGTTGATGCAGATTTATTTTTTGTAGGTAATATTGAACCCTCTTGATCCATCTCCAGTTGACGAATCGCTGCCCCTTGATAACCCACAAGTGTAGGGGGGTCATTTGTAGCTTCTTCGATAAATAAGAGTGTCGAACCTAACGAGGAGCTAAAGGTAGAACAAATATTCCCTCAAGTTCTATCGACCACCGATACAACTGTACGCACACTTTAATGTTTACCTAGAACAAGTATGAAACTATTTTGTAGGAATAAAACTATGAGTACTTTGCGAGAACAAAACTACAAGTAAATTGTAAGGTAATAAAAGTAGATAGCTTTTGTCAACAAGAAAGTCATTTGTCCCTAGGCAATCGATAATAAGTACCGGTCTTGTAATTTTATATGAGGGAGAGGCATGAGCTAACATACTTTCTCTACTTGGATCATATGCACTTATGATTGGACCCCTAGCAAGCATCCGCAACAACTAAAGATCATTAAGGTCGCAAAACCCAACCATAGCATTAAGTATCAAGTCCTCTTTACTCCCATACGCCATAACCCACTTATCCGCGTTTAGGCTGTTGTCACCCCCGCAACACCGACAATAAGCAAACCATGAACACATTGCAACACCCTACAGTGGGGGCCCCCCATTTGCGCGACACAGAGGGCGTCGTATGATAGAGGCGGGGTGTCCCGATCTTTCAATGAGATGATAACTATTGATTTGGTGGAGTCGACTTTGACGATCCAACTACAAACATGCACGACGTTGCGCCTTAACAATCGCTAAACCAATCTCCTGAGGTTACTGACGATGCCGGAAGCACGATCAGCCTGACCATGAAGGTCTATTCGTGCAAGCAATCGAAGAACAAGCAAGAATATGACAAAGCAATCTGAATATTGCGAATATGGATGAAGTATTGATAATGGTGGGGATCCGAAAGTGGTCTTGGTCTGGTCGTTGGACACAAACGAAGTACACGAAGTTGCGTTGGCTAACTTTTAACTAAACAAATCCCAAGGAAAAAGCTACTAGATGGATCTACTTATATAGGAGCAAGGGGTGGCGGCCAAGGGGGTGGGAGAACGTCCCAAGGCAGCCTAAAACCAACCCTAGGTCGTACAAGGCTCATGGGCCCAAGTGGAGGTGATGCAACACCTTTGGACTTGTTTTTCGACTCGGATTCTGCTCCAACGTCTGATTGTTTCATTGATATCTCAACACTCGGAACGAATTTGAAGGTGAATCCAATTGGGCTGGAAAAAGCACAAAATCTACTTTCCAACAAAAAAGAATCATCCAATTCGGAGTCTGTATGAAAAAGTTGTTGGCGTTTTGAGTCAGGTATCTCTGTGTAGTCCGAATCTGAATCCAGAACGTGAGAGACTTGGACTCTATCTTCTCTTGGCCCCAAAGTGACGTGAGAGGACTTTCTGAATAGAACCAAACTTCTCCTTTTCCCTTATCTTCATATGTGGATTATACAAATGTCACATACACCTGCAATTAGACAAAACACAAAAGTGTGTGAATTATTTTTGTTCTGGATAATATAAATAGATTGTTGAATAGTTTGCACTAGAAATCACCTGACAAATATGCATGTATGCAATATTTTTGGTCATATCCAAGGTAGTCATGTCCTTATCATCCCCCCTTCTTGAAAACAAAGCCGTCCTCGGCGTTGCTTAATCTGAAATGTGGCTAACGAGACAATGTGTACATGTTGTATATGAATATGTCATCTATTTTTACTTCCCTTTGTTTTTGCACATATGACACACGTACGCATGAGTAACTTTCATAGTTCATAAAATATAAAGCCAAACTATTATCATAAGAAGAAGAAGGCACGAAAATATTGCAACTTAGTTTGCACATATAAGTGAAGCTCTTATTCATTTCAAAAGATTGACAATATTTATATTTAAATCATCACAATATTGGTGAATAAACCTTACATGCATCAAATTTACATGTTACAACATGCTTAAATAAGAAAACATGCAATAAGTCATTTGACACAGAATGATCACCAAGGTTAGAGGTCATATTAAAATGATTAAACATTGGCACAATTATTTTAAAATGTATTCGATCCAAATCTGATTTATTTCCTGATTCACATGGTTCTTTGACCTCAACAGTTAATTCAATGGGCGCACTCAAAATTGTTGGTATTTCAGTTGTTTGATCACATGATGCATTCATGACAGTAACATGATTCTCTAAAATAGGTGGCGTGCTCAAATCAACAGGTAACTCAACACATGATGTATTTAAGTTAATTAGGCATGCATCATTCTCATGTTATATCATCAATACCTTTACTGTTACCTTGTCGTAAAGACATAGCTGATGTAGGTATGGACAATGACAATGTACCATACACTTGAGATGACGTCGCACTCACAATCTGAGGTGTGGCTGCTCTAGCAGGTGCAACAGTGGAGGAATCAACCGATGGTAGTGAGCATGAATTAGAATAGTAGTTGTTGTAGTCACCCAATGCATCCTCCGGTAACTGTCTCTCAAAGGTACAAGCACGAACATACATACCAGTAAATGCAACAAGGAATATACTGAAATTTTGCCTGAATATCATGGTTCAAACCACCAAAAAGTCTATTCATTGTATCATCCTCAGATTCTTCTATGTCACAATGATGCATATAAGATTTGAACTCTTGGTAGTAAGCATGAATAGTGTTGTTGCCTTGTTTAAATTGTTCAAATTTGTGAAGCAATTCACGACTATAGTAAGGAGGGAAAAATTGTTGTCTCTGTAGCCTGTAGGATCGAAAGTATGTCTAGAGGGGGGGGGGGTGATTAGACTACTTGACCAAATAAAAACCTAGCCTTTTCCCAATTTTAATTCTTGGCAGATTTTAGCAACTTAGCACAAGTCAAGCAATCAACCTACACATGCAATTCTAGAGTATAGCAGCGGAATTTAACACAATTGCATATGAAGGTAAAGGGGAGGAGTTTGAGGAGGCAAACGCAATTGGAGACACGGATATTTTTGAGCCGTGGTTCCGATAGGTGGTGCTATCGTACATCCACGTTGATGGAGACTTCAACCCATGAAGGGTAACGGCTGCGCGAGTCCATGGAGGGCTCCACCCACGAAGGGTCCACGAAGAAGCAACCTTGTCTATCCCACCATGGCCGTCGCCCACGAAGGACTTGCCTCACTAGGGGTAGATCTTCACGAAGTAGGCGATCTCCTTGCCCGTACAAACTCCTTGGTTCAACTCCACAATCTTGTCGGAGGCTCCCAAGTGACACCTAGCCAATCTAGGAGACACCACTCTCAAGGAAGTAACAAATGGTGTATTGATGATGAACTCCTTGCTCTTGTGCTTCAAATGATAGTCTCCCCCAACACTCAACTCTCTCTCACTGGATTTGGATTTGGTGGAAAGAAGATTTGAGTGGAAAGCAACTTGGGGAAGGCTAGAGATCAAGATTCTTATGGTAGGATTGGAATATCTTGACCTCAACACAAGTGTAGGTGGTTCTCTCTCAGAAAATGTAAGTTGGAAGTGTAGGTATGTTCTGATGGCTCTCTTCACGAGTGAAGAGGAGGTGGAGGGGTATATATAGCCTCCACACAAAATCTAACCGTTACACACAACTTACCAATCTCGGTGGGACCGAATTGAGAAACTTGGTCGGACCGATTTAGTAAATCTAGTGACCGTTAGGATTTTCGGTGGGACCGACATGCAATTCGGTAGGACTGATATGGTTAGGGTTAGGGCATAACGTAATCTCGGTGAGACCGATTACACAAACTCGGTGAGACCGATTTTGGTAATAAGCTAACCAGAGAGTTGGTCAGGTAAACTCGGTGGGACCGATTCGCTCATCTCGGTGAGGCCGAAACGTTATGAAAAGGAAACAGAGAGTTTACATTGCAATCTCGGTGGGACCGGTCGCTCATCTCGGTGAGACCGAAACGTTACGAAGGGAAACAGAGAGTTTGCAATCCCATCTCGGTGAGACCGAGATCCCTATCTGTGAGACCGATTTGCCTAGGGTTTGTGGCAGTGGCTATGACATCTGAACTCGATGGCGCCGGATAGAAAGAATCGGTGGGGCCGAGTTTGACTTTTGGTTTAGGTCATATGTGGATGTGAGAAAGTAGTTGAGGGCTTTGGAGCATATCACTAAGCATTTTGAGCAAGAACCTCATTAAGCAACACCTCATCCCTCCTTGATAGTATTGGCTTTTCCTATAAACTCAATGTGATCTTGGATCACTAAAATAGAAAATGTAGAGTCTTGAGATTTGAGCTTGAGCCAATCCTTTTGTCCTTAGCATTTTGAGGGGTCCACTTTTCTCATCCATGCCATGCCAATCATTGAGCTTTCCTGAAATATTTATCTTGGAATAGCATTAGCTCATTGAGCTATATGTTGTTAGGAATTACCAAAACCACCTAGGGATAGTTGCACTTTCAATCTCCCCCTTGTTTGGTAATTGATGACAACATATAGATCAAAGCTTCGACAGATGATAATAAGATTGAAAAACGTTGTCGCTTTGAGAAGTATGTAAAAAGCAAGAGCTCCCCCTAAATTTGTGCATAGTTTAAGATTTGCTTTGGACTGCAAATGCACAATGAGTTAGGATCATGGGTTACTCTTCCATGTCACATACATCTTGGTGGAGTGCTCAAAATGATAATAATTAAATACATGCACTCAACACCAAGCAAAGTGAATGATCATATGAGGATATAAGAGATAATATCATCCAATCAAGCAATATTGTAGCATAGTATATGATCAAACACATGATCATGCAAGTATCACTATCTCAAACAAGCAAATAAAGTTCAACGACCAAAAAAAATAAGAGAGAACAAAAGCAACACTCTCTCTCGAAGCCTATGATCTATACATTTTCTCCCCCTTTGTCAACAAGTTACCAAAAAATTCATAAAAAATGCATAGTGCTAAATCGACTCTCAGGCTTGGTCTTCAGGTGGTGGTGTAGAAATAACTCCAAGGACGAAGGCATAAGTTGAGGTTGATGGAGCTGGTGGAGTGGCTACTGGAGCTGGTGGCACTGAAGCTGTTGCTGGTGCAGACAAAGTTGCTCTAGTGTCTGTAACTGACACTGCAGTAGATCTCTGACCTCTGGGCACTCTAGCAAATGCTTCTGTGGTAGACTTGCCCTTCTTCTCCTCCACTTCCTCCTGAAGTTGCTCAACAACTGACTGTATCTCAGTGATCTTCACATCTAAATCATAGAAATTCTGCTCTATGATTCTCTCCAAGCTCTCCTGGTTTTGAGTCAGGGTGGCCAAGCCCTTCTCAATCCTCAGAGTGGAGGTAATCAAGTAGCCAAGATGATCTTGCTTGCCCTTCAGGAAATACTGAGATGCCTCATCAATGGTTGGCGTCTTTGCAGCCTTCTCAGTCCTTGCTTTCTCCTTCTTTTCTTGTGCTTGCACTGATGATGGTTCATTCTCATCCATCATCACAGTGTTGTCCTCAAAGTCTGGGTAGATGGGCAGGTGTTCCTTGTCCAAGAGATATGTGCCAGTGCCCATCTTGGAGTTAATAAGCTCCTGAATCTATGGGGCATACCCCACAACTCCTCTTCTGATCAGCAGCAGTCCTCTTGATTGTTTCCACAATTAGGCTCATGACTTTGAACTTCTGAGGCACATCAAATATGTGAAGCAGGTTGATTGCATGGCCTCTGATCATCTTGTGATCTCCTGACTTGGGCAACAGAGTGTGCCTTAGGATCCAGTTGATTGTTGGCAAACCTGACAATAGGAAATGTACTGATCCAAGCTTGTGAGTCTCAAGTGCAGCATTTGGGATAACTGGAAATTCTCACTGAGCAACCTGAAAACTGATACCACTTGATAGAGGCGGGGTGTCCCGATCCTTCGATGAGATGATAACTATCGATTTGGTGGAGTCGACTTTGATGATCCGACTACAAACGTGCACGACGTAGCGCCTTAGTAATCGCTAAACCAATCTCCTGAGGTAACTGACGATGCCGGAAGCACGATCAGCCTGACCACGAAGGTCTATTCCTGCAAGCAATTGAAGAACAAGCAAGAATATGATAAAGCAATCTGAATATTGCGAATATGGATGAAGTATTGATAATGGTGGGGATCCGAAAGTGGTCTTGGTCTGGTCATTGGACACAAACCAAGTACACGAAGTTGCGTTGGCTAACTTTTAACTAAACAAATCCCAAGGAAAAAGCTACTAGATGGATCTACTTATATAGGCAAGGGGTGGCGGCTAAGGAGGTGGGAGAACGTCCCAAGGCAGCCTAAAACCAACCCTAGGTCGTACAAGGCTCATGGGCCCAAGTGGAGGTGATGCAACACCTTTGGACTTGTTTTTTGACTCGAATTCTGCTGCAGCATCTGATTGTTTCGTTGATATCTCAACGCTTGGGACGAATTTGAAGGTGAATCCAATTGGGCTGGAAAGAGCACGAAATCTACTTTCCAACACACCAATTCGGAGTCCGTATGAAAAATTTGGTGGCGTTTTGAGTCAGGTATGTCTGTGCAGTCCGAATCTGAATCCAGAACGTGAGAGACTTGGACTCTATCTTCTCTTGGCCCAAAAGTGACGTGAGAGGACTTCCTGAATAGAACCTAAACTGCTCCTTTTCCCTTATCTTTATATGTGGATTGTACAAATGTCCCATACACCTGCAATTAGACAAAGCACAAAAGTGTGTGAAGTGTTTTTGTTCTGGATAATATAAATAGATGATTGAATAGTTTGCACTAGAAATCACCTGACAAGTATGCATGTATGCAATATTTTTGGTCGTATCCAATGTAGTCATGTCCTCATCATCGTAGGACAGCACTATAAATAAAATATACAATCATACCAACCAAGATCACGATTAACCCACAGGACAAAATGGATCTCCTCAAACATCATAGAATAACCATAGATCATTGGGAAATAATATATGGAGTTGAAACCATGTTTAAGTAGAGTTACAGTGGAGAGAAAAGGGGTAGTATTGTACATACAGGTAGTGTATACATAGTGTTGAACTACTACCCTAGGCTTGAGATGGATTGCGCATTCACTTTATATTTACTAAACGATGAGGAAATAGGCAATTTTTCGATGAAATTAAGCCAAGAATAAATCATGAGCATGACGTAAACAATATTAAGCACATACTGATATTTGATCATATTAACGCGTGGACAGAAAGTAGAGGCATATACGCAAATCACTAGTATGGCTAAAATAGTAATAAAAAGGAGAGGGATAAACGAGTTATACCCTCCGATCGGCCATGCGGAGGCCGCAATGCCAGCAGCGACATCCTCGGTGGCCTTCTTCTCGCTTCAAGCTTCTCAGCGGCGGCATGGTTGACTTCGTTGGCGGTGGACATGGTGATGGCGGGGACGTGGACGAGCGGCAGCGAGCAGTCGCGTAGGAGACGCCCCCCAAAAAACTAATCGCCCCTCTCTCATACCGGATCCAAAGAGAAGGGGTTTCGAAGGCCTACTCTCCCATCAACCATGTACGCGGTGGACGGGATGCACTACAAAAAAAAGACACATCCGTGACATTTTGGGCCGAACGAATTTTTTTCCTGTCATACCTATGACACTTCTATGACGATAATTGTGACAAAACCCGGTATCATCATAGATGTGGTGGGCTCCTACTTCTATGACAAAAAATCATGATAGAAAATGGGCTTTTTCGTCCTGAGCGGGCCGGAGACGCAGCTGCATGACATTCTTTGGGCCGCCCATGACGGAAAAAAACCGTGGTAGAAGCGAGGGCGAGGAAAATTTCGGGGAGTTCCCGGTTACGGTGGGGTGCCCGGGGGCCGAGCGATGCGCGTTTCTCTCGTACACGTACGCGCGTGGGTGCGAGGAGTTGGGCTCTAACTGAACCCGAGCGAGGCGTCGCCTAACTGAACCTGAGTGATTGCACCGCAGTTACGCTACATCGAATTCTTGAGCGATCGATCGATGGCTATTAATCGAACCGATCGAGCGATTCTTCGCCATCGCCGCTAATCGAAGCCGATCGATGCTCCTCTGGATGAACAGTGAGCGTTGTTGGGGGGTTTGGATGAACAGTTCCCGATGGGGGTTGGATGAACAGGACCCCGTGGTGTTGCCGCTGGATGCACAGGACCCCGATCGATCAAGCCAGTTGGGCATGGATGAACAGGACCCCGTGGAGGGCTGGATGAACAGGACCACGTGGATGGAAGGTTAAATAGTAGCCGGTGGAGGGCTGGTTGAACAGTAGCCGGTGGAGGACTGGATGAACAGTAGCCCGTGGAGGGGTGGTTGAACAGGAGCCCGTGGAGAGGGCTGGTTGAACAGTAGCTGGTGGAGGGTGGAGGAGGTCGACGGTGGAGATGAACGGTATCCCGTGGAGTCCCATTTTGCGGTACGCCACACCCCTCCCAATGAACAGGACCCGCATTTCGATCGTAGCGCTCCAACACAAGTCCGTTTCCTCTGTTTTGCGGTACGCCACACCCCTCCCGATCAACAGGATCCGTTTCGACTGTAGGAGGTCCAACACAAGTCTGTTTCCTCTGTTTTGCCGTACGCCAGACCCCTCCTTATGAACAGGATCCAGTTTCGAATGTGGCCGATCGAACACAAGGCCGTTTCCTCCGTTCTGCGGTACGCCAGGCCTCGTTTCCATTGGCTGTTCCGTCCAAGCCGGTTGACTCCCACGCGTTCCGTTGCCTCCCGATGAACACGACGCATTTCGTTGCCTCCCCATGAACACGACGATGATGCAGTTTCTCCGTTCCGACCCAGCCATGTACACGAGCCCTGTTCGTACATATGCGCGAGTTGGCGTTCGAGACCCCGCCTATATGTACGTACGTGGCCGTATTTACTTTCTTGCACCCTGGCCGTTGTATGTACGTGTACATGCTACGTGCGTGCCTCTACTATGACATGTGTGCGTCTACATCGACCAGTATGTAGGTACACGTTCACGACCAGAATGACAATGCTATGTTCGCTTCGACCAGGTGGGTCCCGACTGTCAGGCACTTGCGTGCCAAGATGTAGCTGGTGGGTCCCAGCAGTCAGGGGGCGAATCGTTTTTTTTGACCGGACGCACTTCCTTATGTGCGAAGATGTAGCTGGTGGGTCCCAGCAGTCAGGGGGAAATGTTTTTTTTTGCAAAATACGGTGGCCCGTCCGGTGGGTCCTTACTGTCAGGTGGAGGAATAATTATTTTGCGCGTAATAAGGAGGCACTTCCTTGCGGCCGCCGTGGACCCAGTTGTCAGCCTCTCCATGTACAATACTCTTCTGATGGAAGTCGTTCCATAACCACGTTGACCACGCCGCGCCGAGAGCACCAGGGCAGTGGACGATGGCGAGGCCTAGGAAGGGGACGACGCAGAGCGTGGAAGACACAGCAGTAGAAGCCCGCGCGGAGAGGAGTACGAGGGTTCACTGGTTTGGCTTCCGTGTGAGGCTGCCGTCGCCGCAGGGCCTGGCCAGCGGTGGGAATAGTAGGGGCGGTGAGGCCTCCGCGGTAGGACAACCGGCCACAGGAGGCAGGAGCATGCGGCACTGTAGCGACCAGACCTCAAACAGTCTAGTCTCCGTGCATCAGTGTCATCCCTGGATCGGTAATGCTGACACGCACAGTACTTGAGGATTTATAACAGAGTCTCAATCACACACTTATTACAACGAATGTCTCAAAAAAGAACTTATTACAATAATATGGCATAAGGCCATCTAAATAAAATAACAGCGGAAGACTTGGAAGATAAAGTGAGTCCATCAACTCCAACGGCATAGCTGAGTGAACGACAACGACCTATGTCACCTTACTCGTCGTCTGAAAAGTCTGCAACATGATATGTTGCAGCCCGAAACGGGTCATCACATGGAATATGCTGGCAATGTAACACAACGGAGTAATGAACAGATAAATGCTACCACTACATGCATATATGGCTGGTGGAAAGCTCTATGGTTACAGTTTTGCATAAAGCCAATTTTTTCCTACAACAAAGGAATAAATTTTATTTAACTATCATGGTGGTTGTTAAACATTGAGAAGGTTCCTCCAACTCAATCCCAATTAAACAATATCAATTATCCCAACAAATTAATATAGAGTGATGAGATCAACATGATAATCCAAGAACCAGATACTCAAGATGTCCATAACCGAGGACACGGCTAACCATGATTAGTTTGTACAATCTGCAGAGGTTTGGGCACTTTTCCCCACAAGACTCGATCTCCTCCGTTAGATTTCTCGCACTACATGGTGTTTGAGAAACGAATGACCGAGACACAGCCTTTCAGAAGTATTAACTCTCTACTCCAGGTAGACAGTTCCACCTACATCCCCTACATCTGCTAGTCTACCTCTTCAAGAGCTCACGCAACATACTCAACTATGCAAGAGCCCATAATGGCTTGTGGCTGCACAGGGAAGTTTCTAGCATGAATAATCTTATGATCCCTTTGAGCCTGGGTGGCGAACCGTAGCATGATCACACGGGTACTCCGGGATATCCTAGGACAACACTGGATTCTCCAGGTGCCCGCAACCAATCCACCCAGATGTGTATTTAAGTAGCCACCTTAATTTAACCATTAATTAACAATACTCACATCTGTCATGGATACACTCACCCAAACCATGTCTACTAGCATATCATAGCAATCCTGAGCATAACGTAGACGTAACTCCCAAAGATTTGACAATAAAAGGGCAATAGGTTCTACCTCATCATCTACTTCCCAAACCCACATGTTAATCAGATCCTAACCATGCAATGTTTGTGGATTGTAACTAATGCATAAAAAATGGGTAATAAAGGGATATGAACAAAGTGTTACTTGCCTTGCTGGTGATCCGCAAAACCTAGAGACTCGTAGTAGCACGCTTCGCACTTCGGGAATTCTATCGCAAACAAACAATATCATACATAAGAAATCAAACAAGAAGCATGGATAAAACTCAAATAAGAAGATTCAACCAGAAAGTTCAACTGAAGAACTTCTGTTTGCAAAAAGAATCTACTCCAACGGAGCAACAAAACTCAAACTACGAACGAAACAAGATTCGTTTACTAATCTGGACTAAAGTAAAATTTTACAGTATCAAAATCATGTTTAAGTTGGTTAAACAGAAAGAGGGCTTCGGGACGAAGATTTAGGCGCTGGTTTCAACTAATTTGGATAACCGAGCAAAACTTTATACTAGATCGAAGACCGGGGCAGAAATCGCAATCGAAAATAATCGCGGATAAAATCCTGGAAAAGAAAATGAGACGAACAGGCTAACGAACGAACACTCGGTAACAGAACCTAAACAGTGAACAACATTCGTTAAAACGAACGAACGGACGAATGTCCGCTAAATAACTAAACCGAAAAAAAACCTGAACCGATCTATTTAAAAAAAGTAGTTCTAGGGTTTCTAAAAAACCGAACAGTTAAATGAAAAAATGACAACGGAGGCGGCTACCTCCGGCGAGGCTCCGGTGGCAAGGGGCGGCGGCGGCGCGGGACGGGAGGCGGTGGCGGCTTGCGTCAGCCGGGCGACGACGGCTTGGGTGGTGGTGCGGCGTCGGGCGGTGGGGCGAGGTGGGCAAGGGTGGCGGCGGGGCGGTATTTAAGAGGGAGCGGGCTGGCCGACTTGGAGGAGGGGGCGGCCGTGCTCGAGGTCGGACTCCTGAGTCCGTCCAGCACGGGCGGCTCGATGGTGAAGGCGGCGGCGATTGGGTCACTGCTAGGGCTGGGCTTGACCCGGTCGAGTGGAATTTTTTAAAATAAATTCTGCCGAAGAGAAAAAATCATAATAAAATATAAAAAAATGCCAAAACAATTTTCACTGTCTAAATAAAATATTTAGAACAAAGTGAACATTTTTCTAGCCTAAAAATGCAATTTTGAAAACATGCATATTTTTCTAATTCAAATAAAATAGCAATAAACATCCAAATAAAAATAAAATTTGATTTAAACATTTTTCCTCCAATATTTATTTTATTTTGGAGAAGTCATTTTATCCCCTCTCTTTTATTTTAATGTTGGAAATATTTGGAGAGAAAATGATTAAAACCAAAATGATCCTCTTTTCAATATTTGAGAAAATTCAAATATGAAAATAATGAAATCCCCAACTCTCTCCGTGGGTCCTTGAGTTGCTTAGAATGTCAAGGATCAAACAAAATGTAATAAAATATGATATGCACATGATGACCTATGTATAACATTCCAAATTGAAAATTTGGGATGTCACAAACCTACCCCCCTTAAGATGAATCTCGCCCTCGAGATTCGGGTTGGCTAGAAAATAGGTGTGGGTGGTCCTTCCGTAGGTATTCCTCTCGTTCCCAGGTGGCTTCCTTCTCCATATGGTGGCTCCACTGAACTTTGCAATATTTAATAACCTTGCTACGTGTGACTGGGCTGGCAAACTCGAGAATCTTCACTGGTTTCTCCTCGTAGGTCAAATCACTATCCAACTAAATCGCTTCCAGTGGCACTGTATCTCTCAGAGGAATATCGGCCATCTCTGAGTGGCACTTCTTCAACTGGGAAACGTGAAATACATCGTGAACTCCTGACAATCCTTCTGGCAATTCCAACTTGTAAGCAACTTCTCCCATACGTTCTAAAACTTTGTATGCTCCCACAAAATGTGGTGCTAACTTTCCCTTAATTCCAAAATGCTTAACCCCTCTAAGCGGGGATACACAAAGGTATACTCTGTCTCCGACTTTATAAACTGTCTCCTTGCGTTTAGAATCCGCATAACTCTTCTGCCTGGATTGGGCTACATTGAGTCTGTCGCGAATCAACTTAACCTTCTCTTCAGACCCCTTAATCAAATCTGGTCCAAACAACTGACGGTCTCCAACTTCATCCCACAATAACGGTGTCCTGAACCTCCTTCTGTACAAGGCTTCGAAAGGGGCCATCTTCAAACTGGCTTGATAACTGTTGTTATAAGAGAGCTCTGCATACGGCAAGTTGTCGTCCCAACTAGATCCATAATCTAGCGCACAAGCTCTCAACATGTCCTCCAGAATCTGAATGACTCTCTCGGTCTGTCCATCTGTCTATGGGCGAAAGGTTGTACTGAATTCTAGCCTAGTACCCAAGGTCTCACGCAACTGATTCCAGAACTTTGAGGTAAACTGGGTTCCTCTATCTTATACAATGGTCCTCGGAACTCCATGCAGACATACGATCCTGGTCATGTATATCTTTGCCAACTTAGCACTGGTATAGGTGGTCTTCACTGGGATGAAATGAGCTACTTTCGCCAGGCGATCGACTACAACCCATATAGAGTCATAGCCTGCACGAGTCCTGGGCAATCCCGTGATAAAATCCATGCCAAGCTTGTACCACTTCCATTCGGGTATCGGCAATGGCTGTAGCAATCCTGCTGGCTTCTGATGCTCTGCCTTAACTCTCTGACATTCATCACATACTGCTACATACTCAGAAATATCCTTCTTCATTCCTGTTCACCAGAAACTTTCCTTCAAATCCAGATACATCTTGGTGTTTCCTGGGTGAATCAAATACAGCGAATCACGGGCCTCCTACAGAATCAACTTCCTGATCTCGGGGTCATTAGGCACGTATACGCGATCCTCAAAGCATAAAGTATCATGCTCATCCTCACAAAATCCTTTATCCTTTCTTTACTCATCCTTTCCTTTATCTCGGCAATCTCCTTGTCAGTCTTTTGGGCTTCTCTGATTTTGTCCATCAAAGTGGAATGAATTTCCAATGCTGCTACATAACCTCTCGGAACTATTTCCAAACATAGCTCGCAAAGATCCTCTGCTAACTCCTTGGGTAATCCTCCGGTTATGAAAGTATTAACATAACTCTTGCGACTCAACGCATCGGCTACTACGTTAGCCTTTCCAGGATGATAGTGCAATTTCATATCATAATCCTTAATGAGCTCCAACCATCTCATTTGCCTGAGGTTCAACTCCTTCTGTGTGAAGATATATTTCAAACTCTTATGATCCATGTATACCTCACAGTGGTTTCCGATGAGGAAATGTCTCCATGTTTTCAATGCATGCACTACGACTGCTAACTCCAAATCGTGTGTAGCATAATTTCACTCATGGGGTTTAAGCTGTCGTGAGGCATATGAAACAACTCTTCCCTCCTGCATAAGCACTGCTCCAAGTCCTCGACGAGAAGCGTCGCAATACACTTGATAATCCTTCCGTTGATCTGGAAGAATCAGCACTGGGGCTGTAACCAAACGTTTCTTCAACTCCTGAAAACTAGCTTCACACTCCTCAGTCCATTTGAACTTGGTGTCCTTCCTCAACAACTCTATCATGGGCTTTGCAATCCTGGAGAAGTTCTCTATGAACCTCCGATAATAGCCCGCGAGTCCGAGAAAACTCCTGATTTCTCCAACTGATGTGGGTGCTACCTATTTAGTCACAGAAACAACCTTGGTAGGGTCTACTGTTATTCCTTCTCCGGATATAACATGTCCGAGAAATCCAACTTCCTTCAACCAAAACTCACATTTACTGAACTTGGCATATAACTGATGTTCCCTGAGCTTCTCGAGAACCAAACGCAAATGCTCCTTATGCTCCTCTTCATTCTTGGATTAGACCAATATATCATCAATGAACACCACGACGAGCTTATCCAAAAACTCCATAAACACCTTGCTCATCATGTTCATGAATAGGCAGGCGCGTTAGTCAGACCAAATGACATAACGGTATACTCGTATAGCCCGTACCTCGTGGTAAAAGCAGTCTTAGGTATATCCTGCTCTTGGATCTTCAGGTGATGGTATCCTCATCGCAGATCGATCTTGGAAAATAATTTAGCTCCTTGCAACTGGTCAAACAAATCATTGATCATCGGCAGTGGGTACTTGTTCTTGATCGTCACTTCATTTAACACACGATAATCGACAACCATTCTCAATGATCCATCCTTCTTCTCCACTAGAAGTACTGGGGCTCCCCAAGGTGACGAGCTTGGTCGAATGTAACCTTTATCCAGTAACTCCTTAATCTGCTTCTTAATTTCCTCCAAATCCTGTGCGGGCATCCGATACGGTCTCTTTGATATTGGCCCGGTGCCTGGCAAAAGCTCAATCAAAAACTCAATGTCTATCCGGTGGCATGCCTGGCAACTCCTCCGGAAATACATCGGGGTAATCCTTCACCACTGGTACTTCCTCCTGTATGTCGGGGAGGCTGAGCGGACCCACGAACACCTATGGGACCGGCGGACCGAGTCCCTTTTGGTTCGGAGGGGGGCGGAGATCGCACGAAGAGCGGATCGAGGCGAAGCACACGAGCAGTTTACCCAGCTTCGGAGCTCTCCGAGAGATAATACTCCTACCGCTGCTTGTCTAATTGTATTGTGTTCTTGCCGTGGAGCGCCGAGAGCTACAGATACTCCAGCTGCTAACGAGACCTAAGCGTGGGAATGTTGAACCCCCTCTCACGTTGCGCATGGGCCTCTGCACAAAGGGGCTCCGGCAGTGGCAACGTAGATGAGGGTACAAATGGAAAAACAGTAGTTGGTACACCTACTTGAACAAAGGTACAAAGGTACTCTTCCTAACCCTGTCGGCAAGGGACAAAAGCATTTAAGGCCCGTCCCTTATCGCCTAAACAAAGGCAACAGGACCGTCAGAGCGCCACCGTTCGCCACGATGGCAAGCTTGTCACAGCTTATCGCCGCTTCCCTCACCGGCTGCACAGCCTCTTGACACGCTGCCAAGCATGGAATGGTCCCATGGCGACACGCTGGTGGATGAGCTGGAGAGGAGATGAAGAGAGGTTGCCGCGGCAAGTGCCTTGCCGCGCTGAATCCTTGTCGCGTCCGGAGGCTTGTCGCCTCTCAAGTCTTCCGGCAAGCTCCTCTTGCCGGGTCTTGTCTTCTGCGTTCCTTGAGTGGCCTTCCGGCAAGCTCCTCTTGCCGGGCCTTGTCTTCTTGGTTAAATACTTTGTTCTTGAATGGCTCCAAAGGAACCACGGAGGATCTTGGCGGTGACCAGCAAACCTTGCATGGGTGTGCTGCAATCGCCCGCGGCACAAGTTCGGGATACTAGGGTACCCCTACTCTAGTACACACCGGCAGAGCCCCTGCTGGGTCAAGACACCGGTGCCGAAGCGCCGTCGGGCCAGGCCCAAAACAAGCAGCACGGTCACACGCGGCCTTGATCACGCCGTAACTTGCTCGACCCACCACGCCCCACATTTAACGGCACGCACCGAACGTGGCGTCGTGGGAGAGATCGTGGGGGGTTTCTTTATTAGGAAAAGCGGAACGTCCGCCCCCTCTCCCTCCTTATAAACAGGGGAAACAGGGACAGGTCGCCCACCTCGCCATTGCCGTCTTGTCTCAAAAACCACCGCCGCTCCCCCCTTCTTCTCTAGTGCGAAGAGCAGCGCTCCGCCTTCTTCGCCACAGCGCCATCAACGCCGTCGGTCTCCTCCACCGCCTCCACCATGGCTCAAAGTCGACAAGGGAAGGGCGTGAAGTCGGGCCGAGGCGCAGCGGCTCATACCATGAAAGGAGCGGCCATCTTCTCCCCAGCTCGGCGCAGGAGCTGAGGGAGAGCTACTACCTCTTCTGGTCAGCGGAGACGCCAGCGTCGCATCCGCCAAGACGCAGTATTCCCCGCCACCGCTTCGGAACTAGCCCCAACTGGGTACCCTTTCTTTGCGCTTTTCTTCTATTGCGGGCTCTGCCCGCCCTTTTCTGAATTCTTCTGCGATATTATGAACACCTACGGGTTCCGCCTCCTTGATTTCACCCCCAATGCTGTCCTGACCATGGCAGTTTTCGCACACCTTTGCGAAAACTTTGTCGGGATCCACCCAAACGTAGCCCTCTTCCGCCACTTCTTCATGCCCCGCGTTGAGAGAGGGGAGCCGCTTGGGAGGGATTGCTTGGGTCTCCGTGGTCGGCAAGAAAGAGGCCTATCTGGAAGGAGAGTTCCAAGAAATGGGAGGAGTGGAGAGCCAATTGGTGTTGGATCGTTGAGGAGAACCCGCAGCCCTTCACTGCCGTGCGCCAAACCCCAATAGTGCGCGGCAACGATTGGAGCAACTTGGCGCCGGAAGATGCTAGGTTGAAGATTGCTGTGACCCGGATCTTGCGCCTCAGGCTTGCCGGACTCACCGTAGGCGCAGTTGGCGCAGATTTCCTTCGCCAGACGCTCCCTTGCAGGAGAGGAGGAGACCTGCTTGGGAGTTCCAAAATGCAGCGGACATCATGAGGCTGCGCTCGGGCCTCAACTGGAATTTCACTGTCCTGGAGTTGGATGCGATGCTGCTAGAGCTATTCAAGAATGACCCCGATCACCCCGAGTGGTTTAGGTTGCCGAGGGGTCGCCCCATTGTGCAACAACTCTTCGCTCGACCGCATCCGTGCCATGATGCCGCCAGCGATTCTCATGGGATCGCTCCAACTGGCAAGAGCCTCCCGACGACATCGTGCGGCGGTTCTTCGACAGCTTGGAAGAAGTGCCGATCCGCCCGACGAAAGCGTAAGGCTCACCATGACACCACCGATTTAAGAGATGGTGCGCATTGCCACAAGGTTGGAGGAGGCGGCAGGCCGGCCACCGGGCGTCTTCGGGTACACCGTGGAGGAGGCAGATGCAGCAGAGGTGGCAAGCCTTGCCGAGCCGAAGGAGTTCGCCGGTGAGGAAGAGCTTGCGAACCCGAGGTCGAAGTCGGGCGAACCAGCCGAGGGCGCTTCTTCCCCACTCATCCAACGCCTCGCCAGAACGGAGCTCCCCGGCTCGCTTAAAGAAGCGCTCCGCAAGGCCGGAGATTTAGACGGGCGGCAGACGGGCCCACAAATACAGCTGCCACACGCGCTTCATCAAGGCAAGCGATGTTGCCGCTGGAGTACCCCACACCGCTATGACAATCGGGCGGGATCCTCCTGTGCCACCGCCGACACCTCCGCCAAGCGGCCAAGAGAGCCCACTCTCCGCCTCGTCGCCTTTGAGGCGAGCCGAGTTTGATCTCTCCGCTCAACTCCGACGAGGAAGAAGAAGAGTAAGCTTCAATATTGTGCTTGTATTTCTTCAATTTTGTTGCTTCATCTTGAATCTGATTTGTTTCATTCTGAACTCTTTCCTTTTCAGGACGCTGGCCCAGAGAGCGTCGAAGAGAGCCAAGACCCCGGTGGTCGTTGCTGAGGACGATCCACCCGTGGCAACAGGAGGCGCGTCTGAGACCCCCTTGCCGGATCCGGCAACCCTTCTCGAGCAGCCCCCAAAGACAGCCCCAGAGTAAATATGCGGTTTTCTCCTTTACATTAGGTGTGCATGGGTGCTCCTTCTTCATTGATATCCGACTGTCGGTTTGTGTAGGAGCAGAGCAGCCTCATCGGGGAGGCTCGGAAGCCGCCCCTGAAATTCTAACTGCCCGACTCTGCTGCCAAGGGAGGATTCTCCGGCAAGGAGCGCCCGGCAAGGGAGACTACTCCGCAAGGGACAGCACTAGTGATCCTCCAGGTGGTCGAGACCATGGCTGCAGATCCCATTGCGGTAATCCTCTTCTTGTGAAAATTTCCCTTGGGCTTGTTTTCTTCTGGTTTTCTTTTTGAACATTTGCTTGATCGTTCTTTCTTTGTCCGCCTGAGCCGATGGAGACCGAGGTCGCCGGGCGAGGAGGACGCGCAAGGCAACACCGACGAAGCCACCGTCGTGGAAGAAAAAGGCGTGCCGACGAAAGCCTGCCGCCGCAGAAGCCGGGCGAGGGTCTCAGCGATCGACCGACGGCCACTGGGCCGCAGGGAGCGCCAGCGCTACACCGACCGCCGACTTCCCCACCGCTGCTGCAGCCAGTTCGAAGAGCCCCAGCCCGGCGCCTATCTGAAGGCCGGCGACGGCGTCTTCATCAAGCTCCCCTGGGCGTCGAGCTCCAGGGCGCCGGTCGAAGGAGAGACCTTCGACGGAGAGCTGCTCGCCTCCGCTGGGCTGTGTACGCGCCAAGCGTAAGCAAAGGCGAAAGTTCGAGGAGGAGCAGCTGCTGAAGAAGCTGCTGTCGCTCTACCGCGCCCGACAAGCCAAGTTGGAGTCCCGTGAAGCACTTGTCGCGAGGGCGGGGGCAGACATGGAGAAGCGTGTAGAAGAGCTCCGGAGCGCCAACCAAGAAACTCTCCGATCTTTGGCGGAGGAGCGGGAGCAACTCGCCGAGGAGCGCACGGCCTTCATCCTCGAGAAGGCTGCAGCTGAGGAGGAACAGCGGCTTGCCGCCGAGAAGCTGTCGGCGCAGGAAAGCGAAATGGGCGCAATGAAGGTCAACCTGGACAGCCACGAGGAAGAGCTTGTCGTCGCGAGGAGTCACTTGGCGGGGCTCTTAAGGAAGCGAAGGATGCTTTGCCGCAGCCGCCGAGGCCGCCAAGAAAGAGTTGGAGACGAAGGTGATGCAGCCGAGGCCGCCTGTAAGAGCGGCGAGGAGCTTGCCGCGCTCAAGCACGAAGCCGAGAAGGACGCCTACACTCTTGGCAAGCGGCGGGGCCGTCTCGCTGATAGGAGCAAGGAGCTCGACGCCGCCAAGGATTCCAAGGCAGATCTTGAGCTGAAGCGGACCACTCTGTTGCAGACGCTGGACGGCGCCAAGGAGCGGGAGGTGAGCCTGTTGGAGAAGATCAAGGCCAACGAGGAGCTGGCCGAATCTGTTGCCACCAGGCGCCTTGAGGGAGAGCGTGGAGCATTGGACCGAGGGCCTCGTGGATACTGCTGCCGCCATCCACAGTGAGCTGATGGAGCTGGGGATGGTGGATCTTGGATACTCCTCCGACGAGCACCTCCAACCCAGCGCCAAGCTTAGCTTATTCTTCAAGGGCGTGGTGACGGCTCTCCAATGACTCGGGAAGAGATCCCAAAGCAGCTGGCCGAGGAATCGCGCAAGATTTGTGTAGAAGCCCTCCAGAAGGTGTTGATGAAGGTGGCCTTCCGCAATCCAGGCCTCAACCTCAACAGCGTCCTTAGATCCTTGCCGCCAGATGCCGATGTGGAGGCGCTCAAAGCCCTTGTCGCACCCATTGTGGACAAGGTGTGCAAGATCAAGCGGGTTGATGGCGACCGCAGAGACTAGGCCGCCAATTTTATCTTTCCCTTGTCGCTCGATCATCTTTAGAACAATTTATTAGTTCTGCGACAAGCTATTTTGTAACATAACTCTATCTTTAGGCGATGATTGCAATGTTATTTCCTTTACTTGATTCCTTCCTTTGTATGCGTTTTGCCCCACGCTTTTAGGGAACTTGTCGGCGCGAGCACCTTTGCCTTGCCGAAAAGTCTTGAACGTCAAGAGCTTTGGCGGTGCCGCCTCCGACAAGCAACCTTGTCGCGACTAGCTGCAGCTCACTTAAGTTGTTGAGCGGACTCGAAACAAAGTAAGGGCGCGACTAGCCATGAAGTTGGTTCCTCCGTGCACAGGTTTTCCATACAAAGTACTATCGTTCGAGGAAGATAACTTAAAAATTTAAGAACTGATTGCTCAAACTTGGGCAACTTAGCTTTTCTGTCGTTTGCTTCCCGGCAAGGCGAAACTTCCTCGAGCAACGCTTGGTCCATAGTATTATCTTCTCCTTCCCCCCTGGTTAACTTGTGCACGAGGGAACCTTCCTTTCTTTGAGAAAAGAGAAAGAAGAGAAAATAAAGTTATGGAGCCCAGCGGCTCGATATTGCTTACCGGGTGTGGGAGCTGCACAAAGTGTTAGTCAAAACATGCAATAAAATGATGAAAGCATGAATTTGACAAGTTGTGCGCAACACATGAGCTTTACTTATGCATGGGATCTGCGCCCGACTTTGTACAAAGGATTACATGCAACATCAGCAAGACTTGTATTAAAGGTGGTTGCGGAACAGGTTCCGCAACCGCGCCTCTACGGGTAAAACTTACGAAGATGCTCAATGTTCCAGGAGTTGCTCACCGGAATGCCATCTTCGGTCTCAAAGCGGACAGCGCCAGGCCTAGTGACTCGTTTCACCCGATAAGGGCCTTCCCACTTCAAGGCGTCAACTTGTTGGAATTCTTGGCGGACTGAACGCGCCAAGAACAAGGTCGCCTTTCCTCGAGGCTTTCTCGCACTAACTTTGCGGCTATGGTAGCGACGCAAAGCTTGCTGGTAACGAGCAGCTCAGACAATGCCCTGAAGACGATCCTCCTCAAGGAGCAGCGTCATCTTGTCGCAGCCTGCTCTTGCTCAAGCTCATCATAAGCGAGCACCGAGGCAATCCAGATACGAGTTCCGTGGGGAGAACTGCCTCTGCTCCACATAGACTAGAGCGAAAGGTGTCTGGCCAGTGGCTCGATTTGGCGTCGTCCTGATCGACCAAAGAACCACCGGCAGCTCCTCAATCCAGTTTCTTCCGCACTTGTGCAGCCTGTCGAAAGTTCTGGTCTTGAGTCCGCGCAGCACTTCAGCATTTTCCCTCTCCGCTTGACCGTTGCTTCTCGGATGAGCAACAGAAGCGAAGCAGACCTTGGCGCCAAGATCTTGGACGTACTGCATGAAGGTGCGGCTTGTGACCTGTGTGCCGTTGTCGGTGATGATCCTGTTAGGGACTCGAAACGGCAAACAATCGACCAAGAACTTGATCGCCGATCGCTGTCACCTTCCTCATCGCTTCCACTTCCGGCCACTTTGTGAACTTGTCGATTGCAACGCATAAGTACTCAAAGCCCCGACAGCTCGGGGAAAGGGCCGAGGATGTCGAGCCCCTGCATCAAAATGGCCGGGATAAAGGGATCGCCCGGAGAGCTTGAGCTGGCTGGTGTATCTGCTTGGAATGGAACCGCACGCTTCACACTTGGTTACTTGTGTAGTTGCAACTGGAGGGCTGTCGGCCAAAGAAACCTTGCCGGAACGCTTTTGGCAAGTGCTCTTCTTGCGCCAATGTGATTACCACATATGCCTCCATGTATCTCTCGCCAACAGCTTTTGTCCGCCTTCCCGGTGAATACACTTCAATTTCACACCGTTGAGTCTCCTTCAGACAAGCAGTCTTTGTCGACAAACCGGTACATACTTGATCGCCGAGCTACTCTTTCCGCTTCTTCTTGCTCTTCGGAAGTTCTCCGTCTCAAGGAAATGGACAATCTGCTGCGCCCATGCTAGAGCTCGCGGCTCGACAACAAGGACTAAAGGCACATCTGCTGCTGCGGGAACATCCGCTTCTACGGCAAGAACCAGTGGTTCAGCCGGAGCTTGATGTTCCCCGGCAAGTTTGCCGGAGCAAAACTTGTCAAGAGCGTCTGCTTCAACGAAACAAACCCTGGGGCTTGTCGGAGCAGACTGCCCCTCAGCTCTGTTGGTGTCGATCTTGGGGACCTTCTTGGTGGCGGCTTCGAAGCTCTGCGAAAAGTAGTCACCAGAGATCAACTTCCTCTTCTTGTTCTCATCCGGGCTTGATGGTGTTACGGTTGGTTGAGTTAGCTTGAGCACAAAATCCCTGGTTCCATTGTGCAACTTAAGTGTAGCGCACTTTGACAAAGCCATCGGCAATATCATTCTCGAGCTCTTGGAACATGTTCCATTTGTAGGCCGTCAAAGTGTTCTTCTAGCTTTCTCACTTCATCAACGTAGGCTTCCATCAATGGACTCTGATAATCTTTGTTCACTTGGCGGACGACAAGTTGCGAATCACCCCTGACAATAAGCTTCTTAATCCCAAGGTCTACTACAATCCTGAGACCGGCAAGCAAACCTTCATACTCTGCTGTATTGTTTGTTGCTTGCTTCTTGGGAAAATACATTTGGACTATGTACTTGAGGTGCTCTCCGGTGGGTGCTATAAGCAAGACGCCAAAGACCGGGCGCCTTGCAGCGAGAAGGCACCATCAAAGTACATCAGCCACTCTTTGCTCGCTTCCTTGACGGGGATGCTCGTCTCTGGGATTTCTTCATCTTGCGTTGGGGTCCATTCCGCTATGAACTCTGCCAATGGTCTGCTTTGGATAGTTGATGTGCTTTCAAACTTGAAGCCAAAGCTTGACAGTTCCAGTGCCCACTCGACAATCCTGCCTGTTGCCTCCGGATTCTGTAGTATCCTCTTCAGCGGACTGTTATCTCATGTGCTTGGAAGTAATGGCGCAGCTTTCTCGAGGCCATGAGGAGGCCGAAAAGCAATTTCTGCACACCAGAGTACCTTGACCTAGCCCCCTGCAGAAGGGAATTGACAAAGTAAACCGGGCGCTGCACCATCCTTTTCTGCACCTGCTCATGCGTCTGCGCAGATCCGTCCTTGTCGGGACCAGAGCTTGCCGGTGAAGCCCCCTGCTTGTCGCTGGATGTGTCTGCCGTGGTTGCCGGCTCATCGTCCGCCTCCCTCTCCGCTACTAACGCAGCACTAACCACTTGATTGGTTGCCGCTTATATATAGCAGCAACTTCTCTTGTGGCTTAGGTGCGACAAGTATTGGAGTGGAGGATGTACCTCTTTAAGTCCTGCAGCGCAGCCTCCGCTTCGGGAGTCCATTTCATTGGACCTGCCTTTTTCAAAATCTTGAAAAATGGCAGGGCGCGTTCAGCAGATCTAGAGATAAACCTGCTGAGAGCAGCCACGCAACCGGCAAGTCTTCGTACATCCTTGACGCGCTTTGGTGCTTCAATCTGCTCAATGGCCTTGATCTTGTCGGGATTGGCTTCAATTCCCCGCTGAGACACGAAGAACCCGAGAAGCTTGCCGGAAGGGACTCCGAACACGCACTTCTCGGGTTGAGCTTGTGGTTGATCTTGCGTAGATTTGCAAAGGTTTCATCCAAATCTTGAACCAGAGTTGCTTTGTCCTTGCTCTTGACCACTATGTCATCCATGTAGGCTTCTACATTTCTGTGCATTTGCGGCTCAAAAGCGTCATGGACTACTCTTGCAAACGTTGAACCAGCATTCTTCAAACCGAAAGGCATCCGTATGAAACAAAGTATGTGCCACATGGAGTAATGAATGCGGTTTTCTCCTCATCCTCTTACGCCATGAAGATCTGATGATATCCTGAGTATGCATCAAGAAATGAAAGCAAATCACATCCAGCCGTGGAGTCAACAATCTGGTCGATGCGCGGCAAGGGAAACGGGTCTTTGGGACAAGCTTTATTAACATCCGTGAAGTCAATACAAAGTCTCCATTTCCCATTTGCCTTGCGCACGACTACAGGATTGGCCAACCACGTAGGATGGAGCACTCCTCTGACAAGGCCTGCTGCTTCCAATTTCTTGATCTCTTCTGCGATGAACTCTTGACGCTCCACTGCTTGCTTCCTGACTTTCTCGCTGACGGGTCGCGATGAGGACAAACGGCAAGATGGTGCTCAATTACTTTCACAGGAACACCGGGATGTCGGACGGTTGCCATGCAAACACGTCGGCGTTAAGCCCTTGAGGAAAGCAACGAGCGCCTTCCTATTTAGGATCGAGAGTGGCACCGATGGTGAAGGTACCACCCGGCCGCCCTCCTTGGCGGACACCTTCTTGGTCTTCGGCGGAGCTGCCATCGCCTTTCTTGCACTTGCCGGTGGAGCTCGATGGTGCGTCCTCGACGGTAGCGCAGCACTCCGAAGAGGTGCGCTTGCCGGAGTGGGCATTAGAGCTCTTGCCGGACTTGGACTTGGTCTTCTTCCCTCCGGGAGCTTCAGCGGCAAGTGATTTGCAATCTGTCGCGGCTGCTGCTTCCCGGTAGATCTTGTCGGTGCAGATAAGAGCATCCTTCTTGTCGCCATGGACAGAGATGACACTTATTGGGCCTGGCATCTTGAGTAAGTTGTAGGCATAGTGAGAGGCTGCCATGAACTTTGCGAGCGAGTCTTTGGGCGGCCAAGTATCCCATTGTAAGGCAATGGGAAATCAGCAACGTCGAATGTGACCCTCTCGATCCTAAAGTTCAGCTTCGCTGCCAAATGTTACCGGCAACATGATCTTCCCCTTCGGCTTGCTCCTTCCCGGATTGATTCCTTGGAATGTGCCAGTCTCTTCGAGCTCGCTGTCAGGGATCTGAAGCTTCTGGAGAACCGCGGAGGAGATCAGGTTTAAGCCGGCCCCGCCGTCAACTAGCATCTTGGTGACCCTGAGGTTGCGGATAGTTGGTGAGACCAACATCGGCAAGCACCCGACCGCAGTTGTGCGATCAGGGTGGTCCTCAATATCAAAGATGATAGGCGTGCTGGACCACTTCAGAGGCCTGCGTGACTCTACGGATGGTTCAGCTACATTAACTTCCCGCATCCACTGCTTGAGTTGGCGGTGGGAAGTATGCAGGGAAGCACCTCACAACGCAGAGGACCTCTGTAGCTTTCTGAAACTCCTGCTCATCGGCGTCATCATCATCCATGTCTTCATCGTCGTCTTCGTCTTCATCCTTGTCGCGGCCGCGGGGAGGTCTGTCTCCTTGCCGCTGCTTGGCCTTGCCGCGGCGTCCTCCCCGGCCGGGACGCTTCTTGCTTCCTCCTCTAGCACCTTCCTGGGCCTTCTCCTTGTCGCGTCTCTTGTATTCAGCTTTCTGCTGCTCGACAAGCTGCTCTACCTTCTTGCAGCTCTGGAGATCATGGCCCTTGGTGCGGTGGATCTTGCAGTACTGCTTGCCGGAGCCATCCTGCTTGTCGGCGGCCGCCACAGGCTGGTGGTTGGCGCCAGCGGCAACCTCCTTGCCGGAACTACTAGCCTTGGCGTTCTTGTCGCCACCTCCGTTGCCGGACTGCTCGACAACTAGCACATCTCTGCCTTTCTTCTTCCTCGCTGTTGGCCGCTACCGCTTCTTTCTTGCCGGGCGGTCTCCTCACCCCATCGCCGATCCTCCTGCTTCGTATTCTCTCCGGAGTCTCCTCCTCCTCAAAGACGCGGCGCACTTGTCGGCCAGGGCGTATATTTCACTGACGTCTCTTATCTTGCACATCGCCATCTCCTCCCGCATCCTGCGGTTCCGCACGTTCTGATGGAACACGCTGATCACCGCGGCAGGGTGGACATCGGGGATGTTGTGCTGTACACGGCTGAATCTTTGAATATACTTGCGCAGGGGCTCTCCTTCCTTCTGGGCGAGCAGATGAAGGTCGCTTTCTTGGCCATGGGGTTTGTGGCGCTGTAAAGGCGCCGACAAACTGATGGCATGATTCTGCCCAAGAAGATATGGAGTTGTCCGGCAAGTGCATGAGCCAGACTGACGTTGGGCTTGAGCACCAGCCGGAAGTAGTTGGCAGGATCTTGTCGTCTCGCCCCGGCAGCCTGCACCGCGATGGTGTAGATGCCGAGGAACTCCGACGGATGCGTCTTGCCGTCGTACTTCTCGCACGTCTGGCTTGAAGTTTTTCTTCTTTGGGCCTTTGGACTTGCCGCAGCTCACGAGTGAACGCAGGGCAACCTACCGCGTACGGCAAGTCGCCTGGTTCCTCTGGCGCGTGCATGTCAACAGAGGGCCCAGCGCGCTTGTCGGATTGACGCCGCGCTTCTCTTCGGCGCTCGATGCGAGTTCGAGCGTCCTCTTGCTGTCGATCGTGTAGCACTTGGCGCTGATCGCGATGAGCTCGTGGATCCGATGACGCAGTGGAGTCGCTGTCGAGGCGGATCCGGTGAGTCGGTGATTTTGGCCTTTGGGGCGGGGAGTGCATGGTGGTTGCACCTCCTCCGGTCTCGTCGCCACCGGATCGCGTTTGGCGTTCCTGCCGCGGCAGCGACGCACTCGGTTGCCGCGGAGCGTCGCCGTTGGCGAAGCCGATGAGACTCTGGATGGTGGCCCTCTATTTGTCAACCTTGTCGGCCGTTGGAGGGTAGTCGAGGAGCAGTTGAGCTCTCGCCAGAGCTTCCGCTGGAGTGGTGGGTGGCAATGGTGAACGGTGCGAGGAGCGGGATATGCTCGGACTTCTAACTATGTTAGAAGGAGCAGCATCCCGTCCAGGCGACCGTATCTCGCTCGTGCCAGCATGTTGGCGTGCACGCTGGTCTTGAGGGTCTCGAGATCCTCCAGCTCGGTCTTGATCCAACGAGCGTATGGTATTGTGAATACCATGACGCTGTTGGTCCCGCTGCTCCTGAGATGGGCGCGGGACATGTACGGACGCCGAGGTTTGCGCGGCCTTGTCCTTGGACTTGGCAGCGTCATGAACTCCTTCGCCGGCGCCCGTTCTTCCGCCATTGTCTGCTTCCACCACCCGCTTGCTCGTGATGGTGGGTTCGACGCGACGGCTCTGCTTCTTGCCAAGCCTTCTTCTTCGATGGCATGTTGATGAAGATGTTGAAGATGATGAAGATGTTGCTCATGTGAACGCCGGATCAGGTTCACACAGCCTCGACGCCCCCTACCTGGCGCGCCAAAGATGTCGGGAGGCTGATCGGACCCACGAACACCTATGGGACCGCGGACCGAGTCCCTTTTGGTTCGGAGGGGCGGAGATCGCATCGAAGAGCGGATCGAGGCGGCTAACACGAGCAGTTTACCCAGCTTCGGAGCTCTCCGGAGAGATAATACTCCTACTGCTGCTTGTCTAATTGTATTGTGTTCTTGCCAGGGAGCGCTGAGAGCTACAGTATACTCCAGCTGCTAACGAGACCTAGCGTGGGAATGTTCGAACCCCTCTCTACGTTGCGCATGGGCCTCTGCACAAAGGGGCTCCGGCAGGTGGCAACGTAGATGAGGGTACAAATGGAAAAACAGTAGTTGGTACACCTACTTGAACAGTGTACAGTGTACTCTACCTAACCACGACGGCAAGGGACAAAGCATTTAATGCCCGTCCCTATCGCCTAAACAAAGGCAACAGGGACCGTCGGGGAGCGCCACCGTTCGCCACGATGGCAAGCTTGTCAGCGCCGCTTATCGCTGCTCCCGGCTGGCTGCCGCGACCTCTTGACACGCTGCATGGAATGGTCCCATGGCGACACGTTGGTGGACGAGCTGGAGCGGAGATGAAGAGAGAGTTGCTGCCGCGGCAAGTGCCTTGCAGCGGCTGAATCCTTGTCGGCGTCCAGAGGCTTGTCGCTTCAAGTCTTCCCGCAAGCTCCTCTTGCCGGTATTGTCTTCTGCGTGCCTTGAGTGGCCTTCCCGGCAAGCTCCTCTTGCCGGGACCTTGTCTTCTTGGTTAAATACTTTGTTCTTGAATGGCTCCAAAGGAACCACGGAGGATCTTGGCGGTGACCAGGCAAACCTTGCCGCGGGGTGCTGCAAGTGCCCGTGCACAAGTTCGGGATACTAGGGTACCCCTACTCTAGTACACTGACACTGTACAACTCCTGATAAGGAATTTACTTGAGTCCTCTTCGGCACATGCCGGGATACATACTTGATCCTTCTTCCTTCTGGGGTAGTGAGAAATATCGACTTACTCGCACAATCAATGTTCCCTCCATACTTCGATAACCAATCCATGCCTAATATTACATCCTATCCTTGTGACTCCAATATTATTAGGTCGGAGGGGAACACGTAGTTACCAATCCTTAAGGGTAACCGATCACACCATAGGCCGGCCATATAGTCTGCTCCTGGCGAGGTTACTAACATGGGTGACCTAAGGGCTTGGGTTGGCAGGTGATACTTATCCACAAATCCCCTTGATATGTATGAATGCGGTGCACTAGTATCAAAGAGAACGATTGCAGTAAATGACTTAACCAAAAACTTACCTATAACTGCTTCTGGGTGCTCTTCAACCTCCTCCACGCTAACGTGGTTCACTTGTCCCCTATTGAAAGGGTTGGGTTTCTTCCCAGAGCTTCCATTACCATTTCCATTCTTTGCTTCTGAACACTCGGTGGCGTAGTGTCCGTTCTTCCCGCACTTGAAACAAGTAATGTGACTTAAGTCCTTCTTGGCGGGCGTTGCTGGGTTGGAACGGTTCTGGCTGCTGCTTCCTCCATTCCCATTCCCATTCTTGGGGCCACTATGGTTATGCGAACTTACTCCATTGGAATTATGGCCTCCATGGTTATGGTGAATGTGTCCTCCCGAGTTTGGGGTAAAACGAGGTCTCTGCTGATCTCGTGAATTGTACTTCCCTTGTCCATACTTCCTTTTGCGGCTATCTATCTGCTGATGCTTCCCTTCGATCATAAGAGCTCTATCTACCAGCTCCTGGTAGTTGTTGAATGTTGCCACCATCAACTGCATGCTCAGCTCATCATTCAGTCCTTCCAGAAACTTCTCCTGCTTAGCAGCATCAGTTGCTACGTCATCAGGGGCATAACGGGCTAACTTACTAAACTCGTCCACATACTGGCCCACTGTGCGTCCTCCTTGGCGCAAGTTGGGAAACTCGCGCTTCTTCATGTTCATAGCTCCTGCTGAAACATGGGCAGTGCGGAAAGCCTGCTGAAACTGATCCCATGAAACAATGTCAATGGGGTAAGTGGCTGTGAAAGTTTCCCACCCTGATGCTGCGGGTCCATCAAGCTGATGTGCGGCAAAACGCACTCTCTCCGCATCTGTGCATCCTGCAGTGGCGAGCTCCCTTCCAATCTTACGAAGCCAATCATCTGCAACAATCGGCTCGGTGCTACTAGAGAACACCGACAGATTCAGCCTTAGGAAACGGGCTAAGTGATCAACATGTGATGGTGGTGGTGGGTTGTTGTTGTTGTTGTTGTTGTTGTTGTTGTTGTTGTTGTTGTTGTTGTTGTTGTTGTTGTTGTTGTTGTTGTTGGTTGTTGTTGTTGTTGTTGTTGTTGTTGTTGTTGTTGTTGTTGTTGTTGTTGTTGTTGTTGTTGTTGTTGTTGTTGTTGTTGTTGTTGTTGTTGTTGTTGTTGTTGTTGTTGTTGTTGTTGTTGTTGTTGTTGTTGTTGTTGTTGTTGTTGTTGTTGTTGTTTTTGTTGTTGTTGCTGCTGCCTTGGTTCTGATTCTGAACTAGTAGCTACATCAAGGTATTCTGCTGCTAGATCAACTGAGTGAGCTCCGGTGGGAAGGCAAATCGTGGGAAATGGTTCTAAGGTCGATGTGATCGCCGTCAGCATGCTACCTCTACATCTACCTTTGGGGTTAGTTTTAGACCTAAATAATTGTTATTTGGTGCCATCGTTGAGCATGAACATTATATCTTGATCTTGTTTGTTGCGAGACGGTTATTCGTTTAAATCAGAGAATAATGGTTGTTCTATTTATATGAGTAATATCTTTTATGGTCATGCACCCTTCCTGAGTGGTCTATTTTTGTTGAATCTCGATAGTGATGATACACATATTCATAATATTGAAGCCAAAAGATGCAAAGTTATTAATGATAGTGCAATTTGTTTATGGCACTACCGTTTGGGTCATATTGGTGTAAAGCGCTGATACGTCTCCAATGTATCTACTTTTCCAAACACTTTTGCCCTTGTTTTGGACTCTAAATTGCATGATTTGAATGAAACTAACCCGGACTGACGATGTTTTCAGCAGAACTGCTGTGCTGTTATTTTTGTGAAGAAACAAAAGTTCTCGGAATGACCTGAAAATCCTCGGAGATAAGTTTCAGAAAATATAAAAAATGCTGGCACTACTAGGAAAAGGCATCCTAGTGGCGCACCAGTTTTGCCTACTAATGGCGCACTACTGGTTCACCACTAGCATCACGCCATTAGAATTAAATTCTAATGGCGCACCACTGGTGCGCCATTAGTATCCAGTGTTCTAATGGCGCACCACGTAGTGCGCCATTAGTATAGCCCACAGTGCGCCATTAGAATGCCTCCCAGGGGGCCATATGTACCCATGTGCTTTGGCTTACTAATGGCGCACCAGTGGGTGATGCGCCATTAGTGTGATTATCACAGTGCGCCATTAGTGTCTTTTGTGGTGCGCCACTAGTATGAATATTAGGGATTTTCTTTTCTTTTCTGATATTTTCACAGGTTACAAAATATATTATTGAACATAATTTAGACAACACCACACAAAGAACAAAGAGATTCATCGAATACAATAGAAGATTAGACTCGAATATAATTCATCATATTAGTCTCCTAATTCAAAAGACCGAACAAAGATAGAACATTACAAGTCTCGAGACCATGAAAGTAGCGAGTTTGTCTTCACATTACAAGTCGATATCGATCATCTAAACTACCATCACATAGAAGAGAGCTGCGGTCATCACGATGAGCATCATCACGATGAAACTGGTCTTCACCCGGTTCTTCCAACGCTCCCTCCTCTCTCCCGCTAGATAGCAGGCGTATCTAGATTCCTCCTCCGCCCTAGTGGTGTACCCTTTGTAACTGTTACCGCTGAAACGGTTGAGGGAGTTCCGGACTAGGGGGTGTCCGGATAGCCGAACTATCATCATCGGCCGGACTCCAAGACTATGAAGATACAAGATTGAAGACTTCGTCCCGTGTCCGGATGGGACTTTCCTTGGCTTGGAAGGCAAGCTTGGCGATATGTATATGTAGATCTCCTACCATTGTAACCGACTCTGTGTAACCCTAACCCTATCCGGTGTCTATATAAACCGGTTTTAGTCCAGAGGATCTAACAACAATCATACCATAGGCTAGCTTCTAGGGTTTAGCCTCTTTGATCTCGTGGTAGATCCACTCTTGTAACACACATCATCAATATTAATCAAGCAGGATGTAGGGTTTTACCTCCATCAAGAGGGCCCGAACCTGGGTAAAACATCGTGTCCCTTGTCTCCGTTACCATCCGCCTAGACGCACAGTTCGGGACCCCTACCCGAGATCCGCCGGTTTTGACACCGACATTGGTGCTTTCATTGAGAGTTCCTTCTGTCGTCACCGATAGGGCCCGATGGCTCCTTCCGATCATCAACAATGACGCAGTCCATGGTGAGACCTTTCTCCCGGACAGATCTTCGTATTCGGGCGGCTTTGCATCGCTGGGCCAATTAAGCCAGCCATCTGGAGCAGATCGAAGCTACGCCCCGCCATCAGTCAGATTTGGAAGTTTGAACTATACGGCCGATATCCGCGGAGACTTGATCTTCGACGGATTCGAAGCCGCAGCCGAAGCGCCGCCGCTTATTTCGATGGGCATGATCTAGCTCTGCAGCCGAAAGCGATTGCCTCGACGCCGTCGACCAAAGATCCGCTCCGACCCTTAATCCGGAGCCGGATTCCCCGATCGAGGACGGGTGGTTGGACACCGCCTCGGGGGCGACAATCCCTATGGCTATTGAGCCGAACTCTATCCCTGTCCTTTGCGAAGACCGACCTGTGGTGCTGGACTCTCCCCGGACACCGAACCTCATACCGCCAATCGAATCCGATTGGGCGCCCGTCATGGAGTTCACTGCCGCGGACATCTTTCAGCACTCGCCCTTTGGCGACATCCTGAATTCACTAAAGTCTCTGTCTTTATCCGGAGAACCTTGGCCGGATTACGGTCAGGAAGGTTGGGACGCGGACGACGAAGAAATTCAACGCCCACCCACCACCCACTTTGTAGCCACCGTTGATGATTTAACCGACATGCTAGAATTCGGCTCCGAGGACATGGACGGTATGGACGATGATGCCGGAGATTTACCAAGACCCAAATACTTACAGGCAATCGAAGGCCACCTCGTCATATGACAAATACATGATGGATATCCCAAAGGATGGGAATGGCGAAGGAACAGAGGAGGATGACCCCTCCAAGAAACAGCCCAAGCGCCCGGCTGGCCAAGCGCCGCTCTAAATCCCGCCACAGCAAGAATGAAGATTCCGGCACCGGAGATAACAATACACCGGACAGTGCCAAAGACAATCCACTCCAGCAAGATCCAGCGCAGGAGGATGGAGACGCCAGCCCTCACGAGAGAGCGGCAGAAGAAGAGGTAGAGGATTATATGCCTCCCTTCCGAGACGAAGCAAGCCTCGACGATGATGAATTCGTCGTGCCTGAGGATCCCGTCGAACAAGAGCGTTTTAGACACAGGCTTATGGCCACGGCGAACAGCCTCAAGAAAAAGCAGCAACAGCTTAGAGCTGATCAGGATCTGCTAGCCGACAGATGGACTGAAGTCCTCGCGGCCGAAGAGCATGAGCTCGAACGCCCCTCCAAAAGCTACCCTAAATGCAAGCTGCTCCCCCGATTAGAGGAGGAGGCTTACGAACCCGCATCACCAGGAGACAATACGGCTGACCGACCACCCCGTGGCCGCGACAGAGAGGCCTCTAGGCCCTTCACTAGAACTGCACTCGGCATCGCTCAAAAAGCACACGGCCACAGGGGAACGCTCCGGACCTGCGAGATATATTGGAGGACAAGGCAAGACAATCAAGATCGATCTATGGATTGCGTGGGCGCCCACGGTACGTGACGACAACCGTCGCGCCAGACACAGTAAGTCCGGCCGGGCCGAACAAAACGAACAAAGCTCTTTTGAGCTCCGTCGTGATATCGCCCAGTACAGAGGCGCCGCACACCCACTATGCTTCACAGACGAAGTAATGGATCATCAAATCCCGAAGGGTTTAAACCCACAATATTGAATCCTATGATGGCACAACAGACCCCGCGGTTTGGATCAAGACTATCTCCTTCACATCCATATGGCCCGCGGTGACGATCTTCACGCCATCAAATACCTCCCCCTCAAGCTTAAAGGACCAGCCCGACATTGGCTCAACAGCTTGCCAGCAGAGTTAATTGGGAGCTGGGAGGACCTGGAAGCCGCATTCCTCGATAACTTCCAGGGCACTTATGTGCGACCACCAGACGCTGATGACCTAAGCCACATAATTCAGCAGCCAGACGAATCAGCCAGACAGTTCTGGACACGGTTCTTAACCAAGAAAAACCAAATCGTCGACTGTCCGGATGCAGAGGCCCTCGCGGCCTTCAAGCATAACATCCGCGACGAGTGGCTTGCCCGGCACCTAGGACAGGAAAAGCCGAAATCCATGGCAGCCCTCACATCACTCATGACCCGCTTCTGCGCGGGTGAGGACAGCTGGCTAGCACGCAGCAACAACCTCAGCAAAATTTCTGGCAGTCCGGACTTCAAGGGCCGAAATGGTAGGCCGCGTCGTAACAAAAACAAACACCGCATTAACGGCAACAATATTGAGGATACGACAATCAATGCCGGATTCATAGGCTCTAAACCTGGTCAGTGGAAAAAGCCATTCAAAAGAACTACTCCGGGTCCGTCCAATTTGGACCGAATACTCGACCGCTTGTGCCAGATACACAGCACCCCCGAAAAGCCAGCTAACCACACCAACAGGGACTGTTTGGTATTCAAGCAGGCAGGCAAGTTAATTGCCGAAAACAATGACAAGGGGCTGCATAGCGATGACGAGGACGAGACCCAACCGCCGAACAATAGAGGACAGAAGGGTTTCCCCCCACAGGTGCGGATGGTGAACATGATATACGCAACGCACATACCCAAAAGGGAGCGGAAGCGTGCACTCAGGGATGTCTACGCGATGGAGCCAGTTGCCCCGAAGTTCAATCCATGGTCCTCCTGCCCGATCACTTTTGACCGAAGGACCACCCCACCAAGATCCGCCACGGCGGATTCGCGCCAGACCGGTCTTAGACCCAATCGTTGATGGATTTCACCTAACCGTAGTCCTGATGGACGGCGGCAGCAGCCCGAACACTGCTTCACCAGATACGCAAAATGGGCATAGACCCTCAAGGATTAAACCTACCAAAACGACCTTTAAAGGCGTCATACCAGGTGTAGAAGCCAATTGTACAGGCTCAATTACACCGAAGTGGTCTTCAGATCCCGGATAACTTCCGGCGGCTATCATGCCTTGCTCGGACGCATCAGACGGTAAAGTTCAACGCGTGCCGCACTACGCATACCTCAAGGTCAAGATGCCAGCCCTCGAGGAGTCATCACGGTCAACGGAAACATCGAACGCTCTCTCCGCACGGAGGAACATACAATGACTCTCGCGCGAAGTGCAATGCAGCCTCTTAAGGCAATTCTCGAGTCCGCCGTTAAGCGGCGGACACAGCTAAGCGCCTCGAGTAACTTACAACAAGACCACCGCACGCTCCGAGCACGCCAGAGCAGTGCGGCCCCAACCCCAGCTCTGCGAAACGTCAAAGCAGGTCCTTCGCAGACACCATTACGCTCTCGAAGATACCATGGGCATGGGGAGAGGGGCACGACCACGATAAACCTGCATCGCGGCTCAACCACACCAGGGGCTCTCAAGTGTGTCGTTCCTTTTCTTTTCTTTTTACCTTTTACTTTTTACCCACAGGACTCCGCTTGTCGAGGCCCTGTCCGCGTAAGACCTGCCGAACTCACGATGCAACAACCAGGGAAGGATAAAGGCTACAATGAATATACAGGTGGTCTCCATTACGAGCATTTTTATACACCAATCTGCAGCCTACCCCTGGAGGGGGACATGTTTAACAGTCTCATACCTTGCTTATCGCACTATTTGTATCGTTCTGCATTCGTAGCAGCACTTATTGAATAAAACAATGCAGCACCTTTTTGCTTATAATTGCATTTCTTTTTCATACATATGTTCATTCACGACATGTTGCATCCGTACACTTTGGTACGGCTACTATACACCAGGGGCTTATGTTTCCCGCATTATGGTATGATGAGTCCGTACACTTTCACAAGTGCGACAACCCGAACTTATAGCACTATATGCATCGGCTCCGAATCATGTCTTGGGTCAATAGTTGGGTTTGCCCGGCTCCCATGTTTTGGTACCTTACGTTCCGTTATATCGGCTAAGGTAGCACCGGGAGAACCACTGCGATTACGCCCCAGTTCGACTGGGTTAACGCCTCAGTGGAGAAAGCTAAAACTGACCCGTCATGATGAGGCGAGAGCGATCGCTGTTCGAGAGGTTTTTTGCGAGTCCTTAAAGACTTATGCCGCTTAGAGCGAGGAGCCGGATACTGTCCGACCAAAGGCGTGGATAGCGCCCCAAATTGACCTTCCGAAGACTAGGGCTTCACGAAATTTAAAATTATAGAATTCTATGGCTAAGTGAGAGTGTTCAAGCATTATAAGTCCGGTTGCCTTGTTCACTGTGTTGAGCGCCTCCTAGATGGACCCAAAAATGGGAACAAGAGCGCTCAAGTTAATCCCTAACACCCCAGCACTCGTGGCATGGGGGCTGAAGCCGACGACTTGCCATCTCTCAGATTTGATAAACAGCCGCACAAAAGGTAATATTTTAAATTAACAAGCGTTGCTTAGCGCATATGAACTAAATTTTCAGCGCACAGGATAACAAAATGCAAGTCTACTCAAATATTACATCTTTGGAGCACTCACCCGCAAATAGTGCGGGCGCCTTTCAGCACACTCTTATAATACATCTCGGGCGTGCGATGCTCCTTGCCCTCTGGTGGCGGGTCCGTCATGAGCTTCTGGGAATCCATCTTGCCCCAGTGCACCTTTGCGCAGGCAAGGGCCCGATGGGCACCCTCAATACAAGCGGAATGCTTGATGACTTCTACCCACGGGCACGCATCCATCAGCCGCCAGCCGGCAAGTAGCTCCCAGGCATGGCCTCCTTAGGCCACACCAACTATGAGGCCCTTCATGGCCTGTTCGGCTGCCTTGTGGAGCTCGACCAGCTGCTTCAGCTGGTCGCTAAGGGGCACCGGATGTCCGGCCTCAGCATACTAAGACTAGAAGACCTTCTCCGTCGAGCTCCCCTCCTCGGCCCGGTAGAATGCGGCAGCATCGAACAAGCTGCGAGGAAGATCTGCGAATGCTCCTGGAGAGCTCCGAATTCGGGTAAGCAACAGGTAATTAACACTCACATGCTTACTTTGCATGAAAAATGCCTTACCCGCTGCTATTTTCTTCACCGCCTAAAGCTCCTGGAGGGCCTTGTAGGCTTCGGCCTTAGCGGCTTTGGCACTCTCAAGAGCCGTTGCAAGCTCAGACTCTCGAAGTCTTGAGTCACGCCCAAGCTCTCATGTTTTTTCACGAGATCCTGGAGCTCTTGCTGTACCTCCGCCACCGCGCCTCCTGCTTCTCTCGCTCGGTGCGCTCACGCCAGCCGCATTACGTTCGCCGCTGCCACCGCCTCCTTCGTGGTCGCCACCTCGTTAGTGGCCCCTACAATACCCATGTTATCCTTGTCATTTTTCTTGCAACCAAATCCTTTTCTCAGAAGGTACAATTTTCATAAGGTATTACTCACCTTCTTTTTCCTCGAGCTGCTTCTTGGCATGGCCGAGCCTCGTTCTCGGACCGCTCGAGGTTTTCCTTCAAAGTATTGACCTCCTTGATCGGTCGGCGGAGGTCAGCAGCACAGCCTCCAATCCCATATTGACATATTTTTTATGACTCCTGCGTTTATCTTTCTAAAGATCCTCAGTCCGGCTTTTCTTTCCGAACACCGAACCGAGCATCAGGGGCTACTGTCTATGCGGTACCATTTTTCATATATTAAAATTCTTACCTCAAAGCCTGTTAGAAGGCTGCTGCAGGCTTCGGTCAGCCCGCTCTTGGCGAGCTGAACCTTCTGAATCACCGCACTCATAACAGTGCGGTGTTCCTCTTTGATGGAGGCGCCGTTGAGCGCCTCCAGCAAATTATCCGGCACCTCCGGTTGGACGGAGGCAGCCGGCGTCGCGGTCTTGCCCTTCTTACGAAGGGGTCGCCCGCCGGACTCCGGAGCCACTGTGGCCTCCGGGGCTGAGTCCGGTGCACAGTCCGGGAGGGTGTCCTGTGACACCTCCGGGGCCTCCTCCTCCTGGTGGGTCCTTTTCTGGGATCCCACCTCGGCGTCGTCCATGCACGGGGTGGAGGCAGTCGAAGGGAATCCATATCCGACGCACCCAAGGACCCGCTCGGCAAACGGGAAGATCATCCTTGGGCGGACTGCAGGGTTGTATGCGGCATTAGAAAGACATTATGTGGCGAAAAGAAAAAACCTTGAAGTTATTCGGGAGTCCAGATACTTACGATCTCGCCAGGGGCTTGGCCCTTGGAGGCCAGTCCTCGTCGTCGTCACTGGCATTGGCGGAGCAGTCCGGGGGAAGAGTTTTTCCCTTCTTGGACCCTTCGGCCTCCCTTGTTGGGGAGGCCTTCCTTTTCTTCCCTCCTTCACCGGGGAGAGGCTTTCTTCTTCTCCTCCTCGCCTTGGCGGGAGGAGTCGGCCTCGGATTCATCATCCGATAGCACAAAACGGGAACTCTTCCGAGTCCCCGTGGCCGTCTTCTTGGCCTTCTTCTCCGGCACCACGCAGTCAGCTGGGGCCAGCGCCCGTTAGGTGGGCGTCTGCTGGGTCCTCTGGCAATGGGGCCGGACAGATAATCCGTTCGGCCTTCGCCAGCCATTCCTGTTAAAGGTAAAGGGAGTTTAGATCCCGCATAGAGTCAAACTATGGAAAACAAGTGGTGAAATCACTTACCTCGTCAATCGGGCGCTGGCGGAATCCGCGATCTTGATAGCGGATGCGGAGCTTCGGCGCCCTTGAACAGCACCTTCCGCACATCTTCGTGCGTAGTGTCGAAGAGGCCGCCAGGTCTGGTGCTGCGCCGGATCAAACTCCCACATGTTGAAGCCCCGTCGCTAGCACGGGAGAATCCGGCGGATGAGCATGACCTGGACTACGTTGACAAGCTTGAGCTTCTTGTCCACAAGCTTCTGGATACAGGCTTGGAGTCCGGTCAGCTCCTCTGAATCCCCCAAATCCGGCCACTCTCTTTCCAGGAGGTGAGCCGTGTAGGGATGCCAGATCTGAATTCAGGGGCCGCTGCCCAATCAGGGTCATGCGGCTCGGTGATGTAGAACCACCCCGATTGCCACCCCTTGATGGTTTCCACGAAAGTGCCCTCCAGCCACGTAACGTGGGACATCCGGCCCACCATGGCGCCTCCGCACTCCGCTTGGCTGCCCTTCACAACCTTCGGCTTGACATCAAGGTCTTGAGCCACAAGCCAAGTGGGGCTGGATGCAGAGGAAGGCCTCGCACCTGACGATGAACGCCGAGATGTTGAGGATAAAATTGGGGCCGATCATGGAAATCTAGGCCGTAGTAGAACATGATCCCCCGGACAAAGGGATGAAGCGGGAAGCCCAGTCCGCGGAGGAAATGGGGAAGAAATACTACCCTCTCATGGGGCCTGGGGATGGGAATGAGCTCTCCCTCGTCGGGGAGCCAATGCGCGATGTTGCTGGACAAATATCCGGCATCGCGCAGCTTCTGGATCTGCCCCTCCGTGACGGAGGAGGCCATCCACTTGCCTCCCGCTCCGGACATAGTTGGAGAAGGTTGAGGTGAGAAGTGCGGACTTGGGCGCCTGGAGCTCGAGTTCGTGGAGATGGATAAGCCAAGGAGGAAGAAGGCGCAAGTAAAAGGGTTGGATCTTTATCCTTATATGGGCGGACAAAAACATGTGTCCCCACAGGCCTCGTAAAACTCGCTTATCTCCCAAGCGTCACAATCAATGGCGCGTTTGGGTTACCCATGTCCGTATTGATGGGAATCCCAGAATAAGGGGAACACGATCTCTGCCTTCGATAAGACGTGCCAAGGAAACCGCCGCTAAACGCTACCGAGGTGGAACAATAAAAACAATTTGAGTAAAGGCTTGGTAGTGGTGCGACGTCACGCCCACGTATCACGCCGCCAGATTGAACTTGTGTAATATTATTCTCTCTACGGTGGTACGTGGAATTTATCTTTGCGAGCGGACACTATCCTGGTGTTCACAATCTTCTATAAATTATTCGAGGAAGAACCTGCCTTGCCATGCCGAAGACAACATGCGCGCCAGACTCGTCGTCATTGAAGCCTGGTTCGGGGGCTACTGAGGGAGTCCTGGACTAGGGGGTGTCCGGATAGCCGAACTATCATCATCGGCCGGACTCCAAGACTATGAAGATACATGATTGAAGACTTCGTCCCGTGTCCGGATGAGACTTTCCTTGGCGTGGAAGGCAAGCTTGGCGATACGGATATGTAGATCTCCTACCATTGTAACCGACTCTGTGTAACCCTAACCCTATCCGGTGTCTATATAAACCGGAGGGTTTTAGTCCGTAGGACGAACAACAATCATACCATAGGCTAGCTTCTAGGGTTTAGCCTCTTTGATCTCGTGGTAGATCCACTCTTGTAACACACATCATCGATATTAATCAAGCAGGGCGTAGGGTTTTACCTCCATCAGGAGGGCCCGAACCTGGGTAAAACATCGTGTCCCTTGTCTCCTGTTACCATCCGCCTAGACGCACAGTTCGGGACCCCCTACCCGAGATCCGCCGGTTTTGACACCAACAACGGTGAACCTGTCTCCGACACTCCTCCCAGTCGTCGTAGACTCCGGGAACCTTACCCTTGTACACGACATACGACGGCATCTCTATGCACAAGCCAAACAACAGACAATACATAAGCAATATATAAGTATGAAACAAAAGGATCGGAAGAGAAAAGCAAGACATTAATAGCACGATTCATGGTCCTACTAATAAATAGCATCGATTACATCTAAGTTGAACGACTGTCCAAACCAAAGAGACATACAAGTTCATTAAAGTTTAATTACAACATGAGATAATCGATGTTTCAGAACTACAAATAGCATGACTACTTTCGACTCGACTCATGGGACCGGAGCGTGGATGAAGCCGCCGTCTTTCGTGATGGTCATGAAGTCGCGGGCGTTGTCAGCCTGCATTTGAAGTGTTGTGTCTATCTCACTGTTGGACGGTTGCTCTCTGAGGTAGAACTGCCCCGAGGTACGAAGGACATCTTGATGGATGATTTCTGCAAACTCCGACTGGATGCGAAAGAATTCTTGTCGGAGGTCCGCGTCCTGGATTGCCGCCAAGCTTGCGGCCCAATCTTTGACATTATTTGGTAGCAGAAGGTTATTATGGTCCCGTACGATTGCCCTCATGTGATGGAGGGCGTAGTAGGCATCCTTCTGACCGCCAGGCGGCTGCTTGACGCAGGGGAACATCGTATTGTGGGTGAACACGTGCCTGCCGTACCTACGAACTGGCTTCTTAAAGGTGCCTCCAGATGTGGCGTAGCCGGGGAGAGCATCATCAAGAACTTTCTTGATATTTGTGTAGTCTATCTTGGAGTCACGGTCCGGGTCGAAATACGTGGTCGTGGAATATTTCGGGCTTAAGAGGATGAGTGTGCAATGTGTGTCACTGCACAGAACCCAGAATGTTAGAAAAAAAAGAACGATCGAAATCTAAGAAATCATATGTTACGGGGCGGTGAGGGGATGACTTACTCGGGAAAGTAAGGCACGAGGAAGTTATCCTTACCTAGGTTTGCCAGAATGACGCTTTCGAGGTGTGAACTCATGACTTGCCGGTCCCCAGCGCTGCCCAAGATCTTGGCACGCATGTAGAAGGGGTCGACTATCACGATGTCCGGGGTCTTGTCTCGAATGATCTGCATCTCCATACTCAGCGAAAACAGCCGAACGAAGGTGTAGTGCAGCAGATGAAGATTAAACATAGCAAAGATGTCATCAAACCGCAGGACGATCGTACCCCCGATAGCGCCATCCACAAAGCCCTTGCCCTCTGGCACCTTGGCCACAAAAACCGGGTATGCCACATCGTTCTGGGAGAGACACATCTTCTCCAAAGAAAGAACGCTGTCATGCAGACTCCGCATAGCACCGGTTGCAGCATTGAGCATATTTGTCGGTAGCATTGCCCTACCCGCCACATGCACCCTCCTCGAGATATCCTGAGGTGAAGGTGGCCCGTCCTGAGCACGGATCGTACTCGGTGCCGGCTGGCTCGCACTGTAATGGGACCGACTTCTGCTCACAGACCGCCTTCTTGAGCGTGTTGGGGCTGATAATATTTCGCACCTCAGCTATCTGAGGCTCGGTGAAGGCGGGAGCTGGAGGCGTCTCCTGAGAACTGAACGCTAGACGATGCCTGTTGCAATTGGATTTCTCCGCCGCAGCTAGATCGCGGTCATCTTGGTTGGGTTCTTGAGAAGGAGGCCCGCCGAACTCGTCACCGTACCCATGTTCGGCAAAGTACTTATCGATGTTGGTAAATGTACCATCCTCGTTGTCGTCGTCATCCGGATCCTATGCCATATGCATGTCCGGATCCTATGCCATAGGGATGTCCGGCATGTCCGGTAGCATTGCGGCGTTCTTGCCATGGCGCGGCGTCGGCACGACTGGCGGTCTTGTCTGTGGGGTGGTGTCCCCAGCCCCCAAACGAATCTGGCTCTTCGTCCAAAGCAGGAGCCAGCTTAGGCAGGCGCTGAGGGTCATCAGATCTTCTTCGTCGGCCCCGGCGGGTCGAATCGGAGGTAACAACTCGTCGCAGCCTGGCAGCACCCGAACCAGTTGAACCCTATACACGGTGGGTGGCATCGGTTTACCGTGGAACACGGGGTTGCCCGGTTGAACGATTTTGCCCTTGGCGATATCGACCAACTCGTCGTTCACGAAGTGCAGGAGAGTGCACGGAATATCAGCGGTGCCCTGCGAAAACATGTAGGGCGTCAGGGATGCCCAGTCAAAGGCAAAAGAAGATGAAGTCCTCGGCCGAGAGGCTTAATTAGTTACCGTGATGATGGCGTCGAGCTCGGCTAATGTCGAGGCACCGCCAACGGCGGGCGTGCAACTGACGGAGGGGCTGCTTGCTGGCGAGGTGCCGGCCGACGTACACCTGGGTGCATTAAGCTCCAATGCCTGTGCCGGCGCCGGAGACACCAATACCGCCGCCGCCGGTGACACCAATGGCGCCACCGGAGTCACTAATGGCGCCGCTTGCGCATTGTGCGAGTTCCTGGCCGTGAAGCTGGGAGTCGGGGGCGGCCCCTGTTGGCCACCCGCAATCCACGTCGTCAGCCCATGAATCAAGGTAGGCATAATGCCGGTGAGCGTCGTTCCCAGTTGTTGTTGCACTTGCTCTTGGATAATCTCCGTAATCCGCACCACTTGTGCCTTGAGTTCTTCAACCTTGCGCGACTTGCTTTCCGAGCTGGTCATTTTCTCCTTTCGCCCACCAGCGGTATAGTATGAAGACCATTTTGTGGACAAGCCTTTGCCGGCCACACGACCAGCTGACGACGGCTTACTGAGCTTATCCTTGTTTTTCATTACGTTTAACGCCCTATTTAGAGTGCTGTCCCAAGCAGGGGTGCTCTGAGACGACCCCGCGCTACTGCTTTCAGTCTCCTTTGCCAGAACAAGCTCAAGCGCCCTGGTCTTCGGATCCGTGGTAAGCTCCTTTGTTATCGGGTCCTCCTTGTACCGGGCCCTGACAAAGTTCCTGGTCTGCTTGTCACTGCTGTATTTCTCGAAGCGGGGCGGTAGGCCTTGCTCGGCACGCTCCGCGTCCTCCTTGTCCCATATAGGCTCTGCCACTCTGTAACCGCCGGGACCGAGTTTGTGTTCCCCTAAGTTCAACTCCCGCATTTCTTTCCCCCACTGACTTGATTCGGAGGTTGCACTACTCTCGCACTTGATCTTGAACTCCTTGTAGTCATCTTCGCTGATCGAAGGATTTTTCGCCTTGATCTTCTCATAACTATCACCTTTCTCAATCATTCTCTTCACCGTGCTTCTCCAAGTAGACAGGGCCGTGCTCATCCTCGTGAGGGCGGCACTGTTCACTTTATTCCCTGAGAGGCGTGTGTTTTCAAATTTAGCGAGGAACTTGTATCGTTCATGCAGCTTCGTGAAGAGGAGGCTGCGCAAATTCCCTCGGTCCTTATGCCTAAGGTTCTCGGTGTTGATCGAGACGGTGCTCCGGAGAATGCACCCGAGCTGAACCGAGTACCCCGTGAGGATATGTTTGGGCTCCGTTGGATTCCCGGCGGAGTCCACTTGAGTAAATTCCTCCTTGACGGTGCGGAGCGCGTTCGGGCGCCGGTCCTTCCGTTGCTTCTTCGGTTGGCTGCCATCTGTGCATGTGCCTCCATCATCAGTGGTGGCATCCTCAGCAGCACCATCAGTGGTGGCATCCTCGGAGGCACCATCAGTGGTGTCATCCCCGACGCCACTAGGGGTTGTGTATTTAGGATCGGTGTCTTCCGCGGCGTCCTCATAGCGGTGAGGTTGTTCCTCCATCTCCTGGGACAACTCCTAGAATTGCTTGCCGCCCGAACCGCTGGCCTCATCGTTGTTGGCCATGTTTCGCTCTAAATAGGAAAAAAGTTTGGTGAAAAAGTTGGTTATTGTCAAGGAACAACATCATGGTCTCATCATTTAGGGTTTGTCGACACCGAGGCATCCTAAAAGCTAAGCTTTTATCATTTAGGGTTTGTCGACGCCGAGGCACCCTAAAAGCTTAAGCGTACATCATTTAGGTTCTCATCGACACTGAGGCACCCTATAGAAGCCAAGGTTTCATCATTTAGGGTTTGTCGACGCCGAGGCACCCTAAATGCTAAGTTAAGTTTTCATCAATTAGGGTTTATCGATGCCGAGGCACCCTAGGTTGGGCCTAATCACTTGGCACTAATCACGATGGCGGGGCAGTTGATCCTACTTAACTAAGTACTAAGATACCCCGGCCCATGCATTAGTCGCAAGTACCCCATATGTCCTATTTTTAGCAAAGTCATGCTAAAATTCACGGAAAATTTCAGCATGACCTTTGCTGAAAATAGGGCATATGGAGTACCCGAATTTGCCAGAACGGAAGTTAATTGAAATTTCGGCAAACTCAAGGGCCTCTCGGGGTACAGCAACATCATCACAAGTTGACAAAAATCCCAAGTAGTACAGCAGCAGCATCACAAGTAGTCCCAATGAACATATAGTCCAACACATTCTGAATTTCGATAAATGACAGCAAGTTAACTCATGCTGACAGCAACAAACTTATAACAACATAAATGAAATTGCAGTTGTACGATCATAAACTTATAACAACATAAACTCATGCTGACAGCAACAAATTGCAATGATCAAGCTATCTGAAAACAGAGTACTTGTTGATTAACTATCAAGCTATCTGAAAACAGAGTACTTGTTTATTAACTGGCAGGGTAGATAAGAGACTGCAAATTAAATAGCCATATATCCATCTTCTGAGCTATGAGCCATGGACCAACCACCCCATGAACTAGGAGTGTCATGCAGCATAAAAACTGCGAGTGGCCAGAAGAAAAAACAAGCATATCAGAACTAGGAGCATCCAAAGAAGCAGGATCACAGTGGCCAATTGCTCAGTTTGGAGGTTGGCACAGGCACCAACTCTAGTTTGAGCTACACACATGACATCAAGAACTGCACCAAAGCAATTGGAGTTTTGCACCACCCAATAACTTCACTAACACCAAGGGACCCACCACCACACCCAGTTCTCTCACACCACACTAGCTACATCAAGGACACCTAACAATCATCATCTAAAATGACTGTAAGAAACAGTTGTTTCTACTACCAAATTACCCAGTTTTCTCAAGCTGTCAATTACACCATGATGATACCAAATTCTTGTAGCAGTACCATGAGTTCACAGGATAAAAAAAATCATCGACATTCACCAACCCAAACTGGTGGAGATACAGCAAACCAGAACATAGCCTCTTAAATTATTTGTTATAAGGTTGTGATTCCATGATGTTATATAGTGTGTGATATAAAAGGCTTCTTCATCATTCTCTGAACCCTTGGAAGCCTAATCGTGTGCATACACACAGTTATTATACAGTAGGATTATGACAAGATTAAACAGAGCAATGGAGAGGAAAATCTGACAATAACTTAACTGAAACCAAAGAAAGACCAAGCAAACTATTGCAAGTACAGTACACTAACTACTTCACTAAACACAACTACATAATTAAACTTAGTAGCAGAGGTTCAATACACTAAATTCGGTAAAGAGCACCAACTGTAGTTAACAGCAAGCTTACACAATAAGCACATCATGTACTTTTAGTACACACATGGATTAATTGACCAAACCCACAGCAAGTAGGTACTTGCCATGTACTACATATGCAACACAACCAGTTAACATCAGTTAACTAACCACGATGTGAGATGAACATCTTCAGTAGTAGGAAACTCTAGAATTGGGGAATTCACAATTTACACAACATAACACCACATGTACCAGAACATCAACTGCATAGAGCAAACACACAGAGGCCAACAACAACATGAGATGCATAACACCAAGACCAAGAATATGGCCAGTTCATAATAATATACTAACTCTTCAGTTACTATCACAGTTAAATCTTTGTGTAAATTACATCAATTAAATAAAACTGAGCATAAGGTAGCATTTTAGTTCCATCTGGACACAACAAAATCTTCACAAAGTGTCACATCACAAAAGCATTGTTGTTACCTTCTTTTTAATTGACCACTGCAGAGACTTGCAAAACTGAATTCCAATCAACCTGAAACAACGGAAAGGGATTAGGGACTTCATTGCTGTAGATTTGTAAAACTGAACCTGAATTAACCTATACAAAAACACAGAGAATTAGGATTTGATATCTTCTTGTGTTTTAGGGTTCAAGAAGAGAGAGTACAGACTCACAGACACAAGAATAGGGAGTAATGAAGCGCCACATGAGGAAGGGAGGGGGAGGGGTCCCATGGGAAGGGAGAGAAGGGCACCATGAGAGGGGAGGGAGGGAGATAGAGAAGGCGCCATGGTAGGGAAGGGCATGCCGGAGGAGAAGGGCAACAAATGGACAGAAGAAAGGGAGGAGATACGCTAGAGAAGATAATACCTGGCGGCGGTGGGGCGTTGAAGACCTAGCGGCGAGGTTCCTCGTCTCGGTGGCGGCGGGGCTCCTCCCCTCGGTGGCGGCGGTGGCCTCTTCCCCTCGGTGGTGGAGGCGGGGCTCCTCCTCTCCTTGTGGAGGCGGGGCGTTGATCCAGGGGCGGCCCTGGAACCATAGCGCCTGGCCCCGCTGCCGGAGCGGGGAGGCGGCGGGGTGAGGGGCACGGGGCGGCGACGGCAGGGGTGGAGGCCCGCTGGTCGGGCGGCGTCGCTGGGCAGCGCAAGACCACAACGGCGGGCGGCGTGCCGACGGGCGGCAAAGCGCCAAGCGGACGGAGGGGGCGGAGCAAGGGGGCGGCGGCGTACGGTTGGGGTCGAGTGGGGGATCTGGCGAGGGAGGGAGGGAGACCACAGTGTGAGGGGAATAGGTGGAGTGGGGGAGGGTTCTAATGGCGCACCTCCCCCTAGTGCGCCATAAGTACGACGATTCTAATGGCGCACCTCCCCCTGGTGCGCCATTAGAATTTTGTTTTAATTACTAGCCCGACTGGTCAGGTTATATTCCACCTAACCCTATATCCATCGTAACACGCCCACTAGCCCGACCGGTCAGATGCAAAGACACACTAGGAGGTCCTGGGTTCGATTCCCAGGCTCCCCAATTTTTGTTTTTATGCATTTAAAATGCTGTTTGATATTTTTTTTTGTTTAAATATGTTCAAACTTGTTTAAATCATAACAGTAATATTTTTTTTATAAAAACAGTAATAATCTTTTTAAAAATATCATCAAATTTGTTATTTGAAAATATTTATGAATAGGAAAAAACATCATCAAATTTATTATTTGAAAATATCATCAAATTCGTTATTCGAAAATACACTCAAATTTGTTTTTTTCAATTTTAGTTGCATTCATTTGTGACGGTGGAGCGGGCCGGGAGGTGCGGGGAGAGGGTGCGGGGTCGGCGGCGGTGGATTGGGGAGGGTGCGGGCCGGGGTCAAGAGCGGCCGGTGGAGCGGGGTGGAGTGCGGTGGGTTTTCAAACACGGTGGAGTGGGGGAGGTGTGGGCTGGGGTTTGGCGGCGGCCGGTGGAGCGAGGAGGAGGCGGTGGGTCGTCACACGATGGAGTGGGGGAGTGCGGGCTGGGTTCATGGCGGCGGCCGGTGGAGGGGGTGCGCTGGGTCGTCGGCGGCGGTGGAGTGGGGGAGGGTGCGGGGGGTCGGCGGCGGCGGCCGGTGGAGCGGGGGAGATGGTGCGGGGGGTGCTCGGCGGTGAGGGGGACCAGATCTGGCGAGGTGGGATAGCGATCGAGATGGAGGGAGATTGAGATCGAGTGTCCATGAAATTTAAAAACATTCATGAGTTCAAAAAGTGCCCATGAAATACAATCGATAAATGGATGCTACAATTTATATACAATCGATCTTAGCTAGCTATCTGTTCACAATCTTCTTGCCCTTATTTTTCGTAAATGGAGTTCTTCTCTTGAACGGACGTCCTTTAGGTAGGGTGGTCCTGCTTCTTCTTGTGGTGTATGCTGATACTTCATCGTCGTCGTCATGTTCCATCTTCGGGTCGCCGTACTTGTCGAAGTCTTGCTCATTGGCGACTCCATCCATTCCGATGATCTTCCTTTTGCCTCTCCTCACGACAACACGACTGGGCTTTGGCGGGTCGGTAATGAAGAAGGATTGGTCCACTTGGGAAGCCAGTACCCATGGCTCATTTTTTTGCGGTGACGCTTATGCCCATGGTCTTGGATTTGGCTTCGGGTATAACCATGGTGGTGAAATACCGGTCTTCTTTTATGACGCTCTTGGCCCATCTGACACGGAACATCGGGACCTTCTCTCCAGCATAGCTCAGTTCCCAGATCTCCTCAATCCTTCCGTAGTATCTGTCCTTGTCGTTACCGGTGTAGGATTCCATCGTTACCCCGGAGTTCTGATAATCATCGCTCTTCATGTCCTTGTCCTCGGTGTAGAATGTGTAGCCGTTGATATCGTACGCCTCATAGGTCATCAGGTTGTGCTCGGCGCCCTGTGACAAGGCGAATATGAGTTGTTCTTCCGCGTAAGAATCCTCATGTAAAGGGTACGATAGAGGCTTCTGCTTGAACCAATGCGTGAAACATGAGTTGTGCTCTTTGATTATATCTCCGTCCGTCCTCTGTTAGCCTCATTCATTGTACGTCTTCTCAATAAAGGTTTTGTGCTCTACCACCCAAGGATCGACCACGCCTATGTGTTGTAGCGCGACTAGGTTTGCTCTTTCAAACTCGGCGAGTCGACCCTCGGTTGACATGCATTTCATGGCGACCCTCACGGTGACCCCATCCAGCGAGGCTGCCGAGGTGCCTGTTGACGGGCAGACCAACTGGGTCCTCGATGCCTAGATAATTCGTGCAGTAGGAGATGCACTCTTGATCGAAAAGCCCCGGCTATGCTTCCCTCCGGGCGTGACATGTTGCGAACGTATCCTTTGATGACACCATTCATCCTTTCGAACGACATCATGCTTGTGCAGGAACGTCGGCCCAAGTTGGATGATATCCTCCATGATATGGACCAGCAGATGCACCATAACGTCAAGAATGCGGGCGGAAGTACATCTCAAGCTCGCATAGTATCACCACGATCTCTTCCTCGTAGCCTTCGAGTTGCCTCACGCCAACCGACTTTCAAGAGATGACGTCGAAAAAGTTGCATAGGACAAATAGCATTTCACGGACGTGCCGTCCATGATCCCACGGATTGCAATCGAAGTATCTGCGTCATCGCGTGTGATCATGAGACTTCATCCCGCTGAACTTCTGCTTCGCTGGGTCTAGGTATCTGCTTATCTTCCGGACGTAATCGTAAGGAAGTTTTACTCCTACGAGGCAGGTGAAAAACTGATCGATCTCCTCGTGACTTAGAGTGAAGCACGCGGGAGGGTAGTCATTTCCGGTCTTCTTGGCCTTTTTGCCTTTGCGACGACTTTTCGTGTCCTGCTTCGCCTCATCATCATCATCATCATTAGCGTGAAGCTCCTCCCTGATGCCCGTTGATTTCAAGTCTGCCCTTACTTTTGGCCCATCTTTGGTCCTCTCTGGCATGTTGAGCAGGGTACCAAGCAGACTCTCGCACACATTCTTCGTGATATGCATGACATCAAGGCTGTGAGGCACACGGTGGATCTTCCAGTACGGCAAGTCCCAGAAAACAGACCTCGTTTTCCATACCTTCAGCAGCGGCTCTGGCGCCTTTCGCTTCTTTCTCGGCTCTGGTGCCTTTTGCTTCTTTCCCGACAGTGGGCAATCTTTCCAATTTTTCAATAGCTCTTCTATTTCCTCGCCGCGCCTCGTACGCGGGCGTCTTCGGGGTTCGGTTTCACCATCGAACAGATCCTTGCGTTTCCTCCACGAGTCATCATCGCGAAGCCACCTTCGATGTCCCATGAACACGGTTTTCGAAGACCTGGGATCTCTATCTAGCTGGTGATACGTTGATTCATCCATGCACCTAACGCATCCAGAAAATCCGTGGACCACCTGCCCCGCGACATATCCGTAACCGAGATAGCCGTGCACCGTCGTGAGCAGTGCGGCTCTCATAGGGAAATATTCTTTCTCTGCGGCGTCCCACGTATTTGCTCGCGTTTTCCACAGCGTGTCTAGCTCCTCTTTCAGCAGCCCTAGATACAGATTGATGTCGTTCCCTGGTTGTTTTGGCCCTTCAATTAGCATACTCATGTGAATGTACTTCCTCTTCATGCACAACCAGGGGGAAGATTGTACATCCACACAAACACAGGCCAGGTGCTATGTGTGCTTCTCTGGCTGCCAAACGGATTGACTCCATCGGTGCTCGCGCCCAGCATGATGTTCCTTGGATCCTTCCCAAATTCTGGGTGTTCGAAGTTCAACGCTTGCCACTGGCTCCCATCCCTAGGGTGACTCAGCATCTTGTCTTTTTTATTTGCGTCATCTTCTCGCTTCTTCTCCTCCCTATCCGCATGCCAACGCAGGAGCTTTGCTACCTTAGGGTCCGCGAAATACCGCTGCAGACGAGGAGTGATCGGAAAGTAACACACCACTTTTTGATGAGCTTTCTTCCTCTTCTTGTATCGAGTGACGCCAAGACACCGGACATATGGTAGACTCCGCGTGCTCGTCCCGATAAATGATGCAATTGTTCATGCACACATTGTATTTCACGTGCGGTAAATCCAGAGGACACACGATTTTCTTCGCCTCCTCGAAACTGGCCGGGAAATTGTTCCCCTTGGGATGACGTTCGCGCCAGAATGACATGTTCTCGTCGAAGCATGCGTCGGTCATTTTGTGTTCTACCTTCATCTCCAGAGCCATGAGCATTACTTTCAGGCAAGTATCCTCGGGCCTGCATCCTTCATACAATGGAGTAACCACGTCTATCTCCAGTTGATCCAGCTTGGCTTTCTCTCGGGCGGCAGCTCTTGTGTTATCCGTCTGCTTGAGAAGCAGCTCTTGAACATGAGGGTCCTGCACCCAGCCCATCGATGGTCCATCATTGTCTGCTCCGCCGGCATCTTCATCTTCATGATCATGCCCTTCGTCTACTCTGGCATCTTCCTCATCATCATGTCCTGCATCTTCTACATGATGACTGTGTAGAGGTCTTGAGCATGGAGGGTTGAGCGCGAATTTCTTCATGTACTTGGGAGTAACATACCTGTACTCCCACTACTAGAGAAAACCTTATACACAGAATCTTACCAGTAGTGCTTGTTAAAATGAGGGGCTACTGCTACTTAGCAGTAGTGCGTCGGCTAAAACCGCTATCGTTACCATTATAGCGATGGCGCCGCAGGAACAGAATGCGCTACTACTATAATTGCCACAACGTTCCCGACGTGCTAGGTATAGTAGTAGCGCCCTTCTAGAAACGGCGCTACTACCACCGATTTTAGCAGCAGCACGTTTTTCCTCCCCACGCTACTGTTAAAGCTATTTTCACCTAACCCCCCGCGCGGCCCGATTCCCTCTCCTCTGCTTCGTCCCCCAATTCCCCACTCTCTCTTCTCCCCCTCTTCGCCTCCGCCTCGCCGCCGTCTCGCCGCTGTCTCCCCCGACCCCGCCTCGCGGCCGTCTCCCCGACCCCGCCTCGAAGTCTCCCCGACCCGCCTACTTGCTGTCTCCCTCAACCCGCCTCGCCATCTCCCCGACCCGCCTTGCCGCCGTCTCCCCCGACCCCGCCTCGCCGCGCCTCGGTGCCGCCGTCTCCCCCGACCCCATCTCTGTCCCCGCCCTCTGTAAGCACTCTCCCCTTCCGATCCCTCTTGTTTTCTTAGTATGAACCCTAGCTATTTAGTGCTAGTTAGTATGAACCCTAGGCTATTTTTAGTGCTAGTTAGTTAATTATAATTAGTATTTACCCTATTTAATTAGGTAGTACGAACCCTAGTTAAAAATGGATACTTATATGGTAATTAGGGCAGTAGTTCCTAGGTACTAATTAGTTAGTAAGAACTAGGTACTAATTAGCTAGGTACTAGTTTATTTTTATTTATAGTAAGTTTATTTTTAGTAAGAACTAATTGAATTAATAGAACTAGTTAGTAAGAACTTGTTGCTATTTTTTAGTTAAAGCAATTTTTCCCGCATCGACGTGGACGATGCCTATCCCGCATCCTCGTCATCGAGTCGGCGGAGGACGACACCTGCTTGACCAGATGGGCCATGTCCGGGACTGGGATCCACCGGGGTGGTACTGGGAGGCGCAGGTTGGTGAGGAACCAGCCTGTCGTTGACCCGAACCTTCGTTGGTGGCGGTCGCGTGGACCAGTGACGGTCCAGAGGCTCGAGGACCCCGCGGAGGTGGTGCATCACCGTGTCAGTGAGGCGGACGCGCGCGTCCATCGCTACTTGTTTGCGTTGGAGCACAGGTTCTCCAATACCTGGCAGGTTCTCCAGGGATCTCATTGGAGCTATGATCCCGTGATGGTTCCTTCTCTGTGGGTGTCCACCGCCCGCGCCGATACATGTCGTGTGCGAGGGTTTTAGTTGTATTAGTGATGTTATATGTATGACACTATTCGGGATGTATTAGTGATAATATTCGACGATGTACGGACACATGAGATGATTTACCTTTGCTTATTGAATGCACGCTAATTTGAGTCCTATAAGATATTTTGAAATGTATATCTTGAGTTGCTCAAATAGGATATGTGCTTGCCCAAGTGGCCGGTCATGTTTGCAGGTTACACCTCCGAGTGGCCTATGTTTTGCCGGAGTGTTGATTCATTTCCATTCCGGCAAATTTCAGGCGCTCGATATGTCATATTTTAGCAAAGGTCATGCTGGAATTTTCCATGAATTTTGGCATGACTTGTGCCAGAATATGTAGGAAATATCGAGTGCCCCGGATTTGTGTGTTGAGTATCCTGGCAGTTGTCTTTGATCGATTTTCAATTAATGTTTCAACTATGAACACAGGAAATGTCTGACGACGAAAAGGATTTTGGTATTTGCAAATACTGCGAAGACGAGCGCGGCCTATGCGACGGAATCTTCCTAGATGATGATAGGCGCTTCAGCATCAAGCTAGACGAGAACTTCGAAGTGTGTCGTGGTTTTGTCACGGGAGATGTCCTCATGAAAGGACTTAGTCGTGGAGCCATCGCTACGGGTTAGCTTGAAGGGGTTAAAGCGGACACAAGGACGCAAGAGAGTTTATACTAGTTCGGCCCCTACGATGAAGGTAAAATCCTACGTCTAGTTGTGATGTAATTGATGGGGGTTCGATGACTAGGGAGCAAACAAGCTTCGCCTAAATCTCGAGTTGTTGTCTGTTGTCCCTGAACCGCCGCCGGGTCGTCCCCTTATATAAACGGGTGGCGCCCGTCGGTTGATAGAGTCCCGACGCCGGTTCATAGATGTATCCGGCTTGGTCTCTGCTATACCTAACTTACAATACAAGTTACATACCGACGCCGGTTTACGCTACAGGCCTTAAACCGGCTATGGGCCTTAAGCCCTCATCTGCCTACTCGGGCCTTAACATACTCAACTACTGATGAAGTTAATCCGGCCTGTCCTGGCCGGTTTACACCCAATGGTAATATCCCCAACATTAGGCCCCAGATTGATTTGAACAGGTTCATGTCAATCCTTAGCGAAAACTTCATCTTCAGCATCTTTGTCTAATTGGTTGAACCGCCATGATGTCATCTTCTTTGGTCGTCGTAAACCGGCGTGACGTCACCTGTCATAAAATGTGGCGACCGGTTTTCCGGATATTAATTTCCAAAAAATGGCCATTGTGCTCACCAGCCCCAGGATTACTATTAGCTGATGAGGCACCAACTTGATACAGAAACTCCACGCAAACTACAAAATATATGTAGTACAAGACCATTCTGGCCTGGGAGTACAACAAATGGTTTCTAGTGGTTGATGGCGGAAGCGGTTTGTGGATCATCAGTGTCTATGGGACTCCATTTCTACAGGAACAGCTGACCAGGATAACTCCTATCTTCGCGAGGCCGTGGTCTCCGTTGCTTAGGTACCGGGGCGGTCATCGCAACACCCCTCTCCATGCAAGAAATCTGGCCAAGACAATAGCCAGGGACAAGCCAGTGAGTACTTTGAATGTACTCGCAAACATTATGAACACGGGTATAATATAAATGATAATCGTGCACGGAAATATTCTATGATCGCATTGTCAGTCATAAAATAAAATCTCTGATGCATGCAAACAGGTTATTTATATGTAACAAGAATATGAAATGACAGAGGAGGAAATAAAATGCACCATTCGGATGTCTGAAGCGACGTCTCGAAATGATGGTAAATAACAAGCATGCCTCAATCGGGCGTCTGAGCGACGCCACATAAAGGGCTTATAAGGAAAATAAATAACAAGTAATGCACATCGAGGCGTCGAGCGACACCACATAAAGGGCTTATAAGGGAAATAAATAACAAGTAATGCCACAGTCGGGCGTCTGAGCGATACCACATAAAAGGCTTATAAGGGAAATAAATAACAAGTAATGCCACAGTCGGGCGTCTGAGCGACACCACATAAAAGGCTTATAATGGAAATAAATAACAAGTAATGCCACAGTCGGGCGTCTGAGCGACACCACATAAAGGGCTTATAATGGAAATAAATAACAAGTAATGCCACAGTCGGCCGTCTGAGCGACACCACATAAAGGGCTTATGAAGCAAATACATTCATAGTGAATATCCAGGAGGTAGAACCGTCGCAGGGATACTCAATAAATCAAGTAAAGGCAATAGTTAGTCCATGATAAAAATAATCATAATCATCATAATCAACACAAGTCCCAAATCATGATCCATGTTCTGGTTTAGCAGTTTCTCCTCCGAAGACCGACACTAAGACCGACACTTGACCTGACCCAGATCAGTAGTCCTTAACCATGGACACGGTTATTCAATAGGTTTAATATCTCCGCAGAGGGTGTACTCTTTACCCACGAGTAACGGATTTCTTTAGTCCATCGGGACTAATTCCGTCTACGGTCTTTTAGTCAAAACACGCCTGACTTGCACACACCAGCTTAACTCACCGGTGTCTGGAATCACCCACGACACCTGTCAAGAAAAACTCTAAGTGGGGAGGTTACAACCTCAACGTATCATGGGATCACAAAATTTATACCGCACGCAAACTAAGTGGGGAGGCTACAACCGAAAAACCGATGCCCCCGGGTCAGATGGCATGCCTACCGGATGCCTCTGGTATCTTCCATCATGGCCTCTCTGTACGGTGTGTGCTAGGAAAGGGGTTGACAACTTACTGAACCGTACCCCACGTATGGCAGGGACAAGTGGTAGTACGAAACAAGTATGGGGGTTACTGGAACAAGACTCGATCTATGGTCGACTCAGGAGGTTTAAGCATTCCCTGCATGATTAGCATAACAAATATATATCAATCAACAGGATCACCGCTCATTATACCTACCATGCCGTACCGGACATAACCGTCCCGACGGGGACCGGCGACAAGCTCACACCTACCCAAGGCAGAGGCCTTCCCGGATTCCTTTCCGGCATGCATGTAAGGGACATGAGGATGATTACCATCGCAAGTATATTCATTTCCCACAGCAAGGAAAATCACTAATATGCATTCATGCAAAAGATCACATCACCACATAAAATAATGAGCTTTTTCGATGCAAGGTGGTGTTATAACCGCGTCAACTAACACACCAAAAATATTATGCCATGGTTCAGGATGCTTGCCTTCAAGGTGTGGAGAGGTGGGGTGCTCTCCAAAACTTTTGAAAGTTTTCTCCTCTCTCCAACAAATCCTATTTTGAAAAATATTGGAATTAATACACAAATTCAAAACAGCACAAAAAGTTGTTTGAATTTTTTTCAAATAAATCTTAAAATATACTAGATAGAATTTGAGAGATGTAGGAAAAAGAAACAACTCATTTGGAGTTTTATTTAAAAAGATACAGCCAGTCAAAGATTTGGTCAAAAATCTGTTTTTAAAATAAAACAGAAAAGAAACGTTTCGGGCAGAATACGTCTTCGAAAAGGGGAGACGTACTCGGGGTTTTGCGCTTCCACTTAAACACGTGGAGGCAGGGCTAGGTCTCCTCGACAAGGTCCAGGGGCCCGGGTCAGGTTTGACCAGTCCCCACTCCCTCCTCTTCTCTCGCCCGAAAGCAGGCGGGACGTCTGGCGATCGTCGCCGTGACGGCGGTTCTTCGCGGCATCCGAGTGCAGGGATGGATCCGCCACTCCTAGGCGGTCCTCCCGGTGGTCGAGGGTCGCCGAGGTGGAGGGAGTCGCCGGCGAGCTCATGAGGGAGGAGGCTTCGGTGGATTTGGGGATTCTGGCCATGGTGGTTCCTAGCTGTGTCTGGGAGGCTAGGCAGCTCCGCGGGTTCAAGTGGAGTCGGATGGTGGAGTTTGGGAGGGCAGGGGAGGTCTTGGTGCGTCGGAACTGACCGGGACGAGGCGGCGGCCTAGTTGACCGGGAGAGGTTGAAGACGACATCCTTGCTTCAATTGACGACTAAGGGGGCATGAGAAGGACGGTGTGGGGTTGCCCGAGGGCTCGGAGGAGCTCGGGGCTTCCTTTATAGCGCGGTTAGGTTGGTCCGAGGTGGCCGGAGATAAGAACGGCGGTGAACCGCCTCCCTGTGCTGCAGGGCGACGTGGCGGTGGCTGGCTAGCTCCAGGGGCTAACGACGACCACTCCACTGTCGAAGGAGGCGAGCTGGCGCGCTGTGGTGGTTTGGGCGGTGCTGCCCAGGGCGGTGGCGGATGCGGCCGCGGGCGTGCCGCCAAGAGCTTGCTGGCAACGCTGCAGGGGGCGAGGTGGCGGTCGGGGCCTTTGGCGTGACGCGGCGAGAGGGAAAGGATCAGGATGAGCTTAGGGAAGCTTATCCAGGGGCGGGCTGGCTCGGGCGCGAGCACGTGCAAAACGCGTGCTCTGCTCGCGCTCCGGGCGTGCATGGCGACTGCTCGACGAAATGCCAGGATTGGCAAAAACTGCTAGAGAGCTAATGCAAATCCACATGCCTGGGCTAGAGACCGTTAGCAGGCTACTTGACAACTTGGTTTGGACAGATGGGAAAGTTCACAACACAAACTTACAATCATGCCAAATCTGTTCATGCCCACAGGGTGTTTGACAAAATGCCATAGGCATCTAGGCAGGTCTTGGAGTGGTCAAAAACTCCAGATGGTGGTCTCATTAGGTGAATAAAAGGGTGGTGAGGTTAGGTGGCCAAATATAGAAACTAGTTAGTGCAAGTTTTGCAAAAACTCAATTCTGGACAGGAGACAAATGTCATCACTTCTTGAACCAAAAATGATCCAATGGGTGCATGCTCCTGGACTTAGGGGTTTAGTAGGGTGGTCTACAAGCAGGGGAAATAATCAAGGGCGAAAGAGCAAGCAATAATATGGATGCTGTACAAACCATCATGTTGGACCAGAATGAAGATGATGATGATTCACTCAACTCTTTCAAAGAACATTACTGGGTTTTTGCATAAAGTTGAATCATAGTCTACTACTAACATCCCATAATTTTGGTGGAGGCTAGAAAGAAGTATTTAAATAGGTTGTAGTGCAAAATTGCCCACTGGACCAGAGAAGAAAAATGGGTGTAGAGCTCAAAATATTGAAGGAATGAAATATCTTTTTTGCATAAAAGTGGTTTGGTGATATCACAGGACATCCCCAAATTTTGGTGGAATTTTTGGAAGAATTTATAAAAGGGTTGCAGTTCAAAAAGGACCATAAAACCATGGGAAACCATTTTTTCAAGAAAATAAAGATTATGGAGATTATTATATAATTAATTCCTCTGATGAAAAGAAAGGATTTTTCTTGAGAGGATAAACAAGTCCAATAACATATTTGAAAAGTTTTTACTAGGGGTGAAAACTCCACAACTTAGGTGAAAAGAGAGGCTCTGAAATCAAGAATAAATCAAGAAAAATAAAAATTTAATTTCCTGGCAAAATTTTAATTAAATAAACAAGGTTAAAATTTTGGGGTGTCACATAAAAGCTATCCACGATACCTTTTTTGTTTAGTAGATCTGCGACAATCGAGGCGATAGCTCCGTTTCCAAACTCGCGGCCCCTTGATTTTCGCGCCTGACACATGTCCCTTGCTTTATAAATAAAACCGAAGGGTCATTTCTTTTTCCCCTTCGTGCCCTTCTGCTTCGTCTTCCTCGCGCCGCCCAGCTTCGAAGCTCCGCCGCCGCCGTCGACTTCTGCACCAGCCTTGGCCGCTGCATCACCCTGAATATACCAGAGCATCGCGGCGGCTTTCTGTTTCTTCCTTGGCTCTGGTGAGTCTTCTATCTTTTTCCCATAGATCTGTTCTAGGGTTTCCATGTTCTTCAGCGTTCATGGCTTGCTTCTTGTTCATATGATAACTCTTAATCAAATCTGTAAACCCTTGTTCTGCGTAGCAGTAGTTTTTAGCATCCGTCGCCACTTGCGCATCTCAAAGCCATAGATCTCCCTGTATCCTTGCTCATTGATTCGGTACCGCTCCCTTTTGGTCCTTGAATTTTTATTTGTTTTCTGAACATGCTCCAGATCCAAAACTGTGAAATAATTTTGTGAAACCTGTTTTCGCATACCCACTCATCTGCAATCTTGATTCTTCCATGTTTCAGACCAGGCGGTTTAACCTTGTAAAAAAATTGACAACCTGGCATATGCCATTAGTCCCCTTGTTGGACCGCCAGGAATTTCTAGCTATGTATTGCCACCTTGCAGAACTTTGGTTTATAAGCAACTTCTTCCGGTTTAGCAATGAATGTATCAATGTATAGCCTTTCAACATATTCCTGAACCAGTATTACGGCTTTGCAGATTGCCCCATGGCCAAGCAAGTGTACGAGTGCAACTGGGTCCCTTCTCGGGTAACTGAAACTCAACTGGATAACTTACTCAGCACCAGCGCTTTAGGCAAAAAAGACGCTATTCATCGGAGGGTCCTCGGCCCGAATGTACTCCAGAACCCAAGGATGGAGAGGTTATTGTTTTCGCTGACCATCTAGCCCGGGGCTTCAGTCCGCCCGGTTCAAAGTTTTATCGGGACGTCTTGGCCAACTTCCAACTGGGTCCACAAGATATTGGCCTCAACTACGTAACCAACATCTGTCACTTTCAAGTGCTCTGTGAGGTGTTCTTTCAAGAGGAGCCCACAGTTGAATTATTCAGAGATTGCTTCCATCTAAACCGCCGCACTGAATTTACTGATGGTCCCAACACCGAGTTAGGTGGTATGGCAATTCAAAAGAGGAAGAGGTCACTTACCCTCATGCCAAACTACACAGCCAACCCAAAGAGTGGAATTCAACATGGTTTTACTGCAAAGATACCTCTCTTGATGGAGAAAATCCTTTACCAGGTTACCGTCCGGAGTGGCTAAGCAACACACATCCTTTCCCTCAAAGGCTGACTGCCAAGGAGAGAAGCAAATATGCCCCTCAACTATCCAAGCTCCGGGCCTTCATGGCTAACGGGCTGACTGGAATTGACCTTGCTCGCTGCTGGATATCTTGGAGTATACTACCCTTAAGCCCGCGCTCCGGTTTGATGTGCAAATACACAGAAGATGTAAAAGACCCTCTACGGCATATTGAGATCCAGCTGACAGATGACGAATCTACTGAGGCTGTTAAGAGGATGTTAAATGAACCGGAAGCCGCTTATACTCAAACCGCCTCAAGGCCCTTTTCTGCCATTAATAAACCGCCAGCCGTAAGACTCTTATCTTATGCTTTCATGAAATCTGACTATGTTTAAATACTCTTTGTTGGTATGAAGCAAGAAGCCTCCACAAGAGAAACCGGAGAAAACAACCCGTCCCAAGACCAGAGTTGTGAAGAAACCGGCCCATAGAAAGAGAACCACTGCCTCCTCCGATCCACCAGCTGACGATGATGTGGGTAATCCGGATCTTGAGGTAGAGCTTGACACACTTGGTTTATTTTTCACACGCCTTATTCATAATGATTATTGTCAGGAAGATGCTGAAGTCAGTCACACTGATGTTGTAGAGGTAATCGCTCTTTCTTCCGATTCAAACCCTTTACCTTCAGTAAAAATCCGTTGGGCAAACCAGAAAGTTAAATTTTCTCATCCTCTTGCTTATTTGGACCGAAACTTTCTTATGAAGACACAACATCATGAAGCTCGTCGTGCAACCCGGCACAGCGGCCAGGTAGTTACCTCCGCCGGTTTATGGAACAGTCCGGTTCGGAAATGCCGTTCAGAGGTCTCTAACTGTTTTGTCAATGCTTATCCTAAAGCGGGTTGTGTTCGTCAACCTCTTAATCCATCTGACTCCGATTATCAGGTGACTTCTCATTCTTCCTCCGGCGAGTCGTCAGCCACCCAGCTACCACCACTCAAGACGGTGCTTGGGTGAGCCATATTCCTGATAATGCTATTTGATATATCACTTTCAATGTTTACTGGACTGATCCGTCTTTTTCCTTTCAGGGCCAAGCCTAGGCCAAGCAAGAAAGCTCGTCTTGGCAAAGCGGCAGAAGAAGACGACGCTCTTGAACCGACCAAAATACCAGATCCCGAAGAACACATCCACAATGATATGCTGAACAATCCACCATTGCCAGATCAAGATGTTAATGTTGAAGAGGCACATGTTGATGCCACAGGCCCTCTTAATCAACCCACGAGTCCTGTTCAGACCGACAAAACAGGGAGCCCATCAAAGCATACTGATAAACCGCGACCCAGTGCGGATCATGAAGCCAAGGATGATGATGTTGTTATTACTGGCTTTGGTCATTCCGAGCCAGGCAATCCTATCGCCTTGTCCAAGCACACTGCCAGAGATGAATTTACTGCGTTTGGTAAAGGCAAATGGAATGCCGATTTGGCTACTTATGCCGCTCTGAATCCCCAAGATCTTCATTCCGGTTATCTGAATCGGCTATATACCAGCCGTGATTATGAAGTCGGTCTGGTAAACATGATGAAGGACAAATATGAGGTAAATTCCATATGACTCTCTGCTTGTACATTTCAATCTCTCAACTCTAATAGCCCCCAAGTGACGGTTTTAAGATGTCAACTTAAACCGGGACTTCCCAATATAATCCTGAGCAAAGCTAAACTTTTGGGACAGTAGCCCCCATGGGCCGGTTCAACTTGATGTAGTTAAACCGGGACTTCCCAATATAATCCTGAGCAAAGCTAAACTTTTGGGACAGTAGCCCCCATGGGCCGGTTCAACTTGATGTAGTTAAACCGGGACTTTTATACCATAAGAATTCCAGTATCACTTCAAGGACAGAGCAAATAGGCATTAGCACCCAAGTGCCAAGTTAAATGCTTGTATTGAGCTTGAGACTTTATATAGAAATTGTAGGATGAAAAGCAAATATGCATTAGCCCCCAAGTACCAAGGGCATAAATCGTTATGGGGTTGGTACTTCAACTCTGTACCTTAATCTTTATCCAATGATTATCTGTATGTAGGCTGATCTGAGCAAGAAAGAAAACCAAATCGCTGATCTTCAAGAAAACCTGAAATCCCAGCAAGCTGAAACCTCTAAAGCAAAGAATGAATTAACCAGCGCTTTAAGCGTCATGGAAAATCTTAAGGAGGGTTTCAACAAGGAGCGGGCAGATTGGGCCACTGAAAAGACCGCTTTAACTCAAGCGGCAGAGAATGCTGAAGCTGCACTCAAACCGGTGGTTGATGAACTGACCAGTGTAAAGCGGCAAGTGCATGCCATGACCGCTGCTGTTTTTGGTAAGTCTTCTTGAGTTTTGACGTAATGAGGCCTTCTCATGTAATTTCCAGTTTATAAACCCTTTGAATGATACAGGGACACGTATTGGCCACTTGGGATCAGATGTGCGGAAGAAATTGAAAGCCGCTTATACATTGATAGAACAATCGAGATCTTGATGCGCAAGCGGATCATCAAGATCGCTTCTCACAACAACCCGGCACCGACCTTGATCCAGGATACTATTAGGAGGTTGTCAATGCTTCCTGCCTGGGTTGAAGAGTTAAAGAAATCTGCTACGAGAACCGGTGCCATAAACGCCTTAATCCGGGCCAAAGCATGGGTACCGGATTTTGATCCTGTTGAAGCGGCCCAGGGTTTCCCAAGCTTGAAGGAAGACGGGACAGAATTCAGCGAAGAGGATCTCCGAGCTATAAACCGGGAAGTGCGCCCTTTGGCTTATCAACTGGCTGAAGAGGCAAATCTGTCTCAGTATCAAGCCCAATATGATGGTGAAAATAAACGAGTGCCTGCACCGATTCCTGAAGCGGAGAACCTTATACCTCCAATCCGTAAGCATACTTACGCTCCTGATATTGGACCGTCGTTGCTGATCAGTGATGAAGCTGTATTCCAAGCATTAATGGGGATCGACTGGACAACTGTTGATTTCCAGCCGCTGGGTAGGGAATCAGAAGTTGAAGCGGCGCAGGATGACCCGCAACCATCAGGCCAAGCTGGCGACCAAGCATGAACCGGAAGCCGGTTTACTTTACTGCTTCCTTATGTTATGCAGAAAAACAATTATCTTATCTGGGCACCGTGTTGCCTTGTAATAGACTAGCTGCCACACTTGGTGTTGATATGCCTTCGTGCATATTTATTGCAACTTATGCTTCTGTTGAATCACCAATGCTAAACTGTTGTCTGCAGCAAAAAAGCTTAAAACGCCGCGGTGGTTGTGCCACCAGGCGGGTCATAATATCCATGTATATAAAAATCAAAGATAATATCTTAGATTTAAACATATGATGAAATATGGGAATATATGATACCTGCCATCGTAGGGCATGAAGTTGGCTGTGCCAATCTTGAAGCGGAGATGTAAGAAACCCGCTCTGCTGGAGGAGAAAACAGCTCAAGTGTATATAGGGTCGGTTTACCAGGTAAATCATTCCGGGTTACAATGAACACCGGTGTTACTCCATAATAGGATGTTTATTAAAAACCAAACCGGGCAAAGCGTCTCTGGATGAAGAACAAACCGTGTTCTGTCAACTGACAGTCGAATCAGTTTAATAATTGTAGGTTTAAAAACACAACAAGAGAAATATGCTAAAAGAGAAACAAATTTCAATCAAAGGCAAAGATAAAATCATTTGCGAAAAGAGGCTGTTTGAGCCGATCAAGTGGCATTACCATGGTCGGACACGACCAAGCCCCCGATAGGCGTAGCTATGGTTCAAGTCAGCCAGGTCCCCAAATGATGCAGTGGCATTACGCCGATCAAGAGGTGTAGCAATGGTTCGGGTTCGACCAAAGCCCCCAAGTGATTCTGTGGCCTTAGGCCGATCAAAAGGCGTGACTGGTTCAGACTTGACCAAGTCCCCAAGTGATTCTTTGGCTATCGCCTATCAAAAGGTGTTGCATTGGTTCGGACACGACCAAGCCCCCAAGTGATATGATATAAAGCTTGTTAAAAAGCTAACTCAAGGGGTAAACCGAAGGCCGCTTTAAGATAAAAACTCCGTGTAACCACACATGATGTAAAAATAACAGGACCCCGCTTTAGCTAAGGCTCTGATTTATTGTATTGATCATAATATATACATTGTCATAATATGTACATAAGTAGAGCCTATGGCTCAAGTATAGTAGGGCCGAAGATGAGCTTTGTTCCACGGCCTGTTGGTCTCCTCGTCTGATGTACGTGAGTCTTTATGCTCTCGAATATCGATCAGATAGTACGACCCATTGTGCAGATTCTTGCTGACCACGAAAGGTCCCTCCCAAGGTGGGGATAGCTTGTGCATATCAATCTGGTCTTGGATGAGCCGGAGCACCAAATCTCCTTCTTGAAAGGTTCTGGTTCTAACTCGGCGACTGTGATAGCGACGAAGATCCTGCTGGTAAATCGCCGAACGGGTAGCTGCGTTGTCACGCTCCTCATCCAACAGGTACAAAGCATCTTGCCATGCTACCTCATTGTCCGCTTCAACATAAGCTGCTACACGAGGTGAATCATGACGGATATCACTGGGGAGAACCGCCTCCGCGCTGTAGACCATGAAGAACAGTGTGTATCCTGTCGATCTGTTGGGCGTAGTATTGATGCTCCACAGCACAGATGGTAACTCCTCAACCCAACAATCCGACGTCCGCTGAAAAGGAACCATAAGCCGGGGTTTGATACCTCGTAAGATCTCTTGGTTAGCCCTCTCTGCTTGGCCATTGGACTGTGGGTGAGCCACTGATGAAACATCAAGCCGGATGTGCTCACGTTCACAGAACTCCTTCATAGCACCCTTAGACAGATTGGTACCATTATCAGTAATGACGCTGTGTGGAAAGCCAAACCAGAAAATCACCTTTTTTATGAATTGAACCGCCGTGGCTGCATCACACTTGCTGACGGGCTCCGCCTCCACCCACTTTGTAAACTTGTCAAACGCCACCAAAAGGTGGGTCTTTTTGTCCTTGGACCGTTTGAAAGGCCGAACCATATCCAGCCCCCAAGTCGCAAACGGCCAAGTAATTGGAATCATCCTCAATTCTTGAGCCGGCACGCGAGCGCGTCTTGAGAACTTCTGACAACCATCACATTGCCTAACCAGGTCCTCCGCATCAGCATGAGCAGTCAACCAATAGAAACCGTGACGAAACGCCTTAGCCACCAGAGATTTTGAACCGGCGTGGTGACTACAATCTCCTTCATGGATTTCACGCAAGATGTCACAGCCTTCCTCCGGCGACACACAACGTTGAAACGCTCCTGACACACTGCAATGATGCAACTCGCCATTGACAATAGTCATGGACTTGGATCGCCGGATTATCTGCTCGCCAGCGCCTCATCCTCTGGTAACTTCGCCCGGTTCATGTACACAAGATAAGGAACCGTCCAATCCGGAATGACATGCGTAGCAGCCACCAATTGAGCCTCTCGGATCAGGAATAGCCAAATCCTCTTCGCCAGGAGCTTGGTAGACGGGTTATGCAGGACATCCAAGAAGACATTAGGCGGGACCAGTTTACGCTGAGAGCCCAGCCGGCTTAAAGCGTCCGCCGCTTCGTTCTTCCGTCTGTCCACGTGATCTACCTGATATCCTTTGAAGGGGCCTGCAATAATATCCACCTCACGACGGTATGCTGCCATGAGCGGATCCTTAGAATCCCAAGTACCAGACACTTGTTGGGCCACCTGATCCGAGTCACCAAAGCACTTAACTCGGCTGAGATTCATCTCCTTAGCCATCCGGAGATCATGGAGTAAAGCTTCGTACTCAGCTGCATTGTTAGTACAAGGGAACATTAAGCGGAGAACGTAATGTAACTTATCACCTCGTGGGGAAGTTAATACGACTCAGCCTCCGAGCCCTCCAATTGCCTGGACCCATCAAAATGAATAGTCCAATAGGTGTGATCCGGCTTTTCTTCAGGTGCTTGTAATTCCGTCCAATCATTGATGAAATCCACAAGTGCTTGAGACTTGATCGCCGTCCGAGGCATGTATGTCAAACCGTGCGGCCCAAGCTCTATATCCCACTTGGCAATACGGCCAGTTGCCTCCCTGTTCTGAATTATATCTCCCAAAGGAGCAGAGCTGACCACTGTGATGGGATGTCCCTGGAAGTATTTCTTAATCTTCCGGCTTGCCATAAAAACTCCATACACCAGCTTCTGTGAATGCGGGTATCCTTGTTTGGACTCAATAAGCACCTCGCTGATATAGTAAACCGGACGCTGAACTGGATATTCCTGGCCCGCCTCCTTGCGCTCAACCACAATAGCTACGCTGACTGCACGAGCATTGGCTGCCACATATAGTAGCAATGGTTCTTTGTCAATCAGAGCAGCAAGAACAGGCGGATTGGCTAGCTGCCGCTTCAAGCCCTCCAATGCTTTATCGGGCCGACTCGCATAAAGTGATCTGGTTTCTTCAAAGATTCGATACAAAGGGATCGCCTTCTCACCGAGGCGGCTGATAAACCGGCTCAACGTGGCAATCCGGCCTGCCAAACGCTGAACGTCATTGATACATTTCGGTTTAGCCAGGGAGGTGTTAGCTGTGATCTTCTCCGGATTAGCCTCAATTCCCCTGTTGGACACCAGAAAACCCAATAACTTGCCTGCCGGTACACCAAAAACACACTTGGCGGGGTTGAGCATCATCTTGTATGTCCGTAGGTTATCAAAGGTTTCCTTCAAATCATCAACCAGAGTCTCCTTCTCCCTTGATTTAACTACAATATCATCCACATAGGCATGTACATTACGACTGATCTGCTTATGAAGGTAATTGTGTACACACCGTTGATAAGTTGCCTGGGCACTCTTGAGCCCAAAGGGCATAGATACATAGCAGAAGGCTCCAAAGGGAGTTATGAACACCGTCTTCTCCTGGTCCTTAACTGCCATCTTAATCTTATGATAACCAGAATATGCATCCAGAAAACTCAAACGCTCACAACCCGCAGTAGCATCAATAATCTGATCGATGCGGGGGAGGGCAAAAGGATCTGCTGGACAAGCCTTGTTGAGATCTGTGTAATCCACACACATGCGCCAGGTGCCGTTTTTCTGAAGGACCAGCACCGGATTAGCCAGCCATTCAGGATGGAGAACTTCAACAATAAAGCCAGCCGCTAAGAGCCTGACCACCTCCTCTCCAATAGTCTTGCGCCTTTCTTCGTTAAACCAGCGGAGAAACTGCTTCACCGGTTTGTACTTAGGATCAACATTAAGAGTGTGCTCAGCGAGTTCCCTCGGTACACCTGGCATGTCAGAAGGCTTCCATGCAAAAATGTCCCGGTTCTCACGGATGAACTCGATGAGCGCGCTTTCCTATTTCAGATCCAAGTTCATGCTGATACTAAACTGTTTGGACGAATCACCAGGTACGAAGTCAACAAGCTTAGTCTCAGCTGCCGATTTGAACTTTAGAGCAGGATCATGCTCTGTGGTTGGCTTCTTCAAAGGAGTCATGTCCGCCGGATCAACATTATCCTTGTAGTACTTCAACTCTTCCGTGGCACAGACCGACTCTGCATAGGCCGCATCTCCTTCTTCACACTCCAAAGCAATCTTGCGACTTCCATGAACGGTTATGGTCCCCTTGTGACCCGGCATCTTGAGCTGCAAATAAATATAACAGGGCCGTGCCATAAATTTGGCATAAGCCAGCGGCCCAAATAAGGCGTGATATGGGCTCCGGATCTTCACCACCTCAAAAATCAATGTCTCTGACCTAGAATCATGATCATCTCCAAAGGCCACTTCCAGAGCTATCTTGCCAACAGGATATGCCGACTTACCAGGTACCACATCGTGAAATACCGTATTGGACGGTTTAAGATTCTTATCTGTTAGTCCCATACGGCGGAAGGTCTAATAGTATAAGATATTAATACTGCTTCCTCCATCCATGAGCACCTTGGTGAACTTATAACCTCCCACCTGAGGTGCCACCACCAACGCTAGCTGACCCGGATTGTCAACCCGGGGAGGGTGATCCTCTCTGCTCCATATGATGGGATCCCTGTTTTGTCATCATCAGACTTGGGATCCTTGGTACTATCAGAATCAGCATACTTCACTAACGCAATCATGAGGGTCCCCATATCGTTACAATGGCGCTTCATCCGTCCCAATTTCAACTTTAGAGGCTTAAACCGGAAGTTGCTTTCCAAGGTTATAACCGCGGAGTCGACGTTCATACGGTCTGATGAGTGCAAAATTTCCGAAACCCGGCGCACCCACCGGGTTGTTGACTCTCCTTCCTCCAGGACACAGGCCGCTAAGTCCAAAATCGACATGGGCTGCTTACATGTATCCTTGAAATTCTGGATAAACCAGGCTCACAACTGGGCCCATGAACTGATAGAATTGGCCGGTAAGCTCTTTAACCAAATACGGGCCGTCCCTTCAAGCATCATGGTGAAATACTTTGCACACGCCGCTTCATCTACGTCAAGCATCTCCATGGCCATATCATAGCTCTCCACCCATGTTTCTGGAGACAAATTGGCAGTGTAATTCGGCACCTTGCGCGGGCCCTTGAAATCCTTGGTCAGGCGCACATTGCGTAAAACGGGGACAAGACAAGGCACTCCCAAAGAACTAGAAGTAACTCCTGGCTCGATAGAGGTGGTTGGATGAACCGGCGTAAGCTGACGAGCCTCATGCTGTGCTGCTAACTCGGTGTCCCTGCGTGCTCGGGCCTGGTCCACCACTTCCTGAGCATCAACCGCCGGGTTATTGCCACGGGGCGCTTCACAGTTCCACGCATTACTGGATACGGCCGGTTCATCCATCCGTCTGCTGTAACTCCGGCTTGGGCGGGGGTTAGAATGAATTCTGTCACGGCTGTATGAATATGCTTCCTGTTGAATCAAGGCCGTTCGAAGAAGCTCCTTAACCAGGCGCGTCTCCACCGCTTGCGGAGAATCACCTTCAATTGGGATAGCCTCCAGCCGTGAAGCGGCGGCGATAAGATTGTCCATTGGATTAGAATAATGACACGGAGGTGTCTCGGACAGGTGAGGCATGACATTGCTCGCCGAGGTGGCTCCATCGGTAGGCTGAATCGGCGCACCCGGCCCGGGCGCCTCCGTCCTGTTTATCACTGGCGGGTTACTAGTTCCTGCCCCTGGGGTGTTAAAGAGGTTTCTGGCGTCAAAAACCGTAGGCAGGCGAGACCGATGCTTCCTTTTCAGGACTTCATGCGACGCGTTCTGGTCCAGCATAAGCTTATAGGACTGCGCATCCAAAGCGGCCCGCTCTCCGGCCATCCTGTCGTTCTCGGCTGCTAGTTCAGCCTTGGCCTGAGTGATTTGTTCCCTCACCTTTGCAATTTCCGCGTTGTGGGCGTCCTGATCAGCCTGGTTAGCCTCCGCCATAAGCACAACCAACGCATCAAACAGATTAGATAAGACTTGAGCCGGCGGGTGCACAGGGCCTCCTGCCCCGGCCGCCACCGCTGTTGCTGACCCGGAGAACATTGCTGCTGCGGTCGAAGAGTGGATCGCCGCCTGCGTACCGGCCATGAATATTCCAACCCGGTTGGGCAGATCAGAGGGGTCCGGAATACTGTCACCATCGGAACAGCCCCCAATCCGGTCGTCTTGTAGCTGATACAATGATTCGGTTTCTCCGGTTGAGGACTCGTCGCCGGAATAAACGACGGTCTCGCTACCAGATTCCGATCCATCCTCATATTCTCCTCCGTGGATGACCCCCACGAAGGCACGCTTCACAGCCGGTTTAACCAGGGCAGATCTCGCACGCTGAGCCGTTTCGACGAGGTCGGTGCAGATGTCCGGCTCAGGGCCCAGTTTACTGATCTTGCCGATGAAGACGTGTATGCCACCAAAGGGGACCCGGTACCCGTACTCAATCAAGCCGGCCTTGGGGCCCCAGCCTGCATCGTCGATGTAGAGCTTGCCGCGACGACTCTTGGTCATCCGGCCCACAACATAACCCTTGAGTTCTTCGAAGTTGCCCTCCAGGAACTTGAAACCATCGTGCGATAGCCCCACGGTGGGCGCCAACTGTCGTGGTTTTGTCACGGTAGATGTCCTCATGAAAGGACTTAGTCGTGGAGCCATCGCTACGGGTTAGCTTGAAGGGGTTAAAGCAGACACAAGGATGCAAGAGACTTTATACTAGTTCGGCCCCTTCGATGAAGGTAAAAGCCTACGTCTAGTTGTGATGGAATTGAAGGGGGTTCAAGGACTAGGGAGCAAACAAGCTTCGCCTAAGTCTCGAGTTGTTGTCTGTTGTCCCTGAACCGCCGTCGGGTCGTCCCCTTATATACACGGGTGGCGCCTGTCGGTTCATAGAGTCCCGACGCCGGGTCATAGATGTATCCGGCTCGGTCTCTGCTATTCCTAACTTACAATACAAGTTACATACTGACGCCGGTTTACGGCTACAGGCCTTAAACCGGCTATGGGCCTTAATCCCTCATCTGCCTACTCAGGCCTTAACATACTCAACTACTGATGAAGTTAATCCGGCCTGTCCTGGCCGGTTTACACCCAATGGTAATATCCCCAACAAAGTGGATACAGTAAGTCACAACGACAAGTCTTTTTTCGTAATTAAGCATGACATCTGCTTCATTTGCTTCAACTTATAATTTTTTTTACTATTCTACTAGCGTATCCCCTGCCATGCAAGAGTTTTTGTATTGCATAATATAGGTTGCAGTCGTACTATGGAGGTTGAGGGAGTCCTGGATTAGGGGGGATCCGGACAGCCGGACTGTATACATCGTCCGGACTGTTGAAGCGTGAAGATACAAGACTCAAGACTTCGGATGGGACTCTCCTTTCCGTGGGAGGCAAGCTTGGCGATCCGGATATTGTGTTTCCTCCCTTGTAACCGACTCCGTGTAAACCCTAGCCCTCTCAGGTGTCTATATAAACCGCAGAGGTTGGCCCTTAGAAGGACGATCACAATTACAATCATACCATCATAGGCTAGCTCTTAGGGTTTAGCCTCTACGATCTCGTGGTAGATCTACTATTGTACTACCCATATCTTCAATATTAATCAAGCAGGAAGTTGGGTTTTACCTCCATCGAGAGGGCCCGAACCTGGGTAAACATTGTGTCCCTCGCTTCATGTTACCAACAGCCTAAGACGCACAGATCGGGACCCCCTACCTGAGATCCGCTGGTTTTGACACCAACATTGGTGCTTTCAATGAGAGTTCCTCTGTGTCGTCGCCGCAAGGCTCGATGGCTCATCTCGTCGTCAAGGACAACATTACCTCGGGGGGAGCTCCTGGTTGTAGGCCAAACTCTCTGACTTGGCGGCTTCATCATGGCTGCCCCATTGGCGGCCGTGCCGACGATGGCCTCTTGGGTCATCAAGCATAACCTTCACGTCAGTTCGGAACTCGCCGAACAGATGGATCCGATGGAGCTCTCCTCCCTTAATGAGCTCTTGGATCGCATCGCCGCTCTGGGAGTCGCTACAGACTATGATCGGATCGGGCTTAAACCTGACAAAGGGGACATTAGATCCCCGCCGGCCACCCATGAGATAGCAGTAGTGGATGAAACACACACGGATTACCCCTCAACCCTGGGGACGAACCATGTCCGGATCACCGAGCTCCTTGAGCCGAACATCTGCCCAATGGAAGACATGACCCAGGTATCGGACTTAGAATTGGGCATTGGGCCGAAGAAATTGGGCAACACTCTGGATCCCGGACCGTCAAACTCGGAGCCTCCCATGCCCCTGGGTGCTAGATCGGACCAGGATCCAGATTCAGCTAACAACACCCACCCGGACTTAAGGCGTCTCTCCCACATCACGCAAGAGCCACAGGAGACAGTACATCGCTACTGGGCCAGATTCCTCCTTGTGCTAAACAAGGTCAAGGACTGCCGCGAGGAAGACGTTGTCTCACTTTTCTTCAAAAAGTGCACGAACAAAGGACTCTAGAATGCTGTAAGTAACCGTGACATAGTACACTTTGCGGACTTGGAAACCATAGTACAGAAGTACTGTGCGATGGAAAGCGGCTGGAAAACCCAAACAGAATTTTGGGATAGTACGACCCTCACCAGAACCTTTGTGCGAACTAAATGGGCGAACTCTCGTAAGTCGACCGATCCAGTTCCCAAGAAACCGAAGCACATCCCAGGGTGGGGAGCTGTATTGGAAGGATGGCTCAATGGGCCTTGTAAACTCCATAGCGCTCCGTACACAACACCAACTCATAGCCTTAGGGCATGTTGGATACTCCGGCAGGTTGCAAAAAGTGGCGAGGATCTTCTTGCGGGCCATAAAGCAGAACAACATCCCGCCAACGAGCATAATACGGTACTAACGGTCTCTGAGACTTTCGCCTCAAACAATAGGCGCAAGCGAGCTCATCGAAGCTCCGCTGAAATCTGCCATGTGGCAAAAATAAACCCCTGGAACGACACTGCTATAACTTTTAATGCCAGTGATGAACCTCGATTCCAGACTGTTCGGACACCAGCCGCTCTGGTCCTTAGCCCAATCGTGGACGGCTTTCGGCTCACTAAAGTACTCATGGACGGCGGAACCGGATTAAACTTGATCTATGAAGAAACGCTCAACAAGATGGAAATTGACAAAAACCACATTGAGCAAAGCGGCACAACCTTCAGAGGAATTATCCCTAGTCGGGAAGCGCGGTGTGCGGGAAAAATCACACTCGATGTGGTATTCGGCACCCCGGAGAATTATAGGTCCAAAGAAATCACATTCCAGGTGGCTCCTTTTAGCAGCGGATACCACGCCCTTCTTGGGCGGGACGCGTTCGCAAGCTTTCAAGCTATACCCCATTATGGGTACGTGAAGCCAGTGATCCGGACGTCGCACTTCGCGCCAAAAAGAAAACCGCAGCACTAGCCCTGGAAGCATTATCCGAAGTGCTAGCAGCCAACGAATTAACAATGCTGCGGGCCACCATGGACAGGGACGACGTGATACTCGACAAGCAACCCAAGTCCACCTCATTTAAACCCGCAGACGAGATAGTCAAATTCTAAGTCCATCCAACGGACCCGGCGAAGACAGCTTCCATCAGGACACAATTGAGCCCCGCAATGGACGCTGCACTACGGGACTTTTTACGCCAAAATTGGGACATTTTCGCCTGGCACCCATCGGACATGCCGGGCATCCCGCACGGACTGGCCAAACATAGCCTTAACATACTAAAAGGATACAAACCTGTCAAACAGACCCTAAGGCGATTTTCAGAGCCTAACCGACAAGCAATGGGGGAAGAGCTAGCCAAGCTACTTGGGGCCGGATTCATCAGAGATATCAAACATCCGGATTGGCTGGCAAATTTGTAATGATACCAAAGAAGGACAAATCCTGGCGCCTATGCGTCGATTTCAAAGACCTCAACAAGGCTTGCCCCAAGGATCCCTTTCCCCTACCTCGCATCGATCAAATCATCGATGCCACAGCTGGACACGACTCGCTGTGTTTTCTCGACGCATACTCTGGATACCATCAAATAAAGATGGCAGAGTCTGATCAAGCTGCAACAGCTTTCATAACGCCATATGGCCCTTTTTGCTTCAACACTATGCCTTTCAGGCTTAAGAATGCCGGTGCAACCTATCAACGCATGATTCAAACATACCTAGAAAAACAAATCGGCAAAACAGTGGAGGCATACGTGGACGACGTGGTCATAAAAACAAGACACGTCGAAACCCTAATAGATGACTTGAGGCTTAAATTTGATAACCTCCGGACATACGACATCAAGATGATTCTGGAAAAATGCGTTTTCAGCGTCCCCTCAGGGAAACTGTTGGGCTTCACTGTTTCCAATAGAGGAATTGAGGCGAATCCGGCAAAAATCTGAGCTCTATCACAGTTGGCTATACCAACAGACCTCAAGCACATCCAGAAACTAGCTGGATGCATGGCCGCTTTGAGCCGCTTTATCTCCAGGCTAGGACAAAAGGCATTACCTCTTTATCGCCTCCTTCGGCGCACCAAACACTTCGTGTGGACGGATGCAGCCGCGTTCGGACTCGATGAAATAAAGACCTTACTGGCCTGTAATCCAGTCCTAACAGCGCCAAACATCAGCGAGCCTATGCTACTGTACATAGCTACAACACATCAAGTTGTAAGCGCAGTGCTCGTCGTCGAATGAGATGTTGACGGATACAAATTCCCACTCCAAAAGCCGGTTTATTACGTATCCACGGTCCTCACCCCATGCAAATCCCGATACCCACACTACCAAAAAATAGCATACACGGTCTTCATGGCATCCCGTAAGCTGCGACACTACTTTCAAGAGTGTTCGATTATGGTGGCCTCTGAAGTACCACTCAATGCCATAATAAATAACCACGACGCTACAGGCCGGATTGCTAAATGGGCCATCGAGCTCCTTCCGTTCGACATAACATACAAACCACGGTGGGCCATCAAGTCGCAAGTACTGGCAGACTTTGTCGCCGAATGGACAGAAGCCGAACTCCCTAAAGAGTACAACGCGTACTCCAAGTGGATCATGCACTTCGATGGCTCAAAAATGCTGGCCGGATTGGAGCGGGTGTAGTCCTGACGTCTCCCACCGGAGACACGGTCCAGTACGTCCTCCAAATATTATACACAGACTCCAACAATGCAGCCGAATATGAGGCTCTGTTGCACGGTCTTCGGATGGTACACTCTATGGGCATCCAACGCCTAGAAGTGCGCGGGGATTCGAACCTCGCAATATCACAAATTAACGGAGACTTTGATGCCAAGGATCCGAAAATGGCGGCCTACCGTAATGTCGTCCTCAAAATGTCAGCTCGGTTCGAGGGGCCCGAATTCCACCATGTGGCTCGAGAAAATAATCAAGCGGCTGACGTCCGCGCCCGCATCGGCGCTAAACGCGAACCCGTCCCACCTAACATATTCCTGGAAAGGTTGTTCAAACCATCCGTAGTATGGGAAGGGGAGTTCGGCAATACTAGCACGGTCCTGAACTCACCCCCAGATTCCGAACCGACAGACATAATCGGAGGCTCTGCCACCGAAATTACATCTTCGACCCATGAAATCATGGCCGTAGTTGCCCCGTGGACTGAACCTTTCCTGGCCTACATAAATAGGCAGGAGCTCCCCGAGGACCAAAATGAAGCACGCTGCATCGTCCAGCGTTCTAAGGCTTACAAGGTCCACGAAGGGGAACTCTACAAGAAAGTGCTACCGGAGTGCTCCAAAGATGCATCTCCGAAGAGGAAGGGCGGCAGCTCTTGGCTGAAATCCATGCCGGATTGGGCGGGCACCACGCCACGGCTCGAGCAGTAGTCAGCAAGGCCTTCAGTACAAGCTTTTATTGGCCGACGGCCCGAGCAGACGCACAGGACCTCGTCCAACACTAAGTTGGTTGCCAGCTCTTCGCCAATCGGAGTCATATGCCCCCTACCGCTCTCCAAACAATCCCCATAACTTGGCCCTTCACGGTCTGGCGGCTGGATATGGTTGGACCTCTTAAAGGGGGAAGCCATAAGAAAAAATACTTATTGGTCATGGTGGACAAGTTCACCAAATGGATAGAAGCCAAACCAGTCAAAACGGCTGAATCCGGACCAGTCATAGACTTCATATCCGGGGTCGTACACCGATACGGCGTCCCTCCCAGCATCATCACTGATAATGGCTCCAATTTCACAGCCGATGAAGTTAAAACTTGGTGCGGCAAAATGGGCATTAAGCTCGATTATGCTTCCGTCTACCATCCCCAAACAAACGGCCAGGTCGAATGGGCAAACGGTCTCATCATGAGCGGCATCAGACACAGACTAGTGCGATCTTTGACAGAGTCTGATATGCACTGGGTCGAGGAGCTCGACTCCGTACTCTGGGGGCTGCGGACCACACCAAATCGCATCACCGGATACACACCATTTTTTATGGTGTACGGCGTGGAAGCAGTACTACTCTGCGACATAATACACGATTCGCCACGCGTACGCATGTACGAAGAGAAGGAAGCCGAATTAGATCGGCAGGATAACTTGGATGTCCTGGAGGAGGAGCGTGATGTCGCAAAAGCCCGCTCCGCATTCTATCAACAGCAGGCTCGACGATACCAAAGTAGAGAAGTACGAGCCAAAACTTACAATATTGGCGAACTCGGTCTACGCCTACCGGAGAAGAAGAAGGACAAGCTCAAACCCAAGTGAGAAGGTCCCTTCGTCATTGACAAAGTTCTCACCGGAGGAGCGCATCGCCACGTAATGCATCCGATAACAGACTCGAGCCGAACCCATGGAACGCGGCAAGACTCCGGAGATTCTACGCCTAACGCCGAACTCAATGTTCGTCTCCTTACTCCCTCCCTTTTATTTATGCTCCATCCATTTTCCTTTCTCGACTTCTCTTATTCACACAAAATATTTAATATAGTACGGACTTCCGGATAACTCCGGCCGCACTATGTGTATAAGCAGCACCTGGGGGCTTCCTATATGGAAGCTAAAAATAATTACTCTAATGGCTTTTTCGCCCATCACATGTGCATTTCTTTTCCACATGTGCCTTTTCTTCACCATTATATGCATCGATATGACTTAAGATGTGGCCAAGCTGGGTTGCCTGGCTCTTGTGTTTATGCCCTACGTTCCTGTTAATTCGGCTAGGGCATAAGGGGAGCACCTCTGCGATTGTTACTGCCGGTTCAGCCGGATGTGTACCTCAGACTGGGTGAAGCTGAATGCTAGTTTCCTTAAGAGAATATTCGGTCGGTGAACAAAAGATGTATTCGTTTATTACAAAGTAAATCCCCAGAAGTCTTGTATCCTGCGCCATTGTTCGCAGTCCGGACATGTGCATTGTCGCATGTGTACCCAGGGAAAGGAACCCCTAACGGAACTATTTTCCCTGGAAGATATTTCTTACTATCCATGTAATATAACATAACTAGTTGGGTACTTGTCTGTTCAAGCACTTATGACCCCCTACGACTGGTTTCCACGCATACCCCGGTTTTGTATAACTGAGTGGGTACTCGGACACACCCCGGACTGTAGTATCCGGGGGCTGAAGCGAAAAGGTCCACCATGACAAATGATTTTAATCCGGCTAGGGGCTACTTATGCCCATTGAATTACACAGTCACCTAGACTGACTATATTCCTCCTCTATACCATCCAAGAGGCTATCTAGCTTACAATCCTGTTGAGAATACTTGGCGGCTAACGCTACCTGGTCATATACCAAACTTACGGGAATTTCTTGCCCATCGGGCCCCGCCGGTCCTACTTCGGCCAAATGGTTCGGGTCCAGCCTGGTGTAGCGTGTCTTCACCATAGCCCAGGCTTCTCTTGCACCTTGCCGGCAAGCTGACACCTTCCAAAATCGGAAGCGCCGCCGTGCTCCTTGAAGCACATCCACAAGCTGCCCCATGCCATTCGGTAGGGAACTTGTTGGCCACAAGGCTTGAGCAACGCCGTGCATCACCCGCCGAGCTCGCTCGTGCAACTGTGAAATGTCTAGTAGCAAATCGCCCACAGATGAGGGCATCTCCACCCCGAGGCGCCCCGTTAACGTTCCTACAAGCAAAACTCTTTCAACATACTTCCTCGCCGAACTATAATATAGTTCGTCTGGATACTTACCGTAAATTCCGCATCTAAGCCTTTTGTTCTCCTTCACGGAGTGCGCCAGCTGAGCGTGGACGTCCTTCAATTCCACGTCCAGCCGGACATTGGCATCTTGCAGATTGTTCTTCTCCTGCCTAACTTGCGTAAGAATGCGCTCGCCAGCCTTTAGCTGCCTTTTGAGATGCGAGTCATGATCCGTTACGCCCTCCGGATCCACCCCGGGATTGTCTGCAGAATTCTCTGTTAGACTTGTTATACGAATACCTGGTGCATCTTTGTACAATTGAGACAAACGTTACCAGATGAGGCCTTTTGGGATTCCTCTAACTTGGCAACCGTGCCCCTCAGCTGGGCCTTGCATTCCTCTAGCTCGCGAGCCAATTGTTCATTTTTATCTACAAGGATCTGTGCATAAATTGATCCTTAAAACAGTTGTTCCAACCATTTCAAGTCTCAGGGGCTACTGTTATACATACTTATTAAAATTTCTTACCCGTATATCTTTGGTATACAGGTCCGTCGCTCGGGCAAGCCCGCCTTGAGCTGCTCGGATGTATGCGTCCCCTGAATTGAAGGCATTAAATGCCTCTTCGGAGAAGATGTTGTTCCGAAGTACGGCCCTCCGGCGCCGGTGATTCATGGCGCTCTCCACTTCGGAGTTCCTGGCCGATAGCATATCCGCATCCTCTGTCGGAGAACTATGCAGTACTGGCCCCGTGTCCACCTCCGCTCTCAAAGCCGGTTCTGGAACCCGGCTGGTGGAGGCGTGATTGGCGGGATCCACGGATATAATGCAGCTGCTCCTCTTCCTGCCAGGACATGAACGGCGCAGTTATACTTCAAATACAATAATCGCAGGACATGTTTTTGCTTTACCTCTGCAGCGGTGTGTCGACCCTCACGGCCTTCCTCTTGAGCCTGCCCGATCCTGACGCCCGTGGTCGACGAGTCCCTAGGGGCTCGGCCCCGCGCTCCGACCGTCGTCTCTGCAAACAGCACGACGCCTCAAGGGTAAGGCATGACACCTGAGGGGTGTCCTCTTCGGAGGATAGGGTTTTTAGTTTGAGTTACACGCGACACAGCGAGCAGTCCGGGATAGTCGGCAATAATGGCCACTGAGGCACCATCACAGCTTGCTTGATAAAATACCCCGTTGACAAGCTCCACAGTAATATCCGGATCTTCTTCGAGTCCTGGATCTAGGGCCCTTCCGGGGTCCTCTGGCTGCGGGGAGGGGCTGAAGATTCCTTCTACGGCCCTCCTTAGTTCCTGCTCGAAAAGATTGATGCGGGTAATCTTAGCAGAGAGTGCTAAAGTAAGTGAAGCAGGGAAAGGAATGACGACTTACCCACTCTGGGGGTTGTACATGGAGAATCCGTCCCGCGATTTAATGCGGAGGAATTCTTCCTCTTCCCCTTTGTATAAACCGGACAATATCCTTGCCAGAGCAGTGGCGGAGTCCGGACCCTTACGGCCGCAACGGGTGGCGTCGTCTTCCCCGTTGTAGTGCCACATGGGCTTCCCCTGATATTGAAGCGGTTGCACTCCCCGCATTATGCATATTGCCATGACCTCGACTATCGTCAGTCTGGATTTGGCCAGTAACTTTATCCTGCTCATCAGGAAATGTATTTCCCTAGTATCCTCCTCTTGGGGCCCCGGGGGCGCCAGCTTAGACGTGCCCTCGGCGGGGCGTTACTGAACTTGGGGAGACCTGTCCGGACTGGATCCGGAAGGCGAACGTCACCAATGTAAAACCACTCTGAAGGCCAGTTCTCTGGTGCCTTCTTGGGATTGTCGGATAGGCATCCTGTCTCGGCAATGTGCCATACTTCGGCCCCACCCACTTGACATAGGGATTCTCCCTGGGTGCGGGGGACAAGGAAGAATAGCTTCTTCCATAACCCGAAGTGAGGTTCGTAGCCCAAAAATAGCTCGCAAAGGGCAACGTACCCTGCTATGTGTAGTACGGAGGCAGGGGTAAGGTTGTGCAACTGGAGACCATAGAACTCCAGGATTCCGCGAAGAAACGGGTGGATGGGAAACCCGACGCCCCTTAGCAGATGTGAGATGAGGCATATTCGCTCCTCCGGAGATGGATTAGGAGATCCCTCCGCTTGTTCCCCTCCGTTATAAGTGGGTATTCCGGATCGAACGGTGACCATAAACGACTGTGGGAGAAACCCTTGGGTTTATAACTTTATCAAACGGCTATGAGGAACTGAACACTCTTCCCAATCCCCCGACATGGAGCGAGGAGAGCGAGCAGAAGAGCTGCGACGACCGGCCATGTTGGAATGGTTTTTTCCAGAGCGCTCTGTGGGATGCTTGCTCGAGGGGGAGAGTGAGGTTTGGATCTGAGAATTTCCATCTCTTCAAATAGACGGCCAGCCTGAAGGATCGGAGGTGGAAAATGAAAAAATGCCTCGGCTCCTCGCATTCGCTTGACATGTGGAGATGGTCATTATTGAGGCACTGAAGCCGAGGAGTGCAACGTTCATGGGGAGCCGGACACTATTCGTCGTAGTAGGTACATTGGAGTATTCGGAGAAGGAACCCGCCTTGCAATGCCGAAGACAAGACGGCGCGCCAGACTCGTCGTCATTGAAGTCTGGTTCAGGGGCTACTGAGGGAGTCCTAGATTAGGGGGGATCCGGACAGCCGAGCTGTATACATCGTACAGACTGTTGAAGCGTGAGGATACAAGACTCAAGACTTCAGATGGGACTCTCCTTTGCCTGGGAGGCAAGCTTGGTGATCCGGATATTGTGTTTCCTCCCTTGTAACAGACTCCGTGTAAACCCTAGCCCTCTCCGGTGTCTATATAAACCGGGGAGGTTGGTCCTTAGAAGGACGATCACAATTACAATCATACCATCATAGGGTAGCTCTTAGGGTTTAGCCTCTATGATCTCGTGGTAGATCTACTCTTGTACTACCCATATCTTCAATATTAATCAAGCAGGAAGTAGGGTTTTACCTCCATCAAGAAGGCCCGAACCTGGGTAAACATTGTGTTCCTCGCTTCCTGTTACCATCACCCTAAGACGCACAGATTGGGACCCCCTACCCGAGATCCGCCGGTTTTGACACCGACAGAGGTAAAGAAAGTTTACTTGAAGACCGAGCATGGTTATATTCTCCACGCAAAATTATACAATTCAGACGACTACACCTATTTTGGATGCAAAACATGGTGAGTACTATGCAAGACTTGTGCATTTGAGCCTGATATGGTTATCACCTTTGATATTCGTCCGGAAGATGATAATGAAGGTAATACCGACATCTGGGTCGATGTGCAGACGCCTCCAGTTATACCATTATGTATGTTTCTCAACCATATTTATGTCTTTGATATTGTTTATTCAAAAATAGTTGACAACGAATTTGTATTGTCGACTTATTTCGTGCAAGCAAACATGTCCAGCGCTTGGTAGACAGGACCATTATCTTGTGTGACGGGCTGAACTCAATCATGAGGAGCTCAGTCATTATGTTTCATGGCTTTATGGATCTTGATACTGTCAAGACAAATTTTCTTCCTGCATTTAGAAATGTTAGTACTGAAAACGTGCGACCAATAGTGTTCGTAATGAACTACAGTTACATCTATTTAGGAAGGATGGTAAGATTTTTACTATTTTCCTCAGTGCATCTTTTGCATACATTATTTTTGAAGCTAAACTTCATTGCTAAGTATGTTACCATACGATGTTCTTCAACAGGGACTCCCTATGAATGTTGTGCCTTATGGGATCGAGACTAAAGGTACCAAGAGTATTATTAGCTTATGGCCAAGATATCCTACAGATTACTTTAGTGCATTCAAGATTAGCAACGGATGCTTAATAGTGCAAGACTGGACCAAATATGTGATGGGGGAGCGCAGAGAAGTACAAGGGGGCAGCAAACAGATGCGCTACCCATGATTAGGAGACAGGTTCATCTGCATGCTCCAACTTGATCAAGGAGGAGAGCTATACATGTTTAGCTAGCTAGAAATGAGTTTGAAGATGATGATGTGCTACACTATTACTATGATGATAAAATAGCTAGTGTTGGTGGTAATGACTGATGATTATTATTAGCTAGTGTTAGTGGTGACGAAATAAATACTGTTGGTGATAATGACTATGATGATGATTAAATAGCTTGTGCTGGCGGATTAGATTCAAGTGGAGGCAACATGTGGTGCACATCGAAGATACTACTAGTCCAAACTAGATCAAGTTTGGATTAGTAGTATACATTTGACATGCACCACATATTGCCTCCACTTGAACCTAATCCACCTTCATTTGACACACTGTTATGGACATAATGATGTAAACCTCATAACTGGTATTGTACCAATATTTGTATGATGGAGAGAAAACTGCATAAATACACTAAAAATAAAAAAATAAAAAATGAATACTAGTAGCGATGGAGAGAAAACGCGCTGCCACTAGTTACATTAGCAGTAGCGTGGGACTGAACAAACGCTGCAGCTATTTGTCCTAGCAGTAGCGCGTGCTGGCATGCGTTACTGCTAAGCAATAGCTCTAGCGCCTTATTAGTAGTGCGCCTACCCGCGCTACTAGTGAGCACAAAACCAGCGCTACTGCTAGGGTTTTCCCTAGTAGTGTCCCTCCATTCTCGTGCCCATCTCCCCTATATCCGTTGTATGCGCACCTTGCGCTGATTCTTGTCCTCCTTACCAAACTTGGCCTCATCAGGAGTGCAGTATCTAGCATAAATGTCCTCCGGGATTTCAAACGCAGTATTGACCTCAGGCCTCTTTCCTCCCTTCTATGGCTTCTTACCATCAGCCATTTTCTTCAGCTGAGGAATATGAACAACTGAAGTTTCTGAAGAAGTATGCAACTTTTCTTCGAGGAACGCTGCAAATGAGTTAAGTTGATGAGAACCTAGTGATTCAGCAGCGGACGTTTGTACCTGTGAACAGAGTATAGTTGCGAGGAATTTGGAGAGGTCATATGCGTTCTCAGAAGATTTTCAAAAAGAATAGGTTTGAGGAATTTGACCAGATGAGTCTTGAAGAATTTCACTAAGCGTTCTTAATCTTAGGTTCCAGAGTTGTACAGATTGAAAATCCACACAATTGAGGAATCTTGAAGAAAATCATCGCTTAGAGAAACGAATCAAGAACAGATAACTTGTGAGGTGTTTAGTGTGTGAAGATTTGAAGAATAAACACCTTTGAAGATTTTCAAGAAAAACACATGAATCAAGGAGGGCAGTAAACGTGACTTTTAATTACCCCTTGATGAAGAACACGATGAACTGGGAAGTGTAGATGTTAAGTTCGTCCATTTAGATCTTCCATGCCCTAACTCGGCAGAGGAAGACAGCTACGGCGGCGGCGGAGTGAAGAAATCTGCAACTGGCGCGAGTACGACGGCGACGAGGTCGAGGTAGTGAAGCTCTTCCTCACCGGCGACGATGAAGTAGCGACGACGCTAGGTTTTGGGAAGCTCGAGCGGGAGTGAGATCGAGCAAAGTAAAAATGAAGTGAGGAAGAGGCAGGGGTATTTATAGTGGAAGTGAAAAACTGTACGCCCGAAGATTTCGGACGAACGTGCCCCTGGCCGTTCTCATTTGCTTGACATGTGTCACCCATGTACTGAGAGGTGGCGATCATGTAGGATCATGGGTGAATAGATAAGTATTGTCGTGGGATTCAGAACGGTTTGAGCGGCAAAGCCGAAAATTCAGATAAGATTAGTTAAAGTTCCGTTCGCAATTTCTTCAGCTGTCAAGGACACAGTGAAGATTTTGAACGAGTTTCAAATTAGAACACACATGAAGAATTTGTGAAAATGTTAGGTTGAGTTTAGCATAGAGGGGGAAAGGGTCCGATCGCATTCACATAGGAGAAAAAAGTCAACTTGAAGAATTAGCAATAAGTGAATGCTATTGAGGACATAAACTCATATATAGGGATTGACTATTCGTCACCCTGGGTGAGGAATAGTTATTCTTCACCCCCTCTATTTTACCACCAATGCACTGTAATTTAACGTTCCGTAAGTTTTGTCTTATTTCTGATGTAAACAAGAGACCGTAAGAAAATATATAATCGCCGTAAAAAATATTTTATGTTATGTAAATTTACGAACGTAAAAACATAGTGTAAAATATACATAAACTCTAAATTTTCTTGTCTTATGACCTATATTTTATTTTCTTATATCAAATTTTACGTAGTGAATCAATAGGAATGTAACTATTTGAATTCCAAATGTAATTTAATTATGAAGTGATCGTAAGATTACCCCGGGCGAAGAATAACTTATTCTGCACAGGTGATGAATATCATCATTATATATATATATATATATATATATATATATATATATATATATATATATATATATGTATATATACAAATGAAGAAAAACTACGGAAATAGTGAAGACATTGCAAAGTTGAAGAATTTGAAAAACTGAGGAATTTCAAAATACAGAGGAAAAACTCAAATTTGAAAATTTTCAACTTTTGGTGGTGGCGTATCCCACCGTATAAGAAAGCTGACTTCAGACATAGCGTACAGTTGTCGTAGGGCTCTGAAAAACGTTACTTCGTGTGTTGCGCATCTAAGTCATCAAGTCATCATAAGTGTTAGGATGAGTGTCCATTTTAGAGTACATTCGAAGATTTTAGGATATTTAGCTCACACCGCAACTTGCTAAATCTCCTCTCATCCAAGGGCTTAGTGAAGATATCTGACAGCTGATCTTCAGTGCTTGCATGGCAGATGGAGATATCGCCCTTCAACACATGATCACGAAGAAAATGATGACAAATCTGAATGTGCTTTGTCTTCGAGTGCTGAACTGGGTTGCGAGAAATCTTGATAGCACTCTCATTGTCGCAGTAGAGAGGAACATTCTTCACATTGGTGCCATAGTCCTTGAGTGTTTGCTTCATCCATAGTAATTGACAAAGCACGATCCAGCAGCAATGTACTCAGCTTCTGCAGTGGAGAGTGATACACAGTTCTGTTTCTTCGAGGACCTACATACCAAAGATCGTCCGAGGAAATGGCATGTGCCTGACGTTGACTTGCGGTCCACGCGATCGCCAGCATAGTATGACTCTGAATATCCAATGAGATCAAATGAAGAGCCCTTGGGATACCATAATCCAAGTGTTGGTGTGTGAGCTAGATATCGAAGAATATGCTTCACAACCTTATGGTGTGATTCCTTCGGTGTAGCTTGAAATCGGGCACACATGCAAACACTAAGCATAATATCTGGCCTAGATGCACATAGGTACAATAAAGAGCCAATCATGGAGCGGTATACCTTTTGATCGAAGTCTTGGCCATTTTCATCAGTGCATAGATGGCCATTTGTGGGCATTGGAATTTTGACCCCTTTGCAGTCTTGCATGCCGAATTTCCTCAATACATCCTTGAGGTATTTCTCCTGAGATATGAATATGCCATTCTTGTTGATTTAATTTGAAGACCTAAAAAGAATTTCAATTCTCCCATCATAGACATTTGATATTCTTCACTCATCATATAGGCAAATTCATCACTATAACGTTGGTCAGTACAACCAAAGATAATATCATCAACATATATTTGGCATACAAACAATTCATCATCATAAGATTTTGTGAAAAGAGTTGGGTCGAGTGAACCGGGTTTGAAGCCTTTCTTCATGAGGAATTCCTTCAAAGTATCATACCACGCCGGAGGGGCTTGCTTGAGGCCATACAGGGCCTTGCTGAGTCTGAAGACTTTGTCGGGATTCTTTGGATCTTCAAAACCTAGGGGTTGAGCAACATATACTTCTTCCTCAAGCTTACCATTGAGGAATGCACTTTTCACATCGATTTGATATAAAGTGATATTATGATGGTTAGCGTAAGCAAGTAATATCTTGAATAGCCTCAAGTCTAGCAACAGGTGCAAAAGTTTCATCGAAATCAATTCCTTCAACCTGTGTGTAGCCTTGAGCTACAAGCCGTGCCTTATTCCTCACCACAAGGCCATTTTCGTCTTGCTTGTTGCGGTGGATCCATTTTGTGCCAATGATGTTGTGCTTGCGAGGATCTAGACGTTTGACCAGTTCCCAGACGTTGTTGAGCTTGAACTGATGTAATTCTTCTTGCATAGCCTGAATCCACTCAGGATCCAAAAATGCTTCATCTACCTTAGTGGGATTTCGTTAGCAATGCAAGGATGAGTGGCTTGTCTTCGAGGAATTTGATCAGCGTTTCCTTCAGTGGCATTTTCTTCAGAACCATCTTCTTCAGGTGCGCCAGCCCGGCGATCATCACTGTCTGGAATGAATTCTTCAGCACATTCTTCGGTAGGGATGGCATCCTCAGTAGCCTTGAACTTGATAGAATCCTCAGGTGCTGGTTCATCTATCACAGAAGGTAGGTGCTCTCTTTACGAGCCATTTAGTTTCATAGAACAGCACATCTACAGTTTCAACAACTTTGTGAAGAACGCTGTTGAAGACTCTGTAGGTGTACGAGTCTTTTCCATCACCAAGCATAAAACCTTCATGTGCTTTCGGTGAGAATTTTGAGGTGTGATGAGGGTCTCTCATCCAACATTTAGCACCGAAGACTTTGAAATAACTCACATTTGGCTTTTTGTCAGTGAGGAGTTCATAAGCAGTTTTCTTGAAGAATTTGTGAAGATATGCCCTGTTGATGACGTGGCACGCAGTATCAATTGCCTCAATCCATAAGCGACGAGGTGTCTTGTATTCATCAAACATAGTGTGAGCCATTTCAGCGAGGGTTCTGTTCTTGCGCTCCATGATGCCATTCTTTTGAGGAGTATAAGGAGCAGATAACTCATGAGTAATACCAAGTTCATCAAGATAGCCATCAAGACCGGAATTCTTGAACTCGGTCCCATTGCCAGTTCTGATGTGCTTGATCGTCACACCAAAGTTGGTTAAAGCCCTCGAGGAAAATCGTTTGAAGACTTCCTGCACATCATGTTTGTAAGTGACAATGTGCACCCATGTGTAATGAGAATAATCATCAACAATAACAAAGCCATATTGAGATGCATCATTTAGAATTGCAGAATAATGGTTAGGACCAAAAAGATCCATGTGAAGCAATTCAAATGGTCGAGTGGTAGTCATGACAGTCTTCGTTGGATGCTTAGCCTTTGTCATCTTTCCAGCTTCACAAGCTCTGCATAAATGATCCTTGAGGAATTTGACATTCTCAATGCCAATGACATGCTTCTTCTTCGCAAGTGTGTGCAAATTTCTCATGCCAGCATGACCAAGTCGTCGATGCCATAGCCAGCCTTCTGAAGCTTTTGCAAGTAAGCACACGGCTGGTTGTGGTCCTGTAGAGAAATCAACAATATACAAGTCTCCTCTCCTAAAGCCTTCGCAGACTTTGGAATGGGTCAGCTTCCATGATCACAACACAACGATATCTTCCAAAGACAACACCCATATCGAGGTCACAAAGCATTGAGAAAGACATGAGATTGTATCCTAAGGACTCGACAAGCATGACTTTGTCCATGTGTCAATCCTTTGAGATCGTAACCTTACCTAGACCCAATACTTGATTTTGCCTTTGTCTGCGAAGATGATATGCTTCAGATGTGACGGAGATAAAGGAGCATCCATCAATAGATTCTTGTCACCAGTCATGTGATTAGTACATCCACTATCGAGGACCCACTCGTTTGCTTTGGGTTGATCATCCTGCAGATGAATTAGTAGAACTTAGGAACTCATATACTTCATCAGTGAAGAATATGACATCAATATCATTAGTTCAATTTCATCGAGAAATCAGCCCAGATAAATCAGTATGAGGACGTGAGAAATGAAAATTCATTTCTTCATGATTAGCCTGCGTCCTTTTAGGCACATTCAGGTGTCCAGCAAATTCTTCAGACGTTTTGAGCACGTCTGGAGACCTGACCCTGCATAAGAGATTAGTTCTTTTTCTTCACCACCCACATCTGAAGGGGTGGCAAAGAATTCATCACTCTGTGAGCACCATATGAGAAAGGTGGCATAGAAGCTAGTCCGCTTCGTTTCACATGAGAGGGGTTAGAGTAAGCATATGAGTAAGCAGAGAAATTCTTTGAGGACTTATGAACATAATGATTTGAAGAATAATACTCATATTCATAGCCCTTAGCTCTATCCTGCGAAACAGAGGGGTTAGCATGATGATGATCGTATGAGGATTTTGAGCCTTTTGAGGAATTGGATCCATATGAAGAATTAGGTCCATATGAAGAATTTGATCTGGGGTTCCTATTATTCACAGGTGGTGTCATGAGGACATTCACCTGAATACTTTTAAGATAACTTTTGGGAACCCATGTTTTCTTCATAGGGGAACCGTTCCTGTAGTTAGTGCCAACATATCTAGAAAATAATTCACCATTCTGAATTTTGAACAGTTTATAGTTGGAGTCAAATGACTCATCAGAAGAATGAGGAGATTCACATGTAAAGCCAGATAAATTGGATGGATCAACTGGAGGTCCCTTTGCAGCAACCCATGAGGTTTTGGGGTACTGCTCAGGCTTCCAATATGTTCCATCGGCATTGAGTTTCCTCTCAAAGGCAATACCCTCTTTCCTAGGGTTCCTGTTGAGGATCTGCTTCTTAAGCACATCACAAAGAATCTGATGCCCTTTGAGGCTTTTGTACATGCCTGTCGTGTACAATTCCTTCAGCCCTGCATCATCAGTGGTACTAGCAATGTCCTCAGATGAGGAATTAGTGATAGCAGAGACAGGTGAAGAATTTGTAACATTTGAAGCATTTGAACATTCAGGTGAAGAATTAGCAGATTCACGTTCAATGCACTTCATACAAGGAGGAATAAATTCTTCCTGAGTAGCGCTGATTTGTTGAGCAAGTAATGAATCACGCTCCTTCCGAAGATCTTCATGACTCACTCTTAGCTTCTCAAGATCTTGCTTTCTTTGAAGAAGTTCAAGAGAAACCTTCTCATGATCAGATAAGAGAGTGTTATGATGACCTTGAAGGTCGTCAAACTTGGAATGAAGTCTCTGAAGACTTTCAGCCAAAGCTTCTGACTGATCCATTTCTTCGCCCAACATATCATCGCTCTTATTTAGCATGTATTGAACTTTTTCCAAAGCTCTTTGTTGTTTAGTGGCAAGGGAAGCAAGTTTGACATAGCTAGGTCAAAATTCATCACCAGATTCATCATCACTGGACTCGGATAGGTAGCATTCGGTTACCTTAGCACTGTTTGCCATGAGGCAGGGTGTAGTAGATGATGATTCCGGTTCGAAAGTCATCGCATTGAGATATTCCTTGTAATCCTCAAACCAAGGATCATGATAAGTTCGATGACCTTCATAGACCTCAGAGAGACGGTACCAGATTAGCTTCGCGTGATTGAGATGGATGACGTTCCAGAACTGATTTCGGGACAGACCAGAGCAGATGACATCCTTCGCTGTGAGGTTAAGTAGTGTGTACTTGTGAATGTCATTAGCCTCAGCGATCTTGCATAGATCGGTAAGACCGATTTCGATGATGGTCCACAGTTTGCTGTCCATAGCCATGAGTCGCTTTTTCATCATGGCCTTCCACCGAGGATACTCATGACCGTCAAAGATGGGGCAGGAAACGTTCCTTGATCCTGCAGTCGAAATAACTAGAACTCCAGGTGGTTAAACCAAAATCACACATAACAAGGGAGTACCTTGGTCTGATACCAATTGAAAGTGCGTTATATCGACTAGAGGGGGGGTGAATAGGTGATTTTTATGAATACTTCACTGAGGAATTTGCTGGTGAGGAAATTCCTAAATGGAGAACTACTTGCAGCGGAATAAGTACTCAAAAGTAAACATGGCAGAACACACACACAGTCATCATGATGAAATGAAGACAAGCACAGAGTTCTCAAAGCGTAAACACAGGATAACACAAGATGAAGAGGGACATACTGAAGAAGTTGAACTGAGGAAATTGAGAAAGTCTTCAGTCAAATTCTTCAAATAGATATGAACATGCTCACAACAACAGAGATGAGGAAATGAAAGAGTTGAGGAAATAGAACCAGTAAGCTCGGTGAAGACAAAGATTTGGTAGACCAGTTCCAACTGCTGTCTCAGTTGTACATCTGGTTGGAGCGGCTAAGTATTTAAACTCGAGGACACCCAGTCCCGGACACACAGTCCTCACCGTATTCTCCTTGAGCAAAAGTCACACAGACCTCGCCAATCACTTGTGGTAAGTGTCGGTGTCAAAACCGGCGGATCTCGGGTAGGGGGTCCCGAACTGTGCGTCTAGGCGGATGGTAACAGGAGACAAGGGACACGATGTTTTTACCCATGTTCGGGCCCTCTCGATGGAGGTAATACCGTACTCCTGCTTGATTAATATTGATGATATGGGTAGTACAAGAGTAGATCTACCACGAGATCAAGGAGGCTAAACCCTAGAAGCAAGCCTATGGTATGATTGTTGTTCTTCCTACGGACTAAAACCCTCCGGTTTATATAGACACCGGATAGGTTAGGGTTACACAGAGTCGGTTACAATGGTAGGAGATCTACATATCCGTATCGCCAAGCTTGCCTTCCACGCCAAGGAAAGTCCCATCCGGACACGTGATCGAAGTCTTCAATCTTGTATCTTCATAGTCTTGGAGTCCGGCCAAAGATGATAGTTCGGCTATCCGGACACCCCCTAGTCCAGGACTCCCTCAGTAGCCCCTGAACCAGGCTTCAATGACAACGAATCCGGCGCGCATGTTGTCTTCGGCATTGCAAGGCGGGTTCCTCCTCCGAATACTTCATAGAAGGTTTTGAACACCAGGATAGTGTCCGGCTCTGCAAAACAAGTTCCACATACCACCGTAGAGAGAATAACTTTTGCACAGATCTCATCGACGTGATTCTGCGGTGTGACATCACACCACGGCCAGGCCTTTATATGAATCGTTTTTTACTGTTCCACCTCAGCGCGTTTAGCGAGGCGGTTTCCCTGGCACGTCTTATCAAAGCATAGATCGTGCCCCCTTATTCCGGGATTCTCATAAATACGGACGTGGGTAACCCAACCGTGCCCGTTGGCATGCCTCCTCTACCGAAGGCGAGTCCTAATCGACCACGGGGAGGGCTCTTGGTATTCAACCTCTATATAATGAGAGCAAGGCCCTCTTCTTTTTTACACCCTCCATCGAGTTCGCCTCGCGCTTCTAGTTCTAACACCCAAAGCTTCAGATTTAGGCGCTTCGGACCTTCGACGATGTCCGGCTCCGACCAGCACGGCCGATGGATGTCTTCTTCCGTCACAGAAGAAGATGTGCTAAAGCTGCGAGACGCCAGGTATCTAACCGGCGAGATTTCGCATAGGCTGCCTGCTCCAGGGTAGGTCATTCCCACTCCCGAGCCCGGCGAGAGCGTGGTGTTCGTGTCACACTTCCTTCGAGGTTTAGGCTTCCCAACGGATCCCTTTGTGCGGGGCTCATGTTTTATTATGGGCTGGATTTCCATGACTTGAATCCGGAGTCCATCCTCCATATCTCGTCATTCATTGTCGTATGTGAGGCCTTCCTCCATATTACCCCTCACTTCGGATTGTGGCTCAAGACCTTCAAGGTGGAGCCGAAGATGATCGAGGGCAACAAGCAGAAGTCGAGGGGCGGTCATAAGCAAGTGTGCTGATGCTCCGTGGCCCGAGGGCTCTTTTCAAGAGGAGCTTGGTTTGTGGCAACGGGAGTGGTTTTATATTACCGCTCCCAGGGGCACCAAATGGGTGGCGCTTCCCGCCTTCCGCTCAGGTCCACCACAGCGGCTGGCGTCATGGGTCAACAAGGGGCTCGACTGGGGGCCGTCCAAGGACGTTCCTCTGTTGCAGGGCCGTATTCGAGACCTCCAAGAAAGAGAGATCAATCTGGTCGCAGTGGCGCAGGTTATGTTGATTCGGCGCCTTCTGCCCTGCAAACGTCGCCCCCTCCGTCTGTGGGAATTCAATCCGGAGGGACCACGAGCTCTCCATCATTTTATGGGTACGACACCCGTGGAGATGTATAAACTGTTCTTCGGATCACAAGAGAAGTGTCCGGACCTGACTGAGGACGCAGGACTAAGCTGCAATCGCCCAGATACTCAAGTAAGTAGTCATGTAACAGGACAGGCTGTTCATTCATTTATCATATATATGCCCATTAAAGGAGCCGTTTCTTGAACAGGAGTGGATAGCCAAGGCAAAGTTAATAAGGTGTCCGGCTCCCCTCCTAGAGACCACGCCGGATCCCATGCTGACCAAGATGTTGAAGGCCGCGCCTTTTAAAGAAAGCAAAGGGGGGAGCGGGGAAGCAACTGCCTCCATGAAGGAGGCCTTTGAGGAAGGAGGGATCAAAAGTCCCACCCTCCAAGGAGAGAAGAGGACCGCTTCGGAAGATCTAGAGGTCAAGGTCTCGAAGAGGGGAAAGAAATCTTCGTCAGAGAGTACGGCGCTGGGAAGTACCCCAGCCGCACTGTTTCCCCAAGGGGATCAGCCCTCCAGCGAGCCGTAAGTAAAAAGAAGGGGTCTTGTAGTAAAGGACATCCCTATATTTATTTCTGAAGATAACCGAAATTATACCTTGTAGTTCGGATCTCAGCCCTTCTCAGCAGAGCTCGTCTTCGGGGGATCTTCTTCCGGAGATGATGGAGAGCGAAACGCCTCCACCTGTTGCACCTTCAAGCGAGGCGGACGACCCTGAGGTGTCGTCGCGGAGGGTTTCCTCGAGTCCGGCGGGGCCAGAAGGTCCGGCGCCAACTGGCATGCGGTCGGAGGAGCTGAAGGATCTGCTCGGGCGAGCGGCTATCTCAGAAGATCACCGTGCGCTAATGGGTACGGTGATTGAAAGAATTGCATCCGCGGAGAGCGGATTGCATGAAGCCGTCAGAAGCTTACTGACGGGGTTCGAGGTACGCAAAAATAGGTGGCGGGGTGTCCGGTGGTCAGCCGGACTGAAGATTTTGCCAAACTAAAGCGGCAACATTGTAATGCCCCGGATACAATTTTCCATATTCATACTCCAACTCTTGCCATTTCCGGCTATGTGGTATGTTATTTCCTTCGTGGTTGGGTGTCTTTTGTTTTGCATTTTTTTCATGTCATGCAAATCATCTCATAGCATCATGTGCATTGCATCCGCATGTTTTTCATATAGCTTGCATCCGTTCGTAGTTTCCGCGTTCCCCCCTTGCCTTCGTTGTCCCTTTCGAGAGCAACCATTCTTTTGTTGTCCAACCGTTTGAGCCTCTCTACACGTCCACCGACCACCTCCGCAACCTAGTCTGAAAACTTCTCCCGAACCCGACCCGGACAGTCATCACCGTTGGGTTCGGATCATCCCCAAACATCTATAAAACATCTTCGTTTTCTCTTTTGGACTCCCTAACCTATTTATTCTCGGCCGTTTGATTTCGATCGGAGGGACTAAATACCCCTAATCTAAACCACTTGCTGTATATATAGGTCCAACCCTAGGATCTAGGGGCTTGTCCCATCCATTCCCCTCCTTGCGCCGCCACCCACTCCCTCGGGATCCTTCCTCGACCAGCCTCCATCTTCCTTGGGATCCATCCCGATCTAAAAATCCATCGGGCCAATCCCGCAGCCTCCTCCCGATCCACCAGCCAGCCACCACCAAATCCTCCTCCTTGCCTCGATCAAGCCCACAAGAGAGGAGCTCCTCCTCTGCTTTCTCCTCGAGCCCGCAGCAACAGCGCAGCGCCCGAGCGCTCCTCACCTTGCTGCTGCACCCCGCCTCCATTCCGGCGTCGGGAACGAAACCCCCGCGCCCGGATCTCACCGCCGTGTCAACCGTCCGAGCTCCGGTGAACCCAACCGCCTGAACCGCGTCCCGTCTTCCTCGTCGACCCCTGCAGCAGGACCAGGTCCAGCGCCATGCCCCGCCTCCTTCCCTCGTTCTTCCTCCTCCCTTTGTATTCATCTCTCAGGGCTCTCTCTCTCTCTGCCGTGGACAGGAACCGACCATGGATCTCTCTGCAGCCTCTCGTGCGTCTTGCCGGAGCTCCACCCCACGACCTCCTCGAGCACCCCGCGCTGGCCAGGTTTCCTCACCTCATCCAGCTCTCCCTTCGGTTCTCTCTCTCTCTCTCTCTCTCTCTCTCTCTCTCTCTAATCTCTCAACCTCTTGTCTGAATTTCTTCCCCGTGCCATGGCTTTGCAGCTCCTGCCGCCGCCCGCTTCGTCAGTTTCAGGACGCGAGCGTTGCTCGTGTGACCACGCCCTGAACCACCCGAGGCCTCCTGCCTCCCTGATGCTCGTCGCCCGAGCACCCGGTGCTCAAAGGCGAGCACTTCTGCAGCTCCTCGTCGCCTCCCTCTCCTTCTTCCCTGGTTCTTCCTTCTCCCTAACCTCGCGGCCTCTATCTCATCTTCAGGACGAACAGAGGAGCCTCGTTCGCGCCATGGATCCCTGCCTTGCGGATCCGAGGTGGATCCATCCATCCCGCCGTTTCCCGCTACCCGGATCCGCCACCCTTCGCCGGAGTTCCTTGCCGGCTCGCGCGCCGACCTGCAAGTCCCACGCCGCCGCTGCTCTCCTGCTTCAACCGCTGCTGCCTGCTTCGCTTGGTCGAGCAGAGCGCTCGCCCGCGTCGTTGACCGCGCCTCCAGCGCCTGGGCCGGCAGCCTCCAAGCCCAGCAACCGGCCTCCTCCAGCCTCTGCCTCGCCCACGGGCCTCTTCCGCGTTCGGCCCAGCTAGATCTGGCCGCTAGGTGAGCAGACCCCCAGCCCCTCCAGATGCGGCCCGGATCATGTTTTTTTTCGTCTGTGATTTTGTCCTTTATCCAGTGAATTATTGTTTTACAGAAAAACCCCTAAGCATCATGCATATAATAACTCATGAACCGTGCATCGGATTAAAATGAGTTGAACATGTAAAATGCTTAGAATTTTGTCTAGTTTCATAATATGCTGCTTTCATCCATGCTTGGAATGTTTAAAATGTTGTTTGTTTAAATTTGCTCAAATGCCATGTTAAAATGATTTATTTCATAACTAATTAACCGTAACTCGGGATTTAATAAACTTGATATGTAAATGGGGTGGAAAAATGCATAGATTAACATGTTGCACTTTAGTTTCCTGTTTAACAACATTAAAATTGAGTTTAGGGCAGAACAGTACCAAATTCTAAATATGCATATGGGGATTTTCCGAATTGTTGTTTGTTGTTCCGCCCTCATTTAAATTTGCCTAAATAGTTAGTTTACTTATGCTCCACCTCTTGCCATGTTCAACAACATTTAATATTGTTGAGTACCTAAACGAGAGCGAACTAAATAACTCGAATGTGGTGTTTTGTCAATATGCAACTCGTTGCATATTGAGCTCCACTTAATTTGTAGTATTGTTTGTTGCACTTTGTCATGCCATGAATCATTAAACCGGACATGCATCATTCTTGCTTGTGCATCATGCCATGTTTATGTGATGGTTGTTTACTATGTTGTTTGTTCCTTTCCGGTGTTGCTTCTTAGTTCCGGTAATGTTGCGATCGTGAGGATTCGTTCGTCTACGCTTGGTTCGTCTTCATGGCTTCATCTTCTTCATGGACTCATTCTTCTTCCTAGCGGGATTTCAGGCAAGATGACCGTCACCTTGGATCTCATTTCTATCATTGCTATGCTACTTGCTTCGTTCTATCGCTATGCTGCGTTACCTACCACTTGCTGCTCAAGCCTCCCAAATTGCATGAACCTCTAACCTTTGTTACCCTTCCTAGCAAACCGTTGTTTGGCCATGTTACCGCTTTTGCTCAGCCCCTCTTATAGCGTTGCTAGTTGCAGGTGAAGATGAAGATTGCTCCATGTTGGATTATGTTTATGTTGGGATATCACAATATCTCTTATATAATTAATGCATCTATATACTTGGTAAAGGGTGGAAGGCACGGCCTTATGCCTGGTGTTTTTTTCCACTCTTGCCGCCCTAGTTTCCGTCATATCGGTATTATGTTCCTGGATTTTGCGTCCCTAACGCGGTTGGGTGATTTATGGGACCCCCTTGACAGTTCGCTTTGAATAAAACTCCTCCAGCAAGACCCAACCTTGGTTTTACCATTTGCCTCACCACCACCTATACCCTATCCCTTGGGTCGGCCAACCCGAGGGTCATCTTTATTTTAGCCCCCCCGGGCCAATGCTTCTCTAAGTGTTGGCCCGAAACGAGCAGACTGCGGGGCCACCTTTGGGAAACTTGAGGGTTGGTTTTACTCGTAGGCTGACCTATCCGGTGTTGCCCTGAGAACGAGATATGTGCAGCTCCTATCGGGATTGTCGGCGCATCGGGCGGCTTTGCTAGTCTTGTTTTACCATTATCGAAATGTCTTGTAAACCGGGATTCCGAGACTGATCGGGTCTTCCCGAGAGAAGGAATATCCTCCGTTGATCGCGAGAGCTTATCATGGGCTAAATTGGGACACCCCTGCAGGGTATAGACTTTCGAAATCCGTGCCCGCGGTTATGTGGCAGATGGGAATTTGTCAATGTCCGGTTATAGATAACTTGACACCAAATACGAATTAATACGCATCAACCGCGTGTGTAGCCGTGATGGTCTCTTTTCGGCGGAGTCCGGGAAGTGAACACGGTTTCTTGGGTTATGTTTGACGTAAGCAGGAGTTCAGGATCATTTCTTGAACATTACTAGTTGATGACCGCTTGCTTTGCTTCTCTCCTCGCTCTTATTTGCGTAAGTTAGCCACCATACATGCTTAGTCGCTGCTGCAACCTCACCACTTTACCCCCTTCCTTACCCATTAAGCTTTGCTAGTCTTGATACCCATGGTAATGGGATTGCTGAGTCCTCGTGGCTCACAGATTACTACAACAACAGTTGCAGGTACAGGATATGCGATGATCATGACGCGAGAGCGATGTTTGCTTGTTTTGGAGTTCTTCTTCTGCTTCTCCTTCGATCAGGGGATAGGTTCCAGGTCGGCAGCCTGGGCTAGCAGGGTGGATATTGTTTGAGTTTCTGTTTATGATTCATCCGTAGTCGGATGTTGATCTTGTATGTTGTATTGTTGTCTTCATGTGACATTTTATGTATTGGATGTATCCCCACTATTATGTAATGTTGATTTAATGATATCCACCTTGCAAAAGCGTCTTCAAGATGCGCTTCTATCCTTGGTGGGACCTTCGAGTTTCTTTAGGATAGGGTCGCATCTTGGGCGTGATAAGTTGGTATCAGAGCCTCGATCGACCATAGGAGCCCCCTTGTTTGTTGGCCGTTGTTGAGTCTAGAAAAAAATGTTTTGAGTCTTAGGATTATATATATATATATCAGAGAGTAGGATTCTTTTTCCTCCTCAGTCCCGTCATCGCTCTGGTGAGGCCCCCTGATGTAGATGTTTTGTCTATCCTCTCCTCATATTTCACGAATTTTTTTTTAGGATCACGCGGGTATTTTGGGATCGTTCCGATATTCTTGTGACGAGAATATTGTTCTTGGTGCCTCCTGACATTTAGGGTTGTGGCAGTGTCCCGGGGAGTTGAGCTCCGAGGTGTTGTCGTCACAATTTTATTGTTGCAGTTCTGGAATACCTGAGTTTTGCCAACATCGAAAATCTCTTTTATGCAGTTGTTGGTGAGATAACCTCGACGCCACCCAGTACTGGGGAGTTCGGGAGTATTGCCATAGCTCGTATAACGGATACTTTTCGAAGGTTGAGGTACACGATTTCCGGAGTTTTCTTGGTTATGTGTTGAAGGATGGATACAGCTGGATCTAGGTATTGTTAGTTTGGGTGATATATTTTGTGTTGGAAATATGCCCTAGAGGCAATAATAAAAGCATTATTATTATATGTCCTTATTCATGATAATTGTCTTTATTCGTGCTATAATTGTGTTAACCGGAAATCGTAATACATGTGTGAATAACAGACAACAACATGTCCCTAGTGAGCCTCTAGTTGACTAGCTCGTTGATCGACAGATAGTCATGGTTTCTGACTATGGACATTGGATGTCATCGATAACGGGATCACATCATTAGGAGAATGATGTGATGGACAAGACCCAATCCTAAACATAGCATAAGATCGCATAGTTCGTTTGCTAGAGTTTTCCAATGTCAAGTATCCTTTCCTTAGACCATGAGATCGTGTAACTCCCGGATACCGTAGGAGTGCTTTGGGTGTGCCAAACGTCACAACGTAATCGGGTGACTATAAAGGTATACTACGGGTATCTCTGAAAGTGTCTGCTGGGTTACATGGATCGAGATCGGATTTGTCACTCCGCTTGACGGAGAGGTATCACCGGGCCTCTCGGTAATGCATCATCACAATGAGCTCAATGTGATCGAAGTGTTTGATCACGGGATCATGCATTACGGTAACGAGAAAAGTGACTTGCGGTAACGAGATTGAACGAGGTATTGGTATACCGACGATCGAATCTCGGGCAAGTAAAATACCGATTGACAAAGGGAATCGTATACGGGATTAATTGAATCCTTGACATCGTGGTTCATCCGATGAGATCATCGTGGAGCATGTGGGAGCCAACATGGGTATCCAGATCCCGCTGTTGGTTATTGCTCGAGAGCCGTCTCGGTCATGTCTGCATGTCTCCCGAACCCGTAGGGTCTACACACTTAAGGTTCGGTAACGCTAGGGTTGTAGGAGTATGTATGTGCAGTAACCCGAATGTTGTTCGGAGTCCCGGATGAGATCCTGGACGTCACGAGGAGTTCCGGAATGGTCAGGAGGTAAAGAATTATATATAGGAAGTGCTATTTCGGCCATCGGGACAAGTTTCGGTGATATCGGTATTGTAATGGGACCACCGGAGGGTCCTGGGTCCACCAAGTGGGGCCACCAGCCCCAAGGGGCCACATGGGCCCTAGGTGGTGCGCCTAGGCCCACATGGGCCAAGGGAACCAGCCCCAAGGGGCCCATGCGCCTAGGGTTTAAGGAGGGAAGAGTCCATGAGGGGAAGGCACCTCCGAGGTGCCTTGGGGAGGTGGACACCTCCCCTCTTGGCCGCACCCCTCCCTTGGAGGAGGGGCAAGGCTGCGCCCTCCCCCTCCTTGGCACCTATATAAAAGGGGAGGGAGGGGGCAGCAGCACCTTTGCCCTGGACGCCTCCCTCTCCCTCTCCAACACATCCTCCTCCTCCCGTAGTGCACGAAGCCCTGCCGGAGTATCTGCAAGTTCCACCATCACCACGCCCGTCGTGCTGCTGCTGGAGCCATCTTCCTCAACCTCTCCTTCACCTTGCTGGATCAAGAAGAAGGAGACGTTACGCTGACCGTGACGTGTGTTGAACAGCGGAGGTGCCGTCTGCTCGGCACTAGATCATCGGTGAATTGGATCGCGGCAAGTTCGACTACCTCATCCACGTTCACTCCGAAGCTTCCGTTGCGATCTACAAAGTGGTATGTAGATGCTACTTAATCTGAATACTCGTTGCTAGATGAACTCATAGATGGATCTTGGTGAAACCGTAGGAAAAATTTTAATTTTCTGCAACGTTCCCCAACATTTTGTGTCCCATGTATCCCCAACACCAGAATGCATAACCAGAAAGTTTCGGGAGTTTATAGGTGGAAATTCAAGTAGCTCCTAGAATATCTTTCAGACAGATGCATGATATGAGATTGGGTAAATATCTATTATATGTATTTGTTCCGGCTTATTCTGCAAGCCAAATCCTTTGTTTTGTTTAATTTGTGGTATTCGAGTTGCTTCAAAGTCAAATGTTGAATCCATACCTCTTCCTAAACGGTGTTCTCATATTGCTATGTGAATACTAATCCTTCTTGATCATCGAGGTCGTCATGTTAATTCTTTTCCAACCGGCGTGCTTCTCTTTAAGTGGATCCGATCATTTCAACATCCGCAAGATAAATTCTAAGTTTTTCTCAAGGGTGTCCATTTCATCCGTCCCAAGTTGTTTTGTTTTCCCGCCCTCCCACCCTTTTCTGCAAGGACTTATATATTTTAATCATGCATCCTTTTATTTGTGGGAAGTCTCTTCATTCTTTTCTTTCAATGTTCTTATCAGGTGATTTCCCATGAAGATGCTCAACAGTTTCAAGTTCATCATCCTTCGTTGTTGTTTCTTCTCCGGTGGACCCAATTCAAGATTTCGATATTCATCATATTCCTTTCCTCGGTTCTTATGCTTTCTCATGCCGATGCACCTCTTAATCATTCACTTCTCGCTATTCATTTGTCCTGTAGTGCTGAAGATATCTCAGAAGGCTCGTCTTTTCTTCCAAGATCTGTTCAAGCTATTTGGATATTATTATCTCATTCAAGTCATTTAATTCAACCGGTGCAACCTCTCTTTAAAATCCTTCAACGATGTTTCTTTCGAGTGGGCCCTAACCCACAGGTCTTTTTCCAGGATCTTACCTGACTCTTCTAATTTTCCTGGAACTATTCTCAAATTCATTTCAAAGTTTGACGTAAGAATGAATTTTCATCAGTCACATGCCTTATCCAAGGTCGCTTTCAAACTCTTTTCATCTTTGGCTCAACCTTTCCTATTTTAATCCTTCCGGAGTTTCTCAACAATTTGGTGGTGTTTCTCCTCGTCATTCTCAGCATTTGAAGACCGAAGAAGAGTTTCTCTTAAATCTTGCTCCATTCACTTCAAGATTCATGGTTCTAGCTTGATGCCATCCTCTCATAATTGTTTTCGATTGTGAGTATTCTTTTTACCCATCCGGAGCATTAGTTGTTCCCATTTCTTTCCTCCGTAGGCCATCATGTCATAATTCCTCATTCTCAGCTTTCAGCTCTCGTTCTCCAAATCATACCGGTGCATCATTCAAGTATTATCTAATCAGTTCAAGATCTCTTCATTCTCATGTATCTAAATCCCCTCAAGTATCTTCATTCGTTTTCCCATTCTTCCCGGTGATTTGTGCCTTTGCTACGTTCATTTTCAATTCTTACGGTGGTTCGTTCAAGATTTCTCTTCCTTCGTTATCGTATCAATTCACTCATTCATTCGTTGTTTCCAAATCCCACGAGTGGTTCCATCAATACCTTCTCAAGCTTGCGCTATCTCTATCCTTAATCCCTCAAGAAGAATAAGTAGTGTGCCAAATCCGTTGCTTATCATCATTTAAATTGGTGAAGGATACGCATAACGTAATTCTTATTATTGTTTCATCCAAGTGATCTAGTTTCTTCTTTCCAGAGTTATTCATCATGTCACATTTCTCGGTTCGAGATGCTTCATCTTTTCTTTTCCGGTGTTCCAAGTTCTCTCGGTTATATAATCGCGAAGCTCCATCTAAATCGTTGCAAGGTTTCTCCTTGTTTCTTCAACTTCTCCTTCTTTTTATCATCCTTTTATTACCGGAGTTCTTCATGGAGGCTCTACATGGTGGTTCATCAACGACTCCTTTCATTCTTCAATTGTTCTTCAAGTTTTTCTCTCGGAGTCATGATCCGCCAAGCTACACTCAAAAATAAACATGGTGTTCAACACATGTTTTGTTTTGAGGAGCTCAAATATTCTTCATCTTGCATTCCAAAGTGCAATTCTTCCTACCTTATCTTTTGAGGTGGTGTTATGCCATTCTTGACAATTCCCTTCGTGTTTCATGATTCACAAGTTTTCAAGAATGACATATTTTAAACCCATCACTTTCTTCCTTGGAGTTATCTTGGGTTAGGTTACACCTAAAGCCTTCCCTAAGGAATGTTGCTAATTGTGGTGCCTATCGATAATCCAAGTTTCCTCCTATTCTCTCATTAAAAGGAGTTTTCATCTCCTTGCTGATCTCAATCCAATTAACTGTTTCCATCGGTGGCCGGTTGTCACCTCATCATTTTGAGATGTTTGCCATAAGCCCATAACAAGCTTGTGCTTTTCGTTGTTGATTTTGCAAGAACTCCATTCAATTCTTCTTTGCAAGGATGCTTTCCAAGTTCATTTGTGGTAGAAGTTGGCATTTTCTTCTCCATTCTATTATTCCAATGATCTATCTTCTATTCTTTCTTCCGGAGGCATGGTGAGGTTGTTTTTTTTTCACGCATCACCTTGTTTTGTAAAGATCATGTTTTTTTTCCTTATCCGTTTAGCCGGAGTGTCGTGTTTTCATTCGAGTTCTCTCATCTTATCAAGTTTTGCCTCCCTTCTCAACCGGAGTGCGGTCTGAAATGTTTCTTACCCCTTGTGCCATTCTTTCAATTCCGGAGGCAGTGTGTTGTTGATTTCATCAAGTATCCTCTCATCTTGTCAAGTTCATGTTCAATCCCTTCCATTTACAGTCGGAGTGCTTCCCAAATTATATCATTCTTCCTCTCTCATCTTGTTTTAACCGGAGTGGTTTCGAATTCTATCTTGTCCATTGAACTCTTGATTCATGTCTTTGCAACCTTCAAGTTCTCGTAATGTTCCTTGTTCCTCTTTTCTAAGGTTTGTTTGCAATCTCGTTCATCTCTGTTGTACTCTTTCTTTTAAATTGTTTAACCTCTCAAGGTTCGTGCTTTCACTCTTTTGTCCAAGAAGCAACTTAGTTCTACCTCTTCTCTTCCTCTTCCGTTTCTCTCCGGTGTCATCCTAGATCTCGGGACGAGATCCTCTTGTAGTGGTGGAGTGTTGTAACGCCCCGGATACAATTTTCCATATTCATACTCCAACTCCTGCCATTTCCGGCTATGTGTTATGTTATTTCCTTCGTGGTTGGGTTTTTGTCTTTTGTTTTGCATTTTGTTCATGTCATGCATCTCATCTCATAGCATCATGCGCATTGCATCCGCATGTTTTTCATATAGCTTGCATCCGTTCGTAGTTGCCGCGTTCCCCCCTTGCCTTCGTTGTCCCTTTCGAGAGCAACCGTTCTTTTGTTGTCCGAACATTTGAGCCTCTCTGCACAGCCACCGACCACCTCCGCAACCTAGTCTGAAAACTTCTCCCGAACCCGACCCGGACAGTCATCACCGTTGGGTTCGGATCATCCCCAAACATCTATAAAACATCTTCGTTTTCTCTTTTGGACTCCCTAACCTATTTATTCTCGGCCGTTTGATTTCGATCGGAGGGACTAAATACCCCTAATCTAAACCACTTGCTGTATATATAGGTCCAACCCTAGGATCTAGGGGCTTGTCCCATCCTTTCCCCTCCTTGCGCCGCCACCCACTCCGTCGGGATCCTTCCCCGACCAGCCTCCATCTTCCTCGGGATCCATCCCGATCTAAAAATCCATCGGGCCAATCCCGCAGCCTCCTCCCGATCCACCAGCCACCCACCACCAAATCCTCCTCCTTGCCTCGATCAAGCCCACAAGAGAGGAGCTCCTCCTCTGCTTTCTCCTCGAGCCCGCAGCAACAGCGCAGCGCCCGAGCGCTCCTCACCTTGCTGCTGCACCCCGCCACCATTCCGGCGTCGGGAACGAAACCCCCGCACCCGGATCTCACCGCCATGTCAACCGTCCGAGCTCCGGTGAACCCAACCGCCTGAACTGCGCCCCGTCTTCCTTGTCGACCACTGCAGCAGGACCAGGTCCAGCGCCATGCCCCGCCTCCTTCCCTCGTTCTTCCTCCTCCCTTTGTATTCATCTCTCAGGCTCTCTCTCTCTCTCTGCCGTGGACAGGAACCGACCATGGATCTCTCTGCAGCCTCCCGTGCGTCTTGCCGGAGCTCCACCCCACGACCTCCTCGAGCACCCCGCGCCGGCCAGGTTTCCTCACCTCATCCAGCTCTCCCTTCGGTTCTCTCTCTCTCTCTCCCTCTCTCTCTCTCTAATCTCTCAGCCTCTTTTCTGAATTTCTTCCCCGTGCCATGGCTTTGCAGCTCCTGTCGCCGCCCGCTTCGTCAGTTTCAGGACGCGAGCGCTGCTCGGGTGACCACGCCCTGAACCGGCCGAGGCCTCCTGCCTCCCTGATGCTCGTCGCCGAGCACCAGTGCTCAAAGCGAGCCCTTCTGCAGCTCCTCGTCGCCTCCCTCTCCTTCTTCCCTGGTTCTTGCTTCTCCCTAACCTCGCGGCCTCTCTCTGTCTTTAGGACGAACAGGAGGAGCCTCGTTCGCGCCATGGATCCCTGCCTTGCCGGATCCGAGGTGGATCCATCCATCCCCGCCGTTTCCCACTACCCGGATCTGCCACCCTTCGCCGGAGTTCCTTGCCGGCTCGCGCGCCGACCTGCAAGTCCCACGCCGCCGCAGCTCTCCTGCTTCACCCGCTGCTGCCTGCTTCGCTTGGTCGAGCAGAAGGCGCTTCGCCGCTGTCGTTGATCAAGCGCCTCCAGCGCTGGGCAGCCTCCAAGCCCAAAGAACGGCCTCCTCCAGCCTCTGCCTCGCCCACGGGCCTCTTCCGCGTTCGGCCCAGCCAGATCTGGCCACTAGGTGAGCAGACCCCCAGCCCCTCCAGATGCGGCCCGGATCATGTTTTTTTTTCGTCTGCGATTTTGTCCTTTATCCAGTGAATTACTGTTTTTACAGAAAAACCCCTAAGCATCATGCATATAATAACTCATGAACTGTGCATCGGATTAAAATGAGTTGAACATGTAAAATGCTTAGAATTTTGTCTAGTTTCATAATATGCTGCTTTCATCAATGTTTGGAATGTTTAAAATGTTGTTTGTTTAAATTTGCTCAAATGCCATGTTAAAATGATTTATTTCATAACTAATTAACCGTAACTCGGGATTTAATAAACTTGATATGTAAATGGGGTGGAAAAATGCATAGAGTAACATGTTGTACTTTATTTTCCTGTTTAACAACATTAAAATTGAGTTTAGGGCAGAACAGTACCAAATTCTAAATATGCATATGGGGATTTTCCGGAATTGTTGTTTGTTGTTCCGGCCTCATTTAAATTTGCCTAAATAGTTAGTTTACTTATGCTCCACCTCTTGCCATGTCTAACAACATTTAATATTGTTGAGTACCTAGACGGGAGCGAACTAAATAACTCGAATGTGGTGTTTTGTCAATATGCAAATCGTTGCATATTGAGCTCCACTTAATTTGTAGTATTGTTTGTTGCACTTTGTCATGCCATGAATCATTAAACCGGACATGCATCATACTTGGTTGTGCATCATGCCATGTGTATGTGATGGTTGTTTACTATGTTGTTTGTTCCTTTCCGGTGTTGCTTCTTAGTTCCGGTAATGTTGCGATCATGAGGATTCGTTCGTCTATGCTTAGTTCGTCTTCATGGCTTCATCTTCTTCATGGACTCGTTCTTCTTCCTAGCGGGATTTCAGGCAAGATGACCGTCACCTTGGATCTCATTACTATCATTGCTATGCTACTTGCTTCGTTCTATCACTATGCTGCGTTACCTACCACTTGCTGCTCAAGCCTCCCAAATTGCATGAACCTCTAACCTTTGTTACCCATCCTAGCAAACCGTTGTTTGGCTATGTTACCGCTTTTGCTCAGCCCCTCTTATAGCGTTGCTAGTTGCAGGTGAAGATGAAGATTGCTCCATGTTGGATTATGTTTATGTTGGGATATCACAATATCTCTTATATTATTAATGCATCTATATACTTGGTAAAGGGTGGAAGGCTCGGCCTTATGCACAGTGTTTTGTTCTACTCTTGCCGCCCTAGTTTCCGTCATATCGGTATTATGTTCCCGGATTTTGCGTCCCTAACGCCGGTTGGGTGATTTATGGGACCCCTTGACAGTTCGCTTTGAATAAAACTCCTCCAAAGAAGACCCAACCTTGGTTTTACCATTTGCCTCACCACCACCTATACCCTATCCCTTGGGTCGGCCAACCCGAGGGTCATATTTATTTTAGCCCCCCGGGCCAATGCTTCTCTAAGTGTTGGCCCGAAACGAGCAGACTGCGGGGCCACCTTGGGGAAACATGAGGGTTGGTTTTACTCGTAGGCTGACCTATCCGGTGTTGCCCTGAGAATGAGATATGTGCAGCTGCTATCGGGATTGTCGGTGCATCGGGCAGCTTTGCTGGTCTTGTTTTACCATTATCGAAATGTCTTCTAAACCGGGATTCCAAGACTGATCGGGTCTTCCCGAGAGAAGGAATATCCTTCGTTGATCGCGAGAGCTTATCATGGGCTAAGTTGGGACACCCCTGCAGGGTATAAACTTTCGAAATCCGTGCCCGCGGTTATGTGGTAGATGGGAATTTGTTAATGTCCGGTTGTAGATAACTTGACACCAGATACGAATTAAAACGCATCAACCGCGTGTGTAGCCGTGATGGTCTCTTTTCGACGGAGTCCGGGAAGTGAACACGGTTTCGTGGGTTATGTTTGACGTAAGCAGGAGTTCAGGATCACTTCTTGATCATTACTAGTTGATGACCGCTTGCTTTGCTTCTCTCCTCGCTCTTATTTGCATAAGTTAGCCACCATACATGCTTAGTCGCTGCTGCAACCTCACCACTTTACCCCCTTCCTTACCCATTAAGCTTTGCTAGTCTTGATACCCATGGTAATGGGATTGCTGAGTCCTCGTGGCTCACAGATTACTACAACAACAGTTGCAGGTACAGGTTATGCGATGATCATGACGCGAGAGCGATGTTTGCTTGTTTTGGAGTTCTTCTTCTGCTTCTCCTTCGATCAGGGGATAGGTTCCAGGTCGGCAGCCTGGGCTAGCAGGGTGGATATTGTTTGAGTTTTTGTTTATGATTCATCCGTAGTCGGATGTTGATCTTGTATGTTGTATTGTTGTCTTCATGTGACATTTTATGTATTGGATGTATCCCCACTATTATGTAATGTTGATGTAATGATATCCACCTTGCAAAAGCGTCTTCACGATGCGCTTCTATCCTTGGTGGGACCTTCGAGTTCCTTTAGGATAGGGTCGCATCTTGGGCGTGACAAACTTGACGAGGCGGATGCGGACATCGCGCTGGTCAATAAACGGTTTGGCGAGTCACAAGGTACGTGACTTCTCCGCGGACACCTGGTAAGGGAGCTTGAAGCCCGTGCCTTACGACTTGTATGCTTAATGCAGGTGGTGCCGCTGCCGTGGAGGAGCTACGGGCGGAACTCGCCCGAGCTAAAGAGAAAGCCAGAAGTAGTAATGCGGCCGCTTTAAGGGCGGCCGAAGAGCTAAAAGCCGAACGGGCTGCTCATCGCCGAAGAAGAGGAAATGGCCGATATGGCCATAAAGTTGAAGAATACTACCGACTGCTACGAGGTTCTTGAAAAAGAACGTCAAGCGGAGCAAGAGGGCCTGAAAATGGCCACCGCCGAATCCAAGGATGCCCGTTCCGCTTTGAGAGCTGCCAAGGAGGAGCTGAGTCAGGCCGGGGCTATTGCGGCTGGAAAGCCATTTCTGCTGCGAAGGAAATATACGGATCCGAAGTATGCTCAGTTGGACAAGTTGTGGAGTTCGGAGGATGCTTATCTAGACTTAGCGGCGAGCGCTGCAGACGCGATTGAGCACTTCCGAGGCCAGAAGGGGCACAAAAGGGAAGAGCTATATTGGTCGCAATTCCATAATCCGGAGCGTCCTCTTCCATTGACCGATCGGTTGGCCGAATGGGCCGACCTGAATCGATTATCCGGACTTGCCATGAAGCATGTCATGACTCATTTGTGGCCAGGCGGATCCCAGCCGAAGAGTTATTTTGGTTTAGTGCAGCAGTTCCTTGGTGCGGTACCGTGTATCGACGCAATGAAGCGGTCGGCGTGTATTGAGGGAGCGCGGATGGCTCTGGCCCGTGTCAAGACATACTGGGCGGAGATGAAGGCCACCGACGTTGCATCCCAAGATTCGGACAGAAGCCGAGTACCTGCCGAGCACTATTTTGAGGAAGTCCTGCAGGGCGCTCATTTAATAGAGACGCAGTGCTCGAAGGATATTATGTTTAAATGACATGTATGATTTGTGAAAACAATGTTTCAATATAATATAAGAGCTTTTTATACTTGTGCGTTCAAGTAGTAAACTACTCCCTGTGCGGCCGTTGATGTATATGTATATATAACCTGAAAGATGGCAGTCCTTGGCTTCAGCCCCCACGCACATAGTGCGGGGGTGTTTGCAAAGAAGGCGCTTTTTCAGACTTAATCCAATGTCCTGGTCCTGTTAAGGAGGTGGTAGCGTAGCAAACTAGGCAACCGGACTATAATGCTTTATCACTTTCACTTAGCCATAGGAGTTCGAGGGTGGGGCTACTATATAGCCCCTGGGGGCACCGCACTCTCCCGAATTCGGGGTGCGTATGTGCCTGACCGAAAAACGGTCCTTCGTTAATGCGGAGGAATTCTAAACATTTCGGTGAGTCATCGAGTGGTTGACCAGTCTCTCGCTATATCATGACAGTCAGTTTTCGGCTTTCTCTACTGAGGTGCTCGCCCGGCCGAACCGGGGCACAATCGCGATAGTTCTCCTGCTGCCGTTAGCCGATAGAACGAAACATAAGGCAGCAAAACACAGGGCCGGCAAACCCAACATTTGACCAAAGACATGATTCGGAGCTGATGCATATAAGGCCTAACTCGAGACGCCGAACACTCCCTAAGGTATTCGGTCTTTATAAAAACAGGCAGAATAATGCCCTAAGCCCCTGGTGTCCAGGTACGCGCAAAAATTCTGGTGCGGCCAATGCCAAAACGCCAGCCTCCTCCTCGGTTATAGTAAGAAACCGGGGGATGTATATCAACAAGAGACAGTAAAAAAGGTTTACGCATGGTCTTAATCTGAAAAGAATCCTTGTAACGGGTCCCTACTGCACGTCTGCGCCTGTGTCTCCGTTGTGCCGTATCCTGGACGGGTGTAGCACGTTGTTCATCTGTAAAAGAGAGGAACTTGGTTTTTTTTAAAGATCGTGCGAAAAATGTACTTTATATTAAATAAACAGAGTACGATTCGAAGAAGTGAGTAAAATTGAGCTTTATTGTCTCTTGTTGTACATGCGTGCAGCCCTTGTGCGGGGTATGCCGCTAGTAGGCGCTGGACTCGTCTAGCCGTGTCCGGGGTTCGAATTACCTATTCAGGTGCTTTGGTTAGCGGAGCCGGATTGGTGTGGGGCTGTCAAGGCAGCCTCACATTCTTCCATGCTCGAGTAACACTTAATACTCCCTTTTAATGAGATGATGCCGCGTGGATCGGACATTTTAAGTGTAAGAGATGCATAATGCGGTATTGCGTTAAAGCGGGCGAAAGCTTCGCGTCCCAATAGTGCTTGATGGCTACTTTTAAATGGGGCGACATGGAAGACTAACTTTTCACGACGGAAGTTGTCGGATGAACCGAACACAACTTCTAGCAGTAGGGAGCCCGTACAATGGGCATATGGGCCTGGCATTACTCCTTTAAAGGAGGTGTTGCTATGGCGAATTTTGGTTGGGTCTATCCCCATCCTGCGGATTGTGTCCTGATATATCAGGTTTATGTCACTGCCGCCATCCATGAGGACTTGTGTAAATTGGAATCCATCGATTATAGGATCCAATATCAAGGCAGTCCATCCTGCGTTCCGGATACTTTCGGAGTAGTCCTGATGGTCGAAGGTGATTGGTTTTGACAACCAGTGTTGGTACTCCGCTAGGGTAGTATGTGCGGCGCGCATCTTAATGGGCGCCGCTCTGTTTTTTCCTTTCATCACGTGAAGTGAGTTTACTGTTTTAACCTCTTTTGGGAAATTCTTTTGTTTTCCGGTGCTCTGCTTGTGGGGTTCGTCATCATCCTCACTTGGTGTGTCAAGCCCCTTGTGTTCGGCGTTGAGTCTGCCAGACTGTTTGAAGACCCAACAATCTCTGTGGGTATGCTTTGCAGGCTTCCCAGGAGTACTTTGACATATCTTGTCCAAGATTTTGTTTAAGTTGGATAGCTCATCGCTATTGTCCTTAAGGGGCAGTTTTTTATTGTTCTGCCGTGAGCTTTTGAATCCGGCGTTGACTGTCGCGCTCTTTGGACCATTTCCCTTAATCCGGCGCTGGTCCTTGTTGCACCGTGGTTTCCCATTTCCATCCCTGACTTCGGATGTACTTGGGTCGCTGGTGCTGCATCTTGCTAGCCAGCTATCCTCTCCCGCGCAAAAGCGGGTCATGAGGCTTGTTAATGCGGCCATTGTTCTCGGCTTTTCTTGGCCGAGGTGTCTGGCGAGCCATTCGTCTCGGACGTTGTGTTTGAAGACTGCTAAGGCTTCGGCGTCCGGACAGTCAACTATTTGGTTCTTTTTAGTAAGGAACGTGTTCCAGAATTTCCGGGCTGACTCTCCGGGCTGTTGAGTTATGTGACTTAGATCGTCTGCATCCGGAGGGCGGACATAGGTCCCCTGAAAATTTGCCCGAAACGCATCCTCGAGCTCTTCCAAGCTTCCAATGGTATTTTCGGGGAGGCTTTTAAGCCAATGCCGAGCTGGCCCTTTGAATTTGAGGCGTAAGTATTTTATGGCGTGGAGATCATCTCCTCTAGCCATGTGTATGTGGAGGATGTAATCCTCAATCCAGACTCCAGGGTCTGTTGTTCCGTCGTATGCCTCTATGTTTACGGGTTTGAATCCCGCTGGAAATTCATGATCCAAAGCACCTCATCGGTGAAACATAGGGGATGTCTTGGCGCCCTGTATTTGGGTGTGCCGTGATGTTCGGATATTTGGCGTGTTGCATTGCTTTGAAGAGCTTGCTTTCTCGGCCCATAGATGGACCTAACTGGGCCATCCTTTTGATGTGAATCCTTATGCGGATCGCGTACCGGCTTGTGTGCGGCGCCATTTGCCGCTCTATTTTTGGCGTGGGGTCGTCCATCCGACCGGGTGGCCTTCTTACTTTTTGATTGTGGGGGCTCTAAGGCCTCCTCATCAAATTCGGGCAGTAGTTTTCTCTTTGGGTAGCTCTTTGTTCGGTGACTGTCGCCGTATTTGTCTGCGGTGTTGAATACTTTGCTCCATCTGAGCTTCTGCTGTTTTGAGCTTCTGCTTTTTCAGGCTACGCGCAGTGGCGACGAGCCTTTTGTGGAGGTTATTCTGCTCCAACAATTTGTTCGGCGTGAGATCGTCCGGACTGTTATCTTCGCCGGGGACGGGTTGTTTATCCAAGTTGTCCTGTTTGGACGGTTGCTCGATGGAATGTTCGTCGTCCACCGGTTCGCCCTGCTCTATGGCTGGGTCTTTGTTGAGGCGGGACTTGGTGCGGCGTTTACGTTGCCGTTTTGACTACTTTTCGAGGGATTTATCCTTCATAGCGTCCCGTTGTTCCTCGTCGTCACTTCCTTTAGGTGTATCCACCATGTATACATCATGGGATGAGGTGGTTGTCCAGCATCCTATAGGTGTTGGTTCATGGTTGTCTCCTACATCATCGTCCATACCGTCGATGTCTTCGGAGTCGAGATCGAGCACGTCGTGTAAGCTTTCGACGGTGGCTACAAAGTGGGTGGTGGGTGGGCGTTGGATTTCTTCGTCGTCCGGATCCCAACCTTCCTGACCGTAGTCCGTCCAGGGCTCTCCGGATAAAGAGAGAGACTTTAGTGAATTCAGGATGTCGCCAAAGGGCGAGTGCTGAAAGATGTCCGCGGCAGTGAACTCCATGACCGGCGCCCAATCGGATTCGATTGGCAGCGGCGCGGGGGGTTCGGAGTCCGGCACCTTGGAGTCACGGTCTTCGCAAAGAACAGGGATTGTGTTCGGCTCAATCGCCGTAGAGATTTCAGCCCCCGAGGTGGTGTCCAACCAACCATCCTCGATCGGCGAGATCGGCTCTGAATCAATGTTCGGAGCGGACACTAGTGCGGCCTCCAGGACACTATTCGGTGGCAGAGTTAGATCATGCCCATCGAGACAGTGCGGCGTGCTTGGCTGTGGCTCGAACACGTCGAAGATCAAGTCTCCGCGGATGTCGGCCATATAAATCAAGCTTCCAAATCTGACCTGATGGCCAGGGGCGTAGCTTTCGATCTGCTCCAGATGGCCAAGTGAATTGGCCCGCAGTGCAAAGCCGCCGAATACGAAGATCTGTCCGGAGAGAAAAGTCTCACCCTGGTCCGCGTCGTTGTTGATGGTCGAAGGTGTTGGGGAACGTTGCAGAAAATTAAAATTTTTCCTACGGTTTCACCAAGATCCATCTATGAGTTCTACTAAGCAACGAGTCAAGAGAGAGAGTTTGCATCTACATACCACTTGTAGATCGAGTACGGAAGCGTTCAAGGGAGTGGTGATGATGAAGACGTTCCCAACGTGATTCCGATCACCGATGACCAAGTGCTGAACGGACAGCACCTCCGCGTTCAACACACGTACGGGACGATGGCGTCTCCTCCGTCTTGATCCAGCAAGGATGAAGGAGAGGTTGAGGAAGACAACTCCAATGGCAGCACGACGGCGTGGTGCAGTTGGTACGGGAGTTCTCCCAAGCAGGCTTCGCCAAGCTCATGGAAAAAGAGAGGTGTTGGGGAGGGAGGGCTGCGCCTTCAATGGTGTGTGCAGCCCTCCCCCACCCCTCTATTTATAGGAGGAGAGGGCAGGGCGGCCCCTCTAGATGGCATCTAGAGGGGGCGGCGGCCAAGGGAGGAGGAAAGGGGTGGCTTGCCCCCAAGCCGGGGCCCCTTGCCCCTTTAGGGTTTCCTCCCAAGCCCTAGCCGCATGGGCCTAGGTGGGGAGGCGCCCAGCCCACCAGGCTGGCTCCCTCTCCCACACAGCCCATGTGGCCTCCCGGGAGGTGGCCCCTCCGTGGACCTCCGGAACTCTCCAGTGGCCCCGGTACATTACCAGTATACCCCGAAACTTTCCGGAGTCCGCTTAACCACTTTCCATATATAAATCTTTACCTCCGGACCATTCCAGAACTCCTCGGACGTCCGGGATCTCATCCGGACTCGAACAACATTCGGTAATCACATACTTGTCTTCCTATTAACCCTAAGCGCCACCGAACCTTAAGTGTAGACCCTACGGGTTCGGGAGACATGCGTACATGACCGAGACGCTCTCCGGTCAATAACCAACAGCGGGATCTGGATACCCATGTTGGTTCCCCTACGCTCCTCGATGTTGTCATCGGATGAACCACGATGTCGAGGGTTCAAGCAACCCGTATGCTATTCCCTTTGTCGACGGTATGTTACTTGCCCGAGACTTCGATCGTCGGTATCCCAATACCTCGTTTAGTCTCGTATCGCAAGTCACTTTACTCGCATCGTAATGCATGATCCTGTGACCGGACACTTGATCACTTTGAGCTCATTATGATGATGCATTACCGAGTGGGCCCGGTGATACCTCTCCGTCATACGGAGTGACAAATCCTGTCTCGATCCGTGTCAACCCAATGCACACTTTCGGAGATACCTGTAATGCGCCTTTATAGTCACCCGATTCGTTGTGACGTTTGGTACACCCAAAGCATTCCTACGGTATCCGGAGTTACACGATCTCACGGTCTAAGGAAGAGATACTTGACATTGGAAAAGCTCTAGCAAAACGAACTACACGATCTTTGTGCTATGCTTAGGATTGGGTCTTGTCCATCACGTCATTCTCCTAATGACGTGATCCCGTTGTCAATGACATCTGATGTCCATAGTCAGGAAACCATGACTATCTGTTGACCAACGAGCTAGTCTACTAGAGGCTTACTAGGGACGTATCGTAGTCTATGTATTCACACGTGTATTACGATTTCCGGATAATACAGTTATAGCATGAATAAAGACAATTATCATGAACAAGGAAATATAATAATAATGCTTTTATTATTGCCTCTAGGGCATATTTCCAACTGTCTCCCACTTGCACTAGAGTCAATAATCTAGTTACATTGTGATGAATCGAACACCCATAGAGTTCTGGTGTTGATCATGTTTTGCCCGCGGAAGAGGTTTAGTCAACGGATCTGCGACATTCAGATCCGTATGCACTTTACAAATTTCTATGTGTCCATCCTGAACGTTTTCACGGATGGAGTTGAAGCGACGCTTGATGTGCCTGGTCTTCTTGTGAAACCCGGGCTCCTTGGCAAGGGCAATAGCTCCAGTGTTGTCACAGAAGAGTTTGATCGGCCCCGACGCATTGGGTATGACTCCTAGGTCGGTGATGAACTCCTTCACCCAAATTGCTTCATGCGCTGCCTCCGAGGCTGCCATGTACTCCGCTTCACATGTAGATCCCGCCACGACGCTTCGCTTGCAGCCGCACCAGCCATCGCTCCACCATTCAACATATACACGTATCCGGTTTGTGACTTAGAGTCATCCAGATCTGTGTCGAAGCTAGCGTCGACGTAACCCTTCTGACGAGCTCTTCGTCACCTCCATAAACGAAACATGTCCTTTGTCCTTTTCGTGTACTTCAGGATATTCTTGACCGATGTCCAGTGTTCCTTGCCGGATTACTTTGGTACCTTCCTACCAAACTTACGGCAAGGTTTACATCAGGTCTGGTACACAGCATGGCATACATAATAGATCCTATGGCTGAGGCATAGGGGATGACACTCATCTCTTCTTTATCTTTTGCTGTGGTCGGGCATTGAGCTAAGCTCAATCTCACACCTTGTAACACAGGCAAGAACCCCTTCTTGGACTGATCCATTTTGAACTTCTTCAAAATCTTATCAAGGTATGTGCTTTGTGAAAGACCTATGAGGCGTCTCGATCTATCTCTATAGATCTTGATGCCCAATATATAAGCAGCTTCTCCAAGGTCCTTCATTGAAAAACACTTATTCAAGTAGGCCTTAATGTTGTCCAAGAATTCTATATCATTTCCCATCAAAAGTATGTCATCTACATATAATATGAGAAATGCTACAGAGCTCCCACTCACTTTCTTGTAAACGCAGGCTTCTCCATAAGTCTGCATAAACACGCTTTGATCATCTCATCAAAGCGAATGTTCCAACTCCGAGATGCTTGCACCAGCCCATAAATGGATCGCTGGAGCTTGCATACTTTGTTAGCGACCTTAGGATCGACAAAACCTTCCGGCTGCATCATATACAGCTCTTCCTTAAGATAACCGTTAAGGAATGCTGTTTTGACGTCCATCTGCCATATCTCATAATCATAGTATGCGGCAATTGCTAACATGATTCGGACGGACTTAAGCTTCGCTACGGGAGAGAAGGTCTCATCGTAGTCAATCCCTTGAACTTGCCGATAACCCTTAGCGACAAGTCGAGCTTTATAGATGGTGACATTACCATCCGCGTCCGTCTTCTTCTTAAAGATCCATTTGTTTTCTATCGCCGCCGATCATCGGGCAAGTCACCAAAGTCCACACTTTGTTTTCATACATGGATTCTGTCTCGGATTTCATGGCTTCTAGCCATTTGTTGGAATCTGGGCCCGCCATCGCTTCTTCATAGTTCGAAGGTTCACTGTTGTCTAACAACATGATTTCTAGGACAGGGTTGCCGTACCACTCTGGTGCGGAACGTGTCCTTGAGGACCTACGAAGTTCAGTAGCAACTTGATCCGAAGTACCTTGATCATCATTAATTTCCTCTTCTGTTGGTGTAGGCATCACAGGAACATTTTCCTGAGCTGCACCACTATCCTGTTCAAGAGGTAGTACTTCATCGAGTTCTACTTTCCTCCCACTTACTTCTTTCGAGAGAAACTCTTTTCCGTAAAGGTTCCGTTCTTGGCAACAAAAATCTTGCCCTCGGATCTTAAGTAGAAGGTATACCCAATGGTTTCTTTAGGGTATCCTATGAAGACGCATTTTCCGACTTGGGTTCGAGCTTTTCAGGTTGAAGTTTCTTGACATAAGCATCGCATCCCCAAACTTTTAGAAACGACAGCTTAGGTTTCTTCCCAAACCATAATTCATACGGTGTCGTCTCAACGGACTTAGACGGTGCCCTATTTAAAGTGAATGTAGCTGTCTCTAGAGCGTATCCCCAAAATGATAGCGGTAAATCGGTAAGAGACATCATAGATCGCACCATATCCAATAGAGTGCGACATTTACGCTCGGACACACCGGTACGCTGAGGTGTTCCAGGCGGCGTGAGTTGTGAAACGATTCCACATTTTCTTAAGTGTGTACCAAATTCGTGACTTAAATATTCTCCTCCACGATCTGATCGTAGGAATTTTATTTTTCGGTCACGTTGATTCTCTACCTCATTCTGAAATTCTTTGAACTTTTCAAAGGTCTCAGACTTGTGTTTCATTAAGTAGACATACCCATATCTACTCAAGTCATCATTGAGAGTGAGAACATAACGATATCCTCCCATGAGCCTCAACACTCATTGGACCGCATACATCGGTATGTATGATTTCCAATAAGTTGGTTGCTCGCTCCATTGTTCCGGAGAACGGAGTCTTGGTCATCTTTCCCATAAGGCATGGTTCGCATGTGTCAAATGATTCATAATCTAGAGACTCCAAAAGTCCATCAGCATGGAGCTTCTTCATGCGCTTGACACCATTGTGACAAAGGCGGAAGTGCCAAAAGTTTGTGGGAGTATCGTTTTCAACTTTACATCTTTTTGTATTCACGCTATAAGCATGTGTAATACTACGCCGAGATTCATTAAGAATAAACCATTGACCATCGGAGCATGACCATAAAACATATCTCTCATATAAATAGAACAACCATTATTCTCGGATTTAAATGAGTAGCCATCTCGCATTAAACGAGATCCAGATACAATATTCATGCTCAAACTTGGCACCAAATAACAATTATTAAGGTTCATAACTAATCCCGTAGGTAAATGAAGAGGTAGCGTGCCGACGGCGATCACATCGACTCTAGAACCATTCCCGACGCGCATCGTCACCTCGTCCTTTGCCAGTTTCAGCTTATTCCGCAGCTCCTGCTGTGAGTTACAAATATGAGCAACGGCACCGGTATCAAATACCCAAGAGTTACTACGAGTACTGGCAAAGTACACATCAATTACATGTATATCAGATATACCTTTGGTGTTGCCGGCCTTCTTGTCCGCCAAGTATTTGGGGCAGTTCCGCTTCGATGACCCTCCCTCCTTGCAATAAAAGCACTCAGTCTCGGGTTTGGGTCCATTCTTTGACTTCTTCCGGCAACTTGCTTGCTTACCGCGGCAACCTCCTTGCCGTCCTTCTTGAAGTTACCCTTGCCCTTCTTGAACTTAGTGGTCTTATTGACCATCAACACTTGATGTTCTTTCTTGATTTCAACCTCGGCTGACTTCAGCATAGAGAACACTTCAGGAATGGTTTTTACCATCCCCTGCATGTTGTAGTTCATCACAAAGCTCTTGTAGCGTGGTGGGAGCGATCGAGGATTCTGTCAATGACCGCCTCATCGTGGAGGTTAATATTCAGCGGGTCATACGGTTGTGCAACCTGCATATCTTCAAGATGTGCTCACCGACAGAACTGTTTTCTCCATCTTACAACTATAGAACTTGTCGGAGATGTCATATCTCTCGACCCGGGCGTGAGCTTGGAAAACAAGTTTCAGCTCCTCGAACATCTCATATGCTCCGTGATGCTCAAAACGCTTTTGGAGCCCCGGTTCTAAGCTGTAAAGCATGCCGCACTGAACGAGGGAGTAATCATCAGCGCGAGTTTGCCAAGCATTCATAATGTCTTGGTTCTCTGGGACGGGAGCGTCACCTAGCGGTCCTTCTAGGACATATTGTTTCCTGGCAGCTATGAGGATGATCCTCAGGTTCCGGACCTAGTCCGTATAGTTGCTGCCGTCATCTTTCAGCTTGGTTTTCTCTAGGAACGCGTTGAAGTTCAAGTTGACATGAGCGTTGGCCATTTGATCTACAAGACATATTATGCAAAAGTTTTAGACTAAGTTCATGATAATTAAGTTCATCTAATCAAATTATTTCAATGAACTCCCACTCAGATTAGACATCCCTCTAGTCATCTAAGTGTTACACGATCCGAGTCGACTAAGCCGTGTCCGATCATCACGTGAGACGGACTAGTCATCATCGGTGAACATTCTCATGTTGATCGTATCTTCTATACGACTCGTGTTCGACCTTTCGGTCTCCGTGTTCCGAGGCCATGTCTGTACATGCTAGGCTCGTCAAGTAAACCCTAAGTGTTTTCGCGTGTGTAAATCTGTCTTACACCCGTTGTATGTGAACGTAAGAATCCTCACACCCGATCATCACGTGGTGCTTAGAAGCGACGAACTTTAGCAACGGTGCACAGTTAGGGGAAACACTTCTTGAAATTGTTGTAAGGGATCATCTTATTTAATACCGTCGTTCTAAGTAAACAAGATGTATAAACATAATAAACATCACATGCAATTATATATATTAGTGACATGATATGGCCAATATCATAAAGCTCCATTGATCTCCATCTTCGAGGCTCCATGCTCATCTTGTCACCGGCATGACACCATGATCTCCATCATCATGATCTCCATCATTGTGCCTCCATGAAGTTGTCACGCCAACGACTACTTCTACTTCTATGGCTAACGCGTTTAGCAATAAAGTAAAGTAAGTTACATGGCGTTCTTCAATGACACGCAGGTCATACAAAAATAAAGACAACTCCTATGGCTCCTGCCGGTTGTCATACTCATCGACATGCAAGTCGTGATTCCTATTACAAGAACATGATCTCATACATCACAATGTGTCATTCATCATTCATCACAACTTGGCCATATCACATCACATGACAATTGCTGCAAAAACAAGTTAGACGTCCTCTAATTGTTGTTGCATCTTTTACGTGGCTGCAATTGGGTTCTAGCAAGAACGCTTTCCTTACCTACGAATAACCACAACGTGATCTTGTCAACTTCTATTTACCCTTCATAAGGACCCTTTTCATCGAATCCGCTCCAACTAAAGTGGGAGAGACAGACACCCGCCAGCCACCTTATGCAACTAGTGCATGTTAGTCGGTGGAACCGGTCTCACGTAAGCGTCACGTGTAAGGTTGGTCCGGCCGCTTCATCCCACAATACCGGGAAGCAAGATAAGACTAGTAGCGGCAAGTAAATTGACAAGATCCACGCCCACAACTAAATTGTGTTCTACTCGTGCAATAGAGAACTACGCATAGACCTAGCTCATGATGCCACTGTTGGGGAACGTTGCAGAAAATTAAAATTTTTCCTATGGTTTCACCAAGATCCATCTATGAGTTCTACTAAGCAACGAGTCAAGAGAGAGAGTTTGCATCTACATACCACTTGTAGATCGAGTACGGAAGCGTTCGAGGGAGTGGTGATGATGAAGACGTTCCCAACGTGATTCCGATCACCGATGACCAAGTGCTGAACGGACAGCACCTCCGCGTTCAACACACGTACGGGACGATGGCGTCTCCTCCGTCTTGATCCAGCAAGGATGAAGGAGAGGTTGAGGAAGACAACTCCAATGGCAGCACGACGGCGTGGTGCAGTTGGTACGGGAGTTCTCCGGCAGGGCTTCGCCAAGCTCGCGTGGAAAAAGAGAGGTGTTGGGGAGGGGAGGGGCTGCGCCTTCAATGGTGTGTGCAGCCCTCCCCCCCACCCCTCTATTTATAGGAGGAGAGGGCAAGGGGGCCGGCCCCCTCTAGATGGCATCTAGAGGGGGGCGGCGGCCAAGGGAGGAGGAAAGGGGTGGCTTGCCCCCAAGCCGGGGCGCCCCTTTGCCCCTTTAGGGTTTCCCTCCCAAGCCCTAGCCGCATGGGCCTAGGTGGGGAGGCGTCCAGCCCACCAGGGGCTGGCTCCCTCTCCACACAGCCCATGTGGCCTCCCGGGAGGTGGCCCTCCCGTGGACCTCCTGAACTCTCCCGGTGGCCCGGTACATTACCGTATACCCCGAAACTTTCCGGAGTCCGCTTAACCACTTTCCATATATAAATCTTTACCTCCGGACCATTCCGAACTCCTCGACGTCCGGGATCTCATCCGGGACTCAACAACATTCGGTAATCACATACTTGTCTTCCTATTAACCCTAAGCGCCACCGAACCTTAAGTGTGTAGACCCTACGGGTTCGGGAGACATGCAGACATGACCGAGACGCTCTCCGGTCAATAACCAACAGCGGGATCTGGATACCCATGTTGGTTCCCACACGCCTCGATGTTGTCATCGGATGAACCCACGATGTCGAGGGTTCAAGCAACCCCGTATGCTATTCCCTTTGTCGACGGTATGTTACTTGCCCGAGACTCGATCGTCGGTATCCCAATACCTCGTTTAGTCTCGTTATCGCAAGTCACTTTACTCGTACCGTAATGCATGATCCCGTGACCGGACACTTGATCACTTTGAGCTCATTATGATGATGCATTACCGAGTGGGCCCAGTGATACCTCTCCGTCATACGGAGTGACAAATCCTGTCTCGATCCGTGTCAACCCAATGTACACTTTCGGAGATACCTGTAATGCACCTTTATAGTCACCCGATTCGTTGTGACGCTTTGGTACACCCAAAGCATTCCTACGGTATCCGGGAGTTACACGATCTCACGGTCTAAGGAAGAGATACTTGACATTGGAAAAGCTCTAGCAAAACGAACTACACGATCTTTGTGCTATGCTTAGGATTGGGTCTTGTCCATCACGTCATTCTCCTAATGACGTGATCCCGTTGTCAATGACATCTGATGTCCATAGTCGAAAACCATGACTATCTGTTGACCAACGAGCTAGTCTACTAGAGGCTTACTAGGGACGATCGTAGTCTATGTATTCACACGTGTATTACGATTTCCGGATAATACAGTTATAGCATGAATAAAGACAATTATCATGAACAAGGAAATATAATAATAATGCTTTTATTATTGCCTCTAGGGCATATTTCCAACAGAAGGAGCCATCGGGCCTATAGGTGACGACACAGAGGAACTCTCAATGAAAGCACCAATGTCGGTGTCAAAACCGGCGGATCTCGGGTAGGGGGTCCCGAACTGTGTGTCTAGGCGGATGGTAACAGGAGACAAGGGACACGATGTTTTACCCAGGCTCGGGCCCTCTCGATGGAGGTAATACCCTACTCCTGCTTGATTAATATTGATGATATGGGTAGTACAAGAGTAGATCTACCACGAGATCAAGGAGGCTAAACCCTAGAAGCTAGCCTATGGTATGATTGTTGTTCGTCCTATGGACTAAAACCCTCCGGTTTATATAGACACCGGATAGGTTAGGGTTACACAGAGTCGGTTACAATGGTAGGAGATCTACATATCCGTATCGCCAAGCTTGCCTTCCACTCCAAGGAAAGTCCCATCCGGACACAGGACGAAGTCTTCAATCTTTTATCTTCATAGTCTTGGAGTCCGGCCAAAGATGATAGTTCGGCTATCCGGACACCCCCTAGTCCAGGACTCCCTCAGTAAGTCTTCAGGTGACTTCCGAACCTTCACAAACTCGGTCACTCGGCGATCCAAAATTCCTCTTGGATGCTCTTGACCTTAACGCCTAACCGTCTGGAAGAAGCACAATCTTTAAAGGAAACAAGCGTCGGATGCACGCAGGATCAATCTCTTCAGTGATGCTCAATCACTTTGGGGTTTTGTAGGTCTGGGATTGGGATTTCCTCACTTGATGATTTTCGCTCAAAGTCCTTGGAGGATGGGTTGCTCTCAAATGACAAGTGTCAGTTTCTCTCGGAGCAGCCAACCAACTAGTGGTTGTAGGGGGCGGCTATTTATAGCCTAGGGAGCAGCCCGACATGATAAGACATAAATGCCCTTGTCTGATATGACTGTTAGGTGGGTAGATATTTTGTGACAGCTCGCGTGTAGCACAGCAACGGTCGGAATATTTGACTCTCAAATACCTCAGGGCTATCACGTTCCTCATTGTGTAGGCAATCCGCACTGGCGAATTCCTAACTCTTCGATCGTAACAAATTCTCGTGAGACCGAAGAACTTGCCTCTCACATCAAGAATATGACTGAACTGTGTGAGATTTCCAATGGTTTCACTCGAAAGGATTGGTAGGTGTAGGATTTTGAGTTGAGCATCACATGGAAATTTTTCCTTAGTATTTCCTCGACCCCCTTTAACAGTACGATGTTTCCTATGACTCAAGAAAGAGAAAATGGAATAGTAAAAACAAGAGTCTTCACGCTTCATGTTCCTCGAATGATTACCAAGTCTTCAAGGTCACACCAATTTCTTCACTTTCAAAGTCTTCAGAAAGTCTTCAGTTGAAGAACTTCATTTTTAGGGGTCGACTTTCTCTGTAAATATCAAACTCCTCATAGACTTATAGACCTGTGTACACTCACAAACGCATCAGTCTCTTAATCTATAAGTCTTCAATACACCAAAATTACTAAGGGGCACTAGATGCACTTACAGGAAGCTTGGGCGGACGACAATGCGCTTTCAGGCTGAGTCGGCAGAGGCTGTCAGGCTGGCGTGTGGGGGGGGGGGGGGGTGGATGAGGAGAAGGTGATGAACCTTCGGGTGAACGGTTTCCTCTTTGTTCTCTTCGGTCTTTTGGACGTGCACCCTGCAAAATCAGCGGTACATCCGACCTAAATTGTGACGAGGGATGGAAAATCTAACAATTTTGAATGATGCAGACAAAGTCCCTTTGATGCTTTTGAATGTGGCTTGACAATTTAGAATGATTACCATTATGGTTAATCTCTATGCGAGTTTTCTAATTATTATCAAGTACGCTACTGTAGGTGATTTCTTTAAAGGCAAAAATCCTAATGGATGTCGATGGACGCCCACCGTCCCATCTTATGTGAGGCCAGATAATGCGCCACTAGATGGACCCTGCTGCTCATGGCCATGTTAATCTTAACATAGATGGGACATATATCAAAGGGACGGGTTAAGCATGTGTTGGGATGATTCTACCACACAATACTGGTGGCATAATCTTCTCGGCGTGCAGAAACATATTGTGTTGTGCGAGCCCAGTACAAGCGGAGTTAGAGCATGTTTGGAGGGGTCAAACTTTGCATTGCTATGGTCTACACTGTCAATTGATGTTGGGATGGGCTGTAAAGTTGTGATGCTCTCTATTTAGGCACAGTCCCCTGGATTGATCGTTGAATGCAATGTTGGTTACTAAAGTTAGGAAGCGTCTTGGTGAGAGGGATAGTTCTATTATTGTTCATGTTAGTAGGAACCAAAATGTTGCAAGTCAAAGATTAGTTTCTTTTGATCGTGCTGAAGGGCATACGACACTAGCTATGGATCAGATCGGATCCTGCTAATATACCACAACTTTGTATGAAGGATCTCCCTCGAAGTTGAGAAATGAAACACCTTTAACCCCACCGAAAAGAAGTTTTTTCTGTAGCTTCACTTTTGTCCCATAATTCCACATACTAATTCTCTTGCTTTCAATTAATAAACATTAAAAACACTATTACATGTAAACATATTGTAAGAATCTTCGATAATGTTTCAAGGATAACCAAACGAAATAGAAGACGAAACCAAAGAAAAGGTTGTCACTACGCACTTGAAATCACAAAAGAAAGACTATTTACAGCACAAGAAAAGGCACGGACCAACAAGCAATGGCAATTCAACATGGCTTGCTAGCAAGTAGCTACTCGGCAGAATTAATTCACAAGGCAAAAAATGATTTGAGCAAAACTACATGTCGGACGTGTCCAAGAATTTGCAAAAGCTTTGTACCACTTTATTACGGGAACTAATCCTATAGGAGGCCAAGCGGACTCGGGTGACTCAAGCAACAGAGTCCTGCCCCCGCGTCACCCCCGTCTCGGGCGACTCGAGCGGCTCTTCAAACCCTAGCCGCCAGGGTCACCACCACCTCCCTCCCTTCCCTCCGCCGTCGCCGGAGGATGCCGCTGGGCTAAGCGCGGGGGTCGACGGTGGTGGCGGAGGCTCTCCTCCCTGGATCGCGTCGGAGGGGGTGGGGCGGGACCTCCACGCGCGTGACGGTGCAGCTGCAATCTGATCCATGGTGCCGCAATGGCGTGCTCTGGGCGGAGTCGCGGTTGCCTGGTGGCAAGCCGGCGGCGGCGACGTGGAGAGGGCGTCGTGGAGGTCTGGGCTGGACAGATCAGGATCCTGGGGTGGCGGCCCTAGACGGGAGCGGAGGGTGAAGCTCGAGCTTCCCGTGGCGGCATGGCGTGGTGCAGTCCATATCCAAGGCGGATCTGCGTCGGCGATCTTGTGGTTTTGCCACGGATTGGTTCCGATCAGAGACGGTGATGATTGTGTGGGATCGATCTCGGCGGCTCTCGCGGTTTGGCGACGTGGGGTGGGAGTCGTCCTCCCAGTTTCCAGTGGTGGCGCATTCAGGCAGTGGCCGGTGCGCCAGGGCTCCTACGGTGGCACTACTGTTGCGGTTGGTCACCGGATCTAGGCGGCTAGATCTGGGGCTTTGAAGGTGAAGGAAATATGCCCTAGAGTCAATAATAGAGTTATTATTTATTTCCTCATATCATGATAAATGTTTATTATTCATGCTAGAATTGTATTACCCGGAAACATAATACATGTGTGAATACATAGACAAACATAGTGTCACTAGTATTCCTCTACTTGACTAGCTCGTGAATCAAAGATGGTTAAGTTTCCTAACCATAGACATGAGTTGTCATTTGATTAACGGGATCACATCATTAGAACAAAGATGTGATTGACTTGACCCATTCCGTTAGCTTAGCACTTGATCGTTTATTATGTTGCTATTGCTTTCTTCATGACTTATACATGTTCATATGACTATGAGATTATGTAACTCCCACTTACTGGAGGAACACTTTGTGTGCTACCAAACGTCACAACGTAACTGGGTGATTATAAAGGTGCTCTACAGGTGTCTCCAAAGGTACTTGTTGAGTTGACGTATTTCGAGATTAGGATTTGTCACTCCGATTGTCGGAGAGGTATCTCTGGGCCCTCTCGGTAATGCACATCACTATAAGCCTTGCAAGCAATGTAGCTAATGAGTTAGTTACGGGATGATGCATTACGTAACGAGTAAAGAGACTTCCCGGTAACGAGATTGAACAAGGTATTGAGATACGGACGATCGAATCTCGGGAAAGTAGCATACCGATGACAAAGGGAACAACGTATGTTGTTATGCGGTTTGATCGATAAAAGATCTTCGTAGAATATGTAGGAGCCAATATGAGCATCCAGGTTCCGCTATTGGTTATTGACCGGAAATGTGTCTCGGTCATGTCTACATAGTTCTCGAACCCGTAGGGTCCGCACGCTTAAAGTTAGATGATAGTTATATTACGAGTTTATGTGTTTTGATGTACCGTAGGTTGTTCGGAGTCCCGGATGTGATCACGGACATGACGAGGAGTCTCGAAATGGTCGAGACATGAAGATTGATATATTGGACGACTATGTTCGGACACCGGAATGGTTCCGGGAGGTTTCGCGCATATATCAGAGTACCGGGGGTTACCGGAACCCCCCCCCCCCCCTCCGGGAAGCTATTGGGCCTTATGGGCCATAGAGGAAAGGAGAGAGGGAGGCCAGGAGGTGGCGCGCGGCCCCCCTTGCCCCAATCTGAATTGGGAAAGGGAAGGGGGCGGCGGCCCCCCTTCTCCTTCCTTCTCTCCACCTCCTCCTTCCCCCTTCTCCTACTAGGAATAGGAAAGGGGGGCCAAACCTACTTGGAGTAGGATTGCCCCCCCCCCCTTGGGCGCGTCTCTCCCCTTGGCCGGCCCTCTCCTCCTCCCCCCTTTATATACAGAGGAGGGGGGCACCCCAAAGACACAACAATTGATCATTGATCTCTTAGCCGTGTGCGGTGCCCCCCTCTACCATAGTCCTCCTCGATAATATCGTAGCGGTGCTTAGGCGAAGCCCTGCGTCGGTAGAACATCATCATCGTCACCACGCCGTCGTGCTGACGGAATTCTCCCTCGACACTCGGCTGGATCGGAGTTCGAGGGACGTCATCGAGCTGAACGTGTGCAAGAACTCGGAGGTGCCGTGCTTTCGGTGCTTGATCGGTCGGGCCGTGAAGACGAACGACTACATCAACCGCGTTGTGCTAACGCTTCCGCTTTCGGTCTATGAGGGTACGTGCACAACACTCTCCCCTCTCGTTGCTATGCATCACCATGATCTTGCGTATGCGTAGGAAAATTTATGAAATTACTACGTTACCCAACAGAAGGCGGTCGAGACAATGCACAGGTTGTCGGGTGGATTTCTTGGGATGGATCCGAGTGAAAACTTGGTCTTTGGTCATTGGCCGGAGCCGGTGATGACGATGCCCTTATCATCGTTTCCTTCATGAAGTCATCATCGAGGTAAAAATCCCAAACCAACCCAATACCTCCAGGGCAAACCCTAGACCAGTTGATCGGATGACGGCGGCATTCATGTGTCGTTTCCCCCTTGGGGGCGGCATTCTTGGAGATGCACTCGGGCTCGAGGGACCAGCGGATGGCTTCTTCGGTGGAGCGGTGTTTCTTTCTACATATTCCTGGCGGCGGCTATCGGCGGCATGGAGCAGCGGAGTACAACTCTGAAGATGGATTGGTGGCAGGTGGCTGCAGCGGCCTCATACCCGGTAGGCGTCCTGGTTGAGGAGCACGCCGGACTGGTGGGTGCCCATACCCAGCAGACGTCCCGGTTGGGACCTCAGGTCTTAGATGTTAGGTTTGGCTGCGAGGTCTGTTTGGTATTAGGCCCAGACTATCAGGGCCCCTTCATCAACTGGTTAGGAGTAGCAACAAATGTTGCTTAGATGGTGGTTTTGGTCTTACAGTCGTATGACTTTGTAAGGTCTTGTGTTAATAATTAATAAAATGGCCATATACATCGTCCAGATGCAAAGGCCGGGGATATTCCTTCTTTAAAAAAACTAAGATTATCTAATTCAGGGAACATCAGTTGCGATTTCTTATTGCAGTACGGTTGTGTCATCGTACACACATCCCACCCTGTAGGGTGGCTTAAAATTTCATATATATTGATATGCTTTTCTTTACCAGCGCCTCTATGTCCGGCCTCTGCACCACCCTATAGTGGGTTTAAAATTTCATATATATTGATATGCTTTTCTTTACGAGCGCCTCTATGTCCGGCCTCTGCATCACCCTATACTCCCTCGCCCCCAAACCACTCATCCTCGTCTTCTCATCCCCCGCGTGCAACTAGGCTGGCTGTGCCCCGTCCCTCCATTGTATCCCGATGTGCCGGCGGTCAGGGGCCGACCTAGAGAGAAAATGACAAGGTATCCTAACATATGATCACTCATATTTTTTATCTAAAGATGGGATGTCACACACTATATTTTGCATAAAACTTACAAAGAAAACATCATGCATCCTATGTCCTTTGCACCCGGGTAACTCAACTTAGGTACGCCCCTGTCAGCAGTGCGCGTTCCTATCCCTAACTTGCCACTGGCTCGCAATCGGCCGCTAGCGCCCCTGCCAACGATGAAATTACGTGGATGCAAGTGTCTCCGTGCTTCTGTTGCAAGAACAACCAACGTCTGAGTACTATTTAGAGCAACTACAAAAGGATGACGTAGGAGAGCTGCAAGACTTTAATATTATATTTTTGATGAGTTAGCGGAGAAAGAAGAGAAGAGAGAAGAGAGGCGGGCTACTAATTAACAGTCGCCTGTAGCACGTGCTCCTAGGCACTTCGGTCATGTATCAACAAAGTAGTATAAATTTATATGCATCTATTGTTCTTGTCGGCTATTAATCATGCTCTTATATTTGGTTTTGATCAACAGTTGGACGTGCCTGTCATCCCCAAGTGGTATTTAAGTCGATAAGTCAAAACTTGTTTATTTTTTGAACTAAGTTGAACTAAATGACGCGCATCCTTCTGCAGCTGATCCGAGAAAGAGAAATACGGGCATTTCCAATGCCAACTCTCAAACCGTCCACATATGTCTGGACAATGCTGTTTGGATGTGTTGGGCCATCCATTGCGGACCGTATCGCAGGACATTCCGGATGCAATTTCTCTCGTAAACGGGAGACAAACATGGGAGCTTTGCGAGCGTCCGGACTTCTGTCATGTCCTCTTCTGACCTCTCTGACCCATCCAAACCCCCCACCCGTCCATCCAGCATTTTCCATCCCAGCGCAGCATTACTTGTGGCGCCGCATTCATTCCGGCCTAGAGCATGTAGCGGCTGGCACTAATGTCCGTGATTTGACCGGACGAGAGAGCGGTGCAGACGGAGGCGACCTATCACTGCCGACATTAAAGCGGCGAGGCAGCCGAGAAAGCACCGCCCACCATCAACGTGTCCGTGACCGTGCTCTGTCGGCGGAGAATGAAGTCGGCTTCACGGATATTGGTAACTCGGCGTCTAGCATGTCCGCGCTTGTCATCGTCATCAAGAAGAAGTAGAACACGAGAGGTTGCCGCCGTTTGAGTCCCATGAAGGCCACCATCAAGGCGACGCAGGCGTACACAACTAGTGTCTTGCATGGTGGCAAGCCACAGTTGTCCCCTTCACCTCCTGCTGAAGCACATCCAACGGTTCCACTTCGATGAGCGGCGCTGCTGAACATGGGGAAGCGACCCTCCCTTTGCGCTCAACCATATACCTCCGAGGCTCAAGGCAGTCCGACGAGCGGGGTGCCGGACATGTGGAAGACAAAGGCATCCGCCCCGGCCGGCCGTAGACTAGTGTACTGTATCCGTGTCGTTGGAATGGAGCTTTGCGCGTCTGGATGTGCACATAGTTTTAGCTATTTTAGTTAAAATATGTTCAAAATATAATGAATTTCGTCTGATTTATATGAAATCCATTGCATTTGCTTGAATTTCATCTGATTTCTTAAAAAAGTGTTTGAAATATATGCAGACAGTGTTGGATGGCTAGCTCCCACATCAGTGTTCGCGGACCGATTCCCCCTGTCCGCGGATGGATGTCGTAGCAAATTTACGGGTCAGCGTCGGATGCCCTAAAGAGAGCACCGGGGTTTTGAAAGAATTTTTTTATTGTAGGATTGAAAAGAGATACCGTTGTGACTGTGAGGGAAAACTTTTGACCCAAGAAAATCCAAATGATAAGTGCCACACGTGCCGCACGAATTAAGACCACCCTAACGATTTTATAACTAAAATTGCCATCCAAAAAAAAAAACCAAAAAGAAAGGTTGTCATGCTTCACAAACTATACAGTTGCCATCCTCGGATTACTAAACTTGCCATAAAAAGTTCAGGGCGGAATTGCTTCGTTCCACACATATGGTACTTATCAAGGTCCAAAAAATACTATGAGAGAGAATTCATCTTTTCTAAAAGAGCAGTGCTATGCGAACGACAATATTTGGACAATTTGCTGACGATGATCAAATCTAGCGCAGGAATCTGCTCCACAATGGAGCAACGGCCTCTGGATTCTTTTGTCGCGCATAGATCGCCCTTGGAACGTCGTGTGCGGTGGAGTTTTGTTTCTAAAAAAAATATAAGGTTCGTGTGAGTTTTTTCTGTGGGAATGAAAGACACTATTTTTTTAGTACGTCAACAAAAGTATGGCCTGGAAGTAAGAGTGTGACTGTATGCATGCAGATTTGATTTGCATGTTAGAATTTTGGCAAATCCCTTTGTAAACAAATATAGGAGCGTTTAGATCACTAAAGTAGTGACCTAAGTGCTTATATTTTTTAGAGAGATCGATAAAGTATATGAGAGAGAGAGAGGTGTTGTCAGAATTTCACATGGACGTAGGTGTGAGTATAGGAGAGAGAGGTGTTGTCAGAATTTCACATGGTCGTAGGTGTGGGTGTAGGAGAGAGAGGTGTTTTCAAAATTTCACATGGTCATAGGTGTGGGTGTAGGGGAGAGGTAGTGGTGGTCACGGCAGGAGAATTAAGCACCAATTGCCCTGACGCAGCTGCATTTTTCCAACACAATGCACATATCCCTATGCATTGGAGGCTATACTGAACGGTCATGATAGAGGGTACCACAGAGATCGACATATGAAAAAATCGTACTCAACTTTTTAGGAAATATATGTGCATTAGTTGGCTGCTTTCCAAATAAGAGTTGGTTGCTAATTTATTTCTTCGTTACATGAGTATGAGAAAATAACTATTTAGACGGTCGTTGTTGGCGAGCACTCACCACGAAGTCACATACAGCGTGAGTCAATCAACGCATTGGTGTCAATTATTTATTACATTGGTTTTCGAGCTGCTTCATTGCAGATCAACGTACTCCCTCGATAAACAAATATAAAAGCGTTTAGATCGCTACTCCCTCCGTCCGAAAATACTTGTCATCAAAATGGACAAAAAGGATGTATCTAGTTCTAAAATACATTTAGATACATCCCCTTTTATTCATTTTGATGACAAGTATTTCCGGACGAAGGGGGTACTTTCTTATATTTTTTTACAGAGGGAATACTACATAACACTGATCTCAGACTGAGTTTGCATATGGCATATGCTGCATAACAATTGCTGCACAAGTTCATCAGCAACATGAATTGGCAAATGTTCAACATCAAATGTAACGTCCCATGGTGAGCAATATGATCATCCAGCCTTCTTGGTAAGCGATACAGCCAACTGAAGCACCGGGTAAGCAACCTCTTCCTGCAAGCTACGCTCCAGGCTCCAGCGCTTCTCAGCTGTCCTCACAAATTCATCCATCACTTCTCCGAAATGTTGGACAACTATCGGCTCGAACGCAGATCTCATCACGTTTATTTGCGATCTTGCAGTGGTATGAGCTTTGTCCACACCGCGTTTGAAGTCTTGCACATGCATCTCAGTGATCGAAAATGACCCCTCTTCTTGGATGATCTCCCTCAGCTCTTCGTTTGAAGGTCCATATATTGGAACATAAAAAGAATCAAACTTCGCTTTGTCGATCACGCCCTGTCAATCACGCCACAAGACCGAAGTTCAAATAGACATGCTTATTTGAAATCACTACACTGATAAGCTGGTAAAAATAATACTCCATATACATCTGTATCTAGATAAATCTAGGACAAGAATTTTGGGACGGAGGGACTATTGACATACCTCTGAGACCATGGCAACCAATATCTGAGCAAAGGTTTCCCATAGGTGATAGCATTTTGAGGCAATTTTATTAGAACGAGTCCCTGTAAGGGAAACAATCATACGACCTCCTGGGATTAATTCTTTGGCTCGCAGCTCTAAAAAAAGTGAAAAATCTTTCTTAAACTGATGTGCATAAGCATCAAGGACCATAAGAACCCTTTCATTCCTAGCATGCTCATCAAGGTCGTATGCTGGGATCCGACTTCTTGTTAGATCTTCAGGAGCCTGCAAGGATAACGTATTAATGTTCTTACATAATCGAAAAGTTAATAAGAACGGATTGATGCTCAGAGCAGAATCAAACCCGCACCTTTGATAGCCAATTCTGGCTGTTGGATGAGCAGAAAAGATGCAAGGAGCTACTAGTGAAGAGCCTCTTGTAAAATGACCCTGGTACGATCCCCACGGTCACAATACCAGGCTCATTGCTTTGACAGAGTGTGACTAGGCTCTTCACCACCGAGTTGAAATCATTGCCAGGTAGGTCGTTGAGGAGAAGGCACACTTCTGGCGGTGGCTGCTTCAGCTGAGCACAATGATTCTCAATGGCCTCGACAGCGAATGATACCAGTGCTAGCGCATTTGGGCCAGTGGAGCATCCCAAGTCCGCAACCAACAACTTTTCGGGAAATAAGGTGTTGTTGCTGCTGCATAAGTCAGCAATGGCTGCTTCGATTAGAGGCTTCATTTTGTTTTGTAGAGCTTTCTGCAATTGAGATCTAATTCTTCAGAAAATATTTTCTCAAAATACTATTCAGAAAATATTGTTTGCAAAATGTCGTGCTTCTTCTCCTCCCCGAGTATATATAAATGCCAGTAATAAAGTCTATAATATGAAAAAAAATCTTGATGAAACATTTTTTATAAGCCGTGTGAAAGAACATGCTGCAATACATTTGTGAATTATTCATGATAGGAAAAGATACCTGAAAGCCAGAGTTGCGAGCATAGCTAGCTTCCCCTTGCCCATGATTCATATGGATTATCTGCTTCGAGGCCATGGCTTTGCTTGGAGCAGGGCTAGTGTCTAGACAGTGAATCTGCAGAACTTCATTAAACAGGCATTGCTTATAACGTACTGGAGGTTTTTTTTTCCCAAATGTAACGTACTGGATGTTCAATATTTATTTTTTCTATGCACAACTGGGTTGTATTTTTAAGGCCTCTGCCAGCTTACCGAAGACCAACTTGCTTTATTTTCAATCAATGTGAGGACCAGCCAATGGAAACGAAATGTTAGTCAAATCCAGATCAGAATATGAGCTAAGAATCTGTCAGTTGGGGTGTACTATTTGTTTGACTAGCAGACTTATTATATCTTTGTTTGACTATAGCATAGGTTCTACTTATTCAGGGCAATAATGAGGTTGTGTGCTTTATTATTGTAGTCTTAGAGCAACTCCAACGCGCCGACCCATTTCGTTCCCGCATATCCATTTGGGTTGCTGCGGACAACGGACGCGCGTTCGCTTTTCGTCCGCCTGCCGGCATATTCCTGGCACAAATTTGGCCTCATTTGCGTAAGGAGTGTCCGGTGATCTCATTGATTAGTACGTCCGTATGAGCGAGTCTACGTGCCTAGAGTCCATATACAGGTTCTGCAAGGCTGTGATTGCAGTGATTTGACCTGAGTACATGAGAGAGCCGACTGCTGAAGATACAGCCTGCTTGTTGGCGACCAATGCCAGCAGGGGCTTCACAGGGATGCTTGGCAGTATAGACTGCATGCACTGGGAGTGGAAGAACTGCCCGTCTGCTTGGCAAGGGCAGTATAGGAGCCATGTCAATGCTTGCACTGTCATACTTGAGGCCACGGCTTCACAGATCTTTGGATCAGGCACTCTTTCTTTGGCATTGCCGGATAGCACAATGATATCAACGTGCTTCAACGCTCGCCTGTGTTGCAAGGCTTGCCGAAGGCAACAACCTGCCGGTCAGTGTTAACATCAACGGCCACAACTAGAACAAATGATACTACCTAGCTGACGGTATCTATCCTCAGTGGACCACTATTGTGAAGACAATCCCCAACCCTGTCTGGGAGAAGCGGAAAAGATTTGCCCAAGAGTAAGAGAGTGCTAGGAAGGACGTCGAGCGTCCTTTGGTGTTCTGCAATCTCGATGGGGCATCGTTTGGTATCCTGCTAGAACTTGGAGCACCAAGAAGTTGTGGGAAGGTGATGGCTGCTTGTGTGATCATGCATAATATGATCGTAGAGGATGAGCGCCCGGAACGTATCTATGATCAAGGGTTTCAGTTTCAGGGTGACAATATTGTACCTGAGCATGGAGGAGGAGCGTCAACGTTTGCACAGTTCACCCAATTTCGTCATCAAATGCATGATTGGGAAACTCACATTCAATTGCAAGATGATTTGGTTGAGCATATGTGGGATCATGTTGACAACCAATAGATGTACCTTTTTTAAATGTATTTGAGACAATTTATTTTTTATTCGGCTTGTAAACTATGATATATTTATTTGGGTTGTGGAACTATGCTATTTTTTTGTTTGCTTACGAAACTATGCAAAATGTGTGTATATTTGTTGAAAAACAGCACCAAGCTGGCCACACTGACAAATATGGGTCGACGCGTTGGGCGCACTGCCGACCCAAAATTAAAAAGAGGGCGAACGGCGAGCAGGCGGCAGACACAAACGGAGAAAAGGCGGACAAAGCGCGCGTCTGTTTGGGTCGGCGCGATGGAGTTGCTCTTAGGACTAGCCATTATACTGAGGTTGTGTGCTTTGTTATTGTAGTCTTAGGACTAGCCAATGGCATCAGCGAAAGGTTGGTCAAATCCAGAAGAGAATACACTACTAACAACCTGTCACTAGCAGGCCATTATTTGTTTTAGACTAACAGACCTGCTTTTAGATCTGCTTAGATTGTTCAAGGGGAAAACGTGCAAAACACTTAGAGCAGCACATACATATTTTCTTGTTTTGGAGTGGCACAATTTTATTTACAGTGACTGTGTACCTGGCTTTTTCTTTAGTGTTTATGCAGCTATAATAAATGCTTGACATCGCCAAATAGACACAAGAAAGTACGAAACAATTGCAGCCAATCTAGCAGCCAAATAATGAACTATTGTACGGCCTTGACATGATAATGCATTGAAAAGAAAATACAATGGCAAAATGCCATGAGAAAACTTGAAGTTTCTTGGTTGGCTAGTGACAGGCCATGATTTGTTTTAGAAAATCATATGAAAGGAACGGTATTTCCTATAAACCGTCCAGTGTCGAACACAAAGTCTCAGCTTGGCATTTTGTCGCCTCGCATGCAGTTCCCGCCACAGGATTACTACCACGGCCTTGCAAGAGGGTGCGTGGGAAGCCGTGCAGTTGTTACCGCTATGTAATCTATAGCCATGGTAATTATGGTGTGGTTAGAAGTACATTGATGCTGTTTTTTGTTCACACCTGCCATAGTTCCAACTGGATGCCCATAACTCGGCTCATCACATTAGTGCTAGATTCTCAACATCATATTTGTCTTCTTCAACCACCTTATTATTATTATTATTATTATTATTATCATTATCATCATCAGCAGCATCAACATTAGCACCTAGCAGCAATAATCAATCAAGCGTCGGTTCTCCATAATAAATATTTCGACTCAGATGCTCACGCCATGGATCGGATGTGTTAGCACTGTCTTTCCAAGATAAGTTTTGTCTTCTTCAACCACCTTCATCTAGCTCTTTATCTTTATCGTAATCAATGCCCAACTACTAAGTTGATTGCGGAAAAATATATAAGTAGTTGAAAGGGCAATCATAATATATGGTCTGACGGGACAAGCTTCCGAGCATAATAAGAAGAAGGCATAGTGGGACTAATGGGCCAGAATTCAAGTGAGTTGTGAAAAATCCGTTTAACACCATAAAATAACACTCGAGCAATAACTGAAAGATGACATTTTACTTACTAATGAAGTAATGATACAAGATAAGCAGTCATAGTGAGAGTTCTAGCAATAATAGAAAGTCATGACCAATGCTCATAGTGAGTCATGAAAAATAAGCTCTATATCCTTATCAGATTCACATTTTTTTATTTAGAGTGGTACAGTCTTATTTGTTTACTGCGACTTGGCACTTGAGTTTTCCTTTAGTGTATAAGCAGGTAATAAACACGACCAAGTGCAAAACTAATGCATGCCAATCAAGCCGCCAAGTAATAAAATATGCATGGCCTTGAGATGATAATGCACCGGATGGAATATAAAATAACAAAATACCATGATAAAATTTAGATGTCTTGGTACTGGAAGAAAATCATATGAAGGGAAGGGTATTTCTGATCACCCGGTGTTCCAATATAGAACGCAAAGTCCCAGCTTGGCATTTTGTCGAGCACGTCGCATGCAAAAACCACTTATTTCTCTCCATATGGGATTACTACCACAGCCTAGTAAGCTGGCTTGTGGGAAGCCATGCAGTTGTCACCATTACGTAATCTATAGCCATTATGATAATGGTATGGTTTGAAGGACATTATGTTTTTTTTCACACATGGCCATAGTTCTAATTGGATGCTCATAACTGGCTTGTAGTGCAGTGCCGCAAGATTCTCGACATCATGTTTGTCTCTTCTTCAACCACCTTATCCCTATTAATATTAATATTAGTATTATCATCATCATCATGATCAATCACAGTTGGTTATCATTAAATAAATACTTACAACACGGATCTCATGACAAGGCTCGTGGGATGCGTTAACACCAGATTCCCAACATCATTTTTGTCTTCTTGAACCACCTTCATCAAGCTCTGTATGTTTATCATAATCAATAATGAATAAAGAAGTTGGTTGTGTTCAAAAACATATATGTAATTGAAGGTAAAATTCAAAATATATGGTCCAATGGAACAGACTCACATTTATTTTCATGTCTGTTACATGAAAAATAAACTCGAGGAATAACTGAATGCTGAAATATTACTTAGTAATGAACTAATGATACAAGACTAATGGTCATAGTGAGAGGCATGAGAAATTATTTTGACAATCGTTTGCCAAAACATTGGCATTCATTTTGAATACATGCATACTGGACGTTTTTTTTCATTTTGCGAATTGCAACGTACTGGAAATTCAATATTTATTTTTCTATGTGCAACTGGGTTATATTTTAAGGCCTCTGCCATCTTAGGGAAGATTAACTTGCTTCATTATTTGCAATTCTAGGGCCAGCAAATGGAAACGAAATGTTAGTCAAATCCAGATCAGAAAATGAGCTAACAGTCTTTCACTTGCAGTGTAATATTTGTTTGACTAGCAGACTTGTTATATTTTTGTTTAACTAGCATAGGCACTGTATAATTTTTATTTACAGTGGAGGTGTACCTGACTTCTTTTTTACTTTATGCAGCTATATAATAAATGCTTATCGCCAAATAGACACGAGCAAATACGGAACTAATGCATGCCAATCAAGCTGTCAAATAATGAACTATTGTATGGCCCTGAGATGGTAATGCACCGAAAAGAAAATACAATGGGAAAATGCCATGACAAAACTTGGAAGTTTCTTGGTTGGCTAATGAAAAGCCATGACAAAACTTTAGAAAATCATATGAAAATCAAATATCACATTTCTCAACTGTGTTTGTTCTTACTGGTAGGTGTTATAATGCCGACGTACACTTTTTGTGCTTCTCGTGCTTCTTCTGGTGTGGTAATATTTAGTTTCACCATTCTCTAATCAAGCGTTGATATGATTATTTGATCCCAAAACCATGGCATGGCTAGTTCCTACATGAACATCATTGTATATTGGTCGTGTTGATTCTTGTAACTGTAACACAAGAAGGAGGATTGCCACACAATACTTTGCATTCAGGGGTGTCGTAAGCATGTACAGGAATAATAATCTTCTGTGTGCTTTTGCAGCTCAATGTAAAGCCAACTCGAAAATGAGGTTATTGTGCTTCTTTGTGACGATTCCGCTATGATAGTTGGTGTCGTGGATTTAGCCCTCAAGCTTAGTTGTGATTTAAATTTCATCCACCGATGATCGTTTGATTCCTAGGGCTTGTGTACATCTGTGAAATTATGCCATGCTTCTGTCTTAGGTACCCCAAAATCTCACTTGCTGATCAAGTGTTCTCCTTTTGGTTTCGTATATGATGTTCAATGGTATTTTTAGTTTTTAATGAATTTCCCCATGGTATTTTTACGTGCAAAAGTCAACATAGTAATACTTTCAACTTTTGCAGCCTTGCACAATATGAGGAGCATGGCGCCCTTGACACCGAGCAGGGTTCCGTTGACCTTGGTCTGGCCGGTGAACCTTCAGATGTCGCTCTTCGCCCCTGCCTCCTCCTCTCCTCTCCCCCAGCACGTGGATGACGACAGCTTCCTCCTCCCCTCCTACCGTTTATACGTGGTGAGATTCCAGATTTGAATAGGAATTGCAGTTTGGTTAGGTTTGTATGTACGTGCATAGTTAACATTAGTTCAGATCTGAAACTGGAGCAACATGTGTGTATTTCCATTGCACATATCACGTTTTTGCCCAGTTTCTATGCATGTTTTGATTAGACTTTAACTAAATTCGATGAAACAGACCAGATCAGTAGCACTGCCAACATTAGTATAGGGATTCAAATAGAACATCTGGGTTTCAACCTTTTTCTTCAGTTTTGAGCACAAAATTTGATTTTAACATTTCACCACAAGCCTGCAACATGATGGTTATATATAAGTGTTTTTCTCTATCCATATGCAATTGCGCCTTTGCAGAGGAGAAAAGAACTCTATTGAAGGTTGACACTAGGATACTAGACTGATTAAGAATACAATAAAATGGGAAAGATAAATCTTAACACTAGATAACTGGCTTGGCTCTCCTTATCCATGTAGACATCTTGGTCTGCTTGTGGACGACAACATAGTATATGGAATCATTTTTTACCATCCTTCATCATGTCTATGTGTTGATTATGTCATTTCTAGCTATGTAGGCCCCGGATCCACCACGAGCGTCAATGTCTTCTCCTTGCCCTAGTCATGATGGCCACAGTCACCCTGGGCCTCGACGGAGGTCGCCCATAGCCTGCTCCATGCAAACCCTCTACATCTCACCCCAGGTGGTAGCCAGATAAAGGGTTTCTGATTTCTCAGAGGAAGCATGAGCGAGGAGATTATCTGCCAGCGACGACATTGTGGACCCACGTCTGGAGATCGCCAAGGAAACCCTCGTCTTCCACTCCGCCCTCAGCCCGGTGATGCCCCCTCCTCCCTCCTTTAGAATTCCTCTCTTCCAGCTCTTGATTTTCATAGTAGTAGTTATAGTACAAGAAGAAGAAGAAAGTACTTCCGGTTGTTGCTATGGATGTAAAAATTAAAAAGAGCACTATTGTTTCCATCACCACTTGATAGAGCAGGCATGTAGTGGTAGTTGTTGTAGAAGAAGAAAGTACTTTTGGCTGTGGATCTAGAAATTTAAAACGTTCCATGGGATTCAGGGTGGAAGCATAGGGTACAGAGATAATTTGCCTCTCTTGTCCTATCGATGTGACTCAAGAATCGTGTTTAAGTCTATGTATCTAGTGTGAGTTTGATGGGTATCCTGAGGAAATGCATATACAACTGCTTGTGTGTGCAAAACCTTGTTGAAGACATCAACAAGGTGGTTGAAACTGTTTGTGTGTGCCGTTTTCTATTTCCAGGCGATGAAGCAAACAATTTGTGTGTTCTTTTTCTTGTTATTTCTTTAACCTCATGTATTAATTTGTTGTAGATGATGGTGAAGATTTATATTTGGTCTTGTTCGTCATAACTGGCAGTTATCGGCCTTGCCCACCATCCTTCTATATCACCACCCATATTCCGAGCCCAAGTGCATAGTTCAAAATGGTCTTTCGCTCCTAGCTGACGAGCTTGAAGATCTGTAACTTGTATGTGGTAGGATGATGAGAACAAGTGCATAGTTCAAATGACCAAACAATGATTACTTGAACAAACTAGTTTTTCGCTCCTAGCCGACAACCTTTAGCTTTCCTGTTTAGTTTGATATGGAACTGCATACATACCCTACTCGGTTAATCTATTTCGATTGGACAAATAATCACTTTGATGTTTGTAATGATTCTCCAAACTAGTTCGAGGATATGATTTCAAACTTGTCGCCCCAGTATTAGGATCCACTTAGGTGGATCTGTGCTCATTGACATATTTTTGAATCTGATTCGGCAGATGAAATTTTGAACATTTGATTTGATTTCTTTTCTACTTACTTTCCTTGGGTGATGGTTGTGACGATTTGGTAATATTCAAGCTCAACCGACGAAATCACAGGTTTTCACCTAGGAGTTGATTTGTATGCCGATTATCCAGCTGAACTGAGCCATCAGATACCCTATATTTTTAATCTTCTATCACTGTTCTCACTCGACTCTTTTTGTGTTTGATTAGTTTGTTTGCTGTGCAGAATGTAGCTGCGATGAGGATAATAAGCTCCTTGTTCTGAAAGCATTGATGACATCGCTGGCGGCAACTGTATATATCTTTAATCCTTTTTGGCTGTTTTTCTTGCCTTCCAATGTGGATGATCTGTTTGGATCATGAGGAGTTATTGATGCATAATCCAACACTTGATCCGAGGGGTAGCATGAGCAGCATGGGTGATATCAACTTTGCAACTGAATTCATTAGAGATCAGTTTTTTCAATTGTTTTATTTCTTCTTGATTTCTTCAGTATCATGGGATGAATCCTTGGAACAATCTGAGGACACCTTTTGACAGAGTGCTTATTTTCTTATGCATGAGAAAGCATTTATATTCTGATGCTAGGCCTTTTTTTCTTCTGACATTCTTTTAGTTTTCTGGTTGCTGGGCAATCTTTTCCTTTACATTAGAGATCTATAATAAAATTGAAGAATATAATGATTAGCTTTATGTTGGAATTACCGTCAGATACCCAATGACGATATTTTTGCGACTTAAAACCAATATCTTCAGCTCCTCTATAAGTTTTATATTGTTTATTTCATTCATCTTAGATTATCCAGGTGAGGATTCTTAGACCATAGAAAGTGTTGTATGAAACTGTAAACAACAGCCGCTTCTCTCCACTGCAAGTGTCCTCCTTTGGCCATAACCTTTGTGGTTTGGTTTGGGCTGAAATCTCCTTTTGCACCTGGTTTTGCTCAGCTGTGTGCGTGACTTTAACCGGGTCTCTGAGGGGTTATTTTATCTTGTTTGCTTCGCGTTTTGATAGGAACCTCACATAGTATTTTGGTCAGTTTACAGAGCTGGTTATTGTGATTACATCTTTGTTAACCAGTAGCTGACCAGTTGTAGTCGATATGATTTGACCAATTGGGGGATGTGTTATGATGATGATGATAAATTTAAGGCTTGTTTCTGAAAACATTCGTAGATGCCGCTTGAGAGCTTTCACCCAGCCAGGCTTGAGAGGTAATGCTACTAATTCCTTCCTTGGATGTTTGAGCCTTATTAATATCCCCATACTTTGTTGTCTTCGCTATGGTGATGACTCATTTGCTATAATCATGATTGTTTGTTATTCTGCAATTGAACTTTGGATATTTGTTCAACTAATCTGTAGTAGCTTTGCTTGCTATGTACATATTGTTTTGGCACCATACTAAGCCACGTATGTTCTCAACTGCAGGTGTTCCCAACTAGATATATATAGAGATAGTGTTGTTGGGTTTTCTTCTGTTCGCTAAATGGTGTTGGCTTTGGTATGATAATTTTCTCATGTAGCATTTTCTTCTGTCGGCAAAAAGGTGTTGGCTTTGGAATGATCATTTTCTCCTGTAGCTCCACTTTAGAGTGAAATTATGTTGCTTTTCTGTAGTGTTTGGTTCTGCAATCATGTGGCCTAGTTGTGGTCTACACAGTCACAATCTTTTGATTATGGTCATCTTTCTTGTCGATGAAATATGACACAAACATATGTGCTTTGCAAGATTCTGTTGTTACTATACGGTGGATGTGTCATAATATTCTAGAAGGATGCGAGTTTTACTCATTGTTGTACTTCCGAGCCATGTACTTGAACTGTGATATTTTTTTCTTATCCACAATGGATATCTTGGTATTGTACATCTAAATGCTACTCTTTCCAGTCTTCATCAAATTTGTATTGCACTTGTACATGTAGGCTGTTTTCTCAGGTTCTATGAAAGGTTAGCCCGTTTTTACTTAATAAGGTTTGAGCAACTTGTGGATCTTTTGTCGAGCACAACATGTAAACGACATGTGGTGCTTCTTTAGAGCACATTATGTTTCTTATATCTTGCTGCACACCATGCTAAAGACAATCCTATCCTTTCAATATGCTAGTTCTTTCTTTCCTGTAGGCATGCAAACGACAACCCTACCTATTCCGAAATGTTTTTTTTAGATTTTCAATTTGAGGAGTTGCTTCTTTCAATTGTCCGCGGAAATTTTGGTCATCTTCGTCCATCTCGGTGAGTTCTATGACGATGGGCTATCCATAGTAATGCAAACATTACACACATATACCTCGCCATCCCTGTAGTGTGATGCCCACGGTTTGGCAGCAACCATGGTGGTGGTGGCCACCTCATCCTTGGATCTGGTGAGTCCCTGGTTTCCTCCCCCTCCCCGGTCCTAAGATGATGTGGTTATCCAGTAGGTTTGTCTAGCCATTGAGCCAGTATTTTAAGGTATGGTTATGCGGTCAATCTGTCTTATGGTGGATGTCTTTCGGCCACCAGTCTTTTTCTTCTATTATGGTTTTGGTGATGTAGTCCCTATTGTTTACTTAGGTAATTTGTGATGACATGTTTTGGTTCCAAATTGATGATTATAAGCTGTTGGATGATGCATAGTGTATTTACGTTGCTCCTCAAGCCCATATTATGCATGTCATTTAAGACCCGTTAATCATGCTACATGTTTCTTGATCCCCATGTTTTTTTTCTTTTGTTTCTGGATTTGAGCTCAACATTTTCTATTTGTGTTGTCCTTGTCTAGTACATCACCATCACTGATGCAGAGGAGAAGCGGTTAATTGTGCTAGGCAAGGTGCGTGGTGGTAGGCTTGATCTGTAGCCTCAACGTCTTCTACAGGACCCACTGCCATGCGTTGTTCGGCAATGCCTGACAAATTGACACCGTGAACACCCGAGGCTCCTCTCCTTAGTCTGCTCCTCACCTCCAGTTGCTATGAACTTCCGGCCATCATGCCTCGACTAGGGTGCCCGCTCTGGGTTCATGGCCATTTTGCCATGGCCATGTCTTATGCAATCTAGCCCATGTGTGTGTCATGTGCTCATGTGAGCTACCTTACCTAGTGTATGTGTGCTCCACATATTATATGATTAGCTATGTGTGTTGTATGCTCGGGCACTGTAGATACTTTGTTTTATTTGGTTTTTACATCAGTTGGGCTTTGGTTTGTGCTTATCTTGTTAAGTAGTTTGGTGGCTAAATACTTGTGACTTGTTTCCCTACTTGATCATGTGCTTGTTTTTTTTGAAATGGTTGCTTAGGTTTTGGATACGGCCTTAATTTGATTGGTAGATGATGCTCTAGTGGTTCCTGTTGAGTAAATGATGCTCTAATGGTCACTAGTGCGTAAGCATTTGAATTAAGCTGTGTTTCCCACCGAAGGATGGGGATTTTTTTTAACTCTAGATGCGTAGTGGTGCATTGGACAGGAACCTGATGCTGCAAAGGTTTGACCCGTGCTGATGCTAGTAGCGAACATCGGCATTCAGTTGTTCTGAATAGTGTTCTTGTGGTTGTGGTGGCTATATATCATTAGTATGGTGCATATGTAGGCTTTAGGTTTTGCTATAAAATGGTGTGCATTGTCTTGCTTCGCAGGTATTTTGTTGTTGTTACATTTTAGAGATATAGGAATTGGTAGAATACATTTCATACATAGTTATTCTTTGGTCCCATGCATGTTGTCTTTTATCGTGGCTTAGCTTTTCCTTGTTTTGGAAAATGTGTGCAGCGACGGTACTGTCGGTGGTGCAGCGACCTCCCCTGCCATGGCAACATGACCAGCTGGGAGATGGAGTTATGATGACAATGACGAAGGCATGATACCTTTGACAACACTCAAGTGGTGTGGCCACTGCAACTTGTGCAGGCTATCTGAAACTACAACCACGGTTTTAGATGCAAGTCCCCCGACGATATGGTAAGATTGTGGGCCTCCTCTTCTCGCCATCCCATTGTTAGTGATGTGTGCTTTGTGTTGCTGCTATGAAGTATGCATTACTCTGGATAAGAACAATGTGCTTTGATGCACATTGACAGATCGTGGACGTGCACTTCTATAGCTGTTGATGCACATGTTTACTTGGGTAGTTTGATTAGGATGACCCTCTATTTATGCTTCTCTCACGTACATCATCTTAGTTTCTACGGTCATTCCTTAGACCTTAGCCATGCATGTTCATAGAATGGTTGTCTCCTTGACACCAAACTGTGAAAAGTGGATAGTAGATAGTTAGCTAGTCATGGCCACTCTTTGTAAATAGTTTCTTCTTATCAGTTGCAACTGCTTTGAGGTTGCAAGTTATCTTGCGGCTACTGCTTGTGCATTGCCATTAGGTGAATTCCTCAACCAAGAACATGGGAATGCTGAGATTTGTGGCAGTCACCTGATGACTCCCACCTCATTTCTCTGTTATTGTTTGTTCTGTATGTCAGCGCTGGTAGTTGATTCCCTCTGTCGCCAGAATGGGAGGGGCCCTTGTACTCTTCTGTCAACTCGCCTTTAATACCTAATAAGGAGTGATGGTCCAATGTTAAACAATCTTTAAATCTGTTTCATCGTTACCAACTAAAAGTCTTCTCGTCCTTTTATGGTAAGCTTCAACATTGTCCTTCTTATACCCCTGGGTATCGTTTAACATTTTGTGCAACTGGGTATCCATTTTTTGTTTCATCCTGACCAACTAAAATGTCATTCGGCACTCATTATTAATGTCGTCGAAATTTTGTTCTTTCCGTCAAATCTCTATATATAGTGACTGAGCTTTTCTTCTCCCACCTTTTCAGGGATATCATAGAGGGAGGCAGCACGTTGTGAATCTAGGAAAATGCAAACAACTATATTATTTGCCCTTTGGTGATGGGTGGATTTTGTTAGGTATCATGTTGTGTTGATGCTGCTCTGGCAAGGCGATAAATGACGATTGTTGATTTGGGTTGGCACACGTGGCAAGGCGCCAGAGAGAGCCGAGATTCAGATCGGAAGCACCATTTAAAACGAGTTGGATGTGCAAATTGTGTTTAGGTTGGGTGGTATTGAATTCAGGAACCTGTATGTGTTTAAAATTGATGTCATTTACTCGTTTTGTTGATATATGCATTGAGACTGTGACTGATTTTTATATTAATCATTCTCTGGATAAGAACCGTGTTGCTGATATGAAGTATGACGTTACTCTGGATAAGAACTGTTGTCTTTGTGAGAAGTGCACGCTTAATTAAAGAAACAATCGGAGGAGCATGCACTTAATTGTGTTTCATGTAAATGAATCTGGGTCTAGGGATGGCCATGAACCAGCCAGCAAGCCAGGGACGAAGGGTCCAGATTGCTCCACGTCATCGATCTATTCCCTCTCGTGGATGCGGCCATCTCTCTCTCTCTCTCTCTCTAGTGTATATATACAAGAGGTAGTTAGACATCCGCGTGCAGTTGCGTGTGCGACTTACGACTTGAGAATTGGACGACGGGACGGGACGGGCGAGAGGCCATGGTTTCTCTTATGTGAGTGAGTTATTTGCTATGGGCGAAGATGTCCGTGTAATTATTCTTGTTTTGTTTTGTTGTTGCAGGAGATTGGACGAATCTGGGTGAAAGGAAGGATCGGGGACGGTTTCAGTTTAGGCTTGGACTTGGATGCGGCTCTTGTCAATGGAGCAGATCCAGGCGGCGGCAGGCCAATCTAGCCCGCCCTTCACCACTCCAATTCCGCTCTGACGACGCCGGCAAAATCGCCGTTTATGTATACATAGATAGGCAGACGTCGTTCAAGAGGGAGGGCGGCGACGGCAAGCCTCATGAGGGTCTTTTCTGTGTGTCTGTCACAAAGGAGCTAGCTGCAGCCGGAGGGAGACCATGGTTGCGCGCATGAAGTGGCCTCGACGCCGTCAAGTTAGTTGCTTGGTTCTTTTTCTTTTTTTCCGATCAGATCAGATTCCAATCGTTCTTTTTTTTTACGCCGATAACTACCACACGTATGGGCGTTAAGGGGTCTGCCCACACATTTTGTGTGGTGTCTTTGAGTACCAGCCCACACGTTTATATGTGGGCAAAACAACTAGCGCCCACACGTATTTATTTTTCCTCGCGGTCCCTTTCACACGCTTACGTGTGGGCAAAATGCATAACGCCCACACGACCTCTCTCAGCCACCTACCTCACGGTCCCGCGCGCTCCGCGTGACTGTCACCACGCGTCCCCGCAGTTGCCATGGTCCAGACCCTCTTCAATGTCCGTTTACCTGCAATTGCCATGTCGCTGAACTACATTTGCCATGTCGAACAACTACAGTTGCCATGGTTGCTCAACTGCAGTTGCCATATATCGTCTGGTCTGCTGCAGTTGCCATGATTTCAAAAATTTAGGAGTTGCCACCTACTAACACTAGCCAGTTGCCATGTATGGTCTGGTCTACTACAGTTGCCATGATTTCAAAAGTTTAGGAGTTGCCACCAACTAACACTAGGTAGTTGCCATGTAGCACTAAAAGGCATGGCAAAAAAACATGTTCGGATAAAAGAGAGAGTTGCCATGTGCTCACAAGAATGCGAGGGTAGTTGTCATGTAAAAAGAAAAGAGTTGCCATCTGCTTACGTGCACTCTAGGGCAGTTGCCATGTACCATGCAAAAACACATGGCAACTCGGGTAAAAGAGAGTTGCTATCTGCTTACAAGCAAAGCTAGGGCAGTTGTCATGTACCCTGCAGAAATACATGGCAACTGACAACTTTGGGTATGGGCGAGGAGATGGGCGTGTGGGCGAAGTGATAAACACCCACACACCAGCCCCTCTGCGTGCGTGAAAACTGGTGTGTGGGCGAATTGCTAAACGCCCACACACCAGCCCCGTGTGGTGAAAAAAAGACGTGTGAGCGACCGGATGAATGCCCACACACCAGCCCAGTCCTACGTGACATATAAAAACTGCTAGAACGCGCCAAGATTCGTACAAAATTGATTGGACGAGGATCCATGCATGTGGGCGAATTACCAGACGCCCACACGTATAAGCGTTATTGTTTCCGTTTTCTTTTGTTGGGTCTTCGATTCCTTTTGTTATCTTGGATTGGGTTGGGTTGGGTTGGTGGTCAAACAAAGGTTGGTTCGTTTCTTTCCTCAAAAAAAAGTTTGATATCAGAGAAACGCGATCCACGCGACGATTGAAGCGAAGCCTCCAGGCGGGCGGATAGACTTGGAACGACGACGTACAAAGCGTTGGCCGATCGATGGTAGGATAGGGGATCGGTCGAGTTTTTTTTAGCATCAGTGCAGACACAAGCGCTCATATACATGCGCATACACTCACCCCTATGAACGCATACACGCACACCCTACCCTTATGAGCACCTCCGAGAGACTGAGCCGGCATATCATCTTGATGATTTACGAAGTCACTGTAGGCACCTGGTTGTCGACGGGAACGTCTCCTCCGACTAAAAGCACATCGCCGAAAATCCTGAAATAAATCCAGGAATAATGCGAGCACCAGGATTTAAACCCTGATGGGTTAGGAATACCACTGTCCACCTAATCATCTCAACCACAGATTGGTTCGCGGGATCGATCGAGTTTTATCGATGATATAGGTATGGGGTTCCGACACAAACACGTATATATACTCTACCATATATAGGCGTATGGGGTTCCAACGCCTACGCATGCTGGTTTTCCCTCGATCGAGTCCCTGATTTCTAGCGTTCGTGGGTTGCTCCATATATACATCAAGCTCGTACACTCGGACCAATCGGCCAGTTGCTCCATCTATATAGATATATAGCTATATATATATATATATATATATATATATATATATATATATATATATATATATAGTGAAAATCCATCCTACCACCCGGTGGTAGTTACCCCACATGTCTTATATACTATCATGTGGTACTATATATACTACTTTATTATTTTAAATATGTTCATATACTGTATCTAAGATATTTCAAAACAAGTTACATGAAAAAATTGCATATGAGCCCATAGTTTTTGTTATATTTGTGAAATACGTACATATTTGTACGTAAAAAAGAGCATACTCAAAAAAGGAACATACTACCTAAAATTTTGTATATATACTACCTAATCATTGTTATATACTACATATTACACGTCATATACTCTCGGTTTCGACAGATACTACATACAACATACAAAACGCAGTTTGGTAATTACCACCGCTTGTAGGAAACATTTGTCCTATATATATATATATATATATATATATATATATATATATATATATAAAGCGCGGTGGTTTCCGTCGTCCGTCACCCCTATTTGCAAAAAAGTTCCTACAGTTTATTGAAATCAACCTGCAGTCCATCTATAAGTCATAACGAACCGTCTTTTTAACTTTTTTAGAAAACCCCCTGAGATTTCAGGTAATCAACCCGCCGTCCATATTTAAGTCATACGAATCGTCTTTTTTATTTTAACAGAAAACCCCCTAACCTTGGGTTAATCAATCCGCAGTTTATCTAAAACAAAATTATCCATATCTTTTAAACCGTAACTCCGATTTTAACATATTATATATGAAATTTGATTAGAAAAATGTGTAGAATCTAAATATGCTGTTGCTTTTAGCTGTTAAATATTTCTAGACTATTAATTTGGGTGCAAACTTAATCTATAGTGCATGATCCGTTTTTCTTCCGCACCGGCGGCGATCCAAATTGCAAATAAACACACATTAAAACCAGATTGAGTGGGAAAAAACATTGATAACCACGCATACACAACTCTGAAAAACCTCGCGGGAAAAAACAACACTTTTCTCATGTTATTCTGAGCGATTGTGTGCGTGCGAGCGCACGCTTGTGTGTGTGTGAGAGAGAGACGCCTTAGGACTGACCACATTCAAATGCATTTCGTTGTGTGAGCAGTGAGACCACCGTCGGGAACACAAATGTGATGCCATTTTAAATAAAGAACGTCTACCTATCAGGGTCTCGAGTCGTGGTCATTGGGTTAAGAGCGTGTATTTTTTCTGTCCCGTTGCAACGCACGGGCTCTTTTGCTAGTATATATACATATACACATATATATACATATACACATATATATACATATATATATATAGATATATATATATATAGACACACACACTAGCAAAAGGGCCCGTGCATTGCAATGGGGTAATAAAATTGCGCCGTTCAAATCAATCCATCGAGAACATAGACATCATTTGGTCAAAAAAAGAACATAAATATCTAAATGGGTATATAAATAATACATTAATTCAAATCAAATGAAATCGGTGGCTGGGAGCACTTAAGAAATAGTTGTGCTAATATAACACATTTAGTAATTGACTACACACAAGCTTAGAGGCCACAATTTATTCAAAAAGCCTTAGTTAAATTTAGCGATTAAGCATCCATTATACAATGTGTAAATATAGACAATGATTATATTGCAAGAAACTACTATGTATTACTGGTAAAATCCGATAGCTTACTCAATCAAATGTTTGCCACTACTTTCCATCAGTTTTCATTAATCAAACAGTATAGCGTACAAACCCGATATCAAAAAATAATTCAAATCCCAAGCTAATCTGCTTCACCCTCTCCCGCTCTGCACTAATAATAAAGTGAAACTTCTTATGAAGCCAAATTGCATAGTCTGGCTTTTGAAAGGAAAAAAAATGCACAATGACAAACAACCTGGCAAATAAAAAAAGATTAATCCCGCAACTGAGGGAGCAAAGGAATAAATAAATTCTCTAATTATAGGAGGTTACAATCAGAAGCATCTAATTCTTCCATGGGGTAATCCGATTACAAAATAATCGGCATGATTCCCATGAAACATCTTCAGTGAGGAAGAAAGCTGAGATGTAGATTGGATAATAAGGAACGAACGCGAAGGAGTCCCGGTTGCCATCACCAAGCCCGAGCAACATCTCAGCCGCCGTACGTCGTGTTGCACCAGATGCTTCCCCTCACGTCACCCACACTTCCACCGGCAGGGGCCGGCTAACTCGGAGGCGGCGGTGGCGGGACGATGTCCGGGTGGTGGCAGCAACGGTGAGGCTCCCTATGCGTGCTCCCTGCATGGGCAATGGAAAAATAAAGAAGTGAGAGGCAGGGGAGGAAGAGAGGAAGGAGAAAGGAGGGTGTTGCAGGGAGACGCTAGAGCTCCGGTGTGAGGAAGGAAGAAGGCGCTCGAGGAGGCCCGGTGGTGTCCTCTCTATCCGATCTGGATCGAGAGCCTGCGGAAGGGGAGAGAAAAGAGGAAGGGAATTAGGGCTGGTGAGAAGAAGAGACGAGGATGAGTCGCTGAGAAGGTTGGAATTGGAACAACGGTGCATGGGGCTAGGCGACACGCGTTGCCCCGCACGAGACAGCTGCATGCCGGAATCGTTGTCCTGTCTTGCAATGGACACCCGGAAGCACCACTCACGGTAGGATTAGATTAGCTTTGGTAAATAGTAACCATTTATTTATTAGACTAATAAAGAAAGAAGGGACACGCCCCTTTTCCCATCAAATCACTTGATTCTCGCCATGAGTGCACACTATTGCCAGGTTTGGTACTGCATTGATTTGCGCCAGTTTGAGTTTTGTTTTTGACGTACTCATACTAACTACATTGGACATGACACACACAATGAAAACATATATGCCTAGACGACCTCCAACGAAGTAAATACATAAATTATCTCAGGGCACTGCCGATTTCAGTTTATACAACTGCATAATTAACCATCAACACCAAAACATAGGCATTTGCATGTCATGGCCACATAGTCCTTCATTGTTGTTCTATGAAGAAGATGCAATGGTTGACGTCCCTGAAGATGGTTATGTTCAAGGTGGTACAAAGGAACGAGGCAACCATCTTATACATCCTTCTGACCCAAATGTTGATGCTATAGAGAAGTAAGAACAATTGCATCTAAGTAAAAATACCATGGAAGTGTTGCATATATGATATTTTTATTATCTGATGGCAGTGCAACGGTTTATCTGCTGGTGTGGTATGCTTTGTCATTAGACATCGACAAACAGATCTACAACGTTGTACTCCAGTAGGATAAAAAAGGCTTGGACGCTAAGCGAAGTATGCGGCATTTTTAATATGTGATATCAGTAACTCAACATAAGTGTTCACGTATGAATTTTTTATTATCATTACGATGGTTAATTTACTCGTAAGACATTTTTATTATGTGATGTCACTAACTCAACATAAGCGTTCATATGTGCTCTTACTTAAAAAATCCGAATGTGCTTCAATGCAATCCGGCCGAAGTTTCAATGGTCCCTCCCGTGGCGCTCCGTCGCAGCACCTTCCATCGCCTGGGATGCTTCACAGCAGCGCCGACGTCGGCCCAACGGTGGTCCATCGCAGCACCCGACGCCGCCGATGATGTTGCGCTGCGGCCCGCCCCGGCATGGCGGACTCCACAGCAGCGCCCCCGACGGCGCCAGCGACGGAGTTGCACTGCAGCGCCCATCACTTGTGGGTGCTCCTTCGTAGTGCGACGGCGATGCGGTTGCCGCGATGAAGCACGCGGCGGCGACGGGCGGATTCTGCAAAGCAGCACGATGACGAAGCGGAGTGCTGCGACGCGGCACGATGCGGCCTCGATGGTGGATGCTTTGTCATCTGCAGCACCGACGGCCGCCGTCGCAGTCCTCCCTGGGTGGGAGCTTCATCATGCAGGACACGGTGATGTGGATTTGGCCGGGGTAGCCTTTTCCTTTCAACAGCAGGTGGGGATGGAAAAAGCAAAGGAAGAAGACGAGTAGCCTAACGAGTGGAGGAGAAGGCATCGGGAAGAGATAAGGTTGGGAGGAAAAGCGTGGGCTGATGGGGCACGTGGCACACGTACAACGTGGCTTATGAACGCAGGAAATCATCCGGTTTAAATTAAACGTTTTCCTAATATTTATGCACATGTTTATTACAACGTAAAAATATGTTAGTTATAAAATTTTCTCATTAAATATATGAATTGGTGATAGAAATGCTTCATTACACGTTTGTTGTTGTGTGAATTTCAAACCAGCTTGCAACAACGGCAAGACTACTATTGTTTTTATGTTTTAAATAACAGCCTGGTCCAATGAATCAATTTGTTGAAGGTATTCATGTGTTAATAAGTTCTAATCTTGAAGTCTTAAGATGTATGTTGTTGTGGGGAATCGTTGCATGGAAAACAAAAAATTTCTACGCACACACAATGATCTATCCATGGAGATGCATAGCAACGAGGGGGACAGTGTGTGTACGTACCCTCGTAGACCGTAAGTGGAAGCGTTTCACAACGCAGCTGATGTAGTCGAACTTTCTTCGCGCTCCAACCGATCTAGTATCGAACGCATGGCACCTCCGTGTTCTGCACACGTTCTCCTCGGGGACGTCCTACGCATTCTTGATCCTGCAAGACGCCGAGGTAGTAGATGAGTTATGTCAACACGGCGGTGTGGTGACGGTGACGGTGATGTGATCTCCGCAAGGCTTCGCCTAAGCACTACGAAAATGTGACCGAGGGAGTAAACAGTGGACGGGGTGCCGCACACACGACTAAGACAATGGTGTGTCCTTGTGTAGCGCCCCTTCTCCACATATATATAGGTGGGAGGGGAGGGGAGGCAGCCAGGCACGCCCAAGGGCTGGCCGCCAGCCCCCTAGGGGCCCTACCTTGCCCTGCGCCCCCTGCCATGTATTCCCAATGGGGAAGGAAAGAGGGGGGGAGGGGGAGGGGGGGAGGGAAGGAAGTGGGAATCCTAATCCACACTTTCCTTTTCCTACCCCCTTTCCTTATCCTCCTTGGGCCGACCTGCTATGGGGGGCGCACCAGCCCCTTGTGGCTAGTGTGTTTCCTTTGTTGGCCCATAAGGCCCATATCTTTGTTGGGGGTGCCCGAAACTCTTTTCCGGACCCGATAAGTACCCGGTACCCTCTGAAACACTTCTCATGTCCGAATACTATTGTCCTATATATCAATCTTTACCTCTCGACCATTTCGAGACTCCTTGTCATGTCTGTGATCTCATCTGGGACTCCGAACAACATTCGGTCACCAAATCACATAACTCATATAATACTATATCGTCAACAAACGTTACGCGTGCGGACCCTACGAGTTTGAGAACTATGTAGACATGACCGGTACACCTATCCGGTCAATAACCAATAGCCGAACCTGGATGCCCATATTGGCTCCTACATATTCTATGAATATCTTTATCGGCCGAACCGTAATGATAACATACGTAATTCCCTTTGTCCATCGGTATGTTACTTGCCTGAGATTCGATCATCGGTATCTCTATACCTAGTTCAATCTCGTTACCGGCAAGTCTCTTTACTCGTTCCGTAATACATCACCTTGTAACTAACTCCTTGGTCATTTGCTTGCAAGCTTATGATGTGTATTACCGAGAGGGCCTAGAGATACCTCTCCGATACTCGGAGTGACAAATCATAATCTCGATCTATGCCAACTCAACAAACACCTTCGGAGATACCTGTAGATCATCTTTATGATCACCTAGTTACGTTGTGAGATTTTATAGCACACATGGTATTCCTCCGGTATCCGGGAGTTGCATAATCTCATAGTCGAACGAATATGTATTTGGCATGAAGAAAGCAATAGCAATAAAACTGAATGATCATTATGCTAAGCTAACGGATGGGTCTTGTCCATCACATCATTCTCCTAATGATGTGATCCCGTTATCAAATGACAACTCATGTCCATGGTTAGGAAACCTTAACCATCTTTGATCAACGAGCTAGTCTAGTAGAGGCTTACTAGGGACACGATATCTGTTTATGTATTCACACATGTATTTAAGTTTCCGATCACTAGTGCAGAACCGGGCAATAGCACCGGTTCGTAAGGCCCTTTACTGCCGGTTCCGTAACCGGCACTAAAGTGTGGGCACTAAAGGCCCCTCAAAGACCGGGTTCAAGACGAACCGCGCTTAAAGGGAAACCACGTGGCACGAGCCAGCTCGAGGACACAGAGTTTTAGTACCGGTTGGTAAGACCAACCGGTACTATAAGGTTTGGGGGTTTTTAGTTTTATGATTTCTTTTCATTTAACTTTGTGTTTCCATTTTAATTCTTTTTCGCTTGCTGGTATTTTACGATACTACACATTGTACACGTTATGCATATATATATATATATATGTATGTATATATATATATGTATATATATATATATATATATATAAATAGAATTTCTAGTAGAACCAATCATGCATATATATATCATCAATGTCTCACAAACCATCATATTAATTAATTCACACATACACACATGTATAGCTATATACAATTTCTCCTACATATGCATGTTGCCTTGAGCCAGTGGCATTAGCCTAATTGGTGCCTTCGGAGCACGATGGGGGCGGTAGCGGGTAATAGTATTCTCCCTTCGGATTTATGACCTGGTCGAGCAAAAATCCCGCTATTTCCTCTTGAAATGCTTCTACGCGCTCCTTTTCTAGGAGCTTCTCCCGCACCTCTGTGAACTGTTAAGAAGGAGATCAATATGCATGTGTATTAGTTGTGTGACTAGATATCGATAATGGTGTAAAAATTGTGAATAGTGTTTTGACAAGCGTACCCATTCCTGTCTTTGAGATCTGCTCCTTTCGGACGCCATCATGCGAATGTTCTCGCAAACGCAGAATGCACACAGATCAGTCCCCGCTACCGCTTCGTGGCCTTTACGAGAATGGAATTTGATCAGATAATAATTAATCAAACATGATAATTAAAGAGATGGCAGCTAGCTAGCTAGCTAGTACTACTTAATTACTTACCTTGGGTCGAAACCATTTAACATGCGAACCTTGCCCAAGCCCTGCCCGCCGACAAAGAAAATGAATAAAGGGGTTATTAAATAGTTCATATCATGAAAAATGACGAACTAAATAGGCCGAGGTATATAGTTAATAATGATTGAAATTACCTGTTGACTATCCCAAACAAGATGTTATAGTCAGTTTTTTCTTTGAGTAGTGAGTCCAAGATTTCAACTGTTCAAGGCCAACTTTAATGATACACAAGACCCAGTGAAATCTGCATGTACACACGTTTGCATGTCTTAATTAAGCGGGCATATGTAAGCAAAAACATGTAGCTAGCTAGTAGGCAAAAACAGAGAATTTGTAGTACAAGACAGTGTGACTCACTAGAAGTTGTAAGGAAGTAGTATATCTTCATTATATTTGAGGCGCTTCAAGAACTCTAGCATGTTGTCCTCTACGTCCTTTTGATGACGTGGATTTATTTTTCATGTGTATTCATTAACGGTGTTTGGGTCAATGAACCCAATGCCAAAGCGTCCACCTTTTCTCATTTCATACATCTTCATCCTGCATATAATACCACAGAAAAGAATATAGTGAGGATAATCACAGGTAATCATTGATCAAAAGGATCACCACAGCTAGCTTGAGACTTCAATTACAGAAAGAAATCACTTACAGACAATAGCAACTGACGATAGATTTGTCGAGTGCGTCTTGATTGTATAACTGAAACATTTCAGAATACTCAACGGACACAACTTTCTCATGGAAGTAATGCTCCTCCTTGACATTCACCATGAGGGACAATCGATCGGAAATCTTGGTAATGTTCATGTACCATTGATGCAATTCATACATTCTCGTTGGGAGGTTCTTGACCTTGTCTGGCTCGACCAAAGGTTGGCCCCGGACATATTTCCGTTTTATTTCATCCTCTCTAAGCACAGGCATGGGCTCGATCTCGAGGAGTTGTCCAACAGTGATTTTGAGAACTTCAGCCTGCAGTATATGGTCCTCCGTTATTACCACATTGCCCACCTCAGGAACGTAAACTGTTTGCCCACAATAATATTTGGCGCGCGTACTGTCACGTGTTGTTGGCACAACAAGCGAGGGGATCGATTGCGCCGCCTGTTCTCCCAGCTGGGGAATGGATTTCCCGCTTTTTTTGACAGCTGCTTCTTGTTTGCTCGATCCCGAGCTCGCCTCCTTACGTAGACGTGCTCGATTTAACTTCCTGATGTGGCGCTCATAGTCTGTGTCAACAGGCTTGGGAGCTGGTGGTTGAGCCATACGAATGAAGTGGTCAATCGTTTCCTCGGGCACTTTCTCCCTTGGCGGCGGTGGCGGTTTCGGTGCAAAATGGGCTTCCACCTCGGACTTCGATATGGCTGCGATTTCCTCCTCGGACCTGTCATAAGACCTCTGCGGAAGAGGCGTGAGGCTTGGACCATATTTATATCGCTTGCCTCCGCCTGTACTTTCCTGTACTACCTCGACTGCACTGCTATGCACCATAGCTGTGGGGTGTCTCTTCTGCGATTGCCGAGGGGCGGAGACGCCTGCCGACGGGCTGAGTTGGACGAGGAGGAGTGGCCGCTGAAGCGGTGCCGGACTTGGAGGAGGAGTGGCCTGAGGTTGTGCTAGACTTGGAGGAGGAGGACGCCCGACGCTGTGGCGGACTTGGAGGAGGAGGAGTGGCCTGACACTTTGCCGGACTTGGAGGAGGAGTGGCCTGACACTTTGCTGGACTTGGTGGACTTGCAGGAGCGGGAGACTGCTGACTCGGTGGCGTACTTCGACGAGGAGTCGGATGACGCGGTGTCGGTGGCCTTCTAAAGATGATGCAATCCTTTTTCCATAGGATGATACGATGGTTGGCGTCTCCGAGAAAGCGCTCGTCGTCACCTCCAGGAATGTCAAGCTCTAGCCCGAATATGGGTGCACCACCTCGTCAACCATGACACGAGCATAGCCCTCTGGAATCGGGATGCAATGGTAGGTTGCTTTGGGGGTAATCGAGAAGCAACGCCGTCCGCCACCTTCATGGATATGTTCTTCATTTTGACGTGTAGCTCGCAGCTAGTGTTCTCCGTGATGTCATCCACGGGTATCTACCCAGCATTGCGTCGTCTGGGCGGAACCCACGCTGCTTCTCGGCATGGATGGGGCGGTGCTATCCAATCTTTGGATCATTCGTTAGCTGCTGCAGCTGCCGAGACCCCTTTGCTGGGTAAGTGAGTCGATCTGCTCTGCTGCCGCTGGAATTTGACTACCAATTCCGCTTGACTTGCTTCTAGGCCTTGAAGGCGTTCATAGTCCCGCTTCCTCTGCTCCTCCTCCATCTTCCTCTTCTTCTCCTCCGCAATCTTCTTTCTCGCACGGGTTCTGTAGTCGGTGTTCCAGTCTGAAAACCCTCATACCACGGAATAGCGCCCTTGCCTCGTGTTCTTCCCGGTGTTCAGGATTTCCCAGGCACGCGTAAGCTCGCCGTTCTCTGTTGGGCTGGAACACCCCGATCGTGCCTCTTCTATTGCAACAAGTATCGCATCGTCGGCTCCCTTCAGACTTGCCCTCGTCGAAACATTGCCTGTCTTGGGTCCAACTCCCCCATGCGCATAGAACCAAGTCCCGACTGGGGCCAGCTCTTAGTAACCGGAGTGGCACCTGCATCCTCCATCTCTTTCTCGCACTTATCCCACTTAGGCATTGCCACCGCATAGCCACCTGGCCCCAGCTTATGGAACTTATCCTTTTTTCGCATTCTTCTTGTTTATTCTCGACCGTTCCTTAGCTAATTCCGAATCCTTGAATTTAACGAAATCGTCCCAATGAGCACGTTGGTTCTCTAGTGTTCCCTCGAATACGAGTCTTCCTTCCTCCCTTGACGTACTTGTTCCATTCCACGATTCTTGTGGTTCTTGAATGCAACCGCCATCTTCCTAAGAGCAGCGTCCTTGACTTTCTGCACATCTGCTTCTGTGAAATGATCAGGTAGGGTGAAATGTTCCATGAGAGTATCCCAAAGCAGATCTTTTTGATTCTTGTCGACAAAAGTAACATCTGGACGTGGAGCAGCGTCCTCTTTGCCTTTTTGTCCTTTGTCTTTTGCTGGCTCTCTCCATTCTTGAAGGGAGATCGGGAGTTGGTCCTTCACAAGAACTCCGCACTGACAAACGAACTTGTCCGCAATCTTCTTAGGCGCTAATGGTTCGCCATTAGGTCTGACTGCCTCGATATTGTACTTTACGCCCTCCTTTAACTTTTTGTTCGGGCCTCGTTTCGTCCTTTTGCCTGAAGATTTGCTCGATCCGGATGGCTGAAAGAACAAAGATCGATTCGTTAATATATCTTCAAGTCATTTAAAACATGTGATGATCACCAGATACCTGCTTATATAAATATATATACCTCGCCGGTCTTTGTTGTTTCAGGATCAACATGTTCTTCGTCATCGTCATAATCGTAGTTCATGACTTCATCAATTCGTCGTCAGCGATCGAATATCATATCACCCTCTCCGTGTTGTTTAGAAATTCGAGCCGTCATAATCTTCTTCATTCGATCATCATCTCGCCCGCGTATCATATCGAGCATGGTCTGTTCTCCTCTCTCGCCGCTATTGTTCCGCCATAGCTTTTATTTAACTAATTCAAAAGAAATATAAAACAATTTAGTATTCAAATTACATCGTCTCGAATAATAGATATAATCTCGAATACTTCGTCTAGAATAATAGATATAGTCTCGAATACATCGCCTCGAATAATATATAATATTGAATAGCACATCACTGGCTAGCTAATTAAAGATCGAATACTACAGAAGAATCTAGGACACTCACGGTTCCTGCGGCGCGGGCGGTGGACACCCAAAGAGAAGGAACCCTCACAGGATCATAGCTGAAGTGAGATCCTCAAGATACCGCCAGTATTGGAGAACCTGCCGCCTCTAACGCAACCATGTAGGGATGGACGTGCCCGTCCTCCTCCCTGACACGGCGACGTACCTCCTCCGGCGGGGCCGGTCCCTCCGCACCAAAACTGGCCCACGCGAACGCCACCAAACGAGATCAGGGTGGACGACGGGACCCGGGGCCGGGTTCCTCATCAAGCGGCGCACCCCTCTAGGCAGCACCTCCCAGTGCCAGCCCGGCGGAGCCGAGTCCCGGACATGGGTCGGCTGGACGTCGTCGCGGACGGGTCGACGGCGAGGATGCGGGCCGGGCATCGTCGAGAACAAATACTAGCTATATGCCTGCAAAAAGTAATATTTTTTTAATGATTGGATTTTGATAACTAAAATTTCTAACATTTCTACTATTTCAAAAATCTATATACTATTTCATACTAATTAAGCATCTAACACTAAAAACTGAAAAACAACATTATATAAAAAATTTCCATACTAATTAAACACTAATTATATCCATCTAACATGCATTCATACATATATAATAGTGAAAAAATAATAACCTAAATAATCTAAACTAATTAAACATACAAAATACGTATATACTAATATATACATGCATTAATTCATACATATGTGTGTGTGTGTGTTCATCTTGCTTGTGTGTGTGTATGGGGTCGGGGAGGGGTGGCGCCCATGGTGGCCGCCGGGGGCGAGGGACAGGGGTTAGAGGGGAGAGTTTCACAGGGCGACGGCGACGGCGAGGCGACGGCCGGGCGGTGACGGGCCGGGCGGCGACGCTGGGACGGCGCGACGGGACGGGCCTGGGCGGCGACAGAGACGAGGGCGGCGACGGGACGGGCGGCCACGGGACGGGCGGCGACGGAGACGAGGGCGGCGACGGGACGGGCGGCGACGGAGACGAGGACGGCGACGGGGACGGGGGCGACGACGGCGAAGGAGACGACGGAAAAAGAGGAAGAAACAGAGGGGGAATGAAATTTTCGAAGTGTTGTATATATAGAAGGCACCTTTAGTACCGGTTGGAGCCACCAACCGGTACTAAAGGCCAGTTTTGGCCAGCCCAAGGGGCGGGAAGCGACCCCCTTTAGTACCGGGTGGTGGCAGAAACCGGTACTAAAGGCCCCCCCTTTAGTACCGGTTGGTGGCTCCAACCGGTACTAAAGGCCTCGCGCTGCCACCCCAAAGTTTAGTCCCACCTCGCCGGGCGAAGGGCAGCCGCACTGGTTTGTAAACCCAGCTGCGGCTACCAGTTCGAACTCCTCTGTATAGCTGGCTTGTGGGCCCAAACTCTGCGCGCTGCCCTGTGAGTCTGCTGGGCCTTTAAGGCCTGTAATTACACACCTGTGGCCTATCAGGCCCACACGGCAGCGCCCCAATTTTTTTAATAGTTTTTTTATTTTTTGCTTTATTTTCTTCTATTTATTTTTGCGTAGTTTTTTGTATAGGTTTTTCTTTTCTGTTATATTTATTTTCTTCTATTTATCTGTGAGTAGTTTTTCATCTAGTTTGCCAAAATTCAACATTTTCATAGTTCATTTTGTAGTGATTTTCAATTTCACGGTCATTTTGTAAACGATTGAAAAGTAGCAAATATAATTTTTTTTTCTTTTCTGCTTTATTTTTTCTTCTATTTATTTCTGAGTAGTTTTTTCTTTTCTGCTATATTTATTTTCTTCTATTTATTTTTGAGTAGTTTTTTTATATAGTTTTTTTATTTTCAGCTATAGTTTTTCTTTCTTTTCTGCTATTTTTTCTTTTCTGCAAAACTTGATGGTCAAAGTCTGGAGTTATAACTTAAAAAAAAAAGAAATGTCGACGTTTTTGCCATAACAGAAGAAGTCCGGAGTTGTAATAAGTTATTAAAAATAAAAAGGAGATGCAATGCTCGTTAATTTTCTTCAAGCCTTTCGGAATAGTGTAAACTGCACTGTGCATAGCTCCGTGCAGTCTACCGTATTCCTGAAGGCTTGAAGCTAAGCAACGTGAGCATTGATCCTCTTCTTCATCATCTTTGCACTCAGGGCTTATAAACCGCTCCTAGTCCCTCTCACTTCGCGAGGTGGGACTAAAAAACAGCTTACGTCTTGTTCATCCATGAATCGGTACTAAAGGTGCTCGTGGGGCCCCAGCCTTACCTGACACAACCTCATTAGTACCGGTTCGTGGTACGAACCGACACTAAATGGCGATGGTGGGGCCATAGCCTGACCGGAGGCTGACACAACCTCTTTAGTTACAAAAAATTACAAACTTTCTGTTAGTGCCCGTAGTTTTCAAATTTGAATAGTTTAAATTTTGAATTATTTGAAATTAGTGTGAATTTGTTTGCACATAAAATTTCTTCGCGTTTCAAATGCCAAAACACATAACTACCCTAACTATTACAGAGATTCCTCTCGGTGCGAAACACAGAAGAAAGTGATGATAGCTAGTGAAGCCGATCACATCCCACATCTTTGGGTGTGAAACTTTTTCTTCGCGTGTGTCCCTTTGCGCCGTAACCATGGAAAATCTTCCTCATTTAACGGGATGCTCGGGTCAATATTCACTTTGTGAATGGAGCAATTTCATCATACTTTTCTTAATCTTCTGACTTGTCTATCTTGTCATCAATCCCACGATGTTTCTCTTCCCATTAAGAACTTTGTGCCGCTTTGGCTCATCGTACGATGCATTCGCTTCCTTATCTTTTCTTTTTCTTGGCTTGGTAGACATGTCCTTCACATAGAAAACCTGTGCCACATCATTGGCTAGGGCGAATGGTTCGTCTGCATACGCAAGATTGTTGAGATCCACTGTTGTCATTCCGTCATCGCAGGTCTTCCGTTACCCCGCCTCGTGTCATATTGACCCATTTGCACCAAACAAAGGGACCTTTAAACCACGCCGATAGTCAAGTTCCCATATGTCCTGTATATAACCATAATATGTTTTCTTTCCGTCTTGGTTTCTGCATCAAAGCGGACACCACTGTTTTGGTTGGTGCTCTTCTTATCTTGGGCGATCGTGTAAAATTTATTACCATTTATCTCATAAACTTTTAAGTAATTATATTCGATGATGGTAACTGGGACAGCAAGTACAGGTCATCTTCAATAGTGGTGTCATGCATGGTACGTGTCTGCAACCAGCTGGCGAAACTCCTGGTTTGTTCACGTGTAATCCAGTCATCAGTTTGGAGCGTAGCAAATTCTTGTGTTCATCCATATACGGAGCCACCAAGGCGGAATTCTGTAGAACTGTGTAGTGTGCTTCAGTGAGAGAATGTCCGTCCATACATATTATTTGTTCCCCTCCTAGCGTGCCTTTTCCATCCAGTCTGCCCTTATGCGCGATTCAGGAACACCAATCGGCTTAAGGTCAGGAATAAAGTCAATACAAAACTCAATGACCTCCTCATTTTGATGGCCCTTGGAGATGCTTCCTTCTGGCCTAGCACGGTTATGAACATATTTCTTTAAGACTCCCATGAACCTCTCAAAGGGGAACATATTGTGTAGAAATACAGGACCCAAAACGTTAATCTCTTCAAGCATAGCTAAACTAGGGCGTGCGTCATGATGTTGAAGAAGGATGGTGGGAACACCAACTCGAACTGACAAGACATTGCACCAAATCATTCTCAGTAACCTTGGTATGATTTCTGGATCGATTACCTTCCGAGATTGCATTGAGAAATGCACATAGCTTCACAATGGCTAATCGAACGTTTTCCGGTAGAAGCCCCCTCAATGCAACCGGAAGCAGTTGCGTCATAATCACGTGGCAGCCATGAGACTTTAGGTTCTGGAACTTTTTCTCTGCCATGTTTATTATTCCCTTTATATTCGACGAGAAGCCAGACGGTACCTTAATATCGAAAGGCATTCAAAGAAGATTTCCTTCTCTTCTTTGGTAAGAGCGTAGCTTGCATGACCCTGATGTATGCCGTCTTCTCCGTGCATATGTTGCTGGTCCTCCCGTGCCCCAGGTGTATCTTTTGTCTTCCCATAGACGCCCAAGAAGCCAAGCAGGGTCACGCAAAGATTCTTCGTCACGTGCATCACGTCGATTGCGGAGCGGACCTCTAGGTCTTTCCAATATGGCAGGTCCCAAAATATAGATTTCTTCTTCCACATGGGTGCGCGTCCGTCAGCGTCCTTTGGAACAGGTTGTCCGCCAGGACCCTTTCCAAATATCACCTTCAAATCCTTGACCATATCATGTACATCAGCACCAGTACGGCGGCGAGGCTTCGTCCGGTGATCCGCCTCACCTTTGAAATGCTTGCCTTTCTTTCTTACGGGATGCCTGCTCGGAAGAAATCGACGATGTCCCAGGTACACATTCTTCTTACAACTATTCAAATATATACTGTCGATATCATCCAAACTGTCCTGAAAGGTTACTGAGAGCAGGCCAATCATTGATGGTCACGAACAGCAACGCCTTTAGGTCAATTTTTCCCCATGTGCTCATCCCACGCACGTACACCTGTTCCATTCCACAGTTGTAAGAGTTCTTCAACTAATGGCCTTAGGTACACATCAATGTCGTTGCCGGGTTGCTTAGGGCCTTGGATGAGCACTGACATCATAATGAACTTCCGCTTCATGCACAACCAAGGAGGAAGGTTATACAAACATAGAGTCACAGGCCAGGTGCTATGGTTGCTGCTCTGCTCCCCAAAAGGATTAATGCCATCTGCGCTTAGACCAAACCATACGCTCCTTGCGTCATCTACAAACTCCTTGCCGTACTTTCTTTCGATTTTTCTCCACTGCGACCCGTCAGCTGGTACTCTCAACTTTCCGTCTTTCTTACGGTCTTCTCTATGCCATCGCATCGCCTTGGCATGCTCTTTGTTTTGGAACAAACGTTTCAACCGTGGTATTATAGGAGAATACCACATCACCTTGGCAGGAATCTTCTTCCGGGCGCCGCCCTCGACATCACCATGCTCATCGCGGCTGATCTTATAGCGCAATGCACCACATACCGGCAAGCGTTCAAATCCTCGTACTCACCGCGGTAGAGGATGCAATCATTAGGGCATGCATGTATCTTCTGCACCTCTAACCCTAGAGGGCAGACAGCCTTCTTTGCTTCGTACGTACTCTCGGGCAATTCGTTGTCCTTTGTAAGCATTTCCTTTATCATTACCAGCAACTTTCCAAATCCCTTGTCAGATACACCATTCTCTGCCTTCCATTGCAGCAATTCCAGTGTGGTGCCCAGCTTTTTCTTGTCACCTACGCACTGGTACAACAATTTTTGTGATCCTCTAACATGCGCTGCAACTTCTTTTTCTCCAAATCACTTGCGCAGTTTCTCTTTGCATCGGCAATGGCCCGACCTAGATCATCAACGGGCTCATCGATGCCTCTTCTTCAGCTTCTTCCCGCATTGCCGCCCAGCTTCTTCCCGCATTACACGCTCAGCTTCTTCCCCATTGTTGTATCATCATATTCAGGGAACCCATGGCCGGGATAGCTGTCGTCGTCCTCTTCTTCTTCATTGTCTTCCATCATAACCCCTCTTTCTCCGTGCTTGGTCCAAACATTATAGTGGGGCATGAAACCGGACTCAAACAGGTGGACGTGAATGGTTCTTGACGTAGAGTAATTGCGACCATTCTTACAGCCAGCACATGGACAAGGCATAAAACCATCCGCCCGCTTGTTTGCCTCAGCCGCAAGCAGAAAAGTATGCACGCCCTCAACGAACTGGGGAGAGCATCGGTCATCGTACATCCATTGCCGGCTCATCTTCATTACACAACACCGAATAGACCGAATTAATACAAGTTCATACATAAAGTTCATACAACACTTAAATGCAACAAACAAATAACTCTCTAGCTAAAGCATTTAAATGCAACAACAAATGCGATCAAGATCGCAACTAAGGTAACAATTGATCCAACAGCATAATGATACCAAGCCTCACTATCGATGGCATATTTTCTAATCTTTCTAATCTTCAAGCGCATTTTCTTCATCTTGATCTTGTGATCATCGACGACATCGGCAACATACAACTCCAATTCCATCTTCTCCCCTCAATTCTTTTCAATTTTTCTTTCAAGTACTCGTTTTCTCTTTCAACTAAATTTAACCTCTCGACAATAGGGTCGGTTGGAATTTCCGGTTCACATACCTCCTAGATAAAAATATCTATGTCAACTTGATGGGCATAATTTGTCATAAACACGAAATGCAACAAATAGTTTTAAAAGAGAATATACCACATCCGAATCATAACAAGGACGAGGGCCGACGGGACGGATATCAAAACCATGGCACTATGTATAACAAATAACGACGGGTAAGATAATTATTATACGAAGGTAACTATATATCCAAATCACACAAGCATCAATTTTTTATATAGAATTTCATGAACAAGAGGCTCACCACAAGGTGGTGCCCGACGGACGAAGTAGGCGATCGACGGTGGTTACGACAGAGATTTAGAAGGCACTAAGTAAACCACACCTACATATGCAAACTAAGTGTTATTTTGACCTCAAATTGCATATAAATCAAATACTACCACATATAATTCCTCCCAAATTACTAAAACCCACAATTAATCACTATATAAACCAATGCAAGAGCTAATCTAGCAATGAGAGATGAAAGGACAAAGTTGCTAACCTTGGTGATCATTTGAATGGATGAGGGCCTGCAAATCTTGACAAATTTGAGGCAAATTTTGTGATGAACTCGAGAGGAAGAAGGGAAGAACAGAGGAGAGGGAGAGGGGAAAGGGGGAAGAACAGAGTGCGGGTGGACGAAGGATTTATATAGGACGACATTTAGTACCGGTTCGTGCCACGAACGGTACTAAAGGTGCTGGAAGGGCCCCATTCTGACAACATCCTGCCACCACTCTCATTAGTATCGGTTCGTGGCACGAACCGGTGCTAAAAGTTTGCCACGAACCGGTACTAAAGAGCTCCTCCCGGCTAGCCGTTGGAACCGGCACTAATGGCCACATTAGTGCCGGTTCTGTTACAAACCGGGACTAATGTGTCTCACATTTGACCCTTTTTCTACTAGTGGATCAATACAATTCTAGCATGAATAATAAACATTTATCATGAATAAGGAAATATAAAATAACAACTTTATTATTGCCTCTAGGGCATATTTTCTTCAGTTGTTTAGTGAAAAAGGGACTAAAACATTCGCAACATAGAAAAAAAAATTAAAAGCAAGGCACATAAATTAGTAGGCTACCAGGATGGGAGTGGTTAGGAAGCATCGTAATAAAAGGAGGTTGTTACAAAATTATCCTTCCTGCATAGGATCCAACGACTTGTGTGCTAATAATCCAATGGCCACGGAGTAGTCTCACGGAATGGTAGGATCAGTAGTCTGATCCCTAGTTCAAGTGACATTGTCCACTCTCATTAGTTGAGGTCTTTGGATCCTTACAACACCTATCCAAGTGATGCAGAACAAAGTTAGACACTACTTACTGAAAGTTACAAGGCAAAGATCATGTTTCCTTGTTAAAGATTGCATCGAACATGCACGTTGTTATGTAGTCTGAGTTTTCGAATGTTTTCCTTATTTTGCTACATTTTTTCTTTTTGACTTGCTTCATGAGGTTAGTAATTATGTACCACCCTAATCATCTAGGTCTGAATGGTTTATTTGGTGCATTTTTTTGAGACGGGGAAGGTATATATCTCCACCTAGTTTCATTAGTAAGCTGTCATATACTGAACTACTAGACTAGGATATCTATAGGGTGTAGCCATGAAGTGATTTCAGGGTAAAGAAGACAATTTCTAATCTTCATTCTTTTCGTGAATTTGGAATTTCCTTCACCACTCATCAACGTCTATACACTCGGTGGAGCACTTCGTGGTGATCTCCTCCGGCCCAGACGGATATCCGGGGTTGCTACCACCCCATATGGGCTAGTGTGTGGCTCACCAAGTGTGAGTTATGGTTTACATGCAAAATAGAATGTTGCCTGCCTATAGCAAGCAGACGTTTCATCTCCTGCACACGTGACGCTACCGGCGATCTGTTTACCTCCTTGTGATCATGTCAACAGTGGATCGACAATGTAGCTGGAGAGGAACCGACATGAAGCTTCAATTGTAGGTATAGGCTTGTGGTGCGTGATTTCATTGTGAACATGCCATATCCGGCATATGGTCATGAGCACTGGTAACCTCTCGTCCTCTGTGCAATGATCTAGTAGATGGACAAGCCAAGCAGGTGCTGTGTTGGTAATGCTTTCCTGCCTTGGCATTCCCCAACTCACTCCCATGACTCACCATAAGTCACGTGTGCTTCCCGGCATCTGCAGAAGACGTGTTAGGTGTCCTCTCGTTCCACACCACATAAAGTACATATATGAGAAAACTCAATATTTCTTTTAGCTTTCTTTTCCATAGTCGCAAGGGAGTTTTGTCATCCTCAAGCCAGTAGCCGTATTATTCAGGGATATCTTGTAGACTAGTGCACAAGTTTTGTTGGTTAATCAAGGGATAACTTGTAGACTAGTGCACCATTTTCTAATAGGATAAATCGAGAACCAGTTAGGATGGGTGTTTGTAATTCTTATGAATATCCAATTTGGTTACTAACTAACTGTATTATATACATCATAGAGGAAGACAAACAATGTCAGTGCAATTGTGCATACTGAACTCCAATATATATTATATCCTTGAGGCTTGAGTAAAAGGAAATATGAATTATAACTAAGATCCAACGAATACAACCATCCAATTTGCACTAGCATGAAATGTTTTTGCTACAAAATAAAAAATAAAAGCACTGACTTGATTTTTTTTCCACTGAGGCATTGCTCCTACTGTTTTTTGGGTTTTTTTTTGGGGGGGGGGGGGCTTTTTTTTTCATGGTAATACGTGTCTCATTCATATCATAAAGATTAAAGTACAAGTCACGTAAGGACCCACATGACAAAACTGAAAAGATAGCAGACCATCTCTAAGCTTGACATCAACGCCCATCACCTGCCTCCGGCACCACGACAGCAGCCACCGAAGAAACGAATGATGGATCACTTCCTCACCCGAGCTCGACGCGGCTCCATCGCTGATATGCAGCTTTGCGGACCTCCAAGGTGGCTCACCAAAAGTGAAGCCCTTACCGTTGAACGAATCAGACCGGGGCAACACCCCGGACACGCCATCGAACTCCAGATCTGGCACCCCACCGCGACTAAGACGTCGTGGAAGGAAACCATACCTGCCATCCACGAACCACAAATCCAGCACATGTTCCTTCTTCCAGATATCGTCGATGCAGACCACAATGTGCATCCGCTTCTGGACTACCTCCCAAGCTCCACGCCGACGCTGGAGCAAATGCCGTCGCAACGGCGGAGCCCGAGGACACAGGTCCACCACGAGGATGCCGCCGCCGCCACGCCATCCTTGCTTGAACAGACTGGTTTCCAAATCCATCCCCAACCATAGGACCAATGGTCTTGGCAAGGAAGGATCTGAAGAATCTTTATTCAGCGCTGTCATCGTCGCCACCGAAACAAAGACGATGAACAATCTAAAAATCTAAACTACGAGGGAGTAAAAACGATCCACACACGTGGATCCGGCGACCCCCCTCACCACCGACGACCGAGGTCGCCGGCGGAGGGGAGCCGCCGGAGGACGGCGCTGGAAGATTGGGTCTCCTGACGGCGGCTAGGGTTCCAGCCGCCAGGGACAGGAGGAAAACCTTATATATGCATGATCTGACCCAACACCCAAGGCACCAGCTATATCCTGGTACGATCCGGACTCATATTCATACTACTTATATACGGACTGGGGGGGGGGGGGGGGGGGGGGGGCTACAATAGAAAAAAGGCTTGTGGTCAAAGAATACAAAGAAGCAACAAGGAGTCTACTACGTTTCTATACTATTATCTCTACTACTAACTAGGGACTCCCTAGGAAATCCCATGTTAACTGCGGAAAATCAATAAAATACTAACCGTCCATCTAAATCATCTCCTCTTTCTATCTCCATGCTATCTTTGAATAAAAAAATATAGTTGCCATCTTCTCCTCCAACATCCATATCTCTCTTCCTATCTCGATATCACTCCGCTGCATCTCTTAGACTTCAATAAACAACCTGCACGGACCCTCCACCATCGCAAAACCAGATCATGCGCTTCAATGGAAGAGACAACAGGGGTACATGGTGGACGATCGTCTTTACTGGCAGTAGGTGAAGGACAACATGCGGCTCCCACCCATGAGCTCCCCTGCCGCCTCTTCTCTCTCCCAAGTGACAACCTGTGATAACATATTTTGAATGGAGTTAACACGTGCATCCGTTGTGTTTCCAGCAGCAAAGATCAAGTTAGTGCAAATTCCACCAGATGGTTGTGTTGTACATGCATGATTGCATCCTGCTGGCATCAATGATGTGTTACTTGTGTGTTAGCAGCCAGGAGAAATTGATCAGTTATATTACGATGCTAGCACACCTAGCCTGAATCGATCACCATGTTTGTGAAGTCCTCTCTCTCTCTCTCTCTCTCTCTCTCTCTCTCTCTCTCAACAACTTCCAACCCATTCCTTCTAGCTAACTCCAATGATTATTCTACAGCTTTTTCGGCTGGATACTGAGATGGCACCACTGTGCTGCCGAAGTTAAATCCTGTTTAATGGGACGTACAAGCCGGCGGTGAGAACACATCACAGATGTCCTATTGCCAAATAACAAATGGTAACAGAAGCACCGTTTTGTGCAGCGATGATATCATGCATGTCTATTATGTGGTTGGCAATTACCACTGCTACTTGCTCTTTCTTAATAGATGTAGTTTGATCTCTGTAGCCCTTTATGGATGAAACTGAATATATATTACATGCATGCCCCATCTATGCATTTTACCCATAGTGTCTTGGACTGCTATTTTCTTAAAATAGTAATAATGTCGTGAGACGTTTCTTTTCATACCAAACATAATTGGTGCGGTCGATTGCTACCGAGTGCAAATATTTTCCTCCCGAGCTTCAAATATGCACAATTTCAAAAATATCGCAAATCCCTCCTTTGAAATTTGGAAAAATCCTTAAATTTCCATACATGTAAATGTCCATTGCGTATATGTAGCATTGGATTAAATGAAATTATTGGCAGCTTAAAAAAACAGAGCATTTGTCTAGATCTGAAATAACATACAATAGATAAAAGAGTTGTATGCATTTGTCTTTCTGTGTGACAAACAAAAACTTGATTTGCTGATAATGTTTAAAGTTAGACAATACACATCAACATATATAGTTTTTCTGAAACTTCCAAAACAAATCTTTTCTTTCTACTGTTGAACCGATCTCAAAGGAGCCATTCATGGTTCCGACGCAATATATTGGTATATTAATGTCACTGAATTTTGGATCATGAATTTGGAAAACACACATGATATTGAATCTTTTTTGTGATGAAAATATAATTATCGTTTTTAGAGTAAAGCATGTTAAATAATAAACTAGGGCTCACTGAGATTCAATTAGTAAAAGGCATAAGAAAAACTGGTGAATATTGTCACACTGTCACATTGTAAATGAAATATATTAGTTACATAAATTGTGTATCACTTGAAGTTTGGAGAAATCTTGTCGGTACAGGAACTCAATGCACAAGCCAAACATTGATGTGGGAGACCATTGAGGCTAGACAGCAGGATCAAATTGAAGCTAACAAAAAATAGCAATAATGAGCATTTGCTCTTTATTCTGTCTTGATACAAACAAATCTAGGAGTCTACCACCATCCACTAATGCATGGAGACAATCTTTTTTGTTATGAAAATGTAATTACCCTTTTTAGAGTAAGGCATGTTAAATAGGCCTCACTGAGATTCAAATATTAAAAGACATATTCAAATGTAATTACCCTTTTTATTCTGTCGCATTCAAACAAATCAAGGCATCTATACCATTCACAGATGCATGCAGACCAGGTTACTATGGCAACATTGACAACAATGTTTTTATCGACTGATCAATCTATAAGTCCGTTTTTTCTATTTAGGGTTGATCCCTAATTTCCCTTTTTCTTTTCATTCTTGTGGAAAACTTGGAGATATTCATGTGTCGGCCACACACATGTTGTTTTGCTGCAGCCTATTCATGGCGATGACACATCGCTGTTGGCTCGTCGATTCTTTGTATAACTACTAGGCTTACAAGTATATGGCATTTTGTAGGAATAGCAGTAAATACGCTGTGTAGTATGACTACTAGGCTTACAAGTATTTGGCATTTTGTCTTACATTTAAGTAGCTGATTTTTTTTACAATAAATCGATGTTTATAGGTCATTCTTCTCTCGTCTACTGGAAAATAATGTCATTGATCGACCAGACTATATAGGGATTTACATCATCCTGATGTATATTTCTACCAGTGGTATATATATGAGCCCAAAAACACTAATTTCCAATAAATTTTCTCTCTTTTGGGTCTGTTATGTTCTCCTTCTTCAAATTTCTTTATTATGGAATGTTTAATCGGGCACATATCAAATATAAGTGGAAGCAAGGTTAATAATTTCATGTCACTTAGAATTCAACTAATCAAGTGCCCTCTTCGGCCACTTATATGTGTTATCTTTCTTCAGATTTCTATATTATGGAATGACTTTATCACTGAAAAATATATCACAAAATAAAATAAATTTCGGGTAAATATCCGATTTTCATAGAAGCAAGGATAATGTTTCAACCGTAGAGGCCTCAAAGCAATTTGGCCTGCATGAGAGGATTTGCATAATTTGAAACGACCTGGCTTTCGGGGGAGGGAAATGGACCTTCTCCTTTACCATTTCTTCCTCCCATCATATACCCCCTATTTTTGTGAAAATTAGTTGTGCATCCGCCACTGTCCATTCAATAGAAGTGCTCTCCTTGAGGCACGTTGTGTCGTAGTGATCGGGAGAAGGGTGTTTCACTTTTTCGCTTTCATGGTATATGTTTCCATGCAACAAAATAAATGCATATATACCCTATTGACTAGCCGTGTGAATGCATGGGTTGATGTCTAGTCGACATAGTTGACTTGCACTGACAAATTTCAGAACATACACCAAGAATTTACAGAAAATGCAAATCACTATTGTCGTGCATCTCCAATCTACGGCCCTAGTTAGTTTCTTCTATTCTTTCACTACATGCGTTATTTCTATTTCAGTCCTGCCCAAATATGGGTATTACAAAAGGCGAGGCAGTCCACAAGAGTATATGGTTGCGCTGCCCAGTGATGGCCTCTGGCAGCAGGTGTAATGGTCCTATCTGCAAGACTATAGCCCTCGGTTTTGTCACTCTCGTCAATGTCAACGTACAGGTATATGGTGTCACCAGTAATGGAACCTACGGGGAAAGCCTCAATTGGCACAGAGAAAGAGCAAGTCATGCCGATATACATGGCGTGTCCCCCGCCGGCAAAGCTTTTTACTCGGGACAGCGTGCCGGCATCCAAATCCACTCGATACACGTCATATCTCCTTTCCGCCACGTTATTCCTATCATAGTGTCGCGAATATCTACGATGCACCAACATCAACTGTCCAGTACAATCCACAAGGTGTGCACTGTCGCACACCCTGGAAACTCGTATACGCAACTTGGCAGCCACCTCTAGCCGTGGTGGCTGATCCTTGAGCACCATGATACCATCTTTGGTGAAACAGTAGGAGCGGCCTGCAAACATTGAGGCTGCTCGCAGCACAGGGGTTTATAAGCGTGTCCAACACATATCACCTGGCTTGGCGATACCTATGTACCGAGTGTTGAACTTGAAATGAAGCACCACATGGAATCATCATTGAGAATGCTGGAGCCCCAGGCCTTAAATTTGTTGTGGAGGTTGAGGGAAGGCGGGAGCTGTGTGAGGTGGCTGGTAAGTGGGTTGAGGAGGCGGAGGTTGGTGCAGTCGACGTGGAGCAAGACGATGAGAGCCTCATGGGTAACAGAGAGCACGTTGAGGTCTCGGAGCTCAGGGAGGTCCACCTGGATGAACACGCCGGTGGAGGTGTTGAGGAAGCGGCGGCGGTTGGTAGAGGAGTGCCGTTCCTGGATCATCATCCACCGCCAAGGATGGAACCGGCGGTCCAGGCCGCCGTGCGCGAGCGGCTCGGCGTAGCACCGCCGCCATGGGCTGCATACGGTGCGGAAGAGAACTAGTCTGCAACATCGTAGGCAAGGACGCAGTCGGCGATCAGCCCTGCTGGCCCGTCCCCGAGGTTTTCCCAGTCCCTCCTACATGCATGCAGCCAACATAGATCATATCAACATCATCGTTCGAGTAAGCAATAGGAAACGGATTCACCAGAGCCAGGAACGTACGTGTCAGTTATGGTTGTGGCCTAATGGTAGATCGGAGCTCGCTCGGACGAGGCGAGCTTGGCGCAGCCTGCGCTTCGGTGGGCTGCGCAGAAGCTGCAGCTGGTGTTGCTGGTCCGCCGCCGCTTCAACCGCCGAGAGGGGAGTAGACTGCCACGGGAGGACTGGGCGGCATCCATGATCTCGCTGACGCGAAAGGTCGAGCCTGTGTTAGCGGGGCGGATTGGGTTTATGGTGGGTCTTTGTTGGCCAGATAAAGTCGTGGTTCGATCCGATTCCTATACCTCCAGCGGATTTGTTTGTACAGTACTCCCTCCGTCCTAAAATACTTGTCATCAAAATAGATATATTAAGGGACCCCTACGTATACCTTGCTCGGATATGTTTCCTGATCTGTTTCGCGTGGTTGTTTCTTTTCTTGACCAGTCACGTCTTGTTTTGCTATCGTCTTTGTCTTGCTCAAGGTGGAACTGATGTCTATCTATCTATCTATCTATCTATATACCTCTATATCTATATCTATATCTATATCTATATATCTATCTCTCTCTCTCTATATATATATACCTACCTATTCTAATTAGGCACTTCTTAAAAATTCTCACATTAATTAGATTTTACGAGTCGTTAATTTGGTGGGACCGAATTATTACGGTGTAGATTGATTCAACGAACTAAAGAAAACTCATGTATCTCTCTCCTCTCTCCCAGAAGCCAACGCTCTTAATCTCTCACATCTATCTGAACGAAATAAAGAGTCCACAACAATCATGGGATGAGATTCAATCTAGATGCAAAACCTGTCCACGCATGTTAAAAAAAAAACTGTCCACGCACTTTTGTAAAAAAAGGATTCAGCTATGTAAAAAATAAACTCCTTGCGTCATCGGGCGATGCTCTACCTACGCCGCCTCTCGCCTATTCTCTCTCGATCCCCCTCCACCGCCGCCTCGCCTCTCCTCTCTCTCTCTCTCTCTTTCTCTCTACGATCTATTCTTCTTCATTATCTCTCTCCCCCTAGATCGAAGACAAATCCATCCACAATCTCTTTCTCTCCATTATCTCCCTTGCCCTCACAGGAGAACAAAATCGTAGGATCGATTCCATGTCCTCAAGGAGTTTTTCCTAATGTATTAGATCCATATTTTTTCACACTATTTATTTTGGATTTGTTTTCTTGCAGGTTTAGAGCGGAATCAATTTTTGCCGTCTCCACGGATTGGATCCTGAATCTTCTCACGTATAAATTTAGGATGCTTTATTGAGATCAGGTCGGAGCACGCGAACTATGCCCATCATCGCTGCTCAAGATTCTCCCAATCTGCGCCAAGTTTGTCCCTGGTCGGTTGCTGTCATTGCGCAGGTTAGCGAATCGTCTTCCCACCCAATATTTATTAGCAATTATTTGTTCCGCTGGTTAGATGAAACATGTTGCTTACTTATTGCACGAAGAACTGACTTGATCATAGTGTTACTCTCTTTTTTTCGAATTAAATCCTTAATTTGGTAGCTGCTTCCCTAAATTAGTTTTAGAACAATAAATCAATTGACAAGAGAGTAGCGCACGTACGTGCAAAGCTAGCTTCAGAAGCTAGCAGACAGGCAGGTGGATAGATTCCGTCGAAGTCACACGTGCGAAGCTAGCTCACACACGTAGAGCCGGCGCCTTGATGCGTGTACAACAGTACATACAGACGAACAGGAAAATTTCTACTAGAAACACGCACGCACACGACACAGGAGCACACAGCGAATTGACGGCCACAGGACCATGTGGGTCCTATTTGATTTCTTTCTATTGATCCCACTATCGATTACATATGAGGTGTTATTTACATACATGTATATATATATTACTAGGCTTGACTTAATACAAACCTGGCATACGCATCCATGTAGGGTACACATGCATACACGGCGGACACGGGATTAACTCTAATACCCTAGAGGGTAAACAAGTACTAATCTTCTATATCTAAATAGGGGCACCCACTAGATGATTTTCCTGCCTTCTCATGAAGCCACATCACCCAAATTGTTCTAGCCGTTGATGCAACATAGATCGGTGGTCTATAGCCGTCTGATCAAGAGTTGGGCAAAATTACTGAAAGCTGCCACCGCTAAGTGAAAATAACCCTTCGTTCCGATTCCTTCTCCTTCGCTCTTTCTTCTCCAAACGAACTGGATATACAAAAGCTCAGCCATTCATCAATTGCGACCGGTCATCCCCGTGGCTTCTCGACTTAGCTCGCCGTGGTAGCGCGGTGCCCCCCCAGACAGACTCCTCCGCTCCCTCGCATGGTTCCCTCGATACTGTGTCCCTGGAGTGGTTCTTCGATATAGTGTGATTGGTCGTTCCCTGTGGCCAAGCTCCTTCCTTTGTTACTGTACAATATCTTCTACACTCTGGTGGAATGGGTTCGTGACTAACAGGGCAACACATATTATGTTTGAAGTTAACACATTCCGTGGCCTAAATTGTCCAATATGATAGGATTTGATAGTAGTTGTGCGTCTCTGTTTGTTCGTGCCTGTGCAGAAGGTTGAAGACAACCCTCAAACTAGGCTAAATGAGAAGCAAATGAGGAAGTTGGGCCGGGCCAAGTGTTGAACGGACTGTACGTCCGCCTTAGATATTCGAAGCCTATGGAGAAACAAAGGTATCCCGTGAAAAAAAACTTACTGATTGCCTACTTCTCTGGCGGAGGCGCGCAGCCAGCCGCCGCCTTCGGCCCTCCGGATGCATGAGCCTGCTGAGTCCCCTCTCTTTTCATCTTCTTCCATCAAATCTTGCATCAAAAACGGACGCGCTAGGCAATTGCTCTCCCAACGAGACCCCTCAGTTCCTCTCCCTTGGGCTTCATCGTTCCTCATAAATCCTATCTTCTTTCCGTTCAACGGCGCACCTCAGGCTGCCCTCCATCCAGTTGCGCGGCCACTCCTCGCCATCTGACAGTTTTCACCGCTGTGTGTTTTGCTAACTATTGGCGTAAGAGGAGGCCACCAATTTGATTGACTTTACTTTCCATCCAGCCTTCGCCATGATCGTTATGACGAAGCTTGGCTGGAGACTCCATCACCATGGATGCCTACGTTGCCAACAACAGTAGATGTCATTAATTTCCCATGAGGATTCAGTTTCTCCACTCTGCCTTTAGTTGGTTGCTACCCAGAACTCCATCCATATTTTTGGTACTATGTTGTATAGACAGGTAAGTGCATTCCTGCTTTGTTCGTGTTGGAACAGTGTTTAGCAATTTTTGGATTTGGTAATAGAATTCTTTTTCCACAAGAGATGGATAGATAGGCCGTTATATACTACTCCCTCCATTCCTAAATAATTGTCTTTCTAGAGATTTCAACAAGTGACTACATACGGAACAAAATGAGTGAATCTACACTCTAAAACATGTCTACATACATCCGTATGTTGTAATCCATTTGAGATGGCTAGAAAGACAATTATTTGGGAACGGAGGGAGTAGCATGCAGTTAAATTTGTTTCGGAGAAGGGAGTACTACTATTAATAGATTTAACTTTTTCCCCTGGCATAATTTTGCAAGATAATATCAGAACCATACAAGAGATGGATAGATCGTGTTGGAACCTAGCAATTTTTCAGAACTATACTGTTTCTTGGTGCCTGATATCATGCCACTTCGTTCAATCATTGCCTCTGTTTTCTTTGATACACCTTCAAAAGATTTCTAACAAAATATCCCGCTGCAACGCGCGGGGTATCAACTAGTCTTCAGAATTTTGTGTCCATAGCGATTAATCTTTTTGTATTCCTTTAATTTGTTATATTCAAGTTCTACATTATTTATTTTTTGCAGTCTTAGGTTGAAAACAATGGTCTGCGATATACTCAATGCGAATAATCATGCGAAGGATTCCTGTAAAGGTAATTAGGCTTTAGCATGCCATTAACCCTGAAAGCAATGAAATATTTTTTCTAGCGATTTGTTATACTGTTTTTTTCAATCACATTAGTAGAGTATGCAGTTCACATTGTTTACATACTACATGGCAACCAAGAGTTAATCAAAGTTTTCTACTCGGCTTGCGCCTCTAATAATCTCCGCAATTTTGTATTCCTTTCATATGTACTAGATCATTGATGGCGTGCGTTGCCGCACTCGTCTATTTTCAACTATAATGGTAGGAAATTTCATTAATATATGATGGCATTGAATATTGATGTTAAATACGAAATAAGTTGCTTAAACTTGCACAAAATTCAACTTCTCTAGAATTGAAATGTTGAGAGAATTCTTGTAGAGTATTATCACTCTGTAATTCCTTGGAATCAATAAAGTTATAAAGGTGTACCTCGAAGGCAGAGCTTTGTGCATCATATCCTGTGCCATTGACTGAACACATCTATAGAAGAAGTCGAGTGTTTATAGGCATCTTTGATTCCAGGCAGATGTTGTTAGCATAATCTTGAATAGTGTCAAGTAGTATTTGTGTTAGTGTAGGAAGTCCTTACGTGAGTAGGAGTTAGTAGTACTAGTCCGGTTTGGACAAGATCGATCAGGTAAGTTGCCTTTTAGGCTGAGTCCGATTTGTACTATTAAGTACTAGTACGTGTAGGTGTAGGACAAGTCGAGTCGGTTAGCTATAGGCGTAGTTCGTGTATATATACGGGGCTGGCCATGAGTCTTTTGCAACACCGTGGCAAGAAAAGAAGAAAATAAAAAGAGGAATTTTTAGGGTACGAGACGTACCCTTGGCTAAAAGTTTTTGAGCGTGCGTGTTCATCGTGAGTTGATGTGATCGATCCTGTGGGCGAGTTCCAACAGATGTAAACTGGATGCGGTTGCATCACAATACAGTACATAACAGGAGTCCTCTAGGACCTGAAATGAGATGCCTTCCCTTTGCTCGCCTCCATGTAGCAAAAGATTAAACTGCAAATAGGAACAGGTAACCATCCATAGGATATCTTGTTGCATTGAAATGAAAATAAGAACCTTGGTATATCGGCATCACGCACCTGCAATATCACAACTAAATATTAACACACACATACACATGGATGGCCATCTTCTCTGGCTAAGGTGAAGGTTTTCTAAGCAGAACAACAACACATGTTTTACCTTCATTTTGATAGCATTAACAGTAGGAAATTTAATAAAGTACTCATATAAGGCACTCAGAAGAATCTCAGGTAGATGTATTATGAGCAAGGCTAAAATAATGAAGAATTGTAGAACATAAAACTGATAAGGGATCAATGCATTATCACAACTAAAACTTAGCACACACATACACATGGATGTCCATCATCTCTGGCGAAGGTGAAGGTTTTCTAAGCAGAACAACACATGTTTCATCTTCATTTTGATAGCATCAATAGTAGCAAATTTAATAAAGTACTCGTATAAGGCACTCAGAAGGATCTCAAGTAGATGTATTATGAGCAAGGCCAAAATATGAATGATTGTAGAAAACATATTGAATAAGGGATCAATGCACTATTTATTTTTCAAATTCAGTCTTATGCATACATAGAAATTAAAAATTGGTATCCACAACTAAAAGGATAATTTATAACTTTTGCAGTACTTAGAACACCTTAATAATGAAAATATAGGAGGAAAATTAGAAGTTGAAAGCGAGATCACAACCCAAAATAGGTGATGGTGGAATCAACAAAATACAAAATGTGGAACATCGTTAGCATGTCAGTTTTACCACATAATATGCTTCTTTTGCTCAACAATTAACCATTGCTAGCGACATTTTCATTTAATCAATAAAACAGTTAAGAATATGTATCACCTAACAAACACTATATTATATACATATGCATGTTAATGGTAATAACGATCAGCAACCTCGTCACATCGCTTTGCAACCCTCCGAAGAGCAAATTATAAAATATTTGCAGTGCAACATGTAAATGTACGTTGTAGATGCAACCAAAGATTGAACCTGTAGAAGGCTGATGTGAAGTCCCCACCGATTCCACCAATAGAGGGAACGGGCCAGGCTGGGAAAGTCGTGCAAAAGAGAGGATCAACCTAAGGTCATTGACGCCATGGCGCCTATGCCTGTTCCAGCTCCACTCGCCTTCCCATCCTCTGGTCCTCATCCTCTCACCATCAGTGGCTTGGTGAAGCCTGGCTAGTAGTCAAGTGACTACATAGGAAATCGGTAGCCAAATACCCGAGGTATATGTACTACCCACTATTACACAAACAATCTCTAAAAATTTCAGAGAGAAACAATAACTGAAAATTGACTACTCAGTCCCACCCATAATCTGCTTTGGGCGACAATTGATTGGCCATATATAGTACATAAAACTGAGGAAAGGAAGACCTGATTAACTTCCCTGATGACCTGATCGTATTGCATCAGGCGATCAACAAATCACTTGACATTTACTACCTCTGCCTTTCCATGCATCTTTCCGCTGGTGAACCCTCTCCATGACCCTGGTCCGCAGAGAGCCGCCACAACCTCCATCCGTCCTTCGTCCGCGATCTTAGCCGCGAGGCGCGGCCACCTCTGGCTAGCCGTGAGCACCGATCTCCATTATTCGCACACCGGCTGAATGGACCGACCCCCAAGTGCAGGATCTTCTCCATCGACTCAGGCCCGCATCCCGCGCTGGATACCCTCGATCGACTGTGGATGGATCCTCTCGATCGACTGGCAATGGTTACCCTCGCATGCGGCGCACATAGCCTAGATCCGGCCACAGGATGCATGAGCCGCCCGCATCGAACCCGCGCTGGGCGCATCGAGCGCCGCCTACATCTCCTCTCTTGCTCTCTGTATCGACCGCACCTCATCTCTGGAGCGATCTTTTAAGATTTTTTTAGGTGACGGAGCGATACTTCGCTGAGGTTTCTTCGTTGCGTTGGGCTAGGAAAACGGGCTGATGCGGCCCAATTAAGCAGAGGATTCCAAAAAAGCTACGGGAGCAGCTGCCCTCGCCACATTCAGCCCACTTCGCTATTGACCTATACTTAAACGCGAATCTAACGGTGAAGAATGCCCAGTTGACGAAATCCAACGGACAGAAATGCCTAATTACTGAGAGGGCAGGGATTAGGTGCACTTTTACTGTTCTTAATTGAAGTTATGTTTTATTTTTGTTGGTTCTAAAGCAATGGCACCTGATATGCTTGATTCAATTAGCAAGAAAATTCATTAAATAGGAAATTGTGACTTATAGAGGTTATTATGAATTTATAGGCTTCTTTGTCTATCATACTGCATTGTATTTGCTTCGTGGCAAGGTAATGAAAAATTGGTTAGCAAGATATGGCCATTGGTCTACCAAGCTTCTGTTTACATGGTATCAAATTTTAGGTTACATCTTTGTGGAATTTCGATCCATTTGAAGCCGACAAGATACTGATATTTTTTTTTTCACATGATGAAATTTCAAGATATAAAATGTCTACAAAAATTGGGATATCCAAACAAAGATGCGCATTTTGTAGCATATTGAAGTTCTTTCGAGCAAAGATGCTAGACGATTTACTTATCTGGTAGAACTATATTTGTTGAAATTATGAATTCATATGGTCTCTCCATATTAACACTGCTTTTACATACTAGATGTCGTTAGCATCGGAACTTACATCGGAAATACAGAACAAACACACAACTCATCTGATTTGAAGATTGAAGATGTTTTGGTCCGAATTGAGTGTGTATATTATAAGGGACTAAATGAGTCAATGTACCATGGTTGTTAATACTCCCTCCGTTTCTTTTTAGTCTGCATATAAGATTTGGTCAAAATCAAACTTTGTTAATTTTGACTAAGTTTATATAAAAAAATATCAAGATTCACATTATGAAATCAATATTGTTCGATGCATCATGAAATTAATTTTCATACCACATAGCTTTAGTATTGCAGATGTTGATATTATTTTCTACAAAGTTGGTCAAACTTCACAAACTATAGATAACATGTCATGGTACTTTGGGCCCTGTTGTTATGGTAATATCAACGACTCTGATAAAGATAACATGTGTGTATTATATTAATGAGATGTAAGAATTGCTATGGGTATATTTATGTATTATATACAAAAGTTAATGTCAGTGCATGTAGACTACTCGCCGTAAGGTGTAACCAGAATTTATATTGATTTGAATATCCGTGAGACCGCTGCGTTCCAAATGATGTGTAATAACTCTCTTTCAATTGTAGAAAGAAATATTTCTCTAGCACGTCCACCAATACTTAATTATGTACATGCAAAAACATGTTTAGCTCCCAAAACAACACTCTATAAATGAAGAACATTAGAAGAAATAACTGAAATTACTTATGAATCTTAAAAAGGGAATTTCTTATCATTTTGTTTTACATTCCTTTTGTTATATTTTCTTATATGCTAATTCAACCTATAAGGGACATGGAAAGTTCTGTAATATAGAAGCAACAATGAAGTTCATTAATACACCAGAAGAGTGTTACTACAAAGGACGCTGCAAATGCAACAAAAAAGTATAAAAATAATAGAACAACTTATTATATCACATGCGTGAGACCAGAGCGAAAATGTCTACAGCGCATTTGATAATATCTTATTATTTGGATAGTAATTCATCGTGTACTGGCCTATATTGCCCTACTATTTGTATGCACAAACATAAGCTAGAGACATGTTATTTGGGTGCAACAACAATCTGCACCATGTTTTAGCAGAGTAAAAAAAAGGATTAAGAAATCTGCAATATTATGGATAGATATGGATAATTGTGACATCAATAGAGGACAAACAAATACAGAAAATATGTGCACAACAATTGGTACATGCCAATACCTCAAGTATAGTTACCAAGATTATTGTGTATAGGATGCTCTATATTGTTCACTATCTACCACACGCCACAATATATAATTATTCTTTTGTGTTAATTAACAAAAAAATGTTTTCGTATAAGCATGTTGCTGACAATAAGATAATTGTGCAGGACACCAAAAAGACTAGGACGGGAACACATGTTGCATTTTATTATGATTGAAGAATTGGGAATAAGGGCATTCAGGATAGAGATGTGGTAGCATTGATATAACTAGCAGGGTTACCCGCGCATTTGCGCGGCTAGATTTTCGGATTTTACAATTAAATATGTTAGAAGCTATATTCTATTAGTTAAATATTTTTGCGCTTTAAAGTAAACATTGTACATTATCTGTGTTATTAAATTATTTATTGAGTTAATTTAGTTCATCTATAAGGTGTGTAAGGACTTGTAAGGGTTTTAGCTCATAATAAACTGTATAGTACCACTGAATTTAAATATGTATAGGTGAAAAAGTGCATCTTGAAGTAAAACATATTATCATAGAATGCTTGTATTAATGTGCATACATTGAAGATGCCTTTTTGTCACGCTAAATTAGTTAATTTCATGTGTGTTGTTTGTCATGGAAATTCTACTCTTAGGTTCAGAAATTTATAGTTGTACTACTGTGTAGTCAGTTTGACCATTATTTGTATAAATTTGTGCTAGAATTTTAGTTGTAGTTTTGTAGTAGATTAGATTTACTTATGTTCTTATTGGCGTTTATGTAGCCCCATCTGCATGATTCAGTAGGCCTAACTTTATTAGTTTTTAATTTTATTATTGTGCCAACTCCAATGTGTATCGTTGTTTCCTTGCTCCTCGGTATACAAGGAATCTCACTCTCTTTCTCTCTCTGTCATCCAACTTCGACAAACCCTCCTAGAATGACATATCATCAGAAAGCATCATCGATTAGTCACCCTATTTACCCCCTTGCCAACTTGCTTTTATTTATCCAACACCGTAGACCACCCTTGGCTTTTCAATTAGTTTTTCAATCCTTCTCCTGGTTTCGAAAACCCAAGTTAATGGCTTGGATGTAAATTAGTATGAGGTTGAGTGGGTTTCCCATGTCAATGATAAGGGGGAGTTCAACATCTCATCAACTACAGTGTAATGATATTAGTATGTCAAGCATGGCCCGTTCAATTCAGTAAGCCAATGTTTGCCATGCAAGATATGCTGTAAGGTTTCCTCGACAGAAGATGATAATGTCAAACTAATATTTAGATTACTTTGGAGTAACTGTTAAATACATAAATGTTATGAAACAAATGGGAAATATTGGTAATCATATTTTTCACACATATGCAAGCTAGCTTCATAGCGGGTTACTGGAGGCATGCTTTTCGAATTCAAACTATGGATGGAACAAAGGAACAATTAAAGCACAAAGCTAGTATTATTCTGAAATCACTATTGACATGTGCACATGCAATACTACTCAGATTTAAAAAAAATGAATGCTACTCCAATTGCTCGCATGCAGCCATAGTTTCTGATACATATTCATGTCAACCCTGCTTTTATCATAGTTATTGCTTTAAATATCCATTGATAAGTATGATTTGATAAGACATAATTTTCAGGATTGTTACATGCATAGAGTTTAACGAAGGTGACCTCGCTATAGGTTTGATTGGCCTTGACCATGGTCTTTCACTTGACAAGGCCGTTTAATATCCTCTTGATATGTATCTAATGTTCCGATGGTGATTGTACCGTCGTCTGGTTTTAATGTGTTTGCCATTGTTGTTTGTTTTTATTGGCGTTGCTGAGCCCATGCCGTCTTATATGTATTCAACTTTAAACAGGTTGTTGTAGATTATACTTGCTAAGTTTCCTAAGATAATACGACCTTGTGTATGAACGTGCGAAGCAATCAAGTACATGATTTGGTGATTGCCCGTGAGGTTCCTTGTATGCACGTGCAGATAATACACTCGTATGAATAGAATGTGTGGCTCGCCTGTTCCATACGTATATGATCCCATAGTCCCATCAGTGTGATCCAGTGTATGTGTCGTTGCTGCGATCCATCGAGGCCGCTGCCACAACCAATGGCACCAGCGATTGGGAATTGGGTGTATATGTCGTTGTTGCGATCCGTAGAGGCCATTGCCGCAACCAATGGCACCAACACTCAGTACTAGGTCAGCCAAGTAGCTTCTCGTTCTTCTCACTGTCCGGTCCGCTATCACATAGGCCAAGGAAGCGCCAGGTTGAACTCTGGGATTTTGCTGGTGCATTTTCTCGTCATGTGCATGGACGCAATCTGTATGGCGACTATGCTTCCGTCGCCGACGACGTGGCCGGCTGGTCGTGCCATGCATGGAGCTTCATGGTTGCGACCATGATCTCGACCGCCTTCTAAATTAGCCACATCGCGTGTAAATTCGTTGGCATCCTAGCCTGGCTCCTCTTCTTGGCACCAAGGACTCCGTTGCATATAAGCACTCCCGACGTACCTAGCCAATGCCGGCTCAGGCATGTTATGCTACGTGAAGGGGTTAGACTATTTTTTTTAGGGAAGATTGCGGGCTTAGACCTTGTTTATAGTATTTCTTTGTAGGCATGCGGATTTATGGGTGCATGTTTTCCTTTCATTGAAGCACCTTCCCGTATGATTTATGGGGCTTAGACCTTGTTTATGCGTATTCTTTTTTCTGGAAAGAACAGCCCGCATGTTACCTTTTATTCATAATGTGTACGTGGCATGATCTTGCACGTGATCATGTGTTGGACTCAAATTACATGTGTCAATGGTGGACCTGTTCGTACGTGACAATATTTTACTTTTTTTTTCTCCAAACCTTCGTTGTTTGTCTAGGATACTTCCTTATGGTGGACTTTTGGTATGTGAGACGTGACACTGTTTGTACGCGATAATATTTTTGTATGTAACGCTATATCTTTTATATCTTAACTGTTAATTTCTAATATTGACGGTCAAGATAATTTGATCTATGTGAACGAACGTGATGGCTTGTTTGACTTCTGTTTTATGTATATATATAGCGAATTCTTTTCTCTGGAAAGAGCAGCCCGCATGTTACCTTTTATTCATAATGTGTACGTGGCATGATCTTGCACGTGATCATGTGTTGGACTCAAATTACATGTGTCAATGGTGGACCTGTTCGTACGTGACAATATTTTACTTTTTTTTCTCCAAACCTTCGTTGTTTGTCTAGAATACTTCCTTATGGTGGACTTTTGGTATGTGAGACGTGACACTGTTTGTACACGATAATATTTTTGTATGTAACGCTATATCTTTTATATCTTAACTGTTAATTTCTAATATTGACGGTCAAGATAATTTGATCTATGTGGACGAACGTGATGGCTTGTTTGACTTCTGTTTTATGTATATAGCGTATTCTTTTCTCTGGAAAGAGCAGCCCGCATGTTACCTTTTATTCATAATGTGTACGTGGCATGATCTTGCACGTGATCATGTGTTGGACTCAAATTACATGTGTCAATGGTGGACCTGTTAAATGCGTGACAATATTTTACTTTTTTTTCTCCAAACCTTCGTTGTTTGTCTAGGATACTTCCTTATGGTGGACTTTTGATATGTGAGACGTGACACTGTTTGTACGCGATAATATTTTTGTATGTAACGCTATATCTTTTATATGTTAACTGTTAATTTCTAATATTGACGGTCAAGATAATTTGATCTATGTGGACGAACGTGATGGCTTGTTTGACTTCTGTTTTATGTATATAATAGATAGATACCAGAAAACAATGCTGATGTTGAGCATTTAGAAATCAGAGAAACTAAGATTATTCGAAGATCAACATAAGTACAAGCACAAGCAAATTCAGGGATTGAATAGGATAAGTATGTAAGCTTTCTTGGTGTATTTTCCTGTTCTTTCATAATATATGTATCAGGCATTATGGTTACATAGAGCACATATGGGAACTTAACTATGCAGGTGGTTTGAAGGTCCCTTTGTTTCGGTGCAAATGGGTCAATATGACACGAGGCGGGATAACGGAAGACCCGCAGTACGGAATGACAACAGTGGATCTCAACAATCTTGCGTATGCAGAAGAACCGTTTGTCCTAGCCAATGATGTGGCGCAGGTTTTTTATGTGAAAGACATGTCTACCAGGCCGAGAAAAAGAAAAGATAAGGATGGATCATAAGACGAGCCAAAGCGCCACATAGTTCTTTCAGGGAAAAGAAACATCATGGGAGTGGATGACAAGACAGACATGTCAGAAGATTATGAAAAGTTTGATGAAATTGCTCCATTCGCAGTCAATATTGACCCAAGCATCCAGTTAAATGATGAAGATTTTCCATGGCTACGGTGCAAAGGGACACGCGCGAAGAAAAAGTTTCACACCCAAAGATCCGTAATGTGATCGGCTTCACTATCATCACTTTCTTCTGTGTTTCACACCCAGGAGGGAATCTCTGTAATAGTTAGGGTAGTTATATGTTTTGGCCTTTGAAACGCGAAGAAATTTTATGTGCAAACAAATTCTTTCATGCATTTACTATCTCTTTCGGAGTATCAGGGTTTCGGACGAGAACTCATCTGTTACAAAGGCATTTCATTTTTTAAATAACCTAAGCATTACCAAATTGAATATAATGATAAAACACAATAATATTAAACATAAGGAAAAAGAATCACTGAAAAATCTTTTTTCAAAATTAAGTTATTCACAAACTAGTGATTCACACAAATTTCCAATAATTCAAAATTTAAACTATTCAAATTTGAAAACTATCGGCACTAACAGAAAGTTTGTAATTTTTTGTACCTAAAGCAAAAATATTCAGAAAGAAACTCTAAATACAGCAAAAAACAACTCAAAGAAAATAAAAAAAATAAAGCAAAAAAATAAGAAAATAAAAAAGCCCGCCTACTGCGCCATACCGGCCTGCATACGACTAGAAACCCAACCTTCATTGGGCGTGATGCAGGCCCGCAAAGGCCCAGATGAGCCTGGCAACAATGAACAGGTAGGCCCAGTAGGCCTGCTTAGGAGAGGAGCTCGAGAGAGCTACCGCACTGGGGCTTATAAACCAGTGCGGTAGCCCTTCGACTAGCGAGGTGGGACTAAACTTGCCGCGCCGAACTGCGCCAGTGCACCCCTTTAGTACCGGGTCGTGGCACCAACTGGTACTAAGGGGGGGGGGTCTTTTGTACCGGTTGGAGCCACCACCGGTACTAAAGGGGGGCGCTTCCCGCCGCTTGGCCTGGCCAAAACAAACCTTTAGTACCGGTTGGTGGCTCCAACCGGTACTAAAGGTCTATCCTATATATACAACAGTTGAAAAAATTCACTTTCCCTCTCTGTTTCTTCCCTCCGTCGCTCCGCTCTGCCCCGATCGACGCCGTCCGCGTCGACGTCGCCGCCCGCCCTAAATCGCCGACCCGGCCGTCCCGCCCTAAATCGCCGCCCCGTCGGCGTCGCCGCCCAACCGTCCCGTCTCCGTCGTCCCGCCCCAGCGCCCGCCGCCCGTCGCTGCGCCCGCCCGTCGTCGCCGCCCCGTCCCGTCGCCACGTCGTCGCCGCCCCGTCGTCGCCTCGCCGGTGAGCTCACCCCGGCCGCCATGTTCACACACACACACTTTACACACTACACTACACACACACAGACACACACACACACGCACACACACACATTATAGAATTTTTTCTGTTTTTTAGTTCTAGAAATGTTAGAAATTATTCTGTTTTGTAGTTATAGAAATATTTTTAGAAATGTTAGTTATATAGAAATGTTATAAATTTTTCCTGTTTTTTAGTTATAGAAATATTAGAAATGTTATAATTGTTTCCTGTTTTTAAGTAAAGAAATATTTATAAAAATGTTAGCAATTTTTCTGTTTTTTAGTTATAGAAATATTAGAAATGTTAGTTATATAATCAGAAATGTTAGAAATTTTAGAATTAGTTTTAGTTAGATGAATTAGCTAGATTAATGTCAAATTGTTAGAATTTGCATATAGAATGTTAGATTAATGTTACTTTTTGCGGGCATATAGTATTTGTTCTCGACGATATGCCCGGCCCGCATCCTCGCCGTCGACCCGTTCGTGACGACGTCATGCTTCAGAGGACCCATGTCCGGGACTGGGCTCCGCCGGGCTGGCACTGGGAGGTGCTACCTGGAGGGGCGCGCCGCTTGGTGAGGAACCCGGCCTCGGGTCCCGTCGTCGACCCTGATCTCCTTTGGTGGCGTTCGCGTGGGCCACATTCGGTGCAGAGGGAGCCGGCCCCGCCGGAGGTGGTGCGTCGCCGTGTCAGGGAGGAAGATTTAGCACGCCCATCGCTACATGGCTGCTATGGACGGCGCCAGGTTCTCCACTACTTGGCAGGTTCTTTGGGCAGATGACCGAGATATGATCCTGTGATGGTTCCTTCTCTTTGGGTGTCCACCGCCCGCGCCCCAGGAACCACGAGTGGCGCCCTAGATTCTTCTGTAGTACTCGATCTTTATTAGGTACCTAGCCAGTGATGTATTCGATATATAATATTCGAGACGATGTATTCGAGATTATATATATTATTCGAGACGATGATGTATATTCGAGATTATATATTAATCGAGACGATGCATATATATTGCTAATTTATATGATTCAGTTTTTCCTTATTGATTGCATCCATGCATTGTAATTTGAATACTAAATTGTTCTATATTTCTTCTGTATTAGTTAAGTAAAAGCTATGGCGGACAATACCGGCAGAGACAGAGAAGAGGAATTGTTCGACATCATACGCAGCCCTGACAGGCTAGATGATCTGAATCAAGCAAATGATGGCTCCCAATATCTGAACAATACCGGAGAGGGTGATGAAAAGATATTCGATCTCGACGACCAAGCCGATGAAGTCGTGAACTATGATTCTGATTATGATGACACAGAGAATGCTGATCTTCAAATAACAAAGACTACCGGCGAGGTATATTTACATAAGCAGGCATCTGGTGATCATCACATGTTTTTTTTTATTTTAAGATATATGAACGAATCGATCTTCTTCTTTCAGCCCTCCGGATCGAGCAAATCTGCTTCTACAGACAACAGGACAAAGCAAGGCCCGAGCAGATTGTTGAAGGACGGTGTAAAGTACAACATCAAATCCGTCAAATCAAGTGGCGAACCCTTGAAGCCTAAGAACATTGCAAACAAGTGGACTCGTCAGTGCGGAGTTCTTGTGAAGGACAAACTCCTGATCTCCGTTCAAGAATGGAAAGAGCCAAAGACTAAACGTCCAGGTGTTACTTGGGTCGACAACAGAGCCAAACAAGACCTTGAGGATTCTCTGATGGAACATTTCACCCTAACAGATTATTTCACTAAAGCAGATGTGGACAAAGTGAAGGGCGCTGCTCTTAAGAAGATGGCAATTTCATTCAACACCCACAAGAAAACTGTATGGGCCAACTACCTCGCTGCAAAAAGCAAGACTCCAGAATTCACAGGAACACTGGAGAAGCAAAGAGAAAACTGGGACGATTTCGTAAAATTCAAGGATTCAGAAATATCTAAGGAACGGTCGATAAAAAACAAGGCCAATGCCGCAAAAAAGACGCAGTTCCATAGGCTGGGTCCAGGTGGCTACGCGGTGGGAATGCCTAAGTGGGATAAGTCTGAGCAAGAGATGGAGGGTGCAGGAGTCACTCCGACATTAGAGCTGGCCCCAGTGTGCGTAACTTGGTTCTATGCGCATGGGGGCGTTGGACCCAAGACAGGCCTGGTTTCAAGAAGGCAAGTCTAAAAGGAGCCGAACAAAAGATACTTGACGCAATAGAAGAAGCTCGGCGGGGTGTTCACGCCTCAACAGAGAGAGAACGACGAGCTTACGCGCGCCCTGGGAAATCCTGAACACCCGGGAAGAACACGAGGCATGGGCGTTATTCCCTGGTATGAGGGCTTTTCGGACTGGAATGACGACTACAGGTCCCGTGCAAGAAAGAAGATGGAGGAGGAGAAGAAGAGGAAGCTGGAGGAGGAGCAGAGGAAGCAGGACGCAGAACGCCTTCAAGGCCTAGAAGCAAGGCACGCGGACTTGGCACTCAAATTCCAGCAGCAGCAACAGCAGATCGACTCACTTAGCCAGGAAAGGGGGTCTCAGCAGCGGCAGCAGCAAGCGGATGATCGTCCATCATTGGATAGCACCATACCATCCATGCCGAGAAGCAGCATTGGTTCTGCCCTGGGTGACACACTGCTGGATACATACCACCCTGTGGATGACATCATAGAGAACACTAACTGTGAGCTACACTCCAAAATGAAGAACATATCCATGAAGGTGGCGGACGGCGTTGCTTTCACAATTACCCCTGAAGCAACCTTCCATTGCATCCCGATTCCAGAGGGCTATGCTCGTGTCATGGTTGATGAAGTGGTGGAGCCATATTCGATGCTAGTACTTGACATTGCTTTGGGAGGTGACGGCGAAGCACACTAGGAGATGCCGTACATCGTATCATCCTATGGAGAAAGGATTGCATCATCTTTCCAAGTCCACCGACACCGAGTCGTCTACCGACTCCTCCTCGAAGTCCGCCACCGAGTCAGCAGACTCCCGCTCCTCCAAGTCCACAAACGCGTGAGCCGACTCCTCCTCGAAGTCCGCCACCTCCTCCAAGTCCCCGAACGCTTGAGCAGACTCCTCCTCCTTCATGTCCGGCACAGCGTCAGGCCACTCCTCCTGCTTCAAGTCCGGCACAGCGTCAGTCACGTCATCCGTCTCCGCCGTCTCAGCAATCGTAGAAGAGACACGCCGCAGCTATGGTGCGTAGCGGTACGAGTCGAGGTAGTACCGGAAGTACAGGTGGAGACAAGCGATATAAATATGGTCCAAGCCTCGCTCCTTTTCCTCAGAGGCCTTACGACATGACCGAGGAGCAAAACGCAGCCATAGTGCAGGCCCAAGTGGACGCCCATTTTGCACCGAAACGGGCACCGCCGCCAAAGGAGAAAGTGCCTGAGAAAACGATTGACCACTTCATTCGTATGGATAGAGCACCAGCTCCCAAGCTTGTTGACTCAAACTATGAGCGTCAAATCAGGAAGCTACATCGAGCACGGCTACAGAAGGAAGCGAGCTCGAGCTCGAGCCAACAAGCACCTGGCAAAAAATGCGGGAAAACAGTTCCCCAAATTGGGAGAACAAAGCGGCGCATAGCGACCCCCGCTTGTTGTGCCAACAACACATGAGAGGAGTACGCGCACCAAATATTATTGTGGGCAAACCGTTAAGCGTTCCCCAGCAGGGCGATGTGGTAATAACGGAGGAGCATATAATGCAGGCTGAAATGCTCAAGATCTCTGTTGGACAACTCCTCGAAATCGAGCCCATGTCTCCGCTTAGAGAATCGGAAATAAAATGGAAATATGTCTGGGGCCAACCTTTGGTCAATCCAGACAAGGTCAAGGACCTCCCAACGAGAATGTATGAATTGCATCAATGGTACATGAACATTACCAAGATTTCCAATCGAGTGTCCCTCATGGTGAATGTCAAGGAGGAGCATTATTACCATGAGAAAGCTCTGGCCATTGAGTATCCAGAACTATTTCAGTTATACAATCAAGACGCACTCGACAAGTCTATCGTCAGTTGCTATTGTCTGTAAGTGATTTCTTTCTGTAATTAATTTTGATCAGTCATTACATGTAATTATCCTCACTATATTCTTTTCTGTGGTATTATATGCAGGATGAAGATGTATGAAATGGAAAAATCTGGAAGCTATGGCATTGGGTTCATTGACCCAAATACCATTAATGAGGACATATGGAGTTTCCATTTTATCAAGCAGGTGTAGAGGAAAGCATGCTAGAGTTCTTGAAGCGCCTCAATAGCAATGAAGATATACTACTTCCTGACAACTTCCCGTGAGTCACACTGTCTTGTACTATAAATTTTGTTTTTGCTTACTAGCTAGCTAGATGTTAATAATTAAGTGTATACGGTTTACGGTAGTTGATTAATTTTATGCACATGCCCGCTTAATTAAGACATGCAAACACGCGCATGCAGTTGGCACTGGGTCTTGATAGACATTAAAGTTGAGGAAGGAAAAGTTGAATTACTGGACTCACTAACAAAAGAAGATAAAGACTTCATCATCGTGAAGAGGATAGTCAACATGTAATTTCAATCATTATTAAGTATATATATCTGGGCCTATTATTAGTTCGTCATTTCCTGATATGAACTATTTAATAACCCCATTATTAATTCTTTTTTTGCCGGCGGGCAGGGCATGGGCAAAGTTCATCAAGGTGACTCCAGGCGACTGGAAACAAAAGTTGTTTTGGCATCGACCAAAGGTAAGTAATTAAGTAGTACTAGCTAGCTACCATCTCTTTAATTCTTGTTTCAATATCATTAATTAATTATCATGCTTGATTAATCATTATCTTATTCAATTCCATTCTCGTAAAGGCCCTAAAGCAGGCACCGGGGAATAATCTGTGTGCATTCTACGTTTGCGAGAACATTCACATGATGACGTCCGAAAGGAGCAGATCTGATAGACAGGACTGGGTACGTTTGCCAGAACACTATTCACACCATTATCGATATCTAGTCACACAACTAACATACATGCATATTGATCTCCTTCTTAACAGTTCAGAGAGGTGCGGGATAAGCTCCTACCATCGGACCGCATACTAGCACTTCAAGAGGAAATAGCCAGATTTTTACTCGACCAGGTCATAGATCCCAAAGGAGAATACTATTACCCGCTACCGCCCCCATGAACCACTTATAATTGTGCTCCGGAGGCACCAAGGCAACATATGTAGGAGAAATTGTATATGTATATACATATGTATGTGTGAATAATGGTATTGGTTATGAGACATTCGATGATATATATATATATATATATATATATATATATATATATATATATGACTCCTCTTTTATACTCCCAGGAGTACATACTCCCGTCCTTAACGGGTCTAACAAACTAACAGACACAAGAAAAAACAAAACGAACCGATGCATAGACTTCCTTCTAGCCAGCGTGTAACATGGAACTACTTTCCTTTTCACCAGCGCCTAGGTGCTTGATCCTGGATTTAAGGATGGGACCACGTGCTTATCCATACACTATATACCCCACAAAAATATTGCAAGTATATACCTTTAAGGGAAGTAGTATATGCACGCAAGGTATATACAGTACTGATTTTGTGCATTGTGGAGTGCAACTTTTGTACTGAAGTACACACCATATTTTGTGATGGCGTGAAAACCATATATTTCCAATGAAGTGTATATTCACTTTTTGCAATGAAGTATATGCCACATGCTTGGAGATGGGAGTATATACTACATTTTTGTTCTGTGGTGTGTTATTTTGCGACGGAGTATATGTATATAGATAGTATACAGTACTTCACTGTGCATGCGTGATAGTATATACCACTTTTTATATCTCGTGATAGCAGTACATAATTTATTTGCATAGTGTAATAATATCAGAAGACAAGAACCCAACTTTTCCAAGGGTATATGATGTTTTTCTTTTATGGGCTGGCGTACAATACTTGGTTTCCAAAGTACTTTTATGCATCTTTCGGTTGTAGGAACAAATAATATACTTCGATGTGCGTGGTCACCACTTCTTGAATCCCTTGATGGTCGTATATATTATTGATTTGCTTATCTTATATCACAAAGAAGTATATACTGCATGCGTTAAAAAAGTATAGGCAATACTGAATATATACAACAAAAGAAGTAGATATACCACTAATTACGAAAGAAGTATCTCCTGCACATTCGGAGTTACAATAATCCAAAACTATTATGTCAAGTAGTAGCATTGTAACCGATAAACATGTACAAGTTGTACAAAGTTTAACATGATAATAAGAAACTTGTACATCCACCAATCCCAAATGGAGACTACAAAAATGAGTATATCTTCTATCATATGTATACCCCTGGGACATGATCAAACGAGAAGCTTCAATATATTCCTCTATCACATGAATGAATATCTGTAATTGCATTGCATCCACGAATATCCCATGTAGAACGATCATCGACAATTTTCTTTAGCTGGATTTACAAACAGTTGGAGCACACGTAAATTAGTACTCCCTCTATAAAAAAATATAAGAACGTATGATAACGATATTCTCCAGTAACTACAAGTATATACTTAAAAAAATGCCCAATGAGCAAGCGCCCCGTGACAAGATGATTTTTTAATGATTTTTACGGAGACAAAATCAGGTAAGGGACCTGATCTCACAGAAAATGTTTAGGCCACATCTCAAAAGACTGCTGCTATAAAACTAGAAAGATCAGTATTAATAAATAGATGGAACGTGACAACGTGTATAATAGAGAGTAATGTATCATTGGCATTACTCGGTTGATCTGAAATTAACCAATAATACTGGAATGCATGCATCTAATAGTAAGTAGGAATAAACAATTTGTGATGACTAGTTGGCTTATGAACGCTCCGGTGGGTCACACTGAAAATTAAAAGAAGAAACCTACATCAAATCTATATTCAAGAAGGATTCACGAAAATCTGGCATGTCGATCGTTGAGTACCTAGTCTTTTCTCATGAATCACCGTACACAAAGATGCATACAACTTGCTGCCGTGAAATGTGAGATCTAAATCAATTTAATTAGCTACTTGGGGTGAGACATCTCAGTTTGGTACCTTGGCTTAGAGAATGGGTCCTCCTTCTCTTGCTTCCGTTGACGCGGGAATTGTGGTGCATACTTGATCCGACTTTGTACCGCGGCAGATGCCAACGCACAAGGTCGCCGCTCAGTACCGACACCCTGCACAAACTGATGAACTGACGATGGATGCGGCCGTGTGGTGCGAAGTGACATCCAGGTCCTAGAAATCAACATGCCCGTCATCTGATCTACAATCAAGCAACAAATTACAGTGAACAGAACTCCATGCGTGCATTTGATCTTGGGAAATACTATAAAATTTTGGAAAACCGTCACTTCTATATGCATATGCCATTGTCCTCGCCGTCGCCGCCGCCCGGCCACGATAGAGATAAGTACGTATGCCGTTCGGATGAGGTGGACGAGAGGATTAGACGGGAATCAAGGATTTGGGCACCGACCACTGGTGGAAAAAAGGCCTTTGGTCGCGGTTCGCAACTGCCATTAGTCGCGGTTGCGCAACCGCGACCAAATAAGCGCGACTAAAGCCCCCCACCTTTAGTCGCGGCTGCTTAAGGACCGCGACTAAAGGCCCGTCCACGTGGGCGCCAGGCGGCCGTCGGGGCGGAGGACCTTTAGTCGCGGGTCGCCTGCCCAACCGCGACTAAAGGCCTTGTGCTGCCCCGCGCCCCGCGCCCAAATGTTTAGTCCCACCTCGCTAGTTGAGAGAGCTCGAGAGTGGTTTATAAGTGCTGCTGCGCCCACCCTCTCGAGCTCCTCTCAACTGCAGGCTTTCGGGCCTAATCTGTTACTAGCTATGTGCCTGTGGGCCTACTTGGCCTCCTGCGGGCCTGAATCCTGGCCCATGTAGGGTTTCTAGTCGTATTCAGGCCGTGGGGGTCCAGTAGGGGGCACTATTTTTTTCCAGTTTTTTTGTTTTGTTTTCTGCATTATTATTTATTTTTTGTTGTTTTTTGCTTTATTTTTTAATTCTTTTTGCTTTTAGTTTTAGAAAAATTATAAACTTTCTGTTAGTGCCATTAGTTTTCAAATTTGAAAACACTGTTTTTGTTTTCTTTGTTGCTTTATTTATTTTATTTTGTTTCTACTTACAACAAAATACTTATTTTTGCTTTATTGTTGCTATTCTGTTTAATTTGTATTGTTTTATTTCTTTTGTGCTTTATTTTAATTTTGAAGGAGTTTCATATATTCTACGGTACTACATACATGCATATGAATGTACAATCTCAAATAAATTTGAAATTAGAACCAAAAAGAATTCAAGAGGAATATACAATATATATTCAATATCATCGGATGACCATATACAATTTTGAACAAGTTTCCATACATGATTTAATCCATATAAAGTTCTACGTCCTCGTAATAGTGTTCTCCTTTAGGATGGAGGACTTCCCTGCTGAACCATCCAGCTAGTTCCTCTTGAAGTGGTCGGAAGCGAGCTTCTAGACTAAGCATCATCCGGAGGTTATTCCTCGAGCATTGGTATCACTCGGAACGGCCCGCTCAGAGGTGTATCTCCGGATCCTCTCACAGACATAGTATCCACATAGATTGGTCTCCGGTGGCTGAATATCCCCAGCATTCTTAGGCTTTACCATTTTGAATTCTAGCTCTTTTTTGAATTCACCGACCTTTGTATCTACGAACCGTCTCCAAACCCTACGAGGCAAAGAAAATTAAGTGAACAAGAGAGTTATTAGTTACTTGATATTAGGAAATGAACGAAATAGGCCGATCGATATAGAGCGCAAATGAATGAAAATAATTACTTCTGCAGCATTCTTCTCATGTCGGCCCAAAGCTTTGGATCCATATTCAGAGAGTCGTGGACGAGACATTCTGAGGTGTTAACTTTAATTACTAGCAGAATCCAGTGGAACCTGCGGACCCGATACATGCACAGTACGTCATGCATAACTCATCGATTAGCCGGCCACATACCATGCATGGAGTAAACAAAAGAGAATTAATTAATGTGCTCAAGACAGAAACACTCACCCAAAATGGTAAGGAAATAGAATATCACTTTTGAGTTCCTGCTTTGTAAGAAACTGCCACAGGTCTGCCTCCACGTCGGTGGGGTGACGCTCCAACACATATCCATTAACGATGTGTGGGTCAATGAACCCAACATCATGGATGTTCCTTACTCTGCATTCCTTAATCTTCATTCTGCATGTATAATAGCGGACACAACAATATAGTTAGGACATATATATAGTGCAGGCAATATGAACGAGATGGGGTAGAAATTAATAAATCACTTACGTAACGTAGCAACCGATGATAGATTTGTCGAGCTCGCGCATATTGATTAGCTGGAACAATTCTCTCAGTGCAATTTTTACATAGTATTGTTTGAAGTGATGCTCATGTCTAACTTCCGCATTAATATATTCTTTGGCGTTTTATTTTTTATGTAACCCTTGTACCAATTCAGCGGACCTTTCATTTGGTCGTAGATCATTTTCCTGCGCAGGCTCGACGAGAGGCCCATTCTTGACATATGTAATTACTACATCCTTCATCGGGCGCCTCATCAAGGCCTAACAGTTCACGAAGAGTAATACCTAAGCTGGCCGCTTGTTCTCTTGCACTCGTTACAGTCAAACCATGTGCTGTCGCAGCTTGTATGATCTCGGGGGCATCCGTGGCTTCCACTATAAGCGGGGCAATCGATTGTTTACTTTGTTCCCGAGCTGGGCAACTTGTTTCCCGCTTTTTTTACTGTCGGCCTTCTCCGCTCTTTGTTCTCCTTGAACATGAGTGCCTGCCTGCAGTTCACGTGCATAGTCGTCGTGCAGATTCTTCGCAACTTGGGACGGTGTGCTCAAAAATGACTTAGCCCACTTCTTTTGCTCATCGAATATCTTGGCTTGGGCTCGGGCTCTCTTTTCTTCTTGCAGTCCGCCTTCCATTTCTCATAATGAGCAGCGCAGCGTCGACATCCTCGGCACTACGTTCCCAAGGCCTTGTGGGGAGAGGCTTCGGTGATGGCTCCGGTACCTTTGTGGTCTTAGGTACATAAGGGTCCGGGTTAATAATCCAGGACTGCTTCTGCTTCTTTGTCGGAGGTGGATTGGGGGCGGCGTCGATCACCCACGGACGAGGACTGGGGCGGCGGCTGATCACCCGCCGGACGTTGTGGATCGGGGCGGTGTCGGCCGACGTGACGGAGGTGTAGGTGAACCGCCACCACCACCACCGCCACCACCACCACCGTAGGGGGTGGACTTGTTGTCCTTGGCGCCTCGCTCGAAACTTGATAAACTTCTTTGCCATAGAATGAAATGGCGCTTGACATCTCCAAGTCTTTTCTCCCCTTCAGGTGTAGCAATGTCAATCTCCGTGTCCTCAAACCCTTGGACTATGTCCTCCACCGTGACACGAGCATAGCCATCTTGAATGGGGTTGTTGTGGTGGAGTGCTCCAGTAAACATGGTAAAGCACTGCCGATGGCTACCTTCATGGACATGTTCCCGATAGGATAATACAGATGACATTCTTTCATCTCCTTTATATCGTCCACGGGGTAGCGAGGAGGCTCCGGTGCAGTAATTTCGACCACCAGAGGCTCCGGTGTAGTAATTTCGACCACCGGAGGCTCCGGTGCAGTAATTTCGATCGTCGGTGCATCTGCACCAGCCGGTGGGGCCTCCGTGGAAGCCACGCTGCTTCTCCGCTGCTGGCTTCCGAGATCCGCTGGATGATCTTCATGCTGCACCGAGCTGCATCTCTTTCGCTACCAAGACACTCATGGTTTTCTTCATCACATCCATTTCCGATGCCAACCGCGCCACAACATCTGATTCCCGATCCATCTTTCTCTTACGGCTTCAGAACCGTCACGGGTCATCACAGGGGAACCCTATTTTCCACGGAATGTGCCCCATGCCTCGTACACGTCCTCCGTGTTCAGGATTCCCGAGGGCTTTTGTCGTAGCGTCGTTCTCTCTGTTGAACTTGATCTTCCCTGTTGAGCATCCTTCATTGCGTCAATAAGGGCTTGGGTGGGTTTAATTAATTTGCCCGGTAAACACACTCCCTGTCTCGGGTTCAGCGTTCCCCATGCCCGTACCACCAGCTTTTGGCCCTTGGGTCCCATCCTCCGCATTCTGGACGGATTCCTCGCGCCCTCATCTCGTTCTCCATCTTCTCCAACCTAGGCACCAAAATGCGATACCCTCCTGGCCCCATAACATGATTGTACTCCTTCTTAGCCGCATTTTCCTTATTTTTTCGATATTTCAATGAACTGCTCCGATTTCTTTTGCTTCACAAATTCTGGCCAATCATGTTTCAGTTTCTCATATTGTCCTTTGAAATCCGGAGTCTTGTTACGCTTGACAAAGTCACGGGCTAGATTTTGCTTGAATTTCCGGAATGCGTCGGCCATCTTATGAAGAAGCGAACTGTTTGACTAGCCTCCTCCTCTCCTTGTTTTCCTCAATCTTGTTACCCTCCTCATCGAATTTGTTGTATTCCGGAGGTAGAACGAAATGTTCCATAAGCTTCTTGAAGCAATCTTTTTTGTTCTCTTATCGACAAAAGTGAAACCATCAATTCGTGCCTTCTTTGGCTCATTCCACTCCTGGGCGGTGATCGAGACGTTGTCTCTAACAATGGCTCCGCATTGGCTGACAAACTTGGTGGCGTTCTTGCGGGGCTCCGGTGCCTGCCGGTTACCTTTGTCGACAACCTCGATGGTGCATGTTTCTCCTTGTTTCATCGTCTTGGTTGCGCCACGCTTTGACGACGCATCGATTGTTTCGACGATCCGGCCAAGGGCTAAAATAAGAAAGAGAGTCGCGCGTTAGTACACACATATTTATTCAAATCAGTTAGTTTGTATCACCAGAGGCTCAATGTATATATATACCTCGGCGCGGAGGTGGTTGCTACTTCCATTTGAAGATAAATGCGTTTATCGGCGCTTTCTTGACATCTTCTTCTTGTGGCGCGCCTTCATCTTCACCGTCAAGGTTCAGATAAGAAGAGATATCATCTTCTTCTTCTCCGGTCGGCACATATTGAATATCGCCGTTTATGATGCCGAACATATGTGCTTCACCGTCCGGATCATAGTTGTCCATAATCGGGTCAGCTCTATCGTCCGCCATTATGTCAGTCCTGAAAACATGTAGTAAAAACAAATTAATTAAGTGAAGAAGGGGGGCGGTGGCGGTGGCGGTGGCGAAAGGGCGGTGGCAAAAGGAGGGGGCGAGGAAGGGGTGGGAGAGGGTGTCGCGGTAGAGCGCGAGACGGGGCGGCAGACGACGGCGTCACGGAGAGGGAGGCGAGGACAACACACATGTATAACCCTCGCCGCCCCCTCTTATAAAATTCTAAATACATAGCAGGCAAGTGCATAACAGGTCAACAGACAGAGCTAGACGTGTTCTAACGCAGCGCTAGGCGATACCGGCGAAGGGGGAAACATCCGGGAAAGTTTTCCCGGTTCCGGACGTCTGTCAAACAGATGAACCAGAGAGGAAAGTTTGCAGGTTCGATAGGTTAGGGGTGTGTGGTGGACGAACGGTCTACGTAACCGGATTCGTCTCGTCGTTCTGAGCAACTTTCATGTACAAAGTTTTTCCATCCGAGCTACGGTTTATTTTCTATGTACAACTTTCATGTACAAACTTTCATGTACAAAGATTAAATTGCTACTAGTGTTAACATAACAGTTTTAACTAACAGACTATTAGTGTTAACATAACAGTTTTAATTAGGTTAATTAAACTCAACTATTTAAGTTAATTAATTAATTAATTAATTAATTAATATGTTTTTATTATTCTTTTTTATATCATTTTAACGTTTTGGGGTGGGACCCATTTGTCATAAACACGAGGGCCTATCGGGCGTCGAGATTCTGGGCGCGGGCGTCTGGGCGCCAGCCTGCCAAAGCGCTTCGCCAGGCCAACCGAGGCGTGTGGCCCGGCGTTAGCAAGGCAGGCGGCGGAAGAGGCCACGGCGGGCGGCAACCGGACGTCACGGGAGCCATGACAGCGCCGCCATCTGGCGGGCGCGGCGACGGGACGGTCTGGCCGCAGCGTTGGAGGGGGCAGGAGATCGAGCCGGGAGGCGGCGTGGAGGGTCGAGGAACGAGGCGGAGGTCGGCGGCATGCCGCGGGGATCGGAAGGGTGGTCAGCATGGACGAGGGGCCGACGGCGGGGTGGAGAGGGGACGGGAGGGAGGGAGGTCGGAGGCGGGCTAGGGCTGGGGCGGCGGAAACCCTAGGGCGTCGGCGAGGGGTTCAGGGCGAGGCGACGGCGGGCGGCGCCGAGGGCGACGGCGACGGGCGGCGTCGAGGGGCGACGGCGACGGGCGCGCCGAGGGCGAGGGCGACGGCGGGCGGCGTCGAGGGCGCGACGAACAGGCGGGAATCGGAGAAGACGAGATTGGCGACGGGAACAGGTATTTATAGCCCCCCCCTTTAGTCGCGGTTGGCGACGAGGACCGCGACTAAAGGGCACCTTTAGTCGCGGGTCGCCTGCCCAACCGCGACTAAAGGTGTTTGGCGGTTTTTTGCGATCCCGCCCCCCCTTTAGTCGCGGTTGGGCGGCGACCAGCGACTAAAAGGTACCTTTAGTCGCGCCTGCCCAACCGCGACTAAAGGCCTTGTGCTGCCAGCGCCCAGCCCAAATGTTTAGTCCCACCTCGCTAGTTGAGAGAGCTCGAGAGTGGTTTATAAGCGCTGCGCCCACCCTCTCGAGCTCCTCTCAACCTGCAGGCTTCGAGCCTAATCTGTTACTAGCTATGTTCTGTGGGCCTACTTGGCGTCCTGCGGGCTGAATCCTGGCCCATGTAGGGTTTCTAGTCGTATTCATGCCGTGGGGGTCCGATGGGTGTCACTATTTTTTCCAGTTTTTTGTTTTGTTTTCTGCATTATTATTTATTTTTGTTGTTTTTGCTTTATTTTTAATTCTTTTTTGCTTTTAGTTTTAGAAAAATTATAAACTTTCTGTTAGTGCCATTAGTTTTCAAATTCGAAATGGACACCAAACACATCACGGGTAATATAATTCACATGATCCATTCAACAAAGTTTGGTACAATAAATTATTACACATCATTTCTTCCCTTGTGTCCCTGCTTGCTTACGATTGTGCCGTATCCATGGAGCATCCTCATCATTTAACTTAATGCTTGGGTCGGTGTTCACTTTGAAGGGCGGAATTTCAGCAAACATATTATAATCTTGACATGTCTGTCTTGTCCTCCACTCCCACGATGTTTCTTTTCCTGAAAGAACAATGTGGCGCTTTGGATCATCGCATGATGTACTGATCGCTTTCTTATCTTTCCGTTTCCTCGGTTTGCTACTCATGTCCTTCACATAGAAAACCTGAGCGACATCTTTTCGCTAGGGACGAATGGTTCGTCAAGGTAACCAAGATTGTTGAAATCCACCATTGTCATTCCGTATTGCTGGTCCACCTTTACCCCACCTCCTGTTAGCTTGAACCATTTGCACCGGAACAAAGGGACCTTAAAGGAGGGTCCATAGTCAAGTTCCCATATCTCCTCTATGTAACCATAATATGTGACCTCTTGCCCATTCTCGGTTGCTGCATCAAAGCGGACACCACTGTTTTGGTTGGTGCTCTTTTTATCTTGGGCGATCGTGTAAAATGTATTCCCATTTATCTCGTACCCTTGGAAAGTCGTTATAGTCGAAGATGGTGTCTTGGCCAACATGTACAGCTGATCTACAACATCATTGTCATTCATTAAATGTTTTCTCAACCAACTGCCGAAAGTCTCCATGTGGGCCTTCCTAATCCGAGATTCAGGCTTCCCGGGTTGTCGAGCGTAAAATATTCTTGTGTTTCTCAAAGTACGGAGCCACCAAGCTGGAATTGGTCAAGACAAAGTGTGGTGTGCTTCAATCGGAGAATGGCCGTCCATACATATCGTTGATTTCATTCCGATCGTGCCTTTTCCACTTAGTCTCCCCTCGTGCCGCGATCGAGGAAGACCAATCGGCTTAAGGTCGGAACAAAGTCAACACAAAACTCAATTACCTCCTCATTTCCATAGCCCTTGGCGATGCTTCCTTCTGGCCTAGCACGGTTACGAACATATTTCTTTAATACTCCCATGAACCTCTCGAAGGGGAACATATTGTGTAGAAATACAGGACCGAGAACGAAAATCTCTTCGACTAGGTGAACCAGGAGGTGCGTCATAATATTGAAGAAGGATGGTGGGAACACCAACTTGAAACTGACAAGACATTGGATCACATCGTTCTGTAACCGTGGTAGAACTTCTGGATTGATTACCTTCTGAGAGATTGCATTGAGGAATGCACATAGCTTCACTATGGCTACTCGAACATTTTCGGCAGGAGCCCCTCAAAGCAATCGGAAGCAATTGCGTCATAATCACGTGGCAGTCGTGAGACTTCAGGTTTTGGAACTTTTTCTCCGCCATGTTTATTATTCCCTTTATATTGGACGAGAATCCAGACGGGACCTTCATACTGCTCGGGCATTCAAAAAGATGACCTTCTCTTCTTTGGTCGAGCGTAGCTGGCACGACCTTGAAACCATTCCGGATGCCGGTCATCGTGGTCTTTCAAACGTTGCTGGTCCTGCCGTGCTTCCTTTGTATCATTTGTCTTCCCATACACGCCCAAGAAGCTTAGGAGGTTCACGCAAATATTCTTCGTAACGTGCATCACGTCGATTGCAGAGCGGACATCTAGGACTTTCCAATATTCTAGCTCCCGAATATAGATTTCTTCTTCCACATGGCTGCGTGCCCGTCGGCTCCCTTCGAACTGATTGTCCGCCAGACCCTTTCCAAAGATGACTTTCAAATCCTTGACCATATCAAATACCTCGGCACCGGTCGTTCCGCAGCTTCGCCGGTGATCTGCCTTGCCGTTGTAATGCTTGCCTTTCTTTCTTCTTTGGATGAATTTTCGGAAGAAATCGACGATGCCCAAGGTACACGTTCTTCTTACAATTTGGCAAATGTACACTTTCAGTCTCATGTAAGCAGTGCGTGCATGCATTGTATCCCTTATTTGACAGTCCCGAAAGGTTACTAAGAGCAGGCCAATCGTTGATGGTTACGAAAAGCAACGCCAGAGGTCAAATTCCTCTTGTTTGTGCTCATCCCACACACGGACACCACCCCACAGCTGTAAAAGTTCATCAACTAATGGCCTTAGGTACACATCGATGTCGTTGCCGGGTTGCTTCGGACCTTGGATGAGCACGGCATCATAATGAACTTCCGCTTCATGCACAACCAAGGAGGAAGGTTGTAGATGCATAGAGTCACGGGCAGGTGCTATGGCTGGAGCTCGCTTTCGCCAAAAGGATTCATGCCATCCGTGCTTAGAGCAAATCTTATGTTCCTTGCGTCGGCTGCAAAATCTTTGAACCATCTGTCGATCTTTCTCCATTGCGTTCCATCTGCGGTGTGTCTCAACTCCCCGTCCGACTTACGGTCCTCTTTGTGCCATCGCAACAACTTGGCATGCTCTTTGTTCCTGAGCAGACGTTTCAACCGTGGTATTATAGGAGCATACCACATCACCTTGGCGGGAACCCTCTTCCTGGGTTTCGGCCCTCAACATCGTCACCGGGGTCATCGCCTCGATCTTATAACGCAATGCGCAGTGCATACCGGCATTCATTCAAATTCTCGTATTCACCGCGGTAGAGGATGCGATCGTTGATGCATGCATGTATCTTCGTAACCTCTAAACCTAGAGGGCGTATAACCTTCTTTGCTTCAGACGTGCGTCAGCGGGCAACTCGTTATCCTTTGGAAACATATTCTTCAACATTTTCAGCAAGTTTTCAAATGCCGAGTCAGCTACACCTGCCTCTGCCTTCCATTTCAGCAAATCCAGTGTGCAGCCCAGCTTTTTCAGACCATCATCGCATCCGGGTACAGCGCCTTTCTGTGATCCTCTAACATGCGATCCAAATTCTCCCTCTCCTTTTCAGTTTCGCAGCGTCTCCGTGCATCAGCAATGGTCCGACCAAGATCATCAACGGATCATCACGTGCCTCTTCTTCACCTTCCCTTCACCTTCAAAGCATCCTCCATGAAAGTATCACGAAATGAGCAAGATAGCTTTCATCGATGAAATCATCCCCTTCTTCATCTTCTTCCATTATAACCCCTCTTTCTCCATGCTTGGTCCAACAATTATAGCTTGGCATGAAACCCTTCAAGCGAGATGCATGTGAACAACTCTTGAGGAAGAGTAACCCTTCTCATTCTTACAGATAACACATGGACAGATAACAAAACCCCCCGCTTGTTCGCATTAGCCACTACGAGGAAATCTTTCAAACCCGTAGTGAACTCGCCGGAGAGTCGGTTACCGTACATCCATTGCCGATTCATCTGCATTATTATAATATAAAATATATAATTAACCATCATGCATTTGTTAAACTAACTAGCTACAAATAAATTAAACAATGAACTACACACATGCATATTGACACATCAAAGGTTCATCAAGTTGCTAATCATGATCGAAGACTGTGGCTCCAACACTTCATGTCATGTTTGTTTCATGCTCTTGGGGCATTTCATCAAACACCTTATGTGCATAAGAGGAACCAAAAGCAAACCTACACACACTTGTGAAGAGAATGGCTCCAAATGGCTAAGTGTTGGCTGCCGGATGGGTATATATAGGGGAGGGGCTTTAGTTGCGGTTGGCACGGCAAATCAGTGACTAAAGGTGCCGAAACCTTTAGTCGCGGTTGTCTGGCCAACCGCGACTAAAGCCCTCACGTGCACCAGCTGGCCACCGAGCGCCTGGGCCCAGGCCTTTGGTCGCGGTTCACCTCCGTAACATGACTAAAGGTCCCATTAGTCGCGGTTCCTACAGCTTCGCGACTTATGGGGCTGGACGGAAGCCTGTTTTTCCACCAGTGGACAAAATCGTTTTGTAGGTAGTTTAATCAGGGGCTCATTAATATAATACTAATGGGTCCACATGGTGCGGCCCAGTAGCAGGAATGAACCCGTGGACAACAACAGCGTGATGGAGGTGGGAGTATGTACTCCCAGGAGTACTAACCAATTTTCATATATATATATATATACACACACAGAGACTGTCTATTCTACTAATATTAGCAGAATAACTATTCTGCACACCACTTCGGCACTGCACGCTCAACAGAAGCGCACTGCATCATTTTGACGACGAGCACTGCAATAGAGACAAGTGAACTTCTCGTCGGAAAAAACTGCACGCGTTATTTTTTCGGTACTGTTTTCGCTCTAATTTTTTAACCGTTTATTGGAATGAGGCGTATAATATATCATTGAAAAGCTATGGATTAGGCGCAACTTCGACATGTTGAACACTTTTCGAGATTCTACACGGTTTAAGAGCAGTTTTGAAAATAGTGCGGCGGATTACGAGTGGCAGCGAGCGTTTTTTCGCGTTTTTTTCTAAACCGCTTGTCGGAATGAAGCAAATGATAAGCCGTTGGATAGATATCGTCGAGGCGCATCTTTTTCATATATAAATCTTTCCCTAATTCATTATGGTTTAAGAGCAGTTTCAAATTTACTAAATCGCGGAATTCTGTTTTTCGAATTTTTTCAAATTTTCGGTACTGTTTTCGCTCTAGTTTTTGAACCGTTTGTCAAAACGAGGCGTGTAATACGTCATTGGAAAGCTATGGACAAGGCGCAACTAACATATGTAGGAATGGTTTTGAGATTGCTTACGGTTTTAAGTTAATTTTGAAAATCGTGCGGCGGAGGACGAGTGGCAGCGGCTGTTTTTTTTTTGAAATTTTTACAAACCGGTTGTCGAAATGATTCAAATGATATGACGTTGGAAAGATATTGACGAGACGCAACTTTTTCATGTAGAACATAGCTTTTTAGCAAGAGCCAAATCGACGCGCGTACTTCATCAGACTGAAAACCGCACTGCATCGAACGAAAACCACACTGCATCAGACGGGCAAGCGAACTTCATAGTTTGTTTTATTCTAACATAAATTTTCGTAGGTGGGACCGCACTTCACATCGGGCGTAAGTGAACTACATCGAACAAAGAACCACACCGCTTTTAAACGGAAAAGCGCACTGCATGATTTATTTTACATTTTTCTAAGATTTTTATGAACGAGAGTGGACCGCATAGACGAGGGCAAGTGAACCACAACACTATGAAATGTGAATGGTATTATTTTTTTCTATTTTTATATTGTGCATAAGTGAACGGCAACAGTATTGAAAGTGAACATCAACTATATCGGAAGTGACCGGCAAATGGTATCGAAGTGAACTGCATTACTTTTTAAATTTGTTTTCCTAAAAAAATCATGTATCACGTCCTTTTGGGCTGACTCGGCAAGCGAAGTGAACGCATACAATGGGTGGTTTCTTGGGGTGACTTAAGTGACCCATGGGGGCGAAAAGAATGGACAGCTACGAGAACAGTGAATTGTTTTTCTCATAGTAGTTATTTCTTTAGGCTCAACAAGGTGTGCAGTGCACTGTTTTTCCTTTTTGGTTGTTCTTCTTCTGCAAAAATTAGTAAACTAAATCGCGAGAAGAACAAACAACGAAGCGCATGGTCAGTCTCTTACACAGTGAACCACCCAAGTTCTCATAACGCACTGCATCTTTTTTCTCGGTTTTAAGCGAGAATAGCAAAACTGCAGTGCACTGAAGGCTTTTTCCATCCCCCTAAAAAAGGTGAACTGCATGAGCACCGAATTACACAAGACAGCGAGCTGCGGGTCCACGATGTTGAAGGGGCAACGCCGGACTGCACGCACGCACATCGTGTGGTGCGGATCCCCTCCGCTCACCGTTTGTGGCGAGTTGTAGCTGCACGCCGCGATGAGAAAGTGCACCTGCAAGCAAAAACTACCAATACTGCAAGTGCCCAGTACTGAAACACATCACTCGCGTCGCCGAGCTGCACGGCGACGGTCGCCGGACTGCAGAGGTGGGGATGCTGCCTTGTTGAAATGCATCTGTCCAGAAGAGGAGGTCACGGGAGTTGAGAACCCACAGCCGGAGCCGATGCTCATTCGTGAGGAGCTCACTGTGCTCAGCGGCAGAGAAACTCGATAGAGGAAGGTAGGTGGCCTCCTGGATGCCTGCACATCGTGGTTCTAGGTGATATTGAGAATGGGGCATGGGGTGGAAGGGGAGGGGGAGAGCTGGCCATGATTTAGGGCCTGTTCTGAACCTCTCCCACTCTGAACTTCACAAACTCCAAAGTCAAAACCGAGCCGAACGCAATCGCTCCAAGAAGCTAAATTCCAGGAGCTGTCATGGGTCAGAGTGCAATTTTGTGGAGCAGGAAATACCCAGCCGCTTTTTACAGAATCTGGAGTTCCACGTATTTAGAGTTTGCCACCGCCAAGGAAAACGATTCGACTGAGCCGAGACATACATGCCCTTCGTTCTCGCAGTCCTCTCCTTCTCGAACCCTCACGCCGCCTCCGCCGCCTCCGGTAGCATCGCCACTCCCGCTTCCCCCGTCGTCGGCCGGGTCCTGTCCTCCGCGTCTGATCCGGCCATCCCAGCCTCGTTCGACCATATCCTTCGACAAAGACAGCTACTCCGTCGCCGGCGTGGAGCAGCGACCCCATGGCAAGGACGAAGCTCCCGGACGCCATTGACACCGAGACAACCGCGGGAGCCGGAGCAGCGACCAAGACCGAGCCCCTCGCCAATCCCCAAGGTGAGCTCCCGTTGGAGATGGTCGCCCATGGCGTATATGGTGTTGCTACTGTTAATGGAAACTGAATTTGTTTGGTGCGATGTAGTGCGTGTCTTTGCTAACATATTAGCTTTTAGCTATATGATCTAGTACATGTGAGGATGGATGTGGTTTGTGCAGAATGCATCTGAAGGAAGATAGTGTCAACTGACGAAAAAACTGTAAATGTCAAGCGATCGGCATGTGGATTCAGGTTGTGGCCGTTTCGGTGTTGTAGCGTCAGTGAGCTCCTTCATGTCGAGGCTGTCACTTCTCTTGGAGTCCAGCATGTAGAGGTCCACCGGTACATGGAAGGCGGGGAGAATGGATGGACAGAATCATTATATTGTTCCTTTAAAAAACAGTTATTTGTTTTTACTATATAACTTGTCTTATCTAGGAATATTTGTGATCCTTTCAAAAATACATTTGGGCTATATTTTCAACCCAAATTTTACTACACAAAAGTACTCAGACAGCCACAAATCGCAGAAATTGTATCCTGTGAAAAAATTGTGCCAGCCATTCACCCAAGCACTATGGCCCGTAGATGGGCTCCTTCTAGCCAGCCCAAGATGGCAACCAGCAGGCCTTGAGCGCCCAGCTGGGCTGCCAGCTCAACCAGGGGCTGGGAGAAGCTGGCGACGCTCCATAACGTTTCACATTCGCCACGTGAAGCAAGAAGCGTGGTAAGAAGCTGGATATGGGAAGTTTTGGAGAAGCTAGATGGTTTCAGAACAGGCCCTTAGGCTTACCATCGATGGATCTGCCGGGAGACGCAAGGTGGAGTACCTCCCGCTCCATCCATCATCGAAGAGTCACATGGGGAGGCAGGGTGCGGCACCCGCAACGTCTCTGGTCGGAGCAGGGACGGCGAGGCTCCAGGGCGGCGCGGCGGCAAGGATTCATGGGTTGTGGGGGCGCCGGCTGCCGGATCTGAGGCGGAGGGGGGCCGCCCGGTGATGCGAAGCGTGGCGGAGGGGGGGAGGGGGGGGGGGGGGGCGGCGGCGGCCTAGTTGGTACTGCGGATGCGGCGTCAGTAGAAGGTGGATGGGGACCGGCGGCGGGGCGGCGACGTCGGCCTAGGGTTGTTCTCCGGCAGAAGGTGAGGGAGACGAGGGTTTGGACCGCGGGATGTGGGGGGTCGTGCGGGAGGTGGGATGTGGGGATGAGCCGGGTGGGGTGGGCTTTTTTGCTGCGGTGCGGTGCGGTTCGGTTCGCGGGTGCGAGACGCTAGTGTGTTAGCAGAATAAGAAAGTGGTGTGCAGAATAAGACTCTTAAGGGTGTTATATATATAGACGGTCTATTCTGCTAATATTAGCAGAATAACTATTCTGCACACCATTTCGGCACTGCACGCTCAACAGAAGCGCACTACATCATTTTGAGGACGAGCACTGCAATAGAGACTAGTGAACTTCTCTTCGAAAAAACTGCATGCGTTATTTTTTTGGTACTGTTTTCGCTCTAGTTTTTTAACCGCTTATCGGAACGACGCAACTAATATATCATTGGAAAGCTATGGATTAGGCGCAACTTCGCCATGTTGAACACTTTCCGATATTTTTCACGGTTTAAGAGCAGTTTTGAAAATGGTGCGGCGGATGACGAGTGGCAGCGAGCGTTTTTTCGCGTTTTTTTCGAAACCGCTTGTCGGAATGATATAATTGATACGCCGTTGGATAGATATCTCGAGGCGCATCTTTGTCATATATAAATTTTTCTCTAATTCGTTATGGTTTAAGAGCAGTTTCAAATTTACTAAATCGCGGAATTCTGTTTTTCAAATTTTTTCAAATTTCCGGTACTGTTTTCTCTCTAGTTTTTGAACCGTTTATCGAAACGAGACGTGTGATACGCCGTTGGAAAGCTACGAACGAGGCGCAACTTTCATATATTGAAATATTTTTGAGATTCCTTACGGTTTTAAGTTAATTTTGAAAATCGTGCGGCGGATGACGAGTGGCAGCGGCCGTTTTTCGCAAAAAAATTGCAAACCGCTGGTCGGAATGATTTAAACGGTACGCCGGTCGAAAGGTATCGACGAGACGCAACTCTTTCATGTAGAACACTCTCTCTAATTCTTTACGGTTTAAGAGGAATTTCGAATTTACCGAAATGCGGACACTCTGTTTTTTCGCGACACCGAAATGGACGTGGGTACTTCATCCGACTGAAAACCGCACTGCAACGGACGAAAAATCGCACTGCATCAGACGGTCAAGAGATCTGCATGGTTTCTAAATTTTTCTCAGACGAGTTTTCTTGTCTTTTTTTTTAAAAAAAAATTTGTGAACGAGAGCGGACCGCAGAGACAGGGCAAGTGAACCACGACATATATTGCAGTGAGCTGCATTACTATCTTGTTGTTTTGCTAAAAGAAATCACACTTTTCATGTTAGGCACAAGCGAACAGCATCATTCTAAAAAATGAACCATATCCAAGGACCAACCGCACTGCAAGTGTAGATGTAGTCGGTTGCATTTTTAGACACACGAAATTTTTTGCATAAAGAGAGGTAATGAGCTGCTACACAAATGGAGTGAAGTACATGTTTGTCTCTCTTCAAACAAATTTGATTCAAGACATCAATACTGCACTGCAGATAGGAGACTAGCCAACTGCTCCAAAACACAACGGAGTTTTTGACAGCACACCGAAAAACACTACATGGATAATCTGACATGAAATTAAACTCTTAACCACAATGCTAGGCACCGGCGTCCCTGATGAGCTGCTCAAAAACAAAATCTAAAACACAAACAAAATTCCATGGCACAACGAGCACCACCTTGAATTCAAGCCAAACTGCATGGGCGCATCAACCGAATAGCATCTCTTCCTATTCGATGCCTTCCTGCTCGTCGAAACTGCACTGCAAGAAAGAAAGGAGCAGGGAAACAAATCAAAATCAAGAAAGGAACTGCACGGCTACCCTCGAGCTTTGTTAATTTGCACCGATGACGAAGAAGGGTGGAGGAAGGGCATAGGAGGAGGGTGCCGGAGCGCCACCGGGCATCCAACCACCACCACAGGTCACCACCGCTCTCCCTTCGGCAACCGAGCTGCACTGGAGTAGCAACCGAGCTGCTTAGGCCTTGCCCTCCCAGTAGCGAGATCCCATGGGAAATCCATCAATGAACCGCAGCAAAACCATCACTGGATGAATCCCCCGCAGAACGCCGGCCATCCCCTAGTAACCGGGATGAAGGAAGGAGGCAAGCTGGGGAGGGGCGTTGATGCAGGCGACGAGGCGCGGCGAGTTAGGTGTAGTCCGTCTCCACCTGCACCGGGCGGCGGTGGGGCTCCCCCATCGCCAGATCCAGAGCAGCCACCGATGGATCCAATGGAGGTGCTGCGACTGCTCCGGGGAGGATGGGCGGGGCGATGCGTGGTTGGGGGCCGGAATAGGGCGGCGCGTGGTGGTGGTCAGGACGGGGTGGCGGCGGTGGCCGGGACGGGACGACGCAGGTGGTGGCCGGGGCGGGGAGGCGCGTGCTGGTGGCCGAGACGTGGCAGGGCGGCGTGTGGTGGTGGCCGGGGCATTGCGTAGTTGGGGGGAGGCCTTGATCTTGTAAGCCGTCGAGGCTGGTGGCCGGAGGCCGGTGGTGACGCCGCCGCATCAGGGAACCAGTGGATCCAGGCGGTGCTCGAAGGCAGGAGAGGCAGCCGTCGGCGCTGATGCTCGGAGGGTAACCAGGCGTGTCGCCATCGTCTGTGGTGAGCAGGGATACGGCAGCACAGGGGCGCGAGGTCGACGGAGGCGCGACGACGCGGGTCAGGCGGCGTTGCAGCGGGGGCGCGGGGAGGGAGGCGTCGGCGTGTGGGCATGTGGAGGGAGGCGGTGGCGCAGGGGTGCGGCGGGGGCACGGGAAGGGAGGCGGCGGCGCGGCGGTGGCACGGGGAGGGAGGCGTCGACGCGGGTGCATGGGGAGGGAGGCGGCGGCGCAGGGCTGTGGCGGGCTAGGAGGGGCAAGTCGGGGATGGAGGAGCACCGAGAGAGAGGAGTGGGGTGGGTGGCACCGTGGCAGGGATAAGGTGTTTTTTTCTTTTGTGTGCACGGTTCGCTCGGCCATCGTGCGTGGTTAGTTTGTAGCTGCGGGGTGGGTCGGAAGGTGTTATCAGAATAAGGATTTGGTGTGCAGAATAAGACTCTAGAGGGTGTTATCATAATAGACCCACCATATATATATATATATATATATGTATATATATATGTATATATATATATATATATATATATATATAGGGAAAATGCATCCTACTACCGGGTGTAGCTACACCCATTTATCATATACTATCATGTGGTAGTATATACTCTACTTTATTATTTTTAGTATGTTCATATACTATATCCAAGATACTCCCAAGTGATTTATATGAAAAAATGGCAAGGGAGCTCATAATTTTATTGTATTTGTGAAATACGTACATATTTATGCGTGAAATAAAGTATCATAAAATATGATACATACTACCAAAAAAGTAGTATATATACTACCTAAACATTCTTATATAGTACATACTACGCGTACATACTCTCCGATATGATAGATACTACATAGAACGTATGAAACAAAAGTGGGAGTAACTACACCCGGTAGTAGGGAAAATTTGTCCTATTTATATATGCGGTTCTACGTATGAGAAAATCTATTTATATATATGCATAACCTGTACAATTTGTAGTATCGTGAAATACCGCAAACAAAAAAAATGGAATGGAAAATAAAGCAAAAAACCCCCCAAACATTTAGTACCAGTTGGTGTTACCAACCGGTACTAATGGCCTACGCGCACACGGGTCTGGCTCGTGCCACGTGGTGTCACTTTAGCGCCGGTTCGTGATGAATCGGTACTAGGGGGGGGGGGTGCTTTAGTCCCCACTCTTTAGTGCCGGTTAGCAAACCGGCACTAAAGGCCGTTATGAACCGGCACTAAAGGCCGGTTCTGCACTAGTGCTACCTAAGTATAATGGTAGTCATCTAACGTCATTAGAGCAGAAACAAAGGAAGCTATATAGGAAAGAAAGAGATATTCCATCTGACATTCTCAATATGCTAGCCCGTGCGAATACACGGGTTAGCGACTAGTTACCCTAATTAGGCACAGTGTAGTTTTTCCTCTGTATTTGCTACAGGACTTCTAATTTACTTGCTCTCATTATAAATAGATTGATAAAATACTGGAGTAGGATCATTGCCCTTGCCGCGAGCTACTTCAAAAGAAAACCCTTGCCCTAATTCTTGCAGGGATCATTGCCCTTGCCCTAATTCTTGCAGGGATTTTCCCAAAGACTATTTTCTGTTATTGTTTCCAGATACTAGCATTAATAACACAAGTCATTTTATTATGTGAAGTTAAAATTGAAATTTCTGAAACAGTAAAAATATAACATTTACTCCTATAAAAGATGCTGGAGTACCTGAATCCTTGGGCTCCATGCGGGCGAGAGCAATTCTGGCCGCCGGTCGTTGCTTTTGTTCAAAAATTAAGGTGAGACTATGGTTCATGTTCCATGTGGGGGGTTCAAAGTAAATTGCTGATAGCATCGAGCAACATCGAACATGTTAGCTAAGAACATCGATGATGCCAGAAACGTCTGCCCTTTTGATTTGGAGGTCAAAAGATAATTTCTAGTGTCTATTTTAAAGATTCTTCATCATGTATTTCAACAAATATATTTGTGTATTTAAAAAAGTTCGTCGTGTCTTGTAAGAAAATGTTTATGGACATTTATTTTCAGAATCATGAACATATTCTTATGAACTAGAAAACGCTATATTAAGTTGTCTTAATAATTTTTAAATGCACACGAACAGTTTCTACAGGGCATCATACACATTTATAATATATATTTTTTGTACAGAAACACATCTGTCATCGAAACAATTTTCTCTCCCCTCAAAGAAGAAAAAAAGCATCAACATATATATATATATATATATATGTGTGTGTGTGTGTGTGTGTGTGTGTGTGTGTGTGTGTGTGTGTGTGTGTGTGTGTGTGTATACATATATATATATACATAAACACTATTCTGATCACGGGATCAGAATAATATTCTGATCACAACCTGAACTGCCTGAGTAAAGCGCCTGAACTTCCCTCTGTACTGGGTTGAACTTCAGCTAAAAAGTGTCCAAATGGGGCTTGCGACATACCGTTGGACAGCTATGGACACCAATATCATGATCGAAGTTAAATTTTTGGCAAAATGTATGCGGTTTAAGAGCAGTTTTGAGAACCATTTTTTCTTCATACAAAAATGTGAATCGTATTTTCGATCGCATTTCTAAACCATTTATCGGAATGAGGTAAATAATATAGCATTGGAAAGCTGCTGCAAAACCACCCCTTCGATATGTTGAAAGTTTTCTCCAATTTCCCTATGGATAAAGAGTAATTTTGAAAATCGTAAAATTTCGCAAACCGAAGAGCCGAGTTCGTATTTTCAATGTAATTTCTAAACGGATAATACATTTGAGGCAAATGATATGGCATTGGAAAGCTTGTGAAAATGCGCTACTTTTTGATGTTAAATGTTTTTTCTAATTTGAAACGGTTTAAAAGTAATTCAGAATACGGTACAAGTTCCACCGAGTTCATATTTTCGAGATAATTTTTTAACCATACGGTCGAATGTAACAAATAATACGATGTTGGAAAGCTTGAGAAAATGCGAAACTTTTTCGTATATATTGTTTCTCCTAATTCCTTACAGTTTTAAGTCAAATTGGAAAATTAATAAAAATATATTTTTGGCATAATTTCTACATACTTTACCGGAATGGGGCAAATAATATACCGCTGAAAAGCTACGGAAAATGCGAAACTTTTTCATGTTGATGGTTTTACGTGATTCCTAGCCGTTTTCAAGTAATTGCGAAAATGGTGAGATCATTCGTTCTGCCTTTATCGCGAAACTGATTCTTCGAAAATGCACCGCGTGAAGAACCTGAACTTCTCGGCACGTGTACTTGAACTTCACTCTGTTTTTCACGTGCTTTTTTTTGCTCGTATGTCTCTATCCACTGCTCCTAGCTCTTCACCCACTCACCGGAATTGAGCAAGTGATGTAACGATGGAAAGCTGCTGTAAACACGCAACTTTCCCGTGTTGATCATTTTTTTTCATATTCGCAACGATTTTAAAAGTTTTTCATCTGAAATTCATTCAACGTAGTAGTTGAACTTCATGCTCTTTTCACGTTGAACTTCTGTGACGTATTTTTGTTTGTACGTGCGCCTGAACTTCCCTCTGTACGAACCCGACCTTCGGGCTATCTTTGCAACCGTGGCTTCCCCCGCGAATTATTCTCGTTAGTCGTGTTCTATATGATGTTAGTGTAATCTAGAAACGATTTTTAGCAACTAAATATTTGTTTTAGATAGGAATCTCACTCGTTGGCGGATTTTGCACTCGGGTCGTGAAGAACACACGTTTTTTGCGATTTTACTTCCTGAGTTGTTCGATCTGAACTTCCCCTAGTGCTAGGTTGAACTTCTGTCAACATTGCCCAAATGGGGCTTGCGATATACCGTTGGAAAGCTATGGACACCAGTATCATGACCCAACTTAAAATTTTGGCAAAATGTAAGTGGTTTAAGAGCAGTTTTGAAAACCGTTTTTTCTTCACACAAAAATGTGAATCGTATTTTTGATCGCATTTCTAAACCATATATCGGAATGAGGCAAATAATATGGCGTTGAAAGCTGCTGTAAAATCGCTCTTTCCACATGTTGAAAGTTTTCTCTAATTCCCTATGGTTAAAGATTAATTTGGAAAATCGTTAAATTTCGCAAACCGAACAACCGAGTTCGTATTTTTTTTGCCATTTCTAAACGCCTGATCCAATTGAGACAAATCATATGGCGTTGGAAAGCTTATGAAAATGCGCTACTTTTTCATGTTTAAAGTTTTTCCTCATTTTGTATGGTTTAAATATAATTTAGAAAACGGGCCAAGTTCCACCGAGTTCGTATTTTCGAGCTAATTTTTAACCGTATGTCCGAATGCAACAAATGATATGGCGTTGGAAAGCTTGAAAAAATGCGAAACTTTTTGTATATATTGTTTCTCGCAATTCATTATGGTTTTATGTGAATTTTGAAAATGGCTAAAATGTATTTTCACCATAATTTCTACAAACTTTATCGAAATGGGGCAAGTAATATATCATTGAATAGCTAAGGAAAATGTGAAACTTCTTCATGTTGATGGTTTTCTGTGATTTGTAGCCGTTTTCAAGTAATTTCCACAATGGCGAGATCATTTGTTTTGCCTTTATCGCGAAACAGATTTTCCGAAAATGCACCACGTGAAGAACCCGAACTTCTCGGCATGTCTACTTGAACTTTACTATGTTTTTCACGTGCCTTTTTTTGCTCGTAGATCTCCATCCACTGCTTGTAGCTGTCCATCCACTCACCGGAATTGAGCAAGGGATATACCGATGGAAAGCTGCTGTAGACACGCAACTTTCCCGTGTTGATCATTTTTTCATACTCGCGAGGGTTTTAAAAGTTTTTCATGTGAAATTCATCCAATGTAGTAGTTGAACTTCCTGCTATTTTCACGTTGAACTTCTGTCAAGTGTTTTCGTTTGTAATTTTTCTTATCCATTCGTTAGTGTTACACAAATGATTTTCCTTTTGTACAAACCCTTCTCATAATAATTTTTTTGACTTTTTTCGACCGAGGACTTGAACTTATAACATCAAAAAAATTGGACTTTGCCTTTTATTCATTTTTTCTCATATGAAACACACACGTGGTTCATATTTTGGACTTTCCCTTTTCTCTGTTATTTCAATTTGAACTTAACCTTTTTATATTTTGAGTAAAGAATTGTATTCGATTTTTATACAGAAAAAAATCGAACATGGAAATACAAGGTGAACCTCTCTCGCAAGAATTTTTGAACTTCTCCTGACAGAGCACCTGAACTTCTTTCAGCAAACCTTTTAACCTTTTATTTTTTATACCTTTGTTCTCACCTGAAATGCATTTCTTACAGTACTTGCACTTCTCGTTGTTTTCACTATATTTTTGTGTATATGTTGAATTACACGCAATTGAAGGTCGGACATCATTTTTTGCTTTTTTGTTTCAAACATGTAATTGGAAGTCGGACGTCTCGCAATATAAATTCCGAACCTTGCACGGAGGAGCATGTGAACTTCTTGCAACAGACCTTTAAAGCCTTTTGTTTTCTATTCTTATATTCTTATCTGAAACGCATTCCATGTAGTAGTCGAATTCCCCGTTGTTTTCACCTTGAATTTCTGTCACGTCTTTTTATTCAACCTCTCACACAAGAATTTTTGAATTTTCTCGGGCCGATGACTTTAACTTCTAGCATCAAAACTTATAGCCATTTGCTTTTTCATTCTTTTTTTCATACCAAATGCACACCGTGTAGTACGTGAACTTCTGACAGTTATCAAGATAAACTTCTCTCGGTTACGCGAAAATATGTGAGTTTTTTATAGGCATTGAAATGCTCTACCTTTTTATTTCAACTTCATTGTGTATTTTTTAGAAATGTAATAAACATTATACAACTTCTTGGTTATTTTCGAACTGAACTTCTCGGTTTATTCGTTAGTAACGGGAAAAATTCGAGTTTTTGTAATAAATATTGAACTCCTCCATTTTCTGAAATTGAACTTCTTGGTTTATTATTTAGTAACGAGGAAAATCAAAGTTTTTTATTTATATAGAACTTCTCTATTTTTGTAATTTGTACTTCTTGATTATTTCTTTTAGTAATGGAAATATCCAAGTTTTGTAATAAGTTTTGGACCGCCCGTTTTTTTTTAATTTGAACTTCTAGTATTTTGTTAATTCTAGAAACGATGAAAGGTCCCTTTTATGATTTTTGAACTTCTCTATTTTTAAAATTCGAACTTCTTGTTTTTTTTAATTTTAGAAACTATGGAATATCCGCTTCTAAATGCTCTTTTATTTTTGAACTACTCTATTTTTTTGTTTGAACTTCCTATGAACTTTCTACCATCATGACTCGGCAAATGCATCACTAAGTACTCTTTTTGTCCACATACTGGAATATATGCCGCACATTTCATTTTGTGTCAACTAGGTTTCATGCTGCACATGTCATGTTACTTGAACTGAAAATGGCTTATTGTTTCTTTTCTACAAAATCTTTCATGAAACTGAAAACTCTGCTGAACATGAGCTGGAAATGGCTCATACTGTAATTTACAAAAACCTTTTCCTAAACTGAAATCTCTGCTAGACTTTGAACTAAAAATGGCACATAGTGTGTTACAGAATGGCACATTATAATCTGAATCTGACCATGCTACTATTACAAATTCTACAGAGCAGCCTACAAACGAAAAAGATAACACATTGCTATGTTTGAAGAATTTAGATATCTGGTAGAGATTGTTTTCTATGGCTGCTCACATGGACCACCATCAGGTCCATTTTTTGAAGAGCTTCTGTGATGCTATGGCTGCTCAAATGAGAGCACCATCGTGACCAAACAAATGGGACAAACCTGCATTTTTTCACATTTTTTGTCAAAGTGCAGTTTAGCTATGCTCAAATCTCAAACCACCATCAGATATATGAAAGGGGTCTTCCAAGTTTAGTTTTTCAGAGAACAAACTCAAAAAAAAATACTCAAAGAAGGTCAAATACTCCGAAAGTGAGAGTGCAGAGAAGACAGGGAGGGAAAATACCTGTAGGATGGTAGAGACGCGTTGGGAGGAGGGATATCTCATGTTGCCTGGTGTCGATCTGTGTTGGATGGCGTGCGGGTGGTGGGCGGTGACCCATTTGGCTAGTTGGTGCGTTGCCTCACGACCGAAGGGTGGAGGAGGAAGGTGGAAGAAGGTCATGGCGCAAGGGGAAGAAGGTCACGGTGGTAGGGGGAGAAGTTTGCGGTGGCAAGGGGAGGGCCTGAGTGCGGGGGTCCCGAGTGGCAGCTTTTGGGGAGGTGGAAGAAGGTCGCTCTTGGTCATCCAGCGGCACGGCAACGAGCATCGATATGTGTCCTGCATCGGCGGCGCAGCAACGGTGTGCTAGCGGCGAAGGTGACCGGGTGCAAGCGGCGTCGGTTCCGATGGTCGATGGCGTCACCGGATCAAGCGAGCCAGCAGAGGTGGCAGGGTCCGGCGGGCGCGCGGTGCCCTCGGTCGAGGTGCGAGGCAGCCATCGGCGGCGGCCTTCGATTGCAGCGGGCCTACAGCGATGCCGTTAGGCGGCGGTGCAGCGCCCGGTTGAGGCGAGGTGTGGGCGGCGAGGCGGGCGCCCGGTTGGGATGGGGTGTGGGTGGCGCGGGGCGGCGGTGCCCGTTAGAGGCGAGGGCAGGCGGCCGAGGCGCCGATTGGGGTGGGGGATCTATCGGGGGCGGGTGGTGCGGAACAATCGGGGGAGGTGGGTCGTGCAGGATGTGGGTCGTGGCTCTGGTTTTTCTTAACGGGTTCGGGAAGACCACGTCGGGCCCTATAGAGGGCGGACCGTGATCAGAATAACTATTCTGATCCCAGGATCAGAATAGTGTATATATATATATAGGGTGGGTCTATTATGATAATACCCTTTAGAGTCTTATTCTAATAACAGTCGGCTTATTCTGCTAACACTCCACCCCCATCCCCACCTTCTTGGCTTCTCCCCTCCTGAACCCCCGCTCCCCCACCTTCTTCCCCGCCGGGGCACCGCGCCACCCCGCTCCCCCACCTTCTTCCCCGTCTTTCCCGCCGGGGCGCCGCGCCACAAGAACCCCCGCTCCCCCATTTTTTTTCCTGCCCGGGCCCCTGTGCCGTTGGAAACCCCGCTCACCCACGACGCCGCCAGAACCCCCACGACCCACCCGCACTTTCTTCCCCCACCGCGACTCCAACCCACTCCCTCTGCCTCCTTCCACAGCGCCGGCGACCGCCCCCAGCCGCCAGATCCGGCCGCCCCTGCCCACCCCCACCTTCTTGCAGCACCGCCGCAGCACAAGATCCTAGCCGCCCCATCCATGCACCACCACCGCGCTGTTGGATCCCACGCTGCGGGATCCTGCTGCCGACCACCTTCGGATCCAGCGATCCACGGCGTCATGACCCGCCCAGCACCGCCCCCGTACACAGATCCGCTCCTTCCCCCAACATCCTTCTCCGACAGCGGTCGCCGCCGGCCACCAACACATCCCTCCATCGATGGTGCGACCCCTCCCAGACTCCCCTCTCGTCGAGGTCAGCGAGAAACCTCCCATCCTGGTGATGCAGCCCAAACCCGGCCTTCGCCAACCAGATTCGCACCACCACCGTCGGACCCATCCCATCGTCACTACCCCAGACCAGAGGCACCTAGGATCCGAGCTCCTACCTCCCCGGCCCTTCTTCGAGCAGCACCGAGTCCAGCGATGACCATCGATTCAGTGTAGCTCGGTGACCATGGCTGTGCAGCTCGGAGGCGTGATATGGTTCAGTATCCACCGCCCTTGTGTCTCCGGCGTGGACTGCTGCAACGACACGTTGTTGCGTGTGCTTCGTGGCGTGCTGCGGTTCATGGCGTGTCGTTGCGTGTGCTTCGTGGCGCTTGTAGTTTCTGACCGTGGGCTTGCATCGGTTTGGTTCAGATGGGGAGGTAGACAGGATTGCATTTTTCTGGCTGGTGTGCAGCTCCCGCAGCCTGGCCGTGCAGTACGCGGGCATGGGTTTGAAGTGTGGTGCCCACGTGTGTGTCCTCGATGATGCTCGGCCACAAGTGTTGACCGATAGGTACAGCTCAGCCCAGGCCGGCATGCGGCTCAATAGACAACGGGTTGCAGTTCTTACCACGGGCTGTGCAGTAAGCCAACGCTCTTCGTTCTCCATCTCCACTTGCAGTCCACTCAGCGGGCGCGTGCAGAACATTTTTGACTTTGTGCAGTTTGCTCAGCCACACATCACCGACGAGCGTCGTCGTGCCTTTTATGCATATGCATATTGTTTTTGCAGCTCACTTTGGTGACTATGCAGTTTGTGGCGTGCACGGTGCAGTTTGATCAACAGGGCAGCTATCACACTCTTGCAGCTGGCTAAATTTTGTGCTTTCCATTCACTAGGAAAAAAATACCCTTGTAATTTTAGTTTGTTGTTCAGCTCTGAACATTTGGGGTTTGGTTGGCACACAAGGGTAGTTTAGTTCGATTCATTCTGCAACTTTTTCAAGATTTTAGCCCCTCCAGGCGGGCTCCTTCTGATCTAGCCGAGTGAGCTCATTGTTGAAGCAACTCGCCTGCCCAAGACATGTGGTTCACGATTGAATTTAATTTTTTTAGTTGTTTCCAAGCAGTTCATTGCTATGTGCAGTAAGAAACTAAAAAAAGAAAATGTAGGGCACTCTAGTCTAAAAGATGTCCACCCCGAGGGACTCCGCAGTGCACTCCATTTAAAACTAAATGCATTTCAAAAAAACATGCAAATGCGTTGCACTTTGGTCTAAAAAAAGTCCAATACGAAGGACTCTCCAATACACTCCATTTAGAACAAAATGCATTAAAAGAAAACATGCAAAATCAGTGCACTTTGGTCTTATAAAAGTCCACCAAAAAGTCCACTATGAATGTATTTTCAGTACACTCCATTTTGAAAACAAAAAATGCATTTAAAAAGCATGCAAATGCGATGCACTTTGGTCTTAAAAAAAGTCAACTACGATGGACTTTTCAGCACACTTCATTTAAAACATAATGCATTTAAAAAAATGAAGTTCACTTGATCGTCTGATGCAGTGCGGTTTTCCGTCCGATGCAATGCGGTTTTTTGTCGGATGAAGTTCACTCGTCGATTATGGTACCGCCAAAAAACAGAGTATCCGCATTTTGGTAAATTCAAAACTGCTCTTAAATCGTAAGAAATTAGGGAGTGTGTTCTAAATGAAAAAGTTGCGTTTCGACGATATCTTTCCAACGGCGTATCGTTTGAATCATTCCGACCAGCGGTTTGCAAAAATTTCGCCAAAAACGACCGCTGCCACTCGTCATCCGTCGTACGATTTTCAAAATTAACTTAAAACCGTAAGGAATCTCAAAAATATTTCAACATATGAAAGTTGCGCCTCGTTCGTAGCTTTGCAACGGCGTATCAACCGCCTCGTTTCGACAAACGGTTCAAAAATTGGAGCGAAAACAGTACAAAAAATTTGAAAACATTTGAAAAACAGAATTCCGCGATTTAGTAAATTTGAATCTTCTCTTAAACCGTAAGGAATTAGAGAAACATTTATATATGAAAAAGATGCGCCTCGATTATATCTATCCAATGGCGTATCGTTTGCTTCATTCCAATGAGCGGTTTTAAAGAAATCGCGAAAAAACGCTCGCTGCCACTCGTCATGGGCCCCACCATTTTTAAAACTGCTCTTAAACCGTGTGTAATCTCGAGAAGTGTTCAACATGTGGAAGTTGCGCCTAATCCATAGCTTTTAAACGGTATATTACACGCATCATTCCGATAAACGGTAAAAAATTAGAGCGAAAACACTACCGAAAAAATAACACGTGCAGTTTTTTCCAATGAGAAGTTTACTCGTGTGAATACTGCAGCACACTTCGTTCAAAGAATGATGTGCACTTGCGTTCAGCGTGCAGTGCGGAAGTGGTGTACAGAATAGTTATTCTGCTAATATTAGCAGAATAGACCGTCCGTGGGTGGGTCTATTATGATAATACCCTTTAGAGTCTTATTCTAATAACAGTCGGCTTATTCTGCCATCACTCCACCCCCATCCAGTGCCCCCGAACCCCACCTTCTTGGTATCTTCCCTCCACAGACCCCGCTCCCCACCTTCTTCCCATTGGGCACCGCGCCACCCGCTCCCCACCTTCTTCCCCTGGGCGCCAAGGCCACCGTAACCCCGCTCCCCACTTTTTTCCTGCCGGGCCCTGTGCCGGAAAACCCGCTCCCCCCCGACGCCGCCAGAACCCCCCCGACCCACCCGCACTTTCTTCCCCCACCGCGACTCCAACCCACACCCTCTGCCTCCTTCCACAACGCCGGCGAACGCCCCCAGCCGCCAGATCCGGCCGCCCCTGCCCACCCCCACCTTCTTGCAGCACCGCCGCAGCACAAGATCCTAGCCGCCCCGTCCGTGCACCACCACCGCGCCGTTGGATCCCACGCTGCGGGATCCCGCTGCCGACCACCTTCGGATCCAGCGATCCCCGGCATCATGACCCTCCCAGCACCGCCCCCGTACACGGATCCGCCGGATCCTGTACTCCGCTCCTTCCCCCAACATCCTTCTCCGACAGCGGTCGCCGCCGGCCACCAACGCATCCCTCCGTCAATGGTACGACCCCTCCCAGACTCCCCTCTTGTCGAGGTCAGCGAGAAGCCTCCCATCCTGGCGATGCAGCCCAAACCCGGCCTTCGCCAACCAGATTCGCACCACCACCGTCGGACCCATCCCATCGTCGCTGCCCCAGACTAGAGGCACCTAGGATCCGAGCTCCTGCCTCCCCGACCCTTCTTCGAGCAGCACCGAGTCCAGCGACGACCATCGATTCAGTGCAGCTCGGAGGCGTGATATGGTTCAGTATCCACCGCCCCGGTGTCTCCGGTGTGGACTGCTGCAACGATGCGTTGTTGCGTGTGCTTCGTGGCGTGCTGCGGTTCATGGCGTGTCGTTGCGTGTGCTTCGTGGCACTTGTAGTTTCTGACCGTGGGCTTGCATCGGTTTGGTTCAGATGGGGAGGTAGATAGGATTGCATTTTTCTGGCTGGTGTGCAGCTCCCGCAGCCTGGTCGTGCAGTAGCGGGCATGGGTTTGCAGTGTGGTGCCCATGTGTGTGCAGTCCTCGTTGATGGATAGGTGCAGCTCGACCACAAGTGTTGACGATAGGTGCAGCTCAGCCCAGGCCGGCATGCGACTCAACAGACAGCGGCTTGCAGTTCTTACCACGGGCCGTGCAGTAAGCCAACGCTCTTCGTTCTCCATCTCCACTTGCAGTCCACTCAGCGGGCGCGTGCAGATCATTCTTGACTTTGTGCAGTTTGCTCAGCCACACATCACCGACGAGCGTCGTCGTGCCTTTTGTGCATATGCATATGCAGTTTGTGGCGTGCACGGTGCCGTTTGATGAACAGGGCAGCTATCAACTCTTGCAGCTGGCTAATTTTTGTCCTTTCCATTCACTAGGAAAAAAATACCCTTGTAATTTTAGTTTGTTCTTCAGCTCTGAACATTTGGGGTTTGGCTGGCACACAAGGGTAGTTTAGTTCCATTCATTCTGCAACTTTTTCAAGATTTTAGCCCCTCCAGGTGGGCTCCTTCTGATCTAGCCGAGTTAGCTCATTGTTGAAAGCAACTCGCCTGCGCAAGACATGTGGTTCACGATTGAATTTAAATTTTTTTAGTTGTTTCCGAGCAGTTCATTCAGTTGCTATGTGCAGTAAGAAACTAAAAAAAGAAAATGCAGTGCACTCTAGTCTAAAAGATGTCCACCCCGAGGGACTCCGCAGTGCACTCCATTTAAAACTAAATGCATTTCAAAAAAACATGCAAATGCGTTGCACTTTGGTCTAAAAAAAGTCCAATACGAAGGACTCTCCAATACACTCCATTTAGAACAAAATGCATTAAAAGAAAACATGCAAAATCAGTGCACTTTGGTCTTATAAAAGTCCACCAAAAAGTCCACTATGAATGTCTTTTCAGTACACTCCATTTTCAAAACAAAAAATGCATTTAAAAAACATGCAAATGCGGTGCACTTTGGTCTTAAAAAAAGTCAACTACGAAGGACTTTTCAGCTTACTTCATTTAAAACATAATGCATTTAAGAAATGAAGTTCACTTGATCGTCTGATGCAGTAAGGTTTTCCGTCCGACGCAATGCGGTTTTTTGTCGGATGAAGTTCACTCGTCGATTTTGGTATCGCAAAAAAAACAAAGTATCCGCATTTTGGTAAATTCAAAACTGCTCTTAAATTGTAAGAAATTAGGGAGTGTGTTCTAAATGAAAAAGTTGCGTTTCGACGATATCTTTCCAACAGCGTATCATTTGAATCATTCCGACCAGCGGTTTGGAAAAATTTCACCAAAAACGGCCGCTGACACTCGTCATCCGCCGCACGATTTTCAAAATTAACTTAAAACCGTGAGGAATCTCAAAAATATTTCAACATATGAACGTTGCGCCTCGTTCGTAGATTTCCAACGGCGTATCGCACGCCTCGTTTCAATGAACGGTTCAAAAACTGGAGCGAAAACAGTACCAAAAATTTGAAAAACAGAATTCTGTGATTTAGTAAATTTTAATCTGTTCTTAAACCGTAAGGAATTATAGAATAACTTATATATGAAAAAGATGCACCTCGATGATATCTATCCAAAGGCGTATAGTTTGCTTCATTCCGACAAGCGGTTTAAAAGAAATCGTGAAAAAACGCTCGGTGCCACTCATCATGGGCCGCACCATTTTTAAAACTGCTCTTAAATCGTGTGGAATCTCAAAAATTGTTCAACATGTCGAAGTTGGGCCTAATCCATAGCTTTTTAACGGTATATTACACGCCTCATTCCGATAAACAGTTAAAAAATTAGAGCGAAAACAGTACTGAAAAAATAACGCGCGCAGTTTTTTCCGGCGAGAAGTTCACTCGTGTGGAAGTGGTGTGTAGAATAGTTATTCTGCTAATATTAGCATAATAAACCGTCTATATATATATATATATATATATATATATATATATATATATATAATATGAGTTTTCATGTCCTCAACAGCATTCACTTATAGCTAATTCTTCAAGTTGATTTTCATCTAAGTGAATGTGATCAGGCCTGTTCCCCCTCTATGCGAAACTCAACCCAGTTTGTTCACAAACTCTTCATGTGCGTTCTATTTGAAACCCGTTCAAAATCTTCACTCTGTCCGTGATAGCTAAAGAGTTTGCGATTGAAACTTTTAAGATATTCATATCAATTTTTTGGATGTTGTATGATGGATTAAAAAACTCACCCACGATCCCCCGCAATCTCCACCTCTCTATACATGGGTGATACATGTACTTAGGATGGCAAGGGTCAGGGGCATGTTCGTCCAAAATCTTCGGACGAACAGTTTTTCATTGTGGCTATAAATACCCATTCCCTTCCTCATACTTCATTTACACCGCTCGACCTCAATCTCACTCGAGCTCTCAGACCTAGCGCCACCGCTACACTCCATCGTCGCTGATGAGGAAGAGCTTCACTGCCTCGACCTCGTCGCCTTCGCACTCTCGCCGACCACAGAAATCTTCACTCCACCGCCACCGTTGATGTCTCCGCCGCCGAGTTAGGGCGTGGGACATCCGAACAGACGAACTTCTCCAACTCCACTCCCAGTTCCTCGTGTTGTTCGTCCAGGGTAAATAAAACCTAATTTTATTGCCCAACTTTGATTCTTATGATTTCCTCAAATTCTTCAAAAGGTGTGTATTTGTCACATCCCTAGTTCTGACCATGCCTAGTGCTAGCTTGGTTGCTGCATCATGTCTAAATTTCATTTAAACCTGAAATGGGGATGACAGAACCCCCAGCACACCCCCTGAAAACAACTAGGGTTTACTAAAATCTTTTCAATGAACCTGAAATGGCCTTCCAAAATGTTCATCATCTTTGCCTTGGTCTTAAACCTCTGACAAAAATGGTGCAGAATTTTCTAGGCCATCCAAAGCTCACTGGATTAAATCATATGTTATTTGAAATCGGGCATTTAAATGCTAGTAAATATTTTAAATGCCCAAATAATCCTAAAATGAAATGTTCCATGTTGGATATATTCCATACAGTGGGCATGTGCAGTTTGGTGATTTTTGATAGAGTCTAGGTATTTTTAGAAAGCCACAAAGATTACAGAATAATAGAAAAGAGAAATATTAGAGAGAGAGAGAGAGAACTGACCTGGCCCTACCTATGGCCCAGTAGGCAGCCTACCTGTACCAGGCCTCTCTGGCAACCCAGCCCACTACCGCAGCTCCTGTCTACTTCCTCCTGTGCCAGGAGGAGAAGCAGCTGCGTGCGACGCGCACAGCCACCCGTGGCCACCTCCTGCCTCCCTGTTGGCCTCCCTGGCGCCCTTGAGTCGTCCCCGAGCGCCACGCAGCCCCCTGGCCCCCTCTCACTCTCTCCCGAACGCTCCCCCCTCCTCTGCTCTCTTCCTGCACGCGCCCGAGCGGAGCTCGTCGTCGCCGACGCCGTTTGCCACAGCCACCGTTCTCCCCTCGCCCCGCCGACGCGCCAAGACGCCCCGCCTCGTCCCCCTCTTCCTCCTCACCAAGACGGAAGGCGCCGGAAACCCTGGATGCCGCCAGCTCCGCCGTTCCCCTCCTCGGCCACCGAGGATCGTCGTTGTCGATATGCCGCCGTCTCCGCCTCCCCGAGCTTGATAGGACCGTCTCCGACCCTGCTGTGAGCTCCGCCTTCTTCTCCCCTATTCCCCGTGCCCGTACGCACCCACTAGCCGCCCTAGTCACCGGAGCCGTGAGCTCATCGCCGTCGGCCATGCCGCCGCCGTCGTTGCAGCCGCTGAAGCTCGTGTTTGAGCGCGTAATTGTGCTCAGTATGCCCCCAGGATCCTAACACACCCATCCGCTGCTCCTGCCGCATGCTGCATCGCCGTAACCATGTCCGCCCGAACTCCGGCCGCCCGCTGAAATCATTGCCGCCGTCGATTTTAGCCCACCGAGCTGCCGCTTTGCTTCACCACTGGGCGCGGAGCACTCCAAGCTCTCCGTAGAGCCTAGTCGCGCACCAAACCGTCACCGGGCAGCGATTTCCGAAGCTCGCCGCCGTGTTCTGTGGTCACCGACGACTTATCGCTGGCGTATTTGACGTGGCGTCGTCATTAGCTACTAATGACCCAGCTAAACCACCCCTAGAGCCACTGCCATGTGGGCCCCAGTGCCTAAACTAATTAGTTTTAATCCTCTGTTAGATTAGCACTAATCACAGTGGGCCCGCCTGTCAACTTTGACTTGGCCATGTCAGCATTGACCGGGTCCCACGCGTCAGCCTTTGTAGCTGACTCTGTGTCATTGACCAGTAGGCCCAACTAGTCAGGTTTGACCCGAACAGCCCCTGTTGACCTACTGACGTCACAGTGATGCAATGCTGATGCAGTAAAGAATTTTCTGGATTTAAGTTTATTCAGGAAATTCCAGAAAATCGTATAAAATTTTAAAATTCATATAAATTCAACCGTAACTCCAAATAAGATAAATTATATATGAAAAATGATCAAAAAATCCAATCTATCCATCTGTACCATTTTCATGCATGTTAGAACAACTTATGACTACTATTTAGGACAATCCAATTAAATGGCAATTAAATAACCACATGTGGAGTTTGAATTTGAATCTTGGATTCAAACCAAATTCATTTAATCTGGTTTTAGTTGCATTATCACAAACCACAGCATATTTCCATGTCACATTCATGCATCATATTGTTGCATTGCATTGATTGTGTTTCTTCTTTGTTTGTCGGTGCTTGTCCCCTCTCAGTAGACGTGTACCGACGATGTGATCGATGACACCGATGAAGAACTATACTATCTTCAGAAGTGCCAGGCAAGCAAAACCCCCTTGTTCATTCCGATACAATCCCACTCTCTCGCTTCTGCTCTCTTTTACTGCATTAGGACAACAACGATTCATCTGTTACATGCTGTGGTGGCTGAACTCCTTTCCTCTGCATGACCTGTCATTGCCACAGTAAATAGATGAAACCCACTAGCATGAGTATGAGTTGTTTGAGCCCTGATGTGCCTACTCATTCATGCTTGTATGTCATGCCTGCTACTGCTTAGAGTTGAGTCAGGTCTGATTCATCGGGGATGAATAAGAGGTGTGTGAACATGTCCTACTGTATGTGAGCTAAGTGTGTGAACATGTCCTACTGTATGTGAGCTAAGTGTGTGAACACGATTTGGTAAAGGTAGCGGTGAGAGGCCATGTAGGAGTACATGGTGGGTTGTCTCATTGAAACCGTCCTCAGGAACTGAGTTCTGTGTTTATGATCCATGAACAGTTAGTACCACACATTGGCTCCGGGCGCTCCAAGCTCTCTCGACTTATTAATCAACCTGATCTCTGTCCATTAGTTGCAACTAGTTTCTGGTGTTTGTAGGTAGTGTTAGTAGTCTACCAAGTGGCACCCGGTACAGGTGGGCTTCGGACAGACTAGGCACAGTGGCCCGGTGTACCAAGTGGCACCCGGATGGTGGGCTTGGGAACCCTGCGCACATCATTTGGGGCCGTGAGCGACACCCCGGGGTTTTTTCCTTGCGGATGGAACCTGAATAGGCGATAAACCTGGACAAGAGACTTGTTTGTTTAGTTAGGTCGTGGCCGACACCCTCGCTGGGCTTTCGCTTGAAGGTTGCCGATTACATGTCGTGTAAACGGCGGTAAGTGGTGAGAGCATGTGTGAAGAAGTACACCCCTACAGGGTTAATATGATCTATTTGAATAGCCGTGTCCGCGGTAAAGGACTTCTGGGTTGCCTGTACAGTTCATAGACAAGTGAAAGTGGATACCCTAAAATACGCAAGATAAGCGTGAGTGCTATGGATGGCGTTCTCGTAGGGAGACGGGAGCAGATCCATAGTGGTGTATTGATATGGTGAATATGTGGACTCGTGTGTGCCACCTCAAAAGAGTTACTTGCAGTCATAGTTCAGGATAGCCACTGAGTGAAAGCTGGCTTGCTGCAGTTCAACCCCACCACCCCTTTGTTGATAATGGTGCATATGTAGTTAGTTCTGATGTAAGTCTTGTTGGGTACATTTGTACTCACGTTGCTTAATTTATGTTTTTGCAGAGATACTTCAGTCTCGCTAGTAGTTCCACGTGGACTTCGACGTTTAGCTTGTTACCTCAGCTACGATCTTGTGCCCTTGGCAGAATCTGGTAGATAGACAGGCATCTCAACCTTTTTCATTTGTAGATGTCTGTACTCAGACATGTTAAGCTTCCGCTTGTGCTTGACTTGTGTGCTCAGAATGCTGGGTCATGAGACCCATGTTTGTAATATCTCGCTCCTCGGAGCCTATTGAATAAATACTTTGAGTCGTAGAGTTATGTTGTGATGCCATGTTGTATTTGCACATATCGAGCATATTGTGTGTATGTTATTGAAATGCTTGGTATGTGTGGGATCTGACTATCTAGTTGTTTATCCTTGGTAGCCTCTCTTACCGGGAAATGTCTCCTAGTGCTTCCACCGAGCCCTGGTAGCTTGCTACTGCTCCGGAACACTTAGGCTGGCCGGCATGTGTCCTTCTTCGTTCCTGTGTCTGTCCCTTCGGGGAAATGTCACGCGGTGTCTACCGGAGTCCTGCTAGCCCAGTTGCTACAGCCCGGATTCACTCGCTGATGACCGACACGTTCGTTGCTGGGTCATGTATGCCTGTCCCTGTAAGTTAGTGCCACTTTGGGTTTACGACTAGCCATGTCAGCCCGGGTTCTTTGTCATATGGATGCTAGCAACACTATCATATACGTGAGCCAAAAGGTGCAAACGGTCCGGGCCCGTAAGGCGACACCCGGGAATACCGTGCGTGAGGCCGCAAAGTGATATGAGGTGTTACATCCTAGATCGGTGTGGGATAGGATCTGGGTCCTGACAGCTTTGGTATCAGAGCTTGACTGCCTGTAGGATTACCAAGCCAAACTGGTCGAAGTTGAGTCTAGAAATTCTTTAGTTACATAAGGGAATTGATTGTGGTTGGGAACGTAAGGCTCTTTTTACTCCTTTATCTCATGCCCTCTGATCGGAGTCATCTTATCTTTCCTACGGGGTTAAGGAACTAGGTTTTCACTTCTTCCTATCAGGATCACGTGTTACTAATCCGTAGACCTATTGGATTGATGGTTCTAAGCTTCAGTGTGGTTCCTACTACTTCCGTGTATTCATAGTTGATCTCAGAACCTTGATATTATGATGATCGGGTGGTTATGCCACCATTTTTGTAGCATGTCTCAAATCTTCTCGAGCATTTACAGCCGTTATGATGTCCGAGTCATCCCAGGTTTCTAAATAATCTGATGCATTTGCAAATCCCTTCTTTTTGTTCCGATGTCTTTTTAGGCCAGGTTAGCCACACTAAATTCCTGAGTTAAGATAGTCTGTTGCCTCGACATATATGTTGGAGCTAGTATTATGACCCTAGGTGTCTAGAGTATCACCTAGTAACTTAGCCATGTTTTGTGTTCCAAGTGTGATGATACTGGCCATCATTCTCGAAAGCATCCCGTGATGCCACTTAGTTAGTAGGCATTCTATTCCTGGGTTCTTGACGCAAGATTCACTCTACTTACCTCGTGTTGTTAGTGTTTGCTAGTTCCTTTAGGATATTAGTAACCTTTGCGATAGTCCTCGAGGTCCGTGGTATTGCCTTCTTCCAAATACCATGAACTGCTTATGGCGGAAGTTATTGAACCAAAAGATCACAACCAGAGTGCTCTTGGTGAGTCCTCCATTCATAGTTGTGAATCTGCTAGTCCTTCCTCTTCAGCATGGGTTATCCGGAAGAAATATGTTGAACTTGTTCGACATACTAACCTATGCATCCACAACTCAGAAAGATATATGTTCCTTTGAGTTGTCCCTCTTTAGTTGTTTTCTAACCTTCGTCTATCAATTGATAGTCAAGAGTATGCGTGTCTTCGTTCATTGATGCCTATTATTCTTGTGTTCTGTCAAACCATTCTATCCCAGAATGACTAGGAGAAATGAACTCCAGTACCTCATCCATATCTAGGATTGGGTCAAAGTAGTCATACTCCGCAGATCAAAATACTAATCCAGTTTTTGTTCTATTCTACCCTGAAGTATTACCCTCTTTATGTCAAGAAAGTCATAGGAATTACACATCATCTTATGAACTCTTGATACAGTGATACTTCTCGCCCTCATTATTCATTTCTCGGTTTCCATGTTGTTGCAACCGGAATGCCGACAGGTGAACTATGATGTGTGAAATCTATACTCCTAGCAACTCTGTTGCTTGGTAGTTAAATGGACAATAACCTCATTCTTAGCGTGTTGATTTTTGGATCATCACCCTAAGGTTGATTGTGCTACCTAGTCCTTATTCCGGGTGCACTCCTCGATCAATGAGTCAGGATCGTATCTTTTCCTCGCTCTTTTGATCATATCGTCTTGCCGTGAAAAGCAAGATTGTTTTCGAGCTTTGTAACATATCGGTGGTTCGTGATTTACCGAATATCTTCTCGGAAGTATCACCAGGTCGTCACCTGACTGTTATGTTGAGCTCGTGATCAAGTTGGTTTCATATAAGCCACCCCTTCTCCAAGAATCTGTGTTGGATACCCTGAACTAGTTGGTTGAGCTAAACAACAACTTGGAGAGTTGGAAGATAAAAGCTTTGCCTAAACTTAGTTCATCTCCAAGGGATATTTTGCATGTGTGGTTAAGAAAGATGGTATTTTCATCTATTGACCCCCGTGATCAGTTTATGGACCTATCATCTTACCCAATATTTGATTTGAGTATGGGCTATCGTCAAATCAAATCAGAACCAACGATATTCGTAATGTTGTCTTACTCGTGGTTGTTTCCTCGAGCATACACCAATATATCTTTTGGGTCTGACCAATGCTATCACCTGTTCACATAATTATGGAATTCCATCTTCATGGAAACCTGGATGAATTGTTGTTGAGCCCATCAACAACATTGTTACCTTCTTCATGATTTGTGTTGAACATCCAGCTAGTATTGGAAAACTTTATAAGAATTATCTTCATGTCCCGTTCATGAAGCATATGCTTGGATGAAAAGAAGTGACTTCCTCTAATTCATGTGCATCTGATGCAAGTTGCCGCTGCGAATTCAAGAAAGCATGTTTTTACCTCCTCTGGAATCATCCCAAGTCAGTTATGCATGTGTGAAGTATTCCGTGGTCTGTTAGACTGATCATCTTCATTCCAAAAGAATTCCCTAGCACACCAAGCCACTAACTGATTTATTCCAGGAAAAGGAATTCCTTCATAAGAGCTAATCCGGACTTATGTTAGGACTTCGATATCCTCGTTGATGGTTCCCAACCAAAACTCGGTAGTGTTTTATTATAAGACTACTACGTGGTCATGCTTGTCTGGGACAGCGTGTTCACATGTATGTAGCAGAACCAACTCATGTTTTGGAGCTTGCTATCGTAGTTTATTCCTGAGAATCTCGCAACGTCATCTCGTCGATTTGTGTTGCAAACTTTCATTTTTTCCTTCTAGACTTGATGTGTCTGGAATATCCTGACACCAACCAGATCCGAATCTCAGGCAGATATGATGGTTGGAACTTTTCCAAGATTTATGATCTAGACCCCGACAAGGTTGATGTTCTGGCCGACACACCTAGTCGGAAGATATATCATGGTAGTATCTTGATTGAGCTATTTGACCATCTTCTCCATGAAGATTTCGTGCGACTTATTCTAGAAGTTGCTCCTTGGGGATTCTTGTGCTCTTAGTTTCTTTGATTATACTACAACTATTCAAACAGTGGAATCACTCTCGACTATTGATTTTTTCCTCAGTTACTAGAATCATTCCCAGCATTTGCATTTTGTTCCCAGCTTGCACCTGTCTTTGAGCCATTTCACTATGGGCTGTCTCCTTACTAATTCTTATTCAGGATCATCTTCAAAAGTTGTCCTACCATGGATTCCACCCATTTCCGATGATGAGCACAATCATCCCTTGCGTTGTCTTCGACAAGGTAATCCACATCATCCATACTAGTCCAAGTATGCCATTTTATCGTACTCCTCCAAACGATCGCTCGAGATTTGTCTTAGGCTGGTATAGAGAGTCTCAGTGATCTCTATATCAAAAGAAATTCTTTTTTCCACTTAAGGTAATAATTCTACGAGTCATTTTTCCTGAGGTGCCCCATTATGGTATCATGGCAACTCAAATGCTCGCTACCTTGACAACCGTTCACCACCTTCTTAAGTGTGGAATTGTTGTCTACCTAGCGAACCTCCGTCATCTTCTACCTTTCCTCGTCCAGATGTGTGTTCTATGCCTCAACTCAAGAGATGTTCTTACGTCTCACTCCATGAGTTGATCCTGAGTTGTTCGATCTTCAAGAAGATCGATTCTTCTAGAGTTTTCCTTTCTTCTCGTTGTTGAGTTGGATGAAGATCTCGTAAGAAAAGACATCAAGATCAATATGAAGCAATGAATCAACATCTCTGCGAAGGACAGTTGGATCATGAAGTTTGTGATACTTAGTGTCCCCTTATCTTCTTACCTCACGTCCTGAATCTCGGGACGAGATTCTTGTTTAGTGGGGGTGAGTTGTCACATCCCTAGTTCTGACCATGCCTAGTGCTAGCTTCGTTGCTGCATCATGTCTAAATTTCATTTAAACCTGAAATGGGGATGACAAAACCCCCAGCACCCCCCCCTGAAAAAACCTAGGGTTTACTAAAATCTTTTCAATGAACCTGAAATGGCCTTCCAAAATGTTCATCATCTTTGCATTGGTCTTAAACCGCTGACAAAAATGGTGCACAATTTTCTAGGTCATCCAAAGCTCACTGGATTAAATCATATGTTATTTGAATTCGGGCATTTAAATGCTAGTAAATATTTTAAATGCCCAAATAATCCTAAACTGAAATGTTCCATGTTGGATATATTCCATATAGTGGGCATGTGCAGTTTGGTGATTTTTGATAGGGTCTAGGTATTTTTAGAAAGCCACAAAGATTACAGAATAATAGAAAAGAGAAATATTAGAGAGAGAGAGAGAACTGACCTGGCCTTACCTGCGGCCCAGTAGGCAGCCCACCTGTACCAGGCCTCTCTGGCAACCCAGCGCACCACCGCAGCTCCTGTCGTCTTCCTCCTTTGCCAGGAGGAGAAGCAGCTGCGTGCGGCGCGCACCGCCACCCGTGGCCACCTCCTGCCTCCCTGTTGGCCTCCCTGGCGCCCTGGAGTCGTCCCCGAGCGCCACGCAGCCCCCCTGGCCCCCTCTCACTCTCTCCCGAATGCTCTCCCCCTCCTCTGCTCTCTCCTGCAGACGCCGAAGCGTGAGCTTGTCGTCGCCCGGCCGTTTGCCACAGCCACCATGCTCCCCTCGCCTCGCCGACGCGCCAAGACGCCCCGCCTCGTCCCCCTCTTCCTCCTCACCAAGTCGGAAGGCGCCGGAAGCCCTGGATGCCGCCAGCTCCGCCGTTCCCCTCCTCGGCCCCCGAGGATCGCCGCCGTCGATATGCTGCCGTCTCCGCCTCCCCGAGCTCGCTAGGACCGTCTCCGACCCCGCTTTGAGCTCCGCCTTCTTCTCCCCTGTTCCCCGTGCCCGTACGCACCCTCTAGCCGCCCTAGTCACCGAAGCCGTGAGCTCATCGCCGCCGGCCATGCCGCCGCCGTCATTGCAGCCGCTGAAGCTCGTTTTTGAGTGCGTAATCGTGCTCAGTATGCCCCCAGGATCCTAACACACCCATCCGCTGCTCCTGCCGCATGCTGCATCGCCGTAACCATGTCCGCCCGAACTCCGGCCGCCGCACAAGTCGCTGCCGCCGTCGATTTGGGCCACCGGAGCTGCTGCTTCCTGCACCACTGGACACAGAGCACTCCAAGCTCTCCGTAGAGCCTAGTCGCGCACCAAACCGTCGCCGGGCAGCGATTTCCGAAGCTCGCCGCCGTGTTCTGTGGTCACCGGCGACTTATCGCCAGCGTATTTGACGAGGCGTCGTCATTAGCTACTAATGACCCAGCTAAACCACCCATAGAGCCACTGCCATGTGGGCCCCAGTGCCTAAACTAATTAGTTTTAATACTCTGTTAGATTAGCACTAATCACAGTGGGCCCGCCTGTCAACTTTGACTTGGCCACGTCAGCATTCACCGGGTCCCACGCGTCAGCCTCTATAGCTGACTCTGTGTCACTAACCAGTAGGCCCCACTAGTCAGGTTTGACACGAACAGCCCCTGTTGACCTACTGACGTCACAGTGATGCAATGCTGATGCAGTAAAGTATTTTCTGGATTTAAGTTAATTCAGGAAATTCCAGAAAATAGTATAAACTTTTAAAATTCATATAAATTCAACTGTAACTCCAAATAAGATAAATTATATATGAAAAATGATTAGAAAAATCCAATCTATCCATCTGTACCATTTTCATGCATGTTAGAACAACTTATGGCTACTGTTTAGGATAATTCAATTAAATGGCATTTAAATAACCACATGTGGAGTTTGAATTTGAATCTTGGATTCAAACCAACTTCATTTAATCTGGTTTTAGTTGCATTAGCACAAACCACATCATATTGCCTTGTCACATTCATGCATCATATTGTTGCATTGCATTGATTGTGTTTTTTCTTTGTTTGTCGGTGCTTGTCCCCTCTCAATAGACGTGTACCGACGATGTGATCCATGACACCAATGAAGAACTATACTATGTTCAGAAGTGCCAGGCAAGCAAAACCCCCTTGTTCATTCCGATACAATCCCACTCTCTCGCTTCTGCTCTCTTTTACTGCATTAGGACAACAATGATTCATTTGTTACATGCTGCGGTAGCTGAAACCCTTTCCTCTGCATGACCTGTCATTGCCACAGTAAATAGATGAAACCCACTAGAATGAGTAGGAGTTGTTTGAGCCTTGATGTGCCTACTCATTCATGCTTGTTTGTCATGCCTGCTACTTCTTAGAGTTGAGTCAGGTCTGATTCATCGGGGATGAATCAGAGGTGTGTGAACATGTCCTACTTTATGTGAGTTAAGTGTGTGAACATGTCCTACTGTATGTGAGCTAAGTGTGTGAACATGTCCTACTGTATGTGAGCTAAATGTATGAACACGATTTGGTAAAGGTAGCGGTGAGAGGCCATGTAGGAGTAAATGGTGGGTTGTCTCATTGAAACCGTCCTCAGGAACTGAGTTCTATGTTTGTGATCCATGAACAGTTACTGCCACACATTGGGCTCCGGGCGCTCCAAGCTCTCTCGACTTATTAATCAACCTGTTCTCTATCCAGGAGTTGCAACGAGTTTCTGGTGTTTGCAGGTAGTGTTAGTAGTCTACCAAGTGGCACCCAGTACAGGTGGGCTTGGGACAGACTAGGCACAGTGGCCCGGTGTACCAAGTGGCACCCGGATAGTGGGCTTGGGAACCCTGCACACATCGTTTGGGGCCGTGAGCGACACTCCGACCGGATTTCCTTGCGGATGGAACCCGAATAGGCAATAAACCTGGACGAGAGACTTGTGTGGTTAGTCAGGTCGTGGCCGACACCCTCGCTGGGCTTCCGCTTGAAGGTTGCCGAGTACATGTCGTGTAAACGGCGGTAAGTGGTGAGAGCGTGTGTGAAGAAGTACACCCCTGCAGGGTTAATATGATCTATTCGAATAGCCGTGTCCGCGGTAAAGGACTTCTGGGTTGCCTGTACAGTTCATAGACAAGTGAAAGTGGATACCCTAAAATACGCAAGATAAGCGTGAGTGCTATGGATGGCGTTCTCGTAGGGAGACGGGAGCAGATCCATAGTGGTGTATTGATATGGTGAATATGTGGACTCGTGTGCGCCACCTCAAAAGAGTTACTTGCAGTCATAGTTCAGGATAGCCACTGAGTCAAAGCTGGCTTGCTGCAGTTAAACCCCACCACCCCTTTGTTGACAATGGTGCATATGTAGTTAGTTCTGATGTAAGTCTTGCTGGGTACATTTGTACTCACGTTGCTTAATTTATGTTTTTGCAGAGAGACTTCAGTCTCGCTAGTAGTTCCACGTGGACTTCGACGTTTAGCTTGTTACCTCAGCTACGATCTTGTGCCCTCAGCAGGATCTGGTAGATAGACAGGCATCTCAACCTTTTTCATTTGTAGATGTCTGTACTCCGACATGTTAAGCTTCCGCTTGTGCTTGACTTGTGTGCTCTGAATGCTGGGTCATGAGACCCATGTTTGTAATATCTCGCTCCTCAGAGCCTATTGAATAAATAGTTTGAGTCGTAGAGGTATGTTGTGATGCCATGTTGTATTTGCACATATCGAGCATATTGTGTGTATGTTATTGAAATGCTTGGTATGTGTTGGATCTGACTATCTAGTTGTTTATCCTTGGTAGCCTCTCTTACCGGGAAATGTCTCCTAGTGCTTCCACTGAGCCCTGGTAGCTTGCTACTGCTCCTGAACACTTAGGCTGGCCGGCATGTGTCCTTCCTCGTTCCTGTGTCTGTCCCTTCAGGGAAATGTCACGCGGTGTCTACCGGAGTCCTGCTAGCCCAGTTGCTACAGCCCGGATTCACTCGCTGATGACCGACGCGTTCGTTGCTGGGTCATGTATGCCTGTCCCTCTAAGTTAGTGCCACTTTGGGTTTACGACTAGCCATGTCAGCCTGGGTTCTTTGTCATATGGATGCTAGCAACACTATCATATACGTGAGCCAAAAGGCGCAAACGGTCCCGGGCCTGGTAAGGCAACACCCGTGGGAATACCATGCGTGAGGCCACAAAGTGATACAAGGTGTTACATGCTAGATCGGTGTGGCATAGGATCGGGGTTCTGACAGTATTCTTCAACTTCCCACTCCTTAAACACCCGAATGCGTCAGTACCTTGATTTGTTTCTCTAAGCAATGTTTTTCTTCAGGATTCCTTAATTGTGTGGATTTTTAAATCTATACAACTCTGGAACCGAAGTCAAGAACACTTAGTGAAATGCCTCAAGACACCCATGGTCATATTCCTCAAACATGATAATTTTGAAAACTTTCTGAGAACGCATATGACCTCTCCAAATTCTTTGGACCTATACTCTGTTCACAGGTACAAAATGTCTGCTGCTTAATCACAAGGTTCTCATCAACTTAACTCATTTGCAGCATTCCTCAAACATAAGTTGCACACTTCCTCAGAAACATCCATAGATCAAAATCCTCAAGTGAAGAAAATGGCAGATGGGAAAAGTCCTCAGAAGGGAGGAATGGGACCAGAGTCAAACACTCCATTTGAGATCCCTAAGGACATTTATGATGGGTACTCTACACCTGAAGAAGCAACTCATGGCAAAGAAAACACTCAAAGTGCGCATACAGAGAATTGAGAGGAGATGGGACAAGGAATGGAGGGAATATCGCTATGTCACTCCCAAGTACATGAAGAAATTCGCTGTACACCCTCCATGTCCAAGACCTCATTTGGCTGCTGGCCAAAAGGCTGATCCCTGCAGCATCAGGCGTGATATGTCTCCGTCGTATCTATAATTTTTGATTGTTTCATGCCAATATTATACCACTTTCACATACTTTTGGCAACTTTTTGTATGATTTATTGGACTAACCTATTGATCTAGTGCCCAGTGCCAGTTCATGTTTTCTGCATGTTTTTATATCACAGAGTATCCATATCAAACGAAGTCCAAATGCAATAAAATTTCACGGAGAATTATTTCGGAATATACGTGATTTTTGGGAGTTGGAATCACCGCAAACGGAGGCCCGAGGTGGGAACAACCCACCAGGGTGCGGTCCCGGAGCCAGGCGTGTCGTGGTGCTTTGTGCCCACCCCGTGCGTCGGTTGGGCCTGTACTTCGGGTGCAAGGAAGCTTATATCCGGAACAAATCGTTTTAAAAGCTCAGCGCAATCGGAGTTACGGATCTCCGGGAATATAAGAAACTATTTTCGGCCAGATCTGGGGGATGCAAAACAAAAGAGAACAGAGAGGGAGACCATGGACCAGAGGGGGAACCCTCCTCCCATCTAGGGGGAGGCCAAGGAACAAGAAGAAGGGGGGGGGGGCTCTCTCCCCCTCTCTCCCGGTGGCGCCGGAGTGCCGCCGGGGCAACGATCTTGCTACCGTCAACACCAACTTTCTCCCCCTCTATGCAGCGGTGTAACACCTCTTTCCACTGCTGTAATCTCTACTTAAACATGGTGCTCCACTCCATATATTATTTCCAAATGATTTATGGTTATCCTATGATGTTTGAGTAGATACGTTTTGTCCTGTGGGTTAATCGTGATCTTGGTTGGTATGATTGTATATTTTCTTTTTGGTGCTGTCCTACGGTGCCCTCCGTCTCGCACAAACATGAGGGGCCCCCACTGTAGGGTGTCGCAATATGTTCATGATTCACTTATGGTGGGTTGCGAGAGTGACAAAAACTTAGACCCGAGTTGGTAAGTTATGGTGTATGGAGTAAAGAGGACCTGATACTTAATGCTATGGTTGGGTTTCACGACCTTAATGATCTTTAGTAGTTGTGGATGCTTGCTAGAGTTCTAATCATAAGTGCATATGATCCAAGTAGAGGAAGTATGTTAGCTCATACCTCTCCCTCATATAAAATTACAAGAATGATTACCGATACTTGTTATCGATTGCCTAGGGACAAATAACGTTCTTGTTGATACAAACCCTTTTACTAAACACCGAACTTTTATTATCTTGCAAAGTAGTTCTAGCATCACACCTACAAACTAGTTTCATACTTGTTCTAGGTAAAGCGAGCGTCAAGCATGCCTAGAGTTGTATCGGTGGTCGATAGAACTTGAGGAAATATTTGTTCTACCTTTAGCTCCTCGTTGGATTCGACACTCTTTCTTATAGCAAGAGGCTACAATTGCCCCTATACTTATGGGTTATCAAGACCTTTTTCTAGCGCCTTTGTCGGGGAGCAATATTGTGGGGTGAATAATCTCGTGTGTGCTTGTTTGCTTTATCACACAATTGTTTTTATTTCCTGTTCTAAGTTGTTCTCTATCTTTAGTTATGGATATGGAACACGAAACACAAACAAATTAGTGGTATTTGCTACTCATGGAGATGGGGAACCTCCTAAAACCCTCGATGCTTGTTATGTGGAAATTATTATGCACTACTTTGATAATCCTAATAAAACCCCATTCCACATGATAATGGGAGTAACGTTGGATCAGCGTGAATACTTTAGGAATTATCGGTTGACACAAAAATGGAAACTTCTATGGGATCAAATTTATATGTTGCATTGGTATGCTCGGGATTTATGCTTGAGATATGATTTTACTTGCTACTCTATGATCAATGCTCCACACCTTCCCATTTCATGTAAATTTGATGATAATGAAACCTTGGCTTATTATGCTAATGGTATATATGATTATTATGATGTGGAACGAATAGAAGAATTTGTTGCTTTTAAGGGTGCTTACGAAATTGAATCTTTGTTTGAAAAATATGAAGGTTTTGATGATGATGTTTATAGACCAGAAAATATTGCTATCCTTAAATGTTGCTATGATAATTATAAATACAATTCCGATATTGATGAATTTATTGAGAAAGTCTCCGCTGTCTAAGAAGAGACTAATATTTTGCAGGAGTCTATGGAAGAAGGAATTGATGAAACTGTGAGCTCATCTGATGAAAAAGATGATGAGGAGAGCAAAGATCAAAAGGACGAAGAATGGATTAGCTACCCGTGTCCACCTTCTAATTGGAGTAACTCTTCAACTCATACATTATTTAATTTCCCTTCGTGCTTACCGAAGGATGAATGCCATGGTAATTGTTATGATCATGTAGATTTGTTTGAAATATCCCTTTTTGATGATGCTTGCTATGCTAGTGGCCATGATGCCAATATGAATGATGCTTATAGAGATGAACTTGCTATAGCTCCTTATGTTAAGAATGAAATTGTTGCTATTGCACCCACACATGATAGTCCTATTATCTTTTTGAATTCTCCAAACTACACTATATCAAAGAAGTTTGCACTTGTTAAGGATTATATTGATGGGTTGACTTTTACCGTTGCACATGTTGATTTTGATGAATATAATATGCATGTGCTTGCTGCTCCTACTTGCAATTATTATGAGAGAGCAACTACGTCTCCGCCTCTTTATGTTTCCAACACGATAAAATTGCAAGAAACTTCTTATGCTATGTATTGGCCTTTACTTGATGTGCATGAATTTTTCTTTTATGACATGCGATGCATAGGAAGAGAGTTAGACTTTGTCATTATTGATTAAAACTTGCTTTGATATACCTTGGGATCCGGGTGGATTCATTACTTGAGCACTTTATGCCCAGCTTAATGGCTTTAAAGAAAGTGTTGCCAGGGAGACAACCCGGAAGTTTTAGAGAGTCATTTAGTTCTATTGAGTGCTTTTATAAAGTTTAAAATAAATATAGAGGGGAACTTAAAACATTTCACAAAAGAGAAGTGATTGGAAGTTATGCACTGGAGAAGTGAGGGTCGACCTTGAACACTTGTGTTCACGCTCATGGAAACAATGTAGAATGTTTCATGAAGATTCTCACAAAAATAATTATCCCCTTGTACAATTCCGTTGTATTATAAAAATAATGTGCCAAGGTTTGCCTTTAGGATGTTTGGATTGCTTGTTGGTTTGTGCGGTGCAAAACAGAAACTTTGTCTGTAGTGCGTGATTTTACATTTTTTAAACTGGAACGTCAAACGGTTCTGAAACTATTTGCACTGTCTTTCTAAAGAAATTGTTTAGTTTGCCTAATTGTTTCAGAATTTTTCAAGTACCAGAATATGGTGAATGTTCAGATTACTACAGACTATCCTGTTTAAGACAGATTCTGTTTTTGATGCATTGTTTTGCTTGTTTTGATGAAACTATCGATTCTATCAGTGGATTAGGCCATGGAAAAGTTATATTACAGTAGCTACAATGCAAAAACAAAATATGAATTGGTTTGCAATAGTACTTAGAGTAGTGATTTGCTTTATTATACTAACGGATCTTACCGAACTTTCTGTTGAGTTTTGTCTGGATGAAGTGATCAAAGATCGAGGAGGTCTCGATATGAGGAGAAGGAGGAGAGGAAAGACCTCAAGCTTGGGGATGCCCAAGGCACCCCAAGTAAATATTCAAGGAGGCTCAAGTGTCTAAGCTTGGGGATGCCCCAGAAGGTATCCCATCTTTCTTCAACAACTATCAGTATGTTTTCGGTTTCGTTTCGTTCATGTGATATGCGCAAATCTTGGAGCGTCTTTTGCTTTTAGTTTCGTTCATGTGATAGAATGCTCATTGCACTTCACTGATATCTTTTGAGTATGGCTTTATAGAATGCTTCATGTGCTTCACTTATATCATTTGAAGTTTGGATTGCCTCTTTCTCTTCAGATGGAAAACCTTTGTTTGAAGAATGCACTTTTGCTTCACTTATATTTGTTAGAGCATGGTCTTTTGTAGAAAGAATTAAATTCTCATGCTTCACTTAGATATATTTAGAGAGTCAATAGGAATTGGTCAATTGCATGCTTAGTCATAAAATCCTACATAAAACTTGTGGATCACTGAATATGATATGTTTGATTCCTTGCAATAGTTTTGCGATATAGAGATGGTAATATGTGGGAGGTACTAGTAAATGGTTGTGTTTAGTAGGAATATTGGTGTTAAGGTTTGTGGTTCCCGAAGCATGCACGTATAGTCTCTCGTTATGCTATGAAGTTGGAGCATTATTTATTATTCATTGTCTTCCTTATGAGTGGTGGTCGGGGACGAGCGATGATCTTTTCCTACCAATCTATCCCCCTAGGGGCATGCGTAGTAGTACTTTGCTTCGAGGACTGATAAACTTTTGCAATCAGTGTATGAGTTCTTTATGTCTAATGTGAGTGAAACACCCCCAGTGTCATGCTACAGTAATCCCCTGCTAATGGTGCCATGTCATCACATTACTGTTGCTAATCTTCACTGATCCAAATCACAATTCAAATTCAAATCAAATCTGAAGTAAAAAATTCATATTTGTCACACATGCAAACTAAAATGTTCGTCAACTGGCAAATAATCATTTGTTAATATTGGTGGTGAACCAACATTTTTTGCAAGCTGTTTAAATGGCCTAAACCAAATAAAGCAGTGGCTAAAACAATAGATTAAATGGCTTTTTAATTTATAAAAAATGCAAACTATTTAAAAAGCCTCACAATCTTTTGGTGGCAATGCCAACTAGCGCAATGTAATTATGTGGCCAAGTCCCACATTTTACAGAATGCTTTTGGCAGTTCAAATATTGCAGAGCATTTTTTCTGTAAAAGGAAAAGAGCAAAAGAAAGGAAAAACGAAAAGAGAGAAGCCACCCCCTTGGACCACTGGGCTTTAGCCCACCCCAGCAAGTCGGCCCACCTTCCCCGCACGGTCGATCCCCTTCCTCACTTCTCCTCCGACTGGGGCGCGTCCCCTCTGGACCAGGTTAGCCACCACGTACTACCATGTCGTCGGCGAGGGGATAAGGGCAGCCCCGACGCCTCGGGCTCCATCCCCACTCACCTGCCCTCCGCCTAGATCCACTCGCCCCTCTTTCCCCCATCTCCACCTTACTCGCTCCACCTACCTTCCCACGCCCGAGCACCATCGCAACCCTCCACCTCACACCACCGCGACGAGCGTCGCCCTCTTTCCTCTCCGACGTGTCCACCAGCCTCCCAAACGTCGACTACTTTGCCTTCACCCTCTATAACGAGCCGGGAGGCGCTCCTCCGTCGCCATCGACGCATTCCCATTTCGCTTTGGCTGCCGTCGGCCACCGTCATTGCCTCGCCTCGCCACCGTGCCCAACGTCTTCGCCGTCGTCTTCCATGTCATCTGACGCCTTCCGTTGGAGCCGAGGGACCCTGCAGCACCAGAGCACTTTCGTCCCCATCTCCGGCGCGCCCTATGCTACTACTAATCCTTCCACGGGCCACCTTGAGCCGCTGTGGTGAGCTCCATCTCTCCTCCCCTCCTTTCTGCTCCTCTATGAGCTCGGGGCGGCTGGTTCCGCCATGGCCGAGCCCAACTCCGCCGATGAGCTCGTCGTCGTCACGTGAGCCACTAACATGGCCCGTCGAGTCCCTTTCCGCGTTTACAACCTTGAGAAGATGACGTAGGAGTAGCATGCCGCCCGTTTTGGCCTCTGTTTCATCACACATGAGTTCGCCGTTCTTTGAGTCTCGGCTGTCCCTGTCGCTGGTGACGGCTCCGGCCATCCCAGCTCGTGTGGCCACCCACGTTGGATGCGGCATTGCTCACTCGTTCTAACGCGCTAACGAGCGGGCCAAATGGCCCCTGTACGTGGATTCCAGCGAGGTCCTGAGCGCCTCCGCCGTGTTTTCGGTCCCCGGCATTCGGCCAGCCCTAACGTGGCACACACAGGGCCACCACAGGTCATCGCCGGTGAGCACCGCAGGCCCCGTTGACTGGGTTGACCCAGTCAACGTGCTGACTAGGCAGCCCAGTGCCACTGACATGTGGGCCCCGCGTTAATTAAACAAGTTTTATAATTAAACAAAATGTTAATTAATCTGTTAATTAGATTTAACCACTAGTTAGTCACTGAATAATGGGGCCCACACCCCTAATTAACTCTGTTATATTAGTTTAACCCACTGTTTTAAACCAGAGAGGCTGACAGGTGGGCCCCACCTGTCGATTTGACTACCAAGTCAGTCAGAATCTTTGGCGCATTCTTGACGATTCTTTGGCGTCATCTTGGCCGATAACTCATTTCTGTTATTTAAAACATTTCAGAATATGTTTAAATCTTTAGAAAATCATAGAAATTAATCCGTAACTCAGATGGAAATGTTTTCTACATGAAAGTTGCTCAGATAAACAAGAAGAACCTGAATACGCTACCCACATACCTTTCAAATGACTCTAACTATCTGAACAGGGAACATTCTCTCTCCGGTTATCTGTCTGACACAGGTCCGGAACCGGGAAAACATTCCCGGTTGAATTCCCCCTTTACCTATTCGTGTAGACATACATTAGGTCACACCCGGCACGTCATATTATCATGTCATGCTTAGTGACACATCTGTTTGCTCTGTTTTTACTGTTTCTTCCCCCTCTTCTCTTCGGTAGCCCCCGAGACCGATGATGCCCCTGTGATCGACTACGTCGATGTCACTTCTTCTTTTTCAGCAGAGCATCCAGGCAAGCGCCCCCCTTTGATCATTCTGATATCGCCCATTCTATTCTCTTATGCTTGTATTAGATTTTGCTACTGTAATTGATTGCTCCTATTCTGATGCATAGCCTATTTTTGTACCTGTTGTTGTACCTTACCTGCTTATCCATAAATGCTTAGTATAGGTTGGTTAGAGACCCATCAGTTACCCCCACCTTGTCCCAGTTGCCCTGCTTTATGTTTGATGACTCGGTCAACGTGATCAACGTCCAAGCCCCGACACCGCACATCACCCCCCCTTAGTTGTACGACTCTACAGAGTTACTATCAAGTGACGAGTGTGCTACCTCAACAACACTTCTGATGTTAACCCTGTAGTGTAGCTATTTGGTCGTGGTCATCAAGGGTGATTCCTCCTTAACCACCTCCGATACGACTCTGCCGTGCAACCCCTCATGTGCGAACCTCGAAGGTGGTTCCTCCTACATTCACCTTGATGATTAAATCGAGTGGAATCCGCCGAGGGTGATTCCTCGGGATTTCCCCTAGGTGTTTGGACACACGGATACTTGGACATTACAACTGTTACTTGGAAAGGCGGGTCGACCCTGAGGGGTACCCGCGAGTGATGTGGAGACGGGTTAACCTGGAGGGTAGCCGAGAGTTGAATACGAGCCGTGGCCGGGCATTCTAATCTCTTGCCGCAAGTCCTCGAGATGGGGCGACGGGGTCACATCTTGCATGAGTCTCGGCTCGTGACCGTACTACCAACACATTAACGGTTTGGATATTTTATCCGAGTAGGCCTCTGGCCTTTTTCGCATTAACCACCACGTGGGAATAAGTATGGGCACTATGTGTCGTATTTGATCCGAAAGCTCAGTGGACGATAGCGATTGAGCGGCGCGCCGCGAGTTGGACTGGAACGTCTTGTTGGAGATATGCCCTAGAGGCAATCATGTATGATGATATTTCCTATGTGTTTATGAATAAAGATAGTCATCTGTGAGTCCCTAGTACAACATACGTTCTATGTCCTAAGACCTGAGCTGACGCATGTACTCGGGATGGTGACAGACTTGCTTTGGACCGACCAAATGCTACTCCGTGACTGGGTAGTTACAAAGGTAGGTTTCGGGTATGTCCAGTCCCATGCTGCAAGACATGGTCGAGCAAGATGGGATTTGCCCCTCCGATCAGGAGAGATATACTCTGGGCCCCTCGTGTGATCCGACCAGGATAAGCATGGCCATGTGACAAGGATTATGAGATAATCCGGGTAGTGGTCGGGATCACTGGAACGAGAAAGAGGTCAGGCTAGCACAAGGATGACAGTCTCGCCTTGAGTCCGACAACATATATCGTGAGGCAAAGGGAACAGAAGTGTGACACGTTGTACAGGTTCGCCTAACCAGCTTCATAGTCTGCTTAGTGGTTGGCACACCTTGCTAGAGGCCCTACCAACCGTGTAGGTCGGAGGTGATCACTGCGACCAAGCTGACTTGAACCTAAGGGGTCGCGCGCTTAAGGGAAGGAACCTACGAGGTCGGATCCGAAGACACTGGTCAGATGTGAGCCAAGCTGTATTCGGATTGTGGCCGAGTAGACTTGTGGGCTTCAGGGTCCGTCCGAGGCCCAAGTGTTGAGCCCGTGACGGACGCCTATATAAGGTGGAGGTGCGGCGCACTTATGTGGTTGATCGCTTCGGCGCTGCGACTAGGGTTTGCATGTGTTGCGAATAGACACCTCCACTCTCCGCCGACTATGTGATCGGACCTAGCAGTCCGCCACACGGTGTTCCTCTTGCACGCGCAGATACCGTTAGAGGCGGTGCACTTGCGCCGCTCCGGCGAACTTGTACGTGGGATCGGACGAACGACTGTTCGAGGGAGATCCTACCAGGAGGAGATGATCCACGCGGACGCGCTGCCCCAACTCTTCTTCCGCTGCACGGCACTGCGCGTCTAGTGGTAACGAACTGTAATCCATCTCCCATAGCATGTTCTTGGATGTTCTGCGCGTAGGAATTTTAAATTTGCAGTCGACGCACCCTACCATAGATCCCAACACGTCTCGCCTTGTATAAGGGAGGCTAGGTCTGCTCACTGGCCGCGTACGCAACATGCACGATTGCGAAGGGCGATGGCCCATGACCCCTTCGCATTTAGGATGTAGACAGGTGTGCTGGCCTCTCTGTTGAGCCTAGGTAGGACTGCGGTGTGTTGATCGGCCGAGGTCGGTCATGACCTGATGGTGTGTCCGGCTGGAGTTGATCGAGCGTGTTGGGTAAGTCGGTGCACCCCTGTAGGGAAGAAAACATCTATCGATAGCTTATCCTACGGTAACAGACACTTCGAGTTGTATCCCGATCGATACAACTAGAACTTGATACTGGATGCTGAGGCATGTAATGGAAATGATGGCTCCGGGATTGTTTCCTCCCCGGGAGTTGAGGAAGTGATCTCTGGGCAATGTACAACATACTTTCTAATATTATAATATGCCACTCTTATCTTTTCTAATGTTGCAAGATGCTTGGAGCTGCTTGAAGATGCTAGTCTTTTTATAGGCTAGGCTTTCCCCTTCTCTTTTGGCATTCTACATTTTAGTCCACAGATACAACCCATTCCTTTGATACAGATGCATACTTAGTTTAGATCTGATGTAAGTCTTGAGAGTACTTTGGATGAGTACATGCGGTTGCTTTGCTACCTCTTTTCCCTCATACCCATTGGCTGTGACTAGATGACGGATCCCAGGAGCCAGATGACACCACTCATGACTACTACTACCCCGAGGGTGTCTACTACACAACAAAAAAAGACACATCCGTGAGATTTTGGGCCGAACGAAATTTTTTTCTGTCATACTTATGACACTTCTATGACGATAATTGTGACAAAACCCGGTATCATCATAGATGTGGTGAGGTCCTACTTCTATGACAAAAAATCATGACAGAAAATGGGCTTTTCGTCCTGGGCGGGCCGGAGACGCAGCTGCGTGACATTCTTTGGGCCGTCCATGACGGAAAAAACCGTGGTAGAAGCCAGGGCGAGGAAACTATCGGGGTGTTCCCAGTTACGGTGGGTGGTGGGGGCCGAGCAATGCACGTTTCCCTCGTACACGCACGCACGTGGGTGCGAGGCGTTGGGCTCTAACTGAAACCGAGCGAGGCGTTGGGCTCTAACTGAACCCGAGCAATTGCAGTGCAATCTACGCGTTACTGAACCCGAGTGATCGATCGATGGCTGTTAACTGAACCCGATCGAGCGGTTCTTTCGCTACTGCTGCTAAGTGAAGACGATCGATGCTGCCTGTGGATGAACAGTGAGCGTTGCTGGGGGGTTTGGATGAACATTTCCCAGTGGGGGTGGATGAACAGGACCCCGTGGTGTTGCCTCTGGATGAACAGTGAGCGTTGCTGGGGGGGAGGGGGGTTGGACGAATAGTTCCTGGTGGGGGTGGATGAACAGGACACCGTAGTGTTGCCTCTAGATGAACAGGACCCCTATAAATCGAGTCGGTTGGGGCTGGATGAACAGGACCCCGTGGAGGGCTGGATGAACAATAGCACCCCGTGGAGGGCTGGATGAACAGTAGATGGTGGAGGGCTGGATGAACAGTAGCATGTGGAGGGGTGGTTGAACAGGAGCCCGTGGAGAGGGCTGCTTGAACAGTAGCCGGTGGAGTAGCGCATGATGGAGGCTGGATGAACAGGAGCCCATGGATGAATAGTCGGATGTGGAGGCTGGAGGAGGTCGACGGTGGATGAACATTAGCCCGTGGAGGCTGGAGGGGGTCGACGATGGAGATGAACAGTATCCCATGGAGTCCCGTTTTTCCGTACGCCACACCCCTTCCCGATGAATAGACCCCCGTTTCGACCGTAGCGCTCCAACAGAAGTCCGTTTTCTCTGTTTTGCGGTACGCCACACCCCTCCCGGTCAACAGGACCCCCGTTTCGACCGTTGGAGGTCCGTTTCCTCCGTTTTGCGGTACGCCAGACCCCTCCCAATGAACAGGATCCCGTTTCGACCGTGGCCAGTCGAACACAAGGCCGTTTCCTCCGTTGTGCTGTACGCGAGGCCTCGTTTCCATCGGCTGTTCCGTCCAAGACCTCCCGATGAACACGATGACGCATTTCGTTCCGACCAGCCAGTTGGCTCCCCATGAACACGACGACGACGCTGTTTCTCCGTTCTGACCCAGCCATGTACATGAGCCATGGTCGTACGTATGCGCGAGTAGGCGTTTGAGAACCTTCCCGTATGTACATACGTGGCCGTATTTTCTTTCTTGCACGCTGGCCATTGTATGTACGTGTACATGCTACGTGCGCGCCTCTACTACGACGCGTGCGCTCCTCTACATCGACCAGTATGTACGTACACGTTCGCGACCAGAATGACAATGCTACGTAAACTTCGACCAGGTGGGTCCCGACTGTCAGGCACTTCCTTGCCTGCGAAGACGTAGCTGGTGGGTCCCAGCACTCAGGGGGGTGAATCGTTTTTTTTGCCCGGACACACTTCCTTGCATGCGAAGATGTAGCTGGTGTGTCCCAGCAGTCAGGGGGAAACGTGTTTTTCGTGAAATATGGTGGCCCGTACGGTGGGTCCCCACTGTCAGGTGGAGGAATAATTATTTTGCGCGTAATAAGGAGGCACTTCCTTGCTGCGGAAGTGGACCCAGTTGTCAGCCACTCCATGTATAGTCCACGTCCAATGGAAGCCGTTCCTTGACCATGTTGACCACACCGTGCCGAGAGCACCAGGGCGGTGGACGACGGCGAGGCCTAGGAAGGGGAAGACGCGGAGCCGGGGAAGTTGATGCCCACGCGTAGAGGAGTATGAGGGTTCACTAGTTCACTGCGGTGTGAGGCTGCCGTCACCGCAGAATAACAGGGGGTGTGGGTGAGTAGAGGGCTGGCCTGGCCAGCGGTGGGAGTAGTAGGGGGCGGTGAGGCCTCCGCCGCATCGCAGCTGGCCATGGGAGGGAGGAGAACGAGGTACCACCGGCGCTGGTTTGGGCGGCTGGAGCAAGAAGGCCAGAGGTTGAAGAAGCACTACTGCCGTTGGATGGACATCATGCAGTCACTGGAGCTAGAATCGTGCATATTGACTAAGTTGACAAAGCCCTCCGTCTCCGTCAACTTAGTAGGCCCAGAAGTCAGCCTGCCACTATATTGGGTCCCAGCTAGCAGGGGGAGTATTCATTTTTTGTGCGTCATAAGGAAGCACTTCCTTGCGTGCGAAGATATAGATGGTGGGTCCAAGCTGTCAGCAGTGGTAACATTTTTTTGTGAAATATAGAGGCCTTTCGGTGGGTCCCAGATGTCAGGTGGAGGAATCATTATTTTACGCGTAATAAGGAGGCATTTCCTAGCTGCGGGCGTGCACCCAGTTGTCAGCCTCTCCACTTCAGATACATGTCAGTCGTTGACCACGTTGGCCAGGCCGCGCCGAGAGCACCAGGGCGGTGGATGACGACGAGGCCTAGGAAGGGAACGACACCGAGGCAGGGAAGACTCGATAGTTGTTTCCCACACGGAGGGGAGTACGACTGTACGAGGCTTTACTGGTTCGTCTTCCGTCGCAAGAGAATAACAGCAGGTGTGGGTGAGTAGAGGGATGGCTAGGCAAGCGATGGGAGTACGGTGGGGCGGTGAGGCCTACGCGGCAGCACAGAGGCCGCGGGGAGGAGAGAGCAGGCAGTCCCGCCGGCGCTTGTTTGAGCGGCTGGAGCAGGAAGAGCAGAGATTGAAGAAGCACGACGGCCGTTGGATGGACATCCAACAGTCACTGCTTGTGCGTCAACCTTTTTTTTAGGAAAGCCTCAAATCTGTGGAAAACATCATACATCCCATTTGCCATTATTTGTAATAATTTACAGCCCATTTGCTAATTCTTAAGGTTTTTTTGGAGCCCATATTCTTTTTGTTAGCATTACAGCCCATATTGTGGCCATGGTTAAAAAATTATACAAAATTTTGCATATTTCGGTATGGTCCGAACTGTTTTTAATCCCGAAATTTTGAGTCACATTCAAACTGATTTTAAAAATAAATGTATATCAATATGAAATCCAACAAATTGTCCACGCATAAAAAACAATGCAATTTCAAATCTCGAAATGAAAAAAATAAATTTGAAACTAATTGCCGGTTTGATGTGTTTTAAAAATGTACAACAGATTTCTCATTACTGATAGGCCATTTTCTCGGCCAGCCGAATGAAGCTCTCCTCGTCTTGAAAGATTTGCAGCCCAACAGGCCTGACAAAGCGACTTACTTGGCAAATCACAAAAAAACTGTGTTGTGGTCGTGGACCCAGCTATGGCCGTGGACCCAGCTGCAAGCCTCTCCACGTACAGTACTCTTCCGATGGAAGTCGGTCGTTGACCACATTGACCACGCCACGCCGAGATCACCAAAGTGGTGGACGACGGCGAGGCCTAGGAAGGGACGACGCGGAGCCAGGGAAGACGCGGTAGTGGATGCCCACACGGAGAGGAGTATGAGGGTTCACTGGTTTGGCTGTAGTGTGAGGCTGCCGTCGCGTAGAATAACAGGGGGTGTGTGTGAGTAGAGGGATGCCGTGGCCAGCGGTGGGAGTAGTAGGGGGCGGTGAGGCCTCCGCGACATAACAATCGGCCACAAGAGGCAGGATCACGCGGCATGACCAGCGCTAGTTTGGGAGGCTAGAGCAAGAAGACCAGAGGTTGAAGAAGCACTACTACCGTTGGATGAACATCGTATGGTAACTGGAGCTAGAATCATTCATATTAACTATGTTGACAAAGACCTCCGTCCCAGTCAACTTGGTAGGCCCACAAGTTAGCGTCCCACCATGCTGGTTTCCAGCTGGTGTCGGTGTCAAAACCGGCTGATCTCGGGTAGGGGGTCCCGAACTGTGCGTCTAAGGCTAATGGTAACAGCAGACAAGGGACGCGATGTTTACCTACGTTCGCGCCCTCTGGAACTGTGCGTCAGTGTCAATACCATACTTCCTGCTTGATTGATCTTGATGATATGAGTATTACAAGAGTTGATCTACCACGAGATCGTAGAGGCTAATCCCTAGAAGCTAGCCTATGATTATGATTGTCCTCCTACGGACTAAATCCTCCGGTTTATATAGACACCGAAGGGGGCTACGGTTACATAGAGTCTGTTACAGAGAAGGAAATCTACATATCCGAATTGCCAAGCTTGCCTTCCACGCAAAGGAGAGTCCCATCCGGACATGGGATGAAGTCTTCAACTTGTATCTTCATAGCCGAACAGTTCGGCCAAAGTATATAGTCCGGCTGTCCGCGGACCCCTTAATCCAGGACTCCCTCAGAGCCCCAAAACCAGGCTTCAATGACGATGAGTCCGGCGCACAGATTGTCTTAGGCATTGCAAGGCGGGTTCCTCCTCCGAATACTCCATAGAAGATTTTGAACAGGAGGATCGTGTCCGGCTCTGCAAAACAAATTCCAAATACCACCGTAGAAAGCATGATATTCCATAAATCTAATATGCTGACAGCTTTTATGCCACGATTCGGTCATTATTCAAGCCATTTTCCACAACTTGCCTCCGCACATATCGCGAGGCAGTTTCATCGGCACGTCTTGTCGAAGCAGAGATCGTGTCTCCTTATCACGGGATTCTCTTCAACACGGGTGTGGGTAACCCCACCGCGCCATCAATTGTGGCGCTTGCGGAGCAAGCGATTTTAGCAGGCAAGTGGGGAGACGTAGGATCTCCGCTGCCTTTATAAGGGGATAGGAACTCCCTTTTTCACCCACGCCCTTCTCTACTCATCCCTTCCTTTTCGCTCGAGCCCCAGTGCCCAAGCGCTCCTCTTCTCCGCCAAAAGAGGCTTCCTGAAAATGTCCGGATCCGGAGCAGGAGGCAAGTGGATGGCCTCTACTGTCCAGGAGAAGGATATCAAAAAGCTTCGGGGGGGAGGGGGGTATCTGGCCAAGAGAATTGGCCACCATCTTTCGATGGCACGACAGATCATCCCCACTCCGGAACCCCATGAGAGGTTTGTATTCCTCCCTCATTTTGTCCACGGGCTAGGGTTTCCCCTTCATCCGTTCGTTCGCGGCATCGTATATTATTACGGGATTGATTTTCATGATCTATCCCCAAATTCCTTCCTCAACATCTCGACATTCATCATCGTGTGCGAGGCCTTTCTCCGCATCCCGCCGCACTTCGCCTTATGGCTGAAGGTTTTTAATGTGAAGCCCAAGGTAGTGAGCGGAGAGCATGCCGAATGCGGAGGCGCCATGGTGAGCAAGATGCTCAATGTTACATGGCCAACAGGTACTTTTAATGATTCCGTCAAGGAGTGGCAGCAGGAGTGGTTTTACATCACTGAGCCGCGTGGCAAGCAATGTGCCGCCGCTCCATAGTACAGATCTGGTCCCCCCTGCGACTTATGTCCTGGCACAAGAAGGGCCTGAACTGGGCTTCGTCTGATGAGCTATCGGAGCTCCAGACATGCGTCCAAGAGATGGAAGACAAGAACATCAAGCTCGTCAATATATTCCAGGTGATGTTGGTTCGCCGGATTCTTCCATGTCAACACCGGGCTTGCAATCTATGGGAGTTCGACCCGGCCAAGCACCAGACCCTGCTAGAGCTTTTGGCTCTATGCCCAAGGACATCTGGAAGGTGATTTTTAAGTCCAGCAAACCATGGCCGGACTCCGCCGAGGACCACGGTTACAAACTGTCCCACCCGCAAGTTCCATAAGTAACTGTATGTAGACAATTCATGTGTTTTATCTCCACATTCTTGGGAAAATAATTAACGTATTTCCCATCAATTTCCTAGGGTTGGGCAAAGAAGGCGGGGCGGATCTACAGTCCGGCCCCGCTGCCAGAAGAACCGGCCGGCCCACTTCTGATGAAGATGCTGGTCCCGGAGCCTATAAGGCGGCGAAGAAGAAGGCCGAAAAGGAGGCCAAGAAGACCAAGGCGACCTCCGTCGCTGTGGAGCCTCAGACACAAAATTTGAAGATTCCAATGCCCATCCTTCCTCCGAAGAGGAGGAGGAGGAAGACAAATCCCCCGCGGGTGGAAGTAAGAAAAGGACAGCCTCCACATCCTTGGAGGCCGATTCGCCTAAGAGGGGAAAAACTCCTCTTCAAGAGGAGTCCACCACCGCTGCCGATAGCAGCCCGGAGAGGGATCCCAGGGCCGAGCCCCTGGTCAACTCGTGAGTATAAAATCCGAACACGCTCATGTGTCCAGACTTGTCACGGCGTGATATTTTAATCTGAGTCGTACTTTTTTCAGTCCGGCGAGGTCCCGCGCCGAACAATCCTCGACAGAGGATTTACGGGGTTCGGATGCAATGGGGAGCGAGACGCCCCCGAAGGCCCCCACCACCAAACATATGACTGAAACCGAGGTTTCGCTCCAGAAGGACCTAGGCCACGGAGGGGGGGGGGGGAGATCGCCCCATTAGCTAGAGGAGGTGTGTCTGTTCCACCGGCGACCTCTGTCCAACCAGAGGTGCCGGATGCTTTATTGGTGGCGCTGAAGGGTGCCTCCATGTTCGGTGATTGATAAGATTCAGTCTACTGAGAGTGGAATGAATGAATCATGTATCAGCCTCATAAGAGGCTTTGAGGTATGTTTTATGAAGTTTGGAAGAGATGACAGCCCCTGATACACTGTTCGGTGAAAGAAAGAACCAGACAGAGGATCAATTTTTATGTTCGCAGGAGACTCACGTGATGACATCTATCACTCTTTTTAATAAGCAGGCATCTATAGCGACATCCGCCTCTCATGCTGCGGAAGTATCCGGACTAAGGCAAAGTCTGGAGCGGGCCGAAGGAGAACTTGTCCGAGTGAAGAAACAACTGGAGGGTAACCAAGGTATGCAGAAACGTTGTTTTATTTAGCACAAATGAATAAATGTGCATGATGAAAATATTTTTATAATGTGCTCTAGGGGCGACGACCGAAATTGAGGCTCTGAAGAAGGTTGTGGCCAAAGCCGAGAAGAAGGCAGCCGCAGAGCAGGCTCTTGGTGAGAAGCATGAGGCCAGAGTTATTGAAGCTGAATGGGAGCTTCAGGAGGCCGTGAAGAAATGTGAGTCCTTGGAGTAGAGCTTATCAGGGAAATAATCCGAACTCTCCCAGGCTCACCAAGCCGCAAGTGATGCCCAGGGGGAAGCCCAAGGTGCCTTGAAGGAAATCCAGGAGGCGAGGAAGATTGCGGCTGGTAAGGATTTTCTATACAAAGCGGGTATTTGAGAGGAGAAAATCCAGATTGGTAGCTGGAATTTTGATTTCTACAGGAGTATTCGTGGAGCTGCCACACAGCATATCTGATGCCGCCCAATTCTACCGAGCCGAAAAGAGGAGTACTGCGGATAAGTTCTTCTGGATGCAGTATCTGGCGCCGAATTATCAGGTGCCTTTCTCCGATCAACTGAAGCAGTTGGTCGAACTACATAAGGCGGCCGAGCTAGCCATGAAGGATTTAATTATCCGGTTGTGGCCTGCTGAGCCGATTCCAAGCAATTAATTCGGGCTCGTGAAGCGGCTTGTGAGTGCCTCGCCTCGACTGGAAATCATCAAGCGGTCAGTCTGCATAGAGGGTGCGCGAATGGCCTTTGCCCGCGCAAAAGTGCATTGGGGGAAGATGGATTCTGAAAAGCTGATGACCAAGTGGACCGCCAGAGGGGAAGCAGCACCGCAAGCCCGAACTGTATTATGAAGGTGTTTTGAAAGGAGCCCGCCTTGCGGCGGAGCAATGCACCAAGGACATTATATTTCCATGAATACGGTCATGTTTGTCCTTTGTAATGTTTGAACAAGGTCATTTTCTATTATTTATTGCTTGTCATTTGAAAGGTTTTCCTGTGCGGCTGTTCTATATACTACTCCTGTGTCAGGACCCCGATTCCAAGTCACATCGACCTAGCTGGTAACACCTCATATCACTTTGCGGCCTCACGCACGGTATTCCCACGGGTGTCGCCTTACCATGGCCCGGGACCGTTTGCGCCTTTTGGCTCACGTATATGATAGTGTCGCTAGCATCCACATGACAAAGAACCCGGGCCGACATGGCTAGTCGTGAACCCAAAGCGGCACTAACCTATGGGGACAGGCATACATGAAACACTTCGAGCATGTCGGTCATCAACGTATGAACTCGGGCTGTAGCACTGGGCTAACAGGACTCCGGTATCCCGGGCTGTAGCAGGCTAGGCAGGACTCCGAGTATCACCGCGTGACATTTCCCCGAAGGGACAGACATAGGAACGAAATGGATCACATGCCGGCCAGTCAAGTGTCCAAGCAGTAGTGCTGGGCTAGCAGGACTCCGGTGAACCGGGCTGTAGCGGACTACTATCGCCGTAAGCACGAGACTACATTTCCCCATATGAGAGGCTGCCAAGGATAAACAACTAGTTTGTCGGATCCCACTCATACCAAGCATTTCAATCATACACGCATAATATGCCTGATATGAGTAAATACAACAAGGCATCACAACAAAACTCTACAACTCAAGTACTTTATTTAAGAGGCTCCGAGGAGCCATACATAACATAGTCATACAGGTAGGGGTCACATGACCCAACACTCAAGTCATACAATCATACAAGCACATGCGGAAGCAAACTAGTCTCGAGTACAGACTCTAGAAAGAAAGAAAGCTTGTTGGAGCCTTTCTATCTACAATGGCCCTTCACAAGTCTTAGATCGCCACACAGGTGGCTAGTTCACTCGTCAAGTCAACATCTACATAGAATCCGTCGGAGGGGTAGTATAGTCCTCTGAAAAATATTGATTAAGCAAACATGAGTACAAAAGTACTCAGCAAGTCTTACCACAGAATCCTATCATACATGCACATTCTCAAGAAGGTGGTGGAGTTATTTGCAGCAAGCCAGCTTTGACTCTTGGCTAAGCTATCCTACGTAACACTCTTGAAAAGCATTTGTCGCACACGAGTCCACTAATCACCAACACAATACTCCACCGTGGATTCTCTCGTCATCCCCGAGAGGGCCATCCACGATACTCACACTTATCTTGAGGCTTTTAGTAGTATCCATTTACTTGTCTATGAACTGATATAGGTAACCCAGAAGTCCTTCTTCGTGGACACGGCTATTCGAATAGATCATATTAACCCTGCAGGGGTGTACTTCTTCACACACGCTCTCACCACTTATAAATGCGTTTACCCGACATGTACTCGGCAACCTTCAAGCGGAAGCCCAACGTGGGTGTCGGCCACAGCCTACCTAAACACTCAAGTCCCTAGTCCAGGTTTATCGCCTATTCGGGTTCCATGCGCAGGGAGTCCGGCCGAGGTTTCCCATACAGCCCCGAACGATGTGTGCAGGGTTCCCGAGATACCAAACGGGCACTCGGCACACCGGGCCACGGTGCCTACCGCAACACAACCCACCCCTAAGGTCAGCGTTGCGTGCGGCCCCTAGCATGCTACAAACACCAGAAACTACTTGCAACTCCCGGACTATGGACAGGGGTGGTTAAGAAGCCGAGAGGGTCCATTGGTTTCGGGCCCAATGCGTGGTAGTAGCTAGTTCATGGATCACAAACACAGATCTCAGTTCTTAGGGTCGGCTTCAATGAAACAACCCACCATGTACTCCTACATGGCCTCTCATCGATACCTTTACCAAATCGTGTTCAACACTTTCACTCTCGAACCAACACAACCTTTCACTCCAGTTCATCATCCCGATGAGCCAGACCTGACACAACTCTAAGCATAGCAAGCATAGCATGGTAGGAACACACAAACACGGCTCAATCAACTCCTACACATACTAGTGGGTTTCATCTAGTTACTGTGGCAATGACAGGTCATGCAAAGGAAGTGGGTTCAGCTACCGCAGCACACAACAGTTTGAATCGCGTTGTCTTAATGCAGTAAACGAGAGCAGAAGCGAGAACATGGGTTTGTATCGGAATGATCAATGAGTTGCTTGCCTGATGGAACTGGGATAGAGAGCTGCCCTTCAGATGGGTAGTCGAGGTTATCTTCGAAGCGTAACCTATCATGAAAGCACACCGAAAGTAAACACACATGACGATATGCAACAATATGATGTATGCTATGACATGGCAATATGGATGTGTGTTGGTCTAATGCAAGCTGAAAGAACAGGGGATGAACTCATTTGAATCAAGGATTCAAATGATAGTTCATTTGAGTTAGTCCTAATGGTGCAATATCTTATTCTGGTTATTCAGCATAGTTAACTTGTTTTAACATGCATGAAACCTGTACCAATGGATAGAGTGGATTTTTCTGATAATTTTTCATATATAAATCTTTGCATTTGGAGTTATAGAATAAAAGTTATAAGCATTTGAAATTTGATTTATATTCTGGAATTTATTATATAAAAATAAATCCAGAATTTGAGTTAATGCGCCGGCGTGAGGTCAGCGTGGACGTCAGGGGTCAACGGGTCATCCAGGTCAAACTGACAGTGGGACCCGCATGTCGAGGTTAGTTTAACTAATTAACTTAATTAGAACTAATCCTAATTAGTTAACCGGGGTCCACTGTCATTGACTCGTGAAGCGATCAACAGGCCCACGGATCGAGGTCATGGTCAACTCGCCAGGCGTCTAGCAGGCTGAGCGCGGAGCAAAGTGCTTTTGCACTTTCCGCCACCAAATGGGGCGCGGGAGCATCTACGTGGAGCCGGAGGTGAGCCGCGGTGTTTGGTGGGGTCGATTAGGTTAGGGGTGGCGGAGTGGGCGCCCGGCGAAGTCGGCGGCGGCCGGGGCTCGGGTGATGTCGGGTTTGTTGCTAGAGGGCTCGGCGAGGCGCGGTAAGTGCATAGTTAGGCCCAGCGCAACTTGGTGAGTGCGATGGACAGGGTGGCGTGGCCGTTGGGTGGCCGGAGCTTCGTCGGCGACGAGCTCCGCGGCGGTGCGTTCGGGTGAGCTACGTGTGCTCGTCGTGGTGCAAGAGGAAGAGAGCGGAGAGGACGGGGAAGTAGCCAGGCTCACAATGAACCCGTAGAGAGCCTCGTCGGGGTCGGGGACGGTCTGATGCGGCGGCGACGGCGAAGGGGATCTCCGGCTTCGAGCTCGGTCGAGGTCGGTGTAGAGGCTTGGTGCTTAGAGCGGGACTCGGCTAGCTAGGGGTAGTGGGGTGCGGCGGAGCTGCTGGACATGGTGGGGAGGAGCATGGACGGCGGGAGCACCAGCGTCGACGGTGGCGCGTCGGCGATGGCGTCGGCCAGGTTGGGGGAGAGCGAGAGAGAGAAGGCAGGGGGAGAATGGGGTGTCCAGGGGGTTCGGGCGACGACGTGGAGGTCGTCCAGGGCGGCGAAGCGGCGAAGGGGGGAAGCAGGGCGGCGGCCAGCTGCGTGGCGCGCCTAAGCTGGCCACCGGGCATTTGATCGCCTACTGGCCGAGCCAAGCAATGGGTGGCGCTGCTGGGCTGGGCCGGCAGGTGGGCCTGGTGGACGGCGACAGGTAAGGTTTTTCCATTTTTACTCTTTTTCTATTTTCTGAAACTCTGTGGGGTTTTTTAAAAATACCAAAACTATTTTAAAAATCACCAAAATGCTCCTGGTCCCTTGTTGGAATATTCCCAACATGAAACATTTTGGTTTAGCAAATTTTGAACATTTAAAATATTTTATATAATTTAAATGCTCATTTCAAAAACTTGTGGATTAATTCTAGAACCTTTAGGTGACCTAGAAAATGGTGCACCTCCTTTGACATGGGTTCTGAACCAAAACAAAGAGGATGAACATTTTGAAGGGCATTTCAGGTTCATTGAAATAATTTTTAGTAAACCCTAGTTGTTTTAAGGGGGGGTGTTCTGGGGTTTCCTGCCTTCCCCATTTCAAATTCAAATGAAATTTAAACATGATGCACACCCTAATGCATGGTCTAACTGGGATGTGACAACTCACCCCCACTCAAAAGAATCTCGTCCCGAGATTTAGGATCTGTCGCGAAAAAGGTGGGATACTCAAGTCGAAGACGATCCTCCTTTTCCCAAGTTGCTTCTTGCTCGGAATGGTTTGACCATTGAACCTTTAGAAACTTGATATTCCGACGTCGAGTGGTACGCTCGGCTTGATCGAGGATCTGAACGGGATATTCTCGATAGGTGAGGTTATCTTGGAGATCAAGCGTTTGTTGGTCCACTTCACGGATAGGATCCGAGAAGCAACGCCTGAGTTGGGAAACGTGGAAGACATCATGGACTCTGGAAAGATGCGGAGGTAGTTCCAATTGGTAGGCAACTTCTCCTCGTTTGGCAAGAATGCGAAAGGGTCCAATGTAACGAGGAGCCAACTTGCCTTTGATACCGAATCGATGGTTTCCCTTCAAAGGAGTAACCCGAAGGTAAGCCTTCTCGCCAATTTCATAAGTCATAGGCTTATGCTTGCGGTTATATTGGCTCTTTTGACGAGATTGGGCTGTTTTCAATTTCTCACGAATAACGCGAACCTGCTCTTCGGCTTCCTGAATCATGTCCGGGCCAAAGAGTTGTCTCTCCCCGGTTTCTGACCAGTTAAGAGGCGTTCGACATTTCCGTCCATAAAGAACTTCGAAAGGGGCTTTCCCAGGCTGGCTTGATAACTATTGTTATAAGCGAACTCGGCGAATGGAAGGCATTTCTCCCAATTCATGCCGAAAGAGATGATGAAGCTCGAAGCATATCCTCTAGGATTTGATTGACTCGTTCTACTTGACCACTTGATTGAGGATGGAAGGCGGTGCTAAAGGAGAGACGAAGTTCCCATAGCGTTTGGAAACTTTCCCAAAATCGAGAGGTGAAGAGACTTCCACGGTCTGAGTTAATCTCCAATGGAATACCATGAAGAGACACTATTCGAGAGATGTACAAATCAGCTAGCTGGCTAGCGGTTATACTCGCGAACAGGTAGGAAGTGGGCTACTTTGGAAAGACGATCAACGACAACGAAGATAGCGTTATTCCCTCTCTTGGTCCTGGGAAACCCGGTAATGAAATCCATACCGATTTTATCCCATTTCCATTCAGGAATTTCCAAAGGTTGAAGGGTACCAGCAGGCCGTTGATGCTCTGCTTTAACTCGACGGCAGACGTCGCAATTAGCAATGTATTGAGCGATTTCTCTCTTCATCCTAGTCCACCAAAACCTCTGGCGTAGATCTTGATACATTTTAGTACTACCAGGATGAATGGTGAGAGGAGAGTCATGAGCTTCCTTAAGGATCAATCGCCTCAGGTTGCGCACCTTGGGAACCACTAGACGGTCTCCAAAGAACACGATACCTTGTTCATCAATGGAGAAACAATCTGCGACTCCTTTCTTGATGTTTCTCCTGATACGGGAGATTCCCGGATCTACCTTCTGTGCTTTGATGATCTGATCCGTAAGGGTAGGTTTCGCCACCAGGGTGGAAAGGAATCCTCGAGGAACAATGTGAAGATTAAGCTTACGAAATTCCTCGTGGAGAATTGGTTGACTTTGTTGTAACATCAGATTGTTACAATAAGATTTGCGACTTAGTCGCCAGCCATGACATTGGCTTTGCCTGGGGTGTAGGATATTCCTAAGTCGAAATCTGTAATCAACTCGACCCAACGTCTTTGCCTGAGATTCAAATCCGGTTGGGTGAAGATATATTTCAGACTTTGGTGATCAGTGTAGATCTCACAACGATTACCCAGAAGGTAATGTCGCCAAGTTTTAAGTGCATGAACTACTGCTGCAAGCTCTAGATCGTGTGGGGTAGTTATCCTCATGTGGACGCAATCGTCGAGAAGCGTAGGCAATCACAGGACGATCTTGCAAGAGTATGCAACCTAGTCCTTGTCGCGAGGCGTCGCAATAGATAAAAAAGACCTTAGAGAAATCAGGTGGACCAAGAACTGGAGCAGATGTCGAGCGTCTTTTCAGTTCTGAAAGCTGAACTCGCCTTTGTGGCGCCCATTCGAACTTCTTATCTTTCTTGAGGAGTTCGGTTAGAGGTTTAGCAACTTTAGAGAAATTCTCGACTAAGCGGCGGCAATAGCTCGCTAAACCGAGGAAACTCCGAACTTGCTTGACCGATTCAGGTGGAGTCCAGTCAAGGACGGCTTGAACTCGCTCGGGATTGACAACAATGCCCTTGCCAGAGATTACATGGCCTAGGTAGGTCACTTCTGGTAACCAGAATTCACACTTAGAGAATTTGGCATAAAGGCGGTGCTCTCGAAGTTTCATCAACACTAGCCTTAGATGTTCGGCATGTTCTTCCTCATTCTTGGAGTAGATGAGTATATCATCGAGGTATACCACGAATTTATCCAAGTACTCCATGAAGATTGAGTTCATTAACCGAGAGAAGGTGGCTGGAGCATTGGTTAATCCGAAGGACATGACGGTGTACTCGTATTGGCCATAACGAGTAACAAAAGCCGTTTTAGGTATGTCCCCGTTCTTGATTTTGATTTGATGGTAGCCCAACCTCAAATCCATTTTGGAAAAGACTGAGGATCCAGCGAGCTGATCATACAATGTCGTTGATCCCGGGAGCGGATACTTGTTCTTGATAGTGACCAAATTGATGTGTCGGTAATCTACAACCATCCGATCCGTACCATCCTTCTTCTTGACGAAGAGGACGGGGCAAGCCCATGGAGACGAACTAGGACGGATGAAACCTTTTTGCAAGGATTCATCGAGTTGTTTCTTAAGTTCAGCTAGTTCTAGGGGTGCCATCTTATAAGGTCTTCTAGAGATTGGAACGGTTCCGGGAACAAGATCAATCACGAACTCGACATCCTGCTGTGTGGAACACTGGCAGTTCCTCTGAAAGACATCCGGAAGTCACGGACTACCGGAATATCTTCGAGGTCTGGAAGGGGGTTGGCATTTAAGGAGTAAAGCTGGCGCTTAGACACTCGGGTTAAAACATCCACTGTCTTGCCCGAAGGATGGGTAAGTTGAGCAGTTCTAGTAGAGCAATCGATCTTAGCATAATGGGCTGACATCCAGTCCATACCTAAGATGATATTTATGTCCGAGGACTTGAGAGCTATTAAAGATGCAAGAAAAACTAATCTGTCGACAAGAATTTCATTCCCATGACTTATTCTAGAGGTTTGCCATCTAGAACCAGGAGTTTGAATTTCCATGGAGGTAGGCATGTCACAGAATGTGGTGTTGTGCAATCGAGCATAGCTCTCAGAAATAAATGAATGAGATGCTCCAGTATCAAAAAGAACAGTTGCCGGGTGGCAATTAACAAGAAGCGTACCGAGGACGACGTTGGGATCCTCATAGGTTTCTTCAGCAGAGACATAGTTGACATGGCCACGAGCGGTGGCAACTGGTTTAACATAGGGCACCTTTCCTGCTGGCTTGCCGCGGCCAACAGACTTTCCAACTTGACTGGGGTTGTTCTGGGGACACTCTCGGATATAGTGGCCCGTCTCTCCACACTTGAAGCAAGTTATCACATTAGGACGTGGAGCAGCATTTGCAGTGGGACCTCCATAATTCTTGGGCGGAACATACTGCTGATTGGGGCGAGGCGCCTCAAAGGATGGCCTCGGGGTGAACCTGGGTGGTAGAGCAGTATGTGGAACCCAAACCCGGCGCTTCTGGGATCCAGAGCCGGATGACGATCCAGAATCACGGATGTGTTTGCGTGAAGCCTCAAAATCAGACTGCCCAGTTTCGGCGCTGATAGCCTTATTGACTAGCTTCGGAAAAGAGGTACACTCATGCAGACGGAGATCTCGGCGTAGCTCAGGGCTAAGTCCCTTACGGAACCTTGCCTGCTTCTTGGCATCGGTAGAAACTTCTTCGGGAGCATAACGTGCTAACCTCCCAAATTCACGGCTGTAGGCATCCACTGATAGCCTACCTTGGGTGAAACTGCAGAATTCCTCCCTTTTGCGGTCCATGAGACCTTCTGGAATATGATGCTCGCGGAAGGCGGCACTGAACTCAGCCCAAGTGGTAACTTGTCCAACCGGACGCATAGCCTCATAATTTTCCCACCAGAGACTAGCAGGGCCTTCCAGATGATAGGCGGCAAAGGTAACCTTGTCAGCCTCAGCCACGTTGGCGGAACGCAGCTTGTGGTGGATGCTGCGGAGCCAATCATCCGCGTCGAGTGGCTCGACGGAATATTTGAATTTCGGTGGATACAGCTTGACGAAATCGTTGAGTGAAACCACATCATTTCTTGGCTGGCGTGCTGTGTTTTGCTCAATCCGCTCCAATAAGCGGTTGGTTTCACGCTTATTGCGTTACGCTTCGGCATCACCTCGGCCAAAGATGGCGGTTGCGGCAGATTCACATTTCTGGCTGCATCGCTTCTCCCTGCTCTGGAACAGCAGGAGTGTTGCAGTGTTGACCATCCCGGAGACAAGCAAAGGTTTAAACCAGGATGGCAGAGTTTAACAAGGAAGTGCGGAAGGTAATGGACAGCATGGAATGCAAAGATGTTCATTCGTATGACATGGTATTATAAAACTGCCATATATATATATACCAATGGTCATACACACCATTCATGGATTAGTACAAGCCTGACGGAGTACAACCATAAGGAAAGGCGTTACATCTTATCGGAAGCGTCCCAACTTCTATACATTATTTTTCTACACTTCCGGAACGATGCACACTAAGCCGTATTCCACAAGTCACGCAGGACGGTGGAAATACAACTACTACCATACTAGGAATACTACTACTATCTCAGGCAGCTCCGTAGTAGTCCTCATAGAAGTCACCTCCCAAGCACGGAAGTGGAACATGATCATCCGGAAATGCATAATCCTGTGGAGCCTGTGGACCGTAGGGACTCGGATGTGGCCGTGGTCCAACAAACGGTGGCAGACGAGGCCCACGAGGAGGAGTGATGCCTCCCACCTCACGCCACTCCATAAAGTCCGCAGACCAGCCCGCACCGGGTACAAGTCCCTCATATCCATGTATCCGGCTTGCACGGCAGTGCAAACCGAGTCGAGTAGCCCAAAGCATCAGCACGGGCATTAAAGAGCTCCATACGCAAGGCCCGGTTTTCACGGTCCTTGTCTTCCAAGATCTCCGTGGTGGTGCGAAGAAGTGAGTCCTCATGGGATGCATCGCTGTACAAACCTCAAGGTAGCCATGCGCCCCGAGGGAGGGATGCTGGCATGTAGCGAAAATCAGTGTTGCCCAGCAAGGCAGTTCTGGCTCGAATAATAGTCATCATGGAATAGGCTGCATCTTGCACAGACATTCCGATAGTGATTCCGAGCCCATAAGAACAGTGAAGTGGCTCAGTAGCTCCGGGATAAGATGGATAAATCCGGACCGTGCATAGATATTGGCTTTGATTGAAATCCCTGAACTGCTCCTCGACGGTATATTCAGGATACCATCGATAACCAGCCTCAACCATCACCCTAACCAACATGGCCGTGTGACCGCACACACCAATGCAACGGGTTAGGCGAACCACTTGGTTCTGGGAACGGGTGGCCATCTGAAAGCACAGCCATAATGCAAAGGCATTAGAATTTCTAGGAAAAATTGGGCAGCATAACATCTGTAAATGCTCAAAATCAGATTTGAGACATTCAAAATCAGATTGCAAACCCACTCAACAACATCATATCAAGGTTCTGGTTCAAATGATAGCATACTAAAAATTTAGTAGCACTGAACTGAGGATGTAACCAACAATCCTATAAGTTACTACGGATTAGTAACACGTGAACCTGATAGAGAATAGAGCCTAGTCGTATACCCACGTCGAATGAGAAGAGGATGACTCAGATCAGAGGGCATAAGGTAAAGGAGTAAAAAGAGCCTTACGTTCCCTCCCACAATCAATTCCCCTACATATAACTAAAGCATTTCTAGACTCAACTTCGACCAGTTTGGCTTAGCGAACCTCACAGCAGCCCTGCTCGATGCCAACGCTGTCAGGACCCCGATTCCAAGTCACATCGACCTAGCTGGTAACACCTCATATCACTTTGCGGCCTCACGCACGGTATTCCCACGGGTGTCGCCATACCATGGCCCGGGACCGTTTGAGCCTTTTGGCTCACGGATATGATAGTGTCGCTAGCATCCACATGACAAAGAACCCGGGCCGACATGGCTAGTCGTGAACCCAAAGCGGCACTAACCTATGGGGACAGGCATACATGAAACACTTCGAGCATGTCGGTCATCAACGTATGAACTCGGGCTGTAGCACTGGGCTAACAGGACTCCGGTATCCCGGGCTGTAGCAGGCTAGGCAGGACTCCGAGTATCACCGCGTGACATTTCCCCGAAGGGACAGACATAGGAACGAAATGGATCACATGCCGGCCAGTCAAGTGTCCAAGCAGTAGTGTGGGCTAGCAGGACTCCGGTGAACCGGGCTGTAGCGGACTACTATCGCCGTAAGCACGAGACTACATTTCCCATATGAGAGGCTGCCAAGGATAAACAACTAGTTTGTCGGATCCCACTCATACCAAGCATTTCAATCATACACGCAATATGCCCGATATGAGTAAATACAACAAGGCATCACAACAAAACTCTACAACTCAAGTACTTTATTTAAGAGGCTCCGAGGAGCCATACATAACATAGTCATACAGGTAGGGGTCACATGACCCAACACTCAAGTCATACAATCATACAAGCACATGCGGAAGCAAACTAGTCTGAGTATAGACTCTAGAAAGAAAGAAAGCTTGTTGGAGCCTTTCTATCTACAATGGCCCTTCACAAGTCTTAGATCGCCACCGGGTGGCTAGTTCACTCGTCAAGTCAACATCTACATAGAATCCGTCGGAGGGGTAGTATAGTCCTCCTGAAAAATATTGATTAAGCAAACATGAGTACAAAAGTACTCAGCAAGTCTTACCACGTAATCCTATCATACATGCACATTCTCAAGAAGGTGGTGGAGTTATTTGCAGCAAGCCAGCTTTGACTCTTGGCTAAGCTATCCTACGTAACACTCTTGAAAAGCATTTGTCGCACACGAGTCCACTAATCACCAACACAATACTCCACCGTGGATTCTCTCTCGTCATCCCCGAGAGGGCCATCCACGATACTCACACTTATCTTGAGGCTTTTAGTAGTATCCATTTACTTGTCTATGAACTGATATAGGTAACCCAGAAGTCCTTCTCCGTGGACACGGCTATTCAATAGATCATATTTAACCCTGCAGGGTGTACTTCTTCACACACGCTCTCACCACTTATCGCCGTTTACACGACATGTACTCAACAACCTTCAAGCGGAAGCCCAACGTGGGTGTCGGCCACAGCCTACCTAAACACTCAAGTCCCTAGTCCAGGTTTATCGCCTATTCGGGTTCCATCCGCAGGAGTCCGCCGAGGTTTCCCATACAGCCCCGAACGATGTGTGCAGGGTTCCCGAGATACCAAACGGGCACTGCACACGGGCCACGGTGCCTACCGCAACACAACCCACCCCTAAGGTCAGCGTTATGCGGCGGCCCCAAGATGCTACAAACACCGTAAACTACTTGCTACTCCCGGACTATGTACAGGGGTGGTTAAGAAGCCGAGAGGGTCCATTGGTTTCGGGCCCAATGCGTGGTAGTAGCTAGTTCATGGATCACAAACACAGATCTCAGTTCTTAGGGTCGGCTTCAATGAAACAACCCACCATGTACTCCTACATGGCCTCTCATCGATACCTTTACCAAATCGTGTTCAACACTTTCACTCTCGAACCAACACAACCTTTCACTCCAGTTCATCATCCCGATGAGCCAGACCTGACACAACTCTAAGCATAGCAAGCATAGCATGGTAGGAACACACAAACACGGCTCAATCAACTCCTACACATACTAGTGGGTTTCATCTAGTTACTGTGGCAATGACAGGTCATGCAAAGGAAGTGGGTTCAGCTACCGCAGCACACAACAGTTTGAATCGCGTTGTCTTAATGCAGTAAACGAGAGCAGAAGCGAGAACATGGGTTTGTATCGGAATGATCAATGAGTTGCTTGCCTGATGGAACTGGGATAGAGAACTGCCCTTCAGATGAGTAGTCGAGGTTATCTTCGGGGGCAGAACCTATCATGAAAGCACACCGAAAGTAAACACACATGACGATATGCAACAATATGATGCATGCTATGACATGGCAATATGGATGTGTGTTGGTCTAATGCAAGCTGAAAGAACAGGGGATGAACTCATTTGAATCAAGGATTCAAATGATAGTTCATTTGAGTTAGTCCTAATGGTGCAATATCTTATTCTGGTTATTCAGCATAGTTAACTTGTTTTAACATGCATGAAACCTGTACCAATGGATAGAGTGGATTTTTCTGATAATTTTTCATATATAAATCTTTGCATTTGGAGTTATAGAATAAAAGTTATAAGCATTTGAAATTTGATTTATATTCTGGAATTTATTATATAAAAATAAATCCAGAATTTGAGTTAATGCGTCAGCATGAGGTCAGCGTGACGTCAGGGGTCAACGGGGTCATCCAGGTCAAACTGACAGTGGGACCCGCATGTCAGGGTTAGTTTAACTAATTAACTTAATTAGAACTAATCCTAATTAGTTAACCGGGGGGGGTCCACCTGTCATTGACTCAGAGCAGTCAACAGGGCCCACGGTCAGGGGTCAGTGGTCAACTCGCCGGCGTCTAGCCGCCGGCGAGGCCAGGCGCGGCGGAGCAAAGTGCTTTTGCACTTTCCGGCCACCAAATGGGGCGCGGGGAGCATCTACGTGGAGCTGGAGGTGAGCCGCGGTGTTTGGTGGGGTCGATTGGGTTAGGGGTGGCGGAGTGGGCGCCGGCGACGAAGTCGAGGCGGCCGGGCTCGGGTGATGTCGGGTTTGTTGCTAGAGGGCTCGGCGAGGCGGTAAGTGCATAGTTAGGCCCAGCGCAACTTGGTGAGTGCGATGGACAGGGTGGCGTGGCCGTTGGGTGGCCGGAGCTTTGCCGGCGACGACGAGCTCCGGGCGGTGCGTTCGGGTGAGCTACGTGTGCTCGCTGTGGTGCAAGAGGAAGAGAGCGGAGAGGCCGGGGAAGTAGCCAGGCTCACAATGAACCCGTAGAGAGCCTCGTCGGGGTCGGGGACGGTCTGATGCGGCGGCGACGGCGAAGGGGATCTCCGGCGGCTTCGAGCTCGGTCGAGGTCGGTGTAGAGGCTTCGGGGTGCTTAGAGCGAGCGGGACTCGGCTAGCTAGGGGTAGTGGGGTGCGGCGGAGCTGCTGGACATGGTGGGGAGGAGCATGGACGGCGGGGAGCACGGCGTCGACGGTGGCGCGTCGGCGATGGCGTCGCTGCCAGGTTGGGGAGAGCGAGAGAGCAGGCAGGGGGAGAATGGGGTGTCCAGGGGGTTCGGGCGACGACGTGGAGGTCGTCCGGGGCGGCGAAGCGGCGAAGGGTGAAGCAGGGCGGCGGCTAGCTGCGTGGCGCGCCCTGCGCTCGCCGACTGACTACTGCTGGCCGAGCCAAGCAGCTGGCGGGCCTTGCTGGGCCGGGCAGTGGGCCTGGTGGACGGCGACAGGTAAGGTTTTTCCATTTTTACTCTTTTTCTATTTTCTGAAACTCTGTGGGGTTTTTTAAAAATACCAAAACTATTTTAAAAATCACCAAAATGCTCCTGGTCCCTTGTTGGAATATTCCCAACATGAAACATTTTGGTTTAGCAAATTTTGAACATTTAAAATATTTTATATAATTTAAATGCTCATTTCAAAAACTTGTGGATTAATTCTAGAACCTTTAGGTGACCTAGAAAATGGTGCACCTCCTTTGACATGGGTTACGAACCAAAACAAAGAGGATGAGCATTTTGAATGGCATTTCAGGTTCATTGAAATAATTTTTAGTAAACCCTAGTTGTTTTAAGGGGGGGTGTTCTGGGGTTTCCTGCCTTCCCCATTTCAAATTCAAATGAAATTTAAACATGATGCACACCCTAATGCATGGTCTAACTGGGATGTGACATCCTGAGAGTCGGACAGTCGTCGGCTTCCGCCCCCACGTAGTAAGTATGGGGGTGTTCAGGATAAACCTGAGCACTCTTTACCCCAAACCTGTCACAGCGAACACATGCATTGTAACCATGTGTCGTTCGCCCTGACATAGTGCCCAAAGCTGGATAATCATGGATGCACCAAATTATAACAGCACGCAGAAAGAAATCAGCTGGTGGGATGCTATATAGGTCTTGAGTGAGAACACCCCACCATAGTTGTTGAAGTTCCTCCACAAGAGGCCCCATGAACAAATCAAAATCCTTTCCAGGACTTTTTGGACCTGGGATGAGCAAGGCCATCATGTAGTTTGATTCTTTGGTGCAGACATTTGGAGGCAGGTTGTAAGGGATAACAAGCACTGGCCACATGCTATATGTGGCGCTCTGGTGGCCAAATGGGTTAAATCCACCGGAAGCTAAGCCAAGTCTAATGTTTCTCGGGTCAGCAACAAACTTTTCGTGTTTCTGGTTGAAGGTTTTCCACTCACTACCATGTGATGGATGGCTCATTACATTCTGGTATCTGTACTCCTGGTTCCTAGAATGCCACAGTACATCCTCTCTTGTTTCAGCATCATGAAACAACCTCTGCAATCTTGGTGTAACTGGAAAATGTCTCAGAACATTATGAGATATCCTCTTCACAGCATCTCCATCTTTCCATCTTGATGATTTGCATTTCGGGCATTCACTTAAGTTGGCATAATCCTTCCGGAACAGAACACAATTATTCTTACAAACATGGACCATATCATATCCAATTCCAACTACACGAAGGAAATTCTTCATTTTACTGTACGTGTGTGGCAGCTCAGACGCATCTGGGAAAGCTTTGCGGAAAGCAGCCAACATCGCATCGAATGATTTGTTGGTCATCCGCTCAGATGTCTTCACCTAAAGAAAGGTGACCATAGCTGCGAATACTGACAGCTTATTTACTGGTGTGACAACCACCTTGCATTGTTCCAACATGCGGGCCCACCATTTATCTTCTGCAGGTGAAAGTTCACGGAATGCACGAGCATTTCGTAGCATTGTTTCAATGTTGGTCAAACTCACTGGCTCCGCCACCACCTCCGCCTCCTCCTCCTCTTCCACCTGAGCATCAGGCAAATCAAGATGGTGATCTGCTGCTTCCACATAGTCAATAACATTGACGTTCACAGCTTCACCATGATGGACCCACCTAGTATATGTGACCAACATCCCATACAAGTGTAGATGATTTTGCACAGTTGACTAGGGTCTTGTAACTGAATTCATACAACTGCTACATGGGTAGAGCACATCTGATTTCGGACCACCGTACGCAGCTTTGATAAAGTTCATGAAGTTTTCAACCCCCTCAACATATGCAGCGGAGAATATTCAAGTAGAAGTTATCCAAGTCATGTCCATCTGTTAGACATACAAATTAGTTCTTCTACTAGATATTACAGGAAAAACATATATGTTTTTTACGAAGTCCAGAAGAAAATACCTAGGTCGATGTCTAAAGCTATGGCAAGATATTTGGACGAGCAGATCTAAGTATAAAGAAATTTATGTAAAGCTAATTCAGCAAACATATTTGAGTGCTAAATTATGGAAGGTTGTTTCAGCAGTCAATGAGGCCGAGCACACAGCCATCGAACTATCGAAGGACATCGCAGCAACAAAAGATGAGTATAAAACGGTGTAGAGCTATTTCACCTAACAGATTGGCTACTAGACCATGGCAATCTACATCACAATAAATATATGGCATGATATTTTAGCAACTAATCGGCCTTGGCATGCTATCTCAGCTAAGCAGATTGAGTGCAGAAAAGGGCAAGGAAGCTTCTTAAGCAGAGCATATTGATTGTAAACTACTTCGGCAAACAGTGAGATTAACAGCGTCTATCAGCTAACATTCAGCGCTACACCAACATGCACGGGGCCCAAGTCTAGAATGTGCGTACCGTGGGATAAGCTGACCGCCTTGCGTCTCCACATGAACGTCGCCAGCGGTGGCGGCGCTGACCGCCGTGCGCCTCCACAAGAACGTCGCCAGTGTTGGCCGTGCGGCTAGAGGACGACAGTCTATGAGAGCGTACTGTGGGAGAGAGAGGATCGCCGTGCGTCCCCTCGACGAACCGCGGCGCCGACGTATCAGCGTGGCAGGAAGGGCGGCTATGGCGAAGCGAATGGCGTGGAGGGGGACTGCGGGAGGGTTTTGGGGAATATTATTGGCTAGTTGGCCGAAGAGCGGTTGAATCTAGGATTTGGGGGAAATTTTTGGGTGGTGGGGGAGGATTTTCGAGTGGTGGGCAGGGGGAGTTTCCCGCCTAAAATGGCGCGGCCGGGTCTTTTCCCGCGCGATATGCTGGGAGGTTGGCTTAGTTGGGTTTTTTAGGACGAGTAATGCTACACCTACGTAGTCCCTGTTACGTAATTAACATAATGTGAAACATGTGAGCTATTGATTGTAGATTGGGGGAGGGAGGGGCCCACCACCATGAAAATCAGGGGAGAAGAGAGAGAGAGAGAGAGAGAGAGAGAGAGAGAGAGAGAGAGAGAGAGGCAATTAAGCCTTTCATAGGTTCTCGTAGATGTAGAAAGATGTGAAATGCGTGAATGTGCATTTGCAGATAAGGCCTTCCCTCGTTCATCCTTTTCTCCCACAAGATCTTGATCTTCCGTGCAATGCATGGGCATCTTGTTAGTACTCCTACAATATACTATATTATTGTGAAAGTTCATATACACCGGCCGAGATTAATGCAAACACGGCAGATCTTCTATTATATAATTAAGACAAATGCAAAACGAGCCTTCACGTTCGTCCACATATGCTAATATTATTTCAACCATATAATCAGAAAAATAACGGCTGAGATTTAAAGTTTTTACGTAACATATTCACATGTGCAAACAACAGATTAAGTTGTCACATTGTCACGTATATGTCCATAAACATATATAATAAACTTATATTATATATATATATATATATATATATATATATATATATGTGTGTGTGTGTGTGTGTGTGTGTGTGTGTGTGTGTGTGCGAGAGACATGTAGTCCAAATAAAAAAAATAGACACGTAGTAGTTATATGGATGTAACCGGGCTGCATAGAAAATAGGACTCTCTTTATATCACTAGTAGAAAAGGGGGCAATGGTCCAGGCCAGGTCAGCCCATTAGTCCCGGTTCAATCCAGAACCGGGACCAATGGGGGCATTGGACCCGGTTCGTGAGCTCCGGGGGCCGGCCGGGTCACGTGGGCCATTGGTCCCGGCTCGTCTGGACCTTTTGGCCCGGTTGGTGGGACGAACCGGGACCAATGGGTTGACCTCCTGGCCCACCACCATTGGTCCCAGTTGTTGGCATGAACCGGGACCAAAGGCTGACCTTTAGTCCCGGTTCTTGCCACGAACCGGGACCAATTAATTGCCTATATATACCCCTCGCCCGCGAGCAGAGCACTCTCACTGCTCTGTTTTTGGTGGCCGGCGAGGAGAGAGCTTTGTGGTGCTCTAGCTCACCTTCTATGCACACGAGGTGTTTGATGTAATGCCCGAGCCACACTACTTAAGCTTTCTCCTCCCCAAGCTCGACCTCCAAGCTCCATTTTCCTCAATATTTGTCTAGGTTTAGCGTTCTGTCACGTCTCGTCCCCGTCTTCACATTGTCGATCTCCGCCGATCTAAATGTGGCACCACCATGGTGAGCCTCTTGTTCTTATCTTCTTTCTGAAAGGAAAAAAAATCTTACTTGTATGTTTGTATAGATACTTGTATAATTTTCTTACTTTTATTATTGCATCTTATATAGTGCGATGGTTTTGGTATCCGCCCCCGTCATCTCTCGTCTTGTCTATGATTCGGATGTGGTATATATTATCTTTTCATAACTATTGGTTCATCTATTGTTTATGACAATTATGCCGACCAACGTGACATAGATTTTATTTATCTAGGAGGTTGTTGAACCAGAAATTCCAACCGACCCTATTGTCGAGAGGTTAAATTTAGTTGAAGAAGAAAACAATTTCTTGAAGGAAAAAATTAGAAAAATTGAGGAGGAGAAGATGATATTGGAGTTGCATGTTGCGGATGTCGTCCATGATCACAAGATCAAGATGGATGCAATGCGCTTGAAGATTAGAAAGATTATAAAATATGCCATTCATACCGAGGCTTGGTGTCATTATGCCGTTGGATCAGTTGTTACATTGGTTGCGATTATGATCGCATTTGTTTTCGCATTGAAATGTTTTACATAGTTTCAATGTATGGTTTAATTAATTTAGATGCTCTGCAGAGCTTTACGTTGTTAGATGAGAACTATGTATGTACTTTGGTTTTAATGTGATGGTGAACTTCTATTAATTTGGTCACTTAGTTATCTATTCATGATGTTCTGTAATGATTTTTGACACACTTAATTATATATAATGCACGCAGATGAACCGGCAATGGATGTACGGTGACAGACACACCTCCGAGTACATTAAGGGCGTGCATGATTTTCTCGAAGTGGCTGAGGCAAACAAGCAGAATGATTTAATGTGTTGTCCATGTCGTATATGTGGGAATACGAAGTCTTACTCTGACCGGAAAATCCTTCACACCCACCTGCTTTACAAGGGTTTCATGCCACACTATAATGTTTGGACGAGGCATGGAGAAATAGGGGTTATGATGGAAGACGGCGAAGAAGAAGAGTACGATGACAACTATGTGCCCCATGAATACGGTGATGCTACTGAACATCAAGAGGAACCAAACGATGTGCACGATGATGCTGCAACGGGCGAAGCTGCTGAAGATCAAGAGGAACCAGACGATGTGCCCGATGATGATGATCTCCGCCAGGTCATTGTCGATGCAAGGACGCAATGCGAAAGTCAAAAGGAGAAGCTGAAGTTCGATCGCATGTTAGAGGATCACAAAAAATGGTTGTACCCCAATTGCGAAGATGGCAACACAAAGCTCGGCACCGTACTGGAATTGCTGCAGTGGAAGGCAGAGAATGCTGTGCCTGACAAAGGATTTGAGAAGCTACTGAAAATATTGAAGAAGAAGCTTCCAAAGGATAACGAATTGCCCGACAGTACATACGCAGCAAAGAAGGTCGTATGCCCTCTAGGATTGGAGGTGTAGAAGATACATGCATGCACTAATGATCGCATCCTCTCTTGCGGTGCGTACAAGGATCGAACGCATGCCGGTATGCGGTGCATTACGGTATAAGATCAGACGAGATGACCCTGGTGATGTTGTGGCGAGCCCCAGGAAGAGGGTTCTGCGAAGGTGATGTGGTATGCTCCTATAATACCACGGTTGAAACGTCTGTTCGTAAGCGGAGAGCTTGCCAAGTTGATGCGATGGCACAGTGAGGACCGTGAAGAAAGGCGGAAGTTGAGAGCACCCGCTGACGGGTCATAGTGGAGAAAAATCGAGAGAAAGTACTGGGATGAGTTTGCAAGTGACCCAAGGAACGTATGGTTTGCTTTAAGCGCGGATGGCATTAATCCTTTCGGGCAGCAGAGCAGCAATCACAGCACCTGGCCCGTGACTCTATGTATGTATAACCTTCCTCCTTGGATGTGCATGAACCGGAAGTTCATTATGATACCAGTTCTCATCCAAGGCCCTAAGCAACCCGGCAACGACATTGATGTGTACCTAAGGCCATTAGTTGAAGAACTTTTACAGCTGTGGAATCGAAACGGTGTACGTACGTGGGATGAGCACAAACAGGAGGAATTTCACCTAAAGGCGTTGCTGTTCGTGACCATCAACAATTGGCCCGCTCTTAGTAACCTTTCAGGACAGACAAAGAAGGGATACCACGCATGCACGCACTGTTTACTTGACACCGATAGTATATACCTCGGAAGTTGCAGGAATAATGTGTACCTGGGCCATCGTCGATTTATTTAGACCAACCATCAATGTCGAAAGAAAGGCAAGCATTTCAAAGGCGAGGCAGATAACCGGAAGAAGCCCGCCATGCGTACCGGTGATCACGTACTTGCTATGGTCAATGATTTACACGTAATATTTGGAAAGGGTCCCAGCGGACTAGCTGTTCTGAGTGACGCTGGGGGACACGCACCCATGTGGAAGAAGAAATCTATATTTTGGGACCTACCCTACTAGAAAGACCTAGAGGTCCGCTCTTTGATTGACATGATGCACGTGACGAAGAACCTTTGCGTGAACCTGCTAGGCTTCTTGGGCGTGTATGGGAAGACAAAAGATACAGCTGAGGCACGGGAGGACCTGCAACGTTACATACGAAAAAGACGGCATGCCTCCAAAGCAGTATGAAGGTCCTGCCAGCTATGCTCTTACCAAAGAAGAGAAGGAAATCTTCTTTGAATGCCTGCTTAGTATGAAGGTCCCGACTGGCTTCTCGTCGAATATAAAAGGAATAATAAATATGTCAGAGAAAAAGTTCCAGAACCTAAAGTCTCATGACTGCCACGTGATTATGACGCAACTGCTTCCGGTTGCATTGAGGGGGCTTCTGCCGGAAAACGTCCGATTAGCCATTGTGAAGCTATGTGCATTCCTCAATGCAATCTCTCAGAAGGTGATCGATCCAGAAATCATACCAAGGCTAAGGAGTGATGTTGTGCAATGTCTTGTCAGTTTTGAGCTGGTGTTCCCACCGTCCTTCTTCAATATCATGACGCAGGTCCTAGTTCATCTAGTTGACGAGATTGTCATTCTGGGCCCCGTATTTCTACACAATATGTACCCCTTTGAGAGGTTCATGGGAGTCCTAAAGAAATATGTCCGTAACCGCGCTAGGCCAGAAGGAAGCATCTCCATGGGCCATCAAACAGAGGATGTCATCGGGTTTTGTGTTGACTTCATTCCTGGCCTTAAGAAGATAGGTCTCCCTCAATCGCGGTATGAGGGGAGACTGACTGGAAAAGGCACGCTTGGAAGGGACTCAATAATATGCAGGGACGGATATTCTTGGTCTCAAGCATGCTACACAGTTCTAGAGAACTCTACCTTGGTGACCCCGTATGTCGATGAACACAAGAACAGTCTGCGCTCCAAACACCCGAAGCAGTGCGACGACTGGATTACATGTGAACACATCAGGACTTTCAGCAGTTGGTTGGAAGCACGTCTCAGAGGTGACAACACTGTTTGTGATGAGCTGTATTTGTTGTCCAGGGGACCATCTTCGACTGTTATGATTTGGAAAGGATACGAGATAAATGGGAATACATTTTACACGATTGACCAAGATCAAAAGAGCACCAACCAAAACAGCGATGTCCGCTTTGATGCAACAACCGAGAGGGGAAAGGACACAAATTATGGTTACATAGTGGACATATGGGAACTTGACTACGGACATGATTTTAAGGTCCCTTTGTTTAAGTGCAAATGGGTCAATCTGTCAGGAGGCGGGGTACAGGTAGACCCATAGTACGGAATGACAACAGTGGATCTGAAAAATCTTGGGTACACTGACGAACCGTTCGTCCTAGCCAGTGATGTGGCACAGGTTATCTATGTGAAGGACATGTCTACCAGACCGAGAAGAAGAAAAGATAAGGAAGCGAATACATCATACGATGAGCCAAAGCGCCACATAGTTCTTTCAGGAAAAAGGGACATCGTGGGAGTGGAGGGCAAGACAGACATGTCTGAAGATTATGAAAAGTTTCATGAAATTCCTCCCTTCAAAGTCAAGGCTGACCCCGGCATCCTGATAAATGATGAAGATTATCCATGGTTACGGTGCAATAAGCAAATGACACAAGCGAAGAAAAGTGAAGACTTTCTCCGCAACTATTATGATGATACCATGCCAACTTTGTAACAGGCATTTATATTATGATACCATGCCAACTTTCAACTTTCAACTTTTTCAGAGTTCATTTGAAATGTTTTAATGTCTTATGGTTCGGCCCTCGTAAGAAAATAAATAATGCAGAAAACAAAACAAAGAAACTGGAAAAAAATAAAAATAGCAACAATAAGTATTTTGTTGTAAGTAAAAACAAAATAAAATAAATAAAGCAAAAAGAAAACAAAAAAAGTGTATTCAAATTTGAAAACTAATGGCACTAACAGAAAGTTTATAATTTTTCTAAAACTAAAAGCAAAAAAGAATTAAAAAATAAAGCCAAAAAAAAAGAAAATAAATAATGCAAAAAGCAAAACAAAAAAACTGGAAAAAATATAAAAATAGCAACAAATAAAATAAATAAAGCAAGAAACAAAAAAAACAAAAAAAGTGTTTTCAAATTTGAGAACTAATGGCACTAACAGAAAGTTTATAATTTTTCTAAAACTAAAAGCAAAATGAATTAAAAAATAAAGCAAAAAAACAAAAGAAAATAAAATAATGCAGAAAACGAATAAAAAAACTTGGAAACAAATAAAAATAGCAACAATAAGTAAAGAAAAAAAAGTGCCTCCTACTGGGCCCCCACGGCCTGAATACGACTAGAAACCCACCATGGGCTAGGATTCAGGCCCGCAGGAGGCCCAGTAGGCCCATCAGGCAAAGCAGTAGTAAGTAGGCCCGTAAGCCTGCAGTGGAGAGGAGCTCGATAGGGGTACGGCAGTGGGGCTTATAAACCATCGCGCCTCTCAGCCTAGCGAGGTGGGACTAAACTTTCGTGCCACAGCTCGGCCTACGACCTTTAGTCCCGGTTGGTGGCACCAACCGACTAAAGAGAGAACGTGGTACCGGTTCGTGGCACCAACTGGTACCAATGCTCACCCTTTAGTCAGGTTGGTGGCACCAACCGACCAAAACCGCCTCTGGTCCCGGTTGGTGCCACCAACCGGGACTAAAAGTGCATTGGTCCCGGTTGGTTTCACGAACCGAGACCAATTCTCTTCATATATAACTAGCACTTAGCAGTTTCTCCAAAATCCATCCCTTTCTTCTCCGCCCGACGCCCGCTGCTCTGCCTCGTCGCCGTCGCCGCCGAGCCGTCAGGCTGCTCCACCTCGTCGTCGCCGCCGCCTCCGACGCCGTCAGGCTGGTCCACCTCACCGTCGTCGCCGCCTCCGACGCCGTCAGGCTGCTCAACTTTGCCGTCGCCGCCGCCCTCGACGCCATCTGCCCCGACGCCGGCGCCGCTCCCCGCGCCCCGACGCCACCCGCCGTGCCCTGCCACCCCCCTGTGAGCACCTGCCTCGCTCCCGCACCCCTGCCCTGCCTCGCGCACCTGCACCCCTGCCCTGCCCCGCCGGCGCCACCGCTGCCGCCACTGCCCGGCTCTGTTTTTTTATTAGTTTAATTTTTTTTCATATATATATATATAATGTATGTGTATGTATGTAGCTATATATTTTTGTTCATATGTTGCTATATGTTTTTTTATTAGTTTATTTTTTTCTTCATATGTGATTTATACGTGTATGTGGCTATAATGTATATGTGTATGTGATGTATGTGGCTAGAATGTGATGTATGTGTATGTGATGTATGTTTTTGTTCAATGTATGTGTATATATATGTTAAAATTGTTTTTTGTTCATAGAAAGTTTTTGTTCATATATAGAAAGTTACAATTTTAGAAAAGTTTTATATATGCAAAAGTTACAATGTTAGAAAAAGAAGGATAGGAAAGAAGAAAATAAGAAAAGGAAAGAAAGAAGAAGAGGAGAGGAAAAGAAGAGGAGAAATAAATAAGAAGAAGAAAAAGAAGAAAAGAAGAGGAGAAGAAGAAAGGAATAGAGGATAAGAAGAAAAATAGAAAAAATCTATTTGTCTTCTTGTCCTCTATTCCTTTCTTCTTCTCCTCTTTTTTCTCTTCTTTTTCTTCTTCTTCTTCTTCCTTCTTCCTTCTTCCTCTTTTCTTCCTTTTCCTCAATTATTTTCCTTTCTCGTGGGAGAAGAAGAAAAAGAAGAGGGGAAGAAGAAAGAAAGGAATAGAGGAGAAATAAATAAGAAGAACAAAAATAAGAAGAAGAAAGGAATAGAGGAGAAGAAGAAAAAATAGAAAATTCTATTTTTTCTTCTTCTCCTCTATTCCTTTCTTCTTCTCCTCTTTATTTTTATTTTTTTTCTTCGATCTTATCCTCTATTCCTTTCTTCTTCTCCTCTTTTTATTTCTTCTTCGTTTTCTTATGTTTTATCGGGTCTGTCACCGTCAGTTGCTCGCCGCCCCTCGAGATAACTTGACATGAGGCGGTCGATATATATACCCCTCTCGACCGTGATAACCTATACAACGGCAGCACCCCCTTGGGCCCTCTCGCTCGACCAAAACTCTCGAGGCCATCCAAATTTACCAAGTTAAAAGAGCGTTGTCGTCGAGGCCACCCCAAACCCTTGAAGCGTTGTGTCGAGGCGACCCCAAACCCTAGAGAAGCAGCGTTGAGGCCACTAACATGATTCCTTATTGTGATTAGCTAGCTAGTTCTCGTTTGCCACTAATATATATATATATATATATATATATATATATATATATATATATATATATATATATATATATATATATATATATATATATATATATATATCCATCTGTACCATGTTTGAATAATAATTGACATGTTGTAAATATTTGCAGAAACTATGGAGCACTACCGAGACGGCAATGTAAGCGATGTTGGGGGAGATGATCGCAGAAGGAACTGATATTGTTGCGTCATTTTTCACCGACGTCGTTGGTCAGGAAGGACTGGGTGAAGAAGAGGGCTATGTTCATGATGGCTCCTGTTCATGATGGCTCCGACCCATTAATGGCGGTACAAGAAGAGGGCTATGTTCATGTTGGCTCCGGCCCATTAAGGCCGATACAAGAAGAGGGCTATGTTCATGATGGTCGTACTGACTGCTCTGGTGACCGTGCTGACTGCTCCGGTGACCGAACCGAGTCCGGCCAGGTATATATATATTAGTTAAGCCCGTGATGACTAGTTAATTGATGCAGTCATTGTTTTGGTATATGTAGACATATTAATTAACTCTCGTCTTTCTTCCTTTTTCTAGCCCTCCGGATCGAGCACAACTTTGGTAAGGAGACAAGGCCCGAAGAAAAAGTTGAGCTCGGATGAAAGGTTTGAGATAAGAGAAATCGCGCCCGACGGCGAACCGATTGAACCCATCCGGACAAAGAACGAGTTTTCTGCTCAGTGCGGGGTTCTTGTTAGGGACAAGATCCCGATCAGCATCCAGCAATGGTATAAGCCTAAGGAGGAAGACCCTGAGGTGTCTTATGTCAATGATATGCAGAAAGAAGATCTTTGGACTCACCAAGGCCAATTTCACCCTACCGCCAGAGGAGGATCCGGAGAAGCCAGTTAAAGAGCAATTAATCAAGTCTTGTGCTCTTAAGAAGATGGCAACCCTATTCAGGAGGTGGAGGAAAGAGCTGAACAAGTTTGTCGACACAAAAAAGACACCAGAATTCATCGGCAAATATGTGAAGATCAAAGATCACTGGCCCGCATTTGTGGCCCACAAGACATCGGAAAAGAGTAAGAAGATGTCGGCGACAAACAAGCAAAATGCTGCGAAGAAGAAGCTTCACCATCGCACGGGGTCAGGTGGCTACCTCAAAGCCCGGCCTAATTGGTCCAAGGCTGAGAATGATCTGCTTGAAAAAGTGATCGAACCAGAGACAATGAGATGGCCAGACCGTTGCCGGACTTGGTTCTTCGGGGCTGGCGGAACCTTGGACCCTGTATCAGGGAGGTGCTGTTGGACGGACGAGAAACTGGAAATACCACTCAAGAACCTTCGACACTATATCAATGCAGCGCAGCAAGGGACGTTCCTACCAGACAGGGAGAAGGACGAGCTCACAATGGCCCTCGGGAATCCTGAGCACCGTGGACGGACACGAGGCAGGCCAGTCTCCATTCCGTGGAAGGTTAGTTTTCCGGACGCAGGGCGTTACAAAACCCACCAGAGGAAGAAGAAACTGGAGCAGGGCCAACTGCAGGCGCTGCACGAAAGGGTAATGGGGCTAGAGGAACGAGAAGCAGCAGATCGCAGCAAACGAACCGCCAAAGCTTCCCCCGAAGCTACCCCGCCATCTCAGCGGAGAAGCAGCATGGTTTCCACGGAGCTGCTTCAGCCGGAGCATGTCTTGACGGCTCCTGCCAGCTATCCCGTGGATGCTATCACGGGGACTCAAAATTGCCACCTAATGACGCGATGGATGAATTTGAAGGTCAAGGCGGCTGTTGGCTCTGTTTATCCTACTGAAAAAGGCGCAACTTTTCACAGCCGGCTGATTCCAGAAGGATATGCTAAAGTGATGGTGGATAAAATAACGGAGGGATTTGACGACCTCCCGCTTGACCACCCTACCGGTGAAGGGGAGACTAGGCTGGGTTCTGCTCTGAAGACTCCATGCCTATGGTGGAAGGAGCTCATCAACCTTCCGAACTGGACGCCTCCGCCTCCTCCTCCTCCTCGGGCGAGTCAGGGCACTCCGCCTCCTCCTCCGGCGAGTGACGATCAGGGCACGCGTGGCGGCACTCCGCCTCCTTCTCCGACGCGTGGCGGCACTCCGCCTCCTTCTCCGCCTGCGCCGGCGCTCCCGAGCAGCCAACAGCCTCCTCCTTCTCAGCCTCACCAGCAAGGGCGGAAGAGACCCGCCGCTGCCCCGGCTGCTCGGGCGCGTCGTACTCCTTCTCCTCCGCCTCATAAGCAAGCACGAAAGAAGACAGACGCCGCAGCCGCTCCGTCTGCTCCGGCGTCTAGCAGCACAACCAGAGGCGAGAGGCAATACAGATACGGTCCACCTCTCAAGCCTCTAGAGAAGTTACCGTACGAGAGGACCGAGGAGGAAAACGATACGATTGTGCGGACCCACGTGAAGGAGTTCTTTGAAGGTGTGAAAGCAAAGAGACATCCACCTCCGGAGGAGAAGGTAGATCCGGTGAAAGCAAAGCACACTATCGATGCCCTGATGAAACCACCAAAGTCTCCACCGAGAACCAAGTATCAGCGCATTACTGAACAGACATATCTCGAAGCCCAGCGGTTGGGAAGTACTGTCAGTGATAAAAGGTGAAAAGAACGAGCAGAGGGGAAAAAATTGCCCAGCTCGGCGAACAAGCACAGCAATCGTGCCCCCCGCTCAATGTGTCTAATGCTCCGGGGAAGGTGGCCGGTTATGGCAATCTTGAAGATTACCTGCCTGACGATCAACTTCCTGATTTCTTGGACGTGGACGAACACAGATACGAGTACGGGAAGCCTCTCGTCAAAGATGAAAAATCTCTGACAACAATGATGCGAAGATTCCATAATTGGTACATGAAAACCTGCAGAGTGTCTGGGGGGACGAATGCTTTGTATCTGAATATTAAGGAGGAACACGACCTCGTTGCAAGTGATCTGTTGACTGTTCCATTTGATGAGTTCTTCGCGTTCTTCAATCAAAAGGCCCTCGATAAACTAATGGTCTTTTGCTACTGTCTGTAAGTACTATTTCTGTCATTAAGTCTATATATAGCTCAGCTCTTTCATTGCATGTATTTATAATTAATTATCCTCAATATATTATGCAGATTGAAGATCGTCGAGTGCAAAAAACAAGAAATTTATGATATTGGATTCATTAACAAAAATATCATAGATGAATTTCTGGTTAAAAAGGATGTCAAAGAGGCCGAGGACAACTTGCTACGATCGTTGATCAAAAATCAAAACAAAGATACCATACACTTTCCTTACAACGGCAAGTGAGTGTTACTGTCGTGTGCATATTCGGTTTCCCTTATTATTCGAGCAAGGTTATAGTAATGTAATTGATGAGTTATGCATGCGTGCGCAGGTACCACTATGTTCTTCTGGAGATTAAGCTTGAGCGGGGACTAATAACCGTCTTAGACTCGAGACGGAAAGAACCCGAAACATATGCGGACATGACTAAGTTGCTCAACAAGTAAGTTCAATCGATCATTATCGCACCATATCGGCAACTTTTTGTTCATTTCCTGATATCTCAAGTAATAATAATTATTTTCTTTGTCTTGCAGGGTTTGGAAACAGTTCTCCGCAGAAGCTCCGGGACTGCCGAAGGAGCTGCGATATATATACCCGAAAGTAAGTACTACTGGCTAGCTAGTTGCGCGCATGTCCCGTTGATTCTATAGCTATACTTTCATCAATGCCATTTATAATGCTTCATTATCAGTTTGATTGACCTCTATTTCTCGTAAAGTGCTTGTGGCAGGAACAAGGGAATGATTTCTGTGGATACTACGTGTGCGAGTTCATCCACAACGCGACTTTGATAAACAAGCGGGGCTACTCTAAAAGACAATATGAAGTGCGTAAGCAATAATATTCACAATTTCATTTTATTACACCATCATTTCTGTTGAGTTTCATTCATATATATGTATTAATTAACCCCCTTCTTCAAATTAGGCGTGGCAGACGTGGAATGAACTCCTAGAACCAGATCGCATGAAAGCAATTCAAGAGGACTTGGCGGGATTCTTTTTTGACCATGTCATCAATAAAGCTGGAGAATACCATGTGGAAGTTGATTTCAAATGCTAGGGGATTGTAATTAAGAGATCTTATACATATTGTACATGTATGTAGCCAGTAGCGTCGGATACATGATACGAAAACTTGTTGTTCGACCAATCTCTCGGAGAAGGAAAAGTCGATCGATCACTTCTCTCGGTATACATGACGAACTTCTGTACTCAATGGTTCTCTCGATCACTTATGTATATAGTACGTAGCGTCGACCAAGCACGGACATAAGAGAGGACACTTCTCTCTATTAATTAGCTAGCTAACACAATATATGAAACACTTAAATTAACCCCCCAAAACCCCCAACCTCCTTTCAAAAACAAAAACAAAAACCCCAGCCACTGGAATGCTGACGCGTGGATACCTTTTGGTCCGGGTTGGTGCCCCCTGACTGGGCTCGGGGCACAGGCCACGTGGAGGCACATTGGTCCCGGTTCGTGTTTGAACCGGGACTAATGGGTGGAGGTATTAGTAACGACTCATTAGTCCCGGTTCGTGAACCGGGACTAAAGGCCCTTACTAACCGGGACTATTAGGTGTTTTTCTACTAGTGTATAAAAAAATAGGACTCTGTTTTTTTCTTTGAGCATCCAAATAAGACTCTTTTTACATCAAGGTCAGGTGCCTCTTTCCATGGCTTACCCCCGGCTGCTAGGGTTTCAATTTTCTCAAAGTGTACAAAGATTGGCTCACGTGCGCACACAGTTCTCGACCAAGTGGGAGCCAGCTTTAGTGCCAGCGAAAACTTCTGAAGATCTCGATGAAGCAGGATGAGGGGTGGTGTCCATCAAGTACGACACCAAGGAGCACTATGTATGGGTGGTGCCTCCTCAACACCCTGCTCATGGACGAAGACGCGAACGGGGAGACCAGGCACATGATATTCAACACCAAAGCTCAACATCATGGCTGATATGTTAGATCATGGACGACCGAGGTGAATCTTGGTGACTGGGTTCATGATGATGGTTCTGTTTGCAGGGAAAAGGAGTTGATCGAGGTGATCATTGGGACATGGATGGCCTAGACAAGAATGAGAGGCCCACAAGCTGCACCTCTACTTCGTCGCTAGAGGTAGTCTGTTAGACTTTCTGGATGCATGGCTTGGCCACCAGCTCCCTATCTATGCGGCCGTTTTCTGCATATCAATTGTTGACGTCTCTCAACCATCTGCCTTGTGCTTGCCCTCTCAAAGTACTGCTGCTTCTAGCCGATGATGCATTGATGGAACCATGTCGCCGGCGAAAAATGACGTCTAGACACATCTGCCAACTAGGTCACCATGGGCAATGTTATGGCGCTGCTAGAAGGAGGGCGCGAGAGGGCCGACCGGGGGCCTTTTTGCCCACGGCCGGGCAAGAGGGATGGGATTTCCTTCTTAATTCTTGCTTGATTAGATTGACACATCTCCTCTCTTAATATAGAGAGGTTTACTTGACTCCCAAGCAAGACATACTTGACCCCTAAGCAAGCGACCCTTATCTGTAATTAACCCTAAGACTAACGGACCCATTAGGCCCATTACGTACTTTAACACTACACCTTATCTGGATATGCAGCTTGTCCTCGAGCTGCAGCCTAACCAACTTATAACCATTGTCTTCGCCGCCGCCCACCCCGTCGCTTCCGCTGCCGGACATCACCACCGCGCCGCTGGCCATCTGCACCGCGCCGCTGGCCTCCCCGTCCGCACCGCTGGTCGCATCCTCCGGCGCCGCCACCGCACCACCGGCTGCCGCCTACACCCCGGAGGAGATCACCGGGGTCCTCAACGACCTCGTCACAGCCATCCAGGGGATCCGGCTCTACCTGGCCAGCCCCTACTTGCCCCTGACTCCAACCGCCGCCATCAGGCTGCACGGCGATCGCCGGGGCCGGCCATTGTGGCCAGTGAAGCGGCGGCGGCGGCGGCTGACCGGGCGATGGTGGTGTAGAGGCCAGATCGGCGCGGTGGGGCCGCATACCGAGGCAGCGCGGCCGGACGGTCGCGGCGGCGGCCGGGCGGCCGGCGGCGGCGGCTGCCCGTAAGGCCCAGCGAGATAGAGGTGGATGCCCTGGACGGCGATGACGAGGTCATTAAGGATGCCGGTGATCTGCGCCGGGGAGTAGACGGCGGCCTGCAGCGCGGGGAGTGGCGGCGACTGGCCGGTGGAGGCCCCCGCGGTGGAGTCAATCGACGCCGTGGAAAGCACTAGTGGCGCGGTGGAGAGCGGCGCTGTGGAGAGGGCGGCGGTGGTGGACAGCGGCACGGTGGGCAGCAGCGGGGTGGGTGGTGGAGCAGACATGATCGGACCCAAGCTACCCGATACCAAATTGTTATGGCGCTGCTAGAAGGAGGGCGCGAGATGGCCGACCGGGGTCCTTTTTGCCCACGGCAGGGCAAGAGGGGAGGGATTTCCTTCTTAATTCTTGCTTGATTAGGTTGATACATCTCCTCTCTTAATATAGAGAGGTTTACTTGACTCCCAAGCAAGGCTTACTTGACCCCTAAACAAGCGACTCTTATCTCTAATTAACCCTAAGACTAACGGGCCCATTCGGCCCGTTACGAACTCTAACAGGCAATGACGAATACGATGTGCGATAGCTGCTGTGCTGTAGGTCTTGATGCATCTATGCTCCATCCAGTTAAGTATCAGGTTTGGTCATCCTTTATTTACATACCTTTATCCCATATAGTTCTAATAGGTTTTACAGATGGAATTACTAGATGCCAGGACTAATGGATTCATCGTTGGGGAAGTTGGATTCTTGATTAGTCTGGCCAGATTGTTTAGAATTTAAAGTTGGACAAAACATGCATACACTAGCATGTACGGTTCATAAGCTAGCTAACTGCTTTCCTCACATCTTTTTGCAATTCGAACTAGCCAATCTGCCAATTCATTCTCCACTCATGTCCTCTGTATATCAGCGTTAATGTTATTTTCACACCCATAGTAAATTTTTGCACAGCCATTTTAATAATTCAGTCAATACGCGGTTATGTATCAAAGGAAACATTTGTTGGTATATATGCCATACAGTTTATTAGAGAGAATCCCACCTTTTGGTAACACGGAATAGAGGAAAACACCAAGAATGAATACGCCCCTTCTATTATTATTTTCACGATTTTTGCATGACATGTGGCTATACCTTTTTCAATGTACGCCCCACCGTATACAACAATTGTATAATCTAAACAATAGAAAATGGAGCCACCATGTAATTCCATACAGACTAAAAAACATGATCGACTAATTTTGTGGTTGGTCGACATCATAATAGTCTATAGTAAATCTAAGGCAAAATGTTGAATAAATGGAAAGTACAAGTGCCCGCAACATGAGACTCAAAAGCTATATATATACGAAAGTAGCACCCACGAATAAGAACTACTTAGCGGACATTGATTCCCTTGGACTCCCAATCAGCCGCATACTTTGATATACACACACACACACACACACACACATATATATATATATATATATATATATATATATATATATATATATATATATATATATAATATGATACTATTCATCACCCAAGGTGCAAAATAAGTTATTCTTCACCCGAGATAATCTTACGATCATTTCATAATTAATTTACGTTTGGAATTCAAATAGTTACATTCCTATTGATTCACTACATAAAATTTGGCATAATAAAATAAAAATATAGGTCATAAGACAAGAAAATTTGTATGTGTATTTTACACTATGTTTTTATGTTCGTAATTTTACATAACATAGAATATTTTTTACGACGATTATATATTTTCTTACGGTCTCTTTTTACGTCGGAAATTTGACAAAACTTACGTAACGTAAACTTACGGTGCATTGATGGTAAAATAGAGGGGGTGAAGAATAACTATTCCTCACCCAGGGTGACGAATAGTCAATCCCAATATATATATATATACCAATTGGAGGCACTTTTCGAGTTCTAATGTTAGTTCTAGGAGAAACTAATCAACAGTCATTAGATCGAGATCAAGAGAAAATAAAAGTTAGATTTGTGAATTACTCTCTTAATCAGTCATGAAGAGAAGACAAAATTGCTTCGTTTCTCCACACAACAACCTCTCTTCACCTCATAGTACTGCATTTGCATGTCACAGATTTCACCTAGCTCGAGTGGGAGCATCACCTCCATCAAGTAAATGTGCTGCCTTGATTCCTTCAGTAATTTTGCCATATATCTGTTTGTTTTTAATTAGATCCTGCTCTTAGATTATCCACTATGTCAGAAACATGGCGGAATAGACCAGGTTTTTTTCTGTTGTACTCCTTATTTACTGTATAAGGTGCAGAGTATTTCTGATCTACTGTTCCGGCCCCTGCACTAGTGTTGGATCATTTAGTGCAGGCCAAGCAGGGACGCCAGTTGGAGGGACATCCAATTCCTTAACGTTACACTGATTATGTGGATCAGCGCATGGAGCCCTGACGATTTGTTCGACTTTTTTAGGAGAGAATATCCAAATTAATAGCAACAAAGCGCAATCATCAATTGTGAAAGGTACCAAGTCTTCCGCCCTAAAAAGTAAAATAAAGCAAGCGTACGTGTGCATACCATTGTACTTGCACGTATTGACTATTCATGCTGCCTAAATTGGTTCTTGGTTTGTTATGGGGAAAATTGAAATCTCTCCGGAATGTTTCTAATTAATCTGTATAGTACCCGTAAATTTTAGTGGTTATTGTCAACAAATTACAAATCATGAGTTCTAATAGCAGTCTATTTCTTTAGTGTATAAACTTTGATCTAATTTTGGGTCGTTGTTATGAGCACCACTAAATGTAAGAGAACCAAGTTGACCACCCCACACTGATATCATGTTTTAGATTTCTTAATTGGGAAACTAAATCATTCTTATGAAGAGAACCTCAGACTTACATATGCACTACTATACATGGAAGAAGCTACTATTATACATGAAAGAGCACATATATGCATAACTCTTGAGCAATAAATGCAGCTAATTTATGTTTGTGACACTCCAAGTTTGTCTTTTCTTCAAGATTTTCAGTATTTGCTCGCACTTATAAAGCAAGAAACAGAAGATACGTGAGTGTGCTGACAAGGTAATGGCATCTACTATTTCCAAATAATGGCTTCACTTTTCCATTTGTAGCAGCTTCAATGTTCCTGCCAAGTCAAGATATAGTCGACTGAGGTTTCCAGTGATCCACTATTTATGTTACCAGCAAAGTCGCCTTTGCCATACCCAAAAAATAATACCTGCTTATTTTCCCAGCAAAGTATGATCCTGTGAAAGAGTATTGCCTACTTAACAAGGCTCATCCAATACACAAAGGTGGGGAAGCTCACATAACAAATTACTCATTATTAAGTTGGCTAGAGGCAAATATTTTGTTTTCAATTTTATTGGTACCATAATCTAAATTTCTACTTCAGTGCACCTAGGAGGTTATTATTATTTACAGTCTGGTAACTCAAGTATGTGTATCTTGGTCCATGAATTACTTATCTATTTCAACAAGCATTGGATCATCAAATTTCACTATAATTGTCCTAGAAGGGAACCAAAAATCTATATACCATTGGTAATCATTCTCATAACAAAATAAATATATCTTCTTGCCAAGAGAAAAATGGCATATCTTCAATACTAATATGTTGTACGAGGATTTCTATTCTTTTTGTTCTTTTTTTGCGGGACTATCTATCTATCTATCTATCTATCTATCTATTATCTATTATATAATTAAGACAAGAGTCAAACAAGACACGACATGCATCCACATATATTAAATTTTCACGACCTTTAATTCTTAGATATAAACGGTTGAGATTCAAAGATATAACGTTACATACAAAAAATTGTGTAGGGATATATTGTGTTGCACATGTCAGGTTTGTCACGTATATGTTCCTACGTAAAAGAAATAGATACGCAGGTTGAAGGTTCGAGATTAGCCTGTTCAAGGAGCTATCCGGACGCACCCTCCACAAGAAAAAAAACAAAAGCAAAAGAGTCCGGTTCAAAGATCTAACGACATACTCCATATTGCATGAGCTCCTCTACCCATCGCTTAACCCACACGTCGCATAGATGCCCGGCCGGCGGCTAGGTTTCCAATTTGTTGGCGCTGCATACCCCGCACACTACACGGAAGCCCGGCGGCTAGGGTTACCAATTAGCTGGCGCTGTACAATCAGTGGCTTACACACGCAGTTGTCAACAACAGACACCAAGTACAACCAGCTGTGGTGCCAGCGAAGCAGATGAAGATCTCCAAGACAAAGGACGAGGTGGTGGCGACCATCAACTACGTCACCATGGATCACTACATGGGCCGCTCCCACCTCAAGACCCTACACACCAGCGACAACGCGGTCGGCAAGACTAGGCACATGATCTTCAGCACCGAAGGTCCACATCATGGAATGAGGACAAAGGACGAGGTGGTGGCGACCATCAAGTACCTCACCATGGATCACTACATGGGCCGCTCCCACCTCAAGACCCTACACACCGGTGACAACGCGGTCGGCAAGACTAGGCACATGATCTTCAGCACCGAAGGTCCACATCATGGACTGAGGTGAATCTCGGAGACTAGATTCATGGCGATGGATCTCTTGGCAGGGAGGTGCACTCGATCGGGTTGTGGATGGCTTGGAGAAGAACGGGAGGCCGAACAAGCTGTGGCTCCACACCATCGCCAGCAGTATTGGTGCACTTCGTGGACGGCAAGGCCAGGCCAGCATCTCTCAATCTGCTTTCTGTGCGGCCGTTTTCTTCATATCGGTAACGGTCTCTCCACCACGTGTCTTGCACAGTCCCCTCTCATAGTACCACTGCCTCCAGACGATGATGCATGCATGGAACCACTATCCCCGCGGCAACGACGTCTACACATAACATTGATAATTCCATAGCCGCCAACTGGGCCACCATGACTCATCTTTGGCTCATCTATTCTCACGTTTGTTCATCTTCTGCGTACCTAAATTTAGTGGTTTCTAGAGACTTAGATATTCAGGGGCATGCGCAACAGCCAAATTATGTGCAAATGAACAGACGAGCAGGCTGTGGCATAGGGGCTTTACCTTGCTGCTAGCAAGTTCAGTGTGTACTGATCTATTCCAGGGAAGCTAATTTGATCAGCAAGCTAACATGTACGTGACAATCAATTGACTCTCAAAACAAGAAAAATCAAGCATGTCTGTTCTTAGGTTTGTTCATGTTCTGCATACCTCAAATTTAGTGGCTGCTAGACTTAATGGGTGCAGATTGTTGGGTTCTGGATCGATGTGCTTAAAGATTTATACTAATGATGTGCCTATGTAAATAAAATTTAGATTGGACAGCACATGGATAACTCGAAACCTTTAGGGTCCTTCATTATTATTATAATTGTTTTTGTCATTTGATTATGCAGCACGACATTGGCATAGCTACCTCTACTCTGACTGGATTTATGTACCAAGTTTAATCTTATTTTCAGATCAATAAAAAGATTATTTGCCTATTCATTATAAAACAATCGAGTCATGTATTGCAAATACAATCCATTCTGTTTCAAACAAGATGATGTTCGTTTGAGCTACTAATACATGAACACTGTAGCACATACAGGAGGAACTCTCCAATTATGAGCAAACTGTTGTAAGTTTCCAATTCAATATCTTTTTGATTGCCTAACTCATATGACATGTACTTCTTTTAAATAACTGTACCATTTAATTATTTGAACCGTTGTACGCACTTACATCATCAGGTAAACATTGGATCGGACTGACCGTTGCAAAATCACTTAAAATAGTACAGAGCATATCTAACAAAAAAACTTATTACTGAAGGGCTTCCGAATGCCACGGGGCTGCACACTGGCGAGGCGGCGATGTTGCCGCGAGCATGGCATCCGGCAGCCTCAGCGCTACACGACTTGGTAGTATGTCCTTCACACAGGCAGGATCCATCATAGCATCTCTGACAGGTAAGATATTCAGTAGCATGCGCAACAGCCAAAGTATGTGCAAACAGAGAGACGCCAAAGAGAGATTTATGTGGCATAGGGGCTTGAGATTGCTGCTAGCAAATTCAGTACTTCAGTATGTGCAATATCCCAGAGACGCCAAGGACAGTATTTTTTTCGATGAACACACACAAAATTATATACTAGACAGTAATGTTAAATATTACATTTTGTTGGGCTGTTTTTTGTAAAATGGATTAAAGACAGACAACCTTATATAGATCGATTGGAAGGATATGAGCTTACCACAATAATATGTTTTATGTTCTTGGATATGAAATCTGTTGCTAACAACTCAACACACAGGATGAAACAAATTTAAATGAGCTCACTAACATTTCCTTATTATATAAATATTGGCTACAATTGTTTTTCACAATTGAGTTTTTGTGTATTATTGTGCATTCTCAATATATTTATGCAATTTGGCAAGTCTACATAAGATTCTATTGCAATATCTCAATGCTAATTATTAAGGACAGTATAATCGCACCTAAAGCGAGCCCTCACACCAATTTAGATTTTTGGCCGTCTGTTTTATTGATCTGGCCGTTTATGTCCGTCGGATGCGTATGTATGCCCATCTCTCCCGCACTAGCCCAACTATCCTGTGGGCTGCTGCTCCAGAGGCCGGAAGGAAGCGCTATGGTGAACTGGGCCGTCGGCGAGCCTATTATACCGAGGGTCGCTCCCGCTCCTAAAAAAAATCTGGAGGGGATCGAAGCGGCGCTCGGTACAGAAGAGCAGGTGCTCAAGGAGATCGATCGCATCGCGCGCTTCGCAAGAGGGGAGAGGAACAGATCGAGCGGACCCTTGCGCTCTACAAAATGGAGGGGAACGGATCGGTTGGCGCCTCGGTGGTCGTCCAGCGCGGTGCTGCCGTCGCGGAACCGGAAGCTGTGGTTGCGGCTCTTCCTCTAGAGCCACCACAACCTACACCAGCCCTGGTCGACGAGCCTGTGCGATGAAGGCACCCCGGCAGAGGGTAAACGTTGGACACGCACGAGGAGCCGGATGAGTGACCGCGTCAGCGAGTAGGTGAGCAGCATCGAGCGTGACTACCTTCGCATCCCCGAGGAGGAGGACGACGGTCGCAACGACCAGAGCATGGACCCTGTGTTTTGGTTTTCGTTTTGTATTTTTTTTCGCCCCTGACCGAGATGGCCGAATTTCGGCCATTTCAAATATTTCGGTAAAATCTCGGACGAAATTGCAGAAACAAAATTTGAATTTTTGGATAAAATTTGTCCGAAATTCAGCCGAATTTCGGCATCCGAAATTCAGCCGAATTTCGGCCGAAATTTGAGCAAAATCTGAATCAAATAGGGCATAATTATAGCAGCACAACAGTCCTTAATCTAAAACAGCACAAGAAAAGCAGAGCCGCATGGCCAAATTGCTGAAGAACAAAACTGCATACATACTTCAAGTAGGAAGATATAAAAGCATCCAGAATTAAGATTCAATCAAGCGGCCGCCCACCATGCTGCTGCCGCTGCTCGATGCTCCTGCGGTCCTGCCTCCGTTGAACTGGTCAGCCCGCGCTCCACCAGCTCCTTTGCCGCAGCCGTCGAGCACCATGCCTCAATCTTGGAGAAGCAACGCACATGTAGTGGATGGGGTGGAGGCGAGGAGACGTGGAGGAGGGCAGGAGGGTAGGACCGCCTTGGACGAAGAAGCCGCCATTGCGTGAGATGTGCCCTGTGCGCAGCGGCGGCGCCACACACAGGAGGATCGAGAGGAAAGGGATATTCTAGGGTTAGGGCATGTGGGCTCGTGGTTTTCTCTCGGTCGAAGCCCTATGAAGCAGCTCTAGAAGCTGGGCCGGCCACAAAATTCAAATTGGGCCAAAATTTTCGGCCGAAAGGGCCATGTACCGGGCCATGGCGAGATGGCCGAAATTCGGCCGAAATTAGTTTTTTTCGGCCGAAAATCAAATCACAGCATGGACCTCGCCGACTGCGTGGCCCGCCCTTGTCCCGTCGAGGCCGGGGTGGCGTTGGGTAATATAAGGGCCACGACAAGGCCAAGCGTTGCGCGGCCGCCGCCGACGTCGCCCAAGCGAACATAATCGTCCAGTACCTCAACGGCTTCCCCTCCACGGCGCACATCTCCAGGATGGGCCTGAAGGTCATGGTGGTGATCGCACCCTTCTCCAATCTCCGCGTAATTAACCTCTCCGGCATCGGTAAGCACTGCCACTGTAAGCCAGTAAGGTCGATCAAACACTGTCAATTTCTACTATTCCAAACAGTTATACTTTTAGACTTTCAGTAACTAGATAGCGCAGCTTCTGTTGTTGATGTTTGGTGTCATATTCATGTAGTTCATATCTCATCCAGATCGCTGCTGAAGGGTCTGCACTCGCTGGATCTATCGCGGAAAATATCCCAAATGTTGAGGGGCTCCGGGAACTGACGAAGTTGCGCGTGCTCAACCTCAGCTACAACCGGATTTCATGCATCGGCCATGAGAAGTCAAAGTATTTTCAGACTCAGGGTACTTGCATTGTGCTGCACATCTTCAGTAAATTCCTAAGATTTCTAAAGCAATTCCACAAATAAGAACAGTCTGGTTCATACTTTTCTTGTGCAAAAATACAGCATAGTTCATTCTATGGGTGACACTCATAAATCAGTATGTTTTTGCAACAACATAGAGGATAGCACGCGATTACTATTTTGTGTATCAGGTTAATTTTGATTTGCTACAGAATCTTGAGATCCCTGTGGTGACCTATCGCAAGGAAGGAAAATATATGGATGTTGATTTGAGTGTCCAGTTTGAAGCTACTGCAGAATATACCTGAATGTTTTTTTACATATATATTTGAATGTTACAGGTGTAGTCTTTTACTCCATCAGAGTACACTCGTTTTTTTTTGCATTGTGAGCTGTGGTGGGCAAGAGTGTGTAGTTAACCGTGTGTTGCAGGAAGGTTGAGCTTTTTCATGTTCGTTGAATTAGTTGTACCTTACAAACAATAAATGTTTGTTTCGTTGCATGAAGCCATTTACACCATTAACAATGTACATGTATTTTACACTTTACAGTACTTCATGCCTTCAGTGTTAATATTCTTGCCTCTTCACATATGCATGCTTTTTCTAACATTTGATTTTTGTGTTCTTTTCTCAGTCTTACAAACGAGTTGGAGGTCAAATGCATAATGCTGACACGGGATGTGCAGTAATAGGAGTTGCAGATATTACAGATCTCCCTGTATGGTTCATAATATCTTGGCTTTGGTAGGGATGTTGTTCAGCTTCACGTTGTTTGAATAAAACTTGTCCATATATCCTGCAGGATGGTGAAGATGGCAATTCAGGGGTTCTTAACAGCAAACAAGGGGTCCAAGATTGTGAAATGTATGCTGGCCTGGAGGAATGGCTGGGTAGCAGTATGGATGGATATAGCTTGGAGATAAATTTTGACAATGTAGAATTGGTATGAATTTAGACATATACTCTTTCCATCCTACATAGAGTAGTTCATATTGGGGAATCTCAAAAAAACATTTTCTGATTTAAGTAAATTCTCATGTAGATTTAAATATGGGGTTTGAATGATGTCTCAAATATCAGGATATAAGCAGCCTTGAAAGAGATCATGAGAACCTGCAAGGGCGTTATTCCGTTATAAACATTACATATCATATAGTTGGGTACTTGGGTTATACCCTGAAATCTTGAGTTCCTTCTTGCCTATTTTGTTCTGAAGTTATTTGTGGACGCTATCTGTTCATTTTATATCATATAATGACATGTCTTCTAGCCGAAGCAGACATATTTACTCTCGCATATGCTTTGTTTGTTATTCTTTTAAGAACAAGTAGCGATCCGTGCTATGTTTTCTTAAGCCAGAAAGTTAAATTCCTCAATGTTCCTAAATGACAAAAAAATTTGGTATTTAATTGTTCATATTTCATGCAGAACAATGCGTGCAACACTACTTTGTTGCTAACCAGTCAGATTCCTCTTCATTTACATACCCATATTTTGGAAATGGAAAATGAAGGAAATAAAAACAAGTAAAATAACACAAATTCATAAGTACTATGAGTCAAAATAGACGGGCGCAGCAACGCGCGCCGCCAATGATCTAGTTTAGATTTAAAACACATAGGAAATCTAGCCTCGCAAAAGCGCAGGTCACCCTGCTAATTCTTTTTATTCCATAAGACAATAAAAATGTTATTCTCACATGTTTTCAAATAACTAGATTAGACTGGGATATGTGGGAAGATGAGATGGGCAACACAACTACTACGAATATGTGTCTCTTAAATACTAATATGTAACAGGAGGATTTCTATTCTTTTTTAATTCTATAAGACCATAAAAAGATTATTCTTACATGTTTTCAAAATAACTAGACGTACACTGGGATAGGTGGGAAAAGATGAGACGGGCAACAGAACTACTACGAATATGTGTCAGATTCTAATGGGGAGATAGAGCAATCCAGATACATATATGAGTGGATAATTATAATATTGCCAGCCATGAAATCATTGTTGTTGTTAGGAATCAAAACTTGATAGAGATGTTTGGCTGCAAAATTGAGTAAAAAATTAGATGGGTATATACAACATATAATGAAAGTATGTTTGAGGTAACAGACAATATATTCGTGTTTGGTCTAGCCGCGCAAATGCGCGGGTCACACCGCTAGTTTTCATTACATTTGGAACTTTTATAGGAAAGAAAAATAAAAGAAACCTGACCCTAAACCTATTCTACGGCGGCGACCGACATCATCCATCTGCGATCTTCATGTACGGGGGCGGGGTTCAAGACCCGTGAAGTGAAGGTGCGGTCTCCGTCGAGGAAAAGTAGAACACGGGAGACGGACCAGCCAGGTGGCACACCATGCCCTGCCGCCTCCCATGCCCTACTCATCCTCGGAGGAGTCCCTGACCTCTACAGTGCCGGACGTTGGACGGCGGCAAGTAGGAGGTGTGGCTGACGGTGCTCCCGTCGTCGTCCGCTAGCGTGGCCACCGCTTGTGCGGTGACTTGAGCGAGGGCGGCGACCTCGAGCTTCATCCCTGAAGACAAGCTCTCCCGCAGAGTGTTCATGCTTGCGGTCATGGCGGATGTGGTGCTAGGTAGGAGGACGATGCGCTATGGTGTGGAGGTTAGCTGGGTGTTGCCACTTTAAGTAGCGCATTCCGATGAGGCCAAGCGTCCTAGTGCGTCATTAAGTCGCCAGAGATGGTTCCTCGGGCACCAAGCCTCTTAATGACGGCATACGGACGGACGGCATGAATGCAGGCAGCTGGCGCCGGCTGGGAACGCACCGCGCGACTGCGCGAGGGACGAGGGTTTTTGGTGTGCCAGGGTAGTCAGCTACGGTCGTGGCTACGTTGGAGATGCCCTTTGCTCACATGCGATCGACGCATGTCATTGAAAAAGCAAGACGACCCGGCATGGTCTCAGGTCCCGAGGATGCGTTGGCCGTGCTACACCACTCCGCAGACGCGTCACGGCGCCCCGTGCATCCTTGACGAGCCGGGTGTTGGGTTGTGTTTGGATTGTGGCCAAGGTGCACCTTACCAAAATTTTGGTCATGACCCAAAGATTGGTCATTGTTTCGATGGTTGCAATTTTTTTGGCATGCCAATGAACTCTAGCCAACTCTAGTTCATTTTTCTTGCCGATGTCGGCCAAATCATGGGCAACCAAAACCTCAGCCAAAATTTTGGCTACCCAATGCTTTGATGGGGCAACCTTAGGCACAAACCAACCATACTGCTGGTCGTGCCAGAGCACTAACGCCACCCTTGGCACACTGAAATCGACCGTGTCTAGCGACGATGATCGTGTTGCTCACCGCGGTCGCCGTGTCCAGAGGCGGTGCTGGAGTTGTGCCACGTTGTTGGCCCCCACGACCCACATGAACGGTTGCCGGTGGCGAGGAGGTCATGGGCCAGCTCCTCCATTGGACTAGATTGCACTACGTCGTCCCGACAGGTGTGCCCCACATGTCGGTTTCCCTGTTTTCCCGGCCATATTCGAGCGTCAGTGCTCCGCATTGCGTATTAGGCCTTTCACTATGTAGGCCAAGCGAGACAACTTATTGTTTATTTGAGCCGTTCAAGTATAATCATGTGGCGTTTGCTTATTTCTCATTGCTCTCCAACCCTCTTCTACATCGATCATGTCGCCCTCTTGTCGAGTCCATCCTCCCGCATGCCTCATTTGAACATTCCGCCGAGTATCATTCGCATGTGGGCCTAGACCATGCTTGTATTTCCAATGTTTATGCATACAAACAAACGGTTCGTTTAAAGTTTCACTTTGCCTCCACTACGTGTCGCTTCGCGTATTAGTTTTTACATCCCATTTGGTTCATGCCCCGACACATGTTGACGAGATCGATTGATGTTCAGAGATCAATTGCGTGTCGTGCAAGGAGATAAAGGTTTGGTTTGTTTCTATAATAGAAATGACCCAGCGGGGACGAAGTGTCTGTGGGGATCAGAGGGAGTATATTGTATGCGTTCATAAGCGAAAGCGAGCGTATTGTACCCACCCTAGTCCTCTTTCAATCGATCTCCGGACCCCGAGATGAAATCGAGAGAGAATGAGTGGGGCCATGTGTGATACCTAAGGCGGATTCAAAATTTTGAACCGGTGGTCATAGCATCCGCAAAATCATATATAAAGGGTATTCAATGTTCGTTTCATTTTTTAACGTACAATATACTCCCTCCTATCTTTTCTAGTTTACATATAAGTTTTATGTGTAGTTGAAGTATCTCTACTTTGATAAAAAAAGTATCAACATTCAACAATGCCCAATCAATATTGTTAGATTCGTACGTACTCCTAGATTTGTACTCGAGATGGTTTCCAATTTGTTTTCAACTACGCGAATGTGCTTGTTCTCGCGCATGGTCTTCCTACTAGGATTCGCCACGTATAGCCAGTCCAATAGTAACTTTTTTAAGCTCCCTGTCCAATAGTACTAGTGGAGTACTGACAACATCTGTACTAGAGTATGCAGTGCTCATAGTTGTACTCCCTCCTTCCATTTATATAGGGCCTATGTGGAGGAGAGAGATGTGAAAAAGTAAGGGGAGTGAGCTCTCATGCAAGAGCCTAGCTATATACACATTCCTAGTTAAATACGTACAAAAAATATGAAGAAAGAGATGGAGAGGAGATGGAAAAAAGTACAAATACAATAGCCAACCTTATAAATTTTTTTTGCGGGAAATAGCCAACCTTATAGCCCACACTACTGTATGAGAGCATATAATAGATGATGGCTATAGATGACATGGCAGTTCCTTATATCCATCGATTAGCTATATTATTAACCATGCTCTAATATGTTTTTCAAAACCGTATTTAACTATTGACAAGATTAATAGTACATGAGATGCATAATGTGAAAATTATATCATTGAAAGCTCCTTTCACATACGTATCCCTGCCTTAACACCCCTTTCGGTCACTGCCTTAAGACCCCTTTCGGTCACTAACTGGCGGACCCCATGCTTGCTAGGCCCCGCGTGTCAGTTACTCAATGGGTTCGGCCACATCAGGGGATCCTCATCCGTAGTATACTCCCTCTGTTTTTATTTATTCCGCATAAAGTGACGCTGGCGGGGGAGGGGGAGGGACGTCAGTTTGCTCTCAACTGCAGTCCCACAAGCGAGCGAAAACGCAAGACGAAGCGGGTTCCATTCGGTGAGCGGCATGGAGGGTCCAGCGTGCCGAGTTGCAACGCGAACGCGACAAGAGCGATGTATAGTCAAAACCGATTGACCGGTTGTCACCGGAACCACTATTCACACCAGAACCTTCGCTGCTCGGCCTACGGCAGCCACTGCCTTAAAACCACACCTAATCTCCAGCCCCTTCCCCCACCTTTCGATCCCCTAGCCCGCATCAAGCGTCCCCTAGTTCACCGGAAAGGCATGGTGCGCCGCAAGATCACGTAGTACAAGATGCTGACGCCGGAGTGCCGCGCAGAAATCGCGGCGGCAGTCGGTGCCAGAGACCTCCGTTCCCAAGCTCGCTTTGCGGTGGGCCAATCCCCGAGTTCTCTGGAGCCAAGCTACGAGGAGGAGGAAAACGATCCAATGTTCATGGCGGAGGTCGCGGCGCAGAAGGCCCCCGATGGGTATGAGACGATGGACGTCGACTTCGTATCGGCGTCCGAGTCGCCCATGGTGCTGGCGTACCAGCGGTTCAACCTAGTGATACTAAAGAAGGACCAGGAGGCAGAGGCTCAACTCGACACGGAGCGCGCGCATGCTGCAGCCATCGAGGCTCTCCTGCAGGCTGAACCGGATGTCGTGGATGTGAACCGGGCGGTGGAGGCTCAACTTGAGGCGGAGCGCGCGGATGCCGCTGCCATCGAGGCCCTCCTGCAAGCGGAACTGGACGTCCTGGACATGAACCGGGTGGCAGAGGCTCAACTCGACAGGGAGCGTGCGGATGCCGCTCTCATTGAGGCCCTCCTGCAGGTGGAACCGGACGTCCTGGACTTGAACCGGGTGGCGGAGGCTCGACTCGACGGGCAGCGCGCGGATACCGCTGCCATCGAGGCCCTCCTGCATGCGGACCGGACGTCCTCGACTTGAACCGGGCGGTGCTCTCGTCCGTGCAGAGCGCCCGCACGCTCCGCGTGAACGAGTAGCTGGAGGCCGAGGACAACCACGGTGCGGAGACACACGTCGGCAGCTATGGCTGGTTCGCGCCGGCAGCCAAAGACGACGAGGCCGTCTCGTTCCGCGAGCAGTGATAGTTTTTCTTTATGTTGTTGTTTTTATGGATGTTTTGCTGTGTAAAACATATATTGTTATGCAAGTCGCCTGACTTGGGTCAGTCTACCATTTCAGGTGGTTGGATGAGTATCCTACGTCTCCTAACCCTTCTTCCTCACCTCTTCTTCTTCCCCAACAGACCACCGCACGGGCCGTACGGATACTCCTTGGATAAACATACTCTATGAATGAAAATTATGTGTCAGCGGTAGGATGGCCGATTTTGGTTTGTTCACATGCGATAACACGTGTCAGTGAGGGTGCGTTCCCTTGGTTGGGTTTGCGGCGTGCAGGAGCGACTGCGTGAGTGTGCAGTGCGACCGCGGCGTGCAGGAGCGACCGTGTGAGGGTGCGGTGCGACCACGACAGCCATGCGCAAGTGTACCTCCTTTTCATTTTGAAAACTTTAGGCAAGCTTGGCAAAAATCTGTGGCGAAGTATGGCAATGCAAGGCCTAGACCCAAACAGGATAAGTACGTAGTAGTACGTACTAGGAGTACTACTGTTAAAAAAGAAAGGTGGGGTTTTCCTTCGCGGGATTAATCGATACAAATCCTTATTTCACGTGTCAATTAATGTGTATTTTTTTCTCCAAAGCCCAAAGAGCTAACCATCTCACTCCTCATCACTTGATTAATGCAGCGCCATGCAAACCAACCTTCTCACTTCCGCATGCATGTAGGGGATATTAATGTCCTTGGTTGCTAGTACGAGGCAAACCCCATCAATTTTGGCTCGATTATTGTTAGTGGCCTTTTGCAAATTGTAATTTTGATATACTAGCCTTGTGTACAAAAAAATGGAGGTAGTAACTACATTTGACTTCCTTCCCCATTGCGGTGATGTCGAAGATATCTCGAACGTTGTGGTTTTGGCGAAGTGCATTCGAATGAGAACACCATTGAGGGAGACCACGATAAGTCGTTCGCAAGTGCCGCCTGCAAGCCGAGACAACCGCCTTATTTGCATCCAGGAGGTCCCTTGAACCAAAGTCCGCGTAAATGTACTAGTACTACTCGTACACAATAGCATCGTCTGTCCAGCTTAGTGCAGTGAGATGGTTTCTCGAAGAAGATGATATAGACACCGGAGAGGGCTAGGGTTACACAGAGTCAGTTACAATGGGAGGAGATCTACATATCGTATCGCCAAGCTTGCCTTCCATGCCAAGGAATGTCCCATCCGGACACGGGACGGAGTCTTCAATCTTGTATCTTCATAGTTTGGGAGTCCGGCCAAAGGTCATAATCCGGCCAGTCGGACACCCCCTAATCCAGGACTCCCTTAGTAGCCCCTGAACCAGGCTTCAATGACGACGAGTCCGGCGCGCAAGTTGTCTTCGGCATTGCAAGGAGGGTTCCTCATCCGAATACTTCATAGAAGATGTTGAACACCAGGATAGTGTCCGGCTCTGCAAAATAAGTTCCACATTCCACCGTAGAGAGAATAATATTTGCATCAATCGAATCTGCTGACGTATTCCGCGGAGTGACATCGTGCCATGGCCAGGCTTTTATCCATTTTATTGTTCCACCTCAGCGCGTTTAGCGAGGCGGTTTCCCTGGCACGTCTTGTCAAAACAGAGATCGTGTCCCCCTATCACGGGATTCTCATCAATACGGGTGTGGGTAACCCAACCGCGCCATTAACCGCGGCGCTTGGGAGATAAGCGAGTTTTATTAGGCCGGTGGGGCTCGTAGTTTCGGCCGCCCATATAAGGGGATAAGAATCCGCCCTTTCCATTCACGCCTTCTTCCTCCTCCGCTTATCCGTCCCTGCGTACTCGCGCTCCAGCGCCCAAGTCCGCACATCTCGCCTCAACCTTCTCCGACCATGTCCGGAGCGGGAGGCAAGTGGATGGCCTCCTCCGTCACGGAGGGGCAAATCAAAGAACTGAGGGAGGCCGGATACTTGTCTAGCGACATCGCGCACTGGCTTCCTGATGTGGGGCAACTCATCCCCACCCCCAGGCCCCATGAGAGGGTTGTCTTTCTCCCCAATTTCCTCCGCGGACTGGGCTTTCCTCTTCACCCGTTCGTCCGGGGGCTCGTGTTCTACTATGGCCTGGACTTCCACGATCTGGCCCCGAACTTCATCCTCAATATCTCGGCGTTTATCATTGTGTGCGAGGCCTTCCTCTGCCTCCAGCCCCACTTCGGCTTGTGGCTCAAGATCTTTAATGTCAAGCCGAAGGTTGTGAAGGGCAGCCAAGCGGAGTGCGGAGGTGCCATGGCGGGCAATATGCCCAACGTCACATGGCTCGAAGACGCCTTCGTAGAAACCATCAAAGTGTGGCAATCGGGGTGGTTCTGTATCACCGAGCCGCGTGACCCTGAATGGGCAGCGGCCCCCGAATTCAGATCGGGCATCCCCACACGGCTCACCTCCTGGAAAGAGAAGGGCCTGACATGGGGTGATTCGGAAGAGTTGACCGGACTCCAAGCCTGCGTCCAAAAGCTAGTGAACAAGAAGCTTAAGCTTGTCAACGTAGTCCGGGTCATGCTCATCCGCTGGATTCTCCCGTGCCAACAACGGGCATTCAATTTGTGGGAGTTCGATCCGGCGCAGCACCAGACCTTGAACAGGCTCTTCGATACTACGTATGAAGAGGCCTGGAAGGTGCTGTTCAAGGGCGCTGAGGCCCCCGCATCCGCTACTGAAGATCGCGGATTCAGCTCGCAGCGTCCAGCTGACGAGGTAAGCCCTGTTATCTTTTATGCGACACTTGCTTTTCATAATTTGACATTATGTGGGATCTAAACTCCCTCTCCTTTGACAGGACTGGCTGAAGAAGGCCGAGCAGATTAACTGTCCGGCTCCTTTGCCAGAAGACCCAGCGGACGCCCACTTAACGGGGCTGCTGGTTCCGGCACCTCACGTGGTGCCGGATAAGAAGGCCACGAAAAAGGCCGCGGGAACTCGAAAGAGTTCCCGTTGTCCGAGGGCATCGGATTTGCCCGACCACCCCAACGCTCCCTCCGCCTCCGAAGATGAGGAGGAGGAAGAAGAAGGAGAAGCCTCTCCCCCTCCAACGGGGGGGGGGGGGGGGGCCCGAAAAGGAAGGCCGCCCCAACTGGGGAGGCCGGAGGGTCCAAGAAGGGGAAGGCCCTTCTGCCGGACTATGCCCCCGACGCCGAAGACGGCGGGGATGAATGGCCATCCAGGGTCAAGCCCCTAGCGAAATCGTAAGTGTCCTCTAGTATTTAATAGCTGCTCATGCCGAATTTTAATGATGCAGCCCGCCCAGAGCTCAGCTCGGTGATTCGACGAGCGGCTCCTTGAACTCGTCGAATGTGAATAGCGCTTCACTTCCGACGGCCTCCTCCCCTCTCCCTACGGACGATGCCGAGGTGGAGTCCCAAAGGGGACTAAACTAGGAGGAGGTGGTTCCGGAGGCGCCGCAAGGCAACCTCCCGGACTCCAGGCCCAAAGGGGACAAAGCCCCGGAGGGATCCAAGTCCGGCCCGAGGCCGGACACTGCTCCGGAACCTTCGACGGTTCCGGAGTCCAACAGGTGGCGCCTTCACAAGAAGGGCAAGCCTACGACGCCGCAGACCTCCGTCCATCCGGAGGCGCCGGACAATTTGCTGGAGGCGCTCGACGGCGCCTCCATCAAAGAGGAACACCGCACTGTTATGAGTGCGGTGATTCAAAAGGTTCAGTCCGCCAAGAGCGGGTTGACGGAAGCCTGCACAAGCCTGTTAACGGGCTTTGAGGTATGTGTTCAAAAACAGTAGCCCCTGATGCTTAGTTCGGTGTTCGGAAAGAAAAGCCGAACTAAGGATCTTAAAAGATATACTCAGGAGTCTAATAGAAATATGTCCATATGGGAATGCAGGCAGCGCTGCTGACCTCTGCCGCACTGACGGCGGAGGTCAATGCCTTGAAGGAAAACCTCGAGCAGTCCGAGAGCGAGCTCGGCCGTGCCAAGAAGCAGCTCGAGGATAAAGAGGGTACGTAGCACCTCCTCTAAATGTATATAGAAATACTTGGTTGCAAAATAATAACAGGACCAACGTTAATGTTGCAGGAGCCGCGATCGAGGTGGCGACCCTGAAAGAGGCGGTCTCCAAGGCCGAAGAGAGTGTGGCCTTGGAGCGCACCGAGCGAGGGAAGCAGGAGGCGCGGGTGGCGGAGGTGCGGCAAGAGCTCCAGGCTCTCGTGGAAAAACACGAGAGTTTGGAGCTTGACTCGAAGACTCGAGAGTCTGAGCTTGCCTCGGCTCTTGAGAGTGCCAAGACCGCTAAGGCCGAAGCCCAGAAGGCCCTTCAGGAGATCGAGGCGATGAAGAAGATAGCGGCCGGTAAGGCATTCTTTATGCAAAGCAAAAATATAAAAGTTAATTATTTGCTACTTACCCGAATCCGGAGCTCTCCAGGAGCGTTCGCCGATCTGTCCCGTAGAGTGTCTGATGCCGCCGCATACTACCGAGCCGAAGAGGGGAGCTCGACGGAAAAGGTGTTCTGGTCTCAGTATGCTGAGGCCAAACATCCGGTGCCCCTGAGCGACCAGTTGAAGCAACTCGTCGAGCTCCACAAGGTGGCCGAACAGGCCATGAAGGGCCTCATAGCTCGGCTATGGACTGGAGATGTCCTGCCTGGGAGCTACTTCGGTCTGGTGCGGCGGCTGGTGGACGCGTGTCCGCGGGTTGAGGTCATCAAGCGCTCCGTTTGCATCGAAGGTGCCCGTCGGGCCCTGGCCCGTGCTAAGGTGCACTGGGGCAAGCTAGACGCGGAGAAGCTGGTGACGGACGCGCCACCGCCGGGCAAGGAGTATCGTACGCCCGAGATGTATTATAATGGTGTTCTGAAGGGTGCCCGCCGCATAGCGGATGAGTGCTCCAAAGATGTAATATTTGAGTAAACTCGCATTTGTTATCTTGTACGCTGAAGCTATGTTCATATGCGTTAAGCAACGCTTGTTAATTTAAAATATTACCTTCTGTGGGGCCGTTTATCAAATCTGAGAGATGCAAGTCGTCGGCTTCGACCCCCATGCCACGAGTGCTGGGGTGTTCGGGATAAACCTGAGCCCTCTTGTTCCCAATCTTGGGTCCATCTAGGGAGGCGTTCGGCACAACGAACCAGGCCGTCGGACTTATAGTGCTTTATCACTCTCACTTAGCTATAGAATTCTATAATTTTAAATTTCGGCGAAGCCCCTAGTATTCGGAAGACCGAGTTCGGGGCGCTATCCACGCCTAGTCCGGATAAGTCCGGTTCCGCGCTCGAAGCGGTATAAGTCTTTAAGGACTCGAAAAAACCTCGCGAACAGCGACCGGTCTCTCGCACTATCATGACAGTCAGTTTTAGCTTTCTCTACTGAGGTGTTAACCCAGCTCAACTAGGGCACAATCGCAGTAGTTCTCCCAGCGCTACCTTAGCCAACAATGCGGAACGTAAGGTACCAAAACATGGGAGCCGGGCAAACCCAACTATTGACCAAAGACATGATTCAGAGCCGATGCATATAGTGCTATAAGTTCGGGGTGCCGCACTCGTGAGAGTGTTCGGTCTTCTCACACCATGTTACGGGGTGTTGTAAGCCCCTGGTGTATTGTCCGCACCAAAGTGTACGGCTGCAGAATGTCATGACTGAACATATTTGTATAAGAAAATAGATAAGTACAATAACAGGTAAGAGCTATATATTGTTTATTAAAAAAGGGATGATGTGAAAGCAGAACGATACAAAAAGTGCGGTAAGCAAGAGATGGGAGTATTTGACATATTCCCCTCGAGGGGCAGGATGTAAGTAAGACAGGTATGAAACTCGTTATAGAGACCACCTGGACATTTGACATGGCATGCTCCCTCCCTGGCTGTTGCATCGTTGGTTCAGCTAGTGTATTGCCGGACAGGCCTTCCGAATAGTTGGGTCCTGAAAGTGTGTAAAAAAAAGAAAAAGCGGTAGTAGGGAGCCCTTAGTGCGGTTTAGCCATATACAGGCGTGCCGTTGTTGTGCCCCTCCCCTTATGCCCATGGTATCTCTAAGGCGTAATTATGTACGCGTGGTACCAGTATCGCCTTTTGGCGGGGGCTGGGGGTGGGGCCGCACTGCTATGCTTGCTCGGAACGTGCAAGCCTTATTTGTTGGAGGTTACTTCGGGCGCGCTTGACGTTGTCCGGACGTTTGACGCCTGGATTGGAGAACTGGCTTGAGAGGCTACTCTGTACTTCCGCCACCAGGGCCGCCGTGTGCTCCTCTGTTCGGAGAGAGCGTTCGGTGTTTCCATTTACCGTGATGACTCCATGAGGTCCGGGCATCTTGAGCTTGAGATATGCATAGTGCAGCACTGCATTGAATTTTGCGAATGCGGTTCGTCCAAGCAGGGCATGATAGCCGCTGCGGAATGGGACAATGTCAAAGATTAACTCCTCGCTCCGGAAGTTATCCGGGGATCCGAAGACCACTTCGAGTGTAACCGAGCCTGTACAGCTGGCCTCTACACCTGGTATGACACCTTTGAAGGTTGTCTTTGTGGGTTTAATCCTTGAGGGATCGATGCCCATTTTGCGCACTGTGTCCTGGTAAAGCAGGTTCAGGCTACTGCCGCCGTCCATTAGGACTCTGGTAAGGTGAAATCCGTCGATAATTGGGTCTAGGACCAGTGCGGCGAATCCGCCGTGACGGATGCTGGTGGGATGGTCCCTTCGATCGAAGGTGATCGGGCAGGAGGACCATGGGTTGAACTTTGGGGCGACTGGCTCCAACGCATAAACGTCCTTGGGAGCACGCTTCCGCTCCCTTTTGGGGATGTGGGTTGCGTATATCATGTTTACCGTCCGAACTTGTGGGGGAAATCCCTTCTGTCCTTTGTTGTGCGGCGGCCGGGGCCCCTCCTCGTCATCGCAATGTAGCCCCTTGTCTCTGGTCTCGGCACTTAACTTGCCTGCCTGCTTGAACACCCAACAATCCCTGTTGGTGTGATTGGCTGGCTGTTCAGGGGTGCCGTGTATCTGGCACGAGCGATCGAGTATCCGGTCTAAGTTGGATGGGCCTTGAGGGTTTCTTTTGAATGGCTTCTTCCGCTGCCCAGTTTAGAACCTCTGAATCCGGCATTAACTGCCATATCTTCAGTATTGTCACCGTTAATGCGGCGCTTATGCTTGTTGCGACGTGACCTGTTGTTGTTATCCTTGGTATCCGAATTGCCGGGGCTCTTGGTTAGGTTATTGCTGCGAGCCAGCCAGCTGTCTTCTCCCGCACAAAAGCGGGTCATGAGTGTCGTGAGGGCTGCCATAGATTTCGGCTTTTCCTGTCCTAGGTGCCGGGCAAGCCATTCGTCTCGGATGTTGTGCCTGAAGGCTGCAAGGGCTTCGGCGTCCGGACAATCGACTATTTGGTTTTTCTTGGTTAGGAACCGTGTCGAGAATTGTCCGCCGATTCCTCCGACTCTTGGATTATGTGGCTGAGGTCATTGGCGTCGGTGGTCGCACATACGTTCCTGGAAGTTGTCAAGGAATGCGGATTCAGGTCCTCCCAACAACTAATTGACTCTCTGTGGCAGGCTGTTAAGCCAATGTCGAGCTGGTCCTTTAAGCTTGAGCGGGAGGTATTTGATGGCGTGTAGATCATCACCACGGGCCATGTGGATATGAAGCAGATAATCCTCGATCCATACCGCAGGATCTGTTGTGCCATCGTATGATTCGATGTTTACGGGTTTGAAGCCCTCGGGGATTGGATGATCCATTACTTCGTCTGTGAAGCATAGTGGGTGTGCGGCACCCCTGTACTGGGCTATATCGCGACACAGCTCAGAAGAGCTCGGTCTGCTGTATTCGGTCGGGCCGTACTTATTATGTCCGGCGTGACGGCTAGCGTCACGTGAAGCGGGGCGCCCACGCAATCCGTAGATCGATCTTGTTTGCCTTGCCTTATTCTCCAAGATGTCTCGCAGGTCTGTTGCGTCTCCCCGTACTCTGGTATGTTTTGAGCGGTGTCGGGGTGCGGCTTGGGTCGAGGGCCTGAAGGCCTCTCTATCGCGGCCACGGGGTGGCCGATCGGGCGCATCATACGGTGGTGATGTAGGTTTAGTTGCTTCCTCCTCAAGTTGGGGAAGCAGCCTGCGCTTCAGGTAGCTCTTGGATGGGTGTTCTAGTTTATACTCTTCGGCCGCCAGGACTTCGGTCCATCTGTCGGCTAGCAAGTCTTGGTCAGCTCTAAGCTGCTGTTGTTTCTTCTTGAGGCTGCTTGCCGTGGCTGCGAGTCTGCGTTTGAAGCGCTCTTGCTCGACGGGATCCTCTGGGACGACGAATTCATCATCGTTGAGGCTTGCCTCGTCTTCGGAGGGAGGCATGTAATTGTCGTCCTCATCCTCTTTGTCGGCCGCTCTCTCATGAGGGCTGGCTCCTTCGTTCTCCTGCAATGAATCCTGCTGGAGGGGGTTGTCTTCAGCACTGTCCGGCGTATTGTTATCTCCGGTGCCGGAATCACCGTTTTTGGTTTGGCGGGACTTAGAGCGGCGCCGCTTACGTCGGCGCTTGGGCTGCTTCTTGGAGGGGTCGTCCTCCGTCTTCTCTTCGCCATCCCCTGCTTTAGGGGTGTCCACCATGTATATGTCATATGACGAGGTGGCTTTCCAGTTCCCTATAGGCACTGGTTCTTGATCGTCTCCTTCATCGGCGTCCATGCCGTCGATGTCTAAGGAGTCGAAGTCGAGCATGTCGGTTAAATCGTCGACAGTGGCTACAAAGTGGGTGGTGGGTGGGCTACAAATTTCTTCGTCGTCCGCGTCCCAACCGTGTTGGCCGTAGTCCGGCCAGGGCTCTCCTGACAAAGAGAGAGACTTTAACAAATGCAGGATGTCACCGAAAGGCGAGTGTTGAAAGATGTCCGCGGCGGTGAACTCCATGACCGGAGCCCAATCGGGCTTGATCGGAAGAGGTGCGGGATTTACGGAGTCCGGATCGGAGTCCGGCACCTTAGAGTCATGGGCCTTGCGAGGGACTAGGCTGGTATCCGGCTCTATCGCCGTAGAGGTTGCAGTTTCCGGGGCGGCGTCCAACCGTCCGTCCCTGACTGGCGTAGTGGGCTCCGAGCAAATGGCCAGAGCGGACACCTGAGCGACGCTCTGGGTGTTGTCTGATGACAGAGCTAAATCATGCCCATCGTGACAGTGTGGCGCGCTCGGTCGTGGCTCGAATCTGTCGAAGATCAAGTCCCCGCGGATGTCGGCCGTGTAGTTTAAGCTTCCAAACCTGACCTGATGTCCAGGGGCGTAGCTTTCGATATGCTCCAGATGGCCGAACGAGTTGGCCCGCAGTGCGAAGCCGCCGAATACGAAGATCTGTCCGGGGAGAAAAGTCTCATCCTGGACCACATCGCGATTGATGAGCGAAGAAGCCATCGGGCCTATAGGCGACGACACAGAGGAACTCTCAATGAAAGCACCAATGTCGGTGTCAAAACCGGCGGATCTCGGGTAGGGGGTCCCGAACTGTGCGTCTAGGCGGATGGTAACAGGAGACAAGGGACACAATGTTTTTACCCAGGTTCGGGCCCTCTCGATGGAGGTAATACCCTACTACTGCTTGATTAATATTGATGATATGGGTAGTACAAGAGTAGATCTACCACGAGATCGGAGTGGCTAAACCCTAGAATCTAGCCTATGGTATGATTGTTGTTCGTCCTACGGACTAAAACTCTCCGGTTTATATAGACACCGGAGAGGGCTAGGGTTACACAGAGTCGGTTACAATTGGAGGATATCTACATATCGTATCGCCAAGCTTGCCTTCCACGCCAAGGAATGTCCCATCCGGACACGGGACGGAGTCTTCAATCTTGTATCTTCATAGTTCGGGAGTCCGGCCAAAGGTCATAGTCCGGCCAGCCGGACACCCCCTAATCCAGGACTCCCTCAAACACCATCCACAAAGGTTCCCACGATGCCAAAAGATATTTTCATATTTGGCTACACATTGTGGATGCCCTTAACCGTACCACTTGGTTTTGCTCCTGTGTGCTATCTATACAAATCTCAATTATATTGATCTAACAAATTATAGAATCAAGATTAGTATAAATGAGGTGATTTTGCCGCGGGATGGCGGGGGAGGTTTCTTATTTTTAGAGGATGTTGTCCTGGCGGTTTGCTAACATGCAGTCCCACGTGTTAGTGCTTTACCAAGCCGATCCGCTTCCCACACGAGGCAGAACAACGGCAGAAGCAACACGTGGTTAACTTGAAGAAGATGAGGGAGAAGCAGATTCAGCAACGAGTGAAATGATGGTTGCTTCGTCCCTCCAACTTCTTTTTTAGCATTATTACTTCGTCCCTCCAACTTAACTGCGGGAAAGCTTTGTGATTTGATGCCTTATTGCTCATTACTACGCCGGTGCCATGACTGGGTGCTTCACCCGGCTGCTGCCTTTGTATTCGGTATGGCACGTGGACCCGGTAGCTTGATGTCCCACATGTCGGCGAAAGGGACTAGAAGATTTATGAAAGCGAGCGCTCCACACGTACGATGGAGGAGTACACGACACGACGGCCCATTGAACTGTCACTTGTACTGTATATAGTACTATAGTTTTGCTGTTTCGCACGATCCATCGATACAAACCCGGTTACACAAGAAAGGGCGGGATTTTTCCCTCGCGGTATATGATACTGGCCATACATTTCAAAGGCAATTTTAATGTATGCAAACTGAATAATTAAGTAACAATATGATATCTAGTAAAACTAAAAACACATATGCTTTATTGTGTTAGAGTGTAGTAGTAGTGCTGTATTGCATAGTTGTTAGATGTAACATGCGAGAACGTGTAGAGATGTAGTTTTGTAGGGCCTACAGAGAGAAAAGCATAATACGTTCACCGAACTTCAGAATAAGCTGATTACAGTCACTTGCTCACGATTCAGCATCGGATTGCAATCTGTTGACCGGCCAAATAGTCTGGATGGCACCATGTTGACTAGCTAAATTGACCATGTTCCTTGTGGGTCCCACCTGTCAGTTCGCATAGGGAAAAGGTCAGATAAACACAAATTTACGCAGGCGCGACAAGACTCCACCCCGTGCGCGGGAATCACCTGGTTGTGTATGTGTCTATCGGGCCCTGATGTGTGCGCATGCACGTGTAGGTTGAGCACTTGAGCGTCAGAGTGTGTGTTGGTCGTGTGGTGTACTGGTGTGTGCATGCATGCGTGCGTGTGTGCGTGTGAGTGTTGCGTGTGTGCGTGGCTGCGTGTGTACGTGTGAGTGTTGCGTGCGTGTGTGGGTGCATGTGTTCGTGTGAGTGTTGCGTGCCTGCAGTTCGTGTGCATGCATGCGTGTGTGTATAATCACCACATCAGCTCTTGTGTGTTAGAACAGATGGCTCAGCATACCAATACAAGGCCACCTTGTCCGCTGTGCCCGCGGTCATGACTTCGAACCACCGCCCAATATTTTTTTGTCGTTTGTTTTCATTCTAACTAGCAAGATGCCCGTGCGTTGCACGTAACATCAAGATGCATCTGTATGACTTGTTTATCTTGTGAGAGAAAAGGATGAACGAGGGAAGGCCTTATTTGCAAATGTGGAGAGGTGTGTGGGTACCTTTTTCCAAAATTGTCATAATTTCTTTCCTATCCGTCAGATATAAATCGGACGGCCTATATTGCAGGATGGCAGGCACACCATCATCACCAACTCTGTTTTTCATAAGAGTGTATTTTATCCCTACTCTTATAAAAAGCATAGTCGGTGATGATAGTGTGCCTGCCATCCTGCAATATAGGCCGTCGATCTATATCTGACGGATAGGAAGGAAACTATGGAAATTTTGCAAAAAGATACCCACACCCCTCTCCACACTTGCAAATAAGGCCTTCCCTTGTTCATCCTTTTCTCCCACAAGATAAACTACTCATACAAATGCATCTTGATGTTCCGTGCAACGCATGGGCATCTTGCAAGTATTTTATAAGAGTGTAGATGTAGAGTAGATACAAGCCGACAGGTGGGCCCGACGGTAGTGAGATAATGTGATGCAACACTAGAGGAGCCACGTGGAGCATTTAACTGGTCAACTAGTCGTGTCTTGAGAAAATACAGAGTTGTACGGTGAGCTCGTGACTGTATAATAATCACAAAACATGAATGGTGACCGTAATGAGTGGATTCTGAAGTCCAATGTACGTATCGTGCTTTCGCTTCAAATACAATGATCGTCACTGTATATATCACGAGAGAAAGATGAAACATGCGTGAATGTCTTTGGGGTCTTACTTTTAGAGTAAATGGAGATAGTTTGTGTGCGTACGGGAAATGGGCGTAGAGGGGGGTATGCGATGGAGAGGTATGCTCTTAGTTTCTCTATATTATGACTAACTTTATATATAGTATAAAAATATACAAATTCACAGTGCGGAATAAATATCATTGTGGGCACCATGCAATGCAAGCGTTCATACTCCTCCATATAACTTTGTAATGTTGTATATATGTAGAAATTCTAAAATACAAGGAATGTTGTATGCGAAGTAAACGTGAAGAGAGGGATTTTTAGATCAATGGGGTACGTGATGTAACATGTGTGAATGTGTATTTGATGCATTTGGCAGGGCCTAGAGAGGTATGTGTGTGTATTACGTATTCGAGAGAGGCATGGATAGAGGGGCCGGTGGGGGAGGGCGTGGGAGAGATAGGACGAGAAATGAGAGTGGTCTAGAGAGAGACAGACAAATATGACGTCACAGCGAGAGATTCCCTTGAGTGTGTATATGCAAGGGGGAGTGGATTGAGGCACCAGGAGAATATTTTTTTGTGTGTGGTGTCTGTGTTGGTATGTGTGGGTGTGAGAAGACAGCGAGACGTGGGGGCAGAGGGTGGGTCACCGCGTGAGGTTCGGTGGGTCGAGGTAAGGCCCTTCATCCGGACCAGTCCTACACCACATTGGTTGGCCCATGATGCATTTAGGGAGACCCATGGATGACTAGTCGTACAAGACAAAGATAGCATAATTGTGAAGGACTCTATGTCCACTGACAAAGCCGGCTAGGATTTGTAACCCTAGGTTCTCAGACTAAGGTAACCCCTTTATCTTTGATATTACTATTCATCCAACCTAACTTTAAGGGGCATCCTACAGAATGCTCTGCTAGAATCATACTCGTCGATTAGGAAGAGAGGTGTGTGAGACAATGCGTGAGAGACATGCCTAAAGATAATGTGCGTACAGGAGACACGTAGGCAGGTCTATGTATATAGAAAGGGTCGATGGGGATTGTGCGTGTGTATGCTTGTGAGAGGAAGAGTGCTTGTGATAAAGGTTAGTGAAAACAGTCGTAAATGTTTACCAGAGGGAGGGAGGGTTATATCGAGAGCATGTGTGCGAGAAAGACACCTCGGGAGAGAGTCTGTGAGCATGTCTGAGAGACCACCAATGGAGAGTGAAACTACATGTACAAGACTGTTGTACACATTGATTAAAGATATAAATTGTATCCAAATATTAGGATGGGATCATGATATTTGCAATTCGCGTAAGGATCGGTCATTGATCCATCCGACATGTAGATTCTATTGAATTTGAGCATGTGTATGTTATTATTCGACACAATTGATCCACATAGTTAGTATTTTGAACTCCAGACAATGCATCGCTTTAGCAATCGAATATAAACGTGAGTATAGTTCATGTTGTGTGTGTAAAGCACATTACACATACGAAAGTTACACAATGAACATTATAAATAGCTACATATGAACTAGCATACATTTGAATTCAACTTAAGGTGGTTTAAACAAATCGAATTCAACATGAAGTTTATTCAATTATTTGAATTTGATATGATGGCATTTGTAAATAATACCTAAATTATGTGGGGCACCAATCTTTGCTCTGATTTTGTACATAATAGCATATGTAGTCGTGTACAACATAGATTCAAATTTATCTCCTCCATTCCAAAATAATCGTAGTTATAGGATTTTCAAGAGTCAAAATTTCAAAAAGAAGCAGATAATCTAATGAGGTTTTCAAACATACAAGGTCAAATTTAACGTTGTCTATTTAGGTCAATCCTCAAAGTTCAAGAGTACTCTAAACGTGGATGCTTGTGTTTCAAAATTTCAAACGAAGCACCAAAAGAGCCTCTACTCGCCCGAAACCGCGTGAGACCAATGTTTGGTAGTACAAGGAAATTACTTTTCTAATAACTCCGACCCGTAAACCTATCGGCCCGACGTCCAAAGGTCTAAACCTGGGTAGGCTTGTAGCTTCATCTAGACGCCACGCAACCGCCTCCGAAAAACATTCATACACAATGGCTGCCTAAGCACACATGCGCGCGGCCGAAATCTCTCCCGCCCACTATTTGGGACACCTGGGATTACCTTCCCACCCCCAACCTGCAGTAGGTCCGAAATTTAAGAGGGGGGCAAAGTTTGTACTTTCCCCAAATTTCAAACAAGCGCGTCCCATCTTCTGTTCAAAAAAGCCAAAAACAAGCGCGTCCCAGACCGAAACATGGTTCTCCCCCCTCCCCCCGCCCACCCGTCCGATTCCCCATTCGTACTCCGTGGGCGCAAAAACTACCTCTCCACCAGCCGCGAAACCCCGGCCTCCTCCGTCAGCCAACCCATTTCACCCATCAACCGCCGCCCTCCTCCATCACGCCGGAGCCGATACCCCGACGTCGTCGTCCACCGCAACCTCAACCACAACGCCCTCCATGGCTAGTAGTTGAAGCTGAGGCCGAGCCGTCCGTACCCGAGCCAGTTCAACCATGCTGTCCTGCGCCTCACCGCTGCCGCTCCAACTTCGCCACCCTCCACCGCACCGGAGTTGTTCCTGCTACGCCGTCCTTCGCCGCCTCGGATCTGCTTCCCCTCCGCCGACATACGGCCACAACAACACAGTCAACAATTTGGCCATGGGTTCGTCCAAGCCCGGACCCTCCTCCAGAACATTGGTTTCCCCGGCAAAAAGAAGAAGATCGGCGCGACATGTGGAGGCCACCACACCGGCAACCAAAAATGGTACTCCTCTTACCTTATTTGTGCTAATCTTACGTGTCTGCTTGCACGGTATTCATCCCATAGAAGACACTAGTTGACTGCTTCTTCTTGATACTAGATGTTCCTAGTTACTCGCGATGCACAAGGTTTCTCGTCATATACTATTTTACCTTAGCTAGAGGTCCATCGCCCCGCTGGATTTCAATTCCTGGTCAGCTGATTCCCAATTAACGGAAGCATTCCCTAGCGTAATAGGCGCTAGTCCGCCTATTACGCCTGGGAAGCAGCACCTCGGTGTTTATCTTAGGGGCGTGTGGGGCCTAGAGCTACTGGCGCCCGATCTAGACGTCGGCCGGGATTAAAGGGATGGCCTGGGGTCACTGCCAAGCACGGCGGTAGTGTGAGGTCGAGGGGAGGGCGGGGCGGCGGAGGCAGGTGAGGGAGTCCTGGATTAGGGGGTATCCGGACAGCCGGACTATATACTTTGGCCGGACTATTGGACCATGAAGATACAATACTCAAGACTTCGTCCCGTGTCCGGATGGGACTCTCCTTTGCGTGGAAGACAAGCTTGGCGATCTGGATAATAGATCTCCTTCTTTGTAACCGACTCTGTGAAAACCCTAGCCCCCTCTGGTGTCTATATAAACCGGAGGGTTTAGTCCTTAGGGACATAATCATAATCATCATAGGCTAGCTTCTAGGGTTTAGCCTCTACGATCTCGTGGTAGATCAACTCTTGTAACACTCATATCATCAATATCAATCAAGCAGGAAGTAGGGTTTTACCTCCATCAAGGGGGCTCGAACCTGGTTAAAACATCGTGTCCCTTGCCTCCTGTTACCATTAGCCTTAGACGCACAGATCAGGACCCCCTACCCGAGATCCGCCGGTTCTGACACCGACATTGGTGCTTTCATTGAGAGTTCCTCTGTGTCGTTGCTACGAGGCTTGATGGCTCCTTCAATCATCAACAACACGGTCCAGGGTGAAACTTTTCTCCCCGGACAGATCTTCGTGTTCGGCGGCTTCACACTGCGGGCCAATTCGCTTGGCCATCTGGAGCAGATCGACAGCTACGCCCCTGGCCACCAGGTCAGGTTCGGAAACTTGAACTACATGGCCGATATCCACGGAGAATTGATCTTCAACGGATTCGGGCCCGCGCCAGGAGCGCCTGACAGTCACGATGAGCACGTCTTAGACCTGTTGTCGGACAACGCTCGGGATATCGCCCCTGCAGGAGCCCCGGACCTAAATCCAGGGCAGACTGCGTCACCCGAGGACGGGTGGATGGACCCCGCCCCAGAGGCCACACACCCATCGGTGGTAGAGCCAAACACAGACTTCACCCCCAAGGAAGCCTATGACACCGGACCCTCGGACTCGTATCCGGCTGTAGGTTCCAGTCTGCGCACTCCCGAGCCCGCCGAATCAGGCTGGGCTCCGGTAATGGAGTTCACCGCTGCAGATATCTTCTAGCACTCGCCCTTTGGTGACATGCTGAACTCGTTAAAATCTCTCTCTTCATCAGGAGACTCTTTGCCGAACTATGTCCGACTCAAGTGGGAAGCAGGCGACGAAGGAATTCGTTGCCCACCCACCACCCACTCCATTGCCACGATCAATGATTTAACCGACATGCTTGACTTCGACTCTGAAGACATCGACGGTATGGACGATGATGTAGGAGAAGAACAGGAACCACCACCCACGGGGCGGTGGACAACCACCTCCTCATATGATATATATATATATATATATATATATATATATATATATATGGTGGACACTCCGAAAGAAACCAATGGCGATGAGGCAATGGAGGATAACCCCTCAGGGAAGAAAGCAAAGCATGGGCGTTGTCAGCGCCGCTCCAAGCCCCGCCACAGCAATACCGGCACGGGCGACAAAAACAATCCGGATGATGTCGAAGATGAATACAACCCCGATCAGCCTGCCTTCGAGCAGGCCGAGCAGGAAGACGTGCAGGTCAGCCCAGACGAACAGACGACATACGGATATCCGGAGGAGGACAACTACATGCCCCCTCCGAAGACGAGATTAGCCTCGGCGACGACAAGTTCGGCGTGCCTGAGGACCCCGTGGAGCAGGAGCACTTCAAGCGCCGGCTTATGGCCACTTCAAGGTGCCTGAAAAAGAAGCAGCAGCAGCTCCAAGCTGATCAAGACATGCTCAGGGACATGTGGACTGAAGTCCTGGCAGCTGAGGAATATGGACTCGAGCGCCACACGGCTGACCGACCACCTCGTGGCCAGGATAAAATGGCGTATCAGCCAAATACTAGCCCGCACGCCCACGCCAATACACTACGGCCCGAGGCAATAGGTAGGACATGCAAGATATACTGGAAAACAAGGCAGGACAGCCAAGATCGACCTACGGATCGCGGGGCCGCGCCCCAACATGTGACGATGATCGTCATGCCGGATACCCTACCAACAAGTTTGGCCGGGCCGAATACAGCCAACCAGACTCATTCGAACTGCGTAGCCACATAGCCCGGCATAGAGGCGCCGCACACCCCCTCTGCTTCACTGACGAAGTGATGGATCACGAATTCCTAGAAGGGTTTAAACCCGTAAACCCGTAAACCCGTAAACCAGTATGGATCGAAGATTTCCTTCTCCGCATTCACATGGCCCGCGGAGATGATCTATACGCCATCAAGTATCTTCCCCTTAAGCTCAAAGGACCGGACCGGCACTGGCTAAACAGCCTGCCGGCAAATTCAAACGGCAGTTGGGAAATCCTAGAGGACGCATTACTCGAAAACTTCCAGGGCACGTACGTACGACCACCGGATGCCGATGACTTGAGTCACATTACCCAACAGCCCGGAGAGTCAGACAGGAAATTCTGGACTTGGTTCCTAACCAAAAAGAACCAAATAGTCGACTGTCCGGACGCCGAAGCCCTGGCGGCCTTTAAGCATAATATCCGTGATGAGTGGCTCGCCCGACACCTTGGCCAGGAAAAACCAAAGTCCATGGCGGCCCTCACGACACTCATGACCCGCTTTAGCGCGGGCAAGGACAGCTGGTTGGCTCGCAGTAGCACCACGCCAATAAATTCCGGCACCTCAGATGTCCGTGACAATAGCGGCAAGCCACAGCGCAACAGACATAATCGACAGAACAATGGAGACAACACCGAAGACACGGCAGTCAACGCCGGATTCAGTGGCTCGAAATCCGGGCAGCAAAAAAAGTCGTTCAAAAGAAACAATCAGGGACCGTCCAGTCTGGACCGCATACTTCATCGATCGTCCCAGATTCATGGCACCTCAGATAAGCTAGCAAACCACACTAATAGAGACTGCTGGGTGTTCAAACAGGCTGGTAAAATAAACGCCGGAAACAAGGACAAGGGGCTGCACAGCGACGATGACGAGGAGCCCCGGCGTCCGAACAAGGGGGGACAGAAGAAATTTCCTCGCCAGGTGAAGACAGTCAATATGATCTACGCCACCCATATTCCCAAACGGGAACGGAAGCGAGCACCACGGGACGTCTATGCGATGGAGCCAGTCGCCCCAAAATTCAACCCATGGTCAGCCTGTCCGATCATCTTTGATCGTAGGGATCACCCTACCAGCATCCGTCACGGCGGTTCAGCCGCATTGGTCCTAGACCCAATCATCGACGGATTCCACCTCACACGAGTCCTTATGGATGGCGGCAGCAGCCTGAACTTGTTCTATCAGGACACAGTGTGCAAAATGGGCATCGACCCTTCGAGGATCAAGCCCACCAAAACCACCTTCAAAGGTGTAATTCCAGGAGTAGAGGCCCGTTGCACGGGCTCCATAAAACTGGAAGTGGTCTTCGGATCTCCGGATAACTTCCGAAGCGAGGAGTTAATCTTCGATATTGTCCCTTTCCATAGTGGTTATCACGCACTGCTTGGACGAACCGCATTCACTCGATTCAATGCGGTACCACACTATGCATACCTCAAGCTCAAGATGCCAGGACCTCGTGGGGTCATAACCGTCAACGGAAACATGGACCGCTCTCTCCATACAGAAGAGCATACTGCGGCCCTCGCAGCCGAAGTACAATGCAGCCTTCTCCGGCAAACCAACAATCCGGCGATAACAACCTCGAACACCGTCAAGCGAGTCCGGAGTACCCCGCAACCGGATCGCCAGGCACGCCAAGAACGTGACTAGCAGTCCGGCCTCCGCTCCAGCCACATCAAGGCAGCATTCGTGCCGCGCGTACACAATTACGCACTCAAAATACCATGCGCATAGGCAGAGGCGCAATAGTGACTCAGTCAACAGTACGGTACAACCGCAACACACTTTAATAACCCCCCCTTTTATCTTACAGAAGAGCCGGATCGTGGGACTTGCACAGGAGAGAAAACCAAGGAGGCAAAAGGCTTTGCGCAAAAAGGGAATACCCAGGTGGAATCTGTTCACGATCGTTATACCAGTTTTATATACCTACATGCGGCCCGCCCTTGGATAGGACATGTTAAATGGATAGGACATGTTAAACAATCCTATTTACTTCTGCTTAACGCATTCTTTGTAAACATACGCTTAGACGTATTATTCATCAATGGGAAATAATATATAGCATCAGCTCATTATTCCTATTTACACATTTTTCCTATAAATGTTTATTTAATATTGCATCCGTACACCTTGGTACGTTCAGTTAACCAGGGGCTTCTTATGGCACCCCATAATACGGCAAGACAAGTCCGAACACTTTCAACAGTGCGGCACCCCGAACTTATAGCATTATATGCATCAGCTCCGAATCATGTCTTGGGTCAATAGTTGGGTTTGCCTGGCTCCCTTGTTTTGGTACCTTACATTCTGTTATATCGGCTAAGGTAGCAGAGGGAGAACTACTGCGATTGTGTCCCGGTTCTTCCCGATGAGCACCTCAGTAGAGAAAGCCGAAAACTGACCGGTATGATGCGGCGAGGGCTGGTCGCTGTTTGAGAGGTCTTAAAATCCTTAAAGACTTTTTCCGCTTTAGGCGAGGAATCAGCCTCGTCCGATTTAGGCGTATATAGCGCCCCAGTTCGGCTTTCCGAATTCTAGGGGCTTTACCGAAATTTAAAATGGTAGACTTCTATGGCTAAGTGACTGGGCCACAATCAGCAGAGGTCTGGGCCGGTGGTCGCGCGCGGTTCGAGAAAGATCGTCAATTGTGACTAGCGGGAGGTAGACGAAGGCCATCTGCCCATTCCTTATAGATCGGACGGTTCGTAAAAAAAATCGACCGACCTATTTATTTTCAGTCGACTGTTCTCTTGATAGTACCACATGTGGTGGTGTGCTGGTGGAGTACTTGTATTTCCCAGCCATCCCAGTGCTCATATATTACAAAATCATACGGAGTAGAATCTAATTTTGTTTGCCATGCAATGTTGTAGAGCTATCATATGTCTCCTGTCATTTATTTTTCAGCCACCTGCTATCTGCTACTTTTACAGTGCACTAGTTCTGCACACATTTCACCCATACTCTCACTATTGTGTTTTTATGCAAGGGTATTTTAGACTCTGCTGCCTTGACAGAAGCAGAAAAGAAAAGAGAGAAGCCGCTCCAGCGTGGTACGCGGCCGGGATGAACACGTTGAGCCTTATAAAGGGTGCAGTGTCGTGAGATGGAGATGGTAAACGTAGCTCTGGAGTTGATGACCTCGCTCGCCATGAACCACCATCCCAGGTGCTTCCTTTAACTTCGCGGTGTCATATGTGGTTGCATGTTGCATATGGTGTCTAGCTTGTATTCAAAAGGCCGAAGTCGGTCTTTATTAAGATAAGGAAAGATATTTTTTACATGAACCACCATCCCGGGAGCACCAGAAGACGAATAGCTAGTCAGGGCACTGGACGAGCCAGTGACAAGCCCAGCACAGACATGCATCACCTGGAAGCCAACTAAAAAGCCATGATGGTGGCGAAGTAGCCCGCCTCCCACCAGGCTCTCAGGTCCTAGATGATCATGCACCACTCCAGCCGGATGTCTAGCTTGTATTGCTTCCAATTTGGCTAAATTGCATCTGCTTAGCTTACACACTATACCTTTGAATATCACACATCACACCCCTTCCTGTTTTTGGTACATACTGGTACATATGTCTATTAACCATGTTCTTACATCAAACTAATGTTCTTGTGTATCCCTCATCAATCACTTATGATGAGGCAGTCAGACCAGTTGACTACTGTGATAAAAGATCCTCATTTAAAGAATGCAGCGTTAGCCTCCCCACATGATTCTCACGAAACAGCAAGGCTAGATGAAGATAGTGAACGTAGCTCTATAGTTCATTACCGCATTTCCCCTACACTAGCATCGCAGGTGCTTGCTCTAACTTGGCAGCATGATATGTGGTTGCATGTTGCATATGGTGTCTAGATTGTAATTCTTCTAATCTGGTTAAATTGCAGGTCCTATTCTGCTTAGTTTATACATTATACCTGTTAATGTGACATGCATTTCTGTTTTTAGTACATAGTACATCTGTCCATTAAGCATGTCCTCACATAAAACTATTGTTTTTTTTGTATCCCGCATAAATCAATATGACGAGACACCTTCAGTATATGCAGTGTGATATTAGTTGCATCTTTGATATGATTTATAGCATGCGCCGCTTTGAATTTGTTGAAATGCCATTTATGATGGGACACTTTTAACTTGGCAGAGTCATATTGGTTGCATCTTTCATGTGGTGTCTAGCTTGCATTGCTTCTTATTTGTTGGAATGGTTTACCTTAGTTTACACAAAGAGTTGTGAACATGCCATGTCGTCCTGTTTTTCTTACATATTCCATCCTGGTATCATGTGTTTGCCTTACATCAAAGTAGTGATTGTCAGTATCATGCATGAATGAGTTCTGAAGAGAGAATTTTATTGCTTTTTCTTGTCGGTTTTACTTGACAATTCAAAATAATAAAGCGGAAGGAAGTTGGCAAGGCAGCAGATAAAGGTGCTCCTTCCAAACGGAGGGCCTCTACAGTTTCTACTCCTCCATCCCCCCAAGATGATTTCCCAGACAACACATGCATAGACACTCAACGTAGTTGTGTTTATGATGAGCACGTCTCCCCTAGTGCACCATCATCGGTGCTCCCTCTAACTTGGCACTGTTATATGTGGTTGCATGTTAGGTGTGATGTCTATCTTGTATTGCTTCTAATTTTGTTGAATTCCATCTGCTTACTTTACACATTATACTTGAATAGGACACATGTTCCTATTTCTAGAACATACAATATCTATCTATCACACCATGTTCTGACATCAAATTACTACTGTTGTGTAACCTGCAACAATCACTTATCATATGACACCTTTGACTTTGGAGTGTGATATAGGTTACGTCTCGCATTCTTTTCTAGCTTGTACTACTAATTTGTTGAAATGTCACTTATGACGAGACAGTTTTAACTTGGTAGAGTAATATTCGTTGCATCTTTCATATGGTGTCTAGATTTCATTGCTTCTAATTTGTTGAAATGCCTTCTCCTTAGTTTAGACATCATAAGCTGTGAATATGCAATGGCACTAATGATGAGAGACCTTTAACTTGATAGTGTGATGTTGTTTGCATCTTGCATATGATTTATTTCTTGTACTGCTTCACATTTGTTTAAACGACATTTATGATGAGACACTGTTAACTTGGCAGAGCGATATTTGTAGCATCTTTCATATGGTATCTACCTTCCACTACATTGCTTCTAATTTAGTGAAATGTCTTCTGCTTAGTTTACACATCATAGTTCTGGTTATCTCATGTCGTCCTGTTTTTCTTACATATTACATCCTCCTATCATGTGGTTGTCTAACATCAAAGTTCAGTTCGTCTGTATCACGCATCAATTTGTTCTGAAGAACTAAACATGGCACAGAGAAAGAGGAAGCAAGACAGAACGACAGGGAAAGGGAAGCGGAAGAATCCTGCAGATTCTGCTGGTACTGATGGTGCAATAGAAGGTCAAAGTCCAGCTGAAAATTGTACCGACAGGGTATCCTGTGCTAAACGAGCTGCAGAACAAGCCAAACAGAAACAAATAGCTTCCACCAAACAAGCAGAGACAACCCTAGTTGTTACAACACCTTCCATAGTACCACCAGCTGCACGATATACTCGTTGGTCAACTCAGCTAGCAGCACGTTCCCAAGCTCCCTTGCCACCTGACACTACTTCTGTCGTGGAAATATCACGTCAGATGTCCTCATAGAAGGACTTAGTCGTGGAGCCATCGCGACAGGTTAGCTTAAAGGGGCTAAACCGGACAAAGGACACGAGGGTTTTTATACTAGTTCGGCCCCTTCGATGAAGGTAAAGGCCTACGTCTAGTTGTGATGGGATTATTGGGGTCTCGCTAACCAGGGAGCTAAACAAGCTATGCCTGGCTATCGAGTTGTTGTTTCCTGTCCCTGAACCACCGCCGGGTCGTCCCCTTATATACACGGGTTGACGTCCGGCCGGTTTACAGAGTCCTGAGGCTGACTCATACAAGTGTTCGGCTCGGCCTCTCCTTTCCTTATCGAGGTGACAGAGTCCCGAGGTCAACTCTGTAAAAAACGATTAAAAAGATTCCCTTCATTTAATGGCATCCCGGAAATCGAGGTGACAGCTGCGCCCCTTGCCGCTTTGGACTCCTTGATTCTCGAGCCTGTCGCTTATCTTCTGCCCTGTTATAAATAAGCCCGACGGGCCCTTCCATTTTCTCCCCTTTCTTCTCGTCTTCCTCCTCGCGACCCGAAGGACCCCAGCGCAGCCGCCGCCATCGACCTTAGAATCTGCACCGACCAAGGCCGCTGCATCACCCTGTTTGTACCAGAAACCCTGCCGCGCTCCTCTGCCGCTGAGTGGCCCTGGTAAGTTCACTTTCCTGTAACCCTAGATCTCCATTAGGGCTTCGAGTTCATCCATGTTCATCGCCGTTCATTAGTTCTTCTGCGCCTTTCTCTTAGTCTTTTTACTGAGTTTATATATGCGCCTGCTAGCTTTGATCTTCGGCTAGACCCATTTTGTTAGTTTACCATACCGTAGCGTCTTGCCGCTCCCGAACGGACTATGTTTGGATCGTCTCTGTTCCTCTTAGCGCCATTGTAGGGCTCAGGAAAGTTTTGTTTACTTATCCACGGTAGATCCAAAATTATACTGCCATATTGTGGAACCTGTTTCTGTAAACACTTAGTAGATTTTCAGCTCTGGCTCTTCTTCCTAAGGGCGGTTTAACCTTTGATAGTCAATCCGCCATACACCATTAGTCTTCACTTAAACCGCCAACTTGACTTGAATAGCAATTTTCCGGTTTAACACTGAGTAGTATACTTAAACCGTCAATCGTAAACCGTCTTTCTTTTTTGTTTTTCAGTTTGCTTTTCCAAGATGACCAAACAATTCTCTGCTTGCAATTGGGTTCCGTCCTGGATCACGGAGACACAAATCAATGGATATGTCACCACTGGCGCTTTAGCCTCAAAAAGGGTCCTTCATTGGCGAGTTCCGGGATCTGAGTGCCCTCCTGAACCTCAAGATGGAGAGGTGATTGTATTTATGCAACACTTAGACCGGGGATTCAGCCCGCTCGGATCAAAATTTTCCGAGATGTCCTTGCGAGCCTTCAACTCCATCGACAAGATATTGGACCGAATTTTGTGTCCAATATATGCAACTTTCAAGTGTTCTGTGAAGTCTACCTTCAAGAAGAACCATCTGTGGAGCTTTTTCGGGATTTTTTCCATTTAAACCGCCGCACGGAATTCTCTGATGGTCCCAACATGGAACCTGGTGGGGTATCGATCCAAAAGAGAAAAGAAGATGACTTTCTCATGCAAAACACCACAGCCATCCTAAAGATTGGAACCAAACTTGGTTTTATTGCCGGAATACTGCCCCTGCTGGAGAAAATCCCTTGTCGGGTTACCGCCCTCACCGGCTTAGCAACGGTCACCCGTTACCTCCACGCTTAACTGCCCAAGAACGGAAAACTTATGCACCTCAACTCGCCAAGCTCCGGGCTCTCATGGCCAACGGTATGACTGGTATTGATCTCGTCCGCTGCTGGGTTTCTTGGGGCACTCTGCCTTTAAGCCGCCGCTCCGGTCTGATGCATGAATACACCAGAAACATTAAAGATCCTCAACGATATCATCAAATAGCAATGACAGACATTGAAGTTACTGAATCTGTGAAGAAGATGCTTGACGAACCGATCGCCGCCTGCAGCCAAATCGGGTTGCCACCTTTTTGCGCCACCAACAAACTGCCAGCGGTAAAGTTTAACTTAATGCTCACTAATTTGCCTCCGCTTTAATAATTTGCTAATGCTCCTTTGTTTTAATTTTGCAGGCCAACAACTCCTTATGGAAACGGACTAAACCGGCTAGGGTTCCTCGTGCAAAGAGCAAGGTCACCAAGAAAGCGGGCAAGAAGAAAACCACCGAGTCTTTTGATCCGCCAGAAGATATTGACGAATCAGATCCAGAGGTAGAACTTCATTCACTTGGTTCCTTTTTCATACACCTTATTGACAATGACTATTCCCAGGATGATGCGGCAGCCAGTCGTGCAGACCATGTTGAGGCAATCTCTCTTTCCTCCGATTCAGATCTTGCGCTGGTTCAAAGATTTCACCGTGCAGTTCGGAAAGTAAAATACTCTCTCCCTCTTGCTTATTTGGATCCAAAATTTTCTTTGAAGACATAGCAAGCTGAAGAGCGTCGCACAACCCGGCACAGTGGCCAGCAAATCATCTCTTTCGGTTTACCGGATATGCCAAACCGGAAACATCGTCCAGAGGTTACTTATTCTCCCGAAAAACTTTATCCTTTGAAGGGTTTCTTCAGATACCCACTGAATCCGTCTGATCCAAATTACCAGGCGTCTTCCAATTCATCTGGCGGTTCATCAACCACTCAGCTGCCTCCCCTTAAAACCGTCCCTGGGTAAGTATATTGTTCTTCATGTTTTTCCTTCATAGTTCGGTTTACCGTGCTAATCTTTGTTGTTATGTCACAGTGCCAAAGCTCGCCTGAGCAAGAAGGCTAAAACCAGTACCCCCATTGGTGAAGTTGAACCGGAGAGGGCTGCTGAGGATACCGGTAGAAATACCGATGTTATTGATGATTCCATCCCACAAGGCGAGAACACTGAAGCTAATCCGCCGGAGGCTGACCCAGCGACTCATATTGATCCGTCGAGCCCTCATGCTACCCCTCCAAGCCAGGCTGCTGACCCGCCGAGCCCGGCTGCTAATCCGCCAAGTCCAGCTAGGGTTACCAGCAATCCGCCAAGTCCACCAAGAAATGATGATGATGATGTTGTAATTACTGGCACGGCTCACACCAGTCCTGGTAATCCGGTTATCTTGGCCAAACATACCGCCTAGGAGGAATTCGCTGCTATGGGCAAGGGGAAAGGGAAGACGGATTTATCCAACTTCATCAACCTTAGCGCTGAAGAACTTCATTCCGGCTTTTTAAACCGACTGTACACCAGCCGTGACTTTGAAGCCGGTTTGGTGAACCCGATGAAGGAGCGTTATGAGGTATGAACACTTTGAAACTTATTCTATTCTGTATATCTTCTCCATTGTAGCCCCCAAGGGCCGGTTTATCTACTGAAGATAAACCGGGACTTTGGTATAAAGAACACTTCAACGTACTAGCCCCCAAGGGCCGGTTTGTCTTCTTGAAGACAAACCGGGACTGTCTGTCCATGTTTAATTGCCTTTCCTTATGACTGATCAAATGTGCATTAGCCCCCTGGCGCCAATCTTAATACCTGGATTGAGCCTTGGGACTTGAAAAATACCCACTTTAAAAAGCAATCCACATTAGCCCCCAAGTGCCAAGTGTATAACTTGTTATGTGCTTGGGACTTTAAGAGATTTTTAACTGTTGTGTCATCTGACTTTGCAGGCTGACATGAAGACCAAAGAGTCCCAAACCGCTGATCTTCAAGAAATCCTTAAGTTACAGCAAGAAGAGACCTCTAAAGCCAAAGAAGAGCTCAAGGGTGCCTTGTCGGCCATGGAGCAACTTAAAGAGGGCTTCAAGATTGAACGCACCAACTGGGATACTGAAAAGGCTACTTTATTGAAGCAGGCAGAAGAGGCTGAAGCAGCCCTTAAACCGGTGGAAGAAGAACTGATGGGTCTGAAGCATCAAGTGAATTCCATGACGGCTGCCGTGTTTGGTAAGTACCTTAGAACACCTGCTCTGTAGTGCTATCAACTCCGTCGGTTTAACTTGAATTTCTTAAACCGCCGCAGGCAATCGCATTGCTCATCTTGGAATAAACATGCAGATGAAGCTAAAAGCGGTCTATACGTTGATTGAGAAACTGTATACCGGTGCGCAGCAAGTCATCTCTGCAGCTTCATACAACAGACTGACACCAACATTGATCAAGGACACATTAGCAAGATTATCCATGACACTGGATCAGATAGAGGAGGTGAAGTGATCTGCTGCCAGTGCTGGCGCTTTACTGGCACTGACTCGGGCCAAAGCATGGATACCTGACTTGGATCCGTTTGACATTGCCAAGGGATTTCCAGATGAACAGGCAGACGGATCGACTTTTGACAATGAAGCCCTCAAAGCTCTGACAAAGGAGATGCGTCCGCTATCAAGTCAACTTGCTGCAGAAGCCAACCCGACGGTTCATCGGTCTTTTTATGATGAGAGGAATCAGCGGGTTGATACAACTGTGACAGAAGCACAAAACCTGATCCCGCTAATTCGTAAGCACACTTACGCCCCTGATGTTGACCCGTCCAATCTGATAAGTGAAGAAGCTGTCTTTCAGGCTCTGACCCGGATTGACTGGACCTCCCTTGACTTCCAGCCTCTGGGTGGAGAGGAGGAGGTTGAACCGGCGCCTGAAGATCCTTCAACTTCACGTCGTCCTGGCAATGAGTCTTAATCCGGCATTCGTGTTTCTTTGACAAACTTTGTTGTGTAAGAACAATCAACATTTTGGGCCTCAAAGCACCTTGTAATAGGCTAGTTAAAACTCTTTGATTTGTTGTGCAGATGCACGACTTTTGTTGAACCGCCATGATAAATGCAATGTTTGATTATGCTTTGATAATGCGATCCTGAAGCCTGCATATAGAAAGTTTGTCCTGGCGGTTTACCGCTGGACGGGTCATAATGCCCAAGATAAAGCCTGATTGATAATCAAACCTTAAGAAATATGAAATAACTCATACCTGTGATGTGATATCACTTAGTTGGTTTACCAACTTTGATTGTAATAAGGGTGAAGACCCAAATCTTGAATTTGTATAACTCCACCATATACTGATGGCGTATAATAAGTCATGTCGGGTTATGATGAACACCAGATGATCAAAACTGGCGACAAGTAGTCAAAGCCAGGCCGGGTTAATAAACTCCGGTTTGATAATAAGGTCTGTCAACTTGTAGTTGAAAACCAAGCCGTGTTAACAAACACCGGGTTAATATGATGACTGAAAAGTCATACATGATCAACATAGAATTCATGAAAAGAAAATAAATATTGACAAAGGCAAATAAAACCGTGTAGTCGAGGCTTTTCGAGGGCTGCCAGGCCCAAATTCGAGGCTTTTCGTGGGCTGCCAGGCCGCTGAGTTAAACCATTTGACAAAGCCTTTTAAGATGGGCCTCCAACTAACCAATCACCATCTTAACTTTGACATGTTCAGGGTCTCAATGAGAGTAACTGTCAAAAGTTCGGCGGGTCATGCCAGGATTACCTGGATAGGAGTGTCTTACTTGATGAAGGCAGGTTAACCCGGGGTTTTAGGTAAATATATCAGGTTTCCAAGTCATGGGTCGATACCCAGCTACAAGGGTCCTTTCAAACTCTTTGTTACTTTACACAAAGAGCCCCCAAGTAACGTGATGAGCTGTGCTCATTGGGTTCCTATGTTTGAGTTGTGCATAGCATCCAGACTCTCTTTGGCCCCTTGGGTGTGAAGCTCCCAAGTAGTACTCCGCTTTGTCAGCTAAAGCCCCCATGTAACTCAAAGGATATTTGAGAAAAAACAGCAGAGGCCCTGCTTATAGCAAGGATGCTGGTTTATTTTATTGATCATAATATATACATTGTCGAAATATGTACATAAGAGAAGCCTATGGCTCAAGTGTAGTAAGGCCGTAGGAGAGCTATGTTCCACGACCGCCGGGTCTCCTCCTCAGAGCTGCGTGAGTTGTCTCGAACGTCAATGAGGTAGTATGATTCGTTGTGCAGATTCTTGCTGACCACAAAGTGTCCTTCCCAAGGTGGGGATAACTTGTGCATATCGGTCTGATCCTGGATGAGCCGGAGCACCAAGTCGCCTTCTTGAAAGGTTCTTGTCTTAACCCGGCGGCTGTGATAACGCCGCAGGTCTTGCTCATAAACCGCCGAACGAGCCAAAGCCATATCCCGTTTTTCATCTAACAGGTCCAACGCCTCCTGGCGTGCTTGCTCATTGTCCGCTTCAACATAATTGGCAACCCGGGGCGAATCATGACGATTATCACTTGGGAGGACCGCCTCTGCCCCGTACACCATGAAGAAAGGTGTGTAACCCGTCGATCTGTTGGGGGTGGTGTTGATGCTCCATAACACAGAAGGCAATTCTTCCACCCAACAACCCGGCGTCCGCTTTAAAGGAACCATAAGCCGAGGTTTGATACCCTTCAAGATTTCTTGATTAGCTCTCTCCGCTTGACCATTGGTGTGGGGGTGCGCCATGGATGCTAAGTCAAGTCGGATGTGCTCTCTCTGACAGAAATCCTCCATCTCACCTTTAGAAAGGTTTGTGCCATTGTCCGTGATAATGCTATGTGGAAAGCCAAAGCAGAAAATAATCTTTTTGAGAAATTGAACCGCCGTAGCCGCATCACACTTGCTAACAGGCTCCGCTTCAACCCATTTGGTGAACTTGTCAATCACCACCAGCAGGTGGGTCTTTTTATCCTTGGAACGCTTAAAGGGTCCTACCATATCAAGCCCCCAAGTGGCAAACGGCCAAGTGATGGGAATCATCCTCAATTCTTGAGCCGGAACATGAGCTCGGCATGAAAACTTCTGACAAGCGTCACACCGCTTTACCAGATCCTCCCCATCAGCATGAGCTGTCAACCAGTAAAACCCATGATGAAAAGCTTTAGCAACTAGGGACTTTGAACCGGCATGATGACCACAATCCCCTTCATGAATTTCCCGTAACATCTCTTGGCCTTCTTCCGGAGAAACACAACGCTGAAATACGCCTGACACGCTGCAGCGGTGTAACTCGGCATTGTGAATAACCATGGACTTGGAGCGCCGGACTATCGGCCGGGCCAGGACTTTATCATATGGTAACTCGCCCGGGTTCATATACGCCAGATATGGAACCTTCCAATCAGGAACAGCTAAATCCTCCTCTGTAGGCAACTTAACAGACGGGTTATGCAAGATATCTAAAAAAGTATTTGGAGGTACCGGTTTACGCAGAGATCCCAGTCGGCTTAAAGCGTCTGTTGCTTCGTTTTTGCGCCGATCGATATGCTCAACCTGATACCCTTTGATGTGACTCGCCACAATATCCACCACACGTCTGTAAGCCGCCATGAGTGGATACTTAGAATCCCAAGTACCAGAGACTTGCTGAGCCACCAGATCAGAGTCTCCAAAGCATCGTACCCGGCTTAAATTCATCTCCTTGGCCACACGGAGCCCGTGGAGCAAAGCCTCGTACTCAGCTGCATTGTTAGTACAGGGGAACATTAAACGGAGGACATAACAAATTTTATCACCCCGAGGGGAAGTAAGGACAACTCCAGCCCCCGAGCCCTCCAATTGCCTGGATCCATCAAAGTGAATAGTCCAGTATGTATTATTAGGTTTGTCCTCTGGTGCTTGTAACTCGGTCCAATCATTGATGAAGTCAACAAGTGCCTGAGATTTGATGGCTGTTCTAGGCACATACTTCAAACCATGTGGACCAAGCTCAATTGCCCACTTTGCAACCCGGCCAGTTGCCTCCCTGTTCTGAATTATATCACCCAAAGGAGCTGAATTGACAACTGTAATGGGATGGCCTTGAAAGTATTGTTTGAGCTTCCGACTTGCCATAAAAACTCCATATACCAGCTTCTGCCAATGCGGATATCGCTGCTTTGACTCGATAAGCACTTCATTGATATAGTAAACCGGCCATTGAACCGGATATTCCTTACCAGCCTCCTTGCGCTCCACCACAATTGGCACACTGACAGCACGGTCATTAGAAGCCATGTACAATAACAAGGGCTCTTTGTCAACCGGAGCAGCATGGACCGGCGGTTCAGCCAACTTCTGCTTCAAGTCTTCAAACGCCACATTAACCGCATCACTCCAGACAAAGGTATCTGTTTTCTTCAACATCTGATATAGAGGGATCGCCTTCTCTCCCAAACGACTGATAAACCGGCTTAGGGTCGGGCTGCAATTCGACCTGCTAGACGCTGAACATCATTTATGCACGCCGGTTTAGCCAAGGATGTAATCGCTTTGATCTTCTCCGGATTAGCCTCAATGCCTCTGTTGGACACCAGAAAACATAGAAGTTTGCCTGCCGGAACACCGAAAACACACTTGTCCGAATTGAGCATCATCTTGTAAACACGCAGATTGTCAAAGGTCTCCTTGAGATCACTTATCAATGTTTCCTTCTTCCTGGACTTTACCACAATGTCATCAACATAGGCATGGACATTGCGCCCAATCTGAGTGTGAAGAAAATTTTGCACACAATGCTGATAAGTTGCCTGGGCACTCTTGAGCCCAAAGGGCATAGAAACATAGCAGAAGGCTCCAAAGGGAGTGATGAAGGCGGTCTTCTCCTGGTCCTTAACTGCCATTTTGATCTGATGATAACCTGAATAAGCATCCAAGAAACTCAAACGCTCACAACCCACCGTCGCATCAATGATCTGATCAATATGCGGGAGAGCAAAAGGATCGGCCGGACAAGCTTTGTTCAAATCTGTGTAATCCACACACATGCGCCAAGTGCCGTGTTTCTTAAGAACAAGCACCGGATTAGCCAACATCCGGGCTACCTCTTCACCAATTGCCTTGCGTCTCTCCTCGTTAAAGCGACCAAGAAATTGCTTGAACGGTTTAAACTTGGGATCAATATTGACAGTGTGCTCAGCGAGTTCCCTCGGTACACCTGGCATGTCAAAAGGCTTCCATGCAAAAATGTCCCGGTTCTCACGGATGAACTCGATGAGCGCGCTTTCCTATTTCGGATCCAGATTTGTGCTGATGCTAAACTGTTTGGACGAGTCGCCAGGAACAAAGTCAACGAGTTTAGTCTCATCAGCCGGTTTGAATGTCAGGTTCGGGTCATGCTCAGTTGTGGGCTTCTTCAGAGGGGTCATATCTGTCGGATCAACATTATCTTTATAGAACTTCAACTCCTCTGTAGCACAAACCGACTCAACATAGGCCGCAACACCTTCCTCCCAATCCAAAGCGATTTTACGACTTCCGTGAACCGTAATGGTCCCTTTGTGACCCGGCATCTTGAGCTGCAAGTAAATATAACAAGGCCTTGCCATGAACCTTGCATAAGCCGGTCGCCAAAACAGTGCGTGGTACGGGCTCTGGATCCTCACCACTTCAAAGGTAAATGTCTCAGACCGGGAGTCATGTTCATCACCAAACACAACCTCCAAAGCGATCTTACCAATAGGATATGCCGATTTACCTGGTACCACACCATGGAAAACAGTGTTGGACGGTTTAAGACTCTTGTCTGTCAACCCCATGCGACGGAAGGTCTCATAATATAGAATGTTGATACTGCTCCCTCCATCCATGAGTACCTTGGTGAACTTATAACCTCCCACCTAAGGTGCCACCACCAAAGCCAGGTGACCTGGATTGTCAACCCGGGGCGGATGATCCTTTCTTCTCCACACAATAGGTTGCTCAGACCACCGCAAGTAACGTGGTACTGCCGGTTCAACAACATTAACAACCCTCTTGTGAAGCTTCTGATCACGCTTGCACAAACTAGTGGTGAATACATGGTACTACCATTCAACTGCTTTGGGTGACTCTGATAACCTAACTGCTGTTGATTTCCTTGATTATTCTGTTGGTTGTTACCAACCTGGTTGTTCTGGTTACCCTGATTATTCTGAAATCCAGAGCTTGAACCGCTGCCACCATGAAAACCTGGTCCTGAACCGCCCGATGGACCCTGATCATACCTGAAAAGATCAGAGTTTTTGAATTCCTTCATAATGTGACAATCCTTCCAGAGATGTGTTGCATGAACCTCCTTGGTCCCATGCTTTGGGCAGGGCTGATTCAACAAACGCTCCAGATTCATTCCGCCGCCACGCTGGGGCGGTTTACCCTTAAGACGTTGCACATTAGCATCAGCCACAAAATCTGAATCTGCTTTGCGCTTACCATTATTTCCATGGCCTCCTTGGTTGTGCTGCTGCCCTTTTGCACCGCCGTTCTTCTTTCCCTTCTTCGGTTTCTCCTCATCAGAATCGGGATCCTTGGTATTATCAGAATCGGCATATTTGACCAAGGCGGCCATGAGGGTGCTCATATCATTGCAGTGGCACTTGAGCCGTCCCAACTTCATCTTCAGCGACTTGAACCGGCAATTACATTCCAGTGTTATGATTGCTTGGCCAGCGTTGATCCGGTCCGATGAATGCAAAACTTCTAAAACCCGGCGCACCCAATGAGTTGTTGACTCATTCTCCCCTTGAACACAGGCATCCAGATCCACAATGGACATAGTCTGTTTACAGGTATCCTTGAAATTTGCTATGAACCGGGCCTTCAACTGGTCCCATGACTCAATGGAGTTAGCTGGTAAGTTTTTCAACCATGTTCGGGCTGTCCCCTCCAACATCATCGTGAAGTACTTTGCACAAGCCGCTTCATCCACGTCCCGCATCTCCATTGCCATCTCATAACTTTCCACCCATGCCTCGAGCGGTTGATCAGCGGTGTAATTAGGTACCTTCCATGGGCCCTTGAAGTCCTTAGGCAGTCGCACATTACGGAGAGCCAAAATAAGACACGACACTCCCCAAGAACTGAAAGCAAGCCCGGTGCCTCGGTCTACTAACGCTGCTGGCTGAACCGGGGCGGGTTGATAACGACCCGTATGCTGTGCTGCTAAAGCGGCCTCCCTTTGTGCTCTGCCATTATCCACCACGTCTTGAGCGTTCACATCACCGAGGGCCGGATGAGGCCCTTGAGGGACAATGCGGCACCGCGCACTGCTGGACACTTCCGGTTCATCTATATGCCTGCTATAGCTTTTTCTTGGACGTGGGGTCGAGTGAATCCTGTCTCGGCTATACGAGTAAGCTTGCTGCTGCGTCATAGCTGTTTGAAGAAGATCCCTGGCCCGCCGTGTCTCAACCGCTACTGGCGATTCACCCTCTATCGGAATGGCTGCCAACCGGGACGCTGCTGCTATCATATTTTCCAAAGGGGTAGAGAAGTGACCCGGCGGGGGTGTGGTATATCGTGGTGGATTGTTCGTTTGCCGAGGTGGACCCATCACCTGAGGTTGATCCGGCACTCCGGTCCTTGGTGCAATAGTCCGGTTCACTGCGGCCGGATTGCTAGTCTCTGCTCCTGGCGTACCAAAGAGGTTCATCGCATTGTAATCCGCCGGTAAGTGAGACCGATGTCTCCTCTTGAATACTTCATTGGAAGCGTTTTGATCCATCAACAGGCGATAATTCTCAGATTGAATCCTTTGCGCCTGGGCATCTAAAGCGGCCCGTTCCTCTGCCATCCTGACCTCCTCAGCTGCTAAGTCTTTCTTGGCTTGTATTATCTAATCCATCAGCCTTGCAATGTCCGCATTGTGCTGATCCTGCATCGCCGGTGTAACTGCCGTGGTCAAGAAGGTCGCCCATGCATCCATTAAACCGGAGAGAACTTGAGCCGGCTGGGGCGCGGAGCCTCCTGCCCCTGCTACCGATCCGGACACTGCTGCAGTAGAGTTTTGCAAGGTTGGCTGTGTTCCGGCCATGAAGATCCCGACGTGGTTCGGCGGTTCAAGAAATTCCGGAATACTGGTGCCATCGGAATACCCTTCAAACACGCCATCCTAAACTTGGTATAGGGATTCGGTTTCACCAGCGGATGATTCGCCGTCGGAATAAGTGACCGTCTCACCCTCAGACACCGGTTCAGATCCGATCCCGTGGACACATCCCACGAACGCACGCTTCATGGAAGGCCGAATCCGTGCGGGACTTGCACGCTGAGCCGTTTCGACGAGGTCGGTGCAGATGTCCGGCTCAGGGCCCGGTTTGCCGATCTTGCCGATGAAGACGTGAATTCTGTCGAAGGGGACCCGGTACCCGTACTCGATTGAGCCGGCCTCGGGGCCCCAGCCTTCATCGTCGATATAGAGCTTGCCGCGATGACTCTTGGTCATCCGGCCTACTGCGTATCCTTTGAGTCCTGCAAAGCTGCCCTTCAAGAACTCGAAACCATCGTGCGGTAGCCCCATGGTGGGCGCCAACTGTCATGGAAATATCATGTCAGATGTCCTCATAGAAGGAATTAGTCGTGGAGCCATCGCGACGGGTTAGCTTAAAGGGGTTAAACCGGACAAAGGACACGAGGGTTTTTATACTAGTTCGGCCACTTCAATGAAGGTAAAGGCCTACGTCTAGTTGTGATGGGATTATTGGGGTCTCGCTAACCAGGGAGCTAAACAAGCTATGCCTAGCTATCGAGTTGTTGTTTCCTGTCCCTGAACCGCCGCCGGGTCGTCCCCTTATATACACAGGTTGACGCCCGTCCGGTTTACAGAGTCCCGAGGCCGACTCATACAAGTGTTCGGCTCGGTCTCTCCTTTCCTTATCTTACAATACAAGTTACATGACTATGGCGGTTTACCACTATGGGCCCTAATCCGCCTTTGGGCTCCGGGCCTTTAAGCTTTATCAGTATACGCCATCTTCTGAGTCTTCGTGGGCTTCAATATAGTTGAGGGTGAACCGGTCCCTCCTGGGCGGTTTACACTCACTAGTTATATCCCCAACAATTTCCGAAGAACTCTTGACACAAGATTAGTTGGCAAGATCAGATGAACTTTGTGAGCTTCAACAGCAGGAAGGTAGTTGCTAGAGTCAAGTTACAGTTGCATGCTTCTTTATATGTAGTCTCACAGTTTGATGTACACTAACACTTCCTATGTTTGTTGTTGGACTAGCACCTAGGCACAAGAGGAAACAAACATAAGGGATAATGCTCGATAGGTTAACTAAATCTAGAGGAGGAAGAATGGAGATCCGTTTTGAGGCAGGTTTAAAAAGGCCCCGTGATGCTATAGAGTCAGCCAAGTTAGTATCAGAGGCAGCGGTTGATGTTAGGTGTCATATACGTATCCTCCCAACATGGATTCAGTACAGGAATGACAAAGACGAAACCCAATTCAACACCTTCCTCAACCATTTATCTGTAAGTATGGTTATGTATGGAAACTAGTAATATCGTCTTGCTCTGTCCAATACTTTCTAGGTTGCTGATAATGAGACTCCCATAATTTTCAACAGATGAGGTTCAAGTTGGATAGCCAAGATGATGCAACCAGACAATCTTGCACCAATGTTTTCAAGTCTGCTCTGCGACAGTATCAGTATAACTTGAGGAAAACTCACTTTGAAGGCAAGGCTAACAGTGAACTTGCCCAAACATCTCCAGTGAAAAATATATCTGATGAAGACTGGAGAGGCCTCATTAAACACTGGTCCGATCCAAAGTATCAGGTACATTATATATATGTGATCAGATCACATGTTGAAGTCCTATTTATGCATGGGCCACACAAATCTATCTTCTTGTAGGTGAACTATTCAAAGAACAAGGCCAACCGTACGAAACTGAAATTCCAACAGACGACAGGATCTCATAGCTATATTGCACACTGCGAGGCTCTTGTAATTAGCTGTTCTTTCACTCTTTTCGCAGTACCATATTATCATATATATTTTGTATTGTTCCAAATGCAGAGGAAAGCCCGCAAGGACCAAAAACTATCTGAACCAAATGCTGCAGAAATCTTCAAGGACTGTCACACCAGCAAGAAGAAGGGCATGACTACACTAGTCAAAGCCGCTGTTGTAAGTCCTTAATCCTCATGCCTTTTAACTACTACTTACTCTGACTTGTGCCTTGAACTGCATGGTTTGCAGCCAATGTCTATTACTCTTTTCAATTTTATACACAATTGTCTTAGCGTATCATTTCACCTTACAAGGTTTAAAAGAGAGGAGCGATGTTCCTTTGATCTTGACCTGTAATCTAGTTCCGTGCTGGACTTGCCCACACAACGTTACAATTGCCTGTTTGTCTGCTCTCAGTTGTTTTGTGATATGAATGATGTCATACTATGATTACCGTATTATAAACTTCGTCTCTTTATCCTTAGCCGTCAATACAATGTGAAGAAATAGACAATACATTAGCGATGGTACTATGGTCATATGTTTGGAACCTGGTTTTATTATGTACTTTGCAATAAAATACAACTATTATTTTACATGGGTTCACCAGAATAAGTTCTGTATATAGACCAAAGCTATTTTGTTTGGTTTTGCTGCCTCCTTAATATTTTATGTTCTGGTACTACTAATGTAAAACCTCAACTTTTCAGCGAGCTGTGGAAAAAATGGTGGTGCCGCCACCTTCTAAAGGTGGCAAGGCAACTATAACCGCAATGTCAGCTCTTGCTGTAGTGGGTCAGTACCTGTCCACTAACAGTGCCAAAAGCACGTTCCTGCGTAATACTGACTTGGTTGTTAAGGCAATCTCGTCCAAACCGCCTCATGATCAAGATATGCAGGCTCAAAAGAATGTTGTATCTGTGCTCCAAACACAAGTCCATTCCCTAACAGAGACCCTTTGTGAAACAAGGAGAGACATTGTTCGATGTTGTCAAGATATGCATGGTTTTGAAACCAGACAATCAGACATTTGCTATGTTGTTCAGGAGCCTAGGAGAACTGAAGGCGAAGGTTACGGTGCTCCATCGGACAATACAACATGAAAACGTAACAGTCAGGTCAAATGAACTGAGCTTCTGAACTTCTGGTGGTGCATTTATCTGCTAGACTGTTAACTTTTATGCCAACATTCCTTTTGTTTTATAGTTGTAATTTGTTTTGGTGCAATACAAATTTTTTCCTTAACGTGCAGCTACCGGCTGAAGAAAATAGCAAGCCATTTTCGTATAGTGTAGGGTGTTCCCTATATTTGCACTCGTGGCGAACTTTGATGCCCACCGGTTGTAGTTAACATGGACCTCCTACGGGCCGTAGAAACAGTGGGCCTTCTAAGGGCCGTAGAAATAATGGGCCTTCTATGTGGCATAGAAACAACGGGCCATATATGGGCCGGAGACACAATGGGCCTTTTATGGGTCGTATCATCAATGGGCCTTCTACGGGCCGTATGATCGGTTGGCCAAACATGGGCCAATAACAGACCACATTATGGCCGTAAATGGGCTAGAGTTGAAATTGTCCGGTCATGGGCCGACCATAACGGGTCGTCGTTAATCGGTCGTATTTTAATGACGCGATGAAAACGACCCAATATATTAACGGGCCACAAATGGGCCGACTGTAACCACGGGCTGAATTTGGCCCACGAGCAGAAAATGACAGTAAAGGGCCGTAAGTAAACGAATGTGGAAATGAACCTAGGAACTAATGGGCCCCGAGAAGGCCGAAAGATAACATGGGCTGGAAACGGCCCAACGGAATAATGGGCCGTTAATGGGTATAAAGTGATACACTGTTCATTACGGGCCAGTTTCACCACATGAAGTTAATGGGTATAAAGTGATAGATTGTTCTTTACGGGCCAATTTTACCACGGGTCGTTAATGGGCTGAGAGTAATAAGGGCCTCATATGGGCCGAAAGACGTCATGGGCCATACATGGGCCGGAAGTTAAAACGGGAAGGAATTATATTGGACGGCCCAGATGATGCTACTGGGGCCTAATTCGGATAGGTCGTGAACGGGCCCTGGGTTAGCGGGCTGTAAATGGGCTATATGTGAACAGGCCATTAACAGGCTTGTCGTGGGCTGGCCCGCCACCTTTTGACCAAGTCAAACGGGCCGGCCTTCTCACAGGAATGGGCCTCTGTTGGGCTGTGCCATGTGTCGACGTATCATAGGCGCTTTGGGTCCAATGAGTGGACGGCATCTGTCCCAATGATGAGCCAACACGTGTTTTCTCTAGCCAATGATGATTTTACACCTGGAAAATCCCCATTGGTCAGGGCTGTTAACGGGTTACCGGATCCAAAACCGGACCCGATAGCTTAACGGTGTTCCGTTACGGTGGACGCCACGTGTCGGTCAACCTTGACGAATGCACTTCTATGACGCGCGATTTATCGTCATGGAAGTGGACACATCCGTGATGATAATTTTGGTAATGTCATAGAACACTTCTACGACAGGACAGGTATGACTATCTTGATTCTGTCATAAATTTCTCATGGATGTACATGCATGACAGAAAACGTGACCTACTGTGACAAACACGTATCATCACGGAAGTGTATTTTTTTAGTAGTGCTACTACGTGACAGCCGTTGACGACCTAGAGTAGTTAGGTTGGCTCCCAGGCAGGAGGCCTTGCCTTTTCGATCGTTGTTGCTTTTCTGCTAGCCTTCTTAAGGCAGACTTGTCTAACTTCTGTCTGTACTCAGATATTGTTTCTTCCGCTGACTCTTGTGTATTCGAGCTTATGTATTCGAGCCCTGGAGGCCCATGGCTTGTAAAATAAAGCTTGTATTATTTTAATTTGTGTCTAGAGTTGTGTTGGGATATCTTCCCGTGAGTCCCTAATCTTGATTGTACACATTTGCGTGTATGATTAGTGTGCGATTGAATCGGGGGCGTCATAGTGAGTCCATGGATTATACGCACTCTTACCTTTCCGCAATTTGCTAGCCTCTACGGTACCGTGCATTGCCCTTTCTCACATCGAGACGTGGTGCAAACTTCGCAGGTGCATCCAAACCCCGTGATATGATACGCTCTATCACACATAAGCCTTATTATATCTTCCTCAAAACAGCCACCATACCTACCTATTATGGCTTTTCCATGGCCATTCCGAGATATATTGCCATGCAACTTCCACCGCTTCCGTTTGATGACTTGAGCATTCATTGTCATATTGCTTTGCGTGATCATATAGCTAACAGAGTAGTTGTGGCTCAGCCACCGTTCATCATTTTTCATACATGTTATGCTAGATCATTGCAAATCCTGGTACATTCCGGAGGCATTCATATAGAGTCATATTTTGTCATAGGTATCGAGTTGTAATTATTATTTGTTTTGAGTTATAAGTAAATAGAAGTGTGATAATCATCATTAATCATGTTTAGAGCAGTGCCCCAGTGAGGAAAGGATGACGGAGACTAGGATTCCCCCACAAGTCGGGATGAGACTCCGGACGATGAGGGAAAAAAAGAAAAAAAAGAAAAAAAAGAAAAAAAAGAAAAAAAAGAAAAATAAATAAACAAAGAGAGAAGGGGCATCGTTAGTATCCTTCACCGCACTTGTGCTTCAAAGTAGCACTATGTTTTTCACATGGAGAGTCTCCTATGTTGTCACTTTCATATACTAGTGGGAATTTTTCATTGTAGGATTAAATGCACACCCACTTAGTTTTCATATTGAGCTTTCACACACTTATAGCTCTTAGTGCATTCGTTGCATGGCAATCCCTACTCCTCGCGTTGATATGGATTGATAGGCATCTCCATAGCCCGTTGGTTAGCCCTGTCGATGTGAGACTTTCTTACTTTTTTGTCTTCTTTATATTTACCCCTATCATTATACTCTATTCCACCCGTAGTTCTATATCCATGGCTTGCGCTCATGTATTGCGTGAGGGTTAAAAAAGTTGAAGCGCGTTAAAAAGTATGAACCAATTGCGCGGCTTGTCATCTCGGTTGTGCATGATAAATACTTTGTGTTAAGAAGACAGAGCATGACAAGACTATATGATTTTGTAGGATAACTTTCTTTAGCGCTTATATTTTGAAAGACATGATTGTTTGTTGGGATGCCTGAGTATTGATGTCTTTATGTCAAATTATAGACTATTGCTTTGAATCACTTATGTCTTAATATTTATGCTAGTTAGCATTCCACATCAAAAATTATCTTTTTTATCATTTACCTGCTCGAGGACAAGCAGGAATTAAGCTTGGGGATGCTGATATGTCTCCATCGAATCTATAATTTTTTATTGTTTCATGCCAATATTATAACACTTTCACATACTTTTGGCAACTTTTTATATGATGTATTGGACTAACCTATCTATCCAGTACCCAGTGCCAGTTCATGTTTTCTGCATGTTTTTTGTATCGCAGAGTATACATATCAAACGAAGTCCAAATACAATAGACTTTCATGGAGAATTATTTTGGAATATATGTGATTTTTGGGAGTTGGAATCACCGCAAATGGAGGCCCGGGGTGGGCACAACCCACCAGGGCGTGGTCCCAGAGCCAGGCGTGCCGTGGTGGGAGGTGTCCACCTTGTGCGTCGTTTGGGGCTGTACTTCAGGCACAAGGAAGCTTATATCCGAAAAAAATATGTGTTAAAAGCTTACAGATCTCCGGGAATATAAGAAACAGTTTTCGGCCAGATCTGGGGGACGCGAAATAGAAGATAACAGAGAGGGAGATCCAATCACGGAGGGGCTCCCGCCCCTCACTACTAGAAAAACCACTACTAATGGCGCACCTAATTTGGCTATTAATGGCGCATCTGTGGTGCGCCATTAACAGCACGCCATTAGTAATTTTGACTAATGGCGCACCACCTGGTGCGCCATTAGTATATGCGAGGGTGCGCCATTAGTATGCCTCCTGGGCATGTATACCCAGTGCTTTGGCATACTAATGGCGCACCACCTGCAGATGCGCCATTAGTAATCATGGCATACTAATGGCGCACTACCCAGTGATGCGCCATTAGTATGCCTTTGTCATACTAATGGCGCACTGTCATGTGATGCGCCATTAGTATGAATATTAGGTTTTTTATTTTTTATTTTCTGTTTTTTGCACAGGTTACAAAATGTATAATTTGACAAAATATAGACAGCACACATCAACAATAGATTCATCGGATACAATAGAAGATTAGTCTTTGAATACAATTCATCATATTAGTCTCCGAATACAATTCATCATATTAGTCTCCGAATTGAAAAGACCGAACAAAGATAGAACATTATATTACAAGTCTCGAGACCGCGAGTAGCGAGTTTGTCTTCACATTACAAGTCGATATCGATCATCTAAACTACCATCACATAGAAGAGAGCTGCGGTCATCACGATGAGCATCATCACGATGAAACTCGTCTTCATCCGGTTCCTCCAACGCTCCCTCCCCTCTCCCGCTAGATAGCGGGCATATCTAGTGTCGGCCTCGGCCCTAGTGGTGTACCCTTTGTAACTGTTACCGCTGAATCGGTGAACCTGTCTCCGACACTCCTGCCACCATCGTGAGACTCCGGGAACCTTACCCTTGTATTACGACATACGTCGGCATCGCTATGCACTAGCCAACGAAACGTTAGTACCAATTCACAGACAATACATAAGCAATATATAAGTATGCAACAGAACGATCGGAAGATAAAAGCAAGACATTAATAGCATCGATTACATCTAAGTTGAACGACTCTCGAAACCAAAGAGACATACTACAAGTTCATTAAAGTTTAATTACAACATGAGCCAATCGATGTTTCAGAACTAGACAACTCGACTCAAGGGACCGGAGCGTGGATGAAGCCGCCGTCTATCGTGGGAGTCATGAAAGAACGGGCGTTGTCATCCTGCATTTGTAGCATTGTGTCGATGTCACTGTTGGACGGTTGATTTCTAAGGTAGAACTGCCCCGAGGTACGAAGGACATCTTGATGGATGATTTCCGCAAACTCCGACTGGATGCGAAAGAATTCTTGTCGGAGGTCCGCGTCCTGGATTGCCGACACGCCGCGGCCCAATCTTGGAGTTTACTCGGTAGCGAAGTTGATGATGGTCCCGTACGATCGCCCGCATGTGATGGCTGGCGTAGTAGGCACCCTTCTGACCGCCAGGCGGCTGCTTGACGCAGCAGAACGTCGTATTGTGGGAGAACACGTGCTTGCCGTACTTACGAATAGGCCTGGTGAAGGTGCCTCCAGATTTGGCGTATCCGGGGAGAACATCATCAAGAACCTTCTTGACATTTGTGTAGTCTACGTTCGACTGACGGTCCGGGTCGAAATACGTGGCCATGGAATATTTGGGGCTTAGGAGGATGAGGGTGCAACGTGTGTCACTGCAGAAAACACGGAATGTTAAAAGAAAAACGATCGAAATGTAAGAATTCATATGTTACGGGCGGTTGAGGGAGGATTTACTCGGGAAAGTAAGGCACGAGGAAGTTATCCTTATCTTGGTTTGCCGTAATGACGCCTTTCGAGGTAAGAACTCGCGACTTGCGGTCCTCGCCGCTGCCCAAGATCTTGGCACGCATGTAGAAGGGGTCAACTATCACGATGTCCGGGGTCTTGTCGCGAATGATCCGCATCTCCATATTCAGCGAAAATAGCCAAACGAAGGTGTAGTGCAGCGGATGAAGGTTCAACATAGCGTGGATGTCATCAAAACTCAGGACGATCGTACGCCCGATGGAGTTATCCACAAAGCCCTTGCCCTCTGGCACCTTGGCCGCGAAAACCGGGTATGCCACATCCTTCTCCCTGAGACGCAGCTTCTCCAAAGAAAGAACACTGTCATGCAGACTCCGCATGGCACCGGTTGCAGCATTGAGCATATTTGTCGGTAGCATCGCCCTACCCGCCATATGCACCCTTCTCGAGATATCCTGCGGTGAAGGTGGCCCATCCTAAGCACGGATCGTACTCGGTGCCGGCTGGCTCGCACCCTTCTTAGTCTTTCTTTTGCGTGCCTTCTTCTTCTCCTGTAATGGGACCGAGTTTTGCTCACAGACCGCCTTCTTGAGTGTGTTGGGGCTGATAATATTTCGCACCTCGCCTATCTCGAGGCTCGGTGAAGTCGGCAGCTGGAGGCGTCTCCTGAGAGCTGAACGCCAGACGGCGCCTATTGCAACTTGGCTTCTCCGCGGTACGAGCTAGATCGCACACGTCTTTTGTTGGGTTTGGTTCTTGAGAAGGAGGCCCCATGAAGTCGCCATCGTACCCATGCTCGGCAAAGTACTGATCGACATTGCCAAATGTATCATAGTCGTCGTCGTCGTCGTTCTGATCCTGTGCCATATGCATGTTTGGATCCAGTGGCATAGGGATGTCCGGCACCGTTCTGGCGGTCTTGCCATGGGGCCGACTTGGCGCCGCACGACCGGGCGGTGTTGTCTTTGGGGTGGTGCCCCCGCCCCAAACGAATCCGCTCTTCGGCCAAAGCAGAGGCCAGCTTCGAGGCGGCGAGGGTCATCACGTCATCATCGCCGGCCCCGACGGGTCGATTCGGAGGTAACAAGTCGTCGCAGCCTGGCAGCACCCGAACCAGTTGAACCCTAAACAAGTTGGGTGGCATCTGGGTACCGTGGAACAAGGGGTTGCCCGGTTGAACGATTTTGCCCTTGGGGACATCGACCAACTCGTTGTTCACGAAGTGGAGGAGACTGCATGGAACGTCGGCGGCGCCCTACGAAAACATGTAGGCGTCAGGGATGCCCAGTGAAAGGCAAGGAGATGAAGTCCTCGGCCGAGAGAGGCTTAATTAGTTACCGTGATGATGGCGTCGAGCTCGGCTAATGTAAGGCACCGCCAACGGCGGCCGTGCAGTTGACGGAGGGGCCGCTTGCTGCAGAGGTGCCTGCCGGCGTACACCCGGGTGCATTAAGCTCCCTGCCGGTGTCGGAGACACCAATGCCGCCTCCGCCGGAGGCACCAATGGCCCCGCCATCGCATTATGCGAGTTGCTGGCCGTGAAGCTAGGAATCGAGGGCGGCCCCTGTTGGCCGCCCGCAATCCACGCACTCAACCCCGAGATCAAGGTAGGCACAAGGGCGGTGATCGTCGCTCCGAGTCGTTGTTCCACTTGCTCTTGGACAATCTCCGGAATCCGCGCCACCTGTGCCTTGAGTTCTTGAACCTCTCGCTACCGCTTTCCGAGCTGGTCTTTTTCTCCTTCCGCACACCAGCGGTATAGTATGACCCCATTTTGTCGACAAGCCTTTGCCGGCCACCACGACCAGCTGACGTCGGCCATCGAGCTTATCCTTGTTCTTCATTACATTCAACTCCCTATTTAGAGTGGTGTCCCAAGGGTTGCTCTGAGTCGACCCCGCGCTACTGCTTTCAGTCGCCTGCGGAAGGAATGTGAACCATTTAGAAATTCGACTTCATTAATTAGAATGCAACCATATGGAGCTAATTACGCGGGGGTGTATTCCTTACCAGAACAAGCTGAAGCTGCCTGGTCTTCGGATCTGTGGTAAGCTCCTTTGTTTTCGGGTCCTTCTTGTACCGGCCCCTGACAAAGTTCCTGGTCTGCTTGTCACCGTATGTATCGAAGAGGGGCGGTAGGCCTTGCTCGGCACGCTCCGCCTCCTCCTTGTCCCATATAGGCTCCGCCACTCTGTAACCGCCGGGACCGAGTGTGTGTTCCCCTATGTTCAGCTCCGCATTTGTTTCCCCACTCACTTGATTGGGAGCTTGCGGTGCTCGAGCAATTGATCTTGAAGTCGTTGTAGTCATCTTCGGTGATCGAAGGATTTTTCTTCTTGATCTTCTGATAACTCTCACCTTTCTCGATCATTCTCTTCACATTGCTTTTGCAAGTAGACAGGGCCTTGCTCATCTTCGTGAGGGCAGCATTGTTCACTTTATTCCCTTTGAGGCTTGTGTTTTCAAATTCAGCGGGGAACTTGTATCGTTCGTGCAGCTTCGTGAAGAGGAGGTTGCGCAAATTATCTCGGTCGGGATGCCTCAGGTTCTCGGTGTTGATCGAGACGGTGCTTCGGAGAATGCACCCAAGCTGAAGCGAGTACCCCTTGACTATTCGTTCGGGCGCCGTTGGATTCCCGTTGGAGTCCACTTCAGTAACTTCCTCCTTGAGGGTGCGGAGCACGATCGGGCGCCGGTCCTTCCGTTGCCTCTTCGGTTGGCTGCCATCTCATGCGTGCGCCGCCATCATCGATGATGGCATCCTCGGCGGCACCATCAGTGGTGGCATCAGTGGGGTCATCCTCGGCGGTACCATCAGTGGTCTCAGGATCGGTGGGGAAGGCGGCGGCCTCATACAAGTGAGGTTGTTCCTCCATCTCCTGGGACAACTCCCAGAATGCCTTGCCGCCCGAACCCCCGGCCTCATCGTTGTGGGCCATGTTTCTCTCTAAATAGAAACAAAGTTTGGTCAAAAGTTGGTTATTGTCAAGGAACAAGATCATGGTCTTATCATTTAGGGTTTGTCGACACCGAGGCATCCTAAAATCTAAGCTTTTATCATTGAGGGTTTTTCGACGCCGAGGCACCCTAAAAGCCTAAGCTTTCATCATTTCGGTTTTTATCGACACCGAGGCACCCTAAAAGCCATGCATTAGTCACAAGTACGCCGGGCAGTTGATCCTACTTAATTAACTACTAAGATACCCTGCCCATGCATTAGTCACAAGTACCCCATATGTCCTATTTTTAGCAAAGTCATGCTAAAATTCACGGAAAATTTCAGCATGACCTTTGCTGAAAATAGGACATATGGAGTACCCGAATTTGCCGGAACGGAAGTTAATCGACATTCCGGCAAACTCAAGGGCCTCTCAGGGTACCTGCAAAATCATTATCCCAGGTGGACATGGATGCAATGTCACATGTCACATGGATCCCACACCCACAGGAGCTGGTGAAGCTTCATGGCAAAATATCATATACAAGCACCTAATTTTGTTCACATTTATATAGCAACAAATATTTATACACTCATATAGCAGCACTAAGTATATTGCACTTAGAAGAAGACTTGCTTTTACATCCCACCCAACTTAACAATCTAGTAGAGTTGTTAGTAAGATCCTAGCTCTCTCTTTTCTTAGAAATAATAAATCGCCAAGCAGGAATGAAAAGATTATTTGATTGAAGAAACCACCATGGCAGCAAATAACTGAACCTTCACTCTGTTTTAACTGAAAATATATTTGAAAAAAACTTTTACACGTGTGAAAATCTTCTCTACAAATATGAGAAAATAGATATAACTTGGGTCGCCATGTATCTCTGCCATTGATCATCAAAACTAAATCAATATAAGAAAATATGGTGAAAACTATATCAGACAAGATATTTGAAAACATGAATTAGTCTGCCATTATCCTAAAAATGGCAGTCAGTATATGCATGGACGCTCATTTTCAAAGATTGTAGCCGATGCTTTCTTGTCTACTTAATGACAACATTAACACTTCAGGGCTCAAGAATTAAATTGTCAGTTTCTTTAGGCATTAGCAACGACCAAACCAGCAATTAGCATACATTCTACAGCACAAAATATTCATCTATTTAGGCGAAAGATCTAATGTGATTACTAGCTTCCTAGGCATGGTAAGAACTCTGTCATATCATACACAGTAATAAATTTCCATAGCCCGTCCTTGGTTCATGTAAGTCTGAATCTAGTCAGAACTACCCCTCTGCAAGCTTCAACATAGTCTCCAAGGTTTATCTCAGTTCTCATATCACAAGTGTGACAAAAAGTGGATACAAATTGCACAACAATCGCAAAATAAAATTCAGCTACAATCCCCACATCTGAAACACTTCTTGCTCTTACCACAGAACTTTGAATGTTCACGGAGATAAACATTGATGGGTACTGAAAAATGTACATAATTTTAATCCCTACAAAGGCAAGGAAACTATAATTGCAAAATGAATTGCTGGACTGGGAATTAATACTCATCAATGGGCATTACTGTAATTTTTGTTTTAACTGAACATATGGTATTGTTAATCTTGCCAATCATCAGCTATTGACATTTGGAGTTTTTATGCAAAAGTGTTCTTCTTTTTCTTTTGGACTGAAATGAGCGTGTCATCAATCACAAGTATCTTTCATGAGTTTTAGCAGAGGAATACTGACTCATCGATCTCCACAGAATGATATATATCATGGTATGGAATAGTAGAGTGGATAGTTAGCCCTGTTGAAACCATTGAACATGACCACAACACAGAATTGATCACTAAACACAACAATTTGCTACTTATGTCAGGATGGAGAATGGGCCATAGATGGCGTCAGTGTTGTGGAAAGACTTGCAGGTCTGCTCAGAGCCGAAAATTGGGCTGAGCTTTCAAGCTTTGCAAAATTGATATACATGTATGTGTTGTACGTTTGCAAAGTTTGAGTTATGTTTGCTAGTTGACTGTTCGAGGTTGTACACTTGCATTTTCCTCTCTCTCTCTCTCTCTCTCTCTCTCTCTCTCTCTCTCTTTTGACAAAACATTCGCAATGTGTCATTTGTTTCTCAAGATTATATTCGCTCAGGAGATTATGAACGAGGCACGGATTTTTATTTTACAAGAGACTGCAGGTACAATATCAGAGCAGAAACAAGACTAAAACTAAGTGCCTAGCCTGCCCAAGACTGTAACACTTATTCTGAATATTCTTTATACCTCTCTTTTCTTGCAGAAAGCTGCCGGATGTTTTGTTTTTTCGTGCAAACTCAGTTTGATTACATTGATGGTCATGGTGACAGTTGAGACTATTGTAATACTCACTGTCTGATCCATAACAATGTGTGGACATTCCAATTTACTGTTCTTATTCAGTGCAATACTCCTGGTGTTTGTGTTAATGCAAACAATGCACTGGAAATTCCAGTACATCAGAGTATGTCCTCGAAGTTCAGTTATCATTGTGTTTCTATGTATGCTCGGTCGGAAGAGCCAACAAAATTTAACCATGCCAAATAATATTTTTTTCTAGTTTATAAAAATTACAATCTCTAGCGGTGACACGCTGTTATTCTCATTCGAATATGACCTTATTATTGCACCCAGTAAGCAGCCAGAAAGTTCATCCCCAGTTAAGCAGAAATAAATAAATGTAATTTTGTGATGAGATACTTAAATATGCAAGCACTGGATAGCAGAAATGATAAGACTAATTCATGTCATCTCCATTGATTTAGTTTTGATGATCAATGGCAGATGCAGATGATGTTTCGATATAACTAAATCAATATAAGTAATCTACAAATATTTGAAAACAAGATATGGTGAAGCATGAAGAATCAATATGAGAAGGAGGAGGAGGAGGGGAGGAGGGGGAGGAGGAGGAGGAGGAGGAGGGGAGCTCACGGGGTGGTGGTGCTCAGCGACGGTGGTGTGGACGGGCGGGCCGAGGTGGGGCAGCGCGCCGGGCGGGTCGAGGCGGCGTCAGGCGGCGGGGCAGCGCCGAGGCGTAGTCGGGCGGCGTCTGGCGGCGGGGTCGCCCGAGGCGGCGCTGGGCGGCGGGTCGCGTCGAGGCGGCGACGGGCGGCGTCTGGGCGGCGCGGGGTCGCGCCGAGGCGGGCGCTGGGTGGCGGGTCGCGCCGAGGCGGCGCTGGGCGGTGTCCGGGCGGCGGGTCAGCGTCGAGGCGGCGGGCAGCGCCGAGGTGGCGGGACGGTGGCGTCGAGGGAGGCGGGCGAGGGAGAGGGAAGGCGAGGAGAGGGCGAGGGAGGGAGAGGGCGAGGGCGAGGGCGAGGGTCAGGCAGCGGGCGGCGGGCGTGGATCGAGAGGGAGAGGGAACTGGCGAGGGGGAGAGGAAGAGGGATCGGGCTAAGGGGCAGAGGGCAGGGGGGATCGGGCACAATACTAATGGCGCACCTCACCGTGGTGCGCCCATTAGCATGTCCATACTAATGGCGCACCTCACCGTGGTGCGCCATTAGTATCTATCTATCTATCTATTATATACATAAAACAGAAGCCAAACAAGCCATCACGTTCGTCCACATAGATCAAATTATCTTGACCGTCAATATTAGAAATTAACGGTTAAGATATAAAAGATATAGCGTTACATACAAAAAATATTATCGCATTACAAACAGTGTCACGTCTCACATACCAAAAGTCCACCATAAGGAAGTATCCTAGACAAACAACGAAGGTTTGGAGAAAAAAAAAGTAAAATATTGTCACGTACGAACAGGTCCACCATTGACACATGTAATTTGAGTCCAACACATGATCACGTGCAAGATCATGCCACGTACACATTATGAATAAAAGGTAACATGCGGGCTGCTCTTTCCAGAGAAAAGAATACGCATGAACAAGGTCTAAGCCCCATAAATCATACGGGAAGGTGCTTCAATGAAAGGAAAACATGCACCCATAAATCCGCATGCCTACAAAGAAATACTATAAACAAGGTCTAAGCCCGCAATCTTCCCTAAAAAAAATAGTCTAACCCCTTCACGTAGCATAACATGCCTGAGCCGGCATTGGCTAGGTACGTCGGGAGTGCTTATATGCAACGGAGTCCTTGGTGCCAAGAAGAGGAGCCAGGCTAGGATGCCAACGAATTTACACGTGATGTGGCTAATTTAGAAGGCGGTCGAGATCATGGTCGCAACCATGAAGCTCCATGCATGGCACGACCAGCCGGCCACGTCGTCGGCGACGGAAGCATAGTCGCCCAGACAGATTGCGTCCATGCACATGACGAGAAAATGCACCAATAAAATCCCAGAGTTCAACCTGGCGCTTCCTTGGCCTATGTGATAGCGGACCGGACAGTGAGAAGAACGAGAAGCTACTTGGCTGACCTACTTACTACTTAGTACCGAGTTCCTAAATAATTGTCTTTCTAGAGATTTCAACAAATGACTACATACGAAGCAAAATGAGTGAATCTATACTCTAAAACATGTCTACATACATCTGTATGTTGTAGTCCATTTGAGATGGCTAAAAAGACAATTATTTGAGAACGGAGGGAGTACTTAGTACTGAGTGCTGGTGCCATTGGTTGCGGCAATGGCCTCTACGGATCGCAACAACGACATATACACCCAATTCCCAATCGCTGGTGCCATTGGTTGTGGCAGTGGCCTCGATGGATCGCAGCAACGACACATACACTGGATCACACTGATGGGACTATGGGATAGTTTACGTATGGAACAGGCGAGCCACACATTATATTCATACGAGTGTATTATCTGCACGCGTGCATACAAGGAACCTCACGGTCAATCACCAAATCATGTACTTGATTGCTTCGCACGTTCATACACAAGGTCCACTAGTAGAAAAAGAGGCTTCCATACGCCCCATTAGTCCCCAAAATAATCGAACCGCGACCAAAGGGTCTTTAGTCGCGTTCGGGAGGAGACCCGCGACCAACTATCTGGGCCCAGCGTGCGCTGGCGAGGTGGGGCTTTAGTCCCGGTTGGCCTGCCAACCGGGACTAAATCCTCAGCTAACCCGACGGCCTTTAGCCACGGTAGGCCAGGCCAATCGGGACTAAAGGTTAGACCTTTAGTCCCGGTTGGTCTTGCCAACCGCGACTAATGGCCCGAACCTTTAGTCGGGGTTTGCCAGACCAAACGGGATTTTTGGCCTCATTTTAAAAATTGGCATAACATTTGCATACGAACTAGGATGAAAAAAAAATTTATATGAAAAATCATCTACTCAAAAGTTACATCCGAATTTAACATTTTCAAAATCCTCAAAAACCTAACAGAAAAAAGATACGGGCTTTTAAGATTTGGAGAGGCAAAAAATTCAAAAATTTCAAATTGTGGTCAAACTGTGGTCAAACAATGGTCAAACTAATTATTCTAGAATATTAGTGTTACTAAATAATTATTTCAGTTTTTTAAATTTTGGTCAAATCTGGTCAAACAGTGGTCAAACAATGGTCAAACTAATTAATCCAGAAATATTAGTGTTACTAAATAATTATTGTTTTTAAAACAATAGTTTCAAACTCAAACAGTGAAATGTGTCACTTCATGCTCAAGCTAAATTCACGAGGGTTAATAGAATTGACATCCTACTATTGTCGGAAAACAACAAGTGCAGACTTGGAAACGAGGGAGAATAGAATCTGGAAGTTAAGCGTGCTCAGTGGAGTAGTGAGAGGATGGGTGACCGTCCGGGAAGTTAGATGATTTGGAATGATGAGGGTGATTAGAGATTAGAGGTTAAATTGAGCAGCGATGAGGGGTGGTGATTAGAGATTAGAGGTTAAAATAATTCAGAAATTTGAAAATAAAAAATTTAGAAAAATTACAAAAAAACCTGCGGAGGAGGCCTTTAGTCCCGGTTAGCCACAAGAACCGGGACTAAAGGACGAACCTTTAGTCCCGGTTAGCCACGAGAACCGGGACTAAAGGACGAGCCTTTAGTCCCGGTTAGCCCACGAACCGGGACTAAAGCCTTTAGTCATGATTCGTAAGAGGCGCGACTAAAGGGGAGGGGGTCTTTAGTCGCGCATATTTAGTCCCGGTTGCACAGCCGGGACTAAAGGCCTAACGAACCGGGACTAAAGGCCTTTTTCTACCAAAGTGGTCGTATTATCTTAGGAAACTTAGCAAGTATAATCTACAACAACCTGTTTAAAGTTGAATACATATAAGACGGCATGGGCTCAGCAACGCCAATAAAAAACAAACAACAATGGCTAACACATTAAAACCAGACGACGGTACAATCACCATCGAACATTAGATACATATGAAGAGGATATTAAACGGCCTTGTCAGTGAAAGACCATGGTCAAGGCCAATCAAACCTATAGCTAGGTCACCTTCGTTAAACTCTATGCATGTAACAATCCTGAAAATTATGTCTTATCAAATCATACTTATCAATGGATATTTAAAGCAATAACTATGATAAAAGCAGGGTTGACATGAATATGTATCGAAACTATGGCTGCATGCGAGCAATTGGAGTAGCATTCATTATTTTTTTAAATCTGAGTAGTATTGCATGTGCACATGTCAATAGTGATTTCACAATAATACTAGCTTTGTGCTTTAATTGTTCCTTTGTTCCATCCATAGTTTGAATTAAAAGCATGCCTCCAAGAACCCGCTATGAAGCTAGCTTGCATATGTGTGAAAAATATGATTACCAATATTTCCCATTTGTTTCATAACATTTATGTATTTAACAGTTACTCCAAAGTAATCTAAATATTAGTTTGACATTATCATCTTACATCGAGGAAACCTTACAGCATATCTTGCATGGCAAACATTGGCTTACTGAATTGAACGGGCCATGCTTGACATACTAATATCATTACACTGTAGTTGATGAGATGTTGAACTCCCCTTATCATTGACATGGGAAACCCACTCAACCTCATACTAATTTACATCCAAGCCATTAACTTGGGTTTTCGAAACCAGGAGAAGGATTGAAAAACTAATTGTCAAGCCAAGGGTGGTCTACGGTGTTGGATAAATAAAAGCAAGTTGGCAAGGGGGTAAATAGGGCGACTAATCGATGATGCTTTCTGATGATATGTCATTCTAGGAGGGTTTGTCGAAGTTGGATGACAGAGAGAGAAAGAGAGAGAGATTCCTTGTATACCGAGGAGCAAGGAAACAACGATACACATTGGAGTTGGCACAATAATAAAATTAAAAACTAATAAAGTTAGGCCTACTGAATCATGCAATGGGGCTACATAAACGCCAATAAGAACATAAGTAAATCTAATCTACTACAAAACTACAACTAAAATTCTAGCACAAATTTATACAAATAATGGTCAAACTGACTACACAGTAGTACAACTATAAATTTCTGAACCTAAGAGTAGAATTTCCATGACAAACAACACACATGAAATTAACTAATTTAGCGTGACAAAAAGGCATCTTCAATGTATGCACATTAATACAAGCATTCTATGATAATATGTTTTACTTCAAGATGCACTTTTCACCTATACATATTTAAATTCAGTGGTACTATACAGTTTATTATGAGCTAAAACCCTTACAAGTCCTTACACACCTTATAGATGAACTAAATTAACTCAATAAATAATTTAATAACACAAATAATTTACAATGTTTACTTTAAAGCGCAAAAATATTTAACTAATAGAATATAGCTTCTAACATATTTAATTGTAAAATCCGAAAATCTAGCCGCGCAAATGCGCGGGTAACCCTGCTAGTTTTTTTTTATTTCAACTCGAGCCAAAAGGTTATGTACTACCAGAACCTATCCACGTCAAGCCCACTCTACTAGCTCGACTGGTCAGCAGCCAGTTCTCACACCAGGAGGTCCTGGGTTCGACTCCCAGGCTCCACAAAAAATTTTTAGCATTTAAAAAGCTGTTTGATACTTATTTATGTTTGAATATGTTCAAACTTGTTTAAATAATAACAATAATATTTTTTATAAGACAGTAGCATTTAAAAAGCTGTTTGATACTTATTTTTTTATAAGACGGCAGTGCTGGGTGCGGGGTCGGCACGGCGGTTGAGTAGGGAATCGAGGTGCGGGGGTTTCGGCAAGGCGGCCGGTGGACTGGGGGTGCTCGGCGAGGGGACCGGATCTGGCGAGGTGGGATAGCGATCGAGATGGAGGGGATCGAGGTGGGCTCCACAAATTTTTTTAGCATTTAAAAGCTGTTTGATACTTATTTGTGTTTAAATATGTTCAAACTTGTTTAAATAATAACAGTAATATTTTTTTATAAGACAGTAGCATTTAAAAAGCTGTTTGATACTAATTTTTTATAAGACGGTCTTGAGTGCGGGGGTCGGCGGCGGCGGTTGAGTAGGGAATCGAGGGTGCGGGGGGGTCATGGCGCGGCCGGTGGACTGGGGGTGCTTTCGGCGAGGGGGACCGGATCTGGCGAGGTGGGATAGCGATCGAGATGGAGGGATCGAGATCGAGTGTCCATGAAATTTAAAAATATTCATGATAGTTCAAAAAGTACCCATGAAATACAATCGAGAAATGAAGGCTACGATTTAAATACAATCGATCTTAGCAAGCTATCTGTTCACAATCTTCTTGCCCTTCTTTTTCGCAAATGGAGTTCTTACGTGGAACGGACGTCCTTTAGGTAGGGTGGTCCTGCTTCTTCTTGTGGTGTATGCTGCTAGTTCATCATCGTCGTCATGTTCGATCCTCGTCGCCGTACTTGTCGAAGTCTTGCTCATTGGCTACTCCATCCATTCCGATGATCTTCCTTTTGCCTCTCCTCACGACAACACGACTGGGCTTTGGCGGGTCGGTAATGAAGAAGCATTGGTCCACTTGGGAAGCCAGTACCCATGGCTCATTTTTCAAGCGGTGACGTTTATGCCCATGATCTTGGATTTGGCTTCGTTATAACCATGGTGGTGAAATACGGTCTTATTTTATGAAGTTCTTGGCCCATCTCGACACGGAACATCGGGACCTTCTCTCCAGCGTAGCTCAGCTCCCAGATCTCCTCGATCCTTCCGTAGTATCTGTCCTTGTCGTTACGGTGTAGGATTCCATCGTTACCCGGAGTTCTGATAACCATCGCTCTTCATGTCCTTTGCCTCGGTGTAGATTGTGTAGCCGTTGATATAAATGCGCCTCATAGGTCATCAGGTTGTGCTCGGCGCCCTGTGACAAAGGCGAATATGAGTTGTTCTTCCGGAAGAATCCTCATGTAAAGGGTACGACGAAGCTTCTGCTTGAACCAACGCGTGAAACATGAGTTGTGCTCTTTGAGTGTATCTCCGTCCGTCCTCTGTTGGCCTCGGTCATTGTACGTCTTCTCAATAAAGGTTTTGTGCTCTACCACCCAAGGATCGACCACGTCTATGTGTTGTAGCGCGACTAGATTTGCTCTTTAAAAGTCGGCGAGTCGACCCTCGAAGTCGACATGCATTTCGTGGCGACCCTCACGGTGACCCCATCCAGCGAGCCTAACGAGGTGCCTGTTGACGGGCAGACCAACGGGGTCCTCGATGCCTAGATAATTCGTGCAGTAGGAGATGCACTCTTCGGTCAGAAAGCCCCTGGCTATGCTTCCTTCTGGACATGACATGTTGCGAACGTATCCTTTGATGACACCATTCATCCTTCCAACGGCATCATGCTGTGCAGGAACGTCGGCCCGAGTTGGATGATATCCTCCACTATATGGACCAGCAGATGCACCATAACGTCGAAGAATGCGGGCGGGAAGTACATCTCAAGCTCGCATAGTATCACCACGATCTCTTCCTGTAGCCTTCTCGAGTTGCCTCACGCCAATCGACTTCCGAGATGACGTCAAGAAGTTGCATAGGCCAAATAGCGTTTCACGCACGTGTGCGTCCATGATCCCACGGATTGCAACTGGAAGTATCTGCGTCATCAACGCGTGGCGATGTCGTGAGACTTCATCCCGCTGAACTTCGCTTCACTGGGTCTAGGTATCTGCTTATCTTCCCAGCGTAATCGTAAGGAAGTTTTACTCCTAGGAGGCAGGTGAAAACTGCTCGATCTTCTCGACTTAGAGTGAAGCATGCGGGAGGGTAGTCATTTCCGGTCTTCTTGCCTTTGCGACGACTTTCTGTGTCCTGCTTCGCCTCATCATCATCATCATCATCATCATCATATATAGCGTGAAGCTCCTGCCTGATGCCCATTGATTTCAAGTCTGCCCTTGCTTTCGGCCGATCTTTGGTCCTCTCTGGCATGTTGAGCAGGGTACCAAGCAGACTCTCGCACACGTTCTTCGTGATACGCATGACATCAAGGCTGTGAGGCACACGGTGGATCTTCCAGTACGGCAAGTCCCAGAAAACAGACCTCGTTTTCCATACCTTCAGCAGCGGCTCTGGCGCCTTTTGCTTCTTTCCCGGCTCTGGCGCCTTTTGCTTCTTTCCCGGCAGTGGGCAGTCTATCCAATTTTCAACAGCTTGTCTATTTCCTCACCGCTCCTTGTACACGGGCGTTTTCGGGGTTCGGTTTCACCATCGAACAGATCCTTGCGTTTCCTCCACGGGTCATCGTCGCGAAGCCACCTTTGATGTCCCATGAACACGGTTTTCGAAGACCCGGGATCTCTATCTAGCTGGCGATACGTTGTGTCATCCATGCACCTTACGCATCCGGAAAATCCGTGGACTACCTGCCTTGAGATATCCGTAACCGAGATAGTCGTGCACCGTCGTGAGCAGTGCGGCTCTCATAGGGAAATATTCTTTCTCTGCGGCGTCCCACGTATTGGCTGGCGTTTTCCACAGCGTGTCAAGCTCCTCTTTCAGCAGCACCAGATACAGATTGATGTCGTTCCCTGGTTGTTTCGGCCCTTCAATTAGCATACTCATGTGAATGTACTTCCTCTTCATGCACAACCAGGGGGGAATGTTGTACATCCACACAAACACAGGCCAGGTGCTATGTGTGCTTCTCTGGCTGCCAAACGGATTGACTCCATCGGTGCTCGCGCCCAAAGACGATGTTCCTTGGATCGTTCCCAAATTCGAGTCTTGAAGTTCAACGCTTGCCACCGCTCGCATCCTTAGGGTGACTCAGCATCTTGTCTTTTTATCTATCTCCGGATCATTTGCGTCATCTTCCCGCTTCTTCTCCTCCCTATCCGCGTGCCAACGCAGGAGCTTTGCTACCTTAGGGTCCGCGAAATAGCGCTGCAGACGAGGAGTGATCGGAAAGTACCGCACCACTTTTCGAGGAGCTTTCTTCCTCTTCTTGTATCGAGTGACGCCGCACACCGGACATATGGTAGACTCCGCGTGCTCGTCCCGATAAATGATGCAATTGTTCATGCACACATGGTATTTCACGTGTGGTAAATCGAGAGGACACACGATTTTCTTCGCCTCCTCCAAACTGGTCGGGCACTTGTTCCCCTTCGGAAGACGTTCGTGCCAGAATGACATGTTCTCGTCGAAGCATGCGTCGGTCATTTTGTGTTTTACCTTCATCTCCGTGAGCCATGAGCGTTACTTTCAGCGGGTATCCTCGGGCCTGCATCCTTCATACAATGGAGTAACCGCGTCTAACTCAAGTTGATCCATCTTGGCTTTCTCTCGGCGGCAGCTCTTGCGTTATCCGTCTGCTTGAGAAGCAGCTCTTGAATATGAGGGTCCTGCACCCAGCCCATCGATGGTCCAGCGTCGTCTGCTCCGCCGGCATCATCATCTTCATGATCATGCCCGTCGCCTGCTCCGGCATCTTCCTCATCATCATGTCCTGCATCTTCTACATGATGATCGTGTACAGCGTCAGCCGTGATCATCTCCGGGATTCTTCGTCTTCTCGCCCGCCCGAGCCGCGGTGGTTGTCTTGCTGCCCTTCCTCATTTCTTGCCCGGCCCGCATGGGCGACTTCGTAGTCATCTTCATCACCTTGCCACCGATAGCCATCCATGAAACCACGCAACAGCAGGTGGTCCCTTTTGCACGGAATCCGGGTCCGCAATAAGGCTCTTCACTTGCATCTTCGACACGGACATCTTATCTCCGTCTCGTTCATTTGACGCATCTCGCCATACGCGGAGCACAAAAACCAATTCATGATGACATCGGTCATCGTGCGGACCAAGGTCGCCTGAGGTAGAGCAAAGCGATATTTTAGAACCAAACAAAAATTTGGCATGACTTTCCCTAAAATAGGACCAAAAAGAATGCTTAATGCCAAAATTCTGCTAAACGGAAATGAATCAACATTCCGCAAAATATTGGCAACTATCGCATTTCAAATACCGGTACACCTCCAAACACAAACACATATGCAACACGACAAACATATGCAACAATTACCTAACATACATAGATCTAGCTAGGCCGTAAAAAGTGCATGTGCACATTGTTGTAGGGAGAACAACCTAAATATAGCTTCCCCTTACTTACCTATTAAAACAAGGTAATTTAACCACTTAATTTGAATGAATCTATGGTGGAAATGAGGTGAAAAAGAGGAGGCACCCGAGACAAGGAGGAGGTGGAGAAAATGAAGTGGGGAGAAAGTGAGTGTGTGGGTAGGAGAGGTTATCCCAAATATCTTGTTGCTCCCCACTTACTAATGGCGCACCTCTTGCCTGGTGCGCCATTAGTAGTTACAACTACTAATGGCGCACTTGGGCAGGATGCGCCATTAGTATGTTTGGATAGGCGCACTAGTTCAAAAAAAATATCTATACTAATGGCGCACCCGCTGCAGTGCGCCATTAGTAGTTACAACTACTAATGGCGCACTTGGGCAGGATGCGCCATTAGTATGTTTGGATAGGCGCACTAGTTCAAAAAAATCTATACTAATGGCGCACCCGCTGCCTGGTGCGCCCTTAGTAGTTAAAACTACTAATGGCGCACTTTGGCAGGATGCACCATTAGTATGTTTGAATAAGCGCACTAGTTCAAAAAAATTCTATACTAATGGCGCACCTTGCACAGTGCGCCATTAGTAGTTACAACTACTAATGGCGCACTTGGTCAGGATGCGCCATTAGTATGTTTGGACAGGCGCACTAGTTAAAAAAATAATTTTGATACTAATGGCGCACCCTTTGCCAGGTGCGCCATTAGTAGTTTAAACTCTAATGGCGCATCAGATGGTGGTGCGCCATTAGTATATACTAATGGCGCACCAGCTTTCTGGTGCGCCATTAGTGTCAATCCCATCTATAGCCCTTTCTCTAGTAGTGCCTCCGGCGCCATGCAAACCATGGACCAGAGGGGGAACCCTCCTCCCATCTAGGGGGGAGGCCATGGAAGAAGAAGAAGGAGGGAGGCTCTCTCCCCCTCTCTCCCGGTGGCGCGGAGTGCCGCCAGGGCAACTATCGGGATGGCGATCTACATCAACAATCTTTCTAGTGTCCACACCAACTTTCTCCCCCTCTATGCAGCGGTGCAACATCTCTTTCCACCGCTGTAATCTCTACTTAAACATGGTGCTCAACTCCATATATTATTTGCCAATGATCTTTGGTTATCCTATGATGTTTGAGTAGATCTATTTTGCCCTATGGGTTAATCGTGATCTTGGTTGGTATGATTGTATATTTTATTTATGGTGCTGTCCTACGGTGCCCTCCATCTCGCGCAAACATGACGGTCCCCTGCTATAGGGTGTTGCAATATGTTCATGATTCGCTTATGGTGGGTTGCGAGAGCGACATAAATTTAAACCCGAGTAGGTCGGTTATGGTGTATGTGAGTAAACAGGACTTGATACTTAATGCTATGGTTGGGTTTCATGACCTTAATGATCTTTAGTAGTTGCGGATGCTTGCTAGAGTTCCAATCATAAGTGCTTATGATCCAAGTGGAGAAAGTATGTTAGCTCATACCTCTCCCTCGTATAAAATTACAAGAATGATTACTGGTACTTGTTACCGATTGCCTAGGGACAAATAACGTTCTAGTTGACACAAACTAGTTTAATTCTTGCAAATTAACTCTAGGATCACTCTTACAAACTAGTTTAATTCTTGCAAATTAGTTCTAGCATCACTCTTACAAACTAGTTTCATATTTGTTCTAGGTAAAGCAAACGTGAAGCGTGCGTAGAGTTGTATCGCTGGTCAATAGAACTTGAGGGAATATTTGTTCTACCTTTAGCTCTTCGTTGAGTTCGACACTCTTACGTATCAAAAGAGTCTACAATTGATCCCCTATACTCGTGGGTTATCAAGACGTGCTTAGGAATTTCCTATAGAATGGGCCAAGCGCGAAGCCGAATTGGCTAAAGTGGCAAAAGAAGAAGTGAAGAAATTCAATGAGGCCTCTGCAAGTAAGCCTAAGAAGGCTATGCCAAAGAAATTTGATGTGAAGACGAGTTCCTCAATAGCAATGCCCTCACGGCCTAGTTCTGCAACATCAAATCCCTCAAGGAAAATTCATCAAGCAACTTCTTCAAAGGCAATGCCGATTCCCTCTGTTGCCACAAAATCTTCAACTGCAGCTGCAAAGTACTCAACACATGTGCATCTTGTAACATGTCAACGGAATGCTCGTTTCCAATTGCTGCTAGAGCATCTGCATGTTCCTCAGCTCCACCACAGTCATCAGCAGGTCCAACCTTGTTGAAGGTCAAAACCACTGCTGGACGTGGCTCGAGGCCAAGTCCTCATAAGAAGCAAGTTGCTTTCCAAGTGTCGTCTGATGATGATGAAGGTGATGATGAAGAATTTGCTGAAATCATCAGGGACAAACAAGAAAGGGATGCCAGAGCCAAAGGAAGTTATGTGCCTCTCATGCACGATCCAAGGAAGATCCTAGAATTTATTGATCTATGGCACAAAGATCCCAACACTCCACTTCCTGACTTGAACCTCACTCCTGGTCAAAGTCACATGTTGAATGCCTTCATCGGTGAGGAGAAATGGAAATTTCGGAAGGCCAGAGAGGTCAAGAAGACTCAGTACAAGAAGTAGCATTTTCTGAAGAACAAACCTGTGAATATGTCTCCTGAAGAACTTGTAATTATGCAAAAGGAGATGAAAGATCTCAGTGATGAATTTGACACTTATCATGCAGATTGGCTAGGTGCAAAAGTCAGATTTGTCAAGCCTGCAAGGAACCTCAAACCTGATGTTGCGGCCTCGCAACAAGAAATTTCTCAGGCTGAAGCATCTGCTTAGCCCACTGAAGAAAATTCAAGCGCAGCTGATGAAAATCAGGTTGTTGAAGATACAGAAAGTACCATGCTGCTGAAGAAATTCCAGCTCCTGAAGAAATTGCCAGGGCAACCACCAATGTTGCGCCTGAAGAAACTGAGCATACCAGGGCGACTGCATCAGTCGTGCTTGAAGAAACTGAACCAACTTCATCTGCTCCTCCTACAAAATCATCAACGATGAAGAATAGCAACCTTCCTTCTGCATCAGAAGTGAAGAAAACCAAGGCTGCAGAGAAGGCAGCTGTAAAGAAGAGGAATGCATAACCATCTGCAGAATCTTCAGCTCCCAAGAAAGAGAGGAATCTGACAAGTTCCTTCACTAACCCAATTGATGTTGTTCCAATCTCCGTTGTACCATCAAAAGAGGTCATTCCTTTTGGTGAGGAATAAGTCATTCCAGATGACGATTTTGAGGAGAATTCTTCTGTTGCTTCTTCAGAGCAGTTGGATGAAGAAAATGAAGTGGAAGATATGCCTTCAACCCCACTGGTATCATCGCCCATGCCTCAGTTCACAGCTGAAGAGGCAAGCATTGAGGAAATTGAAGAAGACGTGGACATTATCTCAACTACGCCAATACTGAATGATGATTGTTGGAAAAATCTTCACCCCAATTCACCATTGGCCACGCCCCTGCATCTAATTCTTCGGTACACTGTGCAGACTGAATAAATTCAAATGGGATCTGAAGGATGTCAAATTTCTATTCATCACTCATGTTTGACAACGACTAGGTATTTGAGCATCATCAAATTCCTCATGTGGATATGGAGTCCATCCTGTGCTTCCAACCCGTCCTGAATGTTCTTCATGAAGCTGGTCTCCTGAATTTCAGTGCTGACATCTGCAATTGGAAATAAGAGCAAATTCTTCAATTCTATGCCACTTTGCACCTCACTGGAAATGTGGCTGATGTGAATTCATGGGTGCTTGACTGGATGACTGAGAACACTCACAACAAAGCCCGGCCTCTGAATTACTTCATGTCGTACAAGTCAATCCTCATGTTGAAGGCGCAAGGCTCATGTATGAAGAACCTGAATTTTCAAATCAACTGATGCAAGTGCTCATGAAGCCATTGAAGGCTGGCCAAGCTCCTAGAACCACCTTCTTAGTGAATGATTTACTTTATGTGCCAAGGACAAACTACCGCATTCTGACCAAAACAATCAGTCCGATCAAAGGCCACAACTCTGAAGAAGATGAAGTTGTTGGCATCCTGAAGAATCTGTTGTTCAACATCATTCATGGGATTCCCATCAATTATCATGATTTCTTAATGAGGACTTTAGCGAATGTTGAACTATCACTGTTTGAGTTGAAGCCTTATTCTCCCGCCCCTCCGGCACCATGGAGACCATGGAACAGAGGGGGAACCCTCCTCCCATCTAGGGGGAGGCCAAGGAAGAAGAAGAAAGATGGGGGATCTATCCCCCTCTCTCCCGGTGGCGCCGGAGTTCCGCCGGGGCAACCATCGGGACGGCGATCTACATCAACAATCTTGCTACCGTCAACACCAACTTTCTCCCCCTCTATGCAGCTATGTAACACCTCTTTCCACCACTGTAATCTCTACTTAAACATGGTTCTCCACTCCATATATTATTTCCAAATGATCTATGGTTATCCTATGATGTTTGAGTAGATCTGTTTTGTCCTGTGGGTTAATCGTGATCTTGGTTGGTATGATTGTATATTTTATTCATGGTGCTGTCCTACGGTGCCCTCCGTCTCGCGCAAACATGACGGGCCCCAACTATAGGGTGTGGCAATATGTTCATGATTCTCTTATGGTGGGTTGCGAGAGTGACATAAACTTTAACCCGAGTAGGTAAATTATGGTGTATGGGAGTAAAGAGGACCTGATACTTAATGCTACAGTTGGGTTTCACGACCTTAATGATCTTTAGTAATTGCGGATGCTTTCTAGAGTTCCAATCATAAGTGCATACGATCCAAGTAGAGAAAGTATTTTAGCTCATGCCTCTCCCTCATATAAAATTACAAGAATGATTACCGGTACTTGTTATCGATTGCCTAGGGACAAATAACATTCCTGTTGACACAAACCCTTTTATTAAACACCTAACTTTTATTATCTTGCGAAGTACTACTAGTTTTGTTCTTGCACAGTATTTCTAGCATCACTCCTACAAACTAGTTTCATACTTGTTCTAGGTAAAGCGAACGTCAAGCATGCGTAGAGTTGTATCGGTGGTCGATAGAACTTGAGGGAATATTTGTTCTACCTTCAGCTCCTCGTTGGGTTTGACACTCTTAGTTATCGAAAGAGGCAACAATTCATCCCCTATACTTGTCGGTTATCAGGACCTTTTTCTGGCGCCGTTGCCGGGGAGCAATAGCGTGGGGTGAATATTCTCATGTGTGCTTGTTTGCTTTATCACTAAGTAGTTTTTATTTCCTGTTCTATAAGTTGTTCTCTATCTTTAGTTATGGACATGGAACACGAAACACCAAAACAATTAGTGGTACTTGCTACTCATGGAGATGGGGAACCTCCTAAAACCCTCGATGCTCGTTATGTGAAAAATATTATGCACTACTTTTATAATCCTGAGAAAACCCCATTCAACATGATAATGGGAGTAACGTTGGATCAACGTGAATACTTTACGGATTATCGGTTGACACAAAAAGGGAAACTTCAAATTTATATGTTGCATTGGTATGCTCGGGATTTATGCTTGTGATATGATTTTACTTGCTGCTCTATGATGAATGCTCCACACCTTCCCTTTTCATGCAAATTTAATGATAATGAAACCTTGGCTTCTTATGCTAATGGCATATATGATTACTAGCACAAATGCCCGTGCGTTGCAACGGGGTATAGCAAGTTTATATGACACCCTAAAAATCTCAACAACTATCGTCAGCATAAATATATAGATCCTCTGCTATCCAACCTCGACTGGCCAAACCTGTAGTGGTAGATAGTTTAACATGCGCTACATTACATATTCTGTTAGAAGTATGGCATAACAAACATCATAAGTGATCCAAGTTTTCACATGCACAAGTGCAAAAGACTGTAAAAGTGTTTCCTTTAACCGTACAAAAATTTCAAGGATGTAAAATTTAGAAGTTGCAACAGATTGACACTCACTTGTTGTTTTCAACAAAAAAAATGTTCTACAAGATATGCATAGGAACCTTCCATGTGGATAGGGCACTTTGATCAATACTCTCAACCGCGACGGGAGGATATAGTACTCTTTGCATACGTTAGGCATTTTTAAGTTAATGCAACCAATTTACAAGCCCCGTAAATCAAGTCCTTCTGTTTCTTCCATCAAGCCTTGAGTGCAATAATATGAGCGCACGCAACTCCATCGTCTATCGGTATTATACGATAAGCGTAGCATAACCCGTGGTTGCAACAATATGAGCACATGCAACTCTCTCTTCATTTATCACCAACAAGATAAAAGCCTGGCACACAATGATCTGGTCTTCAAATATTAAAAATAAGTATATTTTTGAAATTAAACGATTGAATTTTACATTCTAGTGAATGAAGCAGGATTGAATATGGCCAATGAAAGAAATTAAGCTGGAATCATGTTCATAAAAATAATATAAAATAATATATGCAGATCGTCTTCTTCCCTACGAGAAAAAACACTCACATGAGATTTTTGAAGCTCTGTTCTCAGTACACGGGATGCAGTAAACATCAGAAAAAATAGCACAGATCAGAAGTGAAAATATAATCACTTTATAAATGATACCAAATGTCGGGGATATACCCCGCGGTATGACCAGACCGGATGTATAACCCGGCCGGACTTGGCGACTCACTGGTGACCCGCCCTGACTGGACGACTCACTAAGTGACCCGCCCGAGCCTGGCGACTTATGGGTGACCTGGCAAGCGGATCATAGGAGTGACAAGACCCGGGGGCCCAAGACGCTCAAGGCCCAGAAGGCCGGCTTACGTTATGGTAGGCCGGTTTAAGAGGAAGGAACCAAGACCCGGACTTGTTTTCAACTTGTAAGAAAAGATAGACTAGTCCTAGTTCTACTAGGACTCTACATGTAACCCGCCCCTCTAACTTATATAAGGAGGGGCAGGGCTCCCCAAAGAGGGACAAGCAAGAAACAAGAACAATCTCTAGAGCTAGACACAAAGAGCCGGCTTACCGGCGACTCTCTCATGATCATAATGAGACCTAGCCACAAACAGCATGTAGGCTTATTACCGGATGATGTTTTCCGGGGCCCGAAGCTGTCTAAATCCTTGTCTTGCGTGTTGCGTCTCTCGTCCCGATCAACCCCTCTCAAGCTACCACATAGATGCGTTGGCCTCGCGACTAAGTCCTTACACTAGGACATCTGCCGTGACAAATCCACGACAGTTGACGCCCACCGTGGGGCCTGCGCACGGTGGTGTTGAGTTCTTGGAGGGATCTCTTTTAGGGATCCAGAAATTCGCGATTGACAGGGGGAAGAAGAGCCAACATTGGAAGGAATTAGCAAGTTCATCATCAAAGAAATTAGGGTTGTTATTGAGCCGCCGCCGCCGGTTGTGTAATTTGTCAAATTGCAATCAAACCAAAAGCAACACGGACGGCGATTACATGGCAAGTTTGCATCTGATGGAAACCTACTCCCATTGGAAACCAAGAATCTAAAAAAGGGCGTCAGGAACCCAATACAGTGAAACTGCTAGGTGAGAGCCGCCGGTCGGGTCTTGTGCGTCGTCACCGTCTTTGAGTCGGAACAAGGGGGTAGCAATCGTCCTAGAACCGCTTCCTCCACTGAACATTGCTGAGCCGGCCCAAAGCCGTTCTTCTACTAGGAGCCGCCCCTCCGCGGGATGCCTTCGCACGACGTCTTTCCAGCCTGCCACTGGTTCAGGTGTGCCTCACCACTAAGTCGCCGTGGCCTATCCATTGCCTTCGAGCCGGTCTGCGCTTCCGTTAAATCGCCACATTTTGTGGCGAGAGTATATTTTCCCGTCACATCACGCTATTAAGAGGGTGTTTGTTTCCAGGAACTTATTGGTTTAGGAACTTAAAAAAGTCCCTATAAGTTCCATCTAAACCAAACAGGAGGGACTTATAGGGACTTAAAGTGGGCATTTGAGACTTATGAAATATGGCTCTCAAGGGGAGTCTTATCGGGACTTATAGTTGTAATATAGTCTTGTAGGGACTTATAAGTCCGAGAAACCAAACATGTAGAGACTTTTTAGGGACTTGGACTTATAAGTTGGGACTAAAAAAAGTCCTCGGACTTATGAACCAAACAGGGTCTAAATCAAGCAATCAGAGTAATGGTTGTACGGGAACAGAAGAGGAGCAGGCAGCGATTGAAAGGAATATCTGCTCCATACTCATGGAAAGAATCGCCACTAGAGAAGTTATAAAATCCTGAAGACTATTCAATTGACCATAGTACTATTAGTACTAAGTACTGCTTGATAAGCACAGGAGTCAAGGCTGTGTAATTAAAAAAGAAGCACTGTCCTGTTCGGATTAGGATTGCTACTCACGTGAAGACCTTTGCATCAAACGGGACCGGCTGCAATTTTTCTTTAACGACCGGCCACACTCAGATGCAGGCAAGAGCTCAGTACGAGTCAGTCGAATCTACTGGAGACGGAAATAGGAAATATGACACGAAGACTTTTTCGCCAGAGTCCATCATGTGTGGTGCTTGATGGCCCGCCTGACCCGCCGGTCTCCGGCTCGTCTCGTCGCTCACCACCATCACCTCGAGCAGCTCACGGTTCCAGAGTTCAGGAGGCTGTTTGACCCGCCTCCGTCATCAACCCCCCGATACCGTGCCTCTCGTCTCCATCAACGGGCTGCCCTGCTGTCTCGTGCTGTCCTCGAGCTGCTGTGGTGCCGCCAGTGAGCCGCTACCCGTGAGCAAGCTGTTGAGCCGCCCGCGTTGCCTCCTCGCCGCAGCTCCGCCTCGCCTTCGACGCGTTGACCCATTTTTTTCCGCGGCTCCGCCTTGCCTTCGGCACACCGAACCGCCCGGCCGTCAGTCACCTCTGCCGCGGTCGCCGGCACACCAAGTCTTGAGCCGGCCGCACTGCCCTTGAACCGCCGCGCCTCGAGTCACCTTCACTGCATGGCCTCACCACCGTGGGATGTTGCCGCCGCTTGTTTCCATGGCAAGTCGCCCCGGCTTTCAAACTGTTTTCATTTATGGCTGAACTACTGCTGCTATGGACTCCGCTTCCTCTGCCAAGAGCCGCCCAGAGCGGTCACCTCCAATGTCACGGTCCTTCATCAATCCGGTCGCACAGTAACTACGGCGCTGGCATCACCCGGGTCATGTTGGCGTTGGATTTGCGACGAGCTGCAGCGATGGCCATGATGAGCTCCCGCAATCTTGAGACTGCTGTTGGAAGTGAACAAAAATCAAAGAAAAATACCATATTACTGTGGTGGTCAAATCAGCCACAAGAAAGTGCTATGCACTGCCATCTCCACTTTCTCACGAGAAGACGGAGGCAAAAGCAACTAGTACTTACAGTACAGCCCGCGATCATTGCCATCCTCTGTCGTTCGCAAACATCAGGTGATATTCATCCAAGTTTGTTTTATTGGCATATATTGTTTTTATCAAAAAACAAGTTTATCTTTATCTTGGTCTGCAATATTATTTATGCAGAGCAATTATTTATCACAAAATGTGATATTATACCGCGGAGATGGAGACACGCCATGCACAGATGTCCGTCTCCCGTGACCGCGCCGGCTTACAACACCGTGGCCGTCTCTCGCGACCGCGCCGGCTTACAACGCCGTGGCTGTCTCTCGCGACCGCGCCGGCTTACAACGCCGCGGCCGTCTCTCGCGAACGCGCCGGCTTATAAAGCCGTGGCCGTCTCTCGCGACCGCGCGGGCTTACAACGTCGTGGCCGTCTCTCACGACAACGCCGGCTTACAACAAGGAGGACAACTTGCCCGTCCACACCGACTTACAACGCCACGGGCGGTTTATCTGTCTGTGCCGCCTCAGATATTGCGGTCGTCTTTACTGTCCGTCTCTCTTGGCCTGATCTACATCAACACACCGGGCCGCACCTATTTGGATGAGCTGTTTATTGAGTATGAGCAAGTCGCTGCTTGGGAAGCCCAGTTTTTCTTCCAACAAATTGGAGGCAAGTTATCATGTCTTATCAGCCGCCATCTCCACGGGATGGCCCAATGAATAGGTGCACAAGTCGCCGGCACTACGGTTTGGTTAACTTCAAACAGCCAGTTGGAAGGAACCATTGGCCGAGTTGCTGACACGGCTCATACGGGATCATTTATAACCCGCCGCAGTCACCTCAACCTTCTGTGGATAATCACTAGCCTAACATATCAGGTGAAATCCATCCAATATATTTTATATTACATATTATTTTCTTCAAAGGAGCAATTACTTTGGTTTGCAGGTTGTCCCATGCAGGATTCAAAGCGGTCTATATCACGGTTAATTATGAAGGGTGTCAAGCCAACTTCTCAAGTCGTCTTAAGACTCGGGGGCTACAATGACATGAATCGGGAACTGCGGATCATTGGAAGGAAGGATAACTCGGTTCAGGAGGCCACCGCCATATTGATAAAAATTCAAAGGCCGTCAGAAAAATTGCCGGTTCAAAATGAAGATTTCGGTTTAAAATACAGTTCAAGAGACATCTCTCTCCCACAAAACCGGTTCAACATCCGGATCAAGGTAAATTTGTCCCTTACAAAGCTTTGAGGATGTCAATATCCGGTTAAAGAATTTCCGGTTCAAAAAGAATTAATCTCTTGTAAGTTCGAGATCTCAGACAAATTAATGGTTACCAAAGAAAACTTGCTGCCAAAATGCACGGTTCAGAACATGGGTATCCTGCCTTACGGCATATTTTATTATGGTCACTTGGGGGCTTCCTGCTCATCGGGCATAGCTATCAGTACCCTCTTGATCGGCGCAATGCCAAAATTTATATGGTCACTTGGGGGCTTCCTGTTCAAACATAGGTCGTATTCGAACCAAAGAGAACATAGCTGTCGATACCCTTTTGATTAGCAAACTGCTGAACCTAGTTGGGGGCTTCTTGATCGTATCCGAATCATAGCTCAACCCCTTTGGGAATCGACGTGGATCGTATTCGAATCAGCGTCGTTAAACAATTTTGATGGTCATTTGGGGGCTTCCTGTTCAAACATAGGTCGTATTCGAACCAAAGAGAACATAGCTGTCGATACCCACTTTGATCGGCAACGCCAACGCCACTGGGGGCTATATGATCGTATTCGAATCTTAGCTTAACCCCTTTGGAACGGTTTACTGATCGTATTCGAATCAGAAGCCTCAAAATTTTTATCTGTTTTTATACAATCGCAAGTATTTGAGTTGTCACAAATATCATATGTGCCGGCTCTTACAGAGTTGAGTTATCAACTTCACTGTCCGGGTCACATAAGCCGGCGGTATCATTCAAAGGATCATAGGGATCTTGTGATCTACTTGTGTGCAGGATAAGACTACATTTGGGTGGTTACCCGCCTTGGCTTTTTACGTTAAGTCGCCAGGGCATATGTTGTTTAAACTCTTTGCAGGATTTGCAGAAATATGACATATAAATGATTAAGTTCAAGTTCATTACCAAAGTTGATGCTTCAAAATGATTATTGGTTCTGGATTTTTCTCAAAGGCTATAAGCCGCCAGGTTATAAAAATTCTGGCTTACAATGGAGGTGTATTAAATCGCCATCGGCCAAGAGCCCCTGTGTATTTAAACTCTAGATTTACTTAACAACAGATGATGTCGCTTTGGCGCAATGGCTATTATTTTATTAATGGATATGATTTATTCTACAATGGAAGGAATAGTCCCGAGTCGCTGCAGGCTTACGACCCGGCACTTGGGGGCTACATTATTCAAATTGAGATTACATCAAATATGCAAGTCTCATGTCGCTGCAAGCATGCACCATGACACGGGAGGGCTAATGCAATGTCTTTTTTGCTCAACTTATTGAAGGCCCGACTTATCACATTCTAAATGAGTTGGCCCTTGGGGGCTACCAATTGCTCCTGTCAAAAATTCAAGGTACACAAGCATTAATCCATTATATTGAATGGTCCACTATTTAGTTGATGGAGTACAAAGCTCTTAACCTTGTGGACGTGGGTTCAAGCCCCATGGTGGAGACTATATTATATGATGTTATTATCAATTTTATACAAAGTCCCAGCTAAGTATTATCTTACTAAGCCGACCCTTGGGGGCTACACATTGCTGTTCAAATTTACATGGTTATATCAACAAAGTCCCTGCTCATTATTGCATAATGACCCAGCCCTTGGGGGCCACACTGGTTGAAGTTTTCATGAGCATAAAGCAATTACAAGTCCCAGGTTGCTGCAAGCATGACAACCCGGCACTTGGGGGCTACATGTGTGAAATATTCAGTTTATATGATTGAGATGAATAAACCGGATTTCTTCAAGGTTGCAACATTTATTGGAAAAAGTCTTAAACCATCACTTTGTTCTGCTCAAGACTTGGGGGCTACAGGTAATATGGATATAAGGGAGAAAAATCTTCAAATTATCAGTTTTGAGCAAATTAGGAGGATCAATTACATAAACCGGTGTCAACAACAACTATGATCCGGCATCGTCTGTTTTATAATCAGACACTTTTTGGTAATGATAAACCGGCAAGTTTTACATCTTCAAGCCGACTGAATATCATATGAGTATTTGAAGACCAAAATTATTTAACCCGGCGCCTTGGAAGCCGACTCAAGTGGATTATTCTTCACAATATTTTTCTGAGAAACCAACATCAGCAAATTGAGTATGAAGTTAGCTTATTTGACCCGGATTTCCTAGATGAAGGAAATGACAATTGGACTTAAGGATAATCAGGTCCTGTCTCAGGAGAATATTTAACCCGGAGCACAAGGAATTAAGGATGATCAGGTGCCGGCGTACAAGAATTTTTAACCCGGAACACAATCTGTCAAAGTTGTTCTTGTGTTTGTTTTACAGGATCAGTTTAACATGGATAAATCCAAATTAAACTTGGGGGCTAATGTCGGGGATATACCCCGCGGTATGACCCGGCCGGATGTATAACCCGGCCGGACTTGGCGACTCACTAATGACCCGCCCTGACTGGACGACTCACTAAGTGACCCGCCCGAGCCTGGCGACTTATGGGTGACCTGGCAAGCGGATCAGAGGAGCGACAAGACCCGGGGGCCCAAGAGGCTCAAGGCCCAGAAGGCCGGCTTACGTTATGGTAGGCCGGCTTAAGAGGAAGGAAGCAAGACCCGGACTTGTATTCAACTTGTAAGAAAAGATAGACTAGTCCTAGTTCTACTAGGACTCCACATGTAACCCGCCCCTCTAACTTATATAAGGAGGGGCAGGGCTCCCCAAAGAGGGACAAGCAAGAAACAAGAACAATCTCTAGGGCTAGACACAAAGAGCCGGCTTACCAGCGACTCTCTCATGATCATAATGAGACCTAGCCATAAACAGCATGTAGGGTTATTACCGGATGATGTTTCCCGGGGGCCGAATCTGTCTAAATCCTTGTCTTGCGTGTTATGTCTCTCGTCCCAATCAACCCCTCTCAAGCTACCACATAAATGCGTTGGCCTCGCGACTAAGTCCTTACACTAGGACATCTGCCGTGACAAATCCACGACACTAATGGAATCCAAATTATTATAATCTGATAATAATTTGAAGTTTGGAAATTATTCTACTCGAACAATTGTAGCATGCATGTACTTTCTCTAAATATATGCAATGTAATTTTGTTCAAATAATGTGCAGGCAGGAAATACAGTGCTTCCAAATATCTATACTATGATCAGTAACTTGCGTGCAATTCTTGATAGGAAGGATAGGTAAAATCACATGATCAGCATAGAAGACAGCGCAGGCGCCCGCTGGAAACCTGTTGTTTTAGTACTTTAACAATGGTGTGGCGTCCTAATTGCGCAGCAGGTCCGCACCAGATGAGGCAGCTCCAGATGAGGAGCAGGAAAGGAAGATCGGATCGAAAGTAACAAAACAACATGACATAGCAAAGCAACGGAGGACGTCCCTCATAAAAAAACAGCGAAAGCAGGAGGCAATTTGCACGAGCTTGACGGATGTTGTGAGGGCTGCGGCGGGCGGCGGGTAGCGGCCCTGCCGGGGACAACGGATATGGAGCAAGCTGTCATCCGTTTTGGTGGGGGGCTGAAGGCTCTAGAAGTCGATTGCCTGGGGCAAAATATGGGTTTCCATCGTTTTGCGGAGTTCTCCAATACGAAGCCATTGTCTGCGGGGGAGAGCGACCTGGCACAGTTAAAGATGTGTTGATAGTGTGAAGGGACTTTACTTTTTTACCTGCGTCTCCTGCACTCAGAATTGGAATCATGTACGGGTTGGAGTTGTACTCATATACGGCTTGTATGTCCTGCGTACGTTGGACGTGCCATGGCTTGTCTGTCCTATGTACGTCATAGATAGATACGCAGGTAAAATAGTACCACCTCGGATGTAGAAACTGAAAGCGTAAATTCACGGAATGAGTTGTTTCGTTTAGCGCGTAGAGCGTTCGTGCATTGTTGTATGCTGGTACGGTTGTAATCCGTATGCTGTGTTCAATGTATGATTTTGTGCTTTTGTTTTTGTGCTTGTTTTTGTTTGTCTCTCTGTCAAGCAGAGATGTTTGACAGGGTTGGCAATGTGTGCTAATAAGACTTTAATCAGTACAACACATACACTAAAAACAACAGTGGCTTGTCCCGAGTCTTTATTAAAATGCGCGCTGGTGTAGGTATATGTATGCCAGGATTACATATACCCATTAGCATTAAAACACCTTAGAATGATTTGTTCGCCGTGTTTTCATTGCATGTTTGTTGCACCGGGCTGTCTATTAGTTTGCTTGTACTGCATACTGCACGCATACCTGGTTCACCCACGAGTACATTAGGGCAGTACTCGGGGGAATGCAAAGTCACATATCCCTCCCTACCTATGCATACCCAGTGTGCCGGATTTCTAAACCTAGAGCCTCGCAGAGGCATTTCCGTATGGCAGTTCCTCATCTCTAATTCTTTTTCCTGATTTCATTTCCGGAGGAACACTGCCAACTTTATTTCATTCAATCCAGTACATCTACCCCAATACAGATTTCAACTCCGATTCTACCTCGACACCTACTTTTTCATGAGCAATCCGTGAAATTCTCCCTCGTACCCCAGTGTGATGCTGAGCTGGCGCAGTCCCCTCGCCCGCATACGAACCTCACCATCACAATCTTCTCTACCTTGTGTGGTGCACGCACGTCGCCACCACCGCTCCACAGGAGCACGCGATCACTCCGCCGGAGCAAACCGACGGAGGATCAAGCATGGAGGAGGACCACCTAGTGCACCATCTTCTCTTGCATCTCGAGCCACCACACCGAGCCGCGCGTTGTCCCGAGCCTGATCATTCCTGATGGGAATCAACAAAAGGATCGACGAGCCGATCAGCGTGCCTAGCAGCGCCGTGAGGAACAACCGTCGCGCCACCAAAAACACCTCATCGCCGAAGGAGCTCGGCTTGATCTCGCCCAAACCGAAGAGGTAGTAGAGCGGCATTGTGTTTGTGCATTCGAAGAGAGCCGCGCTGCCATATTTTATAGCCCAAACCCGGTGTACGGGGAGCAAGGTCCAGGAAAGCCGCTTGTCGCGCGATCACCGGCGTCCAGGAGGCGAATCCGCGAGCAGTGCCGACAAGGTGCTGGCCCGCGACATGAGTGCTCGCTGCACCGGCGCCGTGCACGCCGCGCACTACGGCACTAGGGTCCTCATCGCCCTAGGAGCTAGATGCGCGCTGCGCCAAGCCGCACGCGGAGCAGCAGCGTAGGAGAAGCAGCAAGCCGGAGGTAGAAGAAGGAGGCTCCCAGTGGGCCCTTGACCCACGTGTGAGCAGGTGAAATCACTGTTCTTTGTGGTGCATCCAGCATTTTCTTTCGGGAGCCTAATCTCGAGTGCCCCTGGCAGTGGAGGTAACCCTGTTTTACTCATATCTCTCTCTGGGTGTACGAATTATCGGTAACCTAACTCGTTTGAATCGGACCGATGGGTTAAACATTTACCCTGAGGTTTTCCCCGGAGTGGTTATCTTTTCTTATTGCTGTAACCCTAGAAATCTCGAGGACGAGATTCTTTTTAAGGGGGGAAGAGTTGTAACAGCCCCAAAATTGGGTTATCAATTTTTGTGCTGTTATTTCTTCCTCGCAATCATTTTTCAAATTTTCTCCTGAGTTTCCTGGATGACTCTGAGAATTCTTGCCATTTCCAACCTTTCAAAACCTTTCTCATGTCTTTGTCAGTGGGCAATACCTCTTTTGAATCATCTCAAATCCTCTCAAACCCTAATTCCAAATTTTTGGAATTTGAATTTGGCCTATGTGCTTGCAAATGAGTCATCACTTTCCTTGATCTGTTGATCATCCCATCTGTTCCCAGAGACCCTTCTACCTTTCTGAACCCTGGTGCAAAAATATTGCTAAGTCCTATGCAATATTTTTGAATTGTTATTTATTCCTTTCTTGCCTTTCTTAGGAATAAAATTCAAAGGCATAGTTAGCCAACTCATAAATTCTTGTGAATTGGTGTAGATGATATTTATGTCTAATCCTAGCTCTGGCAAACATATTTGCCCTAATTAAATAAGGAAAATTGCCTTTTCTTATTTTAAGCCAATATATATTGCATTCCTGCCAGTTTCCATAGGAGCTACCATTTCTATAGGAAGGAAAATTCCCAAATAATTTGCGGAGCTTGTACTTGCTATATCTCTTCCATCCAAACCCATGCTCCAAAGATCATAATTTGAGCACATGATCCAATGCAAGTTTCCGCCCTATCTGAAATTTTTGCTAAGGAAGTGCTTGAACCCTTGATCCATTTGTTGAGCTGAAATTTGGTAGGGTGATTAACATTATTAAATAACCAATGCATACAAAAAATCAGCTCAATCCTTCGATCCTATCTTCCTTGGCTATTTTCTCAGATCCATTTGTTCAGATTGCTTGTCTGTGAAGGAAGTGCTTGAACCCTTGATCCATTTGTTCAGATTGCTTGTCTGTGAAGGAAGTACCCTCATAGATGATCAAAATGAGCTGAAACTTTTCTAGCAGTCTCTAATGACCATATCATCATTCTCCACCAAAATTTAGCTCATTCCATTGAACTATGTGAGCACAGGAGCAATTCTTTGATTCTGTCGAAATTTTCAGTTTGTGAAGCAAGTATATTTTATCTTGCTCCATTATGGCTGAAAATATTTCCAAGCCTTCTCCTATCCATATGATCCACCTCCACAAGAGTTTGGCTCATTTCATCTAGCCAATATGTTGCTATAATTTTTCCAAGTTTGTGGTCAGATGTGATGCTTGTGAAACAAGTGCCAATTTGGAAAGTCCATTTGGTATGATCTTTTTGCACCATCTACATATGACCAAATCATCAAGATTTGCCAAGTGGCAGCCCTATCCAACACTCCTAGTGAGTGCTTCTTCCACATTTGTTTTCTGGGCCATATTTCCTAGTTGCACTGTAGCTATGTTAAATACTTGCCCAAATCCCTTCCAATTTTCCAGGACTATAGTCTTTGCTTCCCTAAGCCTCCCAGACATCACGTTTAGTCCTTAATCCCTCTAGTTTGATCACCAAGATGTGGCCAAGTTTGCAACAGGAAACTTGTCGAGCTTGGTTTCGTCTACTCACTACCCTTCTTCTCGTGCCATCACCTCATCGTTAATGAGCCTTGGAAGGACTCCACTTGCGACAAGGTTTGGCGTGAAGTAGGTGACCAGGGCATACATTGTCCATGGTGACCACGGGCAATGCCAGCTCAAATCAGTGGTCTAGCCACTGTTGGCAACAACAGCGCCGCTCTGGCCGGTTGTGGCTTGTTCCCGAGTGTCACACGCACTACTAGGAAAAGGGCTATAGATAATATGGACATTAATGGCGCACCACATCACTACTATATAGCAGTGGCGCACCACATATAGGCACGCCATTAAACTCCAAATACTAATGGCGCACCACATCCACGGTGCGCCACTACTAACAATTTTTTTATTTTTTTTAAACTAGTAATGGCGCACCAGGGAATAGTGCGCCATTACTAGTTAAACTAGTAATGGTGCAACACACCCTCGGTGCGCCACTACTAACAAATTTTGTTTTTTTTTTCAAAACTAGTAATGGCGCACCACACCCTCGGTGCGCCACTACTAACAAATTGTTTTTTTAAACTAGTAATGGCGCACCTGGGGATTGTGCTCCATTACTAACTTTAACAAAAATTCCACCGAATGCACCCCCCCGGACCGCCTTTTCAGTTTTAAAAAAATAAAACAAAATGATGGAAATGTCAAAAAAATAAAAGAAAATAAGTTTCCCATGTGATATGTGGTCTACTTGTTGGGAAAATTTTAAAAAATGAATTTCGACTTTATTTGCAAAATCTCTCTGGAATTTGTAAAATGGGCATAACTTTTGCATATGAACTCAGATTAAAAAGTTTTTTATATGAAAAATCATCTACTCGAAAAGTTACATCTGAATTCAACTGGGGGGGACCCCATTGAAGATTTTTAGAATCCCCAAAAACCTAACAGAAAAAAAGATACGGGGCTTTTAAGATCTAGAGGGGAAAAATGAAATAAATTTCAAACTTAGTAGTGGCGCACCATTTGCTAGGTGCGCCACTAGTAACAGAAAAAAACATTAGTTTCGAAAAAAAATTGGAAAAAATATTCTAAATATGATACGTAATGTGAACGGAAGTTTGAAATATTTTTCAAAATTTCATCACACTCATGAATATGAACAAAGTCCTAGATATCAACAAGGTTTAATAGGATTGATATGCTAAGTATATCAACAAGTGCGTGTTAAGTGAGCTGGTGCTGGGGTTGGATAGAACTCTGAAGATAAGCGTGCTTGGGCTAGAGTAGGATGGGTGACCTTTCGAGAAGTTTGACCACCGAATGCGATTTGACTTGAGATTAAGCATATTGACCCTAGATTAAGCCATAGTGACCCGAGATTAAGAAAAAACCAAAAAAAATTGAAACAATTTGAAAAAATTGAAATGCGTTGCTCGATTCCGTGACCCCCCCCCCCCCCCGGGCGCTCGTCCGCGCCCACTCGTCGTCTTGCCGCTCCTTCTCGTGAGTCTTGGCTGCGCGTGCACATCGCCGGCGCACGGACACGTAGCCGCGCCGCGTGCCACCTCGCCCCTCCCTCCCGAGCTCTTCCCGCGGATATAAGTAGCACCCCCGAACCCCTCGCAGTCCTCAACGCCTCCCCACGCCCTCCCCTCGAGCCTAGAATCCCTCCCTGCCCTCCATGGTTGCCGTGCCCATCGTTGGCCTCAGCCTAAATTGGCTCAAGCCGAGCCTTTCCCTTCCTTTCTTCTTCCACCAGTAGATCCACCCTAGCCTGCCGAGCCTCCCCAGCCCCTCAACTTCGTCCCGCCGCCGCCGGAGCGCCATGTCCATCCTCACCCACAGCCACCATCCGCCGTGGTCGTGGCTCCTCCTTTTCCCATGCTCCCCGGCGACCGTTGTGCCCACAGAGGGGTGAGGCTCCTTCCCCTGAGCACGCCCGTAGGTCGAGCGTCGCGAGATGTGGCCGGAGTCGCCGGGAATCCGCGTTGGGCCGCCCGCACCGCGTCGGGCCGCCCTGGGAGGTGGAAGAAGGAGACCTGCCCGTTGGCCCCCCTCCCCGTGGACCCCACCTGGCAGCCACTCAAGGTCGTCCCCACTCCGCCACGTCAGATTAGTGGAGACGTACTCACCGGAGTACGCTTTCCCTTCCCAAAAATGCCTATCGTCTTTTCTTCAGGTTAGAATACGTTTTCCTCTCAAGAAAGCGTATTACCTTTTACTATGGCTCGCAATGCGTTTTCTCTAATCCCGAGGCGTGTTCCTCTAAATGCGCTTTCTGTTTTTCAGCTGAGGGGCCTGGGTGTAGAAATCTTTTTACAGATTGGTCCCTGAACTTCGTCGGGCTGTAACTTTTTGCTTGAGACTCCGGTTGAGGTGAATCCAACGCCCACGTCTTCGTCTCGTCGAGCCCTTTATGTTCCCATCATTCTCAATATGGTTTGACATATTGAAACTGACCACTTTGCCCTTACCCGTAAACAGCCCCCTTCGAGAGAGAACTATTTTCGACAACTCTTTCCGTGATAGTTTCACACTTCTTCCCGAAGTATTTGTCGACCCCAGGCAAGCCAACCTCTTATCATGAGCCCCGAACTTGCTTGTTGACTCTGCTTGCACCTCGTGTGTGTGTTTAGTTGCAGTAGTTTCTTGTCTGTTCCGTCTGCTGTTACTTCCGTCGTGCTATATGCGTTTGCCTTGCATGCTTGTGCTTTCATGAAATAAGTTGACATGCTAGCTAGATGTTGTTACTAATAATATCATGCCTCTATCTAGTTTCATGTTAGTAGTATTAATGCTATGATGATTCTGTTGCACTAGTGAAATTACTAGTACTTGTTATTGCCATGTTTCGCATGCTATCGTTGTTCATTTGAAAAGCTTAATTTTGTTACTACATCGGTATGTTGCAAGATAGTTGTTGCACTCATGTTAAAATGCTCGCATGATGATTGATGATGGAGAAGTTAATAATATGACTTAATAACAAGCCTCCTCCGTCATCACTGGGATATCATAGTGCCACCAAATCGAGCTTTATCCAGTGAAACCACATTTACCTTATGGGGAGGTCCTAGCTGGGTCTATTGTCATGCCTCTCGCAGGTGCCTCCCGCGAGGGAAGTTTACGGGCACGCGTTACCCTGATCAGGTAGGCGGACATAAGCCTTGTGTGCCCGAGTTAGGTTTTGAGCTCATGTCCCCGTTTGGGACCGTTTTGCCACGACGGTGGCCGTTGGTACCTTTGGTAGGTATGGGGCCACCCAGGACTGAACCCAAAAAGGGGTGTTGGTCGGAGTGGCCGGGAGAGTGTCATGGCAGTAGGTCAGTTTTGTCGGAACGCAATTGGTCCACACAAATGGGAGTGCGAGGCCATGGGTTCCGTGGTGTGGCTAAAGTGTGCTACCTCTGTATAGTGTGTGTTCAATCTATCGATAGCCGCGTCCTCGGTCATGGGCACAGTTTTGTAGTAGGTCACACTATCGGGTCTTGGTCGAAATGGAGGAGAAATCTGCTAATAACTTGTGTGATAACTAAGATGTGATAAATCATGTGGTGACTTGGACTATGGGAATATCGTGAGAAGTCACAATGATGTGTTGATATGACCTCGAGACTAGGTCTCGGTAAGTCATGAGTGTGCTCCGAGGAGCTGTGGCAGAGTAAGTGATTGTTGCATAAGGTTAATACAACATGTCTTCACGGGAGGTAACTGGTAGTTTATTTTCAGCATAGTTTCATGATGCCATGCCATGTTTTGATATGCTATGCTTTGATGTTGTTGTATTAGAAGTAAGTTTGATATGCCATGCTAGTAGATGCTATGATGTTGTTCATGCTTAGTTTGATTTATGATTTTTGTTAATATTATGCCATGCTTAGAAGTAGTGTTGGAGTAGATTGTTGCATAGTCTTGGTTCTTGCTTGTCATCTGTTTGTTTGGACGCTATGTATTTGGTTGTCTTGAAAGTACATTCAATGCACTAACCTGTCATGTCATGCCAGTTTTGTAGATTGTGCCCAGATTGTTCACTTGTTCCGTCGTGCTAGGCCGTAATCTTGCCAGTCCTGTGAGTTGTGGAGCCCAGCCAGAGTTGTTATGCTACTAAACCAAGACTTCCGCCACGATTTAAATAGACTTCTGATGCCATTTAAATAGCCTTAGGACTATGCCAGATAATTGTATTCATCAATGATGTAATCATATACACATGTATTTGATGAATATTATTGTACCTGGAATGATGCATCATGGACCTATCGTGCATAAGGTGTTATCCTGGGCTGACGTGCGAAGGCCCCCTGCTCCATGCGGATCGGGGGCCACAGTAGGATTGTATATTTTATTTATGGTGCTGTCCTACGGTGCCCTCTGTCTCACGCAAACGTGAGGGGCCCCTGCTGTAGGGTGTTGCAATATGTTCATGATTCGCTTATGGTGGGTTGCGAGAGTGACAGAAACTTAAACTCGAGTAGGTGGGTTATGGTGTACGGGAGTAAAGAGGACTTGATACTTAATGCTATGGTTGGGTTTCACGACCTTAATGATCTTTAGTAGTTGCGGATGCTTGCTAGAGTTCCAATCATAAGTGCATATGATCCAAGTAGAGAAAGTATGTTAGCTCATGCCTCTCCCATATATGAAATTACAAGAATGATTATTGGAACTTGTTATTGATTGCCTAGGGACAAATAACGTTCTTGTTGACACAAACCCTTTTACTAAACACCTAACTTTTATTATCTTCCAAAGTACTTCTAGTTTTATTCTTGCAAAGTAGTTTTAGCATCACTCCTACAAACTAGTTTCAAACTTGTTCTAGGTAAAGCGGACGTCAAGCATGTGTAGTTTTGTGTCGGTGGTCGATAGAACTTGAGGGAATATTTGTTCTACCTTTAGCTCCTCGTTGGGTTCGACAGTCTTACTTAGCGAAAGAGGCTACAATTGATCCCCTATACTTGTGGGTTATCAAGGCGTGGTGAGAAATTTCCTAAAGAATGAGCCAAGTGCCAAGCCAAATTGCCTAAAGTGGCAAAAGAAGCAGTGAAGAAATTCAATGAGGATTCTCAACCTGCTGCTGCTGAGGCCTCTGCAAGTAAGCCTAAGAAGGCTATGCCAAAGAAACCTGATGTGAAGCCGAGTTCCTCAACAACAATGCCCTCACGGCCCAGTTCTTCAACATCAAAGCCCTCAAGGCAAATTCCTCAAGCAACTTCTTCAATGGCAATGCCAATTCCCTCTATTGCCACAGAATCTTCAACTGCTACTACAAAGTCCTCAACACGTGTGCATCTTGCAACGTGTCAACGGACTGCTGGTTTTTCAATTGCTTCTGGAGCATCTGCAAGTTCCTCAGCTCCAGCACAGTCCTCAACAGGTTCAACCTTGTTGAAGATCAAAACCAATGCTGGATGTGGCTCGAGGCCAATTCCTCATAAGAAGCAAGATGCTTTCCAAGTGTCGTCTGATGACGATAAAGCTGATGATGAAGAACTTGCTGAAATCATCAGGGACAGACAAGAAAGGGCCGCTAGAGCCAAAGGCAGTTATGTGCCTCCCATGCAGGATCCAAGGAAGATCCTAGAGTTTATTGATCTATGGCACAAAGATCCCAACACTCCACTTCCTGACTTGAACCTCACTCCTGGTCAAAGTCACATGTTGAATGCCTTCAGCGGTGAGGAGAAGTGGAAATTTTAGAAGGCCAGAGAGGTCAAGAAGGCTCAATACAAGAAGGAGCATTTTCTGAAGAAAAAACTTGTGAATATGTCTCGTGAAGAACTTCTAAATATGCAAAAGGAGATGAAAGATCTCAGTGATCAATTTGACACTTATCATGCAGATTAGCTAGGTGCCAAAGTCAGATTTGTCAAGCTTGCGAAGAATCTCAAACCTGATGTTACGGCCTCGCAACATGAAATTCCTCAGGCTGAAGCATCTACTCAGTGCACTGAAGAAAACGCAAGCACAGCTGATGAAAATCAGGCTGTTGAAGAAATTCCAGCTCCTGAAGAAATTGCCAGGGCAACCACCAATGTTGCGCCTGAAGAAACTGAAGAAATTGATCATACCAGGGCGACTGCATCAGTCATGCCTGAAGAAACTGAACCAACTTCATCTGCTCCTCCTGCAAAATCATCAAAAATGAAGAATAGCAACCTTCCATCTGCATCAAAAGTGAAGAAAACCAAGGCTGCAGAGAAGGCAACTGTAAAGAAGAGGAAAGCATCAACGTCTGCGGAATCTTCTGCTCCCAAGAAAGTGAGGACTTTGTCAAGTTCCTTCACTAACCCAATTGATGTTTTTCCAATCTCGGTTGTACCATCAAAAGAGGTCATTCCTTTTGGTGAGCAATATGTCATTCCAAATGACGATTTTGAAGAGAATTCTTCTGTGCTTCTTCAGAGAAGTTGGATGAAGAAAATGAAGTGGAAGATATTCCTTCAACCCCACTGGTATCATCGACCATGCCTCGGTTCAGAGCTGAACAGGCATGCATTGAGGAAATTGAAGAAGACATGGACATTGGCTCAACTACGCCACTATAGAATGATGATTATTGGGAAAATCTTCACCCCAATTCACCATTGGCCACGCCTTTGCATCGAATTCCTCGGTCCCCTGAGCAAACTGAAGAAATTCAAATGGGATCTGAAGAACGTCAAACTTCTCTTCTTTCCATTCCTGAAGAAGTTTGAGCTACTGCAGCTGAAGAAATAGAGACTCAAAGTGCTGCTGATGAACTTGAACCTTCAATTCCTCAGACAACAGCTCCAGAGATTCTAATCCGAGAGGTTGTGAAACCTTCAACTTCTAATCTTCAGCCCAAGCAACAAAATCCTCATGCAAAAAGGCAGAAATTCAGGGCTTATGATTTCTTCTCTGAGCATCATTTCTTCACTGTTTTCAATCCATATGACTCAGCAAGACTTTGACGCAAGCGGTTCTGGACTGAAAGCCAAATGAATTTCTATTCATCGCTCATGTTTGACAAGGACAAGGTATTTGATCACTATCAAATTCCTCATGTGGATATGGAGTCCATCCCGTGCTTCCAACACATCCTGAATGATCTTCATGAAGCTGGTCTCCTGAATTTCTGTGCTGACATCTACGATTGGAATGAAGAGCTAATTCTTCAATTCTATGCCACTGTGCACCTCACTGGAATTGTGGCTGATGTGAATTCATGGTTGCTTGACTGGATGACTGAGAACACTCACAACAAAGCCCCAGCCTCTGAATTACTTCATGTCGTACCAGTCAGTCCTCATGTTGAAGGCGCAAGGCTCATGTACGAAGAACCTAACTTTCAAAACAACTGATGCAAGTGCTAATGAAGCCTTTGAAGGCCGGCCAAGCTCCTAGAACCACCTTCCATGTGAAGGATTTTCTTTACGTGACAAGGACAATCTACCGCATTCTGACCAAAACCCTCAGTCCGATCAAAGGCCACAACTCTGAAGAAGAGGAAGTTGTTGGCATCATGAAGAATCTGTTGTTCAATAACATTCATGGGATTCCCATCAGTTATCACGATTTCTTCATGAGGACTTTGGCGAATGTTGCACTATCACAGTTTGAGTTGAACCTTATGCTCCATGGATTATGAAATTCATCAGAACCAGGTCTTCATTTCACTACAAGGGAGATTGTCAGAATCACCACAGCTTCTTGCCTCCCATTGAAGTCCTCAAGCGGACCATTTCTTCAGTTGATGAAAAAGGCAAAGTTGTTGTTATAGTTGAAGGCACTCGTCCATTGGACGGCCAGTTTCCAAAGCTACATCTTATTCCATCAATGATGACTCTAGAACTCGAGACTCTGCCGCTAAAGCCGCAAAGCCAAATCCTAAAGCCACTGCTCCGCGTGTGATGATTGGCCGTGAGCTTCTTCTAAGTCTTCATCATAAGGTCGATCGCAATCACAAGTGGCTCAACCATCAATTTGGCTCAATTCTTCAGAACATGACTGCCACGCAATACACTATGAAGAAGAATCACTAGTATGTGTATGAAATCTTCGATTGCATATGGGCCATATTGTCTCACCTCTACGGTGATGAAGACCTCAAGTAGATGGATTTCAACAGGACTTTGACTGGTCTCAGCCTCCTTCAAAGAAATTCAAGAAGTTCAAAGTACCTCAGCTGGTTACAAGTTCATATTCTTCATCACGTGAGATGGATGAAGCTGAAGATTTGAACGACACTATGGCAGGTCCTACTTCAACGGACGACCCCAACAATGCTGGTGCTCCTCCATCGACTTCATGATGATATTCTTCAGAGGCATTAGTCCTCATTTTTCGTCCCTTTTATTCATTCCATGACAAAGCAGGAGAAATTTGAGTTAGTCTTCAAGAGAGTCTTATATAAGGGTTGTTTTTTTCGTTAAATTACAACTCTTGCTCTTTTGAGGTGTTTGCTCTCATGAGTTGTAAACTTAAGTCCGATGGTGGCCTGATACTTTTGAACTGCTTTCTGCATGCTTATTTCCTGAAGGACCTTAATGCACGCATGCTGAATTTCATCAGAAATCATATTCCATCATGCATTTCAAATTCTTCATATCATATGTTAAATGTGTGTATGAATTACAAGATATAGCAGGAGATCTCCATGATATTACTCTACAATGTACATTTGCAACACAAAGCAAATACCTCAAATATGCACATCTTCAGGGAACCTTCTGGAAGGTTTTCTTCCAGTGTTATTTTTTTTTTCTTTTTTCGTTCTTATTTTCTAATTATTTTTATTTTTCCGAAAAATGTTTGGAATTTTTCTAAAAATCCGTATATTAAAAAAACACATTTTTCATAAAATGTTTCAGTTCTGACATCAAAATTATTGTTGAGAATTTTTAATTCATTCACAATATTATATTTTATTATTTTATTAAAGTAGGTATAGATAGATTTCTTGCATCACAATATTTTCGTCCGTCACCCTTGCTAACGCCTACGGCCGAAAAAAATAAATTCGCTAGGCTGTGACACGAAGCAAAATATACCAGCGAAAACACCAGTCATTTGTTCTGCTCACAAATTAAAGAAAGACTAATTATATACGCGATGATTGGATGGACAAAGACGCACATGATGGGCCAACCGAGCCAAAAAGTATTGCTCCTATGGGGAAACATCGTACAGATGCTGTTTTGCTTGTGAAAAATTGAGAACTCACCTTTGAATTAATAGTCCCACATTGATGCTTCTTATAGAATCCAATCAATTTGCGTTCAAAAAAGAATCCAATGATTTATATATGTCAGCGAGTACACAATTAATGTTTCTGTTTGGTAATAAACAAATATAAATGATGAGGTGCGGGATTGTAGGAGAGCTGAAGATAAACATAGTGAACGCATGAGTTATACGACCAGATGCTGAATCAAGCAGCGTCAAAATTCCTTGCAGGATACGTGTATGTAGGAGAAGGCCAATGATTAGAAAATGTTCTTGTATCAACGGTGTACTGGTATGTACAAACTCGAAAACGTGATCCAGGCTGCTTAACCAAAATGATCCCAATTTGATTATAAGTTATAGCACCCAAAACTGATTTATTTTCTGTGAAAGCTTTTTACATTAGTGTGGTGTTTGAAAAAATATAGTTTAAACAATGGTTATGACATTAGTTATGCCTTAGCATTCTTATTTATGACGTACAACTTCTGTATCGAGTAAAAGTCCATGTTTCGGTTCATTAGATGATTCTCTAATGTGGGATGTATGTTTGTTAATTTGTAAACATAAATTTTTAGGTTTGGTTTATTTTAATCATGGATGCAAGATGAATCTTCATATTTCTTTACCTAATAATAAAGAACCGATCGCTTCTTACCACCATAATTTCGTCCGTTTTGGTCCATCCACCTCTTGGTCTCATAATTTTTGTACGGTTTTGTATACAGCTTGATAATTCAATCTGCCAAAATTTTATGGGCGACTTAAAATGTTGAACATCACGACCTGCCCTCCCCTCCTTTTAGGAGGCAGCAAACAAAAAAAGGTTTCCTTATGCAAGTGCTAGAATTCCAGATTCTAATTAATAGTCCCACCCCGCCTTTTTACATTAAATTGTAGCAACTTATATATGTTTCGAGCTGCCAGAATCAACAAGCCAGCAAAAAGAGGATGAGATATGTATGCCATGCATCACCAATCGAAAACTGCTGAGTCCCTAGCCCCGAATTGAAGATCACGACCGATCAGAGATGTGAGAGAGGGAGATGAAATCCAAAAAAACAGCCTACTACTATCCTAAAGGGAGACTATCTAAGAAATCCAAAAAAAGCGTCATAGATGATGCCCGGCCTAATATAATTAATGGACCCGTAAATATCTTTGAGTCAAATTCGCAAAAAATAAAAATATCTTTGAGTCCGTCATGCAGACGTGTTAGCGTGTACACATGAGTTTATTCTCCGAACTATGCACGGTTTTTTAACACAAATGTAGATAGTCTTCAAGCAGTATTAATCTGGTTTCACACGAGTGCACAATAAATCATTGGTGCCGAAATACATACGTTTATGTGTCATGGCAATAGTCTTTAATCGATCTCAGTGAAGCTATCGTTCTGGATCACCAAAATGATGCTATAATTGACGTCCCTGAAATGAACATGTTGGGCGTGGTATGGAGGAACTTGGCAGCCAACTTATACCCACTTTTGCCCCAAACATTGATGCTATGGACAAACAACAACAATTGCATCCAGGTAAAATTATTTTAAAAGTGTTGCATGCATAGTATTTGTATTATCCGATGGTAGTACAATGAGTAATATGTCGATGTGATATGCTTTTTCACTAAGCATCAATGATATGCCCTACAACGTCATAACACTTTTGCCCCAAAGAATCATATTTGTTAAGTGATCCATCATCTTTGTCATCATCAAACTTACCCTCTATCTGTTCAGCCTGATTAATGATAACTTTGTAATGAAGCATTTGAACTTTTTTCTCCCGTTGCAACGCACGGGCATGTTAGCTAGTTACAAGATATAGGAGGAGATCTCCATGATATTACTCTACAATGTGCATTTGCAACACAAAGCAAATACCTCAAATATGCACATCTTCAGGGGGAGTTCTTCTATATCTTGCAATCAAATTCCTTAATATCAGTATTTACGATTCATATGTTTATCCCCATTGAAAACTTAACCTATTTGTCATCGATCACCAAAAAGGGGGAGATTGTAAGTGCATCTAGTGCCCCTTAGTGATTTTGGTGTACTGAAGACTTATAGGTTAAGGGACTAATGTGTTTGTGAGCGTACATAGGGTCTATAACTCTATGAGGAGTTTGATATTTACAATGAAACTCGACCCCTAAAAATGAATGTCTTTATTTGAACACTTTGGTTTTCTTGAAGACTTTGAAAGTGAGGAAATTGGTGTGACCTTGAAGACTTCGATATTGATGCTGTTGGAAATATGCCCTAGAGGCAATAATAATTTAGTTATTATTATTATATTTCCTTGTTCATGATAATCGTTTATTATCCATGCTATAATTGTATTGATAAGAAACTCAGATACATGTGTGGATACATAGACAACAACATGTCCCAAGTAAGCCTCTAGTTGACTAGCTCGTTGATCAATAGATGGTTACGGTTTCCTGACCATGGACATTGGATGTCGTTGATAACGGGATCACATCATTAGGAGAATGATGTGATGGACAAGACCCAATCCTAAGCCTAGCACAAAGATTGTGTAGTTCATATGCTAAAGCTTTTCTAATGTCAAGTATCATTTCCTTAGACCATGAGATTGTGCAACTCCCGGATACCGTAGGAATGCTTTGGGTGTACCAAACGTCACAACGTAACTGGGTGGCTATAAAGGTGCACTACGGGTATCTCCGAAAGTGTCCGTTGGGTTGGCACGAATCGAGACTGGGATTTGTCACCGTGTAACGGAGAGGTATCTCTGGGCCCACTCGGTAAGACATCGTCATAATGTGCACAATGTGACCAAGGGGTTGATCACGGGATGATGTGTTGCGGAACGAGTAAAGAGACTTGCCGGTAACGAGATTGAACAAGGTATCGGCATAGCGACGATCGAATCTCGGGCAAGTACAATACAGCTAGACAAAGGGAATTGTATACGGGATTGATTGAGTCCTTGACATCATGGTTCATCCGATGAGATCATCGTGGAACATGTGGAAGCCAACATGGGTATCCAGATCCCGCTGTTGGTTATTGGCCGGAGAGTTGTCTCGGTCATGTCTGCATGGTTCATGAACCCGTAGGGTCTACACACTTAAGGTTCAGTGACACTAGGGTTGTAGAGATAATAGTATGCGGTAACCCGAATGTTGTTCGGAGTCCCGGATGAGATCTTGGACGTCACGAGGAGTTCCGGAGTGGTCCGGAGGTAAAGATTTATATATGGGAAGTCCAGTTTCGGCCACCGGGAAAGTTTCGGAGGTCGTCGGTATTGTACCGGGACCACCGGAAGGGTCCCGGGGGTCAACCAGGTGGGGCCACCTATCCCGGAGGGCCCCATAGGCTGAGGGGGCGTGGGAACCAGCCCCTGGTGGGCTGGGGCGCCCCCCTTTGGGCCTCCCATGCGCCTAGGGTTAGAAACCCTAAGGGGTGGGGGCGCCTCCACTTGGCTTGGAGGCCAAGCCACCCCTAGGGCAGCCGCCCCCCTCCCTAGATGGGATCTACAAGGGGCCGGCGCCCCCCCTAGGCCCCTATATATAGTGGAGGGGAGGGAGGGCAGCCGCACCTGAGTCCCTGGCGCCTCCCTCCCTCCCGTGACACCTCTTCCTCCCCGCTTGCGCTAGGCGAAGCCCTGCCGGGATCCTGCTTCCACCACCACACCGTCGTGCTGCTGGATCTCCATCAACCTCTTCTCCCCTTGCTGGATCAAGAAGGAGGAGATGTCTCTCCCAACCGTATGTGTGTTGAACGCGGAGGTGCCATCCGTTCGGCGCTAGGATCATCGGTGATTTGGATCACGACTGTCGGGGATTGGGTACGACATATGCCAAGGGATGGCTTATCATGGTGGGGGCGAGTAGAACGTCGGCGGTGCCTGGAAACGGGATGACGCGAAGGCATGCACGCCGGCGAATCTTACCCAGCTTCAGGGCTCTCCGTGGAGATAACACCCCTACTACTACTCTGCGGGGTCTCCGCATGATCACTATGGCAAAGTGAGTACAAGGTTGCTCCTTGAGCTGTTTCCTGGAGGTAGGAGAAGGCAAGGCTAGCTCCTTCCTTCCTATATGGTCTGGTCTAGTGCTAAAGAGGTGATCCCCCTGCATGGGTGCCCCGGGGGGCTTATATAGGCCCGCCCCCCGGGGATATAATGGTAATCCAGCTGGGTGTGGGTCCCAGCCGTCTGTCTCTCAGGTCGCCGTCTTCTCCGCCGACTGCTGGGGCCCGCCGACTGGTGGGCCCCGCCGGCTACGGATTACTGTAGCCATGCCTCTAATAACGCTGGCTTGGTCATGAGGTCATGGCAACAGTGCCGCCGCCTGACGGACGATCACTATCGCCATTCCCTGTCTTGTCTGGTTAATGGCGTGCGGGGCCCGTGGGAGGGGCTGGCCGACTCCTGGGGGTCGAATCCCGACGGGTCCATCTTGTGGTGCTCTTGCCGTCTTCTGTACCCCCACTGACGGGTGGGAACAGCCGTATCCGGGCCGTACAGCCAGGCCGTCGTGGGCATAGTGCGCCGCCCACGGGCCGAGGTCGAGGCGAGCATACCAACAAGGCGCGGCCGAGATCTCCGTGATACGGGCGATCAGAGCCATGCCAGCCCTTCGTAAGCGGGGCAGGGACGGCCATACGGTGACCGTACCCCGTCCCGTCCATCGTGGAGAAGGCAGGGGGTGGTTGGAATCGCGGGCCGACTCCCCATAGCCGGCTTCTCTGGAAGCCGTCAGTTATGAGTCGGCTTATCTTGAATTCGTCCCTGGGATTTGGCCGTGAGGGGCAGTCGGCGGCCTTGCCGCCGACTTCCTAAAGGCGGCTCCTTATCGTGGGGTCTCGAGGGGTGCAGCCCGCCCCGATGTCTTGAAAGGTTTAGGGGCTCGGGTTAGCCTACCCGTGGCCCATTACTCCGAAAGTAGTCCCCAAAACTGGTGAGGCGCCGAGGGCGACATGTCGAGGAGTCTCAACAGTTTCATCCTTCCGGTGGTGGAATCTGGATCTTGCTTGCCGTCTTCCCCCAGGCCGACTAGCTGGAGCCAGACTTGCAGAAGGTCGCAGCGGGATCCAGGCAGCGTGCATGATAAGCTTCCGGGCAGCCGTCCGTTGCGGGTCCGTAGCGTGGCGCCACGTGGCAGGGTTAGTCTGCCCATCCACGTGCGCGACGGGACAGGGTGTCAGGCGGGGCCCGCCACTACCACGCCTCGGCACGCGAACGGATCTGATGCGGCCGAGCGGACGGTTGGGATTCGCACGTCGTAACTGCGCGCAGTTACTTCGTGTGATAAATCGTGGGGGGCGTGGGGTCCTAGGCACAGTTAATCCCACGTCCGCCCCATCGGCTTCTCAGTCCACGAGCCTATAAGTAGGCGGGAGTAGGGGGGCAGTGGAGAACACGCGCCCATTTCCCCTACTCCCTTCACTTCTTATTGCTTCTTCTTCCTCTCGCCGCCGCAGCGCCGAACCACACCATGCCCGCAGCGATGAGCTCTTCCTCTGCCGCTGCACCTCCCGCCGTACGCTCCGGCGTGTGGGACGGCTCCGAGGTGGATGACGACCACATCGAGTTCCTTCGTAAGACGCGCCGCCTCCCCGGCGAGGACCTAGTGTGGGCCCGCGCCGCGCTGGAGGGGGAAATATTGCCGGCGCCGGAGGAGGGCGAGCGGGTCGTATTCTTCTCGCACCTCATGCGCGGCCTGGGGCTGCCGGCGAGCGGCTTCTTCCGCTCCTTCTCGGAGTTTCACGGGCTCCAGCCGCACCACCTTACCCCGAACACGGTGGTGCTGCTGGCTGCCTTCGCCACCTTGTGCGAAGGCTTCCTCGGTGTTCTCCCCACCATCGAGCTATGGGGGGGGGGGGTTCTTTCAGTCCAAACTCGGCACGCACGTCGCCGGCGTGCCGGCCCAGTGTGGTGCCTTCATCGCGATGCAGAGATCGGTGGCCGACAACCCGTTTCCCGCCATCCCGCTGATTAAGTCGGTGAAGATGTGGCAGCGATCTTATATTTATGTGCAGAACGTCGCCCCAGACGGCGACTTGGTCAACCTACCGCCTTCTGGCCGGGCGCTACCGCTGGGAGGCTCTCAGCTGGTCCCACCGGTCAAGATATCGACTCCGCTGGTGCTGCCGTCACACGACTCCAGTCTTGGACGCAATGGAGGGTCTGACCGGGGCCGACCTGCTGGCCGCTTTCGTGGCGCGCCGAGTCCTCCCACTCCAAGGCCGACCTCATCTGATCTGTCAGATGAGTGGCCACCGGGACCCGAGTCGGCTGTGCTCCAAGGACATGCCCCACGCGGAGGTGGCGGACACGGTGAACTATATCTCGAACTGCAATCTCGCGACGGATTGGCACTTCGGCAAGGAGCCGTACTCACGCGCCAACACCCCGCCTGCTGTAAGTCGTTTCTCTTCTTCTTCTGTCTTCTTTTGCAGCCGAATCCGACTTCTGATCTTTTTGGTTTTTCTCGAGTCAGAACCCCCTCATCCAGCCTTCAGCCGGCACCGCGGGCCCGGCCCGTCAGTTCGTCCCCGATCGAGCGGAGAGCGATGCCTATGACCCTGACTTGGGGGCCGCGGCGATGGAGGCCGACGCCGAAGGAGGAGGAGGAGGAGGAGGAGGAGGAGGAGGAGGAGGAGGAGGCTTCAGGCCCTCGACCACTTTTGCCGACTGGCCTGATGACGACGCCGAGGGGAAAGCCGCCTCGCGCCAGCAACCATAGGCCGGCCAGCCGAGCGCGAGTTCCTCCGCCGGCTTGGGTGGTCAAGGCGGCGCGAAGAGACGCCGGGCCGGGCCGAGCTTGCTTGGCGGCCGGTCGAAGAAGTTCAAGGGGGCGGCCGCCGCGACCAAGCGGGACGAGGTGATCGCGATGGCCAACCGCTTCCGTAAGGAAGTGAAAAAGCCGCCACTGGTCTCCGCGTAAGTGCCTCCGCCTTTTTTCTCGTTTTGTACTCGTGAGTCTTGTCCAAATCTTTTACATGCCTTCCTCGCCTTAGGGCTCCTCTTACTTTTGAGAGGGTCACCGCTGCCTCCGTCATGGGGTCGGCAGAGACGTCCGCCACTACTCGGCGGATTGACCCCGCCGCCGACCTCCGGGAGGCGACGAAGCGGAACGCGCGGGAGAAGCGCGACGAGGACGAAGCCGCCCGCCTGGAGAAGGCGGAGGCCGAGAGGGCGGCGACCTCCGCCCAGAGGAAGTTTGACGAGGCCGAAGCCGCCGTTGCGGCAAGGCAACGAGCTGAGGAAGCCGTCGTTGCTCGTCATCCCGCTAAACTCCGCGCAGCCGCCCCCGGAGTTCAAGGGGCAGACTGGGGAAGCTGGCGGCGAGAACCTCGTCATGGAGAGGGAAAGCGGCGAGGCCTCCATGTCGGACACGGCCGTGCCGCCGCCGCCGCCTCCGCCGCCGTCTGGGAGTGCGCAAGGTGAACAGCCGGCAGGCCCGCCGGTGCCGCCGACTGAGGGCGAGTCCGAGGCCAAGCTGCTCCTTCGAGTCGCCTCGCCAGCGCTCCGCCTTCTTGAGAAGGCGATTTCGGCGCCACGCCCCTTGGCGACCGACGCCGCCAGCTCGGCCATCCCAGACGCTGAGGCGATGAGCGCCGCGCCCGTTGGGTGGGTGCGAGGAGGCGTCACAGGCCCGCTGAACCAGGCGCTTCTGGACGTTCAGGCGAAACTGCGAGCCGAGGGTGACGCCATCCAGAGCTGCACCAAGGCGCATCTGGCGTCGCGAGCAACCGTCCGTGTATGCTTTCATTTTTGACTTTGTTTTTCCTTGTTCTTCTTTGTGGGGGCGCGCCAGCGCACCCACTGGGTGTAGTCCCCGAGTTTCGGGCCGGCTGCTGATCAGGCGGCACGGAACTCCTTCTGGCGAGTTCCAATACTTATCTTTGTCTAAAATTCTTATCGCAGGAGTATCACAACCTCCGCGTCACTGCTTTCAACCGCAATGTTGAGGAGCTGGGCAGGCGGACTGCCGAGTTGTCGGAGAGCCGGAGTGAGTCCTCCTTCGCGAGGGCGCGCTGGCGCACCCGCGGGCTGTAGTCCCCGAGATTCGAGCCGACTGCTGAGCAATCGGGCCGGATCTTCCCAGCGACTTTCTTTGTTGACGACTTAACGTCTTTTCTTTTTTATTCTTTAGAGGCAAACGCCACTCTTCAGCAGCAATCGGGCGGTTAACACCGCCTTATGCGTGCCAAGGGGAGGAGTGCAACAAGCTCGCCATGAGCGTGACTCGCTGCTCATGCGTAGCTGGCGGAGCAAAGGGAGCTACTCAAGAAGGTGCACGATGAGGCAGAGAAGAAAGAGACTGCTCTCCTGGCTGAGTTCGAAAGCGAGCGTTCCTCCTGGACCAACAAGGAGGCACTGCTGACCTCCGGCTTCCATGAGATTGAGGACATCGTCGACGGTAAGTTTCTTTATTTTCTTTGAGCCGCCGACTATGGGTCGGGCTGACTCCTGATTTTTTGACTTGCTTCTTTTTTGTCTAGGCAGACTTCTTCCCCGGCCACTCGCAGACGGCCACTCAGGCCATCGAGGCTGATCGCGAGGCGCGGAGGGCAAGTGGCGCGGAGATTGCCGCCAACGCCCCCCAGACCCTCGATGAGCAGCTCCTGAGTATCGAGGCTCGTCTGCGGCCAACCCATCGGATGTTGCGCCGTCTTCAACGTGCCGGCGCCCAGGCGATTGCTGCCATATGGCCAGACATGCCGGTTCTGCGTACTCCCGGTCGGACTGCCGACTGGCTGGAGGTCACGGCTGGTCGTATTGAGGCTTGGAAGGGTTCCTCGGCCCGGGCTGGAGCGCGCCGGGCCTTGGAATTCGTCAAGGCGTGGTATCCAGGGCTGGACCTGGACCGGCTGGCCGCGTTCCGGTCAGAGGCCCAGGCGGAGCTGATAGCTATGGAAGACGCCCTCATCGCGCGTGCAGCGGCGATCGCCGACTACGCAGACACCAGCGTCTTCGCCCCTGATCGGGCTGAAGACGGCGGGGAGGCGTCGCCGGAGTGGTTCGGGATGAACCAGATTACGACGAGGACTCGGCGGAGGTGATTGCTTCCAGCACCGAGGAGGAAGGCGAGGCGGAGGACGGAGGTGAGACGGAGGCGCCAGAATACGGAGCGGGCGACCAACCTCAGCTCGACCGCGCCTCCAGCAATGAGCCGCGCTTGACCGAGCCGGCTGCCGCCGGAGACGATCAAGCCGAGACTGCCCAGCCGGCCACCCCGGCGCCTGACACCGCCGTCTCTTCCGATCCTCCGAACCCGTCTGCCGCTTCCTAGGCTGCCGTCTTGCTCTCGTTTTATCTGCTTTAGTAGTCTTTGAAGAACTTGTTAATTCGAACAATTCCACCCGCGGGGTGTATTTTGAACTTCTGCTTGAAGATTCGGCCAAGGGCCTATGTTATGTAAATATTTATCCGAATTCTATCTTTCCTTGCTACTTGCTCTTTTGGCTTTTTCCTTTGCCGCCTTCCCTTAGTCGCCGCCTTGCCAGTTGGACAACCGTTCTGCGGACTGCCACTGGATCAAATGCTTGGCTACTTTGGGAAGGCAAGTACTTGGCCATTTTTAGAGTCTTTTTAAACAAGTTGGATAGAAAGCGGTAAGCCGACTACTCAAGAGTCGGCTTTGCTTAAGAGAGGCTGGAAGCCGGCTTAGGCTATGTTTATGCTTTGAATCCTTAGCCATTTTTCATGTGGGCGCCCATTCTTCCTTACTCCTGCCTACCAAACAGTCGCTCATGAATCATGACTTTTTGACAGAGACGGCTTAGGCACCACACACTACTTGTCCGACTGCAGGAAGCATTACATAGCTCGAGGCGGCGAGTCCCCGGGCCGACTAGTCGAGCCCGGTGCCAAGCAGTATAACAAAGAGTAGTATACTCAAAGGCATAATTTTTATCATACAGATAACAAAAAGGGCAGTCCCCGAGCTCGTCTCGGGGGGCCTGAAGTCTTGGTACTTTAATACAAAGGGTAGCGTGATACATACTGCATCAACTGTAAAATCTTCGGAGGAGATTTGCATTCCATGGGCGTTCCGTCTCTTTGCCAGAGTCGTCCCTCTTGCGTGCTCGGGGCTTCTGCGCGTCGATCAGGTAGTAGGAGTCGTTGCCCAACACTTTGCTGATAATGAAGGGGCCTTCCCAAGGCGTCGACAGCTTGTGCTAACCAGCTGTTCGCTGGATCAGTCAGAGCACAAGGTCGCCCTCCTGGAAAGATCTCGGCCTGACCTTCCTGTTGTAGTATCGGCGCAAGGTCTGCTGGTAGATGCTGGACCGGTTGAGAGCCAACAGCCGGCCCTCTTCCAGCAGATCGACACCGTCTTGACGTGCTTCTTCTGCTTCCTCCTCGGTGTACATGGTGACTCATGGGGAGTCAAACTCTATGTCCGTCGGGATGACGGCTTCAGCACCGTAGACGAGGAAGAAAGGTGTGAAGCCGGTTGACTTGTTTGGAGTCGTGCGCAGACTCCAGAGGACGGCTGGCAACTCGTCAAGCCAACAGCCGGCCGAACGCCTCCAGTTGGTTTGACCAGCCGGGCTTGATGCCGGACAGGATGAGGCCGCTTGCTCGCTCTACCTGGCCGCTTGATCATGGGTGGGCAACGGACGCTAAGTCCAGTCGGATTCCCTGTGTTGCACATAAACGGGCCAAGGCACCTTTGGCAAAATTTGTGCCATTGTCGGTGATGATCTTTGTGTGGTATGCCGCATCGAGTCGTGATGTCGGCGATGAAAGTCACTGCAGTCGGACCATTCAACTTCTTGATGGGCTTTACTTCTATCCACTTGGTGAACTTGTCCACCGCGACAAGTAAGTGAGTTAGGCCGCCTCGTGCCGTCTTGAATGGTCCCACCATGTCCAGGCCCCAAACCGCAAAGGGCCAGGCGATGGGGATAGTCTTGAGTGCGGAAGCCGGCTGATGTGGCTTGGAGCGGAAATTCTGGCACCCTTTGCACTTTTGGACCAATTATTTGGCCTCTTCTAGGGCTGTCGGCCAGAAGAAACCGTGTCGAAAGGCTTTGGCGACGAGTGCTCTTGAAGCCGCATGGTGGCCGCACTCGCCTTGATGGATGTCTTTGAGAATTGCTTGGCCTTGCTCTGGCTTGACGCAACGCTGGTAGACACCAGTAACGCTGCGCCTGACCAACTCTCTGTTGACTATGGTGTAAGCTGCCGCTCGGCGTTGCACTTGCCGAGCCAAGATTTCATAAGTTGGCAGCTCTTTGCTCACTAGGAACTTGAGGATGGGTTGGGCCCGTGAGGGTGCTGCTATTTCTTCAACTGCCAGTACTGCGACTTGGACGAGGGCGGCTGGGCTGGGAGGCGGCGGGTTGGAGTCCGCGGCCGCTTGCTGGATTGATGAAGTCCCCGGGCCGACTGGCGCAGTCCCCGGGCCGAGTTCTGGAGTCTTCGGACTGGTCGCCGCAGTCCCCGGGCCGGGTTCTGAAGTCCCCGGGCCGGCTTCGACTGCGATGTTCTTGGAGTTATTTGTAAGAATTCTCGTGCCGCTTGCTGGGGCTCTTGAGTCGGATCCGACTTCTTCGGGGGGAGCCGGCACAAAGATGGAGTCTGATTCTGGTGAAGGCTTGACAAACGGCTTGAGGAGGCGCCGAAGGGCGACGCGAGAAGGTATTGCTTGGCGGGTCGAGCCGATTCGTGCTGTATGCCCGCTTGGTCGTTGTCATTTCTTGGCACGTGAAGGAACTCGCACCCCTCAAAATATCCGCTGAGTTGCTGTACGAGGAAGCGGTAGCTTGCCATGTTTGCATCCTTGGCGTGCCAATCGCCAGATGACTGCTGGACCACTAAGTCGGAGTCTCCATAACACAGGATTCGGTGAATGCCAAGTTCTTTGGCAAGCCGGAGCCTGTGAATGAGCACCTCGTATTCAGCGACGTTATTGGATGCGGCGAAATGGATTTATAGCGCATATCTGAGCTTGTCGCCTTTGGGCGAAGTGAGGACAACGTCGGCTCCCAAGCCGGTGCGCATCTTGGAGCCATCGAAATGCATCCGCCAATGGGTGGAGTCGGTGTCGGCGGCAGTCTTCGGGTCTCGCCCACTAACGAGGAAGTCGGCCGGTGCTTGCGACTTGATGGCGTCAAAAGGGCTGGTAGTAGATGGTGTAGGGAGCCAGCTCAATGGCCCATTTGGCCACTCGGCCAGAAGCATCTCGGCTTCCGATGATCTCGGCTAGTGGGGCTGTGCAAACCACAGTGATTGGATGCTCCTGAAAGTAAGGCTTCAACTTCTTGGCGGCGAAGTGCATGCCGTAGCACATCTTCTGGTAGTGGGGGTAGTTCTGCTTGGAGGTCGATAGTACTTCGCCTGTAATATACCGTCTCGGACAGTAGCGCATTGCCTTCCTCCTTGCGTTTAACTACAATGACTGTGCTGACTACCCGGCTAGTGGCGGCAATGTACAGGAGCATGGGCTCTTTGGGAGTCGGGGCCGCCAGCACAGGGGGAGTAGCCAACATTTTCTTCAGTTGGAGAAAAGCTTCGTCTGCCTTGGGGGTCCACTCGAAAAAGGTCGTCTTCTTCAGGAGTTCGTATAAAGGGAGAGCCTTCTCGCCCAGCCAACTGATTAATCGGTTGATGGACGCCAAGAAGCCGGTGAACTTTTGCACATCTAGCAGTCGGCTGGGTACCTCCATCCTCTCGATGGCCTTGATCTTTACAGGGTTGCACTCTATGCCGCGTTCAGAGACCAGGAAGCCAAGGAGTTGGCCGGCTGGTACTCCGAAGACGCACTTCTCAGGGTTGAGCTTGATCTGGAATCGGCGCAGGTTCTCAAAGGTTTCCTTGAGGTCTTCCAGCAGTGTCCCATGCTTTTCCGTCTTCACCACCACATCGTCCACGTAGACGTGGGCGTTTCTGCCGAGTTGCTTGAGGAGGCACTTCTGCATGCAACGCTGAAAGGTGGCGCCGGCATTCCTCAAGCCGAACGTCATGGTTAGGTAGCAGAAGGCTCCAAACGACGTGATGAAGGCGGTCTTCAGTCTGTCAGCCGGGTTCAGCTTGATCTGGTGATATCCTGAATATGCATCTAAGAAGCTCAACAGCTCGCATCCGGCTGTGGAGTCTATCACCTGATCAATTCTCGGCAGAGCGAATGGGTCCTTGGGGCAAGCTTTGTTGAGGCTTGTGTAGTCAATACACATCCGCCACTGCTTGTTCTTCTTCAGCACCAGGACCGGGTTTGCTAGCCACTCCGGGAAAAATACTTCCATAATGAAGCCGGCTGCCAGGAGTCGGGCTATCTCTTCTCCAACAACTCTTCTCTTCTCTTCTGACAGGCGGCGCAAGGGCTGCCTGACGGGATTCACATCAGACCGGACATGTAACTTGTGCTCGGCGAATTCCGTAGGTACACCCGGCATGTCTTTAGGGGACCATGCGAAGATGTCTCGATTCTCACGGAGGAAATCGACGAGCTCGCCTTCCTATTTGCTGTCAAGGTTTGCACCTATGACAGCGTACCTCTCTGGGTGCTCCGGGTCCAAGGGTATCTTCTTCGTTTCTTTGGCCGGCTTGAACGAACCTTCAGCTTCCGAATCCTTGGGGTGGGGCGACAACTCGGGCTGCTTGCCGGCCATCACCACAACCCGATCAAGAAGCCGCTTCTCAGCTGCGATCACCAAGGACTCGGCTAGCCAACTGCTTTCGGCCGCGCAAGCGGACGGCTTTCTGTAGTCACCGGCTATGGTCAGAATCCCCTTGGAACTCGGCATCTTCATCTTGAGGTAGGCGTAGTGGGGGACCGCCATGAACATGGCCAAAGCAGGTCGGCCAAGCAACGCATGGTACGGGCTTTCAAGGTCCACCACCTCAAACCAGACTGGCTCTCGGCGGAAATGATCTTTGTCCCCAAAGAGGACGTCTATCAGGATCTTGCCAAATGGTGAGCAGGAAAGGCCAGGAACAAAGCCGTGGAACACAGTCCGGCTGCTCTGAAGTTGTCTTTGCTTGATTCCTAACTTCTCCATGGTATCCTTGTACAGGATGTTGATGTTACTGCCTCCGTCTATCAGCACTCGTGAGAAGCGAGCGGCCGGCCTATCTGTCGCAAAGGTGGCACCTAAGACCAGGGCGTAGGAGCCCGGACTCGGCATCACCTCTGGGTGATCAGCTCTGCTCCAACTGATAGGCTTCTCGGACCAGTGCATGAACTCGGGAGTACTTGACGCTACTGCATTCATCTCTTGCTGCTGCAGCCGCTTGCTGCGTCGATCGTCAACCACACTGGTGAACACCACATAGGCTCTGTGCTCTTCTGGGTACTCGTCTTGTACTGCGCCGACTGGCCTGACAGCCGGCTGCTGGGGCGGCGGTGGAGGCGGCGGCCCAGCAGGCGGGGGAGGCAGGAGGCCGTCTCCCTTGGCGATTCTGGTGAGCCAGTGGCATTTCCGGGTGGTGTGGTTCGACGGCTTTGCGCCGTTGTGGAACTTGCAGGGGCCATCTAGAGTCTGCTCGTAGGAGAAGGCCGGAACCCAGTTTGAGTTGCCGCCTTTCTGTCGCTTGGTCGGAGGCCGCCCCTCCGGCCGTTGGTCTTCGACTGTCGCCACTTGCCGGCTGCTGGAAGCCGGCTGTGGGGCTTTGCGCTTGTGATCGTTCTACGGTTGTCGCCGACTGGCGTCCCCAGCCGGAGTTCTGGGAGCCTGAGGGGATACTTTGCCAGTCGCACTAACTTGAATCTCCGCCTTCATGGAGGAGTCGGTTGTGTCATACTTGTCTGCTGTGATCAGCAGCTCGTCGAGGGTCTCCGGCTCGTCGCAGAGGAGCTTGTGCTTGAGGAGGGTGCCTTCTCTGCACCCGGCAGTGAAGTACTCGATAGCCTGCACCTCGTGCACGCTCTCGCAGGAGTTCCGAAGCTCGGCCCAGCGCGTGAGGTAGTCGCGAGTCGACTCGTCGGGGCCTTGGACGCACAAGGAGAGTTGGCGAGGCTTGGGAGGTCGCTTGTACGTGCTCGTGAAGTTGCGGACGAAGGCCTCGGTGAAGTCGACCCAGCTGTTGATGCTGCGGGGCTTCAGGCTGTTCAACCATGTTGGGCCGTGCCTCGAGCATGAGTGGCACATACTTTACGGCAACATGCTTGTTGCCGTTTGCTATATTGACGGCCGTGGAGTAGTCAACCAGCCAGTCTTCCGGCTTCACGGAGCCGGTGTACTTGGGCGTATCTCGGGGGAGCGTGAACCCTTTGGGAAAGGGCTCGTCTCGGATGCGAGGTCCGAAACAGGGAGAACCCAACTCGTCTTCTTCTTCCAGCGCCAGGGATCGGTGGAGTCGGTCAATCCGGTGGCGGGCGTCATTTTCTTTGACTCCCTCTCGGCGGCCAAGGTGGTCGCCGAGAGTCGGATGCTCAACGGGCGGCGGGGAGACTCGCCTTTCTTTGCAAGGAGGAGGAGGCAGATAGTCGTCCCGCAGTTCCACTGCTTTGGGGTGGCCGTCTTGGTCGCGCTCGATGGTGATGCGAGTCCGACTGTGGCTGACAGCCGGCTCCTTGTCTTTCCTTCCTCGGCCACCGCCAGTCGGTGTCCGAGATGTCGCGCCTTGATCTCGACGGGGTGGTAGGTCGTCGTTTTGTCGTTGCGGCGCCTCTGTGCGGCAGCCGGCTTCATTCTGCGCGGCAGCCGCGTCGAGGAGCTGCTGGACTCGCTCCGTCATCAGGCGGCGCTCTTCACCCTCGAAGTTGTCTAGCTCGTCCGCCGCCGCCTGGGCGGCGCGGATGTTCTCCGCAGGCGTGGTGTACACAGGGCGATTGGCCCCGAACAGGTTGGCGATGGCCACGCCGCGCTGCCGGAAAGCGCCTAGGCGGCTAGGCCCAGTTGGGGCTGGCGAGCCGCCCACAGCGCGATCCATCTCACGCTGGTAGGCTTCTGACAAGCGTCTCAAGCTTGCCAGCTTCTTCGCGCCTTCGACGAGCTGAAGGCGGCGCGGCTCCAGCGTCTCGGCGTCAGCGTCTCCCGGAATAGGCGCGGTCAGGAATTGCAGAGCCGCGTCGAGTGGGTCATGAGCTCCTTCACCGGAATGCTCGCCATGATCGAGGACGAGAACCTCTATGATGGTGCTTCTGCCGCTCTCTGTATGAGGGAGCGGCTCGTCGTAGACCACCATGTTGATGGGGAACGCGTCGAGCGACACGGTGTCGGAGTCGACCAACATTGGGTCGGTGGAGCCTATGGACTCCAGGCCCAAGGCAGGCTCGCCAGCGACGTGGAGTTGGTCGAGGAGGCCCGCGAGGAGGCTCTCGGGGCCGCCCGTGCCTGCGTCGGATGCAGGCTCGTCGGAGAGGCGAACCTCGCCGACAAGTTCGGCGAGGCAGCTGGCTGCACAGGCGATCTCAGCGCCGTGCAGCGCGTCAGCGTAGACTCCGCCTGGCGTGCCGGGCTGGCTGCGCTCGCCAGGGAGAAAAAGGGTTCCCGTCCCGAGCAGGTCTCCGGACGGCGGTGCAACTAGCCCCACAGTGGGCGCCAAATGTCGGGGATTGGGTACGACATATGCCAAGGGATGGCTTATCATGGTGGGGGCGAGTAGAACATCGCCGGTGACTGGAAATGGGATGAGGCGAAGGCATGCACGCCGGCGAATCTTACCCAGCTTCAGGGCTCTCCGTGGAGATAACACCCCTACTGCTGCTCTGTGGGGTCTCTGCATGATCACTATGGCAAACTGAGTACAAGGTTGCTCCTTGAGCTGTTTCCTGGAGGTAGGAGAAGGCAAGGCTAGCTCCATCCTTGGTCTGGTCTAGTGCTAAAGAGGCGATCCCCCTGCATGGGTGCCCCGGGGGGCTTATATAGGCCCGCCCCACGGGGATACAATGGTAATCCGGCTGGGTGTGGGTCCCAGCCGTCTGTCTCTCAGGTCGCCGTCTTCTCCGCCGACTGCTGGCGCCCGCCGACTGGTGGGCCCCGCCGGCTACGGATTACGGTAGCCATGCCTCAAATGACGCTGGCTTGGTCATGAGGTCATGGCAACAGTGCCGCCGACTGACGGACGATCACTATCGCCATTCCCTGTCTTGTCTGGTTAATGGCGTGCGGGGCCCGTGGGAGGGGCTGGCTGACTCCTGGGGGCCGACTCCCGACGGGTCCGTCTTGTGGTGCTCTTGCCGTCTTCTGTACCCCCACTGACGGTGGGACCCGCCGTCTCCAGGCCGTACAGGCAGGCCGTCGTGGGCACAGTGCGCCGCCCACGGGGGCTGAGGTCGTGGCGAGCATGGCAACAAGGTTGCCGGCTGGAGATCTCCAGTGATACGGCGCACTGTAGCCATGCCAGCCCTTCGTAAACGGGGCAGGGACGGCCATACGGTGACCGTACCCCGTCCCGTCCATCGTGTCGAAGGCAGGGGTGGTTCGATTCGCGGGCCGACTCCCCATAGCCGGCTTTTCTGGAAGCCGCAAGTTATGAGTCGGCTTATCTTGAAGTCGTCCCTGGGATTCGACCGTGAGGGGTAGTCGGCGGCCTTGCCGCCGACTTCCTGAAGGCGGCTCCTTATCGTGGGGTCTCGAGGGGTGCAGCCCGCCCCGATGTCTTGAAAGGTTAAGGGGCTCGGGTTAGCCTACCCGTGGCCCATTACTCCGAAAGTAGTCCCCAAAGCTGGTGAGGCGCCGAGGGCGACATGTCGAGGAGTCTCAACAGTTTCATCCTTCCGGTGGAGGAATCTGGATCTTGCTTGCCGTCTTCCCCCAGGCCGACTAGCTGGAGCCGGACTTGCAGAAGGTCGCAGCGGGATCCAGGCGGCGTGCATGATAAGCTTCCGGGAAGCCGTCCGTTGCGGGTCCGTCGCGTGGCACCACGTGGCAGGGTCAGTCTGCCCACCGACACGCGCGACGGGACAGGGCGTCAGGCGGAGCCCGCCACTACCGCGCCTCGGCACGCGAATGGATCTCATGCGGCCGAGCGGACGGTTGGGATTCCCACGTTGTAACTGCGCGCAGTTACTTTGTGTGATAAATCGTGGGGGGCGTGGGGTCCTAGGCACAGTTAATCCCACGTCCGCCCCATCGGCTTCTCAGCCCACGAGCCTATAAGTAGGCGGGAGGAGGGGGGCGGAGGAGCACTTCTTCTTGCTTCTTCTTCCTCTCGCCGCCGCCGCGCCGAACCACACCATGCCCGCAGCAATGAGCTCTTCCTCTGCCGCCGCACCTCCCGCCGTACGCTCCGGCGTGTGGGACGGCTCCGAGGTGGATGACGACCACATCAAGTTCCTTCGTAAGACGCGCCGCCTCCCCGGCGAGGACCTAGTGCGGGCCCGCGGCGCGCCGGAGGCGGAAATATTGCCGGCGCCGGAGGAGGGCGAGCGGGTCGTATTCCGCTCGCACCTCACGCACGGCCTGGGGCTGCCGGCGAGCGGCTTCTTCCGCTCCTTCTTGGAGTTTCACGGGCTCCAGCCGCACCACCTTACCCCGAACACGGTGGTGCTGCTGGCTACCTTCGCCACCTTGTGCGAAGGCTTCCTGGGCGTTCTCCCCACCATCGAGCTATGGGGGGAGTTCTTTCAGTCCAAACTCGGCACGCACGTCGCCGGCGTGCCGGCCCAGTGTGGTGCCTTCATCGCGATGCGGAGATCGGTGGCCGACAACCCGTTTCTCGCCATCCCGCTGATTAAGTCGGTGAAGATGTGGCAGCGATCTTATTTTTATGTGCAGAACATCGCCCCAGACGGCGACTGGGTCAACCTGCCGCCGTACGAAGTCGGAGCGCCGGCTGGGAGGCTCCCCAGCTGGTCCCACCGGGTCAAGACGCTGACTCCCGCTGGTGTCGCCGCAGTCGCGCGACTCCGAGTACTGACGCAGTCGGAGGGTCTGACCGGGGCTGACCTGCTGGCCGCCTTCGTGGCGCGCCGACTCCTCCCACTCCAAGGCCGACCTCATCTGATCTGTCAGATGAGTGGCCACCGGGACCCGAGTCGGCTATGCTCCAAGAACATGCCCCACGTGGATTTGGCGGACACGGTAATCTACATCTCGAACTGCAATCTCGCGGCGGATTGGCAGTTCGGCAAGGAGCCGTACTCACGCGCCAACCCCCTGCCTGCTGTAAGTCGTTTCTCTTCTTCTTATGTCTTCTTTTGCAGCCGAATCCGACTTCTGATCTTTTTGGTTTTTCTCGAGTCAGAACCCCCTCATCCAGCCTTCACCGCACTGCTGGGCCCACGCCTGGCCGTCTCCCCGATCGAGCGGAGAGCGATGTCGATGACCCTGACTTGGGGGCTGCGGTGATGGAGGCCGACGCCGAAGGAGGAGGAGGAGGAGGAGGAGGAGGCTTCAGGCCCTCGGCCACTTTTGCCGACTGGCCTGATGACGACGTCGAGGGGGAAGCCGCCCCGCGCCAGCAACCAAAGGCCGGCTAGCCGAGCGCGATTTCCTCCGCTGTCTTGGGTGGTCAAGGCGGCGCGAAGAGGCGCCGGGCCAGGCCGAGCTTGCTTGGCGGCCGGTCGAAGAAGTTCAAGGGGGCGGCCGCCACAACTAAGCGGGAGGAGGCGATCGCGAAGGCCAACCGCTTCCGTAGGGAAGTGAAAAAGCCGCCACTGGTCTCCGCGTAAGTTCCTCCGCCTTTTGTCTCGTTTTCTACTGGTGAATCTTGTCCAAATCTTTTACATGCCTTACTCGCCTCAGGGCTCCTCTTACTTTTGAGAGGGTCGCCGCCGCCTCCGTCATGGGGTCGGCAGAGACGTCCGCCACTACTCGGCGGATTGACCCCGCCACCGACCTCCAGGAGGCGACGGAGCGGAACGCGCGGGAGAAGCGCGACGAGGACGAAGCCGCCCGCCTGGAGAAGGCGGAGGCCGAGAGGGTGGCGGCCTCCACCCAGAGGAAGCTGGACGAGGCCGAAGCCGCCGTTGCGGCAAGGCGGCGAGCTGAGGAGGCCGCGCTCCTCCAATCGGCGTTGCTCGTCATCCCGCTAAACTCCGCGCAGCCGCCCCCGGAGTTCACGGGGCAGAGTGGGGAAGCCGGCGGCGAGAACCCGTCATGGAGAGGGAAAGCGGCGAGGCCTCCATGTCAGACACGGCCGTGCCGCCGCCACCGTCTGGGAGTGCGCAAGGTAAACAACCGGCAGGCCCGCCGGTGCCGCCAACTGAGGGCGAGTCCGAGGCAAAGCTGCTCCTTCGAGTCGCCTCGCCAGCGCGCCGCCGTCTTCAGAAGGCGATTTCGGCGCCACGCCCTTGGCGACCGACGCCGCCAGCTCGGCCATCCCAAACGCAGAGGCGACGAGCGCCGCGCCCGTTGTGTGGGTGCGAGGAGGCGGCACAGGCCCGCTGAACCAGGCGCTTCTAGACATTCAGGCAAAACTGCGAGCGAAGGGTGATGCCATCCAGAGCTGCACCAAGGCGCATCTGGCGTCGCGAGCAGCCGTCCGGGTATGCTTTCATTTTTGACTTTGTTTTTCCTTGTTCTTCTTTGTGGGGGCGTGCCAGCGCACCCACTGGGTGTAGTCCCCGAGTTTCGGGCCGACTGCTGAGCAGGCGGCTTGGAACTCCTTCTGGCGAGTTCCAATACTTATCTTTGTCTAAAATTCTCATCGCAGGAGTATCACAACCTCCGCATCATTGCCTTCAACCGCAATGTTGAGGAGCTGGGCAGGCGGACTGCCGACTTGTCGGAGAGCCGGAGTGAGTCCTCCTTCTTCTTCACGGGGGCGCGATGGCGCACCCGCGGGCTGTAGTCCTCGAGATTCGGGCCGACTGCTGAGCAGGCGGGCCAGATCTTCCCAGCGACTTTCTTTGTTGACGACTTAACGTCTTTTCTTTTTTATTCTTCAGAGGCCAACGCTACTCTTCAGCAGCAACTGGGCGAAGCCAACACTGCCTTGCGTGCCAAGGGGGAGGAGTGCAGCAAGCTCGCCGCGGAGTGTGACCTGCTGGCTGCGCAGCTGGCGGAGCAAAGGGAGCTGCTCAAGAAGGTGCAGGATGAGGCAGAGAAGAAAGAGACTGCTCTCCTGGCCGAGTTCAAAAGTGAGCGCTCCTCCTGGACCGACAAGGAGGCACTGCTGACCTCCGGCTTCCATGAGATTGAGGACATTGTCGACGGTAAGTTTCTTTATTTTCTTTGAGCCGCCGACTATCGGTCGGGCTTACTCCTGATTTTTTGACTTGCTTCTTTTTTGTCTTGGCAGACTTCTTCCCCGGCCACTCGCAGGCGGCCACTCAGGCCATCGAGGCTGATCGTGAGGCGCGGAGGGCAAGTGGCACGGAGATTGCCGACAATGCCCCCCAGACCCTTTATGAGCAGCTTCTGAGTATCGAGGCTCGTCTGCGGCCGGCCCATCGGATGCTGCGCCGTCTTCAACGTGCCGGCGCCCAGGCGATTGCTGCCCTATGGCCAGACATGCCGGTTCTGCATTCTCGGATCGCCGACCGGGCCGGAGGTCGCGGCTGGTCGTCTTGAGGCTTGGAAGGGTTCCTCGGCCCGGGCTGGAGCGCGCCGGGCCTTGGAATTCGTCAAGGCGTGGTATCCAGGGCTGGACCTGGACCGGCTGGCCGCATTCCGGTCAAAGGCCCAGGCGGAGCTGATAGCTGTGGAAGACGCCCTCGTTGCGCGTGCAGCGGCGATCGCCGACTACGCAGACACCAGCGTCTTCGTCCCTGATCGGGCTGAAGACGGCGGGGAGGCGCCGCCGGAGTGGTTCGGGATGAACCCAGATTACAACGAGGACTCGGTGGAGGTGATTGCTTCCAGCGCCGAGGAAGAAGGCGAGGTGGAGGACGGAGGTGAGACAGAGGCGCCAGAAGACGGAGTGAGCGACCAACCTCAGTTTGACCGCGCCTCCAGCAACGAGCCGCGCCTGACCGAGCCGGCTGCCGCTGAAGACGATCAAGCCGAGACTGCCCAGCCGGCCGCCCCGGCGCCTGACACCGCCGTCTCTTCCGATCCTCCGAACCCGTCTGCCGCTTCTTAAGCTGCCATCCTGCCCTCGTTTTATCTGCTTTAGTAGTCTTTGAAGAACTTGTTAATTCGAACAATTCCACCCGCGGGGTGTATTTTGAACTTCTGCTTGAAGATTCGGCCAAGGGCCTATGTTATGTAAATATTTATCCGAATTCTATCTTTCCTTCCTCATTGCTCTTTTGGCTTTTTCCTTTGCCGCCTTCCCTTAGTCACCGCCTTGCCAGTCGGACAACCGCTCATGGACTGCCATCGATCAAACGCTATGGCTACTTTGGGAAGGCAAGTATAACCATTTTTAGAGTCTTTTTAAACAAGTTGGATAGAAAGTGGCAAGCCGACTACTCAAGAGTCGGCTTTGCTTAAGAGAGGCTGGAAGCCGGCTTAGGCTATGTTTATGCTTTGAATCCTTAGCCATTTTTCATGTGGGCGCCCATTCTTCCTTACTCCTGCCTACCAAACAGTCGCTCTGCGAACTGCGACTTTTGACAGGAGACGGCTTAGGCACCACACACTACTTGTCCGACTGCAGGAAGCATTTCATAGCTCGAGGCGGCGAGTCCCCGGGCCGACTAGTCGAGCCCGGTGCCAAGCGGTATAACAAAGAGTAGTATACTCGAAGGCATAATTCTTATCATACAGATAACAAAAAAGGGCAGTCCCCGAGCTCGTCTCGCGGGGCTCAAAGTCTTGGTACTTTAATACAAAGGGTAGCGTGATACATACTGCATCAACTGTAAAATCTTCGGAGGAGATTTGCATTCCATGGGCGTTCCATCTCTTTGCCGTAGTCGTCCCTCTTACGTGCTCGGGGCTTCTGAGCGTCGATCACTTGAGATATGCAAATCGTACCACATGGGCAAGATGACTGAAAAGCCTCGTTTTCAGTAAGATGGAACAAGATAGCAACTTGTTCGAAGTAACACATTTTGATGTGTGCAGTCTAATGAGTGTTGAGGCATGCAGTGAATATCGTTATGTTCTTACTTCACAGATGATTCGAGTAGATGTTGAGTATATTTACTTGATGAAACACAAGTCTGAATTATTCAATGGTTCAAGTGATTTCAGAGTGAAGTTGAAGATCATCGTGACAAGAGGATAAAATGTCTATGATATGATCATAGAGATGAGTATCTGAGTTACGAGCTTTGGCATGCAATTAAGACATTGTGGAAATTGTTTCACAATTAATACCGCCTGGAACACCATAGTGTGATGGTGTGTCCGAACATCATAGTTGCACCCTATTGGATATGGTGCGTACCATGATGTCTCTTATCGAATTACCAATATCATTCAAGGGTTAGGCATTAGAGAAAACCACATTCACTTTAATAGGGCACCACATAATTCCGTTGAGATGACACCGCATGAACTATGGTATAGAGAAACCTAAGCTGTCGTGTCTTGAAAGTTTGGGGCTGCGACGCTTATATGAAAAAGTTTCATCCTGTTGAGCTCGAACCCAAAGCGGATAAATACATCTTCATAGGGCACCCAAAATAGTTGGGTATACCTCCTATTTCAGATCCGGAAGCAAAAGGATTGTTTCTAGAAACGGGTCCGTTCTCGAGGAAAAGTTTCTCTCGAAAGAATTGAGTGGGAGGATGGTGGAGACTTTATGAGGTTATTGAACCATCACTTCAACTAGTGTGTAGCAGGGCACAGAAAGTTGTTCCTGTGGCACCTACACCAATTGAAGTAGAAGCTTGTGATAGTGATCATGAAACTTCGGATCAAGTCACTACCAAACCTCGTGGGTCGGCTGTGGATGCGTCTCAGAGTGGTACGTAATCCTGTCTTGGAGGTCATGTTGCTGGACAACAATGAACCTACGAGCTATGGATAAGCGATGGTGGTCCCGGATTCCGACAAATGGCTCGAGGCCATAAAATCCGGGAGAGGATCCATGTATGAAAACAAAGTGTAGACTTTGTAAGAAATACTTGATGGTCGTAAGGCTGTTGGGTACAGATGGATTTTAAAAAGGGAAGACAGACAATGATGGTAAGTGTCACCATTGACAAAGCTCGACTTGTCGTTAAGATGTTTTCTGACAAGTTCAACGAGTTAACTACAGTGAGGCTTTCTCACTCGTAGCGACGCTAAGAGTCTGTTGGAATTGGGTTAGCAGTTACTGCATTATTTATGAAATCTTGGTGATAGGATGTCAGAACATTGTTTCCTCGACAATTTTCTTGAGGAAAGGTTGTATGTGATACAACCAGAAGGTTTTGACAATCCTGAAAGACGCTAACAAGTATGCAAAGCTCCAGCAATCCTTCTAAGGACTGGAGTAAGCATCTCGGAGTTGGAATGTATGCTTTGATGAGATGATCAAAGATTTTGGGTTTATACAAGGTTCATGAGAAACTTGTATTTCCAAAGAAGTGAGTGGGAGCACTATAGAATTTCTGATGAGTATACGTTGTTGACATATTGTTGATCAGAAATGATGTAGAATTTCTGGAAAGCATATAAGGTTGTTTGAAAAGTGTTTTTTAATAGAAAACCTGGATTAAGCTGCTTGAACATTGAGCATCAAGATCTATGAGGATAGATCAAAAACGCTAAATGGTACTTTCAAATAAGCACATACCTTGACATGATCTTGAAGGTGTTCAAAATGGATCAGTCCAAGAAGGAGTTCTTGCCTGAGTTGTAAGGTATGAAGTTAAGAGTTAAAACTCGACCACGGCAGAAGAGAGAGAAAGAACGAAGGTCGTCCCCTATGCTTCAGACGTAGGCTCTATAGTATGCTATGCTGTGTACCGCACCGGAAGTGTGCCTTGCCATGAGTCACTATATACAAGAATGATCCAGGAATGGATCATTGGACAGCGGTCAAAATTGTCCTTGCAGTAAATAAGGACATGTTTCTCGATTATGGAGGTGATAAAGAGTTTGGCGTAAAGGGTTACGTCGATGCAAGCTTTAACACCTATCCGAATGACTCTGAGTAGCAAACCGGATACGTATAGTGGAGCCACCATTTGGAATAGCTCCAAGTGGAGCGTGGAAGCAGCATTTACAATATGACCTAGAGATTTGCGAAATACATATGGATCTGAATGTTGCTGACCCGTTGGTTAAAACCTCTCTCACAAGCAAAACATGATCAAACCCCAGAACTCATTGTGTCTTAATCACATGATGACGTGAACTAGTTTAGTGACACTAGTGAACTCTTTGGATGTTGGTCACATGGCGATGTGACCTGTCAGTGTTAATCACATGGCGATGTGAACTAGATTATTGACTCTAGTGCAAGTGGGAGACTGTTGGAAATATTCCCTAGAGGCAATAATAAATTAGTTATTATGATTATATTTCCTTGTTCATGATAATCGTTTATTATCCATGCTATAATTGTATTGATAGGAAACTCAGATACATGTGTGGATACATAAACAACAACATGTCCCTAGTAAGCCTCTAGTGACTAGCTCGTTGATCAATAGATGGTTACGGTTTCCTGACCATGGCCATTGGATGTCGTTGATAACGGGATCACATCATTAGGAGAATGATGTGATGGACAAGACCCAATCCTAAGCCTAGCACAAAGATCGTGTAGTTCGTATGCTAAAGCTTTTCTAATGTCAAGTATCATTTCCTTAGACCATGAGATTGTGCAACTCCCGGATACCGTAGAAATGCTTTGGGTGTACCAAACGTCACAACATAACTGGTTGGCTATAAAGGTGCACTACGGGTATCTCCGAAAGTGTCTGTTGGGTTGGCACGAATCGAGACTGGGATTTGTCACTCCGTGTAACGAAGAGGTATCTCTGGGCCCACTCGGTAAGACACCATCATAATGTGCACAATGTGACCAAGGGGTTGATCACGGGATGATATGTTGCAGAACGAGTAAAGAGACTTGCCGGTAACAAGATTGAACAAGGTATCGGCATACCGACGATCGAATCTCGGGCAAGTAAAATACCGCTGGACAAAGGGAATTGTACACGGGATTGATTGAGTCCTTGACATCGTGGTTCATCCGATGAGGTCATCGTGGAACATGTGGGAGCCAACATGGGTATCCAGATCCCGCTGTTAGTTATTGGCCGGAGAGTTGTCTCGATCATGTCTGCATGGTTCCCGAACCTGTAGGGTCTACACACATAAGGTTCGGTGACACTAGGGTTGTAGAGATAATAGTATGTGGTAACCCGAATGTTGTTCGGAGTCCCGGATGAGATCCCGGACGTCACGAGGAGTTCCGGAGTGGTCCGGAGGTAAATATATATATATATATATATATATATATATATATATATATAGGAAGTCCAGTTTCGGCCACCGGGAAAGTGTCGGGGGGTCATCGGTATTGTACCGGGACCACCGGAAGGGTCCCGAGGTCCACCGGTGGGGCCACCTATCCCGGAGGGCCCCATAGGCTGAGGGGGCGTGGGAACCAGCCCCCGGTGGGCTGGTGCGCCCCCCTTTGGGCCTCCCATGCGCCTAGTGTTAGAAACCCTAAGGGGTGGGGGCGCCTCCACTTGGCTTGGAGGCCAAGCCACCCCTAGGGCCGCCGCCCCCATCCCTAGATGGGATCTACAAGGGGCCGGCGCCCCCCCCCCCTAGGCCCCTATATATAGTGGAGGGGAGGGAGGGCAGCCGCACCTGAGTCCCTGGCGCCTCCCTCCCTCCTGTGACACCTCTTCCTCCCCGCTTGCGCTTGGCGAAGCCCTGCCGAGATCCCGCTACTTCCACCACCACGCCATCGTGCTGCTGTCTCTCCATCAACCTCTGCTCCCCTTGCTGGATCAAGAAGGAGGAGATGTCTCTCCCAACCGTATGTGTGTTGAGCACGGAGGTGCCGTCCGTTCGGCGCTAGGATCATCCGTGATTTTGATCACGACGAGTACGACTCCATCAACCCCGTTCACTTGAACGCTTACACTTAGCGATCTACAAGGGTATGTGGATGCACTCTCCTGTCTCTTGTTGCTAGTCTCTCCATAGATAGATCTTGGTGACTCGTAGGAAAATTTTGAATTTCTGCTACGTTCCCCAACAGATGCGAGGATTATGAAGCGTGAAAACTTTCGTTTTCGTAGTTTCTTTTTCTTTTTCTTTAGTCATAGGAAACACCATACCGTTAAAGGGGGTCGAGGTAAAACTAAGGAAACACTTTCCAAGTGATGCTCATCTCAAAGCCTACACATACCCAATCCTTTCGAGTGAAGCCATTGGAAATCTCATACAGATCGGTCAATTTCTTCAGTGACAAAGACTAAGATCTTCTGTTCTATGAGGAAATTGTTCTGACTGAGGAGTTAGGAATTCGCCAGTGCGGATTGCCTATATGTGAGGAACATGATAGCCCTGAGTAATTTGAGAGCTCAAATTTCCGACCGTTGCCATGCTACGCGCCAACTGTCCCAAATATCTTATCCACCTAAATGTCATATCATTGAAGGGCATTTATTTCTTATCATGCTGGGCTGCTCCCCCGCTATAAATAGCCACCCCCTACAACCACTAGTTGGTTGGCTGCTCCGAGAGAAACTAACAATTGTCATTTAGAGCATCTCATCCTCCGAGGACTTTCAGCGAAAATCGTCAGTGAGGAAAAACTCAAACCCAAACACCTACAAACCAAAGTGATTGAGCATCACTGAAGAGATTGTTCCTTTGTGGAACCGACGCTTGTTACCTTTGAGGACTGTGCATCCTCCAGACGGTTAGGCGTGATGGTCTAGAGCATCCAAGAGGAATTGTGGATCGCCGAGTCACCAAGTTTGTGAAGATTTGGAAGTCACCTTGAAGACTTACCACGAGTGATTGGGCGAGGTCTGTGTGACCTTAGCTCACGGTGAGTACTGTGTGTCATCCGGTTTAAATACCTAGCCACTCCAACCAGACGTACAATTGTCACAACAGTTGGAACTGGTATACTAAATCACTGTCTTCACCGAGGCACTAGTTCTATTTCCTCAACGCTTTCATTTCCTCGCTCAAATGTTGATGAACATGATCATTACTGTTTGAAGACTTTGACTGAAGACTTTCTCAATTTCCTCAATCCTATTACTTCAATCATTGTTTCTTCTGCCTGTTTATCATGTATACACGCTATCTGTGCTATGTCTTGTTTCATATCATCATGATGACAGTGTTACTGCCATGTTATGCTTGCACTTGAGTACTTATTCCGCTGCTAGTAGTTCATCACTTAGCAATTTCTTCAAGTTGTATTTCCTTAGTGACAAATTTGTAAATATCGCCTATTCACCCTCCCTCTAGTCGATATAACGCACTTTCAGTTTTACTTCTATTTTTATTCTCCTAACCCTATCTCTTTTCCCTTCCAAGTTAATTTTTCTTATAAAATTTATTTCATAAATTCAAAATTTTCAAAAATATGTTCCGAATTTCAAACACAAATCAAATTATAGAAAAATTCAGAATTCCAAAATTTGTTTCTATTTTGAAAAATATTCAAAACTTGAAAAAGTTTCCTATTTTTCAAAAACTATTGTTTTTCAAAAATTGTTCGATATTTCTAAAAAGAAAATGGCATATTAAAAAAGTCTCCAAATTTAAAAAATATTCGTGTTTTAGTGAAATTTTCACAATTCAAAATAACTTTAAAAGATACACATTTTCGAAAAATGTTATGACTTTTCAACACCTGTTCCCATTTTAAAAAGATGTTCACAAATTCAAATAATGTTCATGTTTTGCTAAAAGAAGTTAGTGTTTTCAAAAAATGTTTGTGAATTTTAAAAGATGTTCTTATTTAAAATTTTGTTCGGGTTTTTCTAAAAGGGTACATGATTTTTTTTAAACTGTTCATGATTTAAAAAATGGTTCATGTTTCCTAATTCAGAAACTACATACATAAAATCTCCTCAATTGAAAGGAAAAGTAGATTGAATAGTTCATGGACCTTCTCTGGCATACGATGACGTAACAAAACTCTTAAATGCCCTCGATCAGTGAATGGAAAAATAGCGGAATTATTACTACACAGCCGGCGAAACCAAGAAGCTAAATGTTCCTTTTTCACATGCACACAGGGTTTTGATAGCACATATAATTCTCACAAAATTTAAATGCATACTATTTTTTCTTTGGTTGCAACGCACGGGCATATGTGCCAGTGGCGGAGCTTCTCAGGGGCCAACCTGGGCCGTTGCCCCCCCCCCAGCCCATGAATTTTTTCTGAAATACCCCTTAGTATTTGGCCCATATCTCAAGCAAAATCAGCTCAAAATACATATTCCCCCCCCCCCCAGCCCATTGCCCCCCTAGATTTCAGCCCAAGCTCCGCCACTGATATGTGCTATCTATCTATATCTATACCATACATACCCCTACTTATAACGCAAGGTGTGTTTCACCAATTTTCTCATGCATTCACGGTTGAAAATAATTTTTTTCTATCCGAGGTGATACTAGTTCTTACGTGTTCCTTTGCTAGAAAATAAAGGCATTTCTAGAATATCATATGTGGATTGCACATTGTAGCCCAGCGAAGCTGGGCCACTTTTTTTTGCCCATGCAGCGCGTACAATTCTATTTTCCGCACGGCACGAGAAATAATCGGAGATTCGCAGAGGACAAGCAATAACGGGCTGGCCCATTTTACTTTGTTTTGTGCCTTACTTCTATTCTTATTCTCCTAACCCTATCTCTTTTTCCCTTCCAAGTTTATTTTTTTATAGAATATATTTCATAAATTCAAAATTATCAAATAACATTGTGAATTTCAAAAATTAATACAATTATAGAAAATGTTCAGAATTCCAATTTTTTTTGCTATTATGAAATATATTCAGAACTTGAAAAAGTTTCCCATTTTTCCAAAAACATTTAGTGTTTTGAAAATTGTTCGATATTTCTAAAAAGGAAATGTCATACTAAAAAATTCTCCAAATTTGAAAAATATTCATGTTTTAGTGAAATTTTCACAATTCAAAATAATGTTAAAATATCCATATTTTCGAAAAATGTATGCCTTTTTCAACACATGTTCCCGTTCTGAAAAGATGTTCGCTAATTCAAATAATGTTCATCTTTTGGTAAAAGAAGTTGGTGTTTTCAAATATGTTTGTGAATTTTGAAAGATGTTCCTATTTCGGATTTTGTTTGTGTTTTTCTGAAAGTGCACATAATTTTCAAAAAATTGTTCAGGATTTAAAAAATGGTTCATGGTTCCTAATTCAGAAACTTCATAGCTTAAAGTCTCCTCAATTGAAAGAAAAAGTATATTGAATAGTTCGTGGGCCTTCTCTGGCGTACGATGATGTAACAAAACGCTTAAATGCCCTCGACCAGTGAATGGAAAAATAGCGGATTGATTACTACACACCTGGTGAAACCAAGCTAAATCTTCCTTTTCACATGCACACCGGGTTTTGCTTGCACATATAGTTTTCACTAACTTTAAATGCATATTATTTTTTCTTTCCTTGCAACGCACGGACTTACGTGCTATCTATCTATATCTATAATACCCCGACTAATGAAACAAGGTGCGTTTTACCAATTTTTCATCTTTCACCATCAGAAAAAAAATCTATCCGAGGTGTTACTAATTCTTTTGTGTTCGTCTGCTAGAAAAAAGGCTTTTCCAGAATTTTGTACATGGACCACGTGATGTAGCGCAGCGAAGCCAACCCACTTTTTTGCCCACGCAGCTGGGAATATTCTATTTTCTGCATAGGGCGAGAAATAGCCAGAGATCCGCAAAGGACAAGCGATAATGGGCTTGACCATTTTTCTTTGTTTCTGTGTTTTACTTCTATTTTTATTCTCCTCCCCCTCTCTCTTTTTCCCTTCCAAGTTTATTTTTCTTATCCAACTTATATCATAATTTCAAAATTGTGAAAAAAACATTCAGAATTTAAAAAACAAAACAAATTATAAAAAGGGTCAGAATTCCAAATTTTGTTGATATTTTGAAAAATATTCAAAAATTGAAAACAATCCATTTTTCAAAATTCTTCGAGATTTCTGAAAAGAAAATGGCATATTAAAAAATTCTCCAAATTAGAAAAATATTCATGTTTTATCAAAAATTTCACAATTCAAAATAATGTTAAAAGATACACATTTTCAAAAAATGTTATGACTTTTTAACACATGTTCCCTTTCTAAAAAGATGGTGGGAAATTCGAATAATGTTCATGTTTTGATAAAAGAAGTTGGTGTTTTCAAAAAATGTTTGTGAATTTTAAAAATGTTCCTATTCCAAATTTTGTTCATGCTTTTCTAAAAGTGTACATAATTTTCAAAAAACTGTTTAGGATTCAAGAAATTGTTCATGTTTCCTAATTCAGAAACTTCATACCTTAGAATCTCCTCGGTTGAAAGGAAAGGTATATTGAATAGTTCATGGGCCTTCTCTATCGTACGATGACGTGACAAAACTCTTAATTGCCCTCGATCAGTGAAGCTAAATGTTCCTTTTGCATGTGCACACAGGGTTTTGCTTGCAAATCTAATTCTCACTAACTTTAAATGGATACTATTTTTTCTCCCGTTGTAATGCACGGACATGTGTGTTAGTAATAAATAATATATGATGGAGTTGGAAAAAGCGTTAGGCGTAAGCCAAGTGGTTGACCATTGCCTAGCGCCTACGTGGTGCTTAAGCGCTCTAGGCACAGCCTAGGCAGACGTACAACTTTGACTATCAAGACATATTTGAGATATTATTTGTGTATCAATATCGATATACGGTGAGTAAACTACTAGTTATTGCAATTGGAAGATGGCCTATCTAGTCTGTCGGTGCAATATGACATGATTTCTCACTTGAGTGGATAATATCTTGCTTGGCATACCTAAAGTTCTGCTTATGCCCTAAGCGAGGCGCTTGGTCATTACCCAGCGCGTAAGCGTGTCTAAGAGCCATTTAGGCGTTGCCTTTTCGACGGAGGGTGGCTTGCATGAAGTGATGAAGAGACCGCACTTGATTTAAGAAATATCCATAGAAATCACTATACAAAAATGTGCACTTTTAAGGAAGCCGACAATTTGCGTAGTAAGAAAAACAAAAACATAGAAGTTTACTATCTATAAATGAAAAATCAAGCTTGATTAGGACAAGAAATTTATCAAGGTATGTACAGTAATAAACAAAAGTGAAAAATAAAGTAAGGTAAATAAATTGCAGAAAGGTATTTTTGTGTTTTTGGTTTTATAGATCTAAAAATAATAAGGTGATAAATAGACCTGGGGGTCATAGGATTCACTAGAGTCTTCTCTCTTGAAAGAATGCATACAATGGGTAAACAAATTACTGTTGAGCAATTGATAGAAAAGGGAATAGTTATGACGATATCCAAGGCAATGATCATGAATATAGGCATCATGTCCGTGACAAATAGACCGACTCCTGCCTGCATCTACTACTATTACTCCACACATCGACCACTATCCAGCATGCATCTAGTGTATTAAGTTAACAACAATGGAGTAACGCCTTAAGCAAGATGACATGATGTAGAGGGATAGATCCAATCAATATGGTAAAACCCCCATATATTTATCCTTAATGGCAAGAATACAAATATGTGCCTCGCTACCCCTTCTGTCACTGGGTGAGGACACCGCAAGATTGAACTCATCACAAAGGACCTCTCCCATTGCAAGAAAAATCAATCTAGTTGGCCAAACCAAATCAATAGATCAGAGAGAAATACAAAGCTATCTTGATCATGCATACAAGAGATCAGAAAAGACTCAAATAATATTCATAGATAATCTGATCATAAATCCATAATTCATTGGATCTCAACAAACGTACCACAAAAGAAGAATACATCGAGTACAATTCCAAGAACATCGAGGAGAACATTGTATTGAAGATAAAAGAGAGAGAAGAAGTCATCTAGCTACTAGCTATGTACTCGTAGGTCTGTTGTGAACTACTCACACATCATCGAAAGGGCAGCAAGGTTGATGTAGAAGCCCCCCGTGATCGAATCCCCCTCCTGTAGAGTGCCAAAAAAGGCCCCAAGATGGGATCTCACGAGTATAGAAGCTTGCGGCAGCGAAAAAGTATTTTTGGTGTGCCCTCTAGTATACGGGGAATAGTTGGATATTTGTGGAGCTGAGATTAGGGTTAGAGGTGCCACAAGGGGCCCGCAAGGCTGGGGGGGCACCCCCCTAGGGCGCGCCTCCAAGGCTCGTGGCCCTCTCGTCGCTCTTCTGGCCTCCTACTGAAGCTTCCTAGGTGTTTTCTGGTCCAAGAAAAATCCTCAAAAAGTTTCGTTCTGTTTGGTATTGATTTTCTGTAGAAGACAAAAACAAGGAAAAGCAACATCTGGCACTTGGCACTAGCTTAATAGGTTAGTCCAAAAATGATATAAAATAGTACCATAATGCATATGAACATCCAAGATGGATAATATAATCGCATGGAACAATAAAAAATTATAGATACGTTGGAGACATATCAGTCAAAAATTTGTCCGGAGATGTTAAATTACATAAATTATGCTCTGAAATTTTTTAGAATAAAATATTTTTAATTTAATATCAACTGGCCAAATAAGGCCAAGAGCTGGAGAAGGTCACAAGGGCCCAGCAAGGGAGGTGCCCCCTTTCCTAAGGGGGGGGGGGGCGAATCGTACTTGGAGGGGGAGTCCTACTCCCCCTCCCTTGGCCGGCGCCCCAAGGGGGCTTGATGCGTCTCCAACGTATCTATAATTTATGAAGTATTCATGCTATTTTATTATCATTCTTGGATGTTTTACAATCATTTTATAGAAACTTTATATCATTTTTTGGGACGAACCTATTGACCGAGTGCCTAGTGCTAGTTGCTATTTTTTGCTTGTTTTTTACGTCGCAGGGAATCAATATCAAACGGAGTCCAAACACCGCGAAACTTTTTGTGGATTTTTTATGGACGAGAAGACATCCACTGGGCCAAAGAAGCACGAGGGTTGCACAACCCACCAGGGCACGCCTGGGGGCCCAGGTGGGTTGTGCCCATCTTGGTGGCCTCCCGCACCCCCTCTTTGCCCTGTAAATCACCAAATATTCCAAAAACCCTCGGGTTTAACAGGGATCAGAAGTACCGCTGCCGCAAGGCTCTGTAGCCACGAGAAATCAATCTAGATCCCGTTCCGGCACCCTTCCGGAGGGGGAAATCATCTCCGGTGGCCATCTTCATCATCCCGGCGACCACCATGATGAGGAGGGAGTGGTCCACCCTCGGGGCTGAGGGTTTGTATCAGTAGCTATGTGTTTAATCTCTCTCTCTCTCTCTCTCTCTCTCTCGTGTTCTTGATGGCACGATCTTGATGTGTGTTTTCCCATCTCTATCTTGTTGTGATGAATTGAGTTTTCCCTTTGAGATTTCATTTTATCGGATTGAATACTTTTATGGATTTGAGAGCACTTGATATACGTCTTGCATATGAATACCCGTGGTGACAATGGGGTATTATTTTGATTCACTTGACAAAGGTTTTGGCACTCAACTCGCTGATTCCCGAGGTGACACTGGGGTAATCTACGCATGGGGGTTGATGCAAGCTCTTGTCATTGTTTTTCCTGTAGAAATCTTGGGGCACTCCTTGAGGTTCTTTGTGTTGGATTGAGTATTATTAATCTGAAATTATATGGTGTTATTTTAGTACGAACTCTTGGGTAGATGGATCGGAAAGAGTAGCTTCGAGGTGGTTTCATACCCTACAAATAATTTCTTCTTATGTTCTCCGCTAGATAGGAACTTTGGAGTGATTCTTCATCGCACTTTGAGGGATGGTTATATGATCCAATTATATTAGCATTGTTGAGAGATTGCACTAGCAAAAGTACAGACCCTAGGCCTCATTTACAAGCATTCCAACACCATTTGTGCTCCGTTATCAATTGCTACCTTGTTTTTTTATTGTTCCTATCATAAAAATCAATATCTACTACCATTACTACGCTTTTATTAGCATCTGTTCGCCGAACTAGTGCAGCTATACAATTTACCATTGTATTTGGTGTGTTGGGGACACAAGAGACTTTTTATTATTTGGTTGCAGGGTTGTTTGAGTGAGATCATCTTCATCCTACACCTCCCACAGATTGATAAACCTTAGGTCATCCACTTGAGGGAAAATTGCTACTGCCCTACAAAACTCTGCGCTTGGAGGCCCAACACGAGTCTGCAAGAATAGAGTTGCGTAGTAGACATCAAGCTCTTTTCTGGCGCCGTTGCCGGGGAGGTGAGTGCTTGAAGGTATATCTTTAGATCTCGCAATCAAATATTTTAGTTTCTTGTTTTATCACTAGTTTGGTTTTGTAAAAAAAAATTACAAAAATATGGAATTGAGGTTGCATCATATTACTAATCATTTTTATAATATCTTTCTTGAAAATGATGGATCGGAAAATTGTGCTCAATTGTTAGAAGAATAAGTCAATAAAATGTTTGGCACAAATTTTTTGAATGATGAGCATGACTGCAATGTTGTTAGTATGAATTCTTTGAATATCCATGATGTTAATGATGATTGCATTAGTCATGATAATGATGTTATAACAGCCTGGTATTTGGCCCTTTTCTTTTTCTTTTGATTTATTTGGTTTTTGCTCTATTTTTCTTTTTTGAGTGGTTATGTGGCCTTGCAATCTAGGAGATCATCATTTCTTCTTCTCCCAAGTGACTCATCATCCTCAAATCTAGCCCTAGACCATACCATTGCCATCCTTGCCCAAATCCAAATAATCTTTTTCTTCGGGGAAAATTCCTTTTATACTAAAGGAATAACCTCAAGTGCCCTAGGTTGTGAAGCAACCTATATTTCTGTCCATCCAAAAATTCCCAAATAATTCTCATAATTTCTTTGGGTCATATGTTGCTCAAATATGCCCAAACTTTCTTGTCCGAGCCCAAGAATAATTCCCCAATAATTATTTTTCATTTATGTCCAGTGTGGCTTTCTATGAAGGAAGTGCCACCAATCTTTCCTTGTTGGCTCCCGAACTTTTTGCGCATGCTATTTCATCCAAATCATTGCCTGATGCCAAAATTCAACTTTATTTGCCTAGCTAATCTTCCTCAGCAATTTTTTAAAGTTTCTGTCAGACAGAAGGAATTGTGAAAGAAGTACTAGCTAGGGTTATCCAAATGAGTTGAAATTTTGCACACTCCTTCATGTGCTCATATATTTACACTCCTCCAAATTTCAGCTCCATCCAATCATCTATGTGAGCACAAGACCAAATCTTTGATTCTGTCAATATTTTTAGGTTGCGAAGCAAGTATATTTCACATTGCTTTATTTTGGCTGAAAATTTACTAGAGCATTCTCTTGACCATAAAACAGCTCTCCACCAAATTTGGGACCATTTCATCAAGCCAATATTTCTCCAATATTATTCCAAGTTTCTGGTCAGTGAGGATGTTTGTGAAACAAGTACCATTTTCGCAAGTCCATTTGGTATGAAATTTTTACAGCATCTTTATATGTCCAAATCATGATGTCTTGCCCAATTTCAGCCCAAGTGGCCACACCATGTGAGTGCACCTTCCTGATCTAGTTTCTGGACCATAATGTGAGTTACAAAGCAACTATATTAGTGTGTGCTCCATTGTGCACCAAAACCTCTAGAATTGTAGTCCTTCTTAACCTAAACCTCCCAGACAACTCATTAGGCTTCAATCTATTTACTGTTGATCAGCAGTGCTCTGCCAAGTTTGATGCAACAAACTTTAGAGCTTAGTTCCAACTTAACCACAGTGCCTCATATCAAGCCATAGTGCCATAAATGCTCTATGTTGGAAGGACTATCAGCTAGACAACATTTTTGGTGCCAAAGAGAATTGAATGACCCATTTCACATGGTGACTATGACGATGGCAAGCCTGTGCACGCGCTCTGTGTGTAGTGGCCGTTTGTGCTTCGGCACCTATTCCACTCGTCGTCTTTGCGCGCATGAGCATGTCCAGCGTCTTCATCTCGCCGCCGCTGTTCCCCTGGACCCCTCTCCCCCTCCGCCCGCTTCCTCGTCGGTGCTCGCCGCCGCGTGCCCACGGGGAATAGTGGCTGACAAGGCATTAATGGCGCCCGTCGTCGTCCTCCCCGAGCTCTATTGGCCTCCTCTGCCCTGTGACACCCTCCACTGCTCCTCCCCCGTCGTCTACCAGCGAGCTCGGGTGCGTGCACACGCGTCCGCGGTGCCGACCATGCGTCCGCGACGATGCCAGCTCGGCCACCCCTCCCCTCGGCTATTTAAGCCACACCCGAGGCCTCCCGAGCTCACCATCATCCTCACGGTACTCCTCTGAACTCACCCAACCTCTTCCCCGAGCACCGGAGCCCCTCTTCTTGTCCTCCCTCCACCATGGCCGCCGCGGGCGTCCTCTCAAATTCGCCCGAGCCCTCCACTTCTTTCCACCACCAATAGCCTCCTCCACCACATAGAGGTCGCCCCCGTGCTTCACCTCCTCCTCCGGTGGCCTTCTGCCACGAGCTCGTTGCCGCCCGAAGTTCCCGTCCGCCGCGGCCGAGGCTCTACCATCTCCAGCGCCCTTCGATGTGCGTGGGGCGTCCAGGCGGTTGCGCCTTGCTACCTCTTGAGCACTGCGTTTGTTTTCCCTTGAGGAGAAAAGGGTGATGCAGTAAAGTAGCATAAGTATTTCCCTCAGTTTTGAGAACCAAGGTATCAATCCAGTAGGAGACCACGCGCGAGTCCCACGCACCTACACAAACAAATAAGAACCTCGAAACCAACGCGATAAAGGGGTTGTCAATCCCCTCACAGTCACTTACGAGAGTGAGATCTGATAGATATGATAAGATAATATTTTTGGTATTTTTATGATAAAGATGCAAAGTAAAATAAATGGTAATAAAAATAACTAAGTGTTGGAAGATTAATATGATAGAGAATAGACCCAGGGGTCATAGGTTTCACTAGTGGCTTCTCTCAAGAGCATAAGTATTACGGTGGGTAAACGAATTACTGTCAAGCAATTGATAGAATTGAGCATAGTTATGAGAATATCTAGGTATGATCATGTATATAGGCATCATGTCCGTGACAAGTAGACCGAAACGATTCTGCATTTACTACTATTACTCCACATATCGACCGACTCCTGCCTGCATCTAAAGTATTAAGTTCATAAGAACAAAGTAACGCATTAAGAAAGATGACATGACGTAGAGGGATAAACTCATGCAATATGATATAAACCCCATCTTTTTATCCTCGATGGCAACAATACAATACATGCCTTGTTGCCCCTGCTGTCACTGGGAAAGGACACCGCAAGATTGAACCCAAAGCTAAGCACTTCTCCCATTGCAAGAAAGATCAATCTAGTAGGCCAAACCAAACTGATAATTTGAAGAGACTTGCAAAGATAACCAATCATACATAAAAGAATTCAGAGGAGATTCAAGTATTGTTCATAGATAATCTTGATCATAAACCCACAATTCATCGGATCTTGACAAACACACCGGAAAAGAAGATTACATCGAATAGATCTCCAAGAAGATCGAGGAGAACATGGTATTGAGATCCAAAGAGAGAGAAGAAGCCATCTAGCCAATAACTATGGACCCGAAGGTCTGAGGTAAACTACTCACACATCATCGAAGAGGCTATGGCGTTGATGTAGAAGCCCTCCGTGATCAATGCCCCCTCCGGCGGAGCGCCGGAAAAGGCCCCAAGATGGGATCTCACCGGTACAGAAGGTTGCGGCGCTGTAAATAGGGTTTTTGCTCCGTATCTGATGTTTCCAGGGGATATGGGTATATATAGGAGGAAGAAGTACATCGGTGGAGCAACGAGGGGATTATTTTCATGTTGATATTTGATGTTATGCCTTTGAGTATTATATTGGATTTGAAGCTATCGTGTGGATCTTAGGTTAATATTTTGATCTTGTTATTGGACTGGTAGTATGTTGGTACTTGGATTGAACATGATAGTAGTGATATGCTGCCCTCGGAGTATTTAGATATGGCGATATTATGCTTTGGATTATTTGTTGGATAGAGCTATGATTTGGATTACAGGTTGATAGATGATATCGGAGTATCAGTTATCACTGTTATATTTTCGGGGATAAATTCCGTCATTAAGTTGGTCAGGTGCCACCGAACCGGGATTTTCCAGTGCAATCACGCTTGCCTTTATGAGAAGGCCCTAATGCGGTCTATTGGGATGCCTCTCTCCGGTGCCTCCAATGAGGGAAGGTTATGGGCACGCGCTACCTTGATCAGGTAGGCGGACATAAGCCTTTTGTGCCCGCGGTTGTATTGAGATCTCTTGTCCCTGTTTGGGACCGTTTATGTTTTGCCACGACGGCGGCCGTTAGATATCATGAGTTGACATCCGGGCCACCCATGACTTATCCCATAGGGGAGTTGGTCGGAGTGGCCGGGAGAGTGTCATGGCAATAGATCGGTTTTGTCGGAACGCCGTTGGTCCACCCGAATTGGAGTGCAAGGCCTTGGGTTCCGTGGTGTGGGTACAGTGTGCTAACCTCTGCAGAGTGTGTGATTAATCTATCGATAGCCGCGTGCTCGGTCATGGGCACAAAGTTCGTACTAGGTCACACTGTTCGATCAACCCTCACATGATGGAATAACTTATAGGTGATTTATATGTTGATATATTGTGAGCAGTAACGGTTTGGCAGGATGTAGATGATGATGTTGGGATGATCTCGAGTATGATCATTCAGTTTGTGGTGTGGTCACGAGGTGATCACATGGATGTTTTGGATCACGAGGTGATCGAGATGGTATAGTACTTGGCCGGATAGCCAAGTGTGAGATGGTTCATGTGGTTCTTGAGATCCGAGATGATGGTTTATCAGTATTGTAGTAGTTTCACATCATGCTTAGTAGTTGCTTTCGTATCATGGTATTTGTTAGTTAATTAACCTGTTAATGCTATGTTGTTGTCTTGCCATGATGCTTTTGGTTGTCGTGAGCTTGCAAGTACATTCAATGTACTGACCTGGCGTGTCATGCCAGATTTGCAGGTGATGCCATGATTGCTTGATTGCTTGTCGAGGTTTCCGTGCGTGCGACCCAGATCGTGTCTCAGCCAGAGTCCCTGCGGAGTGGAGTTCATGTGACGCCCGGATAATCAAGCTACAGTAATTTCCTGCTAATGATGCCATGTCACCGCGATTACTGTTACTAATCTTGCATTAGTTCAAATCCGATTCAAATTCAAATTCAAGTTAAAGGCAAATAATAAAAGTTTTCAAATATTAGAACTAAAATGTTCGGAGTGTGCAAATTATTGCATAGGTAATTATGGTGAAGAAATCACGCTTTTGCCAATGTGCCTAAGTTCTTTAAAATGAATTAAAGCAGAAAAGGAAAATAAAAAAAGGAAAAGACTAATAAAAAGAAAAAAAGAAAACAACAGACCCCCATTGGCCTCGTGGGTCTAATCGGCCTTAGTCTTGAACAGGTCGGCCCACGCCACCAACACTTAACCCCCCGGTCCACCGACTAAAACCCTAACCCCCACTTCTCCCCCCGATCCACCACTCTCCCCAATCCTTCTCCCACTCCCCCCCGATCTGGATCGGGATCCACCCGACGTTCGCGCCCTAGCGTCCCACGATGCCACGCCACCGGCCTCCCTGAGCGCCTCCTCGGACCACCTCATCGGAGCTCCCCCTCGCTAGCTCTGGATCGGCACCCGAGCTGCTCTGCCAGTGCTCGCCGCCGTTCGCCGTCACCTCGTCGGACGCCTCCTCGTCCGCCTCCCCGCCCGGTCGCAAAGATCCTCCCCGAACGGCCTCCACGCGCCCGACTCCGCCGTCCTTTCCGTCGTTGACTTCGTCTCCGTCGTCGTCCCCGTCTTCCTCCTCGACAACCGCTGTTGTTGCCCCACGACCGCCGGTGAGGCCCTCGGCCTCTGCCTCCCATCTTCCTCTCCCTGTCCAGAACGTCACGGCACCGTCCTCGTCCTCCCTGAGTTGCCCCACCGCATGCATGACACGCCAGCGCGTCCATCCGGCTCCGGTCGGGCCGCCCGGGCCATGCCCTCCTCGTCCAGCCGCAACCCTGCCCGCAACCCATGCAGCCCCGCTCCGGTGCTCCGCTGCGGCCTACACGCCGTCGCCCGCCGTTCTGCTTTCCCCATGCGGCCGTCGCCCACACCGGCCAAACGCCACCGCGCCCCAGTGGCCTCACCTCGCCTCCCCGGTCGGGCTCGGCCCCGACGGGTGCGCCCGTAACTGCACCGCTGGCGCCCGCGCCCGCTAAGGCCATGGGCCACTGACACGCGGGGCCCGCGCACCTGGAACGGCTTAAAAAACAAAATCAGGAAAATATATATATATATATATATATATATATATATATAAATTAATTAATTAACCTTGATTAATTAACCGAATTAGTTAATTAAAACACTAATCTGTCACTCACTAATGGGGCCCACCCTTAATTAACCCTAATTATTCTAAAACAAATCCTATTTCACCTCTGTCTCAATGGCAGGTGGGTCCCACTGGACCCACATGCCAGTTTTGACTCTGGTCAGCTGGGTTTGACTTGCTGACGTCATGGTGCTGTCATGCTGACGTCACCTTTCACAGTTCTGGATAATGTTCGATTTAAATAATTAAATAAATTTTAAAAATGCATAAAACTTTGATAAATCATAGAAAATAATCCGTAGTTCGGATGGAAAAACTTTGTACATGAAAGTTGCTTAGAACGACGAGACGAATCCAGCTACGCAACCAGTTCGTCCGCCACCGGTCCCTAGCATAGTGAACCTGCAACATTTCACCTCTGGTTCATCTGTCCGAAAACGCGAAACACCGGGGATATTTTCTAGGATGTTTCCCCCTTTCACCGGTACCACCTACTACCGCGTTAGGGCACACCGAGCGCCATTACTCACTACTAGGGAAAAGGCTAGCAGCAGCGCGGGTTTTACATTATCAGCAGCGCGGGGATAGGCGCTACTAATAAGGCGCTACAGCTAATAGATAGCAGTAGCGCGTGCTAACCAGCGCTACTGCTAAACAAGTGTAGCAGCAGCGCTGTTAGAGGAAGCTCGCTACTGCTAGTAGCTCTAGCGCGCTTTACCATGACGCGCTACTGCTATCTCGGCGCTGCTGCTAACTTTTATACACTCGCTACTGCTAATTTAAGTAGGGTTTTTTTTGGGCATATTTGTTTTGTATTTGAACAGGCTTTATAGAAGAATCTTTAGCACATAGAAATGTCATCATGATACGCATACAAATGCCTGCGAGACCACAAATGTAATCGTAGCATATACATACAAATAGTCTCATCATAATCATCATCCAACACAAAGTGGTATCTTGTCATCATCTCGAAAATAGAGATACATGCAAGTCTCGAATACTTGCAACTGCAACACCGTCATCCATCTAAACAAAGTTATACGCAAGAAGAGCTATCACTATGAGTGAGAGCGGAACTATGCAGTACATGAGGTGGTGGTTACGAGTCCTCTCTCGCGCTAGCGTGAACCTCAAGTAACTAGCTTCTCCTTCTTGTCTGCTTTTGAAGCCTTTATGGCTGGCGCCCGTGAACCCATTCACTTGCACGACACTCATGCCACTCGTTGTACACCCGGAACCTTCCCTTTGTACACGACATAGCAATTCCATCTCGCCATCAAGAAACTAGGTACCTGTTAGAGATGCATGTTCATGAAGAGGATGTACAATCATATATATGCAACAAAATATACTAGAGCAACACCGAAAAGAAAGGGTTAGCAACTAGATGCAACATACAGTATGCAAATTAATTAACTAGAGGTACGCAGGTCATCGTACGCAAACTAACAAAGTAGCGTTACGCAAGTTCTGCATGGACCGTGGACATCACAAAGTTTCATCGCTACAAAAAGTATACAAGTTCAACCAACACATATCATTATCATCGGCATCATAAATCACTAGAAGTTCCATCCATCCATATCATCGAGGACGAACCCCAGCTTCTTGAACGGGCGTGAGGTCTAGACGTTGCATGCCTATGCGAAGTTCGGACGTCACCGCGATGTAGGGCCGTGGTGGAACATCCTTCTCATCGATTTAATTCTTTCATGATGATCGCCGCAATGTCGCTTTGGATGCGAAAGAAGTCATCTCTAAGTTTATAATCCGCTTCTCCATGAGATTCTAGCCACTTGTGGATATGATCATCATTTCTGCTGTTAATGCGAAGCTTTTGGTGATCCGTGTTGAACTGAATCATGAGATGGACGATGTAGAATCCATCCTTCTTGCTTGGTTTTGGGACATGGATGCAGGAGAAGTTAGTTTTATGCGCGAAACCCATCTTCTTGTTCCTTTGTTTCTTGATCTGCACGTGGCCACCTCTAAAGCTGAAGCCTTGGAGAGCATCATCTAGAATATTCATTATGTGGGTGTAGTCTTTTTTCTCGTAGTCTCTGGAAGGTTCAAAATACACGGCGCAGGAGACTTGCGGGTAAAGAACGATAAGGAAGGCACGCCCGTTGCTGCGGGGAAAAGACACCTCAAATTATTCCCCCATATGGGAGAGAAGGAATGATTGAAATGTACGAAAGGGTTGTCCGGAACTGACTTACTTTGGATGATAAGGCACGAGGACAATTTCCCGGTCCTTATTCTGTACCATGAAGTTTTGGAGGTACTCCCTAGCAGTTTCACGCTCAAAGTCGCCAAGACTCAAGAAAGACTCATGCATGTAGTACGGATTCGCCACACAGATTTGCGAGACTTCTTCACTCTTCATGAGGGAGCTCATATGTAGCGCAAAAAGGCGGACAATAGTAAAATCAAGCCGCCTTGTTAGAAACATCTCAAAGACATGGTCAAACCGCAGGAAGAACACCTCCGCGGGCCGTGTGTCGACGTAGCACTTCCCCTCAGGCACACGAGCCGCGTATGTCGGATATCCTGGATCATTTGAGGCTAGTAGGCTTTTCTCAGTCGACAGCACATGGTCGTGCAGTCTCCTGAGATCCCCAGATAGTGCCTCCAGCGGTTTCGGCGGTAGCATCGGCTCGCCCATGAGATGGAACATGACCGCACCTTTCACGGGTACACGCTCTTCATAATGCATTGTCTGGCTGCTATGTGCTCTGGCTTGTTTGGAGGCAGTTACCTTCCCGATCTCTTCCTCTCCTTTTTCTTGGGCACACCTTCCAGACCCTTCCTTAACCCCTGCTCCGGTGTTCCCGGGCTAAGCATCAGACGACCCTCGCGCCCGGCTAGTTGAGCCTGTGTTGAGGCGGCATCTTCAGGCGTGTCCTCTGAGGATTTCAGGAAGAGAGACTTTTTGCAATCCATGGTACGACCCTGCCCGGGCATATCATCCATGTAACATCCCAAAATTCTAAATTTTGGAATGTTATATTAAATAAATAACTATGCTTGTTGTTTGATTGTTGTTTGATTGATTGAGTGAATTTGAGTGGCATTTGAAGTTTCAGAAGATTTTGAGTTGATGGGATTTGAATTCAAAATTTGGCGGTTGAAATTTATTTCAAAACTATGCCCGACAAATACTTGAGAAAAAGTATGAGAGGAGTAAACATGACACTCCAAATATGTCAAGAAAACTTTGCCAAAAAAGTTTGAATTCAAATTTGATTTTATTTGGGATTTCTAGAAAATGATTTTTTTAAAGTTTGAGTTTTGCCTGGAAAATGTTCAAATTGTAGGAATTTTCCCTGATCATTTTGATATATATAGGTACTATATAAAATATATATACTTAATATATTTTCTCCTTTCCCTAATTCAAAAAAATAGAAAAGGACCCAGGCGCCCGGCCAGAATAGCCGGCCCAGCCCGCGCCCGAAGCCGACCCAGTGCACCGAAGCCCCTACCTCGGTGTCGCCGTCGCTCATCCCCCCTCTCTCACCGACACCCCGACCCCACCTCTCTCTTTCCCTCGCCCGCCACTCCGCGCCCGGCCTTAACGCCGCCGCGCCGAATCCCGGGATTCGGGATCGCCTCCCCGATCATCGCCCGATCTGCCCCCTCCTCCAAGCCAGTTCCCCCCCCCCTATAAATACCCCCCCCTCGACCCGTTCCCCACTTCCCCCTCGCCCGACCTCGCTCTAAGCAATCGCTCACGAGTCCGCCCGCCCGCCGCACCATTGCCGCCACCGCTCACCTCCGACCCTCGAGCACCCCACTCCACCACCGAGCCCCTTGCTCACCGCACTCACGGACACCTCCGCGTCGTCCCCGACCACCGGAGCCACCGCGCCGTCGCCGCCCGAGCCGCCGTCGCCGTCGACCACCACGGTGAGTCACCGGAGAACCCGACGCCGTCCGATCTAAAACGTAGGGTGTAGATTAGATTACGAAGGGGTACGGTTTATTTATGTTTTAGTTTAAAGATCTGGTTTTAAGTTACGGTTTGTATTAGAACGGCCCGACTCGGTTTAATCCGTCGGGCGCGTTTTAGCTATATTACGCCCGATGCGTTAGATTGGACCAATTAGCGCCAGTTTTTCTTTTAATTTTATTTTTCGTTTCTGTTTTTAACAGAATAGTTTCAGTTTTGTAAAATCCATATCTTTTAATCTACTTAATATTTTTAATTGATTCTTTTTTTGTTAGTTTGCAAATTTGTTGTAGTTTCTGTAGAAAATACGTTTAGCCATGTCTAAATAATTAGAAATTGTTTTGTTTAAGTTTCAGACAGATTAGTATTTCTGCTATAAATGAGTTAGGATTATTTTATTTTAGTGATTTTTTGTCACTACTTTGTTTTGACATTGCCTAACCGTAGGAATTTATTTGGGCATTTTAGATTTAATAAAAAAATAGTTTTAATCAAAATCATGTGGTTCTTAATTATTTAACTAGCTACTGTTTTCCTATTGTTTTAATTAGCAAATAATTTTATTTTTCCTATGTGATAGTTTATTTTAGATTAGTTTATGTAGCTTTAGAACATGAACTTTTATTTACATTAAATAAAAAATTTATTCTATTTTTCTTACTAGTTTTGTTTTAAGCATAATTAGAGCTTTAATTTAGCTTTTATGGATTTTCTTTTGCTAGTAAAACTTTATGAAAAATACTTTCTGTTAACTTAGTTGATTTAAATTTTACTTTCTTCTAAAATTATTAGTTTAGTATTTTCATTGTTAAGTTTTACTTAGGATAAAACTACTTTTGTGTTATGTGAGTTTTCTTTAGTAGTTTCATCATGTAGTTTTCCTTTGTTTTATTTGGTGTCCCTTGTTATGTTGCCTTTTATTTGTTGGTTTTATTATGAGTGTTAGAATTATTTGCTAGGATGTTTGCTTATATGAATGCTATGTTTGACTATATAGATTTACATCGGAGTGACGATTAGTTCTACCAAGTCATTTTCTGACAGCGTTATTATCTTCATCAAGTATTACCAGGCAAGTTCACTTTGACCATGCTTTCATACCTATGTTTTATTGCATTTAGTGGCATCTTTGCAACCACCCTCCAGTAGTGATATTGAATTCTTGTAGTTGATTAGTATGCATGAGGTAGGAACCCGTCACCCTGTTACCAAGCCCGGACGTTATTTATTTTAATGCTACGCTATAGTAGACGGGGTTTGGTATGAGTGCACGAGAGTGGTGTGAAGAAGGAGGACTCTACGTCAATGATGACAACTCCATGATGACATCTGCAAGGACTGCATCCTCAAGGCCTCAAGACTTCTAGACTCGAGACAAGAACTCAATACACACTACTGGGTGAAGGACGGTTGACGGGCACCCTGGAGAATCCAGTGGTTGGCCGGGATGCATGGAGAAGCGCCATGACATCTTGCGGAAAGCTTCACCCAGACTCAAAGAGACGGAAGAATACTTCATGCCCGGAAGCTTACCTGTGCAACCGCAAGTCACTATGGGCTCTGGCTTGGTTGACCTTAGTTGTGACTAGCTGGGACGGTGCTAGCAGATGTAGAACTACGGTAGGATTGGATGAGCACCGGACGGTGGTCGAGGAACTCTTCGAAGACCATGTTTGATCGTCTTGTTCTCAAACGCCCTGAAGTGCGAGAACGTAAAAGAGGGATCGAATCTTGTGGGTAAAGTGTACAAACCTCTGCAGAGGGTTAAAACCTAATCGATTAGCCGTGTCCCCGGTTACGGACAATTTGAGCATCTGGACTTGGATCTATCTCAGAACTCTCAACACCGGACTGATAACTTAATTGTGGGCAACTTTGGGCTATGAGACATCGGTTGGCGGAACCATGTCATGATAGAAAACTCTATAGTACAGACTTCATTTATTCCTTTGATGTAGGGAAAATAAAACCAGCTTTTACGCAAACAAAACTCAGATACAGAGCCACAAAGCCATACTGCATATAGTATAGTTTATCATTTTTTTCTCTTATTGTGTTCTTGCGGTACATTCAATGTAATCGACCTATACGGCTGCAACGTATCATGTTGCGTATACTTTCTTCCGACGAGTAAGAGTACGGCAGGGTTACGGTCTACACTCAACCTGCCTATGGCGTTGATGGGACTCCACACCGACTATTTGTTTCATTGTGACTTATGAGGTATATATCAGTTTTACGTTAATTATTACATGTGATTGCACTTTGATATATACATTGATGTACTGTGTGTGCCAGCATACTGATCCAGGGATGGCACAGTAACACAGAGGCTTGACCGTCTGAGGTCGGGTCGCTACAGAAAATGGTATCAGAGCACATGTTGACTGTAGGACGTGACCCTAGAAATCGGAAAGCCCCTAGGACAGGAAATCTCTAAAACTTTATTTTCAAAAGGATCCTTTACTTCTCGTCTTTTCTGATTTTATCAAGTAGTCCCTCTGACCTCAAGTAGTTAGAATATACACATTTCCTTTTGACCACACGGAAGATCAATCAAGTCACTCCAAGAATTAAAGATATCGGACAACTGATGGCCATTTCAAAGTAACCAGGATTTTACCATGCATTAGAAGAGTTGAAGCTGCAACAATTGAAGACTCTGAAGACCTGAAGAATTTGAAGTTCCTGAAGAATTATTTGACCTTTAGAGACCAAACCCCTGTTATACACCCTCGTTAGATGCGATGATTTGTGAGCTGTCATTTGTTTGATGTTTTCCGACATCCCCAAAATAAAACTTCGTTTCTTCAAAACTATTGTTTGTATTGTGTGTATCTCTCTATCCAACTCTCTCTTATCTCACCCTAAAACCCTTGGAGCCATAGATGATGAATGAAGAAGGACTGGTATTCTTCGGACCGATGACTGGGCTTGGAGTCTGAGCTATGGATTCAAAACATGGAGGATCACTTTGAGAAGAAAATGATTGCAAGGAAGTATGAGGTTCAATATGCTCAACAGTATTTTACCGAGAGTGCTGCAACCTGGTGGAAAATGCATCAAGCCATACAAGGATGCAACGGAGCAAAAACTTGGGAGGAATTCAAGAAGACTCTCTTGAGGTCCCGTCTTATCCGGAAGCACTACGAAAAACCGAAGAAGAAACCTAGTGCATACAATAATAGCGGATAAATAGGACACAACCACGATGAACACAAGGATTGATGCACTCATTGCGAGGAGAATCACCCAAATTGAAGAATGCCCGACCGAGCAGGTTACTTGTTTCTGTGTGAAGGAGTTACTCATTTCAGCTCGATTGCCAAATTTACCCCAAGGTACAGGAAATTACCAAGCAGCGAGAAAGAAGCCCTTAGGAAATGTTGGGAAGAATCCATGATGGAGGAAGTCATTGAAGACCCGATGGTGAAGGCCTAAACAGATTTTTCGCCCAAGTCTGCTATTCATGTGGGGAAGAAGGACATTTTTCAGTGTATTGCACGAAGGAATGCAAAGAGGATCTCAGAGATTTCCGACAAAGCGAAGTGAAGTTTGACCCTCGTGAAATAGAAGCTCTGTTCATCACGGAGAAATCTAGGAAGAGAAAGCGAAGACATCCCCGTAACAACCTAATTTCTGCAGAGAAGGACCTGAGTCACATCACTTGTTACAGGTGCAAGGATTTAGGTCATTACGCTAGTAAATGTCCAGAAAAGAAGCCTATAACCCAAGGAGCCTACATAATCACAAAGAAGCCCCGAGACATGTCGGAAGTCATTTGTTTTTGCTGCAAGGAAGTGGGACATTTTGCTAGAGAATGTTCAGATCAGATGAAGGCTGGAGCTAAGTAGTTGAGATTTTGATATGGATAATAAGAGTGGTAGAAAGCAGTTTTATTTTCATAAGTTCGATGAGTTGAGTTATGTAATGAGTGCTCAGAGATTGTAATGAATTCATGAAATCAATAAAGTTAATGTGTCATGATTTCATACGTGGATTGTTTTTTTGAGTTGTTACTCTGTGAACAAAGATTTTGACCATTTTCGAGGATATGAGAAATATGGTCTATGGATGGATTTGTGAATTTCATTTTAAGGGTGGTAGTACCCTGTTAAGAAGACTAGACTAATGGATAAGAAAATATATAAAAAAGTTGGAGTTTTGCTTTTGATATGATGGTATGAAGAAACAGAGTACTACTGGATTTAAAGGATGCGTAATATGGAACAAGGGAGTTACCCCAAGGATGAGTTAAAGCTGCACTAGTGTTGAAGTGGGCCATAACCCACAGGCCCAAGAATTAATAAGGATCAAGTACCCACTGGAGAAAGAAATTTTGGGAATAGACTACGATTTGATCAACCGACGATTCTATAGGAGTTTACGCAAAACCTGAGAGTTGTTAAGGAACGATAGATGTTTGTTTGGCCTGCAGAATCAATGGATTTTTCCGAACTTGGTTCGTCGACAAGAGAAATTCTGCAACGCTTGCGAGAATGCCCGAGTGTTAGAAATACGATATTCGCTAAACCTTATACAGGGTAATGATCTGGGTGCGGAATGGATTGATCACCATACCGACTTACTCGTATCATTCGCTCTTGCTATTTGGAATGGTAAATCTGAGAGACTTACCCATAGTAAAGTGACGACGCTCGTTGAAGCCTTGCTTAAGCCTTAGAATGGTATGATGATAAACCCATGTACATGGCAGTTGTTGCCAATCGTAGGTTATACGGTGAGATTCAACCCCGGCTATTTTTTCTGCAGGAGAAGCCATAAATTGTTGACCGCCAGGAGGTTCCGATAGTCTCTTAGTATTGACGACAGACATGTCAGATATGAAGATCCACTCTTCGGAAGAACCTCATCAAGATTGAGAGGACACGAGATTTTGAGAAAAGTCATGCCCCGACCTAAGAGCACCAAAGGAAAGATTTATCCCGAAGAATATGAGAAGAGCGACACCATCAACCCAAAGGATGGACTACATGAATATTGTCAGAACCGTAACCCTGATTTTAAGTGTGGTAGCACACTAGACCATTCCGATCGATGGATTTGCTAGAAGGCCTCCAAACCCTAACCTTTTCTTTGTAGCCTCTTCGAATCTCGAGGACGAGATTCATTTTAAGTGTGGTAGATTTGTAACATCCCAAAATTCTAAATTTTGGAATGTTATATTAAATAAATAACTATGCTTGTTGTTTGATTGTTGTTTGATTGATTGAGTGAATTTGAGTGGCATTTGAAGTTTCAGAAGATTTTGAGTTGATGGGATTTGAATTCAAAATTTGGCAGTTGAAATTTATTTCAAAACTATGCCTGACAAATACTTGAGAAAAAGTATGAGAGGAGTAAACATGACACTCCAGATATGTCAGAAGAAAACTTTGCCAAAAAAAGTTTGAATTCAAATTTGATTTTTATTTGGGATTTCTAGAAAATGATTTTTTTAAAGTTTGAGTTTTGCCCCTGGAAAAATGTTCAAATTGTAGGGAATTTTCCCCTGATCATTTTGATATATATATGTCCTATATAAAATATATATACTTAATATATTTTCCCTTTCCCTAATTCAAAAAAATAGAAAAGGACCCAGGCGCCCGGCCAACTGCCCAGCCCATGGCCTCGACCGAGCCGACCCAGCGCGCACCCGAAGCCCCTACCCTCGGTCGCCTGTCGCTCATCCCCTCCCCTCTCTCACCGACACCCGACCCCACCTCTCTCTTCCCTCTCCCACGCCACTCACGCCCGGCCCTGTGCCACTTGGGAATCCCGGGGATTCCGGGATCGCCTCCCCGATCCTCGCCCGATCTGCCCCCTCCTCCAAGCCGGTTCCCCCCCCCCCTATAAATACCCCCCCTCGACCCGTTCCCCCCACTTCCCCCTTGCCCGACCCTCGCTCTACGCAGTCGCTGAGTCCGACGCCGCCGCCGCGCCATTGCCGCCCCACCGCTCACCTCCGACCCCCTCGAGCACCCCCGACTCCACCACCGAGCCCCCCTTGCTCCGCCGCACCCGCCGGACACCTCCGCCGTCGTCCCCGACCACCGGAGCCACCGCGCCGTCGCCGCCCGAGCCGCCGTCGCCGTCGACCACCGCGGTGAGTCACCGGAGAACCCGCCGCCGTCCGATCTAAAACGTAGGGTGTAGATTAGATTACGAAGGGGTACGGTTTATTTAGGTTTTAGTTTAAAGATCTGGTTTTAAGTTACGGTTTTTATTAGACCGGCCCGACTCGGTTTAATCCGTCGGGCGCGTTTTAGCTATATTACGCCCTATGCGTTAGATAGGACCAATTAGCGCCAGTTTTTCTTTTAATTTTATTTTTCGTTTCTGTTTTTAACAGAATATTTTCAGTTTTGTAAAATCCATATCTTTTAATCTACTTAATATTTTTAATTGATTCTTTTTTTGTTAGTTTGCAAATTTGTTGTAGTTTCTGTACAAAATACGTTTAGCCATGTCTAAATTATTAGAAATTGTTTTATTTTAGTTTTAGACAGATTAGTATTTCTGCTATAAATGAGTTAGGATTATTTTATTTTAGTGATTCTTTTTGTCACTACTTTGTTTTGACATTGCCTAACCGTAGGAATTTATTTGTGCATTTTAGATTTAATAAAAAATAGTTTTAATCAAAATCATGTGGTTCTTAATTATTTAACTATCTACTGTTTTCCTTTTGTTTTAATTAGCAAATAATTTTATTTTTCCTATGTGATAGTTTATTTTAGATTAGTTTATGTAGCTTTAGAACATGAACTTTTATTTACAATAAAAATTTTATTCTATTTTTCTTACTAGTTTTGCTTTAAGCATAATTAGAGCTTTAATTTAGCTTTTATGGATTTTCTTTTGCTAGTAAAACTTTATGAAAAATACTTTCTGTTAACTTAGTTGATTTAAATTTTACTTTCTTCTAAAATTATTAGTTTAGTATTTTCTTTGTTAAGTTTTACTTAGGATAAAACTATTTTTGTGTTATGTGAGTTTTCTTTAGTAGTTTCATCATGTAGTTTTCCTTTGTTTTATTTGGTGTCCCTTGTTATGTTGCCTTTTATTTGTTGGTTTTATTATGAGTGTTAGAATTATTTGCTAGGATGTTTGCTTATATGAATGCTATGTTTGACTATATAGATTTACATCGGAGTGACGATTAGTTCTACCAAGTCATTTTCTCGACAGCGTTATTATCTTCATCAAGTATTACCGAGCAAGTTCACTTTGACCATGCTTTCATACCTATGTTTTATTGCATTTAGTGGCATCTTTGCAACCACCCTCCAGTAGTGATATTGAATTCTGGTAGTTGATTAGTATGCATGAGGTAGGAACCCATCACCCTGTTACCAAGCCCGGACGTTATTTATTTTAATGCTACGCTATAGTAGACGGGTTTGGTATGAGTGCACGAGAGTGGTGTGAAGAAGGAGGACTCTCGTCAATGATGACAACTCCATGATGACATCTGCAAGGACTACATCTTCAAGGCCTCAAGACTTCTAGACTCGAGAAAAGAATTCAATACACACTCTGGGTGAAGGATTTGTTGACGGGCACCTGGAGAATCCAGTGGTTGGCGGGATGCATGGAGAAGCGCCATGACATCTTGCGGAAAGCTTCACCCAGACTCAAAGAGACGGAAGAATACTTCATGCCCGGAAGCTTACCTGTGCAACCGCAAGTCACTATGGGCTCTGGCTTGGTTGACCTTAGTTGTGACTCTGGCTGGGACGGTGCTAGCAGATGTAGAACTACGGTAGGATTGGATGAGCACCGGACAGTGGTCAGAGGAACTCTTCGAAAGACCATGTTTGATCGTCTTGTTCTCAAACACCCTGAAGTGCGAGAACGTAAAAGAGGGATCGAATCTTGCGGGTAAAGTGTACAAACCTCTGCAGAGGGTTAAAACCTAATCGATTAGCCGTGTCCCGATTCACGGACAATTTGAGCATCTGGACTTGGATCTATCTCAGAACTCTCAACACCGGACTGATAACTTAATTGTGGGCAACTTATGATGAATTTGGGCTATGAGACATCGGTTGGCGGAACCATGTCATGATAGAAAACTCTATAGTACAGACTTCATTTATTCCTTTGATGTAGGGAAAATAAAACCAGCTTTTACGCAAACAAAACTCAGATACAGAGCCACAAAGCCATACTGCATATAGTATAGTTTATCATCTGTTTTCTCTTATTGTGATCTTGCCGGTACATTCAATGTACTGACCTATATGGCTGCAACGTATCATGTTGCAGATACTTTCTTTCGACGAGTAAGAGTACGGTACAGGGTTACGGTCTACACTCAACCTGCCGATGGCGTTGATGGGACTCCACACCCGACTATTTGTTTCTGCTGTGACTTATGAGGTATATATCAGTTTTACGTTAATTATACATGTGATTGCACTTTGATATATACATTGATGTACTGTGTGTGCCAGCATACTGATCCAGGGATGGCACAGCAACACAGAGGCTTGACCGTCTGAGGTCGGGTCGCTACAATCCATATCCTCATTAGCAAGCTGATAGCCCGATTTGTCATATGTTTGACTCATCATATCTATGTCACAGTCATACGCGTTTGTATTGAGGTAATCCATTGGGTCGACCTCCGTCTCATCATCCATTCTCTGTTCTATAGGAGAAATTACATCAGGCATAACTATTGCACCCCCTTCATCATGTCGTCCGCCGCTCTCACCCGGCACTACAGGAGCTGGTAATTGCGTAAGCGGGGTGGTGGTCTTCGCACATGCTTGTTGATGTGTGGTAGTTATTGGTGTGCTCTCGGCCGGCTCCAGATGAATAAGATTCTTCGGCCATAGCAGCACCCAATTCTTGCAGCTTCCAATCCGCGGCGGGGTCTCGTCGTCCGCTCCCACATGCTGTACTGGAGGAGGCAAATCCTCATGCCCCGATTTCACACTGGTCAAGCTAACCCTGAAGTGCCTAGCGGGGATCAGCTGGTTGTGGAACGTGCGTTGAGAGGGGTCCATTATCATCCCCTTTCCCACGTCCACCTTCTGGCCTTTGATCAAGTAGAGTATGGTGCACGGGGTTTCTTTTGCCTGCAAACACATATGTCTGTGGTGTAAAACAACCGAAAGCCAACAAAAATGGAATAATATATATATATATGTATATATATATATATATGTTGGTGCGACATGTAATTACCGTGACGGCGTCGAGCTCAGCCAAAGACGAGCTGCTACATGGAAAAACGCGCTGCAACTACCTTCGCTACTGCCAGTTTTTCTTTTCCTTTATTTTATCCCACTTTTATTTCCCGAGGGCAGTGAACGAAGGGAGGGCGGTATATTTGCATCATTTGACGGTTAAATATGTACGCAAAAGAGGAACATATATATTACATATCATTGGACCCATGCATAATAATGGCTAAGTGTGTATACAAAATAGGAACATATATATATATATATATATATATATATATATATATATATATATATATATATATTACATCATTTGACCGATAACATAAGTTTCCTCACTGCTGACGTTTTCGTTTTTGAGTCAGCTTCTTTCCCTTCTTGTTCGTCGAAGAATAATTGAGCCCCTCATTGTGACTTTGCCTTTTCCATGGAGTACGATTTTTCTTAGGTAATGTAGTATTGATTCTTCTTTTGACGTATACTTCATCATCATCGTCATCTTCCCTCATTGGGTTGCCGTACTGATCATAGTCTTCCTCGTTGGCGACTCCATCCATTCCAATGATGTTCCTTTTGCCTCTCCTCAGGACAACACGGCTGGGATTGCGCGGGTCAGTTATGAAGAAGCATTGTGTCACGTGCTTAGTGTGTACCCATGGCTCGTTTTTTGCGATAGCGTTCACGATAGCGCTCTTGGCGTCGGGTATAGTCATGGTAGTGAAAATCCGGCTTTCTCTTTCGACATTCTTAGCCCATCTGACACGGAACATCGTCGTGTTGTGCAGTCCAGAGTAGTCAAGCTCACAGATCTCCTCGACCCTTCCATAAAATCGTTCAATTGCGCCGTTGTCGCTGCCGGTCATGCATTCCATCGTCACCCTTGAGTTCTGATCATCACTGTCCATATCTTTGTCCTCCGTGTAGAACGTGTATCCGTTGATATCATATGCCTGATAGGTTACGAGGTTGGGTTTGCATCATAGAAAGAGCGGTAAACCGCCAGGTTGGCTTCTGCTGCCAGTTGACTCGCCAGAGGACGCATCTCCTTTGTTATTCGTTTGAGGGCGTCATTATCAAAGGCTTCGCCATTTTCTTGAGCGCTGGGGAAGCCCTTGGCTATGTCAGCCGGATCAAGGTCCGCTATCCACGCTTTGGCGCGAGTTAGAGCCGATGAAAGTGCCAGCCCGGTCATGGATCGTTTCAACTCTTCAAGTTGTGCCGGAATCATGGATAGCCGGTCCAGCGTATCTTTGATCAAGGACGGAGCTGTGTTATCATACGACGTAGCGCATATGACTCGCTGGGTGCCGGTATACAGCTGCTCAATCAGCGTGTATGTAGCCTTGAGCTTCTTCCGCATATCAGAGCCCAGATGAGCGATACGTTTCCCTATAGCGGTTTAAGACAGCTCAGGTTAAACCGGCGGACATATCAAAACGGAATAGTAATTAGTGAAAAATCTCTTACCAAAGATCGCAGAGGTCATGGCATTAATTTGGCGCTTTAGTCCGGTGAGCTCTTCTGTCACCGGTTTCAGAGCCGCTTCAGCATCTTCCGCCCGTTTTAGCAAACCAGCCTTCTCGGTGTCCCAGTTGGCCTGCTCGGATTTATACCACTCCTTGAGCTGCTCCATAGTGGTCAAGGCGGTTTTCAATTCATCCTTGGCCTTGGTGGCTTCTGCTTGTTGAGTCTTCAGATTGGCATGAAGGTCCTTGAGTTGTACGGTTTGCTGGTATATCTCACTCTGATACAAAATGGATCACGTTAGTTGTTTCATTATGAAGTCCCAAGCTCAATACAGGTATTCAACTTGGCACTTGGGGGCTAATGGCTAATTGATCTCATCTTGCTATGGTGATACAAGTTACGGTCCCAGTTTAACTATGCTAAGTTGAACAGGCCCTTGGGGGCTACAGCACTGAAGTTTGAGACGTATGAGTTTCATATTAAGTCCTGGTTTAACTATGCATAGTTAAACCGGCCCTTGGGGGCTACTACACAACAAAAGTACAAGAGAGGCATAACTCCTTACCTCATAGCGTTCCTTCATACGATTCACCAGACCGGCTCCGAAGTCACGACTTGTGAAGAGTCGGTTCAGGAAGCCGGAGTGAAGTTCTTGGGCAGAGAGGTTGTCATAAGTCGACAGATCAGTTTTTCCCTCTCTTTACTCATGGCGATGAACTCTTCCTTGGCGCTGTGTTTTGATAGAGCGACCGGATTGCCGAGGGTGGTATAGGCGGTGCCCGTCACTACGACATATTCATCTTTGGCCGGGCTGGCGGATTGGCATTCTTCCTTGGGCTTGGTATTTTCATACCCAGGCTCGGCGGTTCAGCACCTGCAACCTGTTTCGCTGCAGGACTCGGTGGAGCAGGATGTGAGGTTTCCACTTGGGCATCCGGTTCAACCTCTGGCGGATTAGCATTGTCGTCTTGGTTCAACCCGGCAGAACTGTTTTTAGCAACTTCAGGCTTTTCGCCATGGTGCTCTGGAGTCTTCTCCGGATCAACATCCACAGTAGGGTCAAGGGTTTTCGCCTTCTTACTTAAGCGAGCCTTGGTGCTGCAATATTCAGAGTTAGAGTATGGTAAATCGACAAATGCGAAGAAAACAAAAAAGAGTATTATGCTTACCCCGCAGCAACTTTAAGAGGAGGCAGTTGAGTGGTTGATGAACCGCCAGACGAGTTGGAAGAGGCCTGATAATTCGGATCAGACGGATTGAGAGGGCATCGGAAGAAACCTTTCAAAGGATAACGCTTTTCAGGAGAACAAATCACCTCTGGACGACGCTTCCGGGTTGGGGTGCCAGGTAAACCGGACGATGTAATTTGTTGACCGCTGTGCCGGGTCGTACGGCGCTCTTCAGCCTGCTGTGTCTTCAAAGAAAGGTTCGGGTTCAAATGAGCACGGGAGTGAGATTTTTTCACTTTCCGGACTGTCCGGCGAATTCTTTTAACCGGCACAAGATCAGATTCGGAAGAAAGAAGGATTACCTCAACAGGATCGGCATGGCCCGGCTTGACGTAAATCACGGGAATTATAGTAATCAATAAGATGAAGGATAAAAAGGGACAAGGTAAATCAAGCTTTACCTTAGCTTCTGAATCTTCTCCTTCCGGAGGATCAGAAGAATCGGCGGTTTTCCTCTTACCAGCTTTCTTGGTGGTCTTGGATTTTACACAACGAACCTGGGCCGGTTTGGTTCGTTTCCAGAAGGAGCTGTTAGCCTGAGCAGTAACAAGGATTAATATATATCAATAAGGCATTAATATCAGAAGAGCGATGAGCGGAGCCTTACCGTAGGCGGTTTGTTGGAAAACATAGAACGGGGCCAACCCGGTTTGGCTGCAGACAGAGACCGATTCATCGAGCATCTTCTTCACTGTCTCAGTGATTTTAGGCTCAGTTATTGGTAGCTCGTGACGTCTTTGAGGGTCTTTGACGCTACCAGTGTATTCGTGCATCAATCCGGGACGGCGACTTAATGGCAAGATGCCCCAAGAAACCCAACATCGAACAAGGTCAACACCAGTTAAGCCATTGGCCATTAGAGCCCGGAGTTTGATAATTTGAGGTGCAAAATTCTTCCGTTCTGCGGCGCTCAAGCGTAAAGGCAATGGGTGATGGTTGCTAAGCCGGTGAGGGCGGTAGCCCGACAAGGGGTTCTCGCTGTTAGGAGCGGTATTCCGGCAATAGAACCAGGTTTGGTTCCAATCTTTCGGATGGCTATGGTGTTTTGCGTGAGGAAAGTCTACTTCCTTCCTTTTCTGGATTGAAACGCCACCCAGTTCCATGTTAGGACCATCCGAGAACTCCGTACGGCGGTTCAAATGAAAGAAATCCAGGAACAGCTCCACAGATGGTTCTTCTTGAAGATAGACTTCACAGAAAACTTGGAAATTGCATATATTGGACACAGAGTTCGGACCAATATCTTGTGGATGGAGTTGGAAACTTGCGAGGACATCCAGCAAGAATTTTGATCCGGCGGGCTGAATCCCGGTCTAAGTGTTGCATAAATACAATTACTTCTCCTTCTTGAGGTTCGTGAGGGCATTCGGCATCCTAACACGCCAATGAAGGACATTTTTGGAGGCTAAAGCGCCGGTGGTGACATATCCATTGAGTTGCGTCTCAGTAATCTTGGACCGGACCCAATTGCAAGCTGAGAATTGTTTGGCCATTCTGGAAGAAGAAACTGTGAAAGGAAAAGTAAAACCGGTTCACCGTTAACGGTTCAGACATATTATACAATGCTAAACCGGCAATTTGGCATTCAGTTCCAATTTCCGGTTTAACTGAGGACTAATGGAGTATGGCGGATTAGCTATCAAAAAATTAAACCGCCCTTAGGAGGAAGGGACAGAACTGGAAAATCTGCTAAGTGTGGACAGAAACATGTTTCACATATGAATGGAGTTAATTTGGATCTACCGAAGATTCAGTAAGGGAAAATTTCTGCGATCCATGCGAGCCTTATAAAGGGCAGGGAAGTTCGTGCGTTCTATCAAGAGGGTCTGAACAAAAAGAAAGATGTGCAAAGTGCTAAACTGAAGGCGGAGCAGTTACTACACCGGATATATGCTACGGTTGGATTAAAAAGCCATGGCAGAGCAGGTATGAAGAGACTAGGGATGAACACCTATGAACGACGATATGAACAGGAGCCTTAAGATGCAGATCTAGGGTATGAGGAGGAGCCTTACCCGATGCACAGAACAGCGGAGGAGCGCCGAGAGTCTCTGGTACAACCAGGTTGCTGCAGTGGCCTTGCACTGACGCGGCGTTCTGAGATCGGAGGCGACGGCGGAGCTTCGGAGCTGGAGTGTCGCGAGGAACAAGAAGCGCGGAAGGAGGAAGAAGAGAAAGGGCCTTCCGGTCTATTTATAATGAGACGGAGTAATTGACAAGCGCGAGAATCGAGGAGCTGAAAGCGGCAGACGGCGCAGCGGTCGCCTCGATTTCGGGATAGTATTAAATGAAGGGAATCTTATTGTTTGGGCTTCTTTAATAAAGATGACGTCAAGATGCTCTGTCGCTGTGGTCCGAGGATGACGTCACGGCGGTTTAAGCAGATGGCGGTTTACGAAATATGAAGGAAGATATTCAGAGTTTCCTAAGATGTTGAAGATTAACATGAACAGGTTCAAGTCAATCTGGGGCCTAATGTTGGGGATGTAACTATTGAATATAAACCGCCCTGGAGGGGCCGGTTTACCCTCAGCCATAATTGGAGCCCACGAAGACTCGTAAGGTGGCGATTGCTTTGTAGAGCTTAGAGGCCCAGAGCCTGAGGCGAATTAGGGCCCATAATGGTAAAACCGCCATAACCATGTGACTTGTGTTGTAAGATAAGAGAAAGGAGAGACCGAGCGGACACTTGTATGAGCCGGCCTCGGGACTCTGTAGACCGGCCGGACGTCAACCCGTGTATATAAGGGGACGACCGTGGCGGTTTAGGGACGAACAACAACAATCCGAGGCTTAGGCGAAGCTATTGCTCCCTAGTCGCCAAATCACATCAATCCCATCACAAACTAGACGTAGGCTTTTACCTTCATCGAAGGGGCCGAACTAGTATAAACTCTCGTGTCTTTGCGTCCGCTTTAACCCCTCTAAGTTAACCCGTACGATGGCCCCGCGACTAAGTCCTTTCACGAGAACATCTGCCGTGACAATTCCACGACATTGGGCGAGGGGCCATGTGCTAAGGCGTATATGAGCAATCCGTTCTTAGAGCCCTCCTCCGGAGGATTAGCAATAATATGCTCTTTGAACCAATGCAGGAAAGTGGAGTTGTGCTCTCTAGTAACCCGGCGTCAATCCTGCATACCCCAGTCACGATACTTCTTTGCGATAATTTCTTTGTGCAGTGCCACGAAAGGATCTACCTCGTCTAGGTGTTGTAGCACTACCAAGTTTGCTCTATCAAAGTCGTTAGTCGATCTGAGTATGCCACATGCAGTTCCTGCGACCGTTGCAGTGACCATCTCCTTCGAGCCTCCCATCGTGCTTGTTAACGGGCAAACCAACACTAACACCAGGCGGCTGGTCTGCGCCATATAGAAAATTCTCACAGAAAGAGATGCACTCTTGTGCCAAATAGCCCTGGACGATGCTTCCATCCGGATGGGACATGTTACGAACAAATCCTTTGATGATCACATTCATCCTCTCAAATGGCATCATGTTGTGCAGGAATGACGGCCCCAGGTCTATTATGTCATCCACAATATGGACACACAGATGCACCATCACGTCAAAGAACGCGGGTGGGAAGTACATCTCAAGCTCATTCAGTATCACAACGATCTCTTCTTGTAGCCTTCGGAGCTGCTTCACACTGATCGACTTTCGAGAGATGACGTCGAAAAAGTTGCAGAGACCAATAAGCGTGTCACGGACGTGCTTGTCCATTATCCCTCTAAGGGCAACAGGTAGTATCTGTGTCATCATCACATGACAGTCATGAGACTTCATCCCGCTGAACCTTTTCTTGTCCGTGTCTAGATATCTCGCTTATCTTGCCACAAGAATCGGAACTAACTTTGACTCTGGTAAGGCACTTAAAGAAGGCATTGATCTCAGCTGACTTAAGGTGAAGCTAGAAGGGGGGCAATAATCCTCTTTCTTTATTTTCTTGCCCTTCTTCTCCCGTGCCTCTGTCTCCGTCTCTGTCTCGTCTGACATTTTATGGGGCGGCATGTGCAGATCTTCCCTAATTTTCAAATCTTCCAAGTCTTTTCTTGCCTTCGGCCCATCCTTGGTCTTATCCGCATGTTCATCGATGTTGCGAGCAAGCTCTCAAGGACATTCTTACAGATATGCATTTGATCAAGGCAATGAGGTGTATCGAGTTTGTGCCAGTACTCCAAGTCCCGAACACAGACCTCGTCTTCCATACCTTCAAGAGCGGCTCTGGCGCCTTTCTCATCGTCTTTCCGGCTGAGGCACTCCTTTCAGTTTTTCAACAGCTCATCGATTTCGGCACCGCTCCGCTTACGTGGAGGTCCTCGATGCTCAGCGTGACCATTGAATAGATCTCAAGGTTTCTCCACGGTCGCGTCTGTTCAAGCCATCTTCGATGCCCCATGTACACGATTTTCCCGGACCGCCATCTTTCCTTGACGTTAGCTGCGAGACAAAGTATCATCCATGCACCGCGTGCATCCATAATATCCATGGCACACCTGGCCTGCCACATATCCGTAATTGAGATAGTCCTGCCTTGTCGTGATCAGCTGACTCTCATGTTGAAATACTCACCTTTCTTTGGCGTCCCATGTCTTGGCGGTGTTTTCCTAACGTGTCTAACTCCTCTTGAAGTAGCCCCAGATACAAATTAATATTATTTCCTGGTTTTTTCGGCCCTTGAATAAGCATGCTCATGTGAATGTACTTGATTTCATGCACAACCAGGGGAGGTTGTACATCCATACAAACACGGGCCATGTGCTATGGTTGGTGTTACGGTTGCCAAGCAGTTCATGCCATCGGTACACGTGCCGAGCACGATGTTCCTTAAATCACATTCAAAATGCCGATAGAAGCTGTTCAACGCTCTCCACTGGCTTCCATCCTTCACATGTCTCAGCTTCGGATCATCTCCATCGTTGGGCTTCTTCCTCTCCGCGTGCCAGCGCATTAGCTTTGCTTCCTTGGGATCTACAAAATACCTCTGGAGACAGGGAGTGATCGGTAAGTACCATACAACTTTCTGGGGACATTTCTTCCCGGCCTTCTTGTTTCGAGAAGCATTGTACACCGGACATCTTGTTTTTTCCGTTGCTCCTTCCGATAAATTATGCAATCGTTGATGCATGCATGGTATCTAACGTGTGGCAGATCAAGAGGGCACACGATCTTCTTGGCCTCATCAACACTAGTAGTACATAGATTACCCGCGGGAAGAACATACTTTAGGTACTTGAGATGCTCATCGAGGCTAGTGTTGGTCCATTTGTTTTTAGCCTTCGTCTTCAGGAGTTGGAGCGTGAAACTCAAGCAGGTCACCTCAGGACTGCAACCATTATACAATGGAGTGTTCGAGTCTACCACCAGTTGCTCCAGCTTAGCCTCCTCTCTAGAAGCAGCTCTCTCAGTACTCGTCTCCTTACGAAGCAATGCTTTAACATGAGGGTCCCGCACGATTGAACTTAGTACCGACGAACTCTGCTGCGTGGAGTCCATGTCGTTCTCTCTGCCGCCATGTCCGGGCCCTTCTCCTCCGCCATGTCCGGCACCTTCTCCGCCGCCATGTCCGGCCTCTTCCCCGCCGCCATTGTGGATCATCTCTTCGTCTTGCCCCGTGTCATCATTGCCTGCCCCGTTGGCATCCTCAACATCGTCATCCTCATCTTCAATTATCCACCGAGTATAGCCATCCATGAAACCATTCATGAGCAGGTGCGCTTCGACAAGACCATCGTCATGGGGGTCGAGCCAAACTATTCCTTTGCATTTTCGACACGGACATAAAACCTCTGTCCGGTTATTTTCTTTCTTGTCCTGCACCGCCGACCGCAACCACCCGTCCACCATCGTTCCACTGACCATCGTCAACTCTGCACGGTAATAATAAACAAATTGATTATAAAAATGCATGCATCCATCAAAGTCATAAATTTTTTTGGCATGACCTTCCCTAAAAATAGGACATATATGGATCTAGAGTTTGCCTGGAATTCGCCAAAACGGAAATAAATCGACATTTCGGCAAAACATAGGCAACTCAAAGGCACAATTTGGCGTGCCACACACACAATTTCCACAAACATATCACACACACATAAACATATTTCTATTTTGCAAAAGCATGAAATTTTCGTCACCTCTATCTCGATCGAGATCGAGCACACGGTGGAGATGATGTTGTAGGGAGATCAAAAGTGCACAAAGCTCACCTTGACAAAGATAGATCTAGTTAGGGGGCAAATAGGTCACTTAACTAAATCCTACATCTACCTAGCTACCTAATTTGGGAGGAGACAACTTCAACTAGTGGAGGGGAAAGGAAAAAGAGAAAGGAGATTTATTAATGGAGGTGGTGTAGTCAGGTAGGATTAATGAAGAGAGAGGAAGGTGGATAGAAGAGAAAGTGTAATGGGGGAGAAGTATTGAGGAATAAGAAGAGTGAGAGTGGGAGCATGTGGGGGAGGAAGGGGGAAGGGAAGAGAGGAGGGGGAGGGGAGGCACGGGTGGGGAAAGGTGGTGGGTTGGTGCGGGTTAGCAGTAGCGCGGGAGCAGAAACACGCTTCTGATAAAGAATTACCAGCATCGCGCTTTGGGCCACAGCGCTACTGCTAAGAGTGACAAAAAAGTGTGCCAATTTGAAATGTAGCAGCAGCGATCTCAGTAAAAGCGCGCTACTACTACATCCGTAGTAGTAGCGCGGTTCGGACCACCGCGCTACTGCTAAATGGAGTTAGGTGAACACCGCCGGTCGATATTTGTAGTAGCGCGGTTTACACAGAGCACGCTACTGCTAAAAACCTATCAGCAGCGGGTTTCGCGCACATGCGCTACTACTAATTAGCAGCAGCGCTCCTTTTTGAGCCGCGCTGCTGCTAAGATTCTGTGTATAGGCTTTTCCCTAGTAGTGACTTGTCATGTCATGCATCATCATGCTTATGTTTGCATTGTATTCATTGTTTCTTCCCCCTCTTCTCTCCGGTAGACTACGAGACCGACGCTGCTAATGCCCAGTTCGACTATGGAGTTGACGACACCTCCTTCTTGCCAGAGCATCCAGGCAAGCCCCCACCTGATCACCAGATATCGCCTATTCTTCTCTCTACTGCTTGCATTCGAGTAGTGTATCATGTTACTGTTCGGTTACTCCTATTCTGTTGCATAGCCTGTCATTGTTGCTATAGTTGTTACCCTCACCTGCAATCCTAATGCTTAGTATAGGATACTAGTATTCCATCAGTGGCCCTACATTCTTGTCCGTCCGCCATGCTATACTACTGGGTCGTGAACACTCGGGAGGTGATCACGGGCATATGGTATAAACTTTATAACGTTACATTACTTATGATACTACTCGGAGATGGGGGCTGAAGGGGCAGGTGGCTCCATCCCGGTAGAGGTGGGCCTGGGTTCCCGACGGCCCCCGACTGTTACTTTGTGGCGGAGCGACAGGGCAGGTTGAGACCACCTAGGAGAGAGGTGGGCCTGGCCCTGGTCCGCTTTCACGATTACTTCATAATAACACGCTTAACAAGATCTTGGTATTTGATCTGAGTCTGGCCACTGGCCTATACGCACTAACCAACTACGCGGGAACAGTTATGGGCACTCGACGTCGTGGTATCAGCCGAAGCCTTCGTGACGTCAGCGACTGAGTGGCGCGCGCCGGATTGGACGGGAATGCCTGCTCTTGTATTAGGGAGGCTAGGTCTGCTTCCGGCCGCCCTCGCAACATGAAGGTGTGTAATGGGCGGTGGGCCCAGACCCCTGTGCCGTAGGATTTAGACCGGCGTGCTGACCTCTCTATTCTGCCTAGGTAGGGTTGCGACGTGTTGATCTTCCGAGGCCGGGCATGACCCAGGAAAGTGTGTCCGGCCAAAGGGGATCGAGCGTGTTGGGTTATGTGGTTCACCCCTGCAGGGAAGTTGATCTATTCGAAAAGACGTGTCCCTCGGTAAAAGGACGACCCGGAGTTGTACCTTGACCTTATGACAACTAGAACTGGATACTTAATAAAACACACCCAGACAAGTTCCAGAGACAACCCGGTGATCGCTTTCCCACACGGCGACGAGGGGAGGATCGTCGGGTAGGATTATGCTATGCGATGCTACTTGGAGGACTTCAGTCTACTCTCTTCTACATGCTGCAAGACGGAGGCTGCCAGAATCGTAGTCTTCGATAGGACTATCTATCCCCCTCTTATTCTGGCATTCTGCAGTTCAGTCCACCGACATTGCCTCTTTACACATATACCCATGCATATGTAGTGTAGATCCTTGCTTGCGAGTACTATGGATGAGTACTCACGGTTGCTTTGATCCCCCTTTCCCCCCTCTTCCCTCTTCTTCTTGGATGCCGCAACTAGACGTTGGAGCCCAGGAGCCAGACGCCACCGGCGCATTTACTCCTACTACTCGAGGTGCCTACTACTACGTGCGGGCGGCCCGGCGACCGTGAGTAGTATAGGAGGATCCCAGACAGGAGGCTTGCGCCTCTTTCAATCTGTATCCCACTTTGTGCTAGCCTTCTTAAGGCAAACTTGTTTAACTTATGTCTGTACTCAGATATTGTTGCTTCCGCTGACTCGTTTATGTCGAGCAATTGTATTCGAGCCCTCGAGGCCCCTGGCTTGTAATATGATGCTTGTATGACTTATTTTATTTTTAGAGTTGTGTTGTGATATATTCCCATGAGTCCCTGATCTTGATCGTACACATTTGCGTGCATGATTAGTGTACGATTGAATCGGGGGCATCACAAGTTGGTATCACAGCCGACTGCCTGTAGGAACCCCCCTATCCAACTCCTTGGCCGAAGTTGAGTCTAGTCATTGCTAAACTTTTACTAACATGGCTGTGTGGCTTACGGGCCCACGCCGCCATTGGGTGGTATTAGGATCTTTTATTCCTCGTCTATACTCTGGGACTCGGATCTCGCTTCTATTCGGGTTAAATGAATTTACTAACTCTAACTCTAGGTTCTCGTAACTATTTCTCCCGGAGGGCCCTCATTCCGGAAGATTACCTGCTTCGTCGGAAGATTCTGAGGATATCCCTCGATATTTTCCCAAGACCCTTGTGCACATCGCCTTTGCAATTCACTGTCACCAATATATCCCTATGGATATCTGCATGCACTTGTCATTCTCTTGATCATTCCTCGTCGCTCTTGTTGTTACAAGATGCCTCGAGATATCCTCCGATTGTCCCGAGAATCCTTTGAGTTTATTGTCTTGCAGTTTTATTTCGCATAAAAACCCTTACAGTTTTTTCCTCACATTTATCGAGGATCTGTTCTTCTCAATTGTTCATGTGTCTCACATAATTCTTTGGAATACTTTTCGATCTTTCGAAAATCCTCTGCAGCCTGTTATTATTGAAATTCTTGCCTACTTGCATTATGGTTAATTCCATATGACTAGTAGTCCTTGATAACATCCCTTGTCTTAGTCATTTTGAGCCTATTGTTTCAATATGTGCGTACGCATGTAGTCATCAGGTTATCCTTTTTAAAGTTATCTTTGTGACTCAGACGTCATTCCTGACATGAGTTGGTTCTCGCAATTCAAACCTTTATTGATTGTCCAACTAAGTGTTTTCAACTTATCCATCCTTGATCAGAGCATTTGCTTCTGATCCTTCGTTTTGGAAACCATAATTTCTTTCTATTTAAGCATCAGACTAATCAGGTGATTCTTGAATCTAATGCCTCTGCATTCCTTGTTCCTCTAAGTGAGTACCGATACTCACAACAGCTCCGTTGTGGATTGCCCGATCCATTGTTGGATTATTGTCTGATAGTGTCCTTCATATTCAATCACCTTGTGAGTTCTTCCCCTGATACATAATGCCTTTGGTAAATTGTATCCTCTGCTTGGCCAACCATGCTCTGCTCTCAAGCTTGTGTATTTACTTCTGAAACTTGTGGTATATGTTACTAAGATGCCCGATGGGTTGAACCTATGCCTTCCCCTAATCTGTGAGAACCCGAAAGTTTTCACAATTCATACTCTTTCGGTGTTCTACCAAATAAAATTCCAACACTACAGTTATGTCAAAGCGAGAGGTGAATGAAATGATATGCATTAAAGAAGTGGGAGTCGACCTTGAACTTTGCGTTCATGCCCATGAAAATGATGTAGACCGTCTCGGAAGCTTCTTGCAAAATGATTATCCAGATGTATGATTCTTTCGGTATTCTTGAATTGATTCCTTACAGTTATGGTTCCGACCATGCTGTCCTGTTCTGATATATCTGATGGGAACTCATTCCAGTGCCTCGCCTATTTTTGGCAAGGTTGAAGTACCTACTGTCCTAGGTCAATGACCCGGTTCTACTTCTATCATATTCTACCTTCGAGTATTACCCCCTGGTATCTCGAAGATGTCTTGCCATTGCACCACATCTAACTAAATTTGATGAAGTAATGTCTTTTCCGTAATCACTCTACGGGTTCTGGGTTGTTGTCAACCGAGGACACCGACTAGTGAAATTATTCCCCACTATAAATCAAATATCCCTAATATTTTTACTGGGAAATTCTGAACCCAATCTGGTCATTCCTAGACTATCGACTGCATCCTGGTCTTGCTGTCTTTAACTGTGCTACCTCGTCCTTCTCCGGTGCATGAATTCTTCAGTGTGTGAGCACGACTTACGTCGAGCTTTCAACATCCTGTTGCTTTTCTTGAAAGGCAATTAGTTCTGAGCATACATCTTATATATTGATCCTCTAACTTGCCACTTCATTATTTCCTTGCTTGATGCCATTGTTGTTTGATTGCATCCTCTTGAAACCTCCCGGCAAATGTGTCGGATCACCTTCAACACTTTTACTTCTTCCGAGATGTCAACTGTGTTCATGATGAGAAATACCCTCCTTGCCCTCGATGATTTTTATTATCATCGACAACACCCTTGACTTCCTTTCTTCGCGAACTTGTCCACATTATGAATAGAACTTGCTCTCCAGCCAGTGTTGTGTTCCGCCTTGAAGTATTATTGTCTTTTATGTCGAGAATGTTGTGGGGATTGCTCCACCTCTTAGAAATTCTCGGTATGATGATACTTCTCACCATCACCATTCTTCCTTGGTCCCCGTGTTGTTTTTACCAGGATACCAATATGCTAACGATGATGTTTGAGTTCTGTACTTCTAGCAACCCTATTGCTTAGAAGTTAACGATCGACAGTTCGTTCTTAGACTGTTGGTTATTGAATCGTCACTCTAACATTGATCTTACTGCCTAAGGCCATATTTCGGGCACACCTTTCAACTAATGATTGATGGTGTATGTTTTCCTTGAGCATACAACATTATATCATTTGAATTGACAAGTGTCATCTTCTTGTTCACATTATTGTGGAAATCCATCCGTTTGGAATTCTCGATGAATTGTTGCTGAGCCCATCAGCCACCTCCTCATCACCTCATTGGTTTAATGATGAAGTATTGTTTCAGGAACCCGCTCCCATAGTTCATTTCCCGAGAATCTTGCAATGTCATTTCGTCGATTTGTGTTGCACCTTTTCTTCTCGGACATCCTGAGTCTGAGGTATCATGACACCAATCGGGTCTGAATCTTGGTCAGGTATGATGGTTGGGACAACTTTCCACGAGATATGATGTTGGTCCTTTGATGACCCGGTAATATGATGTCATGCCTAGCACCCCCCTGGCTGGAGGAGCTATCATTATAATTTATTTTGCAAGGATAACCATTTTTCCTGAAGGAAATTGTAAGACTTATTTTATAAGTTGCTCCTGATGGGTCATTTGTGTATCCAAAGTCTGGCCCTTGATTGAAACACCATATCATTGCTACCTCGAAGCATGACTATGATACCCCGCTCTTCAATAAGAACACTGGAGGCGCGATGCTAAATGTTTCTTGGTCAGTTATCCAAACACCATTGTATGGGTAACATCTTGATTAATCCTTGCCTCTTATCTGAATGGTTGGGTACTTGCTCTCCTACCCTGTATGCCATGTTCTGCTTGTACATGGGAAGGAGATACTCCTAATAATTGTGTGTAATCACAATTTTCCTTTCCATCGTTCTGTTTAATATGATAATCACGTTTTCCTTTCCATTCTTTTGTTTAACCTTTCCTGAATCTGACTTAACTAAGCAGAGATAATTCCCTGTTTAGGTAGGCACCTTGTTGTACCACTCTGTCTGTAAGATCCTGTTACTATTGTTGATGACATTCCTATAACCACCGATGGGTGATAACTTTGCCAATTGGTTCGCCTCATTCAACAAGCAGGAAAATTGCTCTCTTCGTTCCCCGTCCTTCGTACCGACATTGTTGCCGGCATAGCTGACAAGCTATTCACTAACATGCCTCCCTGTCGCGGTTGTGCAAGATGTCACCACCCTTCCTACTTTCAACCCACATGGTGGGCCCATAACCCATAGGTCCACTGGATCGAAACCTGACTCTTCTTTACAACCCGGATTCTAATGTATCCTTTGCACCTGGCTTTGTATGTGATTCACGAGCTAAATTCTATACCACTAAACATTCTAGAATCAAACACCATATTATTCTCGTTGTTCAAACCCCTATTCCTGCTTCTGTCTAGTCATCGAATGATTGCCTACCCGTTTGAAACTTTGGTACCATCGTATATTGCACTCAACGAATTCACTGAAATACAACTCATGGGGTACCTTGTGTATTTCCCATTGAGTTCACCGTCAGATGCCCAGCTTTGTGGATATGCGTTCTTACGGAGTTCTTCCCCTTGGTCGTGTTCGTAGGACGATGGAACTTCTGAAGAAAGGATGCCGACTTCATCATGATGACCAGAAGCAGAGGAATGAAGACATCAACGTAATGGATCGACCTCTTCGAGAAGAGCAACCAAGGTCGAGAAGACTCGTTAGAATTTTGTAACCAAATCTTTCCCCCTTACACTACCACGTAAATATCGGGACGAGATTTCTTGTAGTGGAAGAGAATTGTGACACCCGGATAATCAAGCTACAGTAATTTCCTGCTAATGATGCCACGTCACCGCGATTACCGTTACTAATCTTCCATTAGATCAAATCCGATTCAAATTCAAAGTCAAGTTAAAGGGAAATAATAGAAGTTTTCAAATATTAGAACTAAAATGTTTGAAGTGTGCAAATTATTGCATAGGTAATTATGGTGAAGAAATCACGCTTTTCTCAATGTGCCTAAATACTCTAAAACGAATTAAAGCAGAAAAGGAAAATAAAAAAAAGGAAAAGACTAAAAAAAAAGAAAACAACAGACCCCCCCCCCCCGCTGGGCCTCGTGGCCCAACTGGCCTTAGCCGCCCGAACAGGCCGGCCCACCCCACCACCACTTAACCCCCCGGTCCACCGACCAAAACCCTAACCCCCACTTCTCCCCCCTCCCCGATCCCCCACTCTCCCCACTCCTTCTCCCACTCCCCCCGATCTGGATCGGGATCCACCCGACATTCGCGCCCTGGCGTCCCCCGATGCCACGCCGCCGGCCTCCCTGAGCGCCTCCTCGGACCACCTCGCCGGACCTCCCCCTCGCTGGGTCTGGATCGGCACCCAAGCCGCTCCCTGGTGCCAGTGCTCGCCGCCGTTCACCGTCACCTCGTCGGACGCCTCCTCGTCCGCCTACCCGCCCGGTCGCAACGATCCTCCCCGAACGGCCTCCACGCGCCCGACTCTGCCGTCCCTTCCGTCGTTGACTTCGTCTCCGTCGTCGTCCCCGTCTTCCTCCTCGACAACCGCTGTCGTTGCCCCACGACCGCCGGTGAGGGCCTGGGCCTCTGCCTCCCCTCTGCCTCTCCATGTCCAGAACGTCACGGCGCCGTCCTCGTCCTTCCCGCGTTGCCCCACCGCATGCGTGACGCGCCAGCGTGTCCATCCTGCTCCGGCCGCACCGCCCGGGCCATGCCCTCCTCGTCCAGCCGCAACCCTGCGCGCCCCCATGCAGCCCCGCTGCGGCGCTCCACTGTGGCCTACACGCCGCCGCTCGACGTTCTGCTTTCCCCATGCGGCGTTGCCCGATTTCGCCCCCGCTGGTCGTCGCCCACGCCGCCAACGCCACCAGCGCCCAGTGGCCTCGCCTGCGCCTCCCGGTCGGGCTCGGCCCCGCAATGCGCCCGTAATCGCACCGCTTCGCCTTTCTAAGGCCATGGGCCACTGACACGTGGGGTCCACGCCCCTGGAACGTCTTAAAAAACAAAAACAGGAAAAATATATATTAATTAATTAATTAATTAACATTGATTAATTAACCTAATTAGTTAATTAAAACACTAATCTGTCACTCACTAATGGGGCCCACCCTTAATTAATCCTAATTAGTCTAAAACAAATCCTACTTCACCTCTGTCTCAATGGCAGGTGGGTCCCACTGGACCCATAGGCCAGTTTTGACTCTGGTCAGCTGGGTTTGACTTGCTGATGTCATGGTGATGTCATGCTGACATCACCATTAACTATTCTGGATAATGTTTGATTTAAATAATTAAATAAATTTAAAAAATGCATAAAACTTTGATAAATCATAGAAAATAATCCGTAGTTCGGATGGAAAAACTTTGTACATGAAAGTTGCACAGAACGAGACGAATCTAGATACGTAGCCCATTCGTCCGCCACTCGTCCCTAGCATAGTGAACCTGCAACATTTCACCTCCGGTTCATCTGTCCGAAAACGTGAAACACCGGGGATATTTTCTCGGATGTTTCCCCCTTTCGCCGGTACCACCTACTACCGCGTTAGGGCACACCGAGCGTCGTTACTTGTCATGTCATGCATCATCATGCTTATGTTTGCATTGTATTCATTGTTTCTTCCCCTCTTCTCCTTGGTAGACTACGAGACCGATGCTGCTCCTGCCCAGTTCGACTATGGAGTTGACGACCCCTCCTTCTTGCCAGAGCAACCAGGCAAGCCCCCCCCCCCTGATCACCAGATATCGCCTATTCTTCTCTCTACTGCTTGCATTAGAGTAGTGTAGCATGTTACTGTTCGGTTACTCCTATTCTGTTGCATAGCCTGTCATTGTTGCTACAGTTGTTACCCTTACCTGCAATCCTAATGCTTAGTATAGGATGCTAGTATTCCATCAGTGGCCCTACATTCTTGTCCGTCTGCCAAGCTATACTACTGGGCCGTGATCACTCGGGAGGTGATCACGGGCATATGCTATAAACTTTATAACGTGACATTACTTATGATATTGTTCGGAGATGGGGGCTTAAGGGGCAGATGGCTCCATCCCGGTAGAGGTGGGCCTGGGTTCCCGACGGCCCCTCACTGTTACTTTGTGGCGGAGCGACAGGGCAGGTTGAGACCACCTAGGAGAGAGGTGGGCCTGGCCCTGGTCGGCGTTCACGATTACTTCATAATAACACGCTTAACGAGATCTTGGTATTTGATCTGTGTCTGGCCACTGGCCTATACGTACTAACCAACTACGCGGGAACAGTTATGGGCACTTTCGGCGTCGTGGTATCACCAAGCCTTCGTGGACGTCGGCCGATCGGCGCTCGCCGGATTGGACGGGAACGCCTGCTCTTGTATTAGGGAGGCTAGGTCTGCTTCCGGCCGCCCTCACAACGTGCAAGTGTGCAATGGGCGATCGACCCAGACCCCTGCGCCATAGGATTTAGACCGGCGAGCTGACCTCTCTGTTGTGCCTAGGTAGGGCTGCGACATGATGATCTTCCGAGGCCGGGCATGACCTCGGAAAGTGTGTCCGGCCAAATGGGATCGAGCGTGTTGGGTTATGTGGTGCACCCCTGCAGGGAAGTTGATCTATTCGAATAGCCGTGTCCGTCGGTAAAAAGACGAGCAGGAGTTGTACCTTCACCTTATGACAACTAGAACTGGATACTTAATAAAACACACCCAGACAAGTTCCAGAGACAACCCGGTGATCGCTTTCCCACAGGGCGACGAGGGGAGGATCGCCGGGTAGGATTATACTATGCGATGCTACTTGGAGGACTTCAGTCTACTCTCTTCTACATGCTGCAAGACGGAGGCTGCCAGAAGCGTAGTCTTTGATAGGACTAGCTATTCCCCTCTTATTCTGGCATTCTGCAGTTTAGTCCATCGATATTGCCTCTTTACACATATACCCATGCATATGTAGTGTAGATCCTTGCTTGCGAGTACTTTGGATGAGTACTCACGGTTGCTTTGCTCCCCCTTTTGCCCCTCTACCCTCTTCTTCTTGGATGCCGCAACTAGACGTTGGAGCCCAGGAGCTAGACGCCACTGTCGACGATGACTCCTACTACACTGGAGGTGCCTACTACTACGCAAGGTGTCACGATTTACCACTGTGAGTAGTTTAGGAGGATCCCAGGCAGGAGGCTTGCGCCTCTTTCGATCTGTGTCCCAGTTTGTGCTAGCCCTCTTAAGGCAAACTTGTTTAACTTATGTCTGTACTCAGATATTGTTGCTTCCGCTAACTCGTTTATGTCGAGCACTTGTATTCGAGCCCTCAAGGCCCCTTGCTTGTAATATGATGCTTGTATGACTTATTTTATTTTTAGAGTTGTGTTGTGATATCTTCCCGTGAGTCTCTAATCTTGATCGTACACATTTGCGTGCATGATTAGTGTACGATTGAATCGGGGGCGTCACAGTTCACCACCTTTGTCGTTGTTCCGCTGCTAGAAGTAATCCGCTGCTACGAGTTGTTCCGCTGCTAGCATAGAGCAAGTGTTGTATCGTAGGCATAGTATCGTCGTGCTGATCTGATTCTTTGTAGCATTAGACTCGTGTATTTATCATAATAAGAGCTGATTTGTTCTATGTCAAGCAGTGCCATATTCCATAGACTTCTCCTCGATCTCTGGGCTGGAATAAGGGGCATTCTGGTTTCTCTGAGCCGGGGTGCCACAGATGTCTCCTATAAGAATTTCAATTTTTGTGGAGTGATTTGGGAGTGCAATTGCACACCAAAAGGGATGATAGATTCTGTAAGAGGCATAATATTTAGAAACGAAGAAGTTGCAAGAGAGGCTAGATGATTGTGCTGAAAGATTTAATTTTTTCGCCATCCTTGTGAACTTTGCAATGAACGTGGTCATTTAAATCTCCAATGCAAATTGTTTCATGATCAAATCATGTCCAAAAATTGTGATAACTTGATTACCCTTGAGCATCATAAAGAGCTTAGTCTTCTCTTGAGGTATGAATAAATGAAACGTATAACTGAGGGTATTCCAAAATTTAATCTCAAGAGATTTCTTGATTTTGATCTAGAGGAAATTTATATGTTCTATGCGGTAAATTGCATTGAGAATCCTTATATTGCCAACTATTTAAGGACAAGAAAACAAATAGAAGAGAGTACTAATGAAAGGGAAAATATTTCACAATACCCTCCTAGTGTTTATTATGATGAATCAGGTAACGAGGAGGAGCTTCCTATACAATTAATCTCTTCAACAAGAAGCTCGAAAAAATTAGTTAAACCCACACAAGATGTGGTGAAGAAGAAGAAAATAAGAAAGAATAGAGGTAAAAACGTATCTCTCCCAAATAATTTTGCTCCTATTTTTGTTGTGCCTCATGAAAATGAATCAAAAATAATTGTGGAAGATGATGCACTTGATGATGATTTTGCTATGCCTATTGCTTGTTGTGATGATTATGAGTGGGAAGATAATGATGCTTCTTATAATCTTGGAAATCTTTATGGCACCAACTTGGGAAATTATGATCATAGCAATTGTTATACCGTTGGTTCTATTCATACTATTAATGATGAGATTGATTATGCTTATGATATGCCAAGCCACAAGCTTGGGGATGCTATGCTTGATGCGAATGACATGTTTGAGAATTTATTTGCTACAATTAATGTTTGTCCCAAGCTTGGGGATGATATGATTAATGAAGATGATCTCTTTAGTCCCCTACATCGAATGATCAAATTTGCTATGGTGATTGCATGCCTCCTATCTATGATGTGAAAAAAGTTGCTACTTATGATGATTATTGTGATGATACTTATGTTATAAAAAGTAGTGATAATTATTGTCATAATTTTGAATATCCTTTTACTGAACATTACTCTTTTAATGTGGAAACAATTTTTAGTATTCGAGTTTCATATGATACTCCCACTATTTTGAATGAGAATAAAATTGCTTATATGGAGAGTAATAAAATTCTATGCTTTTGGATCATGAAAAGAATGCTTTATGTGATGGTTATATTGATGATTCTATTCTTGATGGTACTGAAAATTATTATGATAGAGGAACTTATGATTCATGGTGCTCTTGTTATGTTTCAATTCTTATCTTTTATGTGGGCATCATTAAAATCATCATGCCTAGCTAAAAGTCATTAAAGAAAAGCGCTTGTCGGGAGACAACCCAACACTTTTACCTACTGTTTTGTGTGTTCACATGATTATGCTACTGTAGTAATCATGTTTTGTTGTTTTTGTTTCAATAAAGTGCCAAGTAAAGCCCTTGGGATAGTGTGCATGATAGTTGACTTGAATCTGTGCAAAAACAGAAACTTTTGCGCTGATTCCAGGAATTTTCAAATTTTACTGGAACGTGATTTTGATTATCATTTTCTACAGGTGATACATATACAAATTCCCTACATTGTCCTAATTTTTCAGAATTTTTAGAGTAGCAGAAGATGGTTGGAGTACAGATTACTACAGGCTGTTCTGTTTTTGACAGATTCTGTTTTCAATGCATAGTCTGCTTGTTTTCTAGTTTCTATGGCTTATATTTCTCAATATAAATTGTGGAAATGATATGCTACAGTAGGCATTATGTGAGAACAATTATGAATCTTTTCTTTGACAGTACCGAAGTGAATGATTTGTCTTTATCATACTAACCTATCTCATAAAGTTCCGTTGAGTTTTGAGTGATTGAAGTTTTCAAGTTTTGGGTGAGATATCGATATGAGGAGAATAAGGAGTGACAAGACCCTAAGCTTGGGGATGCCAAAGGCACCCCAAGGTAATATTCCAGGAGGATCCAAGCAACTAAGCTTGGGGATGCCCCGGAAGGCATCCCCTCATTAATCTCCAACATTATCGGTAACCCCACTTGGAGCTACATTTTTATTCGTCACATAATATGTGTTTTGCTTGGAGCATCATTTTATTTTGTTAGTTTTGCTTGTTGTTATCCAATATAATATTTTGCATCTTTCTTTTCAATAAAAGTGGCAAGGATAACCTCTACCCTGCTTATTTTGCAAGTATACGAGTTGCTGTTTGAAAATAGAAAGTTTATCGATGTTGCGAAAATTCCCTAGAAAATTCAGAATGTGATAAAATATTGAACCTTTTTTCACAATACGCTCTCATAAATTTTCTACAGTGCGTTAAATTTTCAGAATTTTTTGAGTAGAATAAGTATTGATACTCTTGCATTCTTTATAGACTGTACTGTTTTGCCAGATTGCTATTCTGTTTGCATTGTTTGCATATGCATGTTTTCTTGTTTAATGATTCTATTTGAGGATAGGAGTATTAAATATGCATAGGCATTTAGTATGCAATGTTTAATAATAATTTTAGTGATTTGCTACAGTAGAGAATGATAAGGTTTTTGCATTGGTTTATACTAACGTATCTCACGAGTTCTTGTTGAGTTTTGTGCGGATGAAGTTTTCATTATTAGGTAAACCATGATATGACAGGAATTAAGGAGACACAAAAGCCCAAGCTTGGGGATTCCCAAGGCATCCCAAGTTAATACTCCAAGAAGTATCAAGCATCTAAGCTTGGGGATGCCCAGGTAGGCATCCCACCTTTCTTCTTCAACAACTATCGGTTAGTATCAGTTGAGCCTAAGTTTTTGCTTCTTCACATGATGTGTGCTATTCTTGGTTTGTCATTTTATTTTGTTTTGCTTTTTGCTTGCACTTAGATCTGAATGTTTTTAAATATAAGAGAGTCCTCAAATACCTACCCATTTACATAACTACTCGCTTGATCTTTACTTATATCTTGTTTTTGGAGTAGTTTGTCATTTACTCTTGTGTTTCACTTATATTCTATGAGTAAATTGTTGAATGGATTGAATATCATGAAGTTGAAATTATATGTTCATATCATGCCTAGTGTAGCTTCACATTGGTTTAGAAAGTGAAATCTTTTGAAGCTTGACAATCACAATATTGGTCATACAAGCAATTCAAGAATGATTAGTAGAAGGAAGAGAACTTTCACATGCAAATACACTATCTTGGAAATATTTTGTGATTGTGAGCCCCCATCAAAATATTATATGCCAAAATTGTTGACTTTGGACAAGGAAGACAATGTAATGATTTATGTTTGTTCATATTCACATAGAAGTTATATTGTCATAGATCCTTCAACATGTGGTGCTTGCCCCCCATCTTTGCTAGCCAAAAATTCCGCACCAAGTAGAGATACTACTTGTGCATCTAGAAACCCTTAAACTCAAATCTTATTTTCAAGAGTCCACCATACATACCTATGAATTGAGCAAGATCCTTCAAGTAAATTGTCATCGGTGCAATAAGGCAATAAAAATTGCTTCTAAAAGTGAGATCATTTAGTGTAATATAAAATTGAGCGTTGTACGAACTTGGATGGCAAAGAATAAAAGCGACAGACCGCATAATAAAGGTTGCAATATTAAGGGGAAATACAACGTTACGTTCTTTTGCACTAAGGGGTTGATCATACAAATAAATAAGCGCATGGCAACTGCTGCTTCCCTCTGCTAAGGGCCTATCTTTTACTTTTATGTATTTACTTTTATGCAAGAGTCAAAGTTTTTCTCTCTATTCCTTTTTATTTTTCTCCTTTGGAAAGCATCATGTGGTGAGGAAAGATCTAGACACATATGTCCAGTTGAATATGGGTGGCATGAGTTATTATTGTTGACATCATCCTTGAGGTGAATATGTTGGGAGGCGAAATTATAAGCCCATATCTTTCTATGTGTCCGGTTGAAACGTTTTTCTCATGTGTATGCGGTGAGTGTTAGCAATCATAGAAGACTATATAATGATTGAGTATGTGGAGCTCTTACTTAGACTCTGTTGAATAAGTTGAATTGCAATTGCTTGGTGACTGAGAACATAGGTTGTTGAGTTTCAAGAGAATTCATTGTTTGAACCTTAACATGTGAATTGGTTGCTACTTTAATATGAGAAGTTTTATAAGAAAGAATTGTTGTTATGATGCTAGGAAAAGTGATTGAGATTATCTTTGATCAAACTTATCCACTTTGCTAGCATTCACACTTCATAAATTATTTCTTTTATCATTTACCTACTCGCGGACGAGTAGGAATTAAGCTTGGGGATGCTGATACGTCTCCAACGTATCTATAATTTATGAAGTATTCATGCTATTTTATTATCATTCTCGGATGTTTTACAATTATTTTATAGCACTTTATATCATATGTTGGGACTAACTATTGACCAAGTGCCCAGTGCCAGTTGCTATTTTTTGCTTGTTTTTTACATCGCATGAAATCAATATCAAATGGAGTCCAAACACCGCGAAACTTTTCGTGAAATTTTTATGGACAGAAGACATCCAAGGGCCAAAAAGAAGCACTGGGGTGCCCGAGGGGCACAACCCACTGTATGCTGGGGCCCGGGCGCGCCCAGGTGGGTTGTGCCCACCTCGGTGGCCTCCCGCACCCCCTCTTTGGCATGTAAATCACCAAATATTCCAAAAACCCTCGGGGTTAACATGGATCAGAAGTTCCGCCGCTGCAAGGCTCTGTAGCCACGAGAAACCAATCTAGACTCCGTTCCGCACCCTACCGAAGGGGGAAATCATCTCCGGTCGCCATCTTCATCATCCCGACGGCCGCCATGGTGAGGAGGAGTAGTCCACCTATGTGTTTAATCTCTCTCTCTCTCTCTCTCTCTCTCTCGTGTTCTTGATGGGACGATCTTGATGTATCGGGGGCTTTGTTAATATAGTTGGACCATATGGTGTTTTCCCATCTCCATCTTGTTGTGATGAATTTAGTTTTTCCTTTGAGGTTTCATTTTATTGGATTGAATACTTTTATGGATTTGAGAGCACTTGATATATGTCTTGCATATGAATACTCGTGGTGACAATGGGGTATTATTTTGATTCACATGATATATGTTTTGGCACTCAACTCGCGGATTCCCGAGGTGACATTAGGGTAATCTACGTGTAGGCGTTGATGCACGTTCTTGTCTTTGTTTCTCCGGCAGAAATCTTGGGGCACTCCTTGAGGTTCTTTGTGTTGGATCGAGTATTATGAATCTGAAATTATTTGGTGTTATTTTAGTACGAACTCTTGGATAGATCGATCAGAAAGAGTAGCTTCAAGGTGCTTTCGTACCCTACAAATAATTTCTTCTTATGTTCTCTGTTAAATAAGAACTTTGGAGTGATTCTTCTTCGCACTTTGAGGGATTCTTATGTGATCCAATTATATTAGCATTGCAATACCGTTTGTGAAATCGTACAGACCCTAGGCCTCATTTTCAAGCATTGCAATACCGTTGGTGCTCCGTTTATCAATTGCTACCTTGCTGTTTTTATTGTTCCTATCACAAAAATCAATATCTACTATCATTACTACGCTTTTATTACCATCTCTTCGCCGAAGTAGTGCACATATACAATTTACCATTGTATTTTGGTGTGTTGGGGACACAAGAGACTTTTTATTATTTGGTTGCAAGGTTGTTTGAGAGGTTTCTCTGATTTTTCATCCATTCACCGTCAACAAGATTTTTTTGTCTATTCGAGGTGGTACTAAATTTTTCTGTGTCTACCCGCTAGAAAGAAAAAAAAGGTTTGATCAAAATTCCATAAGGTTGCGCGCACTCCGGCAAAACGAAGCCAACCCACTTATTATTGCCCGCGTAGTTGGGAGACCTTAATAGTCGCATGAAGCGATAAATAGCCGAAACTTCCCACGGGGTGCCTAAGACTGGGCTGGCCCGTTTCTCATTTTTCGTTATTCTTTTACTATTTTTCCTTTTTAGTTCTTTCATCTTTCTCTTTTAAATTTCCTTTTCCATTTTCCCTTATTTATTTCAATTATTACTGTGAATAAAATTTTATAAAAACATTTAGGATTTATTTTTTTTCAAATATAAAAAAATGGCCAGAATTTATAAATATTATTCCTGTTATGAGAAATGTTCGAAACTTATAAAAATTCCGTTTCAAAATTTTTCTCCAGATTCCAGAAATGTTCGAAACACATAAAACTTCCGTTTGTAGAATATTTATGTTTCAAAAAAAACCGAAATTATTATTATAAAAACAAATATTATAAAATACACCATGTAATAAAATATTCTTGTTTTAGTGAAGTTCAAAAATCCAAAATAATATTCACGTCTAACAACACATTTTCTGAAATAATATTTACTAAAATTTTGTCCGTCCGTCTATTAGAACAGGAAAGACACCAGAATTTCATACACGGGCCGCCCTAGTGTGGCCCAGCAAATCCAGCCCAGTTATCTTCGTGCCCACACAAGATCGCAAATATTATTTTCAAATATTTAGCGCCGCGAGCCTCAAATGGTCGCAAATTCGCACAGGGCGGCCAAACTGGGCTGAACCCTTTTTTTCGTAAATTCATATTTTCAAAAAATTCATAAGACCCTTAAAATTAGAATTTTCTAATAATATTCAGAATTCTAAAATATATTTCGTTTCGAAAAATATTCAGAACAATAAATCTTTGTTCTCATTCCAAAATAGTTGCAAATTTGCACAGGGCGCCCAAGCTGGGCTGAACTGTATTTTTTTGTTCTGTGTTACGTTTCTACTTTTCTTTACCCATTTCTTTCTATTTTTCTTTTGTGATTTTTTTCAAGTTAAATACCTTTCTCCCTTTCTGTAAATTCAATTTTTCAAAAAAGTTCATAATATCAGAAAATACCGAAATTTGAAAAAATGTTCAGAATTTTAAATATATTCCGTTTTGAAAAGTATTCAGCATATTAAATACTTGTTCTCATTCTAAAATTGGCTCAGATTTAAAAAAAATGTCCATTTTTTCTTTGTGTTTTCTGAAGTTGTTTGAGATTTTCAAAAAAAATTAATTTTAAAAGTATTCCAAATACGGAAAAATATTCTTGTTCTAGTGGAATGTTTGCAAATTCAGAATAATGTCCATGTTTATAGAAACGCATTAAAACAATTATTCATGTTTTAAAGAATATTCAACAATTGATGTCTGACATTGGAGTATGATTTTAATGGTTTGAGATGGCCATTGGTTGATAGGACTTGTTTCTTCGAGTGGCTACCAGCATATAGTTGGGTCTTTAAGCTTGATTTCGATCCTTCAACTCATGATTTTCTAGATTTTTTCGCGCCTTACAAACACAGGTCTTCTTGGAGCATACCAGTGTGCTGGCCCATACACGAACTGATGTGCATCCTACACGCTATTTTATGCAACAAGCGTATATAGTAGCTCCCAAGTAATTGGCCCAAGAAAAAAATTGCTCCATCGCACATGAAGTATTGGGCCTCAGCCGTACTCCCCTATTGTCATCCGAGGGAGCAATTTTTTTCTTGGGCACTTGAGCGCTAAAATGATCGAAGAGAACAAACCCTAATAAAGAAGAGACATTGATGTCTGGTTGTGCGCTAAATATGCTAATGAAATGAGATTTATGCGCTACAGATCCGGTTACACAATCGTAAGAGAGAGTGATCGAAGCAACCATGCCCCGAAGGTCGCCCGTAGCTACCAAATGAGAAGGCAGACACAATCCCGAGAAAGAGGCGAACCCAGATGAAAAAAAGTCACGGGTTGGATGGCTATAGCCACGCTGACTAACTTCGCAACTATCAAGATCCTGAGGAACAAACATGACCCGCAATAAGACCACTATTCCTCTCTCTATCGCATCGCTATGGATATCGTTTTTGGTGGACACATCAATTATCTCTCTTATTGCTTCCCGCAAAGTAATATATCTCCCGTTGCAATGCAAGACCATATGTGCTAGTATATAACTAAAGGGTTTCCACCATATGACAACCAAATTGGTTCTTTAATGTTCAAGATTTTGTATAAATATTCAAGTTTAATTGCTCGGTCATAGGTTTGCAAAATATTTGTGTTCTTAAAAATGTTTACGTTTTCAAAAACAATGTTTGACGTTTGTTTTCTGGATCTGGTGCTACTATTGGATTCTTTTTCATATATGGCGCTGCCTTTATGGACACCAGCGCCTGAGACCTCTAGTGGTTAGCACCACGTGGACTACAGTAAGAGTTCCTTGTTAGATTATATAGGCATATACTTGTATATGGTAGCCTATGATTTCTAGTCATCTCTTGCCTTATCTCTAGGAGAGACTGCTTGCCCTTTAAGTCTTGTACTCTATATAAACCGTCCGATAGGCTCAATATAACATCCATCATCAATTCCACCAAATCCATCTCTGCTACTTCTAGGAAAGTTCCTAGACCTAGCTACCTCACGCTTCCGCAACGCGTCGTCCAGGTAAGGTCGATCTCCATAGTCTCCACCGGCGGCAGGGCGACCCGTAGTAGGATTCGTCCGCCGATCTGTGACTGGTTTGCCCTGAGCAATTTTTTCGATCTCTTGATCGGTTTTCTCTTCGCCGGTCGTTGGCCATTATTTTCTTTTTTGATTCACCGAGCATAGATTGGATTGGGTCGCCCACAACTGCTGTCAACCCTATCTCCGTTTCCCTTCCAAGTTAAATTTTCTTATACAATTTGTTTAATAAATTCAAAATAAAAAAAAACATCCAGAATTTCAAAAATAAATCAAATAATAGAAAATGTTTATAATTCCAAAATTTTGTTGCTATTTTCAAAAATATTCACAACTTGAAAAAGTTTCCCATTTTTCAAAAACTTTATTTTTTCAGAATTGTTCGATATTTCTAAAAAGAAAATGGCATATTAAAAAATTCTCCAAATTTGAAAAGATGTTCGCAAATTCAAATATGTTCATGTTTTGGTAAAGAAGTTAGTGTTTTCAAAAAATGTTTGTGAATTTTAAAAGATGTTCCTATTTCTTTTCTGAAAGTGCACATAATTTTTAAAATATTGTTCAGGATTTATAAAATGGTTCATGTTTCCTAATTCAGAGACTTCATACCTTAAAATCTCCTCGATTGAAAGGAAAAGTAGATTGAATGATTCATGGGCCATATCTGGCGTACGATGACGTAATAAAACTCTTAAATGCCCTCGATCAGTGAATGGAAAAATAGCGGATTGATTACTACACACCTGGCGAAACCAAGAAGCTAAATGTTCTCTTTTCACATGCACACAGGGGTTTGCTTGCACATACAATTCTTAGTAACTTTAAATGCATACTATTTTTTCTTTCGTTGCAACGCACGGGCTTATGTGCTATCTATCTATATCTATACCCCTATATACCCCTACTTATAAAGCAAGGTGTGTTTCGCCAATTTTTTCATGCGTTCACGGTCGAAAATAATTTTTCTATCCGAGGTGTTACTAATTCTTATGTGTTAGTTTGCTAGAAAAAAAGGCTTTTCTAGAATATCGTACATGGACCGCGCGTTGTAGCCCAGCGAGGCCGAGACACTTTTTTTTGCCCAGGCAGCGGGCAACATTCTATTTTCCGCATGGTGCGACAAATAGCTGGAGATTCGCAAAGTACAAGTGATAATGGGCTGGCCCATTTTACTTTGTTTCCGTGTTTTACTTCTATTTTTATTCTCCTAACCCTATCTCTTTTTCCCTTCCAAGTTTACTTTTCTTATACAATTTATCCCATAAATTCAAAATTTTCAAAAAACATTCTGAATTTAAAAAACAAATCAAATTATAGAAAATGTTCAGAATTCCAAAATTTTGTTGCTATTTAGAAAAATATTCAAAACTTGAAAAAGTTTTCCATAGTTTTTTCAAAATTGTTCGATATTTCTAAAAAGAAAATAACATATTAAAAAATGCTCCAAATTTGAAAAATATTCGTGTTTCAATGAAATTTTCACAATTCGAAATAAAAGTTAAAATATACATATTTTCGAAAAATGTTATGCCTTTTCAACACATGTTCCCGTTCTAAAATTATGTTCGCAAATTCAAATAATGTACATGTTTTGGTAAAAGAAGTTGGTGTTTTCAAAAAATGTTTGTGAATTTTAAAAGATGTTCCTATTTCAAATTTTGTTCGGGTTTTTCTGAAAGTGTACATAATTAAAAAAAAATATTCAGGATTTAAAAAATGGTTCATGTTTCCTAATTCAGAAACTTCACACCTTAAAATCTCCTCAATTGAAAGGAAAAGTAGATTGAATAGTTCATGGGCCTTCTCTGGCGTACGATGGCGTAACAAAACTCTTAAACGACCTCGACCAGTGAATGGAAAAATAGCGGATTGATTATTACACACTTGGCAAAACCGAGAAGCTAAATCTTCCTTTTTCACATGCACATAGGGTTTTGCTTGCGCATATAATTCTCACTAACTTTAAATGCATACTATTTTTTGTTTCGTTGCAACGCATGGACATATGTGCTCTCTATCTATATCTATAGCTCTATATATCCCTACTAATAAAGCAAGGTGCGTTTCGTCAATTTTTTCATCCGTTCACCATCGAAAGGTGCATTTAGAATAAAAATATTTTTAATTTAATATCAACTGGCCAAATAAGGCCAAGAGCTGGAGAAGGCCACAAGTTCCCAGCAAGGGAGGCGCCCCCCTTTCCTAGGGGGGGGGGGATCCTACATGGAGGGGGAGTCCTACTCGCCGTCCCTTGGCCGGCGCCATAAGGGGGCTCTTTCCCCCTTGGAGGAAGCCCCCCTCTTTCCCCTAATCCTATATATACTAAAGGGTTTCCACCCTATGACAAAAATTTTGGTTCTTTAATGTTCAAGATTTTGTAAAAATATTCGAGTTTAATTGCTCGGTCACAGGTTTGCAAAATATTCGTGTTCTTGAAACTATTCACGTTTTCAAAAACAATGTTTGACGTTTGTTTTCTGGATCTGGTGCTTCTATTGGATTATTTGTAATATATGGCGCCGCCTTTATGGACACCAGCGCGTGTGACCTCTAGTGGTTAGCACCACGTGGGCTACTGTAAAAGTTCCTTGTTAGATTATATAGGCATATGTTTGTATATGCTAGACTATGATTTGTAGTCGTCTCTTGCCATATGATCTCTAGAAGAGACTTCTTGCCCTCTATGTCTTGTACTCTATATAAATCATCTGATAGGCTCAGTATAACATCCATCATCAATTCTACCAAATCCCTCTCTCCACCAAATCCCTCTCTACTACTTCTAATATGGTATTAGCCGCAAGTTCCTAGACCTAGCCGTCGCACACTTCCGCAATGCGTCGTCCCGGGGAGGTCGATCTCCATAATCTCCGCCGGCGGCAGGGCGACCCGTAGCAGGATTCGTCCACCAATCTGTGATCAGTTGCCCTGATTAGTTTTTTCGATCTCTTGATCGGTTTTCTCTTCGCCGGTCGTTTGGACATTATTTTCTTTTTTGATTCACCGAGCATAGATGGGATTGCGTCACCCACAGCTGCCGTCAACCCCTGTGCGCCTCTACTCCAAGATCGATGCAACCCCTCGGCTTCCACTCTGAACCAGCGGCCTCGCGCGACATGCCGGCCTATCACAGCCGTCCAGTGTTCTACTGTCCATCGGTCTACGTCGGCCGTCGCAGCTTCTACTCCGACATCAGCGCGAGCACTAGGCCTCTTCTCCTACCAGATGGCCTCGCGCGATGCGGCAGCCTCCACAGCCATCGACCGCGCGTCTGTCCGTTGGTCGCTTTGCGCCGGCTGTCGCATCCCTGCTCCGAACGGAATCCTACATCACCTACTGTCTCCGCCGCGGCCGTATGGCCATCTCACACGACACTGCGGGCCGAGCAGCATCCCCAACCTCGTGTGTTGTCGAATTGATCACCCGCCTGCCCATAATCCGCTCCATCCGCACTGTGCCACCGACTTGATCAGTCGATTGCACGCGTCTCTATGGGTCCCGTGAAGGTTGTCCCTGAATACAGTGCTACCCTCCACCAATCGAGCAACGGGTTACCGCTGCGTCGCACCATCAGGCCGCAGTGTGGTCGCCTCCTGGTTCCCCCACAGCTCACTGACTCGCGCTCCACCATTGCATCGCCCTTTCGGGCTGCAGCGTCGCGGCACGTGGTCCCTGCCTACGCTCGAGGCCGTTCCTGTGGTTGCATCACTACTAGGAAAAGGGTTACTAGTAGCGTGTGTTTTTTGGCTATCAGTAGCGCTGGTGCCCGCGCTACTGCTATGACGCTACAGCTAAATTTTAGCAGTAGCTCATTTTTTACCGCGCGCTACAGCTAGTTGTGATAGTAGTAGCGTGGATTGCACACGCGCTACTGCTAATAGCAGAAGCGCAGGATGCTGCCCCGCGCTACTACTAACTAATTAGGATTTTTTTAAAAATCCACAAATTCCATTTTATGCTTTTGAGCTATATACAATTCAATCAACATCTTAATTAACTGGACAGACAACACAAATGTTTGCTTTTGAGATGTATACACTCCAAACATCAATTGATCACTTGCATTAACTAGTACATGGTGCATTGAGTTGGAGATGAGCCGCAGCCACCGGCATCCAAGTTGCCTGATCCACTCGCCGTCCACGGATCCAAGCTAGGTAGGACGAGATCTACCACAAAAAAACACGGGGCTCCCTTGTTAGTTTTTCTGTCACGGAGCATGAAGAAGAGTGAGATGGGAAGAAGAGGGGGGCTCACTGTTGCTGGCCGGATGGGAGACAACCGGGACGGGGGATGACATGAGCTGCGGGGAGGGAGATGCTGAGTAGCGTGTCAGCTGCGTCCTCGCCGGTGGCGGACGTGTAGGTCACCGTGAGCTGCTGCACAAGGTGAGGCACGACCCCCTGGTCGGCCAGCGGTAGGCATCCGCACCTCGTGGACGGCTGGAGAAGCAGCGTACCTCGCCGCTCTGAGCTGGGTGGGGAAAACCTTGGCGGTGGCCGGATCCAGTGGTGGAGGAGGATGAGGATGCAGAGGCCAGATAAGGAGAAGATGTGGGGGAGGGAGAGACCGAGGCGACGGGACGCATTGGTATTTTATAAGTACACGGTTGTAGTTACAGCGCAGCCAGCGACAAAATAGTAGTAGCGCGGCATGTTTCACCTGCGCTACAACTATATCATGTCCGGGTGGTCTACTTAGTAGTAGCGTAGGCCTTATAACCCGCGCTACTATTATTAACTTAGTAGTAGAGTGAGATTTATACCCTGCGCTACTACTATGGCCGATCCCGGGGGTACGGTGGGAATCACTTAGTAGTAGCGTGGGATTTATACCCCGCGCTACTACTATCAACTTAGTATTAGCGTGGGTTTATGCCCCGCGCTACTACTAATTAGCAGCAACGCGGCTCATATACCCCTTGCTACTGATAAGCTTCTATCTGTAAGGTATTTTCTAGTAGTGCATCGACCCGTGCACTACCGCTGTGCCGTCCCTTCGGGCCGTAGCGCTGTGGCACGCGGTCCACGCCGTCGCCCGATGTCTTCCCGCTGTCGTCCCAACCTGCATGTTGTCGCAGTGTTGCTCCTTTGGGCCTTAGCACCATGGCCCGCGGTCCACTCTGCCGTCCCCGCGCGTCGACTTCCCGTGGTATGCGCCGTGCCGCCCCCCTTGACGCGGGAACATGCTACTTCTTGAGCTTGCGTTGCTTTTTCCTTTGAAGAGGAAAGGGTGATGCAACAAAGTAGAGATAAGTATTTCCCTCAATTAAGAACCAGGGTATCAATCCTATAGGAGATACACGCAAGTCCCCAATCTATGCACCTGGACAAACAATCAAACACTTGCATCCAACGCGATAAAGGGGTTGCCAATCCCTTCACGGTCACATGCAAAGGTGAGCTCTGATAGAAATAGATATAAAAGATTACTAAAACGTAATAGTAAATATATTGCAGCAAGGTATTTTTGGTTTATAGATCTGAAAATATATGATGGAAAATAGACCCGGGGGCCATAGGTTTCACTAAAGGCTTCTCTCTTGAAGGAAAATAATAATTATTGTCGAGCAATTGATAGAATAGCACAAAGTTATGACGACATCCAAGGTAATGATTATGAATATAGGCATCACGTCCGCGTCAAGTAGACCGACTCCTGCCTGCATCTAGAACTATTACTCCACACATCGACCACTATCAAACATGCATATAGAGTATCAAGTTCATAAAGAACAGAGTAACGCCTTAAGTAAGATGACATGATCTAGAGGGATAAACTCAAGAAATATGATCAAAACCCCATCTTTTTACCCTTGATGGCAACAACACAAATACGTGCCTCGCTACCCCTACTTTGTGACTGGGTTAGTGTTGGGGATCGTAGCAGAAATTTAAAATTTTCTACGCATCACCAAGATCAATCTATGGAGTCATCTAGCAACGAGAGAGAGAGGAGTGCATCTACATACCCTTGTAGATAGCGAGCGGAAGTATTCAAGAGAACGGGGTTGATGGAGTCGTACTCGTCGTGATCCAAATCACCGAAGATCCTAGTGCTGAACGGACGACACCTCCGCGTTCAACACACGTACGGAGCGGAGACGTCTCCCGCGCCTTGATCAAGCAAGGAGGAGGGAGAGGTTGTGGAAGAGGGCTCCAGCAGCAGCACGACGGCGTGGTGGTGATGGAGAGGCAGTACTCCGTCAGGGCTTCGCCAAGCTTCTGCGGAGGAGGAGACGTGTTGGGGAGGGGAGGGGCTGCGCCTTGGAGGTGGTGTGCAGCCCTCCCCTCGCCCCTCTTTTTATAGGGGAAGGGGGAAGGGCGCCGACCCCCTCTAGATGAGAGCTATAGGGGAGGGCGGCGGCCAAGGGGAGGGGGCTTGCCCCCCAAGCAAGGGGACGCCCCCTCTAGGGTCCACCCCCCCAACCCTAGGCGCATGGGCCCAAATGGGGGGGGGGGTGTGCCCAGCCCTCCAGGGGCTGGTTCCCTGCCCACTACGGCCCATGAGGCCCTCCGAGAGAGGTGGCCCCTCCCGGGGGACCCCCGGAACCCCTCCGGTGGCCTCGGTACAATACCGATAAGCCCCCGAACTTTTCCGGTGACCGTATGACAACTTCCCATATATAAATCTTCACCTCCGGACCATTCAGGAACTCCTCGTGACGTCCGGGATCTCATCCGGGACTCCGAACAACATTCGGTAATCACTTACAAGTCTTCCTAATAACCCTAACGTCACTGAACCTTAAGTGTGTAGACCCTACGGGTTCGGGAATCATGAAGACATGACCGAGACAGCTCTCCGGCCAATAACCAACATCGGGATCTGGATACCCATGTTGGCTCCCACATGTTCCACGATGATCTCATCGGATGAACCACGATGTCAAGGATTCAAGCAATCCCGTATACAATTCCCGTTGTCAATCGGTACGGTACTTGCTTGAGATTTGATCGTCGGTATCCCAATACCTCGTTCAATCTCGTTACCGGCAAGTCACTTTACTCATACCGTAATGCATGATCCCGTGTGTCGGTGTCAAAACCGGCGGATCTCGGGTAGGGGGTCCCGAACTGTGCGTCTAGGCGGATGGTAACAGGAGACAAGGGACACGATGTTTTACCCAGGTTCGGGCCCTCTTGATGGAGGTAAAACCCTACGTCCTGCTTGATTAATATTGATGATGTGTGTTACAAGAGTAGATCTACCACGAGATCAAGGAGGCTAAACCCTAGAAGCTAGCCTATGGTATGATTGTTGTTCGTCCCTACGGACTAAAGCCATCCGGTTTATATAGACACCGGAGAGGGCTAGGGTTACACAGAGTCGGTTACAATGGTAGGAGATCTACATATCCGTATCGCCAAGCTTGCCTTCCACGCCAAGGAAAGTCCCATCCGGACACGGGACGAAGTCTTCAATCTTGTATCTTCATAGTCTTGGAGTCCGGCCGATGATGATAGTTTGGCTATCCGGACACCCCCTAGTCCAGGACTCCCTCACCGTGACCAACCACTTGGTCACATTGAGCTCATTATGATGATGCATTACCGAGTGGGCCCAGAGATACCTCTCCATCATATGGAGTGACAAATCCCAGTCTTGATTCGTGCCAACCCAACAGACACTTTCGGAGATACCTGTAGTGCACCTTTATAGTCACCCAGTTACGTTGTGACGTTTGGTACACCCAAAGCACTCCTACGGTATCCGGGATTTACACAATCTCATGGTCTAAGAAACTGATACTTGACATTAGAAAAGCTTTAGCAAATGAACTACACGATCTTGTTCTATGCTTAGGATTGGGTCTTGTCCATCACATCATTCTCCTAATGATGTGATCCCGTTATCAATGACATCCAATGTCCATAGTCAGGAAACCATGACTATCTATTGATCAACGAGCTAGTCAACTAGACACTACTAGGAAAAGGGCTATAGATGGAATTGACACTAATGGCGCACCAGACATGTGGTGCGCCATTATTATATACTAATGGCGCACCATGTATTGGTACGCCATTAGTGTCCAAATACTAATGGCGCACCACATCGTGGGTGCGCCATTAGTAAATTTTTTTTTAAATTTTGTCAAAACTACTAATGGCGCACTGTGTCTATAACAGGTTCTCTTTCTTTACCGTGCTTCCTAGCAACAAAGTCTCTCTTATCATAATGTTGATTCTTTGATTGTGGGATATCAAGATCAACAGCAGGTTCAATTTCTACATCATTATTATTGCTAGGTTGAGCATCAACATGAACATCATCATTAACATTATCACTAGGTTCATGTTCATTACCAGATTGTGTTTCAGCATTCGAGATAGAAATATAATTGGGATTCTCAGGTGTGTCTATAACAGGTTCACTAGAATCATGCAAAGTCCTATCATTCTTCTTTTTCTTCTTTTTAGAAGGACTAGGTGCATCAACATTAGTTCTCTGAGAATCCTGCTCAAGTCAATTAAGGTGGCCCTCAGGATACAAATGTTCTTGAGTCCTTTTACCCGTTCTACTCGCAACTCTAACAGCATAATCATTGTTCTTACTATTTAATTCATTGAGAAAATCATTTTGAGCTTTAAGTAGTTGTTCTACTTGAGTGGTAACCATAGAAGCATGTTTACTAATGAGTTTAAGCTCACCTTTAACTCTAGACATATAATCACTCAAGTGTTCAATCATATAAGCATTGCGTTGCAGTTGTCCACCAACATAAGCGTTGAAGTTTTATTGTTTGACAATAAAATTATCAAACTCATCTAAGAATTGGGCTCACTAGGGACATGTTGTGGTCTATGTATTCACACATGTATTACGATTTCCGGATAACACAACTAGAGCATGAACAATAGACAATTATCATGAACAAGGAAATATAATAATAACCATTTTATTATTGCCTCTAGGGCATATTTCCAACAGTCTCCCACTTGCACTAGAGTCAATATTCTAGTTACATTGTGATGAATCGAACACCCATAGAGTTCTGGTGTTGATCATGTTTTGCTCGCGGAAGAGGTTTAGTCAACGGATATGCGACATTCAGATCCGTATGCCCTTTGCAAATATCCATGTCTCCATCTTGAACATTTTCACGAATGAAGTTGAAGCGACGCTTGATGTGCCCGGTCTTCTTGTGAAACCTGGGCTCCTTGGCAAGGGCAATGGCTCCAGTGTTGTCACAGAAGAGAGTCATCGGCCCCGACGCATTGGGAATAACTCCTAGGTCGGTAATGAACTCCTTCATCCAGATTGCTTCATGTGCTGCCTCAGAGGCTGCCATGTATTCCGCTTCACATGTAGATCCCGCCACGACGCTTTGCTTGCAACTGCACCAGCTTTGCCCCACTGGGGTGTCAAAACCGCGGATCTCGTAGGGGGTCCCGAACTGTGCGTCTAGGCGGATGGTAACAGGAGACAAGGGACACGATGTTTTTACCCAGGTTCGGGCCCTCTCGATGGAGGTAAAACCCTACTCTGCTTGATTAATATTGATGATATGGGTAGTACAAGAGTAGATCTACCACGAGATCGAGAGAGGCTAAACCCTAGAAGCTAGCCTATGGTATGATTGTTGTTCGCCCTATGGACTAAAACCCTCCGGTTTATATAGACACCGGAGAGGGCTAGGGTTACATAGAGTCGGTTACAATGGGAGGAGATCTACATATCCGTATCGCCAAGCTTGCCTTCCACGGCAAGGAAAGTCCCATCCGGACATGGGACGAAGTCTTCAATCTTGTATCTTCATAGTCCACGAGTCCGGCCAAAGGTCATAGTCCGGACATCTGGACACCCCCTAATCCGGGACTCCCTCAGTAGCCCCTGAACCAGGCTTCAATGACGACGGGTCCGTCGCGCAAATTGTCTTCGGCATTGCAAGGCGAGGTCCTCCTCCGGATACTTCATAGAAGATGTTGAACACAAGGATAATGTCCGGCTCTGCAAAATAAGTTCCACATACCATCATAGAGAGAATAATATTTGTTCCAATCTAATCTGCTGACGTATTCTACAGCGTGACATCATGCCACGGCCAAGCCTTTATTCGAATCGTTTTACTGTCCCACCTCAGCGCGTTTAGCGAGGCGGTTTCCTTGGCACGTCTTGTCAAAGCAGAGATCGTGTCCCCTTATTCCGGGATTCTCATCAATACGGGCGTGGGTAATCCAACCGTGCCATTAGTATGTCTCTTTAATCGAAAGTGAGTCCCAAACGGTCACGGGGAGGGCTCTTGGTATTCAACCTCTTTATAAAGAGACCAAGGCCCGACTCCTTTCTTTCGATCCCAATCAAATCCGCCTCTCGCCTTGAGTTCCAACACCCAAAGCTCCAGATTCAGGTGCTTCGGACTTTCGACGATGTCCGGCTCCGACCTCCAAGGCCGGTGGATGTCTTCCTCCATTACGGAAGAAGACGTGCGAAAGCTGAGAGATGCCAGGTATCTAACCAGCGAAATCTCGCATAGGATGCCTGCTCAAGGGCAGGTTATCCCCACTCCCAAGCCAGGTGAGAGCATGGTGTTCACGTCTCACTTCCTTCAGGGGCTAGGCTTCCCGATTGATCCCTTCGTGAGGGGGCTCATGTTTTATTACGGGCTGGAATTTCACGACTTGGCTCCGGAGTCCATCCTCCAAATCTCATCGTTCATTGTCGTGTGTGAGGCCTTCCTCCATATTACTGCTCACTTCGGATTGTGGCTCAAGACCTTCAAGGTAGAACCGAAGATGATCGAGGGGCAGCACGCTGAGTGCGGAGGTGCTATTATAAGCAAGATTGCTGACGCTCCATGGCCCGAGGGCTCTTTTCAAGAGGAGTTCGGCTTATGGCAACGAGAGTGGTTTTACATCACAGCTCCCAGGGGCACCACATGGGTGGCACCACCTGCTTTTCGCTCGGGTCCCCCACCACAGCTAGCGTCATGGGTCAATAAAGGACTTAACTGGGGGCTGTACAAGGACGTGCCCTTGTTGTAGGGCCGAGTTCGGGATCTCCTAGGAAGAGATATCAATCTGGCTATAGTGACGCAGGTTATGTTGATTCGCCGCATCCTGCCCTGCAAACGTCGCCCCCTCCGCCTGTGGGAGTTTAATCCGGAAGGACCGCGAGCCCTCCAGCACTTTGTGGGCGTGACGCCCATGGAGATGTACAAATTGTTCTTCGGATCACAAACAATGTGTCCGGACTCATCCGAGGACGCAGGTCTGAGCTGCAATTGCCCGGATACTCAAGTAAGTAGTCCTGTACCCGGACACGCTATCCGTATATTCATTATAAAATTGCCCTTAAAAGAGTTGTCCCTTAAATAGGAGTGGATAGCGAAAGCAAAGCTGATCAGGTGTCCGGCCCCCCTTCCTGAGACTACGCCGGATCCCGTGTTGACCAGGATGCTAGAGGCTGTGCCTTTGGAAGAAGGCGAGGAGGGGAACAAGGAAGCTAACGCCTCCCCGAAGGAGGCTGTCGGGAAAGGAGGAATCGAGAATTCCTCTAACCAGGGGAAGAAGAGGACCGCCTCTGATGACCCGGAGACCATGGTCTCAAAGCGGGGAAGGAAATCTTCGTCAGAGGGTCCGGCGTCGGGGGGTGCCCCGGTCGCATTGCGCCCTCAAGGGGATCAGCTCTCCACCGAGCCGTAAGTAAAGAAAGGGGTTTTGAAATGAAAGACATCCCTATTCTATTTCTGAGGAAGATAACCGAAATTTTACCTTGTAGTTCGGATCTCAGCCCTTCACAGCAGAGCTCATCTTCAGGGGATCTTCGTCCGGAGATGATGGAGAGCGGAATGCCTCCCCCAGCTGTACCGTCGTGCGAGACGGGCGACCCCGAGGTGTCGTCACGGAGGGTTCCTCCGAATCTGGCCTTCGAAAAAGGCCATCGGACGAGTCCGGCACCATCCGGTGCACGGAAGGAGGAGCTGAAGGATCTGCTTGGGCGAGCGTCTATCTCAGAAGAACACTCTGCGTTGATGGATACGGTGATTGGAAGGATTTCATCCGCGGAGAGCGGGTTGTACGAGGCCGCCAAGAGTTTACTGACGGGTTTTGAGGTACGCGAAATGATGTAGCTTTTGACAGATCCGCATATATGAGATGCGCCCTGTATAGATAGTAGCCCCTGAGACTCTGTGCGTTGTAAAAAATGACGGCGCGCGGAGGATCATAATCCCAGGTATAATATGTCGCCTTTCCTATGTAGGTGGCGAAATGTTCGGTGGCTAGCCGGACTGATGAATGTGACGAGCTAAAGCGGCAACTTGACGTGGCAGATGCCGACATTGCGCTTGTCAACAAGCGGCTGGACGAGGCACAAGGTATGTAATGTCTCCGAAGACATCTGGTAAGAGGAGCTTGATGCCCGTACCTTATATCATGTGTGCTTAATGCAGATGGTGCCGCTGCCATGGAGAACCTTCGGGCGGAACTTGCCCGAGCCAAGGAGCAGGCCAGGAAAAGCGATGCGGCTGCTTTAAAGGCGACTGAAGAGCTCAAAGCCGAACAGGCTGCTCACTGCCAGAGCAAGAAGGAAATGGCCGAGATAGCTGTGAAATTGAAGAATGCTGCCGACCGCTGCAAGCTTCTTTAAAAAGAAGATAGGGTGGCACAAAAGGACCTAGAGAAGGTCACTGCCGAGGCCAAGGATACTCGCTCTGCGATGAGAGCTTTGAAGGAGGAGCTACGTCAGGCCTGAGATATCACGGCTGGGAAGCCCTATATGCTGCGAATGAAGTTCGGGGATCCTAAGTATGCTCCGTTGGACCGGAAGTGGAGTGCGGCGAACACTTATCTGGATTTGGCGGCGAGTGCCGCGGATGCGACCGAACACTTCCGCGATCAAAATGACCACGAAGTGGAAAATCTTTTTTGGTCGCGGTTCCACAATCCAGAGCACCCACTTTACGTATCCGATCGTTTGGCCGCATGGGCGGAGCTGAATAGGTTATCCGGACTCGCCATGAAGCATGTTTTGAGTCATCTGTGGCCGAAAAGGCCCAAGCCGTAGAGTTATTTTAGCTTGGTGCAGCAGTTCCTCAGTGCGGTGCCACATATTGATGCAATGAAGAGGTCAGTGTGCATATGGGTGCACAGATGGCTCTTGCCCGTGTCAAGACATACTGGGCGGAGATGAAGGCCACTGCTGTTGCATCCCAAGATTCGGACGAGAGCCGAGTACCTGCCGAGCACTATTTTCAGGAAGTTCTGCAGGGCGCTCGTTTAATAGAGACGCAGTGCTCGAAGGATGTTATGTTCGAATAACATGTATTATTGTAAAACAATGTTTCGATGGAATATAAAAGCTTTTTATACTTGTGCCTTCAAGAATTTAGAATACCTCCTATGCGGACGTTAATGTATATGTGTATATAACCTGAAAGATGGCAGTCGTTGGCTTTAGCCCCCACGCATATAATGAGGGGGTGTTCGCAGAAGGCGCATTTTCACACTTGATCCAACGTCTTGGTCCTATAAAGGAGGTGATAGCGCAGCGAACTAGGCAACCGGACTATAATGCTTTATCACTTTCACTTAGCCATAGGAGTTTGACAGTGGGGCTACTATATAGCCCCTAGGGGCACCGCGCTAACCCGAATTCGGGGTGCGTGTGTGCCTGACTGGGAAACGGCCCTTCGTTAATGTGGAGGAATGCTAAAGATTCCGGCAAGTCATCGAGTGGTTGACCAGTCTCACGCTATATCATGACAGTCAGTTTTCGGCTTTCTCTACTGAGGTGCTCGCCTGGCCGAACCGGGGCACAATCGCAGTAGTTCTCCTGGTGCCGCCATAGCCGATAGAGCGGAACGTAAGGCAGCAAAACACGTGAGCAGGCAAACCCAACATTTGACCAAAGACATGATTCGGAGCTGATGCATATAAGGCCAAACTTACGACGCCGAGCACTCCCTAAGGTATTCGGTCTTTATGAAAACGGGCTGAACAAAGCCCTGGGTAAGAAGCCCCTGGTGTCTAGGTACGCGCAAAATTCTGACGTGGCCAAATGCCAAGACGCCAGCCTCCTCCTCGGTTATAACAAGAAACCGGGGGATGTTATCAACAAGAGATAGTAAAAAAGGTTTACGCAGGGTCTTAATCTGAAAAGAATCCTTGGACTGGGTCCCTACTGCACGTCTGCGCCTGTGTCTCCGTTGTGCCGTATCCTGGACAGGCGTAGCACGGTGTTCATCTGTAAAAAAGAGGAACTTAGTTGAAAAAAATCGTGCGAAAATCTACGTTATATTAAATAAACAAAGTAGAATTCAAATAATGGGTAGGATTGAGCTTTATTGTCTCTTGTTGTATACGCGCGGAGCCCCTTGTACAGGGGTATGTGGCTAGTAAGCCTTTGTATGTTTACGCCGGACTCGTCTAGCCGTGTCCGGGGTCTGAACGACCTGTTTGGGTGCTTTGACTAGTAAAGCTGGTTTATTGTGTGACTGTCAAGGCAGCCGCACAGTCCTCCGCGCTCGAGGAACACTCGATATTTCCCTTTAATGAGATAATGCCTCGCAGACCGGGCATTTTAAGCGTAAGGGACGCATAATGAGGTATTGTGTTAAAGCGGGCGAAAGCTTAGCGTCCCAGTAATGCTTGATAGCTACTTGTGAATGGGGCGATGTGAAAGGTTAGCTTTTCGCGGCGGAAGTTGTCGGGGAAGCCGAACATTACTTCCAGCAGGAGAGAACCCGTACAATGGGTATCTGGGCCTGGCATTACCCCTTGAAAGGAAGTGTTGCCATGGCGAATTTTTGTTGGGTTTATCCCCATTTTGCGGATTGTGTCCTGGTATAGCAGGTTTAGATCACTGCCGCCGTCCATTAGGACTTGTGTAAAGTGGAGTCCGTCGATTATCGGGTCTAATACCACGGCAGTCCAGCCTGTGTTCTGGATACTTCTAGAGTAATCCTGATGGTCGAAGGTGATTGGTTGTAACAACCAGTGGCAGGACTCCTCTGGGACTGGCCGTATGGCGCGTATCTCCATAGGCGCCACTCTGTTTTTCCCTTTTGTCACATGAAGTGAATTTACTATTTTGACGTCTTGCGGGAACTTCTTTTGTTCTCCGGTGCTCTGCTTGTGGGGTTAAATCGTCGTCCTCGCTTGGTATGTCGAGCCCTTATGTTCGGCGTTGAGTTTGCGGATTGCTTGAAGACCCAACAATCTCTGTGGGTATGGTTTGCAGGCCTCCGGAGTCTTGTGAATTTGGCATATTTTGTGGAAGATTTTGTGGAGGTTTGATAGCTAGTCGCTGTTCTCCTTGGGGGGGGGCGGGTTTTTCCGATTCTGCCGAGAGCTTTTGAATCCGGCGTTGACTGCCGTGCTCTTGAGCTGCTTCCCTTGGTCCGGGCGCTGGTCCTTGCTACGCCGCGGTTTCCGTTCCATCCCTAGATTCGGATGTACTTGGATCGCTGGTGCTGCTCCTTGCCAACCAGCTATCTTCTCCCCTAGCAAAGCGGGTCATGAGGCTTATTAATGCGGCCATTGTTCTTGGCTTTTCTTGGCCGAGGTGTCTGGCTAGCCATTCGTGTCGAACGCTGTGCTTAAAAGCTGCTAAGGCTTCGGCGTCCGGACAGTCGACTATCTGGTTCTTTTTAGTAAGAAATCTGTTCCAGAGTTTTCGGGCTGACTCCCCGGGTTGTTGAATTATATGACTTAGATCGTCTGCATCCGGGAGGTCGGACATAAGTCCCTTGTAAATTTGCCCGAAAATCATCCTCGAGCTCTTCCCAACTTCCTATGGTGTTTTCGGAAGGCTTTTAAGCCAATGCCGGGCTGGCCCTTTGAGCTTGAGGGGTAGATATTTTATGGCGTGGAGGTCATCTCCTCTAGCCATGTGTATGTGGAGGATATAATCCTCAATCCAGACTCCAAGGTCTGTTGTTCCGTCGTATGCTTCTATGTTTATGGGCTTGAATCCCGCTGGAAATTCATGGTCCAGCACCTCATCGGTGAAACATAGGGGGTGTGCGGCGCCCCTGTATTTGGGTGTGCCGTGATGTTCGGATGTTTGTTGCGTTGCATTGCTTACTAGAGCTTGCTTTCTTGGCCCGTAGATAGATTTGGCTGGGCCGTCTTTTTGATGTGAATCCTTGTGCGGATCGCGTGCCGGCTTGAGTGCGGCGCCCTTTGCCGCTCTATGTTGGTCATGGGGTCGTCTATCCGACCTGGTGGCTTCCTTATTTTTTGACTGCGGGGGCTCAAAAGCCTCCTCATCAAATTCCGGCAATAATTTTCGCTTCGGATAGCTCTTTTTGTGGTGACTGTCGCCGTATTTGTCTGCGGTATTGAGTACTTTGCCCCATCTGATTCTGAGTGCATCTTCCTCTGCTTTTAGCTTCCGCTTCTGCTTTTTCAGGCTATGCGCGGTGGCGACGAGCCTTTGGTGGAGGTTCTTCTGCTCCAGCAACTTGTCCGGCGTGAGGTCGTCCGGACTATTATCTTCGCCTGGGACGGGTTATTCGGTTTGTTTACCCAAGTTGCCCTGTTCGGACGGTTGCTCGATGGCATGTTCGTCGTCCGCCGGTTCACCCTGCTCTATGGCTGGGTCTCTGTCGAGGTGGGGTTTGGCGCGGCGCTTACGGCGCTGCTTTGATTGCTTTTCGAGGGAACGATCCCTCGTTGCGTCCCATTGTTCCTCATTGTCGTTTATTTTAGGTGTGTCCACCATGTATACATCGTGAGATGTTGTGGTTGTCCAGTGCCCTGTAGGCGGTGGTTCTTGGTTGTCTCCTTCATCGGCGTCCATACCATTGATGTCTTCGGAGTCGAAGTCGAGCATGTCGGTTAAATCATCGACAGTGGCTACAAAGTGGGTGGTGGGTGGGCTTCGAATTTCTTCGTCGTCCGCATCCCAACCTTGCTTACCATAGTCCAGCTAGGGCTCTCCTGATAAAGAGAGAGACTATAGTGAATTCATAATGTCGCCAAAGGGCAAGTGCTGAAAGATGTCCGCTGCGGTGCACTCCATGATCGGCGCCCAATCGGGTTCGATCGGCAGGGGTGCGGAAGGCTCGGAGTCCGGCACCTTGGAGTCGCGAGCTTCGTGAAGGACAAGACTGGTGTTCGGCTCGATCGCCGTAGAGATTGCAGCCCCTGAGGCGGTGTCCAGCCACCCGTCCTCGATCGGCGCAGTCGGCTCCGAGCTAAGGGTCAGAGCGGACACTGGGGCGGCCTTCTGGGCACTGTCCGGCGGCAGAGCTAGATCATGCCCATCGTGACAGTGCGGCGCGCTCGGCTGTGGCTCGAATCCGTCGAAGATCAAGTCTCCGCGGATGTCAGCCGTGTAGTTCAGACTTCCAAACTTGACTTGATGGCCAGGGGCGTAGCTTTCGATCTGCTCCAGATGGCCAAGCGAATTGGCCCGCAGTGCAAAGCCGCCGAATACGAAGATCTGTCCGGGGAGAAAGGTCTCACCCTGGACCGCATCGTTGTTGATGATCAGAGAAGCCATCGGGCCTAAAGGTGACGACACAGATGACACAGAGAAGCCATCGGGCCTAAAGGTGTCAAAACCGGCGGATCTCGGGTAGGGGGTCACGAACTATGCTCTAGGCGGATGGTAACAGGAGACAAGGGACACGATGTTTTTACCCAGGTTCGGGCCCTCTCGATGGAGGTAAAACCCTACTCCTGCTTGAATAATATTGATGATATGGGTAGTACAAGAGTAGACCTACCACGAGATCAGAGAAGCTAAACCCTAGAAGCTAGCCTATGGTATGATTGTTGTTCGTCCTACGGACTAAAACCCTCCGGTTTATATAGACACCGGAGAGGTCTAGGGTTACATAGAGTCGGTTACAATGGGAGGAGATCTACATATCCGTATCGCCAAGCTTGCCTTCCACGCCAAGGAAAGTCCCATCCGGACACGGGACGAAGTCTTCAATCTTGTATCTTCATAGTCCAGGAGTCCGGCCAAAGGTCATAGTCTGGACATCCGGACACCCCCTAATCCGGGACTCCCTCACCCACCATTCAAAATATACACGTATCCGGTTTGTGACTTAGATTCATCCAGATCTGTGTCGAAGCTAGCATCGACGTAGCCCTTTACGACAAGCTCTTCGTCACCTCCATAAACAAGAAACATATCCTTAGTCCTTTTCAGGTACTTCAGGATATTCTTGACCGCTTTCTAGTGTTCCATGCCGGGATTACTTTGGTACCTTCCTACCAAACTTACGGCAAGGTTTACATCAGGTCTGGTACACAGCATGGCATACATAATAGACCGTATAGCCGAGGCATAGGGGATGACACTCATCTTTTCTCTATCTTCTGCAGTGGTCGGGCATTGAGCCGAGCTCAATTTCACACCTTGCAACATAGGTAAGAACCTCTTCTTGGACTGATCCATATTGAACTTCTTCAATATCTTATCAAGTTATGTGCTTTGTGAAAGACCTATGAGGCGTCTCGATCTATCTCTATAGATGTTGATGCCTAATATGTAAGCAGCTTCTCCAAGGTCCTTCATTGAAAAACACTTATTCAAGTAGGCCTTCATGATGTCCAAAAGTTCTATATCATTTCCCATCAAAAGTATGTCATCCACATATAATATGAGAAATGATACAGAGCTCCCACTCACTTTTGTAAACGCAGACTTCTCCATAAGTCTGCATAAACCCAAACTCTTTGATCATTTCTTCAAAGCGAATGTTCCAACTCCGAGATGCTTGCACCAGCCCATAAATGGATCGCTGGAGCTTGCATACCTTGTTAGCATTCTTAGGATCGACAAAACCTTCCGCTGCATCCTATATAATTCTTCCTTAAGATAGCCGTTAAGGAATGCCGTTTTGACGTCCATTTGCCATATCTCATAATCATAGTATGCGACAATTGCTAACATGATTCAGACAGACTTCATCTTCGCTACGGGAGAGAAAGTCTCATCATAGTCAACTCCTTGAACTTTCCAATAACCCTTAGCGACAAGTCGAGCTTTACAGATGGTAACATTACCATCCGCGTCAGTCTTCTTCTTAAAGATCCATTTGTTTTCTATCGCTCGCCGATCATCGGGCAAGTCTATCGAAGTCCATAATTCGTTTTCATACATGGATCCTATCTCGGATTGCATGGCTTCAAGCCATTTGTTGGAATCTGGGCCCGCCATCGCTTCTTCATAGTTCGAAGGTTCACCATTGTCTAACAACATGATTTCCCGGACAGGGTTGCCATACCATTCTGGTGTGGAACGTGTCCTTGTGGACCCTCTGATTCAGTAGCAACTTGATCTGAAGTACCTTGATCATCATCATTAACTTCCTCTCTAGTCGGTGCAGGCACCACAGGAACATCTTCCTGAGCTGTGCTACTTTCCGGTTCAAGAGGCAGTACTTCATCGAGTTCTACTTTCCTCCCACTTATTTCTTTCGAGAGAAACTCTTTCTCCAGAAAGGACCCGTTCTTGGCAAGAAAGATCTTGCCTTCGGATCTAAGGTAGAAAGTATACCCAATGGTTTCCTTAGGGTATCCTATGAAGACGCATTTTTCCGACTTGGGTTCGAGCTTTTCAGGTTGAAGTTTCTTGACATAAGCATCACATCCCCAAACTTTTAGAAACGACAGCTTAGGTTTCTTTCCAAACCATAATTCATGCGGTGTCGTCTCAACGGATTTAGACGGTGCCCTATTTAAAGTGAATGTAGCTGTCTCTAAAGCGTATCCCCAAAATGATAGCGGTAAATCGGTAAGAGACATCATAGACCGCACCATATCCAATAGAGTGCGATTACGACGTTCGAACACACCGTTTCGCTGAGGTGTTCCAGGCGGCGTGAGTTGTGAAACAATTCCACATTTTCTTAAGTGTGTTCGAAACTCGTGACTTAAATATTCTCCCCCATGATCTGATCGTAAGAACTTTATTTTTATGTCACGTTGATTCTCTACCTCATTCTGAAATCCTTGAACTTTTTAAAGGTCTCAGACTTGTGTTTCATCAAGTAAACATACCCATATCTACTCAAGTCATCAGTGAGGGTGAGAACATAACGATAGCCACCACGAGCCTCAACGCTCATTGGACCGCACACATCAGTATGTATAATTTCCAATAAGTTGGTTGCTCGCTCCATTGTTCCGGAGAATGGAGTCTTGGTCATTTTACCCATGAGGCATGGTTCGCACGTGTCAAATGATTCGAAATCAAGAGACTCCAAAAGTCCATCTGTATGGAGCTTCTTCATGCGTTTGACACCAATGTGACCAAGGCGGCAGTGCCATAGATATGTGGGACTATCATTATCAATCTTACATCTTTTGGTATTCACAGTATGAATATGTGTAACATCACGTTCGAGATTCATGAAGAATAAACCATTGACCAGCGGGGCATGACCATAAAACATATCTCTCATATAAATAGAACAACCATTATTCTCGGATTTAAATGAGTAGCCATCTCATATTAAACGAGATCCAGATACAATGTTCATGCTCAAAGCTGGCACTAAATAACAATTATTGAGGTTTAAAACTTATCCCGTAGGTAAATGTAGAGGTAGCGTGCCGACGGTGATCACATCGACCTTGGAACCATTCCCGACGCGCATCGTCACCTCGTCCTTCGCCAGTCTCCGCTTATTCCGCAGCTCCTGTTTTGAGTTACAAATATGAGCAACCGCACCGGTATCAAATACCCAGGAGCTACTACGAGTACTAGTAAGGTACACATCGATAACATGTATATCACATATACTTTTGGCGTTGCCAGCCTTCTTATCCGCTAAGTACTTGGGCAGTTCCGCTTCTAGTGTTCGCTTCCCTTGCAATAAAAGCACTCAGTCTCAGGTTTGGGTCCATGCTTTGGCTTCTTCTCGACAACTGGCTTACCAGGCGCGGCAACTCCCTTGCCATCCTTCTTGAAGTTCTTCTTACCCTTGCCTTTCTTGAAACTAGTGGTTTTATTGACCATCAACACTTGATGTTCCTTTTTGATTTCTACCTCCGCTGATTTCAGCATTGAAAATACCTCAGGAATAGTTTTCACCATCCCCTGCATATTGTAGTTCATCACAAAGCTCTTGTAGCTTGGTGGGAGCGACTGAAGGATTCTGTCAATAACCGCATCATCCGGGAGGTTAACTCCCAGCTGAGACAAGCGATTGTGCAACCCAGACATTTTGAGTATGTGCTCGCTGACAGAACTATTCTCCTCCATCTTACAACTGTAGAACTTGTCGGAGACTTCATATCTCTCGACCCGGGCATGAGCTTGGAAAACCATTTTCAGCTCTTTGAACATCTCATATGCTCCGTGCTGCTCAAAACGCTTTTGGAGCCCGGTTCTAAGCTGTAAAGCATGCCGCACTGAACCAGGGAGTAATCATCACTACGCGACTGCCAGGCGTTCATAACGTCTTGAGTTGCTGGGAAAACGGGTGCTTCAGCTAGCAGTGCATCTAGGACATATGCTATTTTGGCAGCTATGAGGATGATCATCATGTTCCGGACCCAGTTCGTATAGTTGCTGCCATTGTCTTTCAGCTTGGTTTTCTCTAGGAACGCGTTGAAGTTGAGGGCAACATTAGCGTTGGCCATTTGATCTACAAGACATTTTTGCAAATATTTTAGACTAAGTTCATGATAATTAAGTTCATCTAATCAAATTGTTTAATGAACTCCCACTCAGATTAGACATCCCTCTAGTCATCTAAGTGTTACATGATCCGAGTCGACTAGGCCGTGTCCGATCATCACGTGAGATGGACTAGTCATCATCGGTGAACATCTCCATGTTGATCGTATCTTCCATACGACTCATGTTCGACCTTTCGGTCTCTGTGTTCTGAGGCCATGTCTGTACATGCTAGGCTCGTCAAGTTAACCTAAGTGTTTTGCATGTGTAAATCTGTCTTACACCCGTTGTATGTGAACGTTAGAATCTATCACACCCGATCATCACGTGGTGCTTCGAAACAACGAACTGTCGCAACGGCGCATAGTTAGGGGGAACACTTTCTTGAAATTATTATGAGGGATCATCTTATTTACTACCGCCGTTCTAAGTAAACAAGATGCAAAAACATGATAAACATCACATGCAATCAAATAGTAGTGACATGATATGGCCAATATTATATAGCTCCTTTGATCTCCATCTTCGGGGTTCCATGATCATCTTCGTCACCGGCATGACACCATGATCTCCATCATCATGATCTCCATCATCGTGTCTCCATGAAGTTGCTCGCCAACTATTACTTCTACTACTATAGCTAACGGTTTAGAAATAAAGTAAAGTAATTACATGACGTTAAATCATTGACACACAGGTCATGCAATAATTAAGACAACTCCTATGGCTCCTGCCGGTTGTCATACTCATCGACATGCAAGTCGTGATTCCTATTACAAGAACATGATCTCATACATCACAATATATCATTCATCATTCATCACAACTTTTGGCCATATCATATCACAAAGCAATTGCTGCAAAAACAAGTTAGACGTCCTCTAATTGTTGTTGCATCTTTTACGTGGCTGCAAAATAGGGTTCTAGCAAGAACGTTTTCTTACCTACGAAAAAGCCACAACGTGATTTTTCAACTTCTATTTACCCTTCATAAGGACCCTTTTCATCGAATCCGCTCCAACTAAAGTGGGAGAGATAGACACCCGCTAGCCACCTTATGCAACTAGTGCATGTCAGTCGGTGGAACCTGTCTCACGCAAGCGTATGTGTAAGGTCGGTCCGGGCCGCTTCATCCCACAATACCGCTGAAGCAAAATAAGAATAGTAGTGGCAAGAAAGTTGACAACATGTACGCCCACAACAGATTTGTGTTCTACTCGTGCAAAGAGAACTACGCATAGACCGAGCTCATGATGCCACTTTTGGGGAACGTTGCAGAAAATAAAAAAATTCTACGGTTTCACCAAGATCAATCTATGAGTTCATCTAGCAACGAGAGAGAGGAGTGCATCTACATACCCTTGTAGATCGAGCGTAAGCGTTCAAGAGAACGGGGTTGAGGGAGTCGTACTCGTCGTGATCCAAATCACCGGAGATCCTAGCACCGAACGGACGGCACCTCCGCGTTCAACACATGTACGGTCAGCGTGACGTCTCCTCCTTCTTGATCCAGCAAGGGGGAAGGAGAGGTTGATGAAGATCCAGTAGCACGATGGCGTGGTGGTGGATGCAGCAGGGATCCTGGCAGGGCTTCGCCAAGCGTCCGCGGGAGGGAGAGGTGTAGCAAGGGGGAAGGGAGGTGCCAAGTGCAAGGGTCAGGCTGCCCTCCCTCCCCCCTCTATATATAGGGTCCCCAGGGGGGGCGTCGGCCCTAGGAGATGGGATCTCCTAGGGGGGGCGGCGGCCAAGGGGGGTGCCTTGCCCCCAACGCAAGTGGAGGCGCCCCCTCCCCTAGGGTTCCCAACCCTAGGCGCAGGGGAGCCCAAGGGGGGGGGGCGCACCAGCCCACCACGGGCTGGTTCCCCTCCCTCTTCAGCCCATGGGGCCCTCCAGGATGGGTGGCCCCACCCAGTGGACCCCCGGGACCCTTCCGATGGTCCCGGTACAATACCGATGACCCCTGAAACTTTCCCGATGGTCGAAACTCGACTTCCCATATATAATTCTTTACCTCCGGACCATTCCGGAACTCCTCATGACATCCGGGATCTCATCCGGGACTCCGAACAACTTTCGGTTTGCTGCATACAAATATCTCTACAACCCTAGCGTCATCGAACCTTAAGTGTGTAGACCCTACGGGTTCGGGAGACACGTAGACATGACCGAGAGGACTCTCCGGTCAATAACCAACAGCGGGATCTGGATACCCATGTTGGCTCCCACATGCTCCTCGATGATCTCATCGGATGAACCACGATGTCGAGGATTCAAGCAACCCCGTATACAATTTCCCTTTGTCAATCGGTATGTTACTTGCCCGAGATAAGATCGTCGGTATCCCAATACCTCGTTCAATCTCGTTACCAGCAAGTCACTTTACTCGTACGGCAATGCATGATCCCGTGACCAGACACTTGGTCACTTTGAGCTCATTATGATGATGCATTACTGAGTGGGCCCAGAGATACCTCTCCGTCATACACGGAGTGACAAATCCCAGCCTCGATCTCATGTCAACCAATGCAGACACTTTCAGATACCCGTAGTATACCTTTATAGTCACCCAGCTTACGTTGTGACGCTTTGGTACACCCAAAGCACTCCTACTGTATCCGGGTGTTACAAGATCTCATGGTCTAAGGAAAAGATACTTGACATTGGAAAAGCTCTAGCAAACGAACTACACGATCTTGTGCTATGCTTAGGATTGGGTCTTGTCCATCACATCATTATCCTAATGATGTGATCTCGTTATCAATGACATCCAATGTCCATAGTCAGGAAACCATGACTATCTGTTTATCAACGAGCTAGTCAACTAGAGGCTCACTAGGGACATATTGTGGTCTATGTATTCACACGTGTATTACGATTTCCGGATAATACAATTATAGCATGAATAAAAGACAATTATCATGAACAAGGAAATATAATAATAATCCTTTTATTATTGCCTCTAGGGCATATTTCCGACAGCCCTAAGGGCTTGTGGAGCCCTCGGGACTCTTCTGCCTTCGTCTCCATGTCCTACGTGTGTCTTCTGGTCCAAGAAAAATCATCATAAAGTTTTATTCTCTTTGGACTCTGTTTGATATTCCTTTTCTGTAGAACGCAAAAACAAGGAAACAACAGAAACTGACACTCGGCTTTGGGTTAATAAGTTAGTCCCAAAAATAATATAAAATAGCATAATAATGCATATAAAACATCCAGAACAGATAACATATTTATAGATAAGTTGGATACCTATCAGAATGCTATCGTCCGCGCCGGTCTTCGTCTCGCTATCAGGTTCTTCCCCGCTTACTTTCAACATCACCGTCACACTCCTAACCCAGCCGCCGCCGCCATCAAGCTGCTGACACCGCTCTTCTTTGATGCTACTACCGCTCGCTCACCCGAGCCACATCGCCCGTCCAATCCCCCTTCGTCTTCGTCCAGCACCAGCTCATTGCTAGCGTCGCCGTCCTCTTCCCCAACGACTTCGTCTACTCCTACCATCGTTGGTGACATTGGCCCCGCAAACATCGTCGAGTACTTCTCTGCTGGCCCCTATGATTCCTCCGAAAAGGACAACTTGTGTAGGTCCCCTTCTAAGCATGCCCAACGCTGGAAACACCGACGCGTGCCTTCGTCCCCGATGTGTTCCCAGGCCTGGCAAGCCTGGAGCAGTGCATCGTCAACTCCGACTTCGTCCGTCTACGCATGCCCGGTGCTAGCACCACTGACGCAGGCCTTCACTCACGACGTGTCCCCAAGTTTGGCAAACCCGACATGATGCCTCGTCAACATCATCTTCTTTCTGGCGCACCACTACTTTGACACAAGTGTGCCCATGACTAATTTGGCACCTCCTTGTGCCCACGGCTCAACGGTGACTACCTCGACACCAGCCTACCCGACTAGACATCGACCACGGCTACCTCGACCATGGCTACACCACTCTTGCTCTCGGCTACCTCGCACGGCAACCTCGACCGCGGCTACACCACCCTTGCTCTCGGCTACCTCGACAACTGCACAAAGGGCTACCACCCCACTTGAGCGACTCGTCCGCTTCCTCTACAGTCAACGCATACGCGACGCTACATCGTCTATGATGCTCCAGCTACGACTACAGGGGGATGTCAGCCCATCGGCTGCTATTCTCTCTAGTCTAACCGTCCGCGACGCTCCTATTGTCTGCAACGCTACCGCTACAACTTCAGAGGGATGTTAGAGTATATAGGCATATATTTGTATATAGTAGACTATGATTTGTAATCTTCTCCTGCCTTATCTCTACAAGAGGCTTCATTCCCTCCAAGCCTTGTACTCTATATAAACTGCCCGAGAGACTCAATACAACATCCATCATCAATTCCAAGAAATCCTCTCTACTCCATCTAACATTTCTGGTTTCAAATGCCCGCTTCCCAGTTTTATATCTTGTGATATTTTTGGCTTCTATACAACTTCTGCCTATGTGAAGGGCTGGCACATCACAGCTCCGCAGATAGAAAGTGACAACAATCTCTTGCTTCCAAAAAATTAGTACCACCTCGGTCTAAAAAAAATAGTACCACCTTGAATAGAATAAACCTCAAAAAATAAAATATATGTGAACGGACCAAAATATTTGTGAAACATGCCTTCCTTTATTATTAGGTATAGATTTAACTATGATGCCCATTGTGAATGGAGGATTTCATTTACAATCTTGGTATTTTTTTAATAGATAGCACTGAAAATACACTTAAAAATTGGATTATGTCTCAGCACTAACTTAGCATTTCTGGAGAGGTACACTGCTGGAAAATTGAAAGAGGCGGCGCATGTGAACAACAGGATGGTTTACATAACTATGAGAGAAAAGGATAACACAAAGGTCAGGGCACTAAGCACAATGGAGTGGTTGATGGTATAAATTCACATTATTTTGTTTTATCAACTATAACATGGCATTTAGAACTCTTGATTAAGATATACTTTATACTCAACAATAATTTAAATGTGAATTGTTATTTAGTTTCATACATCCTTGGGTAAATAAAATAGTCGTCTTGCGATTAATCACTAACACTACTAGGAAAACCCTTATAGATAGAAGTTTACCAGTAGCATTTGTTTGTGACCCAACGCTACTAGTACTTAGTAGTAGCGCTGGCTTGGAGGAGCGCTACTGGTATATGTTAGCAGCAGCGCTTGTTTCGTAAACACACGCTACTGCTAAGTGTAACACAACACAGTATCTGATCATAAAATATTAGCAGCGCTCATCGCCAAACCATCGAGTTAATTTTGGATCTATAGCGCTTGTTGATACAAACACGCTACTGCTATTTTTTCTATCTATAAAATTTTACCAGTAGCGTGTTATTTTGGCCCGCGCTATAGGTAGTGCACCACCAGCCGTAGATATTTTGCAAGCTGCCATAGCAGTAGCGTGCATAGGAGACCCACGCTACTGCTATGCCCGCTAGCCACCTACCACCTTTCCCCTCCTTCCTCCCCTTTCTTCTTCCTCCCCCTCCCCTTTCTCCCCCTTTCCTTGCACCTTGCTTGTTCCAATGCTCCCCCTCCAGCACCCCTCAATTAGAGCCCTCCCTTCCCCTCTTCTTTGCCCTTCCATCACCCCCTCTTCTTTGCCCCTCCACCACACCCCTCTTCTTTGCCCTCCACCACCACCCCCTCCATTAATGCCCTCCCCCCCTCTACTTTGCCCTCCAGCACCCCCTTCCATTAATGCCTTCCCTCTTCTCCTCTCCCTCTCCTCCTCTCCCTCCATTAATGCCCTCCCTCCCCTCTTCTTTGCCCTCCACCACCCCTTCCATTAATGCCTTCCTCTTCTCCTCTCCCTCTCCTCCCTCTTCTCTTCTCCTCTCCTCTCCTCCCACTCTCTCCCTAGCTAGCTAGCTAGTTAGAGCTATATATCTATAGAGCTACTAGGTAATTAAGAAGAAAGGTGCTCGATATCCCTCTCGACAGATAGGTGAGCAAAAAAAGTGTTTGTGTGGATAGGACCGAAACTATATATATATATGGGAATATACCGAATTGTGTGTGGCATAATTTGAGTTGCCTACATTGTGTATTTGATGAAATAATGTGGGTGACATTAGTTGCCTATGTTTTTCCAAAATGTCGATTCAATTCCGTTTCGGCAAATTTCGGGCATGCAAACTCAATATGTCCTATGTTTAGGGAAGGTCATGCCGAATTTTTGTATGAATTTGATCCATGCATGCATATATACGTGGTTATAATATTTGCTCCGCCCGCAGGTGATGATGAAGGTCAATGGAAGGATGGTGGAAAGATACTGGCAATCCGCCATGGATGACATGTATGAAAAAAGACTGAGGGATGTTTTATGTCCGTGTCGAAAATGCAAAGGAAGAGTCAGGCTCGACCCCTTTGAGGGTGGTAAATTCAAGGTGCACCTGCTCATGCATGGTTTAATGCATGGCCATACTCGATGGATAATTGAAGAAGAAGTAGAAGAAGATGATGATGATGATGATGAGGACGTCGACGGGGCAGGAAATAACGACATGGGGCCACCAGACAAAGAGATGACCGATTATGTGCCCGAAGAGGAAGACGGCCTCGGAAATGTCGATGGCGAAGAGGCAGTTCAAGGCGGAGAAGACGCGGACACGCCACCGTATTTGTTGCTACTAAGTTCAGCCATGCGGGACCCGCATGTTCGAGACCTGCTTCACAAGAAGACGACTAGCGACAGAGCTGCTTCTAGAGAGGAGGCGAAACTGGCGCAATTGGAGGTAGACTCGATGACTCCTTTGTATGATGGTTGCAATAATCCTGAGGTGACCCGCTTTAGTTTCACACTAGAACTTCTAAAGATGAAGGCAAAAAACAAATGGACAGATACAAGCCTGGATGAGCTTCTGAAGTACCTAAAGAAGGTTCTTCCCATGGAAGCCTGTGGTCCTACTAGTGTCGAGGAGGCAAAGAAAATCGTAGCCCTCTTGATTTGCCACATATTAGATATCACGCATGCATCAATGATTGCATCATATATCGGAACGAGCACGCGGAAAAAACCATCTGTCCAAAGTGCAGTGCTTCACGATATAAAAAGGCCGGAAAGAAAGCTCCACAGAAAGTTGTATGGTACTTTCCGATCACTCCGCGTCTCCATCGGTATTTCATAGATCCTAAGGAAGCAAAGCTTATGCGTTGGCACGCGGAGAGGGTGAAGCCAGATGACGGAGATGAACCGAAGCTGAGACACCTCGGAGATGCTAGCCAGTGGAGAGCATTAAATGCTGAATTTGAATTTTTCGCAAATGATCCAAGGAACATCGTGCTTGGCGCTAGTAGTGATGGCATGAATCCATTTGGCAAACAGAACACCAATCATAGCACATGGCCCGTGTTTGTATGGATGTACAACCTCCCCCCTGGTTGTGCATGAAGGAAAAATACATACACATGGCTATGCTTATTCAAGGGCCGAGACAACCGGGAAATGATATAAATCTGTATCTTGGGTTACTGAAAGAGGAGTTACGGACCTTATGGACAACGCCAGCGAAGACATGGGATGCAAGCAAAGGAGAGTATTTCTACATGAGAGCTGCGCTGATCACGACGGTGCAGGACTATCTCGGTTATGGCTATCTCTTCGGCCAGGTGTGCCACGGGTATTGCGGATGCACGAGGTGCATGGATGATACAACTTCTCTGCAGCTATCGAAAGATGGCGGGTCTTCGAAAAACGTGTACATGGGGCATCAAAGATGGCTCGAGAAGGATGACCCATGGAGAAAGCGTGGAGATCTATTCAATGGTAAGGCTGAGCATCGAGGTCCTCCACGTAAGCGTAGCGGTGCAGAAATATATGAGTTATTGAAGAACTAGGAAGAGTGCCCCTCACCGGGAAAGACGAAGAAAAAGGCGCCGGAGCCCCTGCTGAAGATATGGAAGACGAGATCTGTTTTCTGGGACTTGGAATACTGGCCCATACTCGACACGCCTCATAGCCTTGATCAAATGCATATCACAAAAAATATCCTTGAGAGTTTGCTTGGAACATTGATGAACATGCCGGAGGACCAAGGATGGGCCAAGGCAAGAAAAGACTTGGAATTTATGAAAATCAGGAAAGATCTTCAAATGCCGGTAAAAGGTCGCCGAGGAGACCGAGACGGAGACGGAGACGGAAGATAGGGGCAAAAAGTAAACAAGAAGGAAGAACAATATTTCCTCTTGCTTCACCTTAGATCCGAAGGAGGTCGATCAATTGTTCAAGTGCCTTGCCGGAATCAAAGTTAGTTCCGGATACTGTGGGAAGATAAGCAGATATCTGGACACTAAGAAAAAAAGGTTCAGTGGGATGAAGTCTCACGACTGTCATGTGATGATGACGCAGTTACTCCCAGTTGCACTTAGAGGGATTATGGACACACATGTGCGTGAGACGCTTACTGACCTATGACACTTTTTTGATGTTATCTCTCGAAAGTCGATCAGTGTGAAGCAAATCTATAGGCTACAGGAAGAGATTGTTGTCATACTGAATGAGATAGAGATGTACTTCCCGCCTGCGTTCTTTGATGTCATGGTGCATCTATGTGTCCACATCGTGGACGACATCATCGACCTAGGGCCGACATTCCTGCATAGCATGATGCCGTTCGAGAGGATGAATGGGGTAATCAAAGAATTCGTTAAGTAACATGTCCCGTCCAGATGGAAGCATAGCCTGTGGATATCTGACCAAAGAGTGCATCTCTTTCTATGAGAGTTATCTGACCAAAGACCATGTTGTTGGTTTGCCCGTCAACAAGCACTGTGGAAGGCTCGAAGGCGAAGGTCACACCAACGGTCATAGGGATGTGAATGTGTTACGCTCGGGCCGACAAAACGTCCTTGACCGGGAAAACTTAGTAGTGCTACAACACCTAGATGTGCTAGAAGATTTCGTGACACTGCACAAAGAGACCATCGCAAAGAAGTACCGTGACCGTGGGGTGCACAGGACGGACGCTGAAGTTATTAGAGAGCACAACTCCACTTTCTGGTGTTGATTCAAAGAGCGAGTTCTGGCTAATCCCCCGGACGAGGGTTGTCCAAACGGAACACTCATATACGCCTTAGCACATGGCCCCTCGACCAACCTTGCAACTTATCAAGCATACGATATCAACTGATACACGTTCTACACGGAGGAGAAAGATAAAAACAGTGATGACCAAAACTCAGGGGTGACGATGGAAGCCATGACCGGGAATGTAATTGAAAAATATTACGGAAGGGTCGAAGAGATATGGGAGCTTAACTACTCTGGATTGCATAACGCGACGATGTTCCGTGTCGATGGGCTAAAAATGTACAGAGAAAACCGACATTTCACTACCATGTGTATACCTGACTCCGATGATAGTGGTACCGTCAACGCCATCGCCAAAAAAGAGCCATGGGTACACGCTAGACACGTGACACAATGTTTCTTCATAACTGATCCGATCAATCCCAGCCATGTTGTCGTGAGGAGAAGCAAAAGGAGCATCGCCAGAATGGATGGAGTCGCCAACGAGGAAGACTATGACCAGTACGGTGATCCGATGAGGGAAGATGATGCTGATGACGCCGAAACATATGTCAAAAGAAGAATGAAGACTACATTACCTATGAAAGATCGTAATCCCTGGAGAAGGAAAAGTCACGACCATGGGCTCAATTATTCGACAACGAACAAAAGAGGGAAGAAGATCAGTCTGAAGCGTCGTCGTCGCCCAAGCTGACAAACTAATCCCAAAGTTTGTGTGTGTCTAGCTATTTTGTATACCGCCGATAGCGGTCAAATGATGTAAGATATATATTATACTAATTATTATCCGGAGGGTAACAATGGTATATTGCAAAATGAAAGAAAAAGAAAAAGAAAAGTGCAAATGAAAGAAAAAGAAAAAGAAAAGAAAGGAAGTTTTGCAAAATGAAATGAAAAGAAAAAGAAAAAGGAACTAATAAGTTGTGGAAAATGAAATGCAAGAAAAATAAAAAAAGAAAAATAAAAATAAAAAAAAAGAAAAAAAAAGAGTTAGTAGTAGCGCATTTTATCCAGGGAAGCGCTATAGCTAAGAAAAAGGAAAATAAAAAATAAATAAAGAAAATAAGTAGCAGTAGCGCGTTTTTGCTGGACCAGCGCTATAGCTAAGTTAGCTATAGCGCGTTTTGCCAACACGCGCTATAGCTAAGTTAGCTATAGCACCGGTCCGCTCGATCCCCTCTGAATCTCTCTCACTCGCTCCGCTCGATCCCCTCTTAACTCCACCGACGACGCCGCCCCGCCCACGCCGCCGCTGCTGCCAGCCCCGCCTCGCCCCGCCCACGCCACCGACGCCAGCCCGCCCCACCCAACCCACGCCGACGGCCACGCCAGCCCGCCACGCCCGCCCACGCCGCCACCCGCCCGCCTCACCACCCCCACCCGCTCCAAGATGCCCCCGCCCCTCTTCCTTCCTCTCCGACCCCTCAGCCCCGGCTCTCTCTCTCTTTCTCTCTCTCTCTGACCCCCTCCCGCTGTCTGCAGATCGGCGACCCCGGCGACCCCGACGCCGGCCACCAAGTCTGAATCTGTTTATGTTTTTGCTATGTTCACATGCTTGCAATTGTATTTTATGATCCCTTTTGGCTCATGGTCAGTAAGGGACTTTTGTTATATGCTATTAGTAGATTCATGCCATGCCTTTGTTTGCATCGATAAGTCCCTGTAACATGTGGTTTGATAGCTCTAAACATTGCAACCTGATGTTATTTCCTGACAAGTCTGAAACTATTATTATTTGCAATCTTGCCATGTGTGTTTGAGCATGTTCTAGTGATTTCTGGAGATAGCTCAGTGTTCATGTTTTGTAATGCTTTACCTGTACATCATGCCCATGCCTTTTGTTATTACATTGAGATGCTGTAGCTTGTTGTTTTGGTGCTTGCAATATGCCTAGTTGCTGTTTTGGACAGCTTGTCCTTTAAACTTGTATAGTGCGTGTGTGTTGAACCGTTGCTCTGTTTTGAGCGTGCTCTACATGAAACTTGCTTGATTTTGCATGTAGTTACATATTATCATGTTGCATCCTTGTTTTGAAGTGTTTGCTTGATGTTTGTATGCATTTTGCATCAATGCCATGCTTATCTTGTTTTGCTCATATCTTCTAGGCCGTAGCTCCGAATTAAATGAACTTTATATGTAACTTGACTAGAATTTCGTGTAGATCATCTTGGTGCATCTTAACTTGCTGTTTAACAACTTGAACATAAAGTTATTCAGATCTGGACCAATTTCGAAATTTGCACATGAGGACTTACCGGAATTGTTATATGTTGCTTCCGGCCTCATTTAAACTTGCCTTGATGTGTTGCTCTTGTTTGCATCATCTCTTGCCATGAGTAGCTTCATGTAGCTTTGTCATGCATCATACTTGTTTGAGTTTCATGTCTTGTCTATGTGTGGTGTGTTTACCATGTTGTGTGTTTCTTCTTGTTAGTTCCTGTTTCGTTGCGATCGTGAGGATTCGTTCGTCTATGCTTGGTTCGGCTTCATCCGTTCGTCTTCTTCATGGACTCGTTCTTCTTCCTTGCGGGATTTCAGGCAAGATGACCGCTACCCTGGATCTCACTACTATCATTGCTATGCTAGTTGCTTCGTTCTTTCGCTATGTTGCGCTACCTATCACTTGATGCTCAAGCCATCCAAAATTGCCATGAACCTCTAACCTTTGTCACCCTTCCTAGCAAACCGTTGTTTGGCTATGTTACCGCTTTGCTCAGCCCCTCTTATAGCGTTGTTAGTTGCAGGTGAAGATGAAGTTTGTTCCTTGTTGAACATGGAGATGTTGTTCCATGCTAGAACATGTTTACTTGTTGGGATATCGCAATATATCTTATTTAATTAATGCATCTATATACTTGGTAAAGGGTGGAAGACTCGGCCTTATGCCTGTTGTTTTGTTCCACTCTTGCCGCCCTAGTTTCCGTCATATCGGTATTATGTTCCTGGATTTGGCGTCCCTAACGCGGTCGGGTGATTTATGGGACCCCCTTGACAGTTCGCTTTGAATAAGACTCCTCCAGCCAGGCCCAACATTGGTTTTACCATTTGCCTCACCACCACCTACATTTCCCTTGGGAGTAATTAACCCAAGGGGCATCTTTATTTAGCCCCCGGCCAATGCTTGTCTAAGTGTTGGTCCAAACTAGAGTGCTTTATGGCGCCCCCTCAAGGAAACTTGGGGTTTGGTTTTAGTTGTACGGACTGCTCATCCGTCGTGGCTCGAGAGACGAGATCTGGCGCAGCTACTATCAGAGTGTCGGCACGCCGGGAGGTCTTGCTGGTCTTGTTTTATTGCTGCCAAAATGTCTTGTAGCCGGGATTCCGAGACTGATCGGGTCTTCCCGGGGAGAAGGAATATCCTTCGTTGATCGCGAGAGCTTATCATGGGCTAAGGTGGGACACCCCTGCAGGGTTTGAACTTTCGAAAGCCGTGCTCCGCGTTATGTGGCGTATGGGAATTTGTTAATATCCGTTGTAGTAAACTTGAAGCAAACTCTTCTAAAATACACCAACCGTGCGTAACCGTGAGTGTCTCTTTTCGGGGTTGAACGAGAGGAGAACACGGTTTCCGGGTTATGTTTGACGTAAGTAGGAGTTCAGGATCACTTCTTGATCATTGCTAGCTTCACGACCGTTCCTTTGCTTCTCTTCTCGCTCTTATTTGCGTATGTTAGCCACCATATATGCTTAGCCGCTGCTGCAACCTCACCACTTTACCCCTTCCTTTTCCATTAAGCTTTGCTAGTCTTGATACCCATGGTAATGGGATTGCTGAGTCCTCGTGGCTCACAGATTACTACAACAACAGTTGCAGGTACAGGTTTCGCGATGATCACGACGCGAGAGCGATGTTTTCTTGTTTGGAGTACTTCTTCTGCTTCTTCTTCGGTCAGGGGATAGGTTCCAGGTCGGCAGCCTGGGCTATCAGGGTGGATATTGTTTGAGTTTCTGTTTATGATTCATCCGTAGTCGGATGTTGATCTTGTATATGATGTTGATGTATTCTTGTGGCATTTGTGCCTTATGTATGTATCCCCATCTATTATGTAATGTTGATGTAATGATATCCACCTTGCAAAAGCGTTTCAATATGCGGTTCTATCCTTGGTGGGACCTTCGAGTCTCTTTAGGATAGTATCGCATATTGGGCGTGACAAGTTGGTATCAGAGCCTCGACCGACCCTTGGAGCCCCCTTGATTGATCGTGTAGTTTGGCCGATGTCGAGTCTAGAAAAAAAACTGTTTTCTGAGTTTAGTTATATCGGAGAGTAGGATTTCTTTTTACTCCTCTGCCCCGTCGTCGCTCTGGTGAGGAATCTTGACGTAGTTGTTTTGAACTACTCCTCTTCCCATTCAAGTTTTTCTTTAGGATCACGCAGTTGGTTTTTCGATCGTTGTTCCTCAGCTCTTTTCATCCGGTGCATTTCTCGTCAAGTTGACTCGAGCCTCTTCATCGTTGTCAAGTCCAATCCTCAGTTGTTTTCTTTTCCCGCCCGCCCACCCTTCTTCTTCTTGGAACCGTAGACCGTAATTGAGTATCCATCCTACTCGTGCGAAGTCTTTGCCTTTCTTTCCTCAATGATTTCAATCGGTGTTTTCCTCTTCAAGATATTCGTCGTTTCCCCTCCCGAATTGCCTTTGTTTTCCCGCCCACCCACCTTTTTCTTCCCGGAGTCTGACTCTCTCTCGACCAGCTATCTCATTCGTGCGGAACCACTTCAGTCTTTTCAGAATTATCTCAACCGGGGAATTCTCGGTTTGTACGACATTCTTCATCTCTTTTCTTCTCCGGTGGACTCAATTCAAGTTTTTCGGGTTAATCATATTCTTTTCCTTCGAAGTGTTCTCTTTGCTCGTTCGCCTCTCACCAGCTTATCATTCCGGAGTTCGGAAGACATATGAGGAGATTCGTCTGTGTTCTAATTAATTCGAGGTTGTCACCTCATTTAAATATTTCAATTGTTCCGGTGCTTCATCTATCTGTTCAACATCCCTTTCCAACGGTGTTATCTCTTCAGTGGGCCCTAACCCACAGGTCTTTTCCCAGGATCTCACCTGACTTTTCTAATTCTCCCGGAGTTATTCTCAAATTGTTTTCAAAGTGTGACGTAAGAAGGGATCCCATCAGTCACATGCCTTTTCCAAGATCTCGTTTAAATTCTTTCATTGTTGGCTCAACCTCTTCGCTTTTCATTCTACCGGAGTATCTCAACAATTTTGGTGGTGTTTATCGTCGTCCTTGAAGACCGAAGTAGAGTTTCTCTTAAATCTTCTCTGTTCCCTCAGAGATTCATGGTGCTAGCTCGATGTTATCCTATCTAAGTGTTTCCAGTCATGCAAATTCTTTTCATCCATCCAGAGCATTTCAGAAGTTGTGTTCCCGTTTCTTTTCACCGGAGGCCATCATTCCAGTTATCATTCTCTATTTATCCCGGTGCCTCGTTCAAGTGTTCTTTAATCAGCTCATGATCTCTTTGTTCTTTTGCATCTAAATTCCCTCTAGCTTATTTGTTCTTCTAATTCTTCCCGGTGATTCATTCTCTTTCACCAATCATTTTCAAATTCTAACGGTGGTTCGTTCAAGATTCTTTTGCTTGATTATCATTTTTATTCATTCGTTCTTTTCAGTCTTACCGGTGGTTCATGAAGACTTTCTCAAGTTTTGTGCTATCCCTTCTCAATCCTTTTTCAAGAAGAATAAGTAATATGCAAAATCCATTGTTGGTCATCAATTTAATTTGATGAAGGATAAGCATACAATAAATCTTATTCTTATTTCCTCGAAGTGAGTAATCCTTTCCTTCGGAGTTTGTTCTTGATGAATAAATTCTAGTTCCAAGTCTTTTCATCTTTTCTTTTCCGTAGTTCAAATGCCCTCGGCCATTTCGCCGGAACATCCATCTAAATCATCGCAACGCTCATCTTATTCTTTATTCCTTCATTCTATCTCATCACCTTTTGTTACCGGAGTTCTTCATGGTGGTTCTTCATGATTTAATTCATTCTTCAAGAGTTCATCAAGATTCTTGTTGGTGGAGTTCAAGTATCCTTCTTCTTGCGTCTCGAAGTGCAATTAACTCTTCGTATTCTTTTGAAGTGGAGTTTTGCATTTCTTCGTTCTTCTCAACTATACAATCTTTTTCCGCTTATGGCTGGTTATCACCTCATAATTTATGAGATGTTATCCATAAGTCCACGACAAGCTTATTCTTTTCGTTGTTGAATTTTCTCAACAACTCCATTCAATCTTTTCTTCTAAGGTTGCTTTCTATTTCATTCGTGGCACAAGTTGTCATTTTCTTCTCCGTTCTTTTCATTCAAATCTTTCAATTCTTTCCGGAGGTTTTGTGTCATGTAATTATCATTCCATCATCTTAAGTTCAAGTTCTATTCCTCCATGTTTTAGTCGGTGTGCTGCCTAAATCCTTTCATTCTTATTCGTTTCTTTTCTCATTCTAACCACTCCGGTTAGAACGAGTGGTTTCATAATCTATCTGATTCCGTGAGCTTTCGATTCTCGTCGTTCTCGTCGTTCCTCTCTTCTTCTCGAGTGCTCTCGATTCTTTGCATCTTCTCTTGAGTTTTTGTTTCACCTCATCCCTTTTCCCTTCCGTCTCGGTCCTAAGATCTCGGGACGAGATCTCTTGTTAGTGGAGGAGAGTTGTAACGCCCCGGATTCGATGCGTCAGGTGTCCGTCAGTTATTCGCCGTCGTTGCCATGTCATGTGCTTGCATGTTGCACTTTGCCATGTCATCATCTGCACTTCATATCATGTCATCATGTGCATTTCATTTGCATACGTGTTCGTCTCATGCATCCGAGCATTTTCCCCGTTGTCCGTTTTGCAATCCGCACTCCTATGTTCCCTGCGCCCTCTTTTACCTCTTTTCGTAAAGGGTGTTAAATGGTCTCGGAATGGACCGAGGTTTGCCAAGCAGCCTTGGTATACCACCGGTAGACCGCCTGTCAAGTTTCGTGCCATTTGGAGGTCGTTTGATACTCCAACGGTTAACCGGGTAACCGCAAAAGCCTCTTTTGTGTGCAGCCCAACACCCCTTCCAAATTGGCCCAAAACCTAGCAAACTCCCCTCCATGCTCTCGGTCGTTCGATCACGATCGCGTGACCGAAAACCGCTCCTCATTTGGACTCTCCTAGCTCCCTCTACCTATAAATAAGCCCCTCCCCCCGAAATTCGCGGATGAAAATCCCCGAAACCCTAGATTTCTCCTCTCCGCCCGGACGCTGTCCAGCCTCGGCCGGACACGTCGCGCCCGCCGCCAATCGTGGCTTGCCACGTGGCCTCCGCCCGCTGGAGCCTATCGCGAACAGCGCAGGCCCGGTCGGTCGCCGCCGCCGCCCGCCGCCGCTTCGCCGAAACCGCCCGCGCCCGGCCTTCGCCTCGCCGCCGCCGGGCCGTCGCCTCCGCCCGCCCGGCTCCGTCGTCACGGCCGCCAAGGCCACTGCCAGCTGCCGACGCCCTGCGCCTGCGCCGCCCGCTCTCGCCAGCCCGCCGCCTCGGCCCGCCTCCGGTGGCCACGCCACCCGTCGCCGGTGGACGCGCCGCCAGGTGGCCGCGCCCCTCCCTCCGGCCTCCTCCGCGTCCCCGCGCCGTCCCTCGCCGGGATCCGGCCCGGATCCACCCATCTCCGGCCATCTCCCAACTCTCCGGCATCTACTCCAGCAAGGATCCGGTGAACCTCGAAGTCCGTGCCCGAGGTTGACTTTCCCCTCCTCTGAAACACTCAAGTCCCCATAGATTCCAGTATTTTTATGCATTTTCATCGCATCATATCTCTGCCTCTGTGGCTCCGTTTCATGCGTGTAATATGTCAAATTGTTCGCCTCGTCCAGTACATCATATCATTCCACTGCGTCATATTCATTTGAGGTCAGCTAGATGCCTGAGTTATCGTTGCAAAAGTGCTATATGATGTTAACCTGCTGAAACTGTTATAACTTGATGATTTGTCATTTTTGTTGCATTTGATGTGTGCATCCTATGAGATTGATGTCTACATGTGTTTTGATCTATGTCATGCCATCTTTCCAGTGGTTCCATCCATGTATTTTTGTGTGTCCTGTAGTGAGTGCATCAAGCTTGTTAAGTAGGGCACTTGCTGTTACTGTTTTGCTTGTCTGAATCTGCTATATCATGATGCTATGTTAACCTGCTGCTACAAGTCATTCTATGCATAATCTGGAGATATTCACTAAGGGTGTTTTGTTCTACATGTCATTCTCTATCCACCCAAGCCACTGGTTGCATTTATAGCTTGCTGTAGCTTGTTCGTATCTTGCTCTCAAATTGCTAAATAATGTTGCTGTCAGCCTGTTAACATTAAGTTCAATGTTGCCATGATTGTTGTTAGTGATCCATGCACCCTATGAACTTGCTCTTGAAATTCTTAGTTTCATAAGCATGTCTTGTTACTGTTGTTTGCCTTTCCATGCCATGTATTGCTCTGTGGTGAGTGTTTCAAGCTCACCAACAAGCCTACTTGTTATCTGTTTATGTTTTTGCTATGTTCACATGCTTGCAATTGTATTTTATGATCCCTTTTGGCTCATGGTCAGTAAGGGACTTGTTATATGCTATGAGTAGATTCATGCCATTCCATTGTTTGCATTGATAAGTTCCTGTAACATGTGGTTTGATAGCTCTAAACATTGCAACCTGATGTTAAGTCTGAAACTATTATTATTTGCAATCTTGCCATGTGTGTTTGAGCATGTTCTATTGATTTCTGGAGATAGCTCAGTGTTCATGTTTTGTAATTCTTTACCTGTACATCATGGCCATGCCTTCTGTTATTACATTGAGATGCTGTAGATTGTTGTTTTGGTGCTTGCAATATGCCTAGTTGCTGTTTTGGACAGCTTGTCCTTTAAACTTGTATAGTGCGTGTGTGTTGAACCGTTGCTCCGTTTTGAGTGTGCTCTATATGAAACTTACTTGATTTTGCATGTAGTTACATATTATCATGTTGCATCCTTGTTTTGAGGTGTTTGCTTGATGTTTGTATGCATTTTGCATCAATGTCATGCTTATCTTGTTTTGCTCATATCTTCTAGGCCGTAGCTCCGAATTAAATGAACTTTATATGTAACTTGACTAGAATTTCGTGTAGATCATCTTGGTGCATCTTAACTTGCTGTTTAACAACTTGAACATAAAGTTATTCAGATCTGGACCAATTTCGAAATTTGCACATGAGGACTTACCGGTATTGTTATATGTTGCTTCCGGCCTCATTTAAACTTGCCTTGATGTGTTGCTCTTGTTTGCATCATCTCTTGTCATGAGTAGCTTCATGTAGCCTTGTCATGCATCATACTTGTTTGATTTTCATGTCTTGTCTATGTGTGATGTGTTTACCATGTTGTGTGTTTCTTCTTGTTAGTTCCTGTTTCGTTGCGATCGTGAGGATTCGTTCGTCTACGCTTGGTTCGGCTTCATCCGTTCGTCTTCTTCATGGACTCGTTCTTATTCCTTGCGGGATTTCAGGCAAGATGACCGCTACCCTGAATCTCACTACTATCATTGCTATGCTAGTTGCTTCGTTCTTTCGCTATGCTGTGCTACCTATCACTTGATGCTCAAGCCATCCCAAATTGCCATGAACCTCTAACCTTTGTCACCCTTCCTAGCAAACCGTTGTTTGGCTATGTTACCGCTTTGCTCAGCCCCTCTTATAGCGTTGTTAGTTGCAGGTGAAGATGAAGTTTGTTCCTTGTTGGAACATGGAGATGTTGTTCCTTGCTGGAACATGTTTACTTGTTGGGATATCACAATATATCTTATTTAATTAATGCATCTATATACTTGGTAAAGGGTGGAAGACTCGGCCTTATGCCTGGTGTTTTGTTCCACTCTTGCCGCCCTAGTTTCCGCCATATCGGTATTATGTTCCCGGATTTTGCGTCCCTAACGCGGTCGGGTGATTTATGGGACCCCCTTGACAGTTCGCTTTGAATAAGACTCCTCCAGCAAGGCCCAACATTGGTTTTACCATTTGCCTCACCACCACCTACATTTCCCTTGGGAGTAATTAACCCAAGGGTCATCTTTATTCACCCCCCCCCCCGGGGCAATGCTTGTCTAAGTGTTGGTCCAAACTAGAGCGCTTTGCAGCGCCCCCTCAAGGAAACGTGGGGGTTGGGTTTTGTTGTACGGACTGCTCATCCGGTCGTGGCTCGAGACGAGATACGCCGGCTACTATCGTGGTGTGTCGGCACGCCGGGAGGTCTTGCTGGTCTTGTTTTATTGCTGCCGAAATGTCTTGTAGCCGGGATTCCGAGACTGATCGGGTCTTCCCGGGGAGAAGGAATATCCTTCATTGATCGCGAGAGCTTATCATGGGCTAAGTTGGGACACCCCTGCAGGGTTTGAACTTTCGAAAGCCGTGCCCGCGGTTATGTGGCAGATGGGAATTTGTTAATATCCGGTTGTAGTAAACTTGAAGCAAACTCTTCTAAAATACACCAACCGTGTGCGTAACCGTGAGTGTCTCTTTTCGGGGTTGAACGAGAGGAGAACACGGTTTTCGGTTTATGTTTGACGTAAGTAGGAGTTCAGGATCACTTCTTGATCATTGCTAGCTTCACGACCGTTCCTTTGCTTCTCTTCTCGCTCTTATTTGCGTATGTTAGCCACCATATATGCTTAGCCGCTGCTGCAACCTCACCACTTTACCCCTTCCTTTCCCATTAAGCTTTGCTAGTCTTGATACCCATGGTAATGGGATTGCTGAGTCCTCGTGGCTCACAGATTACTACAACAACAGTTGCAGGTACAGGTTTCGCGATGATCACGACGCGAGTGCAATGTTTGCTTGTTTGGAGTACTTCTTCTGCTTCTTCTTCGATCAGGGGATAGGTTCCAGGTCGGATATTGTTTGAGTTTCTGTTTATGATTCATCCGTAGTCGGATGTTGATCTTGTATATGATGTTCATGTATTCTTGTGGCATTTGTGCCTTATGTATGTATCCCCATCTATTATGTAATGTTGATGTAATGATATCCACCTTGCAAAAGCGTTTCAATATGCGGTTCTATCCTTGGTGGGACCTTCGAGTCTCTTTAGGATAGTATCGCATATTGGGCGTGACATCACATGGGTGCAACAAAATCCAAATGCGCCACCAAGTGAATTTCCCATGCCCAGCTTCACTGGGAGCAACTCAATGAACATCGCACCCATACCCGTACCTAGTATGGCAACCGCACCTGCACCTCCTCCAGCACCTGCTCCTCCGCCCAGCTCTCACAGCAGCCCTAGCTCCGTCTCTGGCTTGAATGTCGGGCCGTCGACATTGGCTGAGCTCGACGCCCTCACGGTAAATACGCGTCGTCGCACCTTCATCAACTCAACTAATTAATTAATCTTCAGTTGCCATTCTTTTTGGATCTCTGACGCCGCACGTATATGTCTTTGTAGGCCGACTCCACTCCGTGCACCCTCCTTTACAACATGAAGGGCGGGTTAGTGGATGTGGGGAAGGGTACTATAGTGAAGCCTAAGGATCGATTGTTTCACCGCCGGCAGATGCCTGATAATGCCTTAAGGGTCTCCGTGGCGAGTGTGAAAGCGGGCTACGAGGGTCTCCCACGGCCGATACAAACCGATGGAGAGGATGACGGGACCCCCACACAGCTTGGCCAATGCAAAAATTGGCTGATCCTATGGCCGAAAAATCTTCTTCGTGTCGAGATGGCCGGGAGCACACCAACGGGACCTCATGAAGGTATGACCACAACACCACCTACACAAGTACAACCATCGTCTGTGCTACTTGCTGAGATCGAGAGACATGAGGAAGGAGGGCCAACCGTTCCGCCGGCAGATGATGCCATCTTCCCCATGGAAGAGGATAGGGATCATGACAAGGAGGATGCCGACGAGGATGCTAACCAATATCTCAATACTGCCTTTGACAACGAAGTAATAATGAGTCAACCATATGAATTTGAGATGCATGTACCAGAGCCGGAACGTCCTCGGGAGTGCAAGAAGTCTTTGTTCATGCAATCCTCGCAGGACACGCCTCCAGATGCCGGCTCCACCCAAGCTCAACTACTTAGCCAGAGTCGTCCAATGCTGAGCCCGGCAACACTAGGGGTGGTGCTCAGGGAGGGTCTGACAGACCCACCAGCACCTCAGCCCACCAAGAAGAAGCAGAGGAAGAGACCGGCGGCAAGAAAATCCAATAAAGCTGGCAATGTTGGTTCTAGCAGCCAGTAGCCTTCGACCAAGGTTGACTAAGTACCGATGAAACATGCGCCATTAATCCATGTCGCGGGAGAGCCAATGGTACCGGCGAATGCACTAGCTGCCATAGAAGGGGATCTCAGGAGACTCCTTGACCATGTGCTATCGACAGAGAGAAGCCTCCTCGCCTCGGATGATCCAGGATACCCACTTTATACGGTTCATGTGCCGAGCAGTTGCAAGATGTATGTCCACACATGCCCCGCGGACCTCTTCTTCCTGAGGTTTGATTACATCTTCCAGATGTTTCAAATGAGGACACTCGATTTTACGTTCGTCCGCCTGTATGCGCTGCACATGAACTACATCGTCAGGAGAGAGCAAGTCACCGGTCTTGCGGTCGCGGACCCATACTACATGCATGAGGGCTTCTTGTCAGTCAACGACGCCAACCGTCAATATGCGAGTCAGTACATCGAAGAATTCTTGGTCAGCAATAATGACAAAGAAACGATTCTCCTACCTTATCATCCCAGGTAAGTCATCCGCGGATAGCACTATAACACATACATCCTTTCGTGCATTTCAATAGTTACTTTGCACGCATGGAGGCTAAACTTGATCGTGTATTTTGCGCAGCGGGGGGTGTCGTGCCGTTCTCATTGTTCTTTACCCGTGTTACTCCCGCGCTCTATATTTGGACCCGTCGAAGAACATACAGAAGAAAGATTACACACACATAAAGTATGTTCTGGACAGAGCTATGCTGGGCTTCAGCATGCGGGGTGGCTACATCCAACACAAAAAACAAATAAGGCCGGGCTTTGTTTCACCCACAAGACTGACTTCTGTTGCATCCAGCAACCGGCAAGAAGTGAGAATGATGGATTCTACGTCATCCATCTAATGATGGAGTACAGAAGGGACGTGCAATCACTTTGCATGAAATATTCATCCAATACCCATATCCAGAGTTGGGCCGAAGCCTTTGGAGCCGTGCCGGATAATCGACTTCAAAATGATTTCTACCGGATCCAACAGGAAATTGCGTCCATCATCATCAAAGATGTCCTCGAAGAGAATGGGATGTTCTACGCCGGCCCAATATCGCGAGCTGACGTCCGAACCCGCATTGCCCTACAGCGTCAGGACATGACGCCTTTCACTAAGCTTGGGTCTGTCCTCCCGGATATGGACAGATGGGAAGAGTGCACTGCTTAAAAACAATGTGTCTGTTTAGTTACTTGTTACTTTCTGTACGACGAAACTTCGAATCTCTCAGTACGACGAAACTATTAGATGTATGGTGCCGCGCTCTAGTTAATTACTTTCGGTACGATAAAATTTGTTAACTATGTTTACTATATATGTTGCTTCTATTTCATAACTGTTTTGTTGAATTCACTTCATGGTATATATATGTGCATCTCTGACAGGTATATAGATCAACGATGACGAGGAAGTGGTATGCCGTGTATGTAGGGCATGTTCCGGGTGTCTATGATGAGTGGCCAGAGTGTCAGGCCCAAGTCTCTGGCTTCTCCGGCGGAAGCCAGAAAGGGTTTGATAGCAGAGCGGAAGCCGAAGCTAGTTACTTGAGATTCATAGCAAACCAGGGGATTCAGAACCAGCGCCGCTACAAAAACTACTACATAATACCGCTTTTGATCATCGTGATCACTCTTATTGTGTATGTCTTACTTTAGGTAGATGATGAAACATGTGTCTACGGTGACAATGTAAGATACATGTCATCATTATAACTTGTATCGCTATTTCGAGATGATGATGAGATCGACATCATTTGTGTTGAGATTATGTTGATATGATGAGACTATGTTGTACCACTTCGATGATGATGATGAGACATTGCTTTTTCATACAGTTCCAGTGTATGCGTATGTTGTAACTGTATAAAACATGTAAAAATACGAATATAGCAACATAAAAAAAAAGAAAATACTAGCAGTAGCGTGGGGTATTGGAGTAGTAGTAGCGCTGCTTACCAGTAGCGTTTGTTTGTTGGGCCACGCTACTAGCATTAGCAGTAGCGATGGGCAGAGGCGCGCTACTGCTAGATACAGATAGCAGTAGCACTAGTTCAAATAAGCGCTACTGCTAAAAAATAACTGTAGCGCCGTAGCAGTAGCGCGCCCACCCGCGCTACTAATAGCCAAATAACTAGCGCTACTGATAAGGGTTTTCCTAGTAGTGTAAGCTGCGTAGAAAGAATATTTGTTTTTCATGTGCAAGTTTTCTACCTAGTATTTACATATCTTATTATTATCCTTTGGCAAAACCAAAACATACAATCAAACGAAAAAGCATTACATTTTAAATTTTCCAATGAAGAGTCACTTGGTGAAGATAACATATGGAGTATCTTTGACAACAATATTCCCTCACATATCAAACTACTCCCTCTGTAAACTAATACACAGAGGGAGTACTAAATATCTATATAATGCGTTCCGTCAAAAAAATTCTATATGGGACTATGTATTTTGATCATTAGAAATGAATAGAGATGAAGCCCGCGCACTTGCGCAAGCCACATTACTATTTGTTTTAATAATAAGTAATATATGGTGGCATACATTAAACGATGAAGAGAACACATTCATTAAAGAAAATATAAAGAAATCACTATAAAAAATGCAGTTTTAAGGAAGCCGACAATTTGCACAGTAGGAAACAGAAAAACATAGAAGATTACTACAAGAAATTTTATGATGTACATACAGTATAATTAATGTGGCGACGGAATTCGACACATTAGAATTAAATGGGAGGTCTTAAAACCAAAGCCGTGTCTACTCGGATTTTCTTACTCGCAGTACATGCCGCAGCACTTGATACTAGCAGTCCCTCCAAAGTAAGCGGACACCTTGCCGTCCCTGGTCTTGAACGTCTCCACCTTATAGCAATCGGAGCTGAGGTTTTGATATAGTTCAAGCGGCCTATTCCAGTTTTGGCCCATATCCATCACCTCCAAGCCATGGATGTAGGCACTCTTTCCATAACCTTCTGACGGAAGGCTGCCGCTCCCCATTTCGGTCGTCGTGTACCTGTTACCGTTGTGCATGTTGCAGAGCTGCCCTCCCAAAATGCCGCCACACCATTCTCAAACTGTGGAAACTGCTCCCGCGGCCAATACCCCAGTAATCGGTCGTTGTACATCACGCACCATCTCCCGGTCATTTCATCCTGTATGCTCGTGTTATTAGTTAATTACATGAGCAGATACAGGGGAAAGAGTAGATTCGCAAAACTAAAACAACGTCTGCCCCAACTAATAGCATACTCCCTCCATCCAAATATACACTGCCTAATACTTTTTCGACGTTATCTTTGACCACAGATTAGACCAAACAATGTATGATGTGTACGTTTACAAAAAGTATACAGTTAAGCTCGGATGCAAAAGGAGTTTCTAATGAAGTACTTTTTTGTATCATGCATCTCATATCTTATTAATCTTATCCATGGTCAAAGGCAACTTAAAAAATTAGGCCCTTTAGATTTGGATAGAGGGAGAATACGTATGTATGCTGCTATCACACTACACCTTCATGATGACTGTTTTTTACCTACATGCATATGCATGTGTGGTTCAAAAACACAGAAATGATATATTGCAATGTCATTTTGGATTGAAGATTGTTATTTCACATCCATATTTCAAATGTGCACTATATTGTTGCATCAACAAATGAGTATGCATCGAATTAATACTTCCAAAAGGTTTTCTTAGTTATAAATATAGTGCATCGTGGATTCAGATAGATTAAGTAAAACAAACATTTCACATAAGATAAATTTGTGAGGAACAATTTTTTTCAAGGTTCTCCTACCAAGAGCATTTGAATCAAGGGTATCTTAGAGATAGTTTTAATAAAATTGACCTTTATTTTTTAAACTGAGTTTTCAGAGAACTAAACAAAGTTTTGTAAAATATACTCCCTAGATGTGAAGCTATTCCTTAAACTAAATTTAGATGATATATTTTTAGGGCTCTTGAAAAGATTATTTTTTACTTCCCACGGTCCAGTTATATACGAACTACATACCTATTACACTGCTTGAACTTTTAGTTACCTTGTATAGAGTGAGTTGAATCTCAGTCTGCCCCCCACCAAACTCTGATAAAGGAGTTAAGGCCGCACCAAAAGCATACTCGTTTGATATTTGTACAAACCCATTGCATTTCAGATTGAAGCAATCAATGCCACGAGGTGGGTCCTGAAGAATTAGCTCCAAAGGAGTAATTTGTTAGTACCATCGGAGTATGTTTGTTGCTTTCAAAAGGCGTCCACATAAAAGTAAAGGCCGTACCAATATATGCATGCTGCTACATTTTTATTCTGTCTCAAAAAAGCATCCTAACTAGTATATTTTCAAAAAATAGATATCAAAAACCATATTGATGTATGCTCAACCTCAGTTTTATTTCTGTTAACAAACGTGGTAGTCTTGGATAATGAGCTTGCAGAAGCCTACTGCTTCTCTTTGCAGAGGTGGTTTTGTGGTGGGAAATGACCTCACCGCAACATTTTGAACAATACCCATGTCTATATAACATCCGCCAAGCTGATGTGATTTAGGGCCCAAGATGTTTAATTCGCCACCACCTATGAGTAGTATGAATATGTTCATCAACTAGTTGGTGAACGTTTACCAATAGTGGAAGGCTCAAATACGTGTGGGAGTTAGCGCTTTTACTTTATATGGAATTGTCGCAATAACTATATCTTAACATGACAAAAGTTCCAGAAAATTTAGAGGTAATTTCCCAGGCTTTTAACTGGATCCATACGTGCTCGTATCTTCCCTGGGAAGAGAAAGCGTGTTTATGGTCTCTAAGTTAAACATGTGGGAGACGATGGCTTGAGATTTATCCAATGATTTAGGAGGGAGCACAGGAAAAGGATATGTGACCCATGAAGCTTCATATGTTCCTTATCACTTCTGCAATATATAGATCTTGCAACCGGTGCAATAATTAATTAAGTGTTATGTGCATCAATCGATGCAGAGGTCCGAGTGTTATGCCTCTTTTCAATAAAATGAAGTACAAATATAGTTATTGGTAGCAGCCTAACAAGCCGAAAAACTAGTACTAGTCAACATCTGAACAACTAAAGGGTGCATTGATACGTAGCCTCAATTGCATTAATTTTTAAATAGTGACGTATAGATTAATACATGTAACATATGGGTGCATTGAGACGTAACATATATTTAATGACGTGCTATATGATTTTATCATAATTTCCAAGGAGAGATTCGAGGTTGTACCACTGTGCGAATAAATAATCTCGTTTCACCATCATCCTCATATAAAGATGGACTGACCTGAAAGAACCAATAACTTTTAGCTTTCTATGAAAAGACAGGTGTAATATTCCCTCCGTCTCAGTTTACAAGTCCTACGCGTATACCTAGATTGCGAATTTGACCACCCTAATATAAACTATATAAAACAAAAAATATATCTTTTAAAAATAGAACATCTGAAGTTTATATTGGTATATTTTTTGTAATATATTACTTGTATTAGGTTGGTCAAATTGACGATGTAGGGGTATGCGCACGCCTTGTAAACTGAGAGAGAGGGAGTACTAACAATGAAAGTTAGAACATGATGCTAAGAATATGGAGGAACGTTACCATCCAACCATACTGAATGTACGACCCATTTTCGTTGTAGATATTAATTGCACTGACGCTCCACTCATTTGGCTCAACATTTATTGACCAGGCATTTATATCCGCCCTTGCTCCATATACAGTTTGGTATGTTTCAATACCAGCAAACTGGTAAATCATAATAAAACATCATCATCATGTAACTTTATCCGTGATCGCGTATAGTAGTAATTGGTGATTATCAAGTAAACTCACCTCTATTTTGCATGCAGTGAGCTGTTCCTGCTCAAGCTCGACATGAGATTTATTTGTCATCCTTCTAATAGGAATTGTGCCACTTGGACAGTTTCCACTCTTTTGCCATATTTGATGAACCACCGCACTTGTGGTTGCATTGGTTTTCTTATTATTCGTGCTAAACATCTGTTGCATCTGCAGGTACAGCACAAAAGCATAAAGTTAATTAGGTTGCCCTCAGTGATCAAGGCTATAAGGAGGTGTAAGAAAATGTAGTTTTGTGCCCACAAAATATAATATTTTTTTCTATTTTCTTGAAACGTATGGATTGCATATAGGGCAACTTTTAAGTTCACTACTTCAATTATTTTACATACAGTGATATACTAGTATAAGCTAGTGCCACTACTTGTATTTAGATATCCTCACAAGCAATAAATTAAAATAACTGTAACTAAAAACTTTACCTCAAATTTTGTGTCATTATTTATAACCAAATGCTCAAAAGATGGTTGCTTGTAAATATCAACACACTCGATTATATCACCATCTTCGCTCTGTAAATATAATAGGAAACTATGTCTTGGTAAGTAACCATAATGAAATAGAGTGAAGTTAGAAGTTTTAGAGTAAAATGGACGCACACCTTTATAAACTTGATAACTGACTTTGTTGAATCTCCGGTGCTGATTAATAAAAGCAAAAACATCCACATGAAGACAACCAAAAGCTTCGAATATTTTTTCATCTCAGCTACCTCCAAGCTTGTGAATTGCTTGCTCAACCCCAAAGCTTATAAAGACAAATAATGAAAAGTGTTAAGTCATGCAAACAAGTAGAATCAAAAAATGAATCTATAAACATATTTGTTGGGTCAATTTCACAGAAAAAAAAACTCCTAATGGAAGACTGAGGGAAAAGTGCATATGGCCCAGAATAGCCAGGGCTGTATTTGTTTCAGTTCACAGCATAGTATGTACGACTAACTGGGGCTGCTAAATGTGACAACTTTTGACTGACCTATATTGCAGTAGATGCTCACAATGTAAGCAAGGTTTTGATATATGCACACCATATTGTGTATACTGTCTTATAAACGACAATAACTCAATCAAAAGTTGTTCCTTCTGTTTGAGCACATATCACACTAAATAATTGCTTGCGCTGATGATCGGACATAGTTTATTTAATTAGACAACAAGTATATCCATACAAAAAAGTAAGTTACAAATTTAACAAAGATTTATATTAGCATGCACCAAACAGTGGGTATTAACCGACAGGTTTGTTGTACAAAAACAATTTGGACTTTAGGAGACCAAAACCATCATGACAAATTAACAGTAAGAAATAAAATAGTATTGGACATCCCTTTGCGCCATATCAAATTAAAGGCTGCATGTGTTGAGGTAGACAAGCTCCATTATGTGATTTACTGTAGTAGACTTGAAACCTTATTAAACCATCATATAATTCAATGCATCGAATCAAGGTTCAGTGGCTTACCAAATTGACCAATTTTTTAATCAAGTGACTCTCTAGTGCCTATATATTCACTGTATTCAATTTGTTCAGCTGGTATATTTTAACTGCACAAATAGGGTTTGTCGAACCTTAACTGAACAAGTGGCTTATGCATGGTTCTGTAACAGATCTAGTTAGCTACCAGAGAGTCATATATAGGGACTGACAAATAAGTTTTGCATGCACTTACGTGCTAACGAGAACCATTACTGTCGATCAAACTTATGGCCCATGAGATTAGTTAGCTAATGAAACTGGTGACATTAGTGACCTTGTCCATGTGAGCCCAATTTACTGAAACGCTCATGAACAGGAGGCTTGTATGGGGCATAGATTATTTGTGGCTCAATAAAGAGGCGTGCGCGCACCCACACACACCACACTATACAAAGACAGAGATTATGGAGAATAGACAAATCCATGAATTTCACAAATGCCCCGTCTGGAGCGCAGGAATAGGAAAACCACTTTGCTCCAACAGGGCATAAACATCTCAATTTTCACCATGTGCTTACAATAGCAATGACAGGGGTCTGTTGATGGGGTGAATATCCACAAAACTTCTACCTAATTGCTCAACTTTATTCATGCATTGTTTAGCTGCTAACTAATAAACGTACTGACATGTTCTTCAAAACTCAGAAGACAACTCAAGGGCTTGATTAATCAAAACGCTAGAAGTTCAAGATGGACTGCTCTGCTACTGTAGCAGCAAGGCAAAAAGAGAGCAGCTAACCATGGAAATGACATTCCACAACTAGTTAGTTCTGCGCAGAAATGGCAGGCGCCTGAACAATGGGCTACTACGGATGAATGCAGACTCGGCCAAAATCCAGAGTCCGGAGGCTCACCTGGTTTGACAAACTTGGTGTGGAGATCCAGATCTTTCCGAGGAGAAGGAAGGCTACTTGGGCAAGGGGAGGGAGAAAGACAGAGAGGAAGGGGGGGTGGGGGTGGGGCGTGGGGGAGGGGAGGGGGGGTTGCTCGTGACCAGGAGGTTCAGGTGGACGAGCTGGCTTCATGTAACTTGAGCCCAGGCATCATGCATGTTCAGCCGAAGGGGATGCGGAGAGAGAGAGAGAGTTATCATCAGAATCGACTACGGAGCGTCGAAAGAGAATATAGTCAAACCATGAAGTATCCGTGCATGAAAACTCACCATAGAGCATCTACAACGGGATGCCCCGTATACGCCTCAAACGCTCGCGCAGCCTGCCTTTTCACTTCTCGCACGCGAAATTGTCACCCAACCGAACGCCCCATATGTGGTCCAAATGCATGGAGTGACCTGCAATCCCCATATCTGGCCCATATTGCCCAGACGCGCTTGCACTGTATGGCTGACTGTAAGGGCCCACATGGTCACACACAAAACCTTCCCAAAATGATAAGTGACACACGTGTGGCACGAAGAAACATGGTCCAAACACCCTCATTACTATCCGTTTTGCCACATCAAACAGATGACATCAGCAGGTTTTTTCTCAAATAAAAAAATCGTTTTCATCATTAAATCCGTCCCGACAAGGTCTTCAAAATTACATCCCATATTGATATGTTTCGACATTTTTCTTTTGGGGCCAAAAATTGTCATGATCCTATACTGAAGTTGCCATAGTGTTTACACTAAAGTTACCATTATATGTTTCATGTAATTTTTTTCTAGATTTAAAGCTACCATTGTATTTCAACTACTTTTCATGGTAATTTTATTAATTGACCATGGCAATTTTTAGTAATTAACCAAAACAAATCTAATTCATGTATCATGGCATTTTTTCATAATTCACCATGGCAATTTTAGTTTATAGATCACATCAATTTTAGTATTTTGACTATGGCAATTCTAGTATTTTGATCATGGAAATTATGTTTATTATGAAGCAAGGCAAATTTTAGTGCAGGTATCATGGCAAATATAAGTAATTCACCATGGCAATTTTAGTTTATGGTTCATGACCAATTTTAGTCATTGACAATGCATTTTTAAAGTAATTGATGATGGATTTCTTTTCAATTATGAACCATGAGGAATTATTTCATGGATCATCGCAAATTCTAATAACTCTTCATGGCAAATTTAGTTTCTTAATTCCCTTTATTATAACATGTCGAAATTTAGTTTAAATGTAGAAAAAAGTAGTCGAAACACATCATGGCAACTTGAATGTAAACACCATGGAAATTTATGTGCAATAGACATGACAACTTCTGACCGACAAAATATATCATTGAAACATATAGATATGGGATCTAATTTCAAAGTCCTTGTCGCGGCGGATTTAATGATGAACACGGATTTTCAATCATATTTTTCATTTAAGAGATAAAACATTTTAAACTTGAAAAAACTCAAAAGATTCCCGCTGACATCATCTGCTTTTCCTTATTGGCATGAATGTTAAAAAAACATAAAGGCTGACGTGTCATAATGGGTGGCTAAAAACACGCGTGAGCAAGATTGCTTCGTGACACACGTGTGACCATTGTTGATGAAATTGTTAATTGGTAGCTGCTCGGTTAGCTGGTGAGTAGGGGATTAATCGGCTAGTCGGTAAGTTAATTGGTCATTTAATCAATTAATCAGATGATTTATCGGTTTATAGGCTAGTCGGTGATCCTACGAGTAGGGATTAATCGACAAGTTAACTGGTTAATCGGATGAATTCTTGAACAGGGCGTGTGACACATATTAGGGTCCAAAACCTTTGGTCGATGGGCACCTCCTCCGGTCCTTGGTGTGGATGCATTCATGGCGCCGCGTGGCGTCGGTCCGGCGTGCCTCCCAAGGGAGCAAGACCGGTAGCCAGACGGTGTCGGTGCTAAAACAGTCGGATCTCGAGTAGAGGGTCCGTACTGTAGGTCTAAGAACAATGGTTACACCAGAAGAAGGGAGACGATCTTTATAAATGTCCGTGCCCTATCAAAGAGGTAAAGCCTTACGTCCTGCTTTGATTCTATTATTGTGAGGGAGTATGGAGTACAAGATGATCTACCTGAAGATCGGATGATGTGTTCTAAACCTTAAGGCTGGTAAGTGTGCCTCTGAAAACTAAACCCTTTGGCTTATATATATGCACCTGGGGTAACTAGGTTTACACATGCGGTCGGTTGTCAACATTCCTGCTAGAGAGCAATCCTTGAGGTACACGCGGAGTCTTCGGAGGTTTCCATCTAGATCATGTTGGGGTCTGTAGCTTCGGTAGTCCTTCCTTTTAGTGATCGGCGGGCCATAAGCCCATCCCATGGACCATGGGCCATATAGGTTGGCACAGTCCACGAAACCGTGTGTAGCCCCTGAACTGGTCTTCAAAGCCAAAGACTGCTGCTCCATCCTTGGACTGGCTTCTTCGGATGACGTCTTCGGCTTGGCAAGCAAGTTCCTTCTCCATTGGATTTTATTCTGAATCCGAAATCTTCAAGGCTTATGAGTTAGTTGGGGTCTCCTTTAAAGTTGACCCCTCGACCATATGCTTGAAACCTTACCCTTGAAAGGGAAAATACAAGGTCCTTTTTAACAAAGGTACTCACCCACGCCCGAGGTGTTGAAGTAACTTAGCCTCAAAGGCCTGCCACGTAGGTACAACCAGTGAGAGGGTTCAAACCCTGAAAACTTTCCCAAGCCATCACCACCTAACGTGGGGTTGAATTAGTTATCACATAACGCATCGTGGTCCGAGGCTGTTTTTCATTGGCATTCCTTTGCGTCAAACCGCACTTCGGTTTGTGGCTGAAGATCTTCAGTGTCAAGCCGAAGACTAGTGGCTCCCAGCTCGCGGAATGTGGCACGACCATGATAAGCAAGCTCCCAACGTTGCTCTGGCCCGAGGGCATATTTGTGGAGATCATGAATGACCACTGACCAACAGTCTAGCCGAAGTCCCTATCTTCACGACCGAGCCCCCGAAGATGCTCGTCTCCTAGACAAAGAAAGGCATGGACTTGGGAAATCTAGGCAAGGTGAAGGCACTTAAGAAGAGGCTCAAGATAGTGATCGACCAAGGCATCAAGCTGGTGGATGTAGTCTAGGTCATGCTTCACCGCCATGTCCTTCCTTTTCAACTCAAGGCCAACCCAATGTGGCGCTACAAGCCCGAGGATGAGGCGATGGTGCGACCCTTCTTCCGCACCAACCTCGATGGGATGTGGATGTCGCTTTTCAAGGTGTCCAAGAACATCTTCCCCAAAGAGGAAGGGGATATCAGTTATGACGTCAACAGTCCATCCGAGTTATAGGCAATTTTCTGGATGCTACTTTCCTTTCAAGACTTGCAACTTTCAATAAAGTAATCGGTTTGACATCTGATGACCAGACTTGGCACAACAAGGACAAGAAAATACTTTCCCCGGCGCCACTGCCCAAGGCGTCCCAAACCTCCCAGCTCGCCAAGCTGCTGGCCAAGGAACCGTACATTGTTCCGAAGAAGAAAAATGATTTTCGCAGCCGAGGACCTCCCTCAGATGCCAGGTTGAAAAGAGCCCATAGTTCCTCCATCTAAGAGAAGGAGAAAGATAAGGAGAGGGGGAGGGCGAGGCGATCGCCTGCAGGAGGACGACATCGTCCCTAAACACCGAGGAGGACTGCCCTCCTCGGATGTTCAAAAGGCTTCGAAAAGCCAAAGCCACCCAGCAGAGCAAGTCCTCAGCCGTCGACGAGGCAGTGATCTCCGACTCTTCTGAGGATGTGCATCCCATGCTACGCAGAGAGAAGCCCTAGCCGAGGAGGTACTCTATTTAACACATTGTATAAGTTTTAACTGACATATTCTTAATTTTTATCATATTGTTTCCTTTTACAGCCCGCAACACCGCCTTTCCGAAGAGGAGTCGAACAACACAATCCCTCCCCCGGAGCTGGTTGAGGGCTCCTAGAATGCGCGTGCGCCCCTCCCCAACTCACGATGAGCTTGTGGAGGTCTCTTCACATCTAGACCCTCCTATGTTAAATAGGGAGAGTGGTGCCGATGTGTCCATGTCAAAGGTCCAACCCTCAGCCAGAGGGGATAAAGGGGAAGGGGCTCCCCTGGTTCTAGAGGAGCCGATGCTTTAATCGCTCAGAGTTCTCGGCTCCGACAGCCCCAGCGCTGCCTAGCCGCATAGAGAGGCGGACGTCACCTCTCTGATGAGGGATGGTGCCAAGGACGCCCGGCCGGCCATCTCGGGGCGGTGTAAGGAGATGGACCGAGCTCTACGGAGCTCCTTGATTTACCCCGAGCACCGTGTCGTTCTCGGCATAACTTTTAACTAGTTCCGGTCTGCAGAGGACGGAATTGTAGAGGCCTTCATAAGCCTTTCAAAAGGTTTTGAGGTATGTTATATTTACCGTTCTTTAGTTTGTACAACGGTACCATTTTAGTTAATGCTTACACCCAATAGCCTTTTAACGACAAGCTTTAAAAAATTATTGTCCGAAGAATTGTTTACAATACTAGTGGAAGTTTTAATTTATGCTTCTAATTAAGAGTGAATGCAGAGAATCCCCCGAGCCCAAATTAGCTTGATAAACTGACTTGGGGGTCCCCACAAAAAAACTGACTGGGGGGGGGTCCATGTATTGATTTTAAATTTATATTCAAAGTGAATATGCAGTACCCCCCAAGACTCTTGTCGGATCTATACGTCCGATGAGAGGATCGAATTCGACCTTTCGAAGTCTAATACTATTTTTTGTTTTTAGGCCTCGGACTCGTCTTCGGTGTCTACCCCGAAAGTGGTGGCCGAGCTGAAAAACAAGCTTGCGCAGTCTGAAGAGGACATCAATCTGCTGAACGAGCAGATGGATATGGCGCAACGTAAAAACTAGCGCCATAGTTTTATTCGTTCTTTAAAACAACTCCATTACTAATATATGTGTGTTGATTGTTGTTTCCAGCTGCCGCGAGCGAGATGGAGGTCCTCTGCGCCGGGCTTAAGAAGGCTCATGACGAGGCCGAGTAGCAAAGGGCTGCTGTGGAGAAGAACAATGCCGAGCTTGCCGAAGAGCAAAATGCTTAGAGGAAGGACTAAGCTCGGCTGTTAGAGGTTGAGCAGGACAGGAAGGGCTTGTACGCGGAGCGCGACGTCCTTCAGGTTGTTAAAGAGAAGGACGCAACCGAGCTCAAAAGGCTCGAGCTAGCGTGCAAAGAAGCCGTGGTCCAAGCAATGTCGGACCAGGAGCAACTTCGGCAATTGTCGGTGATAGCTGCCAGCAAGCCATTTTTATTCCAGTGCATCTTCGGTGGTGGCTGCTTCGTCGAGTTGATGCAAATCTGGCATGTGCCAGGTGCCTTTGTGGACATGTCGAGGAGTGCAGCCTATGCGTGCTGATACTTCGACGGGTGCAAGGATTGTGCTGAACAGAAGGCGTTCTGGGCACAATTTCAAGCGCCGTCGCATCCTCCACTCCTCGGTGACCAGATGAAGCAGTTAATGGAGGTGCGTCGCGTCGCCAGGACTGCCATGGAGGACGTTTGCCTCACCCTATGGCCTACCGAGCTGTTACGGAGTAGCTTTTTCAGATTGGTGCAACAGCCACAGAGGGTGCTCGGCTGGCGTATGTGTCTATCAAGACACATTACCTAAGGATCAAAGCCGAGGATATGTTGAAGGGTGGCCTCAAAGGCAAGAGGTGTGTACCCAAGCAATACTTTGTCGATGTGTCTCAAGGGTCCCATATATCCGAGGTCAAGTGTCATAAGGATAACATCCTTGATGGCCTTGAGTAGACCAGAGCTTGTTGCTGGCATTGAGTAGACCTCCGTCGGTATCCCGAGGTGCATTATGTATAATAACAAATATCATTTCGATATGAATGAATCCTTTATCTTTATGTTGTTTTGAGTCGGTTGCGACTGTTTAAAACTAGAAAGTAGCTAATCGTCGACTTCCGCCCCTTTGTAGATGCTATGCAGGGTGCTTCCGTAGTAACAAGGCAAACCTTAGCCAACATCTCGGTGCCCGGAGGCAGTTGTGTTAGTGGAAATCAGACAATCAGATTTTAAGGCTTTATAACTTTCACTTAGTCATACGAGCTTTAAGTGGAGAGGCTAGTTATTAACCCCCCGACTATGGTCAGTGTTCAGCATTTGCCAAGATCAAGCAATTAACACTTCGACAAATGTTACAAAAGGCCCATCGCTTAACTCGGACTAATCTCTATAGGTTGAAAGTTTGGCATAGTCATCGGTTCGGCGACCAGTTTACGCTTATTGTGACAGTTGGCTTTCGGCTTTCTCCACTAAGACACTTGACTAGTTAAGCCGGAAGTGCAACCGTAGTAGTGATCCCTTTACCCTTAGACAAACACCCGGAAACGTAAGAAGTAAGCACAGGAGCCAAGCAAACAAACTATTGACCAAAGACACAATACGAAACAGAATGATATAAAGCAATATCCGAGAATGAATGGCCAAGGAATTTATATGAGCACCATGGCAGGTAAGTGGGTATGATTCGAATCATTGCCCCCGTCTAAAGCCGCTGACTTTCAATAGTATGTAACATCCGTATCGTGAAAGGTTTGACTTCGGCGCACATTAAGAGAGAAAAAAATGGGAATCACAGATAAAATGGAAACCAACCGCGTAGGTATTTTGTTAGATTATTGATAGGGTTAAGCCGAGCAATTTGGGCTACTAAAAAAAGTATTAAAGATACAAGGGAAGGTTTCCACAAACCAACTGTCTGCGCCTTCATGTTTTGTACCAGCGAATCCTTATGAACTCTAGGGTCCATCTGTGTCACCTGCTACGACGCTGTTGCTATGCTTTGTGATGCATTTGAGTGGCGGATGATTTGAAGAGATCATGCCAAGTAGCGGCAGTATATCAGCTTAATGTAGTGTTTATTATAAACCTCTGGTGGGCATTTATCAGTGCCCTTGAAACCACGAGGGTGTAGTTTGACACTGTTTGGTTGAACCGAACGGTGTACATTTATAATAGTGCTCCACAACCTTCCATGGTATTTTCAGTGCAAAGTTATGTAGCCGAGGCACAAAGTCCTCGGTTAGGTAGGGAGAGCCGTGAGGCGCGTACCCTACTTAAGGTTGCTGCTTCATTGCGTGGAGGCGAAACAACACCTCGGAAGCGCTTGAAGGAGCTCCGTATGCTTGTTGCCTTGAAGGGCCTTGACGCCTCATGGGTAGCCTGCGCTTCGGCTGCAAGACCCGAAGTTTGCTCCTCTGTACGGAGGAAGCGTTCGATGTTGCAATTGGTTGTTATAACGATGTTCGGTCCCGGCATCTTCAGCTTTTTTAGATAGCATAATGTGTGGGACAGTTTTGAAATGAGCGAAAGCAGTTCGCTCGAGCAGTGCGTAATAGCCACTGTGGAAAGGAACGATGTTGAAGATCAAGTCATCGCTCCAGAAGTTCTCGCGCGAGGCAAAGACTACTTCCAAGGTTATGGTCCCGGAGAATTTTTCCTCAACACCTGGTATGGTACCCTTAAAAGTGGTGCTACTAGGTTTAATCATTGGTGGATCGATGCCATCTCTCTGACCTTGTCAGTGTAGCTCATGTTGATACAGCTGTCGTCGTCCATAAGGACTCGTGTTAAATGGAAATTATCCACTATGGGGTGGAGTACCAATGCCACAGTTCCTCCACGACGGATGCTGGTCGTATGGTCTATTCGATTACATGAAGTGATCGGGAAAGCCGACCATGGATTGTACTTCAATGCTATTGGATCTAGTGCGTAAAAACATCGTGTAGCATACGCTTTCTCTCCCTTTTAGGGATGTGGGTGACATAAATCAAGTTCACATCCTTCACAGTAGGATGATATTTCTTTTGGCCTCCATTGCTTGGCCTAGGGGTTTCATCCTCGTGCTCGCTACGAGGCTGGCTCCTCGGGTTGTCGACTACAATCTGCCAGCCTGCTTTATGACCTACCAATTCTGGTTTGAGTGATTAGCAGGTTTGTCCGAATTGTCGTGGATTTGGTAAGGCTTGTTGAGGATCTTGTCCAATGTAGGGCTTCTTCTTCTGGCTTCTCCGTTGGTTGTTAAACCCGCATTTACAATCGCCTCATCGGTGTCTGTGTCACTGTCTTTATGGCGATGCTTATTGTTTTTATTACATCGAGGCTTCCCGCTTCCATCGCATACTTCCTAGGTACCGTGGTCGCTGCCGTGGCTGGTACTGTGAGCCAACCAGTTCTCCTCCCCAGCCGCCATTGTCTTTGGCTTGTCCTGTCCGAGTTATCGCGCCAGCCATTCATCACGAATGTTGCATTGTAAAGCGGCTATCGCTTCTGCGTCATAACAATCAACGATTTGATTCTTCCTGGTCAAAAATTGATTCCAAAATTTTTGAGTAGCTTCGCTGGGTTGCTGGATGATGTGACCCAGGTCATCGGCATCGGGTGGTCGAAAATAGGTGCCCTGGAAGTAAACTCAAGGCATGATCAAGCTCCTCCCAGCTGCCGATAAAGTTCTCGAGCAAGTTATTGAGCCCGTGCCTTTCTGGTTCTTCAAGCTTCAACGCTAGATATTTAATGGCTAGGAGATCATGTCCTCGATCCATATGGATGTGGCGAAGGAATCCTCCATCTACACCACCGGGTTAGTGGTTCCATCGTATTGTTTGAAGTTGACGGGTGTAAATCAGTTTGGGAAATGATGATGCATGACCTCATCTGTAAAGCACATCTGGTGCGCAGCTCCTCTGGCCCGAGCTATGGTTTCCCGGACAGCTGTCGCTGTCCAAACACATGTGTCGTCCCGAGCCCCGTCGTGCTTTTCAATCCATGCTTGATACCCGGTCTGTCCAGCAGGCATGTGGTCTCTGGATCAATATATGGTTCGTGATGGAGCAGGTTGTGCGGTTTGTTTTTCCCGCAGATCATACAATCGAGAAGATGGGATGGGATCTTTGCCTTCACGGCAAGGTATTGCAGGGGGACTCGAAGCCCAACCTTTGGTATATCCCGCCCTCTGGGAGGGCACTCGGGCTGTTGGGGCGGTCATGCTTATAGGCTAGATTGCCGTCAACTTCGTCATCGAATGATAGAAGCAGACAACATCGCGTGTAGAATTTGATTGGATCTATGCGTGTTTGCTCGAGGTCTTGTTCGGCTGCAAGGACCTCCAACCACTTATCATTGAGTGTGCCCTGGGTGGCTAAGTGTCTCGCACCCTTTAATACTTCGGGCGATGCTAGCGAGCCACCGTCGAAATTTTTCCAACTCAAGGAGGTTCTTGGGAACTTCGAATCCCTCGGATCCAAGGCTTACATCATCTTCCGATTCTGGCATGTGGTTACTGTCCTCTGGATCGTCGTGGCCCTCCGTTCATGCGGTGCCGTCAATTTGAGCGGGTGTGGCATTATCGCATTTGCCTTGGTCCTTGGCACCGTCCGGGTGGTGTTATTACCAAAGGTGACATTATCGTTGTCGTTGTAGCTGGCGTCACCTTTACCAATGCATTTAGAGCGCTTCCATCGGTGTTTGGGGGATCCTTTTTCTTCTCCTCCTTGTCATCCTTAGGGGTATCCACCATGTAGACTTCGTAGGTAGAGGTTCCCATCCAGTTGCCTGTGTTGGATGGAGCAGCGTCGGACGAATGACTAACATCTTCATCGATGTCCATTGCCTCCTTGGAGGCATAGTCCAGTACGTTGGTTAAATGTTCGACTGTAGTCACTAAGTGTGTGGTAGGCGGGACATAAATTTTCCTATGATCGGATTTACATCTGATCTGATCATAAACTGAGGACTGACCCCGGAATCCCGATATTCTGGATTTGGTCTAGCAGCTCGTTTGAAAGCGAGAGGTATATTGGGCCCATCTCTTGGCAGTAGGTGGGGCTAACTTGCACTATGCTCGAGGAAGAGGGTGACACAACTTCAAAGCGGATTAGCTAGGGCGTGGGCCTGGTCTGATACTGATGTGTTACGATCTGAACTCGACACTAGTTCCGGAGCGTGTCCTGATCCTTGGTCCGGATTCGAGGTCGAGTCCCTGGTTAAAGCCGTGGTGTCGGTGGAATGCCCCAACCGATTTGGCGTTCAACCAAAAAGGGCAAGATCGCGCGAGAATCGGCAGTGTATTTAAAGCTTCCAAATCCGATGAGCAGATTTTGAGCGAAGTTCTTGACCCGGACGAGGTGTCCGGCGGGATCGGCGTGAAGGACCATGCTACCGAACGGGAACAGTTGGCCTGGGATGAAGATTTTGCCGCAGCTAATGTCACTATTGATCTGGAGACGAGGCATTCATCCTTTTTCACCACATAGCAAGACCTGTATGGGCCACCAATGTCTGTGCTAAAAACCGGCGGATCTCGGGTAGGCTGTCTTGAGCTGTAGGTTTAGGAACAATGGTAGCTGGAAAAAAGGGAGACAATGTTTATCCAGGTTCAGGCCCTCTTGAAGAGATAAACCCTATGTCCCGCTTTCATTGCATTAATGTGAGGGAGTACAGAGTACAAGATAATCTAGCTCGAGATCGGATGATTGTGTTCTAAACCCTAAAGCTGGTAATCGTGCCTCTAAAGACTAAACTCCTCGGCTTATATATGCACCAGAGTACCTAGGTTTACACATATGGTCGGATGTCAATATGTTAGCTAGAGATACACGCCAAGTCTTCAAAGGTTTCCATCTAGACCACACCAGGTCTGTAGCTTCACTAGTCCATCCTTTTAGTGATCGGAAGGCCATAAGCCTGGCGGATGGACTGTGGGCCGTATAGGTTGGCACCCCTTCGTCTAGGACACCATCAGCCCAACCCTAGTCCGTCCCCTCCATGTCTCCATCTTCCTTCTGCTCATTGTCGGCTGCTAGCCGTGGCCTGGCAAAGAATCACAACCTATGCTCTGCTGACACCGAAGCGGCGGCTGCAGCTATCGGAGGAGATCCGGGCCAGGTGCGATGCTTGGATCACTGCTGGCCTGCCTCCGGATTCACTGCAACCATAGGAGGAGTAGGAGGATGCTGCCATGGACGCGGAGAAGGCGGAACCGGAGGAGGAGGGCGCAGAGTAGGAGGAGCCGGCGGAGGTGATGGAGGCAAATCTAGCGCCTGGGGGCTCCGACATGGGCAACTCCATGGCGGAGTTCGAGCTGGGCCAGGCGGAGGAGGCGACGGAGCAGCAGGCCATCCTCGACTCCTTCAAGTCCGAGGCCCAGGTGGAGGGCAACCGCCTTACCCTCCACCGGTGCAGGGCGGAAATCGATGAGTTCTGCGTCGAGTTGGAGTCCGACAAGGAGCCTTTTACATGGTTTTGTAAGAAAATGCTAATATAAAAATGCATACTATGATTGTTAGAGTCGCAATATGGGGTTCGTCTGGTCACTGTCCGTGGACACACCAGGACTCGTACGCGGGCGTTTGATAACTCAAATTAGGTACTACCCGTGATTGTAGATGCTCTTAGTACTAACTCCGCTTCAAAATAATCAAAGTTCTGCATTTTTCGTAGTATATACAAATATATAACATCTTATAGAACATCAAATTAGGACAAAAATGCAGTCCGTCCGTTTATTTAATATCTCCCTTGCCCTGCTCCCGTTGCCTTCCCTCCTACGTTGCCACGACGAACAGGGCAATCATCTTTTGGGTGGCCCCGTCCGTCCGTTCTCTCTAACTTCCTCCTGGCTTGCAGACAGTATAAAAACAAGTACTACCAGGTGAAATGATATAGGGTGTACTACCTAGTGTCCCACAGATTCTGTTGTAACTGATAGGAAAAGATGTCCCACGAAATCGGCATCAAATAATGTTCGCAGCAGCAAAGGAGGCTGGTGCGGCGGTACTACGGGTTATGTATGACATCGCTTGTTTGACTGCATGGTACACGCATGCTGGACGCATCACACACCACACACACCACACACGAATCGAACCGTGGTGCCCTAGTATACTAGTTTTACTGGGCTTAATCAATCAACTCGATCTTAGTTCGATCAATCTCCATCCTTCAGTCACTTCCGCAACAACGACATGCATATATATATATATAGTCTTGCCTGAGAAGAGGTTCTAGCTACTTCTACCTCCAAAACCTCAACAGCTAGCGATGCAGCAGCAGAGGCGCCTCTCTGTTCTTCTCCTCCTGCTACTGCTTGGGCTGATCACCACCCAGACCCAGACCCAGCAGCTTCCAGGACTAGTCACGGAGCCGCGCACATGTGTCCCAATCGTGTATGGTGCGCCTTGTGTAGGTACGTAATACTCCACTGCGTATGTACCGCCCGGCCAAGCTATTCGATTTCGGTATATATGCATGCTGCATCTATTTTATTCTACGCCGACCATATTTTCTTGTGCGAACTACAACTAATTAATCTGCGCTGCAGCTGAGGCTGCCCGTAGTCCGTCTCCGCCATCTCCTCATCTTGACCGTCCGGAGCACGGGCTGCCGACCACACCAACGCCAATCGACCATCAGCCGTTTCCGCCTCCGTCGCCACCGCTGCCGCCTGCATCGCCACTGCTGCCGCCACCACTGTCGCCACCATCGCGCTCTGCAGCCGCAGCACCGAGCCGTTCGTCACTGCTCCTCGCCATCCTGCTTCTGACGGCCGCTACACTCCTTGCTGGCTGACCCTCTACGTATGTCACGTGAGCTTGAAAGAAATAAGTATGTTGCAGCCAGCCATTTGATTTCTTATAATGTTATGTCCCGAAGTCCTGTTATGTTAACCGCTGCGCCTTGCGGAACTCCTGTTATTCACGTGAGCTTGAAAGAAATAAGTACTGTAATTTAGGTTGTAGAATTTATCTCTACAAACTTTTTGTCATATGGGAAGTTGTCAAAAAGGATCCCGAGATTCCTGAGCTGAATTAGCTTCCTGGCTTGTTAAACTCAAAGTATTAGATCCACTCGTGTTATTCATACGAGGACCGTGATATGAATCATTTCCAAGGTTCAGTTTACTCTGCCAAGAACGTTCTTTTGTGACAACAGTTCCGCTACCTTTTGCTCTGGTTCCTCTTCGCAAGGTGTAAATGGCAAACTAAGACACAAATTATTGGATATTATAGCCCAAAACTCCAAAACTAATACCAGAAGTGGCAGTACAAGTTTTCATGAAGAACTCTTAAATATGAACCGTACATTACCTAGGGAGAAAGGATTAAAGCATAAGGATAAAACCATTAACTAGTATTTTCACTATTTTCAGAAAGATGACAATGATTTTAGCAAGGTTCTTAAAACTGATTGCTATCTGCACAAGAAACTGGAAAACAGGATTCAAAATCAGGATTGCTGACTGCCTCTTCCATTTTCAATACAGCCCGTCTTGACACTACCCTCAGAAAAAATAATGCTAGAACAAGCAGTACAGTGATAAGTGAGAAAAACAAACAGTAAGCTACAAGTAAACCGATCAATATAATTACCAAAAAACTTGATAATTCTTTCAAGATCAAAACTTTATAAGGGTCCACAAAAGAGCAGAGATAAAATTAGAATTCAGATTTCCGAACTGTAGTTATATGATTGTGCCTCCTCAATGATGATTCTTGAAAAACAAAGTAAAAATAACTAATGTGTTTTAAAAGAGTTTGAGTTCAAGATGGAAACTCGTCCGGTAATGCAAGACAGGGGCTTGTTTGGACAGTGTCTCACATCACACTGTTGCTACTGGTTTTTCATTCTGTTTTTTAACTAACCTAATTTCACAATGAAACATAAAAAGAAGGGTTTGGCTTCAAGGAAAACAATGCTTACAGCTAACACAATGGCAACCAGCAAAAATAAGAAAACAGCCATAACTAAATAGTAACAAGATAACCTAAAGCCAGGTGTTGGAACACAATATTCAGTGTTTACAGCTAATGGTGAGGCAGTCCACAAGAGTCTGTGGCTGTGTTAACAAGCCATCCAGGATGGAGTTGGCGGCAGCTGTGATGCTTTTATCAACAAGATGGTAAGCCTCGACCTTGTACCCCTTGTTGATTTTGAAGCTAGGGTAAATGGTGACACCGTTGATTGAGCCGGAGGGGAAAACCTTGATAGGTACAGAGAGTAACTTATGCATGCCCATGAGAATGCTCGGCCTCCACCTAGGCTATTGACCAGGAATAGTGTCCTTGTGCCTAGTTCTCACGGATACAGGTCATAGCTCGGCCTAAGATTATCGATGGGGGCCAGAGAGCATGCGGTGAACCAGCAGTTGTCCCTGAGGCGCATGGTATCTCTTTCGTGGGAAACCAGGATATGCAGCTTATAAACCACCTCCAGCCGTGGTGGGCTTGTCTCCAGCACCATGAGAGCACCTTGATTGACGCAGTAGAAGCATTCTACGAAGATTATGGGTGCTAACTCCCACCAATCATCATGGTAGGATAGTGACATCCACTGGTCATCGCAAGGCTTGGTCATACCAAACATGTGGAATTCGTTGAAGCAGAGCACCACTGTTGAGGCAATTCCAGAGCCACTAGCAGTTAAGCCATTCAAAGAGCAGAGCATGCCAAGAAGGCCATCTTCTGGAGGCATCAGCATGGCAACTGGTGGGAGGTCTGTGAGGAGGTGGAGGGTAAGCCGGTTGAGTAGGCGGACGTGTTTGGGTTCATGGATCAGGACGACGAGGCCCTCAGTGGTGAGGCTGAGCAGGTTGTGTACATGGAGCTCGAGGGTCCACCTGGACACACTCGCCGGTGGATGTATTGAGGAAGGACCGGCAGTTGGGCACGACGAGTTCCTCCTGGAGCTTGGTCCACTGCCATTGGTGGAACCGATGTTCAAAGACGCTATGCGCGTGTGGATCCGAGGAGCACCGCTGCCAGGAGAGGCATGGAGGCGGACGAGGACGATGATGTCATAGGAGATGTCTCAGTCAGCGATGAGCCCCGCCCAATCCCGAGATCCAGGCATCAGATTCATATCGGAAAGCCTGCCCAGGGCCAGTCCTAACATTTTGGCATCCCGGGTTAAGCTAAAACTCAGGGCCCTTAGAGTATAACCATTGTAACAATAAAAATTAATATCTTCATGGCATCTGCCATCCTCCATTTCTGACCATCTGGTCTGCATCTAACACATGTGAGTTAGATTGTGGTAATGCAAAAAGACCCGTTATTCCGTTCCACGATTTATAGAAAAATCCCTTTTTCTCTCCAAACCAGCTACAACCGTTCCCCACATCATACAAACAAATAAAGGGAATATACACCAAATGAAACCTAACATATTTTTAGTGATATCTACTAAAATTAGTTTTTTTTTAAGTTTTTGAACAAGTATCAGTATAGTAATACACGGATCACTTTGCTAGCACCAATATATATATCCATCCAAAACAAAAATACTCATAAGTTGAGCAGTGCAAAAGCAATGCGTCATGTATGCAAAGATGAATTACTTAATTAGATGATAGGGAATAGAGTAGTAAATAAAACCTCGAATATGTTGGACGATGAGGTCTGGTTTGGCAGCGTGATGTACGCCTACGCTTGGCAATGAGGCGATGACAGATGACATCTCGAGTGGAGATTGGAGAGCGGAGGTCGCCGATGAAGGGCGACTCGCGATGATGATCGCGATCCTCGTGAAGAAGCGAACTCGCGATTAGATCTGACCATCTTGGAAGGGATTATTTGTTTTAGATTCTCTCGGAAGTGAATAATTAGGCAACCAAACAGGCCTGCGTTCAGGGCTACAACTACGAGCTACATTGGACCTGCATGTTCAGCCCATGTCCTAGTGCGTAGTGGGCTTAGCCTCCATCCTTGGGGGCCCCGGGGAGGCCACCCCCCCACCGTCTGACGTCCGAGTCCCCTAAAAAAAAAGCAGGGATTCACATCCGGAGAGGCATAGCGTGAGGGATGGGGATCTGGTTGAGATTCGCCAGCCGGGAAGAGTCAGAGCATCTCCAGCCGTTCGGCCCCCCAGGACACCGAAAAAGAGCCTACTGGAGGTGAGCCGGCGCAAGATTGGCGCGTGGGGGCGACTTACCTCCCAGTCGTTGGCTCACAGGTCGCCCCGGGTTCGGCGATGTTGCGTATGAATATATGTGCAAACTTGGTGATTTTTGCACGAACTCGGCGAAACTTCGTTGAAATTTGAACAGAAAACATGAAAACATGCAAACTACGCCTGAACTATGCCTAAACTACGCCAAACTACGCCTAGCCGCCACCGCCGTCGCCGTCGCCGTCGCCGCCGCCGTCGCCGTCGCCGCCGCCGCCATCTACATGCCGAAAAGCCTATAGAAGCGTGTGTAGTCGCTGCCGTCGTCGTCATCGTCGTCGCGCGGCTGGCTTGGGCCGGCGCCGTCCCTGCTGCAGCCCTGGCCAGGGTCGCTGAGGCGTGGTGGTGCGCTGGACGGCTGCCATGTCGACGTGCTCCGGCTTCACCAGGAGCAGCCCCGGCTCGGGCTTCGGCCGGACCAGGCGGAGGGAGTGCCTCCCCGGAGCCGGAGCAGGCAGGGTGGGCCGGGCACCCTCGTTGATGACGAGGGCGCCACTGCGGATGCGGCACCCGAGCAGCGTCTCCTCCGGCTCGGGCTTGATGGGGCGGAGCGCGGCCGGCGAGCCAGAGCCTGACGACGAGGACGACCCCGACTCCATACGCCGCGGAGTCCAGGAGCTACCGTGGCGGCGAGAGAAGGACTACCGTGGCCGGTACTCGAGGCGCGGCACGTTGCAGTAGTCGACGTGGTCGAGGACGGCCTTGAGGATGCGGCCGGGCACGCCCCACCACTCGTGCCGCCTGTCGGCGTTGAGGCAGCCCCGCGGGATGACGCCTTTGGTGGAGGCGATCTACTCCTCACGGCGGCGTTGGAAGTACATGGTCCAGAGGATGTGGCGGTCGGCGGCGTAGCGCGTGATACGTCTCCATCGTATCTACTTTTCCAAATACTTTTGCCCTTGTTTTGGACTCTAACTTGCATTATTTGAATGGAACTAACACGGACTGACGCTGTTTTCAGCAGAATTGCCACGGTGTTATTTCTGTGCAGAATAAAAGTTCTCGGAATGACCTGAAACTTCACGGAGAATATTTTTGGAATATATAAAAGTACTAGCGAAAGAATCAAGGCCAGGGGGCCCACATCCTATCCACGAGGGTGGGAGGCGCGCCTACCCCCTGGGCGCACCCCTGCCTCGTGAGCCCCCTGGAGCTCCACCGACCTCAATTCCAACTCCATATATTCATGTTCGGGGAGAAAAAAGTCAGAGAGAATGATTCATCGCGTTTTACGATACGGAGCCGCCGCCAAGTCATAATCTCTCTCGGGAGGGCTGACCTAGAGTCCGTCCGGGGCTCCGGAGAGGGGAATCCGTCGCCATCGTCATCATCAACCTTCCACCATCACCAATTTCATGATGCTCACCGCCGTGCGCGAGTAATTCCATCATAGGCTTGCTGGACGCACTAGTAGAAAAACACCTAATAGTCCCGGTTCGTAAGGGCCTTTAGTCCCGGTTCATGAACCGGGACTAATGGGCCGTTACTAATACCTCCACCCATTAGTCCCGGTTCAAACAAGAACCGGGACCAATGTGCCTCCACGTGGCCCTGTGCGCCGAGCCCAGTCAGGGGTCCTTTGGTCCCGGTTGGTGGCACCAACCGGGACCAAAAAGCATCCACGCGTCAGCATTCCAGTGGTTGGGGTTTTTGTTATTTTTTTTGAAAGGAGGGGGGGGGGATTGGGGGTTTTGGGGGGTTAATTTACGTGTTTCATATATTGTGTTAGCTAGCTAATTAATAGAGAGAAGTGTCCTCTCTTATGTCCGTGCTTTGTCGACTCTACGTACTATATATAGATAAGTGATCGAGAGAACCATTCAGTACAGAAGTTCATGCATACCGAGAGAAGTGATCGATCGACCTCTCTCCTTCTCCGAGAGATTGGTCGAACAACAAATTTTCGTATATCATATATCTGATGCTACTGGCTACATACATGCATGTACAATATGTATTATAAGATCTCTTATAATTACAATCCCCTAGCAATTGAAATAAATTTCCACATGGTATTCTCCGGCTTTATTGATGACGTGGTCAAGAAAGAATCCCGCCAATTCCTCTTGAATTGCTTTCATGCGATCTGGTTCTAGGAGTTCATTCCGCATCTGCCACGTCTAATTTGAAGAAGGGGGTTAATTAATACATATATATGAATGAAACTCAACAGAATTGATGGTGTAATAAAATGAAATTGTGAATATTATTGCTTATGCACTTCATATTGTCTTCGAGAGTAGCCCCGCTTGTTTTTCAAAGTCGCGTTGTGGATGAACTCGCACACGTAGTATCCACAGAAATCATTCCCTTCTTCCTGCCACAAGCACTTTTACGAGAAATAGAGGTCAATCAAACTTATAATGAAGCATTATAAATGGCATTGATGAAAGTATAGCTATAGAATCAATGGGAGATGCGCGCAACTAGCTAGCCAGTAGTACTTACTTTCGGGTATGTATATCGCAGCTCCTTCGGCAGTCCCGGAGCTTGTGTGGTGAACTGTTTCCAAACCCGGCAAGACAAAGAAAATAATTATTATTACTTGAGATATCAGGAAATGAACAAAAAGTTGCCGATATGGTGCGATAATGATCGATTGAACTTACTTGCTGAGCATTTCAGTCATGTCCGCATAGGATTTGGGATCTTTCCGTCTCGAGTCTAAGACGGTTACTAGTCCACGCTCAAGCTTAATCTCCAGAAGAATATAGTGGTACCTGCGCACGCATGCATAACTCATCAATTACATTACTATAACCTCGATCGAGTAATAAGGGAAACCGAATATGCACACGACAGTAACATTCACTTGCCGTTGTAAGGAAAGTGTATGGTATCTTTGTTTTGATTTTTTATCAACGATTGTAGCACGTTGTCCTAGGCCTCTTTGATGTCCTTTTTAACCAGAAATTCATCTATGATATTTGTGTTAATGAACCCAATATCATAAATTTCTTGTTTTTTGCACTCAACGATCTTCAATCTGCATAATATATTGAGGATAATTAATTATAAATATATGAAATGAAAGAGCCGAGCTATATATAGAGACTTAATGACAGAAATAGTACTTACAGACAGTACCAAAAGACCATTAGTTTATCGAGGGCCTTTTGATTGAAGAACGCGAAGAACTCATCAAATGGAACAGTCAACAGATCATTTGTAACGAGGTCGTGCTCCTCTTTAATATGCAGATACAAAGCATTCGTACCCTCAGACTCTCCGCAGGTTTCCATGTACCAATTATGGAATCTTCGCATCATTGTTGTCAGAGATTTTTCATCTTTGACGAGAGGCTTCCCGTACTCGTATCTGTGTTCGTCCACCTCCAAGAAATCAGGAAGTGCATCGTCAGGCAGGTAATCTTCAAGATTGCCATAACCGGCCACCGTCCCCGGAGCATTAGACACATTGAGCGGGGGGCACGATTACTGTGCTTGTTCGCCGAGCTGGGTAATTTTTTTCCCCTTTGCTCGTTCTTTTGACCTTTTAGCACTGACAGTAGTTCCCGACCGCTGGGCTTGGAGATATATCTGTTCAGTAATGCGCTCATAGTTGGTTCTCGGCGGAGACTTTGGTGGTTTCCTCAGGGCATCGATAGTGCGCTTTGCTTTCACCGGATCTACCTTCTCCTCCGGAGGTGGATGTATCTTTTCTTTCACCCCTTCAAAGAACTCCTTCACGTGGGTCCGCACAATCATATCGTTTTCCTCCTCGGACCTCTCGTACGGTAACTTCTCTAGAGGCTTGAGAGATGGACCGTATTTGTATTGCCTCCCGCCTCTGGTTGTGCTGCTAGACGTCTGAGCAGACGGAGCGGCTGCGGCGTCTGTCTTCTTTCGTGCTTGCTTACGAGGCGGAGGAGAAGAAGTACGACGCGCCGGAGCAGCCGGGGCGGCGGCGGGTCTCTTCCGCCCTTGCTGACGAGGCGGAGAAGGAGGATGCTGCGGGCTGCTCGGGAGCGCCGGCGCAGGCGGAGAAGGAGGCGGAGTGCCGCCACGCGTGCCCTGATCGTCACTCGCCGGAGGAGGAGGCGGTGGAGGAGGCGGAGTGCCCTGACTCACCGGAGCAGGAGGCGGTGGAGGAGGCGGAGTGCCCTGACTCGCCGGAGCAGGAGGCGGTGGAGGAGGCGTCCAGTTCGGAAGGTTGATGAGCTCCTTCTTCCATAGGCATGGAGTCTTCAGAGCAGAACCCAGCCTAGTCTTCCCTTCACCAGTAGGGTGGTCAAGTACGAGGTCCTCAAATCCCTCCGTTATTTCATCCACCATCACCTTAGCATATCCTTTTGGAATCGGCTGGCAGTGATAAGTTGTGCCGGGTCCACTAGGATAAACTTGGCCAACAGCCGCCTTGACCTTCAAATTCATCCATCGCGCCATAATGTGGCAATTTTGAGACTCCATGATACCATCCATGGGATAGCTAGCAGGAGCCGTCAAGACATGCTCCGGCTGAAGCAGCTCGGTGGAAGCCACGCTGCTTCTCCGCTGAGATGGCGGGGTAGCTTCGGGGGAAGCTTCAGCAGGTCGTTTGCTGCGATCTGCTGCTTCTCGTTCCTCTTCTCGATCCACTAGCCCCATTACCCTTTCGTGCAGTGCCTGCAGTTGGTCCTGCTCCAGTTTCTTACTCCTCTCGTGGGTTTTGTTACCCCATGCGTCCGGCAAACCAACCTTCCACGGAATGGAGCCTGGCGTGCCTCGTGTCCGTCCAGGGTGCTCAGGATTCCCAAGGGCCATTGTGAGCTCGTCCTTCTCCCTGTTTGGAAGGAACGTCCCTCGCTGCACTGCATCGATATAGTGTCGAAGGTTCTTGACTGGTATTTCCAGTTGCTCGTTAAATCCACCGGCAAAACCTCATTCTTTGGGTCCAAGGTTCCGCCAGACCCGAAGAACCAAGTCCGGCAACGGTCTGGCCATCTCATTGTCTTTGGTTCGATCCCTTTTTCAAGCAGATCATTCTCAGCCTTGGACCACTTAGGCCGGGCTTGCAGGTAGCCACCTGACCCCGTGCGATGGTGACGCGTCTTCTTCGCAGCATTTTTCTTGTTTGTCTCCGACATCTTCTTACTCTTTTCCGATGTCTTGTGGGCCACAAATGCGGGCCAGTGATCTTTGATCTTCTCATATTTGCCGATGAATTCTGGTGTCTTTTTGTTTTTGACAAACTGGTTCAGCTCTTTCCTCCACCTCCTCATTAGGGTTGCCATCTTCTTAAGAGCACAAGACTTGATTAATTCCTCTTTAACTGGCTTCTCCGGATCCTCCTCTGGTGGTAGGGTTAAAATTTGCCTTCAGCTCAGTCCAAAGATATTCTTTCTGCATATCATTGACATAAGACACCTCAGGGTCTTCCTCCTTAGGCTTATACCATTGCTGGATGCTGATCTGGATCTTCTCCCTAACAAGAACCCCGCACTGAGCAGAAAATGCCTTCCTTGTCCGGATGGGTTCAATCGGTTCGCCGTTGGGCGCGATTTCTATGATCTCAAACTTTTCATCCGAGCTCAACTTTTTCTTCGGGCCTCGTCTCCTTACCGAAGTTGTGCTCGATCCGGAGGGCTAGAAATTATAAGGAAGAAACACGAGAGTAATTAATATGTGTACATATACCAAAACAATGGAAGCATCAATTAACTAGTCAGCACGGGCTTAACTAATATGTATATACCTGGCCGGGCTCGGTTCGGTCACCGGAGCAGTCAGCACGGTCTCCTTCTTGTACCTCCATTGTGTCACCGGAGCCATCATGAACATAGTCCTGTTCTTGTACCGGCATTAATGGGCCGAAGCCATCATGAACATAGCCCTCTTCTTCACCCCGTTCTTCCAGCTGACCAACGGTGTCGAGGAGAAATGACGCAACTTCATCCCTTCCATTTGCGATTATGTCCCTCAATATCGCTTCTGTTTCTTCGTCTCGGCAATGCTCCAAAATATTTACACCATGTCAATTATTATTCAAACATGGTACAGATGGACATATATATATATATATATATATATATTAGTGGCAAACATAGAACTAGCCAGCTAATCACAGTAAGGAATCATGTTAGTGGCCTCGACGCTGCTTCTCTAGGGTTTGGGGTCGCCTCGACACAACAACAACGCTTCAAAGGTTTGGGGTGGCCTCGACGACAACGCTCTTTTAACTTGGTAAATTTGGGTGGCCTCGAGAGAGTTAATTTGTCGGGTAGGGGTGCGGCGGGAGGGGGTAGGAGACCAACATCGTTTTCTCTCTAGGGTTTGGGTGTCCTCGAGAGTTTTGGTCGGCGAGAGGGCCGAGGGGGTGCTGCCGTTGTATAAGTTATCACGGTCGAGAGGGGGTATATATATCGACCGCCCTCATGTCGGGTTATCTCGAGGGGGTTATATCGACAACGACGCGACATACATATACATGGGAAAATAATGTTATCGGGGAGGGGGTATCGGTACCCCCCCCCCTCGTGTTGAAGTTTCTTCTTTCTCGTCTATTCCTTTCTTCTTCTACTACTCTTATTTTTATTCTTCTCCCTCGAGAAAGGGAAATAAGGAAAAGGAAGAAAAGCGGAAGAAGGAAGAAGGAAGAAGAAAAAAAAAAGAGGAGAAGAAGAAAGGAATAGAGGAGAAGAAGAAAAATAGAAAATTTCTATTTTTTCTTCTTCTCCTCTATTCCTTTCTTCTTCTCCTCTTCTTTTTCTTCTTTTTTCTTCTTCTTATTCATTTCTCCTCTTCTTCCTCCCCTCTTCTTCTCCTTTCTTCCTCTTCTTATTTTACTTTTTCCTCTCATTCTTTTTCTGCTTCTTCCTTTCCTAGCTAGATGTATAAAATTTTACTAAAAATTAAACTAACCTAAAATGTACTAAATCAGAGAACATATATAGATAAAACTTTTCTAAAAATCTAACTTTTGCAATGTATACTTTAAAACATCATTACAATTGAAAAAATACATACATACATAAAAAAAATATGTAAAAAAAAAATACATACAAAAATTAAAAAACATAAAAAAATACATATATCTAAAAAGTACATACATACATATATGAATCTAAAAACATATAAAAAATAGCATAAAAAATAGCACGGTGGCGGCGGGGCCGCAGAGGCGCGGTGCTCACAGAGGGAGGAGCACGCGGCGGGAAGCGTAGGGGCTAGCAGGGGCGCGGGGAGTGGCGCGGCGACGGGCGTCAGGCAGGAGGCGGCCCGGGCAGGGCAGCGGGCGGGCAGGGACGGCGCCAGCGATGGCGACGGGCGAGGGCGCTGGCGACGACGAGGGCGCTGATCGGCGACGACGACGGCCAAGGGCGACGGCGACGGCGACGGCGGGGACGGCGGGCGGCGTCGGGGCAGCCTGGCGGCGACGATGTGCTCGGCGTCGTCAGTTGGTGGCACCTGTGGTCGGCAACTGTGGTGATGAACTCTGCAAAACTGCTAAGTGTTTGCTTATATATAAAGCCTTTAGTCGGTTGGTGGCACCAACCGGGACTATCCTGCTAGTCGGTTGGTGCCACCAACCGGCACCAACGGCCTCTTTTCGGCAGCCCAAAGGGCCGGAAGCTGCGGCCTTTAGTCCCGGTTGGTGGCACCAACCGGGACTAATGCCTCCCCCTTTAGTCCCGGTTGGTGCCACCAACCGGGACCAAAGGCCTCTGTGCTGCCCGCCTCGGGGCCAAAGTTTAGTCCCACCTCGCTAGTTGAGAGGGGTGCGCAGTGATTTATAAGCCCCACTGCCGCACCCCTCTCGAGCTCCTCTCCACCGCAGGCTTTCGGGCCTACTTGCTATTGCTTTGCCTGATGGGCTTTCTGGGCCTACTGCGGGCCTGAATCCTGGCCCATAGCAGGGTTTCATGTCGTATTCAGGCCGTGGGGGCCCAGTAGGAGGCATTTTTTTTGTTCTCTTTACTTATTGTTGCTATATTTATTTATTTTCCAATTTTTTTGTTTTGTTTTCTGCATTATTTATTTTCTTTTGTTTTTTACTTTATTTTTTAATTGTTTTTGCTTTTAGTTTTAGGAAAATTATAAACTTTCTGTTAGTGCCATTAGTTGTCAAATTTGAAAACACTTTTTTTGTTTATTTGTTTTCTTTCTTGCTTTATTTATTTTATTTTGTTTCTACTCACAACAAAATACTTATTGTTGTTTTTTTGTTTTGTTTTCTGCATTATTTTTTTTTGTTTTTTGCTTTATTTTTTAATTGTTTTTGCTTTTAATTTTAGGAAAATTATAAACTTTCTGTTAGTGCCATTAGTTTTCAAATTTGAAAACACTTTTTTTGTTTATTTGTTTTCTTTCTTGCTTTATTTATTTTATTTTGTTTCTACTTACAACAAAATACTTATTGTTGTTATTTTTAATTATTACGAGGGCCGAACCATAAGACATTAAAGCATTTCAAATGAACTCTGAAAAAGTTGAAAGTTGGCATGGTTCATAAATTGACCCACATAGCATGTGCATGTACAAAACGGACAATGCTATCATACTCGTCAGTTACAAAGTTGGCATGGTATCATCATAATAGTTGCGGGAGAAAGTTGGCATGGTATCATCATAATAGTTACAAAGTATATTGGGACCAGAACAGCTTCTCCGTAGAGCTCCCCTCTTCAGCGCGATAGAACTCCGCGGCATCCGAAATGCTGCGTGGCAGATCTACGAATGCCCCTGGAGAGCTCCGGATTCGTGTAAGTAAAAGAAATGACTCCTCCACATGCTTGCTTTGCATAAAGAATGCCTTACCCTCCGCTATCTTCTTTGCCGCCTGGATTTCCTGGAGGGCCTTTCGGGCTTGGGCCTTGGTGTCGGCCGCGCTTTGGAGGGCCTTTGCAAGCTCAGACGCTTGCGTCTCGTAGTCATGCTCCAAGGGGCCGAACTTCTTGCCGAGCTCCTGGAGCTCGTGCTGTACCTCTCCCACCCAAGCATCTTGCCTCTCTCACTCGGTGCGCTCCGTATCCGCCATGTCTTCGGCCGCGGACGACGCTTCCTTCAGGGCCGCCACTTCGGTCACGGTCCCTATCAAAAGCCATGATGCTTTTTATTAGCATCACCAACTTTTTATCCTCTATATGACATATGGACGGGGTTTCTCTTACCTTTGTTCGCCTCGAGATGCTTCTTCACGAGGCCGAGCTCTTCTACGGCCTGCCCCAGTTCACGCTTGAGTCTGGCAACCTCAGCCATGCGCGCAGCGGCCGCCAGCAGCAGTGCCTGTTTGATTCATACAGACAAATACTATTAAGCTTCCTGCGGTTTTTTAGTTGACCCTCCATTTGGTTTTTCCTTTTCGAACACCAACCAGAGTATCAGGGGCTACTGTCTATTGGGTGATATTTCCTCACACTTTCTTTACCTCAAAGCCTGATAGCAGGCTGGTGCAGGCTTCGGTCAATCCGCTCTTGGCGGACCGAACCTTCTCAACCACCGTACCCGTAAGTGTACGGTGTTCATCCTCGATGGAAGCGCCTCGAAGCACTTCCAGCAAATTATCCGATGCCTCCGGCTGGGCGGAGTTCATCGGCACAGCCGGCTCGCTCTCCTTCGGGAGGGACTGCTTACCGGAATCCGAAACCTTTGTAGGCCCCGGCGCAGTAACCGGCTGGGAGCCAGACTTGCTGTGGCTCCCGTCAGCATAATCCATGGGGTTCTCATCCCCCATGTGTCCGGCGCCCGAGATTTTGCCTTGGGGCATCTCCGAAACCATCACTTCCTGCTCTGGCATCCTCCGGGACAACACCTCGGTGTCATCCACGGGTCGTGGGGAGGTTGCCGTCGGGAGCAAATTCATCTCTGACTCGTTTAGAGACTCCTCCGAAGAGGAATCCTCGAGATTGGACCCGGCCGGACTGCATAAACATATTCGGCGTCATTACAAACCATGAGGTCAAAGTCGCACGGAAAGTATTATGGAATGCGGATACTTACGACCTCGCCCGGGGCTTGCCCCTGGGAAGCCACTCCTCATCGCTGAAAGCGGCGGTTGTGGGGTGATCGGGAAGGGACGCTTCTCCCTTCTTCAGCGTCCCGGCCTCCCCTCACGGGGCGGCTTTCCTTTTCTTCTCCTTCCTTTTTCTCGGGGAGGAGGCATTTCTTCATGTTCTCCCCCGTCTTCGGGGGGAGAGTCTTCCTCGGCGTCTTCAGATGACGACTCTATCACGGCCTTGCGCCGGGAACCTCTTTTGGTCCCCGCGGCCGCCTTCTTGGACCCTTCGGCCCCTTCAGTGGAGGCAGCCTTCTTCTTCTTCCTCTCTTCCCCCTCGTGGGAGGAGTGCGCCTCGTCATCCTCTGGCGAGGCGTCTGGTGCGGCTTCGTGCCGGATACCCTTCCTGGTCCCAGCGGCCTTCTTCTCAGCCTTTTTCTCCGGCACCTTGTAAGGCGCCGGAACCAGCATCTCTGCTAGGAGTGCACCTACTGGGTCCTCAGGCAATGGAGCCGGACAGTTAATCCGCTCCGCCTTCTCCACCCACTCCTGTTCGGTCAGCATAGTGATATAAGAATCCTCCCACGAATGTGCCAGGAAGGAAACATCTTGTAATAACCAGAGGACTTACCGGACTAGCGAGGCGGCTTGCGCTGAGCCCCCGGTCCTCGAAAAGGGGAGGAGGAACTTCGCCGGTCTTGAACAACACCTTCCAGATTTCTTTGTGCATTGTGACGAAGAGCTCTAGCAGCATCTGGTGTTCGGCCGGGTCGAACTCCCACATATCAAAAGCCCGTCTTTGGCACGGGAGAATCCGGCGAATAAGCATGACCTGGACCACATTGACAAGCTTGATCTTCTTGTCCCTCATACCTCTGATGCAGTTCTCGAGTCCGGCCAGCTCCGTGGGTTCGCCCCAGGCCAGGCCCTTCTTCTCCCAAGAAGTGAGCCGCGTGGGGATTCCGGATCTGAATTTGGGGGCCGCCGCCCAGTTGACGTCGCGCGGCTCGGTGATGTAAAACCACCCTGATTGCAACCCGTTTACGGTCTCCACGAAGGAGCCGTCAAGCCATGTGACGCTGGGTATCTTGCCGACCATGGCGCCTCCGCACTCCGCCTGGTGGCCGCTCACGATCTTCAGCTTCACGCAGAAGATCTTCAACCACAGGCCAAAGTGAGGCTTGATGCGGGAGGAAGGCCTCGCACGCGACGATGAACGCCGAGATGTTGAGGACGAAATTCGGGCCCAGATCGTGAAAATCTAGCCCGTAGTAGTACATAAACCCGCGGACTAACGGGTTGAGTGGAAATCCTAGTCCGCAAACGAAATGAGGGAGAAATACTACTCTCTCCCGAAACTTCAGAGTGGGGGTGATCTGTCCCTCTGCTGGAAGCCTGTGCGCGATGCTCTCGGCCAGGTATCAGGCCTCTCGAAGCTTGGTAATGTTCTCCTCCGTGACAGAGGAGGCCATCCACTTGCCTCCCGCTCCAGACATGATGCGATCCTACGGAGAAGGTGAGAACTTGGGCGCTGGAGCTCAAGGGTGCGAGAACGGATGAGCAAAGGAGGAAGAAGGCGTGTAGTGCGCCATTAGTAACAATTTTCTTTTTCATTTTTTTTCAATTTTTTCTTCATTTTTTTTATTTTTTTTAATTTTTTTTCTTAATCTCGGGTCACTATGGCTTAATCTCAGGTCAATATGCTTAATCTCAGGTCAATGTAGAATGTGCGCCTCCCCACTTGCCTCTTGAAATCTCTTATTTTTTCGAGCGCCTCGATTAATGGCGCTGGTTGGGATACCCAGGCCCGTATTGATGGAGATCCCGCGATAAGGGGAGACGATCTCTGCTTTGACAAGACGTGCCAAAGAAACCGCCTCGCGATGCTTTGACAAGACGTGCCAAAGAAACCGCCTCGCGATGTGTGCGGGAGCGGGTTGTAAAAATGGTTCGAATAAGTTACCGAGCCATGGCGTGATGTCACACAACAAAGGGTTGTCAGCAGATCGAATTAGTGGATTATTATTCTCTCTAAGATGGTATATGGAGTTTATCACTACTAGAAAAAGGCCTGCTAGTGGCACACCTGTTTTTGCTACTAATGGCGCACCTGTAGTGCGCCATTAGCCATTAGTATACCAGATACTAATGGCGCACTAAGCACCTGTAGTGAGCCATTAGTAACAATTTTTTTTCATTTTTTTCATTTTATTTTGAATTTTTTTTCTTAATCTCGGGTCACTATGCCTTAATCTCAGGTCAATATGCTTAATCTCAGGTCAAATCACACTCCGTGGTGAAACTTCCCGAAAGGTCACCCATCCTCACACTACTCCAGCCCTAGCACGCTTAACTTCAGAGTTCTATCCACCCAGCACCAGCACACTTCACAGGCACTTGTTGATATAGCTAGCATATCAATCCTATTAAACCTTGTTGATGTTTAGGACTTTGTTCATTTTCATGAGTGTGATGAAATTTTGAAAAATTATTTCAAACTTCCCGGTCATATTACGTATCATATTTTGAAAAAAAATTACCGAAAAAAAATTCAAAACTATTTTTTTTCTGTTACTAGTGGCGCACCAAGCAAACGGTGCGCCACTAGTAAGTTTGAAATTTTTTGAATTCTTTTGCCTCCAGATCTTAAAAGCCCCATAACTTTTTTTTCTGTTATGTTTTTGAGGATTTTGAAAATGTTTAACGGGGTTCCCACAGTTATATTTGGATGTAACTTTTCGAGTAGATGATTTTTCATATAAATAACTTTTTCGTCCGAGTTAGTATGCAAAAGTTATGCCCATTTTACAAATTCTCAAGAGATTTTGCAAATAAAGTCAAAATTCATATTTGCAAATTTTCCCAACAACTAGACCACATATCACATGGGAAACTTATTTTATTTTATTTTTTTGACATTTCCAACATTTTCTTTTATTTTTTTGAAACTGAAAAGGCGGTCCACTTGGGGGGGGGGGGTGGGGGGTGCAACTTTTTTGGCCAAGTTAGTAATGGCGCACCATGGGCGCGGTGCGCCATTACTAGTTTAACTAGTAATGGCGCACCACGCCCATGGTGCGCCATTACTAGTTTTAAAAATAAATAAAAAAATGAAGTTTTTTTGAAAAAAAGTTAGTAATGGCGCACGAGTGGACAGTGCCACATTACTAGTTAAAACTAGTAATGACGCACTGTCCACCGGTGCGCCATTACTAACAAATTGTTTTTTAAATTTTTTTTGAAACTACTAATGGCGCACTGTGTAGGTGCGTGGGACTTCTGAGGAGCCTCCTACTGGATTGATACCTTGGTCCTCAAAAACTAAGGGAAATACTTACGCTACTATTGCTGCATCACCCTTTCCTCTTCAAGGAAAACCAATGCAAGCACAAGACGTAGCAAGAAGGATTTCTAGCAGTGTTGCCAGGTAGGTTTTCGCTCAAGTCAAGACATACCAAGTACCCATCACAAACTCATCTCCCTCGCATTTACATTATTTGCCATTTGCCTCTCGTTTTCCTCTCTCCCACTTCATCCTTGCCGTTTTATTCGCCCTCTCTTTCCAAATCTTCTCCTCTCTTTCTCGCTTGCCTTTTTCTGTTTGCTCGTGTGTTAGATCATTTACCTTGCCATAATGGCTAGTCCTCCTATCCTTGTTATTACTCACGAACATGAAATTCTTAATTTTAAGCAAAGGGAGGGAGAAAATTTAAAAGATGCTTGGCATAGAATTTGCATTGCTCAAAATAGATCCACTAGGAAGCTTTCTACTTCCGTTCTTCTTCGCAATTTTTATGTAGGCATTACTCCTTGGAATAGATGCGTTCTTGATACCGTTAACGGAGGGTATATCTTGAGTAGCCATACGTTTGATGCTTATAATGCTATGTTAGATTTGTTTGGCCCACCACCTCTTTTGGTTGATGGAACTGTTTTAACTTTAGAACATGTGATGCAACGGCTTGAAATTATTGGAAATAAAATTGCCACTGTTGAGTGGATTGAAAATTTGGATAAAAAGATTCATAATCAGATTACCCAATACTGATCTAGGGTTGGAGTTACTTTGAATAATCTCAAAGAGAAAGAACCTATAGTTAATGAAAAAATAGATCTAGATTCTGCAAGAATCGGTAAACTTGAGGATATCATTACCAACTTAGGTTCGGCATTTTCTTGCATGTAAAACACTCCAAAACCTCCTACCAAAACTGCCAAGTTTATTTATGTTCCTAAAAATAAGAGTGAATTTTCTAGTAAGGGATACGTGGATCTCAAATCAATAAGCGTTCTTCCCAATTGTCTTTCTATCATTAAGGAACCTTTTGCTACAAACGAATTTCTTGAATTTTTGCCCAAAGGTTTAATCATTGCTAAAAAGGGAGAAACCCCTAAAGGTTATAAGTGCTCTACTTATGAATTGAGTGCCAAAGATGGCACTACTTAGATCTATCTTCGCTTTTATGCCTGGCTAGGGGCGTTAAACGATAGCGCTAGTTGGGAGGCAACCCAATTTTATTTGTGTTTTTTTGTTTTTGCTTCTGTTTAGGTATAAATTTTTCATCTGCCTTCTGTTTAGATGTGTTTTTATGTTTTAATTAGTGTTTGTGCCAAGTAGAACCTATAGGATAACCTATGGTGATAGTTAATTTAATTCTGCTGAAAAACAAAACCTTTGCGTGCACGAAATTAGTTTTTTGTTAAATCACAGAAAAGTTCTTTTGCGTTGATTCATTTTGCTGCTGATCAATAGCACATTTCCCAGAACTTCCTATTTTCGTAGGAATTTTCAAGTTCCAGAAGTTTGCGTTATTTACAGATTGCTACAGACTTTTCTGTTTTTCACAGATTCTATTTTTCATGTGTTGTTTGCTTATTTTGATGCATCTATGGCTAGTATTAAGTGGTATGAACCATAGAGAACTTGGAATACAGTAGGTTTAACACCAAAATAAATAAAGAATGAGTTCATTACAGTACCTTATGTGGTGGTTTTGGTTTTCTTTCACTAACGGAGCTTATGAGATTTCCTGTTGAGTTTTGTGTTGTGAAGTTTTCAAGTTTTGGGTAAAGATTTGATGGACTATGGAATAAGGAGTGGCAAAAGCCTAAGCTTGGGGATGCCCATGGCACCCCAAGATATTCAAGAGTATCCAAAAGCCTAATCTTGGGGATTCCCCGGGAAGGCATCCCCTCTTTCGATCGTCTTCGTTCATTGGTAACTTTACTTGGAGCTATATTTTTATTCGCCACATGATATGTATTTTTCTTGGAGCGTCGTGTATGATATTAGTATTTGCTTTTTAGTTTTCCACAATCATCCTTGCTTTACACACCTTTTGGGAGAAGCCTACTTGATTGAAATTTGCTAGAATACTCTATGTGCTTCACTTACATCTTTTGAGCTAGATAGTTGTTGCTCTAGTGCTTCACTTATATCTTTTAGAGAACGGTGGTGGCTTAACTTTGTAGAAATTGCTAGTCTCTCATGCTTCACTTATATTATTTTGAGAGTCTTTTAGAACAGCATGGTATTTTCTATGGTTATAAAATTGGTCCTAGAATGGTAGGCATCCAAGTTGGGTATAACAAAAACTATCATAGGAAGTGAATTGGATGCTATGATCAATTTGATACTTGATAATTGTTTTGAGATATGGAGGTAGTGATATTAAAATCATGCTAGTTGGGTGATTATGAATTTAAAGAATGCTTGTGCTGAAGTTAGCAAGTCCCGTAGCATGCACGTATGGTTAAAGTTCTGTAACAAATTTGAAACATGAAGTGTACTTGGATTGTGCATCCTTATGACTGGCGGTCGGGGACAAGCGATGGTCTTTTCCTACAAATCTATCCCTCTAGGAGCATGCACGTAGTGCTTGGTTTTTGATGACTTCTAAATTTTTGCAATAAGTATATGAGTTCTTTTAACTAATGTTGAGTCCATGGATTATACGCACTTTTACCTTTCCATCATTGCTATCTTCTTCGGTATCGTGCATTGCCCTTTCTCACCTTGACAGTTGGTGCAAACTTCGCCGGTGCATCCAAACCTCGTGATACGATACACTCTATCACACATAAACCTCCTTATATCTTCCTCAAAACTGCCAGCATACCTACCTATTATGGCATTTCCATAGCCATTCTGAGATATATTGCCATGCAACTTTCCACCGTTCCGTTATCATCATGACATGCATTACTTTTGTCATATTGCCATTGCATGATCATGTAGTTGACATAGTATTTGTGGCAAAGCCACCATGCATAATTTTTCATACATGTCACTCTTGATTCATTGCACCATCCTGGTACACCGCCGGAGGCATTCATATAGAGTCATATCTTGTTCTAGTTTCGAATTGTAATTCATGTGTTTTAATCAATAAAAGTGTGATGATCATCTTATTAGAGCATTGTCCCAAAAAAAGGCCAAAAGGAAAAAAGAAAAGCCAAAGAAAAAAATAAAAAAAGAAAAAAAAGAAAAGAAAAAGAAAAAAAGAAAATAAATAAAAAGGGGCAATGTTACTATCTCTTTTTCCACACTTGTGCTTCAAAGTAGCACCATGTCCTTCATATAGCGAGTCTCGTTTATTGTGCTTCAAAGTAGCACCATGTTTTTCATATAGTGAGTCTCATATGTTGTCACTTTCATATACTAGTGGGAATTTTTCATTATAGAACTTGGCTTGTATATTCTACGATGGGCTTCCTCAAATGCCCTAGGTCTTCGTGAGCAAGCAAGTTGGATGCACGCCACTAGTTTTCTTTTGTTGAGCTTTCATTCATTTATAGCTCTAGTGCATCTGTTGCATGGCAATCCCTACTCCTCATGTTGACATCAATTGATGGGCATCTCCATAGCCCATTGATTATCCTCGTCAATGTGAGACTTTCTCCTTTTTTGTCTTCTCCACACAATCCCCATCATCATATTCTATTCCACCCATAGTGCTATATCCATGGCTCACGCACATGTATTGCATGAAAGTTGAAAACGTTTGAGATTATTTTAGTATGAAATAATTGCTTGGCTTGTCATCGGGGGTGTAGAATTTGGGAACATTTTGTGTGACGAAAATGAAGCATAGCCTAACTATATTATTTTGTAGGGATGAACTTTCTTTAGCCAAGTTATTTTGAGAAGACATGATCGCTTTGATTAGTATGTTTGAAGTATTAATATTACTTGTGTCAATATGAACTTTTATTTTGAATCATTTGGATCTGAACATTCATGCCAGAATAAAGAAAATTACATTGAGAATTATGCTAGGTAGCATTCCACATCAAAAATTTTGTTTTTATCGTTTACCTACTCGAGGAAGAGCAGGAATTAAGCTTGGGGATGCTTCATACATCTCGACCGTATCTATAATTTTTGATTGTTCCCTGCTATTATATTACCCCTTTTGGATGTTTATGGGCTTTATTTTACACATTTATATCATTTTGGGACTAACCTACTAACCGGAGGCCCAGCCCGTATTGCTGTTTTTTTGCCTATTTCAGTATTTCAAAGAAAAGGAATATCAAACGGAGTCCAAATGGAATGAAACCTTCGGGAGCATGATTTTTTGGAACGAACATGATCCAGAGGACTTGGAGTGCAAGCCAAGAAGCAGTCGAGGCGGCCACGAGATACGAGGGCGCGCCCCCCTGTCTCGTGGGCCCCTCGGTCGGCCTCCGACCAACTTCCTCCTCATATATATATACCCACGTACCTCGAAAACATCCAGGGAGCCAACGAAAAACAATTTCCACCGCCGTAACCTTCTGTATCGGCAAGATCCCATCTTGGAGCCTTCGCCGGCGCTCCGCCGGAGGGGGAATCGACCATGGAGGGCTTCTACATCAACACCATAGCCCGTCCGATGAGTTGTGAGTAGTTTACCACAGGCCTTCGGGTCCATAGTAATTAGCTAGATGGCTTCTTCTCTCTTTTTGGATCTCAATACCATGTCCCCCCCTCTCTTGTGGAGATCTATTTGATGTAACTCTTTTTGCGGTGTGTTTGTCGAGATCCGATGAATTGTGGGTTTATGATCAAGTTTATCTATGAGAAATATTTGAATCTCCTCTGAATTCTTTTATGTATGATTGAGTTATCTTTGCACGTCTCTTCGAATTATCATTTTGGTTTGGCCTACTAGATTGATCTTTCTTGCCATGGGAGAAGTGCTTAGCTTTGGGTTCAATCTTGCAGTGTCCTTACCCGGTGATAACAGGGGTTGCAAGGCACGTATTGTATTGTTGCCATCGAGGATAAAAAGATGGGGTTTATATCATATTGCTTGAGTTTATCCCTCTACATCATGTCATCTTTCTTAATGCGTTACTCTGTTCTTATGAACCTAATACTCTAGATGCATATTGGATAGCGGTTGATGTGTGGAGTAATAGTAGTAGATGCAGGCAGGAGTCGGTCTACTTGTCACAGACGTGATGATGAGGATACCGACCTGGGGTAGGGTCATAGGCCTGACCTACACACCCTACCCAAGGTCACTGCCCCAGAAGATGAGAAGACCAAGAATCCACTGGACGATGCAATCATTCGACCAGAATTCTCTACCTTCACTCGACCATATGGGAACCGCTCGACTACGTCGAACACCAGGAGTCGGTAGGATGTACAATGGCCGGATATTCACTCCTTAGTCTTCATGAGCATTAAGAGTACTTAATGCTGGCGTTACCAGTAACGCCCCTTACTTTATGTACATTAGTTCCCTTGTAATGGAGGCGGGCTGGGGTCCTGGCGCACACTATATAAGCCAACCCCCTCCTCTGGCACAAGGGTTCACACCACCTGTAATGCAACACACATAATCCAATCGACCGCCTCGGGGGACCGAGACGTAGGGCTATTACTTCGTCCCAGAAGGGCCTGAACTCGTAAATCTCGTGTGTACATCTTCGCCATAGCTAAGATCTTGCCTCTCCATACCTACCCCCCTTTCTACTGTCAGCCTTAGAACCACGACAGTTGGCACCCACCATGGGGTAGGTGTCTTAGCGATTTGTTGGTGAAGTTGCAAGTTTTTCCGATCACCATCATCATGGTTTCCGGCGGCGGATTGGCTGAGGGCCGTGAGATCCGTCTCGGCGCGCTCGTTTTCGATCTGTCGACTGGCTCCACGGAGACCGCATCCGAGTGCGATAGCAGCGATCCTGCGGCCGAAGTCTTGATGGTCGATGGGCCTCATAGCCCACCTGGTTTCCGCCGCGAGGGCGGCGGAGACGGAGGCGGCGATCCATCGCACGTCCACGAGGAATAGCGACCCGAGCCCCTCTCGTCTCAGCAGAGGGAAGAACTTCATCGCCGCAACATTGATGCACTCCACACACCCATCGTTGGAGAAACCCCCGAGGCTCGAGCCTTGGAGGAGGTGCGCTTAGCTAATCTGGCTGAGCGCACTCGACTGGATAACCTCCAACGGGCTCTCGATGAGCGCGCTCAGGAGAGGATCCATGAGTCCAGTCGAAGACAACTTTTTCCGCCTCCACCTAAGGTATACCGCACTCCGATTCAGAATCTCACAGCTACAGCCCGCATAGCAGAGTCGATCCAACCTTCCCAGTCGGCACTACAAGAAATATGTCAACTTGTGACCACCACTATTGGTTACTGAAAGGTCATGGTTTTTCATTTGCGACCTTTTTATGACCAAAAATAGAAGGTCAAAAGCTGGCGGTCGTAAACTGACTATAGCGACCTTTCTTCTGGAATGGTCGTAGACGTTTATGACCAAAATATGTCCACTGTGGCGTTTTGGTCACTAGCAACCTCCCCAGGCCACGTAGGCATCTAGCGTGGCAAGCTGATGTGGCATAAGATTCAGCCCGGTCCAATTCAGTTTTCTACATGGGCCTAGCCCATTAATTCAGCCTTTCTATATTTTTTTCTGTTAATTTTTGGTCGACTTCATGGGCCTGACCCAACATTGCAGCCTTTTTTATTATTGGGCCTTGGCCTTTTCGTCTAAATAATTTTAGTTTCCTTTTTTTATTAAACGGGTCCACCAGTCAGATGGGTCCCAGTTGTCAGGTTTGGGTCTGGTAAGTGAGTCCCATCTATCAGGCTCATATTCTTCATATTTCAACTAGTATTTAACTTGGCAGACAAAAGCACACATGATACTTCAAATAAGAGCAACCAGATGACGTTGCCAATACATATGACCATGTGTAATACAGTACTTTACAAGATCTACATCTGTAACGAGCTCTACAAGTGTGATACAGTACTGCTTTACAAGAAAATGACGACATGCGGACTCGCTCGACAACCATAGTAAAGGCTGGGAACAAACAAAACGGCAACATGGTTTCCTCTGTCAGGGCTGCCGGTGCTGCTCCTTCCCCGCCGCCCCCGCACAGGTGAATTCCTGCACAAGTGAAATTGGACTGAATCTGTAAACTTGTTTATACTCCTGGACTGTGTTTGGAATGAATTAGGAGTACAAGGAAACCAAAACAATATCTGGACTGTCTTTGGACTAAATTTTGAGTACAAAAGTGCAGGGAAACAAAACTCTAGTGTTGTAGAAGAGTTGCAGCAACCTTCGTATTAAGTACACAAAAATAAGAAGAATTCAATAATATATATACAGGCACAAAAAGAAGAGTTGCCATCAATGCTTCAGTTTTGCACTTATCGATGCAGTGGTATATATACCAATTCATAGTACTGTCACAACTCCTTGACTTTATAATTTAGTTTTGACATTCACATTACCAATCTGTGTTACCCCAATGAAAGCGTATATCACTGTAAACAGTATTCCATGAAAGAGAAACCCAAAGTAGACAACATTTGCCCATGGAGTACAAATATTGACCTCATTTAGTGGTAATTAACGTGTACTCCTAAACAGATGATGAAGGCTATGTTTCAGTTACCAAAAAGTGAAAGTAACATAAGTAAGAAGCACAGTTGCAGTGATTACAATTTGGCATGAACTTTCTCCAGTGGGACAGGCTCAATTTGCAGAGTGTGCTCAAACAAGAGGTAGTTATTCATCTCATCAGCTACAATCTTGGCCACCTGATATACCAAGAACTAACGGTTGGTACTGCAACTCTCTCGGACGAGTACTAACTAGAAAGAGCACCATGGGGACGGGGAGGGTTGGATGGAAATCTCACCAGGATGAGGTCGAAGATGAACCAGGAGGTGCCGAAGAGGAACACGGACAGGGACAGCAGGAACGGCATGAACTCCAGCCCTCTTCGACCAACCTCTGCACAAGCACAACCACACGCATGGCTCATGACTCAGTAGTCAGCGCGTACACCAAACTGTTGACTGTGGATTTCAGAAATGTGTGCGTGCGTACCGTGACGACAGCGATCCTTGAAGCTGATCGTGACGTCGATGCAGGGCACGGTGATGGCGCCAAGCCGCGATGCCGCCGCCGAGGACGACAAGGGAGAGGACCAGGACCCCCACTCGCAGTTGGTGGTGGCGACCAGGAACATACAAAGAGTACAAGAACAAACAAAGCTCATTGTCTAACCAAAAGACATCAACAAGTCCTAACTGATGGTTACACTTAATTCACATTTTCTAACTCTCCTTTTACATGTATAAGATGCTAGAAATAAGATGTAGAGTTTTCAAAAAATAATCAGCATACTTGCATTTTGTAGTGCTATTGTGTGCACTGGACAACAATCATTTATGGACTTAATTCAAAACACTTGTAACATAACAGAAGTAGGGTGAACAGGGTACCGCATTTGATACCAACTGAGAACACTTATTACATGCTTGACAAGTACTAACACCACGAATTACAATACTTTGCTAGTACTACTAGTACAAGTTTTCCCCAAGTCAAAAGCAAGGGCAAGTACACTGCAAACATGCCCAGATTCCTCCTACTTGGTTCTAGTCCTACTGCCACACCTTTTACTGCTAGTCAAAGTTCAAAATTCTTAGACAAGCTCCCCAAGCCAAATTTGAATTCAAACCCAATAACAGGCCAAATTTGAATTCTGGGACCATTATTTGCAGAATTTGCTACCAGGAAATTCAGAGAAGCTTACTAGTACAAGTTTCCTCCCCCCAAGTCAAATAAGTTCACACATCCATCTTCACTTCAGATCTTCCCTCCCCTTTTATTTAAAAAAATTCTAGTACAACTCAGCCACATGTTTCAGGTTCCTTCCTACTCTACAGAATATGGCACCCACATCACATCAAGTCTAATTTCAAATTCTGGGGCCAAAGAACATTACAAATTTTGCTACAAGGACATGATCAATAATCAAAGATGCTCAACAGGAAGGAAGGAAACCATGTACTGAACAGGAAAATTCAATTAATGTTTAGTTGCAAGTTGTTTTGCAGGCAGGTGTCATCATCGCACAACAAATCCAAGAATTTAAATACACAACACATTCCAACACATGTAATTGGAACCAACCCATCAACACACACACAACTAAACTCGGACCGGATCGATGTTAAGTTATACCGAGAGAGCAATAGCAGTAAAACACGCGCGACGCCGCGTCCAACAGCGAACGTTGGTTTTCCACTATATATCTCCAACAATAACACTAGTATCAAACTTAAAAAGAAATGCTTGACTAGCTAGCTAGTTTCTGAAAAGACAAGGCATTAAGAGGTATCATCATTCTTTTAATAACTTGCATTGCAACATTCACGATCAATAGCTATTCACAAATGCAAGAAAATCTACACGAACTACCCGGCTCTCTTAAATATATTTTTCAAGTGGTTTCTTTACAGCTGGGTATATGTTGCAGTCGACAAAAGAACATGTATTTGCAGTTGCCTGCCACTCTGGAATGTCGAGGTGCTGCCTGACCTTCTCAATGTCAGCCACCAAGTCCCAGGTGGTGTTCTCCTATATACAAGCATGGGAAGTGCTCTTCCAGTGCCTCTCTGCAATCAAACACACGCAGATTAAGCACCACGGTCTCCTAGGAACACCGGTGAACAGACACACGAGGGGATCAAAACAAAACCAACCTGGTCGAACAACATGATCCTGTAGAACTCTGGATTGAAGAATCCACCGTTGCCGAGCGAAGTGCCAGCCCAGGACCCCCGTGGAGGAAGACGACAAGCTGCAGACAGAACAAAATCGGTATTACTAAGGGAAGAATTGCAGGTGCGCGACTGGTAAATGTCATAAAGCCTTCAGGTGTGCATCTTTCTTAATAAAAGTACTTACAAATGTAGTCCCATCTCCCACTCCTTGTTACTTACTACATGAAGTACCTGGTGCTAATCATGGTCTGATACTGGGATACGCAAAAACTAGTGCCCACATGTGCGCTCTAAATTTAAAAATCAGGTTGTTTCTAATGCGTGCATACTGACTAACTGAAGAACTGCTCGAGTTTCAGTGGCCAAGAAGAATCGGATTTTGCATCACCAAGAAACCACAAGGAAAGGGGATTGGCGGGGTTACCTGCCCTGATGCAGATGAACGCCGGAGGAGCAGGCTGCAGGTCCCGGTGGTGAAGCTGGCGCTGATGAAGGCCCACGTAGAGCGACCCTTGGTGTCGTTGCCCGTCAGAGCTGCGGGGGTCGTGCCGGTGACCCACTGCGGCGGCTAGGGTTCGGACCCCACGTGGTTGTTGATCCCGCCGCCGTGGCCCCTGCGAGGAGCCCGAGCAGGACCCCACGGGCTTGGCCTTGGATCCGGCCGCGGCAGGAGCGACACGGCCTCCCCTCTCGATCTGGGTGCACGGCCGCGGCCCCCCGATCTGGAGCGTAGGGAGATGAAGGAGAGACTAAGGGCGCCAGCGGTGGGGTGGAGGGCAGAGGATGGGCCTCGGGGAGACGAGCTCGCCGCCGATGGGGTTGGGATTGGGGGAGAGGGAGGAGGTCGGTGGCCGCGGCGATTGGGTGGGACGAGGAGGAGCAAGCCCCGTGTCTTCATTTTTGGGGCTGGTTGGACGCACGCACGCACGCCGGATGAAGGCGATGGGAGGGGGATGGCGGAGACGAGGTCGGCGGTGGGTGGGGCCGGCGGTGGTGGGTGGGGATGTCGGCGGTGGCGGAGACTAGGTCGCGACAAGGGAGAGGACGGCGCGGCAACCTCGATTAGATCTGGAGAAGGAAAGGGTGGGTGGGTAGGTGGGTTAGGGTTTTGGTCTTTCAGGAGAAGATCCACCGTTGGATGGGCGCGTGATGGATGGCTCAGATCGTGTCCAACATGGTGATCTAGGTGGACGTGGTTCCTCACTTCTCATTGGTTGGCTGGCTCGCGCTCAAATATCCAAAATTTGGACCCAAATTTCTGAAAAAAATTAAATGCCTACAAATCTATGTTGCAAAATTGAACCAAATCAAGGGAGTTTGTTCAAATGATCTCATATTTTGCACAAGGGTGCTTCTTGGAATGGCAAACAATGTTGCCTAAGGGAGTTTTTATTTTCTTTGCACGGAAAATTCATTTTCCATTTTCCGAGTACCGGAAATGAGTTTTTTTTGTGAAGGACCTACCATATATTTGTTGCAAATTGGACCAAATCAATTTTATAAAAAACTATGCCATATTTAATGCACAATTGACCAAATGGTTGGGTGTAAAAAGTTTTTGATCCACCTCTGGTGAAAAAGACAAATTTCCACTGATTCAGTTGGAAGCGGGTCAAATTTGAACTGCAGGTGCCTCTTATTTTACTCTTTATTTTTTCCAAAAATCATTTCTAGGTACATAAGTATCTATTTAATCAGAGAAGCATCAAAAGTTTTCCAAGATTCAACCACTAGCTAGGAACGGTCAAGTCCGCCGTTTTGACCGCGTTTTGAAACGGGCATAAAAAATTAAAAAAAAATCAAAAAATTGGAAAACCTTCGCATTGTGTCATTATATATGACCAAGTTTCCAGGAAAAATAATAAACTTGTAATACGGAAATTATTTTAAAAAAGTGTTCTCAGAAATGAGCTATCAAGTGTGAAGATTCATGACTTTCAAGCCAAATGATCAATCTTATGGCCACATTCATGGCATAGTTTGTTCAAATGATCTCATATTGTGCACAAGGGTGCATCTTGGAATTCCAAACAATGTTGCCTAAGGGAGTTTTCATTTTCTTTGGAGGAAAAATTCATTTTCCTTTTTTTCGGAGGCTCAAAATGAGTTTTTTTGTGAAGGATCTACCATATATTTGTTGCAAAATTGGACCTAACCAATTTTATTAAATACTAGGCCATATTTAATGCACAATTGACAAAATGGTTGGGTGTCAAAAGTTTTAATCTACCTCTGGTGAAAAAGACAAATTCCCGCTGATTCAGTTGGAAGCGGGTCAAATTTGAACTGCAGGTGCCTCATAGTTAGCTCTTTATTTTTTCCAAAAATCATTTCTAGGTAAATAAATATATATTTCATAAGAGAAACACCAAAAAAAAATCCAACGCATTCCAACGACGGTTATCCCAAAGGAAATCCACTCTGATGATTTTTGCTGGTGTTGAAAGCAAGAGTCGATTGAAGGTCATCATCAAAGAAGTGAACATGGTCGCCCCTGCGGAGAAGACCACCTATCTGAGATGGTCTCAGACAGCCATCACATTCAACCAGTCGGACCATCCCGCTCATGTGGCCACCCCTGGGAGGCAAGCACTGGTGGTCGACCCTGTGGTTGGGGGCACTCGACTGACCAAAGTACTGATGGATGGTGGTAGTGGCCTGAACATCCTTTACGCTGAAACCTTGAAGGGGATGGGCATTCCGATGTCCAAACTTAGTGAGAGCAACATGACTTTCCATGGTGTTATCCTTGGGAACAAAGCCGAATCACTCGGCCAGATCGCCCTCGACGTGGATTTCGGTGATTCCAAGCATTACCGTAAGGAGAAGTTGATATTTGAAGTCGTGGATTTCCAGAGTGCCTATCATGCCATTTTGGGTAGGCCAACCTATGCACGTTTTATGGCTCGACCATGTTATGTGTACCTCAAACTGAAGATGCCTGGCCCCAAAGGTGTGATCACAGTAACTGACAATCGGCAGAAGGCAGAGGAATGCTTTCAGAAAGGTTCCAAGATCGCCGACGCTCAGATGGCAGCGGTCGAATTGCAAGAGTATCAGAAGAGTGCAGATGCGAGTGATTTGCTCCGAGCCAAGAAGCCCGCTACAGACTCTACATTTCAGTCGACTGGTGAAACGAAGCCGATTCATATTCACCCAGCCGATCCCAACGCTGCGCCGACCCATATTTCAACAATGCTCGACAGCAAATAGGAAGAAGCGCTCATCCAGTTCCTCCGTGAGAACTGGGATATCTTCACATGGAAACCCTCTGACATGCCAGGTGTACCCAGGGGACTGGCTGAGCACCGTTTGCGTGTCGATCCCAAGGTAAAACCCGTCAAAGAGCACCTTTAGTGGTCCGCCGTGCAGAAGAGGAAAGCAATTGGCGAAGAAGTGGCTCGAATGTTGGCAGCAGAGTTCATCCGTGAAATCTACCACTCCGAGTGGTTAGCCAATGTAGTCATGGTTCCTAAGAAGGATGATTCACTTCGTATGTGCATTGATTTCAAGCATATCAATCGGGCTTGCCCGAAAGATCACTTCCCTCTCCCTCGCATCGATTAGATTATTGACTCGACTGCGGGGTGCGAGCGCTTGTCTTTCCTAGATGCGTATTCCGGATACCATCAGATCCGACTGTATGGCCCCGATGAAATAAAAACAGCCTTCATCACCCCATTCGGGTGCTTTTGCTATGTTACCATGCCTTTCTGTTTGAAAAATGCCGGAGCCACATTCATGAGAATGATTCAGAAGTGCCTGCTCACTCAAATCAGTCGGAATGTGGAAGCGTACATCGATGACATTGTGGTCAAGTCTCGTAAAGGTTCCAACCTATTGACTGACCTCGCAGAAACCTTTGCCAACCTGAGGAGGTATGATATCAAGCTTAATCCGTCAAAATGCACGTTCGGAGTTCCAGGAAGAAAGTTACTCGGTTTTCTCGTTTCCGAATGAGGGATCGACGCCAATACAGAAAAAGTTGATACCATCCTCCGAATGAAACGCCCCGTGCGAGTGCATGACGTTCACAAGCTGATTGGTTGTCTGGCCGCACTAAGTCGATTCATTTCTCGTCTCGGTGAAAAGGCCTTGCCTCTTTACCAACTGATGAAGAAGTCTGATAAGTTCGAGCGGACTAATGAAGCTAATGCAGCGTTTGCAGAGTTCAAAACCCTGCTTTCCACCCAGTCGGTGCTCGCTGCGCCAATCAGCAAAGAGCCTTTACTGCTTTACATTGCAGCCACTTGAGAAGTTGTCAGCAGAGTATTCACGGTCGAGCAAGAAGAAGAAGGAAAAGCTTACAAGGTTCAACGCCCGGTCTATTATCTCTCTGAAGTTTTGAATCCATCCAAGCAACAATACCCACATTATCAGAAGCTTGTCTATGGAATATACATGGCCATGAAGAAAGTCGCGCACTATTTCTCTGACCACTCCATTACAGTCGTCAGCGACGCGCCAATATCTGAAATTCTGAATAACAGAGATGCAACTGGTCGAGTGAAAAAATGGGCGATTGAACTCCTTCCATTAGATATCAAGTTCGAGGCAAAGAAGGCCATCAAGTCCCAAGCAATTGCAGATTTCCTTGCCGAGTGGATTGAGCAGGAATTGCCGACTCAACTTCACTCGGAGCATTGGACTATGTTCTTTGATGGCTCCCAGATGCTGAATGGTTTAGGCGCTGGAGTAGTTTTGGTATCCCCTCGCAGAGACAGGCTCAGTTATGTTTTCTAGATTTATTTTGATTCCTCCAATAACGAAGCCGAATACGAAGCACTTCTATACAGGTTGCGTATGGCCATTTCACTCGGCATCCGTCGCCTTATGGTCTATGGTGACTCAGATTTGGTGGTCAACCAAGTGATGAAGGAATGGGATGTCAGGAGCCCAGGCATGACTGGTTATTGCAATGCAGTGAGAAAGCTGGAGAAGAGGTTTGAAGGTTTGGAGCTCCACCATATACCCCGACTGAAAAATCAAGTTGCAGATGAGTTAGCCAAGATAGGTTCAAAGAGAGGCCATTCCCCGAAACATGTTTCTGGAACATATTCATTCACCTTCAGTTCAGGAAGAGCCTTTCACCGAAGAGTCACCGCAGCCCAAGAGCGTCACAGATCCGACTAAAGTTGAAATCCCAGTCGTGGTTGACTTAGTCATGGAGGTTTTGGTCATCACGCCCTACTGGACAGTGCCGTACATCACTTACATTCTTAGGAAGGAACTCCCAGAGGATGAAGAAGAGGCTCGACAGATCGTCCGACGGTCTAAAGCCTTTACTGTGATAAAAGGACAGTTGTTCAGAGAAAGTGCGACTGGGGTTTGTCAGAAGTGCATCACGCCAGAAGAAGGCCGAATGATCCTCAATGATATTCACTCGGGGACCTGTGGTCACCATGCGTCCTCTCGGACCATCGTGGCCAAAGCATACCGAGGCGGATTTTATTGGCCGTACGCCAACGAGATGGCAAAAGAAATAGTGGACAAGTGTGAAGGGTGTCAGTTTTACTCCAATATGTCCAACAAACCCGCATCAGCTCTAAAGACTATTCCACTTGCATGGACCTTCGCAGTTTGGGGATTGGACATGGTTGGACCTCTGAGAACCGGCAGGAGCGGATTTACCCATGTGCTGGTAGCAGTCGACAAGTTTACCAAGTGGATCGAAGCCAAGCCCATCAAAAACCTTGAAGCAAGCAATGCTGTGAGTTTCATTAGAGAGTTGATATTTAGATATGGTGTACCACACAACATCATCACGGATAACGGGTCGAACTTCGACTCCAACGAGTTCAGAACGTTTTGTGCGTCCCAAGGCACGAGGGTCGATTACGCTTCGGTTTGCCCACCCTCAGTCGAATGGACAGGCTGAGCGGGCGAATGGATTGATTCTCAAAGGATTGAAGCCTCGGTTAATGCGTGACCTCAAGCATGCGGCATGAGCTTGGGTCGATGAGCTCCCATCAGTGCTGTGGGGGCTAAGGACAACTCCCAATCGGTCGACTGGACGGACTCCATTCTTCTTAGTCTACGGGGCCGGAGCCGTTTTGCCGAGCGATTTGCTCCACAACGCTCCCCGAGTCGAACTGTTCTCAGAAGAGGAAGCAGAGCAAGCTCGACAAGATGCAGTCGACCTCCTGGAGGAAGAAAGAGAGATGGCCTTCATCCGGTCGACCATTTATCAGCAAGACCTGCGTCCATTCCGTGCCAGGAACGTATGGGGTCGGGCATTCCAGGAAGGAGACTTGGTCCTCCGAGTGGATCAGCAAAAGCCACACAAGCTCGCCCCTGCTTGGGAAGGCCCTTTCGTCGTCACCAAGGTGCTCCACAACAAAGCTGTTGGAAATATGCCCTAGAGGCAATAATAAAAGGATTATTATTATATTTCCTTGTTCATGATAATTGTCTTTTATTCATGCTATAATTGAGTTATCCGGAAACCGTAATACACGCGTGAATACATAGACCACAATATGTCCCTAGTGAGCCTCTAGTTGACTAGCTCGTTGATTAACAGATAGTCATGGTTTCCTGACTATGGACATTGGATGTCGTTGATAACGGGATCACATCATTAGGAGAATGGTGTGATGGACAAGACCCAATCGTAAGCATAGCACAAGATCGTGTAGTTCGTTTGCTAGAGCTTTTCCAATGTCAAGTATCTTTTCCTTAGACCGTGAGATCGTGTAACTCCCGGATACCGTAGGAGTGCTTTGGGTGTACCAAACGTCACAACGTAACTGGGTGACTATAAAGGTATACTACGGGTATCTCCGAAAGTGTTTGTTGGGTTGACACGGATCGAGACTGGGATTTGTCACTCCGTATGACGGAGAGGTATCTCTGGGCCCACTCGGTAATGCATCATCATAATGAGCTCAAAGTGACCAAGTGTCTGGTCATGGGATCATGCATTACGGTACGAGTAAAGTGACTTGCCGGTAACGAGATTGAACTAGGTATTGGGATACCAACGATCAAATCTCGGGCAAGTAACGTACCGATTGACAAAGGGAATTGTATACGGGGTTGCTTGAATCCTGGACATCGTGGTTCATCCGATGAGATCATCGAGGAGCATGTGGGAGCCAACATAGGTATCCAGATCTGGCTGTTGGTTATTGACCGGAGAGTCGTCTCAGTCATGTCTACGTGTCTCCCGAACCCGTAGGGTCTAAACACTTAAGGTTCAGTGACGCTAGGGTTGTAGAGATATTTGTATGCAGCAAACCGAAAGTTGTTCGGAGTCCCGGATGAGATCCCGGACGTCACGAGGAGTTCCGGAATGGTCCGGAGGTAAAGAATTATATATGGGAAGTCCAGTTTCGGCCATCGGGAAAGTTTCAGGGGTCACCGGTATTGTAGCGGGACCACCGGAAGGGTCCCGGGGGTCCACCGGGTGTGGCCACCTATCCCGGAGGGCCCCATGGTCTGAAGTGGGAGGGGAACCAGCCCCTGGTGGGCTGGTGCGCCCCCCTGGGCCCCCCCTACGCCTAAGGTTGGGAACCCTAGGGTAGGGGGCGCCTCCACTTGCCTTGGGGGGCACGTGTCCCCCTTGGCCGCCGCCCCCCTTGGAGATTCAATCTCCTAGGGCCGGCGCCCCCCCCAAGGGTCCCTATATAAAGAGGGGGGAGGGAGGGAAGCCGCACGCTTTGCACTTGGCGCCTCCGTTTCCCCTTGCTACACCTCTCCCTCCCGCAGACGCTTGGCGAAGCCCTGCCGGGATCCCTGCTGCATCCACCACCACACCGTCATGCTACAGGATCTTCATCAACCTCTCCTTCCCCCTTGCTGGATCAAGAAGGAGGAGACGTCACGCTGACCGTATGTGTGTTGAACGCGGAGGTGCCGTCCGTTCGGCGCTAGGATCTCCGGTGATTTGGATCACGACGAGTACGACTCCCTCAACCCCGTTCTCTTGAACGCTTCCGCTCGATTTACAAGGGTATGTAGATGCACTCCTCTCTCTTGTTGCTAGATGATCTCATAGATTGATCTTGGTGAAACCGTAGGAAAATTTTTATTTTCTGCAACATTCCCCTACAGTGGCATCATAAGCTAGGTCTATGCGTAGTTCTCTTTGCACGGGTAGAACACAAATCTGTTGTGGGCGTAGATGTTGTCAACTTTCTTGCCACTACTAGTCTTATTTTGCTTCAGCGGTATTGTGGGATGAAGCGGCCCGGACCGACCTTACACATACGCTTACGTCAGACAGGTTCCACCGACTGACATGCACTAGTTGCATAAGGTGGCTAGCGGGTGTCTGTCTCTCCCACTTTAGTTGGAGCGGATTCGACGAAAAGGGTCCTTATGAAGGGTAAATAGAAGTTGACAAATCACGTTGTGGCTTTTTCGTGGGTAAGAAAACGTTCTTGCTAGAACCCTATTGCAGCCACGTAAAAGATGCAGCAACAATTAGAGGACGTCTAACTTGTTTTTGCAGCAATTGCTTTGTGATATGATATGGCCAAAAGTTGTGATGAATGATGAATGATATATTGCGATGTATGAGATCATGTTCTTGTAATAGGAATCACGACTTGCATGTCGATGAGTATGACAACCGGCAGGAGCCATAGGAGTTGTCGTAATTATTGTATGACCTGCGTGTCAATGATTTAACACCATGTAATTACTTTACTTTATTGCTAAACCGTTAGCTATAGTAGTAGAAGTAATAGTTGGCGAGCAACTTCATGGAGACACGATGATGGAGATCATGATGATGGAGATCATGGTGTCATGCGGCATTTAAGATGATCATGGAGCCCGAAGATGGAGATCAAAGGAGCTATATGATATTGGCCATATCATGTCACTACTATTTGATTGCATGTGATGTTTATCATGTTTTTGCATCTTGTTTACTTAGAACGGCGGTAGTAAATAAGATGATCCCTCATAATAATTTCAAGAAAGTGTTCACCCTAACTGTGCGCCGTTGCGACAGTTCGTTGTTTCGAAGCACCACGTGATGATCGGGTGTGATAGATTCTAACGTTCACATACAACGGGTGTAAGACAGATTTACACATGCAAAAACACTTAGGTTAACTTGACGAGCCTAGCATGTACAGACATGGCCTCGGAACACAGAGACCGAAAGGTCGAACATGAGTCGTATGGAAGATACGATCAACATGGAGATGTTCACCGATGATGACTAGTCCGTCTCACGTGATGATCGGACACGGCCTAGTCGACTCGGATCATGTAACACTTAGATGACTAGAGGGATGTCTAATCTGACTGGGAGTTCATTAAATAATTTGCAAATTAGATGAACTTAATTATCATGAACTTAGTCTAAAACCTTTGCAAAAAATGTCTTGTAGATCAAATGGCCAACGCTCATGTCAACATGAACTTCAACGCGTTCCTAGAGAAAACCAAGTTGAAAGATGATGGCAGCAACTATACGGACTGGGTCCGGAACCTGAGGATCATCCTCATAGCTGCCAAGAAAGCATATGTCCTAGAAGGACCGCTAGGTGAAGCACCCATCCCAGAGAACCAAGACGTTATGAACGCTTGGCAGTCACGTGCTGATGATTACTCCCTCGTTCAGTGCGGCATGCTTTACAGCTTAGAACCGGGGGTCCAAAAGCGTTTTGAGCAACACGGACATATGAGATGTTCGAGGAGCTGAAAATGGTTTTCCAAGCTGACGCCAGGGTCGAGAGATATGAAGTCTCCGACAAGTTCTATAGTTGTAAGATGGAGGAAAATAGTTCTGTCAGTGAGCACATACTCAAAATGTCTGGGTTGCACAACCGCCTGTCCCAGCTGGACATCAACCTCCCGGACGAGGCGGTCATTGACAGAATCCTTCAGTCGCTCCCACCGAGCTACAAGAGCTTTGTGATGAACTACAATATGTAGGGGATGGTGAAAACTATTCCTGAAGTATTTTCAATGCTGAAGTCGGCAGAGGTAGAAATCAAAAAGGAACATCAAGTGTTGATGGTCAATAAAACCACTAAGTTCAAGAAAGGCAAGGGTAAGAAGAACTTCAAGAAGGACGGCAAGGATGTTGCCGCGCCCGGTAAGGCAGTTGCCGGGAAGAAGTCAAAGAATGGACCCAAGCCTGAGACTGAGTGCTTTTATTGCAAAGGGAAGGGTCACTGGAAGCGGAACTGCCCCAAATACTTACCGGACAAGAAGGCCGGCAACACTAAAGGTATATGTGATATACATGTAATTGATGTGTACCTTACCAGTGCTCGTAGTAGCTCCTGGGTATTTGATACCGGTGCCGTTGCTCGTATTTGTAACTCAAAGCAGGAGCTGCGGAATAAGCGGAGACTGGCGAAGGACGAGGTGACGATGCGCGTCGGGAATGGTTCCAAGGTCGATGTGATCGCCGTCGGCACGCTACCTCTACATTTACCTACGGGATTAGTTTTAAACCTCAATAATTGTTATTTAGTGCCATGTTTGAGCATGAACATTGTATCTGTATCTCATTTAATACGATATGGCTACTCATTTAAATCCGAGAATAATGGTTGTTCTATTTATATGAGAGATATGTTTTATGGTCATGCCCCGATGGTCAACGGTATATTCTTAATGAATCTCGAACGTGATGTTACACACATTCATAGTATGAATACCAAAAGATGTAAAGTTGATAATGATAGTCCCACATACTTGTGGCACTGCCGCCTTGGTCACATTGGTGTCAAGCTCATCAAGAAGCTCCATGCCGATGGACTTTTAGAGTCTCTCGATTATGAATCATTTGACACATGCGAACCATGTGTCATGGGCAAAATGACCAAGACTCCGTTCTCCGGAACAATGGAGCGAGCAACCAACTTATTGGAAATCATACGTATTGATGTGTGCGGTCCAATGAGCTTTGAGGCTCGCTGAGGATATCGTTATGTTCTCACTCTCACTGACGACTTGAGTAGATATGGGTATGTCTACTTGATGAAACACAAGTCTGAGACCTTTGAAAAGTTCAAGGAATTTCAGAATGAGGTAGAGAATCAACGTGACCGAAAGATAAAGTTCCTACGATCAGATCGTTGAGGAGAATATGTAAGTCACGAATTTGGTACGCACTTAAGGAAATGTGGAATCGTTTCACAACTCACGCCGCCTGGAACACATCAGCGTAACGGTGTGTCCGAACGTCGTAATCGCACTCTATTGGATATGGTGCGATCTATGATGTCTCTTACCGATTTACTGCTATCATTTTGGGGATTCGCTCTAGAGACAGCTACATTCACTTTAAATAGGGCTCCGTCTAAATCCGTTCAGACGACACCGTATGAATTATGGTTTGGGAAGAAACCTAAGCTGTCGTTTCTAAAAGTTTGGGGATGCGATGCTTATGTCAAGAAACTTCAACCTGAAAAGCTCGAATCCAAGTCGAAAAAATGCGTCTTCATAGGATACCCTAAGGAAACCATTGGGTATACCTTCTACCTTAGAACCGAAGGCAAGATCTTTGTTGCCAACAACGGATCCTTTCTGGAAAAAGAGTTTCTTTCGAAAGGAGTAAGTGGGAGGAAAGTAGAACTCGATGAAGTACTACCTCTTGAACCAGAAAGTAGTGCATCTCCGGAAAATGTTCCTGTGGTGCCAACACCGATTGGAGAGGAAATTAATGATGATGATCAAGGCACTTCGGATCAAGTTGCTACTGAACTTCGTAGGTCCACAAGGACACGTTACACACCAGAGTGGTATGGCAACCCTGTCCTGGAAATAATGTTGTTAGACAACGGTGAACCTTCGAACTATGAAGAAGCGATGGCGGGCCCAGATTCCAACGAATGGCTTGAAGCCATGCAATCCGAGATAGAATCCATGTATGAAAACAAAGTATGGACTTTGACAGACTTGCCAGATGATCGGCGAGCGATAGAAAACAAATGGATCTTTAAGAAGAAGACGGATGCGGATGGTAATGTTACCATCTATAAAGCTCGACTTGTTGCTAAGGGTTATCGACAAGTTCAAGGGGTTGACTACGATGAGACTTTCTCTCCCGTAGCGAAGCTGAAGTCCGTCTAAATCATGTTAGCAATTGCCGCATACTATGATTATGAGATATGGCAGATGGACGTCAAAACGGCATTCCTTGACGGCTATCTTAAGGAAGAACTGTATATGATGCAGCCGGAAGGTTTTGTCGACCCTAAGAATGCTAACAAGGTATGAAAGCTCCAGCGATCCATTTATGGACTGGTGCAAGCATCTTGGAGTTGGAACATTCGCTTTGATGAGATGATCAAAGCGTTTGGGTTTATCTTGAGACTTATGGAGAAGCCTGCGTTTACAAGAAAGTGAGTGGGAGCGCTGTAGCATTTCTCATATTATATGTAGATGACATACTTTTGATGGGAAATGATATAGAACTTTTGGACAGCATTAAGGCCTACTTGAGTAAGTGTTTTTCAATGAAGGACCTTGGAGAAGCTGCTTACATATTAGGCATCAAGATCTATAGGGATAGATCGAGACGCCTCATAGGTCTTTCACAAAGTACATACCTTGATAAGATATTGAAGAAGTTCAATATGGATCAGTCCAAGAAAGGGTTCTTGCCTGTATTGCAAGGTGTGAGATTGAGCTCGGCTCAATGCCCGACCATGGAAGAAGATAAAGAAGAGATGAGTGTTATCCCCTATGCCTCAGCCATAGGATCTATTATGTATGCCATGCTGTGTACAAGACCTGATGTAAACCTTGCCGTAAGTTTGGTAGGAAGGTACCAATGTAATCCTGGCAAAGAACACTGGACATCGGTCAAGAATATCCTGAAGTACCTGAAAAGGACAAAGGACATGTTTCTCGTTTATGGAGGTGACGAAGAGCTCGTCATAAAGGGTTACGTCGATGCTAGCTTTGACACAGATCTGGATGACTCTTAGTCTCAAACCGGATATGTGTATATGTTGAATCGTGGAGCGGTAAGCTGGTGCAGTTGGAAGCAGAGCGTTGTGGCGGGATCTACATGTGAAGCGGAGTACATGGCAGCCTCGGAGGCACCGCATGAAGCAATATGGATGAAGGAGTTCATCACCGACCTAGGAGTCATACCCAATGCGTCGGGGCCGATCACTCTCTTCTGTGACAACACTGGAGCTATTGCCCTTGCCAAGGAGCCTAGGTTTCACAAGAAGACCAGGCACATCAAGCGTCATTTCAACTCCATCCGTGAAAATGTTCAAGATGGAGACATAGATATTTGCAAAGTACATACGGATCTGAATGTCGCAGATCCGTTGACTAAACCTCTTCCATGAGCAAAACATGATCAACACCGTAACTCTATGGGTGTTCAATTCATCGCAATGTAACTAGATTATTGACTCTAGTGCAAGTGGGAGACTATTGGAAATATGCCCTAGAGGCAATAATAAAAGGATTATTATTATATTTCCTTGTTCATGATAATTGTCTTTTATTCATGCTATAATTGTGTTATCCGGAAACCGTAATACACGTGTGAATACATAGACCACAATATGTCCCGAGTGAGCCTCTAGTTGACTAGCTCGTTGATTAACGGATATTTATGGTTTCCTGACTATGGACATTGGATGTCGTTGATAACGGGATCACATCATTAGGACAATGATGTGATGGACAATACCCAATCCTAAGCATAGCACAAGAACGTGTAGTTCGTTTGCTAGAGCTTTTCCAATGTCAAGTATCTTTTCCTTAGACCATGAGATCGTGTAACTCCCGGATACCGCAGGAGTGCTTTGGGTGTACCAAACGTCACAACGTAACTGGGTGACTATAAAGGTATACTACAGGTATCTCCGAAAGTGTCTGTTGGGTTGACACAGATCGAGACTGGGATTTGTCACTCCGTATGACGGAGAGGTATCTCTGGGCCCACTCGGTAATGCATCATCATAATGAGCTCAAAGTGACCAAGTGTGTCACTCCCAAGATGCGACCCTATCCTAAAGGAACTCGAAGGTCCCACCAAGGATAGAAGCGCATCTTGAAGACGCTTTTGCAAGGTGGATATCATTACATCAACATTACATAATAGTGGGATACATCCAATACATACAATGCCACATGAATACAACATCATATACAAGATCAACATCCGACTACGGATGAAACATAAACAGAAACTCAAACGACATCCACCCTGCTATCCCAGGCTGCCGACCTGGAACCTATCCCCTGATCGAAGAAGCAGAAGAAGAACTCCAAAACAAGTAACATCGCTCTCGCGTCATGATCATCGCAAACCTGTACCTGCAACTGTTGGTGTAGTAATCTGTGAGCCACGAGGACTCAGCAATCCCATTACCATGGGTATCAAGACTAGCAAAGCTTAAAGAAAGGAAGGGGTAAGGTGGTGAGGTTGCAGCAGCGACTAAGCATATATGGTGGCTAACTTACGCAAATGAGAGCGAGAAGAGAAACAAAGGAACGGTCGTGAAGCTAGCAATGATCAAGAAGTGATCCTGAACTCCTACTTGCGTCACACATAACCCAGAAACCGTGTTCTCCTCTCGTTCAACCCCGAAAAGAGACACTCACAGTTACGCACACGGTTGGTGTATTTTAGAAGAGTTTGCTTCAAGTTTACTACAACCGGATATTAACAAATTCCCATCTGCCACATAACCGCGGGCACGGCTCTCGAAAGTTTATACCCTGCAGGGGTGTCCCAACTTAGCCCATGATAAGCTCTCGCGATCAACGAAGGATATTCCTTCTCCCGGGAAGACCCGATCAGTCTCGGAATCCCGGCTACAAGACATTTCGACAGCAATAAAACAAGACCAGCAAGACCTCCCGGCGTGCCGACACCCTGATAGTAGCCGCGCGTATCTCGTCTCAGGCCACGACCGGATGAGCAGTCCGTAGAACTAAAACCAAACCTCAAGTTTCCTTGAGGGGGCGCTGCAAAGCACTCTAGTTTGGACCAACACTTAGATAAGCATTGGCCCGGGGGGGGGGGGGGGGCTGAATAAAGATGACCCTTGGGTTAATTACTCCCAAGAGAAATGTAGGTGGTGGTGAGGCAAATGGTGAAACCAATGTTGGGTCTTGCTGGAGGAGTCTTATTCAAAGCGAACTGTCAAGGTGGTCCCATAAATCACCCGACCGCGTTAGGGATGCAAAATTCGGGAACATAATACCGATATGACGGAAACTAGGGCGGCAAGAGTGGAACAAAACACCAGGCATAAGGCCGAGCCTTCCAACCTTTACCAAGTATATAGATGCATTAATAATATAAGAGATATTGTGATATCCCAACAAAATCCTGTCCACCACGGAGCAATCTTCAACTTCACCTACAACTAGCAACGCTATAAGAGGCGCTGAGCAAAGCGGTAACATAGCCAAACAACGGTTTTCTAGGAAGGGTAACAAAGGTTAGAGGTTGACATGACAATTTGGGATGGCTTGAGGAGCAAGTGATAGGTAGCGCAGCATAGCGATAGAACGAAGCAACTAGCATAGCAATGATTGTAGTGAGATCCAGGGCAGCGGTCATCTTGCCTGAAATCCCGCAAGGAAGAAGAACGAGTCCATGAAGAAGACGAACGGATGAAGCCGAACCAAGCGTAGACGAACGAATCCTCACGATCGCAACGAAACGGGAACTAACAAGAAGCACACAACATAGTAAACACACCACACATGAACAAGGCATGATGCACAACAAGCATGATGCATGACAAGGCTACATGGAGCTACTCATGGCAAGAGATGATGCAAACAAGAACAACACATTAAAGCAAGTTTAAATGAGGCCGGAAACAACATATAACAATTCCGGTAAGTCCTCATATGCAAATTTCGAAATTGGTCCAGATCTGAATAAACCTTATGTTCAAGTTGTTAAACAGCAAGTTAAGATGCACCACGATGATCTACACGAAATTCTAGTCAAGTTACATATAAATTTCATTTAATTTGGAGCTACGGCCTAGAAGATATGAGCAAAACAAGATAAGCATGGCATTGATGCAAAATGCATACCATCATCAAGCAAACACCTCAAAACATGGATGCAACATGATAATATGAAGCTACATGCAAAATCAAGCAAGTTTCATATAGAGCACACTCAAAACGGAGCAACGGTGCAACACATACACACTATACAAGTCATGACAACAATCTGCCCAAAACAACAACTAGGCATATTGCAAGCATCAAAACACTATGCTACAACATCTCAAGGTGAAAACAAAAGGCATAGGCATGCTTTACAGATAAAGCATGAAAAAACATGAACACTGAGCTGTTTCCAGAAACTAAAAAACATGCTCAAAAGGACATGGCAAGATTGCAAATAATATCAGGTTCACAGACTTAGCAGAATTTACAGGACATGGCAGAAATAACATCAGGTTGCAATGTTTAGAGCTATCAAACAACATGCTACAGGAACTTATCAATGCAAACAAAGGCATGGCGAGAATCTAATGAATGCATAGATCAAAATTCCTTTACTGACCATGAGCCAAAAAGGATCAGAAGATATGATCGCACCCATGTAAACATGATAAGTTATATGACAGCTTCATACATGGCAGGAACAACAATAAGTAGGCATGTTGGTGAGCTTGAACCACTCACCACAGAGCAATACATGGCATGGCAAGGAAACTCACAGTAAGAGGACATGGCATACAAGCTATACATGGCAAGAACAACATCATAGCATACACGGATCAACTACAACAACCTTGGCAAAATTGAATAACATGTAAACAACCTGCCCGGAAACATTTTATAGCAAAAGTAGAGCTCGATTGACTCAAGCTACGGCACTCCATAATTGCAAACAAGGGCATGGATGGATAGAGTATAACCATATTTTAAAAACATCCTTACTGAAGTATCTCAAAATGATCATGGATCTCTCGATAGCATCAAGTTTACATGGCATACAAATATCAGCAGAACAGGGGCTGAAATCAGCAACATCATGAAGCCTAGTTTGCATGCTTGTGCTAGTCACCAAAAGATCACAAAAATAAATGGCATACACCCCTGTAAAGATGGCATGGCATATGACGAAACACATGTAGGACTCAAGTTCATAGGGTGCACACATCAATCATGGCAAAAATGACAAAAGTGCAAGTTCTGAAAAGAATCTGAAACTAACATCACACAGCCCTCTTCTAACAGCATTTCGGGCATCAAGATGAGCTTAAATATAAATGATGCAATGAGATGAAATGATGTACTCGTTGAGGCGAACAATTTGACATATTACACGCACGAAACGGAGCTACTGATGCAGAGATATAGCAGGTCAAACATGGCATGATTATGTTGAAAACACTCTGGACTTGGCCAAATTTTACCTCCGGATCTGAGGGTTGACCCGGGCACGGATGACGAGGTCGGACGGGGATCTCGCCGGAGCTGGACGTGGTGGTGGCCGGAGAGGGGGGAAGAGCTCGCCGGAGGAGGGGGAGTCGCCGGATCCGGGCGCGGGGTCACCGGATCTGGCCGGAGAGGCCAGGCGGCGGGGTCGACGGAGGGCGCGGCGGGCGCGGCGGCGCCGGGGCGGCGGCCGCGGGCGGAGGTCGCCGGAGGCGCGCGGGATCGGGCGGCGGGCACGCTGGCCGGAGGGCCTCGCTGGCCTGGCGGGCCGGGCGGCGTGCGCTGATGGCGGGTGCCACGTGGCGGCGCTGGATTCGTCGGGCGGCGGCGGCGGACGTGTCCGGCGCCGGGCGGACGTGTCCGGCGCACGGAAGAAGATGGGGGCTAGGGTTTGCACCGGGATTTAGACGAGGAGCACATATTTATAGGTAGAGGGAGCTAGGAGAGTCCAAATGAGGAGCGGTTTTCGGCCACGCGATCGTGATCGAACGACCGAGAGCATGGAGGGGAGTTAGATGGGTTTTGGGTCACTTTGGAAGGGGTGTTGGGCTGCAACTCAAAGAGGGCTTTTGCGGTTACCCGGTTAACCTTTGGAGTATCAAACGACCTCCAAATGGCACGAAACTTGACAGGCGGCCTACCGGTGCTATACCAAGGCCGCTTGGCAAACCTTGGCAAACCTTGGGCCATTCCGAGAACTTTTAACACCCGCACATGAAAAGAGGCAAAAGGGGGCGCCGGGGAACATAGGAGTGCCGGATTGCAAAACGGACAACGGGGAAAATGCTCGGATGCATGAGAAGAACACGTATGCAAAATGAAATGCACATGATGACATGATAAAAATGCAGATGATGACATGGCAAAGAGAGACACGCAAGCACATGACATGGCAACACCGACGAATAACTGAAGGACACCTGGCGCATCGAATCCGGGGCGTTACAAAGTGTCTGTTCATGGGATCATGCATTACGGTACAAGTAAAGTGACTTGCCGGTAACGAGATTGAACGAGGTATTGGGATACCGACGATCGAATCTCGGGCAAGTAACGTACCGATTGACAAAGGGAATTGTATACGGGGTTGCTTGAATCGTCGACATCGTGGTTCATCCGATGAGATCATCGAGGAGCATGTGGGAGCCAACATGGGTATCCAGATCCCACTGTTGGTTATTGACAGGAGAGTCGTCTCGGTCATGTCTACGTGTCTCCCGAACCCGTAGGGTCTACACACTTAAGGTTCGGTGACGCTAGGGTTGTAGAGATATTTGTTTGCAGCAAACTGAAAGTTGTTCGTAGTCCTGGATGAGATCCCGGACGTCAGGAGGAGTTCCATAATGGTGCGGAGGTAAAGAATTATATATGGGAAGTCGAGTTTCGGCCATCGGGAAAGTTTCAGGGGTCACCGGTATTGTACCGTGACCACCGGAAGGGTCCCGGGGGTCCATCGGGTGGGGCCACCTATCCCGGAGGGCCCCATGGGCTGAAGTGGGAGGGGAACCAGCCCCTGGTGGGCTGGTGCGCCCCCCCGGGCCCCCCTGCGCCTAGGGTTAAGAAACCTAGGGGAGGGGGCGCCTCCACTTGCCTTGGGGGGCAAGTTTCCCCCTTGGCCGCCCCCCCCCCCCTGGAGATTCAATCTCCTAGGGCCGGCGCCCCCCCAAGGGTCCCTATATAAAGAGGGGGGAGGGAGGGCAGCCGCACCCTTGGACTTGGCACCTCCCTTTCCCCTTGCTACATCTCTCCCTCCCGCAGACACTTGGCGAAGCCCTGCCAGGATCCCTGCTGCATCCACCACCACGCCGTCGTGCTGCTGGATCTTCATCAACCTCTCCTTCCCCCTTGCTGGATCAAGAAGGAGGAGACGTCACGCTGACCGTACGTGTGTTGAACGTGGAGGTGCCATCCGTTCGACGCTAGGATCTCCGGTGATTTGGATCGCGACGAGTACGACTCCCTCAACCCCGTTCTCTTGAATGCTTCCGCTCGATCTACAAGGGTATGTAGATGCGCTCCTCTCTCTCGTTGCTAGATGAACTCATAGATTGATCTTGGTGAAACCGTAGGAAATTTTTTATTTTCTGCAACGTTCCCCCACAGGAGCATACCATCTCTTTAACGTCGAGCACAACAAAGATGAACCACGCGCCTGGAATGCGGAACTGCTCCGCCCCTTTTACTCTTAAGCATTTAGACCGATGAGATGTAATAAGAAGTACCTCTTAGTTTGTTTATCAAAAGACATCATTTTACAGTCTTTCGGATGATTGTTGTTTATTTCTTTTGTGTGTGTTGCCTTAGCAGCGAATCTGTTTCGCCTAAGGTGAAGTTATAAAATCCTACCGAGTGGTGAGTCTGCCTCCCACTCGGGGGCTTAGCTACAGCCTAGTGCTAGCCTAAGTTTGTAAAATCCTACCAAGTGGTGAGTCCACCTCCCACTCTGGGGCTTAGCTGCAGCCCAGTGCTCACCTAAATTTGTAAAATCCTACCGAGTGGTGAGTCCTCCTCCCACTCGGGGGCTTAGCTGCAGCCCAGTGCTCACCTAAGTTTGTAAAATCCTACCCAGTGGAGAGCAATCCTCCCACGCGGGGGCTTAGCTGCAGTCCCGCACTCGCCTAAGTTGGAAAAAATCCTGCCGAGTGGAGAGCAATCCTCCCACTCGGGGGCTTAGCTGCAGCCCAGTGCTCGCCTAAGTTTGTAAAATCCTACCGAGTGGAGAGCAATCCTCCCACGCGGGGGCTTAGCTGCAGTCTCGTACTTGCCAAAGTTTAAAAAAATCCTACCGAGTGGAGAGCAATCCTCCCACGCGAGGGCTTAGCTGCAGTCCCGCACTCGCCTAAGTTTGAAAAAATCCTGCCAAGTGGAGAGCAATCCTCCCACTCGAGGGCTTAGCTGCAGCCCAGTGCTCACCTAAGTTTGTAAAATCCTACCGAGTGGAGAGCAATCCTCCCACGCGGGGGCTTAGCTGCAGTCTCGTACTCGCCTAAGTTTGAAAAAATCCTGCCGAGTGGAGAGCAATCCTCCCACTCGGGGGCTTAGCTGCAGCCCAGCGCTCGCCTAAGTTTGTAAAATCCTACCGAGTGGAGAGCAATCCTCCCATGCCGGGGCTTAGCTGCAGTCTCGTACTCACCTATGTTTGAAAAAATCCTACCGAGTGGTGAGTCCGCCTCCCACTCGGGGGCTTAGCTGCAGCCAAGTGCTCGCCTAAGTTTGTAAAATCCTACCGAGTGGTGATTCCGCCTCCCACCCGGGGTCTTAGCTGCAGCCCAGTTCTCGCCTAAGTTTGTAAAATCCTACTGAGTGGTGAGTCCACCTCCCACTCGGGGGCTTAGCTGCAGCCCAGTGCTCGCCTAAGTTTGTAAAATCCTACCGAGTGGTGAGTCCGCCTCCCATTCGGGGGCTTAGCTGCAGTCTCGTACTCGCCTAAGTTTGAAAAAATCCTACCGAGTGGAGAGCAATCCTCCCACTCGGGGGCTTAGCTGCAGTCCCGCACTCGCCTAAGTTTGAAAAAATCCTGCCGAGTAGAGAGCAATCCTCTCACTCGGGGGGCTTAGCTGCAGTCCCGTACTCGCCTAAGTTTGAAAAATCCTACCGAGTGGAGAGCGATCCTCCCACTCGGGGGCTTAGCCGCAGTCCGGTGCTTGCCTAAGTTTGAAAAACCTTGCTGATGAGCTGATCAATGCTACTCAAGGATCACCCAATCGATTGACCGGAACGTCAAGGCCATTGCTGAGTGCCTTGCTGATGAGCTGATCAATGCTACTCAAGGATCACCCGATCGGTCGACTAGAACATCACGACCATTGCTGAGTGCCTTACTGATGAGCTGATCAATGCTACTCAAGGTTCACCCGATCGGCTGACTGGAACGTCAAGACCATTGTTGAGTGCCTTACTGATGAGCTGATCAATGCTGCTCAAGGAACACCCGATCGGTCGACTGAAACGTCAAGGCCATTGCTGAGTGCCTTGCTGATAAGCTGTTCAATACTACTGAAGGGTCACCCAACCGGTCGACTGGAACGCAGAACTATTGCTGAAATGCCTCGCTGATAAGCTGACCAATGTTGCCCAAGGATCGCACGATCAGGCAACTGGCCCTCCTCTTCCAGAAGCTGCATCAAGCAAACAAATAACAGTTCGAGAGAAAAGCGGATTTCGTTCGAAGGCAGACGCGATGTATGAGATGATAAATTCGAAGGTTCTTAACCGCAGAATAAAGTGCTCAGGCATCAGGCCCGAAGTAGTTTTAACGGTTACAAATCCACTCGGCATTCCGAGGCAAATAAAAGTGATGGCGTAACGTTTTTAATCACTCGGCGGGAGAAGGACTCGCCGGGTCGCAGAAGCTGTCGAGATCCATGCGGTCGGTGATGCGAGTGGCTGCCTCGAGGAAAGTGTCCATGAAGTCCTGGAAAGAATGATTCTTAGTGTTTGCCACTTTGAAAGCTACCAGCTTGTCTTCCTTAGCTTCCTTGCAGTGCACTCGGACCAAAGACAAGGCGACATTAGCACCACAGCGGGCAGAAGATTTTTTCCACTCTTGCACTCGGCCTGGAATCTGATTCAGCCGAGTAATCAAGGACTCGAGGTCTTGAGACGTTTCAGCGTGAGGCTAGAATTCAGCGTCCACTCGGGCCATCACCGCTGAGGGAGTCCCGGATTACGGGGTGTCCGGATAGCCGAACTATCATCATCGGCCGGACTCCAAGAGTATGAAGATACAAGATTGAAGACTTCGTCCCGTGTCCGGATGGGACTTTCCTTGGCGTGGAAGGCAAGCTTGGCGATACGGATATGTAGATCTCCTACCATTGTAACCGACTCTGTGTAACCCTAGCCCTCTCCGGTGTCTATATAAACCGGATTGCTTTAGTCCATAGGACGAACAACAATCATAACATAGGCTAGCTTCTAGGGTTTAGCCTCCTTGATCTCGTGGTAGATCTACTCTTGTAACAATGATTACCATTAGTAGGCAAAACTGGTGCGCCATTAGTAGGCCTTTTCCTAGTAGTGTTGCAAATGCCGAAGACAACATACGCGCCGGATTCGTCGTCATTGAAGCCTGGTTCGGGGGCTACTGAGGGAGTCCTGGATTAGGGGGTGTCCGGATAGCCGAACTATCATCATCAGCCAGACTCCAAGACTATGAAGATACAAGATTGAAGACTTCGTCCCGTGTCCGGATGGGACTTTCATTGGCGTGGAAGGCAAGCTTGGCGATACGGATATGTAGATCTCCTACCATTGTAACCGACTCTGTGTAACCCTAGCCCTCTCCGGTGTCTATATAAACCGGATGGCTTTGGTCCATAGGACGAACAACAACCATACCATAGGCTAGCTTCTAGGGTTTAGCCTCCTTGATCTCGTGGTAGATCTACTCTTGTAACACACATCATCAATATTAATCAAGCAGGACGTAGGGTTTTACCTCCATCAAGAGGGCCCGAACCTGGGTAAAACATCGTGTCCCTTGTCTCCTGTTACCATCCGCCTAGACGCACAGTTCGGGACCCCCTACCCGAGATCCGCCGGTTTTGACACCGACATTGGTGCTTTCATTGAGAGTTCCTCTGTGCCGTCGCAATCAGGAAGGATGCCTTTTCCCGTCTTTAAAGACGGCGCCGTCGTCAAGGGAGCTTTGGCCACCGGCCAAACTATCCGGCTAGGTGGTTTTCTTATGACCGCCTGTTTGGCCACCGCTCCGACAATGACCTCTCAGGTCATCAAAAGCGATCTTCACGTCGACTCGGAATTCGCCGAGCAGCTAGATCCGATGGAGCTCTCCTCCGTAAACGAGCTCTTGGATCGCATCGCCGCCCTGGGAGTCGCTACAGACTATGATCAGATTGGGCTTAAAACCGATCTGAAAGAAATTAACTCTCCCCAGGCTACCCACCACGTTGTTGTGGTAGAGGAACAATGCGGCGACTCTTCTTCTATGTTAAAAACCCGTTATGTCCGGATTCCCGATCCCTCCATGCCGGATTCCCGCGGAGGGACGGACGTCAATCAAGTACTGAACCTAAAGTCAGGCATCGGACCAGATTTGTTGGAAAACATCCAACAACCCAAGCTTCCAAATCCGGAAACTTCTTGGCCTTTGAGCCTCAGATCGGGCGGGGTTCCGAATTTAATTCTGCCCGCCCACCCAAACATAAGCGATCTATCGCAAATACGGCAAGAGCCCGATGAAACAGTACATCATTACTGGGCCAGATTCCTCCTGGTTATGAACAGGATAAAGGACTGTCGTGAAGAAAGCGCGATTTCAATTTTCTGCAACAATTGCACAGACAAGGGAATCATGAACGCCATAAGTCGTCGCGAAGTTACACGCTTCGCCGACCTAGCGACCATTGTACAAAAATACTGTGCGATGGAGAGTGCCAGGAAAACCGAAACCAGTTTTTGGGACAATCCGGCCCTGAATACAACCCTAGTCCGAAATAAAAGGGTGCGTCATATTCAAGCACCTGGGTTAAAAACCAAAAAGCAAAAAGCCCCTAAAGGGCACGGAACCGTACTGGAGGGATGGCTCAACGGGCCCTGTAAAATCCACAGTACGGAGGACGCCACTCCAACACATAGCCTTCGAGCATGTTGGATACTACGGCAGGTGGCCAAAAGTGGCGAGGGCTTTCTAGCCCCGGGCAACCAGCCCAATAGTACCAGTACGGTATTAACAGTCTTCGAGACTTTCACATCAAATAACATGCGGAAATGAACAATCCGCAGCCTCGCCGAAGTCTACCAAGTAGCAACAACAAATCCATGGAGCGACACGGCTATCACCTTCAATGCCAGCGACGAACCTAAATTCCGAACAGCTCGAGCGCCAGCTGCATTGGTCCTCAGTCCGATAGTGGACGACTTTCGTCTTACCAAGGTACTCATGGATGGCGGCAGCGGATTAAACCTCATCTACGAGGAAACCCTTCAAAAAATGGAAATTGACTGGAGCCGCATTGAGCGAAGCAGCACAACCTTCAGAGGAATAATCCCTAGTCGAGAAGTACGCTGCACAGGAAAAATCACACTCGACGTAGTGTTCGGCTCGCCGGACAATTACAGGTCCAAAGAGGTCACGTTCCAAGTGGCCCCATTCGGCAGCGGATATCACGCCTTGTTAGGGCGAGAGGCATTCACAATCTTCCAAGCTATACCCCATTACGGGTACATGAAGCTTAAAATGCCCGGCCCCAATGGAATCATCACTCTTGTCAGTGACCCAGATATAGCACTCCGCGCTGAAAATAAGACAGCCGCACTAGCCCTAGAGGCACTATGCGAAGCCCTAGCGGCAGAGGAACTCACTGCGCTGTGCTCCACGGTGAATAGGGACGATGTGATACTCGATAAGAGATCTAAGTCCACCTCTTTCAAACCAGCAGACGAAATAGTCAAATTCCAGGTCCACCCAACGGACCCCACAAAGACGGCCTCCATTGGGGCACAATTAAACCCTGAGGTAGAAGCCACACTACAAGAATTCCTTCGGGAAAATTGGGACATTTTTGCCTGGCACCCTTCAGATATGCCAGGAATCCCACGCAGGCTAGCAGAGCATAGCCTAAATATCCTAAAAGGATTCAAGCCAGTCAAACAGGCTCTTCGACGATTTTCCGAACCCAAAAGATAGGCAATGGGAGAGGAGCTAGCCAAACTCTTAGAAGCCGGATTCATCAGAGATATAAAACATCCGGACTGGCTAGCCAACCTGGTAATGGTACCAAAGAAGGACAAATCCTGGCGCCTTTGTGTCGATTTAAAAGACCTTAACAAGGCCTGTCCAAAGGACCCTTTCCCACTCCCCCGCATCGACCAAATCATCGATGCCACCGCAGGGCATGATTCATTGTGCTTCCTCGACGCATACTCCGGATACCATCAAATCAAGATGGCGGAAAAAGACCGGGCCGCAACGGCATTCATCACTCCGTACGGACCATTCTGCTTCAACACAATGCCCTTCGGACTCAAAAACGCCGGCGCAACATATCAGCGCATGATTCAGACATGTCTGGCTACCCAGATAGGGAAAACAGTGGAGGCATACGTAGACGATGTGGTCGTTAAGACCAAACACGTGAAACTCTAGTAGACGATTTGAGGCTTATGTTCGACAACCTCCGAGCATACGATATAAAGCTCAACCCGGAAAAATGTGTTTTCGGCGTACCAGCCGGAAAGCTCTTGGGCTTCATTGTATCCGGCAGAGGAATTGAAGCAAACCCAGCCAAGATACGGGCTCTGTCACAATTGGATATCCCAAAAGACCTCAAACAAATACAAAAATTGACTGGATGCGTGGCGGCTCTAAGCCGCTTCATCTCCGTTTGGGAGAAAAGGCGCTGCCCCTCTATCGCCTTCTCCGGCGCACCGAACACTTTGAATGGACGGATGCTGCCACAGCCGGACTCGAAGAAATCAAAGCCACATTGGCAACAAATCCGGTCCTGGCCGCGCCCAACCTGGGCGAACCTATGTTATTATACATCGCGGCAACACATCAAGTTGTCAGCGCCGTACTCGTCGTCGAACGAGAAACAGAAGGGCACAAATTCCCTCTTCAAAAACCAGTGTACTACGTATCCACTGTCTTAGCTCCATGCAAGTCCCGGGACCCACATTATCAGAAGATAGCGTATGTGGTGTTCATGACACTACTTTCAAGAGTGTTCCATAACGGTGGCCTCCGAAGTACCTCTCAACGATATTATAAACAATCGCGACGCGACGGGCAGGATTGCAAAATGGGCCATTGATCTCTTACCATTTGACATAACCTACAAACCACGGCGAGCTATAAAGTCGCATGTTTTGGCTGACTTCATCGCCGAATGGACCGAAACCGAACTCCCTAAAGAGTACGGCGCATACTACAATTGGATCATGCATTTTGACGGCTCCAAAATGTTGGCTAGCTTGGGGCCTGGCGTCGTCTTGACGTCCCCTACCGTAGACACAGTCCAATACGTACTTCAAATAATGTACACGGACTCCAACAATGCAACCGAATACGAGGCCCTTCTACATGGTCTCCGGATGGCAATCTCCATGGGTATTCAACGCCCAGAGGTGCGCGGGGATTCAAACCTCGCAATATCCCAAGTAAATGGAGACTTTGACGCCAAGGAACCGAAATTGGCAGCCTACCGTAACGCCGTCCTAAAAATGTCAGCTCGGTTCGAAGGACTCGAATTCCACCATGTAGCCCGGGATAATAACCAGGCAGCAGACGTGTTGGCACGCATCGGCGCAAAACGCGACGCCGTCCCTCCAAACATCTTCCTGGAGCGGCTCTTTAAGCCATCTGTATTATGGGAAGAGGAGTCCGGAAATAACAACCCGGAACCAACTGCATCACCCAACACAGAACATTCTGACATAATCGGTGGCTCAGCCAATGAAATAACACCTTCAGCCCACGAAATAATGGCAGTAATTGCTCCGTGGACGGAACCATTCCAAGCCTACTTAATCAGGCAGGAACTTCCCGAAGACCAAAATGAGGCCCGCTGCATAGTTTGGCGATCTAAAGCCTACAAGGTCTATGAGGGAGAACTTTATAAGAAAAGCACAACCGGAGTCCTTCAAAGGTGTATCTCCGAAGAGGAAGGGCGAAATCTCCTGGCTGAAATTCACGCCGGACTCGGCGGGCACCACGCCGCCGCCCGGGCCCTTGTAGGCAAGGCCTTCTATACAGGATTTTATTGGCCGACAGCCCGGGCTGATGCTCAGGACTTAGTCCAACGATGCGTCGGTTGCCAGATCTTTGCTAATTAGAGCCACATGCCACCCACCGCCCTCAAAACTATACCCATCACTTGGCCGTTCACAGTCTGGGGGCTTGACATGGTTGGACCCCTTAATGGGGGAACCCACAAGCACAAATACTTATTGGTCATGGTGGACAAATTCACCAAATGGATAGAGGCCAATCCGGTTAAAACGGCAGAATCCGGACCTGTGATAGACTTCATATCCGGGGTCGTACACCGTTTCGGCGTCCCCCACAGCATCATCACTGATAACGGCATGAATTTCACGGCCGACAAGGTTAAACTCTAGTGCAAAAACATGGGAATCAAGCTCGACTACGCTTCAGTCTACCACCCTCAAACTAACGGTCAAGTGGAACGAGCCAATGGTCTAATCATGAGCGGCATTAAACCCAGATTAGTGCGGTCCCTCACGGAATCTAACACGCACTGGGTAGAGGAGCTCGACTCCGTACTCTGGGGGCTGCGGACCACGCCAAACCGCACTACCGGATTCACACCATTTTTTATGGTATACGGCACTGAGGCAGTTTTGTCCTGCGACATAATTCATGACTCACCTCGCGTGCGCATGTACGAAGAAAGAGAAGCCGAGTTGGATCGGCAGGACAGTTTGGACGCCTTGGAGGAGGAGCGCGACGTGGCAAAATCCCGTTCCGCATTCTATCAACAGCAGGCTCGAAGATATCAAAGCAGAGAAGTACGGGCCAAAACTTACAATGTTGGCGAGCTAGTTCTACGCCTGCCGGACAAGAAAAAGGACAAACTTAAGCCCAGGTGGGAAGGTCCCTTCATCATAGACCAAGTCCTTACCGGTGGTGCATACCGTCTACGCAACGCATCTGACAACCGACTCGAGCCAAACCCATGGAACGCAGCCCGTCTCCGAAGATTCTATGCCTAACGCCGGACTCAGGGTTCGTCTCCTTCATCCGTCCACCTTTCATATTTTTTCACTGTCTTTATTTTCCCTCCTTCTTCCTCCCCCTTTCAATACAAGCCTCTTGAGGGCTGATCTGCGCTTTGTTCGCACTCACTCGATGTGCTGCTCGCACTCGTTATACCTGGGGGCTTCTTTAACAGAAGCTTATTTATATGGGCTTCATGCCCAATACATGTGTCATACTTCTGCATATACATTTTACTCACCATTATATGCATCGATATGACTTAAGTTTTGGCCAAGCCGGGTTGCCTGGCTCCTGTGCTTACCCCTATGTTCCCGATTGTTCTGCTAGGAGGTAAAGGGAGCACCTCTACGATTGTTACTGCCGGGTCAGCCGGATGTGTACCTCAGACTGGGTGAAGCCAAAGGCTAGCATTCTTAAGGGAATATTCGGTCGGTGACCTAAAAGATGATTCATTACATATTTATTTATTTGCCCCCAGATGCCTTTTCTGCTCTTTTTGCAGTCCGGTCATGCACTTTAGGGCATGCCTCCTAGGGAAAGGAACCCCTAACGGAACTATTCTCCCTGGAAGATGTTTCTTACTAACCATGTAATATAACATAGCTAGTTGGGCACTTGTCTGATAAAGCACTTATGACCCCTACGCCTTGTCTCCATGCATGCCCCGGTTTTTTTATAACCGTAAGGGTATTCAGACACACTCCGGACTGTTGGGTCCCGAGGTCGAAGCGAAAAGGTCCGCAAAGACAAACGATCTACAATCCGGCTAGAAGGCATTTTACATGTCATTTTAAAATTACATCGTCAAATTGACTGATTGTACTCCTCTTCAATCCCATCTAACAGGCTGCCTAATTTACAGTCATGTTGGGAATATTTCCCGGCCAACTCTACTTGGCCGTACACCAGGCTCACAGGGATCTCCTTCCCATCGGGTCCCACAGGTCCGACCTCGGCCATGTGGTTTGGATCAGCCTTCGGGTACCGCGTCTTCACCATGGCCCAGGCCTCCCTGGCGCCTTGACGGCAGGCCGATACCTTCCACAGACGGAGACGCTGCCGTACTCCCTGAAGCTTCTCAGCAAGCCCTCCAAGACCCTCGGGTAGGGAGACGGAAGGCCATAAGGCACGAAGGGCGCCGCTCATCGCTTTGCCGAACACGTTAAATGCGATTCTGCAGCAGCTCGGGAAGAGGGTCTCCCGTGGAACTAGGCATCTCCTCCGCCGGACGACCCGTGAGCGCACCTACAGACAGATTTCTGTCAATCGACTTCCTTGCCGAACTCTTCCTTTCAAAAGTGTTTGCTCAAGCACTTACTATAAATGCCGTGACAAAGCCGCCGATTCTCCTTTACGGAGTTAGACAGCTGGACCCGAGCATCTTTTAGTTCTTCGCCCAGCTGGGTGTTGGCATCTTGGAGTTTGTTCCTCTCCTGCTGCACCCTCATAAGCACCTTCTCGCCGGCTTTCAGCTGGCGCCGCAGATGTTGCTTGTCCGGATCTAGTCCGGAACCCTCTGCAATATTATTGTCAGACTATACACACACGCCGCACTTCATAAACTACTCTTCTTTTCGAAGTATGAATTACCAGAGGGGGTCTCTGTGGCTCCCCCGGCAGCGGCTAGTGTGGCCTCAAGTTGGGCCTTGCATTCTTGAAGCTCCTGGGACAGGTCGGTATTCTTCTTTGTAAGATCCTGCATAACAAATGATCCTTAAATCAGTTAGTTTAACTATTTTAAGTCTCGGGGGCTACTGGCATATATAACTATTAAAATTCCTCACCCGTATGTCTTTTACATACTGCTTCGTGGCTCTGGTTAAACCATCTTGAGCAGCACGGAGGTGCGCGTCTCCCGCATTAAAGGCATTCAATGCCTCCAGGGAGAAACACGGGTCACGAAGAACTGTCCGACGGTGCCTGTGATTCATGGCGCTCTCCACCTCAGACCTGGTGGCGGACAACCTGTCGGCATCCTCCGTTGGAGGAGCATCCGGCTCGCGCCTTGCGCTCGCCTCCCCTTCCGGACCAGGCGTTGGAGCCTGGCTGGCGGAGGCATGGTTGGCAACCTCTCCGGACTCAGTCCGGCGAGCAATCTTTCTCCTGGAAGAATCATGAGCATTAATATACCTCCTAGGGGTCTTCCCCCTAAAGGAAAATGGTGCGCCATACCTTTGCGGCGACGTTTCGATTCGCGCCGCACTCCACTTACACCTGCTGGGCCGCACCGACCTTGGTTGGTCCGTGGCCGCGGGCTGGGCTTCCCGCCATAAAGGCACCGTTGGCACACGGTGGTCAGAAATAAGCGTTAAAAAGGTAACGGTGTCGGGACTTCGGTCGTACTCACCTGGGAAGCCGGAGATAAACCGGGGTAGTCAGCCGTAATGGCGACTAAAGCATTATCTATGCTGAGCTGATGGAACACCCCGTCAATCAGTTCCACCGCTAAATCCGCATCCTCTCCGTAGGCCGGATCAAGGGATCTCTCCGGATCCTCGGGTTGTGGAGTCGGGCTTTTTATGTCCTCCACATCCCGGCGCAGTTCCTGCGTCGAAATCATAAAGTAAGACACTTGCCTTTGAAAGCACGGATCGGATATATAAACGTCCGCTTACCCAGCTCCGAGGGTTATTCATGGAGAATCCATTCAATGGACTCGTGCGGAGGAAGTCCTCCTTCTCCCCCTTATACAAGCCGGACAGGATCTTCACAAGATCGGCGGCCGATCCCGGCCGCTTGCGGCCATGACGAGTGGCGTCATTCTCCCCGTTGAAATCCCACATGGGGTGGCCCCTATATTGGAGCGGCTGCACCCCTCGCATAATGCATGTGGCCATGACTCCAATCATGGTTAATCCGGAATGGGCTAGTAACCGTATCCGGCTCATCAGATAGTGGACGCTCCTATCATCTTCCCATTGAGGGCTCCGTGGGCGCCAACTCAGGCGTTTCTTCAGAGGAGCGTTGCTAAACTCCGGGAGGCCGATCTGAACTGGATCCGGCAGCGGGGCGTCTTCCATATAGAACCACTCCGAAGGCCAGTCTTCGGACGCCTTCTTCGGGGTTCCGGATAGATATCCGGTCCCGGCGATGCGCCATATTTCGGCTCCGCCCACTTGATATATCGACCCCTCGTAAGAACGGGGTACGAGGCAAAACAGCCTCTTCCATAGTGCAAAATGGGGCTCGATGCCCAAGAACATCTCGCAAAGAGCTACGAAGCCCGCGATGTGCAAAATGGAGGCAGGTGTGAGGTGGTGAAGTTGGAGTCCATAGAACTCCAGGAGCCCCCGGAGAAACGGATGTATGGGAAATCCGAGTCCCCTTATTAAGTAGGGGTCAAAGCATACCCGCTCTCCTTTGGAGGGATTGGGGACGCTCTCCGCCTGCTTCCCACCCTTATAGGTGGCCAGTCCGGCTCGAACCGGAACCATAAAGGCTGGGGGAAGGTATCCCTCTGCTTGGAGCACCACTAACTCGCTATGCGGGACTGGGAGCGCGAGAAGAGGAGCCGCGTCGACTATCCATGTTGGAATGGATTTTTGTCAAATGCGCTTCGATGAATACTTGCGCAAGGAGGATGGTGTGATTCGGATCTGGATCCTCGCCTCTCTTATAGGCGGCTTATTCGCGCAGCTAGGGGGTAAAACGTAAAGATACCCTGGCTTTTCTCATTCATGCAACACGTGGAAGAAGGCCATTATTGGACGTGGAAGCCAAGGAGCGCAACATTTATGAAGCAACCGGACACTATTCGGCAAACACATGGAACGTGGAGGAGAACCCGCCTTGCACTACTAGAAAAAGGGCTATAGATGAGATTGACACTAATGGCGCACCAGAAAGTTGGTGCGCCATTAGTATATACTAATGGCGCACCACCTTCTGATGCGCCATTAGTGTTGAAACTACTAATGGCGCACCATGCAAAGGGTGCGCCATTAGTATCAATTTTTTTTTTGAACTAGTGCGCCTGTCCAAACATACTAATGGCGCATCCTGCTTAAGTGCGCCATTAGTGGTTGTAACTACTAATTGCGCACTGCATGATGGGTGCGCCATTAGTATAGAATTTTTTTTTTGAACTAGTGCGCCTGTCCAAACATACTAATGGCGCATCCCGGCGAAGTGTGCCATTAGTAGTTGTAACTACTAATGGCGCACCATGCAAGTGGTGCGCCATTACTAACTTGGCCACCACTTCCACCGAATGCACCCCCCGTGGATCGCCTTTTCAGTTTTAAAAAATAAAAGAAAATGATGAAAATGTCAAAAAATAAAAGAAAATAAGTTTCCCATGTGATATGTGGTCTAGTTGTTGGGAAAATTTGCAAATATGAATTTCGACTTCATTTGCAAAATCTCTCGAGAATTTGTAAAATGGGCATAACTTTTGCATACTAACTCGGATGAAAAAGTTTTTATATGAAAAATCATCTACTCGAAAAGTTACATCCGAATTTAACCGGGGAACCCGTTAAACATTTTCAAAATCCTCAAAACCTAACAGAAAAAAGATACGGGCTTTTAAGATCTGGAGAGGCAAAAAATTCAAAAATTCAAACTCACTAATGGCGCACCTGCCCATGGTGCGCCATTAGTATCTTCCCGCCTTCAAAATTTAAAATAAGTCAAAAAAATAAAAAAAAATTACTAATGGCGCACCTGCCCATGGTGCGCCATTAGTATCTTCCCGCCTTCAAAATTCAAATAAGTCAAAAAAATAAAAAAAAAGTTACTAATGGCGCACCGGCCCATGGTGCGCCATTAGTATGTCGTATATATGGCTGGGCGCACCTCCTCCACTCCACCTCTCCTCCACTCCACCTCTCCTCCACTCCATCTCTCCTCCACTCCATCTCCTCCTCTCCTCTCCTCCACTCCATCTCCTCCTCTCCTCTCCTCCACTCCTTCTCCTCCTCTCCGGCGACCTCCTTCTCCTCTCCGGCGACCTCCTCCTCCTCTCCGGCGACCTCCTCCTCCTCCTCTCCGGCGACCTCCTCCTCACCGAGAACCTCCTCCACCCTCCACTCCTCCCCTCCCCTCCCCTCACGGTTTCTCCTCCCTCCTCTCCGGTGAGCTCCTCCTCCCTCCTCTACTCCCATTCTCTCATGGTTTCTCCTTCCTCCTCTCCGATGCTTCGGTGAACTCCTCTCCGGCGACCTCCTCCTCCTCTCCGGCGATGTAGCCGAGCACCTCTCCGGTGACCTCCTCCTCCTCCTCTCCGGCGAACTCCTCTCCGGCAAAAGAACACGGCAAAAGAACGTACAAGATCCAAAAACAGGAACAAAATTTGAAATAATATCATGCCAAAAAACGAGCAAAAAAAACTAGCAAAAAATGGGCAAAAAAATCACGATCCAGATCCAAATTCAAAATTCAAAAATAGCAATGGCGCACGGTGGGGGTTAGACGGTGCGCCACTACTATTTTCCCGCCTTCAAAATTCAAAAATACTAATGGCGCACCGTTGCCTATACTAATGGCGCACTAGTGGCCTATACTAATGGCGCACTGTGGCCTATACTAATGGCGCCCCACGGATGCGCCATTAGTATACCAGATACTAATGGCGCATCAGTGGTGCGCCATTAGTAACAATTACTAATGGCGTGCTAGTAATGGCGCACCAGTGATGCGCCATTAGTAGGCAAAACTGGTGCGCCATTAGTAGGCCTTTTCCTAGTAGTGTTGCAAATGCCGAAGACAACATACGCGCCGGATTCGTCGTCATTGAAGCCTGGTTCGGGGGCTACTGAGGGAGTCCTGGATTAGGTGGTGTCCGGATAGCCGAACTATCATCATCGGCCAGACTCCAAGACTATGAAGATACAAGATTGAAGACTTTGTCCCGTGTCCGGATGGGACTTTCGTTGGCGTGGAAGGCAAGCTTGGCGATACGGATATGTAGATCTCCTACCATTGTAACCGACTCTGTGTAACCCTAGCCCTCTCCGGTGTCTATATAAACCGGATGGCTTTGGTCCGTAGGATGAACAACAACCATACCATAGGCTAGCTTCTAGGGTTTAGCCTCCTTGATCTCGTGGTAGATCTACTCTTGTAACACACATCATCAATATTAATCAAGCAGGGCGTAGGGTTTTACCTCCATCAAGAGGGCCCGAACCTGGGTAAAACATCGTGTCCCTTGTCTCCTGTTACCATCCGCCTAGACGCACAGTTCGGGACCCCCTACCCGAGATCCGCCGGTTTTGACACCGACAACCGCCTTCAGCCGAGCCAGATAGTTGACTGCACCGTCCAAGCGTGACTCCAGTCGAAGCAAGTTCATCGCGACTTCATCTTTCATGGGACAGTTGATGGGGTCGAGACCTGTCTCGACCCGTCTAGTTTCAGCTTCAAAGTCCTGACAGAGTTCTATTCCATCACAACAAACAATGAGTCGACATTATTATAAATTTCAGTCGATGACAGTTATCTAACGGAACAGTCATACCTTCAAGCTTCAAGACGAGCTTCGCCGCAAGTTGTTCCAAATGAGACTCTAGCTTGCCCGTCTTGGTCCTGAGACCATCAACTTCAGAGGTCAGGCTCTCCTTGTCCTTCCTCAGTTGTTCGACTTCACGATTGTCGTCCGAGACGAACGTCTTCAATTTCGCGTTCTTGTCCTCCAACTTGCCGACTGAAGCCAGCTTATGGTCCGCAAGCTTCGTCTTCTCGTGTGCTTCCTTCTGAGCAGCTGCCAGATCCAGATCCTTCTGCTCCAAAGCTTCCTTCATCCTCTCTAAAGAAACAACACTCTTCAGACGAGATTGAAGTTGGCGATTTTCACTATGCACATCTGCTTATGTGAAGTCACTCGGTTCAAAGAGACTGAAAGAAAGGCAGCGGAAAGTCCACCAGGCAGACGAAACAGACGAATGGTTACCTCCCATGATGGCCGTTTCTTGTTGGGCAGTCTTCATATTTTTCTTCACCAATTCGAGGTCAAGTTTAATGCTGATATGCTTATTCTTCAACTCGGTGAGCCGAGCTCCAAGATCACAAGACCTCTGTAGTCGGAAAGACAAACATTTCAGTCGGCAGGAATAAGAGACAGTGAAGGAAAAGATTTACCCTAAGACTACTGCCGAATCAAATATTCAACAGTAGTCTCGGGGACTACACCCAGTGGGTGCACTTAGCATGCCCCCACTGGATCAGATTAATACTCAGCATGAGTTCAAAAAAAAAAGAGGACAGAGAGATATATTATCAGACTCCAGTAGACTGCCAACAGCCGACCGTGGTCTCGGGGACTACACCCAGTGGGTGCACTCGACGTGCCCCCACTGATTCGGAAAGTGCAAAATTGAAGATCTCCTGAGTTCTAAATGAAGGAACACCCGGTGGGTGATTAGATATAAAGTAACGCTCAAAGGTTCGGTCGGAATTCTACTGACCTAGACATTTGTCTGAAGGGCAGTGCTCGCATTGTAAGCTATCTGACTAGCTTCATGCATCACTTTCACCTGCTCCATGACAAGATTCGCCTGTCGAAGAGCTTCCCTAGCGGCACTCGGTGAGTCGTCCAGAGTTTGATATGCAATAAAGAGGGATGGCTCCAGAGGGGTCGAAGCAGTTGCCGGATCAGATGAGTGGAGTTGCACCGGTGCAGCGGGCGTCTGTGTAGTTGACCCCGACGGATGAGCAGTCGTCAACGTGTTAGCAAACGTGACGTTAGTCCGAACTATCGCCGCAGGCGCCGGTGTCGACTGTGCTCGTGTCGACTGAGGGATTTGGACTTCAAGTCTCCTCCTGCCCGAACCTCCACTCTTCTTCCTCCTCTACTATAGAGGCGCTTCTTCTTCTTTGTCGTCAGGAAGCACAACGATGTCTTGCGGAGCTACATAAGAAGAGAAGTATCAAATTTTCAGTCAATCGACCGCCCACTCGGTTAAACAGAACTGAGTTGATGAACTTACCAGCTCGTGAGGTGGCTTCTTCGTCTCTTGGCGCCATGTCAACATCCATGTCAGTGGCAGCAGAGGTGGGGCTGAAAGGACACAAGAGTTGGTCGGTTAGATCAAGAAAACCTTCAGTCGACTTACAGAAACTCAAACACGATACCCACCCTGTGGCAACGGGGACGTCCATCTTGATTCGCGGAAAATTCCTCCGGGTCTTGGAGGGAGCAACTTTAGGCTGCTTGGCCACCTTCTCCATCGGCTCCAGAGTCGACGTCCGAGTGCGCTTCTTAGTACCAACACTCGGACCCACGCCTTTCCCATGCCCGCCGACCGGATCATGCTGCTGTTTGGATAGACGTTCGGAGCGGGGCGGTGAGTCGACTTCCTCCTCCTCGTCTGATTCCTTGCTCTCCTCCTCCTCGTTGCTCCCCTGAGAAACCCACTCGACACTATCCTCCGCGCTGTCCTCCCCCTCCTGGGCCTGTTCCAAAGCGTGTTCACCGTTGGGCATCGAATGCATCTGAGTGAACCCCTGCATAGCAAATTGGTCGAATGAGAGCCGGTCAATATCAAGTGCAGTCGGAGCATGAATGAGAAATAGTCAGAACGAAAAGAGTACCTTGTCGGGTGGATTTACGCTGCTAAAGGGAATGACCCGCCTAGACCCTGTGGGATTGTCCTGATTGCCTGTGATGCTCCTCAGCCACGAGGCTACTGTTGCAGACGACACTTCTTCTGGATGGGTCCGAGCGGTGTCGTCCGGCCTGGAATACAGCCACATCAAGTGATCGTGGGCCTGGAGAGGCTGGATGCGTCGACTGAGGAACACCTCCAACAGATCCAGACCCGTGACGCCATCATTGATAAGCTGAACCACCCTGTCCACCAACATCCTTGTCTCCATGATCTCGCCAGCAGTCGCTTTCAGTGGAGCAGGAGTCTGGACTCGGTCAAACGATAAGTGGGGGAGACCGGTCGACTGACCAGGAGTCACGGCATCTTGGCAATAGAACCAAGTCGACTGCCAGCCTCTAACAGAGTCTGGAAGGGTCATGGAAGGAAAGGCACTCCCTTTTCTCTTTTGGATGCCTAAACCCCCACACATCTGGATGACATGGGTTCTTGAGTCACTCGACTTCGCCTTTTTTATCGATTGGGAACGAATAGTGAAGATGTGTTTGAAAAGACCCCAGTGCGGTCGACAAACCAAGAAGTTCTCGCACATCGACACGAAAGCGGCTAAATGCGTGATGGAGTTGGGGGAGAAATGGTGGAGTTGAGCGCCGAAAAAGTTCAGAAACCCCCGAAAGAAAGGATGCGGGGGAAGCGAAAAGCCGCGGTCGACGTGGGTGGCTAGCAGAACGCACTCACCCGGTCGAGGTTGAGGACTCATCTCCCCCTCCAACAGCCTCGCCGCTCCCTTGGCGATCAACCCCGGCAACAGCCCTGCGTGCGACGACGACCCGCGTTGCTGCTTCTTGCCCTTCGCCACCTCCTTCGTCTTCTTTGCACGATCTAGCGCCGCCGTCTTGTCCTTCACCATAGCGACGGGGCAGCAGTGTCGGAGCGGAAGAGTAAGGTGCGGCGGAGAAGCGGAGAAAGGAGGAAGAAGAGAAAATGCGCACAGTGCGGATGCCTCGGTCCGGTCACCTTATAAGAGGTCATTTCCGAGTGACTGATGCATGGGGCCGGACGATCCCGTCAAATCCCGCAACAGTCGCGCGCAGCGTACATGGCGAAAAAGGCGGCACAGGAATCGAGGAATCACAGCTTATCCACTCCGCCCGCTTCAGCCTCCCCCGTCTGGCGCGCTCCCCCGAAATTTCGTATCCCACGAAATCCGGGATACGCTGCAGACAATCGCGCCCAGGATCCCACGCTCCAACACAACACTCGGCACACAAGATCAACAGTTCATTCGACTGTCCGCTGAATGGATCAAGGCAACAAAGTCGATGTCAAATACCAACGCAGGCGTTCAGACTTACAGAAAGCACTCTCGATGTCCCGAAGCTCGGAACAGGTTCAATTTCAACCTACTTTGCACTCACACCTTAATCCATTCGGGGGATACTAATGAGGATACCGACCTAGGGTAGGGTCATAGGCCTGACCTACACACCCTACCCAAGGTCACTATCCGAGAAGATGAGAATACGAAGAATCCACTCGACGATGCAATCACTCGACCAGAATTCTCTACCTTCACTCGACCATATGGGAACCACTCGACTACGTCGAACACCAGGAGTCGGTAGGATGTACAACGGCCGGATATTCACTCCTTAGTCTTCATGAGCATTAAGAGTACTTAATGCTGGCGTTACCAGTAACGCCCCTTACTTTATGTACATTAGTTCCCTTGTAATGGAGGCGGGCTGGGGTCCTGGTGCACTCTATATAAGCTACCCCCCTCCTGTGGCACAAGGGTTCGCACCCCCTGTAATTCAACACACATAATCCAATCGACCGCCTCCGGGCCCCGAGACGTAGGGCTCTTACATCCTCCGAGAAGGGCCTGAACTCGTAAATCTCGTGTGTACATCTTCGCCATAGCTAAGATCTTGCCTCTCCATACCTACCCCCCTTTCTACTATCAGCCTTAGAACCACGACACGTGATGCCTATATACATGATCATGCCTAGATAATCACATAATTATTCGCTTTTCTATCAATTGCTCGACAGTAATTTGTTCACCCATCGTAATACTTATGCTATCTTGAGAGAAGCCACTAGTGAAACCTATGGCTCCTGGGTCTATATTTTATCATAGAAGCTTTCAATCTAATTTTATTTGCATCTTTACTTTTCCAATCTATGTTATAAAATATCAAAAAAATATTTATCTTATTATACTATCTCTATCAGATCTCACTTTCGCAAGTGGTCGTGAAGGGATTAACAACCCCTTTATTGCGTTGGTTTCGAGTTCTTTGTTTGTTTGTGTAGGTGCGTGGGACTTCTGAGGAGCCTCCTACTGGATTGATACCTTGGTTCTCAAAAACGAAGGGAAATACTTATGCTACTATTGCTGCATCACCCTTTCCTCTTTAAGGAAAACCAACGCAAGCTCAAGACGTAGCAAGAAGGATTTCTAGCGCCGTTGCCTGGTAGGTCTTCGCTCAAGTCAAGACATACCAATTACCCATCACAAACTCATCTCCCTCGCATTTACATTATTTGCCATTTTCCTCTCGTTTTCCTCTCCCCCACTTCATCCTTGCCGTTTTATTCGCCCTCTCTTTCCAAATCTTCTCCTCTCTTTTTTGCTTGCCTTTTTTTGTTTGCTCGTGTGTTAGATCGTTTACCTTGTCATAATGGCTAGTCCTCCTATCCTTGTTATTACTCCCGAACATGAAATTCTTAATTTTAAGCAAAGGGAGGGAGAAAATTTAAAAGATGCTTGTCATAGAATTTGCATTGCTCAAAATAGATCCACTAGGAAGCTTTCTACTTCCGTTCTTCTTCACAATTTTTATGTAGGCATTACTCCTTGGAATAGATGCGTTCTTGATACCGTTATCGAAGGGGATTTCTTGAGTAGCCATACGTTTGATTCTTATAATGCTATGTTAGATTTGTTTGGCCCACCACCTCTTTTGGTTAATGGAACTGTTTTAACTTTAGAACATGTGATGCAACGGCTTGAAATTATTGAAAATAAAATTGCCACTATTGAGTGGATTGAAAATTTTGATAAAAAGATTCATAATCAGATTACCCAATACAGATCTTGGGTTGGAGTTACTTTGAAAAATCTCAAAGAGATAGAACCTATAGTTAATGAAAAAATAGATCTAGATTCTGCAAGAATCGGTAAACTTGAGGATATCATTACCAACTTAGGTTCGGCATTTTCTTCCATGAAACACTCCAAAACCTCCTACCAAAACTGCCAAGTTTATTTGTGTTTTTTGGTTCCTAAAAATAAGGGTGAATCTTCTAGTAAGGGAGACTTGGATCTCAAATCAATAAGTGTTCTTCCCAATTGGCTTTCTATCATTAAGGAACATTTTGCTACAAACGAATTTCTTGAATTTTTGCCTAAAGGTTTAATCATTGCTAAAAAGGGAGAAACCCCTAAAGTTTACAAGTGCTCTACTTATGAATTGAGTGCCAAAGATGGCACTACTTAGATCTATCTTCGCTTTTATGCCTGGCTAGGGGCGTTAAACGATAGCGCTAGTTGGGAGGCAACCCAATTTTATTTGTGTTTTTTGGTTTTGCTTTTGTTTAGGAATAAATTTTGCATCTACCTTCTGTTTAGATGTGTTTTTATGTTTTAATTAGTGTTTGTGCCAACTAGAACCTATAGGATAACCTATGGTGATAGTTAATTTGATTCTGCCGAAAAACAGAAACTTTGTGCACACGAAATTCGTTTTGTTAATTCACAGAAACGTTCTTTGGCGTTGATTCTTTTTGATGATGATCAATAGATAAATTTCCCAGGACTTCCTATTTTTGTAGGAATTTTCAAGTTCCAGAAGTTTGCGTTAGTTACAGATTGCTACAGACTGTTCTGTTTTTCACAGATTCTATTTTTCGTGTGTTGTTTGCTTATTTTGATGCATCTATGGCTAGTATTAAGTGGTATGAACCATAGAGAACTTGGAATACAGTAGGTTTAATACCAAATAAATAAAGAATGAGTTCATTACAGTACCTTATGTGGTGGTTTTTGTTTTCTTTCACTAACGGAGCTTATGAGATTTCCTGTTGAGTTTTGTGTTCTGAAGTTTTCAAGTTTTGGGTAAAGATTTGATGGACTATGGAATAAGAAGTGGCAAAAGCCAAAGCTTGGGGATGCCCATGGCACCCCAAGATATTCAAGAGTAGCCAAAAGCCTAATCTTGGGTATGGCCCGGGAAGGCATCCCCTCTTTCGATCGTCTTCGTTCATTGGTAACTTTACTTGGAGCTATATTTTTATTCGCCACATGATATGTGTTTTGCTTGGAGCGTCGTGTATGATATTAGTATTTTCTTTTTAGTTTTCCACAATCATCCTTGCTTTACACACCTTTTGGGAGAAGCCTACTTGATTGAAATTTGCTAGAATACTCTATGTGCTTCAGTCACATCTTTTGAGCTAGATAGTTTTTGCTCTAGTGCTTCACTTATATCTTTTAGAGCACGGTGGTGGCTTAATTTTGTAAAAATTGCTAGTATCCCATGCTTCACTTATATCATTTCGAGAGTATTTTAGAACATCATGGTATTTGCTATGGTTATAACATTGGTCCTAGAATGGTAGGCATCCAAGTTGGGTATAATAAAAACTTTCATAGGAAGTGAATTGGATGCTATGATCAATTTGATACTTGATAATTGTTTTGAGATATGGAGGTAGTGATATTAAAGTCATGCTAGTTGGGTGATTATGAATTTAAAGAATGCTTGTGTTGAAGTTAGAAAGTCCCATAGCATGCACGTATGGTTAAAGTTGTGTAACAAATTTGAAACATGAAGTGTACTTGGATTGTGCATCCTTATGACTGGCGGTCGGGGACAAGCGATGGTATTTTCCTACCAATCTATCCCTCTAGGAGCATGCGCGTTGTGCTTTGTTATTGATGACTTCTAAATGTTTGCAATAAGTATATGAGTTCTTTTGACTAATGTTGAGTCCATGGATTATACACACTTTTACCTTTCCATCATTTCTAGCCCCTTTAGTACCGTGCATTGCCCTTTCTCACCTTGAGAGTTGGTGCAAACTTTGCAGATGCATCCAAACCCCGCGATAAGATACGCTCTATCACACATAAACCTCCTTATATCTTCCTCAAAACAGCCACCATACCTACCTATTATGGCATTTCCATAGCTATTCCGAGATATATTGCCATGCAACTTTCATCCGTTCCGTTTATCATCATGACATGCATTCCTTTTGTCATATTGCCATTGCATGATCATGTAGTTGACATCGTATTTGTGGCAAAGCCACCATGCATAATTTTTCATACATGTCACTCTTGATTCATTGCACCATCCTGGTACACCGTCGGAGGCATTCATTTAGAGTCATATCTTGTTATAGTTTTGAGTTGTAATTCATGTGTTGTAATCAATAAAAGTGTGATGATCATCATTATTAGAACATTGTCCCCAAAATAGGCCAAAAGAAAAAAAAAGCCAAAGAAAAAATAAAATAAAAAAGAAAAGAAAGAAAAGAAAAAGAAAAAATAAAATAAATAAAAAGGGGCAATGTTACTATCTCTTTTTCCACACTTATGCTTCAAAGTAGCACCATGTCCTTCATATAGCGAGTCTCATTTATTGTGCTTCAAAGTAGCACCATGTTTTTCATATAGTGAGTCTCATATGTTGTCACTTTCAAATACTAGTGGGAATTTTTCATTATAGAACTTGGCTTGTATATTCCTACGATGGGCTTCCTCAAATGCCCTAGGTCTTCGTGAGCAAGCAAGTTGGATGCACACCCACTAGTTTTCTTTTGTTGAGCTTTCATTCATTTATAGCTTTAGTGCATCTGTTGCATGGAATCCCAACTCCTCATGTTGACATCAATTGATGGGCATCTCCATAGCCCGTTGATTATCCTCGTCAATGTGATACTTTCTCCTTTTTGGTCTTCTCCACACAATCCCCATCATCATATTCTATACCACCCATAGTGCTATATCCATGGCTCACGCTCATGTATTGCGTGAAAGTTGAAAAAGTTTGAGATTATTTAAGTACGAAATAATTGCTTGGCTTGTCATCGGGGGTGTAGAACTTGGGAACATTTTTGTGTGACGAAAATGAAGCATAGCCTAACTATATGATTTCGTAGGGCTGAACTTTCTTTAGCCATGTTATTTTGAGAAGACATGATTGCTTTGATTAGTATGCTTGAAGTCTTACTATTTCTTGTGTCAGTATGAACTTTTATTTTGAATCATTCGGATTTGAACATTCATGCCACAATAAAGAAAATTACATTGAGAATTATGCTAGGTAGCATTCCACATCAAAAATTCTGTTTTTATCATTTACCTACTCAAGGACGAGCAGGAATTAAGCTTGGGGACGCTTGATACGTCTCCAACATATCTATAATTTTTTATTGTTCCATGATATTATATTACCGCTTTTGGATGTTTATGGGCTTTATTTTACACATTTATATCATTTTTGGGACTAACCTACTAACTGGAGGCCCAGCCCGTATTGCTGTTTTTTTGCCTATTTCAGTAATTCAAAGAAAAGGATTATCAAACAGAGTCCAAACGGAATGAAACCTTCGGGAGCATGATTTTTTGAACGAACGTGATCCAGAGGACTTGGAGTGCAAGCCAAGAAGCAGCCGAGGTGGCCACGAGATAGGATGGCGCGCCCACCCCTACAGGGCGCGCCCCCTGTTTCGTGGGCCCCTCGGACGGCCACCGACCTACTTCTTCCTCCTATATATACCCACGTACCCCTAAAACATCTAGGGAGCCAACGAAAAACAATTTCCACCGGCGTAACCTTGTGTATCCGCAAGATCCCATCTTGGAGCTTTCGTCGGCGCACCGCCAGAGGGGGAATCGACCACGGAGGGCTTCTACATTAACACCATAGCACCTCCGATGAGTTGTGAGTAGTTTACCACAAACCTTCGGGTCCATAGTTACTAGCTAGATCGCTTCTTCTCTCTTTTTGGATCTCAATACCATGTTCACCCCCTCTCTTGTGGAGATCTATTTGATGTAACTCTTCTTGCAGTGTGTTTGTCAAGATCCGATGAATTGTGGGTTTATGATCCAGTTTATCTATGAGAAATATTTGAATCTCCTCTGAATTCTTTTATGTATGATTGAGTTACCTTTGCAAGTGTCTTCGAATTATCAGTTCGGTTTGGCCTACTAGATTGATCTTTCTTGCCATGGGAGAAGTGCTTAGCTTTGGGTTCAATCTTGCGGTGTCCTTACCCAAAGGATGTTGGGGTTGCAAGGCACGTATTGTATTGTTGCCATCGAGGATGAAAAGATTGGGTTTATATCATATTGCTTGAGTTTATCCCTCTACATCATGTCATCTTTCTTAATGCGTTACTATGTTCTTATGAACTTAATATTCTAGATGCATGCTGGATAGTGGTCGATGTGTGGAGTAATAGTAGTAGATGCAGGCAGGAGTCGGTCTACTTGTCACAGACGTGATGCCTATATACATGATCATGTGTAGATAATCTCATAATTATTCGCTTTTCTATCAATTGCTCGACAGTAATTTGTTCACCCACCGTAATACTTATGCTATCTTGAGAGAAGCCACTAGTGAAACCTATGGCCCCCGGGTCTATCTTTTATCATATAATCTTTCAATCTACTTTTATTTGCATCTTTACTTTTCCTATCTATATTATAATATACCAAAAATATGTTTATCTTATCATACTATCTCTATCAGATCTCATTTTCGCAAGTGGCCGTGAAGGGATTGACAACCCCTTTATTGCGTTGCTTGCGAGTTCTTTGTTTGTTTGTGTAGGTGCGTGGGACTTTTCAGGAGCCTCCTACTGGATTGATACCTTGGTTCTCCAAAACCGAGGGAAATACTTACACTACTATTGCTGCATCACCCTTTCCTCTTCAAGGAAAACCAACCTGCATCACCCGTGGTTCTCAAAAATCTAGAGCTCCGGCGGAGCTGTTCTGCCGGGGAAACTTCCCTCCGGGAGGGGGAAATCATCACCATCGTCATCACCAATGATCCTCTAATCGGGAGGGGGTCAATCTCCATCAACATCTTCACCAGCACCATCTCCTCTCAAAACCCTAGTTCATCTCTTGTATCCAATCTTGTATCAAAACCACAAATTGGTACCTGTGGGTTGCTAGTAGTGTTGATTACTCCTTGTAGTTGATGCTAATTGGTTTATCTGGTGGAAGATCATATGTTCAGATCCTTAATGCATATTAATACATCTCTGATCATGAACATGAATATGCTTTGTGAGTAGTTACGTTTGTTCCTGAGGACATGGGTGAAGTCTTGCTATTAGTAGTCATGTGAATTTGGTATTCGTTCAATATTTTGATGAGATGTATGTTGTCTTTTCTCTAGTGGTGTCATGTGAACGTCGACTACATGACACTTCACCATTATTTGGGCCTAGAGGAAGGCATTGGGAAGTAATAAGTAGATGATGGGTTGCTAGAGTGACAGAAGCTTAAACCCTAGTTTATGCGTTGCTTTGTAAGGGGCTGATTTGGATCCACTAGTTTCATGCTATGGTTAGGTTTACCTTAATACTTCTTTTGTAGTTGTGGATGCTTGTAATAGGGATTAATCATAAGTGGGATGCTTGTCCAAGAAAGGGCAGCACCCAAGCACCGGTCCACCCACATATCAAATTATCAAAGTAATGAACGCGAATCATATGAGCGTGATGAAACTAGCTTGACGATAATTCCCATGTGTCATAGGGAGCGCTTTTCTCATTATAAGAAATTGTTCAGGCTTGTCCTTTGCTACAAAAAGGATTGGGCTACCTTGCTGCACTTTATTTACTTTCATTGCTTGTTACCCGTTACAAATTATCTTATCACAAAACTATCTATTACCTACAATTTCAGTGCTTGTAGAGAATACCTTACTGAAAACCGCTTGTCATTTCCTTCTGCTCCTCGTTGGGTTCGACACTCTTACTTATCGAAAGGACTACGATAGATCCCCTATACTTGTGGGTCATCACGTTACTTCGCAATATTTGCTAGTAGATGCTTAATTGTTCGTGGGAACAGTGGAAACCTTAGTGCCCCTGATATTCTTATTTTGCGCCATGCCTTATTTCGTGATACAACTTTCAGTTTAGGCGCTATTATTGCTAAACGATTATGTCTGAACCGTACAAAGGGCCCCATCTTCGGTGGCATATTTGCTTCACGCCTTGCTGCACACTTTAATATACATATTAGGCATTATGAGAAAGAAGAAAAGTTGGTGCCCCCTGTCTTTCTAGATTATAAGAGTATGGTAGCACATGACTTTATTGTTAAAAATAAGAAGAAACTGCTTAAGTATAATTTGAAATTTGATAAAAATTATTGTGAGACTATTACTTTGCATGTGCCCTCTTTGTTTGACATATTCTGAGGCACGTACCTCATTTGCCGGAGGCCATTCATGCATACTTGAGCGTGACACCTGCTCCAGAGGCTGAGCTGGAGCCACCCCTTGATCCTTATCGGCAGTCGGTTTATCAGTGGGATCCGGAGGAGATCGCCAACCAGTGGCACCCCAAGGATCCTCCTCAGTTAACTGGAGAGGACCACTTTGATCCATGGGCAAAGACCAACGTAGGCCAAAAGCCTAAGCTTGGGGGAGTACGTATTTCTCATCGACATTACATTCATGTTCACACACTCATTCCAGTTGTCGGTGCTCATACTTTTTCATTGTACTATCCATGCTAGTTATTTCCTTTTCTCGCTTTCTTCTTGTGTGTTTGAAAAACCTTAAGAAAAACCAAAAAAATTAGTTGTAGCTTTTAGCTAGTTTACTTTCCATGCCTATAGTAGTAATAATTAAAAGAAAACCCAAAAAGATTTCCCGTTCTTCATTTGCTTATTTGGAGCTTTCCCATGTAAATAGTTTTATTTCTTCTCTTGTTATTTGGGGGTAGAGAGGAGAAGACCATAATGAAAATGCTGAAGTGGCTCTTATATGCATTATTGTTGATTTAACAAAGAGCCCATATTACTTTGTCTTCTCCCGTGTATTAAATGCTTGCAGATTCTAGCTTAGTCCAATGCACGTGTGCACTGCTATGTCTTGAGCTTGCGTTGTTTTTCCTTGAAGAGGAAAGGGTGATGTTGCTATAGTAGCGTAATTATTTCCCTCGGTTTTTGAGAACCAAGGTATCAATCCAGTAGGAGGCTCCTCAAAAGTCCCACGCACCTACACAAACAAACAAAGAACTCGCAACCAACGCAATAAAGGGGTTGTCAATCCCTCCACGGCCACTTGCGAAAGTGAGCTCTAATAAAGATAGTATGATAAGATAAATATATTTTTGGTATTTTATAATATAGATGCAAAAAGTAAAGATGCAAATAAAAGTAGATTGAAAGCAAATATGATAAGAGATAGACCCGGGGGCCATAGGTTTCGCTAGTGGCTTCTCTCAAGATAGCATAAGTATTACGGTGGGTAAACAAATTACTGTCGAGCAATTGATAGAAAAGCGAATAATTAAGAGATTATCTAGGCATGATCATGTATATAGGCATCACGTCCGCAACAAGTAGACCGACTCCTGCCTGCATCTACTACTATTACTCCACACATCGACCGACTCCTGCCTGCATCTAGAGTATTAAGTCCATAAAGAACAGAGTAACGCATTAAGCAAGATGACATGATGTAGAGGGACAGACTCAAGCAATATGATATAAGCCCCATCTTGTTATCCTCGATGGCAACAATACAATACGTGCCTTGCAAGTTGCAACCCTTTCTATCAATGGGTAAGGACACCGCAAGATTGAACCCAAAGGTAAGCACTTCTCCCATGGCAAGAAAGATCGATCTAGTAGGCCAAACCAAACTGATAATTCAAAGAGACTTGCAAAGATAACTCAATCATACATAAAATAATTTAGAGAAGATTCAAATATTATTCATAAATAAACTTGATCATAAACCCACAATTCATCAGATCTCAACAAACACACTGCAAAAAGAGTTTACATCGAATAGATCTCCACGAGAGAGGGGGAGAACATTGTATTGAGATCTAAAAAGAGAGAAGAACCCATCTAGCTAATAACAATGGACCCGAAGGTCTGTGGTAACTACTCACAACTCATTGGAGGGGCTATGGTGTTGATGTAGAAGCCCTCCATGGTCGATTCCCCCTCCCGCAGAGCGCTGGCGAAGGCTCCAAGATAAGATATCGTGGATACAGAAGGTTACGGCGGTGGAAATTGTGTTTCTTTGGCTCCCTGGATGTTCTTGGGGTACGTAGGCTTATATAGGAGGAAGAAGTACGTCGGTGGACGCCCGAGGGGCCCACGAGACAGGGGGCGCGCCCTATCAAGGGAGGGGCGCCCTCCTATCTCGTGGAGGCCTCGGCTGCTTCTTGACTTGCACTCCAAGTCCTCTGGATCACGTTCGTTCCAAAAATCATGCTCCCGAAGGTTTCATTCCCTTTGGACTCCGTTTGATATTCCTTTTCTTCGAAATACTGAAATAGGAAAAAAACAGCAATACAGGCTGGGACTCCGGTTAGTAGGTTAGTCCCAAAAATGATATAGATGTGTAAAATAAAGCCCATAAACATCCAAAAGGGGTAATCTAATAGCATGGAACAATCAAAAATTATAGATACATTGGAGACGTATCAAGCATCCCCAAGCTTAATTCCTGCTCGTCCTCGAGTAGGCAAATGATAAAAAAGAGAATTTTTTATGTGGAATGCTACCTAGCATAATTCTTAATGTAATTTTCTTTATTGTGGCATGAATGTTCAGATCCAAATGATTCAAAATAAAAGTTCATATTGATAAAAGAAATAGTAACACTGCAAGCATACTAATCAAAGTAATCATGTCTTCTCAAAATAACATGGCAAAAGAAATTTCATCCCTACAAAATCATATAGTTATGCTATGCTTCGTTTTCGTCACACAAAGATGTTCCCAAGTTCTATACCCCCGATGACAAGCCAAGCAATTGTTTCCTACTTAAATAATCTCAAACTTTTTCAACCTTCACGCAATACATGAGCGGGAGCCATGGATATAGCACTATGGGTGGAATAGAATATGATGATGGGGATTGTGTGGAGAAGACAAAAAAAGTAGAAAGTCTCACATTGACGAGGATAATCAATGGGCTATGGAGATGCCCATCAATTGATGTCAACATGAGGAGTAGGGATTGCCATGCAACGGATGCACTAGATCTATAAATGAATGCTCAACAAAAGAAAACTAGTGGGTGTGCATCCAACTTGCATGCTCACGAAGACCTAGGGCATTTGAGGAAGCCCATCGTAGGAATATACAAGCCAAGTTCTATAATGAAAAATTCCCACTAGTATGAAAAAGACAACTTAAGAGACTCACTGTATGAAAAACATGGTGCTACTTTGAAGCACAATATTTGAGACTTACTACATGAAAAACAAGGTGCTACTTTGAAGCACAAGTGTGGAAAAAGAAATAGTAACATTGCCCTTTTTATTTATTTTCTTTTTTTCCATTTTCTCTCCTTTTTTTCCTTTTTTTCTTTTGGGCCTTTATTTTTTTTGTTTGGCCTTTCTTTTTTTTCTTCTTTGGGCAATGCTCTAATAATGATAATCATCACACTTCTATTGATTACAACATATAAATTACAACTCGAAACTAGAACAAGATATGACTCTATATGAATGCCTCCGGCGGTGTACCGGGATGGTGCACTGAATCAAGAGTGACATGTATGAAAAATAATGCATGGTGGCTTCGCCACAAGTACGATGTCAACTACATGATCACGCAATGGCAATATGACAAAAGTAAAGTATGTCATGATGATGATAAACGGAACGGTGGAAAGTTGCATAGCAATATATCTCGGAATGGCTATGGAAACGCCACAATAGGTAGGTATGGTGGCTGTTTTGAGGAAGATATAAGGAGGTTTATGTGTGATAGAGTGTATCGTATCACGGGGTTTGGATGCACCGGCGAAGTTTGCACCAACTCTCAATATGAGAAAGGGCAATGCACGGTACCGATGAGGCTAGCAATGGCGGAAAGGTAAAAGTGCGTATAATCCATGGACTCAACATTAGTCAAAAGAACTCATTTTCTTATTGCAAAAATTTAGAAGTCATCAAAAATCAAGTACTACGCGCATACTCCTAGGGGGATAGATTGGTAGGAAAAGACCATCGCTCGTCCCCGACCGCCACTCATAAGGATGCACAAGCCAGGTACACTTCATGTTTCAAATTTGTTACACAACTTTAACCATACGTGCATGCTATGGGACTTGCAAACTTCAACATAAGCATTCTTTAAATTCATAATTACCCAACTAGCATGACTTTAATATCACTACCTCCATATCTCAAAACAATTATCAAGTATCAAATTGATCATAGCAACCAATTCACTTCCTATGATAGTTTTTATTATACCCAACTTGGATGCCTACCATTATAGGAACAATTTTATAACCATAGAAAATACCATGCTGTTCTAAAAGAATCTCAAAAAGATAAAGTAAAGAATGAGAGAATAACAATTTCTACAAAATTAAGTCACCACCGTGCTCTAATAGATATAAGTGAAGCACTAGAGCAAAAACTATCAAGCTCAAAAGATATAAGTGAAGCACATAGAGTATTCTAGCAAATTCTAATCAAATAGGCTTCTCCCAAAAGGTGTGTACAGCAAGGATGATTGTGGTAAACTAAAAAGCAAAGACTAATATAATACACGACGCTTCAAGCAAAACACATATCATGTGGCGAATAAAAATATAGCTCTAAGTAAAGTTACCAATGAACGAAGACGAAAGAGGGGATGCCTTCCCAGGGCATCCCCGAGCTTAGGCTTTTGGCTATCCTTGAATATCTTGGGGTGCCTTGGGCATCCCCAACCTTAGGCTCTTGCAACTCCTTATTCCATAATCCATAAAAGCTTTACCCAAAACATGAAAACTTCACAACACAAAACTCAACAGGAAATCTTACAAGCTCCGTTAGTGAAAGAAAACAAAACCACCACATAATGTACTGTAATGAACTCATTCTTTATTTATTTTTGTGTTAAAACTACTGTAATCCAACTTCTCTATGGTTTATAAACTAATTTACTAGCCATAGATGCATCAAAATAAGCATACAACACACAAAAAACAGAATCTGTCAAAAACAGAGCAGTCTGTAGCAATATGTAACTAACGCAAACTTCTGGAACTCTAAAAATCCTGCCAAAATAGTAAGTCCTGGACAATTTGTTTATTGATCAGCAGTAAAAAGAATCAACGCAAAAGCATGTTTATGCGATTCAACAAAACTAAATTCGTGCGCGCAAAGTTTCTGTTTTTCAGCAGAATCAAATCAACTATCATCATAGGTTATCCTATAGGTTCTACTTGGCACAAATACTAATTAAAAGATAAAAACACATCTAAACAGTAGTTAGATGCAAGATTTATTACTAAACAGGAACAAAAACAAAAAACACAAAGAAAATTGGGTTGCCTCCCAACTAGCGCTATCGTTTAACGCCCTAGCTAGGCATAAAAGTGAAGATAGATCTAAGTAGTGCCATCTTTGGCACTAAATTCATAAGTAGCCTGCATGATAGATTCATAAGGTAATTTTACTTTCTTTCTTTGAAAGTGCTCCATGCCTTTCTTTGGAAATTGTAATCTAATATTCCCTTCCTTCATACCAATAATCGCGTCAATCGTTCTAAGGAAAGGTCTACCAAGAATAATAGGGCAAGAAAGATTGCAATCTATCTCAAGAACGATAAAATCCATGGGCACCAAATTTCTATTTGCAACAATGAGAACATCATTGATCCTTCCCATTGGCTTTTTAATGGTGGAATCTGCAAGGTGCAAATTTAAAGAGCAATCATCAAGATCATGGAAACCTAGAATATCACATAAAGTTTTCGGAATCGTGGAAACACTAGCACCCAAATCACACAAAGCAAAACACTCATGATCTTTAATTCTAATCTTTATAGTAGGTTCCCACTCATCATTAAGTTTTCTAGGTATAGAAACTTCCAAATTAAGTTTTTCATCATAAGATTGCATCAAGGCATCGACAATATGTTTGGTAAAAGCTTTATTTTGACTATAAGCATGAGGAGAATTAACAACGGTTTGCATCAAGGAAATACAACCTTCTAAAGAACAGTTATCATAATCAAAATCCTTGAAATCCGAGATAGTGGGTTCAATACTATTTAAAGTTGTGACCTCTCCAATCCCACTTTTATCAAATTTAGCATCAGGATCTAAAAACTCCGAATTCTTGGGACGCCTTCTAGGTAAGGTTGACTCATCATCAGTCCCATAATTATCAAGATTCATATTGCAAAACATAGATCTAATAGGAGACGCATCAATAACTTGAAGATCCTCATAATTATTTTTATGGAAACTAGAAGAACACGCTTTTATAAAGCAATCTTTCTTAGCACGCAATCTAGCGGTTCTTTCCTTGCACTCCTCAATGGAAATTCTCATTGCTTTGAGAGACTCATTGATATCATGCTTACGAGGAGACGATCTAAGTTTAAGAGAATCAACATCAAGTGAAAGTCTATCAACGTTCCTAGCCAAATCATCAACTTTGAGCAATTTTTCTTCAAGCAAAGCATTAAAATTCTTTTGAGAAATCATAAATTCTTTCACACTATTATCAAAATCAGATGGCAACTTATTAAAATTACCATAAGAATTATTGTAGGAATTTCAATAATTATTAGAGGAATTACTAGGGAACGGTCTAGCATTAAAGTTTCCTCTATAAGCATTGTTTCCAAAACTATTCCTACCAAAAAAAATTCACATCCATAGATTCATTATTATTCTCAATCAAGGTAGATAAAGGCATATCATTGGGATCAAGAGGAGTATTTTTAGTAGCAAATAATTTCATAAGTTCATCCATCTTTCCACTCTAAACATTGATTTCTTCTATAGCATGCACTTTTTTACTAGAAGATCTTTCGGTGTGCCATTGAGAATAATTAGCCATAATATTATCAAGAAGTTTTGTAGCATCTCCTAACGTGATTTCCCTAAACGTGCCTCTCGCGGCCGAATCTAAGAGATTTCTAGAAGCAAAGTTCAAACCGGCATAAAAATTTTGTATCATCATCCATAAATTCAAACCATGAGTAGGGCAATTGCGAAGCATCAATTTCATTCTTTCCCAAGATTGGGCAACATGCTCATGATCAAGTTGTTTAAAATTCATAATATCGTTCCTAAGAGTGATAATCTTAGCGGGAGGAAAATACTTAGAGATAAAAGCATCTTTGCACTTGTTCCAAGAATCAATACTATTTTTAGGCTAAGACGAAAACCAAACTTTAGCACGATCTCTAAGTGAAAACGGAAATAACTTCGATTTAACAATATTGTTATCAATATCATTCTTCTTTTGCATATCACAGAAATCAACAAAATTGTTTAGATGAGTAGCAACATCTTCGCTAGGAAGGCCGGCGAATTGATCTTTCATAACAAGATTCAGCAAAGCAGTATTGATTTGACAAGACTCAACATCATTAAGAGGAGCAATCGGAGTACTAAGGAAATCATTATTATTGGTATTCGAGAAATCATACAATTTGGTATTATCTTGCGCCATGGCAACAAGTAATCCAACACACAAGCAAACAGAAAAAGGCAAGCGAAAAAGAGAGGAGGAGATTGGGAAAGAGAGGGCAAATAAAACGACAAGGGTGAAGTGGGGGAGAGGAAAACGAGAGGCAAATGGCAAATAATGTAAATGCGAGGGAGATGGGTTTGTGATGGGTAGTTGGTATGTCTTGACTTGAGCGAAGACCTCCCCGGCAACGGCGCCAGAAATCCTTCTTGCTACGTCTTGAGCTTGCGTTGGTTTTCGTTGAAGAGGAAAGGGTGATGCAGCAATAGTAGCGTAAGTATTTCCCTCAGTTTTTGAGAACCAAGGTATCAATCCAGTAGGAGGCTCCTCAAAAGTCTCACGCACCTACACAAACAAACAAAGAACTCGTAACCAACGCCATAAAGGGGTTGTCAATCCCTTCACGGCCACTTGGAAAGTGAGATCTAATAAATAAAGTATTATAAGATAAATATATTTTTGAAATTTTATAATATAGATGCAAAACATAAAGATGCAAATAAAAGTAGATTGAAAGCAAATATGATAAGAGATAGACCCGGGGGCCATAGGTTTCACTAGTGACTTCTCTCAAGACAGCATAAGTATTACGGTGGGTGAACAAATTGCTGTCGAGCAATTGATAGAAAAGAGAATAATTATGAGATTATCTAGGCATGATCATTTATATAGGCATCACGTCGGCAACAAGTAGACCGACTCCTGCATGCATCTACTACTATTACTCCACACATCGACCGACTCCTGCCTGCATCTAGAGTATTAAGTCCATAAAGAACAGAGTAACGCATTAAGCAAGATGACATGATGTAGAGGGACAAACTCAAGCAATATGATATAAACCCCATCTTGTTATCCTCGATGGCAATAATACAATACGTGCCTTGCAAGTTGCAACCCTTTCTATCACTGGGTAAGGACACCGCAAGATTGAACCCAAAGGTAAGCACTTCTCCCATGGCAAGAAAGATCAATCTAGTAGGCCAAACCAAACTGATAATTCAAAGAGACTTGCAAAGATAACTCAATCATACATAAAAGAATTCAGAGAAGATTCAAATATTATTCATAGATAAACTTGATCATAAACCCACAATTCATCAGATCTCAACAAACACACTGCAAAAAGAGTTTACATTGAATAGATCTCCACAAGAGAGGGGGAGAACATTGTATTGAGATCTAAAAAGAGAGAAGAACCCATCTAGCTAATAACAATGGACCCGAAGGTCTGTGGTAAACTACTCACAACTCATTGGAGGGGCTATGGTGTTGATGTAGAAGCCCTCCATGGTCGATACCCCCTCCGGCAGAGCGCCGGCAAAGGCTCCAAGATGAGATCTCGCAGATACAGAAGGTTACGGCGGTGGAAATTGTGTTTCATTGGCTCCCTGGATGTTTTCGGGGTACGTAGGCTTATATAGGAGGAAGAAGTACGTCGGTGGACGCCCGAGGGGCCCACGAGACAGTGGGCACGCCCTATAGGGGGGGGGGGACGCCCTCCTATCTCGTGGAGGCCTTGGCTGCTTCTTGACTTGCACTCCAAGCCCTCTGGATCACGTTCGTTCCAAAAATCACGCTCCCGAAGGTTTCATTCCGTTTGGAGTCTGTTTGATATTCCTTTTCTTAGAAATACTGAAATAGGCAAAAAAACAGCAATATGGGCTGGTCCTCCGGTTAGTAGGTTAGTCCCAAAAATGATATAAATGTGTAAAACAAAGCCCATAAACATCCAAAAGGGGTAATATAATAGCATGGAACAATCAAAAATTATAGATACGTTGGAGACATATCATGCACTATTATTATTATCCACATCGTTCGGTCGTGCAAGTGAAAGGCAATAATGACGATATATGATGGACTGATTGAGATGAGAAAAGCTGGTATGAACTCGACCTCTCTTGTTTTTGTAAATATGATTAGTTCATCGTTCCTGATTCAGCCTATTATGAATGAAACATGTTCGCAATGATAATTAGAGATTATAGTTGCTTATGCCATGCTTAATTAGCTAGGAGTTTATAATGGTTTACCTTGCGTGCCAACATACTATTAAAATGGTTGTGATGTGGTTTGATAGGGTGGTATCCTCCTTTGAACAATTCGAGTGACTTGACTCGGCACATGTTCACGCATGTAGTTGAAACGAAATCAACATAGCCTCCACGATATTTATGTTCATGGTGGATTATATCCTACTCATGCTTGAACTGAATGTTTATTAATTTTAATGCATGTTCATGACTGTTGTCACTCTCTAGCTGGTCGCTTCCCAGTCTTTTTATAGCCTTCACTTGTACTAAGAGGGAATACTGCTTGTGCATCCACTTCCATAAACCCCAAATTTATTCCATGTGAAATTCTATTTACGGTATCTACCTACTGTTCCAAGTAAATTTGTATGTGCCAAACTCTAAACCTTCGAATGAAATTCTATTTTGCATGCTCGTATAGCTCATGTATCAACTAGCATGCTAGGCGGGTTATTCTCAAGAGGGGTGAACTCCGCTCCTCACTCACGAGAAAATGGCTGGCCACCGGGATGCCCAATTCCATGCTCAAATCAAATCAAAATAACTGAAAAAAAACTCCCCCAGGACTGTTGCTAGTTGGAGGCACCCGTTGTTTCGGGCCAGCCATGGATTGATGCTTGTTGGTGGTGGGGGAGTATAAAATTTACCATTCTGTTTGGGAACCGCCTATAATGTGTGTATCATGGAAGATATCGAGATCTCTCGGTTGTTATGTTGACAATGAAAGTATGCCGCTCAAAAAATTATTTACCTCTGCTTCAAAATCGAGCTCTGGCACCTCTACAAATCCCTGCTTCCCTCTGCGAAGGGCCTATCTATTTACTTTTATGTTGAGTCAGCATCCTCTTATTAAAAAGCACCAGCTGGGGAGCACTGTTGTCATTTGCATACATTACTATTAGTTTACATTGAGTATGACTATGACTGGATCTCTTTTACCATGAATTACAATGTTTAGTCAGTCCTTGATCTTCAGAGGTGCTGTGCATTTATGTTTTGCAGTCTCAGAAAGGGCTAGCGAGATACCATCTTGTTATATCATATTATGATTGTTTTGAGAAATTGTTGTCATCCAAGATTTATTATTATTGCTCGCTAGTTGATTATGCCATTGATATGAGTAAACACGAGACCTAAATGTTATTGTGAATATGGTTAGTTCATTCTCTTTGCTGAAAACTTGAATGATGGCTTTACATATTTACAACAACAAGAGCAAACAGAGTTTGTAAAAGATTTTCTTTACCACATTCAGTTTATCAACTGAATTCCTTGAGGACAAGGAAAGGTTTAAGCTTGAGGGAGTTGATACGTCTCCATCGTATCTACTTTTCCAAACACTTTTGCCCTTGTTTTGGACTCTAACTTGCATGATTTGAATGGAACTAACCCGTACTGACGCTGTTTTACGCAGAATTGCCATGGTGTTATTTTTGTGCAGAAATAAAAGTTCTCAAAATGACCTGAAACATCACAGAGAATATTTTTGGAATATACAAAAAATACTGGCGAAAGAATCAAGGCCAGGGGGCCACACCCTGTCCATAAGGGTAGGGGCACGCCTACCCCCCTGGGCGCGCCCCCTGCCTCGTGAGCCTCCTGGAGCTCCACCAACCTCAACTCCAACTCCATATATTCACGTTCAAGGAGAAAAAAATCAGAGAGAAGGATTCGTCGCATTTTACGATACAGAGCCGCCGCCAAGCCCTAGTCTCTCTCGGGAGGGCTGATCTGGAGTCCGTTCGGGGCTCTGGAGAGGAGTTTCCGTCGCCGTCGTCATCATCAACCTTCCTCCATCACCAATTTCATGATGCTCACCTCCTTGCGTGAGTAAATCCATTGTAGGCTTGCGGGACGGTGATGGGTTGGATGAGATTTACCATGTAATCGAGTTAGTTTTGTTAGGGTTTGATCCCTAGTATCCATTATGTTCTGAGATTGATGTTGCTATGACTTTGCTATGTTTAATGCCTGTCACTAGGGCCCGAGTGCCATGATTTCAGATCTGAACCTAATATGTTTTCATGAATATATGTGAGTTCTTGATCCTATCTTGCAAGTCTATAGTCACCTATTACGTGTTATGATCTGTTAACCCCGAAGTGACAATAATCGGGATACTTACCGGTGATGACCGTAGTTTGAGGAGTTCATGTATTCGCTAAGTGCTAATGCTTTGGTCTGGTACTCTATTAAAAGGAGGCCTTAATATCCCTTAGTTTCCAATAGGACCCTGCTGCCACGGGAGGGTAGGACAAAAGATGTCATGCAGGTTCTTTTCCATAAGCATGTATGACTATATTCGGAATACATGCCTACATTACATTGATGAATTTGGAGCTAGTTCTATGTCACCCTATGTTATAACAATTGGATGAGCATCACATCCAACATAAATCTCCATCACCGATCCAATGCCTACGAGCTTTTCACATATTGCTCTTTGCTTAGTTACTTTACTGTTGCCACTGTTACAATTACTACAAAACTACTAATCTTACTTTTATCACCGTTACCGTTACTTCCATTCTACTTTGCTACTAAATACTTTGCTGCAGATATTAAGTTATCTAGGTGTGGTTGAATTGACAAGTCAACTGTGTCGGATTTCGGGTTCCGGCAAAACCCTTGAGGTTCGAACACTAGGGTGCGCACGAAGATTTCCCCCTACCTAATCACGCCCTCAACCTCGCCGCAATCTCAGAGCCTAGTGATACGTCTCCAACGTATCTACTTTTCCAAACACTTTTGCCCTTGATTTGGACTCTAACTTGCATGATTTGAATGAAACTAACCCGGACTGACGCCGTTTTCAGCAGAACTGCCATGATGTTGTATTTTTGTGTAGAAAAGAAAAGTTCTCCGAATGACCTGCAAATCCACGGAGGCACTTTTTGGAATTAATAAGAATTTCTGGGCAAAAGAAATACACCAGGGGGCCCAGGGCCTGTCCACGAGCCCCCCTATCTCGTGGGCCCCCTGGGCCTCCACCGACCTCAACTCCAACTCTATATCTTCCGTCTCACGGAGAAAAAAATCAGAGAGAAAGTTTCATCATGTTTTACGACACGGAGTGGCCGCCAAGCCCTAATCTCTCTTGGGAGGGCTGATCTGGAGTCCGTTCGGGGCTCCAGAGAGGGGGATTCGTCGCCGTCGTCATCATCAACCATCCTCCATCACCAATTTCATGATGCTCACCGCCGTGCGTGAGTAATTCCATCGTAGGCTTGCTGGACGGTGTTGGGTTAGATGAGATTTACCATGTAATCAAGTTAGTTTTGCTGCAGGTACTAAGTTATCTAGGTCTGGTTGAATTGACAACTCAACTGCTAATACTCAAGAATATTCTTTGGCTCCCCTTGTGTCGAATCAATAAATTTGGGTTGAATACTCTACCCTCAAAAGCTGTTGCGATCCTCTATACTTGTGGGTTATCAAGACTAATTTCTGTCGCCGTTGCCGGGGAGCATAGCTCTATTCTCTGAGTCACTTGGGATTTATATCTGTTGATCACTATGAAGAACTTGAAAGACGCTAAGACCAAGATTTTGCCCTCAACTACAAGGGGAGGTAAGGAACTCCCATCTAGCTCTGCACTAGATTCTCTTTCCGTTATTAGTAGGCTTGCGACACCTAAACCTGCTACTGCTATGAATTCTGATATGTAGCATGTTATTGATGATGCCACTTCTGCTATGTATGATGAAACTACTTCTGTGCGTGATACTACCTTGCCATTAGGTGAATTTCTAGATGAACAACTTGCTAGCGTTAGGGGGAATGAAAATATTGAAGAACCTATTATTGATGATAGTGATGATGAACGTTCCCCCAACGATTATGTATTCCTTGTTGTTCCTAAGGGTTATGTTATGAATGAAGCAACTGCTATGGAAATTCTTGCTTGCAATGATAGAAATGATCTTAAGAAATTATTAGCTAAATGGAAGCAGCAGTCTCTTAATGCTAGAATGAAACCTGATCCTACTTTTGCTACGTCACCTATCTGTGTTACTGATAAGGATTATGAATTCTCTGTTGATCCTGATATTATTACTTTAGTTGAATCTAATCCTTTTTATGGCCTTGAATCTGAAACTGTTGTGGCACATCTTTCCAAGTTGAATGATATAGCCACCCTGTTTACTCATGATGAGAATTCTTGCTATTTATACATCCTTAAGATATTTCTGTTCTCATTAAAGGGTGATGCTAAGACTTGGTATAATTCTCTTGCTCCTGGTTGTGTGCGTAGTCCCCAGGATATGATTTATTACTTCTCTCCTAAATATTTCCCTGCTCATAAGAAACAAGCTGCCTTGCGGGAAATATATAATTTGGTGCAAATCAAAGAAGAGAGTCTCCCACAATCTTGGGGGCGGCTTCTCCGGTTACTTAATGCTTTGCCTGATCATCCTCTTAAGAAAAAGGAAATACTTGATATCTTTTATAATGGACTAACCGATGCTTCCAAGGACTACCTGGATAGTTCTGCTGGTTGTGTTTTCAGGAAAGAAACGATCGTGAAGCTGAAATATTATTGAATAATATGTTGACTAATGAAAATAATTGGACTCTTCCTGAGCCAGTTCCTGAAGTAATTCCTGAACCAATTGAGCCAACTCCTGAGCCTATTCCTAAATCCACTCCGAAGAAGAGAGGTGTTTTATTTCTCAGTCCTGAAGATATGAAAGAGCCAAAGAAATCAATAGGTATTAAAGCTGAAGATGTTAAGAATTTACCACCTATTGAAGAAATACATGGTCTTAATTTACCGCCTGAAGAACCACATTGTCTTGATAACCCGACACAGGTAGTACAGGTAAATTCTCTCTATAGATATGATAAAGTTGAAATACCCTCTACAAAATTTCATAGCCCATGCTTGGATGAATTTGATGACTTTATGGCTAGACAAGAAAGTTTTAATGCTTATGTTGGTAGAGAGTTAAATAATAATGCTTTCGAGATAGGACGTGTAGGTGATAATCTGGCTAGAGTTAAAGATGAACTTCACCGCGTTAGCAAATATGCTTCTATGGTTGCTACTCAAGCTGAGCAAGTACTCAGAGCTCAAAATGATTTGCTTGATGAGTTGAATAATAAAAATGACTTTGCCGTTAGAGTGGCTACTAGAACTGGTAGAATGACTCAGGAACCTTTGTATCCTGAAGGCCACCCTAAAAGAATTGAACAAGATTCTCAGAATAATAATCTAGATGTTCCTAGTTCTTCTAAGAAGAAGAAAAAGAAGAATGATTGGACTTTGCAAACTTTTAGTGAACCTAATGAAGAAACACCTGAGAATCCTAATAATACTTCTATCTCTGATGCTGAAACACAATCCGGAGATGAACATGAACCTGGTGATAATGCTAATGTTCATGTAGATGCTCAACCTAGTAATAACAATGATGTAGAGATTGAACCTGCTGTTGATCTTGATTACCCACAATCAAAGAATCAACGTTATGATAAGAGAGATTTTGTTGCTAGGAAGCACGGTAAAGAAAGAGAACCATGGGTTCAGAAACCCATGCCCTTTCCTCCTAAACCATCCAAGTCAAAGATGATGAGGATTTTGAGCGCTTTGCTGAAATGATTAGACCTATTTTCTTACGTATGTTCTTAACTGATATGCTTAAAGTAAATCCTTATGCTAAGTATATGAAGGATATCATCACAAATAAAAGAAAGATACCGGAAGCTGAAATTTCCACCATGCTTGCTAATTACACTTTTAAGGGTGGAATACCAAAGAAACTTGGAGATCCGGGTGTGCCAACTATACCATGCTCCATTAAAAGAAATTATGTTAGGAATGCTTTATGTGATCTTGGAGCCGGTGTTAGTGTTATGCCTCTCTCTTTATATCGTAGACTTGAATTGAATAAGTTGACACCTACTGAAATATCTTTGCAAATGGTTGATTAATCAACTGCTATACCTGTCAGTATTTGTGAGGATGTGCCTGTTGTGGTTGCAAATGTCACTATCTTAACGGACTTTTGTTATTCTTGATATTCCTGAGGACGATAGTATGTCTATTATCCTTGGTAGACCTTTTTTGAATACTCAAGGGGTTGTTATTGATTGCAACAAAGGCAATGTCACTTTTCATGTTAATGGCAATGAGCATACGGTACACTTTTCGAGGATACAATCTCAAGTTCATAGCATCAATTCTATTGAAAAAGTTCCAACTATTATTTTCGGCGGTTTTGAATTTTCCCTACCAACTATCAAGAAAAGGTATTATATTCTTATTGTTGGGGATTTTCATATCCCCGTTGAGTTAACTTAGGGTTATTCGACATTTCTCCGGTTCCGTGTTATTCGGAATGAGTTTGTTAACAAGACTTGATCAACCTTGTTAGTGGGTTCATTTTGATGACCACGAGATGGATGAAACTCGAAGGCACAACCCTCTGTACCCTCTTTTTACTTTCTGGTTTTTAGAATAAATAAAGAAAAATTAGTATTATCCGTCTGTTTTCTGAATTATTCGTGCATTAAAAAATAGTACAAAATAAAAGTGCTCCAAATGCCCTGCAAATTTAGTATGATTTTTTCTGGAATATTTGAGGATTTTAGGCACTGAAAACACTGCAGGAGGGGCAAGCACCAGGCCACGAGAGAGGAGGGCGCCCCCCCTGTAGGGCGCGCCCCCTGTCTCGTGGGCCCCTGGTGGCTCCCCTCCACTTATGCCAGCACCCACACACTTCATCTTCTACCCAAAAATATCCCCATCCAGCTCAAGCATGAGTTCTAGCTCGTTTTGCTGCGATTTTCGATCTCTTAGCTCAAAGCTCCATTCACAAAACTGCTTTGGGAGATTGTTGTTTGGTATGTGACTCCTCCATTGGTCCAATTAGTTTTTGTTCTAGTGCTTTATTCATTGCAAATTTTTGCTGCTTAGGTGACCATGTTCTTGAGCTTGCATGTTAAATTTTTGAGGTTCCAAGTAATTCTAATGCATGATATGGGCTCTAGGCACTTGTAGGAGTAGTTGCTATCATTCTTGTTTAGTTTTATGCACTTTTATTTTGAAGTTACTAAAATTTTAGAAATTTTCAGAAAAATAAATATGCTTAGGAGAATGTACCAAGGTGGTTCCTTGGCAAAGACAGGGCCAAGGATTGCTATACATGAGCAAGACGTTGAATTGCCGATGGATGCATATGTACGGGCTTGTGAGTGGCCATCCGATGATTTTATGATCGAAGCAGGCTTCAAGGAGGAATTTGACGCGTACGTGTGTAATGCTGAGCTGGAGGTCTTCTTACAAGATAAGTGTCCTGAGTACTATCAATTGACTGATTCCTTTGTGCGGAGGTTTAAATATAACTGTACGCGTAATTCTCCTAGTGTCTTATTTGATATTTATGATACATCTTATACCATGGACTTAGAGGATTTTACAACTGCTTGCAAACTCCCGCTGTGGGGTAATATTAATGATCCTCCCAAATCTGAATTTAGAGATTTCCTTACTAATATTACTATGGGAGAATCTAGGGACGTAGCACAAGCTACCATAGGGAGCATTCATTTTCCTGCTATACATTACGTTGCCCTCTTTATTGGTAGATGCATTAACTGTAAGGACGAGGTATGTCACATGTGTGCCCCCGATCTTTGTGTCCTCAAGAGTGCTGTGTCGGGTTATAAAGGTTATAACTTGGGGGCAATAGTTGCATGTAGGTTGCAGAATAATAGTACAAAGGGAAATTTCTTTGGAGGAATTTATGCAACCCGTGTGGCTAATTTTCTTGGTATAGCCCCACGAGAAGGAGATATGATAATACCTCCTGTTTATTTGGATAAACAAGCTATGTTTAGTCATCATTTTCTTGAGAGGAATGAACAATTCCTCCATTATCGGCTAATCTATGACAGACGCAACGCCGTCCCTGTTACTCTTCCTACTCCCTACCTTTTTGATTATCAGGCAAAAGGAAGATATGTTGTCACCAGAGAGGAAGCAGCTGAATACGAGAGGGGAGTGGAGGCAGCTCGCCAACACGCTGTAGCTCAGGAGGCGGTTGCCGCTGCATCTCAGCACAACCCCAGTTTCACTTATGGATATCAGCCAGGCGATCCTTTGTATTAAACCAACTTAGGCCAAAAGCCTAAGCTTGGGGGAGTACGTATTTCTCACCGACTTTACATTCACGTTCACACACTAGTCGTCGGTGCTCATACTCTTTCATTGTATTATCCATGCTAGTTTAAATTCCTTTTTCTAGTTTTCTTCTTGTGTGTTTGATAAACCTTGAGAAAAACCAAAAAAATTAGTTAGTTTAGTTTCAATGCTTGTAGTAGAAACTAATGAAAACCCAAAAATATTTCTCGTTCTTCTTTTACTTGTTGGGAGCTTTCCCATGTAAATAGTTTTATTTTATTTTCTTTCCTTTGGGGGTCGAGAAGACCATATTGAAAATGCTTAGTGGCTCTTATATGCTTGATTGTTTATTTAATTTAGAGCCCATATTACTTGTCTTCTCTCTTGAGTTGAATGCTTGCAGATTCCAGCTTAGTCCAATGCATATACACTCTTATTATTATACACATCGTTCAGTCGTGCGAGTGAAAGGCAATAATGACGATATATGATGGACTTATTGGGATGAGAAAAGCTGGTATGAACTCGACCTCTCTTGTTTTTTGTAAATATGATGAGTTCATCATTCCTGAGTCAGCTATTATGAAGTAAACATATTTGCAATGACATTTAGAGATTATAGTTACTGGTGCCATGCTTGATTAGCTATGAGTTATAATGGTTTCCTTGCATGCCAACATGCTATTAGAATGATTATGATGTGGTATGATGGGATGGTATCCTCCTTCAAATGAATCGAGTGACTCGACTTGGCACATGTTCACGCATGTAGTTGAATCAAATCAACATAGCCTTCACGATATTTATGTTCATGGTGGATTATATCCTACTCATGCTTACACTCAATGTGAATTAATTTTAATGCATGCTTACGACTGTTGTCTCTCTCTCAGTTAGTCGCTACCCAGTCTTTTGCTAGCCTTCACCTGTACTAAGCGGGAATACTGCTTGTGCATCCAAACTCCTTAAACCCCAAAGTTGTTCCATATGAGTCCACTATACCTACCTATATGCGGTATCTACCTGCCGTTCCAAGTAAATTTGTATGTGCCAAACTCCAAACCTTCAAATGAAATTCTGTTTTGTATGCTCGAGCAGCTCATGTAACAACTAGGGCTGCCTATATCTTCCTATTGGAAATATGCCCTAGAGGCAATAATAAAATGGTTATTATTGTATTTCCTTGTTCATGATAATTGTCTATTATTCATGCTATAATTGTATTGACCGGAAACCGCAATACATGTGTGAATACATAGACCACAACATGTCCCTAGGGAGCCTCTAGTTGAGTAGCTCGTTGATCAACAGATGGTCATGGTTTCCTGACCATGGACATTGGATGTCATTGATAACGGGATCACATCATTAGGAGAATGATGTGATGGACAAGACCCAATCCTAAGCCTAGCGCAAGATCGTGTAGTTCGTATGCTAAAGCTTTTCTAAATTTCAAGTATCTTTTCCTTAGACCATGAGATTGTGCAACTCCCGGATACCGTAGGAACGCTTTGGGTGTACCAAACGTCACAACGTAACTGGGTGGCTATAAAGGTGCACTACGGGTATCTCCAAAAGGGTCTGTTGGATTGGCACGAATCGAGACTGGGATTTGTCACTCCGTGTGACGGAGAGGTATCTTTGGGCCCACTCGGTAGGACATCATCATAATGTGCACAATGTGATCAAGGAGTTGATCACGGGATGATGTGTTACGGAACGAGTAAAGAGACTTGCCGGTAACAAGATTGAACAAGGTATCGGCATACCGACGATCGAATCTCGGGCAAATATTATACCGGTAGACAAAGGGAATTGTATACGGGATTCATTGAATCCTTGACATTGTGGTTCATCCAATGATATCATCGTGGAACATGTGGGAGCCAACATGGGTATCCAGATCCCGCTGTTGGTTATTGGCCGGAGTGTTGTCTCGGTCATGTCTGCATGGTTCCCGAACCCGTAGGGTCTACACACTTAAGGTTCGATGACGCTATGGTTATAGGGAAAAAGATGTACGTGGTTACCGAATGTTGTTCGGAGTCCCGGATGAGATCCCAGACGTCACGAGGAGTTCCGGAATGGTCCGGAGGTAAACATTTATATATGGGAATTCTTGTTTTGGTGACCGGAAAAGTTTCGGGTGCTATCGGTAACGTACCGGGACCACCGGGAGGGTCCCGGGGGTCCACCAGGCGGGGCCACCGGCCCCAGAGGGCTGCGTGGGCCAAGTGTGGGAGGGGACCAGCGCTAGGTGGGCTGGTGCGCCCCCCCCCCCACCAGGGCCCAAGGCGAAGAGAGAAGGGAAAGGGGGAAACACTAGGCTCAGATGGGCCTAAGGCCCACCTAGTGGTGCGCCCCCCCCCCTCTCTCGCCCTGGGCCGCCGCCCTAGATGGGATATAGGGCTGGCCACCGCCCCTAGTGGTGGAAACCTAGGTGGTGGCACAGCCCCTCCATTTCCCCTATATATAGTGGGGGTTTGGGGCTGCCATACACATGAGAACCTCTCCCTCTTGGCGCAGCCCTACCCCTCTCCCTCCTCGTCTCTCGTAGTACTTGGCGAAGCCCTGCTGGAGTACCGCGCTCCTCCACCACCACCACGCCGTCGTGCTGCTGCTGGACGGAGTTTTCCCCAACCTCTCCCTCTCCCCTTGCTGGATCAAGGCACAGGAGACGCCATCGGGCTACACATGTGTTGAACGCGGAGGCGTCGTTGTTTGGCGGTTAGATCGAAATCAACCACGATTTGAATCGTTTCGAGTACGACTCCTTCATCCGCATTCTTGTAACGCTTTCGCTTAGCGATCTACAAGGGTATGTAGATTCACTCCCCTCTCTCTCGTTGCTAGTCTCTCCGTAGATTGATCTTGGTGATGCGTAGAAAATTTTGAATTTCTGCTATGTTCCCCAACAGTGGTATCAGAGCCAGGTCTATGCGTAGTTTCTATGCACGAGTAGAACACAAGTTGTTGCGGGCGTTGATTTTGTTCAATATGCTTACCGTTACTAGTCCAATCTTGTTTCGACGGTATTGTGGGATGAAGTGGCCCGGACCGACCTTACACGTACACTTACGTGAGACAGGTTCCACCGACTGACATGCACTTGCTGCATAAACACTAGTAGAAAAACACCTAATAGTCCCGGTTCGTAAGGGCCTTTAGTCCCGGTTCATGAACCGGGACTAATGGGCCATTACTAATACGTCCACCCATTAGTCCCGGTTCAAACAAGAACCGGGACCAATGTGCCTCCACGTGGCCTGTCGCCGAGCCCAGTCAGGGGTCCTTTGGTCCCGGTTGGTAGCACCAACCGGGACCAAAAAGCATCCACGCGTCAGCATTCCAGTGGTTGGGGTTTTTGTTATTTTTTTTGAAAGGAGGGGGGGATTGGGGGTTTTGGGGGGTTAATTTACGTGTTTCATATATTGTGTTAGCTAGCTAATTAATAGAGGAAGTGTCCTCTCTTATGTCCGTGCTTGGACGACTCTACGTACTATATATACATAAGTGATCGAGAGAACCATTCAGTATAGAAGTTCATGCATACCAAGAGAAGTGATCGATCGACCTCTCTCCTTCTCCGAGAGATTGGTCGAACAACAAGTTTTCGTATCTCATGTATGCATGTACAATATGTATAAGATCTCTTATAATTACAATCCCCTAGCAATTGAAATCAATTTCCACATGGTATTCTCCGGCTTTATTAATGACGTGGTCAAGAAAGAATCCCGCCAATTCCTCTTGAATTGCTTTCATGCGATCTGGTTCTAGGAGTTCATTCCGCATCTGCCACGTCTAATTTGAAGAAGGGGGTTAATTAATACATATATATGAATGAAACTCAACAGAAATGATGGTGTAATAAAATGAAATTGTGAATATTATTGCTTACGCACTTCATATTGTCTTTGAGAGTAGCCCGCTTGTTTTTCAAAGTCGCGTTGTGGATGAACTCGCACACGTAGTATCCACAAATCGCTCCTTCTTCCTGCCACAAGCACTTTTACGAGAAATAGAGGTCAATCAAACTGATAATGAAGCATTATAAATGGCATTGATGAAAGTATAGCTATAGAATCAACGGAGATGCGCACAACTAGCTAGCCAGTAGTACTTACTTTCGGGTATGTATATCGCAGCTCCTTCGGCAGTACCGGAGCTTGTGCGGTGAACTGTTTCCAAACCCTGCAAGACAAAGAAAATAATTATTATTACTTGAGATATCAGGAAATGAACAAAAGTTGCCGATATGGTGCGATAATGATCGATTGAACTTACTTGCTGAGCATTTCAGTCATGTCCGCATAGGATTTGGGATCTTTCCGTCTCGAGTCTAAGACGGTTACTAGTCCACGCTCAAGCTTAATCTCCAGAAGAATATAGTGGTACCTGCGCACGCATGCATAACTCATCAATTACATTACGGAGGGCTAGAAATTATAAGGAAGAAAGACGAGAGTAATTAATATGTGTACATATACCAAAACAATGGAAGCATCAATTAACTAGTCAGCACGGGCTTAACTAATATATATATACCTGGCCGGGCTCGGTTCGGTCACCGGAGTAGTCAGCACGGTCTCCTTCTTGTACCTCCATTGTGTCACCAGAGCCATCATGAACATAGTCCTGTTCTTGTACTGGCATTAATTGGCCGAAGCCATCATGAACATAGCCCTCTTCTTCACCCCGTTCTTCCAGCTGACCAATGGTGTCGAGGAGAAATGACGCAACTTCATCCCTTCCATTTGCGATTATGTCCCTCAATATCGCTTCTGTTTCTTCGTCTCGGCAGTGCTCCATAGTTTCTGCAAATATTTACAACATGTCAATTATTATTCAAACATGGTACAGATGGATATATATATATATATATATATATATATATATATATATATATATATATATATATATATATTAGTGGCAAACGTAGAACTAGCCAGCTAATCACAAAAAGGAATCATGTTAGTGGCCTCGACGCTGCTTCTCTAGGGTTTGGGGTCGCCTCGACACAACAACGCTTCAAAGGTTTGGTGTGGCCTCGACGACAACGCTCTTTTAACTTGGCAAATTTGGGTGCCCTCGAGAGAGTTAATTTGTCGGGTAGGGGCGCGGCGGGAGGGGGTAGGAGACCAACATCGTTTTCTCTCTAGGGTTTGGGTGTCCTCGAGAGTTTTGGTCGAGCGAGAGGGCCGAGGGGGGGTGTTGCCGTTGTATAAGTTATCATGGTCGAGAGGGGGTATATATATCGACCGCCCCTCATGTCGAAGTTATCTCGAGGGGGTTATATCGACAACGACGCGACATACATATACATGGGAAAATAATGTTATCGGGGAGGGGGTATCGGTACCCCCCCCCTCGTGTTGAAGTTTCTTCTTTCTCGTCTATTCCTTTCTTCTTCTACTAGTCTTCTTTTTCTTCTTCTCCCTCAAGAAAGGGAAATAAGGAAAAGGAAGAAAAGCGGAAGAAGGAAGAAGGAAGAAGAAGAAGAAAAAAAAAGAGGAGAAGAAGATTTTCTATTTTTCTTCTTCTCCTCTATTCCTTTCTTCTTCTCCTCTTCTTTTTCTTCTTTTTTCTTCTTCTTATTTATTTCTCCTCTTCTTCCACCCCTCTTCTTCTCCTTTCTTCCTCTTCTTATTTTTCTTTTTCCTCTCATTCTTTTTCTTCTTCTTCCTTTCCGAGCTAGATATATAAAATTTTACTAAAAATTAAACTAACCTAAAATGTACTAAATCAGAGAACATATATAGATAAAACTTTTCTAAAAATCTAACTTTTGCAATGTATACTTTAAAACATCATTACAATTGAAAAAATACATACATACATAAAAAAAATATGTAAAAAATACATACATACATATATGAACAAACATAAAAAAATACATATATCTAAAAAGTACATACATACATATATGAATCTAAAAACATATAAAAAATAGCATTAAAAAATAGCACGGCGGCGGCGGGGCTGCAGAGGCGCGGTGCTCACAGAGGGAGGAGCACGCGGCAGGAAGCGTCGGGGCGAGCAGGGGCGTGGGGAGTGGCGCGGCGACGGCGCTGTGGCAGGAGGCGCGCCGGGTAGGGTGGCGCCAAGGGGACGGGCGCGCGATGGCGACGGGCGAGGGTGCGTGCGATGGCGACGGCGGGGGCGGCGGGCGGCGTCGGGGCAGCCTGGCGGCGACGATGTGCTCGGCGTCGTCAGTTGGTGGCACCTGTGGTCGGCAACTGTGGTGATGAACTCTGCAAAACTGCTAAGTGTTTGCTTATATAGCAAAGCCTTTAGTCCCGGTTGGTGGCACCAACCAGGACTAATGCACCCTTTAGTACCGGTTGGTGCCACCAACCGGGACCAAAGGCCTCTTTTTCGGCAGCCCAAAGGGCGGGAACCGGCGGCCTTTGGTACCGGTTGGTGGCACCAACCGGGACTAATGCCTCCCCCTTTAGTCCCGGTTGGTGCCACCAACCGGGACCAAAGGCCTCTGTGCTGCCCGCCTCGGAGCCAAAGTTTAGTCCCACCTCGCTAGTTGAGAGGGGCGCACAGTGGTTTATAAGCACCACTGCCGCACACCTCTCGAGCTCCTCTCCACCGCAGGCTTTCGGGCCTACTTGCTATTGCTTGCCTGTTGGGCCTTCTGGGCCTACTACGGGCCTGAATCCTGGCCCATAGCAGGGTTTCATGTCGTATTCAGGCCGTGGGGGCCCAGTAGGAGGCATTTTTTTTGTTTTTTTGTTTTCTTTACTTATTGTTGCTATTTTTATTTTTTTCCAGTTTTTTTGTTTTGTTTTCTGCATTATTTATTTTCTTTTGTTTTTTGCTTTATTTTTTAATTGTTTTTTCTTTTAGTTTTAGGAAAACTATATACTTTCTGTTAGTGCCATTAGTTTTCAAATTTGAAAACACTTTTTTTGTTTATTTGTTTTCTTTCTTGCTTTATTTATTTTATTTTGTTTCTACTAACAACAAAATACTTATTGTTGCTATTTTTAATTATTACGAGGGCCGAACCATAAGACATTAAAGCATTTCAAATGAACTCTGAAAAAGTTGAAAGTTGGCATGGTATCATAAATTGACCCACATAGCATGTGCATGTACAAAGCGGACAATGGTATCATACTAAATCAGTTACAAAGTTGGCATGGTATCATCATAATAGTTGCGGGAGAAAGTCTTCATTTTTTCTTCGCTTGTGTCATTTGCTTATTGCGCCGTAACCATGGATAATCTTCATCGTTTATCAGGATGCTGGGGTCAGCCTTGACTTTGAAGGGAGGAATTTCATGAAACTTTTCATAATCTTCAGACATGTCTGTCTTGTCCTCCACTCCCATGATGTCCCTTTTTCCTGAAAGAACTATGTGGCGCTTTGGCTCATCATATGATGTATTCGCTTCCTTATCTTTTATCTTTCTCGGTCTGGTAGACATGTCCTTCACATAGATAACCTGTGCCACATCATTGGCTAGGACGAACGGTTCGTCAGTGTACCCAAGATTTTTCCGATCCACTGTTGTCATTCCGTACTATGGGTCTACCTGTACCCGGCCTCCTGACAGATTGACCCATTTGCACTTAAACAAAGGGACCATAAAATCATGTCCATAGTCAAGTTCCCATATGTCCACTATGTAACCATAATATGTGTCCTTTCCCCTCTCGGTTGTTGCATCAAAGCGAACACCGCTGTTTTGGTTGGTGCTCTTTTGATCTTGGCCAATCGTGTAAAATGTATTCCCCTTTATCTCGTGTAAGACGGTCCCCTGGACAACAAGTACAACTCATCACAAACAGTGTTGTCACCTCTGATACGTGCTTCCACCCAACTGCTGAAAGTCCTGATGTAGTGTGCTTGAGACCAAGAATATCCGTCCCTGCATATTATTGAGTCCCTTCCAAGCGTGCCTTTTCCTGTCAGTCTCCCCTCATACTGCGATTTAGGGAGACCTATCTTCTTAAGGCCAGGAATGAAGTCAACACAAAACCCGATGACATCCTCTGTTTGATGGCCCATGGAGATGCTTCCTTCTGGCCTAAGCGCGATTCTGGACATATTTCTTTAGGACTCCCATGAACCTCTCAAAGGGGTACATATTGTGTAGAAATACGGGCCCGTAATGACAATCTCGTCAACTAGATGAACTATGACGTGCGTCATGATATTGAAGAAGGATGGTGGGAACACCAGCTCAAAACCCGACAAGACATTGCACCACATCACTCCTTAGCCTTGGTATGATTTCTGGATCGATCACCTTCTGAGAGATTGCATTGAGGAATGCACATAGCTTCACAATGGCTAATCGGACGTTTTCCGGTAGAAGCCCCCTCAATGCAATGGCAGTCATGAGACTTTAGGTTCTGAAACTTTTTCTCTGCCATATTTATTATTCCTTTTATATTAGACGAGAAGCCAGTCGGGACCTTCATACTAAGCAGGCATTCAAAGAAGTTTTCCTTCTCTTCTTTGGTAAGAGCATAGCTGGCAGGACCTTCATACTGATTTGGAAGCATGCCGTCTTTTTCGTGCAAAAGTTGTAGGTCCTCCCGTGCCTCAGCTGTATCTTTTGTCTTCCCATACATGCCGAAGAATCCTAGCAGGTTCAGGCAAAGGTTCTTTGTCATGTGCATCACGTCGATCGAAGAGCGGACCTCTAGGTCTTTCCAGTAGGGTAGGTCCCAAAATATAGATTTCTTCTTCCACATGGGTGCGTGTCCCCCAGCGTCACTCGGAACAGCTAGTGCGCCGGGACCCTCTCCAAAGATTACGTGTAAATCATTGACCATAGCAAGTACGTGATCACCGGTACGCATGGCGGGCTTCTTCCGGTGATCTGCCTCGCCTTTGAAATGCTTGCCTTTCTTTCGACATTGATGGTTGGTCGGAAGAAATCGACGATGGCCTAGGTACACATTCTTCCTGCAGCTTGCCAGGTATATACTATCGGTGTCAAGTAAACAGTGCGTGCATGCGTGGTATCCCTTGTTTGTCTGTCCTGAAAGGTTACTGAGAGCGGGCCAATCATTGATGGTCACGAACAGCAACGCCTTTAGGTTAAATTCCTCCTGTTTGTGCTCATCCCACGTACGTACACCGTTTCCATTCCACATCTGTAAAAGTTCTTCAACTAATGGCCTTAGGTATACATCAATGTCGTTGCCGGGTTGCTTAGGACCTTGGATGAGAACTGGCATCATAATGAACTTCCGCTTCATGCACATCCAAGGAGGAAGGTTATACATACATAGAGTCACGGGCCAGGTGTTCTGATTGCTGCTCTGCTCCCCGAAAGGATTAATAGCATCCGCGCTTAAAGCAAACCATACGTTCCTTGGCTCACTTGCAAACTCATCCCAGTACTTTCTCTCGATTTTTCTCCACTGCGACCCGTCAGCGGGTGCTCTCAACTTCCCGTCTTTCTTACGGTCCTCACTGTGCCATCGCATCAACTTGGCATGCTCTCTGTTTCTGAACAGACGTTTCAGCCGTGGTATTATAGGAGCATACCACATCACCTTCGCAGGAACCCTCTTCCTGGGTTGCTCGCCGTCAACATCACCAGGGTCATCTCGTCTGATCTTATACCGTAATGCACCGCATACCGGGCATGCGTTCATATCCTTGTACGCACCGCGGAAGAGGATGCAGTCATTAGGGCGTGCATGTATCTTCTGCACCTCCAATCCTAGAGGGCATACGACCTTCTTTGATGCGTATGTACTGTCGGGCAATTCTTTATCCTTTGGAAGCTTCTTCTTCAATATTTTCAGTAGCTTCTCAAATCCTTTGTCAGGCACAGCATTGTTTGCCTTCCACTGCAGCAATTCCAGTACCGTACCGAGCTTTGTGTTGCCATCTTCGCAATTGCGGTACAACCCTTTTTTGTGGTCCTCTAACATGCGATCGAACTTCAGCTTCTCCTTTTGACTTTCGCATTGCGTCCTTGCATCGACAATGACCCCGCGGAGATCATCATCATCGGGCACATCGTCTGGTTCCTCTTGATCTTCAGCAGCTTTGTCCGTTGCAGCATCATCGTGCACATCGTCTGGTTCCTCTTGATCTTCAGTAGCATCACCGTATTCAGGGGGCACATAGTTTTCATCGTACTCTTCTTCTTCACCGTCTTCCATCATAACCCCTATTTCTCCGTGCCTCGTCCAAACATTATAGTGTGGCATGAAACCTTTGTAAAGCAGGTGGGTGTGGAGGATTTTTCGGTCAGAGCAAGACTACGTATTCCCACATATAGGGCATGGACAACACATAAAACCATTCTGCTTGTTTGCCTCAGCCACTTCGAGAAAATCATGCACGCCCTTAGTGTACTCGGAGGTGTGTCTTGAACCGTACATCCATTGTCGGTTCATCTGCGTGTATTATATATAATTAAGTGTGTCAAAAATCATTACAGAACATCATGAATAGATAATTAAGTGACCAAAGTAATAGAAGTTCATCATCACATTAAAACCAAAGTACATACATAGTTCTCATCTAACAACATAAAGCTCTGCAGAGCATCTAAACTAATTAAACCATACACTGAAACTATGTAAAACATTTCAATGCGAAAACAAATGCGATCATAATCGCAACCAATGTAACAACTGATCCAACGGCATAATGATACCAAGCCTCGGTATGAATGGCATATTTTCTAATCTTTCTAATCTTCAAGCGCATTGCATCCATCTTGATCTTGTGATCATCGACGACATCCGCAACATGCAACTCCAATATCATCTTCTCCTCCTAACTTTTTCTAATGTTTTCCTTCAACAAATTGTTTTCTTCTTCAACTAAATTTAACCTCTCGACAATAGGGTCGGTTGGAATTTCCGGTTCAACAACCTCCTAGATAAATAAAATCTATGTCACGTTGGTCGATATAATTGTCATAAACAATAAATGAACCAATAGTTATGAAAAGATAATATATACCACATCTGAATCATAGACAGGACGAGGGCCGACGGGGGCGGATACCAAAACCATCGCACTATATAAGATGCAATAATAAAAGTAAGAAAATTATACAAGTATCTATATAAATATACAAGTAAGATTTTTTTTCCTTTCAGAAAGAAGATAAGAACAAGAGGCTCACCACGGTGGTGCCGGCGACGAGATCGCCGCGGGCGATCGACGGCGGTGAAGACGGGGACGGGACGTGACGGACCGCTAAACCTAGACAAATATTGAGGAAAATGGAGCTTGGAGGTCGAGCTTGGAGAGGAGAAATCTTAAGTAGTGTGGCTCGGGAATCCATCGAACACCTCGTGTGCATAGGAGGTGAGCTAGAGCACCACAAAGCTCCACCTCGCCGGCCACGAAAAACAGAGCACTAGGAGTGCTCTGCTCGCGGGCGAGGGGTAGATATAGGCAACTAATTGGTCCCGGTTCGTGCCACGAACCGGGACTAAAGGGCAGCCTTTGGTCCCGGTTCACTCCACCAACCGGGACCACTGGTGGTGGGCCAGGAGCGAGGCGCATTGGTCCCGGTTCGTCCCACCAACCGGAACCAATAGGTCCAGCCAAACCGGGACCAATGGCCCACGTGGCCCGGCCGGCCCCCGGGGCTCACGAACCGGGTCCAGTGCCCCCATTGGTCCCGGTTCTGGATTGAACCGGGACTAATGGGCTGACCCGGCCTGGACCATTGCCCCCTTTTCTACTAGTGAAAGTGGCTAGCGGGTGCCAGTCTCTCCCACTTTAGTCAGATCGGATTCGATGAAAAGGGTCCTTATGAAGGGTAAATAGCAATTGGCATATCACGTTGTGGTTTTTGCGTAGGTAAGAAACGTTCTTGCTAGAAACTCATAGCAGCCACGTAAAACATGCAAACAACAATTAGAGGACGTCTAACTTGTGTTTTGCAGGGTATGCTATGTGATGTGATATGGCAAAAAGAATGTGATGAATGATATGTGATGTATGAGATTGATCATGTTCTTGTAATAGGAATCACGACTTGCATGTCGATGAGTATGACAACCGGCAGGAGCCATTGGAGTTGTCTTAATTTATTGTATGACCTGCGTGTCATTGAACAACACCATGTAATTACTTTACTTTATTGCTAACAGTTAGCCATAGTAGTAGAAGTAATAAGTTGGCGAGACAACTTCATGGAGACACGATGATGGAGATCATGATGATGGAGATCATGGTGTCATGCCGGTGACGATGATGATCATAGAGCCCCGAAGATGGAGATCAAAAGGAGCAAAATGATATTGGCCATATCATGTCACCACTTGATTGCATGTGTTGTTTATCATGTTTATGCATCTTATTTTCTAAGAACGACGGTAGTAAATAAGATGATCCCTCATAATAATTTCAAGAAAGTGTTCCCCCTAACTGTGCACCGTTGTGAAAGATCGTTGCTTCGAAGCACCACGTGATGATCGGGTGTGATAGATCCTAACGTTCACATACAACGGGTGTAAGCCAGATTTACACACGTGAAACACTTAGGTTGACTTGACGAGCCTAGCACGTACAGACATGGCCTCGGAACATAAGAGACCGAAAGGTCGAACATGAGTCGTATAGTAGATACGATCAACATGAAGATGTTCACCGATGATGACTAGTCCGTCTCACATGATGATCGGACACGGCCTAGTTGATTCGGATCATGTATCACTTAAGATGACTTGAGGGATGTCTATCTGAGTGGGAGTTCATTAGATGAACTTAATTATCCTGAACATAATAAAAAGGTCTTTGCAAATTATGTCGTAGCTCGCGTTTTAGTTCTACTCTTTTTGATATGATCCTAGAGAAAAATTAGTTGAAAGTTAATAGTAGCAATTATGCGGACTGGGTCCGTAAACTCAGGATTGTCCTCATTGCTGCATAGAAGGCTTATGTCCTTAATGCACCGCTCGGTGTGCTGAACCTCGAACGTCGTCTCTGGATTTTGCGAACATCTGACATACACGTTTTGATAACTACGTGATAGTTCATTAATGTTAAACAGTTTAGAATTGAGGCACCGAAGACGATTTCGAAATGTCGCGGAACATATGAGATGTTTCAAGGGCTGAAATTGGGATTTCAGGCTCGTGCCCACGTGAAGAGATATAAGACCTCCGACGAGTTTCTTAGCCTACAAACTAAGGGAGAAAAGCTCAATCGTTGAGCTTGTACTCAGATTGTCTGGGTACAACAATCACTTGAATCGAGTGGGAGTTAATCTTCCAGATGAGATAGTGATGTTTCTCCAAAGACATTGCCACCAAGCTACTAGAGCTTCGTGATGAACTATAACATATCAGGGATAGATATGATGATCCTTGAAATATTCACGATGTTTGATACCGGAAAGTAGAAATCAAGAAGGAGCATCAATTGTTGATGGTTAGTGAAACCACTAGTTTCAAGAAGGGCAAGGGCAAGAAGGGGTACATCATGAAAACGGCAAATCAGTTGCTACTCCAGTGAAGAAACCCAGGGTTGAACCCAAACCCGAGACTAAGTGCTTCTGTAATGAGGAAACGGTCACTAAAGCAGAACTACCCTAGATACTTGGTAGATGAGAAGGCTGGCAAGGTTGACAGAAGTATATTGGATATACATTGAATTAAATGTGTACTTTACTAGTACTCCTAGTAGCACCAGGGTATTAAGATCCGGGTTTGGTTGCTAAGTGTTAGTAACTCGAAATAAAAGAGCTACAGAATAAACGGAAACTAGCTAAAGGTGAGATGACGATATGTGTTGGAAGTGTTTCCAAGCTTGATGTGATCAAGCATCGCATACTCCCTCTACCATCGAGATTGGTGTTAAACCTAAATAATTGTTATTTGGTGTTTGCGTTGAGCATAGACATGATTGGATTATGTCTATCGCAATACGGTTATTCATTTAAGGAGAGTAATGTTTACTCTGTTTATTTGAATAATACCTTCAATGGTCTTGCACCTAAAATGAATGGTTTAATGAATCTCGATCGTAGTGATACACATGTTCATGCCAAAAGATGTAAGATAGTAATGATAGTACCACCTGCTTGTGGCACTGCCATTTGAGTCATATTGGTCTAAAACGCATGAAGAAGCTCCATGTTGATGGACCTTTGGACTCACTTGTTTTTGAAAAGTTTGAGACATGCGAACCATATCTATTGGTATGTACGCATGAAGAAGCTCCATGTAGATGGATCATTTGGACTCACTTGATTTTCAATCACTTGAGACATGCAAATCATACCACATGGACAAGATGAATGAAAAGCCTCGTTTTCAGTAAGATGGAACAAGAAAGCAACTTCTTGGAAGTAATACATTTTGATGTGTGCAGTCCAATGAGTGCAGAGGCACGCAGTGGATATCGTTATGTTCTTACTTCATAGATGATTTGAGTAGATGCTGAGTATATTTACTTGATGAAAAACAAGTCTGAATTATTGAAAGGTTCAAGTAATTTCAGAGTGAAGTTGAAGATCGTCGTGGCAAGAGGATAGACTGTCTATGATATGATCATAGAGATGAATATCTGAGTTACGTGTTTGGTACACAATTAAGACATTGTGGAAATTGTTTCACAACTAATACCGCCTGGAACACCATAGTGTGATGGTGTGTCCGAACATCATAGATGCACCCTATTGGATATGGAGCATACCATGATGTCTCTTATCGAATTACCACTATCGTTTATGGGTTAGGCATTAGAGACAACTGCATTCACTTTAAATAAGGTACCACGTAATTCCGTTGAGATGACACCGTATGAACTATGGTTTAGAGAAACCTAAGCTGTCGTTTCTTAAAAGTTTGGGGCTGCGACGCTTATGTGAAAAGTTTCAGCCTGATAAGCTCGAACCTAAAGCGGATAAATGCATCTTCATAGGACACCCAAAACAGTTGGGTATACCTCCTATTTCAGATCCGTAAGCAAAAATGATTGTTTCTAGAAACGGGTCTTTTCTCGAGGAAAGGTTTCTCTCGAAAGAATTGAGTGGGGGGATGGTGGAGACTTGATAAGGTTATTGAACCATCACTTCAACTAGTGTGTAGCAGGGCACAAGAAGTTGTTCCTGTGGCGCCTACACCAATTGAAGTAGAAGCTTATGATAGTGATCATGAAACTTCGGATCAAGTCGCTACCAAACCTTGTAGGACGACAAGGACAGGTACTGCTTCAGAGTGGTATGGTAATCATGTCTTGAAGGTCGTGTTGCTAGACAACAATGAACCTACGAGCTATGGAGAAGTGATGGTGGGCCCGGATTCTGACAAATGGCTAGAGGCCATAAAATCCGATAGAGGATCCATGTATGAAAACAAAGTGTAGACTTTGGAAGAAGTACTTGATGGTCGTAAGGCTGTTGAGTATAGATGGATTTTAAAAGGAAGACAGACAATGATTGTAAGTGTCACCATTAAGAAAGCTCGACTTGTCGCTAAGATGTTTTTCGACAAGTTCAAGGAGTTGACTACGATGAGACTTTCTCACTCGTAGCGATGATAAGAGTCTGTTGGGATTATATTAGCAGTTACTGCATTATTTATGAAATCTTGCAGATAGGATGTCAAAACATTGTTTCCTCGATGATATTCTTGAGGAAAGGTTGTATGTGATACAACCAAAAGGTTTTGTCAATCCTAAAAGATGCTAACAAGTATGCAAAGCTCCAGCAATCGTTCTGAGGACTTGAGTAAGCATCTCGGAGTTGGAATATACGCTTTGATGAGATGATCAAAGATTTTGGGTTTATACAAAGTTTATGAGAAACTTGTATTTCCAAAAGAAGTGAGTAGGAGCACTATAGCATTTCTGATGAGTATATGTTGTTGACCTATTATTGATCGGAAATTCTGGAAAGCATATAGGGTTATTCGAAAAGTGTTTTTCAATGGAAAACCTGGATTAAGCTACTTGAACATTGAGCATCAAGATCTATAAGGATAGATCAAAACGCTTAATAGTTCTTTCAAATGAATACATACCGTGACAAGATTTTGAAGGAGTTCAAAATAGATCAGGAAAGAAGGAGTTCTTGGCTGTGTTATACGGTGTGAGTATTGAGTAAGACTCAAGACATGACCACGGCAGAAGAGAGAGAAAGGACGAAGGTCGTCCCCTATTCTTCAGACGTAGGATCTATAGTATGCTATGCTGTGTACCGCACCGGAAGTGTGCCTTGCCATGAGTCAGTCAAGGGGTACAAGAGTGATCCAGGAATGGATCACAGGACAACAGTCAAACTTATCCTTAGTAACTAGTGGACTAAGGAATTTTCTCGATTATGGAGGTGGTAAAAGAGTTCGTCGTAAAGGGTTACGCCGATGCAAACTTTGAAACTAATCCGGATTATTCTGAGTAGTAAACCGGATTCGTATAGTAGAACCGTTATTTGGAATAGTTCCAAATAGAGCGTGGTAGCTGCATCTAGGAGATGACATAGATATTTGCAAAACGCACACGGATCTGAAAGGTTCAGATCCGTTGACTAATAACCTCTCTCACAAGCGAGATATGATCAAACCCATGGGTGTAGATTCATTACAATCACATAGTGATGTGAACTAGATTATTGACGCTAGTGCAAGTGGGAGCCTGTTGAAAATATGCCCTAGAGGCAATAATAAAATGGTTATTATTGTATTTCCTTGTTCATGATAATTGTCTATTATTCATGCTATAATTGTATTGACCGGAAACCGCAATACATGTGTGAATACATAGACCACAACATGTCCCTAGTGAGTCTCTAGTTGACTAGCTCATTGATCAACAGATGGTCATGGTTTCCTGACCATGGACATTGGATGTCATTGATAACGGGATCACATCATTAGGAGAATGATGTGATGGACAAGACCCAATCCTAAGCCTAGCACAAGATCGTGTAGTTCGAATGCTAAAGCTTTTCTAAATGTCAAGTATCTTTTCCTTAGACCATGAGATTGTGCAACTCAGGGATACCGTAGGAATGCTTTGGGTGTACCAAACGTCACAACGTAACTGGGTGGCTATAAAGGTGCACTACGGGTATCTCCGAAAGTGTCTGTTGGGTGGCACGAATCGAGACTGGGATTTGTCACTCCGTGTGATGGAGAGGTATCTCTGGGCCCACTTGGTAGGACATCATCATAATGTGCACAATGTGATGAAGGAGTTGATCACGGGATGATGTGTTACGGAACGAGTAAAGAGACTTGCCGATAACGATATTGAACAAGGTATCGGCATACCGATGATCGAATCTCGGGCAAGTACTATACCAGTAGACAAAGGGAATTGTATACGGGATTGATTGAATCCTGGACATCGTGGTTCATCCGTTGAGATCATCGTGGAACATGTGGTAGCCAACATGGGTATCCAGATCCCGCTGTTGGTTATTGGCCAGAGAGTTGTCTCGGTCATGTCTGCATGGTTCCCGAACCCGTAGGGTCTACACACTTAAGGTTCGGTGACGCTTAAGGTTATAGGGAAAAAGATATACGTGGTTACCAAATGTTGTTCGGAGTCCCGGATGAGATCCCAGACTTCACGAGGTGTTTCGGAATGGTCCGGAGGTAAAGATTTATATATGGGAAGTCGTGTTTTGGTCACCGGAAAAGTTTCGGGTGCTATCGGTAACGTACCGGGACCACTAGGAGGGTCCCGGGGGTCCACCAGGTGGGGCCACCGGCCCCAGAGGGCTGCGTGGGCCAAGTGTGGGAGGGGACCAGCCCCAGGTGGGCTGGTGCGCCCCCCCACCAGGGCCCAAGGCGAAGAGAGAACGGAAAGGGGGGAAACCCTAGGCTCAGATGGGCCTAAGGCCCACCTAGTGGTGCCCCCCCTGTCTCCCCCTTGGCCGCCCCCCTAGATGGGATCTAGGGCTGGCCGCTACCACTAGGGGTGGAAACCTAGGTGGTGGCGCAGCCCCTCCCTTTCCCCTCTACATAGTGGGGGTTTGGGGCTGCCATACACATGAGAACCTCTCCCTCTTGGCGCAGCCCTACCCCTCTCCCTCCTCGCCTCTCGTAGTGCTTGGCGAAGCCCTGCTGGAGTACCGCGCTCCTCCACCACCACCACGCCGTCGTGCTGCTGCTGGACGGAGTCTTCCCCAACCTCTCCCTCTCCCCTTGCTGGATCAAGGCACGGGAGACGTCATCGGGCTGCACGTGTGTAGAACGCGGAGGCGCCGTTGTTCGGCGCTTAGATCGGAATCAACCGCGATCTGAATCGCTTCGAGTACGACTCCTTCATCCTTATTCCTGTAACGCTTCCGCCTAGCGATCTACAAGGTTATGTAGGTGCACTCCCCTCTCTCTCTTTGCTAGTCTCTCCATAGATTGATCTTGGTGATGCGTAGAAAATTTTGAATTTCTGCTACGTTCCCCAACACTTCCATGCTAGGTGGGTTATTCTCAGAGGAGTGGACTCCGCTCTTCATTCACGAGAAAGGGCCCGTAACCGGGATGCCCAGTCCCATGATCCAAAAAGATCAAAGGAAATCAAAATAATTAAACAAAACTCCCTAGGGCTGTTGTATGTTGGAGGCACTCGTTGTTTCGAGCAAGCCATGGATTGATGCCTGTTGGTTGTTGGGGGAGTATAAACCTTTACCATTCTGCGTGGGAACTGCCTATAATGCATGTAGTATGGAAGATACAGCCATCTCATAGGTGTTGCATTGACAGCAAAAGTATGCCGCTCAAAATGTTATTCAATCTCTATTTTAAAAACGAGCTCTGGCACCTCTACAAATCCCTACTTCCCTCTGCGAAGGGCCTATCTATTTACTTTTATGTTGAATCATCACCTTCTTATTAAAAGCACCCGCTGGAGAGCACACTGTCATTTGCATTCATTATTACTGGTTTATATTGTGTATGACTTGACTAGATCTCTTTTACCATGGATTACAATGTTTAGTCAGTCCTTGATCTTTAAAGGTGCTCTGCATTTATGTTTTGCGGTCTCAGAAAGGGCTAGCGAGATACCATTTTCTAATATCATGTTATGATTGTTTTGAGAAAGTGTTGTCATTCGAGTTTTATTATTATTGCTCGCTAGCTGATTATGCTATTGTTATGAGTAATTGTGAGACCCAAGTGTTATTGTGAGTATGGTTAGTTCATAATATTTGTTGAAACTTGAATGCTGGCTTTTCATGTTTACAATAACAAGTGCAAACAGAGTTTGTAAAAGTTTTTCTTTATCACATTCAGTTTATCAACTGAATTGCTGAGGACAAGCAAAGGTTT